>CM067843.1:581409633-583909633 GCA_034509565.1 Triticum monococcum
TACTCAAAAGATTTAAGTGAAGTGCATAGAGCATTCTATAAATCAACCAAGGACTGTCTCATACCAGCATGGTGCATAAAAGAAAAATGAAAACTAAATGCAAAAGACGCTCCAAGATTTACACATATCATGTGACGAATAAAAATATAGCTCCAAGTGAAATTACCGATGATCGTTAGAAGAAAGAGGGGATGCCTTCCGGGGCATCCCCAAGCTTGGTTGCTTGGGAGTCCTTGAATATTTCCTTGGGGTGCCTCGGGCATCCCCAAGCTCAGGCTATTGCCACTCCTTATTCCTTCATCCATCGTGATCTCTCCAAAAACTTGAAAACTTCAATCACACAAAACTCAACAGAAAACTCGGTAAGATCCGTTAGTATAATGAAGCAAATCACTACTCTAAGTACTGTTGAGAACCAATTAATATTTTGTTTTTGCATTGTAGCTATTATAACATAACTTTTCCATGGCTTAATCCACAGATATAAATCGATAGTTTCATCAAAACAAGCAAACTATGCATCAAAACAGAATATGTCTTAAACAGGCAGTCTGTAGTAATCTGAACATTCACCATACTTATGGTACTCCGAAAATTCTAACAAAATTATAAAAAAAATGAACAATTTGTATAGAAATACATTGCAAAAAGTTTCAGAACAGTTTGACGTTCCAGCAAAAAATGTAAAATCTCGCACTACAGCCAAAGTTTCTGTCCTGCACCGTACAAACCAACAAGTAATCTAAAACATCCTAAAGGCAAACCTTGGCACATTATTTTTATAATACAATGGAGTTGTGCAAGGGGATAATTATTTTTGTTGAAAAGTTTCTGTAATAAAGATTCACAAAGTTTCCGTGAGCATGAACAAAGTTCAAGGAGCTCCCCCACTTCAACAATGCTTGTCTCTCTCACTTTCACTTTCCTTTTTAAAAAAGTTTTGGGTTCCCCTATTTATTTTTTTGGTTTTTAAACTATATAAAATAACACACAGAAATAAATGACTCTCTAAAACTTCCGGGTTGTCTCCCTGGCAGCGCTTTCTTTAAAGCCAATTTTAATTAACAATTATTTGTAATTTAGTAGTGAGCACAAAGTAACATATATCATGTAATGACGAAGTCTAACTCTCTTACTATGCATCCGCATGTCATAAAAGAACAATTCATGCACACAAAGTAAAGGCCAATGCATAGTATAAACAGTTTCTTGCAATTTTTCGTGTTGGAAACATAAAGAGGCGGAGATGTAGTTCCTCTCTCATAATAGTTGCAAGTAGGAGCAGCAAGCACATGCATATTATATCTATCAAAATCATCATGTGTAATAGTAAAACACAACCCATCAATATAATCCTTAATAAGGATAAAGTTCTCCGATATAGTGTAGTCGGGAGAATTCAAAAAGATAATAGGACTATCATGCGTGGGTGCAATAGCAACAATTTCATGTTTAACATAAGGAACTATAGCAAGTTCATCTCCATAAGCATAATTCATATTGGCATCTTGGCCACAAGCATAGCAAGCATCATCAAAAAGGGATAGTTCAAGAGAATCATCGGGATCATAACAATCATCATAGCATTCATCCTTCGATAAGCACGAAGAGAAATTAAACAATGTATGAGTTGAAGAGTTACTCTCATTAGAAGGTGGGAACGGGTGATCAATCCACTCTTCCTCCTTTTGTTCTTCGCTCTCCTCCTCATCTTTTTCATCCAATGAGCTCACAGTTTCATCAATTTCTTCTTCCATAGACTCCTGCAAAATATTAGTCTCTTCTTGGACAACGGAGACTCTCTCAATAAAATCATCAATTTCGCAATTGAATTCATAATTCTCATAGCAATATTTAAGGATACCTAAATTTTCAGGTCTATAAACGGAATCATCAAAATTTTCACACTCTTTAAACAAAGATTCAATTTCATAAGCACCCATAAAAGCAACAAATTCTTCTATTTGTTCCACATCATAGTAATCATATATACCATTAGCATAAGAAGCCAAGGTTTTATCATCATTAAATTTGCATGAAAAGGGAAGGTGTGGAGCATTCATCCTAGAGAAACAAGTATAATCATATCTCAAGCATAGTTCCCGAGCATACCAATGCAACATATGAATTTGATCCCATAATAGTTTCCCTTTTTGAGTCAAGCGATAATCCATAAAGTATTCATGTTGATCTAACGTGTCTCCCATTACATAATTGAATGGAGTTTTCTCAGGATTATCAAAGTAGTACATAATATTTTTCACATAACCAGCATCGAGGGTTTTAGGAGGTTCCCCATCTCCATGAGTAGCAGATACACCTAATTTTTTTGGTATTTCATGTTCCATACCCATAACTAAAGATAGAGAACAACTAAGAACAACAAATAAAAATTACTTAGTGATAAAGCAAACAAGCACACACGAGAATATTCACCCCACGATATGGCTCCCCGGCAACGGCGCCAGAAAAAAGGTCTTGATAACCCACAAGTATAGGGGATCAATTGTAGCCTCTTTCAATAAGTAAGAGTGTCGAACCCAACGAGGAACTAAAGGTAGAACAAATATTACCTCAAGTTCTATCGACCACCGATACAACTCTAGGCACACTTAACGTTTGCTTTACCTAGAACAAGTATGAAACTAGAAGTACTTTGTAGGTATTTTTGGATAGGTTTGCAAGAATATAAAGAGCACGCAAATAAAAACTAGGGGCTGTTTAGGTAAGAAGCAACAAAGTTAGTATAGCGAGTGTGGAAAAGTGGTGGTTGGAGTTGCGAAATTGTCCCTAAGCAATTGACTACTTTACTAGACCGATAGCAAGTTTTATGTGGGAGAGGCCACTGCTAGCATGTCATCCCTGACTTGGAATTCTATGCACTTATGATTGGAACTATTAGCAAGCATCCGCAACTACTAACGTTCATTAAGGTAAAACCCAACCATAGCATTAATATATATTGGTCCCCCTTCAATCCCGTATGCATCAATTTCTATGCTAGGTTGAAGCTTCTGTCACTCTTTCCCTCCAATACATAGCCCTATCAACATACAACTAACCCTATGGTGTGATCCACGCGCGCGCTCATATGATGGTCACCAAAGGACAGCAAAATAACCACAAGCAAATTAAATCAATCATAGCAATTCATCAACCACCGATAGGACAACGAAAATCTACTCAGACATCATAGGATGGCAACACATCATTGGATAATAATATGAAGCATAAAGCACCATGTTCAAGTAGAGGGTATAGCGGGTTGCGGGAGAGTGGACCGCTGTAGATAGAGGGGGGAAGGTGATGGAGATGTTGGTGGAGATGGCGTAGGTGTTGGTGAAGATCGCGGTGATGATGATGAAGGAAATATGCCCTAGAGGCAATAATAAAGTTATTATTTATTTCCTTATATCATGATAAAAGTTTATTATTCATGCTAGAATTGTATTAACCGGAAACATAATACATGTGTGAATACATAGACAAATAGAGTGTCACTAGTATGCCTCTACTTGACTAGCTCGTTAATCAAAGATGGTTATGTTTCCTAACCATGGACAAAGAGTTGTCATTTGATTAACGGGATCACATCATTAGTTGAATGATCTGATTGACATGACCCATTCCATTAGCTTAGCACCCGATCGTTTAGTATGTTGCTATTACTTTCTTCATGACTTATACATGTTCCTATGACTATGAGATTATGTAAATCCCGTGTGCCGGAGGAACACTTTGTGTGCTACCAAACGTCACAACGTAACTGGGTGATTATAAAGGTGCTCTACAGGTGTCTCCAAAGGTACATGTTGGGTTAACGTATTTCGGGATTAGGATTTGTCACTTCGATCGTCGGAGAGGTATCTCCGGGCCCTCTCAGTAATGCACATCACTTAAGCCTTGCAAGCATTGCAACTAATGAGTTAGTTGCGGGATGATGTATTACGGAACGAGTAAAGAGACTTGCCGGTAACGAGATTGAACTAGGTATTGGATACCGACGATCGAATCTCAGGCAAGTAACATACCGATGACAAAGGGAACAACGTATGTTGTTATGCGGTCTGACCGATAAAAGATCTTCGTAGAATATGTAGGAACCAATATGGGCATCCAGGTCCCGCTATTGGTTATTGACCGGAGACGTGTGTCGGTCATGTCTACATTGTTCTTGAACCCGTAGGGTCCGCACGCTTAAGGTTTCGATGACAGTTATATTATGAGTTTATGCGTTTTGATGTACCGAAGGTTGTTCGGAGTCCCGGATGTGATCACGGACATGACGAGGAGTCTCGAAATGGTCGAGACATAAAGATTGATATATTGGAAGCCTATGTTTGGATATCGGAAGTGTTCCGGGTGAAATCGGGATTTTACCGGAGTACCGGGAGGTTACCGGAACCCCCCGGGAGCTATATGGGCCTTAGTGGGCCTTAGTGGAAAAGAGAAGAGGCAGCCTAAGATGGGCCGCGCGTCCCTCCCCTCCCTTGGTCCGAATAGGACAAGGAGAGGGGCCCGGCCCCCCTTCCTCTTTTCCCCCTCCGCGAATCCTATTCCAACTAGGATTGAGGGGGGGGGGGGAATCCTACTCCCAGAGGGAGTAGGACTCCTCCTGGCGCGCCTCTCCTAGGCCGGCCGCACCCCCCCCCTTGAGCCTTTATATACGGAGGCAGGGGCACCCCAGAGGAACACAAGTTGATCCACGTGATCATATTCTTAGCCGCGTGCGGCGCCCCCTACCACCATAGTCCTCGATAATATTGTAGCGGTGCTTAGGCGAAGCCCTGCGACAGTAGTACATCAAGATCGTCACCACGCCGTCGTGCTGACGGAACTCTTCCCCGACACTTTGCTGGATCGGAGTCCGGGGATCGTCATCGAGCTGAACGTGTGCTAGAACTCGGAGGTGCCGTAGTTTCGGTGCTTGATCGGTCGGGCCGTGGAGACGTACGACTACATCAACCAAACACTTCCGTTGTCGATCTACAAGGGTACGTAGATCACACTCTCCCCTCGTTGCTATGCATCACCATGATATTGCGTGTGCGTAGGATTTTTTTTTGAAATTACTACGTTCCCCAACAGTGGCATCGGAGCCTAGGTTTTATGTGTTGATGTTATATGCACGAGTAGAACACAAGTGAGTTGTGGGCGATATAAGTCATACTGCTTACCAGCATGTCATACTTTGGTTCGGCGGTATTGTTGGCTGAAGCAGCCCGGACCGACATTACGCGTACGCTTACGCGAGACCGGTTCTCCTGACGTGCTTTGCACATAGGTGGCTTGCGGGTGACAGTTTCTCCAACTTTAGTTGAACCGAGTGTGGCTACGCCCAGTCCTTGCGAAGGTTAAAACAGCACCAACTTGACAAACTATCGTTGTGGTTTTGTTGCGTAGGTAAGATTGGTTCTTGCTTAAGCCCGTAGCAGCCACGTAAAACTTGCAACAACAAAGTAGAGGACGTCTAACTTGTTTTTGCAGGGCATGTTGTGATGTGATATGGTCAAGACATGATGCTAAATTTTATTGTATGAGATGATCATGTTTTGTAACCGAGTTATCAGCAACTAGCAGGAGCCATATGGTTGTCGCTTTATTGTATGCAATGCAATCGCGTTGTAATGCTTTACTTTATCACTAAGTGGTAGCGATAGTCGTGGAAGCATAAGATTGGCGAGACGACAACGATGCTACGATGGAGATCAAAGTGTCGCGCCGGTGACGATGGTGATCATGACGGTGCTTCGGAGATGGAGATCACAAGCACAAGATGATGATGGCCATATCATATCACTTATATTGACGGTAGCATTATAAGATGATCTCTCACTAAACTATCAAGATAAAAGTGTTCTCCCTGAGTATGCACCGTTGCCAAAGTTCGTCATGCCCAGACACCACGTGATGATCGGGTGTGATAAGCTCTACGTCCATCTACAATGGGTGCAAGCCAGTTTTGCACACACAGAATACTCAGGTTAAACTTGACGAGCCTAGCATATGCAGATATGGCCTCGGAACACCGAGATCGAAAGATCGAGCGTGAGTCATATAGTAGATATGATCAACATAGTGATGTTCACCATTGAAAACTACTCCATCTCACGTGATGATCGGACATGGTTTAGTTGATTTGGATCACGTGATCACTTAGAGGATTAGAGGGATGTCTATCTAAGTGGGTGTTCTTAAGTAATATGATTAATTGAACTTAAATTTATCATGAACTTAGTCCTGGTAGTATTTTGCAAATTATGTTGTAGATCAATAGCTCGCATTGTTGCTTCCCTGTGTTTATTTTCATATGTTCCTAGAGAAAATTGTGTTGAAAAATATTAGTAGCAATGATGCGGATTGGATCCGTGATCTGAGGTTTATACTCATTGCTGCACAGAAGAATTATGTCCTTGATGCACCGCTAGGTGACAGACCTATTGCAGGAGCAGATGCAGACGTTATGAACGTTTGGCTAGCTCAATATGATGACTACTTGATAGTTTAGTGCACCATGCTTAACAGCTTAGAATCGGGACTTCAAAGACGTTTTGAACGTCATGGAACATATGAGATGTTCCAGGAGTTAATATTTCAAGCAAATACCCAACTTGAGAGATATGAAGTCTCCAACAAGT
Source organism: Triticum monococcum (assembly GCA_034509565.1). Taxonomy (NCBI): domain Eukaryota; kingdom Viridiplantae; phylum Streptophyta; class Magnoliopsida; order Poales; family Poaceae; genus Triticum; species Triticum monococcum. The sequence continues at coordinate 581,416,272 of CM067843.1, forward strand.
TCTATAGCTGAAAGATGGAGGAGAATCGCTCAATAGTGAGCATGTGCTTAGATTGTCTGGGTACTACAATTACTTGAATCAAGTGGGAGTTAATCTTCCAGATAAAATAGTGATTGACAGAATTCTCTAGTCACCATCACCAAGTTAGTAGAACTTCGTGATGAACTATGATATGCAAGGGATAACGGAAACGATTCCCAAGCTCTTCGTAATGCTGAAATTGACGAATGTAGAAATCAACATCAAGTGTTGATGGTAGACAAGACCACTAGTTTCAAGAAAAGGGCAAAGGGAAGAAGGGGAACTTCAAGAAGAACAGTAAGAAAGTTGCTGCTCAAGTGAAGAAGCCCAAGTCTGGTCCTAAGCCTAAGACTAAGTGCTTCTACTGCAAAGGGACTGGTCACTGGAAGCGGAACTACCCCAAGTGATTGGCGGATAAGAAGGATGGCAAAGTGAACATAAGTATATTTGATATACATGTTATTGATGTGTACTTTACTAGTGTTTATAGCAACCCATCAGTATTTGATACTAGTTCAGTTGCTAAGATTAGTAACTCGAAACGGGAGTTGCAGAATAAACAAAGACTAGTTAAGGGTGAAGTGACGATGTGTGTTGGAAGTGGTTCCAAGATTGATATGATCATCATCGCACACTCCCTATAATTTCGAGATTAGTGTTGAACCTAAATAAGTGTTATTTGGTGTTTGCATTGAGCATGAATATGGTTTGATCATGTTTATTGTAATACGGTTATTCATTTAAGTAAGAGAATAAATTGTTGTTCTATTTACATGAATAAAACCTTATATGGTTACACACCCAATGAAAATAGTGTTGGGGAACGTAGTAATTTAAAAATTTCCCTACGCACACGCAAGATCATGGTGATGCATAACAACGAGAGGGAGAGTCTGATCTACGTACCCTTGTAGATCGCAACGGAAGCGTTGACACAATGTAGAGGAAGTAGTCGTACATCTTCTTCCCGATCCGACCGATCCAAGCACCGTTACTCCGGCACCTCCGAGTTCTTAGCACACGTACAGCTCGATGATGATCCCCGGGCTCCAATCCAGCAAAGCTTCGGGGAGGAGTTCCGTCAGCACGACGGCGTGATGACGATCTTGATGTTCTACCGACGCAGGGCTTCGCCTAAGCACTACAACGATATGATCGAGGTGGAATATGGTGGCAGGGGGCACCGCACACGGCTAAGGAACGATCACGTGGATCAACTTGTGTGTCTTGGGGTGCCCCCTGCCCCCGTATATAAAGGAGCAAGGGGAGGAGGCCGGCCGACCAGGTGTGGCGCGCCAAGGAGGAGTCCTCCTCCTAGTAGGAGTAGGACTCCTACTAGGTGGGGGAAAGAGGTGGAGTGGGAGAAGGAAAGGGGGGGGGGGGGCGCCCCTCCCCTAGTCCAATTCGGACCAGGGAGGAGGTGGCGCGCGGCCCACCTCTGGCAGCCCTTCTCTCTCTCTCCACTAAAGCCCATATGGCCCATTACTTCTCCCGGTAGGGTTCCGGTAACCCTCCGGCTCTCCGGTTTTCTCCGAAATCACCCGGAACACTTCCGGTGTCCGAATATAGTCATCCAATATATCAATCTTTATGTCTCGACCATTTCGAGACTCCTCGTCATGTCCGTGATCACATCCGGGACTCCGAACTAACTTCGGTACATCAAAATGCATAAACTCATAACAACTATCATCGTAACGTTAAGCGTGCGGACCCTACGGTTCGAGAACAATGTAGACATGACTAAGACACATCTCCGGTCAATAACCAATAGCGGGACCTGGATGCCCATATTGGCTCCTACATATTCTACGAAGATCTTTATCGGTCAGACCGCATAACAACATACGTTGTTCCCTTTGTCATCGGTATGTTACTTGCCCGAGATTCGATCGTCGGTATCCAATACCTAGTTCAATCTCGTTACCGGCAAGTCTCTTTACTCGTTCCGTAATACATCATCTCGCAACTAACTCATTAGTCACAATGCTTGCAAGGCTTATGTGATGTGCATTACCGAGAGGGCCCAGAGATACCTCTCCGACAATCGGAGTGACAAATCCTAATCTCGAAATACGCCAACCCAACATCTACCTTTGGAGACACCTGTAGAGCTCCTTTATAATCACCCAGTTACGTTGTGATGTCTGGTAGCACACAAAGTGTTCCTCCGGTAAACGGGAGTTGCATAATCTCATAGTCATAGGAACATGTATAAGTCATGAAGAAAGCAATAGCAACATACTAAACGATCAGGTGCTAATCTAATGAAATGGGTCATGTCAATCAGATCATTCAACTAATGATGTGACCTCGTTAATCAAATAACAACACATTGTTCATGGTTAGGAAACATAACCATCTTTGATTAACGAGCTAGTCAAGTAGAGGCATACTAGTGACACTAAGTTTGTCTATGTATTCACACATGTATTATGTTTCCGGTTAATACAATTCTAGCATGAATAATAAACATTTATCATGATATAAGGAAATAAATAATAACTTTATTATTGCCTCTAGGGCATATTTCCTTCAGTCTCCCACTTGCACTAGAGTCAATAATCTAGATTATACAGTAATGATTCTAACACCCATGGAGCCTTGGTGCTGATCATGTTTTGCTCGTGGAAGAGGCTTAGTCAACGGGTCTGCCACATTCAGATCCGTATGTATCTTGCAAATCTCTATGTCTCCCACTTGGACTAGATCCCGGATGGAATTGAAGCGTCTCTTGATGTGTTTGGTCCTCTTGTGAAATCTGGATTCCTTTGCCAAGGCAATTGCACCAGTATTGTCACAAAAGATTTTCATTGGACCCGATGCACTAGGTATGACACCTAGATTGGATATGAACTCCTTCATCCAGACTCCTTCGTTCGCTACTTCCGAAGCAGCTATGTACTCCGCTTCACATGTAGATCCCGCTACGACGCTTTGTTTAGAACTGCACCAACTGACAGCTCCACCGTTTAATGTAAACACGTATCCGGTTTGCGATTTAGTATCGCCCGGATCAGTGTCAAAGCTTGCATAAACGTGACCTCTTATGGTGAGCTCTTTGTCACCTCCATATACGAGAAACATATCCTTAGTCCTTTTCAGGTATTTCAGGATGTTGTTGACCGCTGTCCAGTGATCCACTCCTGGATTACTTTGGTACCCCCCTGCTAAACTTATAGCAAGGCACACATCAGGTCTGGTACACAACATTGCATACATGATAGAGCCTATGGCTGAAGCATAGGGAACATCTTCCATTTTCTCTCTATCTTCTGCAGTGGTCGGGCTTTGAGTCTGACTCAATTTCACACCTTGTAACACAGGCAAGAACCCTTTCTTTGCTTGATCCATTTTGAACTTCTTCAAAATCTTGTCAAGGTATGTGCTTTGTGAAAGTCCAATTAAGCGTCTTGATCTATCTCTATAGATCTTTATGCCTAATATGTAAGCAGCTTCACCGAGGTCTTTCATTGAAAAACTCTTATTCAAGTATCCCTTTATGCTATCCAGAAATTCTATATCATTTCCAATCAGTAATATGTTATCCACATTAATATCAGAAATGCTACAGAGCTCCCACTCACTTTCTTGTAAATACAGGCTTCTCCGAAAGTCTGTATAAAACCAAATGCTTTGATCACACTATCAAAGGGTTTATTCCAACTCCGAGAGGCTTGCACCAGTCCATAAATGGATCGCTGGAGCTTGCACACTTTGTTAGCTCCCTTTGGATCAACATATTGAAATGGGTCATGTCAATCAGATCATTCAACTAATGATGTGACCTCGTTAATCAAATAACAACACATTGTTCATGGTTAGGAAACGTAACCATCTTTGATTAACGAGCTAGTCAAGTAGAGGCATACTAGTGACACTAACTTTGTCTATGTATTCACACATGTATTATGTTTCCGGTTAATACAATTCTAGCATGAATAATAAACATTTATCATGATATAAGGAAATAAATAATAACTTTATTATTGTCTCTAGGGCATATTTCCTTCAAATAGTTCGTTGGATCTCGATCGTAGTGATACAAATAATCATAATATTGAAACCAAAAGATGCAAAGTTAATAATGATAGTGCAACTTATTTGTGGCACTGCCGTTTAGGTCATATTGGTGTAAAGCGCATGAAGAAACTCCATGCTGATGGGCTTTTGGAATCACTTGATTATGAATCAGTTGATGCTTGCGAACCATGCCTCATGGGCAAGATGACTAAGACTCTGTTCTTCGGAACAATGGAGCGAGCAATAGATTTGTTGGAAATCATACATACTGATGTATGTGGTTCGATAAATATTGAGGCTCACGACAGGTATCATTATTTTCTGATCTTCACAGATGATTTGAGTAGATATGAGTATATCTACTTGATGAAACATAAGTCTGAAACATTTGAAAAGTTCAAAGAATTTCAGAGTGAAGTGAAAAATCATCGTTACAAGAAAATAAAGTTTCTACGATCTGATCGTAGAGAAGAGTATTTGAGTTACGAGTTTGGCCTTCAGTTAAAAACAATGTGAAATAGTTTCACTACTCACGCCACCTGGAACACCATAGTGTAATGGTGTGTCCGAATGTCATAACCATACTTTATTAGATATAGTGCGATCTATGATGTCTCTTACCGATCTACCACTATCGTTTTGGGGTTATGCATTAGAGACAGCTGCATTCACGTTAAATAGGGCACCATCTAAATCCGTTGAGACGACACCGTGTGAACTATGGTTTGGCAAGAAACCAAAGTTGTCATTTCTTAAAGTTTGGGGTTGCGATGCTTATAAGAAAAAGTTTCATCATGATAAGCTTAAACCCAAATCAGAGAAATGTGTCTTCATAGGATACCCAAAGGAGACAATTGGGTACACCTTCTATCACAGATCCAAAGGCAAGACATTCGTTGCTGAGAATGGATACTTTCTAGAGAAGGAGTTTCTCTCGAAAGAAGTGACTGGGAGGAAAGTAGAACTTGGTAAGGTAATTGTACCTTCTCCCTTATTGGAAAGTAGTTCATCACAGAAATCTGTTCCTGTGACTACTACACCAATTAGTGAGGAAGCTAATGATGATGATCATGTAACTTCAGATCAAGTTACTACCGAATCTCGTAGGTAAACCAGAGTGAGATCCACACCAGAGTGGTACGGTAATCTTGTTCTGGAAGTTATGTTACTAGACCATGACGAACCTACAAACTATGAGGAAGCAATGATGAGTCCAAATTCTGCAAAATGGCTTGAGGCCATGAAATCTGAGATGGGATCCATGTATGAGAACAAAGTATGGACTTTGGTTGACTTGCCCGATGATCGGCAAGCCATAGAAAATAAATGGATCTTCAAGAGGAAGACGGACGCTGATGGTAGTGTTACTATCTACAAAGCTAGAATTGTCACAAAAGGTTTTCGACAAGTTCAAGGTGTTGACTACGATGAGAGTTTCTCACTCGTATCTATGCTTAAATCTGTCCGAATCATGTTAGCAATTGCCGCATTTTATGAAATCTGGCAAATGGATAACAAAACTGCAATCCTTAATGGATTTCTTAAAGAAGAGTTGTATATGATGCAACCAGAAGTTTTTGTCAATCCTAAAGGTGTTAACAAAATGTGCAAACTCCAGGGATCCATCTATGGACTAGTGTAAGCATCTCGGAGTTGGAATATACGCTTTGATAAGTTGATCAAAGCATATAGTTTTATACAGACTTGCGGTGAAGCCTGCATTTACAAGAAAGTGAGTGGGAGCACTACAACATTTCTGATAAGTATATGTGAATGACATATTGTTGATCGGAAATAATGTAGAATTATTCTGCAAAGCATAAAGGAGTTTTTCAAAGAAAGACCTCGGTGAAGTTGCTTACATATTGAGCATCAAGATCTATAGAGATAGATCAAGACGCTTGATAAGTTTTTTCAATGAGTACATACCTTGACAATATTTTGAAGTAGTTCAAAATGGAACAGTCAAAGAAAGAGTTCTTGCCTGTGTTACAAGGTGTGAAATTGAGTAAGACTCAAAGCCCGACCACGGCAGAAGATAGAAAGAGAATGAAAGTCATTCCCTATGCCTCAGCCATAGGTTCTATAAAGTATGCCATGCTGTGTACCAAATCTATTATATACCCTACCACTGAGTTTGGCAAGGGAGTACAATAGTGATCTAGGAGTAGATCACTGGACAACGGTCAAAATTATCCTTAGTGGAATAAGGATATGCTTCTCGATTATGGAAGTGACAAAAGGTTCGTCATAAAGGGTTACGTCGGTGCAAGGTTTGACACTAATCTAGATGAATCTAAGTCTCAATATAGATACATATTGAAAGTGGGAGCAATTAGCTAGAGTAGCTCCGTGCAGAGCATTGTTGACATAAATATTTGCAAAATACTTACGGATCTGAATATAACAGACCCGGTGACTAAAATTATCTCACAAGCAAAACATGATCACACCTTCGTACTCTTTGGGTGTTAATCACATAGCGATGTGAACTAGATTATTGACTCTAGTAAACCCTTTGGGTGTTGGTCACATATCAATGTGGACTATGGGTGTTAATCACATGGTGATGTGAACTATTGCTGTTAAAACACATGGCGATGTGAACTAGATTATTGACTCTAGTGCAAGTGGGAGACTGAAGGAAATATGCCCTAGAGGCAATAATAAAGTTATTATTTATTTCCTTATATCATGATAAAAGTTTATTATTCATGCTAGAATTGTATTAACCGGAAACATAATACATGTGTGAATACGTAGACAAATAGAGTGTCACTAGTATGCCTCTACTTGACTAGCTCGTTAATCAAAGATGGTTATGTTTCCTAACCATGGACAAAGAGTTGTCATTTGATTAACGGGATCACATCATTAGTTGAATGATCTGATTGACATGACCCATTCCATTAGCTTAGCACCCGATCGTTTAGTATGTTGCTATTCCTTTCTTCATGACTTATACATGTTCCTATGACTATGAGATTATGTAACTCCCGTGTGCCGGAGGAACACTTTGTGTTCTACCAAACGTCACAACATAACTGGGTGATTATAAAGGTGCTCTACAGGTGTCTCCAAAGGTACATGTTGGGTTGACGTATTTCGAGATTAGGATTTGTCACTCCGATCGTCGGAGAGGTATCTTTGGGCCCTCTCGGTAATGCACATCACTTAAGCCTTGCAAGCATTGCAACTAATGAGTTAGTTGCGGGATGATGTATAGAGACTTGCCGGTAACGAGATTGAACTAGGTATTGGATACCGACGATCGAATCTCGGGCAAGTAACATACCGATGACAAAGGGAACAACATATGTTGTTATGCGGTCTGACCGATAAAGATCTTCGTAGAATATGTAGGAGCCAATATGGGCATCCAGGTCCCGCTATTGGTTATTGACCGGAGACGTGTCTCGGTCATGTCTACATTGTTCTCGAACCATAGGGTCCGCATGCTTAACGTTACGATGACAGTTATTATGAGTTTATGCATTTTAATGTACCGAAGGTTGTTTGGAGTCCCGGATGTGATCACGGACATGACGAGGAGTCTCGAAATGGTCGAGACATAAAGATTGATATATTGGAAGCCTATGTTTGGACATCAGAAGTGTTCCGGGTGAAATCGGGATTTTACCGGATCACCGGCAGGTTACCGGAACCCCTCGGGAACCATATGGGCCTTCATGGGCCTTAGTGGAAAAGAGAAAAGGGGCAGCCCATAGCTGGCCACGCCCCCCCCCTTCCCAGAGTCCTATTAGGACTAGGAGAAGGGGCCGGCCCCCCTCTCTCTCTTTTCCCCCTTGGGAATCCTAGTTGGAATAGGATTGAGGGGGGAGTCCTACTCCCGGTAGGAGTAGGACTCCTCCCGCGCCCTCTCCCTGGCCGGCGCACCCCTCCCCCTGGCATCCTTTATATACGGGGACAGGGGGCACCTCTAGACACACAAGTTGATCATTGAGATCGTTCCTTAGCCGTGTGCGGTGCCCCCTGCCACCAAATTCCACCTCGATCATACCGTTGTAGTGCTTAGGCGAAGCCCTGCGTCGGTAGTACATCAAGATCGTCATCACGACGTCGTGCTGACGGAACTCTTCCTCGACGCTTTGCTGGATCGGAGCCCGAGGATCGTCATCGAGCTGAACGTGTGCTAAGAACTCGGAGGTGCCGGAGTAACGGTGCTTGGATCGGTCGGATCGGGAAGAAGCCGTACGACTACTTCCTCTACGTTGTGTCAACGCTTCCGTTGCGATCTACAAGGGTACGTAGATCAGACTCCCCCCCCCTCGTTGCTATGCATCACCATGATCTTGCGTGTGCGTAGGAAATTTTTTGAAATTACTATGTTCCCCAACAGTGGTATCAGAGCCTAGGTTTTATGGTTTGATGTTATTTGCACGAGTAGAACACAAGTGAGTTGTGGGCGATACAAGTCATACTGCCTACCAGCATGTCATACTTTGGTTCGGCGGTATTGTTGGACGAGACGACCCGGACCAACCTTACGCGTACGCTTACGCGAGACCGGTTCCCTCGACGTGCTTTGCACATAGATGGCTTGCGGGTGACTGTCTCTCCAACTTTAGTTGAACCGAGTATGGCTACGCCCGGTCCTTGAGAAGGTTAAAACGGAGTCTATTTTACAAACTATCATTGTGGTTTTGATGCGTAGGTGAGATGAGTTCTTGCTTAAGCCCGTAGCAGCCACGTAAAACTTGCAACAACAAAGTAGAGGACGTCTAACTTGTTTTTGCAGGGCATGTTGTGATGTGATATGGTCAAGGCATGATGCTGATTTTTATTGTATGAGATGATCATGTTTTGTAACCAAGTTATCGGCAACTGGCAGGAGCCATATGGTTGTCGCTTTATTGTATGCAATGCAATCGCGATGTAATGCTTTACTTTATTGCTAAGCGATAGTGATAGTCGTGGAAGCATAAGATTGGCGAGACGACAACGATGCTACGATGGAGATCAAGGTGTCGCGCCGGTGACGATGGTGATCATGATGGTGCTTCGGAGATGGAGATCACAAGCACAAGATGATGATGGCCATATCATATCACTTATATTGATTGCATGTGATGTTTATCTTTTATGCATCTTATCTTGCTTTGATTGACGGTAGCATTATAAGATGATCTCTCACTAAATTATCAAGAAGTGTTCTCCCTGAGTATGCACCGTTGCCAAAGTTCTTCATGCTAAGACACCACGTGATGATCGGGTGTGATAGGCTCTACGTTCAAATACAACGGGTGCAAAACAGTTGCACACGCGGAATACTCAGGTTATACTTGACGAGCCAAGCATATACAGATATGGCCTCGGAACACGGAGACCGAAAGGTCGAGCGTGAATCATATAGTAGATATGATCAACATAATGATGTTCACCGATGAAACTACTCCATCTCACGTGATGATCGGACATGGTTTAGTTGATTTGGATCACGTGATCACTTAGAGGATTAGAGGGATGTCTATCTAAGTGGGAGTTCTTAAGTAATATGATTAATTGAACTTAAATTTATCATGAACTTAGTACCTGATAGTATCTTGCTTGTTTATGTTGATTGTAGATAGATGGCTCGTGCTGTTGTTCCGTTGAATTTTAATGCGTTCCTTGAGAAAGCAAAGTTGAAAGATGATGGTAGCAATTACACGGACTGGGTCCGTAACTTGAGGATTATCCTCATTGCTGCACAGAAGAATTACGTCCTGGAAGCACCGCTGGGTGCCAGGCCTGCTGCTGGAGCAACACCAGATGTTATGAACGTCTGGCAGAGCAAAGCTGATGACTACTCGATAGTTCAGTGTGCCATGCTTTACGGCTTAGAATCGGACTTCAACGATGTTTGGAACGTCATGGAGCATATGAGATGTTCCAGGAGTTGAAGTTAATATTTCAAGCAAATGCCCGGATTGAGAGATATGAAGTCTCCAATAAGTTCTACAGCTGCAAGATGGAGGAGAACAGTTCTGTCAGTGAGCATATACTCAAAATGTCTGGGTATAACAATCACTTGATTTAGATGGGAGTTAATCTTCTAGATGATTGCGTCATTGACAGAATTCTCCAATCTCTGCCACCAAGCTACAAGAGCTTCGTGATGAACTATAATATGCAAGGGATGAACAAGACTATTCCCGAGCTCTTCGCAATGCTGAAAGCTGCGGAGGTAGAAATCAAGAAAGAGCATCAAGTGTTGATGGTTAACAAAACCACTAGTTTCAAGAAAAAGGGCAAAGGGAAGAAGAAGGGGAACTTCAAGAAGAACGGCAAGCAAGTTGCTGCTCAGGAGAAGAAACCCAAGTCTGGACCTAAGCCTGAAACTGAGTGCTTCTACTGCAAGCAGACTGGTCACTGGAAGCGGAACTGCCCCAAGTATTTGGCGGATAAGAAGGATGGCAAGGTGAACAAAGGTATATGTGATATACATGTTATTGATGTGTACCATACTAATGCTCGCAGTAGCACCTGGGTATTTGATACTGGTTCTGTTGCTAATATTTGCAACTCGAAACAGGGACTACGGATTAAGCGAAGATTAGCTAAGGACGAGGTGACGATGCGCGTGGGAAACGGTTCCAAAGTCGATGTGATCGTGGTCGGCACGCTACCTCTACATCTACCTTCGGGATTAATTTTAGACCTAAATAATTGTTATTTGGTGCCAGCGTTGAGCATGAACATTATATCTAGATCTTGTTTAATGCGAGACGGTTATTCATTTAAATCAGAGAATAATGGTTGTTCTATTTATATGAGTAATATCTTTGATGGTCATGCACCCTTGAAGAGTGGTCTATTCTTGTTAAATCTCGATAGTAGTGATACACATATTCATAATGTAGAAGCCAAAAGATGCAGAATTGATAATGATAGTGCAACTTATTTGTGGCACTGCCGTTTAGGTCATATCGGTGTAAAGCGCATGAAGAAACTCCATACTGATGGACTTTTGGAACCACTTGATTATGAATCACTTGGTACTTGCGAACCGTGCCTCATGGGCAAGATGACTAAAACACCGTTCTCCGGCACTATGGAGAGAGCAACAGATTTATTGGAAATCATACATACCGATGTATGTGGTCCGATGAATATTGAGGCTCGTGGCGGATATCGTTATTTTCTCACCTTCACAGATGATTTAAGCAGATATGGATATATCTACTTAATGAAACACAAGTCTGAAACATTTGAAAAGTTCAAGGAATTTCAGAGTGAAGTTGAAAATCATCGTAACAAGAAAATAAAGTTTCTATGATCTGATCGTGGAGGAGAATATTTGAGTTACGAGTTTGGTATACATTTGAAAAATTGTGGAATAGTTTCGCAACTCACGCCACCCGGAACACCACGGCGTAATGGTTTGTCCGAACGTCGTAATCGTACTTTACTAGATATGGTACGATCTATGATGTCTCTTACTGATATACCGCTATCGTTTTGGGGATACGCTTTAGAGACGGCCGCATTCACGTTAAATAGGGCACCATCAAAATCCGTTGAGACGACGCCTTATGAACTGTGGTTTGGCAAGAAACCAAAGTTGTCGTTTCTTAAAGTTTGGGGTTGCGATGCTTATGTGAAAAAGCTTCAACCTGATAAGCTCGAACCCAAATCGGAGAAATGTGTCTTCATAGGATATCCAAAGGAAACTATTGGATACACCTTCTATCACAGATCCGAAGGCAAGACTTTTGTTGCTAAATTCGGAAACTTTCTTGAGAAGGAGTTTCTCTCGAAAGAAGTGAGTGGGAGGAAAGTAGAACTTGACGAGGTAACTGTACCCGCTCCCTTATTAGAAAGTAATACATCACAGAAAACTGTTTCTGCGACACCTACACCAATAAGTGAGGAAGTTAATGATAATGATCATGAAACTTCAGAACAAGATACTACTGAACCTCGTAGATCAACCAGAGCAAGATCCGCGCCAGAGTGGTACGGTAATCCAGTTCTGGAAGTCATGCTACTAGATCATGATGAACCTACAAACTATGAAGAAGCGATGGTGAGCCCAGATTCCGCAAAGTGGCTTGAGGCCATGAAATCTGAGATGGGATCCATGTATGAGAACAAAGTATGGACTTTGGTTGACTTGCCCGATGATCGGCAAGCAATTGAGAATAAATGGATCTTCAAGAAAAAGACTGACGCTGACGGTAATCTTACTGTCTATAAAGCTCGACTTGTTGCAAAAGGTTTTCAACAAGTTCAAGGGGTTGACTACGATGAGACCTTCTCACCCGTAGCGATGCTTAAGTCTGTCCGAATCATGTTAGCAATTGCCGCGTTTTATGATTATGAAATATGGCAGATGGATGTCAAAACTGCATTCCTGAATGGATTTCTGGAAGATGAGTTGTATATGATGCAACCGGAAGGTTTTGTCGATCCAAAGGGAGCTAACAAAGTGTGCAAACTCCAGCGATCCATTTATGGACTGGTGCAAGCATCTCGGAGTTGGAATAAACGCTTTGATAGTGTGATCAAAGCATTTGGCTTTATACAGACTTTTGGAGAAGCCTGTATTTACAAGAAAGTGAGTGGGAGCTCTGTAGCATTTCTGATATTATATGTGGATGACATATTGCTGATTGGAAATGATATAGAATTTCTGGATAGCATAAAGGGATACTTGAATAAGAGTTTTTCAATGAAAGACCTCGGTGAAGCTGCTTACATATTGGGCATTAAAATCTATAGAGATAGATCAAGACGCTTGATTGGACTTTCACAAAGCACATACCTTGACAAGATTTTGAAGAAGTTCAAAATGGATCAAGCAAAGAAAGGGTTCTTGCCTGTGTTACAAGGTGTGAAGTTGAGTCAGACTTAATGCCCGACCACTGCAGAAGATAGAGAGAAAATGAAAGATGTTCCCTATGCTTCAGCCATAGGCTCTATCATGTATGCAATGCTGTGTACCAGACCTGATGTGTGCCTTGCTATAAGTTTAGCAGGGAGGTACCAAAGTAATCCAGGAGTGGATCACTGGACAGTGGTCAAGAACATCCTAAAATACCTGAAAAGGACTAAGGATATGTTTCTCGTATATGGAGGTGACAAAGAGCTCACCGTGAGAGGTTACGTTGATGCAAGCTTTGACACTGATCCGGACAATTCTAAATCGCAAACCGGATACGTGTTTACTTTAAACGGTGGAGCTGTCAGTTGGTGCAGTTCTAAACAAAGCGTCGTAGCGGGATCTACATGTGAAGCGGAGTACATAGCTGCTTCGGAAGCAGCGAACGAAGGAGTCTGGATGAAGGAGTTCATATCCGATCTAGGTGTCATACCTAGTGCATCGGGTCCAATGAAAATCTTTTGTGACAATACTGGTGCAATTGCTTTGGCAAAGGAATCCAGATTTCACAAAAGGACCAAACACATCAAGAGACGCTTCAATTCCATCCGGGATCTAGTCCAGGTGGGAGACATAGAGATTTGCAAGATACATACGGATCTGAATGTTGCAGACCCATTGACCAAGCCTCTTCCACGAGCAAAACATGATCAGCACCAAGGCTCCATGGGTGTTAGAATCATTACTGTGTAATCTAGATTATTGACTCTAGTGCAAGTGGGAGACTGAAGGAAATATGCCCTAGAGGCAATAATAAAGTTATTATTTATTTCCTTACATCATGATAAATGTTTATTATTCATGCTAGAATTGTATTAACCGGAAACATAATACATGTGTGAATACATAGACAAACAGAGTGTCACTAGTATGCCTCTACTTGACTAGCTCGTTAATCAAAGATGGTTAAGTTTCTTGACCATAAACAATGTGTTGTTATTTGATTAACGAGGTCACATCATTAGTTGAATGATCTGATTGACATGACCCATTTTAGTAGCTTAGCACCCGATCGTTTAGTATGTTGCTATTGCTTTCTTCATGACTTATACATGTTCCTGTGACTATGAGGTTATGCAACTCCCGTTTACCGGAGGAACACTTTGGGTGCTACCAAACGTCACAACGTAACTGGGTGATTATAAAGGAGTACTACAGGTGTCTCCAATGGTAGATGTTGGGTTGGCATATTTCGGGATTAGGATTTGTCACTCCGATTGTCGGAGAGGTATCTCTGGGCCCTCTCGGTAATGCACATTATACAAGCCTTGCAAGAATTGCAACTAATGAGTTAGTTGCGGGATGATGTATTACAGAACGAGTAAAGAGACTTGCCGGTAACGAGATTGAACTAGGTATTGGATACCGACAATCGAATCTCGGGCAAGTAACATACCGATGACAAAGGGAACAACGTATGTTGTTATGCGGTCTGACCGATAAAGATCTTCGTAGAATATGTAGGAGCCAATATGGGCATCCAGGTCCCGCTATTGGTTATTGACCGGAGACGTGTCTCGGTCATGTCTACATTGTTCTCGAACCGTAGGGTCCGCACGCTTAACGTTACGATGACAGTTATTATGAGTTTATGCATTTTGATGTACCGAAGGTTGTTCGGAGTCCCGGATGTGATCACGGACATGACGAGGAGTCTCGAAATGGTCGAGACATAAAGATTGATATATTGGAAGCCTATGTTTGGACATCGGAAGTGTTCCGGGTGAAATCGGGATTTTACCGGATCACCGGGAGGTTACCGGAACCCCCCGGGAACCATATGGGCCTTCATGGGCCTTAGTGGAAAAGAGAAAAGGGGCAGCCCATAGCTGGCCGCCCCCCCCTTCCTTGAGTCCTATTAGGACTAGGAGAAGGGGCCGGCCCCCCCTCTCTCTTTTCCCCCTTGGGAATCCTAGTTGGAATAGGATTGAGGGGGGGAGTCCTACTCCCGGTAGGAGTAGGACTCCTCCCGCGCCCTCTCCCTGGCCGGCGCACCCCTCCCCCTGGCATCCTTTATATACGGGGGCAGGGGCACCTCTAGACATACAAGTTGATCATTGAGATCGTTCCTTAGCCATGTGCGGTGCCCCCTGCCACCAAATTCCACCTCGTTCATACCGTTGTAGTGCTTAGGCGAAGCCCTGCGTCGGTAGTACATCAAGATCGTCATCACGCCGTCGTGCTGACGGAACTCTTCCTCGACGCTTTGCTGGATCGGAGCCCGAGGATCGTCATCGAGTTGAACGTGTGCTAAGAACTCGGAGGTGCCGGAGTAACGGTGCTTGGATCGGTCGGATCGGGAAGAAGACGTACGACTACTTCCTCTACGTTGTGTCAACGCTTCCGTTGCGATCTACAAGGGTACGTAGATCAGACTCTCCCCCTTGTTGCTATGCATCACCATGATCTTGCGTGTGCGTAGGAATTTTTTTGAAATTACTACGTACCCCAACAATAGCACTCTTCAAATAAAAATGACAGCAGTTCTCGTGAGCGCTAAAGTTTCTGTTTTTTACAGCAAGTTCAACAAGACTTTCCCCAAGTCTTCCCAACGGTTCTACTTGGTACAAACACTAATTAAACACAAACAAAACAGAGGCTAGATAATTTATTTATTACTAATCAGGAGCAAAAATCAAGGAATAAAACTAAAATTGGGTTGCCTCCCAACAAGCGCTATCATTTAACGCCCCTAGCTAGGCATAAAAGCGAGGATAGATCTAGGTATTGCCATCTTTGGTAGGCAATCCATAAGTGGCTCTCATGATAGTTTCATATTGCAATTTTATTTTCTTTCTTGGAAAGTGTTCCATGCCCTTTTTTTAATGGAAATTGAAATCTAATATTCCCTTCCTTCATATCAATAATCGCACCAACCGTTCTAAGGAAAGGTCTACCAAGAATAACAGGGCAAGAAGGATTGCAATCTATATCAAGAAAAATGAAATCTACGGGCACATAATTCCTATTTGCAACAATAAGAACATCATTAATCCTTCCCATAGGTTTCTTAATAGTGGAATCCGCAAGATGCAAGTTTAGAGAGCAATCATCAAAATCGCGGAAATCTAGTAAATCACACAAAGTCTTGGGAATAGTAGAGACACTATCACCCAAATCACACAAAGCATAAAACTCATGATCTTTAATTTTAATTTTAATCGTTGGTTCCCACTCATCATAGAGTTTTCTAGGGATAGAAACTTTCAACTCAAGTTTTTCTTCATAAGATTGCTTCAAGGCATCAACAATATGTTCGGTGAAGGCTTTATTTTGACTATAAGCATGTGGAGAATTTAGCACGGATTGCAACAAGGAAATACAATCAATTAAAGAGCAACTTCCATAATTAAATTCCTTGAAATCCAATATAGTGGGTTTAGCAACATCTAAATTTTTATTTCTTTCAATCCCACTTTCATCAATTTCATCATTAAGATCTAAATACTCTGAATTTTTAGAACGCCTTCTAGGTAAAGGAAGATCATATTCAGTTTCATCAAGATTCATATTGCAAAACAAAGATTTAATAGGGGACACATCAATAACTTTTAGATCTTCATCTTGATTTTCATAGGCATTCGGTTTAGCGGCCATCTTATTGACTAAGGTGGCTTGCATATCCGAAATTTCAGCAGTCATCTTTTCTAGACGAGCAATTTGGGATCTTATACCATCAAATTCTTTAGACATATCATCTAGCTCTTTATTCATATAACTCATAAAACTTGTTTGGTCCTTAATCTCGTTTCTAAAGAAATTATTATGCTCAAGTTGCAAAAACATAAACTTCCTAACGTTGGTTTCGATCTCCTCTAACCTTTTGGGGTGGAGATCACCAAATCTCGGTTGAGCCATCGCGACAAACAAGCAATCTAACACACGAGCAAACAAAAGCAAACGGGCAAAAGAGGCAAATAGAGAGGGAGGATAGAGAGAGAGAGAGGGCGAATAAAACGGCAAGGGTGAAGTGGGGGAGAGGAAAACGAGAGGCAAATGGCAAATAATGTAATGCGAGAGATAGGGATTGTGATGGGTACTTGGTATGTTGACTTTTTGCGTAGACTCCCCGGCAACGGCGCCAGAAATCCTTCTTGCTACGTCTTAAGCTTGCGTTGGTTTTCCCCGAAGAGGAAGGAATGATGCAACAGAGTAGTGTAAGTATTTCCCTCAGTTTTTGAGAACCAAGGTATCAATCCAGTAGGAGGCCACGCTCAAGTCCCTCGTACCTGCACAAAACGATAGCTACTCGCAACCAACGCAATTAGGGGTTGTCAATCCCTTCACGGTCACTTATGAGAGTGAGATCTGATAGATATAATATTTTTGGCATAAAGATGCAAAGTAAAAAAGTAAAAGCAAAGTAAAAAAAGCAAAGCAAGATTAAAGTGATGGAGATTGATATGATGAGAATAGACCCGGGGGCCATAGGTTTCACTAGTGGCTTCTCTCAAGAGCATAAGTATTCTACGGTGGGTGAACAAATTAACGTTGAGCAATTGACAGAATTGAGCATAGTTATGAGAATATCTAGGCATGATCATGTATATAGGCATCACGTCCGTGACAAGTAGATCGAAACGATTCTGCATCTACTACTATTACTCCACTCATCGACCGCTATCCAGCATGCATCTAGAGTATTAAGTTAAAAATAGAGTAACGCCTTAAGCAAGATGACATGATGTAGAGAGATAAATTCATGCAATATTAAATAAACCCCATCTTGTTATCCTCGATGGCAACGATACAATACGTGCCTTGTTGCCACTTCTGTCACTGGGTAAGGACACCGCAAGATCGAACCCAAAGCTAAGCACTTCTCCCATGGCAAGAACTACCAATCTAGTTGGCCAAACCAAACGAATAATTCAAAGAGACTTGCAAAGATAACCAATCATACATAAAAGAATTCAGAGAAGATTCAAATATTATTCATAGATAGACTTGATCATAAACCCACAATTCATCGATCTCAACAAACACACCGCAAAAAGAAGATTACATCAAATAGATCTCCACAAGAGAGGGGGAGAACTTTGTATTGAGATTCAAAGAGAGAGAAGAAGCCATCTATCTACTAACTATGGACCCGAAGGTCTGAGGTAAACTACTCACACTTCATAGGAGGGGCTAGGATGATGTAGAAGCCCTCCGTGATGACGGCCCTCTTCCGGCAGAGCTCCGGAACAGGCTCCGAGATGGGATCTCATGGATACAGAAAGTTGGAGCGGTGGAATTAGGTTTTTGGCTCCTGTTCTGATCGTTTGGGGGTACGTAGGTATATATAGGAGGAAGGAGTACGTCGGTGGAGCACCGAGGGGCCCACGAGGCAGGGGGCGCACCCTAGGGGGGGCGCCCCCCCACCCTCGTGACCTCTTCTTTGACTCCTTGGAGTAGGGTCCAAGTCTACTGGATCACGTTCGGTGAGAAAATCACGTTCCCAAAGATTTTATTCCGTTTGGACTCCGTTTGATATTCTGTTTCTCCGAAACACTGAAATAAGCAAAAAAACAACAATTCTGGGCTGGGCCTCCGGTTAATAGGTTAGTCCCAAAAATAATATAAAAGTGGAAAATAAATCCCAATATAGTCCAAAACAGTAGATAATATAGCATGGAGCAATCAAAAATTATAGATACGTTGGAGATGTATCAAGGGGGAGGGAGCCGGCCTCTCTAGGCGCGCCCAAGGGAGTCCTACTCCCACCGGGAGTAGGATTCGCCCCTTCCCTTGTTTGGTTTTAGGAGAGAAGGAAGGAGGAGGAAGAAGGAAGGAAAGGGGGGAGTGCCCCTTCCCAATTCATATTGAGCTTGGGGGGCCTCCTTTGCTTCTTCTCCCTCTCTTCCAGTAAGGCCCAATAAGGCCCATACACCTCCCGGGGGGGTTCGGTAACCTCCCGGTGCTCTGTATACTCCCAATTTCACCCGGAACCATTCCGATGTCCAAATATAGGCTTCCAATATATCGATCTTTACGTACGACCATTTCAAGACTCCTCGTCATGTCCGTGATCAAATCTGGTACTCTAAACTATCTTCGGTACATAAAAACACATAAACTCTTAATACCGATCATCACCGAACGTTAAGCGTGCGGACCCTACGGGTTCGAGAACTATGTAGACATGACCGAGACATGTCTCTGGTCAACAACCAATAGCGGAACCTGGATGCTCATATTGGCTTCTACATATCTACGAAGATCTTTATCGGTCAAACCCCATAACGGTATACGTTGTTCCCTTTGTCATCGGTATGTTACTTGCCCGTGATTCGATCATCGGTATCTCAATACCTAGTTCATTCTCGTTCCGTAATGCTACATCCCGTAACTAACTCATTAGCTACATTGCTTGCAAGGCTTATTGTGATGTACATTACCGAGAGGGCCCGGAGATACCTCTCCGACAATCGGAGTGACAAATCCTAATCTTGATTCATGCCAACTCAACAAACACCATCGGAGACACCTGTAGATCACCTTTACAATCACCCAGTTACGTTGTGACGTTTGGTAGCAACAAAGTGTTCCTCTAGTATTCGGGAGTTGCATGATCTCATAGTCATAGGAACATGTATAGTTATGGAGAAAGCAATAGCAATAAACTAAACGATCATCGTGCTAAGCTAACGGATGGGTCAAGTCAATCACATCATTCTCTAATGATGTGATCTCGTTAATCAAATGACAACTCATGTCTATGGTTAGGAAACATAACCATCTTTGATTCAACGAGCTAATCAAGTAGGGGCAAACTAGTGGCACGTTGTTTTTCTATGCATTCACACATGTACTAAGTTTCCGGTTAATACAATTCTAGTATGAATAATAAATATTTATCATGATATAAGGAAATATAAATAACAACTTTATTATTGCCTCTAGGGCATATTTTCTTCACACCCTCCGCCAAGCCCATTAGGAACTTTCAGTTTGGTCCCTTTTTCACATGTAGGGAATGCTCTATATACCTTCAAACATGCTATAGTGGGTCAGGCTCCCAGGAAAAGCGAAAAGCATGCATTCTACCAAACGCCTCCTAGGTAGCCAGTTTTGGTGCAGCTCCGCATGACCCGAGGCCGAGTTCCCAAGCGAAGCAGGATCTTATTTGCCGCCCATGGGCGACAAACTGAAGTGGCTTCGCTGAAGCCGCCCGCGGATGGGCTGGCCCAATTACCTGTTTTATAGTTCGCTAATGTTTCCATAGATGTTTCCTACGGGTTTTATTTCATTTTTCTTCTGTGCTCTTTTCCTTTCCTGTTTTGTTGGATTCCAGTTCATTTGTTCCATTCTATTTTTATTTTCAAGTTTTGGTTCTTTTTCCCTTCATTTTTTGAATTTATCTATTTTTTGTTTCTGTTTTTTTTCCTTCTCTTTCTTGCCTATTTATATAAAAGGTCACCGTTTATTACAAAAATGTTCATCTTATATTAAGAAAATTTTCATCGTATATAATGGAAAAGTTTCACCATGCATTATAAAGATGTTCATCATGTATTAGAAAATGTTAAACGTATATTATGAAATTGTTCAACCTATATTTTACAAACTGTTCACTGTGTATTTCAAATTTGTTCATGGTATATTAAGAAATTGTTCAACATATACTACAAAATGTTCATTGTGTATTTGAATTTGTTCAGCATTTTTTTTAGAAAATTTCTTACTTTCTAAAAAAGTGTTCAATGTATATTACAAATGTTCAATGTGTATTCAGAATTTGTTCAACGTATATATTCATATTTTCATAAATTATTGGAAATAAAAACCAAGCAGAAAAAAACCATGACGCCAGTTAAGTACTCCCTTTGTTCCTAAATATTTGTCTTTTTAGACATTTCAAATGGACTACCACATGCGGATGTATATAGACATATTTTAGAGTGTAGATTCACTCATTTTGCTTCGTATGTAGTCACTTATTAAAATCTCTGAAAAGATAAATATTTAGGAATAGAGGGAGTATATTTTTTGAGTAACGGATGTACAGTATCATTCACTACATTGTCTCTACATTGTGTTTTTTTCGTTAAACTGTAAATGGGCCGGCCAAGTTGGATTACCCTGTGCGAAGCCACAGCTCCTTGACGCACACGGGCGTTCAATAGGGACTCTCCCAACCGATCTAGCAACCGCTCTCTTTTTGTGTCGTGCAACGTTAAAACATCCTGCCTTCCTGCATGGCTTCGCTCCAAGCAACGTTCTTTTCTCCCAGCACAGCACACGGTCCAACCTTGGGTGCGAGCCGTACTACATTTTATTTCCCCCGGATCCGGATGCCCTTGCATTATACTCTTTGCATTAAGTGATCTAAACGATGTTATATTAGTTTACGGAGGAAGTACAATCCAAATCCAAGGGGACACGTTACGTACAAGAGATACCTACTGATGTTAAAAAAAACACCACCCATACGTACGTAATGGTCCAAAACAGAACCGCTAAAGCATGGTGCACGTGGATGATTTTTACTCTCATGTAGTCTAGGTTAGCAAGGATGGCGTGGTGGCGACATCATTCTCATGGTGGATCTGTGTCCTCGGGTTCCATCGTTGCGACGATGTTTGCTTCAGCGTCGATGTGGAGCTTGGGAGGTAGTTTAGGAGTGGATGCAGATTGTAGTCTGCATCGATGACATTTGGAAGACGAAACGTGTGCTGGGTTCGTGGTCCGTGGATGGCAGGTATGGTTTCCTCCTTCGGCGTCTTAGTCGTGGTGGGGTGCCAGATCTGAAGTTCGATTGCGTGTCTGGAGTGTTGTCCCGGTTTGATTGGTTCAACGGCAAGGGCTTCACTTTTGGTGAGCCATCTTGGAGGTCCGCAAAGTTGCATATCAACGATGGAGCCACGCCAAGCTCGGGTGAGGAGGTGATCCGTGATTCTTTTTTTCGGTGGCTGTTGTGGTGGTGCCGGAGGCAGGTGATGGGCGTTGGTGTCAAGCTCAGAGATATTTTGCTATCTTTTCAGTTTTGTCATGTCGGTTCTTACGTGACTTGTATTTTTTTGAGCATCAGTACAGACACAAGCGCTCATATACACGCGCATACACTCACCCCTATGAACGCACACACGCATACCCTACCCCTATGAGCACCTCCGAGAGACTGAGCCGGCATATCATCTTGAGATTTACGAAGTCACCGTAGGCGCCTCGTCGTCGACGGGAACGTCTCCTCCCACTAAAAGCGCATCGCCGTAAATCCTGAAATAAATCCAGGAATAATGCGAGCACCAGGATTTGAACCTGATGGGTTGGGGATACCACAGTCCACCTAACCAACTCAACCACAGGTTGATTCGCCGTTCTTACGTGACTTGTACTTTGTTCTTTATGATATGAATGAGACACGTGTTACCATGCAAAAAAAAAAGCATGATGCATGTATGGATGGGCTGTTTTTCTTTTTTCTTTTGAGTAGATCAATCAATTAGACCCAAACCACCCTCTTTTTCCTTGATCTCCTAGTTACAATCTTCCAATAGTTTCTTCCTTGCCATGCTTGCGTGTGCTGCCACGTACGCGTGCCATGCGTGACAATCATGCATATATATTTGGTTTTATCATCAGTGAAATGTGTCACACCCACCTTATCAGCTTATCATCATCATCGTCTATCTACTCGGAGCCGGGGACTTGGGGGCCACCAACAGCTCCGCAAACTTCATCACCTTGGAGACGCTCTGCAGCACCTCATAGGGCGTCACGTCCCCCGTCACCACCACCTTCTTGTTCTCCAAATCCACCTCAAACGACGACACACCTGGACACACAAGAACAGAAGCAAAATGTTAAAATGATCGCTCGTCCAGTACTCTGACTCGTAAATCAATATATTTTCACTGAACTGATATGATAATATCTATCGACGCAGATGCTCCGACAGTGAGCCGTACGGCGAAGGTGGTGGCAGCTCAATTATGAGCGCAGGCGAGCGGCAGTAGTACCAAATCTTGGGCACCGACTGGCGGTGCCACCAAAAGTTTTTCCAGAAAAGGCAGGCAGCCCTGCACATGCGCAGAGTAGCAACATGCGCAGATGCGCCCAAGCATGCAGTATCATGCAGTACCGCAGCGCCGCAGCGGCAGCGCGAACGGAAGGAGCCCGATCCATGCTGCATGCATCGGCGCGCGGCGGAAACGACACCGGAGCCAACTCAGGCGCACAGGGCCGAACGGAGGTGGATCGATGCCCACCCGCGAGTCCACCGGCTGCGGCGAGTCGGTGACCTGTGTTTTATTCCGTAACATGCCACAACAGTACTGGCGTACTACTAACCTAAAAGCTTTCCGGAGCTCATGGCCGCGTGGCTGCGTTCACTGTTCGCCATTAGCCCGGCAACGCGTGCGGCAGAGCAGAGCAGAGTAGAAATTTGGGGTTTTCTTTCACTTGTTGTATTGAAATTTTGAAATGAATGACTGGAGGCGCACAGAGGTCAACCTGCCGCAGGGCATACATTTTTCTCTTCCTGCGTCTGACAGGCCGCGACTTATCTCTGCTGCAAATGCTTCTGGGCTTCTGAGACGTTGCGCTCCGCCCGCCCACGTGGCTACGGCGCTACTCTACTTTGAAAAATTATCCGGTCTACAGATCCGCGCCACATTTCACAGTCGTTGATTACTTCGAGATCCTGGATATACTAATGCCCCGCCCCACTAATAAGAAATGGACGCTCTGCTTTTTTTATCAAATGATACTAGCAGCAGTAAGAAATGCACACTTGGCTATGTCCGAATTATCAACACATTGAGAGGTGGTGTTGAAAGGGAAGAGAAAATTAGAGTAAGACACGAGGCAGAGATCTGCTGTGTGTTGTGCAGGTTCGAAAGCAATTGCAGTGAGATAATCAAGGAAGGAAAAAAAAACAAGCTGTCAAGTTGTCCCTCTGGCGAATAATTAGCAAAGCTTACGGCCCGATCAGTTGTACGTATAACTCTGCAATTCCTTTTTTGTTTGGAGTGAAATGATATGAACTTTACGATAACAAGTACCCCGGCATGATTGTATGCTTTTAGCGCTATGCCCTATCAAAAGAATCTCAAACACTGCCCCGAAAAAGGGATTTAAAGGTTCAGTTACTATTCGCCTCGTACCTTCCATCTTGGAGATGTGCTTCTGAACTTTCCTGGCGCATCCGTAGCAGTGCATGGACACCCTCAGCTCCACTGTCTGCATCCATAGTGAATATTAGCAGCCGTGTTGTGCAGAGGCATCTTAGATAGAGAGATAGAACAGGTGTCTAATTCTTGTTTACCTTTGGCTCCAGATGGAAGGCAAGAGTCTTAGCCCCGCCGCCGAAGTCCTTGAGCTTGAGCAGCTCGTCCAGCTGCGCGCTCACCAGGGCCTTCCCCTCGCTCTCCTCGTCCTCGTCCTCCACCGCGTGCACGCAGACGCAGGCGTTGGCGCACACGGAGAGCGAGAAGCAGTCCAGCACCCTCTCCAGCCCTAGCTTCCTCCCCATCCTCTCCTCCCTCTATCTCTATCTCTATCTCTATCTCACTCACCACGGCTTCTCTCCGTTTCTCTCTCTCTGAAGTCTCTCTTAGAAGTGAGGCTCTGAAGTGAAAAGCGCACTGCAAAGCGCAGAGGCCCTTTTAAGGCGACGAGGAAGAAGAGACAAGCTGGTGAGCGAGCAGACCTACCAAAGCAGAGCAGAGCAAAGCCAAGCGCTTGGAATGAGGCAAAGGGATGAGAATATATATGCATATAAGCAGCAGCGTCGGGCAGTATAAAAAAAGTGGGCTATATGTTAGCTCAAAAGTCTGAAGCGGCTCCCGATGTTGAAATTGAATACAATCATAGCTTTTGTTTCGGTGCAAGACAGAGTCATGAGCCGGTTTGACAAGGGGACAGACAAGCTGGCCAGCCCTCCATGTGACAACGTGCTTGCTTATTGGCGCTACCACTCGTGGAATCATGCGTTTTGGAACACACGCACATCGCGATGCCCATATATGCGTACGTACATACACTACAAACTGAGCTGAAAGCATAACCATAGAATAGAAGGAGCCAATCATGCATCGTGCCAATGAGAGGCTGGATGGCCTTTCACGTACACACAGGTAACCGAAAGCCCTCCTTTTCGGAAGATCAAAAAGCATGTACAAGCAACTGAAAACAAGGAAAAGTTAGGTTAAACACGTCAGGGTTCACAGGCTGACACATACGTGTCTTTCACTTGTGCACATCGGCCATCAGTGTGTATAGTGTATGTTTGTAGCTTTCCCTTCGGTGGGTGGGGAATATATATGCGCTGCAACGTGAGCATATATACGTACATGCACAAGCAAGACCGCGACGATTATTACCATATAAAACCATATCCGCCTTGCCCTTGCGCCCAAGAGACACCACATTTTTAAACAAGGGCGCTCAAGGATATAGAATAGGCTCTGGTCACCTTCATTGACGCATGCCACAGTGCATCTCTTCCTTGCAGACCACGACCTTTTAATTTTTTTGGCCAATTGCCACTATATCTATGCAAATTTGGCAAATTATACGGCGATTTGGTTCAGCTCGTTTGGTAAAATGCGGACTAATTCCAAGTGACTGCATCAACGCGCTCCTCTGCTGCGTGTTCAAGCGAAAGCTGATATGATGCTACTAGTATTCAAGCGTTCATCTTTTTTTTTAAAGGAGGACGATCCCCGGCCTCTGCATCTGAACGATGTATACGGCCATTTTATTAATTATTGACACAAAACTATACAGAGTCATACAACAATAAGTCTAAAGCCACCAAACTAAGCAACAATTGTCGCTAGCCCTATCCAGTTGATGTAGGGACGCTGAAAGTCTAGGCCTAATACCAAACAGACCACGCAGCCAAACCTAAACATCTAAAGACTTGAGGTCCCACCCAGAACGCCTGCCTGGTATGGACATCCATCAGTCCGGCGTGCTTCTCAATCAGGACCCCTGCCGGGTATAAGGCCGCCGCAGCCACCTGCCACGAATTCATCTTCAGAGCTGTACTGCTGCATCAACCTTGGCCAGTCCAACTGCCGCCGACACCACCATGACGCCAGGCAGCGTCACCCTCCTGCGCGAGTCCATCTCCGCTCATCAGGCGCCGAGTCTCCACTACGCCACGCCGCCGAGATCCGCCGTCATCAATGGAGCAGATGAAACACCGCTCCTCCTCTTGTCCCCTCCAACCAGCACTTGCTCCAAAATGATGCCCCCATGAGGGAGAACGATACCGATAGCACCGTCATCGTCCGATCCGGTAGACCCAGATCTAGGGTTTCCTCCGAAACTTCCCGATCAGGTTGATGAGATCTGCAACGACGATGCCTCCAGAAGAAAACGACGTCTGAGACGCCGCCGTCGTCCGCCAAGACCACAGTCTGGCGCGATTTTCATCGGAAGCCACGTCTTCCCGACCTCGTGGCTGGCTGGAACCGAGCGGAACCTCGCCACGAAGACGTATGTTGCCGTCGGTACTCCGGCGGAGATCCGGCATCTCCGCACCGGTCCCTCCACGCGCCGCCGGTCAGCGAAAGGCCTCCCCGCGACTGATCCAAACGGGGCGTCGGATCCGCAGTAGCCGTCGTCACCATCACGAGCAGGACAGCCCACCTCGCCAGATGGGCCGCTGCCACCGCCACCGTCCATGCAGGGCCGCCGCTCCGCCGACAATGGTGCTCGGGCCCCCGCCGCACAGCCCGAATACTCCGTCCTAGCCGCCGTCGTTGGACCTCATGAGAAGGGCCGCCCCCGCCGCCTCAGATGGGATCCGCCCCCCCCCCCCCCCAGGACCTTTGGCACCGGGCCCGCCGCCACCGCGGCCCATGCCGGCGGCAGGAGGGGATGGATGGGGAGGTGCTGGCAGCGCTAGAGTTGGGGCCCCTGGCGTCGCCCGGGGGGAGGCGACGCGAGGGGTGCGAGGGGTGAGCAGGCAAGCGTTCATCTTTTGGCGGCAGTAGTAACTGGAGGGAGAAGAATCTCTCGGTGCTGCTACCATGTCGTATTGTATGGCGCTGTCACCTTTCTCCTTGCCGAAAGCTAGCATAATGCGCTTCAAGACCAAGAGATGGGAACCCCCGATGGATGGATGGATTGATAGATTAATCCGTCATATCTGCAGATGGCTATGCGCAACATCTTAATCGCCTCCAGCTTTGATCCAGTGAGCGGAGAATCTAGTGGTGGGCCTCCGCGATTTACCTGCCTGCTCGGCGCGCGAATGTCTGTGTGTGTGCATCTATCTATCTGCAAGGCAGTGGCCCGACGGACAAGCATGGCAGGCGGGCCCGGCCAGCACGGCATTATTGGGTCGCTGGGCTGGGGGCGCAGGTGAGGCCGTACGCTTGCCCGAGAGGGACGGGGTGTACCATTTGCCCCTTGCCTCGTTCTGGATCGATGCCCGAATTATATGATGCCAACACGATCTGTGACAAGTTTTCAGTACCTTCCGCCACTCTCCATGCCTGCCTGGGCCAACCCAAGCCAGCACTCTAGGTGGCCGGTACTATCTGCTCACTGCGAAATGAAATGCAGAGACGTTTCACCAGAAATGTTTGCTTTAGCTCAACCGAAACGATGTGCGATGATGGGCCGATAGTGTGAGCGTGATGTGTGTCTCGCCAACGGCCGAGACCCATACCACGTGTGCCCAAAACTTACCCGAGGAAACGAGACCGCAGAAAAAGCAGAGGGGCACCATAGTGTGTGGTTGGCTCTTTCTGTCAAGAGTGTCCATCCATCGTATGCACGGGGAAAGACATTGTTCTGTCGCTTCGGATAGTCATGCGGGCGGGCGGGCAACCAGGGATGAGCTGCGATCTAGGCTTGGTGGGTGTTCCGGATTCCCTGCCGGCATGTAAATGAACACCACTCTCGGCAGAGATAGCCAGATAGACTGCTGCTTGTGACCAACTCACAAGCTCAAGTGCGCACAGCCAGGGCCCATGTCCTAACCACGATCATGTTTTCATGTTTGGAGCCGAATGTGGAGCAGGAGATGAACTACTGAACTAGGATGAAGAGGACATGTCCTTCTGCCTTGCCCGTTTTCTGCAGATGGAATCTATCTATGTGGGCCGTGCTTGCAACCAGATGTTCACCAGACACGAACAACTGATCCAAATCATCCAACGGACAGGAATCATATGGCTCTCCTCTCTGACTACAAGGCTGGGTTTAACTATGTCCTAGCAGCAAATAAGAACAGAACTATAAGCAGCATACAAAATAATCTACACCGAGTTCCGTCAAAAAGAGTACGAAGACATGGCTAACCACCAACTAGGAGTCAACATGCTACTACTAATAGCGAGAAGCGATATGGTTTGCAGTTGGCTAGAAGAAATATCAAACCCATGCCATGCTGACAAAACTATCAAATCAACAGGAATTACTACGGAAGAGAAGAGCAGAGCAGAGCAGAGGCAAAGTTACTCCTCTTGACCAGGAGCAAGAGTTCATGGATCAGAACTGCCACCTTGGGATCATCATGGTGAGAGATCTGCCAAGGTCATAAGCAATCAATAGTGGCATGTCCACAAGGAAAAATGACAAACAAGAAAAAAACATACTGGCATGTAGTTAGAGTGGAATACCAGACCCAGCAGAAGGAGCAGGCCAGTGCACAGGAGACAATAGCAAAAGGACTTGCTTACTTAAACAGTCCAACCTGCCAAGATTACATCGAGCAGCAACATTACACATTTACACCCACGAATCGTATAACCTAATTTAGACTTGTACATGCCACACGCATGATTGAACAAACAATGAAAAATCACAATACATCTTAAGAGTATATAAAGGTTGCTCTCTGTTTCCTAGTGATTGCTGAACCCAAGGCAGTTCAAGAAGAATGAGATGCTAGCTAACTCATGGCAGAATTTTGCAACCAAATAGGTTGGTGGTTCCAATGAAACCAAAATAGAATATGAATATACAGTTGTACAAACAGCAAAGGGGAGAACTTCCTCCCATGGCAGTCAAAGTGCCAATTGCCTAGAAACAGTGAACACATCGTCCAAAGCCTATGTGTTACTATAACAAAACCTAGATTCACAAGTCAATGCAATTAAGTGCTGTCAATAACGAAGAGGGCAGCATCTTTTTCCAAGATCTACTCGGAAGCCGCAAAGTGGGCATACCTGGTGTATTTTGTTACAGTGACAAAGTGCTTCAGGAGGAAAAAACAAGGAGCTCAGGGCTTGGACTTAGAAAGTACTGAACTGTGCGCTATAATTGACAGCTGTAGCAATACAATGCAGAATGCGGTAGTTACTTCTGATACGGACTGAAAGCTGGTCCTGTGAGCTTTGGTTGTCACAAACTTACCATGTTCATGAAGCGAAGTTCATCTCTGAGTATCTGATAAATTATAAGCGATGTCAATACATATACTTGGTGTTAACACGACGCAGAAACCTTATTTAATTCCCATGATCCGAGCTTACCTGAGAAGTTTGTTCTTGCGCTGGCCAAGCTCATGACCTACAACCTCCACCAAAAAGGTAAAGAGATAAAATATAAGTTGTACTTATAAAGTAAGATCTAGAGAATAATTACCATTTAAACATCAGTTAAGACTAAAAGAATACAGAATATGCAATGAGACTGAGTGGTTTCTTTCACCTGGTATTTCAGGGGAGTTCAACAAAACAGGAACTTCAGTCACACAATGGTGTCTGCAGGGAAAAAGAAGAAATTAACATAAAGCAATGGGTATTCATCCTTCTTGTACTGCACTGTAGTTCTTGTTTGTCTATGCAAGTTTCCCAAGCAAAACATGCGATCTGGCTTGAAATAGTCAGGCTGTTGGCAGGCACTCTACATGGATACAAAACCTCGAATCTGCAAAGAACTGGAATGAAGAAAAGAAATGCACACACCAAGATACAAGGTATAAAGTTACACAAATTCATGTGTTGTACATTGATGCCTATAAAAGAATCAATGGAACAGGTGGTGAAACGCAAAAACCTCCAACATCCCATTTCCAATATCCATGAAGCCATATACTGACTTCCTCTTTTCGAAAAAATAAATTACCGACTTCCTACACAGAAACGTTTTCTACTGTTTTATGACTTATACTGGAACTCCCAGGAAGGCAGCTAAAGCAAAAGTCCGACTCGCAGTGGGAACACGGTACAGAGAAAGGCTAGTTGAGAACCTTGTAATTGTCGAGGCCAGCCATTCAATTCAGTGTAACCAGAAAATTTGAGCTCCAGATTGTAAGAAGACATAGGAAAAACTAGCTCTGAGATTATGGTGTCCTAATAATCTGCATGCTGTAATTGTGATTACATTGAAGATAGCCAAAATCTTTAGCACCAACCTGACCAGAAAGTGTGCCAAAAAAAAATACTGACCAGGAGTATACATACAACTGTAACTGTTATAGGTGATTATTTTTCAGAGTTCAGATGCTAAACTCTGACTGCAACTGATTTAACTACAACTGCAGTTAGGCAAATACCAGCTAGCTTTGTTGCAAAGTATATACATACACCTATAAGGTAAGAACATGATATCTGAAAGTGTGTAACATAAAGGACACCGAAGTTAGGATTTTACCTTGGGAATACTGATAGTTGGGGATAATGACTGCCAATATAAGAAGGATCATGTGTTGCCCCAAGAACCCCAGTAGCACCAGACAATGTTTGCAGCCTAATTTTCAGCAAATGAAGTCAAAGAGGGATCAAATGCCAGTTTAGATCAAAGAATAAGATAACACGATCCAACCATAGTAAAATGGATGTAACTAGAATTGCTGGCTACTGATTAAGAGCTCAGGCATATTACATGCTCTGATTAAGCACGTTCAACCAATCTTAACAGCGAATTCGAGGATCCTACAAAATGGAATCAGACTAATTTTGCCAGTAACTACCATGTGATCAACCAGTTCAGTACCATGATGTTCTTCCTAGGAACCCATGGTTGTCATATTCATCTATTCTGTGATAGCATATGACAGGAACGTACAGTATCCGTGGATACCATGCCCAACACAGACAGGCCTTCAGCACGCCATGGATAAGTATTGTCTGTATGTCCGATAATTTTTCTACAGGAAAAAAACCATTTATGGCATGGCATGGACAAGTAGTGTAGGACTGTTGAGAGTTGAGACATAGGTTGGCCCAAATGACTCGTCTATGGCTTGTATCGCGTTTGGCAATCTGCCTTGGCGTCCTTTTTTTCTTCTTCTTTTTGCCGATTTTATTGTATTTGAAATAATTCGGTTGTATTCATCCTTAGCTGGCGCAGAGGCTGGGGGTAATGAAGCTTCCATTTTCTAAAAAAAACAGCTTGGCCCAAATAATAGTACTAACAAGATAACAAGTTTCTGAACCCTGCAGAGTGCACCACAACTAATCAGAAATATCTGTGGTACTCATGAAGAAGTTAGCTAAATGGAGTTTGCAGCTTCAATATCAAGATACCAATCAGAAAAATGAAGCAATACTTCTTCCGAAAGATCTATATGAAAATTGAATCCCACATACCAAGTAATTTGATTAAGCTCAGAATTGTCACTGGGTTGATGAGCCAAAAGTCCTGGGAAAGCCATACCAGTGCATGGGATATCAGGTCCCCTAGGATGCTGCTCACCAAACTTCATAACTGCCGAGGAAATGGAGTTGAAAGTTAGGGTAGCAGAGAATGTGCAGGACCAGAGCCTCAAGCATGCACACATTTCAGAAGAAAAGGACAGGTACAATATATATGTTTTCTTATGTTCTCTTTTTACGTCTAAAATAAGACAAAATTTACGGAAAGTAAAATTACGGTGCATTAATGTTGAAACAGAGGGGGGTGAAGAATAACTATTCCTCGCCCAGGGTGACGAATAGTCAATCCCTATATATTAGCATAATACCAACCAAGAATTGGTATGAACCAGCAAGGCTACAACTCTGCAAATAAAATGATACCTAGACCTAATCCTTATTCTGGAATGACCACAGAGTAGTATTTCCTAAAGTTCTCTAGAAGCTAGGCTACGGTTGAAACTTGGCCCATACGCACTTCTGGATCTCCAAATCGTAAAGAAGGAACTATTTTGAGTTATCAAATTCATGCTAGAATATTTAAAACCTGTTGAAATCAAATCTCGTTGCCATTTCCCCACTTTGTGAAGTGCATGACTGCATGAAAGTTTCTGTGCCAAGTCAGAACAAACCTTAAATGGTTGGGCTGCTCTACTTTTTTTACAGGGTGGCTGGATTGCTCTACTGGTTGCAATTTTATAATTAAATTCATATATGTCATGTATCCCAACTAACAATACATACCTTTTTTTATTTTTTTGAGGGGAACTAACAATACATACCTGGCAATACTGCTGGAGTGCCAAGAGTAAGGTCCTTTGCTCCCGTAACATCAAGAGCATGACCACCACCACAAGGGAAAGAGCCACTCACTGCTTCTACCTTATCATTTTGCACTATTATAACAGACGGTGCTAAAGAATTGTTTGACCCAGGAGGGGGACTGGTCTCTGCATCTTCAGTTGAACTTATCAGTGTATTTTGTGGATGAGACTGAATTTTGCTGGCACTGGCAATGTTTTGATGGAATATCTGAGCAGGAAGTTTGTTCTCTGTGGGGACACCAATGTTCAAACCACTTCCTTGATCCCTGGATTCTGAATATTGGCTATTTGATGTTGATACAGTTGAATGAGAACCAAGGTTAGGCATGCCTTTTACCATACTAAGAGAACCAGCAGTATTTCCATGCTCACCAGAAGGAGCAAATGCCTTCAGTCCAAAACTGGGACGAGATTGAGGTTTCAGAGAACTATGTGCCATTCGAACGGAGGATGAGAAGAGCTTACTTAAAATGTCAGGTCGTGCTTTCCTTCTTTCTACAAAGTGGGGTTCTTGCTTCGACGAAAACTCTTGTTCATTCTGCAAACTTAAAGTTCGATGTGAGTTCTTTCCCACACCTGTATCAGAACAGCCCTCCTCATTCTGTGATCTGGAATATGTCCTATGAAGCATAGGCAACAACATAGTTAATGCTAAATTCAGCTAGCAATCTCTAAGAAGTGGGGAATGGATTCACACTTTACCTATTGTTTTGCACTGAAGAGGTTTGCAAAGTATTCTTCCAGGTAGGTTGGTAGGGCCTTGATGGTTTCCCTCTGTTAACATTTGGTGCATTGTTGTAACCTTTAGCATTCACATAACAGATTCGAGATTCTGTCCGAGCATTATAAAATTTCTGCTCATCATAGTACGAATGGGATTTTCCTGGAACACTTCTGTAGTTCTTGGCGCTGTAATAGGAAATGTTGGCCTCTTTTGGAAATCTATTGTAGTTGTTGGTACTCCCATACTTGTAGTCTGCTCTGTAATCATGATAATAGGATGCGGATTTGGTTCCTTCTAGAGAACCATGGTTAATGTCATGAGTTCTACCACCAGCCCATGCTCTAAAAGGACTTCTTGGCCTCCTTATCTAAACAAAGCAAAGAAAATCAACTAAGTCAGTAAGAACACTAGATAATAGATAGGGGGAAAGGCGTGATACACACACTGTCATGTTGAACATAACGGGTATTGATCTCATCAGACTGATCGTGGTTAACGTCATGAGTTCTACCACCAGCCCATGCTCTAAAAGGACTTCTTGGCCTCCTTGTCTAAACAAAGCAAAGCAAATCAGCGAAGTCAGTAAGAACACTACATAATAGATAGGGGGAAAGGCGTGATACACACACTGTAATGTTTAACATAACGGGTATTGATCTCATCAAACCGATCATGGTTAACGTCATGAGTTCTACCACCAGCCCATGCTCTAAAAGGACTTTTTGGCCTCCTTGTCTAAACAAAGCAAACCAAATCAACAGAGTCAGTAAGAATACTAGTACATAATAGATAGGGGGGAAAGGCGTGATACACACACTGTCATGCTGAACACCATGGGTATTGATCTCATCAAACCGATCATGCAGCCATACGCTATCATCTTTAAAATTCCATAACTTTTGGCCACCGAAAAAGTCCCTGAATTAATAACATGGATATATCAGGCAGACACTATGGGCTAAAATTTGCAGTGAATACAGATGGAAAAAATTATAGAGAAGGGAGCCAACTTCAAACTCTACCAATCTCTAGAAGTTGTGCCAAGCAGTCAATGACAGTGAGTAACAAAATGCAGTTAGGTAGCAGTTTATCTGTTTAAGCTCTTACAACAAACAGCACTTGTACAAGTTCCATCTAGACAGTGTTACACGATGTTTCCTTTGAATGCCCGATCTTATCATACAATCTCCAATCGTGGAACAGTTGACTCATTCTAAGCATGTAGGTGCTCCTACCAAGGCACCCATTTTTCATGTGGGGGGCTTAAATTTGATCGACAATCCTTGCTGCAACTAATATGCGATGCACATGCTTTCAGAGTTCAGACTAGCTTGTACAGTCAGAGAGACATACTACAGAGCCTCGGTGAATAACAGAAGAGGAAGCAACCAGTGAAAGACGGAAAGGCTCGAACCTCTGGCGCCCGCGCCCGCGGTTTTCCTTGTTCTGGAAGCGATCATCGTGCATGTAGAAGGCGCCTGTTCTCGGCACGGCGTCGGGCTCGAACCCCTTGTTCTCCTTGTCATCTTCTTTCAGTTCAGCTCCCGTCTCAGCCTGGGCCTCCTCCTCCTCCTCCTCGTCCTCCGGCGCCGCAGTCACCTCATCCGGCGCCACTTCCTCGGCCTCTCCACCGCCCCCAGATCCTGCGTCGAACTCCTCCCGAACCTCCTCGCATTCCTGAGAACCCTCGTCTTCGCCGTACACCTCGGCCGCGCCCAGCTCGTCGGAGTCGGAATCGGAATCGGACCCGACCACCCTCGACGGCGGCGAGGAACCACTCCCCTCGCCTCCGCCGCCGCCGCCCTCGTCCTCCTCCTCGTCGTCGTCGCTCGCCGCCGCGCGACGCCTCAACGCCGGGAGGGGCGAGTCGTCGGCGTCGCTCACGTCCTCCTTCTCGTCCCCCTCCGCCGTCGCCGCCTTCTCCTCTTCAGCCATAGAGGCCGCCGCGCCAATTCGGGCGAGAATGCTAGGGTTTAAGCTAGGGTTTGAGGGAATCCGGAAGGTTCGAGAGGCTTCTCGACCTCGCGTGGAAAGCTGTTCTGTTTTTTGGCGGACTGGCTTGATTTGATCACCTTTTCTGATCGATCAGCTTCTCTGCCGTGAGGGGAAAGAGAAGAAGGGCATTCATTAGCTGGAGCCACTATGCAAAACCACTGGGAGGTCCAGCAAAAAAAACAATTTAGGGATGTTGAGGCGCCGACAAGTGGGCCACAGTAATGAGATTTGTAGGTGGACCCTGTTGGCCCTACCTGTCATCACTCGTCCTTCTTTTAGTATGTGCATAGGTGGCTGCTAGGCGTCATCCGCCTGCTAAACCCCATTTAACAGCCCGCAAAACAGCCGTCGGATTTAATTACATGCGACCATTAGATTGAAGCCACGTGTCAGCAGCAACAACAACTCTCATTGCATTCCCTCGCGTTGCTGCAACCGTTGGATGTGGAAGCAAAATCCCCGTCTCCATTGCAGCTCCTCTGCACCCGCCCAAGGCCAGGGCGAGTACTAGATCGTCGTCGCCAACGCACCATCACCTCTACCACCGCCGACGCCGACGTAGCATCGCCTCTACCACCGCCGCCGCCGACGCAGCATCGCCTCTACCACCGCCGCCGCCGACGCAGCATCGCCCCCGTACACCTTCCCACACCATGGCAGCTCCCCACATAATGTGGTCTATGTTGTCGGCCGCCATGGCTCGAAGCTCCGGTGCTCCATCCAGCGGCACGCAAGCCAAATCGGCCCCGATTCTCGCTGGTGAGTCGATTCCGCGAACTGGAGCTGCAAGGGAGCTCCACGATCCTCCTGTATTCTCTGCTAAAGGTTCCTGTCGGTGTCAAAACCAGCGGATCTCGGATAGGGGGTCCCGAACTGTGCGTCTAGGCCAGATGGTAACAGGGGGCAGGGGACACGAAGTTTTACCCAGGTTCGGGCCCTCTTGATGGAGGTAAAACCCTACGTCCTGCTTGATTAATATTGAGGATATGGGTAATACAAGAGTAGATCTACCACGAGATTAGAGAGGTTAAACCCTAGAAGCTAGCCTATTGTATGATTGTATGTTGTGATTGTTGTCCTACGGACTAAAACCCTTCGGTTTATATAGACACCGGAGAGGGTTAGGGTTACACAAGGTCGGTTACAAAGGAGGAGATATCCATATACATATCGCCTAGCTTGCCTTCCACGCCAAGTAGAGTCCCATCCGGACACGAGACGAAGTCTTCAATCTTGTATCTTCATAGTCTAACAGTCCGGCCAATGGAGATAGTCCGGCTGTCCGGAAACCCCCTAATCCAGGACTCCCACAGTAGCCCCTGAACCAGGCTTCAATGACGATGAGTCCGGCGCGCAGTATTGTCTTCGGCATTGCAAGGCGGGTTCCTTCTCCGAATACATCACAGAAGAATTTGAATACGAGGATAGTGTCTGACCCTGCAAAATAAGTTCCACATTCCACCGTAGAGAGAATAATATTTTCGCAGATCTAATGACGTTACGTCATGGCCCGGTGATTATTCGAACCATTTCTTTTAACCAGCCCCGCACATAACGCGAGACAGTTTTTCGACACGTCTTGTCAAAGCAGAGATCGTGTCCCCTTATTACGGGATTCTCATCAATACGGGCGTGGGTAACCCAACCGCGCCATCAATTGCGGCACTTGGGGGGATAAGCGAGTTTTACCAGGCAAGTAGGGACGCTTAGTTTCGTCCGCCCATATAAAGGGATAAGGATTCACCTTTCTATCCATGCCTTCTTTCCTCCTTTGCTCATCCGTTTCCGCACACTCGAGCTCCAGCGCTCAAGTCCTCACTTCCACCTCAACCTTCTCCAACCATGTCCGGAGCGGGAGGCAAGTGGATGGTCTCCTCCGTCATGGAGGGAGACATCAAGAAACTAAGGAGAGCCAGATACCTGTCCGACGACATCACGCACCGGCTCCCAGATGAGGGGCAGCTTATCCCTACCCCCAGGCCCCATGAGAGGGTAGTATTCCTCATCCATTTCCTCCGTGGACTGGGATTCCCCCTTCATCCCTTCGTCCGGGGGCTCATGTTCTACTACGGCCTGGATTTCCACGATCTGGCCCCGAACTTCATCCTCAACATCTCGGCGTTTATCATCGTGTGCGAGGCCTTCCTCCGCATCAAGCCCCACTTCGGCTTATGGCTGAAGACCTTCAATGTCAAGCCGAAGGTGGTGGGTGGCCGCCAGGCGAAGTGCGGAGGTGCCATGGTGGGCAAGATGCCCAACATAACATGGCTCGAGGGCTCCTTTGTGGAAACCATAAAGGGGTGGCAATCGGGGTGTTCTACATCACCGAGCCGCGCGACCCTACATGGGCAGCGGCCCCCGAGTTCCGATCTGGCATCCCCACGCGGCTCACCTCCTGGAAAGAGAAGGGCTTGTCCTGGGGTAGTTTGAAGGAGCTGATCGGACTCCAAACATGTATTCAAAACATGTTGGACAAGAGGCTCAAGCTTGTCGACATAGTCCAAGTCATGCTCATCCGCCGGATACTCCCGTGCCAACAACGGGAGTTCACCTTGTGGGAATTCAATCCGGCGCAGCACCGAACTCTGAACAGGCTCTTCGACACGACTCATGAAGACGCCTGGAGGGTGCTGTTCAAAAGTGCCAAGGTCCCTCCCCCTATCACGGAGGATCAGCGCGAAGCGCCAAGCCAGTGTGGTAAGCTGCTTTACCTTTCACAGGATACTCATTTTTTATATAGATTGACTCTATGTGGGATCTAAACTCCCGTACCTTTGACAGGACTGGCAGAAGATGGCCGGACAGATCGACTGTCCGGCTCCTTTGCCCGAAGTCCCCGCTGACGCTCTTCTGGAGAAGATGTTGACTCTGGCCCCTTACAAGGTGCCGGAGAAGACCAAGAAGGCCAAGGGAGCTCGAAAGAGTTCCTGACGCCAAGCGTCGTCGGACTCACCGTCCGATGACTCTGCGGCGCACTCTTCCCCCAAGACGAGGAAGAAGAAGAAGAAGATGCTCCTCCACCGACTGGGGGAGACAAGAAAAGGAAGGCCGCCCCAACCGGGGAGTCCGGGGGGTCCAAGAAGGGAAGGACTCTCCTTCCGGACAGTTCCACCGTGCAGGCGAGTTGCAGCCTGCAATCCGAACTGAGGACGGGTTTTTGGAGTTAGCCGCCGACGAAGGCGAAGACGAGTGGTTGCCCAGGGTCAAGCCCCCGGGGAGATCGTAAGTATTCGGATACCAGAATAACTCATAGGATTCCTTTGTCGCACTGCTTTCCCTAATCGCCGAACATAATTATGCAGGCCGCCCCGAGTCAATATCGAGGTATCATCGGACGGCTCCCTGGGCTCGTCGGACATGGATAGCGATCCAGTCCCGACCGCCACCTCCCCTCATCCTGCCGACGACGTCGAGGTGTTGTCTCAAGAGGCACCGGATCGAGGGGAGACAGTCCCGGAGGCGCCTCAAGGCGACCTTCCGGACTTCAGGAGCCGCGGGGACGGGGACCCCGAGAGCTCCGAGTTCGGCCCTCAGCCGAACACCGTGCCGGACCCTCCAGCGGTTCCGGACTCGGGCAGGCGGCCTCCTTCTAAGGGGGGCAAAACGCCTATGCTGGTGACCTCTGTCCATCCAGAGGCACCGGACAATCTGCTGGAAGCGCTTTGCAGCGCTTCCATCAACGAGGAGCACCACACTATCATGAGTGCGGTGATCCAGAAGGTTCAGTCTGCCAAGAGCGGATTGACTGAAGCCTGTGTCAGCCTTCTAACAGGCTTTGAGGTAAGTGTGTTTAAAATGTAGTAGAAATATTACCGCATAGACAGTAGCCCCTGATGCTTTGTTCGGTATTCACAAAGAAAAGCCGGACAGAGGATCAAATAATATCGCAGGAGTCTAATACAAGTGTGTCAATATGCATATGCAGGCTTCGCTGCTGGCATCCGCCGCACTAACTGGGGAGGTCGCCGTACTGAAGCAGGACCTTGAGGGGTCCAAGAAAGAGCCCGGCCTTGCCAAGAGGTAGCTCGAGGAGAACAAGGGTAAGTAATACTCCTTCTATAGATATGTATGTATAAAAAGGACGCGATTGCAAAATGACAGGATAATTGTATATTTGCCAGGGGCCACGACCGAGGTGGCAACCCTGAAGCAAGCGCTGACCAAGGCCGAAGATACAGCGGCCAAGGAGCGCATTGAGCGAGAGAGGCGCGAGGCTCGGGTGGGCGAGGTGCAGCAAGAGCTGCAGGCTCTCGTGACGAAGCACGAGGCGTTGGAGCTTGACTTGAAGACGCGAGAGTCTGAGCTTGCCGCAGCCCGTGAGAGCGCAAAGCGTGCCAAGGCCGGGGCCTAGAAGGCCCTTCAGGAGATCGACGCGATGAAGAAGATAGCGGCGGGTAAGGCTTTCTATATGCAAAGCAAGCATGTAAAAGTAAATTACCGATTACTTACCCGGATCCGGAGCTCTTCAGGAGCATTCGTAGATTTGCCCCGCAGTGTGTCCGACGCCTCACAGTTTTACCAGGCCGAGGACGGAAGCTCGACGGAGAAGTTGTTCTGGTCTTAGTATGCCGAGGCCGAACATCCGGTGCCAATGAGCGACCAGCTGAAGCAGATGGTTGAGCTACATAAGGCGGCCGATCAGGCCATGAAGGGCTTCATAATCCGGCTGTGGCTTGGCGACGCCCTTCCAAACAACTTGTTTGGTCTGGTGAGGCAGCTTGTGGATGCCTGCCCATGGCTGGAGGTCGTCAAGCGATCCGTCTGCATTGAAGGTGCATGCCGGGCTTTCGCCCGTGTAAAAATGCAATGGGTCAAGCTAGACGCCGTGAAGCTGATCAAGAAGGGGCCGCCGGAGGGCAAGGAGCACCGCCATCCTGAGATGTACTACGAGGGTGTTCTGCCGGGTGCCCGTCTTATCGCAGATGAGTGCTCAAAAGATGTAATATTTGAATGAGACTTGCTCGTTTTATCCTGTATGTATGAAAACTTGTTTCATATGCGCTATGCAACGCTTGTTGGAATTTAAAATATTACCTTATGTTTGGCTGTTTATCCAATCTGAGAGATGGCTAGTCCTCGGCTTCTGCCCCATGCCACGAGTGCTGGGGTGTTCGGGATAAACCTGAGCACTCTTGTTCCCATGTTTGGGTCCTTTGAAGGAGGTGCTCAGCACAATGAACAAGGCAACCGGACTAATAATGCTTTATCACTCTCACTTAGCCATAGAATTCTATAATTTTAAATTTCGGCGAAGCCCCTGGTATTCGAAATGCCAAATTTGGGGCGCGATACACGCCTGTAAGCCGGACAGGGCCGGCCCCTCGTTGATGTGACCCCATATGTCGTCGCTAAAAATAAGGCGAACCAAAGAAGTATTGAAAGGTATGTAATTCCTGCCAGGCGCAATGAAAAAAAAAACTACTGTTGTGTGTCGCAACAGCAGTCTGGGAGTTGAATCGAGGGACAAATTTCTACACAATGACAAGATGTCAACACGTATTTCTCTTGGACATTATTCACCGGGTTGCATCAGAGGGCGTCAACGTTGAGCTGAAGGAAATATGCCCTAGAGGCAATAATAAAGTTATTATTTATTTCCTTATATCATGATGAATGTTTATTATTCATGCTAGAATTGTATTAACCGGAAACATAATACATGTGTGAATACATAGACAAACAGAGTGTCACTAGTATGCCTCTACTAGACTAGCTCGTTAATCAAAGATGGTTAAGTTTCCTAACCATGAACAATGTGTTGTTATTTGATTAACGAGGTCACATCATTAGTTGAATGATCTTATTGACATGACCCATTTCATTAGCTTAGCACACGATCGTTTAGTATGTTGCTATTGCTTTCTTCATGACTTATACATGTTCCTATGACTATGAGATTATGCAACTCCCGTTTGCCGGAGGAACACTTTGGGTGCTACCAAACGTCACAACGTAACTGGGTGATTATAAAGGAGTACTACAGGTGTCTACAATGGTAGATGTTGGGTTGGCGTATTTCGAGATTAGGGTTTGTCACTCCGATTGTCGGAGAGGTATCTCTGGGCCCTCTCGGTAATGCACATCACATAAGCCTTGCAAGCACTGCAACTAATATGTTAGTTGTGAGATGATGTATTACGGAACGAGTAAAGAGACTTGCCGGTAACGAGATTGAACTAGGTATTGGATACCGACGATCGAATCTCGGGCAAGTAACATACCGATGACAAAGGGAACAACGTATGTTGTTATGCGGTCTGACCGATAAAGATCTTTGTAGAATATGTAGGAGCCAATATGGGCATCCAGGTCCCGCTATTGGTTATTGACCGGAGACGTGTCTCGGTCATGTCTACATTGTTCTCGAACCGTAGGGTCCGCACGCTTAATGTTACGATGACAGTTATTATGAGTTTATGCATTTTGATGTACCGAAGGTTGTTCGGAGTCCCGGATGTGATCATGGACATGACGAGGAGTCTCGAAATGGTCGAGACATAAAGATTGATATATTGGAAGCCTATGTTTGGACATCGGAAGTGTTCCGGGTGAAATCGGGAATTTTACCGGAGTACCAGGAGGTTACCGGAACCCCCCGGGAACCAAATGGGCCTTATTGGGCCTTAGTGGAAAGGTGAAAGGGGCAGCCCAAGGTGGGCTGCGCGCCACCCCCCTCCCCTAGTCCTATTAGGACTAGGAGAGGTGGCCGGCCACCTCTCTCCCTCTCTTTCCACTTGGGAGTCCTATTAGGAATAGGATTGGGGGGGAGTCCTACTCCCGGTAGGAGTAGGACTCCTCCTGCGCCTCCACAGCTTGGCCGGCCAGCCCTCCCCCTGGCAACCTTTATATACGGGGGCAGGGGGCACCTCTAGACACACAAGTTGATCCTTGATATCGTTCCTTAGCCGTGTGCGGTGCCCCTGCCACCAAATTCCACCTCGATCATACCGTTGTAGTGCTTAGGCGAAGCCCTACGTCGGTAGTACATCAAGATCGTCACCACGCCGTCGTGCTGACGGAACTCCTCCCCGAAGCTTTGCTGGATCGGAGCCCGGGGATCGTCATCGAGCTGAACGTGTGCTAATAACTCGGAGGTGCCGGAGTAACGGTGCTTGGATCGGTCGGATCGGGAAGAAGACGTACGACTACTTCCTCTATGTTGTGTCAACGCTTCCGTTGCGATCTACAAGGGTACGTAGATCAGACTCTCCCCCTCGTTGCTATGCATCACCATGATCTTGCGTGTGCGTAGGAAATTTTTTGAAATTACTACGTTACCCAACAGTGGCATCCGAGCCTAGGTTTTATGGTTTGATGTTATTTGCACGAGTAGAACACAAGTGAGTTGTGGGCGATACAAGTCATACTGCCTACCAGCATGTCATACTTTGGTTCGGCGGTATTGTTGGACGAGACGACCCAGACCAACCTTACGCGTACGCTTACGCGAGACCGGTTCCCTCGACGTGCTTTGCACATAGATGGCTTGCGGGCGACTGTCTCTCCAACTTTAGTTGAACCGAGTATGGCTACGCCCGGTCCTTGAGAAGGTTAAAACAGAGTCTATTTGACAAACTATCGTTGTGGTTTTGATGCGAAGGTGAGATGAGTTCTTGCTTAAGCCCGTAGTAGTCACGTAAAACTTGCAACAACAAAGTAGAGGACGTCTAACTTGTTTTTGCAGGGCATGTTGTGATGTGATATGGTCAAGGCATGATGCTGATTTTTATTATATGAGATGATCATGTTTTGTAACCAAGTTATCGGCAACTGGCAGGAGCCATATGGTTGTCGCTTTATTGTATGCAATGCAATCGCGATGTAATGCTTTACTTTATTGCTAAGCGGTAGTGATAGTCGTGGAAGCATAAGATTGGCGAGACGACAACGATGCTA
Source organism: Triticum monococcum (assembly GCA_034509565.1). NCBI lineage: Eukaryota > Viridiplantae > Streptophyta > Magnoliopsida > Poales > Poaceae > Triticum > Triticum monococcum. The sequence goes on from CM067843.1 coordinate 581,459,169, forward strand.
CGATGGAGATCAAGGGGTCGCGCCGGTGACGATGGTGATCATGACGGTGCTTCGGAGATGGAGATCACAAGCACAAGATGATGATGGCCATATCATATCACTTATATTGATTGCATGTGATGTTTATCTTTTATGCATCTTATCTTGCTTTGATTGACGGTAGCATTATAAGATGATCTCTCACTAAATTATCAAGAAGTGTTCTCCCTGAGTATGCACCGTTGCGAAAGTTCTTCGTGCTGAGACACCACGTGATGATCGGGTGTGATAGGCTCTACGTTCAAATACAACGGGTGCAAAACAGTTGCACACACGGAATACTCAGGTTATACTTGACGAGCCAAGCATATACAGATATGGCCTCGGAACACGGAGACCGAAAGGTCGAGCGTGAATCATATAGTAGATATGATCAACATAATGATGTTCACCGATGAAACTACTCCATCTCACGTGATGATCGGACATGGTTTAGTTGATTTGGATCACGTGATCACTTAGAAGATTAGAGGGATGTCTATCTAAGTGGGAGTTCTTAAGTAATATGATTAATTGAACTTAAATTTATCATGAACTTAGTACCTGATAGTATCTTGCTTGTTTATGTTGATTGTAGATAGATGGCTCGTGTTGTTGTTCCGTTGAATTTTAATGCGTTCCTTGAGAAAGCAAAGTTGAAAGATGATGGTAGCAATTACACGGACTGGGTCCGTAACTTGAGGATTATCCTCATTGCTGCACAGAAGAATTACGTCCTGGAAGCACCGCTGGGTGCCAGGCCTGCTGCTGGAGCAACACCAGATGTTATGAACGTCTGGCAGAGCAAAGCTGATGACTACTCGATAGTTCAGTGTGCCATGCTTTACGGCTTAGAATCGGGACTTCAACGATGTTTTGAACGTCATGGAGCATATGTGATGTTCCAGGAGTTGAAGTTAATATTTCAAGCAAATGCCCGGATTGAGAGATATGAAGTCTCCAATAAGTTCTATAGCTGCAAGATGGAGGAGAACAGTTCTGTCAGTGAGCATATACTCAAAATGTCTGGGTATAACAATCACTTGATTCAGATGGGAGTTAATCTTCCAGATGATTGCATCATTGACAGAATTCTCCAATCACTGCCACCAAGCTACAAGAGCTTCGTGATGAACTATAATATGCAAGGGATGAACAAGACTATTCCCGAGCTCTTCGCAATGCTGAAAGCTGCGGAGGTAGAAATCAAGAAGGAGCATCAAGTGTTGATGGTTAACAAAACCACTAGTTTCAAGAAAAAGGGCAAAGGGAAGAAGAAGGGGAACTTCAAGAAGAACGGCAAGCAAGTTGCTGCTCAGGAGAAGAAACCCAAGTCTGGACCTAAGCCTGAAACTGAGTGCTTCTACTGCAAGCAGACTGGTCACTGGAAGCGGAACTGCCCCAAGTATTTGGCGGATAAGAAGGATGGCAAGGTGAACAAAGGTATATGTGATATACATGTTATTGATGTGTACCTTACTAATGCTCGCAGTAGCACCTGGGTATTTGATACTGGTTCTGTTGCTAATATTTGCAACTCGAAACAGGGACTACGGATTAAGCAAAGATTAGCTAAGGACGAGGTGACGATGCGCGTGGGAAACGGTTCCAAAGTCGATGTGATCGCGGTCGGCACGCTACCTCTACATCTACCTTCGGGATTAATATTAGACCTAAATAATTGTTATTTGGTGCCAGCGTTGAGCATGAACATTATATCTGGATCTTGTTTAATGCGAGACGGTTATTCATTTAAATCGGAGAATAATGGTTGTTCTATTTATATGAGTAATATCTTTTATGGTCATGCACCCTTGAAGAGTGGTCTATTCTTGTTAAATCTCGATAGTAGTGATACACATATTCATAATGTAGAAACCAAAAGATGCATAGTTGATAATGATAGTGCAACTTATTTGTGGCACTGCCGTTTAGGTCATATCGGTGTAAAGCACATGAAGAAACTCCATACTGATGGACTTTTGGAACCACTTGATTATGAATCACTTGGTACTTGCGAACCGTGCCTCATGGGCAAGATGACCAAAACACCGTTCTCCGGAACTATGGAGAGAGCAACAGATTTATTGGAAATCATACATACCGATGTATGTGGCCCGATGAATGTTGAGGCTCGTGGCGGATATCGTTATTTTCTCACCTTCACAGATGATTTAAGCAGATATGGGTATATCTACTTAATGAAACACAAGTCTGAAACATTTGAAAAGTTCAAGGAATTTCAGAGTGAAGTTGAAAATCATCGTAACAAGAAAATAAAGTTTCTACGATCTGATCGTGGAGGAGAATATTTGAGTTACGAGTTTGGTGTACATTTGAAAATTTGTGGAATAGTTTCGCAACTCACGCCACCCGGAACACCACAGCGTAATGGTGTGTCCGAACGTCGTAATCGTACTTTACTAGATATGGTACGATCTATGATGTCTCTTACTGATTTACCGCTATCGTTTTGGGGATACGCTTTAGAGACGCCCGCATTCACGTTAAATAGGGCACCATCAAAATCCGTTGAGACGACGCCTTATGAACTGTGGTTTGGCAAGAAACCAAAGTTGTCGTTTCTTAAAGTTTGGGGTTGCGATGCTTATGTGAAAAAGCTTCAACCTGATAAGCTCGAACCCAAATCGGAGAAATGTGTCTTCATAGGATATCCAAAGGAAACTATTGGATACACCTTCTATCACAGATCCGAAGGCAAGACTTTTGTTGCTAAATTCGGAAACTTTCTTGAGAGGGAGTTTCTCTCGAAAGAAGTGAGTGGGAGGAAAGTAGAACTTGACGAGGTAACTGTACCCGCTCCCTTATTAGAAAGTAGTATATCACAGAAAACTGTTTCTGCGACACCTACACCAATAAGTGAGGAAGTTAATGATAATGATCATGAAACTTCAGAACAAGATACTACTGAACCTCGTAGATCAACCAGAGCAAGATCCGCGCCAGAGTGGTACGGTAATCCAGTTCTGGAAGTCATGCTGCTAGATCATGATGAACCTACGAACTATGAAGAAGCGATGGTGAGCCCAGATTCCGCAAAGTGGTTTGAAGCCATGAAATCTGAGATGGGATCCATGTATGAGAACAAAGTATGGACTTTGGTTGACTTGCCCGATGAACGGCAAGCAATTGAGAATAAATGGATCTTCAAGAAAAAGACTGACGCTGACGGTAATGTTACTGTCTATAAAGCTCGACTTGTTGCAAAAGGTTTTCGACAAGTTCAAGGGGTTGACTACGATGAGACCTTCTCACCCGTAGCGATGCTTAAGTCTGTCCGAATCATGTTAGCAATTGCCGCGTTTCATGATTATGAAATATGGAAGATGGATGTCAAAACTACATTCCTGAATGGATTTCTGGAAGAAGAGTTGTATATGATGCAACCAGAAGGTTTTGTCGATCCAAAGGGAGCTAACAAAGTGTGCAAACTCCAGCGATCCATTTATGGACTGGTGCAAGCATCTCGGAGTTGGAATAAATGCTTTGATAGTGTGATCAAAGCATTTGGCTTTATACAGACTTTTGGATAAGCATGTATTTACAAGAAAGTGAGTGGGAGCTCTGTAGCATTTCTGATATTATATGTGGATGACATATTGCTGATTGGAAATGATATAGAATTTCTGGATAGCATAAAGGGATACTTGAATAAGAGTTTTTCAATGAAAGACCTCGGTGAAGCTGCTTACATATTGGGCATTAAGATCTATAGAGATAGATCAAGACGCTTAATTGGACTTTCACAAAGCACATACCTTGACAAGATTTTGAAGAAGTTCAAAATGGATCAAGCAAAGAAAGGGTTCTTGCCTGTGTTACAAGGTGTGAAGTTGAGTCAGACTCAATGCCCGACCACTGCAGAAGATAGAGAGAAAATGAAAGATGTTCCCTATGCTTCAGCCATAGGATCTATCATGTATGCAATGCTGTGTACCAGACCTGATGTGTGCCTTGCTATAAGTTTAGCAGGGAGGTACCAAAGTAATCCAGGAGTGGATCACTGGACAGCGGTCAAGAACATCCTGAAATACCTAAAAAGGACTAAGGATATGTTTCTCGTATATGGAGGTGACAAAGAGCTCACCGTAAGAGGTTATGTTGATGCAAGCTTTGACACTGGTCCGGACGATTCTAAATCGCAAACCGGATACGTGTTTACTTTAAACGGTGGAGCTGTCAGTTGGTGCAGTTCTAAACAAAGCGTCGTAGCGGGATCTACATGTGAAGCGGAGTACATAGCTACTTCGGAAGCAGCGAACGAAGGAGTCTGGATGAAGGAGTTCATATCCGATCTAGGTGTCATACCTAGTGCATCGGGTCCAATGAAAATCTTTTGTGACAATACTGGTGCAATTGCTTTGGCAAAGGAATCCAGATTTCACAAAAGGACCAAACACATCAAGAGACGCTTCAATTCCATCCGGGATCTAGTCCAGGTGGGAGACATAGAGATTTGCAAGATACATACGAATCTGAATGTTGCAGACCCATTGACTAAGCCTCTTCCACGAGCAAAACATGATCAGCACCAAGGCTCCATGGGTGTTAGAATCATTACTGTGTAATCTAGATTATTGACTCTAGTGCAAGTGGGAGACTGAAGGAAATATGCCCTAGAGGCAATAATAAAGTTATTATTTATTTCCTTATATCATGATACATGTTTATTATTCATGCTAGAATTGTATTAACCGGAAACATAATACATGTGTGAATACATAGACAAACAGAGTGTCACTAGTATGCCTCTACTAGACTAGCTCGTTAATCAAAGATGGTTAAGTTTCCTAACCATGAACAATGTGTTGTTATTTGATTAACGAGGTCACATCATTAGTTGAATGATCTTATTGACATGACCCATTTCATTAGCTTAGCACACGATCGTTTAGTATGTTGCTATTGCTTTCTTCATGACTTATACATGTTCCTATGACTATGAGATTATGCAACTCCCGTTTTTCGGAGGAACACTTTGGGTGCTACCAAACGTCACAACGTAACTGGGTGATTATAAAGGAGTACTACAGGTGTCTCCAATGGTAGATGTTGGGTTGGCGTATTTCGAGATTAGAATTTGTCACTCCGATTGTCGGAGAGGTATCTCTGGGCCCTCTCGGTAATACACATTATACAAGCCTTGCAAGCATTGCAACTAATGAGTTAGTTGCGGGATGATGTATTACAGAACGAGTAAAGAGACTTGCCGGTAACGAGATTGAACTAGGTATTGGATACCGACGATCGAATCTCGGGCAAGTAACATACCGATGACAAAGGGAACAACGTATGTTGTTATGCGGTCTGACCGATAAAGATCTTCGTAGAATATGTAGGAGCCAATATGGGCATCCAGGTCCCGCTATTGGTTATTGACCGAAGACGTGTCTCGGTCATGTCTACATTGTTCTCGAACCGTAGGGTCCGCATGCTTAACGTTACGATGACAGTTATTATGAGTTTATGCATTTTGATGTACCGAAGGTTGTTCGGAGTCCCGGATGTGATCACGGACATGACGAGGAGTCTCGAAATGGTCGAGACATAAAGATTGATATATTGGAAGCCTATGTTTGGACATCGGAAGTGTTCCGGGTGAAATCGGGAATTTTACCGGAGTACCGGGAGGTTACCGGAACCCCCCGGGAACCAAATGGGCCTTATTGGGCCTTAGTGGAAAGGTGAAAGGGGCAGCCCAAGGTGGGCTGTGCGCCACCCCCCTCCCCTATTTCTATTAGGACTAGGAGAGGTGGCCGGCCACCTCTCTCCCTCTCTTTCCACTTGGGAGTCCTATTAGGAATAGGATTGGGGGGGGGGGGAGTCCTACTCCCAGTAGGAGTAGGACTCCTCCTGCGCCTCCACAGCTTGGCCGGCCAGCCCTCCCCCTGGCAACCTTTATATACGGGGGCAGGGGGCACCTCTAGACACACAAGTTGATCCTTGAGATCGTTCCTTAGCCGTGTGCGGTGCCCCCTGCCACCAAATTCCACCTCGATCATACCGTTGTAGTGCTTAGGCGAAGCCCTACGTCGGTAGTACATCAAGATCGTCACCACGCCGTCGTGTTGACGGAACTCCTCCCCGAAGCTTTGCTGGATCGGAGCCCGGGGATCGTCATCGAGCTGAACGTGTGCTAAGAACTCGGAGGTGCCGGAGTAACGGTGCTTGGATCGGTCGGATCAGGAAGAAGACGTACGACTACTTCCTCTACGTTGTGTCAACGCTTCCGTTGCGATCTACAAGGGTACGTAGATCAGACTCTCCCCCTCGTTGCTATGCATCACCATGATCTTGCGTGTGCGTAGGAAATTTTTTGAAATTACTACGTTACCCAACATGAGCTACAGCCGAAACGCCATGCATGCAAATACATTTAAGTGAGTATGCAAAGGCACAACTAGTGAGCACGGAAGGGAAGAGCTAGTTTTGGACGTTTGTGATCAGCTTGCCGGATATTTAAATTAATTAAGTCTTGTTTAGTTAAATAAAGAAGAGTCTTTTGTTTTGTTTTTTCTTCTTATTATTTGGTTAAAGTACTCGTTTGTTACGTGGGTGCATGTTAGAGTCCAAGTCAGTTTTAAACTTAGGAGCGAGTCGGGCTTATCCCTTCATCCCGTGCCTGCGTGCACGTAATATAAGGAGGTCGTTCTTCATGTAACGAGGGGGGTTGTTTTTTTGGCGGTTGAAAGAGAAACCAGAAGCCGGGGTATCTTCCCTTGGCGACGAGTGATTTCTTGTGATTTTGTCGAGAAGCTTTAAAAATTACTTTGTGTTTTTGGCGAGAGATTGGAGACGCCGTCTTCAATTTGCTGCTGATTCTTCAAGGATCGTCCACGTACTTCTTCATCAAGGTGCGCATGTTGTTTTTGTGGTGATTGCATCAACAAGATCGCGAGCGCCATGTGGTTCAGGTGATATTGTACCGTGAAAGATAAGGAAAATTATCCGCGCCATTGTTTTTCTGTCGAAGGTCGCATCACTCGCCCTAAGCGGCATAAGTCTTTAGGGACTTGAAAAACCTCGCCGAATAGCGACCAGTCTCTCGCCTTATCATGACAGTCAGTTTTAGTTTTCTCTACTGAGGTGCTCAGCCCGGCAGAACCGGGGCACAATCACAGTAGTTCTCCTAGCGCTACCTTAGCCGATAGAGCGGAACGTAAGGTACCAAAACATTGGAGCTGGGCAAACCCAACATTTGACCAAAGACATGATTCGGAGCTGATGCATATAATGCTATAAGTTCGGGGTGCCGCACTTGTGAAAGTGTTCGGATTTTTCACACCGCATTGTGGGGTACGTGAGCCCCTGGTGTATTGGTCGTACCAAAGTGTACGGTTGCAAGCCATCGTTAATGAACACACACATATATATAAAAAATGCAATAATGGTCGTAATGTAACGCATTGTTTATTAAAAAGCTGCGTTAAAGCAGAGTGATACAGATAGTGCGATAAGCAAGAAGTAGGACTAAGTCCCTTCCAAGGGCGAGCTGAGGGATGATATGAAATCTGAGATCAACCTGGGAATTCCGTTGTATAATGTAGCTGTCTGCCTTCTTGGTTGCTGCATCGTGCGTTCGGCAATAGTGCTGCCGGACAGTGTTTCCAGAGATTAAGGTCCTGAAAAAGAAAAAATAACCAAACGGGAAGCCCCTAGTGCGGTTTAGGCCGCGTTTTGGGGCGTGCCGCAGTTGTGCCCCCCTCCCCATCTGTACCCATGGTATTTTTAATGCGTAATTATGTACGTGTGGCATGAATATCGCCGTTGGGCTGGGATTGGGGTGGCCGCCGTATTGCTACGCGAGCTCAGATCGCGCCAGGCGGTCTATTTGCCGATTGCCTCGAGCGCGCTTGGAGGTGTCCGGGCTTTGAAACGCCGAACTGGTTGATTGCCTTGAGAGGCTGCTTTGCGCTTCTGCTGCGAGGGCCGCGATGTGCTCCTTTGTTCGGAGGGAGCGCTCTGTGTTTCCATTGACTGTAATAACTCCACGGGGTCCTGGCATCTTGAGCTTGAGGTATGCATAATGCGGTACCGCATTGAATCTAGCAAATGTGGTTCGCCCGAGCAGCGCATGATACCCACTGTGGAACGGGACTATATCGAAGATTAACTCTTCGCTTCGGAAGTTATCCGGGGATCCGAAGACCACTTCCAGTGTAATTGAGCCTGTGCAATGGGCCTCTACGCCTGGAATAACGCCCTTAAAGGTCGTTTTTGTGGGTTTGATCCTTGAGGGGTCTATACCCAATTTGCGCACTGTATCCTGATAAAGCAGGTTCAGGCTGCTACCGCCGTCCATAAGGACTCGAGTGAGGTGAAATCTATCGGTGATTGGGTCTAGGACCAGTGCGGCAAATCCGCCATGACGGGTACTAGTGGGGTGGTCCCTGCGATCGAAGGTGATCGGGCAGGAGGACCAAGGGTTGAACTTTGGGGCGACTGGCTCCAATGCATATACGTCCCTGAGCGCACGCTTCCGCTCCCTCTTGGAGATGTGGGTTGCGTATATCATGTTCACCGTCCGCACTTGCGGGGGAAACCTCTTCTGTCCTCCAGTGTGCGGCTGCCGGGGTTCCTCCTCGTCATCGCTATGCGCCCCCTTGTCCTTGTTTTCGGCAATTAACTTGCCGGCCTGCTTGAACACCCAACAATCCCTGTTGGTGTGATTGGCTGGCTTGTCTGGGGTGCCGTGTATTTGACACGAGCGATCGAGTATACGGTCCAAGCTGGACGTGAAAGTGCGTTATATCGACTAGAGGGGGGTGAATAGGCGATTTTTATGAAAGTCTTCAAAACGTGGAAGTTATGAAGACAAACAGTAGAGATATGCCTATTACTATGCAGCGGAAGGTAGACTACACTAGGCAAGCCATGGTCAAGTATTCAATAGAGTGAAAGCACAGTGACAAATAGCTGGAGTGTAATAAGGATCGGGTAGGAAGATATTATGAAGCCAAACAGATCATACATTCACGTTGTGAAGACAAAAGATAGAGCAGACATGCAATGACTTCACAATGAGTAACAGTAAGTAAAAGGAAGTGAAGATGAAACCAGTGACTCATTGAAGACAATGATTTGTTGGACCAGTTCCAGTTGCTGTGAAAATTGTACATCTGGTTGGAGCGGCTAGGTATTTAAACCTTAGGACACACAGTCCCGGACACCCAGTCCTGAACACGCAGCTCGGGACACCCAGTCCTCACCGTAATCTCCTTGAGCTAAGGTCACACAGACCTCGCCCAATCACTCTGGTAAGTCTTCAAGGTAGACTCCCAAACCTTCACAGACTTCGTTCACCGGCAATCCACAATGTCTCTTGGATGCTCAGAACGCGACGCCTAACCAGCTAGAGGATGCACAGTCCTCAAGTGTAATAAGTCTTCAGATCACTCAGATAAGAAGACTTAAGTGATGCCCAATTCTCTCTGGCTTTGGGTGGTTAGGGCTTTATCCTCATAAGGTATTCTCTCTCAAAGGCTTCGAGGTGGGTTGCTCTCAAACGACAAAAGCCGTGCACTAAATCTGAGCAGCCAACCGTTTATGGTTGTAGGGGGTGGGCTATTTATAGCCACTAGGCAACCCGACCTGATTTGTCCGAAATGACCCTGGGTCACTAAGAAACTGACACGTGTTCCAACGGTCAGATTTCAAACTCACACGGCAACTTTACTTGGGCTACAAGCAAAGCTGACTTATCCGACTCTGGACAAGATTAGCTCTCATAGTCTTCACTCAAAGACATAGGTTTTTAATTAGGCATCACTTCAGTCATTCTGACTGGTTCTCTTGGACCCCACTTAACAGTACGGTGGTTCCTATGACTCAACACAAATGAAAAAGAACCACGAAGGATCTAAGTCTTCGAGCTCCACAGGCTTCATGTGGTGTCTTCTCTTGTCATAGTCTTCAATGTGAATATCTTCATATACCACCATTGACTTCAATGTCTTCGTACATTTTTAGGGGTCATCTCTGGTAGGAAAACCGAATCAATGAGGGACTTCTACCTGTGTTATCCTGCAATTCTCACAAACACATTAGTCCCTCAACTAGGTTTGTCGTCAATACTCCAAAACCAACTAGGGGTGGCACTAGATGCACTTACAATCTCCCCCTTTTTGGTGATTGATGACAAACTAGTTGAAGTTTTCAACGGGGAATATAATCTGTGAAATTTTAGAGGATAAGGAATTGTCTGCATAAGTTGCAAGGGCTCCCCCTGAAGATGTGCATATAAGTAATTTGCGTTTGGAATGCAAATGCACATGGCAGGTTGTACTTGTGGAGATCCACTTCACCTTATGATGACATTCCACTATGCATGTGAAAGTATATGAAGATAAGGACATGCATAATGAAAAATGGACATCTGCAGAATGATCTAAGTGCGGAATTTATCGTCGCACATGCGGAATTTATCATCGCAAAACAAGTTGGCAAATAAGTAGCAGACGACCATCGAGTTTAAGTGTTACAACTCAAAGAACCAAATGTAGCAAAACGAGAGTTGTAAGCACGAAGCAAAAGATAGCAAAATATAAAGCACCCGCCCATATGGACCCGCTTGAAGACTATCAACCTCATATGCTTCTCCCCCTTTTGTCAGTGAGGACCAAAAAGGATTGAAGACATAGAGCATCTACTCGGTCCCATGAGGAGTAGGTGAAGTAGCAGGGTCTTCGGTGGTGTGTGGCGGTGCAGACGAACTTGGAGAAGTATCGATGTGTGCTGAAGGAGGTGGCGGTGAAGTAGCATCATCTTCATCCTCGATAATTCTGGCAGTCACTGTGGCAGCAGAGGAAGAAAACTCAGAGTCTTCAAGGGATGGTGTTCCTCGCAACACCGCCCTTCTAGGAGGTGTGGAGTCAAACTTGAATCGCTCAGTGAATCCATCCGCTTGAAGATCAGCTTCAAAACACATCATCGTTAGCCCTTTCCATGTACGGCGACAGGTTTCATGGGTAACGAAAGCATTCTTGGTGGCAAGATTTCGAATGCGATTAACATCCACCAACAGGCTTTTCATCTGACGCTTCAGCCAGTCATGATGCCTATCCTGTTTTTGATGAAGGGCCACAAGAAGCTCTCGGTCATTGAGGACACGAGTGCGCTTCTTGGGTCTTGGAGCAGTTGTGCTGTCAGTGGCTTCAGTGGAAGCAGGGCGTGGTGCACGTGTAGTGCCAGCCAACGGATACACCCGAGAGACTGCTTCAACTCCTTCAATGTTTTGAGTGAAGCTCTGGTGTTCTGCATTCTGAAGACTTAGAGGTTGCTTGGCCGGCACAGGATAGATGGCTTCAGCAGAGGTATCCACATCAGGCAAGAAGATCCGATGGTTGCAGGCTGAGGGCTGATACGAGATAGCAGAGTGAAGTTTGATCAGCCGCATTACCCAAGGGGCATAGAACTTCAAACCAAACAGATCAGAGCCTGATGCAACAAGTTGGCGTATGAAGAAGTCCTGTGCATTGAAGCATTTGCCATGAAGGATATAGAATATCAAAGTCTTCATTGCACCCTCAATCTTGGCATTTGGAGAGTGTCCTTTAATGGGCCAGAGAGTCCGCCAGATGATGTGATAAATGGTTCTTGGCAGATACTCAAGGTCTTCAATGAAGAACGCTGTGGGATAAGCAGCATCTTGGGGCAATGGCTTCATCATGCTGAGCATCTGACTCATATCAGGTTCAGGCCTCTGAAAGATGCTCTCAATAGCTTCAGTATGCAGCTGACAGCCTTGCTCGAAGAGATCGCCAGGAGTGGGAAAGCCAGTGAGCTCAATGATGTCAAATGCATTGGCTTCGTGATGAACATTTCCGGTCATCCACTCCAGGACCCAAGTCTTCGGATCTCTGTTATACCCTTGAATGTGGAGTGTGGCATAGAATTGGAGCAGCAGTTCTTCATTCCAATGCTCTTGGTTAGTTATGAATGGCAGCAGTCCAACTTGCTTGAAGCAATCCAAGGCTTCTTCTAGGCAGGGCAGACCAGCTATAGCTTCAACGTCAAGGCGCTTGTGTGGGAAGATGCGACCTTGGTTGTACAGTATGCATGAGTAATAGCTTCGCTGAGGATAGCTCTAGAACCAATCTGATGAAATCCTTTCCCTTGAGTAGGGGTTCTTGGAGCTATTGAAGAATGTATTGTCTGCCTTGAAGCCATTGATGTTGAAGGAGCCAGGTGCTGATGTAGGACATGAGAACCTTGGCAGTCTTGGGATTGGCTTCTGTACTTGAGGCCTGTGCTCAACATGATAGTCGAAATGGGGACCGGCAGCAGACTCAGGAACAGAATTGTCAGGATCAGTGGCTTCGCTGTCTTCTGATGCGTTTGGTGGGGAGGGCTCCACATTAGCTTCATTGTTAGTTGTGGCAGCCTCACGATTTTCATCCTCCACTTGACAAGCTGGAGGGTCGGACACAAGCACGTTCTCTGTAAGAACTGCTTCTTGGTGAGACGAGGGGACTTGTGGTACTTCTTCTTCTTCGGCTGATGCAGCCGGAATGTTTTCAGCAAAGACGTGAGGCCTTGGACCTTTGCGAAGCCTGCGCAACGCGGGCGACACCTGTGGAGTTTGAGTGGGCTGGGCCTCATTGTCTTCTTCCTCTTGTGGGCGATCCGCCCATGAGGCATCCTGGGCAATTGGCGTCAATGGACGACCAATGCTGATGAGTTCGCTATTGTCTTGCCGAGGAAGGACTACATCATCTTCTACATTGTCATGTTGACCAATGTCTTCAGTAGCGATGGGATCAGCTGCTGGAATGTCTTCAGCTCCATGAGCCTCTGTGGAAGCAGGCTCATGGACAGTCAGTTGGCGTTCAGCTTCAGGATAGACCACAGAAAGGGGTTCAACCATCAAGGGCTCTATGGGAGCAGCCCGGTCTTTCTTGGTCTTCCTCTTCTTCTTAGAGGGGGCAGTAGGAGAGGCTTCAGGATATTTCCTTTTCCTTGCTTCAGCCTCAACAGTCTTGGTCTTCTTGAGCTCTGAAGCGGTTGACCGGCTCTTTGGCTTCGAGCCAGTCATTGCAGTTGGGAAGACAACCGGAACTTCTTCTCGCCTTGGTGCGTCGGGTTCGGCCGTAGCAGGCTTCTTCTTCTTTTTCGCGGCCATCCTGGGGTCGATGCCAGGACGCCCAAGTGCCTTGCGCTTCTCAGCCTCATTGTAGGCTTGCACACATCTGTCAGCCAGAGTCTTCATGCGCTCACGCGAGCCCTGAGCTTCTGCACGTTTCTTCAGAAACGCTTCCCTGAGCTCGTGCAGCATGATCTTGAAGTTCTTCACATCTTGCACGCTGAGCTTGGCCATATGCTTCTTGAACTGAGCCTTTTCATAGTCAATCTTCTGCTTCAGCTCAACAACGCGCTGGGCGATGGCTAGTTCTGAGGCAATGGCGCCATGGAAGGCGACACTGAGGCCAATGGGTATCTGCAGATCATCAAAGCTGATGTTTGGCGTGTCAAACCACTCGTCAATGAAGTTGTGGATGATGGTGACGTCAAAGAGCGGTAGATCATTGAAGATTTCTGCTTCTTCTTTGCTCTTGGTGAGTTGCTCAAGAGCGTCATCTGCTAGGTCTTCATCACTTGACAGGTCAATGTCATCATTGCGCAGAATGGCAGCAGTTGTGAGCTCTTGGCCGCTGTGTGGCAGAGGCACCTTGGCCTTCTGGGGCTTTGAGATGCGTGATAAGTCTTCAGACGGCACACTGTCTTTAGGAGGTGCAGTTGCCAGTGGCTTTGCCCTTGAAATTTTGGGTGAAGGGGCAGGCTTTGAAGCTTTAGGCTTCTTCATCTTCTTTGGCTTCAGCACTGCAGGAGCTTCTTCTGATTCAGAGTCAGCTGGAGGCTCATTCACTGCAGTCCCTTGAACTAAGATGCGGGTGATGAGGCCTTCAAGGTTGGCATAAGGACCGATGACATTGGGTTCTGCTTCTCGTGTGCCATCTGCCCTTGGTGCTGAGGGACCAGGGTTGAAGTCTAACCCAAATTTCTTCTTGTTCTGCTTCGCTGAGTTTTGGGCAAACTGGAAGTTGCGCTTGAACAGATGGTCGTCACAACACCAGAGTAGTGACGACGGATGTGCATCATCAGGCTGTGGCCCACGGACCATGCATGGATAGAAGTTTTGGGCAATGGCTTCATCTCTGGACCTGGGTAGAAGATTCTTGTATAGGATGTCTCCCCATGGTCTTTTGATGGCACTTTTCTCAGCATACTCTTGGGTTACGAAGCGGTATTTGAACCATTGTTCTGCCCAATATCGTCGAATCCATTGGATTCGGGTCTTGCGCTGACTGTAATCCTCTTCAGGATCTGTCTTGTACATTTCTGCGAGTTCATCTGGCAGATCTCTAGATGTTCCGCCATGATGCTGTCTGCCCCCTTCCTTGCTGCTTTCTCTGAAGCCATAAACTTTAACTTGAAAGGCTTCAAGACGTTCAAAGGCTTTCTCTTGCTGGACCAACAGGAACTGGCTTCAGGAGAATTTATGTGATGCTGTAAGAATTCTGCAAATGAGTGTAGACTATGAGAACCAAAGGATTCTCCCACGGACATGTACCTGTGACAGCATTAAGGTGCGAGGGAAGGGGAAGAGGTCATATGCATTGTCAGAAGATTTTGAAAACAAATCAGTTTAGAAGACATTGACCTCATCGTGCGAAGACATTCACTCATAGATAAGAAGTTGGTTCCAGATTTGTACGAACCCACAGATCAGTACAAGTGAGGAATCTAACTACTTTGTGAAGCAGAAGTGAATATACTAGGCATGTTATGAGATGCAGTATGAGAGAGATCTAACTTGTGTGAATAGAAACTTCTTATGGTAGAAAGTGACAAAGCCATAGGATCAAAAGGGGCCGTAAAAAGAAGTTTTATTTACCACACTGGGAACTGCTAGACGGAGTGGGAGATGAGGCCGAGCAGTTCAATCTTCCGTGCCCTAACTTGGCGATGAAGGACACCTACGGTGACGGCAGAGAGGACGATGTCCGCGGTCGGCGTGAAGACGGCGTCGGAGAGGTTGCGGCAGCGAAGCGCTTCGTCGCCGGCGTCGTCGAGGGCTAGCGGTGGTGCTAGGGTTCGTGCGAGGGTATAAGAAGGGATAATGACCGCTGTGAGTGCGTATTTATAGGAACAGGGGCGGCACTGCGCTATTACACAGGTGCCCCTGGCAATTCGCATCTGAGTAACACGTGGCCATCATGCGGAATTTTGGGGTTTGTTCCATGTCCCACGCACGCCTGGATTGTCGGGTGGTCGTTCCTACTTCTCCGGATTTCATGTGGATGAATGAGCATTGAAAATGGACTTAATGGTTGTCTCTGTGTCTTCTGCTGACAAGGGCACAGAGAAGACATTCGACAGTTTCAATAGAATGCATATGACTTGGAGAGATAGAATTTGAGATAGAAAGCATAGAGAGGTTAGGGTCCGATCACATTCACTTAGTTCAAAAGATTCAAAACAAGAAGACATAGCTATAAGTGAATGCTGTAGAGGACAGAACACTAGTATATATATCTATATAATTAACATAGTGAATATAATCATGAAGACATGTTGAGATTGAAGCCAAACCAAATGTGAAGATATTGCAAGGTAACATCATGAGTGAAACACTTCAAAATAGAACGTTTGGTGGTGGCATTACCCACCGTATAGGAAATATTAGACCCAAACACGGCGCACAATTATCATGGCACTCCGAAGTTAAATTCCACATTAATGTATTCACACTTAGAATGTATGTCTTCATTGATTGAAGATATACGTTACTTCGTGTGTTGCACATCTAAGTCATCAATATGCATAAGTGTTAGGATGTGTGCCTGATCACAGGACATTTGAGGATTCCAGGATATTTAGCTCACACCGTAACTTACAAAATCTCTTCTCATCCAAGGGCTTGGTGAAGATATCTGCCAATTGCTCTTTAGTGTTGATGTGTATGATATCAATATCTTCCTTCACAACATGATCTCTAAGAAAGTGATGACGAATTTCTATGTGCTTTGTCTTCGAGTGCTGAACTGGGTTGTTGGCAATCTTGATGGCGCTTTCGTTGTCGCAGTAAAGTGGCACTTGCTTCAGATGAATGCCATAGTCCTTGAGAGTTTGCTTCATCCATAGAAGCTGAGCACAGCAAGATCCAGTAGCAATGTATTCAGATTCAACAGTGGAGAGGGATACACAGTTCTGCTTCTTTGAAGACCAACATATAAGTGATCGTCCCAGAAAGTGACATGTGCCTGATGTAGACTTCCGATCAACCTTGTCACCAGCATAATCAGCATCCGAGAATCCAACCAGATCAAACTCTGAGCCCTTTGGATACCATAATCCTAGAGTTGGGGTGTGAGCCAAATATCGAAGAATTCGCTTCACAGCTAAGTGATGCGACTCCTTTGGTGCCGCTTGAAATCGAGCACATATGCAAACACTAAGCATAATATCTGGCCTAGATGCACATAAATAAAGCAAAGAACCAATCATGGAGTGGTACACCTTTTGATCGAACTCTTTACCATTGTCGTCGGGACCCAGATGATGTTTGGCTGGCATTGGTGTTGTGAAGCCTTTGTAGTCTTGCATACCAAACTTCTTCAGGCACTCTTTGAGATACTTCTCTTGAGATATGAAGATGCCGTTGCGTTGTTGTCGTATTTGAAGACCGAGGAAGAACTTCAGCTCCCCCATCATAGACATCTGATATTGCTCTTGCATCATATAGCCAAACTCTTCACTGTACTTCTGATTGGTGCAGCCGAAGATAATGTCATCCACATATATTTGGCACACAAACAGTTCACCATCATATGTCTTCATGAAGAGAGTGGGGTCTAGGGAACCAGGTATGAAGCCTTTGCTCTTCAAGAAATATTTGAGTGTGTCATACCAGGCCCGAGGGGCTTGTTTGAGGCCATACAGTGCCTTGTTGAGCTTGTATACCATGTCAGGATGTTTTGGATCTTCAAACCCAGGCAGTTGTGCAACATACACTTCTTCTTCAATCTTGCCATTGAGAAAAGCACTCTTCACATCCATTTGATACAGAAGTATGTTATGATGATTTGCATAGGCCAGCAGTATGTGAATGGCTTCAAGTCTAGCCACAGGAGCAAATGTTTCATCGAAGTCAATGCCTTCCACTTGAGTATATCCTTGAGCAACGAGACGAGCTTTGTTTCTGACAACTTGACCATGCTCATCTTGCTTGTTGCGGTATATCCATTTGGTGCCTATTACATTGTGCTTCCGTGGATCAAGATGCTTAACCAGTTCCCATACATTATTCAGCTCAAACTGTTGAAGCTCTTCTTGCATAGCTTGAATCCATTCAGGTTCCATGAAGGCTTCTTCAACTTTCTTGGGTTCTGTAATTGAGACGAATGCGAAGTGCCCACAGAAATTTGCCAGCTGAGTTGCCCTTGAACGAGTGAGTGGATTAGGTGCATTGATGCTGTCAATTATTCTCTCAATCTGCACTTCATTGGCAACACGAGGATGTACAGGGCGAAGACTTTGCTCTTGCTGATCTGTGTTGATGTTGGGAGGAATGTCTTCAGGCTGAGCATTGTCTTCATGTGGATCAGGTGCTGAGATGATAAGTTCTTCTTCAGGATGAGCTTCAGAAGGTATAATCTCTCCAGTTCCCATTAGCTTGATTGATTCACTGGATGGAACTTCATCTAGCACATTTGGCAATTGCTCTCTTTGTGACCCATTGGTCTCATTGAACCGCACATCCACTGTTTCAACCACTTTGTAATGAAAGAGATTGAAAACTCTGTAGGAGTGAGAATCCTTTCCATATCCAAGCATAAAACCCTCATGTGCTTTTGGTGCAAACTTTGAGGTGTGGTGTGGGTCATTGATCCAGCACCTTGCGCCAAATACTCTGAAGTAACTGACATTTGGCTTCTTGCCAGTTAGGAGTTCATAAGATGTCTTGTTCAGAAGCTTGTGAAGATAAACACGATTGATTGTATGGCATGCAGTGTCAATGGCTTCAGGCCAGAATTTTCTTGGAGTCTTGTATTCATCTAGCATCGTTCTGGTCATCTCAATGAGTGTTCTGTTCTTGTGTTCGACGACGCCATTCTGCTGTGGCGTGTACGGGGCTGAGAATTCATGTGTGATGCCCAAGGTATCAAGATATGTATCAAGTCCAGTGTTCTTGAATTCAGTGCCATTGTCATTTCTGATGTGCTTTATCTTGGCGCCGTAATTGTTCATAGCTCGATTGGCGAAGCGTTTGAAGACATCCTGCACTTCAGTCTTGTAAAGGATTATGTGCACCCAAGTGTATCTAGAGTAATCATCAACAATGACAAAGCCATAGAGGCAAGCAGTAGTGGTAAAAGTTGAGTAGTGAGTGGGACCAAAAAGATCCATGTGAAGCAGTTCGAAGGGTCGAGTAGTGGTCATGATTGTCTTCGAGGGATGTTTTGCCCTCGTCATCTTCCCTGCTTCACAGGCACCACATAAGTGATCTTTCTTGAACTTGATGCCCTCGATGCCTATGACATGCTTCTTCTATGCAAGGGTGTGGAGGTTCCTCATGCCAGCATGCCCAAGCCTCCAATGCCAAAGCCAGCATTCTGAAGCTTTTGCCAGAAGACATACTGCAAGCTGTGGCCCTGCTGAGAAATCTACCACATACAGATCATCTTTCCAATACCCTTCAAACACTAGAGACTTGTCAGATTCCATTAGTACCAGGCAACGATATTTTCCAAATATTACGATCATGTTCATATCGCAAAGCATTGAGACAGACATTAAGTTGAAGCCAAGGGATTCAACAAGCATGACTTTATCCATGTGTTGATCCCTTGAGATTGCAACTCTACCTAGACCCAATACCTTACTTTTACTAGTGTCAGCAAATGTGATGTGGCTCTTGTCGGATGGACGTAAGGTTGACTCCATAAGAAGGCTTCTTTTGCCAGTCATGTGATTTGTACACCCACTGTCAATAATCTATTCTGAAGACGCTGGTGTCATACCCTACAGTGCAGTTAGGGGGATAGGCTTCACGAAGAGAATTATGAAGCAAAAACATTTGACAAACCAGTGGGTTATGAAAACTTAGATCCAGATTAGGACTAATAGGAAGAGTAGCATGCGATTCAGGAATGAAGTACATAGTAATTCCATTCGGGCATTTGATGTTGCGCCCTACAAGATGTTTAAGGTCCCCAGCAATAGCATCAGAAGATTTTGGTTTTCTGCTGGAGACCTTTCCCTGCAAAAGAGAGTTAAGCTTTCTTAGCCACCCATATCTTCAAGGGTGGCTTAGAAGCAATAAGTCTAAGTGCAGCATCTGAGAATTTTGGCTTTGGAGCCCTAGCAAACAGTCTAGCAGGCGGACAGTAGTACTCATAAGAATAGGCAGAATAGTGCTTAGTCATATGAACATGGCGGTTTGATGAACCGCTCTCATATTCATATGCCTGAGTATGGTTTCCCTGCAAAACATTTGCGTTAGTGCAACTCAGGTGAGTCCTCTGTCTGTATGAAGCCTTTGGTCTGAGGTTTGTCTTCTTTATGTGAGGTGTCATGAAGACATTCACAGGAAGATTTTCCAGACACCTTTTCGGAACCCGGATCTTCTTCATAGGCGGTCCATTCCTGCAGTTAGTACCAATGTACCTGGCAAACACTTCACCATTCTGATTCTTAAACAGTTTATAGTTTGCATCAAAGGATTCATCAATGATAATGGGGTTAGCACAAGTGAAGCCAGATAGATTGGATGGATCTGCTGAAGGTTCCTTTGCAGCAACCCATGTGGTTTTGGGGTACTGCTCAGGTTTCCAGTAAGAGCCATCAGCATTCATTTTCCTTACGAACCCAACACCCTCTTTCCTAGGGTTTCGGTTCAGAATCTGCTTCTTGAGGACATCACATAATGTCTGATGCCCTTTAAGACTTTTGTACATCCCTGTTTCAAGCAATGTCTTCAACCTAGCATTCTCATCAGCAATAGCAGTGGTATCCTCAGCAGAGGGGTTAGTTACCACATCAATAGTTGAAGATATTGCAACAGCAGCAGCAGTAGAACATTCAGCAACAGAAGCAGCATTATCACGCTCAATGCATTTAAGACATGGTGGTTCAAATCCTTCCTGAGCGGAACTGATCTGTTTGGCGCGCAGTGACTCATTTTCCTTTTGAAGATCTTCATGAGCCGCTCTCAATTTCTCAAGATCTTGCTTCCTTTGAAGATAATCATAGGAAAGCTTTTCATGAGTTGTTGAGAGAGTATCATGACGACTTTCAAGTTCCTGATACTTAACGTGAAGATTTTTTATGTCTTCAATTAAGGATTCAGACCGAGTCATTTCAGCACCCAACAGATCATCGCTTTTGTCGAACAGTTTTTGAATATGTTCCATAGTTTTCTGTTGTTCAGTTGCAATTTTAGCAAGTGTTTTGTAGCTGGGTTTTGAACCACAATCAGAGTCATCGTCACTAGATGTTTGATAGTGAGTAGTGCGTGTGTTTACCTTGGCACCGCGTGCCATGAAGCAGTAGGTAGGAGTGGAGTAGTCCTTGTCATTTGCATCGGTGTCGGTGATGAAGTCATTGTCTTCAGTGTTGAAGATGGACTTGGCGACGTATGCTGTAGCCAGACTTGCAATGCCAGAATCAGACTCCTCCTCAGACTCCACCTCTGCCTTCTCAAAAGCGGACTCCTCTTCTGAATCCATTTCCTTGCCAACAAACGCACGTGCCTTGCCAGATGAGCTCTTCTTGTGTGATGAAGACTTTGAGGAAGACTTGGAAGAAGACTTTGAGTATTTCTTCTTCTTCTTGTCGTCAGAGTCATATTCCTTGCTCTTCTTCTTCTTTCTGTTCTCATTGTCCCACTGTGGACACTCAGAGATGAAGTGTCCAGTTTTCTTGCACTTGTGGCATGTTTTCTTCTTGTAGTCATGAGCAGAAGCTTCATCATTCCTTGAGCTTGATCGTGAAGACTTTCTGAAGCCTTTCTTCTTGGTGAATTTTTGGAACTTCTTCACAAGCATTGCAAGTTCCCTTCCAATGTCTTCAGGATCATCAGAACTGCTGTCAGATTCTTCTTCAGATGAGGAAACAGCTTTTGCCTTCAAGGCACGAGTTCGCCCATAGTTTGGACCATAGATATCTCTTTTCTCAGAAAGCTGAAACTCATGTGTGTTGAGCCTCTCGAGTATGTCAGACGGATCGAGTGTCTTGAAATCAGGACGTTCTTGAATCATCAGGGCTAGGATGTCAAACAAACTATCAAGTGATCTTAGCAGCGTCTTGACGACTTCATGTTTGGTGATCTCAGTAGCGCCGAGGGCTTGAAGCTCATTTGTGATGTCAGTGAGTCGGTCAAAAGTGTGCTGGACATTCTCATTGTCATTTCGCTTGAAGCGGTTGAAGAGGTTGCGAAGGACACTGATTCTCTGATCTCTCTGGGTTGAGATGCCTTCATTGACCTTGGAGAGCCAGTCCCAGACCAGCTTGGATGTCTTCAAAGCACTCACACGGCCATACTGTCCTTTGGTCAGATGAGCACAGATGATATTCTTGGCAGTAGAGTCCAGTTGAACGAATTTCTTGACATCAGCAGCAGTGACACCTTCTCCAACCTTGGGAACACCGTTCTCGATGACATACCATAGGTCGACGTCAATGGCTTCAAGATGCATGCGCATCTTATTCTTCCAGTAGGGATATTCAGTTCCATCGAAGACGGGGCACGCAGCGGAGACTTTAATTATCCCTGCAGTCGACATAGCTAAAACTCCAGGTGGTTAAACCGAATCACACAGAACAAGGGAGCACCTTGCTCTGATACCAATTGAAAGTGCGTTATATCGACTAGAGGGGGGGGGGTGAATAGGCGATTTTTATGAAAGTCTTCAAAACGTGGAAGTTATGAAGACAAACAGTAGAGATATGCCTATTACTATGCAGCGGAAGGTAGACTACACTAGGCAAGCCATGGTCAAGTATTCAATAGAGTGAAAGCACAGTGACAAATAGCTGCAGTGTAATAAGGATCAGGTAGGAAGATATTATGAAGCCAAACAGATCATACATTCACGTTGTGAAGACAAAAGATAGAGCAAACATGCAATGACTTCACAATGAGTAACAGTAAGTAAAAGGAAGTGAAGATGAAACCAGTGACTCGTTGAAGACAATGATTTGTTGGACCAGTTCCAGTTGCTGTGACAACTGTACGTCTGGTTGGAGCGGCTAGGTATTTAAACCTTAGGACACACAGTCCCGGACACCCAGTCCTGAACACGCAGCTCAGGACACCCAGTCCTCACCGTAATCTCCTTGAGCTAAGGTCACACAGACCTCGCTCAATCACTCTGGTAAGTCTTCAAGGTAGACTCCCAAACCTTCACAGACTTCGTTTACCAGCAATCCACAATGTCTCTTGGATGCTCAGAACGCGACGCCTAAACGGCTGGAGAATGCATAGTCCTCAAGTGTAATAAGTCTTCAGATCACTCAGACAAGAAGACTTAAGTGATGCCCAATTCTCTCTGGCTCTGGGTGGTTAGGGCTTTATCCTCGCAAGGTATTCTCTCTCAAAGGCTTCGAGGTGGGTTGCTCTCAAACGACAAAAGCCGTGCACTGAATCTGAGCAGCCAACCGTTTATGGTTGTAGGGGGTGGGCTATTTATAGCCACTAGGCAACCCGACCTGATTTGCCCGAAATGACCCTGGGTCACTAAGGAACTGACACGTGTTCCAACGGTCATATTTCAAACTCACACGGCAACTTTACTTGGGCTACAAGCAAAGTTGACTTGTCCGACTCTGGACAAGATTAGCTCTCATAGTCTTCACTCGAAGACATAGGTTTTTAATTAGGCATCACTTCAGTCATTCTGACTGGTTCTCTTGGACCCCACTTAACAGTACGGTGGTTCCTATGACTCAACACAAATGAAAAAGAACTACGAAGTATCTAAGTCTTCGAGCTCCACAGGCTTCATGTGGTGTCTTCTCTTGTCATAGTCTTCAATGTGAATATCTTCATATACCACCATTGACTTCAATGTCTTCGTACATTTTTAGGGGTCATCTCTGGTAGGAAAACCGAATCAATGAGGGACTTCTACCTGTGTTATCCTGCAATTCTCACAAACACATTAGTCCCTCAACTAGGTTTGTCGTCAATACTCCAAAACCAACTAGGGGTGGCACTAATGCACTTACAGGACGGACCCGGCGTACTTTGTTTGAATGGTTTTTTCCGTTGACCGGGTTTAGAGCCTTTTAATCCGGCATTGACTGCTGTACCCTCAGTATTTTCGTTGTTAATGCGGCGCTTATGCTTGTTGCGACGTGACCTACTATTGCCGTCCTTGGTATCTAAGGTACCATGGTTTTTTGATATGTTATTACTGCGAGCCAGCCAGCTGTCTTCTCCCGCACAAAAGCGGGTCATGAGCGTCGTGAGAGCTGCCATGTGTAGGACCTTGAAGTAGATGTGTCTAGAGGGGGGTGATTAGACACTTAATGCTAAAGTTGTAGTTTTTAAGCTTTTTCGGTTTAAGTGGAGTTTAGGCACAATTTCAACATTCACAATACATATCAAGCAAGCATGCAAAGAGTATATAGGCAGCGGAAAGTAAAGCATGCAACTTGCAAGAATGTAAAGGGAAAGGTTTGGAGAATTCAAACGCAATTGGAGACACGAATGTTTTTCCCATGGTTCGGATAGGTGGTGCTATCCTACATCCACGTTGATGGAGACTTCAACCCACGAAGGGTAATGGTTGCACGAGTCCACGGAGGGCTCCACCCACGAAGGGTCCACGAAGAAGCAACCTTGTCTATCCCACCATCGCCATCGCCCACGAAGGACTTGCCTCACTAGCGGTAGATCTTCATGAAGTAGGCGATCTCCTTGCCCTTACAAACTCCTTGGTTCAACTCCACAATCTTGTCGGAGGCTCCCAAGTGACACCTAGCCAATCTAGGAGACACCACTCTCCAAGAAGTAACAAATGGTGTGTTGATGATGAACTCCTTGCTCTTGTGCTTCAAATGATAGTCTCCCCAACACTCAATTCTCTCTCACAGGATTTGGATTTGGTGGAAAGAAGATTTGAGTGGAAAGCAACTTGGGGAAGGCTAGAGATCAAGATTCATGTGGTAGGAATGGAATATCTTGGCCTCAACACATGAGTAGGTGGTTCTCTCTCAAAACATATGAGTTGGAAGTGTAGATGTGTTCTGATGGCTCTCTCCACAAGTGAAGAGAAGGTGGAGGGCTATATATAGCCTCCACACAAAATCCAACCGTTACACACAATTTACCAATCTCGGTGGGACCGAATCAACAAACTCGGTCGGACCGAAATAGTAAACCTAGTGACCGTTAGAGATTTTTGATGGGACTGACATGCAACTCGGTAGGACCGATATGGTTAGGGTTAGGGCATAACATAATCTCGGTGAGACCGATTACACAAACTCGGTGAGACCGATTTGGTAATAAGCTAACCAGAGGGTTGGTCAGGCAAACTCGGTGGGACCGATTACACAAACTCGGTGAGACCGATTTTGGTAATGAGCATACACAGTGAGTTTGCATTGTAACCTCGGTAGTACCGATTGCACAAGATCAGTGAGACCGATTTTGGCAATGGACATACACAGTGAGATTACAATCCCATCTCGGTGAGACCGAGATCCCTATCGGTAGAACCGATTTGCTAGGGTTTGGCAATGGCTATGACAAGTGAAACTCGGTGGCGCCGGATAAAAATAATCGGTAGGTCCGAGTTTGGCTTAGGTTTAGGTCATATGTGGAAGTGGGAAAGTAGCTGAGGATTTTGGAGCATATCATTAAGCACTTGAAGCAAGAGGCTCATTAAGCAACACCTCATCCCTCCTTGATAGTATTGGCTTTTCCTATGGACTCAATGTGATCTTGGATCACTAAAATGTAAAATGAAGAGTCTTGAGCTTTAAGCTTTAGCCAATCCTTTGTCCTTAGCATCTTGGAGAATTTCCCACAATCTTTAGTCCATGCCACTCCATTGTTGAACTTATCTGAAACATACTAGATAGAAACGTTAGTCCAACAAGAGATATGTTGTCATTAAATCACCTAGGGAGCACTTGTGCTTTCAATCTCCCCCTTTTTGGTAATTGATGGCAACATACATCAAAGCTTTAGATAAAGATATAAAGAACATCAAGTAAAGCTTTGGAAGGACATGTAACAAGCATAGGCTCCCCCTACACGTATGCACTCATGTAAATGTGAAATATAGAGGCATGTGAGAGCATAACCATGATAGAGTAGGCAATGTGTTACATGTATCTTGGCCATATGCATCAGAGCAAAAGATTATCAAGGAAAATACCTTCATGCTCATGAGTCCTTCTTGCAAACAGTATGTACATAAGCAAGAATTCCTCATACTCATGATTTTGATGCATACACTTACCTTGTAGTCTTTAGCTGGCTTAGGATGGAATGAACCTGCACAAACAAGGTTAGATAACACAGGTACCTCCACTAGCCAGAGCAAACCAAAGAAGCCACAAGAGTACCAAGACTGGGATGACATGTAGAGAGTGAGTACAAGGTACCACAATGGATTCAACATGTCCCCAAGAGTAAAGATATGTAATGAATTTGACTGATTTCTTTCCCTTAGGCGTCTTTCTCCCCCTGAATCTTACATGGGATATTGGGAGAAGATAGGGAACAGAAAATCAGAGCTGAAAGATAGAAATGGATAGAACTTAATGCAAATAAGCACATATGAACATGTGTTTCCCCCAAAAAGACATGTGACATCTCTCCTCTTGAACATCAAGCATTTGGGATCCTTGAGTATTCTCTCCCCCTGGAAATCTCTTTCTCCCCCTTAATACTTTCTCCCTTGTAGGTGATAAGCTTTGATGTGATCTCTCTCTCCCCCTTTGACATCAATTTCCAAGAAGGGCTTTCTGGAATCCGTCGTATAGGTTTGGTCCTTGAGACTCAGCACAAAGCAATGGATAAAACTGTGATGCTTGTAGATGACAAGATTCATTGAGTAGAGCTGGATCAGAAGAAATATAGAACAAGTGGCAAACTATTTTTCCTGTTGTGAAGTCGGTGGCACCGAGTGGCATGTTTCGGTGGGGCCGAAAAGATTCGGTTGGACCGAAAACTACAAGTCGGTGAAACCGAGTTCAACACAGAGAAAAACACTTGTCACCTCAGCTCACTAAACATGTAGGATCTCACAAATATTTGCAATGAATTATCTGAAGGATTTGCAAGGAATTGAATGCAGAAAATGCAGAACAAAAACAAAAAGAAAAGAGAAGAAACTGAAAGATCTAGATGAAGTTTTTTTTGTGTTTTTTTTGAAAAAGAGAAAGAAAATAAATATGCATGAAACAAATGCAATAACACAAAAAAGAACATAAGAGAACTTCATCTAGAGTTGGGCGGTGACATAGTCACCTATGTTAGAGTATATTGACTTAGGAGTCAAGTGAGAACACTTGATCATAGGTCATACTCCTCGTTTAAGCTCAAAATGGGGTTACCATTTTTCGTTTAAGCATCTTGATGTATTCACATTTTGTTGAGTTGCTTTGACTCATGTCTTGGAGTAAAGCTTCTGTAAGATGGAATAACATACCTTGGGTGGTGGTGTGGTTCTTGCTCATGTAGTTGAACTTGTGTGGGTGCTCAAGGTTGATGTAGCTCATCAAGAGTTGGGAGCACCACTTGGAGTTTGAGTTCATCTACCTACATGGGTTAGTTCTTGCAAGGAAGAGCACTTGTGTATCCAAAAATGACAATCATGAAGCTCAACATAGAATTTGTCAAAGGATATGTTTGAATGGTTTTGTGCTTCCTTGTCTTCAACCACCATTGTGTAGAGACTTGGTGATGTAGAGATTGCTCAAGATGTGAGTGAGTCGCAATCTCATGGAATTAGATTCAACCAAGGACCTACATGGGTTAGACAACATGCAAGGTACAAATATATCCAAGACATAAGATAGTCATCATAAGAGATATATCATGGATTAGTCATAAGCTCATGTCTTGCATGTATCCAATGGAGTTCCTACTCCAAGTTCGAAGCATCAATAATGTTCAATTCACCTCTCAACCTGCAAAATACTTTCTCGTCAAGAGGTTTAGTAAATATATCCGCTAATTGCTTATCGGTGCGAACATGCTTAAGATCAATGTCACCCTTAGCAACATGGTCTCGAATGAAATGATGACGAACTTCAATATGCTTAGTTCGAGAATGTTGTACAGATTATGACCAATTTTGATAGCACTTTCATTGTCACAAAGCAGTGGAACATGTTTCACATAGATCCCATAATCTTTAAGAGTTTGGGTCATCCAAAGTAATTGAGCACAACATGAACCAACGGCAATGTATTCCGCTTCGGCGGTGGATAAGGATACCGAGTTTTGTTTCTTGGAAGACCAAGACACAAGAGATCTACCAAGAAATTGACAAGTACCCGAAGTGGACTTTCTATCAACCTTGTCTCCGGCATAATCCGAGTCGGAATAGCCAGCAAGATCAAAAGAATACCTCTTAGGATACCAAATGCCAAAGTTTGGTGTATGAATTAAGTATCTCACTATCCTTTTCACGGCCTTAAGATGACATTCTTTAGGAGCAGCTTGATATCGTGCACACATGCACACACTTAGCATAATGTCGGGACGTGAAGCACATAGGTATAAGAAAGAACCAATCATAGAGCGATAAACCTTTTGATCAACCGGTTCACCATCTTTGGTCAAATCAAGATGTCCACTACTAGGCATGGGTGTAGGCATACCTTTGCATTCTTGCATATTGAACTTCTTGAATAAGTCCTTGGTGTACTTCGTTTGAGAGACAAATGTACCTTCCTTAGTTTGCTTGATTTGCAAACCGAGAAAGAATTTGAGTTCACTCATCATAGACATCTCAAACTTCTCTAACATTAGCTTTCCAAACTTTTCACTAAAGAGAGGGTTAGTTGAACCAAATATGATATCATCAACATAAATTTGGCATACAAATAGTTCTCCATTAACCCTTTTAGTAAAAAGAGTAGAATCAATTTTACCAATTTCAAAACCACTTGCAATAAGGAACTTGGTCAAGCATTTATACCATGCTCTAGGAGCTTGTTTAAGACCATAAAGAGCTTTGTGAAGTTTGTAAACATGATTTGGTTTCTTAGGATTGATAAAGCCGGGAGGTTGTTTGACATAAACTTCATCCTCTATTTCACCATTTAGAAAAGCACTTTTAATGTCCATTTGGTACAAGGTGATATTATGGTGATTAGCATAGGCAAGTAAGATGCGAATGGACTCAAGTCTAGCAACGGGAGCATATGTCTCACCATAGTCCATACCTTCGACTTGTGTGTACCCTTGGGCGACGAGACGTGCTTTGTTGTGAACCACTTGTCCATCTTCATCTTGCTTGTTGCGAAACACCCATTTGGTACCAATGATGTTGTGGTTGTTGTCGGGCTTCTCAACCAATGTCCAAACTTGGTTTCTCTCAAAGTTGTGTAGCTCTTCATGCATAGCGTTTATCCAATCCGGATCTTCCAATGCTTCTTCAACCTTCATAGGTTCAATGCTAGAGATGAATGAATAGTTTTCACAAAAGTTAGCTAAACGAGTTTTTGAGCGAGTGCTTCTCCTGGTTTGAATATCATTGTAGATTTGCTCGATGGGATGATCTTTGGCAATTCTTGCTCGAACTCGTGAGAGTTTTTTCTTGGGTCTTCGTTGAACATCTTCTTCATCTTGTTCTTCTTCTTGGCCTTCTTCATTGTTGACGTTGTCGTTCTCTTGTCGTGCTGGAGAAGGAGGTTGTTGATGTTCATCTTGATGCATTTCCTCATCTTCTTCATCTTGGTGTGTCCCACTTGTGGATGCTTCCGTATCAATTCTTGGTTCACCTTGTCGTGAAGTAGAAGCTTACACTTGGACGGACGAGGTACTCTCCTTCACCTCCGTTGGACGAATTTTGCCAATAGACAAGTCTTGGATTGCTTCTGAAGGGTCTTTTTCTCCTACATCGATTGACAATTGCTCTACTTGCGAGCCATTAGATTCATCAAACTTCACATCTACTGTCTCTTCAACCTTTCAGGTGAAATTGTTGTAGACACGGTAAGTGTGAGAGTTTGAGCCATAACCAAGTAGAAAACCTTCATGAGATTTAGGAGCAAACTTTGAACGACGATGATTGTCAAGAATGTAGCACTTTGAGCCGAATACTCGAAAGTATCCAACTTGGGGTTTGTTACCGGTGAGGAGCTCGTATGCCGTCTTGCCGAGTAGCTTGTAAAGATACAAGCGATTTGTTGCATGACAAGCTGTCTCAACCGCTTCTGCCCAAAAGTGCTTCGGCGTCTTGTACTCATCAAGCATCGTTCTCGCCATTTTGATGAGCGTCCGGTTCTTCCTCTCAACAACTCCATTTTGTTGAGGTGTGTACGTAGCCGAGAACTCGTGTGAAATCCCTTCTTCGTCAAGAAAGGTGTCCACATTTGCATTCTTGAACTCCGTTCCGTTGTCACTCCGAACCTTCTTGATCTTAACGTCAAACTGGTTTTGGGCCTTCCTAGCGAAGTTTTTGAAGATCTTCTGGACCTGCGACTTGTCATCAAGAAAGAACACCCATGTAAATCTTGAAAAATCATCAACTATAACTAGACCAAAAGAATAAAACCGAGACTCTTGTAGGCATTGGGACCAAAAAGATCCATATGAAGTAGCTCGAGTGGCCTCCTTGTGGTCATGATGTTCTTCACGGGATGCCTTCCTCCAACCTGTTTACCTGCTTGACAAGCACTGCAAAGTCTATCCTTATCAAATATGACATCTTTAACTCCAAGGATATGATTTCCTTTAATAAGCTTGTCAAGGTTTCTCATGCCAACGTGACCTAGTCGTCGATGCCACAACCAACCTTTTGAGGATTTAGCAATAAAGCAAGTTTTAGGTTGTGCCTTTTTAGAGAAATCGACAATGTAAAGATCACCTCTACGCATACCGGTAATGACCATTTTATGATTGTCTCGACGAAACACTTGGCAATCTACCTCAGTAAATAGGACATTCAAACTGAAATCAGCAAGTCTAGATACTGAAAGTAAGTTGTAGCCGAGAGATTCAACGAGCATGACATTTTGAATGGAACTATCATGTGAGATGGCCACCTTACCAAGGCCAACCACTTTACCCTTTGAATTATCACCAAAGGTGACATATTTTCGAGGGCCATCATTTTCATAAAGCTCACGGAACATCTCTTCATCTCCGGTCATATGATCAGTACATCCACTATCAAGAACCCATTCCTTTCCTCCTGACACATATCCCCGAAGATTTGCCATAAGACCAAAATGTCTCATTGCATCATCAAGATCGAAGTCACTATCATCATCATCATCATCATAGTATCCATGTTCACCATGATCTTGTGACTCATCATTTCCTAGAGAGGGTAATTCATTAGATAAATGATCATCAAAGTGGTCACCTTTATGAATTCTTATAGCTTCGGATATAATGATTCCAACATCTCCTTTAGCACGCTTGAGATTGGTAAGCTCAAATAGACAATCACCAAAACTAGGATCACTAGAGTTCATCTTACTCAAGGCAATAGATTTATGGAGAATTTCATCCAAATTTTTCAAGGAATAATCGGGAAATCGTTCCTCAAGAAATTTCCATATAGTACAGGCACAATTAAGAGTAGGCAAACTAGCAATCAAATTTTTGGGCAATCCTCTAATGATGAGCTCAATAGTTCTAAGATTGCGAATTATGTCGATATCTTCATCTAGGGTAGGATGCAAAGGATCAATATGAGGTGCACAAGGGCTAGCAATATACTTGTTCAAATGATATTGATTGAAAATTACAAGCATATCATTTTTCCACTCATGAAAATGCTCTCCATCAAGAATAGGCACTCTATGTCTAAGACTCCCTAAAGTAGACACATCCATCTTCCTCCAATGGTGATTAAACCAAGGCAATGGAGACCAAAGCTCTGATACCACTTGTAGGACCTTGAAGTAGATGTGTCTAGAGGGGGGGGGGTGATTAGACACTTAATGCTAAAGTTGCAGTTTTTAAGCTTTTTCAGTTTAAGTGGAGTTTAGGCACAATTTCAACATTCACAATACATATCAAGCAAGCATGCAAAGAGTATATAGGCAGTGGAAAGTAAAGCATGCAACTTGCAAGAATGTAAAGGGAAAGGTTTGGAGAATTCAAACGTAATTGGAGACACGGATGTTTTTGAAGGAAATATGCCCTAGAGGCAATAATAAAGTTATTATTTATTTCCTTACATCATGATAAATGTTTATTATTCATGCTAGAATTGTATTAACCAGAAACATAATACATGTGTGAATACATAGACCAACAGAGTGTCACTAGTATGCCTCTACTAGACTAGCTCGTTAATCAAAGATGGTTAAGTTTCCTAACCATGAACAAAGAGTTGTTATTTGATTAACGAGGTCACATCATTAGTTGAATGATCTGATTGACATGACCCATCCCATTAGCTTAGCACCCGATCGTTTAGTATGTTGCTATTGCTTTCTTCATGACTTATACATGTTCCTATAACTATGAGATTATGCAACTCCCGTTTACCGGAGGAACACTTTGGGTACTACCAAACGTCACAACGTAACTGGGTGATTATAAAGGAGTACTACAGGTGTCTCCAATGGTAGATGTTGGGTTGGCGTATTTCGAGATTAGGGGTTGTCACTCCGATTATCGGAGAGGTATCTCTGGGCCCTCTCGGTAATGCACATCACATAAGCCTTGCAAGCACTGCAACTAATATGTTAGTTGTGAGATGATGTATTACGGAACGAGTAAAGAGACTTGCCGGTAACGAGATTGAACTAGGTATTGGATACCGACGATCGAATCTCGGGCAAGTAACATACCGATGACAAAGGGAACAACGTATGTTGTTATGCGGTCTGACCGATAAAGATCTTCGTAGAATATGTAGGAGCCAATATGGGCATCCAGGTCCCGCTATTGGTTATTGACCGGAGACGTGTCTCGGTCATGTCTACATTGTTCTCGAACCGTAGGGTCCGCACGCTTAACGTTACGATGACAGTTATTATGAGTTTATGCATTTTGATGTACCGAAGGTTGTTAGGAGTCCCGGATGAGATCACGGACATGACGAGGAGTCTCGAAATGGTCGAGACGTAAAGATTTATATATTGGAAGCCTATGTTTGGACATAGGAAGTGTTCCGGGTGAAATCGGGATTTTACCGGAATACCGGGAGGGTTACCGGAACCCCCCGGGAGACTAATGGGCCTATTGGGCTTTAGTGGAAAAGAGAAAAAGGGAAGCCCACAAGCTGGACGGCGCCCCCCTTTCCCCAAGTCCTAGTAGGACTAGGATAGGGGGCCGGCCCCCCTTCTCTCTCCTTTTCCCCCCGGGAGTCCTACTAGGATTAGGATTGGAGGGAGGAGTCCTACTCCCGGTGGGAGTAGGACTCCCCTGCGCCTCCTCTCCCTGGCCGGCCGGCTCCCCCTCCTCCAACCTTTATATACGGGGGCAGGGGGCACCCCAAGACACACAAGTTGATCCTTGAGATCGTTCCTTAGCCGTGTGCGGTGCCCCCTGCCACCAAATTCCACCTCGATCGTACCGTTACAGTGCTTAGGCGAAGCCCTGCGTCGGTAGTACATCAAGATCGTCATCACGCCATCGTGCTGACGGAACTCTTCCTCGACGCTTTGCTGGATTGGAGCCCGAGGAACGTCATCGAGCTGAACGTGTGCTAAGAACTCGGAGGTGCCGGAGTAACGGTGCTTGGATCGGTCGGATCGGGAAGAAGACGTATGACTACTTCCTCTACGTTGTGTGATCGCTTCCGCAGTCGGTCTGCGTTGGTACGTAGACAACACTCTCCCCTATCGTTGCTATGCATCACCATGATCTTGCGTGTGCGTAGGAAAATTTTCGAAATTACTGCGTTCCCCAACAGTGGCATCCGAGCCTAGGTTTTATGGTTTGATGTTATTTGCACGAGTAGAACACAAGTGAGTTGTGGGCGATACAAGTCATACTGCCTACCAGCATGTCATACTTTGGTTCGGCGGTATTGTTGGGTGAGACGATCCGGACCAACCTTACGCGTACTCTTACGCGAGACCGGTTCCCTTGACGTGCTTTGCACACAGATGGCTTGCGGAAGACTGTCTCTCCAACTTTAGTTGAACCAAGTGTGACTACGCCCGGTCCTTGAGAAGGTTAAAACGGAGTCTATTTGACGAACTATCGTTGTGGTTTTGATGCGTAGGTGAGATGAGTTCTTACTTAAGCCCGTAGCAGCCACGTAAAACTTGCAACAACAAAGTAGAGGACGTCTAACTTGTTTTTGCAGGGTATGTTGTGATGTGATATGGTCAAGGCATGATGCTGATTTTATTGTATGAGATGATCATGTTTTGTAACCGAGTTATCGGCAACTGGCAGGAGCCATATGGTTGTCGCTTTATTGTATGCAATGCAATCGCGATGTAATGCTTTACTTTATTACTAAACGGTAGTGATAGTCGTGGAAGCATAAGATTGGCGAGACGACAATGATGCTACGATGGAGATCAAGGTGTCGCGCCGGTGACGATGGTGATCATGACGGTGCTTCGGAGATGGAGATCACAAGCACAAGATGATGATGGCCATATCATATCACTTATACTGATTGCATGTGATGTTTATCCTTTTATGCATCTTATCTTGCTTTGATTGACGGTAGCATTATAAGATGATCTCTCACTAAAATTATCAAGAAGTGTTCTCCCTGAGTATGCACCGTTGCCAAAGTTCGTCGTGCCCAGACACCACGTGATGATCGGGTGTGATAAGCTCTACGTCCAAATACAACGGGTGCAAAACAGTTGCACACACAGAATACTCAGGTTATACTTGACGAGCCAAGCATATACAGATATGGCCTCGGAACACGGAGACCGAAAGGTCGAGCGTGAATCATATAGTAGATATGATCAACATAACGATGTTCACCATTGAAAACTACTCCATCTCACGTGATGATCGGTTATGGTTTAGTTGATTTGGATCACGTAATCACTTAGAAGATTAGAGGGATGTCTATCTAAGTGGGAGTTCCTAAGTAATTTGATTAACTGAACTTAAACTTATCATGAACTTTGTACCTGATAGTATGTTGCTTGTTTATGTTGATTGTAGATAGATGGCTCGTGCTATTGTTCCGTTGAATTTTAATGCGTTCCTTGAGAAAGCAAAGTTGAAAGATGATGGTAGCAATTACACGGACTGGGTCCGTAACCTGAGGATTATCCTCATTGCTGCACAGAAGAATTACGTCCTGGAAGCACCGTTGGGTGACAGGCCTGCTGCTGGAGCAACGCAAGATGTTATGAACGTCTGGCAGAGCAAAGCTGATGACTACTCAATAGTTCAGTGTGCCATGCTTTACGGCTTAGAATCGGGACTTCAACGACGTTTTGAACGTCATGGAGCATATGAGATGTTCCAGGAGTTGAAATTAATATTTCAAGCAAATGCCCGAATTGAGAGATATGAAGTCTCCAATAAGTTCTATAGCTGTAAGATGGAGGAGAACAGTTCTGTCAGTGAGCATATACTCAAGATGTCTGGGTATAATAATCACTTGATTCAGATGGGAGTTAATCTTCCAGATGACTGCGTCATTGACAGAATTCTCCAATCACTGCCACCAAGCTACAAGAGCTTCGTGATGAACTATAATATGCAAGGGATGAACAAGACTATTCCCGAGCTCTTCGCAATGCTGAAAGCTGCGGAGGTAGAAATCAAGAAGGAGCATCAAGTGTTGATGGTTAGCAAAACCACTAGTTTCAAGAAAAAGGGCAAAGGGAAGAAGAAGGGAAACTTCAAGAAGAACAGCAAGCAAGTTGCTGCTCAGGAGAAGAAACCCAAGTCTGGACCTAAGCCTGAAACTGAGTGCTTCTACTGCAAGCAGACTGGTCACTGGAAGCGGAACTGCCCCAAGTATTTGGCGGATAAGAAGGATGGCAAAGTGAGCAAAGGTATATGTGATATACATGTCATTGATGTGTACCTTACTAGAGCTCGCAGTAGCACCTGGGTATTTGATACTGGTTCTGTTGCTAATATTTGCAACTCGAAACAGGGACTACAGAATAAGCGGACGCTAGCAAAGGACGAGGTGACGATGCGCGTGGGAAACGGTTCCAAAGTCGATGTGATCGCGGTCGGCACGCTACCTCTACATCTACCTTCGGGATTAATATTAGACCTAAATAATTGTTATTTGGTGCCAGCGTTGAGCATGAACATTATATCTGGATCTTGTTTAATGCGAGACGGTTATTCATTTAAATCAGAGAATAATGGTTGTTCTATTTATATGAATAATATCTTTTATGGTCATGCACCCTTGAAGAGTGGTCTATTCTTGTTGAATCTCGAAGATAGTGATACACATATTCATAATGTAGAAGCCAAAAGATGCAAAGTTAATAATGATAGTGCAACTTACTTGTGGCACTACCGTTTAGGTCATATCGGTGTAAAGCGCATGGAGAAACTCCATACTGATGGGCTTTTGGAACCACTTGATTATGAATCACTTGGTACTTGCGAACCGTGCCTCATAGGCAAGATGACTAAAACACCGTTCTCCGGTACTATGGAGAGAGCAACAGATTTATTGGAAATCATACATACCGATGTATGTGGTCCGATGAATATTGAGGCTCATGGCGGATATCGTTATTTTCTCACCTTCACAGATGATTTAAGCAGATATGGGTATATCTACTTAATGAAACATAAGTCTGAAACATTTGAAAAGTTCAAAGAATTTCAGAGTGAAGTTGAAAATCATCGTAACAAGAAAATAAAGTTTCTACGATCTGATCGTGGAGGAGAATATTTGAGTTACGAGTTTGGTGTACATTTGAAAAATTGTGGAATAGTTTCGCAACTCACGCCACCCGGAACACCACAACGTAATGGTGTGTCCGAACGTCGTAATCGTACTTTACTAGATATGGTGCGATCTATGATGTCTCTTACTGATTTACCGCTATCGTTTTGGGGTTATGCTTTAGAGACGGCCGCATTCACGTTAAACAGGGCACCATCAAAATCCGTTGAGACGACACCTTATGAACTATGGTTTGGCAAGAAACCAAAGTTGTCGTTTCTTAAAGTTTGGGGCTGCGATGCTTATGTGAAAAAACTTCAACCTGATAAGCTCGAACCCAAATCGGAGAAGTGTGTCTTCATAGGATATCCAAAGGAAACTATTGGATACACCTTCTATCACAGATCCGAAGGCAAGACTTTTGTTGCTAAGTTCGGAAACTTTCTAGAGAAGGAGTTTCTCTCGAAAGAAGTGAGTGGGAGGAAAGTAGAACTTGACGAGGTAACTGTACCTGCTCCCTTATTGGAAAATAGTACATCACAGAAAACTGTTTCTGCGACACCTATACCAATCAGTGAGGAAGCTAATGATGATGATCATGAAGCTTCAGAACAAGATACTACTGAACCACGTAGATCAACCAGAGTGAGATCCGCACCAGAGTGGTACGGTAATCCAGTTCTGGAAGTCATGATGCTAGATCATGATGAACCTACGAACTATGAAGAAGCGATGGTGAGCCCAGATTCCGCAAAGTGGCTTGAGGCCATGAAATCTGAGATGGGATCCATGTATGAAAACAAAGTATGGACTTTGGTTGACTTGCCCGATGATCGGCAATCAATTGAGAATAAATGGATCTTCAAGAAAAAGACTGACGCTGACGGTAATATTACTGTCTATAAAGCTCGACTTGTCGCAAAAGGTTTTCGACAAGTTCAAGGAGTTGACTACGATGAGACCTTCTCACCCGTAGCGATGCTTAAGTCCGTCAGAATTATGTTAGCGATTGCCACATTTTATGATTATGAAATATGGCAGATGGATGTCAAAACTGCATTCCTGAATGGATTTCTGGAAGAAGAATTGTATATGATACAACCAGAAGGTTTTGTCGATCCAAAGGGAGCTAACAAAGTATGCAAACTCCAGCGATCCATTTATGGACTGGTGCAAGCATCTCGGAGTTGGAATAAACGCTTTGATAGTGTGATCAAAGCATTTGGATTTATACAGACTTTTGGAGAAGCCTGTATTTACAAGAAAGTGAGTGGGAGCTCTGTAGCATTTCTAATATTATATGTGGATGACATATTGCTGATTGGAAATGATATAGAATTTCTGGATAGCATAAAGGGATACTTGAATAAAAGTTTTTCGATGAAAGACCTCGGGGAAGCTGCTTACATATTAGGCATAAAGATCTATAGAGATAGATCAAGACGCTTAATTGGACTTTCACAAAGCACATACCTTGACAAGATTTTGAAGAAGTTCAAAATGGATCAAGCAAAGAAAGGGTTCTTGCCTGTGTTACAAGGTATGAAATTGAGTAAGACTCAATGCCCGACCACTGCAGAAGATAGAGAGAAAATGAAAGATGTTCCCTATGCTTCAGCCATAGGCTCTATCATGTATGCAATGCTGTGTACCAGACCTGATGTGTGCCTTGCTATAAGTTTAGCAGGGAGGTACCAAAGTAATCCAGGAATGGCTCACTGGACAGCGGTCAAGAACATCCTGAAATGCCTGAAAAGGACTAAGGATATGTTTCTCATATATGGAGGTGACAAAGAGCTCACCGTAAGAGGTTACGTTGATGCAAGCTTTGACACTGATCCGGACGATTCTAAATCGCAAACCGGATACGTGTTTACTTTAAACGGTGGAGCTGTCAGTTGGTGCAGTTCTAAACAAAGCGTTGTAGCGGGATCTACATGTGAAGCGGAGTACATAGCTGCTTCGGAAGCAGCAAACGAAGGAGTCTGGATGAAGGAGTTCATATCCGATCTAGGTGTCATACCTAGTGCATCGGGTCCAATGAAAAATCTTCTGTGACAATACTGGTGCAATTGCCTTGGCAAAGGAATCCAGATTTCACAAGAGGACCAAACACATCAAGAGACGCTTCAACTCCATCCGGGATTTAGTCCAGGTGGGAGACATAGAGATTTGCAAGATACATACGGATCTGAACGTTGCAGACCCGTTGACTAAGCCTCTTCCACGAGCAAAACATGATCAGCACCAAGGCTCCATGGGTGTTAGAATCATTACAGTGTAATCTAGATTATTGACTCTAGTGCAAGTGGGAGACTGAAGGAAATATGCCCTAGAGGCAATAATAAAGTTATTATTTATTTCCTTACATCATGATAAATGTTTATTATTCATGCTAGAATTGTATTAACCGGAAACATAATACATGTGTGAATACATAGACCAACAGAGTGTCACTAGTATGCCTCTACTAGACTAGCTCGTTAATCAAAGATGGTTATGTTTCCTAACCATGAACAAAGAGTTGTTATTTGATTAACGAGGTCACATCATTAGTTGAATGATCTGATTGACATGACCCATCCCATTAGCTTAGCACCCGATCGTTTAGTATGTTGCTATTGCTTTCTTCATGACTTATACATGTTCCTATAACTATGAGATTATGCAACTCCCGTTTACCGGAGGAACACTTTGGGTACTACCAAACGTCACAACGTAACTGGGTGATTATAAAGGAGTACTACAGGTGTCTCCAATGGTAGATGTTGGGTTGGCGTATTTCGAGATTAGGGTTTGTCACTCCGATTGTCGGAGAGGTATCTCTGGGCCCTCTCGGTAATGCACATCACATAAGCCTTGCAAGCACTGCAACTAATATGTTAGTTGTGAGATGATGTATTACGGAACGAGTAAAGAGACTTGCCGGTAACGAGATTGAACTAGGTATTGGATACCGACGATCGAATCTCGGGCAAGTAACATACCGATGACAAAGGGAACAACGTATGTTGTTATGCGGTCTGACCGATAAAGATCTTCATAGAATATGTAGGAGCCAATATGGGCATCCAGGTCCCGCTATTGGTTATTGACCGGAGACGTGTCTCGGTCATGTCTACATTGTTCTCAAACCGTAGGGTCCGCACGCTTAACGTTACGATGACAGTTATTATGAGTTTATGCATTTTGATGTACTGAAGGTTGTTCGGAGTCCCGGATGAGATCACGGACATGACGAGGAGTCTCGAAATGGTCGAGACGTAAAGATTGATATATTGGAAGCCTATGTTTGGACATAGGAAGTGTTCCTGGTGAAATCGGGATTTTACCGGAATACCGGGAGGGTTACCGGAACCCCCCGGGAGACTAATGGGCCTATTGGGCTTTAGTGGAAAAGAGAAAAAGGGAAGCCCACAAGCTGGCCGGCGCCCCCCTTTCCCCATGTCCTTGTACGACTAGGATAGGGGGTCGGCCCCCCTTATCTCACCTTTTCCCCCCGGAAGTCCTACTAGGATTAGGATTGGAGGGAGGAGTCCTACTCCCGGTGGGAGTAGGACTCCCCTGCGCCTCCTCTCCCTGGCCGGCCGGCTCCCCCTCCTCCAACCTTTATATACAGGGGCAGGGGGCACCCCAAGACACACAAGTTGATCCTTGAGATCGTTCCTTAGCCGTGTGCGGTGCCCCCTGCCACCAAATTCCACCTCGATCGTACCGTTACAGTGCTTAGGCGAAGCCCTGCGTCGGTAGTACATCAAGATCGTCATCACGCCGTCGTGCTGACGGAACTCTTCCTCGACACTTTGCTGGATTGGAGCCCGAGGAACGTCATCGAGCTGAACGTGTGCTAAGAACTCGGAGGTGCCGGAGTAACGGTGCTTGGATCGGTCGGATCGGGAAGAAGACGTACGACTACTTCCTCTATGTTGTGTGATCGCTTCCGCAGTCGGTCTGCGTTGGTACGTAGACAACACTCTCCCCTCTCGTTGCTATGCATCACCATGATCTTGCGTGTGCGTAGGAAAATTTTCGAAATTACTGCGTTCCCCAACAGTTTTTCCCGTGATTCGGATAGGTGGTGCTATCCTACATCCACGTTGATGGAGACTTCAACCCACGAAGGGTAACGGTTGCACGAGTCCACGGAGGGCTCCACCCACGAAGGGTCCACAAAGAAGCAACCTTGTCTATCCCACCATGGCCATCGCCCACGAAGGACTTGCCTCACTAGCGGTAGATCTTCACGAAGTAGGCGATCTCCTTGCCCTTACAAACTCCTTGGTTCAACTCCACAATCTTGTCGGAGGCTCCCAAGTGACACCTAGCCAATCTAGGAGACACCACTCTCCAAGAAGTAACAAATAGTGTGTTGATGATGAACTCCTTGCTCTTGTGCTTCAAATGATAGTCTCCCCAACACTCAATTCTCTCTCACAGGATTTGGATTTGGTGGAAAGAAGATTTGAGTGGAAAGCAACTTGGGGAAGGCTAGAGATCAAGATTCATGTGGTAGGAATGGAATATCTTGGCCTCAACACATGAGTAGGTGGTTCTCTCTCAGAACATATGAGTTGGAAGTGTAGATGTGTTCTGATGGCTCTCTCCACAAGTGAAGAGGAGGTGGAGGGGTATATATAGCCTCCACACAAAATCCAACCGTTACACAAAATTTACCAATCTCAGTGGGACCGAATCAACAAACTTGGTCGGACCGAAATAGTAAACCTAGTGACCGTTAGAGATTTTCGGTGGGACTGACATGCAACTCGGTAGGACCGATATGGTTAGGGTTAGGGCATAACGTAATCTCGGTGAGACCGATTACACAAACTCGGTGAGACTGATTTGGTAATAAGCTAACCAGAGGGTTGGTCAGGCAAACTCGGTGGGACCGATTACACAAACTCGGTGAGAGCGATTTTGGTAATGAGCATACACAGTGAGTTTGCATTGTAACCTCGGTAGTACCGATTGCACAAGATCAGTGAGACCGATTTTGGCAATGGACATACACAGTGAGATTACAATCCCATCTCGGTGAGACCGAGATCCCTATCGGTAGAACCGATTTGCTAGGGTTTGGCAATGGCTATGACAAGTGAAACTCGGTGGCGCCGGATAGAAATAATCGGTAGGTCCGAGTTTGGCTTAGGTTTAGGTCATATGTGGAAGTGGGAAAGTAGCTGAGGATTTTGGAGCATATCATTAAGCACTTGAAGCAAGAGGCTCATTAAGCAACACCTCATCCCTCCTTGATAGTATTGGCTTTTCCTGTGGACTCAATGTGATCTTGGATCACTAAAATGTAAAATGAAGAGTCTTGAGCTTTAAGCTTTAGCCAATCCTTTGTCCTTAGCATCTTGGAGAATTTCCCACAACCTTTAGTCCATGCCACTCCATTGTTGAACTTATCTGAAACATACTAGATAGAAACGTTAGTCCAACTAGAGATATGTTGTCATTAATTACCAAAACCACCTAGGGAGCACTTGTGCTTTCACCATGGATTTCGGCTTTTCCTGACCAAGGTGCCGGGCTGCCACTCATCTCGGATGTTGTGCTTGAAAGCCGCTAAGGCCTCCGCATCCGGACAGTCGACGATTTGATTTTTCTTTGTAAGGAACCGAGTCCAGAACTGCCTGGCCGACTCTTCTGGCTGCTGAATTATGTGGCTCAAATCATCGGCGTCTGGTGGTCGCACATAAGTGCCCTGAAAGTTGTCGAGGAATGCGGCTTCCAGATCTTCCCAACATCTAATGGAGTCCGCTGGCAAGCTGTTAAGCCAATGCCGCGCTGGTCCTTTGAGCTTTAGTGGGTGGTATTTGATGGCGTGTAAGTCATCATCGCGGCCCATGTGGATGTGGAGGAGGAAGTCCTCAATCCATACCGCGGGATCTGTTGTGCCGTCGTATGATTCAATGTTTACAAGTTTGAAACGTTCTAGGAATTGATGTTCCATTACTTCGTATGTGAAGCATAAGGGGTGTGCGGCGCCTCTGTACTGGGCTATATCGCAACGCAGCTCGAATGGG
Source organism: Triticum monococcum (assembly GCA_034509565.1). Classification (NCBI taxonomy): domain Eukaryota; kingdom Viridiplantae; phylum Streptophyta; class Magnoliopsida; order Poales; family Poaceae; genus Triticum; species Triticum monococcum. The sequence goes on from CM067843.1 coordinate 581,501,245, forward strand.
TCTTGCCCGCTGTGTTCGGCCCGGCCGGATTTGCTTCTGTATCCGGCATGACGTTTGTCGTCGCGCAGAGTGGTGCGCCGTCGTGATCCGTAGATCGATCTTGAATGCTTTGCCTTGTCCTCCAATATGTCTCGCAGGTCTGGCGTGTCTCCCCATGCCTTTTTATTTGAATGGCGTTGGGGTGGAGGCTGAGCTTTTGGCTGGAATGCCTCTCTATCGCGGTCATGGGGTGGCCGATCAGCCGTATCATACGCTTCTTCCTCCAGTCGGGGTAGCAACCTGCGCCTTGGGTAACTCTTGGAGGGGCGCTCGAGTTTATATTCCTCGGTCGCGAGGACTTCAGTCCATTTGTCAGCCAGCAGATCTTGATCAGCTTGAAGCTGCTGCTCTTTTTCTTCAGGCTATTTGCCGTGGCCATAAGCCGGCGCTTGAAGCACTTTTGTTCGATGGGATTCTCCGGGACGACGAATTCATCGTCACCGAGGCTTGCCTCGTCTTCGGAGGGGGGGATGTAATTGTCATCCGCCTCTCCATCTACGGCTCTCTCAGGAGAGCTGGCTCCTTCATCCTCCTGCTCTAAATCTTGCTGGAGGGGATTGTTGTTGTCTTCGGCACTATCCGGAGTGTCATTATCTCCTGTGCCGGTATCACCACTTTTGCTTTGGTGGGACTTAGATCGGCGCCGCTGACGTCGGCGCTTGGGTTGCTTCTTGGAGGGGTCATCCTCCGCTATCTTGTCGCCATTGCCTTTGTTGGGTGTATCCACCATGTATATGTCATATGACGAGGTGGCTTTCTAGTGCCCTATAGGTGTTGGTTCATGTTCGTCTCCTACATCATCGTCCATACCGTCGATGTCTTCTGAGTCGAAGTCGAGCATGTCGGTTAAATCTTCGATAGTGGCTACGAAGTGGGTGGTGGGTGGGCGTCGAGCTTCTTCGTCGTCCGCATCCCAACCCTGTTGGCCATAATCCGGCCAGGGCTCTCCTGACAAAGAGAGAGACCTTAGTGAATTCGGAATGTCGCTGAAGGGCGAGTGCTGAAAGATATCCACGGCGGTGAATTCCATGATCGGCGCCCAATCGGATTCGATTGGCAGGGGCGCGGGTGGTTCGGAGTCAGAAAAAGAATCCGACACCTTGGAGTCACGGGCTGCGCAGAGGATTATGCTGGTGTTCGGCTCGATCGCCGTTGAGACTGCAGCCCCTGAGGCGGTGTCTAACCACCCATCCTCGATTGGCGCAATTGGCTCCGGGCTAAGGGTCGGAGCTGATGCGGGCACAACCTCAGGGGTACTGTTCGGCGGCAGAGCTAGGTCAAACCCATCGCGATAGTGCGGCGCGCCCGGCTGTGGCTCGAATCCGTCGAAGATCAAGTCTCCGCGGATGTCGGCCGTGTAGTTCAAACTTCCAAATCTGACCTGATGGCCAGGGGCGTAGCTTTCAATCTGCTCCAAATGGCCAAGCGAATTAGCCCGCAGTGCAAAGCCGCCGAATACGAAGATCTGTCCGGGAGAAAAGTCTCACCCTAGACCGCATCGCTATCGATGATAATAGGAGCCATCGAGCCTAACAGCGACGACACAGAGGAACTCTCAATGAAAGCACCAATGTCGGTGTCAAAACCGGCGGATCTCGGATAGGGGGTCCCAAACTGTGCGTATAGGCCGGATGGTAACAGGAGGCAGGGGACACGAAGTTTTACCCAGGTTCGGGCCCTCTTGATGGAGGTAAAACCCTATGTCATGCTTGATTAATATTGAGGATATGGGTAGTACAAGAGTAGATCTACCACGAGATCAGAGAGGCTAAACCCTAGAAGCTAGCCTATGGTATGATTGTATGTTTTGATTGTTGTCCTACGGACTAAAACCCTTCGGTTTATATAGACACCGGAGAGGGTTAGGGTTACACAAGGTCGGTTACAAAGGAGGAGATATCCACATACGTATCGCCTAGCTTGCCTTCCACACCAAGTAGAGTCCCATCCGGACACGAGACGAAGTCTTCAATCTTGTATCTTCATAGTCTAACAGTCCGGCCAATGGAGATAGTCCGGCTGTCCGGAGACCCCCTAATCCATGACTCCCACAGTCCCTGAGTAGCTCCTCACATGCTTGGGTAAGTTGCCCAAAACCCTAGCTATCCAGCTCCTTCTCGTGAAGTATGAAGCAAAAAAATGGGTGTGTTGTGTTTGTGATTTCATGAATTTCATGAACCATGAAGTGTTTAGCATGAAGTATGAAAAAATGTGTAGAGAGGGGGGAGTAATGATGCATGTGTGGTGAATCGTTCCGATATGTGCATGTTGGTAATGCTATGTGTGGTGAAAATAGTAGGTGTCTTGGTCACCGACTTTGTTCACTGACTCTGTTTGCTATGTTGCAATTAAAACATAGTAGTTGTGTTGGTCAAGTTTCTTCACTAGTAAAGTTAGACATGAAGGAAATGTTGCATCTACTAGGCAAAAGCTAATTTATAGTAAACATTGTCACCTTGATTAGCTTAGCAGTGTGAATCATTGCTGTAGCATGTAGTAGAAGCATTTTATTTAGTATGACGAGGTGAAAAAACTGAAGTTATACATTGCTAGAAGCACTAGTTCCTCTCAACATTCTACCTTTTTTTACTGACATTGTGATTATTTTTTCCGCAACAATAAAAACAACCAAAAAAGGGCTGCTGGTTCTGGAGTTGATGATGATGAGAGCTACATCATGGGCAAATTTCTGTTGCGAATGGAGTCAATATGGAAGGGGTGATCAATGTTGCTGATGTGCAACATGATAGAGATGATGCAGATGGTGATGCAATATCCTCGCAGCCGCTTGTTCCATATGGTGATCGTCGTGGTGATCGTCTTCATCAACATCACCGTCTTCATCACATTTCTCATCTCTTTTCGGCGGTCCACTCTCCTGCACCCCGCTATAATCCCCTACTTGAACATGGTGCTTTATGCCACATATTATTATTCAATGATGTGTTGCCATCCTATGATGCTTGAGTAGATCTCTTTTGTTCTTTGGGTTGATTGATGATCTTGATTGGTTTGAGTTATATGTTTTATATTGGTGTTGTCCTATGGCGCCCTCCGTGCCGCGCACATGTGAGGGATCCCCGCTGTAGGGTTTGCAATATGTTCATGGTTCGCTTATGGTGGGTTGCTAGAGTGACATAAGCTTAAACCCGAGTAAGGGGCTTATTTGCGTATGGGAGTAAAGAGGACTTTATACTTTAATGTTATGGTTGGGTTTTACCTTAATGATTAGTTGCGGATGCTTGCTAGAGTTCCAATCATGTGCATATGATCCAAGTAGAAAAAGTATGTTAGCTTATGACCCCCCCCCTCACATAAAATTGCAATAATAATTACCAATCTTGTTAACACTTGCCTAGGACAACTCCATGCACCGATCCATCATTATTCCACACTCGCTATTTGTAATATATTATAATATATTCTAACTTTATGTTAACAACACCTATTTCTATATTTTAGCTCTCCAATATCATGCAAATATATCCTCTTTATACCCATAACGTAGTTTTATTTCTCGTTTCTAGATGAAAGCAAACGCTCGGTGTACGTAGAGCTATATCGGTGATAGATAGGACTCGAGAGAATATTGATCTTACCTTTAGCTCCTTGTGGATTCGACACTCCATACTCATCGCTTCCATCTTTGGAAATTGCTATGATGATTCCTTGCACTTGGGGATTATTAGAGCAGCGAGAAGACGAGCATACGAAGAAGCTTCTGAAAGAAGCCAAGAAAGAAAGCAAAAAAAGAAGACAATGTGGAGTCATCAAGCAAGCCTAAACCCAAGAGGAAAGTTACTTGTTCATTTTGAAGTGAAGAAGAACACACTATCAAAACCCGTGAGTCATTCCTTGAGTACAAGGCTATGATGGCTGTTAATCTTACAACAAAATGTCAGTTTTGCTCCGAGGAAGGCCACACAATGCAATCATGCATCCAGTTTAAAGTTGCAATGGTGAAAGTCGAGGGACAAGCTCAATAGTTAGATTATACTGCTGCAGTTGAATTCATGTATCAGTAACTTGAAGCCTACTTTCTAAAAAGACATATCTGTACGGTGTAGTTTTATTGAATTTTCTGTCAACTTTATCTGAGATTTTGGTTCATGTTACTGCTCATTAAAACTGCATATGCTAAAAAAGTTTATATTGCTGTAGAAGTGAGGGTGAAAAAAATGAAGCATTGATATTGTGTTTTGCGGGGAATTAAGAGAGCATGTATTTGAAAAGAAATATTACACAATTTCAGTTATTAAGAAAAAATGCGTTTCTCAAAATGTGATGATTGCTCAAAAGCATTGGACAAAAAAAATGAGAATGCTTGTTCTAGCAAGCTAAAATGCTTCTAGTATAATGTCAAAGCTGCCAAAATGCTTCTTCCAGCAACAATTATCACAAGCTGTTGCTCCAAAAAAGAAAATGTACAAAAAATGTTTCATGAGCATGCTTCCTCCAGCAATTCCTTAACATTGTTGCTGACAAAAAGTGGTTGTCGAACAATTTGTGACAAGATAAGGCAGCACATACTAGAAATGGTTGAGTACCAACATAAGAAAACATTTGTAACAAAAACTGAGAAGTATTCCATAAAACTTGAAAAGGTTGAGTACCAAGCAGCAAAACTATTATAACTTGCTTCCAACAAACCACCGCACGGTTATAGCTTCCAACAAAATCACCGAAACATATAATTATGTTTCCTTACTACAAACTACTGAGAATCATTACAGCCAAGCAAAGGCCCATAACTGATTTGCTTTACATGGAGTTCATTTGACACAAAAAAGAACATAGCACACTACTGGCAACAATGTATTTCCAAAAATTGCAAAGTTGCATCTTCAAAACCGTTGCAATCGCCTTCTTCAATGCTTGATGATCACTTTCTTCAAGCCACTATGATCGCCTTGTGCACATCAGCGGGGCAGACCTTGTTCAGCGGATGGAAAAACAACTTCGAAGCAATGTTCTTCCGCACATCAAGCATATTTTGCTGCATAAGAGAGAAGATGGTGAAAAGAGAACAAACGTATATCGTACATGCAACACATGAAAAAGTACCCAAAAAAGCATGATTATCTATTTTTACCTTCTTAAAATCTTTCATCCTCTTGCTGTCGAAATTTTCCAAGTATAGTGTTGAAAACAATCCACAATCAAAGCTGTTTCATGGTGCCATTCAAAAAATGTGTAGAAAAAAGTTAAATATTTCTACATAAAAGGACATGTAAACACTACTATTATGGAGGGGTGTGTGTAATTAGAGCTCACTGAGTTGCCTGCTGTGGGTAGTCAAGCATGGGCCAGTCTGGTTTGAACGAAGATAAATCCACTTTGAAATCTGGCTCTTCTGTAGCAATCCTCTTGAAATTGGTAAACTGGCAGAAATAGGAAACAGTGACAAAAAAGCAGGGGCTTTGTCAAACATAAAAGAGTGATGGGGGAAAGTGCTACAACCACTAAAACTTCAGACACATTCGGATTCACTATCAAGACTTTGAACACATGTTCATTGGGGATATGGTTTTTCAAATAATGAACAATGAAAACTATAGATAACAGGATAAAATGACACTTACCAGATTCCTTGCAGCAACATCAAATTTTCCGTTATCCAATGAGTCAAACATGTTGAACTCCTTGTGCAAGAGGTTAATGACGCAAACAATCCAGTGGCCATCACGGAGGATGGTGAAGAAAAGCTAGAAAAAGCAGTAGAGACAAGATAGGGTTTAAATGGAATAAACTTTAAAGCACAAAAAACTAAAGGAAACACAGAAACCGAGTAAAAAATTGTTGGGTGCAAACTTACTAGGTCGAAAACTGAAATCTGGAAATTTTGGCACGCCCTCCTCAGCTCTGTTGCGCAAAAACTTGGATCAAAAACTTCTGGGTGGACAGAGAGTTTAAGCTGCAACACACATGGGCATAGAAAAACATAAGAAAAAGTGATGGAGAACTTTTGCAATAGGGCATACAAAAAAACTCTAGAAAAACGATGGCACTAAATGTGAGCAACAAAAGATGAACTAACACTCATTAAAACAGAGAAAGCAAATTTCTTCTGCTTATTTGAAGAGGACAACTGTTCAATGTTGTAGGTTTCGATGAATAAAGACATGATTTCGTTGCATATCTGAGCGCGTGGCTTCAACGACTTCTGAAAGTTGGTGTAGGTAATGTGGAAATCACCAATCCTAATGAAAGGAGGCCTGCAATAAGAAGGATGGAAACAATAGTAGTTAGGAGCGTTTGAAAAGATGAAAATGTAATAAATAGGAGATAACAAAATGATGGAAGCAAAATTTAGAGAAGATGATACTTACTCAATTTCCCCTCTCTTCATCTTCTTCATCTTGTACCTCTTCATGACATAGTACTGGTACATTGCTTCCGTCTTCGAATATGTCTTGATTTTCTTGTACTTTGATCCGGCCGACATTGGACTCCCTACTCTTTTCTTGCTCTTGAGCTTCTTCTCGTCCTTGCTCTTCAACTTCTCCTCGTTGAGGTCGGGACTTGGTTCCCTGTTGCTAACTAGAACAAGTGGCTCTTGTGGTTTTGATGGTCCATCTGAAAAAACAATAAAAAAGATTTTCCAAAAAAATGTTGTGAGGAGAGATTTGTTCAAAGATAAAACATGGCAGGGCATACCGGCAGTCCCGCTTGATAATGGAGCCATAGAGGTTGGTGTGACATCATACACTAGAACTTCTGCTTCTGTTGAGATTGGAGCATGAGGAGTGACATAAAAAACATCACAAGACTTTGGTGTTGTAACAGTGTTGCCATGGGTTGGAGCATTGGGGTTCGCATCTACATTTGGGACACTGATCCACCACTCATATTCCTCAGTGCCCTCTTGGAACACACTCATTGATGGCACATCACTCCAATGTCCAGCCACACTAGTCGGCATAGAGTGATTGCGCTGGCTGAGTTGGTGACCATGCTCAATATCTTCACCACTGGACACTTTCTCCTTTGTAGTCTCAAAACATCGTGCAAGGTTCTCACTGACAACAGCACTAGTTCCTGTGCCCAGCTCAACCACATCGCCTCCATCAGGCTCACGAGCAATGCTACTTGCACAGTTGCTTCGAGCTCCTTCAGCTGGCTCAAACACCTTGTTAGTTGTTGGCTCATCTACGACCTTCTCCCTAGAACTTTCCTTGCTACAACCATGACCATCTGACTTGTCTACAACATTGCTGCGAGGAGGCGACACATCAAAGGTAACATCCGCTGCTTCCTGAGAACTTGACGAAGCAACATGAACATCTTTGAGAAGCGGCTCCATTCGCTTGCAATGTATTGCTTGCAACACTTGCTCGTAAGAACTTGGAGACCCTTTTAACTTTGCATCATATAGTTTTGTGTGCTTGTCGTAGATTACAGCCATATGTGATGGGAGCTGAAAAAATGTATGGCAAAATAAAGTGATAGTTGTCAGTAGGGATGCAACTTACCATATGATGGAACTAAAAAAATAGAAAAGGTAGAAATGTTTTTTACAAAATTAAACAACAAAAAAAATCTCACCTCAAGCTCTGCCCCAAATGGTGCTGGGTTTTGAAGGCAATCATCCAGCGAACCACACACATCTTCGTCGGTGATTTTGCCATTATCCATTGGGTTGCTACCTTTCGTAGGGTTCTCTTTCGCAGCCATGTCATCTTGGTTATCATTAATGTTGATATTTCCAGCTCCACAATCTTGAGTATCATCACAATCCGGGCTGTCTGAAACTTGCTGATCTTGAGCAACTTCACTGTTGTTGCCTACCGGGCCTTGGGCAGGCAATGCTGCGTATGGTGTCTCTGACAGAGGGCGAAACTACAGGACACAAATAAAAAATAAACAAGAATTAAAACCATGAGTACACAAGCAAAAAAAAGAAGGTAACAATGCTGCAATGGATGAGGGAAGTAAACCACACAAAGAACTTACACGACACTCCCCGAATGAGGCTTTGCCCAAAGAAAGCTTATTCTTGTCAAAGTCCAACATAAGATCAAAGTCAATCTGATGCACGAAGCAAGCCCTTGGAAGAGAATAATTCAATTGGTGCTTGTTGATGGCAGCTTGAGGAAATATCAAATGATCCATGTAAATAACCTGAATAAGAAGACAAAAAATAATATATCAGACACAATAAGAAAAAAATGTGCTTACAGAAAACAAAAACATGTTGCGATAGATAGAAAAATTCCAAAAAGAAAGAAGTATACCGCGAGCATAGGGAAGCAGCCCCCAACCCAGAATGAAGAAGTAGCCTGTGATTTTATCTTGTCCTGGCACTTCTTGACTTCTCTCATTGCAACACTTAAAACATGTTCATCCCAAGCGAATTCAGTAACCTTGTCCATTTCTTCAAGGCTTTTCAAGTACTCTAGCGGCACCATGTTGCCATTGCTTGGAGTTAAAACTGTTGCAAGCACTAAGAGCATCCATGACCTCTTCGTAGTATCACCATCATCATTCCTAGCTCGATGAAGCACATCCATTGTATGCGCAATTGGAGCCCTGCCATTCTTGTGATAAATGTTGTGGAGCTCACAATGCTCATGTCTCTTGAAAAGCTCAACTGGTCTGTTGCCTGATGGGATATTGAAAACCTTCTTCACCATGTCTCGAGTAAACACAATGACCTTATTCTGACTCAGCCTGAAAACCCCCAAAAATGTATTCATTGGTTGCTATCAACATGACCTAAAAAGAAAGTATATGTTGCAGACATGATGCATGAGAAAAAAGGAATAAGAAAGGAGGTGGGTGCAATACCTGAGCTCACGACTGTCAGTGTCAATGTTCATTGTTAACCACTCCATCAGATCATATGGCGCTATGAAAGGTGAGATGCTCGTGAGATCACCGAAGCCAGTTTCATTTATGTATCGCCTCTTGCTAGGATTAAGTTTTGTCTTCGCAACTTCGCGCAAGTGTTTTGCTGCGAAACGTTGGCTGAATGCAGTATCAGACTCCATTACTTCTTCGTCTGACATGTAGCTGCCAAAAATCAAAATGAATAAAAAATGTATTGGGTACAAACACCATTATACAATTACTACAGAAAGCGATGGGCATTCGGATTCCAGCATACTCAACATCTATCAAGCATAACAATGAAGCAAAAAAATGAGCATTCCTTTCTTGCAATTACTCAAGAGTGGGTAAATCCAGAAAAACTAAACAATTAGCCGCGTGACACAATCAGCTCAAAGAAAAAAGTCTAAAGCAATTACATGCAGCAAAACACTATAAGATGGAAAAAAATTGTCTGGATATACAAATAAAACAAACAATAAGGCTCTGAACTGACTTTCATCTAAAAAACCTAATCTAAACAACAAATACAGCAAGAAAACCATAACTTGACTAACCAAATAGCAGTATCACAAAAAAGACCACTGAGAATCTAGTCCTCCAACTCTGAAATCTCATCCCCTACCTATAAAAATCTCAACTATAAAACCTAGCTACAACATGGAACCAAATTAATCCGATCTACACAACAAACCCTAGGTGAAATGGGGGATGAATTTGGCGGCAGGAAGGGAGTAGCGGCTCAACTGAAACCCCTGAATAGACAACACATCTATACTATGCATTCGACCCGGATGTACTCATCCAACGCTGGAAACTGCTGGGATTAACAGCGAAATGAACCACTAAAAGGAAATCATGCAGGCGGGGGAGAAAAATGATGCGACCTGCGGGGCACCATACCTCTCGTTCGCCGCCGCAACTATAGGGGGGTCGTGTAGCTCGGCGCCGTGGCCGACGGTGCTCGCTGCCGCCTGAACCTCTGGTTCCCTTGTCGTCCCGGCAACATCCAGCTCCCCCACCCCCGCCATGATTCTGGATCTCGCAGTCACCTGCGTTGTTGCCAAAGCTAGAGAGGGATGGGGATGAAAGCAGATGGGACGACCGAGCTCACGGGGGTGGGAGCAAAAAAACACCTAGGGCACGCGCGTCCACACCCCCGGTCAGAAAGCATCTAGACCGTAGGATGCGCCGCGATCCGACGGCGCGCAAGACGGTCGCTTGGACGGCTGCGTGCATCCGGATGAGAATGAGTGTTTTCCAAGTTAGTACTCCTCCTTGTGTGTGTTAAATTGCCCCATTCTTGACATAGAAAAAGCAAAAACGACATGAGGAAGATCTTATGTTTTTTAGTATGTTCTTGAATCATATTGTATTAATTTAGAGATCTATAGGGGGCAAGAGTGTTGGACATACAATGTTGAAAATGAATAAATTATAGAAAGAAATTTTGGAGTACTACTTACAAATGGAGTGCATTTAAAGAAATAAAAAACGTGCACACAACACAAGTATGATTGAAAGTAAGGCAACAAACAGAAATTCTCGAGAAAAAAAACAAGCGGACATTCTCAGAATCAAAAGCCATAGTATCAAATTTAGAATTCCCTCATCCATTTTGTGCTTTGTCGCTTGCTTCTTGCATTACCATCTTTAAATTCTGCGTAGATCTCTTAGTAAAACCTCCTTTGATTTGGTTCTTTCAATAAGATACCGAAGAGGCCCTCTTTGGCAACGACAAGATGTGAGGAGGAGGGAGAGTTGGCAGTGAAGGTGGGTTTAGGTCATCGCCCGTGTCGCCAACGGGGAACGACGCGGGAGAGGAGCATTTTTTCGGCGGAGCTTTCTTTTTCAACAAGATAGCCATGGCATCTGTTACAGGTATACATCATGATGTCATCTCATGATCATCACCATGTCCCGTGACTCTGCCGTTGACCTATGTCTAGCACCCAAGAATGCTATACCCACGTAATTTTTACTAAAAGCTACTAAACCTTCCATCCCTAACTAATACACCCCCTCCATTTTCGGGGGGTGGGCCCGCCTCACTTTTCTTAACCAATAAAATATTTCCAGCTAAGATCCTTCATAAGGAAATATTTTACGTAGGTGTAGTGTTGTTCGTCTAGCACCTGCTTCGTCTGCTCCTCCGAGATGTAACTTTCCTTTTTTTTTTGTTGAGACTTTGCGTGGCCTACGTGCCTGTTTACCCGACCCTTGCGGTTTGTTCTTGGCTTGTATGCCGATGACTTAACTGATACTCTGTGTCGTTTGTTGGATGACTCATTGGTTTGACTTTATTTATAAAGTTGGACGCTATGCCTTTTCTCTAAAAAAAGATAGTCAGCGAATCGAGATTGCCATTTTTTTATCTATCCAAATAAATTTCCTGCTGATGAAATGACCTATAAAACTGTTCAAAATCCTATACAAGTTCTTTTAATCGGAAAACACTAGAAATTTATACAAGGATTGTGTAGATGCGTATGCATCCCCCCCGGTTCCATATTAAGTGTCTCTTACTTAGTACAACAGCGACCACACGCTTGGATGATAAGTATTTCGCCATGCGATTTTCTGGTTGAAGAAATTGAGAAAACACCAAATGCCAATCAAAACCGATTCCTGGCGCGAAAGAGAAGAAGATCAAATCGGTTCCGGCTGCTGTAACTTGGCGCATTCTCCCTGTCCAGTAAACGAAAAAGAAGACCTTGCACAAGAGATGGTCTGAATTACCAACTGGATTTCGATGAAGACACCACTCAGCCAAGACAAGTACCAGTGTTTCCTCGAAAAACTTGCACCATCCAGTGCGGTGTAATGTTGGAGTAGCACAAAATTGTCCGACCGCGACCTTGTCTGCAGGCGTTTCAACGAACCACACGCAAGGCATCAGTGATCACCAGCTCACTGCCATACTGAAACTGGAAATCTCTTGTACTAACGCGCAAGTTCGATTAGATTAGATTTGGCAGAACATTATCACGTACGTACCCATCGATGCGTCCAACACATTTTGTCGCCGTCCACCTGCTCTTAGGATACGTCTGTCCGTGGGATGCTGCTGAAATGTGCACTGATCTGAAAGTGGCCGTTCCTGAGCTGTTCTTCAGTTACGCGTCGTCTTCATGGACATTCAGAGGTTGCATGCCAGCCAGGTGGTGCCAAAGCTAGTAACCATGGACGCCCTGCCCTTGCCAAGAAGAGCAGGATGAATGGACGTCTCACCCACCCTGTCCCGCTTAACGAGTAAAAGGGCTTGCAACTCCAACACTTGAGGCTAATAATCATGTACTCCGTACGACGGACAGCAAGCGGTAACAAAGCTAGTGCGGTGCATCGCTGCCATCTGCCATGGATCGAGGATCCGACGCGCACCGATCGATCCGTCCGCGAAACTTAGTGGGTGAACAGTGCGGCGTCGCCGGGCTATAAATTCAGGCGCCCGCTGCACACCCCTACACTACACTCATCCAGATCCGCACCCCACTACCAGTAGCACACTCCCAGCCCCGGCGTGACTTGCGAGCTCGATCGCGCAATGGCGGTTCGCGGCGGGAAGGCCCTGGTCGTAGCCATGCTCATCTCCTTCCTCTTGGTCCAGGGGTCCCTTGGGGATCTCCACAGCTGCTTCTGCCGGTGCTACAAGAGGTGCATGAAGCAGACGCGCAACCACGATGTCTGCGTGGTGAACTGCATGGACACCCCTGCCAAGTGTTTCTTTGGGTGCCTGAGGAGTACTCCTTCCGTGATGGCATTGGACGACGATCTTGTCAACCCAGGTGAGTTATATCAATCCCGCATGCAAGATATCTGAAAATGTACGTGTAGTTCCTGTGTTTTCCGCAAGTTTGTTTGTCTGACCTGCCGCCTTTCCCGTGGTTTGCTGCTGAATGCTTACAGTTACAGACGAGCGCAGCATGGCCGTTCCTGCCGGGGGTGCCGATCACGGCGAGTTCTACATCACTGAGGGCAGCGTGGAGGCTCCTGCCGGGGGTGCCGATCACGGCGAGTTCCACATCACTGAGGGCAGCGTGGAGGCTCCTACCGGGGGTGCCGATCACGGCAAGTTCAACGTCGCTGAAGAGGATGCAGCTCCGTGAGGGCTGGGAGAGGCTGGCTGGAGACTTGGAGGACAGACACAGTTTGGCCGCGGTATAGGCCGAGAAACTCTTTAGAATAAAAGCCTTCTTGTAGTGAAAATCTGTCTGTCATGCACTGTACAAGGTCTCTGGCTCTGGTAGTAACTAAATATACTATACATAACTACGTAGTAGTACGTACTATGTGCTTGTCATGTTGGTATACACCACGGATGATCAAAACATGATGAACTGATGATGCACATGTTGGTGCTTGCACAAAACTCAAGAGGTTGCTACTCTGAATCCGTTTGCTCTCGTTTCCTTTTTTTTTGTGCAATGTTCGCGCGAGCATGTGTTGATATCTGGTCAAGCTGAACATCGTTCGTTCCCATGTTTCGGTAGAAATATTGGGCGAGGTATAAACAGAAGCAGCAAATTATCTCTTTTCTTTTGCGAGTGAGAAGCAGCAAATTATCATTTTTTTCTTTATTTCTGCGAATGAGAAGCAGCAAATTATCAACGCACATTAGTTTTGTCATATAATATACTACTGTTTCGTTTCCAGTCTCGTCCAAAATAAATTTTTCGTGGAAGATCGCACAGGGAGTCGTTCGTTTCTACCGTATGAGTTATGGTCTTTGCTTTTGGGTTTTTTTTTTTTTTCCTTTCGAGGCAAACTGTTGGATCAGTTCTCTTGCTACTATTTCTAACAACCTTTAAAAAAAGATATTTCAGAGAACGTTGATGCAGTAAATGATAAACCCATCTATATGGCTTCTTCCATCACTTGCAGAGGAAGTACGTACAAATTATTCATCTAGCAATCGAACCCTCTCTCTCTTACGAATTCTACAACGTCAACCTGATACAAGCAGTAGTATTATAACGGAACCTGATACAAGCAAATCTCTTTTAAATACGCGATCCCTTTTTTTGTTTTCTTATTTCGTTTCCATTACCCTTTTTCCCTTTTTGTTTCTTTTTTTTTACAATCTTCTGGTTCTTTCTTCTTCATAGTGTTTGCAACAATGTTTGCCTTGTTTAAAGAATGTTTAACATGTTTTCTTTTCTGTTGACTGATTCTTTTCTCTTTCCCCAATCTCCCTTTTGGTTTCTGTTTACATTTTTTCTATTTATTTTTTGTGCTTTCTATTTCTATTACTATTTTAATTGTTTTTATATGAACGTCTTTTAAGTACTTGATTTCTAAAAAAACACATGATGGACATTTTTTAACACATAATATTTATTTATTTATTTTCCTTCCATTCTTTTATGCTTTATTCACATTTTTCTTGTTTTTGGTTGATTTTATCAAGTTCTTATTGAATGTTTTTAAGTTTACATTAAAAAGTAAATACAAAAAAATACTTATTGAACTTTTTCTAGATACATGTGAGCATTTTTTGAACACCTGAAATGCATGTTGAATATTTTTTTAATATACGACAAAAAATTTGAAATACACATTGTTATTTGTTAACTACTCCATTCGTCCTAAAATAAGTGACTCAACTATGACACACTATGAGGGAGTATATGGTACATCGTAAACCTTGTAAAAATAGATGAACATCATTTTTAAAACACACTATGACCATTTTGTATAGTAAAAATAGACGAACATTTGTTCAAACAGTATGGACACTTAAAATACACGATGACATTTTGAAAAGCACGATTTACAATTTAACATACATCATGAACGTTTTACTACACAAAATGAACGTTTTTTTAGAAATACACAATGAACATCCTATATATATCTAAGTAAGTGATCTCATTTAAATGCACATGCACCAAATCTATTTTTCATTTTTCACCACATGCAAGCCCTCCACATCACCAAGCGAACATACAACCATTTCACATTCCACTTTACACTACATGCAAGTCATCTAGATTACAATTTTTATGTTTTATTGTATTTGAATGTCACAAGGCAATATATCTACAAACAATAATTGTATTATTTTTTCTCTAGAGTATATTTCTGACTGTCTTCACTTACACTAGTCAATAATCTAGATATTACATAAGTCCTTTACACCAATGGTATTTTGATGTTGCTCACGCTTTACTCATGGTTGAGGCTTGGTCTTGAAATTTTTTGGTTGAACAAATTCAGGAAACACCACACGTAAAAACAAAATCGATTCCTCCCGCCAAAAAGAAGATGATATAATCAATTCCGTCTGCAATAACTTGGCGCACTCTCCTTTCCCAGTACTACCTCCGTCTCGGTGAATAAGTCATTCGCGTAGTTCTAGGTCGACGATTTAACTATCTAAATATATATTATATGTGACAATATATATATATATTTAAAAACTATATTCGTGTAGAAATCTAGTGATATACTTTTCATGACAAATAACACATATTTAATTCCTTAAATCGATGACCTAGAACTACGCGAATGACTTAATCACTTAGACGGAGTCAAATAGAAGATATTGCTTTTACACGAGCAACTCTTTTCTTCATGTGGGTACAGCCCACTTTTCCTTTGATGAAATGCGAACACAAACTTCAGGCATCCAAGAAAGAAGTCAAGATCGAAATCGAAGCATTGTCATTGGGTTGAAGATCAATTCATATCGACAAGACTTTCCATTCATCTTTTTGTTGATATTTGGATTCCGTTTTCAAATAAAGTCATCTTGTAGTTAGAAATCACCTTTAGAATCATCAGCCTCTGTCCCTACACTGACTCGCTTATCCGGGATCGATCCTCACTACGGTCCTTTATTTCGAAACGAGGATAGGTCTGTCGCGGAACGAGGTGTAGATTGAGAAGAAAGATGAGCGTATGGTCCATACTCACTCGGGTTCAAACTTATTTTGCAGGGAGAAATGGGTACATGCCTGTAGATCTTCTTCTCACAGCGAGCACTTGATTACGGAGCTTGATTCTATATATTATTTATGGATTATTATAGAATCTATCTTTTTCTGCAAATCATAGTGGGAATCCTATTACCGATACCTAAACATTTTCTTTGTCGAAATAGAAAGGAGGGAAATTGGATAACCGACGACACGAGTTTCCTGTTCAACGTTCCGCTTTGCTCCACTGTTAGATAGGCAATTCAATAGTTACCGACGAAAGGAGTTCCCCTTCTCTTGGACAATTGACATTTTGCTTCAATAAGTCATGACCTTCACTCTCCTCAAGTGAGGAGGGCATATTGTTTGACCAACGAAAGCCTCACTAGTTCCTTCTTCCCGTTCACTATTCCCGTAGCCTGATACGAGTTATTTAGTTCGTGTCTCCTTGTTCTTGGGAAGAATCGAAGGTTCATTCGCGGCACTCGTAGACATAGTTGTATTTCAGACACTCTTCTTTCCCTAAAAAGCTAATAAATCAAAACAAGAGAAAAGCAGAAGCGAAAGCTCGAGCCGAAGAGTGGAGGTCGCTCGGTAACTCGAGTCGATCAGTCCCATTCATTCCTGCCCGAAACAAGTGGGCTATTCATTCCAGTGCCACCTTTGTTCAATCGAGTCCATGTTCTCTATTTCCCAAAACCCATTCGTTCACCGACCCGTGGACCAGAGGTTTAAAGCTTGGAATTGAGCTTTCTAGCTTTCTTTAGTACAATCTTTTTGCGAGAGCAACCCCGGGTTCGTTCCTAAGACTACACTCACAGCTTTCTCTGTTCATGTTCCGGCATAGGAGATCTAGTGGTAGGATAGGGGACAGAGCTTTAGGGCTGCAGTAAACCTCATATGCGTGTGGCTCATCATAAGACCTTACCCTGATGTGCTACCCAAAGACTTCAAAGGTAGTCACAGGACAACCTTTCCAAGTTCTAACTTCCAAACCTATAACTTGGTTTGCTTGCCTGCTTCCTATCTGACCTATCAATCAAAGAAATGTTCTAGTTCCGCGATACGAGCTTGACTGTCTCTCTGAGACAGTAGATTTCTTGGTTGGGGGTCCCTTTATCAAAGGCTCCCTTCCCTACTGATCATACAACAAATGAAGGTGGTTAGAAAGATGGCACATCGATCTTCTGTACACCCTGTTTGTGCTGCGGAACACAGAAAATCCGCCTTCCTTGGAAAAAAATTCCTGACTACGAAGTATCAAAGGAGACTTGGGTGGCGTCTTCTGAAGAGCCCTTCATTCTGCAACTCAGATAGGCTAGGATTCGTGTCTCAGCCGGAAGGGGTCGTAGGATTGACTCAGACAAAGCGTTAGAAGTACGATCTTCGAATCTATAAGCTTTGGCCTGCCTTCTTCCCTTATCTAATCTCTTAGGTAATAAGAAAGTGGTGTTAATTGTCACGCTAAGGAGTTGACCAGTGACATTTCTGTCTCAATTGAAGTCAACCTTACTATACTCGCTTGTAGGAGATCATCGCTCAGAAGGGCGTTCTTTCGCTAGAAAAACAAGAGTTTGAAGATCACCCAACCCACGAAAAGGTCAGAACTCTTGATCTAGCCCCACTTTCTATAGCAATTTATCGACATGTTGTTTTGAATGTCCTTGAAAAGTCCTACACACATACCCTGCCACTCGATGTGTAGTGGGTTTGTTCAGTAGAGATGGGTAGAGCGCACAAGTATTGGAAGGAAAGTTTCACCCTTCTTAAAAGAGAAAAAGTCTGTATTGAACTATGATTTGAATTCCTTTCTTATTAGTTCCAAGTGCAAAATGTTCATTGCCTTGATCAAAGCCTTTAAGCCTTTTAGAAGCGAGCATTTTCGCAGCTTCTATTTTTCCTAAAGCTAATGAACCGAATGGAAGAGAAAAACTTGGAATAAATAATCAAGAAGGAACCAACAAGAAAATAAAGAATTGTTCCAACCTCGGCTCGGGGTCTGTCTGGAAATGGAAAATAGTTCTCTCTCTCATCTGGTCTCGCCACAGTGACAAGAAAAATAAGTGAATAATTGGAATAGAACGCAATCGTCAACCAAAATCGGGTAGGATGTATTATAAAAGAAAGCCTTGCCTCACTCGCAAGTGAGGACCTCACCCCTCCTTCCTCATTTATTGAGAATGGAAAAAGACAATGTTCATTGCTTCCTCAAAACAAGAGTTCCACTGGCGGCTGCTCCTGAACGAGCTGCTCATGCTCAAACTGTTCAACATAAAGTGGAAAGTGTAGTAGAGATATTACTCGCAGTATGAGAAGGAAGAGAAGATCTAACCTCTCTACTTGACACCTCTGAACCAACTTCATTCCTAGCTAAAACAGGAAAGCTGAAAGTACTCAAGCTTCAAACTCCTTGCTAACAGCCCTACCGATAAAAGGAATAATGCTTCAAGGACTATATGACTAGCTCTTATACGAGTTCCTGGTAAACCACTACTTGCGTAAAGTACTCCGCTTGCTCCCCTGCTTGTTCAAAGTATTCCACTCGCTAGGATCTTAGTAAATAAGCTTGCTCCTTACCTTTCCTTCCTAGCTTTGAGAGCAATACTACCTGTAATAACACAATGAACTTATCCTACTTAGGGAACAGGCTGGCATAAAGGGCAAAAGAGAAAGAGTTACACCCGTGAGAAAACCAGGTGGTGTTACTTTCCTGCTTCCACCTGAACCTGCTTGCAGGCCTTATAGAAAAGTCTTGTATAAGATAACTAGCTTGACAACAGGAATTCTCTAACTTACTTGTAGATAACGAACTTGCTGAAGGAGGTTAAGATAGTTTTCCGTTAATGGGGAGAGAGAGAAAGAGTCCTCGCTTTCATAATCGGTAATCAGAGTCCAGGCTTCCTACACCCATATTTTACGACAACCTATGAACCGACTAACTCAACAGCTGACCTTAGAGAAACTGTCCTAACTTATCCAAGTAGTCCTAATAAATGGCCATGATGAAATACTCTTCCTTTCCCTGTGGCACTCGCTTGAAGGACTCGAAAGCTGACTAATGCTGATAGGAAGAACTTTCAAAGTTCTCGTTAGTCCTTTCATTGAAGCTAGTGACATCATCTGACTCTATCAATTCATTTCTATCTTCTTTTTCTTTCATTTATCTCTTTCCTATCTATACAGTGTATTACCCCAAAAGATAGTGAGTTAAGCAAGCATGTGGGAAGTAAGCGAGCAGGGTGAGGCGGCGGCTTGTAGAAAATCCTCAATATCTATATCGGAGTCAGCATCCGTTTTTGTTTGAGTTTTGCTGTTAGCTTACGTCCTTTTAGCTAGTTTGACGTGTTTTCATTAGTCCTTCAAGCAAGTGAGCCAGTCGCGGTAGGTCTTTTTAGCCTTTAAGTAGTAGTCTTGTTCGAAAGATAGTTATCATAGTGAAGTGAGTTATTACAGTTTTTTGAGTTTCTTGAAGGCCAGGCAGTCAGCCAAGGAAGGAAGTTATGGTGTGGAAGTCTTCTAGTCTGTCTTCCCCTTCAAGCTCTCGAGTACACTAGGGGAGAGGTATCGAAAGTCAAAGTATAAATCAAAGTGAAAGTAAGAAGTATAAGTAGTAGGCTATCGATTAGGTTTTTCTACTTAATTAAGCTCCTTATGCAAAGTTTTAGAATTTGTTCACATAGGCAGCGTGATTGGGGGCATATTTGTTGCTTCCCAAGGTAGTTAGTTCACCACACAGGCATGTTAGTACTAAACTGCAGAAAACTATTAAGCCATCCAATTCATGCCGCATTGCAAGATTAATCTACCACTCTATAAATGGTATATAGATAAGTGTCTTCACTTCATCAAATGAAAATCAAAGAAATTGAGTACTAACACGTATTGCTATGGATGCTGCAAACAGGCTTTCGGCAGCAATTCCAGAAAAAAGGAATAGGTGTTTTAGCCAGGTCATCAAATCAGGGGGGATATGCCAAGAAGAAATCCATGGAAATCAGCATTCCAAGAACAATAAGTTGGCACTTTCTTTCATATACAAACTATTTATTGAGGGAAAAGATATGAAAAACTAGAGTGGAATCGATTGAATGCACTATTGTTATGCTTTGGCCAACCCTCTTTTCCAAGTTCCTCTTGTTTATCCAATCTGTATTCCAATCAGAAATCCAAGGTAAGATCAAGCCAAAGGGGAATCTAGGTACCGTTGACCCAGGAAATCAAGTATCAAAGGACCCGGGCAATAGGTTTATGACTGAACTGAAACTAGAGTAGGGAATAGCAGGATGCCTATGTTTCCAATACAGAAATCCTTAACAGAACAGAGCACAGACAATAGGGCCAACTATTGATCTTACTTTCCCTCAATAAATAGTTTGGATTGGATAAACAATCCTACTTTCATTCCAATCATAAAACAAGGGAAAAGATCATGGGAGAAAACCCTTCCAAGAAAACTAGTAACCAAACCCTGACGAACTTGCATTTGTTGAGCGAAAAGAAGAGTTCAATAAGAAGAACGTATGAAGAGATTGAGATGTTTGGATCTTGGCTAAATTTATAAGCGAAGAATGCACGTGAAGTATTAAAGGTACATTCGACTATATCTCATTATATAGAAACCATTTCTCAATCTATAGAAACCATTTGCTTTAGGTAGACGTGATGGTACTTCCACTATTTTGGCATCTTATGGAACCCAATTCGAGATAAATAAACTAGATCCTTGTTATTAGAATGATGATCTCTTGGCTATGAATGAGTCATATATTAATGGAAATTGTTTTCTCCTCCGAAAGTCCAAGTTGAGTCCAAGTAGTGGCAAACTAGAATCCTTCTTTTCTTTTCCCTTCGTGGTTAGTTTCAGTTCAAATGACGAATTGAGACAGAAACCAATGGATTCCAGTGGCCGGGGGATCCTATGTCTATAGATAGATTCAAGTACCATTCTATATCCCTTCCCTAGCGCCCTATAGACTTGTTTTGCTAAGTGGGTCCTATTTAGCTAGTCGGCCTAGGGGGGATGCAATTCAAGAGACAAGTTCTACAAGTTCTCATGGCCGAGATCCCCGTATTGGTAACGGGGCTGGTGCTGACTCGTTCAGAGAACAGACCCCCGATGTTCTTGGGAAGAAAGAGAGAAGGACGGCCCTGTAAGGGAGATCCTGTGTTGGAAGATATTGGTGGGTGTCATCTCGTTCAATTCTGGGTCAAATGACAAGAGGGCCGTTCAAGCAGATTAGAAGTAGATGTTGTTGAGAAAAGGTCAGAGTGCCACTATGGAGGTCGGAACAAGCGTCCACCTACCAAGTGAATTGTGATTGAAATGACAATGGCAACAGGTTGAGCTCTATCCACTGAAATTGAATCCATCGATGCGGTAAAGGACAAAGCAGAAACAAATCCTCCATTTCCCTGCCTTGCGACCGAAAAAAGAAGAAATGCTAGAGTGAGGAGACATGTTGGTTGACCAACTGAAGGAAACAACGCCTCTCCTGCTTTGCTTACTTTTGGCCAGCATTCGTCTTCGGCTTACAGTAGCACTTGCAGCTCTATTGGAAATCGAATTTCTATGTCCGTCCATAAAAAGCATCAACTTCTAGTGCCGCCATCCACCACAAGAGTAGGTAACCTGCTCGCTCTTTTCTCTATTAGGGGATCTAGGTATATCTTCCAACTCTCCTTCCTGCACACTGGCATACAAAGCAGCCTCATAAACTGCATTTTGTAACTGAACCTCCATAGTTTTCAAACGTAAGGGTGGATCAAAAGGCACCGGCATTCTCTAATCTAACTTGAATTCAGATCAATAATCAAGGGGCACAAGAAGAAGGCAAGAGCGTGGTTCCGGCTAAAACCAACTCTGCGAGGAAAGCAGAACTCAGCGGTGACTGATCCGCTCGAACCACACTACTTACTTAGGCTCACTTACGAGAGCTCCCCTGACTCTGATCTTTGATCTAGTAGATGCGAGAAATCAATCCAACTCCATCTGATCTTATGATCTTTGCAGAGGACAAAGGTACTAGGGATATTTCCTCCATTTATATTCGTAAGAAAGAACTCCCACTATTCGTTTGTATCAGCCGGGTCTTGGTGAATCAAAAAAAGGCGTAGATAATGCGCATTGCTTTTGAGTTCGATTTGAACTAACTAGTTTCCACGGTTCTCCAGGAACCTGCCATTTGTTTGGAGTATAGCCAAGTGGTAAGGCATCGGTTTTTGGTATCGGCATGCAAAGGTTCGAATCCTTTTACTCCAGATTATGAAGACCCGATCTGATTTGTCAAGAATGAGCTAACAACTACAGGGGAAGCGGCTCAGTATCAACATACCACCTGCCCGTCTTATCAATGACAATCATCCGTTTGGATGAGGCCATTCTAAGGGTTGTTTAGGATGGTATCTGCTCTCTTCCCACGGAGTTCTTGTCCCCATGACCAGTATCAGCAGAGGCAAGACCTATAAGCATCAAGCCAGCCAAGAAGTAGAAGTTGGTAAAGATGGCACAAACAAAAGAAGAAAGGAACTTGGTTGGTGATCTTACATACGGGAGGCCTTCTATAGAGTGAGGAAAATAGCGATTTTGCTATAGATACTGGGATCAGAAAATGGTAGTGGATGTGGACGCCAAATAGGTGGCACGAAATGCTCGTTCAACGGACGGAGTCATACCACCGCCTCCTCCTGCAAACGATCAAGTTCTAAGCTTTATCGGTCTTCTCCGGCTCACGAAACTCTGGTCTAATGCCCGCCTTTAGAAAGGACCTGTTTCTTCCTATTATTCATATCCGCTAGGGGTACGAAGGAGAAGGAGACCGGATGCGTTAAGCTAGTTGGTAAGAGTTCTTGTCATTATTGATAGTGGCCCTAGAGAAAGAGCTTACGCTGATTGTTCTAACTTCATTCATATTTGATTCCGCAACTGAGACCTTTTCCACATCTGTGCCAGGAGGGCAAGCGGTCAAAGCAGAAAGGGTTCTCGCTTCTCCGCCTGGAAGGAAACCAAATGGACCAAATCCTATCGATCTTTCCTTACGACTCAACTTCAAAAAAAGGCCGGAGAGGGCTAAAGGCAGTATCTTTAGTCTACCCAACTCCCTTGCTGCCTATTTCCTTTTATACGGTCATTTCGTGGGGCCACAAGCACCATCAATTGCATTATCCCCGGTACCACACATCACTCCAATCAGAATAAGCGGGAATGTTGGTTGGAAAGATAGAGAAATAGAATAATGAGAATCATATGGTCTGCTTGGGAAGATAAGCGAAGAAAGCTCTAAGGTTTCCCTTCCTGCATTCAGAGCTTATCAATTCGTCCCACGCTATATAGTGAAGCAAAGCTATCTATAAATCGAGCATATCTTTTATCTGGAAGGTAGTGGGCTTTCACCCGTACTCGCCCTTCCACTTCACACTTACTAAATTAGGCTGAGTGTATGCGCACATGAAAACAAACAGAAAACGAGTGAGCACTTTCTTTCTATAGACAACGGTCAAGTCTGCGATCCAAACAGTGATGAAAAGAATTCTCAAATCATTCGCGGATGGACGTGAAAGAAGGAAGAACCAAATGGCACTGCTTCCTCAAAGCGAGCTTCGGGTACCCGATCAAGGGACTAATGAAACACCAGTACATGTCATACAGAAGCTCCACTCATCCCTCCGCCATCCCAACCTAAGTTTCTATCGGACTGAGCTATTCTTCAATCCAGTGCCCTAATCCTTTCGAACTTGGGTCCAGAAAATAGTGCTATTGTACAACCTGGGGAAGTCAAAGCACATTCTAAGTGGGCCGCATGGGTCGGCCCTTTCACCTCATTCTTTTCCGTTTCCACGCTATGAAACCGGGTTCTTTCACTTCAATCTCTCTCATAATCGAGCTGAGATATGATGCTGATTCATCCTAGAATTTTGAGAAATCCCTTGTTGGCTGGGACGAACCTAGTATAAGATAAGTCAACACAATAGGTTGTGTCAGTTTCTCAAAAGACATGGGCTCGCCTTTTGGGGTGACTAGCTGCATTCATTAGTTTGCTTTCTTCCACCAACTTCACAACCATCCTTTGTTGATGATAGGCAAGCTCAACCACAGTTTCCGTAGTTTGGTTCAATTCATTCGGCATTTCCATTTCCAATTGGTAAGTTCTATTTTCTCCGACCCAAGGAAGAAGATCACAAGCGGGAGTCCCCTCTAGGAAGAGATGCTTTCCAAAGGCCGTACGCTACTATTGAATGGCCAAATAGGGATTGAAATAGAGTAGTATCCCGTCGTAGTGGTAGCTGCATTTACGCGACCGGGTCCGAGCCATGGGACAAGACCAAATTGGATTGGATTTGTCACATCCGCGGATGGAAGACCGTAGATTTCTCACTTTCCCTACTCGGAGAGCACGTGTATGTAGTCCGCCTGTATCTACTTATTTATTCGGAGAGCGCCATTAATAGGATTCAAAAGTCGTACAAGCTATGGCGTAGCCGTTTACCAATGCACCCAGTTCTCCTCATATTTGATTCTTTTTTTGGTATCATTGGTTCCACATATGTCTTTTGGGCGAGCTTTCTTCACTGTCATCAAAACCAACGCTCAAACCGAAGCTTTCCGAGCAGTTGTTTATTTCTCACTTTAGCTGCTGTCGTTTTCCTCTTCCGAATTAAGTGAGTGAAAAACAAGGGGATCAGAAGAACAAACAATAAGAATGAGGGATTGAAGTCCGTTTCCTTCGTATCGTATTTCAACGGATCGGGTAGTTCTAGTCTTTTTTGATTACTCCTTCCTTTTTCCCATCATTTGACATAACATAATTAAGAAACTGTTTGATGGTCAACGGAACGAGTAGAGAAGAAAAATGCCCTTATTCCAAAGGAAGTGAGTGCCAAAGTGAAAATAGAGTAAAGAACAAAAGAACGAAATGCAAGGGTTGCATCCGCTGTTTCAAGTCCGGACGGTTCCTCCGTTAGGTTATTGAGTTGGCTCCCCCGTTATTCTTCATCAGATAACGCACACTTAATGGAAAAACGAGGTATCTTTTTGGAAAACTTCTCTACTTATGACTTTGTTAGCGCTTTGAGGGCTTCACTATGTTCTCTGAAATCTTGTATAAATAAGAAAGAAGTCTTTCTCAGGAGATGACTCTGTTGATACCGAGTTTCAATGCAAAATGGCTCCCGCTTCTTCTGAAAGAAAACAGGGGAAAAATCAATATGGAGCCGTCAGAGGCTTATCTGGCCGATATGACTTCCTGAAATTCTTTCCAGATAAAAACCTAAAATGGAGGGGTTGGGGCTTTGGCTCCAGGCTCAAACTCTATCTTGTGGTAGACTGCCCTCCGAGGGAGCGCTTGGGCAACTAACTTGTGGGGCATGACATCCCAAATTCATCATTTACATTAGGAATTTCCTGACAAAAAGTCTTATGTGTATTGGATCCTCTCTTCTGTTAGCATGAACACATGAATGAGATTCTTCTTATTCTTCCTAAATAGACCCCCTCCACCCTCACCTTTCTTAGGACTATCAAGCCTTCTCGAATTAGGTCTATGGTAGAAGCTTTGAACGTAGACCCGGATACAAATCTTACACTCAGTGAAAAGTGAAAACCTGTGACTATATCATCCTAAAGACGGATGCGGCGGGAAGAAGTGGCATTTAGAAGTGTTGCTGACTTTACATTTAGGTTTCGGCATAACAAAGCTTGCATTGTCTTCTCGCACTTAGGCGCACATCGTGCCGTTGGTAATGATTCTACTACGGTGCTGCAAATTCGCAAGCTGATCCTAAGTAATCGTTGTTGTTCATTGGATTCCTCCAAAATTACTTCGTTAGGATTGAAGAATTGCTGCAATTCTTCCTTAATAGACTCGATTCTCCCGTCGAGAGTTTCTTTGAAAGTCTTACCTAAACTCTTCCGACTGAATATGAGAAAGCCTATAAAACAACGAGCTACTATCATTTCTTCATTATAGATTGAGATCTTCTTCGGACTTGATGCATAAATAGATGGAATAGCAGCAAATAGCATATTTCTATCCTTCATATCTGTAGAAAGAAATCTCATCTCCAGGTAACTCCATCTTTTTCAGCTCTGCTCGCTCACTTTTGAAAGGAAAGGAGACTGATCTTGACGTCGGCGTTGGTTTTTCCAACGAGACAAATATTTTTTGGATTGAGATTTCACATAAGCATTGCACAATGATCCGCATTAGGCGGGGAGCAGCAATGATACCGCCAGCCAGGAATAAGTACTTATCCCTCTTATACTTAAGAAAAGAGAATAGAAGTGGTTCCTTTGCTTTCTATACGAAATTCGATGATTTCGTTTGTGTTCATGTTGGCATAGGAGAACTACTAACTTCCGCCATCTGCATTAGTTACGTTAGCGTAGGTAGGCGGTTCTCATGCCAAAGGGGAAGATCTCGCTCAGCCAAGTGCACAACCTGAGTAAGTACACTTATCGAGGAGTGATAGGGCAGCAGAGTTTGAGGCAAAAAAAGATTTGGGTGGCTATGGGTGATATGGGGAATCTAACAATTAATTGACAATGATTTCACCGTGATGTGCATTGGTAGCTTCAAGACGAAGGCATTTTCCATATGTAAGCCACAATTTCAGTATCTTATTCTTATGAACCAAGAAAAGCATTCTGGTAAGGAGGATGAAAGAAAAGTACGAAAAAGGAAGTCAAAAGTAGTAGTCTTTAACAAGGCTTTCCTTCATCAGCGTAAACATCTAAAGTAGAGGCTTTGGTATAAACATAAATCCCATAATAGAGGGATTGATCATCACATTCTACTTTGTTAAGAAAGAAGGATAACCTAGATAGATAAAGGTGGAATGGACTACGTGCAATCCCATCCATGGAAATATTTTATTTACTGTAGAAATATGTATGATGTGTTGCTAGGAAATCCACCGTCGCTTGCCCTCTAATGGCCTTCTACGGCGCATACACAATGTCGAACTCAGTAAGTATGATGGGCCCATCTTTCCAATCTTCCTGTAAGCATTGGTCTTGTCATGAGATATTTAAGTGGGTGAACTTTGGAGATGAGGGTGACCCGATGTGCTATCATGTAGTGCCGTAGCTTCTTGACAGCGAACACCTGTGCAAGGCAATGTTTTTCGATAGGAGAGTACGCATGTTCAGCTCCCACGAGCACACGACTGAGGTAATAGAGGGCATTCTCTTTCCCATTTTCATTTTCTTGTGCCAATAGAGCCCCAAGAGATTCATCCAAGGCCATGGTGTAGAGTATAAGCTCCTTCCCTGGTATCGGCGCAGCCAGGACTGGCGGATTGAGGAGATAGCTTTTGATGCCATCTAGGGCTTGTTGGCAGTTTTCATCCCAAAAGAATGGAATGTCTTTTTTGGTTTTTCTTGTAAAAGGTTGGATTCTTCCTGCAAAATTGGCTATGAATCGCCTGATGTATGCCAGGCGCCCTTGAAGCGAACGCAGCTCCTTAAGGTTTTGAGGAGGAGGCATTTCGAGTATGGCCTTGATTTTACTCGGGTCGATTTCTATTCCCTGATGTCGAAAGACAAACCCTAGGAATTTGCCCGACGAGACCATGAAGGCGCACTTCAACGGGTTTAACTTGAGTGCATGTTGCCTTAGGCGGTCGAATACGATTTTGAGATGTTGAAGATGTTCTTCATAGGATACCACCTTTACAACGAGATCATCTACATAGCACTCGACAATCTTATGTATTATCCCATCGAAGATCTTAGTCATGGCGCGTTGATATGTAGCACCGGCGTTTTTGAGACCTTTGGGCATAACCTTGTAACAATATATGCCTATTGGAGTGCGAAAGGCTGTGCTTTATCAAGGCAAGCTTCTCTTTCTTTTGCCAATGAAGTTCATATAAGTGTATAGAAAGCCTTCTTTTCACAACCATGCACAAACCAAAGTGCTGCTGAAACGTGAAATCCATGCACCAACAAGTTCCAGTTCATAAGCAATGAAAAAGCAGAGTATATGGGAGGATAGTGGCTAAACTGTTCACTTGAGAAGAGTGGGAAGTGACTAGTCCGATAGGAGAAGAGCGGAAGTGCGATCTTTCGATCCAATCTACGTCGACTAAAATCCATGTCTCATGGCACGAGGGCCATTGCGAGTTGATGTTGTTGCTTTACCGTCATAGTCTGTCCTCAAGAGAGGCATCCATTCCTGGCCAGACAAAGTTCCTATTAGTTCTCTTATAGGAAGCTAGTATACGTGAATAGCCTTCGGTAGCTGTCCCATGCAGTTCTTGCGCTATCCTGGCTCTTGCATTTCCAGCGGTCCCCACATAAAGCCTCCCTTTTTCCTTAATACCCCTTCCTCCTCTTCCCAACCATCTTGTCCTCCTCTCGCTTCACTAATGCTCTTCTTAACTGAAGGAAATATGCCCTAGAGGCAATAATAAAGTTATTATTTATTTCCTTATATCATGATAAATGTTTATTATTCATGCTAGAATTGTATTAACCGGAAACATAATACATGTGTGAATACATAGACAAACATAGTATCACTAGTATGCCTCTACTTGACTAGCTCGTTAATCAAAGATGGTTATGTTTCCTAACCATGAACAAAGAGTTGTTATTTGATTAACGGGATCACATCATTAGTTGAATGATCTGATTGACATGACCCATTCCATTAGCTTAGCACCCGATCGTTTAGTATGTTGCTATTGCTTTCTTCATGACTTATACATGTTCCTATGACTATGAGATTATGCAACTCCCGTTTGCCGGAGGAACACTTTGTGTGCTACCAAACGTCACAATGTAACTGGGTGATTATAAAGGTGCTCTACAGGTGTCTCCAAAGGTACATGTTGGGTTGGCCTATTTCGAGATTAGGATTTGTCATTCCGATTGTCGGAGAGGTATCTCTGGGCCCTCTCGGTAATGCACATCACATAAGCCTTGCAAGCATTGCAACTAATGAGTTAGTTGCAGGATGATGTATTATGGAACGAGTAAAGAGACTTGCCGGTGACGAGATTGAACTAGGTATTGGATACCGACGATCGAATCTCAGGCAAGTAACATACCGATGACAAAGGGAACAACGTATGTTGTTATGCGATCTGACCGATAAAGATCTTCGTAGAATATGTAGGAGCCAATATTCCACCGTTCCTTAGCCGTTCCACCCCATGGACACACAAGTTGATCTTCGTGATCGTTCCTTAGCCGTGTGCGGTGCCCCCCTCCACCATATTCCACCTCGGTCATATTGTAGCAGTGCTTAGGAGAAACCCTGCGACGGCTGAACATCAAGATCGTCACCACGCTGTCGTGCTGACGGAGCTCCTCCCCGAAGCTTTGCTGGATCGGAGCCCGGGGAGCGTCATCGAGCTGAACGTGTGCCAAGAACTCGAGGTGCCGGAGTAACGGTACTTGGATCGGTTGGACTGGGATGACGTACGACTACTTCCTCTACGTTGCGTCAACGCTTCTGCTTCGGTCTACGAGGGTACGTAGACAACACTCTCCCCTCTCGTTGCTATGCATCACCATGATCTTGCATGTGCGTAGGAATTTTTTTGAAATTACTACGTTCCCCAACAGTGGCATCCGAGCCTAGGTTTTTATGGTTTGATGTTATATGCACGAGTAGAACACAAGTGAGTTGTGGGCGATATAAGTCATACTGCTTACCAGCATGTCATACTTTGGTTCGGCGGTATTGTTGGATGAAGCGGCCCGGACCGACATTACGCGTACACTTATGCGAGACTGGTTCTACAGCCGTGCTTTGCACACAGGTGGCTGGCGGGTGTCAGTTTCTCCAACTTTAGTTGAACCGAGTGTGGCAACGCCCGATCCTTGCGAAGGTTAAAACAACACCAACTTGACAAACTATCGTTGTGGTTTTGATGCGTAGGTAAGATTGGTTCTTGCTTAAGCCCGTAGCAGCCACGTAAAACTTGCAACAACAAAGTAGAGGACGTCTAACTTGTTTTTGCAGGGCATGTTGTGATGTGATATGGTCAAGACATGATGCTAAATTTTATTGTATGAGATGATCATGTTTTGTAACCGAGTTATCGGCAACTGGCAGGAGCCATATGGTTGTTGCTTTATTGTATGCAATGCAATCGCGCTGTAATGCTTTACTTTATCACTAAGCGGTAGCGATAGTCGTGGAAGCATAAGATTGGCGAGACAACAACGATGCTACGATGGAGATCAAGATGTCGCGCCGGTGATGATGGTGATCATGACGGTGCCTCGGAGATGGAGATCACAGGCACAAGATGATGATGGCCATATCATATCACTTATATTGATTGCATGTGATGTTTATCTTTTATGCATCTTATCTTGTTTTGATTGACGGTAGCATTATAAGATGATCTCTCACTAAATTATCAAGATAAAAGTGTTCTCCCTGAGTATGCACCGTTGCCAAAGTTCGTCGTGCCCAGACACCACGTGATGATCGGGTGTGATAAGCTCTACGTCCATCTACAATGGGTGCAAGCCAGTTTTGCACACGCAGAATACTCAGGTTAAACTTGACGAGCCTAGCATATGAAGATATGGCCTCAGAACACTGAGATCGAAAGATCGAGCGTGAATCATATAGTAGATATGATCAACATAGCGATGTTCACCATTGAAAACTACTCCATTTCACGTGATGATCGGTTATGGTTTAGTTGATTTGGATCACGTGATCACTTAGAGGATTAGAGGGATGTCTATCTAAGTGGGAGTTCTTAAGTAATATGATTAATTGAACTTAAATTTATCATGAACTTAGTCCTGGTAGTATTTTGCAAATCATGTTGTAGATCAATAGCTCGTGTTGTTGCTTCCGTGTGTTTATTTTGATATGCTCCTAGAGAAAACTGTGTTGAAAGATGTTAGTAGCAATGATGCGGATTGGATCCGTGATCCGAGGTTTATCCTCATTGCTGCACATAAGAATTATGTCCTTGATGCACCGCTAGGTGACGGACCTATTGCAGGAGCAGAAGCAGACGTTATGAACGTTTGGCTAGCTCAATATGATGACTACTTGATAGTTTAGTGCACCATGCTTAATGTCTTAGAATCGGGACTTCAAAGACGTTTTGAACGTCATGGAACATATGAGATGTTCTAGGAGTTGAAGTTAATATTTCAAGCAAATACCCGAGTTGAGAGATATGAAGTCTCCAACAAGTTCTATAGCTAAAAGATGGAGGAGAATCGCTCAACTAGTGAGCATGTGCCTAGATTGTCTGAGTACTACAATCGCTTGAATCAAGTGGGAGTTAATCTTCCAGATAAGATAGTGATTGACATAATTCTCTAGTCACCATCACCAAGTTAGTAGAACTTCGTGATGAACTATGATATGCAAGGGATAACAGAAACGATTCCCAAGCTCTTCGTAATGCGGAAATTGATGAAGGTAGAAATCGAGAAAAACATCAAGTGTTGATGGTAGACAAGACCACTAGTTTCAAGAAAAGGGCAGAGGGAAGAAAGGGAACTTCAAGAAGAACAGCAAGCAAGTTGCTGCTCAAGTGAAGAAGCCCAAGTCTGGTCCTAAGCCTGAGACTAAGTGCTTCTACTGCAAAGGGACTGGTCACTGAAAACAGAACTGCCCCAAGTATTTGGCGGATAAGAAGGATGGCAAAGTGAACAAAAGTATATTTGATATACATGTTATTGATGTGTACTTTACTAGTGTTTATAGCAACCCCTCAGTATTTGATACTGGATCAGTTGCTAAGAGTAGTAACTCAAAACAGGAGTTGCAGAATAAACATAGACTAGTTAAGGGTGAAGTGACGATGTGTGTTGGAAGTAGTTCCAAGATTGATATGATCATCATCGCACACTCCCCTATACTTTCGGGATTAGTTTTGAACCTAAATAAGTGTTATTTGGTTTTTGCGTTGAGCATGAATATGATTTGATCGTGTTTATTGCAATACGGTTATTCATTAAAGTCAGAGAATAATTGTTGTTCTGTTTACATGAATAAAACCTTCGATGGTCATACACCCAATGAAACAAGTTCGTTGGATCTCGATCATAGTGATACACATATTCATAATATTGAAACCAAAAGATGCAAAGTTAATAATGATAGTGCAACTTATTTGTGGCACTGCCGTTTAGGTCATATTGGTGTAAAGCGCATGAAGAAACTCCATGCTGATGGGATTTTGGAATCACTTGATTATGAATCACTTGATGCTTGCGAACCATGCCTTATGGGCAAGATGACTAAAATGCCGTTCTTCGGAACAATGAAGCAAGCAATAGATTTGTTGGAAATCATACATACTGATGTATGTGGTCCGATGAATATTAAGGCTTGCAGCAGGTATCATTATTTTCTGACCTTCACAGATGATTTGAGCAGATATGGGGATATCTACTTGATGAAACATAAGTCTGAAACATTTGAACAGTTCAAAGAATTTCAGAGTGAAGTGGAAAATCATCGTGACAAGAAAATAAAAGTTTCTACGATATGATCGCAGAGGTAAAATATTTGAGTTACGAGTTTGGCCTTCAATTAAAACAATGTGAAATAGTTTCACTACTCACGCCACCTGGAACACCATAGTGTAATGGTGTGTCCGAACGTCATAACCGTACTTTATTAGATATAGTGCGATCTATGATGTCTCTTACCAATCTACCACTATCGTTTTGGGGTTATGCATTAGAGACAGCTGCATTCACGTTAAATAGGGAACCATCTAAATCCGTTGAGACGACACCGTGTGAACTATGGTTTGGCAAGAAACCTAAGCTGTCGTTTCTTAAAGTTTGGAGTTGCGATGCTTATGTGAAAAAGTTTCATCTCGATAAGCTCAAACTCAAATCGGAGAAATATGTCTTCATAGGATACCCAAAGGAGACAGTTGGGTACACCTTCTATCACAGATCCGAAGGCAAGACATTCGTTGCTAAGAATGGGTCCTTTCTAGATAAGGAGTTTCTCTCGAAAGAAGTGAGTGGGAGGAAAGTAGAAAACTTGATAAGGTAATTGTACCTTCTCCCTTGTTGGAAAATAGTTCATCACAGAAATCTGCTCCTGTGACTACTACACCAATTAGTGAGGAAGCTAATGATGATGATCATGTAACTCCAGATCAAGTTACTACCGAATCTCATAGGTAAACCAGAGTGAGATCCGCACCAGAGTGGTACGGTAATCCTATTATGGAGGTCATGTTAGTTGACCATGACGAACCTACGAACTATGAGGATGCGATGATGAGCCCAGATTCCGATAAATGGCTTGAGGCCATGAAATCTGAGATAGGATCCATGTATGAGAACAAAGTGTGGACTTTGGTGGACTTGCCCAAGGATCGGCAAGCCATTAATAATAAATGGATCTTCAAGAGGAAGACGGACACGGATAGTAGTGTTACTATCTACAAAGCTAGAATTGTCGCAAAAGGTTTTCGACAAGTTCAAGGTGTTGACTACGATGAGAGTTTCTCACTCGTATCTATGCTTAAGTCTGTCCGAATCATATTAGCAATTGCCGCATTTTATGAAATCTGGCAAATGGATAAACAAAACTGCATTCCTTAATGGATTTATTAAAGAAGAGTTGTATGTGATGCAACAAGATGGTTTTGTCAATCCTAAAGGTGCTAACAAAATATGCAAGCTCCAGCGATCCATTTATGGACTGGTGCAAGCATCTCAGAGTTGGAATATATGCTTTGATAAGATAATCAAAGCATATAGTTTTATACAGACTTGCGGTGATGCCTGTATTTACAAGAAAGTGAGTGGGAGCACTACAGCATTTCTGATAAGTATATGTGTATGACATATTGTTGATCGGAAATAATGTAGGATTATTCTGCAAAGCATAAAGGACTGTTTAAAAGGAGTTTTTCAAAGAAAGACCTCGGTAAAGCTGCTTACATATTGAGTATCAAGATCTATAGAGATAGATCAAGACGCTTGATAAGTTTTTACAATGAGTACATACCTTGACAAGATTTTGAAGTAGTTCAAAATGGAACAGTCAAAGAAAGAGTTCTTGCCTGTGTTACAAGGTGTGAAATTGAGTAAGACTCAAAGCCCGACCACGGCAGAAGATAGAAAGAGAATGGAAGTCATTCCCTATGCCTCAGCCATAGGTTCTATAAAGTATGCCATGCTATGTACCAGATCTATTGTATACCCTACACTGATTTTGGCAAGGGAGTACAATAGTGATCTAGGAGTAGATCACTGGACATTGGTCAAAATTATCCTTAGTGGAATAAGGATATGTTTCTCGATTATGGAGGTGACAAAAAGGTTCGTCGTAAAGGGTTACGTCAATGCAAGTTTTGACACTAATCTAGATGACTCTAAGTCTCGATCTAGATACATATTGAAAGTGGGAGCAATTAGCTAGAGTAGCTCCATGCAGAGCATTGTTCATATAGATATTTGCAAAATACTTACAGATCTGAATATGACATACCCGTTGACTAAAATTATCTCACAAACAAAACATGATCACACCTTAGTATTCTTTGGGTGTTAATCACATAGAGATGTGAACTAGATTACTGACTCTAGTAAACCCTTTGAGTGTTGGTCACATGATGATGTGAACTATGGGTGTTAATCACATGATGATGTGAACTATTGCTGTTAAATCACATGGCGATGTGAACTAGATTATTGACTCTAGTGCAAGTGGGAGACTGAAGGAAATATGCCCTAGAGGCAATAATAAAGTTATTATTTATTTCCTTATATCATGATAAATGTTTATTATTCATGCTAGAATTGTATTAACCGGAAACATAATACATGTGTGAATACATAGACAAACAGAGTGTCACTAGTATGCCTCTACTTGACTAGCTCGTTAATCAAAGATGGTTATGTTTCCTAACCATGAACAAAGAGTTGTTATTTGATTAACGGGATCACATCATTAGTTGAATGATCTGATTGACATGACCCATTCCATTAGCTTAGCACCCGATCGTTTAGTATGTTGCTATTGCTTTCTTCATGACTTATACATGTTCCTATGACTATGAGATTATGCAACTCCCGTTTGCCGGAGGAACACTTTGTGTTCTACCAAACGTCACAACATAACTGGGTGATTATAAAGGTGCTCTACAGGTGTCTCCAAAGGTACATGTTGGGTTGGCGTATTTCGAGATTAGGATTTGTCACTCCGATTGTCGGAGAGGTATCTCTGGGCCCTCTCGGTAATGCACATCACATAAGCCTTGCAACTAATAAGTTAGTTGCGGGATGATGTATTACGGAACGAGTAAAGAGACTTGCCGATAACGAGACTAAACTAGGTATTGGATACCGCGATCGAATCTCAGGCAAGTAACATACCGATGACAAAGGGAACAACGTATGTTGTTATGCGGTCTGACCGATAAAGATCTTCATAGAATATGTAGGAGCCAATATGGGCATCCAGGTCCCGCTATTGGTTATTGACCAGAGACGTGTCTCGGTCATGTCTACATTGTTCTGGAACCGTAGGGTCCGCACGCTTAAGGTTTCGATGACAGTTATATTATGAGTTTATGAGTTTTGATGTACCAAAGGAGTTCGGAGTCCCGGATGAGATCGGGGACATGACGAGGAGTCTCGAAATGGTCGAGACGTAAAGATCGATATATTGGACGACTATATTCGGACATCGGAAAGGTTCCGAGTGATTCGGGTATTTTTCGAAGTACCGGAGAGTTACGGGAATTCGCCGCGAAAAGTATTGGGCCTTATTGGGCCATACGGGAAAGAGAGAGGGGCTGCCTAGGGCAGGCCGCACGCCCCCCAAGGCCTAGTACGAATTGTACTAGGGGGAGGGGCTGCGCTCCTTCCTTGTTTCCTACTCCTACTACATGGAAGGACTCCTAGTTAGACTAGGAAAGGGGGAATCCTACTCCCGGTGGGAGTAGGACTCCCCTAGGGCGCCATAGAGAGGGACGGCCCTCCCCTCCTCCACTCCTTTATATACGGGGGCAGGGGGCACCCCATGGACACACAAGTTGATCTTCATGATCGTTCCTTAGCCGTGTGCGGTGCCCCCCTCCACCATATTCCACCTCGGTCATATTGTAGCAGTGCTTAGGCGAAACCCTGCGACGGTTGAACATCAAGATCGTCACCACGCCGTCGTGCTGACGGAACTCCTCCCCGAAGCTTTGCTGGATCGGAGCCCGGGGAGCGTCATCGAGCTGAACGTGTGCCAAGAACTCGGAGGTGCCGGAGTAACGGTACTTGGATCGGTTGGACCGGGATGACGTACGACTACTTCCTCTACGTTGCGTCAACGCTTCCGCTTCGGTCTACGAGGGTACGTAGACAACACTCTCCCCTCTCGTTGCTATGCATCACCATGATCTTGCGTGTGCGTAGGAATTTTTTTGAAATTACTACGTTCCCCAACATTAACTTCTTCAGCTAATTTTTATCCTTCGTAGCTTTGTTTCACTTCTCCTATCCAATCCGGCAACAACTTGCTCACAAGGGTGCAACCACTGAATTTGTAACAACACAATGATTTGAAAAACAATCAAAAGATATGTAAAGAACACAGACAGTAAAGGTAGAAGATCATTTCCGGGTAGATAGGAGAGCTATTAAAATCCACAAACATGAATCAGAGTTTCGACTGGGTTCTCCAGATTTAACCAAAAGAAGACTTTTCTACAAATAAGAGAATTTCTTCATCTTCCAAAGTATGTGAGTGAGGTAAAAATTCCATGGATTGATCTCATCACTCACATCCAACAACTAGTGAAAGATGTAATGATGAAGCTATAGGAGAAGAAAAAGCGTTGGTTTTGATTGGTAATCTTGAGTTGTCATCTTTCGAAAGAGAGTAACTTGCTGGATGGAGAGCAGCTAGGAGAATAAAGTTCATATTTACCCCATCTTTCATTCCAACTCTATTTTCTTGTGTGCGATCCTTCTTTCTGGTTTGGAATCCAAGAAGCTCAATGGGCTAGTTTCAAGTTCGATCAGACACGAAATCTGGTATAGCCACCAGCCTAGATAGAACGGGCGGGGGAAGAAATACTAGGAGCGAGCCACATTCAAGAGGGTTGTCAAAGGCCCTCTCAATAGAGCTATTTTGTCATTGAATCGATGGAGGGAAGACTCCTTTGGTAGGTGCCCCCGACTCTTCCAGTTTTTGGGTGGGATCTTATGGCTTAATCTCTGATTGCGCAGGATTCATCTTTGTTTGTTAACCTCAGACCCTGAACTAGGAGTTGGAAGCGCCTTTGCCAGACTTTCCAATTGAACACGATGCAGGCGATGCAACTCGGCAAGGAGAAGGCTGAACCCTGGTGCTACACTACAGCAGAAGCTTTGGCAGTTTACCATGGCTTGATGTTCTAGTTGTCATGCTAAAGCCGTTGATAGCTACTTCGCTTGACGAGCTAAGTAGAAGACTTTGTGGATTCATCCACAACTGATGGTGCTTTAGGTTGATCTGATCCCTAGAAGGAAGAGTTTTGGGCTTAAGGCATAATTGCTCTATTGCGGCTACCCTGGCTATGTCATCCGATGCTGTTCACAAAGCGGCTCTTACTATAGACCCGGCTATCTCCGAGTTGAAATCGAACCCAGCCCCGGGTTTCCGTCCATCAATCCAGAGCTCAAGACAACCACGATACTTAAATCGCTCAAATAGCCACCTTAGACGGACACAGCCATTAGAAGAAGAAATTGAAACTCGATGGAGTACCCTAAACTAGAGATCCTCGACAAAGAAAGTCTCGATTCGAGGAACGAAATATCAATAGAGGAACGAAAACCACAGGGTATGAAATTTGGGTAGGGTTGGCAGGGAAAGTCCAACTGAAACTTTCTTTGATTACCTTTTTTCTCCAACTGGCTCAGAGATTGCATTTGCCCTTAACCGGTAACCTCCTTTGAATCCTTCGTTTATACCCTCTCTATTGGTATTGGCATTGGCTCGAGAGCAAGGACCTTATTTGATCACTTAGAACTTGATGGAGGGAAACTCACTCGCTCGAGATATGCTTAAGCTAGCTTAGGAAGAGTACTAATTTTATATGCCTTAAAGAGG
Organism: Triticum monococcum; assembly: GCA_034509565.1. Classification (NCBI taxonomy): domain Eukaryota; kingdom Viridiplantae; phylum Streptophyta; class Magnoliopsida; order Poales; family Poaceae; genus Triticum; species Triticum monococcum. The sequence goes on from CM067843.1 coordinate 581,539,076, forward strand.
GGATTCAAAGAGTAGCCTTTTACTAGGGCTTAAGTGATTCGTTTCATATTGCTTACTATGGTCTGGACAGTGAGGAAGGTGAGTTGGAAGATATACCTAATGTCAAATGAGACTTTCTCCTCACCAAATTGAAGCATGAGCTTAGCATCTTTCACATCGATGACAGCCCCTGCAGTAGCTAGAAAGGTCTCCCAAAAAATAGGAGAGCTCTTATCCTACATCTCCAAGACAACAAAATCAACTGGAAATGCGAAGTTACCAACTATCGCAGGGATATCACCCAAAATGTCTGCCGGATCCTGATCAGCAAGGTGGAGAGTGATGCTAGTCAGCCGTACATCACCCAATGGTAGTGGCTCGTAGACAGTGAAGGGAATCACAGTAGACCCAAGACCACATAAAGCATGGAAAGTTTGACTTCCTATCAAGCATGGAATACTAAAACTGGCAGGCTCATCTAAGTTGAGAGGTAGCTTATTTGAACGAGTGCACTACATTCCTTAGTAAGAGTAACCAGTTCTGGCTCGTTAATGTTTCGCTTCTTTGCGAGCTGGTCCTTAAAGAACTATGTATACATCGGCACCTGTAAGACACCATCAAGGATGGGGGCAGTAATCTGCATATCTGTCATCATATCCAGAAACTTTGCAATCTGCTTGTCTTCAGTTGACTTCACAAACCGTTCTGGAAATGGCAGCTTCGGGTTGACAAGTGAAGCAGATTGATGATGGATCATTAGGAGCAATAGCTGCGGGTGTAGAAGAACTAGGCTATGCAGCAGAAGTAGTGGACTATTGAGGTCCCTGCGGAGAAGGTATTGGGCCAGCTAGGGTAGAAGGCAGGTGGCACATACAACGCTGGCATTGGGGAAGAGGATCGGTTGTAGTCTTACCACTTCGACTAGTAAAGGCTCCACGTGGCTGAACTTCAGGTTGAGGTGGAAGTCTCCCTTGTAGATGGTTGTGAGGCTACCATACGAGTGGTCAATGTTTGCATAGAAGAATCCTTACACCCAATATTGTCACTCCTTTTAGAATACCTGTCTACACCTACATCAGCAAGATGTAGTTTTATTAAGTCGGCTTCCATTCCTTATTCGGAAGGCATTGGATACTTGATATACGCTATGCTATGTACTCGGCCCACCATTGCGCATGCTGTTTTAGGAAGCATATTTTGATCCTTATTCAGGGAAAGCTCATATCCATCAAAAACCAATCAAAGTCCAGCTTTATCCCGAGCATCCGTTGTTTGCCCCGATTGAAGATCCGACACGACACCCTCTCTTCCATCTCCGGCTTCCTAACCAGATCCGTTTACCCCTGCTTGAAAAAGTGTTTCCATCATAGTTCAGGGTTTCCTAGTCCCAGGTTTATTCGTAACCAACTCCCTATCCAGGTCTTCCTCCTCAACAACTATATTTGTTTGACGGTGTTCGTTGCCAATGCAATAGTAATATATGCTTGCTTTCTTCTTGTTCGCATATCCATATCGAAAACTCTTCTTTCGTAGGCACATTTACTTCAATTCAACTACTTCATTGATGAATCAATTTGAGGAAATTCAAAAATACCTTGCTCGCCTTCGCAATTGCCTTCTTTTCTGTGCCTTCCTAGTTTGCCAACCCTATGTTTGATTGCGAGTTCCGGCGGGGTGAGTACCTGGACGGACAAGGGGTTCCTTTTCGATTTCCATTTTAGAGCTTCTCTCTAGTTCGAATATATAGAACTTCCTTCTTAGAAATGGAATACCTTCACCTTAGAAGGGTGTTCTTCCTACTAGTGAAACCAAATCTGCCTTTTTCGGCTAAGCCGATTCCAATGATCGGACGGACAATACTTGCTTAAACCTAGCACCCTGTTGCCTTGCTTTTCCTCTAGCCATACCTGCCTCACCGCTCGTGATACCCAGGAAGGGCATCCCTCACTTCCCAGATCGTCTCGCACTTCTTTTGTCACTGGCACACACGCTCTCGTGGGTCTATCACTGAGAAATCCCTTTTCGTCGGGCGGTGTGGTAAGTAAGACTAGTTGATGGACAACTGCTGACTGAATAGGGAGAAGATGCATTTTCCTAGGCTCTTTCTACTTTGCTCATTGGGTATAGCCGTCAGTGATCCACAGATACGACGCTTTTGGATTCCTAAAGGGATAGGATAGTTCTTTCTGGGCTTTAGAGGTCTCCCCTTTAACCTAGTACTCTTAGGAAGGTCGGGTTAACCTTCTACTAGAACTGTTCTATCTATTAAATTGGAAAGTAGGGCCAACTTGCCATAATATATAGCCCAACTTGATCCGTCTTAGAGTAGCCGCCTATGGAACCGCCCCCGAGTCAACAATGCACCCGATCGCGAGCCTTATATGAGTTTCATAGTCAGCCTGCTCTTTCAAGAACGTGCCTTCTAAACTCGTCGTTCCGCTTGCAGATTGGAGTTTCCTACTGACTATCTGGGTTCTTGATACCGCCGGCCGGGAATAAGTACCTATCCCTTACGGGAATCGAACCCGTGTCTTCGACATGAAAAGACGATGTCCTAACCTCTGGACGAAAGGGACCAAAAAGCTATTTTTCATATACTTAAGAGAAGAGAAGTGGTTCCTTTTCTTTCTATACGAAATACTTGATGCACTTATTGAATGGAAACTTGAATTGAGAGAAAAGGTGTGCTACGCTTCTTCATTCTCGTAACTCAATCAATATCAAGAACATAAAGAGTTTGTATAGAGATGGATTTCTCTTCAGTTCCAAGACTTTTTTTTGAATGGCTCATGTTGCGCTAGTGACACGAGGGTAAAATGCTCGAGTTGGCTTGCGGACTCGAGGAGGGAAAGGCTCCATTTGCTTTAGTGATTGATGGCATAGAGTTTTGATAGAAAACTCGTATCAAAATCATACCAAAAGAAAGTCTCGATTCGAGGAACGGAATACAGGTCCATGATAGAACACAGACCGGTAAGAGAAAGGAAAGTAAGCATAGTCTTCATTGAACTGGAAGAACAATTTGATTTTTCGTCAACAAAGTAACGCTGTGCAAACTCATATGATCCCTGTTTGGGACTTCTTCTTCATGTCACAAGCCGGAATCGAACCAGCGCTTTCCAGATGCATGGTCTGGATAGATACCTATCAGATCGCGACTTTGATTTCTCAGTTCAAGAGGAGACCTCCCTACATCTGCGGGCTGGCGGTCCTACCGGCCAGCCGACACAAAATCCAATTAGAGTTTTCAATACGGAGCCTTAAATAGTTTTTCAATTCAATACGGAGCCTTAAATAGTTTATAAATTCAATACGGAGCCTTAAATAGTTTATAAATACAATACGGAGCCTTAAATAGTTTTTCAATTCAATACGGAGCTTATACCAGTCTAGTTCAATTAAAGATCAAATGGCGCAAAATAGTTTGCTTAGAAGGGAAAATTCCAAAAGCGCATATAAAAAGACATTAAAAAATGCACATACATCGGTACCCACAGAAAAGGCAAAAGCGGCTGGCCGCTAAAATAAGTTAAATGAAATAAAAAATGCATCTGCATTTGATAATACATCTGCATTTGAGAAAAGTAATCTATATTTGCATTAGCAGCAACGAAATAAGGAATCTGAGAATAAGGGTTTGGATTAGGGGGAGGAGGGGAATTTATTTCTTCTTCCAACTCCATTAAATTAGAACTCACACTTTCCACGCTCATAGCTGGCCCATTGACAGAATTTGGGTATGACGACGCTGGGTCAAATTCCACAAGCATGTCGTCCATTGAATCCGGGAAAAAAAGATCTATCGTGATTCCCCATCTTTTTCAGCTCCGCTCCCAAACAAAAGAGAAAGGGAGACTTAGTTTTAGATCGGCGTTGGTTTTTCCAACGAAAAACAAGAACATTCTTTCACGAACAAAAGGCTAGTGGATTTGTAACGCATACGATGGATTTCCCATCAACGAAGGCCACACGTCCCTCACAACCCTTTTAAAGACCAAACCATTTGCACCAAATTCTTGCAAATCCGCCAAAGCCTGACGGCGATATTCGACCCGATGATCCCATTCCACCCCTCCATGCACTGCTTCAGAAAGTGCGCTTATATTAGAGGAAGGTCGGTTAGCCAATACGGATCGATATCGTCCACGATTTTATTAATCTCGACGCGTATCTTGGAAGCAAGGATTACCCCTGCATTCTGTGGATCGTTTGGATCGATAATAATCTCATCAAGGAGCTTGAGCATCCTATCCCTCTGCGCTTCATTGGTGAGAGGATTGACTTTTATTTCGTTCTCAAGCCCTTCTAAGCGAAGAATAGCGGAGAGAAATGGTAACGTAATAAGGGAAAGGGAGCTAGCTGCTTCCATATCGCCCCCAAAAAAGAACCAAAAAGTTCTAGAGGCATCTTCCATTCATTTCGATTTAGGTCTTTCTACACCATATTTAGATCTTCCCTTTCTACGATCCGGAATTCCCAGCAAATCCTTGACTCCTCGAATACAATGGGATTTCACACCTGGCGAATCTTTCACTCTACCTCCTCTGACTAAGACTATAGAATGTTCCTACGAATTATGACCTTCGCCTGGAATGTGAGCAAATATATCATGTCGATTGCTCAACCGTACTTTTGCTATCTTACGTAGAGCTGAATTAGGTTTTTTCGGTGTTCTCGTCGAAACATGCAGGCATACTCCTTGCTTGTGGGGACATTGATCCGAAGCTCGAGTACGGCCCGTGCGCCATTTTTCTTCTCTACCATGACGAATCAATTGATTTTTTGTAGGCATCCCTCTTTCCTATGTCCTTCCCCCCTTTGCCCTTTAAAAAGTGGTTACTCCCGATCCGAAGCACCCCTTTTCCATTCATAGACAGATCCAATCGTCAAAATCAATAAAAAAGCCATCATGGACCAAGATCCAAACAGATCAATCTTGTTAGGAGGTACTGCCCAAGGAAAAGAAAAGGTGACTTCTGGATCAGGGATAATAAATAAAATAGGAATAGGATAAAATCGTATGTAGAAACAACTTCTGGCATCACCGGAGGGATCGGAACCCCATTCGTAGGCCGACAATTTTTCTGGATAGGTCGAACTATTGGAGGCAAATGGAAAAGGAACACCGAGTGGAATAAAAGAAACTAGCGGACTGATCACTAAATAGATACAAATAGGTGCAAATTCCGACATCACCAAAGCCCACTTCGTTCTCTCGCTGTCCTCGCGGCGCTGCTTGCTCGCAGAGTGGCATACCGAAAAAAAGACGCTCAGATGTGGATTCGAACCACTGAAGGATTTCAAGGGCAATGCCCCTTGCTCTTCCCACTGAAACAAGAAAAAAAGGATTTGCAGCCCAGCAAGAAAACGGATGCGCTAACGCGCAACGGCTTTCGCGCTAGTTGCTCAATCCGTTGCTTGTTTTGCTCTAACCAGCTGAGCTACCAGAACCACTTGCCTAAAGTCTCTTTTCTTCATCTATGAGCATTCTACCTGTAGTGGAGGAGCTTGCTCAAGAACCGAGAGCCGGCCAGGGACTGAACGACCCTCGTTCGGGAAGGTCTTCTTCGCTATAGACGCCACCAAGAACAAGAAAGGGGCGCTCCGCTCCTAGTCACTAAGCAGCTATTCTGTCCGATGGCGGACTCCATCAATCTAAGGTTCTTTCTCTCATGTAATTTCGCCCGCTCGTTCTACTTCTGTGCCAGAGGAAATGGGATTCGAACCCATGATACAATCTTCTTGTATGTCGATTTAGCAAACCAATGCCTTAAGCCACTCAGCCATACCTCCAAGTTGTTGATCGGAATTGGATGTGCCGGGTTGGTTGCCCAAAGATCCACTGCATAATCCGTAGTGCGCATACTCTTCTTTACTGAGCGAGAAAGACTCTATCCAGATCTATGGATCTCCCCAGTGTCCAAGCAAGACCCCATCCAAACCAAATCCGCCACTCGTTGGGCGAGGCCTTGCTTTCTATGAACACCTCACCACTGAAAGAGAAACTTAGCCTCCGACCCGACCAAGAGAGAAGACAGGGTCAAGCCGATGCCGCCCTTCCTGACCTGCCTGAATGGAATGAATATCTCCTTCGTCTAGTCGAGAAGGGAAAAAGCCCGGCGGGGAACAGGGCCGTGACTCTTCTAAACCATTACATGACGGAGAAGTCCATTCTCATCATGATCGATCCACGTCCTACCATAGTGCCCGGAGAACCTGCTTCTAGAAGATTCTATAGTGATCCACTGGAATCGGCCTCGGGTGACGCCTCCCTAGTCGACGAAAGATTTCATCCCTCGCTCGGTCATTAAGGTGGGGTGAAAACTGCAATTAATGCTCTATCTCCGTCATAGAATATGGGATACTCACTTTCAATGGCCTCGCATCCCCAGAGCCTCAGACTGGCCTGCCCTTCCAATCGGGGTTATAACGGGTCCGGTATCAGCAACACCAGCCAATCGTGTTGGTACGGTGGGTTCCCCATACCCACTATTCAGAAAAAAGCTTGCCATAGCAGCTCAAACCTCCGATCGGGAAATGGGAGTTCTAACCGGTCCTAACCCCAATTCCAAACAAATTGATTGGACCGAGGTTCGTGCAGGGAGAGAATAGAAACTAATAACGATGGAGCAAGAAAACGGATCCGCTAACGCGCAACGGCTTTCGCGCTAGTTGCTCAATCTGTTGCTTGTTTGGTTCGAGGTTGAGCTCACCCGCCGCCCTACGTTAGTAGTCTTCCTAACTTCTATTCCCTTTTTTTGCTCTAAGGTAAGGTCCTTCAAGAACAGCATTGCGGTCGCAACGGGGCTCTGGGTGAATATTGTCCGCCCGTATGAGCCGGGCTGTGAATATTTATAGGTCGGGGTCTTTACTGAAAAACCACAATACTACACTACAAAAATTTGAAGAAATCCACAAGTGACTCTAATTTGAATTCACTAGTCATGTTGATTTTTTATTTCAATATAAAAATCTGCCAATCCCGATATTCCCACATTTCATTCTGGTCCAGTGTCCATTCCTGAATGAAAGAAATGAGCTTTGCCCCTTCACTCACTTCTGAATGACTCCTTTAGCACTCTCTTTTTTATATCAAAAAATAGAAACAGTTTACCTTTACCATACCTTCCAAGCAAGAGTGTTTTATTGCAAGATTAAGTTATTGCTGAACAAAGAGAAAATTTCATTATAAAGGATGAGAGAAATTCGGAAGCACTTTTTTCTTATTCTAGCAGACAGAATTGAATTGGTCTAATTTAGGACTTTCCAATCGATTTTTATCTTACCTAATCCTATCTACACCCAGGGGGTAGGTACGTCGCAAGCTCTGGGCAGCTATCTTATTCCAAAGAATCTCGCTCCCTAAAAGGTTGCCGATACCATACCCTATTGAACCCTACTGGATCCAATTGTTTAAGTGTTTAGTCGAGAGGAACCACATTGACACCATGCTTGTGCTAAGCCACAGCTCCATCAAACTAATCTGGATTTCTTCTTGTTTACGAATAATGGGGCATCTGCCTAACCCTATCAAACCTCTCTGCAACTACTTCTCTCTGTTCTCAGCAGCCCGAAGGATTTTTCTAGTCTCAAAGTCCTATTAGAACTCCCGCGCTTGCTCCTTTGGAGCCAAATGGATTCGAATTTCGGTAAGATAATACAAGAATCGTATTTGGTTGGGTTCTCACTCTGCTGTTCAGTCTGGCGCGGGTGTGATACCGGTGAAGAAGTGAGTAGTTGACAGTCAGGGAAGTAGATTCCTTTAAGGAGAGAAATTCATTGGTTTAGCCGTTAGGCGGAGCTTCTTTACACGCCGGTAGCAGAACAACCCAGGTAGCTTAACGTGCTCTTGGCGCAAAGGTAATAGAATGGGAGTCTAACGACACTCGGTACTCGGGATCTCCCGCTTGAAGAAGCAAGGAATTTCAATTACTCAGCCATTGAATAGAATAAACTAGATACCCATGTTTCCAATATTTACTTCTCTTTACTTGCAGGACCTGGCCTAAGCATAAAGTAGATTTGCTGCACAAGCTCAAGTGGAGGAGGAAGCAGGGGTGGCGAACAAAATGTTGGTATGGAAGATCTCTTGCTCCCCCCTGAAGGGTTCTTAGATTACCAAGTAAGGGAGGGAGGTAGGTACCATGGTTTCATTCTCCCATCGAGAGGTTATGATACTAGCAAGAGTCCTATTCTTCTCCTCTCGATCCTACCTTGGGTTATGTTTGACAGGGATGGTCAGTGAACTTCTATTGGTTTCAAAGGAGGATAGAGATCCATTGGGGAAGGCTCAAAAGGTTATTCGATATCAAAGGTTGACCCTCGACGCGCCGCAGCCACTATTTTGACTCCTTTTATGCAATTATGAACGAAACTTTCTCGATTCCAATGCAACTTATCCTTTTGGATTTGACGTAACAAACTACGCAAGCCTCCCGATGAAGCCAACAGAAATCCTATCCGAATACTAAAAATAAAAGGCAATTTCATTATGGTGGTATACCAGCCGCCAGTTCTGGAACTTCCAGTTCCAATCGGAGCATATAGATCCGTAAATGGATTTGTATGTATAGCCACTTCAGTCGTGCTCCTCGTTTCTTGAATGGAAAAAAAGTATCTTCTTTCTGGGAACATGCTAAACCAGAAATTCTTATGTTCGTGATTCTTCATCCACCGATGCAGAAAATCTTCCAGTTTTCCATTCTCATATGAGGCAGGAAAGTTTATGGGCAACAGGTCGGCACGAAGTGATTCATCATTTTCAAACATGAACCTTTCGCTCGTTGGGGACAGTTTATAAATCATCAAATTCCCACAAATGGAATGAGAAGTGGGTCCATGTAAATGATCGAGACCTCGCAAACAACAACGTTCCTTCCCCATATGGAGTTCGAGACCCAAGGGCAATCGTTGAGTGAACTGTATCTTATTCGTATTAGTTGACCTAAGCCGCACCATTATTGCAGGGGTGGGGTCGGCCTCCGAACCGTACGTGGGACGAGTTTCTGCCTCATACAGCTCGGGCCGAATACCGGGGAAGTTGAGGAGAGATGGGGAGACCCAAGTGCTGCCGGTCGGGACGGACAGGAAAGGGGGCGGGGATAAGCTTGTGAAGAAGCAAGCTTATTGCCCCACCCCCCAAAAACAAACCGACCCAGCAAGAAAACGTATGCGCAGGCGCAACAAAGCGCTCATCCCTTGCTTGCTGCTTCGCGTTCTTTCTATTCCGTCCCAGTCCATTCCGGGATAGGCGGCTAATATAATATGTGCAGTAGTCATCGTCTGACCAATCGGCTCGGACACCAGACCACTTGTGCCCGCCCATTCTGTCTCGCCCTAAATGGAATGGCTCTCTTAGTTACGCTGAGCCCCGACCCGAGTCCCCACGTCCGCTTTTATCCGCTCGCAACCAGGCCAACACAACATTAGGGCTGCCCCCCCCCATTCTATGTTGACCCGGGCCGGGGCTCGCTTTTTGGGAAGCCCGCTCCCACCGTGCTCACGGCCCGGCTGGCCTGCCAGCGGTAGTGGGAATTCTCCCGTTCCCTGGTCAAAAAAGGGTTGGTTGGATGCGGGATCTACTCCACGAGGAGCGGTACGGACGTAGATGATATCATCACGACCTCTCTTTGCGTACTGCTAGGGATGCTTAACGCCACTTCGCCAACTGGCATTACCTGCGCTTTCGTGTCTCTCAGTGTGGTCAGCACTGGGTGTTTCCGAGCAGCGAGGCTTACACCCATTTGCATTAATTCATCCAAAGTTCCTTACCCTTATGCACGAATTTAGGAATAAGCCATCTTCCTATCAAGGTTATGGAGTCAACTGAGCATCTCAGCGGCGGGATTGAATATCCGGATCGAATCAGAGTCCACGCCGCCCGCCTTGAACAACTAGAATATGAGGCGTGGGCCACAGGTCGCACATAAGCCATCGGGTCGCACGACAGAAGAACACCCAACATAAAGATGCACACTCCTCCATGTGAAATAGAAAGATTCATCTTCACTTTTTTGTAGTAGTCGTGACCAACAGCCATCAGCAGTCGGCTCGTTGGTAAGGCGAGAGCTTCAAGCCCGCTTTCTGGTGGCACACCCCCCAAACAAGCACCACTCAACGAGGGGGGGGGAGCTACAGGCCCAAAACCTTCGACCCTTCTTTCTATATGGGGGTGCCCAGGGCACCTCATCTTGTCATTTTGTTGCTCATTCCCCTTAGGCCGAAGTGTTTGGCCTTTACTTCGGAGCGCCCGCTCACGCTTCGCTGACCTATCACGTGGTAAAGAGAAGAGAGTACGAAAGAACTGTAAATAGAGCAGACCGCAGAAAGATTCTAAATATGACAAGTCCCCCATGGATTCGATAATAAGGAAATGAAGAACGGGAACGAAACGAAATAAAGCATTTCTAGCGGATGAGCTTCTCTCCATTTTGTCTGGTAATAGAATAGGGCGGCTTGCTTTGACCAACACTCCACTTTTTGCTCTGTCCATGGAGCGTATGAATTTCCTTAAGTGTAGATAGACCAAAAAAGGGAATAAAGGGATAGGAATAGGAATTGTAGTACCATTGGAAGAAGAGGCACCAGTGGGAACATCTCTACTGACGAACCATTTCAATAGTACGGGTGCTGCCGTGCCACGGGGCACGACCATGGAAGTAATGAAAAAGAAGAAGTTTTGTAGTTGGACCATCTGCTCTATCCATTTGATTTGAGCTTCTCCAGAGAAGATGAGACGCTAAAAATGAAAGTGTTCGCAACGCATACTGAAAAAGGGTACCTATGTTGCCGACCATTAATGACTAGTTCGAAGACCGGGAGCAGGGGCACGTGCCAAGAAAGATTTGTTACTTTCCCTATGGTTTTTGAATGTTTTCAATAAAACCTTCTCATAGAAGTATTTTCACAAAGTTTTCAGTAATATTAGTAGATGCTATTCGAACCATTCCTTTTATTAAGATTTGAATTCTTATTCTTATTATTATCTAATTATTCTTTTTTTTCATGTATATGCGTCAGACACAATCTACTAATTGATCTATATTCTGATACCCTACTATATCATAGTCTCTACTACTAGTATTTTTAATACCTCAGGAGCTCATGAGACTCTTTGAGTGAAATTCATAAGTCTCAATTCCCGAGCGATCGCACCAAAAACTCGAGTTCCTTTTGGATTTCCTTCTTGATCAATGAAAACCGTCATCATATCGTATTATCATACCATTGTCACGTTTGAGTTCTTTACATGTACATACAATTACAGCTCGTCTTACTTCTGTCTGATCTTTCTAGAGGCATTTTGGGCACTGCTTCTTTGATTACAGCAACAATAACGTCACCAATATGAGCATATCAGTGATTACCAGCTCCTAAGATTCGAATACATATCAATTCGATAGCCCCACTCCGTTGTTATCCGCTACATTCAAAAGGGTCTGAGTGAGATGGATCTTGGAAGTCTGGTTTTTGATTGGATAGTGATCTCGGGCACGAGTGGTTGATCTTCGCGGGCCGTGAATGGCCATGGAAAGGAGTATTGATGTCAATATGTTCGATCGAGAAGATTGGACGATGAAAGACGGATCCTTTGTGGTTTGAATAATAGGCTGTGGTCTCGATATTGGGCTATGGGCTGATTGCTTTCTGTATGAGCCTCTTGTGATTGGGCTCTCGTGGGTGGATTACCCGATGTGTACTCATCTTTCAACAAAGAGGAGAAGACATAACCAGAAGAATTGTGAGAAATAAGTCAATTTATCAAGTTGCGGCATTTCGATTTGGATTTCAAATAAGAAAGACAGAAAAAGACTCCTGCGCCCTCGAGAGCATTCTCTTTCACTTGCATTTCTTCCTGAAGTTGGCTCCAAGACCTGTCCAGCCTTGATTTTCCCAGTTATTACTCGAGCGCGCTGAGGCAACTCTGAACTAAGCTCAGGGGAGGGGTAGTAGGTATGCTTCAAACCCTCCGGCACCTTGAAGAACGATGGCACTAGATCGGGAAAGATGAATGACCAATGAGGACATGACAATGGGGGAAGTTGGTAATAGAGAATCCTCCCTTCTTCTTTGCTTTCTTGCCTGAAAAAATCCAAAACTAACCATTGGAACCTCATGGGCTACCGAGTTAGGAGATTCATTTTATTTATTACTTTTACCTTTTTTTACAAAGTTATTCTAAAAGATAAGAGCTAACCGACCATCCTGATTGAATGTTTGAGTACTCGGAGTCTCTCGTAAGTATGGAAAGAAAGTCTCTTCTTTCCACAACTCCTAAATTTCCCATCAGCCTATCCAATCTAATTCCAGACAGAGTCAGTAGACCTTACTTTAGTGTAGGTAGTGTCAGATAATTAGGAAGTCTTGATAGTCTTTCGTATAATCTCTTCTTCAATCCTAGGAGCAAAAAAGGAATGTCCTTTAGGGACCTTTGGATACCAAGATTTCCGACCTCTTACTTTCGTAGTTATGAATTGCGGAATAGAATCAATTATGAAATTCATAAGTATATATCCCTCATCCCTATTGGTATCGGTTTGGGCCACTGCCCAGAACCCTGCCAGAGCCCTATTTTTAAGAAGAAATTGATAGTCTTTTTTAGAACTAGAACTATGGTAAAATCTAGTATCGACAGGCCTAGTTCTTTTCCTTTGCTTATGCAGGGCAAGAATTTGTCGAGTTCAATCAGTACAATAAGAAATCCTAAGTATTTTTATGGTCAGGCGACACCCAGATTTGAACTGGGGATAAAGGATTTGCAGTCCCCATGCCTTACCGCTTGGCCATGCCACCAAATCCGATCCAAAATTGAGCAAAATCTTATTCATCCACATTATTTTACTAATTTTTATTCGTAGGAGGGGATTATTAAACCCTTTTTGATTTTTTAGATCATTGAATCCCTTTGTACTTATCCCTTTCCAATCCCTTTTAATAAATTCATTCCTGTTTTTTATTGGACCCAGTTTTATTCTCTTCGATTGATTGTATCTCAAAACACACATTACTTAAATACCTTCTCTTCTATTGAAAAGAGAAAGGATTTCCAGTCACAGACTGCCAAATTGAGGAAAAATTGGAACCATTAACTATATTATTAGTTACTATTACTTATTTCGATATTTTCTATTTGTTAGTAGTGAACGGTTCTAAAATGGGTATTGTATCCCAAATAATGTTTCCTTAATGGCATAACAAAATCAAATTGATTTACGGCTAATCAGTATCAATTAAAAAAAGAGAATTATGATATTGATATAGTGTGACCTGACCCCTGTTGCTCCAAGTGAAATTCTTTCTAGGGTTCTTAACGATATTCTCCATTTTTTCCCTTTCCCTACAATAAAGTATAGTCTAAAGGCTAGCACGCACCATTCCTCGCTTATGATAATCTAAGGCCAAAAATAAAGAAGGCTCACACCATAATAATACATACCCTTTTTCCTCGATCGTCAAGGTCGTGGATTTGGATCGATTTCGGTTTTACGGGCTTCATACATTGTTAAGAAAAGTACTCGGTATTGGAAAGCATCACGTTCTGGCCACACACAAAAGAAGTCGGTGGAAGGTATGGAATTTCTCGGCTGAAGGTCAAAAAGAAAGCAATCGCCAATGCTCTCGGTTCCAGCAACGAGTCTTTTCTCTGAGAATTAAGGAAAACAAACAAACCTTGTCTGTCTATGTTCACCTTGACATGAAAGACTCTTTTCCTAACCCGACTGTTCTACCTGGCTAGTTCACTTCACTTTTCGAGGGATCCTGGATTGGAGTTCACTTGTCTATGAGTGTCCGAACAGCTTCAGATCCTTCCAAGGCGCAGGGGTTCTCTCTCCATTCACTTTGAGCTGGGTTTCTTGTGATCTTTTTAGTAGTTTTTCCGTCCAATTTTATGGTAAATTAAGTCTTACGCAGCTGTCCCCAAGGATGTCCATTCCATTCGGTAGGGACTCCATCTCGCATTCGATCTCCCTCCTTTCCCTGAAAGAGTCGAGGTCTCTCTGGACTTCTCTTTTGCCTCTCTCCCAGATTCAGAAAAAGGGAGGAAGAGGGCCTCTCGACGGGAGTGATTCCCCGAAAAGAGATCGTTCCCAGCATCCTCGAGTTCGTAGTCAAACTCACCTTCATCCACCTTTCATGGACTGGCGCAGGCAAGCGCTGATGTCTGGAGCAGGAGATGGAAGCTTGGGTTGAGGAGGCTGTCAACGAGTCATCAAAGGCGATGGATTGGTTATATTCGGATTCGTTTGATTTTGATTTTCTTTTTTTTGGTTGTGAGAGGTCTGAGTCCACAGCTGGGGAAGAGTTGTCAGATGACAATTGAAGTAGGGGTCTGCCTCTTTCAAAGGGAAGCAAGAGTCTCATAAGGAAGGAGATCCTGCACAGACCAATCCCAATCAGGAAGAGAGTCTTGTTGTCAATGAAAGCAATTTTTCTATGTCACATATCTGCCTATCTCGTGTTGTGAGCTATAAAGTACCCACTAGGGGGGTGGACCAAGAAAGAGGCAGGCGATTGGGTCCTTCCCATCCTCTGTGATGTCAGTCTCTTTGTCATTCTTTCACCCTTGCTGAGTAGCGAAGTGAGCATACTCAAGATCCAATTCATCAATCATTTGAGTTGGTACGAACATAGGAATCCAGACTCCGCTTGATTCGATCTTCAGTTTCGACCTTCATCAGTCAGGAAAAAGAAGAAGGACCCACTTATTCCACTCGGAGAGACCGAACCAGGCAACAACAAAAAAAGAAAAACTGAAGGAAGTTCTCTTTCCATTCCAACTAAACTAAGTGAAAAAAGGGGGAGAGCAAAACATAAACACAGGAACAAAGAAACCATGTCCAAACCAACGAGTCCTTTGGTCGACTCTAAAGAATGTATTGGGAGTTGGGAGTTAGCTGTCTCATAGGAGTGATAGCTGGGTTTTTCACGGAGTTTCTTCGTACGATTGAAAAAAAGAGTGCTCTAGGTCGGAGAAAACAAGAAGAAGATTGTTCACCAGTCTGTCTCCCAACCTCTTTAAAGCAGCTACCTACCGTGATCTGGTCTTGGGACAGCATTGGCACCCCCGTTTGCTGGATCTTCTAGGCACTCTAAAGCGCTTCCACGAGAGACAGATGGACTTTGAGTTATAGACGGAGAAGAGCCTTTAGAGGATCAAGAGTGATTCCTCAATAAAACAAATGGGATTTTGAGGGAGGGTTGAACGCGATGTACTGAAGGGTTCGCTTTCGCTAATCGGCGCCAATCTTTCCTACTGTGAATTTCCCAGGTCGGGAGGGGCCCTTTCCTTCTACCTTACCGAACCCATTCACCAATGATTGGATCACTCAAAGCTAAAGACCAATTCCTTCCTTTTAGGTGGTCTAGGTGGCTGGGATACTATGCCCTTCTTTTTAGAGGCTCAAAGACGAGTTCTTTGAAGGAAGCAAAAGAACCCATGTGTCTCGGATGAAGTCTACCCTCTTTTTGTGCCGGGAAGAAGAATGAGATCCAACTCAAAGTCAAGGAAAGCGGCCTAGACCACTGACTTTTGATGGAAGGCTTCTGAACATGGATTGGTCTGATAAAGCCAATTTTTCGGCGAATCAAATATTTTCTGAGAGCACTAGACCTTCTCTCTTTCAGGATTGATTCCCACTCACTGCCTGATAGCAGGCTTGGCCCATGAGACCTATTGTCTTATTGTACTGGCTCACTTCACTACTTTGGAGGATGGGTTTTTTCCCTTTTTGGTTCGCAACCGCTCTAACCCATCGAGAAGCTCCATCCAAATTGGAGTTGATGTGAGCACTTCCCCAGATGCAGAGGCTTTTTCTACGAAAGGGTGGGAGCATAAAATGTAGGTGAGTCAATTGCGTGTGGCCTTCAAGTATTTCGTATTGTAACAATATTCGATCGGCATCCAAACAAAGGTGCATGTACGGTTCCTAAGGGATACAATTTTGTCCTAATCATCGAGAAAGATAAAATAAGTTGATAGCGCGATCTCGTACTAACACATACTCTCTAAATATTGAAGAACTTGCATGCGGCCTTCAAGCCACAACCGCGGTATGGGTTCTGATCTCAGACTTTGGTTTGAGGGCTGCTGGCCCCTTCGCGTCGACAAGGAAACTGTGGACGACAATGGGTTTAGAATTCGAATAAAACAAAGACCCTATCGAACAAATAGAGGAAAGGGTGGAAAGGGGAAAAAGTAAAGTATAAGCGACATATGGCACGAAAAGGAAATCCAATTTCGGTAAGACTTGATCTGAATCTTTGTTCAGATCCAAGTCGGTTCAGTGAGGGCGACCGCGAAAGTCACCGAATGGGTTTGGTCCGTGTTTTCCTGATCTTTGTTTGTCCCCCCAAAAAAGGCGTCAGAGGACGTTGCTGAAGGAAATATGCCCTAGAGGCAATAATAAAGTTATTATTTATTTCCTTATATCATGATAAATGTTTATTATTCATGCTAGAATTGTATTAACCGGAAACATAATACATGTGTGAATACATAGACCAACAGAGTGTCACTAGTATGCCTCTACTTGACTAGCTCGTTAATCAAAGATGGTTATGTTTCCTAACCATGAACAAAGAGTTGTTATTTGATTAACGAGGTCACATCATTAGTAGAATGATCTGATTGACATGACCCATTCCATTAGCTTAGCACCCGATCGTTTAGTATGTTGCTATTGCTTTCTTCATGACTTATACATGTTCCTATAACTATGAGATTATGCAACTCCCGTTTACCGGAGGAACACTTTGGGTACTACCAAACGTCACAACGTAACTGGGTGATTATAAAGGAGTACTACAGGTGTCTCCAATGGTAGATGTTGGGTTGGCGTATTTCGAGATTAGGGTTTGTCGCTCCGATCGTCGGAGAGGTATCTCTGGGCCCTCTCGGTAATGCACATCACATAAGCCTTGCAAGCACTTCAACTAATATGTTAGTTGTGAGATGATGTATTACGGAACGAGTAAAGAGACTTGCCGGTAACGAGATTGAACTAGGTATTGGATACCGACGATCGAATCTCGGGCAAGTAACATACCGATGACAAAGGGAACAACGTATGTTGTTATGCGGTCTGACCGATAAAGATCTTCGTAGAATATGTAGGAGCCAATATGGGCATCCAGGTCCCGCTATTGGTTATTGACCGGAGACGTGTCTCGGTCATGTCTACATTGTTCACGAACCGTAGGGTCCGCACGCTTAACGTTACGATGACAGTTATTATGAGTTTATGCATTTTGATGTACCGAAGGTTGTTCGGAGTCCCGGATGAGATCACGGACATGACGAGGAGTCTCGAAATGGCCGAGACGTAAAGATTGATATATTGGAAGCCTATGTTTGGACATAGGAGGTGTTCCGGGTGAAATCGGGATTTTACCGGAATACCGGGAGGGTTACCGGAACCCCCCGGGAGACTAATGGGCCTATTGGGCCTTAGTGGAAAAAGAGAAAAGGGACAAGCCCATGGCTGGCCGGCGCCCCCCCTCTCCCCAAGTCCTAGTAGGACTAGGATAGGGGGCCGGCCCCCCTTCTCTCTCTTTTCCCCCCGGGAGTCCTAATTGGATTAGGATTGGGGGGAGGAGTCCTACTCCCGGTGGGAGTAGGACTCCCCTGCGCCTCCTCTCCCTGGCCGGCCGGCTCCCCCTCCTCCAACCTTTATATACGGGGGCAGGGGGCACCCCAAGACACACAACTTGATCCTTGAGATCGTTCCTTAGCCGTGTGCGGTGCCCCCTGCCACCAAATTCCACCTCGATCGTACCGTTGTAGTGCTTAGGCGAAGCCCTGCATCGGTAGTACATGAAGATCGTCATCACGCCGTCGTGCTGACGGAACTCTTCCTCGACGCTTTGCTGGATCGGAGCCCGAGGAACGTCATCGAGCTGTACGTGTGCTAAGAACTCGGAGGTGCCGGAGTAACGGTGCTTGGATCGGTCGGATCGGGAAGAAGACGTACGACTACTTCCTCTACGTTGTGTGATCGCTTCCGCAGTCGGTCTGCGTTGGTACGTAGACAACACTCTCCCCTCTCGTTGCTGTGCATCACCATGATCTTGCGTGTGCGTAGGAAAATTTTCGAAATTACTGCATTCCCCAACAGTGGCATCCGAGCCTAGGTTTTATGGTTTGATGTTATATGCACGAGTAGAACACAAGTGAGTTGTGGGCGATACAAGTCATACTGCCTACCAGCATGTCATACTTTGGTTCGGCGGTATTGTTGGGTGAGACGATCCGGACCAACCTTACGCGTACTCTTACGCGAGACCGGTTCCCTCGACGTGCTTCGCACACAGATGGCTTGCGGAAGACTGTCTCTCCAACTTTAGTTGAACCAAGTGTGACTACGCCCGGTCCTTGAGAAGGTTAAAACGGAGTCTATTTGACGAACTATCGTTGTGGTTTTGATGCGTAGGTGAGATGAGTTCTTACTTAAGCCCGTAGCAGCCACGTAAAACTTGCAACAACAAAGTAGAGGACGTCTAACTTGTTTTTGCAGGGTATGTTGTGATGTGATATGGTCAAGGCATGATGCTGATTTTATTGTATGAGATGATCATGTTTTGTAACCGAGTTATCGGCAACTGGAAGGAGCCATATGGTTGTCGCTTTATTGTATGCAATGCAATCGCGATGTAATGCTTTACTTTATTACTAAACGGTAGTGATAGTCGTGGAAGCATAAGATTGGCGAGACGACAACGATGCTACGATGGAGATCAAGGTGTCGCGCCGGTGACGATGGTGATCATGACGGTGCTTCGGAGATGGAGATCACAGGCACAAGATGATGATGGCCATATCATATCACTTATATTGATTGCATGTGATGTTTATCCTTTTATGCATCTTATCTTGCTTTGATTGACGGTAGCATTATAAGATGATCTCTCACTAAAATTATCAAGAAGTGTTCTCCCTGAGTATGCACCGTTGCAAAAGGTCGTCGTGCCCAGACACCACGTGATGATCGGGTGTGATAAGCTCTACGTCCAAATACAACAGGTGCAAAACAGTTGCACACGCAGAATACTCAGGTTATACTTGACGAGCCAAGCATATACAGATATGGCCTCGGAACACGGAGACCGAAAGGTCGAGCGTGAATCATATAGTAGATATGATCAACATAACGATGTTTACCATTGAAAACTACTCCATCTCACGTGATGATCGGTTATGGTTTAGTTGATTTGGATCACGTGATCACTTAGAGGATTAGAGGGATGTCTATCTAAGTGGGAGTTCCTAAGTAATTTGATTAACTGAACTTAAACTTATCATGAACTTAGTACCTGATAGTATCTTGCTTGTTTATGTTGATTGTAGATAGATGGCTCGTGCTATTGTTCCGTTGAATTTTAATGCGTTCCTTGAGAAAGCAAAGTTGAAAGATGATGGTAGCAATTACACGGACTGGGTCCGTAACCTGAGGATTATCCTCATTGCTGCACAGAAGAATTACGTCCTGGAAGCACCGCTGGGTGACAGGCCTGCTGCTGGAGCAACGCCAGATGTTATGAACGTCTGGCAGAGCAAAGCTGATGACTACTCGATAGTTCAGTGTGCCATGCTTTACGGCTTAGAATCGGGACTTCAACGACCTTTTGAACGTCATGGTGCATATGAGATGTTCCAGGAGTTGAAGTTAATATTTCAAGCAAATGCCCGAATTGAGAGATATGAAGTCTCCAATAAGTTCTATAGCTGTAAGATGGAGGAGAACAGTTCTGTCAGTGAGCATATACTCAAGATGTCTGGGTATAATAATCACTTGATTCAGATGGGAGTTAATCTTCCAGATGACTGCGTCATTGACAGAATTCTCCAATCACTGCCACCAAGCTACAAGAGCTTCGTGATGAACTATAATATGCAAGGGATGAACAAGACTATTCCCGAGCTCTTCGCAATGCTGAAAGCTGCGGAGGTAGAAATCAAGAAGGAGCATCAAGTGTTGATGGTTAGCAAAACCACTAGTTTCAAGAAAAAGGGCAAAGGGAAGAAGAAGGGAAACTTCAAGAAGAACAGCAAGCAAGTTGCTGCTCAGGAGAAGAAACCCAAGTCTGGACCTAAGCCTGAAACTGAGTGCTTCTACTGCAAGCAGACTGGTCACTGGAAGCGGAACTGCCCCAAGTATTTGGCGGATAAGAAGGATGGCAAAGTGAGCAAAGGTATATGTGATATACATGTTATTGATGTGTACCTTACTAGAGCTCGCAGTAGCACCTGGGTATTTGATACTGGTTCTGTTGCTAATATTTGCAACTCGAAACAGGGACTATAGAATAAGCGGACACTAGCAAAGGACGAGGTGACGATGCGCGTGGGAAACGGTTCCAAAGTCGATGTGATCGCGGTCGGCACGCTACCTCTACATCTACCTTCGGGATTAATATTAGACCTAAATAATTGTTATTTGGTGCCAGCGTTGAGCATGAACATTATATCTGGATCTTGTTTAATGCGAGACGGTTATTCATTTAAATCAGAGAATAATGGTTGTTCTATTTATATGAATAATATCTTTTATGGTCATGCACCCTTGAAGAGTGGTCTATTCTTGTTGAATCTCGAAGATAGTGATACACATATTCATAATGTAGAAGCCAAAAGATGCAAAGTTAATAATGATAGTGCAACTTACTTGTGGCACTGCCGTTTGGGTCATATCGGTGTAAAGCGCATGAAGAAACTCCATACTGATGGGCTTTTGGAACCACTTGATTATGAATCACTTGGTACTTGCGAACCGTGCCTCATAGGCAAGATGACTAAAACACCGTTCTCCGGTACTATGGAGAGAGCAACAGATTTATTGGAAATCATGCATACCGATGTATGTGGTCCGATGAATATTGAGGCTCGTGGCGGATATCGTTATTTTCTCACCTTCACAGATGATTTAAGCAGATATGGGTATATCTACTTAATGAAACATAAGTCTGAAACATTTGAAAAGTTCAAAGAATTTCAGAGTGAAGTTGAAAATCATCGTAACAAGAAAATAAAGTTTCTACGATCTGATCGTGGAGGAGAATATTTGAGTTACGAGTTTGGTGTACATTTGAAAAATTGTGGAATAGTTTCACAACTCACGCCACCCGGAACACCACAACGTAATGGTGTGTCCGAACATCGTAATCGTACTTTACTAGATATGGTGCGATCTATGATGTCTCTTACTGATTTACCGCTATCGTTTTGGGGTTATGCTTTAGAGACGGCCGCATTCACGTTAAACAGGGCACCATCAAAATCCGTTGAGACGACACCTTATGAACAATGGTTTGGCAAGAAACCAAAGTTGTCGTTTCTTAAAGTTTGGGGCTGCGATGCTTATGTGAAAAAGCTTCAACCTGATAAGCTCGAACCCAAATCGGAGAAGTGTGTCTTCATAGGATATCCAAAGGAAACTATTGGATACACCTTCTATCACAGATCCGAAGGCAAGACTTTTGTTGCTAAGTTCGGAAACTTTCTAGAGAAGGAGTTTCTCTCGAAAGAAGTGAGTGGGAGGAAAGTAGAACTTGACGAGGTAACTGTACCTGCTCCCTTATTGGAAAATAGTACATCACAGAAAACTGTTTCTGCGACACCTATACCAATCAGTGAGGAAGCTAATGATGATGATCATGAAGCTTCAGAACAAGATACTACTGAACCACGTAGATCAACCAGGGTAAGATCCGCACCAGAGTGGTACGGTAATCCAGTTCTGGAAGTCATGATGCTAGATCATGATGAACCTACGAACTATGAAGAAGCGATGGTGAGCCCAGATTCCGCAAAATGGCTTGAGGCCATGAAATCTGAGATGGGATCCATGTATGAAAACAAAGTATGGACTTTGGTTGACTTTCCCGATGATCGGCAAGCAATTGAGAATAAATGGATCTTCAAGAAAAAGACTGACGCTGACGGTAATATTACTGTCTATAAAGCTCGACTTGTTGCGAAAGGTTTTCGACAAGTTCAAGGAGTTGACTACGATGAGACCTTCTCACCCGTAGCGATGCTTAAGTCCGTCAGAATAATGTTAGCAATTGCCGCATTTTATGATTATGAAATATGGCAGATGGATGTCAAAACTGCATTCCTGAATGGATTTCTGGAAGAAGAGTTGTATATGATACAACCAGAAGGTTTTGTCGATCCAAAGGGAGCTAACAAAGTATGCAAACTCCAGCGATCCATTTATGGACTGGTGCAAGCATCTCGGAGTTGGAATAAACGCTTTGATAGTGTGATCAAAGCATTTGGCTTTATACAGACTTTTGGAGAAGCCTGTATTTACAAGAAAGTGGGTGGGAGCTCTGTAGCATTTCTGATATTATATGTGGATGACATATTGCTAATTGGAAATGATATAGAATTTCTGGATAGCATAAAGGGATACTTGAATAAAAGTTTTTCGATGAAAGACCTCGGGGAAGCTGCTTACATATTAGGCATAAAGATCTATAGAGATAGATCTAAACGCTTAATTGGACTTTCACAGAGCACATACCTTGACAAGATTTTGAAGAAGTTCAAAATGGATCAAGCAAAGAAAGGGTTCTTGCCTGTGTTACAAGGTATGAAGTTGAGTAAGACTCAATGCCCGACCACTGCAGAAGATAGAGAGAAAATGAAAGATGTTCCCTATGCTTCAGCCATAGGCTCTATCATGTATGCAATGCTGTGTACCAGACCTGATGTGTGCCTTGCTATAAGCTTAGTAGGGAGGTACCAAAGTAATCCAGGAATGGATCACTGGACAGCGGTCAAGAACATCCTGAAATACCTGAGAAGGACTAAGGATATGTTTCTCATATATGTGTTGGGTAACGTAGCAGAAATTCAAAAATTTTCCTACGTATCACCAAGATCTATCTATGGAGAGACCAGCAACGAGTAGAAAGAGAGTGCATCTACATACCCTTGTAGATCGCTAAGCGGAAGCGTTCAAGTGAACGGGGTTGATGGAGTCGTACTCGTCGTGATTCAAATCACCGATGACCAAGTGCCGAACGGACGGCACCTCCGCGTTCAACACACGTACAGCCCGGTGACGTCTCCCACGCCTTGATCCAGCAAGGAGAGAGGGAGAGGATGAGGAAGACTCCTTCCAGCAGCAGCACAACGGCGTGGTGTTGATGGAGGAGCGTGGCAATCCTGCAGGGCTTCGCCAAGCACCACAGAAGAGGAGGAAGAGGAGAGGCAGGGCTGCACCAATAGAGGGAGAAAACTCATCTGTTGGCAGCCCCAAAACCTCAAGTATATATAGGGGGGAAGGGGGCTGCGCCCCCCTTTAGGGTTTCCCACCCCAAGGGGTGCGGCCAGCCCTAGATCCATCTAGGGGGGCGGCCAAGAAGGGGGAGAGGGGAAGGAACCCACTAGGTGGGCCTTAAGGCCCAACTGGACTAGGGTTTGCCCCCTCCCACTCATCCTTGCGCCTTGGGCCCCTTGTGGGGGGCGCACCAGCCCTCCTAGGGGCTGGTCCCCTCCCACACTTGGCCCACGCAGCCTTCTGGGGCAGGTGGCCCCACTTGGTGGACCCCCGGGACCCTCCCGGTGGTCCCGGTACGTTACCGATAAACCCCGAAACTCTTCCGGTGTCCAAAACAGGACTTCCCATATATAAATCTTTACCTCCGGACCATTCCGGAACTCCTCGTGACGTCCGGGATCTCATCCGGGACTCCGAACAACATTCGGTAACCACATACTAACTTCCTTTATAACCCTAGCGTCATCGAACCTTAAGTGTGTAGACCCTACGGGTTCGGGAGACATGCAGACATGACCGAGACGTTCTCCGGTCAATAACCAACAGCGGGATCTGGATACCCATGTTGGCTCCCACATGTTCCACGATGATCTCATCGGATGAACCACGATGTCAAGGACTTAATCAATCCCGTATTCAATTCCCTTTGTCTATCGGTACGATACTTGCCCGAGATTCGATCGTCGGTATCGCGATACCTTGTTCAATCTCGTTACCGGCAAGTCTCTTTACTCGTTCCGTAACACATCATCCCGTGATCAACTCCTTGATCACATTGTGCACATTATGATG
Organism: Triticum monococcum; assembly: GCA_034509565.1. Taxonomy (NCBI): domain Eukaryota; kingdom Viridiplantae; phylum Streptophyta; class Magnoliopsida; order Poales; family Poaceae; genus Triticum; species Triticum monococcum. The sequence continues at coordinate 581,563,132 of CM067843.1, forward strand.
ATGTCCTACCGAGTGGGCCCAGAGATACCTCTCCGTCACACGGAGTGACAAATCCCAGTCTCGATTCGAGCCAACCCAACAGACATTTTCGGAGATACCTGTAGTGCACCTTTATAGTCACCCAGTTACGTTGTGACGTTTGGTACACCCAAAGCATTCCTACGGTATCCGGGAGTTGCACAATCTCATGGTCTAAGGAAATGATACTTGACATTAGCAAAGCTTTAGCATACGAACTACACGATCTAGTGCTATGCTTAGGATTGGGTCTTGTCCATCACATCATTCTCCTAATGATGTGATCCCGTTATCAACGACATCCAATGTCCATGGTTAGGAAACCGTAACCATCTATTGATCAACGAGCTAGTCAACTAGAGGCTTACTAGGGACATGGTGTTGTCTATGTATCCACACATGCATCTGAGTTTCCTATCAATACAATTATAGCATGGATAATAAACGATTATCATGAACAAGGAAATATAATAATAACTTATTTATTATTGCCTCTAGGGCATATTTCCAACAGTCTCCCACTTGCACTAGAGTCAATAATCTAGTTCACATCGCCATGTGATTACCACTCACAGGTCACATCACCATGTGACTAACACCCAAGAGTTTACTAGAGTCAGTAGTCTAGCTCACATCACTATGTGATTAACACTCAATGAGTTCTAGGTTTGATCATGTTGCTTGTGAGAGAGGTTTTAGTCAACGGGTCTAAACTTTTCAGATCCGTGTGTGCATTACAAATCTCTACGTCATCTCCTAGATGCAGCTACCACGTTCTATTTGGAGCTATTCCAAATAACTGTTCTACTTGGAGCTATTCTAAATTGTTGCTCCATTATACGTATCCGGTATCTCTACTCAGAGCTATCCGGATAGGTGTTAAGCTTGCATTGACGTAACCCTTTACGACGAACTCTTTTACCACCTCCATAATCGAGAAAAATTCCTTAGTCCACTAGTTACTAAGGATAACTTTGACCGCTGTCCTGTGATCCATTCTTGGATCACTCTTGTACCCCTTGACTGACTCATGGCAAGGCACACTTCAGGTGCGGTACACAGCTTAGCATACTGTAGAGCCTATGTCTTAAGCATAGCGGACGACCTTCGTCCTTTCTCTCTATTCTGCCGTGGTCGAGCTTTAAGTCTTAACTTCATACCTTACAACTCAGGCAAGAACTCTTTCTTTGACTGATCCATCTTGAACACCTTCAAGATCATGTCAAGGTATGTGCTCATTTGAAAGTACCATTAAGCGTTTTGATCTATCCTTATAGATCTTGATGCTCAATGCTCAAGTAGCTTAATCCAGGCTTTCCATTGAAAAACACTTTTCAAATAACCCTATATGCTTTCTTAGAAATTCTACATCATTTCTGATCAACAATATGTCAACACCATATACTCATCAGAAATTCTATAGTGCTCCCACTCACTTCTTTGGAAATACAAGTTTCTCGTAAACTTTGTATACACCCAAATCTTTGATCTTCTCATCAAAGCATACATTCCAACTCCGAGATGCTCACTCCAGTCCTTAGAAGGATTGCTAGAACTTTGCATACTTATTAGCATATTTCAGGATTGACAAAACCTTCCGGTTGTATCACATACAACCTTTCCTCAAGAAAATCATGAGGAAACAATGTTTTGACATCCTATCTGCAAGATTTCATAAATAATGCAGTAATCGCTAATATAATTCCAATAGACTCTTAGCATCGCTACGAGTGAGAAAATCTCATCGTAGTCAACTCCTTGAACTTGTCGGAAAACATCTTAACGACAAGTCGAGCTTTCTTAATGGTGACATTTACCATCATTGTCCGTCTTTCTTTTAAAATCCATCTGTACTCAACAGCCTTACGACCATCAAGTAGTTCTTCCAAAGTCTACACTTTGTTTTCATATATGGATCCTCTCTCGGATTATATGGCCTCGAGCCATTTATCGGAATCCGGGCCCACCATCGCTTCTCCATAGCTCGTAGGTTCATTGTTGTCTCGCAACATGACTTCCAAGACAGGATTACGTACCACTCAGAAGTAGTACGCATCCTTGTCATCCTATGAGGTTTGGGAGTGACTTGATCCGAAGTCTCGTGATCAATATCATAAGCTTCCACTTCAATTGGTGTAGGTGCCACAGGAACAATTTCCTGTGCCCTGCCACACACTAGTTGAAGAGACGGTTCAATAACCTCATCAAGTTTCCACCATCCTCCCACTCAATTCTTTCGAGAGAAACTTTTCCTCGAGAAAGGACCCGATTCTAGAAACAATCCCTTATTGCTTTCGGATCTGAGACAGGAGGTATACCCAACTGTTTTGGGTGTCCTATGAAGATGCATTTATCCGCTTTGGGTTCGAGCTTATCGGCCTGAAACTTTTTCACATAAGCGTCGCAGCCCCAAACCTTTTAAGAAATGACAGCTTAGGTTTCTCTAAACCATAGTTCATATGGTGTCACCTCATCGGGATTACGTGGTGCCCTATTTAAAGTGAATGTGGTCGTCTCTAATGCCTAACCCATAAACTATTGTGGTAATTTGATAAGAGACATCATGGTATGCATCATATCCAATAGGGTGCAGTTATGATGTTCGGACACACCATCACACTATGGTGTTCCAGGCTGTATTAGTTGTGAAACAATTTCCACAATGTCTTAATTCTGTGCCCAACTCGTGATTCAGATATTTATCTCTATGATCATATCATAGATACTTTATCCTCTCGTCACGACGATCTTTAAACTTCACCCTGAAATTACTTGAACCTTTCAATAATTCAGACTCGTGATTCATCAAGTAAATATACTCAACAAAATCATCTGTGAAGTAAGAACATAACGATATCCACTACATGCCTCAGCACTTATTTGACTGCACACATCAAAATGTATTACTTCCAACAAGTTGCTTTCTAGTTCCATTTTACTGAAACCGAGGCTTTCAGTCATTTTGCCCATGTGGTATGATTTGCATGTCTCAACTGATTCAAAATCAAGTGAGTCCAAACGGTCCATTTGCATGGAGTTTCTTCATGCATATACACCAATAGACATGGTTCGCATGTCTCAAACTTTTCAAAAACGAGTGAGCCCAAGGATCCATCAACATGGAGCTTCATCATGCGTTTTATACCGATATGACTTACGTGGCAGTGCCACAAGTAGGTGGTACTATCTCATATATCTTTTGGCATGAACATGTGTATCACTACGATCGAGATTCAACAAACAATTCATTTTAGGTGGAAGACCATTGAAGGTATTATTCAAATAAACAGAGTAACCATTATTCTCCTTAAATGAATAACCGTATCGCGATAGTCATAATCCAATCATGTCTATGCTCAACGCAAACACCAGTCTCGATGGTAGAGGGAGCGTGCGATGCTTGATCATATCAACATCGTCAGCTCACCTTTAGCTAGTCTCCGTTTATTCCGTAGCTTTTATTTCGAGTTACTGACACTTAGCAACCGAACCGGTATCTAATACCCTGGTGCTACTCGGAGTACTAGTAAAGTACTCATCAACACGACATATATCCAATATACTTCTATCGACCTTGCCAGCCTTCTTATCTACCAAGTATCTAGGGTAATTCTGCTCCAGTGGCTGTTCCCCTTATTACAGAAGCACTTAGTCTCGGGTTTGGGTTCAACCTTGGGTCTCTTCACTAGAGCAGCAGCTGAATTGCCGTTTCATGAAGTATCCCTTCTTGCCCTTGCCCTTCTTGAAACTAGTGGTTTTACTAACCATCAACAATTGATGCTCCTGCTTGACTTCTACTTTCGTGGTGTCAAACATCGCGAATATCTCAAGGATCATCATATATGTCCCTGATATATTATAGTTCATCACGAAGCTCTAGCAGCTTGGTGGTAATGACTTCGGAGAAACATCACTATTTTATTTGGAAGATAAACTCCCACTTGATTCAAGTGATTGTTGTACTCAGACAATCTGAGCACAAGCTCAACAATTGAGCTTTTCTCCTTTAGTATGTAGGCTAAGAAAATCGTCGGAGGTCTTATACCTCTTAACGTGGGCACGAGCCTGAAATCCCAATTTCAGCCCTCAAAACATCTCATATGTTTCGTGACGTTTCAAAATGTCTTTGATGCCTCAACTCTAAACCGTTTAACTGAACTATCATGTAGTTATCAAAACGTGTATGTCAGATGTTCGCAACATCTACAGATGACGTTCGAGGTTCAGCACACTGAGCGGTGCATTAAGGACATAAGCCTTCTAAGAAGCAATGAGGACAATCCTCAGTTTACGGACCTAGTCCGCATAATTGCTACTATCAACTTTCAACTAATATTTCTCTAGGAACATATCTAAACAGTAGAACTAAAGCGCGAGCTACGACATAATTTGCAAAATCCTTTTGACTATGTTCAGGATAATTAAGTTCATCTTATGAACTCCCACTCAGATAGACATCCCTCTAGTCATCTAAGTGATTACATGATCCGAGTCAACTAGGCCGTGTCCGATCATCACGTGAGACGGACTAGTCAACATCGGTGAACATCTTCATGTTGATCGTATCTTCTATACGACTCATGCTCGACCTTTCGGTCTTCTGTGTTCCGAGGCCATGTCTGTACATGCTAGGCTCGTCAAGTCAACCTAAGTGTTTGCATGTGTTCCGAGGCCATGTCTGTACATGCTAGGCTCGTCAACACCCATTGTATGTGAACGTTAGAATCTATCACACCCGATCATCACGTGGTGCTTCGAAATGACGAACTGTAGCAACGGTGCACAGTTAGGGGAGAACACTTCTTGAAATTTTAATGAGGGATCATCTTATTTACTACCGTCGTTCTAAGCAAATAAGATGTAAAAACATGATAAACATCACATGCAATCAAATAGTGACATGATATGGCCAATATCACTTTGCTCCTTTTGATCTCCATCTTCGGGGCTCCATGATCATCATCGTCACCGGCATGACACCATGATCTCCATCATCATGATCTCCATCATCGTGTCTTCTTGAAGTTGTCACGTCATCTATTACTTCTACTACTACAGCTAACGGTTAGCAATAAAGTAAAGTAATTACATGACGTTTAAGTTGACACGCAGGTCATAAATAAATAAAGACAACTCCTATGGCTCCTGCCGGTTGTCATACTCATCGACATGCAAGTCGTGATTCCTATTACAAGAACATGATCAATCTCATACATCACATATATCATTCATCACATCCTTTGGGCCATATCACATCACATAGCATACCCTGCAAAAACAAGTTAGACGTCCTCTAATTGTTGTTTGCATGTTTTACGTGGCTGCTATGGGTTTCTAGCAAGAACGTTTCTTACCTACGCAAAGACCACAACGTGATATGCCAATTGCTATTTACCCTTCATAAGGACCCTTTTCATCGAATCCGATCCGACTAAAGTGGGAGAGACAGACACCCGCTAGCCACCTTATGCAACTAGTGCATGTCAGTCGGTGGAACCAGTCTCACGTAAGAGTACGTGTAAGGTCGGTCCGGGCCGCTTCATCCCACGATGCCGCCGAATCAAGATAAGACTAGTAACGGCAAGCATATTGAACAAAATCAACGCCCACAACTACTTTGTGTTCTACTCGTGCATAGAATCTACGCAATAAACCTGGCTCTGATACCACTGTTGGGTAACGTAGCAGAAATTCAAAAATTTTCCTACGTATCACCAAGATCTATCTATGGAGAGACCAGCAACGAGTAGAAAGAGAGTGCATCTACATACCCTTGTAGATCGCTAAGCGGAAGCGTTCAAGTGAACGGGGTTGATGGAGTCGTACTCGTCGTGATTCAAATCACCGATGACCAAGTGCCGAACGGACGGCACCTCCGCGTTCAACACACGTACAGCCCGGTGACGTCTCCCACGCCTTGATCCAGCAAGGAGAGAGGGAGAGGATGAGGAAGACTCCTTCCAGCAGTAGCACAACGGCGTGGTGTTGATGGAGGAGCGTGGCAATCCTGCAGGGCTTCGCCAAGCACCACAGAAGAGGAGGAAGAGGAGAGGCAGGGCTGCACCAATAGAGGGAGAAAACTCATCTGTTGGCAGCCCCAAAACCTCAAGTATATATAGGGGGGAAGGGGGCTGCGCCCCCCTTTAGGGTTTCCCACCCCAAGGGGTGCGGCCAGCCCTAGATCCATCTAGGGGGGCGGCCAAGAAGGGGGAGAGGGGAAGGAACCCACTAGGTGGGCCTTAAGGCCCAACTGGACTAGGGTTTGCCCCCTCCCACTCATCCTTGCGCCTTGGGCCCCTTGTGGGGGGCGCACCAGCCCTCCTAGGGGCTGGTCCCCTCCCACACTTGGCCCACGCAGCCTTCTGGGGTAGGTGGCCCCACTTGGTGGACCCCCGGGACCCTCCCGGTGGTCCCGGTACGTTACCGATAAACCCCGAAACTCTTCCGGTGTCCAAAACAGGACTTCCCATATATAAATCTTTACCTCCGGACCATTCCGGAACTCCTCGTGACGTCCGGGATCTCATCCGGGACTCCGAACAACATTCGGTAACCACATACTAACTTCCTTTATAACCCTAGCGTCATCGAACCTTAAGTGTGTAGACCCTACGGGTTCGGGAGACATGCAGACATGACCGAGACGTTCTCCGGTCAATAACCAACAGCGGGATCTGGATACCCATGTTGGCTCCCACATGTTCCACGATGATCTCATCGGATGAACCACGATGTCAAGGACTTAATCAATCCCGTATTCAATTCCCTTTGTCTATCGGTATGATACTTGCCCGAGATTCGATCGTCGGTATCGCGATACCTTGTTCAATCTCGTTACCGGCAAGTCTCTTTACTCGTTCCGTAACACATCATCCCGTGATCAACTCCTTGATCACATTGTGCACATTATGATGATGTCCTACCGAGTGGGCCCAGAGATACCTCTCCGTCACACGGAGTGACAAATCCCAGTCTCGATTCGAGCCAACCCAACAGACATTTTCGGAGATACCTGTAGTGCACCTTTATAGTCACCCAGTTACGTTGTGACGTTTGGTACACCCAAAGCATTCCTACGATATCCGGGAGTTCCACAATCTCATGGTCTAAGGAAATGATACTTGACATTAGCAAAGCTTTAGCATACGAACTACACGATCTAGTGCTATGCTTAGGATTGGGTCTTGTCCATCACATCATTCTCCTAATGATGTGATCCCGTTATCAACGACATCCAATGTCCATGGTTAGGAAACCGTAACCATCTATTGATCAACGAGCTAGTCAACTAGAGGCTTACTAGGGACATGGTGTTGTCTATGTATCCACACATGCATCTGAGTTTCCTATCAATACAATTATAGCATGGATAATAAACGATTATCATGAACAAGGAAATATAATAATAACTTATTTATTATTGCCTCTAGGGCATATTTCCAACAATATGGAGGTGACAAAGAGCTCACCGTAAGAGGTTACGTTGATGCAAGCTTTGACACTGATCCGGACGATTCTAAATCGCAAACCGGATACGTGTTTACTTTAAACGGTGGAGCTGTCAGTTGGTGCAGTTATAAACAAAGCGTCGTAGCGGGATCTACATGTGAAGCGGAGTACATAGCTGCTTCGGAAGCAGCAAACGAAGGAGTCTGGATGAAGGAGTTCATATCCGATCTAGGTGTCATACCTAGTGCATCGGGTCCAATAAAAATCTTCTGTGACAATACTGGTGCAATTGCCTTGGCAAAGGAATCCAGATTTCACAAGAGGACCAAACACATCAAGAGACGCTTCAACTCCATCCGGGATTTAGTCCAGGTGGGAGACATAGAGATTTGCAAGATACATACGGATCTGAATGTTGCAGACCCGTTGACTAAGCCTCTTCCACGAGCAAAACATGATCAGCACCAAGGCTCCATGGGTGTTAGAATCATTACTGTGTAATCTAGATTATTGACTCTAGTGCAAGTGGGAGACTGAAGGAAATATGCCCTAGAGGCAATAATAAAGTTATTATTTATTTCCTTATATCATGATAAATGTTTATTATTCATGCTAGAATTGTATTAACCGGAAACATAATACATGTGTGAATACATAGACCAACAGAGTGTCACTAGTATGCCTCTACTTGACTAGCTCGTTAATCAAAGATGGTTATGTTTCCTAACCATGAACAAAGAGTTGTTATTTGATTAACGAGGTCATATCATTAGTAGAATGATCTGATTGACATGACCCATTCCATTAGCTTAGCACCCGATCGTTTAGTATGTTGCTATTGCTTTCTTCATGACTTATACATGTTCCTATAACTATGAGATTATGCAACTCCCGTTTACCGGAGGAACACTTTGGGTACTACCAAACGTCACAACGTAACTGGGTGATTATAAAGGAGTACTACAGGTGTCTCCAATGGTAGATGTTGGGTTGGCGTATTTCGAGATTAGGGTTTGTCGCTCCGATCGTCGGAGAGGTATCTCTAGGCCCTCTCGGTAATGCACATCACATAAGCCTTGCAAGCACTGCAACTAATATGTTAGTTGTGAGATGATGTATTACGGAACGAGTAAAGAGACTTGCCGGTAATGAGATTGAACTAGGTATTGGATACCGACGATCGAATCTCGGGCAAGTAACATACCGATGACAAAGGGAACAACGTATGTTGTTATGCGGTATGACCGATAAAGATCTTCGTAGAATATGTAGGAGCCAATATGGGCATCCAGGTCCCGCTATTGGTTATTGACCGGAGATGTGTCTCGGTCATGTCTACAGTGTTCTCGAACCGTAGGGTCCGCACGCTTAACGTTACGATGACAGTTATTATGAGTTTATGCATTTTGATGTACCGAAGGTTGTTCGGAGTCCCGGATGAGATCACGGACATGACGAGGAGTCTCGAAATGGTCGAGACGTAAAGATTGATATATTGGAAGCCTATGTTTGGACATAGGAGGTGTTCCGGGTGAAATCGGGATTTTACCGGAATACCGGGAGGGTTACCGGAACCCCCCGGGAGACTAATGGGCCTATTGGGCCTTAGTGGAAAAAGAGAAAAGGGACAAGCCCATGGCTGGCCGGCGCCCCCCCTCTCCCCAAGTCCTAGTAGGACTAGGATAGGGGGCCGGCCCCCCTTCTCTCTCTTTTCCCCCCGGGAGTCCTAATTGGATTAGGATTGGGGGGAGGAGTCCTACTCCCGGTGGGAGTAGGACTCCCCTGCGCCTCCTCTCCCTGGCCGGCCGGCTCCCCCTCCTCCAACCTTTATATACGGGGGCAGGGGGCACCCCAAGACACACAACTTGATCCTTGAGATCGTTCCTTAGCCGTGTGCGGTGCCCCCTGCCACCAAATTCCACCTCAATCGTACCGTTGTAGTGCTTAGGCGAAGCCCTGCGTCGGTAGTACATCAAGATCGTCATCACGCCGTCGTGCTGACGGAACTCTTCCTCGACGCTTTGCTGGATCGGAGCCCGAGGAACGTCATCGAGCTGTACGTGTGCTAAGAACTCGGAGGTGCCGGAGTAACGGTGCTTGGATCGGTTGGATCGGGAAGAAGACGTACGACTACTTCCTCTACGTTGTGTGATCGCTTCCGCAGTCGGTCTGCGTTGGTACGTAGACAATACTCTCCCCTCTCGTTGCTGTGCATCACCATGATCTTACGTGTGCGTAGGAAAATTTTCGAAATTACTGCGTTCCCCAACAGTTGCAGATGTCCGGGACGGACACGACTTCTTCTAACGCTAGAAGACCACATGAAGAAACCCGGGACCAGAGCATGTCGTGAAAGACGCACACGGGACGGGCGTGCTTCGACCGTGTCTCCGGGGCACAGTTGAATGTAGATATCATGAACGCGAGGATAAGGATACCAGGCCGAGAAACCCGGGCAAGTACTCTCCTAATGTGCCGATCGCTAGCGCATCCAGGGCCCCGGCGCCCAGCTCTGCTGGAGAGGCCGTCACTAATCTGAAAAGTGCGTCTGCGGTTCGGATAGACTGATTCTGCGAACGCCTAGCCCCAGGAATCAATAAAAAAACAAGTGCTAAGTTTCATTTCAGATCAATGAATAAACCAAAAAAGAGACCATTCTCGCTCGACAGTGGAGAAAACAAATCCTGGTTGAGATGGTTAGGTAGACAGTGGTATTCCCAACCCGTCAGGGTTCAAATCCTGGTGCTCGCATTTATCCTAAATTTATTTCAGAAATTCCGGCAATACGCTTTCAGTGGGAGGAGACGTTTCCGTCGACTACGAGGCGCCTACGGTGACTTCGTAAAATTTCAAGATGATATGCCGGCTCAGTCTCTTGAAGGTGCTAATAGGGGCAGGGTATGCATGTGTGCATTCATAGGGGTGAGTGTATGCGCGTTTATATGAGCGTTTGCGTCTGTATTATGTTCAAAAAAAAAGACGGAGGTAGTAAGAAAAAACGAGAAGACCTTGCACAAGAGATGGTCTCAGTTACCAACTGGATTTGAAAGAAGACACCACTCGGCCAAGACAAGAGAACCAGCGTTTGCTCGGAAAACTTGCACCTACTAGTAGAAAATTGTCCGACCACGACCTTGTCTGCAGGCGTTTCAATGAACCACACGCAAGGCATCAGTGATCACCAGCTCACTGCCATACTGAAACCGGGAATTCCGATGCTGCCACTGCCGTGTGTACCGCAAGTGCATGAACAACCCTCGCCGCAAGCCCACTGAAGAAGACTACTGCATCCTGAAATCCTTCAAGGACTGCAGGGCTGCCTTCAAGCGTAGCTGCCCCAAGTCGGGCTGCAAGCAGCGTGCTGACCCCGGTGAGTTCTCCTTCCCTCCCGTCTTCGAGCTTATGCCTGCCTGACTCGTGAGCTTAGCCAGGCCATCTGCTCTCTGCAAATTAATTTAGAGTAAAACTTCCTTTAGTTTATAGGATAGAAAAATCGTAGGAATAGAAAAGTCATAAGAGATGAGATGACATGTATCTGAAATCCTATGAGTAGGAATAAGAAAGGAGATACCCTTTGATTCACATCATAGAATTTTTTTCATTGAGTCTAGGCTAATGTTTATTTTTCTATGAAATGTGAAGGATGGGAAGAATTTCCTCCATAGAAATAGGATTCCATTCCTACAAACCAAAGGGCTCTAAAGGATTTTTCCTACAGAAATCCTATCCTATGAAATTCCTACAAGATTCCTCTAAGCCAAAGGAGGCCTAACTGTTTCTTTGACTGACCATCTTGCTGCTGACTCTTGGCAGACATGGGTGCGGCCTTCGCAGCTGCAGCCGGTGGTCGCAACCACAGCGAGGCCAGCGGCGCTGGAGAGGAAACAGCTGCATGAGAGCTCGACTGCTGGAGGATCAGGGTGGTATGTTGGATTGGAGGACAAGAAATACTCGGCCGCAGCCCAGACTGAGAATATATGATCATAACTACGTAGAATAAATAATGCCATACCATCCTTCCTTCATACTAGTAGCTTGTTATGACTGAATGTCCTGCCACTGAGAACCTTTGCTGTCCTGGTTATATATGAACTTGAGTATGTGCTTGCCGTCTTATATATGATCAATCAATGATAAAGAGTTTGCACGTTTGCATGTCTGTATTTATCCCGCACGTCCAAAGGATTGCTGGAGATACGTTTTTTCTTTCTTTCTCGAGAAGGGGCTGTAAATACGTCTGAACAAAGAAGAGATTCAAATAAGCTAACGAGAGAAAAAAAAAGCAACATAACACACACACACACACACACACACACACACACAATGAATCACGATAATTCCGTGACACTGTCAGTCTTCCTCTGACGTGTTATCTTCTTTCTTTCTTTTGTACGAGTTGTCTTGTTAATGTTGTTACGGTCTTGCAGTAAAATATGAACCCATCTACTATATGGAACTACCTCCGTAAACAATAGTGATCTAGAACGTCTTTATACTCCTGTTCGTCCCAAAACATAAGATCATTTTTTACACCATTACTTCCTCCGTTTCAAAATAGATGACTCAGCTTTGTCCCTCCGTTCCAAAATAGATGACTCAATTTTGTAGTTAGTACAAAATTGAGTCATCTATTTTGGAACGGAGAGAGTATATTTAGGGACTGAGGGAGTACTACGTATGGCTTCCTCCATCACTTTGTAGCAGAGGGAGCATGATTTATTCATGTAGCAATGGAAGTCTTTTCTTACGAATTCTACAACGTAAACCCATACAAGCAAATCCGTCCTCCATTTCTTAAAAAAAAATACAAGCAAATCCGTGAGGTTCGCTGTAACCTCTGAGAAATCTAAATTGGTCTATACACAAGAGAGCACTATTTTCTCCCCCAAGGCCCAAGCCCTTACCAGGACCGTGAACCTACCCCGAATCCTTCCCTGCTACAGTTTTCAGCACATGCAGAGACCATCCAGGCACAATCTCCACCAAGGCCCAATCCATCATGCAACGGAATAGGAGAAAAGCATTTCTCCCGTGCACGGGAGGTCCTGTGCACGGGAGGTCCTGTGCATGGGAGGGCCGTTCATTTTTCTTGGAAATTTGATGTTGTGTGTTAATGCTCTTTGTAGTTTGTCAGATCTTCCTCTGACCACATGCAAGCATATGCTTCACCATCCCATGCTTTGTTATTTTATTTCCAAGGTTAAAACTATTTTATCTTTTAAACCAAAAGTATAATTTATGATCTGTTTGCATATTTGTGTTTATGACGAGGAGAACTTTAAAACTATACCACTTTGAACGTGTTTCAGCATGTTCTAAAAATAATCAAATTTTAGAACACATTAAAACACTATTTAAAGTACACAAAACTATGAGATACTTTGTCAAACACAATTAAAGTTCAAAGTTTTGTTTGAATAACTCACTGTTGAATTTTTGCATCGAACTAATAAATTTGTATGAAACAAGTTTGATGCATGGTAGTTTACTTGTTGAAAATATTTCCTAAAAATATATTCAATATTGGTCTTGTTTGAAAGATCTTGTTAGAAAAAACACAATTATGCAAATAGAATGTAAATCAAACTTTTATTTCAACATACAATATGCGTCTATTTATTTGGATGAAACTTGATGAGTAGAATAACATGTGAATGTATGCTAGATGAGAGAGAAAACATTATAGAGGATGTCAGTGGTCCCACATAGTAATAAATAATGCGGTGGCATGATAGAAAATCCTCTCCCAACGGAATAGTTCCTCTTTCATCGCAGCTCTGAATCTTCTCTTCTACTTATGCATCTTCTTCTTCTTCTTCCTGCCTTGTGCCACACCACAGTATCTACATCCACACTTTCTAAACGCTGCTATACCTCGCTGCATCCCCCCTTGCCTCTAAACCTCTGCAGCCCGTACCGGCACGACGCGATGGCGTCCGTGATGGTCAGGAACACGCTCTCCTCCCCGATGGTGTCTTTGATGTACCCCGACACCACCAGCTTCTCTGTCACCTGCAGCCTGGGGTTCGCCAGAGCTATCTGAATATCACCAAGAGCACGTATATATCTAAGTAAGTGATCTCATTTAAATGCACATGCAACAAATCTACGTTTCATTTTTCACCACATGCAAACCCTCCACATCACCAAGCGAGCATGCAACCATTTCACGTTCCACTTTCCACTACATGCAAGTCATCTACATTACGATTTTTATTTTTTATTGTTTCAGCAATAAATAATTGTATTTGAATGTCACAAGGCAATATAACATGCATCCACCCTTCATTTACCTCTAGGTTTTCTACCATCACATATTATTCTCTTATATTCTGATTTTATTTTCAATAATATAATTTCAGTAACAATGTGTGGGGCATTATCTAGTTTTTGGAACATATGATGAACATTTTTTAAGCACACGATGAATATATTTGTTTACTGTCACAGTTTTTTTGAAATAGACGATAAACATTTTTCAATACACGACGAACATTTTTTAAACGCAAGATGAATATTTTTTAAATAAGCAATATATATTTTTACATAGGATGAGCATTTTTTTAAAATATACATATTTTTTATAAAATCAATAAACTAAAGTATTTCGCCCAACATTTTTTAGAGTGACTTTTAAGAAACGGGAAAAATGAGAACGGACATTTCAGACAAATCAAAAGAGAGAGAAAATAAGCACGCGTGCATGTGATCATGCATGTGGCCAGCATGTTGCACCGTTGTTACACCAAGGCATAAGTTCTTTACACCTATGACATACCAGTGCTACTCATGTTTTGAAAGACTTTTGTCATGCAATTTTTTGGTTGAACAAATTCAGAAAACACCAAACGTCAATCAAAATCGATTCCTCCCACGAAAAAGAAGAAGATCAAATCAATCCCGGCCACAATAACTTGGCGCATTCTCCTTTTCCATGCACTAAAAAAATGAGAAGACCTTGCACAAGCGATGGTGTCAATTACCAACCGGATTTCAAAGAAGACGCCGCTCAGCAAAGACCAGCTTGGGTAATGTTGGAGTAGTACAAAATTGGCCGACGGCGACCTTGTCTGCAGGGGTTTAACGCCGTGACTCAGCTGATCATTTCAATGAACCACACCCAAGGCATCGGTGATCGATCACCAGTTCAGTGCCATCCTGAAACCGGAAATCACATGTAACGCGCAGAACATTATCACGTACGTACCCATCGATGCGTCCAAGGCATTTTGTCCATCAACCTGCTCTTAGATACGTCTGTCTGTGGAATACTGCTAAAATGTGCACTGATCTGAAACTGATCGTTCCTGAGCTGTTCTTCAGTTACGCGTCTACTTCATCCTTCCTTCATATTGATCAACTTGCGGCCCTGAATGCCCTGCCACTGAGAACGTTTGCGGTCCTGGTTATATATATATATATATATATATATATATATATATATATATATATATATATATATATATATATATATATATATATATATATATATATCAACTTGAGGTTGAGCATGTGCATGTCGTTTTATATATGACGATGATATGATCAATTAATGAGAAAGACTTGGCTTCTTAGTCATGAGTTTATCTCTTGTGTCAGTTAAGGATTGCTGGAGTTACGTTTTTCTTTCTTTTTCGATAGGGGGCTGGAGATACGTTTGGACACAGGAGAGATCCAAATAAGCTGACGAGAAAATAACAACAGCAGCAGCATAACACCATCGATGGCTCGCCGGCACTGGGCACTAGTTCTCTTGTTGGCAACGGTCTTGCAGTAAAACATAAACCCACTAACACTCTGCCAAATCCGATTTATGAAAAACTCGATCGAGTTCTTGCAAGCGTGGAGTGGGAACAAAAGTTCCCTCTGGTTACGGTGCAAGCTCTCTCGAGGGGAATTTCCGATCACACTCCCCTGTTCGTAGACTCGGGGGAGCCGAACCACATGGGTAACAAGAATACCTTCTCTTTCGAGATGTCATGGTTCGAACGCGAGGGGTTCTTGGATTTGATTGCCAGGGAATGGGCTAGAGGTGCAGGAGGTGCGACTGCGATTGAGCGTTGGCAGAATAAGATTAGGCATTTGAGAAGGTTCTTACGGGGATGGGCTAAGCACCTCAGTGGTGTGTATAAGATGGAAAAGGATAGACTCCTTTCTCTTATTCAGGCCCTGGACATAAAGGCCGAATCCATTATTTTACTGCCTGCTGAGCTTCAGGTTAAAAATGAGGCGGAAAAGAGGTTGAAAGAACTGCTCCGCGAAGAAGAATTGAAGTGGGCTTTGCGTGCTAAAGTGCGCAAAGTGGTCCAAGGGGACGCAAATACTCAATTCTTCCATTTGATAGCCAATGGGAAGCACAGAAAGAAGCGCATATTTCAGCTTGAACAAGATGAGGACACTATTTTAGGACAAGACAACCTAAAAACATATATTACCGAGTATTACAAGCAGTTATTTGGACCCCCGGAGGATAATTGTGTGTCCCTCGATGAGTCTAGGACTGAGGATGTGCCTCAGCTAACGGCTGCCGAAAATGATATTCTGGTTGCCCCGTTCTCAGAGAAGGAAGTGTTTGATGCCATTGCACAGATGAAAAACAATAAGGCTCCCAGTCCGGATGGATTCCCGGCCGAGTTCTATAAAAAGTGCTGGCACATTATTAAGGGGGATTTGCTACCTATGTTCAATGACTTGTTCTCTGGACAGCTTCATTTATTTTACTTGAATTTTGGAACTATCACATTGCTTCCTAAGAAAACGGATGCTGTGAGAATTGAGCAATTCAGGCCGATATGCCTCCTTAATGTTAGTTTCAAAATTTTCACCAAGGTAGGGACTAATAGGCTCACACAGATTGCGCATTCTGTGGTGCAGCAGTCCCAAACTGTTTTCATGCCGGACAGAAACATCCTGGAAGGGGTGGTTGTCTTGCATGAAACGCTCCATGAAATCCACTCCAAAAAATTAGATGGAGTCATTTTTAAGGTGGATTTCGAGAAAGCGTACGATAAGATCAAATGGCCATTTCTCCAACAGTCATTGCGTATGAAAGGTTTTGATGAAGCCTGGCGTTGACAGGTTGAATCATTTACGCAAAAAGGTAGTGTGGGAATTAAAGTTAATGATGACATAGGTCATTACTTCCAGACACATAAAGGCCTAAGACAAGAAGATCCGATGTCCCCTATCCTGTTTAACATTGTGGTGGATATGTTAGCAATTTTGATAGGAAGAGCTAAGGAAAATGGTCAGGTAGGTGGATTAATACCTCATCTCGTTGATGGAGGTGTATCCATCCTTCAGTACGCAGATGATACAATTATCTTCATGGAGCATGACTTGGCCAAGGCGAGAAATATGAAGCTTGTGTTATGCCTTTTTGAACAATTGACCGGGTTAAAGATTAACTTTCATAAGAGCGAACTGTTCTGTTTTGGTAGAGCTAAAGACAAACAGGAGGCTTATAGGCAATTGTTCGGGTGTGAGTTGGGAGAGTTGCCCTTCTCTTACCTGGGGATTCCAATCCACCATCATAGGCTCACAAACAAAGAGTGGAAGAGCATCGAGGACCGATTTGAGAAGAAACTGAGTTGTTGGAAGGGTAAGCTCATGTCATACGGAGGCCGATTAATCCTGATTAATTCGGTGCTCACGAGCATGCCTATGTTTCTCCTATCGTTTTTTGAGGTCCCAGTTGGTGTTAGGAAGAGACTGGACTTCTACTGTGACGCCCGGGTAATTAAACTATAGTGAACCTCTGCTAATGATGCCACGTCACCTCGTTTATAGTTGCTAATCTCGAGTTAGTTCGAAACCGATTCAAATTTCAAATTCAAAAATAGGCAAACAATAAAAGTTTTCAAAATTTAAAACAAAAATGTTCGGTGGTTGCCAAATATTACAAAGATAATTATGGTGTATGGTTCACGATTTTATAAAATGCCTAAGTGTTTATAAATAAATAAAAACAGAAAAGAAAATAAATAAAAAGAAAACAGAAAGCAAATCAAAAAAAAAAAAAGAAAAGGAAAAAAAAAAAAGGAAAGACCCCCCCCCCCACACTGGGCCTCGGCCCAGCTGCCCACCCACCCTCGGCCCAGCCGGTGGCCTGCCAGGCCGGCCCACCACCCCGTTCCCACATAACCCCCCGGAACCCTAGCCCGACCCCCACTTCCCCCCCCCCCACTCCGAAAATATCTCCCTCCCCCCCCATCTCTCCCGATTGGATCGGGAGGAGACGGCCACCCCGACGCCGTCGTTGCCGGCCCCGCCGATCGCCTCCTCGTCCTCCTCCTCGCCGGTCTTCCCCGACCGCCCCCGAGCCCGCTGCCCCGTTCCCCTACTCCCCCTCCTCCCCGTGAGCTTCCCCCTTCGCCCTCCTCTCCCCCTAGGTCGCCTCGGGCGTCGCCGCACGATGCGCTTCGGCGCCACCGTCGCCCGCGCCGGGCCATCTCGCCCCGGCCCCTCACCGCTTCCCGTGCGGCTCCCCTGCCGCTGCTCTACCTCCCCCCCCCCCTGCGCACGCGCCGCATCGCCCGCGCCCCGCGCGTGGACTCGCCCGCTCTGCCTCCCCCGCTCGGCTCCACCACGACCTTGCTCCGCGCTGCTCCTCCTCCTCCCCCCCTGCTCGACGCGCCACCGCGCGCGCCCGGCGCTCGTCGCCGTGGCCACCGTGCGCGTGCGCCCCGTGCACGCCTCGCCGTCCCGCTCGTCGCGCCCGAACGCCCGCAACCTCGCGCTCTCCGTGCCTGGTCCGGCCGCACCGCCCACGGCCTCGGCAAGCCCCGACCCTCCTCTTGTCGTGCTGCCGCGGCTCCGCCGCCCCCCCCCCCAACCACGCTGCTGGCCCGCGCCGCGGCCAACCCCTCTCCGTCGACGCCCCGGCTCCGGCCGCTCCGGCCGCCGCGGCCGACGACTCCCCTGGCCGGTGCCCTGCTGCGTTGGGTCAGGGGCTCGGCCCGCTAACGGGCGCCCCGTGGCTCCTGCACCCGCGCGCCCATGCGCCCGCACCCGTTAAGGCCCCCTGGGGCCACTGACAGAGGGGGCCCACGCCCCAGAACGTTTCTGTTAAAAAAAAAGGGAATAAAAAAAAATAATAATTAAAAAAAAATATATAAAATAAATAATAATTGAAATAATTAAATAAACAATAATTAATTAATTAATTAATTAATTAATTGAGGAATTAATTAAGTTAATTAATTATAATTAAATTAACCTAATAACTAATTAAATTAATTAACTACTGTTAATTAACATAACTAATTTGTTAACTAAACTAATTAACCTAGTTAATTAGTTAATAGACAATGACATGTGGGTCCCACTGGACCCACCTGTCTGTTTGACTGGTCAACTGACCAGTTGACCTGCTGACATCACTTTGATGTCATGCTGACATCATCAGACACTATTCTGGATAATGTTTAATTAAATTAATTAAATAAATCCTAAAAATGATTTAAACCTTTTAAAATTAATATAAAATAAACCGTAACTCGGATCGAAAAACTTTGTACATGAAAGTTGCTCAGAACGACGAGACGATTCCGGATACGCATCCCGTTCGTCCACCACACCTCCCTAACCTATCGAACTCGCAACTTTCCCCCTCCGGTCCTCTGACCGAAAACGTAAAACATCGGGAATACTTCCCGGATGTCATCCCCCTTCACCGGTATCACCTACTACCACGTTAGGGCACGCCTAGCATCGTTACTTGTCATGTCATGCTTCACTAAGCATATGCTTGCATTATATTTATTGTTTCTTCCCCCTCTTCTCTCTCTAGACACCGAGACCGACGCCGCTGCTACCCCGTACGACTACGGAGTTGACGACCCCTCTCTCTTGCCAGATCAACCAGGCAAGCCCCCCCCTTTGATCACCAGATATCGCCTACTCTTCTCTATACTGCTTGCATTAGAGTAGTGTAGCATGTTACTGCTTTCAGTTAATCCTATACTGCTGCATAGCCTGCCCTTGCTACTACTGTTGATACCTTTACCTGCTATCCTAAATGCTTAGTATAGGATGCTAGTTTATCATCAGTGGCCCTACATTCTTGTCCGTCTGCCAGGCTATACTATCGGGCCGTGATCACTCGGGAGGTGATCACGGGTATATACTTTATACTTTATACATGATACATGTGGTGACCAAAGTCGGGTTGGCTCGAGGAGTACCCGCGAGTGATTCACAGATTGGGGGCTGAAAGGACCTTTGTCCCGACGGCCCTCTGTGTGGATCTTTGTGGCGGAGCGACAGGGCAGGTTCCGACCACCTAGGAGAGAGGTGGGCCTGGCCCTGGTCGGTGTTCGCGGATACTTAACACGATTAACGAGATCTGGGTAATTGATCTGAGTCTGGCCATTTGGTCTATACGCACTAACCATCTACGTGGGAGCAGTTATGGGTATCCCGGCGTCGTGGTATCAGCCGAAGCCTTCGTGACGTCAGCGACTGAGTGGCGCGCGCCGGATTGGACTGGAAGGCCACTAGGCTAGGTCTGCTTTCGGCCGCGTTCGCAACGTGCAGGTGTGCAAAGGGCGATGGGCCCAGACCCCTGCGCCATAGGATTTAGACCGGCGTGCTGACCTCTCTGTTGTGCCTAGGTAGGGCTGCGACGTGTTGATCTTCCGAGGCCGGTCATGACCCAGGAAAGTGTGTCCGGCCAAATGGGATCGAGCGTGTTGGGGTATGTGGTGCACCCCTGCAGGGAAGTTTATCTATTCGAATAGCCGTGTCCCTCGGTAAAAGGACGACCCGGAGTTGTATCTTGACCTTATGACAACTAGAACCGGATACTTAATAAATCACACCCTTCCAAGTGCCAGATACAACCGGTGATCGCTCTCTCACAGGGCGACGAAGGGAGGATCATCGGTTAGGATTATGCTATACGATGCTACTTGGAGGACTTCAGTCTACTCTCTTCTACATGCTGCAAGACGGAGGCTGCCAGAAGCGTAGTCTTCGAAAGGATTAGTTATCCCCCTCTTATTCTGGCTTTCTGCAGTTCAGTCCACATATGATACCCTTACTCCATTTGATACCCATGCATATGTAGTGTAGCTCCTTGCTTGCGAGTACTTTGGATGAGTACTCACGGTTGCTTTCTCCCCCCTTTTCCCCCTTTCCTTTCTTTCTGGATGTCGCAACCAGATGTTGGAGCCCAGGAGCCAGACGCCACCGTCGACGACGACCCCTACACCGGAGGTGCCTACTACTACGTGATGCCCGCTGACGACGACCAGGAGTAGTTAGGAGGATCCCAGGCAGGAGGCCTGCGCCTCTTTCGATCTGTATCCCAGTTTGTGCTAGCCTTCTTAAGGCAAACTTGTTTAACTTATGTCTGTACTCAGATATTGTTGCTCCCGCTGACTCGTCTATGATCGAGCTCTTGTATTCGAGCCCTCGAGGCCCCTGGCTTGTAATATGATGCTTGTATGACTTTTTTTTTTTTTTGTAGAGTTGTGTTGTGATATCTCCCCGTGAGTCCCTGATCTTGATCGTACACATTTGCGTGCATGATTAGTGTACGATTGAATCGGGGGCGTCACAAGTTGGTATCAGAGCCGACTGCCTGTAGGAATCCCCCTTCCACACTTCTTGGCCGAAGTCGAGTCTAGACATTGCAAAACTTTTACTAACCTGGCTGTGTGCCTTACGGGCCCACGTCGCCATCGGGTGATACTAGGATCTTTTACTCCTCGACCTTTGCTCTGGGACTCTTAACTCTCTTCTACTCGGGTTAAACGAATTTACTAACTCTGACACTAGGATCCCGTTACGACATTCACCCCAAAGTTGGATAAGCCCTAGTTATTCTTTAGAGTAGTATTTGAACATTGTCCACCTTGTCATTTGACTCCTGTGAAAACATCTTTGTTTTCAGATGGAACCCACGAGGCAGGTCGTGCGCCACACGACGGCCATTGGTGCCTCAGGATCACCTGCTGTGTTGGTTGAGATGATGACCTATCTGGGTTATCGCTGGCACCCTGAGTACACCGTCTATGAGGAGTATCAGGATTTCAACCAGGAGCAGTACCGTGCCGTCGTCCACCTCTACTCTCGGGAGTATGACTCCACTACTGTGCTGCACACTGCTCATGGTGTTGGAGTGACTATCGATATGGCGGTCCACGATGCTGCTTATGCTGCTCTGACACGTCTTCGTGGCGAGTATCAGGAGTTGGACACCTCCCCCTTCAGGCATATTGCTATCGCATCCGATATTGGTGCGGAGGGTTACTACACTGCGGCCTACTCCACTGTCACCCGCGAGCCCTTCTACCATCAGAACCTGGTTCTGCATGCTGATGGTCTGGATCGAGCTAACCGAGCTCTTCGCCACGAGTTGTACACCACTCGTCAGCACCTCTACCGTGCTTTGACGATGTTACACCCCTTTGTTGGATCTGGGGAGCTGCCGCGTTCTGCTATCTACCCCGCCAGGACCGTGATGCCTCAGGGTGTCGGTTGGCCAGAGGTGGGAGGCTACTCTCCTGCCCTTGGTCCTCTCCTGCCACCTGAGCATCGGGTTCCGCACCAGAGTATCCACGGACCCCAGGCTACTCACGTGGAGGTCTTTCCTTCGCGTCACTACCAGCTGTCGGGCTACACCTACCTCCACAGTACCGCGTGGGACTGATGTAGACTTGCTTGTTAGTGTTAGATGCATTCGCCGCGAGCCTGTGTGCCGCCTATGATGTCTTAGTCTATGTATTGAACACTGGGTAACGAACTCTATGCATGATCTCTTTTGTAAGATATGCCGACTACTATGTGGTATCTATCGTGCTGCTTTCGTTGTGCTTGTTTCATCATGAATGATGCTTGTTTTTACAATTCCTCGATGCTGAACTACCCCTGTTAAACACTGGCAGGATGGTTAGACCAGGTGGTCGTGGTCGTGGTGGCAACGCCCCACCACCGCCTGAGTACATGGCTGGTATGATCCAACAGTTTGAGCTGAACCGTCAGTTCATGGAGAATATGATGGCTCAGTTTCCTCGCCCCAATATGAACCAGCAGCCAACCCCAGTAACTCTGCAGGATTTCATGCGCCTGAACCCAACAGTGTACCGCAGCTCAACCCAGCCTCTGGATGCTGATGACTGGCTCCGTGACATCACCTATGAGATGGAGTCTGCTGATGTAGCCCCTACCAGCTATGTCACCTTTGCTTCCTTCTTCCTAAAGGGACCCGCAGCTCAATGGTGGGACAGCCACAGGCGTACACTGCCAGCTGGAACAATCATCACCTGGCCAGACTTCCAAGCTGCCTTCCGTGCTCGCTTCATTCCTCAGGGAGTCATGGACCGGAAGAAGCGTGAGTTCCGCAACCTCACCCAAGGCAACAAAACTGTGGAAGCTTATCAACGGGAGTTTCTGGACTTGTCCCGCTATGCTGAAGAGGACATTGCAACTGATGCACGCAGACAGGAGAAGTTCCGGGATGGCCTTCAAGCTGACATCAAACTCGCACTTCTAGTGCATGACTTTGCTGATTTCGCCACTCTGGTGAACAAAGCCATCAATGTCGAAACTGGTCTGCAGGAATACCAGAGCTCTCACAGGCGCAGCCGTGACACGGGCTCATCTTCGGGCCCGTCCTCGCAGAAGCGCAGGATATGGATTCCCAACAGCGTGTACCAGCCTAATACACCTGCCCCAAGGCAGTCCTATGCTGCACCTCGTCTGCCTACGGCTCCAACTAGGCAGCCAAGGCTTCCAGCTCCACCACCACAAGCTCCTGTTCCCACTCCCAATAATGGATTGTGCTTCAGGTGTGGACAACCAGGACATCGTGCTAGGGAATGCAACCAGAACCCGAATCAACTGGCCCTTCCAGCAGCTGGCCGTGGAAACAACCAGCCCCGCAACAACAATGCCAAGTCTTATGGCCGCGTTCATGCCAACCATGTTGATCTGACCGAAGCCCAAGACCAGCCTGCTACCGTGATGGGTACACTCCTCGTAAATTCAGTACCAGCATCTGTCTTATTTGATACAGGGGCATCACATTCATTCATATCAGCTGAGTTTGCATTCATGCATGGCATTAAATACGAAGAGATGAACACTGCGATTGTGGTACACACCCCTGCGGGCCAGTGTCAAACCTCTATGGTTAGTCACAACGTCCCCGTTGAAATTGAAGGACTGGAATTCCTTGCCTCCCCCATCGTACTAAAATCCTGTAGCATCGACCTCATTCTGGGAATGGATTGGTTGAAAGTGCATACTGCTTCTATAGTTTGCGCCACTAAGGTCGTCCATCTGTTACACCCTTCTGACGAAATAATAGCTTACCAAGCTCATCTAGTTCAGAACGCCGAGGCACGACTTTATGCCTTGAATGCGTTGAACGCTGCACCACTCGAGGGCATTGAAAACATTCCCGTCGTTCGTGAATTCCAAGATGTCTTCCCAGAAGAACTTCCAGGGATTCCTCCTGCTAGAGCTGTCGAATTCATCATCGACTTGAAACCCGGCACCACCCCTATAGCTAAACGACCCTATAAGATGCCGCCGCATGAACTCATTGAGCTTAAGGAGGAAATCGACAAATCTCTTGTAAAAGGTTTCATTCGTCCAAGTTGCTCTCCTTGGGGAGCACCTTCTCTCTTTGTTAAGAAGAAGGATGGGACAAACCGATTAGTCCAAGACTACCGTCCTATAAACCAAGCTACCATTCAGAATAAATACCCACTTCCTCGGATCAATGATCTTTATGATCAGCTGGCTGGCTCATCAGTGTTCTCCAAACTCGACTTGAGGTTGGGTTACCACCAGATCCGTGTTCGTGAAGAGGACATTCCAAAAACCGCCTTCGTTACTCGGTATGGATCATACGAGTACACCGTCATGTCATTCGGCTTAACGAATGCTCCAGCCACCTTCTCTCGTCTGATGAATTATATATTCATGGATTACCTCGACAAGTTCGTCGTGGTTTATTTGGACGATATCCTTGTATTTTCCAAGAATAAGGAGGAGCATGCTGAACATCTTCGTCTTGTGCTGGAAAAACTTCGAGAGCATCAACTGTATGCTAAGTATTCCAAGTGTGAATTCTGGCTCCCCGAAGTAACCTATCTTGGGCATGTCATCTCCAAGGATGGTATTGCCGTCAACCCTGAACGAGTTCAGGCTATTCTCGATTGGACTCCCCCGAAGAACGTCAAGCAAGTCCGAAGTTTTCTCGGTCTCGCCAGCTATTGCCGTCGATTCGTCGAGAACTTCTCCAAGATTGCCAGGCCTCTGACTAATCTGTTACATAAGGGTGTCAAGTTCGACTGGACAGACAAGTGTCAGGAAAGTTTCCAGGCGCTCAAGGACAAATTGACTTCTGCCCCCGTGCTTGCACCACCTGATACTAAGAAGGACTTCGTCATTTACTGCGACGCTTCCCGTCAAGGATTAGGCTGTGTCCTAATGCAAGAGCGCAGAGTGATTGCTTATGCCTCTCGTCAATTGCGCCCTCACGAAGAAAACTATCCAGTTCACGACCTCGAGCTTGCTGCTGTCATTCATGCACTGAAGCAGTGGCGACATTACCTTCTCGGTAATCGTTGCGAGATCTTCACCGACCATCAAAGTCTGAAGTATCTGTTTACTCAGCCGGATTTGAACCTACGTCAGCAAAGATGGATGGAGACTGTTGCAGACTTTGACGTGGATATATCATATACCCCCGGCAAGGCTAATGTGATGGCTGATGCCTTGAGCCGCAAGTCTTACTGCAACCACCTCCAGGTTCATAAAGTTCAGCCCTCGCTTACCGAAGAATTTAGAAGGCTGAACCTCCATATTGTTCCTCCGGGATCACTCGCTCCCCCTCCCGAAGGTTTCCCCAAACAGAACCTCCATGTTGTTTCCAAGGGTTCTCTCAATACCCTGGTTGCGAAACCAGATCTTGTGGACACCATCAAATGGATACAGAAGTGTGACGATGAAGTCCTCAAGATTAAGCGCGACCTCAAAAGGGGAAAGCCCTCATTCTTCACGATCGCCGACGATGGCGCCTTGTATTTCAAAGGCCGTTTAGTGGTACCATGTTCGAAGAAAAACCTGGATAAGACTAAAAGGGTTATGCAAGAAGCCCATGACACGCCTCTGTCCATCCATCCTGGTAGTACCAAGATGTACCAGGATATTCGTCAAAGATTCTGGTGGTCTAATATGAAGCAGGACATTGCTCGTTATGTTGCGGAATGTGACGTTTGTCGCCGAATCAAAGCAGAGCATCAAAGGCCTGCTGGAACTCTGCAACCTATCTCTATTCCTGAATGGAAATGGGACCACGTTGAAATGGACTTCGTCACTGGATTTCCCAAATCTCAGAAAGGTAATGATGCTATTCTTGTCGTCATTGACCGGCTTTCCAAAGTTGCCCATTTTCTGGCGGTCAAAGAGACAATCACTGCTAGTCAGCTTGCTACTCTCTACATGGCCAGAATTGTTTCACTTCACGGTATTCCACTGGTTATCAGTTCAGACCGTGGCAGCCTATTCACTTCAAGGTTTTGGGCGAGTTTCCAAGAAGCTATGGGAACTCATCTGTCGTTCAGTACTGCGTTTCATCCTCAGTCGCAAGGACAGGTTGAACGTGTCAACCAAGTTCTCGAAGACATGCTTCGAGCTTGTGTAATCTCATTCGGCAAGAAATGGGAGGAATCTCTTCCATATGCCGAGTTCTCTTATAATAATAGCTATCAAGCTAGTCTGAAGATGTCCCCCTTCGAAGTGTTATATGGACGAAAGTGCCGAACCCCTCTGAACTGGTCAGAAACTGGGGAACGTCCACTCTTTGGTCCGGATATTATCCAACAGGCCGAAGAACAAGTTCGCATTATTCGCGAGAATCTCAAGACTGCTCAGTCACGTCAGAAAAGTCAGTATGACCGTCATCACCAAGACATGGTCTATCAACCTGGCGAAAAGGCTTATCTTCGAGTTACACCAATGAAGGGTGCTCACCGCTTCGGGATCAAAGGGAAGCTAGCTCCCCGCTATATTGGCCCATTCACTATTCTGGAAAGGCGTGGAAAGGTGGCATATCAACTGGAGCTTCCGCCGAACCTTTCTCAGGTTCACGATGTGTTCCATGTGTCACAACTCCGCCGTTGCTTCAAGGATCCAATCCGAGCGGTGGATCATGAAGTGCTCGAATTGCAACAGGACCTCTCTTATAAAGAGCATCCGGTCCGCATTCTTGACCAAGCTGAACGCCGCACACGTCAGAAGGCGATCAAATTCCTCAAGGTCCAGTGGTCGAATCACTCCGAGGACGAAGCCACCTGGGAACGCGAGGATCGCCTGCGTGATGAATACCCCGCATTGTTTCCTTCTACCTCCTAAATCTCGGGACGAGATTTCTTGTAGTGGAGGAGATTTGTGACGCCCGGGTAATTAAACTATAGTGAACCTCTGCTAATGATGCCACGTCACCTCGTTTATAGTTGCTAATCTCGAGTTAGTTCGAAACCGATTCAAATTTCAAATTCAAAAATAGGCAAACAATAAAAGTTTTCAAAATTTAAAACAAAAATGTTCGGTGGTTGCCAAATATTACAAAGATAATTATGGTGTATGGTTCACAATTTTATAAAATGCCTAAGTGTTTATAAATAAATAAAAACAGAAAAGAAAATAAATAAAAAGAAAACAGAAAGCAAATCAAAAAAAAAAAAAGAAAAGGAAAAAAAAAAAAGGAAAGACCCCCCCCCACACTGGGCCTCGGCCCAGCTGCCCACCCACCCTCGGCCCAGCCGGTGGCCTGCCAGGCCGGCCCACCACCCCGTTCCCACATAACCCCCCGGAACCCTAGCCCGACCCCCACTTCCCCCCCCCCACTCCGAAAATATCTCCCTCCCCCCCCATCTCTCCCGATTGGATCGGGAGGAGACGGCCACCCCGACGCCGTCGTTGCCGGCCCCGCCGATCGCCTCCTCGTCCTCCTCCTCGCCGGTCTTCCCCGACCGCCCCCGAGCCCGCTGCCCCGTTCCCCTACTCCCCCTCCTCCCCGTGAGCTTCCCCCTTCGCCCTCCTCTCCCCCTAGGTCGCCTCGGGCGTCGCCGCACGATGCGCTTCGGCGCCACCGTCGCCCGCGCCGGGCCATCTCGCCCCGGCCCCTCACCGCTTCCCGTGCGGCTCCCCTGCCGCTGCTCTACCTCCCCCCCCCCCTGCGCACGCGCCGCATCGCCCGCGCCCCGCGCGTGGACTCGCCCGCTCTGCCTCCCCCGCTCGGCTCCACCACGACCTTGCTCCGCGCTGCTCCTCCTCCTCCCCCCCTGCTCGACGCGCCACCGCGCGCGCCCGGCGCTCGTCGCCGTGGCCACCGTGCGCGTGCGCCCCGTGCACGCCTCGCCGTCCCGCTCGTCGCGCCCGAACGCCCGCAACCTCGCGCTCTCCGTGCCTGGTCCGGCCGCACCGCCCACGGCCTCGGCAAGCCCCGACCCTCCTCTTGTCGTGCTGCCGCGGCTCCGCCGCCCCCCCCCCAACCACGCTGCTGGCCCGCGCCGCGGCCAACCCCTCTCCGTCGACGCCCCGGCTCCGGCCGCTCCGGCCGCCGCGGCCGACGACTCCCCTGGCCGGTGCCCTGCTGCGTTGGGTCAGGGGCTCGGCCCGCTAACGGGCGCCCCGTGGCTCCTGCACCCGCGCGCCCATGCGCCCGCACCCGTTAAGGCCCCCTGGGGCCACTGACAGAGGGGGCCCACGCCCCAGAACGTTTCTGTTAAAAAAAAAAGGGAATAAAAAAAAATAATAATTAAAAAAAAATATATAAAATAAATAATAATTGAAATAATTAAATAAACAATAATTAATTAATTAATTAATTAATTAATTGAGGAATTAATTAAGTTAATTAATTATAATTAAATTAACCTAATAACTAATTAAATTAATTAACTACTGTTAATTAACATAACTAATTTGTTAACTAAACTAATTAACCTAGTTAATTAGTTAATAGACAATGACATGTGGGTCCCACTGGACCCACCTGTCTGTTTGACTGGTCAACTGACCAGTTGACCTGCTGACATCACTTTGATGTCATGCTGACATCATCAGACACTATTCTGGATAATGTTTAATTAAATTAATTAAATAAATCCTAAAAATGATTTAAACCTTTTAAAATTAATATAAAATAAACCGTAACTCGGATCGAAAAACTTTGTACATGAAAGTTGCTCAGAACGACGAGACGATTCCGGATACGCATCCCGTTCGTCCACCACACCTCCCTAACCTATCGAACTCGCAACTTTCCCCCTCCGGTCCTCTGACCGAAAACGTAAAACATCGGGAATACTTCCCGGATGTCATCCCCCTTCACCGGTATCACCTACTACCACGTTAGGGCACGCCTAGCATCGTTACTTGTCATGTCATGCTTCACTAAGCATATGCTTGCATTATATTTATTGTTTCTTCCCCCTCTTCTCTCTCTAGACACCGAGACCGACGCCGCTGCTACCCCGTACGACTACGGAGTTGACGACCCCTCTCTCTTGCCAGATCAACCAGGCAAGCCCCCCCCTTTGATCACCAGATATCGCCTACTCTTCTCTATACTGCTTGCATTAGAGTAGTGTAGCATGTTACTGCTTTCAGTTAATCCTATACTGCTGCATAGCCTGCCCTTGCTACTACTGTTGATACCTTTACCTGCTATCCTAAATGCTTAGTATAGGATGCTAGTTTATCATCAGTGGCCCTACATTCTTGTCCGTCTGCCAGGCTATACTATCGGGCCGTGATCACTCGGGAGGTGATCACGGGTATATACTTTATACTTTATACATGATACATGTGGTGACCAAAGTCGGGTTGGCTCGAGGAGTACCCGCGAGTGATTCACAGATTGGGGGCTGAAAGGACCTTTGTCCCGACGGCCCTCTGTGTGGATCTTTGTGGCGGAGCGACAGGGCAGGTTCCGACCACCTAGGAGAGAGGTGGGCCTGGCCCTGGTCGGTGTTCGCGGATACTTAACACGATTAACGAGATCTGGGTAATTGATCTGAGTCTGGCCATTTGGTCTATACGCACTAACCATCTACGTGGGAGCAGTTATGGGTATCCCGGCGTCGTGGTATCAGCCGAAGCCTTCGTGACGTCAGCGACTGAGTGGCGCGCGCCGGATTGGACTGGAAGGCCACTAGGCTAGGTCTGCTTTCGGCCGCGTTCGCAACGTGCAGGTGTGCAAAGGGCGATGGGCCCAGACCCCTGCGCCATAGGATTTAGACCGGCGTGCTGACCTCTCTGTTGTGCCTAGGTAGGGCTGCGACGTGTTGATCTTCCGAGGCCGGTCATGACCCAGGAAAGTGTGTCCGGCCAAATGGGATCGAGCGTGTTGGGGTATGTGGTGCACCCCTGCAGGGAAGTTTATCTATTCGAATAGCCGTGTCCCTCGGTAAAAGGACGACCCGGAGTTGTATCTTGACCTTATGACAACTAGAACCGGATACTTAATAAATCACACCCTTCCAAGTGCCAGATACAACCGGTGATCGCTCTCTCACAGGGCGACGAAGGGAGGATCATCGGTTAGGATTATGCTATACGATGCTACTTGGAGGACTTCAGTCTACTCTCTTCTACATGCTGCAAGACGGAGGCTGCCAGAAGCGTAGTCTTCGAAAGGATTAGTTATCCCCCTCTTATTCTGGCTTTCTGCAGTTCAGTCCACATATGATACCCTTACTCCATTTGATACCCATGCATATGTAGTGTAGCTCCTTGCTTGCGAGTACTTTGGATGAGTACTCACGGTTGCTTTCTCCCCCCTTTTCCCCCTTTCCTTTCTTTCTGGATGTCGCAACCAGATGTTGGAGCCCAGGAGCCAGACGCCACCGTCGACGACGACCCCTACACCGGAGGTGCCTACTACTACGTGATGCCCGCTGACGACGACCAGGAGTAGTTAGGAGGATCCCAGGCAGGAGGCCTGCGCCTCTTTCGATCTGTATCCCAGTTTGTGCTAGCCTTCTTAAGGCAAACTTGTTTAACTTATGTCTGTACTCAGATATTGTTGCTCCCGCTGACTCGTCTATGATCGAGCTCTTGTATTCGAGCCCTCGAGGCCCCTGGCTTGTAATATGATGCTTGTATGACTTTTTTTTTTTTTGTAGAGTTGTGTTGTGATATCTCCCCGTGAGTCCCTGATCTTGATCGTACACATTTGCGTGCATGATTAGTGTACGATTGAATCGGGGGCGTCACATCTACCGATCGCGTTTCTTTTGGCAAGGTGATGAGCTTAAACGAAAATATCGGCTTGCTAAATGGGATACATCTGTAGACCGAAAGACCAAGGGGGTCTCGGTATTGAGAATCTAGAAATTAAGAATAGATGCCTTCTTAGCAAGTGGCTGTGGAAGCTCTCAACGGAGAATGATGCCATGTGGGCTCAAATCCTTCGTGCCAAGTACCTCCAGACAAAAACCTTGTCCCAGGTCTCAGTTAGGCCGACTGATTCACCCTTCTGGAAAGGTTTGATGAAAGTCAAACAAGCTTTCTTTAATAGGATGAGGTTTGCTATTGGAAACGGCTCTAGTACACGTTTCTGGGAGGATACTTGGCTCGGTAATACACCTTTAGCCATCAATACCCGTCTTTGGACCGTATTGTTCAGCGACGTGAAGTGTTCGTCGCCTCGGTTTTTCAATCCATCCCCCTTAATATTCAGTTCCGATGGACGCTAGCGGGCAATCGTTGGGAAGAATGGCTCCATTTAGTCAGGAGACTGATGGAGGTCCAACTATCTCAACAACCCGATGAATTACGCTGGAAATTGACTAGGTCTGAAGCATTCACTGTTAAATCAATGTACATTGATGTCATTAATTCGAACTCCATTCCTACCTCTAAGCATGTTTGGGCTGTCAAAGTCCCTTTGAAAATAAAAGTGTTTATGTGGTTTGTCCATAAACAAGTTATTCTAATAAAGAACAATTTGATAAAGCGTAATTGGACATGACCTACTAGGTGTAGTTTCTGTGATCGAGATGAGACAATCAAACATCTCTTTTTTGATTGCCCGTTGGTCAAAGTACTTTGGCAGACGGTCCACATTGCTTTTAATATCACTCCACCCAATTCTGTTAACGCGTTATTTGGGACATGGCTCAATGGGATTGAGTCTGACTTAGCGAGACACATTCGGGTTGGAGTTTGTGCTTTGATGTGGACTATCTGGAATTGCAGAAATGATTTGGTTTTTAACAGAATATCACGTATACATTTTTTGCAGGTTATATTCCGCACTACGGCTCTGATCCGATCCTGGTCGCTACTCACCCAGACGGAGGCCAGGGAGCATTTGGTTACTGGGTCTTTCCGATGGGAGATGGTAGCTCGGGATATCTTCAACCGGTTT
The DNA here is from genome assembly GCA_034509565.1 of Triticum monococcum. Taxonomy (NCBI): domain Eukaryota; kingdom Viridiplantae; phylum Streptophyta; class Magnoliopsida; order Poales; family Poaceae; genus Triticum; species Triticum monococcum. The sequence continues at coordinate 581,594,996 of CM067843.1, forward strand.
GGATGGCGGTCATGTAATAGGATAGGCATGTAGTTTACCTATCTAGTTTCAGCCAGCCGGTTGTGGCATTTATTCATGGCTAGTGGGTGTTTCTAGCCCCCTTTGGCTCTGTGTGAGCTTTTTTCTCCTCTTTTATTATTACTTTTGAAGACCTTGGTATTATGTTGGAACTGCGTTTTTTGGTTAATAAAATGGCCGTATGCATCTTTCTGATGCAGAGGCCGGGGATTTTTTCCTTTTCGAAAAAAAATCTACTATATGGTACTCCCTTCGTATCAAAATATAAGGCATTTTTTGACACCATGATACCACTACTTAGATGCATGACTTCCTCCATCACTTTGTAGCAGAGGAAGTATGATTTATTCATCATCTAGCAATGGAACAGTCTCTCCTTACGAATTCTACAACGTAAACCCGATACAAGCAAATCTGTGAGGTTCACGGTAACCTCTGAGAAATCTAAATTGGTCTATACACAAGAGAGCACTTCTTTCCCCCGCCTCGCTATCTTCTTCCCCAAGGCCCAAGCCCTTACAAGGACCATGAGCCTACCCCGAATCCTTTGTGATACAGTTTTGAGCACATCAAGAGACCATCCAGGCGCCCAATCCATGCGGTCGAATCCTTCGTGTTTGCTCGCAGCTCTCAACCTTCTTTTACTTATGATTCTTCTTGTCCTGCCTTGTGCCACTCCACAATATCTACATTCACACTTTCAAAACGCTGCTATACCTCGCTGCCTCCCTCCTTGCCTCTGAACCTCTGCAGCCCGTACCGGCACGACGCGATGGCGTCTGTGATGGTTAGGAACACGCTCTCCTCCCCGATGGTGTCCTTGATGTACCCCGACACCACCAGCTTCTCCGTCACCTGCAGCCTGGGGTTCGCCAGAGCTATCTGAAGATCACCAAGAGCACGACATCAAATTCTTCTGAAACCAAACATTCAGAGTTGGTACTTAGCAGTAAAATGTAGTGTTGGTAGTTACCATGATCCCCTTCCGATCCAGGCCCTTGTGAACTTCTCCTAGCATCCCGATCCCCGTGTTGTCGATTGAGGTCACGCCTGCCGTGTTCAGTTATGTCAAAAAGTTAACGATCTACGCCCGAAGAAAATAGATGAAATGGGAGGGTTAAATGTTAATTACCACCCAGATCAAGAACCAGGCATTGCAAGTCTTGCCCGTGCCCCTTGCAAATGTGCTCCTCGTCTTCAACCCATCTCAAAATCCTACAAGGCACCGTGGTAGTAATAAGTACTATAACATCTCAATCCTACAAGGCGCTGTCGTGCTCTGCTCACCTCTCTCGCAAGTAGCCCGCATTGACGAAATATATGGGAGAGCCCAGCTGCAAGACGAGGATGTTGGGGACGCTCTTGGCATGCGGGTACTGCTTTACGTCGCGGAAGACCTCGGTCCCCGTGATGTTTCCGAGCTTGACGGTTGCCGGCCGAGCCACGTACAGCAATGCCCTGAGCACAGACAAGCCGACCTGCAAATGGGACGTTTGCACATCAATCGATCGACGTTGTACGTGGAAACACGGTCATCACGGCACCAGCTGAAAAAAATGGCGACGATGATCAGGGTAGAAAGCAGCATGAGATCCTTACTGATGCGCTAAGGCCTATGACCATGGTGAAGAAGACGACGCCCACGAAAGCGACCATGCAGATGCAGAAGTCGAACTTGTCGACCCTGTAGAGGCGGATGAACTCCTTGACCTTGATGAGCCCGATCATGGCGACCACGATGATGGAGGAGAGGGCCACCAGCGGGGTGTACTTGAACAGAGGGGCCAGGAACAGCAGCACCAGCAGTATGCACACCGACATCACCACGTTGGACATGGGCGTCTTGCACCCGGCGTCGAAGTTCACCGCCGACTTGGAGAAGGGCCCTGGAACGCACAACAAACGCCGCCTTGTCATTGCCAACAGTCACATATTCATCAGACAAGACGTGTCGCTCTCTGTCTCTGAAGAGAATCTGCAGTGCAGAGGCTGGCTGGTTTAAAATTTGCCCCTAGCTAGGTAGTACGTACCTGTGGTGAGGTAACAGGAGGTGAAAGAACCGACGATGTTCATCATGCCGAACGCGATCATCTCCTTGTTACCGTCGATCTGTTCGTTCTTGATCATGGCCAAGCTTCGTCCCACGGCTATTCCTTCCTGAAAGTGATCAACGTATATGTACATACATATATAAGTCGATGAGAAACGCTTGGCGCGGCGAAAAGATTGGAGAATTGGTGATGATTAAACGTACCGCGAGCGCTAGGATCCCAGACAAGAGCCCTGCTTTCACAACTACCCCTACGTGTTTGCCGTTGAACCTCAACTGCGAAATGGAGATGGGATTGATCCCCTTCTTGAGGTCACCAACCTGTTGCACGCAGCGAGCAAAGACATGGAGCAGTTAGGCAGGCAGACACTGAAATAGATCCTGGCTCTCAAGTCTTGACAGCATATGTAAAAGTAGGTAATTGGAGGGCGACGACTTACGATTGGGATGCCGTGCTCATCGCCGTGGACAAGGAAATCAAAGACGCCTCCGATGACGACAACCATGAACGGCGCAATGGCCGACACCCAGAATAGATGTGGCATTTTCTTTTTCTGAAGTTTTGCAAATCAGAAGAGAAAAAAGGGGGGAAATCAGCAGTGGATTAGGGTAGCATATACTGCTTTTGAATAGATTCGAGCATCGTCCAAGTAAAATCCCCACTTACCAGATGCTTACTGGAGAACAAGAACAAGATGAAGCATACGCCGAGAATTGCACTCTGCCATCTCCACTAGCAAAAAAAACAAAGAGGAGACAGATGGTTCAGTTGAGAATCCCATGGCTGGTGCAGTTGCCATCAGAGATCGTTTCCTTCAAAAGCAACAACGTGGCACTGCTACACGTCGACTTCTCATGCGCACAAATGGGCGTAGAACATGGTCATAGGTCTGTCCAAAACGAGCACGCCGCTTCCTAGGCACACGCTAATATTGCTTCTTTGTTTCCCTCATTTTGTTTGTTTGTTTGTTTGTTTGTTTGTAGGTTACTTAGCCCTGTTTGGTTCATAAGTCTTAGGACTTTTTTTAGTCCCAATTTATAAGTCCAAGTCCCTAGAAAGTCCCTACATGTTTGGTTCCTGGGACTTATAAGTCTCTATAAGACCATATTACAACTATAAGTCCCTATAAGTCCCTCTTTGAGAGTCTTATTTCATAAGTCCCAAATGTCTACTTTAAGCCCCTATAAGTCCCTCCTGTTTGGTTTAGATGAGAATTATAAGGACTTATTTAAGTCCCTAGATCAATAAGTTTCTGGAAACAAACACTATACTTAAAATAAATACTATAATAGATGGGTGTATGCATCATCATGATGCAGAGGCGGACGGCGATCCTTCTTTTCTACTTCCTTTGTACCAAAATATATGTCGCTGGAGTAGCTGTCAGCTACTGGACAGCTACTCCAACGATATGTATTTTGGTACAGAGGAAGTAAAAAGGAAATTCATACGTTCACGGTTATTATTCTTACATGGGAAGAAGTTCTTTTTTCTTGCTATACATGGTTATTCCTCGGAGAAGTTCCAGAGGTGGTTACGGAAACTTGCGATATGCTAGCGCAGTCACGCCTTTCTAGTTCCTAGGGCGCGGCTGCATGCTACTTGTGGTAGTTGGCACATTCACGAGACGGGGGCGCTAAAAATGGAGCAGAAACTACCGGACCAGAAAAAGCCTCGAAATGAAATCAATCCGGCCGGCTGCAGAGGGAGAAGTGCGCAGTGGTGGGATGAGCGAATTGAAGGAGAGCTCACCTCGTGTCTGTATTTGAAGATGGAGCCTACGACGGAGATGAGGTCGGTCTTGGAGGTGAAGTGCTTCATCCCCAGAAGCCCCTTGAGCTGCTGCATTATGATGATCATGGCCGTGCCGCCCATGAACCCCGTGATCGTCGACCGCGACAGGAAATCCACTATCAGCCCTAATCTTCACCACCCAAACTCTCCACAGTCAGTTAGTCAAAAACACCAATCGTCGTAACGGCCGGACTGACTGATGATTTGGTAGCGCATATGAGGGGTGTACCTGAAGACGCCTAGGGCGGTCTGGAAGATGCCGGTGAAGAAGGCGGCGGTGTAGAAGAGGTGCAGGTAGAGCTCCGGGTCGTCCTCGGGCGACACCTCGTCCTCGATGATGGACGCCAGCAGCAGGGACGCCGCCGCCACCGTGCCCACAGCCAGGTTGTTGGAGCTCCCGAACACCGCGTACAGCAGCGGCGGCACGAAGCTAGAATCTGGAAACACACCCATGGATGGATCGAGCACGAATTAGTCGGCGCGCATGCAACCAACAAATCTCAACCGTATATACGCGGCCGTGCGTGACGAGGGAAGCGATCCGAGACCGAGAGGAACGCACAGAGGCCGATGATGGGCGGGAGGTTGGCGAGGCGCGCGTAGCTGATGCCCTGCGGGATGGCGAGGCTGGCGATGGTGATGCCGGCGAGGAGGTCGAACTTGAACTTGTCGAAGCCGTACTGGGGCACCCACTCCAGCGCCGGCACGAAGTACTTGAGCGCGCCCCACGCCCGCGCCTTGGGCGGCAGCGCGCCGAACCCGCGGAACGGGTCGTCGGGGAAGAAGGTCTCGGCGAGGCCCGACCGCAGCGCCTCCGAGAAGGGCCGCCGCGCCGTCAGGTTCACGCCGCCGCCATGGTGCATCACGTGCCGGTCGTCGTCGCCGGACGCTGTCCCCATGTCACCGTGTTGTCACTACGTACGTGCCCAGGCCCAGATCGCGTCGGACGGCCTTGGGAGCGAAGCAGAGTGAGTCGCCAATGGGACGGCGGTGGAGAGAGAGAGAGAGAGAGAGAGAGAGAGAGAGAGAGAGGGGGGGGGGGGGGGGGGGGGTAAACCAGAGGGTGGGCGCGGTCCAGTCGGAACTGCTCCTGCTCGGTGTGTGGCTGATCTCCTCTCTCGCCTAATTATGGGTTGTGCCAGCGGCGGGGCAGAGCAGGCCAAGACGAAGGCGGAGCGAGTGTGGGTTATGCGGAGGGGACGGGTGCGTGTCCTGCCCTGCTCGTACTCGTACGTGCGCCGGGTCAGTTGTGCTCCGATCGGGCGCGCGCATGGCGGTTTATATAGACGGTGCGAGGCGCTCGACGACGGGGAGGGAGGGGGAGGAGGGAACCGATCGACGACGTGGGGCGCGCGCGGCGGTTTTGGAGGTGGCGCCGTGGATCGATATGCATGTGTGACGCGACTGCTGATGCTCAACTGCCCGCCTGCATGCACCACCGGATCTGAGCGTACGTACATGCGCGAGTTAACTTTGCGACTTGGACGAGGATTAGGCGAAATTGTCCTGATGCGCGAGCGACGGCACGGGAAAGTTGTGGCCGGAAGAGAGTTTACTCCCTCGCATGCAATTAGGATCAAGTTGTACAAGTAACTGTGCAAAAGCGACCGGGATGTTTCCGCATGTGCGCGCGTACCAGGTTTACGATGGATGCACGGATCTTATTCGTTTTGGGTTAGCCAAAATGTGGCGACTGATCAAATAATCAAGTAATGCCTATCCTTAGCCACTGCCCATAACTTAACCAGAATTATTTCTGACCATGACCCGTTAATTCTGGATACTACGAAAGATAGAAAACCCTAAGCGTGTATGAGAGCATCTTCGATCATACCGTATTTTAGAAAAGGCCTAGATCGTTTAGATTTGACCTCATCTGGTTTAAGAGAGATGATTTCTTTGGCAAAGTGTTTATAGCCTGGTCTGGGAAAGCTAGGGATTGCCTAGATGTTGTCCAGATCAAGCTAAAAAGATAAGCAAATATATCATAGGGTGGGGTGAGGTGGGGTGGGGTGGGGGGCATTAAAGAGGACATGTTCTTAAGAACAAGGTGGCTTCACCGAGGGCTTTGTAGGAGATACAACCTTTAAATAATGAACAATGGCCAGAATTAGCTTTATTCAGGGTGCTTTGTGCCAGGCTTTGGAAGAAGAAGAGGACAGATATTGCCACAAGAGATTCGGTAAGAAGTAGATGTTGAAAGATGATAATAATATATTTACTCTCACTAGATTGTTAATGTGGAAAAAAGAGGAAAAAAATACATGTTCTCTCTGAAGAAGGGTCATGGTGTCATCCAGGGGGCTACTAATCTATTGCAACACACCACAGCTTATTATAAAACACTACTTAGTCTTGCAAAAGGTTTTTAATGCAAGCCGGGGAGTGATGTGTGGTGTGACATGGAAAAACTTTCTGAAAATGATATGAGAGACCTTTGTATACCTTTTAAGGAGGAGGAAATATAATATGTCATTGATAGCATGGAGAAAAAAGGCAGTTGCTCTTGATGGATTTACTATAGTTCTATCGAGCATGCTGGCCTTTTATCAAGAAGGATGTTATGGTTTGCTTTTTTGAATTCCACGAAGGGAAGCTGGACTTCAGTAGAATTTATTTTTGGTGTGATAACACTGATGTCTTAGGGGAATGATGTTGATACTATCCACCAATTTAGACCCATATGTCTACTGCTTGTTTCTTTTTAATCTTTCCAAAAGCTATGATTATGAGGGTCTCCTTATATGAATAAGCTGACATCTCCTTGTCAAAATGCCTTCATAAAAGGGATAAACATCATCAATGGTGTGATGTCTTTGCATAAAATTTTGCATGAGTCTACGAGGAAGAAACAACAGGAGGTCGTATTAAAATTGGATTTTGAGAAGGCATATGAAAAAGTGAACCCACAGTTCCTCTTTCATAGCTTGGAGGAGAGAGAATTTAATGAAGCCTTGATGAAATGGTTTTAAACAGTTGTGAAGGGTAGGATTCTGAAATTGAATGTTAAGATCAACGATACATTGGGAAGGAATTTCTGCAGTTTAAAGGGTGTGAGGCAAGGTGATATAGTTTCACATTCCTTGTTCAATATAGCTATTTGTTGAACAAAAGCGACCGGGAGTCTCCGCATGTGCGTGTGCATGTACCGGGTTTACGATGGATGCACAAACCTTTTTTTTGGTTAACCAAATGTAGCGACTAATGTAATAATCAAGTAATGCCTACCCTTAGCCACTGTTCATAACTTGACCAGATTTTTTACCATAACCAATTAACTTTAGATGTTATGAAACATATGGAACCTAAGCCAAAGTCCTTTAGATTTGAGCTCAACTGGTTGAAGAGAGATGATTTCTTTGGCAAAGTATTTAAAAGCTCCTCTAAACCTGTGAAGGCAAGGGATTGCTTCGATGTTTCAGATTAAGCTTAAAACTAAGCAAATATCTCATAGGATGGGGTGGGGGAGTGGGATTTAGGAGGACATGTTTCGAAGAACAAGGCTGGTTTTACTAAGGAATTGCAGGATTTGGAGGAGAAACAACCTTTAAACAATCATCCAAAACTCGAAAACTTCATTCACACAAAACCTAATAGAACTCGTGAGATAAGTTAGTATAATAAAAATAAATCATCCACTCATGTACTGTCAAGACAAGATTCATAATTATTCCCAAATGATGTCTACTGTATCCTATCATTTCCACAATTTATATTCCCCAATATAAGCCATGGAAACTTTAAAACAAGCAAACAAGGAAAAGAAAACAGAATCTGTAAAAAACAGAACAATACATAAAGATCTAATTAATTAGCATACTTCCGTAACTCCAAAAGTCTGAAAAATAGGAAAATGCAGACAATTAACAAATCAGTACTGTGCAAAAATTTCAGCAATTGATCACATTCCAGTATAGAATGAAAATTCAGCACTAGACGCAAAAGTTTATGTTTCCGCACAGAACCTAATAAACAAGCATTTATAACATCTCAAGTTCTACCTTAATGGAAAAATAAAAGAAAAGATACAAAACAATTACTAAGGTAGCAATAATCATCCTGGCACACTGTTTAAAAAATTAAAATAAATATTGGGTTGCCTCCCAACAAACGTTATTGTTTAATGCCCTCTAGCTAGGCATGATGCAATCTATCAAGTTTTATCATCTTTTAGAGATGGATCATATGTGGCTTTCGTGGTAGATTCATAAGTAGGTTTGATTTTCTTTCTAGGAAAATGGTCCATACCTTTCTTTAGAGGAAATTGGTACCATATATCGCCTTCCTTCATGTTGATAATTGCACCTATAGTTCTCAAAAAGGGTCTCCCAAGTATAATAGGACAGGCGGGATTACATTCAATATCCAGAATAGTAAAATCTACGGGCACACAATTTCTAATAGAAATTATAAGAACATCATTTATTCTACCCATAGGCTTTTTAATCGTGGAATCCGCAAGGTCTAAATTTAAAGAACAACCACTCATATTATCAAACCGAGAACATCATATAATGCTTTGGGGAATAGTTGATATGCTAGCTTCTAAGTCACATAAAGCATTGCATTAAAAATTATTAATTTAAGTTTAATAGTGAAGGAAATATGCCCTAGAGGCAATAATAAAGTTATTTTTTCCTTATTTCATGATAAATGTTTATTATTCATGCTAGAATTGTATTAACCGAAACCATAATACATGTGTGAATACATAGACAAACATAGTGTCACTAGTATGCCTCTACTTGACTAGCTCGTTAATCAAAGATGGTTAAGTTTCCTAACCATAGACATGAGTTGTCATTTGATTAACGGGATCACATCATTAGGAGAATGATGTGATTGACTTGACCTATTCCGTTAGCTTAGCACTTGATCGTTTAGTTTGTTGCTATTGCTTTCTTCATGACTTATACATGTTCCTATGACTATGAGATTATGCAACTCCCGTTTACCGGAGGAACACTTTGTGTGCTACCAAACGTCACAATGTAACTGGGTGATTATAAAGGTGCTCTACAGGTGTCTCCGAAGGTACTTGTTGGGTTGGCGTATTTCGAGATTAGGATTTGTCACTCCGATTGTCGGAGAGGTATCTCTAGGCCCTCTCGGTAATGCACATCACTTAAGCCTTGCAAGCATTTCAACTAATGAGTTAGTTGCAGAATGATGTATTACGAAATGAGTAAAGAGACTTGCCGGTAACGAGATTGAACTAGGTATTGAGATACCAACGATCGAATCTCGGGCAAGTAACATACCAATGACAAAGGGAACAACGTATGTAGTTATGCGGTCTGACCGATAGAGATCTTCGTAGAATATGTGGGAGCCAATATGAGCATCCAGGTTCCGCTATTGGTTATTGACCAGAGAAGTGTCTCGGTCATGTCTACATAGTTCTCGAACCCGTAGGGTCCGCACGCTTAACGTTCGTTGACGATATAGTATTTATAAGTTATGTATGTTGGTAACCGCATGTTGTTAGGAGTTCCGGATAAGATCACGGACATGACGAGGAACTCCGGAATGGTCCGAAGATAAAGTTTGATGTATGGGATAATAGTGTTTGGTCTCCGGAAGAGTTCCGGAATTCACCAGAAGGAGTTCCGCATGTTTCCCAAAATGTTTGGGTACGAGAACACTTTATTTGGGCCAAAGGGGAAAGCCCACAAGGTTTTTGGAAAGAGCAAAAGGAAGTTTTGCGGAGTCCAGGGGCCAGACGCCAGGGTCCCTGGCGTCTGGGTCCAGACGCCGGGAACCCTGGCGTCTGGCCCTGGAGTCCGAGAAGGACTCTTGCCTTTCAGGTGAAACCGACTTTGTGGAGGCTTTTACTCCAAGTTTCGACCCCAAGGCTCAACATATAAATAGAGGGGTAGGGCTAGCACCCAAGACACATCAAGAAATACCAAGCCGTGTGCCGGCAACCCCGTCCCCTCTAGTTTATCCTCCGTCATAGTTTCCGTAGTACTTAGGCGAAGCCCTACGGAGATTGTTCTTCACCAACACCGTCACCACACCGCCGTGCTGCCGGAACTCATCTACTACTTCGTCCGTCTTGCTGGATCAAGAAGGCGAGGATGTCATCGAGCTAAACGTGTGCTGAACGTGGAGGTGTCATACGTTTGGTATTTGATCGGGACGGATCGTGAAGGTGTACGACTACATCAACCGTGTTGTTAAATGCTTCCGCTTTCGGTCTACGAGGGTACATAGACATACTCTCCCCTCTAGTTCCTATACATCACCATGATCTTGCGTGTGCGTAATAATTTTTTTGAAATTACTACGTTCCCCAACAGTGGCATCCGAGCCAGGTTTATGCGTAGATGTTATATGCACGAGTAGAACACAAGTGAGCTGTGGGCGATACAAGTCATACTGCTTACCAGCATGCCATACTTTGGTTCGGCGGTATTGTTGGATGAAGCGGCCGGGACCGACATTACGAGTATGCTTACGCGAGACTGGTTCTACCGACGTGCTTTGCACACAGGTGGCTGGCGGGTGTCAGTTTCTCCAACTTTAGTTGAACCGAGTGTGGCTACGCTCGGTCCTTGAGAAGGTTAAAACATCACTAAATTGACAAACTATCATTGTGGTTTTGATGCGTAGGTAAGAACGGTTCTTGCTCAGCCCTTAGCAGCCACGTAAAACTTGTAACAACAAAGTAGAGGACGTCTAACTTGTTTTTGCAGGGCATGTTGTGATGTGATATGGTCAAGACATGATGCTATATTTTGTTGTATGAGATGATCATGTTTTGTAACCGAGTTATCGGCAACTAGTAGGAGCCATATGGTTGTCGTTTTATTGTATGCAATGCAATCGCCCTGTAATTGCTTTACTTTAACACTAAGCGGCAGCGATAGTTGTAGAAGCAATAGTTGGCGAGACGACAACGATGCTATGATGGAGATCAAGGTGTCGCACCGGTGACGATGGTGATCATGACGGTGCTTCGGAGATGGAGATCACAAGCACACGATGATGATGGCCATATCATATCACTTATATTGATTGCATGTGATGTTTATCTTTTATGCATCTTATTTTTCTTAGATCGACGGTATCATTATAAGATGATCTCTCACTAAATTTCAAGGTACAAGTGTTCTCCCTGAGTATGCACCGCTGAGAAAGTTCGTCGTGCTGAGACACCATGTGATGATCGGGTGTGATAAGCTCTACGTTCACATACAACGGGTGCAAGCAAGTTTTGCACATGCAGAGTACTTGGGTTAAACTTGACGAGCCTAGCATATGCAAATATGGCCTCAGAACACTAGAGACCGAAAGGTCGAGCGTGAATCATATAGTAGATATGATCAACATAGTGATGTTCACCATTGAAAACTACTCCATCTCACATCATGATCGGACATGGTTTAGTTGATTTGGATCACGTGATCACTTAGATGATTAGAGGGATGTCTATCTAAGTGGGAGTTCTTAAGTAATATGATTAATTGAACTTTAATTTATCATGAACTTAGTCCTGATAGTATTAGCATATCTATGTTGTAGATCAATAGCTCGCGTTTAGCTCCCCTATTTTATTTTTGATATGTTCCTAGAGAAAATAAAGTTCAAAGATGTTAGTAGCAATGATGCGGATTGGATCCGTGATCTGAGGATTATCCTCATTGCTGCACAGAAGAATTATGTCCTTAATGCACCGCTAGGTGAATGGCTTATTACAGGAGCATATGCACATGTTATGAACGTTTAACAAAGCTTGGTATGATGACTACTTGATAGTTTAGTGCACCATGCTTTATGGCTTAGAACCGGGACTTCAAAAATGTTTTCAACGCCACGGAGCATATAAGATGTTCCAAGAGTTGAAATTGGTATTTCATACTCATGCCCGTGTTGAGAGGTATGAGACCTCTGACATTACTTTGCCTACAAGATGGAGGAGAATAGCTCAACCAGTAAGCATGTGCTCAGATTGTCTGAGTACTACAATCACTTGAATCAAGTGGGAGTTAATCTTCCAGATAAGATAGTGATTGACAGAGTTCTCTAGTCACCATCACCAAGTTGCTAGAACTTCGTGATGAACTATAATATGCAAGGGGTAACGGAAACGAATCCCAAGCTCTTCGTGATGCTGAAATCGACGAAGGTAGAAATCAAGAAAAGCATCAAGTGTTGATGGTTGACAAGACCACTAGTTTCAAGAAAAGGGCAAAGGGAAGAAGGGGAACTTCAAGAAGAACGGAAAGCAAGTTGCTGCCCAAGTGAAGAAGCCCAAGTTTAGACCTAAGCCTGAGACTAAGTGCTTCTACTGCAAAGGGACTGGTCACTGGAAGCAGAACTGCCCCAAGTATTTGGCGGATAAGAAGGATGGCAAGGTGAACAAAGGTATATTTGATATACATGTTATTGATGTGTACTTTACTAGTGTTTATAGCAACCCCTCAGTATTTGATACTAGTTCAGTTGCTAAGACTAGTAACTCGAAACGGGAGTTGCAGAATGAACAGATACTAGTTAAGGGTGAAGTGACGATGTGTGTTGGAAGTGGTTCCAAGATTGATATGATCATCATCGCACACTCCCTATACTTTCGGGATTAGTGTTGAACCTAAATAAATGTTATTTGGTGTTTGCGTTAAACATAAATATGATTTGATCATGTTTATTGCAATACGGTTATTCATTTAAAGTCAGAGAATAATTGTTGTTCTATTTGCATGAAAACCTTCAATGGTCATACACCCAAGGTGAATGGTCTATTGAATCTCGATCATAGTGATACACATATTCATAATGTTGAAGCCAAAAGATGCAAAGTTAATAATGATAGTGCAACTTACTTGTGGCACTGCCGTTTAAGTCATATTGGTGTAAAGCGCAAGAAGAAAATTCATGCTGATGGGCTTTTGGAATCACTTGATGCTTGCGAACCATGCCTCATGGGAAAAGATGACTAAGACTCCGTTCTCCAGAACAATAGAGCGATCAACTGTCTTATTGGATATACTGATGTTTGAGGTCCGATGAGTGTTGAGGCTCACGGCGGGTATCGTTATTTTCTGACCTTCACAGATGATTTGAGCAGATATGGGTATATCTACTTGAAGAAACATAAGTCTGAAACATTTGAAAAATTCAAAGAATTTCAGAGTAAAGTGGAAAATCATCGTAACAAGAAAATAAAGTTTCGACGATATGATCGCAGAGGCGAATATTTGAGTTACGAGTTTGGTCTTCAGTTAAAACAATGTGGAATAGTTTCACAAACTCATGCCACCTGGAACACCACAGCGTTATGGTGTGTCCGAACGTCATAACCATACTTTATTTGATATAGTGCAATATCTGATGTCTCTTACCGATTTACCACTATCGTTTTTAGGAGTTATGCATTAGAGACAGCTACATTCACATTAAAAGGGGGCACCATCTAAATCTATTGCGATGACACCATATGAACTGTGGTTTAGCAAGAAACCTAAGATGTCGTTTCTTAAAGTTTGGGGTTGCGATGCTTATGTGAAAAAGTTTCATCTTGATAAGCTCAAACCCAAGTCGGAGAAGTGCGTCTTCATAGGATACCCAAAAGTAACTGTTGGGTACACCTTCTATCACAGATCTGAAAGCAAGATATTTGTTGCTGAGAATGGATCCTTTCTAGAGAAGGAGTTTCTCTCGAAAGAAGTGAGTGGGAGGAAAATAGAACTTGATGAGGTAACTGTACCTGCTCCCTTATTGGAAAGTAGTTCATCACAGAAATATGTTTCTGTGACTCCTGCACCAATTAATGAGGAAGCTAATGATGATGATCATGTAAACTTCATATCAAGTTACTACCGAACCTCGTAGGTCAACCAGAGTAAGATCCGCACCAGAGTGGTACGATAATCCTGTTCTGGAGGTTATGTTAATTGACCATGACGAACCTACGAACTATGAGGAAGTGATGATGAGCCCAGATTCCGCAAAATGGCTTGAGGCCATGAAATCTGAGATGGGATCCATGTACGAGAACAAAGTGTGGACTTTGTTGACTTGCCCGATGATCGGCAAGCCATAGAAAATAAATGGATCTTCAAGAGGAAGACGGACGCTGATAGTAGTGTTACTATCTGCAAAGCTAGACTTGTCGAAAAAGGTTTTGACAAAGTTCAAGGTGTTGACTATGATAAGATTTTCTCACTCGTAGCGATGCTTAAGTCTGTCTGAATCATGTTAGCAAATTGCCACATTTTATGAAATCTGGCAAATGGATGTCAAAACTACATTCCTTAATGGATTTCTTAAATAAGAGTTGTATATGATGCAACCAGAAGGTTTTGTCGATCCTAAAGGTGCTAACAAAATGTGCAAGCTCCAACGATCCATCTATGGACTGGTGCAAGCATCTCAGAGTTGGAATATACGCTTTGATGAGTTGATCAAAGCATATAGTTTTATACAGACTTGTGGTGAAGCATGTATTTACAAGAAAGTGAGTGGGAGCACTACAAATTTTCTGATAAATATATGTGAATGACTTATTGTTGATCGGAAATAATGTAGAATTTTCTGGAAAGCATAAAGAGTATTTGAAAGGATTTTTTCAAATAAAGACCTCGGTGAAGCTACTTACATATTGAGCATCAAGATCTATAGAGATAGATCAAGATGCTTGATAAGTTTTTTCAATGAGTACATACCTTGACAAGATTTTGAAGTAGTTCAAAATGGAACAGTCAAAGAAAGAGTTCTTACCTGTGTTACAAGGTGTGAAATTGAGTAAGACTCAAAGCCCGACCACGGCAGAAGATAGAAAGAGAATGAAAGTCATTCCCTATGCCTCAGCCATAGTTTCTATAAAGTATGCCATGTTGTGTACCGGATCTATTGTATACCCTACACTGAGTTTAGCAAGGGAGTACTGTCATGGGTTTGTCACGGCAGATGTCCTCGTGAAAGGACTTAGTCGTGGAGCCATCGCTACGGGTTAGCTTAAAGGGGTTAAATCGGACAAGGGACACGAGGATTTTATACGAGTTCGGCTCCTTCGATGAAGGTAAAAGCCTACGTGTAGTTGTGTTGGTATTGCTAGGGTTTTGATGTCCAGGGAGCGAATCCGCTTTTCCTGGCTCTCGAGTTGTTGTTTGTTGTCCTTAAACAGCTGCCGGGCCGTCCCTCTATATACATAGGTTGACGCTCGCCGGTTTACACAGTCCCGAGGCCGGATCATAAACGTGTCCGGCTCGGTCTCTATCCTTCCTATCTTACAATGCAAATTACATAAAAGGTCAGTTTACATCTATAGGCCTTAACTCGCCTTTGGGCCTTGGGCCTTCATAAAGCGCCATCATTCTTACGTCTTCATGGGCTTCTAATCTTCCAGTAGTAATATCCCCAACATTAGGCCCCAGATTGGTTTGAACTTGTTCATGTCAATCTTCAACACTTAGACAAATTCCTCCTGTGCATCTTGCTACCTCTTGAGCACTGCGTTGGTTTTCCTCGAAGAGGAAGGGATGATGCAGCAAAGTAGCGTAAGTATTTCCCTCAGTTTTTGAGAACCAAGGTATCAATCCAGTAGGAGGCTACGCGCGAGTCCCTCGCACCTGCACAAAACAAATAAATCCTCGCAACCAACACAAATAGGGGTTGTCAATCCCTATAAGGCCACTTACGAGAGTGAGATCTGATAGATATGATAAGATAATATTTTTGGTATTTTTATGATAAAGATGCAAAGTAAAATAAAGGCAAAGTAAATAGCAAAGGAAATAACTAAGTAGTAGGAGATCAATATGATAAAGATAGACCCGGGGGCCATAGGTTTCACTAGTGGCTTCTCTCGAGAGCATAAGTATTCTACGGTGGGTGAACAAATTACTGTTGAGCAATTGACAGAATTGAGCATAGTTATGAGAATATCTAGGTATGATCATGTATATATGCATCACGTCCGAGACAAGTAGACCGACTCCTGCCTGCATCTACTACTATTACTCCACTCATCGACCGCTATCCAGCATGCATCTAGAGTATTAAGTTAAAAACAGAGTAACGCCTTAAGCAAGATGACATGATGTAGAGGGATAGACTCATGCAATATGAAGAAAACCCCATCTTGTTATACTCAATGGCAACAATACAATACGTGCCTTGCTGCCCCTACTGTCACTGGGAAAGGACACCGCAAGATTGAACCCAAAGCTAAGCACTTCTCCCATTGCAAGAAAGATCAATCTAGTAGGCCAAACCAAACTGATAATTCGAAGAGACTTGCAAAGATAACCAATCATACATAAAAGAATTCAGAGAAGATTCAAATATTATTCATAGATAGACTTGGTGATAAACCCACAATTCATCGGTCTCGACAAACACACCGCAAAAAGAAGATTACATCGAATAGTTCTCCACAAGAGAGGGGGAGAACGTTGTATTGAGATCCAAAAAGAGAGAATAAGCCATCTAGCTAATAACTATAGACCCGTAGGTCTGAGGTAAACTACTCACACTTCATCGGAGGGGCTATGGTGTTGATGTAGAAGCCCTCCGTGATCGATGGCCCCTCCGACGGAGCTCCGGAACAGGCCCCAAGATGGGATCTCGTGGATACAGAAAGTTACGGCGATGGAATTAGGGTTTTGGCTCCGTATCTGAACGTTTGGGGGTACATGGATATATATAGGAGGAAGGAGTACGTCGGTGGAGCAACAGGGGGCCCACGAGGGTGGAGGGCGCGCGCCACCTACCTCGTGGCCTCCTGTTTCCTTTCTTGATGTAGGGTCCAAGTCTCCTGGGTCTTGTTCGTTGAGAAAATCACGTTCCCGAAGGTTTCATTCCATTTGGACTCCATTTGATATTCCTTTTCTTTGAAACCCTAAAACAGGCAAAAAACAGCAATTCTGGGCTGGGCCTCCGGTTAATAGGTTAGTCTATATAAAATTGGATAATAAAGCCCAATAATGTCCAAAACAGTAGATAATATAGCATGGAGGAATAAAAAATTATAGATACGTTGGAGACGTATCACATCTTCACCTTGATCTTGTAAACCGCCGTGATGTCATACTCCAGGATCATGATAAACCGCCGTGACGTCACCTTGTTATTTAAAAATGATACATCTTACCTTCAGTTAATGACCCTCCAATAATCGAGGCGACCGCTCCTATTAGGTATCAATATTCCGGCTCCTTGATTCTCGCGCCTATCCCCTTCCCCCTTTACCTTATAAATAGGGCCAAGGGTCATTTCCTTTTTCCCTCCGTCTCTTCTCTTCTTCTTCCTCCTTGCGACGCCCCTGCACACGAGCGCTGCCGCCGTCGCCGAGCTTCGCTTCCGCCTCTCCGTTGCAGCTGCATCAACCTGGTTGCACGAGAAAGCCGCGGCGTACCTCCGCTGCTTCAACAGCCACTGTAAGTCCTTCCCTTTCCTCCTCTGTAGATCTACCTAGGGTTCTAATGTTCATCTAAGTTCATCAAAGCTCCAGCACTATTCTTCCCTATTCCTCCTTAGTCCATGGATAAAAACTTCAAGCTTGATATACTCTGTGTAATGGCTATAGCATTCCTTAACTTCTGCTATCACATCAAACCCTTATGCGTATAAAACTGATCTGGACCTTTGTGAACCACTTCGGGATCAACGCTTTTAGGTGTAATCTTTTTGCTTTTCCTGTCTTACGGTAGATCCAAAATTTCCATGTAATCTTGTGAAACCTATTTTACCTTATTTAGTCGTTCTTGCCTTAGATATGTACCTTCTTTATCACATAGATGGTTTACCTTTGTAGAAAGCAAGCTATCACATACCATTAGTCCCCTTGTAAACCGGCAATCCCTTTATCTCCGTTGTAATACTCCTGTTTAACAGCATGTGTATACCTCTGTTTCTATTTACCACTTTGTCATTCATAATTGTATCAGCCTCCGGTTTACAAAATTTACATACTTGGATTCCTTAGTCATGTTGCACCTTATGCATTACCATGAATAAATTGTAAACCGGCATTTCTTTCCAGCTTTTCACTTGCAATGGCCAAGCAATTTTATTCCTGCAACTGGGCTCCCTCCCGGGTTACTGAGGAGTAACTGAATGGTATGGTTAAGATCAGCACCTTACCAAAGAAGAATGAGATCCGTTGGCGAGTTCCTGGGCCGGAAAATCCCCCCACCCCTAAGCAAGGTGAGGTAGTGGTGTTTGTTGATCACATTAGCCGTGGTTTCAAACCGCCCGGGTCAAAGTTTTTTTTGGGATTGTGCTTGCCAGTTTTCAGCTCCAACCTCAAGATATTGGACCCAACTCGGTATCCAATATATGCAACTTCCAAGTCTTCTGTGAAGTGTACCTACAAGAAGAGCCAATTGTTGAGTTGCTCCGAGACTTCTTTCATCTGAACCGACGCAATGAATTCGTAGACGGTCCCAATACTGAACTTGGCGGCGTCTCCATTCAGAAAAGGAAATAAGTTGAATTTCCTCATGCTAAGCTGCACAGTCACCCCAAAGAATGGAACCAAACTTGGTTCTATTGTAAAGACACCTCCACTCAAGATCAGAACCCTCTGCCGGGTTACCGTGCTCACCGGCTCGCCAATACTCATCCACTGCCGCAACATCTAAGTGCCCAGGAACTGGCCTCATATGCCCCTCAACTCGCCAAGCTCCAAGCCTTTATGGCCAACGGTTTGCTACCTCTTGAGCACTGCGTTGGTTTTCCCCGAAGAGGAAGGGATGATGCAGCAAAGTAGCGTAAGTATTTCCCTCAGTTTTTGAGAACCAAGGTATCAATCCAGTAGGAGGCTACGCGCGAGTCCCTCATACCTGCACAAAACAAATAAATCCTCGCAACCAACGTGATAAGGGGTTGTCAATCCCTACACGGCCACTTACGAGAGTGAGATCTGATAGATATGATAAGATAATATTTTTGGTATTTTTATGATAAAGATGCAAAGTAAAATAAAAGCAAAGGAAATTACTAAGTATTGGAAGATTAATATGATGAAGATAGACCCGAGGGCCATAGGTTTCACTAGCGGCTTCTCTCAAGAGCATAAGTATTCTACGGTGGGTGAACAAATTACTGTTGAGCAATTGACAGAATTGAGCATAGTTATGAGAATATCTAGGTATGATCATGTATATAGGCATCACGTCCGAGACAAGTGGACCGACTCCTGCCTGCATCTACTACTATTACTCCACTCATCGACCGCTATCCAGCATGCATCTAGAGTATTAAGTCAATGAAAACAGAGTAACGCCTTAAGCAAGATGACATGATGTAGAGGGATAAACTCATGCAATATGATGAAAACCCCATCTTGTTATCCTCGATGGCAACAATACAATACGTGCCTTGCTGCCCCTACTGTCACTGGGAAAGGACACCACAAGATTGAACCCAAAGCTAAGCACTTCTCCCATTGCAAGAAAGATCAATCTAGTAGGCCAAACCAAACTGATAATTCGAAGAGACTTACAAAGATAACCAATCATACATAAAAGAATTTAGAGAATATTCAAATATTATTCACAGATAGACTTGATTATAAACCCACAATTCATCGGTCTCAACAAACACACCGCAAAAAGAAGATTACATCGAATAGATCTCCACAAGAGAGGGGGAGAACATTGTATTGAGATCCAAAAAGAGAGAAGAAGCTAATAACTATGGACCCGTAGGTCTGAGGTGAACTACTCACACTTCATCGGAGGGGCTATGGTGATGATGTAGAAGCCCTCTGTGATCGATGCCCCCCTGCGACGGAGCTCCGGAACAGGCCCCAAGATGGGATCTCATGGATACAGAAAGTGGCGGCAGTGGAATTAGGATTTTTTTTCTCCGTATCTGATCATTTGGGGGTACGTAGGTATATATAGGAGGAAGGAGGACATCGGTGGAGCAACAGGGGGCCCACGAGGGTGGAGGGCGCGCCTGGGGGGGGGTAAGCGTGCCCCTACCTCGTGGCCCCATCTTTTGTTTCTTGACGTAGGGTCCAAGTCTCCTGGGTCTTGTTCGTTGAGAAAATCACGTTCCCTAAGGTTTCATTCTGTTTGGACTCCGTTTGATATTCCTTCTCTCCGAAAACCTAAAATAGGCAAAAAAAACAGCAATTCTGGGCTGGGCCTCCGGTTAATAGGTTAGTCCCAAAAATAATATAAAAGTGGATAATAAAGCCCAATAATGTCCAAAACAGTAGATAATATAGCATGGATCAATCAAAAATTATAGATAAGTTGGAGATGTATCAAGCATCCCCAAGCTTAATTCCTGCTCGTCCTCGAGTAGGTAAATGATAAAAACAGAATTTTTGATGCGGAGTGCTACTTGGCATAATTTTAATGTAATTATTCTTAATTGTGGTATGAATATTCAGATCCGAAAGATTCCAGATAAAGGTTTAATATTGACATAAAAATAATAATACTTGAAGCATACTAACAAAGCAATTATGTCTTCTCAAAATAACATGGCCAAAGAAAGTTATCCCTGCAAAATTATATAGTCTGGCTATGCTCCATCTTCACCACACAAAATATTTAAATCATGCACAACCCCGATGACAAGCCAAGCAATTGTTTCATACTTTTGGTGTTCTCAAACTTTTCATTCTTCACGCAATACATGAGCGTGAGCCATGGATATAGCACTATAAGTGGAATAGAATGGTGGTTGTGGAGAAGACAAAAAGGGAGAAGATAGTCTCACATCAACTAGGTGTATCAACGGGCTATGGAGATGCCCATCAATAGATATCAATGTGAGTGAGTAGGGATTACCATGCAACGGATGCACTAGAGCTATAAGTATATGAAAGCTCAACAAAAGAAACTAAGTGGGTGTGCATCCAACTTGCTTGCTCATGAAGACCTAGGGCATTTTGAGGAAGCCCATCATTGGAATATACAAGCCAAGTTCTGTAATGAAAAACTCCCACTAGTATATGAAAGTAATAACATAGGAGACTCTATCATGAATATCATGGTGCTACTTTGAAGCACAAGTGTGGTAAAAGGATAGTAACATTGTCCCTTCTCTCTTTTTCTCTCTCATTTTAGGGTCATTTACATTTGTGCCCCTAACTCGAACCCACTACTCAGATTTGCCCCTAATTTTAAAGCATGCTCAAATTTTCCCCTCTGCCGTCAAATGCACTTATAGAAATGCCCTTCCATGCCGTTACCGTCTAGTCAAAGGACTTTGACCGTTTTCTAGACGTTTCCTTGACATTTTTGCCCCTGTCTTGGTGTGTCACTTACTGGTGGGACCCACTCGCAAAAAGTAAAATGGAAAAATACTTTCTCTTACCCTGTTTCTCTCACACACTTACATGTGGGACCAAACTAGAAATATGAAAAAAGAGGATTCTTCAAACTATATAACTGGGCCACGTGTCATTAGTTTATCAAATATTTTCTGAATTATTTCGTTTAATTTGGAGGGCCCACAAGTCATACTCACTAGGGTAATGAACAAATTAATTAGCCATAATCTCGCTGTTGACTTGTCAGCTCGCCGGAGGCCAGCCGCCGGTGACCAAATTCTACGACGATGGCTCGCTGGGGGTCACGGGAGCAGCAGTTTGGGGCACCAGGTTCAAGCCCTTGCTCGCGGGCCTCGCTAGGATGTTACAGGGCTCGCCGGAGTGGACGGAGTTGTCGTCGTCGTTGATGTTTCGCGGCGGCAGTAGCATGATGATGTCGCGGATGAAGTTGCAGAACATGGTCGGGCCATCTCAAGGTGTAGGTAGTATCTACAGGGATCCAGGAGCACACCAGGCAGAAAAGTGCGGCCAGGGGAGCTCTGCAACGACGTGCTCTTCGGCCATGGCGGTCGACGGTGCTAGAGCTCATCGGGCGACGGCTAGAGGTAGGTATCAAGGTACGTAGGAGAGGGCTTAGGTAGAGGAGATCGCTACGGTTCTTTTGGTGCTTTTAGATCTGTCGGGGAAGGTCGGAGCACGACAAATCGGGGCCGACGTTCGGCGACTGCAGAAGAGTTGACGGCGTTGATTCGTTCGGCTCGCCGAATCTCAGGTCGTGATCGTTGGAGAAGAAGCTCTTGAGAACGCGTAGGTTGCAATGGACAATCTGGTAGGTCTCTCGGAGGTCATTGGTCACGGGCACGGCGAACAACGGTGGGAGGTCGCACTCGGGCAGTTTCAGAGGAGAGAGTCGGGGGTCGGGAGAGAGCGCTAGGGCTACGGCGTGTACTGTGGATGTCCCTGCGGCGCCGATGGCGAGGGGAATAGCTCGGGCGCAAGCCGGAGGTGGCTTCAGGTGAGCGCGCGGGTCACGCCCTCGACCTGGCAGAGGAATAAGATGACCAGCCGGTGGGTTGGGCATGCTGGGCCGTCTTGGGCCAAAAGATAAGCGGTCTCTCTCTCTCTCTCTCTCTCTCTCTCTCTCTCTCTCGTCTTTTAATTTTGTTTTTTTCAGGGGCAAAAATGTCAAGGAAACGTCCAAAAAACGGTCAAAGCCCTTTGACTAGACGGTAATGGCACGGAAGGGCATTTCTATAAGTGCATTTGATGGTAGAGGGGCAAATTTGAGCATGCTTCAAAATTAGGGGCAAATCTGAGTAGTGGGTTCAAGTTAGGGGCATAAATGTAAATCTCCCTTTTTTTATTTGGGCCTTTTCTCCCTTTTATGGCCTCTTTTCTTTCTCTCTTTTTTTAATTTCGTCCGGAGTCTCATCCCGACTTGTGGGGGAATCATAGTCTCCATCATCCTTTCCTCACTGGGACAATGCTCTAATAATGATGATCATCACACTTTTATTTTTCTTACAACTCAACAATTACAACTCGATACTTAGAACAAGATATGACTCTATATGAATGCCTCCGGCGGTGTACCGGGATATTCAATGAATCAAGAGTGACACGTATGAAAGAATTATGAATGGTGGCTTTGCCACAAATACGATGTCAACTACATGATCATGCTAAGCAATATGACAATGATGAAGTGTGTCATAATAAACGGAACGGTGGAAAGTTGCATGGCAATATATCTCGGGATGGCTATGGAAATGCCATAATAGGTAGGTATGGTGGCTCTTTTGAAGAAGGTATATGGTGGGTGTATGATACCGGCGAAAGGTGCGCGGTATTAGAGAGGCTAGCAAAGGTGGAAGGGTGAGAAAAGTGCGTATAATCCATGGACTCAACATTAGTCATAAAGAACTCATATACTTATTGCAAAAATCTACAAGTTATCAAAGCAAAGTATTACGCGCATGCTCCTAGGGGGATAGATTGGTAGGAAAAGACCATCGCTCGTCCCCGACCGCCACTCATAAGGAAGACAATCAAAAAATAAATCATGCTCCGACTTCATCACATAACGGTTCACCATACGTGCATGCTACGGGAATCACAAACTTTAACACAAGTATTTCTCAAATTCACAACTACTCAACTAGCATAACTCTAATATCACCATCTTCATATCTCAAAACAATTATCAAGCACCAAACTTCTCATAGCATTCAACACACTCATAAGAAAGTTCTTTTACTATTCTTGAAATCCAAGCATAATAGGATTATTTAAGCAAATTACCATGCTATTTAAGAATCTCAAAATAATCTAAGTGAAGCATGAGAGATCAATAGTTTCTATAAAACAAATCCACCACCGTGCTCTAACCGATATAAGTGAAGTACTAGAGCAAAACTATATAACTCAAATGATATAAGTGAAGCACATAGAGTATTCTAACAAATGCCAAATCATCTATGGCTCTCTAAAAAGGTGTGTAGAGCAAGGATGATTATGGTAAAATAAAAAGCAAATACTCAAGTCATACAAGATGCTCCAAGAAAAACACATATCATGTGGTGAATAAAAATATAGCTCCAAGTAAAGTTACCGATAGAAGTGGACAAAAAGAGGGAATGCCTTCCGGGGCATCCCCAAGCTTTGGCTTTTAGATGTCCTTAGATTATCTTGGGGGTTCCATGGGCATACCCAAGCTTAGGCTCTTGCCACTCCTTGTTCCATAATCCATCAAATCTTTACCCAAAACTTGAAAACTTCACAACACAAAACTTAAAGTAGAAAATCTCGTGAGCTCCGTTAGCGAAACCAAACAAAAGACCACTTCAAGGTACTGTAATGAAATCATTATTTATTTATATTGGTGTTAAACCTACTGTATTCCAACTTCTCTATGGTTTATAAACTATTTTACTAGCCATAGATTCATCAAAATAAGCAAACAACACACGAAAAACAGAATCTGTCAAAAACAGAACAGTCTGTAGTAATCTGTAGCTATAGAAAGATCTGGAACCCCCAAAATTCTAAAATAAATTTATGGACGTGAGGAATTTATCTATTAATCATCTTCAAAAAGAATTAACTAAATATCACTTTCCAAATAAAAATGGCAGCAGTTCTCGTGAGTGCTAAAGTTTCTGTTTTTTACAGCAAGATTAACAAGACTTTCCCCAAGTCTTCCCAACGGTTCTACTTGGCACAAACACTAATTAAACACAAAAAAACACAACCTAACCAGAGGCTAGATAAATTATTTATTACTAAACAGGAGCAAAAATCAATGAATAAAAATAAAATTGGGTTGCCTCCCAACAAGCGCTATCGTTTAACGCCCCTAGCTAGGCATAAAAAGCAAGGATAGATCTAGGTATTGCCATCTTTGGTAGGTAATTCTTCAATGAGGCATCTACCATCCTTAGGAATTTCTTTTAGATCAAAAAATTCATTTGTAACAAATGGTTCCTTAATGATAGCAAAAATATTGGGATGAATACTTATAAATTTGAGATCGCAGTTTCCTTACTAGAGGATTCACCCTTATTTTTAGGAACATACATAAGCTTGGCAATTTTAGTGGGAGGACTTGGAGTATTATTTATGGAAGAAAAAGTGGTTCCCAAGTTGGTAATAATATCCTCAAGTTTGTCGATCCTAGTGGAATCGTGATTTAATTTCTCATTAACTATGGGTTCCTTCTCTTTAATATTTTTCAAAGTGACTCCTACTTTAGATCAATATTGAGAGATTCGGTTGTGGATCTTTTTATCCAAATTTTCAATTAACTCTACGGTAGCAACCTTATTTTCAATAATTTTAAGCCTTTGCATTACATGATCCAAAGTTAATACAGTTCCGTTAACCAAAAGAGGGGGTGAGCCAAACAAATCTATCATAGCATTATAAGAATCAAAAGTATGGCTACCCAAGAAGTTCCCTCCGGTAATAGTATCAAGGATATATCTGTGCCAGGGAGTTATGCCTACATAAAAATTTCGAAGATGAACGGAAGTAGATTGCTTCCTAGTAGATCTATTTTCAGCATTGCAAATTCTATACCAAGCATCCTTTAGATTTTCTCCCTCCCTTTGCTTAAAATTTAGAATTTCATTCTCGGGAGACAATGGAGAAGATAAGGGACTAGCCATAACGACAAGCAAGCAAACTAACACACAAGCAAACAAAAAGTAAGCGGGCAAAAAGAGGCAAATAGAGAAAGAGAGGGAGGATAGAGAGAGAGGGCGAATAAAACGGCAAGGGTGAAGTGGGGGAGAGGAAAACGAGAGGCAAATGACAAATAATGTAATGCGGGAGATAGGGATTGTGATGGTTACTTGGTATATTGACTTTTGCGTAGACTCCCCGGCAACGGCGCCAGAAATCCTTGTTGCTACCTCTTGAGCACTGCGTTGGTTTTCCCCGAAGAGGAAGGGATGATGCAGCAAAGTAGCGTAAGTATTTCCCTCAGTTTTTGAGAACCAAGGTATCAATCCAGTAGGAGGCTACACGTGAGTCCCTCGTACCTGCACAAAACAAATAAATCCTCGCAACCAACGCAAATAGGGGTTATCAATCCCTACACGGCCACTTACGAGAGTGAGATCTGATAGATATGATAAGATAATATTTTTGGTATTTTTATGATAAAGATGCAAAGTAAAATAAAAGCAAAGTAAAATAAAAGCAAAGTAAAAAAGCAAAGGAAATTACTAAGTATTGGAAGATTAATATGATGAAGATAGACCCGGGGCCATAGGTTTCACTAGCGGCTTCTCTCAAGAGCATAAGTATTCTACGGTGGGTGAACGAATTACTGTTGAGAAATTGATAGAATTGAGCATAGTTATGAGAATATCTAGGTATGATCATGTATATAGGCATCACGCCCGAGACAAGTAGACCGACTCCTGCCTGCATCTACTACTATTACTCCACTCATCGACCGCTATCCAGCATGCATCTAGAGTACTAAGTTAATGAAAACAGAGTAACGCCTTAAGAAAGATGACATGATGTAGAGGGATAAACTCATGCAATATGATGAAAACCCCATCTTGTTATCCTCAATGGAAACAATACAATACGTGCCTTGCTGCCCCTACTGTCATTGGGAAAGGACACCGCAAGATTGAACCCAAAGCTAAGCACTTCTCCCATTGCAAGAAAGATCAATCTATTAGGCCAAACCAAACTGATAATTCGAAGAGACTTGCAAAGATAACCAATCATGCATAAAAGAATTTAGAGAAGATTCAAATATTATTCATAGATAAACTTGATCATAAACCCACAATTCATCGGTCTCAACAAACACACCGCAAAACGAAGATTACATCGAATAGATCTCCACAAGAGAGGGGGAGAACATTGTATTGATATCCAAAAAGAGAGAAAAAGCCATCTAGCTAATAACTATGGACTTGTAGGTTTGAGGTGAACTACTCACACTTCATCGGAGGGGCTGTGGTGATGATGTAGAAGCCCTCTGTGATTGATGCCCCCTCCGGTGGAGCTCCAGAACAGGCCCCAAGATGGGATCTCGTGGATACAGAAAGTTGCGGCGGTGGAATTAGGGTTTTTGCTCCGTATCTGATCGTTTGGGGGTGCGTAGGTATATATAGGAGGAAGGAGTACGTTGGTGGAGCAACAGGGGGGCCACGAGGGTGGAGGGCGCGCTTGGGGGGGGGGGGGGTAGGCGCGCCCCCTACCTCGTGGCCTCCTCTTTTGTTTCTTGACATAGGGTCCAAGTCTCCTGGGTCTTGTTCATTGAGAAAATCACGTTCCTGAAGGTTTCATTCTGTTTGGACTCCGTTTGATATTCCTTTTCTTCGAAACCCTAAAATAGGCGAAAAATAGCAATTTTGGGCTGGGCCTCCGGTTAATAGGTTAGTCCCAAAAATAATATAAAAGTTGATAATAAAGCCCAATAATGTCCAAAACAGTAGATAATATAGCATGGAGCAATTAAAAATTATAGATACGTTGGAGACGTATCACGGTTTATCAGGTGTAGATTTTGTCCGTTGCTGGATATCCTGGAGCATCCTGCCATTAAGTCGTCGCACCGGTTTAATGTCCGAGTATACTGGCAACGTAGAAGACTCCCAACGCCATATCAACATTCAGCTAACCGACGAAGAAGTAACAGAGTCTGTCAAGAAGATATTGAACGAATTGGAAGCTGTCTGTCGCCAAACCGGATTAAACCCCTTTTATATGAAAAACAAACCGCCAGCTGTAAGTATTGTCTTCCGCTTTACACTTGATATCTTTGTACAGTACAAGCTTTGAATATCCTTTGCCCCTCTTTTAAACAGGGTGATGATCCGTTCTGGAAAAGGAAGCCTCAGGAGAAAGCGGCAAAGCCTTCCCGTCCTAAAACAAAAGCCGTCAAGAAAACCTCAAAGCGGAAGGCAGCTGAATGCATCAGTATGGAACTGGATGACGACCCGGATGAACTAGAAGTTGAGGTAGAACTTGATTCACTTGGTTCACTTTTCATGCATCTCATTGACAATGATACTTATCAGGAGGACGTTGAGGGCAGCCAAGCGGATGATGCAGAGGTAATTATCCTTTCCTCCGGTTCAGACTCTCTGCCAACACAAAAAATCCGTCAAGCGGTCTGGAAAGTAAACTTTTCTCATCCTCTTGCTCACTTGGATCCAACATTTATTTTGAAGAAGCAGCAGCACGAGGCTCGCCGTACAACCCGGCACAGCGGCCAAAAGGTTACTTCGACCGGTTTACCAGACACCCCGGTTCGAAAGCGCCGATGTGAGGTCACACCCACTTCTGACACTTCTTATCCCTAGGCAGGCTATTTCCGACAACCTCTTAATCCACCTGATTCGAATTATCAGGTGACACCTCCTTCATCCTCTAGCGAGTCAACAACGACCCAACTTCCTCCTCTCAAAACTATAGCTGGGTAAGTACTTCAACCCCTTCTTTTGATGTTTTCATACTTTATATGCATGCTTAACTTTCACATCTTATTCTGTTTTAGAGCCAAAGCTAGACCCAGCAAAAAGGCTCGGGTGAACAATCCGCCCGAAGACCAGGTGGTCATTGAACCGGAACAATCAGTTGAACCGAGGCAAATGTTTGAACCGGAGGGTCCAATGCTTGAAGATACCTTTGATGAACCACCCCCTCAAGATCACAATACTGGTGAACAACCAGAAGTTGACACTGCTGTGCTTGATGATGAACCAACAAATCCCATCTGGGCTGACGATAGATCTTCTAGTCCGGTGAGAGCTACTGACACCCCATCAACTCCAGAAAAGACTGCTGGAGACAAAGAAGGTGATGTTATCATTACCGGTATGATCCACAGCTCTCCTGGCCATCCTGTTATATTGGCGAAACATAGTGCCAAGGAAGAGCGTGCTGCCATGGAAAAATGGCAAATGGAGCACCGATTTATCCAGCTACGCCCATCTCAGCGCTCAAGAACTCCACTCCGGTTTTCTAAACCGTCTGCACTCAAACCGTGATTATGAAGCCGGGTTGGTGAACCAAATGAAGGAACGCTATGAGGTATTTTCATCACTTTTCCTTTCTTAAATCCAAAGCACAAGTATCAACCCAAATAGCCCCCAAGGGTCGGTTTAAGATAACAATCATAAATTGGGACTTTGTAATATATCAATCCTTGCATGCTGATCCTCCATATGTCAAATGATCATTGGAAACAAACCGGTACTTTATCATTGTATTCCCGTAGTTTTCATCGGTGTAGCCCCCAAGGGCCGGTTTATCTTTCCAAGGTAAACCGGGTCTTGAATCAATGCGTCAACTTTGAACAGATGTACATTAGCCCCCAAGTGTTAAGGATAATGCTTGCATTATACTTGAGACTTATGAAAAATATGTTAATGATATAGCAAATAGGCATTAGCCCCCAAGTACAAAGTGCATAACTTGTTATACGCTTGGTACTTCATAACCTGTTTTGATGACATATCTCACCTTTGTAGGCTGAGTTGAGTAAAAATGATGCTCAAACCATGGATCTTCGAGAGAATGTGAAATCTCAGCAAGCAGAGGCTTCCAAAGCCAAAGAAGAGCTGACCAATGCCCTAGCAGCTATGGAGAAACTGAAAGAAACCTTTAACAAAGAGCGTGCAGACTAGGAGATAGAAAAGGCCGGTTTAACAAACAAAGCCGAGGACGCAGAGGCATCCCTGAAGCCAGTGGTTGAAGAACTGACCGGTTTAAAGCGGCAGATTAACGCCATGACTACTGTTGTGTTTGGTAAGTACCCTCTCATGCAGTTTTTCTAATTTCATAATATCTTATCAATGACCGGTTTTCTGATGTTTAACCATGACGGGGACCCGCATTGCTCATCTGGGCTCTGACATGCGGATGAAGCTTAAAGCGGCCTATACTTTGATAGAGTAGCTGTTCTCTGGATCCCAGCGAGCCATTTGCACTGCAGCTTATAACAAGCCTCCGCCATTGCTGATAAAGGAAACTATCAAAAAACTGGCCATGCTGCCTGCCCGGATCAACGAACTAAAGAGATCAGCCGCAAGGTCGGGTGCACTGACCGCGCTAATCCGGGCCAAGGCGTGGATTCCAAATCTTGAACCGGCAGATATCATCAAAGGGTATCCTGGTGTGAAAGAAGACGGCTTAGACTTCAATAACGATGATCTCCGAAGGCTGACAAAGGAGATGCGACCGATAGCGAGCAAACTGGCGAAGGACACAGATCTATCTCATTTTTAACCGGTTTACGATGCTGAGGGAAAAAGACAACCCGCGTTGATTCATAATGTTGAGGATCTTGTGCCACCAATCCGTAAGAATACTTATGCTCCTGACATTGACCCCTCCAGCCTTATTCATGAAGAGGCCGCTTTTCAAGCCTTAACTGGAATCGATTGGTCAACGGTTGATTTCCAGCATCTGGGGAGGGATGAGGAGAACGTGATTGCGCAAGATGACCCTCAACCGACAAACCGTCCCGATGAAGAATCCTAAACCGGTGGCCGGTCTATCAGCTGCAGTCTACCACTCCTGTTTAAAATAATTATGCAATTTGGGCTGCTTTGAAGCGACTTTGTAATAAGATATTGTAAACACTTTATCTGCCATGCCATCAAGCATGTTTTTTTTGCTTGATACTTGAAAACTTGTCCTGCTCTTAGGATCTATTTATGCATAGTCCATTATGATTTGTGTTCCTGCATATAAGAACTTGAAAGTGTCCTAGTGGTTTACCACTGGATGGGTCATGATGCCCAAAAATATATACATAACTTGGATGGATAACCAAGATTTGTAGTAACCAGATATAAAATAAATGATACATATGACATACCTTGTTGGTTGACCAACTATTTGTACAGTAAGGGTGAAAAACACCAATCCGGAGTGTTGATAACTCCTTGCCCTTTTGCCGGTTCATATAAAAACCACACCGGGCTATAATAGCCGCTGACTTGTTCGTATAATGCTGGTGACATCTGGTCAAAACCAGACCGTAGCAATTTACTACCGGTTTAGAACTGACCATGTACTGACAACTGAGCGTTGAAAGCCACGCCGGGTTGTGATAAACACAGGTGTATCAGAAATATTCATAAATCCCTAATCAAAATATATTAGAAATAGCAAATCCAAAAAAGAAATATACAAGGCTTTTCATGGGCTGCTAGGCCCTAAATCGAGGCTTTTCATGGGCTGCCAGGCCGCTGAGTTAAACCATTTTGCAAAGCCTTTTTAAGATGGACCTCAATCTTTAACCAATCACCGTTTTAACTTTGACAAGTTCAGGGTCTATGAGATTGACTTGTCAAACGTTCGATGGGTCATACTAGGTTTACCTGTACGGAGTGGCTTACTTAAAAAAGGCAGGATAACGCGGGGTTTTAGGTGTATACACCTGGCTTCCAAGCCTGGCTTGATAGCCTATCACAAGGGTACAAACTCGTTGTCCTTTGAGAATCAAGGAGCTCCCAAGTAATATTTGAGCTATGCTCAGTGGTTACCTATGTTTGAGTTGTGCTTGATGCAACAGACTCTCTTTGGTTCCACATAATTTCCTTTTGGCTTTAACCCTATCAAGAGGTGCAGCTATGGCGTGAATACAACCAAGCCCCCTAGTGATTTCCCTTTTTGGTTTTAAACCGATCAAGAGGTGTAGCTATGGTTCGGATACGACCAAGCCCCCTAGCGATTTCCGTCGTATCTGTGTGGCTTTATAGGCCGGGTTAATAGAACTCCGCTATGTAAGTAGAAGCCCCCCTGGAACCACACATGATGTAAAAAGAACAGAGACGCTGCTTTAACCGAGGCTCCGGTTTATTATATAATATATACATTGTCATAAATATGTACATAACAAGAGCCTGTGACTCAAGTATAGTAAGGCCTAAGAAGAGCTATATTCCATGGCCGTTGAGTCTCCTCCTTCGATTTGCGTGAGTCTTTGTGCTCTCGAACATCGATAAGGTAGTATGACCTGTTGTGCAAGTTTTAGCTGACCACAAAAGGTCCTTCCCAAGGTGGGGATAGCTTGTGCATATCAGTTTGATCCTGGATGAGACGGAGCACCAGATCGCCTTCTTGGAAAGTTTTGGTTTTAACCCGGTGGCTGTGATAACGTCGGAGATCTTGTTGAATCACCGAACGTGCTGCTGCTAAATCACGCTCTTCATCTAACAGGTCCAGTAAATCCTGACATGCTTTCTCATTCTCCGCTTCAACGTAAGCCGCCACCCGGGGTGAGTCATGACGGATGTCACTGGGAAGAACTGCCTCTGCTCCATAAACCATGAAGAAAGGTGTGTAACCCGTCGATCTATTTGGTGTGGTGTTGATACTCCATAAAATGGAAGGTAACTCCTCCACCCAACAACCCGGCGTCCATTTTAAAGGAACCATAAGCCGGTGTTTGATACCTCTCAAAATTTCTTGATTTGCCCTCTCTGCTTGACCATTAGACTGGGGGTGAGCCACCGATGCTACATCAAGCCAGATGTGCTCACGTTGACAAAATTCCTCCATATCTCCTTTGGACAGATTCGTACTGAGGGAGTCCTGGATTAGGGGGTATCCGGACAGCCGGATTATATCCTTTGGCCGGACTGTTGGACTATGAAGATACAAGATTGAAGACTTCGTCCCGTGTCCGGATGGGACTCTCCTTGGCGTGGAAGGCAAGCTTGGCAATACGGATATGTAGATCTCCTTCCTTGTAACCGACTCTGTGTAACCCTAGCCCCCTCCGGTGTCTATATAAACCGGAGGGTTTAGTCCGTAGGACCAACAACACACAATCATACCATAGGGTAGCTTCTAGGGTTTAGCATCTTCGATCTCGTGGTAGATCAACTCTTGTACTACTCATATTATCAAGAACAATCAAGCAGGACGTAGGGTATTACCTCCATCAGGAGGGCCCGAACCTGGGTAAACATCGTGTCCCCCGCCTCCTGTTACCATCCGCCTAGACGCACAGTTCGGGACCCCCTACCCGAGATCTGCCGGTTTTGACACCGACATTGGTGCTTTCATTGAGAGTTCCTCTGTGTCGTCATCGTTAGGCTTGATGGCTCCTTCGATCATCGATAGCGATGCAGTCCAGGGTGAGACTTTTCTTCCCGGATAGATCTTCGTATTCGGCGGCTTCGCACCGCGGGCCAACTCACTTGGCCATCTGGAGCAGATCGAGAGTCACGCCCCTGGCCACCAAGTCAGGTTTGGAAGCTTAAACTACACGGCCGACATTAGCGGAGACTTGATCTTCGACGGATTCAAGCCCTTGCCGAGTGTGCCGCACGGTCACGATGAGCATGATTTAGCTCTACCATCAGACAGTGTTTAGGAGACCGCACCGGCAACCGCTCCGACCCTCAATTCAGAGCCAATTGTGCCATCCATGGACGGGTGGATAGACCCCGCCAAGGACCCCGCAGTCTCAGCGGCGATCAAGCTGAGTATCGACCTTACCCTTCACGAGAGCCGTGACGCCAAACTGTCAGATTCTTCCCTGGCCACAGACTCTGAACCGCCTGCGCCCGTGCCTATCGAATCCGACTGGGCGCCGATCATGGAGTTCACCTCCGCGGATATCTTTCAGTACTCGCCCTTCGGCGACATACTGAACTCATTAAGGTCTCTCTCCTTGTCAGGAGAGTCCTGGCCGAACTATGTCCGGTAGGATTGGGATGCGGATGACGAAGAAATTCACCGCCCACCCACCGCCCACTTAGTAGCCATTGTCGACAATTTGACCGACATGCTCGACTTCGACTCCGAAGACATCGACGGTATGGACGACGATGCAGGAGATGCACAAGAACCACTGCCCACAGGGCACTGGACAACCACCTCATCATATGATATATATATACATATGGTGGACACACCCAAAGAAGGCAATGGCGACGGGACAGTGGAGGATGACCCCTCCAAGAAGCAACCCAAGTGCCGACGCCAGCGGTGCCGCTCTAAGTCTCGCCAAGGCAAAAGCGGTGATACCGGCATAGGAGATAATAGCACTTTGGACAGTGCCAAAGATGACGACAATCCCCTCCAGCAAGATTTAGAGCATGAGGATGGAGAAGCCAGCCCTCCCGAGAGAGCGGCAGATGGAGAGACGGAGGATGATAATTACATGCCTCTCTCCGAAGACGAGGCAAGCCCCGACGATGACGAATTTGTCGTGCCTGAGGTTCCCGTCGAGCAAGAGCGCTTCAAGCGCCGGCTTATAGCCACGGCAAATAGCCTTAAGAAAAACAACATCAGCTTCTAGCTGATCAAGATTTGCTAGCTGACAGATGGACTGAAGTCCTTGCGGCCAAGGAATATGAACTCGAACGCCCCTCCAAGAGTTACCCAAAGCGCATGTTGCTACCCCGATTGGAGGAGGAAGCATTAAAACCTACATCTCCAGCGTATGACGCGGCTGATCGGCCACCTCGTGGCCGCGACAGAGAGGCATTTCAGCCAAAAGCTCAGCCCGGACCCTGACGCCACTCAAATAAAAATGTCAAGGCACGGGGAAACAAGCTAGACCTGCGAGATGTATTGGAGGACAAAGCAAAACACGCAAGATCGATCTACAGATCATGAGGGCGCGCCACTATGCGAGACGATAACCGTCACGCCGGATAGAGTAAAAGTAAATCCGACCGGGCCGAAAACAGCGGACAGGACTCATTTGAGCTGCATCGCGATATAGCCCAGTACAGAGGCGCCGCACACCCCCTATGCTTCACAGACGAAGTAATGGATCACCAAATCCCAGAGGGTTTCAAACCCGTAAATATCGAATCATACGATGGTACAACAGATCTTGCGGTATGGATCGAGGACTTCCTCCTGCACATCCACATGGCCCGCGGTGACGATCTACATGCCATCAAATACCTCCCACTCAAACTCAAAGGACCAGCTTGGCATTAGCTCAACAGCCTGCCAGTAGAATCCATTGGCTGTTGGGAAGATTTGGAAGCCACATTCCTTGACAACTTCCAGGGCACTTATGTGAGACCACTAGATGCCGATGACTTGAGCCACATAATTCAGCAGCCAGAGGAATCGGCCAGGCAATTCTGGACATGGTTCCTGACAAAGAAAAATGAAAGCGCCGACTGTCTAGATGCATAGGCCATAGCAGCTTTTAAGCACAACATCCGCGACAAGTGGCTCACCCGGCACCTTGGCCAGGAAAAGCCGAAATCTATGGCAGCCCTCACGACACTCATGACCCACTTTTGCGCGGGAGAGGATAGCTGGCTGGCTCGCAGCAATAATATATCAAAGAGCCATGGTACTTCGGATACCAAGGATAGCAATGGCAGGTCACGTCGCAGCAAACACAAGCGCCGCATCAACAACGACAATACCAAGGATACGACAGTCAATGCCGGATTCAGAGGCTCTAAACCCGGTCAGCGGAAAAAGCCATTCAAAAGAAGCACTCCGTGCCCGTCCAGTTTGGACCGTATACTCGATCGTTCGTGTCAAATACACGGCACCCCTGACAAGCCAGCCAACCACACCAACAGGGAATGCTGGGTGTTCAAGCAGGCCGGAAAGTTAAATGCCGAAAACAAAGATAAGGGGTTACATAGCGATGATGAGGAGGAGCCCCGGCCGCCGAACACCGGAGGACAGAAGAGGTTCCCCCCACAAGTGCGGACGGTGAACATGATATACGCAACCCACATCCCCAAGAGAGAGCGGAAGCGTGCGCTAAGGGACGTATATGCGTTGGAGCCAGTCGCCCCAAAGTTCAACCCATGGTCCTCCTGTCCGATCACCTTCGACCGCAGGGACCACCCCACTAGTATCCGTCATGGTGGATTCGCCGCACTGGTCCTAGACCCAATCATCGACGGCTTTCACCTCACTCAAGTCCTTATGGACGGCGACAGTAGCCTGAACCTGCTTTACCAGGACACACTTCCCAAAATGGGTGTAGACCCCTCAAGGATCAAACCCACAAAAACGACCTTCAAAGGCATCATACCAGGTGTAGAGG
Source organism: Triticum monococcum (assembly GCA_034509565.1). Lineage (NCBI taxonomy): Eukaryota > Viridiplantae > Streptophyta > Magnoliopsida > Poales > Poaceae > Triticum > Triticum monococcum. The sequence continues at coordinate 581,630,625 of CM067843.1, forward strand.
CCCATTGCACAGGCTCAGTCACACTGGAAGTGGTCTTCAGATCCCCGGATAACTTCTGAAGCCAGGAGTTAATCTTTGATATAGTCCCGTTCCGCAGTGGCTATCACGCACTGCTCGGGCGAACCGCATTTGCGAGATTCAATGCGGTACCGCATTATGCATACCTCAAGCTCAAGATGCCAGGACCTCGGGGAGTCATCACAGTCAATGGAAACACAGAGCGCTCTCTCCGCACAGAGGAGCACACTGCGGCCCTCGCAGCAGAAGCACAAAGCAGCCTCTTTAGGCAATCCACCAGTTCGGTGATTAAACACCTGGACACCGTCAAGCGCGCCCAGAGTAATCTGCAACAAGACCGCCTGGCATGTTCCGAGCTCGCATAGCAATGCGGCCCCCACCCCAGTCTCAGCCACACGGCTAAATCCGTGCCACACGTACATAATTACGCATTGAAAATACCATATGCATAGGTGGGGGGGGGCGACTACGACACGCCCCAAAACGCGGCTCAACCGCACTAGGGGCTTCCTGCTTTGTTATGTTTTCTCTCTTTCAGGACTTTACTCTCTGGAAACCCCGTCCGGCAGTACGATTGCCGGACACAAGATACAACAACCAAGGAGGCAGAAAGCTACGTCGCACCATGGAACTCCCAGGTGGTCTCTGATAACGAGTGAAATACCTGCTTTAAATACTATTCCTCAACTTGCCATTGGAGGGGACATGTCAAATAGTCCTACTTTTTGCTTATCGCACTACTTGTATCATTCTGCTTCGACGCACCTTTTTGAATAAACAATGCATAGCACTAGACTATTACCGCATTCTCTATTCTTTATATATATATATGTTCATTCATGACATTCAGCACCCGTACACTCTGGTACGACCAATACGCAAGGGGCTTAAGCGTACCCCATAATACGGCGTGAGAAGTCCGAACACTTTCGACAGTGCGGCACCCCGAACTTATTGCATTATATGGATCAACTCCGAATCATGTCTTGGGTCAATAGTTGGGTTTGCCCGGCTCCCATGTTTTGGTACCTTATGTTCCGCTATATCGGCTAAGGTAGCACTGGGAGAACTACTGCGATTGTGCCCCGGTTCATCTGGGCAAGCACCTTAGTAGAGAAAGCTAAAACTGACTGTCATGATAAGGCAAGAGTTGGTCACTGTTCGAGAGGTCTCGAGTCCTTAAAGACTTTATGCCGCTTAGGGCGAGGAGTTGGCTTTGTCCGTCTTAGGCGTGTATAGCGCCCCGAATTCGGCCTTCCGAATACTAGGGGCTTCGCCAAAATTTAAAATTGTAGACTTCTATGGCTAAGTGAGAGTGATAAAGTATTATAGTCCGATTGCCTTGTTCGTTGTGCTGAGCACCTCCCTCAAAGGACCCAACAATGGGAAAAAGAGTGCTCAGATTTTATCCCGAACACCCCAGCACTTGTGGCATGGGGGCAGAAGCCGACGACTGGCCATCTCTCAGATTTGATAAACATCCGCACAGAAGGTAATATTTTAAATTCAAACAAGCGTTGCATAGCGCACATGAACAAGTTTTCATCATACAGGATCACACGAGCAAGTTCATTCAAAAATTACATCCTTCGCACACTCGTCCGCCACAAGACGGGCACCCTTCAGGACACCCTCATAATACATTTCAGGGTGGCAATGATCCTTGCCCTGCGGCGGCCCCTCCTTCACCAGCTTCTCGGCGTCCATCTTGGCCCAGTGCACCTTCGCACGGGCAAAAGCCCGGCGTGCACCTTTGATGCAGACGGACCGCTTTATGACTTCCAGCGGTGGGCAGGCATCCACAAGCCGCCTCACCAGGCCGAAGTAGCTGTTGGGAAGGGAGTCGCCAGGCCACATCCGGACTATAAGGCCCCTCATGGCCTGTTCGGCCGCCTTGTGCAGCTCGACCAGTTGCTTCAGCTGGTCGCTCACAGGCATCGGGTGTTCGGCCCCAGTATACTGAGACCAGAACAACTTCTCCGTTGAGCTTCCCTCCTCGGCCTGTTAGTACTTTGCGGCATCCGACACGCTGCGGGGCAAATATGCAAATGCTCCTGGAGAGCTCCGGACTCGGGTAAGTAACAAGTAATTTACTTTCACATGCTTGCTTTGCATAATGAATGCCTTACCCGCCGCTATCTTCCTCATCGCCTCAATTTCTGGAGGGCCTTTTGGGCTTCAGCCTTGGCATGCTTTGTGCTCTCGAGGGTCGCGGCAAGCTCGGAATCTTGCGTCTTCGAGTCAAGATCCAAAGTCTCGTGCTTCTTCACGAGAGCCTGGAGCTCCTGCCGCACCTCGCCCACCCGTGCCTCTTGTTTCTCCCACTCGCTGCGCTCCTCGGCCGCTTTGTTTTCGGCCTCGTACATCGCTTGCTTCAGGGTCGCCACTTCGATCGTGGCCCCTGGCACATCCATGATGATCCTATAATTTTGCAGCCACATCTTATATATATATATATATAGACAAGGTATTACTTACCTTTGTTCTCCTTGAGCTGCCTCTTGGCAAGGATGAGCTCTTTCTCGGACCGCTCGAGGTTCTGCTTCAGTGCAGCGACCTTCGCAGTCAGTGCGGCAGAGGTCAGTAGGGAAGCCTGCATCGCATATAGACATACTTGTATTAGACTCCTGCAGATATTATTTGATCCTCTATTCGTATTTTCTTTGTGAACACCAAACAAAGCATCAGGGGCTACTGTCTATGCTGTAATATTTTCCTATATTTTAAATACTTACCTCAAAGCCTGTTAGAGGGCTAGCACAGGCTTCAGTCAGTCCGCTCTTGGCGGACTGAACCTTCTTGATCACCGCACTCATAATAGTGCGGTGCTCTTCATCGATGGAAGCGCCGCGAAGCGCTCCCAGCATGTTGTCCGGTGCCTCTGGATAGACAGAGGTCACCGGCACGGGCGGCTTGCCCCTCTTGGCAGGGGGCCGCCTGCCGGAGTCCGGAACCACTGGAGGTTCCGGCGCGGTGTTTGGCTGAGGGCCGAACTTGGAGCCCTTGGGAGTCTTGCTCCCTTTGCGCCTGGAGTCCGGAAGGTCGCCTTGAGGCGCCTCCAGGACTACCTCCCCTCGATTCGGTGCCCCTTGAGACAATACCTCGACATTGTCCGTAGGGCAAGGAGAGGAGGCGGTTGGAAGTGACTCGCTATTCATATCCGACGAGTCCAAGGAACCGTCCGACGAGGATACGTTGATACGGGCTCGGGGCGGACTGCATGATCATATTCGGCGTTAGGAGAAGCAGTGCAATAAAAGTATGCTATGAGTTACTCTGGTATCCAAATACTTACGACTTCGCCAGGGGCTTGGCCCTGAGTAACCACTCGTCTTCATTTTCGGCGGCGGTGGTGGAACAGTTCGGAAGGAGAGTCCTTCCCTTCTTGGACCCTTCGGCCTCCCCGGTTGGGGCGACCTTCCTTTTCTTGTCTCCCCCAGCTGGAGGGGGGAATCTTCATCTTCCTCCTCCTTGTTTTCACGGGAGGAGTGCGTCTCAGAGTTATCGGACGATGAGTCCGATACCACCTGGCACCGGGAACTCTTTCGGATTCCCGTGGCCTTCTTCTTGATCTTCTTCTCCGGCACCTCATAAGGAGCCGGGGTCTGCATCTTCGTTAGGAGAGCGTCTGCAGGGTCTTCGGGCAGAGGGGCCAGGCAATCAATCTGCTCCAATGTCTCCACCCAGTCCTGTCAAAGGCATGGGAGCTTAGATCCCGCACATGGTTAAACTATGGAAAATAAATACCAAACGAGATGTACAGAACTTACCGGATTCGCAGGGCGCGTCGCGCTAAGCCCGCGGTCCTCGGTAAGGGGGGGGACCACGGCGCCCTTGAACAACACCTTCTAGACGTCCTTATGCGTCGTGTCAAAGAACTCGCGTAGAGTCTGGTGCTGGGCCGGGTCGAACTCCCATAAGTTGAAAGCCCGTTGTTGACATGGGAGGATCCGGCGGAAGAGCATGACCTGGACTATGTTGACAAGCTTGAGTTTCTTGCTTATCATGTTCTGGATACACTTCTGGAGTCCATCTAGCTCCACCGATGAGCCCCAGGACAGGCCCTTCTCCTTCCAGGAAGTAAGCCGAGTGGGGATTCCGGATCGAAACTCGGGGGCCGCCACCCAGTTGGTGTCGCGCGGCTCGGTGATGTAGAACCACCCCAATTGCCACCCCTTTATGGTCTCTACGTAGGAGCCCTCGAGCCATGTAACGTTGGGCATTTTGCCCATCATGGCTCCGCCGCATTCCGCTTGTTGGTCGCCTACTACCTTCGGTTTGACATTGAAGGTCTTCAGCCACAGGCCAAAGTGGGGCCGGATGCGCAGGAAAGCCTCGCACACGACGATGAACGCCGAGATGTTGAGGATGAAATTTGGGGCCAGATCATGGAAGTCCAGCCCATAATAGCACATAAGGCCGTGGACGAATGGATGGAGGGGAAACCCCAGTCCGTGGACGAAGTGGGAGAGGAAAACCACCCTTTCGTAAGGTTCCGGGGTAGGGACGATCTGCCCCACGGCTAGCAGCCGGTGCGCAATATCCGCGGCTAAGTATCCGGCCCCACACAGCTTTTTGATGTCCCCCTCCATAACGGAGGAGACCATCCACTTACCTCCCACTCCGGACATGTTTGGAGAGGGTTGAGGAGAAGGATGTGGACTTGGGCGCTGGAGCTCGAGTGCACGAGAATGGATGAGCAAGGAGGAAGAAGGCGTGGGTAGAAAAAGGTGAACCATTATCCCTTTATAAGGGCGGACTAAACTATGCGCCCCCACCAGCCTGGTAAAACTTGCTTATCCCCCAAGCGTCGTAATTGATGGCACGGTTGGGTTACCCACGTCCGTATTGATGGGAATCCCGTAATAAGGGGCACGATCTCGATAAGACGTGCCAAGGAAACCGCCTCGCGAAACACGCTGAGGTTGGTTGTGAAAAACGATTCGAATGGTGACCTGGCTGTGGTGTGATGTCACACTGCGGGATGCGTCGGCAGATTAGATTTGTGAAAATATTATTCTCTCTACGGTTGCATGTGGAACTTGTTTTGCAGAGACGGACACGATCCTCGTGTCCAAAATCTTCTATGAAGTATTCGGAGGAGGAACCCGCCTTGCAATGTCGAAGACAATCTGCGCACCGGACTCATCATCATTGAAGCCTGGTTCAGGGGCTACTGAGGGAGTCCTGGATTAGGGGGTATCCAGACAGCCGGATTATATCCTTTAGCCGGACTGTTGGACTATGAAGATACAAGATTGAAGACTTCGTCCCATGTCCGGATGGGACTCTCCTTGGCGTGGAAGGCAAGCTTGGCAATACGGATATGTAGATCTCCTTCCTTATAACCGACTCTATGTAACCCTAGCCCCCTCTGGTGTCTATATAAACCGGAGGGTTTAGTCCGTAGGACCAACAACACACAATCATACCATAGGCTAGCTTCTAGGGTTTAGCCTATTCGATCTCGTGGTAGATCAACTCTTGTATTACTCATATTATCAAGAACAATCAAGCAGGACGTAGGGTATTACCTCCATCAAGAGGGCCCGAACCTGGGTAAACATTGTGTCCCCCGCCTCCTGTTACCATCCGCCTAGACGCACAGTTCAGGACCCCCTAGCTACCCGAGATCCGCCGGTTTTGACACCGACACGTACCATTATCAGTTATAATGCTATGTGGAAAACCAAACCGGAATATCACCTTTTTAATGAATTGAACCGCCGTGGCTGCATCACACTTACTGACTGGGTCTGCCTCTACCCACTTGGTAAACTTGTCAACCGCCACTAACAGGTGGGTCTTTTGTCCTTGGATCTCTTAAAGGGCCCAACCATATCGAGCCCCCAAGTTGCAAACAGCCAAGTAATTGGAATCATTCTCAACTCCTAAGTCGGAACATGAGCGCGGCGTGCAAATTTCTGACAACCATCACACCTTTTGACTAAATCCTCAACATCAGCATGAGCCGTCAACCAATAGAAGCCATGACGAAAAGCCTTAGCCACCAAGGATTTTGAACCGGCGTGGTGACCACAATCTCCTTCGTGGATTTCTCGCAAAATCTCACAACCCTCTTGAGGAGACACACAACGCTGAATTTCTCCTATGATACTGTAATGATGTAACTCCCCATTGATAATGGTCATTGACTTGGATCGCTGGATTATCTGCCGGGCCAAGGTTTCGTCCTCCGGTAACTTGCCCCGGTTCATGTAAGACAAGTACGGGATTGTCCAATCCAGTATAACATGCAAAGCTGCCACCAATTGGGCCTCCGGGTCAGGAATAGCCAACTCCTCCTCTATGGGTATCTTGACCGACGGATGATGCAGTACGTCGAGGAAGACATTAGGTGGCACCAGTTTACGCTGAGAGCCTAAATGACTTAAAGCGTCTGCCGCTTCATTCTTTCGCCGGTCTATATGGTCAACTTGATAGCCCTTGAAATGACCAGCCACTATGTCCACCTCTCGTCGATATGCAGCGATGAATGGGTCCTTAGAATCCCAAGTGCCAGATACCTGTTGAGCCACCAGGTCCGAGTCACTGAAGCACTTAACCCGGCTTAAGTTCATCTCCTTAGCCATCCGAAGACCGTGGAGTAAGGCCTCGTACTCGGCTGCATTATTAGTGCAAGGGAACATTAAGCGAAGAACATAACAAAACTTATTGCCTTGTGGGGAAGTTAATATGACTCCAGCCCCCGAGCCCTCCAATTGCCTGGACCCATCAAAGTGAATAGTCCAATAAGTATTGTATGGTTTTTCCTCTGGTGCCTGCAAATCTGTCCAATCATTGATGAAGTCCACGAGTGCCCGAGATTTAATCACTGTGCGAGGTGTATACTTGAGCCCGTGAGGTCCACGCTCAATAGCCCACTTGGCAATCCGGCCAGTCGCCTCTCTATTTTGGATGATATCTCCCAAAGGGGATGAACTAGCCACTGTGATAGGATGACCCTAAAAATAGTGCTTGAGCTTCCGGCTTGCCATAAAAAATCCATACACCAGCTTCTACCAATGCGGATACCTCTGCTTTGATTCGATAAGCACCTCACTGATATAATAAACCGGCCGTTGAACCGGATACTCCTTTCCAGCCTCCTTGCGCTCCACAACAATAGCCACACTGGCAGCCCGGGCATTAGCAGCCACATATAACAGTAAAGGCTCTTTGTCGACCGGAGCCGCAAGGACAAGCGGTTCAGCTAACTGTCTCTTCAAATCTTCAAACACTTTATCAGCCGCGTCACTCCAGACAAAATCATCGGTTTTCTTTAACACATGGTATAAAGGGATAGCTTTCTCCCCAAGACGACTGATAAACCGGCTCAAAGCCGCAATCTGGCCTGCTAAATGTTGAACGTCGTTGATACACGCCAGTTTAGCCAGGGATGTGATAGCTGAATTTTTTTTCCGGTTTAGCCTCAATGCCCCCGTTAGACACCAGAAAACCCAAGAGCTTGTCTGCCGGAACACCAAAAACACATTTGTCCGGATTAAACATCATCTTATAGACCCGGAGGTTTTCAAAGGTTTCTCTCAAGTCATCTATCAATGTTTCCTCCTTCTTGGACTTTATCACAATATCATCCACATATGCGTGAACATTGCGCCCAATCTGCTTATGAAGACAATTGTGAACACAGTGCTAATAAGTCGCCTGGGCACTCTTGATCCCAAAGGGCATGGAGAATAGCAAAAGGCTCCAAAGAGAGTTATAAAAGTTGTCTTCTCCTAGTCCTTAACTGCCATTTTGATCTGATGATAACCAGAGTAAGCATCCAAAAAACACAAACGGTCACAACCCGCTGTAGCGTCAATAATCTGATCAATACGGGGGAGGGAAAAGGGATCTGCTGAACAAGCTTTGTTCAAATCTATGTAGTCCACACACATACGCCAAATGCCGTTTTTCTTAAGAACCAACACCGGATGAGCTAACCACTCAGGGTGAAAAACCTCCACGATAAACCCTGCAGCCAACAGCCGAGCTACCTCCTCAACAATAGCCTTACGCCTTTCTTCGTTGAAGCGGCGGAGAAACTGCCTGACCGGTTTAAACTTAGGATCTATATTAAGTGTGTGCTCAGCGAGTTCCCTCGGTACACCTGGCATGTCAGAAGGCTTTCATGCAAAGATGTCCCGGTTCTCACGGATGAACTCAATGAGCGCACTTTCCTATTTGGGATCCAGGTTAGCGCTGATGCTGAACTGCTTGGATGAATCGCCAGGAACAAAATCAACCATCTTAGTGTCTGTGGCTGATTTAAACTTCAACACCGGATCGTGCTCCGTAGTTGGCTTTTTCAAAGAAGTCATGCCTGCCGGATCAACCTTGTCTTTATAAAACTTCATCTCTTCTGTGGCACAAACCGACTCAGCGTAAGCCGCATCACCATCCTCACATTCCAAAGCAATCTTCCTGCTCCCATGTACTGTGATGGTCCCCTTATGACCTGGCATCTTAAGCTGTAGATAAACATAACACGGCCTCGCCATGAACTTGGCATAAGCCGGTCGTCCAAACAGGGCATGATACGGACTCTTGATTTTCACCACCTCAAAAGTCAATGTTTCTGACCTTGAGTCATGATCATCTCCAAAAGCCACCTCTAGGGCTATTTTGCCCACTGGATATGCAGACTTACCAGGCACCACACCATGAAAAACGGTGTTTGACGGTTTAAGATTCTTATCTGTCAACCCCATACGGCGGAAGGTATCATAGTAAAGGATATTAATACTACTTCCTCCATCCATAAGTACCTTGGTGAACTTATACCCCCCAACTTGAGGTGCCACCACTAAGGCCAGATGACCCAAATTATCAACCCGGGGTGGGTGATCCTCTCGACTCCATAAAATTGGTTGCTCAGACCAGCGCAAATACTGAGGCACTACCGGTTCAACAGAATTCACGGCCCTCTTGTGAAGCTTCTGGTCATGCTTGCACAAGCTAGTGGTGAAGACATGATACTGCCCACTATTCAACTGCTTCGGATTTCTCTGATAACCCGACTGCAGCTGCTGATTCCCCTGATGGTTATAACCTCCCTGATTGCCCTGGTTCCCTTGATTTTTATGTCCGATTTGATTGCCTTGAAATCCTAAACCGGAGTTGCTGCCTCCATAACCCGGCCCATGAAAACCGGTGGGCGCCAACTGTCGTGGGTTTGTCACGGCAGATGTCCTCGTGAAAGGACTTAGTCGTGGATCCATCTCTATGGGTTATCTTAAAGGGGTTAAATCGGACAAGGGACACGAGGATTTTATACTAGTTTGACCCCTTCGATGAAGGTAAAATCCTACGTCTAGTTGTGTTGGTATTGCTAGGGTTTCGATGTCCACGGAGCGAATCCATTTTTCCTGGCTCTCGAGTTGTTGTCTGTTGTCCTTAAACCGCTGTCGGGTCCTCCCTTTATATACATAGGTTGACGCCCACCGGTTTACAGAGTCCCGAGGCCGGATCATAAACGTGTCCGGCTCGGTCTCTATCGTTCCTATCTTACAATGCAAATTATATATAAGGTCGATTTACATCTACAGGCCTTAACTCGCCTTTGGGCCTTGGGCCTTCATAAAGCACCAACATTCTTACGTCTTCATGGGCTTCTAATCTTCATAAAGTAAATCTGGCTATTCCTGGCCGGTTTATGTCCAATAGTAATATCCCCAACAAGTACAATAGTGATCTAGGAGTAGATCACTAGACAGCGGTCAAAATTATCCTTAGTGGAATAAGGATATGTTTCTCGATTATGGAGGTGACAAAAGGTTCGTCGTAAAGGGTTACCTCAATGCAAATTTTGACACTGATCTAGATGACTCTAAATATCAATCTGGATACATTTTGAAAGTGGGAGAAATTAGCTAAAGCAGCTCCATGCAGAGCATTGTTGACATAGAAATTTGCAAAATACATACTGATCTAAATGTGGCAGACCCGTAGACTAAACTTCTCTTACAATAAAAACATGATCACACCTTAGTACTCTTTAGGTGTTAATAACATAGCGATGTGAACTAGATTATTGACTCTAGTAAACCCTTTGGGTGTTGGTCACATGACGATGTGAACTATGGGTGTTAATCACATGGTGATGTGAACTATTGGTGTTAAATCACATGGCGATGTGAACTAGATTATTGACTCTAGTGCAAGTGGGAGACTGAAGGAAATATGCCCTAGAGGCAATAATAAAGTTATTATTTATTTCCTTATTTCATGACAAATGTTTTTTATTCATGCTAAAATTGTATTAACCGAAAACATAATACATGTGTGAATAGATAGACAAACATAGTGTCACTACTATGCCTCTACTTGACTAGCTCGCTAATCAAAGATGGTTAAGTTTCCTAACCATAGACATGAGTTGTCATTTGATTAACAGGATCACATCATTAGGAGAATGATGTGATTGACTTGACCCATTTCGTTAGCTTAGCACTTGATCGTTTAGTATGTTGCTATTGCTTTCTTCATGACTTATACATGTTCCTATGACTATGAGATTATGCAACTCCCGTTTACCAAAGGAACACTTTGTGAGGGAGTCCTGGATTAGGGGGTGTCCGGATAGCCGGACTATACCTTCAGCCGGACTCCTGGACTATGAAGATTCAAGATTGAAAACTTCGTCCCGTGTCCGGAAGGGACTTTCCTTGGCGTGAAAGGCAAGCTTGGCGATACGGATATGTAGATCTCCTACCATTGTAACCGACTCTGTGTAACCCTAGCCCTCTCCGGTGTCTATATAAACTGGAGGGTTTTAGTCCGTAGCACGAATAACAATCATACCATAGGCTAGCTTCTAGGGTTTATCCTCTCTGATCTTGCGGTAGATCTACTCTTATACTACCCATATCATCAATATTAATCAAGCAGGACATAGGGTTTTACCTCCATCAAGAGGGCCCGAACCTGGGTAAAACATCGTGTCCCCTGCCTCCTGTTACCATCCGCCTAGACGCACAGTTTGGGACCCCCTACCCAAGATCCGCCGGTTTTGACACCGACCTTGGTGCTTTCATTGAGAGTTCCTCTGTGCCGTCGCCATCAGGAAGGATGCCTCATCCCGTCTTTAAAGACGGCACCGTTGCTAAGGGAGCTTTGGTTGTCGGCCAAACTCTCCGGCTAGGTGGTTTCCTTATGACCGCCTGTTCGGCTGCTGCACCGACGATGACCTCTCGGGTCATCAAAAGCAATCTTCACGTCAGCTCGGAATTCGCCAAGCAGCTAGATCAAATGGAGCTCTCTTCCCTAAACGAGCTCTTGGATCGCATCGCGGCCCTGCGAGTCGCTACGGATTACGACCAGATTGGGCCTAAACCCAATCTGAGAGAGATTAACTCTCCCCAGGTCACCCATCACGTTGCTGTGGTAGAGGGACAGTGCGGCGACCCTTCATCTATCTTAAGGACTAGCTATGTCCGGATTCCCGATCCCTCCAAGACGGATACCCACGGAGGGGAGGACATCACTCAAGACCTGAACTTAAAGTCAGGCAACGGGCTAGATTCATTGGACAGCATCCAAGAATCCAAACTTCCGAGTTCGGAAAGTCCTTGGCCTTTGGGTCTTAGATTGGGTGAGGTTTCGGATTTGATTCCACCCACCCACCCGTACAAAAGCGATCTATCCCAAATTAGGCAAGAGCCCGAAGAAATAGTACATCATTACTGGGCCAGATTCCTCCTGGTTATGAACAGAATAAAGGACTGCTGCGAGGAAGACGCAATTTCATTCTTCTGCAATAATTGCACGGACAAGAGAATCCTCAACGCCATAAGTCGCCGTGATATTACACGCTTCGCTGACTTGGCGTCCATAGTACGAAAGTACTATGCGATGGAAAGCACCAGGAAAACCGAAATAAAATTTTGGGACAATCCGGCCTTGAATACAAACCCAGTCTGAAATAAAAGGGTGCATCATCGCCAGACACCCGGGTTCAATACCAAAAAGCAAAAGCCCTCTACAGGGCACGGAACCGTACTTGAAGGATGGCTTAATGGACCCTGTAAAATTCACAGTGCAGAGGGCGCCACACCAACTCACAACCTTAGAGCATGTTGGATACTCCGGCAGGTGGCAAAAATTGGCGAAGATCTTCTAATTCCAGAAGCCACAGAAAGCCACCCCAGAGACACCAATATGGTATTAACAGTCTTCAAGACTTTCGCATCAAATAATATGCGAAAAAGAACACTCCGCAGCCTTGCCGAAGTCTACCAAGTAGCAACAATAAACCCATGGAGTGACACGGCTATTACTTTTAACGCCAGTGATGAACCTAAATTCCGAACAGCCCGAGCACCAGCTGCATTGGTCCTCAGTCCAATAGTGGACGGCTTTCGTCTTACCAAGGTACTCATGGATGGCGGCAGCGGATTGAACCTCATTTATGAGGAAACCCTTCAAAAAATGGAAATAGACTGGAACCGCATTGAGCGAAGCAGCACAACCTTTAGAGGAATAATCCCCAGCCGGGAAGCGCGCTGTACAGGAAAAACACACTAGATGTGGTGTTCGGCACGCCGGATAATTACAGGCCCGAAGAGGTCACGTTCCAAGTGGCCCTGTTCAGCAGCGGATACCACGCTCTGCTAGGGCGGGAAGCATTTACAATCTTCCAAGAAATACCCCATTACGGGTACATGAAGCTCAAGATGCCCGGGCCTAACGGAATCATCACTCTCGCTAGTGATCCGGACATAGCAATCCGCGCCGAAAACAAGACAGCTGCACTGGCCCTCGAGGCGCTATCCGAAGCCCTAGCGGCTGAGGAACTGACTACGCTGCGCTCCACGGTGAATAGGGACGATGTGATACTCGACAAAAGATCCAAGTCCACCTCCTTTAAACCGGCGGACGAAATAGTCAAATTCCAGGTCCATCCAACGGACCCCAATAAAACAGCTTCCATCAGGGCACAGTTAAACCCTGATGTAGACGCCACACTGCGAGAGTTCCTACGAGAGAACTGGGACATTTTCGCCTGACACCCTTCAGACATGCCAGGAATCCCACGCAGGCTGGCCGAACACAGCTTAAATATCCTAAAAGGATTCAAGCCAGTCAAACAGGCTCTTCGGCGTTTTTATGAACCTAAGAGACAGGCCATGGGAGAGGAACTAGCCAAGCTATTGGAGGTCGGATTCATCAAAGATATAAAACACCCGGACTGGCTAGCAAACCTGGTGATGGTACCAAAGAAGGACAAATCCTGGCGCCTGTGCGTTGATTTTAAAGACCTTAACAAGGCTTGCCCAAAGGATCCCTTCCCCCTCCCCCGCATCGATCAAATTATCGACGCTACCGCAGGACACGATTCGTTGTGTTTCCTCGACGCATACTCCGGCTACCATCAAATAAAGATGGCAGAGTCAGACCAAGCCGCAACGGCATTCATCACACCATACGGCCCGTTCTGCTTCAACACAATGTCATTTGGGCTCAAAAACGCCGGCGCAACATATCAGCGCATGATTTAGACATGTCTGGCAAACCAGAATGGCAAAACAGTGGAGGCATACGTAGATGATGTGGTCGTTAAAACAAGACATGTCAAATCTCTAGTGGACAACTTGAGGCTAACATTCGATAACCTCTGAACATACGACATCAAGCTCAACCCGGAAAAATGTGTTTTCGGCGTTCCAGCCGGAAAGCTCTTGGGCTTCATTGTATCCGGTAGAGGAATTGAAGCAAATCCAGCCAAGATCCGAGCTCTATCACAATTGGATATCCCGAAGGACCTCAAACAAATACAAAAATTAACCGGATGCGTGGCGGCTCTAAGCCGCTTTATCTCCCGCTTGGGAGAAAAGGCCCTACCCCTTTACCGCCTCCTTCGGCGCACCGAACACTTCGAGTGGACGGATGCAGCCACGGCCGGAATCAACGAAATAAAAGCCATCTTGGCAACAAACCCAGTCCTGGCCGCGCCAAACATTGGTGAACCAATGCTATTATACATTGCAGCAACCCATCAGGTCGTAAGCGCAGTGCCCGTCGTCGAACGAGAAACGGACGGACACAAATTCCCCCTTCAAAAGCTGGTCTACTATGTGTCCACTGTCCTTACTCCATGCAAGTCACGGTACCCGCATTATGAAAAGATTGCGTACGCGGTATTTATGGCATCCCGGAAGCTACGACACTACTTTCAAGAGTGTTCAATAACAGTAGCCTCGGAAGTGCCACTTAACGATATTATAAACTACGGCGACGTGACGGGCCGGATTGCAAAATGGGCCATTGAGCTCCTCCCGTTCGACATAACTTACAGGCCACGGCGAGCTATCAAGTCACAAGTTTTGGCCGACTTCGTCGCAGAATGGATGGAGGCCGAACTCCCTAAAGAGTACGGCACATATTCAAACTGGGTCATGCACTTCGACGGCTCCAAAATGTTGGCCGGTCTAGGGGCTGGCGTCGTTTTGACGTCCCCCACAGGAGACACAGTTCAATACATACTCCAGATAATGTACACAGACTCCAACAATGCAGCCGAATATGAGGCCCTTTTACATGGTCTCCGGATGGCAGTATCCATGGGCATTCAACGCCTAGAGGTGCGCGGGGACTCGAACCTCGCAATATCCCAAATAAATGGAGACTTCGATGCCAAGGATCCAAAAATGGCAGCTTATCGCAACGCCGTCCTAAAAATGTCAGCTCAGTTCGAAGGGCTCGAATTTCACCATATAGCCCGGGAAAATAATCAGGCGGCAGATGTCCTAGCACGCATCGGCGCAAAACGCGATGTAGCCCCCCCCCCCAACATCTTCTTGGAAAGGCTGTTCAAGCCATCCATAGTATGGGAAGGGGAACCCGGCAATAACAGCCCGGACCCAACCGCACTGCCCGACACCGAACACTCTAACATAATTGGAGGCTCTGCCAATGAAATAACACCTTAAGCCCACGTAATAATGGCCGTCATCGCCCCATGGACAGAACCATTCCTCGCCTACCTTACTAGGCAGGAACTCCCTGAGGACCAAAATGAGGCACGCTGCATAGTGCGGCGGTCTAAAGCCTATAAAGTCCATGAGGGAGAGCTTTATAAGAAAAGCACTACCGGAGTCCTTCAAAGGTGCATCTCCGAAGATGAAGGGCGGAACCTCCTGGCTGAAATTCATGCCGGACTCGGCGGTCATCACGCTGCAGCTCGGTCCCTTGTAAGCAAGGCCTTCCGTACAGGCTTTTATTGGCCGACGGCCCGGGCAGATGCCCAAGACTTAGTCCAACGATGTGTCGGTTGCCAGCTTTTTGCAAACCAAAGCCATATGTCACCCACCACCCTCCAAACTATCCCCATCACTTGGCCCTTCGCGGTCTGGGGGCTTGACAAGGTTGGACCCCTTAAAGGCGGAAGCCACAAGAAAAATTACTTACTGGTCATGGTGGATAAGTTCACCAAATGGATAGAAGCCAAGCCTGTTAAGACGGCCGAATCCGGACCGGTGATAGAGTTTATATCCAGGGTTGTACACCGTTACGGCGTCCCCCACAGCATCATCACTGATAACGGCACGAACTTTACGGCCGACGAGGTAAAACTCTGGTGCAAAAACACGGGCATCAAGCTCGATTATGCTTCCTCTATCACCCACAAACTAACGGCCAGGTCGAACGTGCAAATGGTCTTATCATGAGCGGCATCAAACCCAGATTAGTGCGGTCCCTTAAGGAATCTAATACGCACTGGGTAGAGGAGCTCGACTCCGTACTCTGGGGGCTGCGGACCACGCTGAATCGCACCACCGGATACACACCATTCTTCATGGTGTACGGCGCAGAGGCAATTTTGCCCTGCGACATAATTCATGACTCACCTCGAGTGCGCATGTGCGAAGAAAGAGAAGCCGAGCTCGATCGGCAGGATAGTTTGGACGCCTTGGAGGAAAAGCGTGACGTGGCAAAAGCCCGTTCCGCATTCTATCAACAGCAGGCTCGAAGATACCAAAGCAGAGAAGTATGGGCCAAAAATTACAATGTTGGCGAATTAGTTCTACGCCTGCCGGACAAGAAAAAGGACAAACTCAAGCCCAAGTGGGAAGGTCCCTTCATAATTGACCAAGTCCTGACTGGTGGAGCGTACCACCTGTGAGATGCATCGGATAACCGACTCGAGCCGAACCCATGGAACGCAGCCCGTCTCCAAAGATTCTATGCCTAGCGCCGGACTCTGTGTTTGTCTCCTTCCTCTGTCCATTTTTTATATACTTTCTGTCTTACATTTCTCTCCTTCTCCTCTCTCTCTCTCTCTCTCTCTCTCTCTTATAGCCTTTAAAGGCTCATAAAGTGACGCGCTATCCACACTCATTAAACCTGGGGGCTTCTTTAAACAGAAGCTTATTTATACGGGCTTCATGCCCAACACATGTGTCACACTTCCACATGTACCTTTTATTCACCATTATATGCATCGATATGACTTAAGTTTTGGCCAAGCTGGGTTGCCTGGCTCCTGTGCTTACCCCTACGTTCCCGATTGTTCGGCTAGGTGGTAAAGGGAGTACCTCTGCGATTGTTACTGCCGGGTCAGCCGGATGTGTACCTCGGATTGGGTGAAGCCGAAACCTAGCGTTCTTAAGGGAATATTCGGTCGGTGAACTAAAGATGATCTTTTTTCACTTATTTATCTATACGCCCCAGATGTTTTTCCTGCGTCTCTTTTCGCAGAATGGACATGCACTTTAGGGCATGCCTCCCAGGGAAAGGAACCCCTAACGGAACTATTCTCCCTAGAAGATGTTTCTTACTAACCATGTAATATAACATAACTAGTTGGGCACTTGTCTGTTAAAGCACTAATGACCCCTACGCCTGGTCTCCATGCACACCTCGGTTCTTATATAACCGCGAGGGTATTCGGACACACTCCAGACCGTCAGGTCCCGAGGTTGAAGCGAAAAGGTCGGCCATGACAAACGATCTACAATCCGGGTAGAAGGCATTACACATGTCAATTAAAATTACATAGTCAATCTGACTGATTGTATTCCTCTTCAATACCATCTAATAGGTTGTCTAGCTTACAGTCCTGTTGGGAATACTTTGCGGCCAATTCTACTTGGCTATATACTAAGCTCACAAGGATCTCCTTGCCATCGGGCCCCACGGGTCCGACCTCGGCCATGTGGTTTGGTTCAGCCTTCGTGTACCGCGTCTTCACCATGGCCCAGGCCTCCCTGGCGCCTTGATGGCAGGCCGACATCTTCCACAATTGGAAGCGCCGCCGCGCTCCCTTCAGCTTCTCTACAAGCTCTCCAAGGCCTTCGGGCATGGAGACGGATGGCCACAAGGCCTGGGCGACGCCTTGCATCACCTGCCGAACTCGCTTGTGCAGTTGTGAGAGCTCGGGAAGAAGTTCACCCATAGAACCGGGCATTTCCTCTGCAGGACGACCTGTTAGCATACCTACAGACATAACTCTGTTAGTCGACTTCCTCGCCGAACTCTTTTTTCAAAGTTCGTTTAAGCACTTACTAAATATGCCGCGTCGAAGCCGCTAATTCTCCTTAACGGAGTCCAACAGTTGGGCACGAACATCCTTCAGTTCAACGCCCAGCTTGGTGTTGGCATCTTGGAGATCGTTCTTCTCCCGCCTCACCTTTGTCAGCACACTCTCACCAGCCTTCAGCTAGCGTAGGAGTTGTTGCTTTTCCGGATTTAATCCGGCGCCATCTGCAATTTCATTTGTCAGATTTGCACCCACGCCGCACTTCGCAAAATACTTATCCTTCAAAGCGTATATTACCAGAGGGGGTCTCCTTGGGCTCCCCTGCCGCGGCTAGTGCGGCCTCAAGTTGGGCTTTGCACTCTTCCAGCTCCTGGGACAGTAGGGTATTATTTTCTGTAAGAACCTGCATAACAAATGATCCTTAAATCAGTTATTCTAACTGTTTCAAGTCTCAGGGGCTACTGGTATATATAATTACCAAAATTTTCTTACCGGTATGTCTTTTACATACTGCTCCGTGGCTCTGGCTAGACCATTTTGAGCGGCACGGAGGTACGCATCTCCCGAATTGAAGGCATCCAATGCCTCTTTGGAGAAACAAGCGTCGCGAAGAACTGTCCGACGACTCCTGTGGTTCATGGCACTCTCCACCTCAGAATTGGTGGCAGATAGCCTGTCCGCATCCTTTGTCGGAGGAGCGTCCGATGTGCGCCTTGTGTTCGCCTCCGCTTCCGGACCAGGCTTTGGAGCCTGGCTGGTGGAGGCGCGATTGGCAACGTCTCCGGATATAGTCCGGCGAGGTCTCCTCGTCCTGAAGAGAGCACGAGGGTTAATATGCCTTGAAGGAATAACACCTGGGGATAAGATGGCGCTCTGTACCTTTGCGCCGGCGTCTCAGTCCGGACCGCACTTCTTTTCAGCCAGCGGGGCCTTGCCGCCCCTCGTTGGCTAGTCGCCGCAGGCTCGGCCTCCTATCTCAAGGACCTCCCCTGCAAAACACGGTTGTCATACGGCAATCAAAAACACGCAAGGATAGATCCCTTTTCAAAGTGTTGGGACTTCGGTCTCAGTTACCTGTGAGGCTGGGAGTAGCCCTGGGTAATCGGCCGTAATGGCCACCAAGGCGTTGTCCTTGCTCAATTGATGAAACACCCCATCAATGAGCTCCACAGATAAGTCCGGATCCTCTTGAGGGGCCGGGTCGAGGGACCGTCCCGGATCCTCGGGTTGTGGAGGAGGGCTGTTTATTTCTTTAACAGTCTGGCGCAGTTCCTGCGTTGAAGTCGTTAGACTGAATATTTAACAATGGGAATATAAAATGGATGGGCAAGTAAAAGTGTCCACTTACCCAACTTGGGGGATTGTGCATAGAAAATCCACCCTCTGGGTTGACGCGGAGAAATTCCTCCTCTTCTCCCTTGTACAAAGCGGACAAGATCTTTATTAGAACGGCAGCCGAATCCGGCCCCTCATGCCCGTGGCGGTTGGCGTCGTCCTCCTTGTTGAAGTCCCACATGGGGTGGCCTCTATACTGAAGCGGCTGCACCCCTCGCATGATGCATGCGGCCATGACCCTGATCATGGTTAGTCCGGAATGAGCTAACAATCTTATCCGGCCCATCAGGTAAAGAACGTCCTTGTCGCTTTCCCTCTGAGGGCTCCGTGGACGCCAACTTAGGCGCTTCTTTGGGGGAGCACTGTCGAACTCAGGGAGGCCGATCCGGACAGGATCCGGCAGCAGGACGTCCTCTATATAAAACCATTCCGAAGGCCAGTCCTCAGACGCCTTCTTTGGGGTTCCGGATAGATATCCGGTCCCGGCGATGCACCACACTTCGGCTCCGCCCACTTGATATATTGAACTTTCTGAGAATGGGGCACAAGGCAAAATAGCCTTTTCCACAGCGCGAAGTGAGCCTCGCAGCACAAAAACAGCTCGCAAAGGGCTACGAAGCCCGCGTGCAATATGGAGGCAGGCGTGAGGTTGTGCAGCTGGAGGCCATAGAACTCCAGGAGCCCCCAGAGAAACGGATGACTTGGAAATCTGAGCCCTCTTATTAAGTAAGGGACAAGGCATACCCGCTCTCCTTTGGAGGGATTGGGGGCGCTCTCCGCCATTATAGGTGGCAAGTCCGGCTCGAACCGGGACCATATAGGCCGGGGGGAGAAATCCATTGGTCTGGAGCGTCACTAGCTCGCTGTGCGGGATGGAGCATCTCTCCCAATCTCCAAGCTGAGGGCTGGAAGGACGAGAGGAGGAGCTGCGGCGGCCGGCCATGATAGAATGGACCTCTGTCGGATACGCTCTGATTAATACTCGCGGAGGGGAGAAGGTGTGGTTTGGATCTAAATCCTCGTCCCCTTAAATAGGTGGCTCATTCACGCGGCTAGGGGTGTAAATGTAAAAACACCCTGACTTTTCGTATTCGTTTGACATGTGGAAGACGGTCATTATTGGGCGTAGAAGCCAAGGAGCGCTACATTTACAAGAAACTGGACATTATTCAACAGGTACACGGAATTTGGAGGAGAACCCGCCTTGCAATGCCGAAGACAATTTGAGCGTCGGACTCGTCGTCATTGAAGCCTGGTCCGGGGGCTACTGAGGGAGTCCTGGATTAGGGGGTGTCTGGATAGCCGGACTATACCTTCGGTCGGACTCCTGGACTATGAAGATACAAGATTGAAGACTTCATCCCGTGTCCGGAAGGGACTTTCCTTGGCATGGAAGGCAAGCTTGGCGATACGGATATGTAGATCTCCTACCATTGTAACCGACTCTGTGTAACCCTAGCCCTCTCTGGTGTCTATATAAACCAGAGGGTTTTAGTCCATAGCACGAACAACAATCATACCATAGGCTAGCTTCTAGGGTTTAGCCTCTCTGATCTCGCGGTAGATCTACTCTTGTACTACCCATATCATCAATATTAATCAAGCAGGACGTAGTGTTTTACCTCCATCAAGAGGGCCCGAACCTGGGTAAAACATCATGTCCCCTGCCTCCTGTTACCATCTGCCTAGACGCACAGTTCGGGACCCCCTACCCGAGATCCGCCGGTTTTGACACCGACACTTTGTGTGCTACCAAACGTCACAACGTAACTGGGTGATTATAAAGGTGCTCTACAGGTGTCTCCGAAGGTACTTGTTGAGTTGGCGTATTTCGAGATTAGGATTTGTTACTCCGATTGTCGGAGAGGTATCTTTGGGCCCACTCGGTAATGCACATCACTATAAGCCTTGCAAGCATTGTAACTAATGAGTTAGTTGCGGGATGAAGTATTACGGAACGAGTAAAGAGACTTGCCAGTAACGAGATTGAACTAGGTATTGAGATACCGACGATCGAATCTCGGGCAAGTAACATACCGATGACAAAGGGAACAACGTATATTGGTATGCGGTTCGACTGATAAAGATCTTCATAGAATATGTAGGAGCCAATATGGGCATCCAGGTTCCGCTATTGGTTATTGACCAGAGAAGTGTCTCGGTCATGTATACATAGTTCTCGAACACGTAGGGTCCGCACGCTTAACGTTCATTGACGATATAGTATTTATGAGTTATGTATGTTGGTAACCGAATGTTGTTCAGAGTTCTAGATAAGATCACGGACATGACGAAGAACTCCGGAATGGTCCGGAGATAAAGTTTGATGTATGGGATAATAGTGTTTGGTCTCCGGAAGAGTTCCGGAATTCACCTGAAGCAGTTCCGGATGTTTCCCGAAATGTTTGGGTACGAGAACACTTTATTTGGGCCAATGGGGAAAGCCCCCAAGGTTTTTCGAAAGCGCAAAAGGAAGTTTTGCGGAGTCCAGGGGCCAGACGCCAGGGTCCCTGGCGTCTGGGGCCACACGCCGGGAACTCTGGCGTCTGGCCCTGGAGTCCGAGAAGGACTCTTGCCTTTTGGGTGAAACCGACTTTGTGGAGGCTTTTACTCCAAGTTTCGACCCCAAGGCTCAACATATAAATAGAGGGGTAGGGCTAGCACCAAACACACATCAAGAAACACCAAGGCGTGTGCCGGCAACCCTGTCCCCTTGATAACCCGCAAGTATAGGAGATCGCAACAGTTTTCGAGGGTAAAGTATTCAACCCAAATTTATTGTTTCGACACAAGGGGAGCCAAAGAATACTATCAAGTCTTAGTAGCTGAGTTGTCAATGCAACCACACCTGGAAACTTAATATCTGCAGCAAAGTGTTTAGTAGCAAAGTAATATGATAGTAGTGGTAACGGTAGCAAAAGGTAACAGTAGTAAAAGTAATGTTTTTGGTGTTTTGTAGTGATGATAGCAGTAGCAAAGGAAAGTAAATAAGCGAAGAACAATATATGGAAAGCTCGTAGGCAATGGATCGGTGATAGAGAATTATGCCGGATGCAGTTCATCATGTAACAGTCATAACCTAGGGTGACACAGAACTAGCTCCAGTTCATTGATATAATGTAGGCATGTATTCCGAATATAGTCATGCGTCCTTATGGAAACGAACTTGTATGGCATCTTTTGTCCTACCCTCCCGTGGCTGCGGGGTCCTTACGGAAACTAAGGAATATTAATGCCTCCTTTTAATAGAGTACTGGAACAAAGCATTAACACATAGTGAATACATGAACTCCTCAAACTACGGTCATCACCGGTAAGTATCCTGATGAAAGTGCAACTATCCCTAGGTGGTTTTGGTAATTCATAACAACATATAGCTCATTGAGCTAATGCTATTCCAAGATTAATATTTCAGGAAAAGCTCAATGAATGGCATGGCATGGATGAGGAATGTGGACCCCTCAAAATATTAAGGACAAAAAGATTGGCTCAAGCTCAAAGCTCAAGACTCTACATTTTATACTTTAGTGATCCAAGATCACATTGAGTCTATAGGAAAAGCCAATACTATCAAGGAGGGATGAGGTGTTGTTTAATGAGGTTCTTGCTTCATAGTGTGTAGTGATATGCTCCAAAACCCTCAACTACCTTCCCACATCCACATACGACCTAAACCAAAAATCAAACTCGGCCCTACCGATTCTTTCTATCCGGCGCCACCGAGTTTCAAATGTCATAGCCACTGCCACAAACCCTAGGCAAATCGGTCTCACCGATAGGGATTTCGGTCACACCGAGATGGGGTTGTAATCTCTCTGTTTCCCTTCGTAACGTTTCGGTCCTACCGAGATGAGCGATCGGTCCCACCGAGATTGCAATGTAAACTCTCTGTTTCTCTTTCATAACATTTTGGTCCCACCGAAATGAGCGATCGGTCCCACCAAGTTTACATGACCAACTCTCTGGTTAGCTTATTACCAAAATTGGTCCCACCGAGTTTGTGTAATTGGTCACACCGAGATTACGTTATGCCCTAACCCTAACCATATCGGTCCTACCGAGTTGCATCTCAGTCCCACCAAAAATCCTAACAGTCACTAGGTTTGCTGAATCGGTCTGACCGAGTCTTTCACTTCGGTCTCACCGAGATTGGTAAATTGTGTGTAACGGTTAGTTTTTGTGTGGAGGCTATATATACCCCTCCACCCAGTCTTCATTCATGGAGAGAGCCATCAGAACATACCTACACTTCCAATACACATTTTCTGAGAGAGAACCACCTACTCATGTGTTGAGGCCAAGATATTCCATTCCTACCATATGAATCTTGATCTATAGCCTTCCCCAAATTGCTTTCCACTCAAACCTTCTTTCCACCAAATCCATATCCTGTGAGAGAGAGTTGGGTGTTGGGGAGACTATCATTTGAAGCACAAGAGCAAGGAGTTTATCATCAACACACCATTTGTTACTTCTTGGAGAGTGGTGTCTCCTAGATTGGCTAGGTGTCACTTGGCAGCCTCCGACAAAGATTGTGGAGTTGAACCAAGGAGTTTGTAAGGGCAAGGAGATCTCCTACTTCGTGAAGATCTACCGCTAGTGAGGAAAGTCCTTCGTGGGCGATGGCCATGATGGGATAGACAAGGTTGCTTCTTCGTGGACCATTCATGGGTGGAGCCCTCCGTGGACTCACGCAACCATTACCCTCCGTGGGTTGAAGTCTCCATCAACGTGGATGTACGATAGCACCACCTATCGGAACCACGACAAAAACATCCGTGTCTCCAATTGTGTTTGAATTCTCCAAACCCTTCCCTTTACATTCTTGCAAGTTGCATGCTTTACTTTTCGCTGCTCATAGACTCTTTGCATGCTTGCTTGAATTGTGTTAAGATTGCTTGACTTGTGCTAAGATAGCTAAAATCTGCCAAAGACTAAAATTGGGAAAAGTATAGATTTTTATTTGGTCAAGTAGTCTAATCACCCCCCTCTAGACATACTTTCGATACTACACCCGATTATTGTCACTTCGGGGTTAACGGATCATGACACATAATAGGTGACTATAGACTTGCAAGATAGGATCAAGAACACTCATATATTGATGAAAACATAATAGGTTCAGATCTGAAATCATGGCACTCGGGCCCTAGTGACAAGCATTAAGCATAGCAAAGTCATAGCAACATCAATCTCAGAACATAGTGGATACTAGGGATCAAACCCTAACAAAACTAACTCGATTACATGATAGATCCCATCCAACCCATCACCGTCCGGCAAACCTACGATGGAATTACTCACGCACGGCGGTGAGCATCATGAAATTGGTGATGGAGGATGGTTGATGATGACGACGGCGACGGATTCCCCTCTCTGGAGCCCCGAACAGACTCTAGATCAGCCCTCCTGAGAGGTTTTAGGGCTTGGCGGCAGCTCCGTATCGTAAAACGCGATGAATTCTTCTCTCTGATTTTTTCTCTCCCTGAAACACAATATATAGAGTTGGAGTTGGAGTCGGAGAGGCACCAGGGGGCCCACGAGGTAGGGGGGCGCGCCCTAGGGGGGCAGACGCGCCCCCACCCTCGTGGAGAGGTGGTGGCCCCCCTGGCCCTCATCTTTTGCAGGTATTTTTTATATTTTCCAAAAAGTTGCTCCGTTAAGTTTTAGGTCATTCCGAGAACGTTTGTTTCTGCACATAAATAACACCATGCTAATTCTGCTGAAAACAGCGTCAGTCCGGGTTAGTTCCATTCAAATCATGCAAGTTAGAGTCCAAAACAAGGGCAAAAGTGTTTGGAAAAGTAGATACAACGGAGACGTATCAACTCCCCCAAGCTTAAACCTTTGCTTGTCCTCAAGCAATTCAGTTGGCAAACTGAATGTGATAAACAAAAACTTTTACAAACTCTGTTTGCTCTTGTTGTTGTAAATATGTAAAGCCAGCATTCAAGTTTTCAGCAAAGATTATAACTAACCACATTCGCAATAACGCTTAGGTCTCAAGTTTACTCATATCAATGGCATAATCAACTAGCGAGCAATAATAATAAATCTCGGATGACAACACTTTCTCAAAACAATCATAATATGATATAACAAGATGGTATCTCGCTAGCCCTTTCTGAGACCACAAAACATAAATGCAGAGCACCTTTAAAGACCAAGGACTGACTAGACATTGTAATTCATGGTAAATGAGATCCAGTCAAGTCATACACAATGTAAGCTAACAATAATGAATGCAAATGACAGCAATGCTCTCCAACTGGTGCTTTTTAATAAGAGGATGATGACTCAGCATAAAAGTAAATAGATAGGCCCTTCGCAGAGGGAAGCAGGGATTTGTATAGGTGCCAGAGCTCGGTTTTGAAACAGAGGTGAGTAATATTTTGAGCGGTATACTTTCATTGTCAACATAACAACCAAGAGATGGCGATATCTTCCATGCTACACACATTATAGGCGGTTCCCAAACAGAATGGTAAACTTTATACTCCCCCTTCCACCAACAAGCATCAATCCATGGCTTGCTCAAAACAACGAGTGCCTCCAACTAACAAGAGTCCCAGGGGGAGTTTTGTTTGCAATTATTTTGATTTAGTTTGCATAAAGCATGGGACTGGGCATCCCGGTGACTAGCCATTTATCTCATGAGTGAGGAGCGGAGTCCACTCCTCTTGAGAATAACCTGCCTAACATGGAAGATACAGACAACCCTAGTTGATACATGAGCTATTCGAGCATACAAAATAGGATATTTATTTGAAGGTTTAGAGTTTGGCACATACAAATTTACTTGGAACGGCAGGTAGCTAGATACTGTATATATGTAGGTATAGTGGACTCATGTGGAATAACTTTGGAGTTTAAGGGATTGGATGAACAAGCAGTATTCCCGCTTAGTACAGGTGAAGGCTAGCAGAAGACTGGGAAGCGACCAGCTAGAGAGCAACAACAGTCATGAACGTGCATTAAAATTAATCAACACCGAATGCAACATTAGTCGGATATAATCCACCATGAACATAAATATCGTGAAGGCTATGTTGATTTTGTTTCAACTACATGCATGAACATGCACCAAGTCAAGTCACTTAAATCATTCAGAGGAGGATACCACCCTATCATACCACATCATAACCATTTCAGTAGCATGTTGGCACGCAAGGTAAACCATTATAACTCATAGCTAATCAAGCATGGCACAAGAAACTATGATCTCTAGTTGTCATTGCAAACATGTTTATTCATAATAAGCTGAAGCAGGAACGATGAACTGATCATATTTACAAAAACAAAAGAGGTCGAGTTCATACTAGCTTTTCTCATCTCAGCCAGTACATCATATATCGTCATAATTGCCTTTCACTTGCACGACCGAACGATGTGAACAATAATAATAGTGCGCGTGCATTGGACTAAGCTGGAATCTGCAAGCATTCAATAAACAGGAGAAGACAAGGCAATATGGGCTCTTTTGTCAGATCAACAATTATGCATATAAGAGCCACTTCAACAATTTAATCATGATCTTCTCCTATCGACCCCCAAATAAAAGAAATAAAACTATTTACACGGGAAAGCTCCCAACAAGTAAAAGAAGAACAGGAAATCTTTTTGGGTTTTCTTTTTTAATTACTACTACAAGCATGGAAAGCAAACTAATTAAAAGCTACAACTAATTTTTTTGGTTTTTCTTAAGGTTTATCAAACACTCAAGAAGAAAGCATAAAAAGGGAAATAAACTAGCATGGATGATACAATGAAAAAGTATGAGCACCGGCATCTAGCAATGAGTGTGTGAACATAAATGTAATGTCGGTGGGAAATACGTACTTCCCCAAGCTTAGGCTTTTGGCCTAAGTTGGTCTATGGCCACGGCTGGCCTGGCGGGTATCCATAATAGTAGTTGGGGTCGTACTGCAAAGAAGAAGAAGACTCCGATTGCCACTGGCTGACAATCATCTCCGGATCCCACTGGTAATTAGACTGTCGTGAAGGATCAACTTGTGGTTCCGGCTCTGGCTCCATAGGAGGTACATGGTTCCGGTAGGTGTGGATAGCCTTCAACGGAACATGGTACCGGCCTGCAGATAAATCAAACAAAGAAGGAGCAGGCAGGGTAATAGTCTCTGGATGATGTTTATCAAAGAACAATTTATATTTAAGCTCTCCTTCCCTATTCTTAACAATAAAATCATGTGCCACCATACTTTTATAACCTAAATAAACACGGGGCAACACCTTTTCTTCCTTTTCATAATGCCTAATAGGTAGGTTAAAATGTGCAGCTAGGCGTGAAGCATAGATGCCTCCAAAGATGGGGCCCTTGGTACGGTTCAGACTTAACCATTTAGCAATAATGCCGCCCATACTAACAGAGTTATCACTGTATAAACTGTGGAGAAAAATAATAATATCAGGGATACTAAGGTTTCCACAGTTTCTGCGACCAATTAAACAACGACTAGCAAATAATACAAAATAGC
Organism: Triticum monococcum; assembly: GCA_034509565.1. Taxonomy (NCBI): domain Eukaryota; kingdom Viridiplantae; phylum Streptophyta; class Magnoliopsida; order Poales; family Poaceae; genus Triticum; species Triticum monococcum. The sequence continues at coordinate 581,657,955 of CM067843.1, forward strand.
ATAAAACAGGAAAATGTATGCTAGTGATTCGTGCATTGTAAACCTTCCTTGTTTCCCCTACAATAATAGTATCAATAAACCCGTCCACACCATCGCGATGTGGTTCCTCTGTCTTGCCCTCGAAAGGGACTAAAAAATCCGACAAAAATCATAAAGTGACATCTCCTTATGCTCATCATATAAATGAAACTCCACCGTAGGTGGTGAGCTCCTAAAATGGAAATGAAAGTTTTGCACAAAGGTATTTGTGAGTAAGAGATACTGATCGCATTGGTCGTGGAGGAAAGCGGTGAGGCCTGCATTCCTAGCCAATTCATGAAAATCTTCATAAATCTCGGCTGCTCTCAAGAAATCATCGGAAGGCCATTCACACGCCCGAACCTCCATGGTGCGAGGTAGATTATACTTAGGCTTTGGTTCCTTTTCCTTCGAGCTTTGGCTCGATGAGCCCCTCAAAAGTCTCTTCATCATTTTCTGAAAAATTCTGAAATTTTTAGTAACTTCAAAATAAAAGTAAACCAAACTCAATAATGTTGATAGCAACTACTCCTACAAGTGCATAGGGCCTATATCATGCATCAAAACTACTTGGAACCATACAAATTTGACATGCAAGCTCAATAACAGGGTCACCTAAGCAGCAAAAAATTGCAATGAATAAGGCACTGGAACAAAAACGAATTGGACCAATGGAGGAGTCACATACCAAGGAAAAATCTCCCCAAGCAGTTTTGTGAGAGGTGCTTTGAGCAAGGAGATCGAAAATGGCAGCAAAATGAGCTAGAAATCGTGCTTGAGCTGGATATTCGTGTTTGGGGGGAGGAAGAAGGAGTGTGTGGGTGAAAGGATAAGTGGAGGAGGGCCACCGTGGGCCCACGAGGCAGGGGCGCACCTAGGGAGTAGGGCGCGCCCTCCACCCTCATGGGCAGGTGGTTGACCCCCCTACTGTGTTCTCGTTGCCAAATATTCTCAAATATTCTAGAAAAAATCATATTTAAATTTCAGGGCATTTGGAGAACTTTTATTTTCGGGGTATTTTTATATTGCACGGATAATCAGATAACAGACAGAAAAATATTTATTTTTTATTTTATTTAATATAAATAATAGAAAGTAAAAGTGGGATACAGAAGGTTGTGCCTTCTAGTTTCATCCATCACATGCTCATCAAAAGGAATCCACTAACAAGGTTGATCAAGTCTTGTTAACGAACTCATTCCGAATAACATGGAACCGGAGAAATTTCAAATAACACTATGTTATCTCAACGGGGATGCACATCCCCAATAATAAGAATATCATATTTCTTCTTGACAGTAGGAAGAGGAAACTCAAAACCTCCAAATATAATCGATGGAATTTATCCAATAGAATTGATACTGTGGACTTGAGCTTGTTTCCTCGTGAAGTGTACCGTATGCTCATTACCATTAACATGAAAAGTGACATTGCCCTTAGTGCAATCAATAACAGCTGCTGCAGTATTCAAGAAGGTTCTTCCAAGAATAATAGACATACTATCGTCCTCGGGAATATCAAGAATAGCAAAATCCGTTAAAATAGTAATGTTTGCAACTACAACAGGCACACCCTCACAAATACCGACATGTATAGCAGTTGATTTATCAGCCATTTGCAAAGATATTTCAGTAGGTGTCAACTTATTCAAATCAAGTCTACGATATAAAGAGAGAGGCATAACACTAACACCAGCTCCAAGATCACAGAAAGCAGTTTTAACATAGTTTCTTTTAATAAAGCATGGTATAGTGGGTACACCGGGATCTCCAAGTTTCTTAGGTATTCCACCCTTACAAGTATAATTAGCAAGCATGGTGGAAATTTTAGCTTCCGGTATCTTTCTTTTATTTGTAACAATTTCTTTCATATACTTAGCATAAGGATTCATTTTGAGCATATCAGTTAATCGCATACGCAAAAAGATAGGTCTAATCATTTCAGCAAAGCGCTCAAAATCCTCATCATCCTTTTTCTTGGATGGTTTGGGAGGAAAAGGCATGGGTTTCTGAACCCATGGTTCTCTTTATTTACCGTGTTTCCTAGCAACAAAGTCTTTCTTATCATAACGTTGATTCTTTGATTGTGGGTTATCAAGATCAACAGCAGGTTCAATTTCTATATCATTATCATTACTAGGTTGAGCATCATCATGAGCATTATCATTAACATTATTACTAGTTTCAGGTGCACTACCAGATTGAGTTTCAGCATCAGAAATAGAGATATCATTTGGATTCTCAGGTGTTTCAGTAATAGGTTCACTAGAAGCATGCAAAGTCCTATCATTTTTCTTGTTCTTCCTTTTAGAAGGACTAGGTGCATCTATATTATTTCTCTGAGAATCTTGCTCAATTCTCTTAGGATGGCCTTCAGGATACAAAGGTTCTTGAGTCATTCTACCAGTTCTAGTAGCCACTCTAACAGCATTATCATTATTCTTACTATTCAATTCACTGAGCAAATCATTTTGAGCTTTAAGTACTTGTTCTACTTGAGTGGTAACCATAGAAGCATGTTTACTAATAAGTTTAAGTTCACCTTTGACATTGGCCATATAATCACCCAAGTGTTCAAGCATATTTGAATTGTATTTCAATTGTCTACCAAAATAAGCATTAAAGTCTTCTTGCTTAGCATAAATTTATCAAAATCATCTAAGCATGGGCTGGCAAACTTAGTAAATGGGATTTCAGCTTTATCATATCTATAGAGAGAATTTACCTTTACTACCTGTGTCAGGTTATCAAGACCATGAATTTCTTCAATAGGTAAGGGATCAAGATCATATGTTTCTTCAACAGGCGGTAAATTAAGACCATGTATTTCTTCAATAGGAGGTAAATTCTTAACATCTTCAGCTTTAATACCTTTTTCTTTCATAGATTTCCTTGCCTCTTGCATATCTTGAGGACTGAGAAATAGAATACCCCTCTTCTTCAGAGTTGGTTTAGGAATAGGCTCAGGAATTGGCTCCGGAGGTGTCCAATTATTTTAATTTGTCAGCATATTATTCAATAGGATTTCAGCTTCATCCAGTGTTCTTTCCCTAAAAACAGAACCAGCACAACTATCCAGGTAATCTCTGGAGGCATCGGTTAGTCCATTATAAAAGATATCAAGTATTTCATTTTTCTTAAGAGGATGATCAGGCAAAGCATTAAGTAATTAGAGAAGCCTCCCCCAAGCTTGTGGGAGACTCTCTTCTTTAATTTGCACAAAATTATATATATATATATATATATCCCTTAAAGCAGCTTGTTTCTTATGAGCAGGGAAGTATTTAGCAGAGAAGTAATAAATCATATCCTGGGGACTATGCACACAACCAGGATCAAGAGAATTAAACCATATCTTAGCATCACCCTTTAATGAGAACGGAAATATTTTAAGGATATAAAAGTAGCGAGTTCTCTCATCCTTAGTGAACAGGGTAGCTATATCATTTAATTTAGTAAGATGTGCCACAACAGTTTTAGATGCATAGCCATGAAAAGGATCAGATTCAACCAAAGTAATTATATCAGGATCAACAGAGAATTCATAATCCTTATCGGTAACATAGATAGGTGAAGTAGCAAAAGCAGGGTCAGGTTTGATTCTAGCATTTAGAGATTGATTGTTCCATTTAGCTAATAACCTCTTAAGTTTTGTAACACCCACGATGCGGCTATATCTCCCACGTGTTGGAGCAGGACTTAGAGGCATAACCGCATAGTAGGCATGTCGCGAGAGGGGTAGTCTTTACACATCCCATGTACTGAATAAGAAAGGGATAAAGAGTTGGTTTATAATCGCCACATCACACAATACATAAATAGCATTACATCACCCAGAATACAATCAAGGTCCGACTATGGAACCAAATAAAGAAAGACAACCCCTAATGCAAAAGATCCCCGATCGCCTCGACTGGGATCCACTACTGATCAACTAGAAACAAAACAAACACCACGAACAAGATCTTCATCGAGCTCCCACCTGAGCTGGGTTGCGTCATCTGCACTGGTATCATCGGCACCTGCAAACTGTTTGGAAGTATCTATGAGTCACAAGGACTCAGCAATCTCACACCCACGAGATCAAGACTATTTAAGCTTATGGGTAGGAAAAAGGTAGTGAGGTGGAGCTGCAGCAGGCACTAGCATATATGGTGGCTAACATACGCAAATGAGAGCGAGAAGAGAAGCAAAGCAACAGTCGTGAAACTAGAAGTGATCAAGAAGTGATCCTGAAACTACTTACGTTCAAACATAACCCAAGAACCATGTTCACTTCCTGGACTCCGCCGGAAAGAGACCATCACGGCTACACACGCGGTTGATGCATTTTAATTAAGTTAAGTGTCAAGTTCTCTACAACCAGACATTAACAAATTCCCATCTGCCCATAACCGCGGGCACGGCTTTTGAAAGTTCAAAACCCGGCAGGGGTGTCCCAACTTAGCCCATCACAAGCTCTCATGGTCAAGAAAGGATATTCCTTCTCCCAGGAAGACCCGATCAGACTCGGAATCCCGGTTACAAGACATTTCGACAATGGAAAAACAAGACCAGCAAGACCGCCCGATGCGCCAACATCCTGATAGGAGCTGCACATATCTCGTTCTCAGGGCAACACCGGATGAACACTACGTACAACTAAAACCAACCCTCAAGTTTCCCCGAGGTGGCGCTGCAAGTGGCTCTGTTTCAGACCAACACTTAGAGAAGCAGTGGCCCGGGGGGTTAAATAAAGATGACCCTTGGGTTGGCCGACCCAAGGGAAGGGTAATAGGTTGTTAGGCAAATGTAAAACAAAGGTTGGGCCTTGCTGGAGGAGTTTTATTCAAAGCGAACTTTCAAGGGGTTCCCATAACACCCAACCGCGTAAGGAACGCAAAATCAAGGAACATAACACCAGTATGACGGAAACTAGGGCGGCAAGAGTGGAACAAAACACCAGGCATAAGGCCGAGCCTTCCACCCTTTACCAAGTATATAGATGCATTAATTTAAAAATAAGAGATATTATGATATCCCAACAAATCCATGTTCCAACATGGAACAAACTCCATCTTCACCTGCAACTAACAACACTATAAGAGGGGCTGAGCAAAGCGGTAACATAGCCAAACAACGGTTTGCTAGGAAATGTGGGTTAGAGGCTTGACATGGCAATATGGGAGGCATGATAAAGCATGTGGTAGGTATTGCGGCATAGCAATAGAGCGAGCAACTAGCAAGCAAAGATAGAAGTGATTTTCGAGGGTATGGTCATCTTGCCTGAGATTCCACAAGGAAGAAGAACGAGTCCAAGAAGAAGACAAACGGACGTAGTCGAACGAATCCTCACAACGCGACGTTATCGGAACTAACCCAAAGAAGCAACACCGGAAAGAAGCAAACAACATAGTAAACAACCATCACATAATCATGGCATGATGCACAATCAAGCATGATGCATGTCCGGTTTAATGATACATGGCATGGCAAAATGCACAATGAATCCTACAAATTAAGTGGAGCCCAATATGCAACGAGTTGCATATTGACGAAACACCACATCAAGTATTTAGTTCTCTCCCGTCTAGATACCCAACAATATTAAATGTTGTTAAACATGGCAAGAGAAGAAGCAAAAGTAAAACCTCTATCTAAACAAGTTTAAATGAGGCCGGAACAAACAACTATTCTGGTAAATCCCCATATGCATTTAGCAATTTAAAGCAAACAACAATTTTAAACATTTTAATTGTTGTTATCATGATGCGGATGACATGTGCAAGTTTATGCAATTTTTATTAAAGAAAATTGATAAGAGCATTATGAAGCATTTGTCACCGTGGTGGAAAGAAAGGGTGCCACGGCGACGAATCCGAAAATGATGCAATGGCACCATATTGGTTCTGGTAGCTCACGGTGATACCGGTGCAAAGGAAGTAAGGGTGCGGATGTTCGGAACATGCTAGAGATGGTGGGGTGATCCCGGATTCTGGGTGTCCCACGAGTTGGCGACAAGGAAACGAGTGACAATTTGGACACGGTGCAAACACGAGTATCTCAAACATCGCAAGCATGCGTTCACGGATGTCGTCTTGGGGTTATACCTTCGAAGCATGCAAACGAGACGGTTCGGGTTCGATGGGACGTACTGGTACTTTTGGTCCTCGGCGACGGAAGAGGTACAGACGTTCTCAAGGCACTTGTCGGTCCGGACTTGGTGTAGTTGTACATGGCAAACGTAGTGGTACTCGGAGACTTGTCAAACCCAAGCGACGATAGTCGTACACGACGCGTTGTGAAAGTAGTTGTACTCGCGGACTTCGGCGGCGGTAGTCGTTCAGGGTCTTGGCGGTTCGTCGTGTAGCCGTACATGTTCGACGTGGTACACGGTTCGAAGTCGTGCATGTCCCGTAGATGTTCAGGGTCACCGTGAGGAACTTGTCGAATCCAGGGTCTCAGTCGTCGGTAGTGGTACATGCGTTCTTGGTACTTGGCATAGCGTTACAAGATCGGTCTCATCGGTCTCGGTCTCGGCAGCGTAGTTGTACAGGCACGACATCGGACTTGTCGAACCCGAACTCTTCGAGGGGCGTCACGGTACTTGGCGAATCCACGTAGTCGTGCATGTTCCAACATCAAACTTGGATGGACACCGACGGCGTGGTACTTGGCGAATCTTGGACGGTCTTGGCGGTCTCCGGTGGAGGCGTTTGTTCGTTTGATCAAGGGAAATAGTGGCAGCAGCAGGCATCGCAGGAGCTAACGGGCAGCTGCGTGTCTTCAGGAGTGAAGCAGGGGTGCAGGCGCGCGTGGAGAGGAGCCCGGCAGCGTTGTAGCAAGAGGACGGTGGCGTCGTCCAGCGGGCATCCATGGCGACGCAAGCAACTAGGTTGCAGCAATGCGGTGCCGGAGCATGGCGCAGGACCCATGGGCGCTGGAGGCGACGCCGGTCATTGGACGACGAGGCGGGGCGAAGGAGCACAAAGAGGCGACCCCATGGACTGGGCGAGGCGGCGTGGAACCGATTCGGTCCGACCGGAGTTGAGGCAGAGGAGAAGCGGAAGGAGACTCGGTCGGCGCGGCGGCAGGCTTGGGCTCGCCTGCCGGCAGGGCGCCATGGTGAGGAGGCGGCGATGCGAGGCGCTGCTCTTGGCGTAGGGACGAGGGCCTGCCGGAGCTCAGGAGGATGCTGCAAGCAGGAGCTACGGCGCCTGGGAGACGCAGGCGAGCTTGATGACGAGGGGCCCTGGTCACGGGCGCGCGAGGAAGAGAAGAAGGAGGCGAGCGCGAGGCAGGTGCAGGTCACCATGGTAGGCAACCAGGAGGCAGGCGCAGGAGCTGAGGAAGGCCGGCGGCAACGAGCGCGGCCCTCTCCGCATTGTGTGTGCATCGGCACTGGAGGGAGACAAGGGGGATCAAGAGAGAGGCTCCTGGCTTGATGCGTGGGTGCGAGAAAGAAGGTGAGGGAGAGAGCGAGGGGGGTCGAGGAGACGGGGAGGTTCGAAGGAGATGGGGATCGAGCGCGGCCTCCTGGCTCGATGCGTGGGGGCGTGCGTGTGGCGGCGGCGTTAGGAGGGAACAAGGGAGAGAGGTGGAGATCGAGAGAGACCAAGGCCTAGGGTTCGGTCGGGCCTTGGCCTTGGGCCGAATGGGCCGGCCTAGCTGCGGGTTGCAGCTGACGCAACAGCAGGGAGGCCCAGCTAGCTTATAGGCTCTCTTCTCCCTCTCTTACACTTTTCAAAACAGCAGAAAAGAGGAAGAAAAGGGAAGAAAATAAAAGGGGTAGAGAAAGAGTTTGGGCACGGGGATAATTTTCACAGACTCGTAAAAATGTGCACGGTCCGGGAAAATAGAAAAGGTCAAGTTTGAAAGATTAGATTCAAATTCCTTTGAATTTAATTCAAAAGGTTTGAACTAGGACAGGTTTTTCAAAGTGCCCAAAAAATGTTGAGAATTTAGGTGGAGCTCCGGAAAATGACGAAAGGAAGTTAGAGGCCAAGAGTCGTGATGACTAAAGCATAGGGATTTTGCAAGTGTGTTATGGGTGATTCCAAGTTAATGGAATATTTTTATATAGCTCCCTAATATTGGGAGGATATGTTATAAAGAGAATCACCATGTTAATTCCCTCGATTTAAGTGGACCGAAGATCCATGCAATTTATTTAGTTGAGTTTTAAAACGGGTTGCATGATGACATGATGCAATGCACATGATGCAAGGATGAATGCAACGAACCAAACAAAACACACGACAAAACCCAGAAACCCTGGAAGGCATCTGAAGCTCTAGTCTTGACGCGTCACAACACTCCACCACTACGAGAGGATCTCGTCCCGAGATATGGGATGGCACCAGAGAGAAACAGAAGAGGAAGAGCAGAGGTAAAACTAAGTTGCTTCTTTGACAAACGAGTGAAACCACGAGCCTTGAGAGATTGAACAAATTGAACGAAAGACTACAATGAAGATGCGCACAGTTGAAAACACTCCATTAGGAAAAGAATAACAAGGAATCATTACGGGAACCTTGTAGGTTGAAAGACATAATAAAAGGGTTACGATGGACAAGAAGTACATGCAAGCACTCTGGTTGAAAAGAGATGAACAACGAACGATAAAGATCAATTACGATAACACTCTTATTGGAAAAGGAAGGCATAGAATATGATCTTGACAAGTAGAGAGGATACTTGATGAAATGAACAACACACTGCCTTCGGAACTATTGAAAGAATGGCACAAGGGTTAAGAACGATTTCAGACAGCACTCCGGTTGAGAAAGGAAGTAAAACTTGATAAGGTGAGAGAGCTCGAATGAAAACACGACACTCCGGTTAAATTGATAAGCATGAAAAGAACACAATCCTCACCATTCGAGATGATGAGAGAAAAGGGGAACATCACAATGCCTCCGTAAGAAGAAATAATATAGACCATTGAAATTAAAGGATGGAGAAGAAAAGGTCAACTTATGCCCCAAGTGAGCTTGAAGATCACCCTTCCAAGCAACTTAAAACGGAGTTGCTGGAAAACCAACAACAAAAAGGGATAAGCTTGATATGGACTTATAGAAGACATCTCAAAATTATGAGGTGACAACTTGCCACTCACGGAAAAGATTTGATTGTGAGCTAGAAAAATATAGAAATCTTCTTTCACCGAGGTGATAAGGATAAGACTTGGATCATAGATAATCACCACAAAGAGCAACATTCCCAATGGAAGGCTTTAGGTGAAATTTATACCAAGATAACTCCATGGAAGAAAGTGATGGGTTTAAATAACTCATTCTTGTGAATGAAGAATGATATATTACCACCTCAAAAGATAAGGGAGAACAATTGCACTCCGGATTGCAAGATGAAGAAAACTTGAAGTATAGCTTGGCGGATCATAGCTTCGAGAGATATCTTGAAGAACAATTGAAGAATGAAAAGAATCCTTAACGAACCACCATGTAGAGCCTCCATGAAGAACTCCAGTAATAAAAGAATGATCAAAGGAAAGGAAAGAGAAGTTGAAAACACAAGGTGAAGACTTGCAATTATTAGATGGATCTTCATGACGAGAAAATTGATAGAGCTTGGAAGTCCGGGAAAAGAAAGATGAATCAAATGAAACCGAAAATTTGATGAGCCTCCGGAATAAGGGATTGAGTTTACTCGATGAAACAAGAATAAGAATTAAATTATGGTTATCCTTCATCAATTTAAATTGATGACAAGCAACGGATTTGGCATACTACTTATTCTCGTAGAAAGGATTAAGATAGATATCGCGCCAACTTGGGAAGGTCTTCAACGAACCATCGATAGAATTTGAAAAGCACGAATGCATTGATATGATAAACGAAGGAAGAAGAATCTTGAACGAACCACCATAAGAATTGAAAAATGAACGAAGTAAAGGGATGAATCACCGGTAAGAATTTGAAAACGAACAAAGATACTTGGGGAGATTTAGACACAAGAGAATGAAGAGATCACGAGCTGATTAGATAATACTTGAATGATGCACCGGTATGATTTGGAGAACGAGAGCTGAAAGTTGGAATGAATAATCCTGAGATGATGGACTCCGGAGAATCAAACTGAAAAGACTCTTGAATTGCTCCGGATGGATGAAAAGAAATCTCACAATCGAAAACAATTATGAGATGATGGCAGAGAATGGAGCAAGATTTAAAAGAAACTCTTCTTTGGTCTTCAAATGTTGAGAATGATGACAAGAACCACCACTGAGAATTTTTGAGGCACTCCGGAATGAAAATTGGAAAGGTTGAGCCAACGATGAAAAGAATTTGAAAGATCATGTAGAAATACATATGACTGATGACAAATCATTCTTACGTCAAACTTTGAAATGAATTTGAAAAGCTCCAGGAAAATTAGAAGAGTCAGGTAAGATCCTGGGAAAAGACCTGTGGGTTAGGGCCCACTTAAGAGAAACACCGTTGAACGATTTAAAAGAGCGATTGCGCCGGTTGAATTAAATGGCTTGAAAGAGATACCAATCTCGAAAGAGCTTGAACGAATGCAGAGTGGAAACACGAATCTTCGAGATATCTTGAACACTCCGGAACAATTGAATAGCAAGCGAGGAATGATTATGAGGTGCACCGGTATGGGAAAATATTTGAAACGAGGAAAAGGGATATGATCAACACCAAAAGCTTGATTTGAATCCACCGGAGAAGATAAAAGAAACGAAGAATGATGAACTTGAAGAGCATCTTCACGAGAACCGCCGGGTAAGAACATTGATTGAAAAGAATGAAGAGACTTCACGAGAATAAAAATGGATACTTGTGTCGGTGTAATGGGACATGGATAACCCAAAGACAGCAAGAAGATATTTCAAGACATCGGGGCTAGCAAAGCCCCTCAGTCCAACTGCTCGGCCGCTCCTGCCGGCTCCCCGTCCGACTGCACTACCCGGCTGGCTGCCGACTGTCGGCTGCCGACTACGCCAACCAGTCGGCTGCTGGCTGCAGCCCGACCCGACATCGATGAGACAACCGTACCGCGATGCCATCATCTACAGTGTACCGTGTCCCCTGGGTACTGATTTATAAAGTATCCCACGGGACAAGCATGACATGTACCATGCCTCTAGCCCTGCCTACATGGCTTGGCATGTAAGCTACCCAAGGTAGCTGACATCCAAGGCCACTACCTAGCTTACTTCCTAAGCTACCCATATAGCTTACATACCAAGCTAGCTCCACACTATATATATACCACACATCCATCCATCTAGGGAGGATGGACATTCACGCATGCACACTAGCACTAGCTAGCAAGCTAGCTAGCTATCCATCCATCCACATAAGCTCACACACTCATGGCCTTGAGCATGGCCGGCCACTAGTATGCCTCGTATAGGCATTTACCAGATCAGATGCCTATGGCACCGACTCCAGATACAGCTCCAGGAGCACTTTGTACTGCCCGATGTACACCTCAGATATATACTCAGACATGCAGGAGTAGGGGTATTATCTCTCCGGAGAGCCCCGAACCTGGGTAAACCACCGCGTGCTACTCGCATACCCGCTCCCGGTCCTATAAGCAGTAGTCCTACCCACACACTAAGCCCTTGTGGCATTTGTCGACTCGCAAGCCCCCCGTGAGAAATACCACGACAGTTGGCGCCCACCGTGGGGCGGTACTACTACTATGCTACCGCGCTGCTGCTGGTTTCACAGTCCGGGCGGGACCATCTTCACCATCACCGCCGCGGCATCGCGCCGTCTCTCCGGTAGCGCTCGGGGGCTCGACTTCGACCCGCCCCTGGAGCGGCCGCGCGGGATGGCGCGCCCTCGCCGTCGGCTTCGTCATCTTCGTCATCACCAACACAGCGCCGGCCGTCCGTCCACGCACACGCCCCGCGCGGTGCCTCATTTCGGTCGGCCGTGCCCTTCCACGCGCGGCTTGCGTCTGCTCCTCTCCGCGCTGCGCCTTGCTCAGGCCGGAATGCGCTTTCGCTCCTCCATATATCATCCACACTAGCTGGCTAGAGGCAAGTCAGCCCTACTCAAACCATTAATCAAACCATGGTCAAACACTATCCATACACTACCCAGACAATGGTTATACATTAACCAGATACTAGTTGGGTGAAGTCCGTACACCAAGCTCGAGCTCGGCTCCACTCGTGGCCGCTGCTCTGCCCCAGCCTGCTGCTGCCGCCAACCGCTACCGCGTCGCCGTGCCCACGATGTCCGGCCCCGCCTGGCTCCCTGCTCACGGTGGCCCTGCCTTCGCCCCGTCGCGGCCGGCTCCGGCCCGGCCGCTCCGCCTTGCTCCGCGCGCGCCATCGCCAGCTGCTGCTTCGGGCCGGCTTCTTCCGCGCATGCGCATCTCCGAGGTGAGGCCCCGGCGACGCCCCTTCTGCCCCGCACCATCCGCGCGGCCTGCCTGCGCCTCCTCCGCGCCCGTTGCCGCCCACGCCGGCCGCGGCCACATCCTGGTCCGGCCGCCTTCCGCGACCCGCTCGCCGACTGCTCTGCTCCGCGTCGGTGCCGGCTGCTCCGTCCGTGGGACCGCGTCGCCCTGGGCCGACTGCTGCTCCACGCCTCCTCGCCGACTCGCACGGCCGGCTCCGCCTTCAACCGGCTGCGGCCGCCTCCTCCCGCGCGCCCCGGGCACCTCCGCGCCAGCTGCGTCCCGCGGCGGCCTTCTCCGCCGACCTCCGTGCTCGGCTGCGCTCCTCCGGCTTCGTGCCCGTGCCCCGGCACCCGGCTACTCCGTCCCCGCGCCGTCTGGTCGCGCGCATCCCGCCCCGCCTCATCGCCGCGCGGGCTAGCCGGCTCCCGTGCGCTGGCCGCCTCCCGCTCACGCCCGACCGCCACCCCGCGCTGCCGGGCCCCCAATGCGGCCGGCCTCGCCTGCCCAAGGCTGCCTCGCCGCCCCGCGGCCGGTTCCGCCTGCTCCCCGCGGGCCGGCCCCTCCTCCGCATCTGCCGTCCGCACCCGCTCCTGCCGCGTGCTTCCCCGAGCCGGTCGCCTCTGCTGCCGGCCTCCACGCCCGGCCCCGGCCGCTTGCCGTCTCCGCCCCGAGCCGGACGGCCGGCTAAACCGCTTGCTGGCTCCGTCGCCTGCCTGCCTGGCCGGCTCCCCCGCCCCCTAGCTGCGCGCCTCCCACATCGCCATCCGCCTGCTGGTCCCTGGCCGCCTCCGCCCCGCGCGCGCACCGAGCCCCTCCGTCGCGCCCGGCTCCGGCTGCGTCGCGCCTGCCCGGCCTCCCCAGCGGCCGGTTTCGCCTCCATCTGGCCCCGAGCACCATGCCGGATTCGGCTCGGCCCACCCCGCGCCGTTCGGCCCCAAGGGCCGCGCCGGCTTCGCCTCCGCTCGCGCGCCCGCAGCCGCTGGCTCCCTCCCGCGTCGCCCGGCTCTGTCCGCGCGGCCGGCTTCACCAGCGCCTGGCGGTCGGATCGCCGCGCCCCTCCGCTCCGCCTTGAGCGCAACCCGGCTCCGGGTGCTCGGCTCGCCGCCTCACCTTCGGGCGCCCGGGTGCGCCTCAGCCGGCCCCCGTTATTCGCTGTCGCTGCCTGTCGGTGTCGCTCGGGCGGCCGTGAGAGAGAAAAATAAAAGGCCCGGCTCGCCTGAAAAGAGAGAGAGAGAGAGAGAGAGAGAGAGAGAGAGAGAGAGAGAGAGAGAGAGAGAGAGAGAGAGAAGGTGGATCCGACTCCGCAGACTGCAGTCCGGCCGACCGCTCTGGCCAATAGCCCGCGTTACCGCTCGGTCGGCTGGTTCGTCTGCCCGCTTCGATGCCTGGCCGACCGCAAAGAGCCCGACTGCCATGTCGGGGTCTGCCTGCCCAACCGACTGCAGAAGAAAGAGAACAAGACAAAGTAGTTGCCGGAAGATCCGGCCCGACTGCTCAGCAGTTGGCCCGAATCTCGGGGGCTACACCCAGCGGGTGCGCTGACGCGCCCCCGCGAGAGAAGAAGACAAAGTAGTTGCCGGAAGATCCGGCCCGACTGCTCAGCAGTCGGCCCGAATCTTGGGGGCTACACCCAGCGGGTGCGCTGACGCGCCCCCGCGAGAAAGAAGACAAAGTAGTTGCCGGAAGATCCGGCCCGACTGCTCAGCAGTTGGCCCGAATCTCGGGGACTACACCCAGCGGGTGCGCTGACGTGCCCCCGCGAGAGAAGAAGACAACGTACTTGCCGGAAGATCCGGTCCGACTGCTCAGCAGTCGGCCCGAATCTCGGGGGCTACACCCAGCGGGTGCGCTGACGCGCCCCCGCAAGAGAAGAAGACAAAGTAGTTGCCGGAAGATCCGGCCCGACTGCTCAGCAGTCGGCCCGAATCTCGGGGGCTACACCCAGCGGGTGCGCTGACGTGCCTCCGCGAGAAAGAAGACAAAATAGCTGCCGGAAGATCCGGCCCGACTGCTCAGCAGTCGGCCCTACATCCAGCGGGGTGCACCGGCGCACTCTGCGAGCGCCGAGTCGCGCCGGCTATCTTCGACGACCGCAACTACACGAAAATCAATGTGAGCTCCTCACCCGCATATTTTTGCACTACGCAAGCACGGATAACCCCGAACGTTGCTCGGGGGCTGTCTCCGCATTTCATTACAGTAGCATCACTGTTTGCCCTGGCGCCAGCCAGAGTTGGCCCGGGGGCTGGCCGCTTGGCCTGAGACGTTACTTCCCGCAGACGGCTTAGTACCGTACGCGGTACCAAAGGCACACTCTTAGTCACAAACCGCAGAGCGGCCGTCCGACTAGCAAGAGTGGACGCTGGAGGCCACCCACGCGAAAAACGTCCGGGAAGAAAAACGGTTCGACAAGACCACTAGTTTCAAGAAAAGGGGCAAAGGAAAAGAAAGGGAACTTCAAGAAAGAATGGAAAGCAAACATTCGATATATCTGCATGGACTAACTTTGTCCTTTTTTATGAACATTTTCATGAACATTTGCCAAAAAACCTCCGCCCAACTTTGCCAAGTTGCCCGGAGGCTTGGGGGCTACTGTCGGTGTAATGGGACACGGATACCCCGAAGACGGCAAGAAGATATTTCAAGACATCGGGGCTAGCAAAGCCCCTCAGTCCGACTGCCCGGCCGCTCCTGCCGGCTCCCCGTCCGACTGCACTACCCGGCCGGCTGCCGACTGCCGGCTGCCGACTACGCCAACCAGTCGGCTGCTGACTGCAGCCCGACCCGACATCGACGAGATAACCGTACCATGATGCCATCATCTACAGTGTACCGTGTCCCCTGGGTACTGATTTATAAAGTATCCCAGGGGACAAGCATGACATGTACCATGCCTCTAGCCATGCCTACATGGCTTGGCATGTAAGCTACCCAAGGTAGCTTACATCCAAGGCCACTACCTAGCTTACTTCCTAAGCTACCCATATAGCTTACATACCAAGCTAGCTCCACACTATATATATACCACACATCCATCCATCCAGGGAGGATGGACACTCACGCATGCACACTAGCACTAGCTAGCAAGCTAGCTAGCTATCCATCCATCCATCCACATAAGCTCACACACTCATGGCCATGAGCATGGCCGGCCACTAGTATGCCTCGTATAGGCATTTACCAGATCAGATGCCTATGGCACCGACTCCAGATACAGCTCCAGGAGCACTTTGTACTGCCCGATGTACACCTCAGATATATACTCAGACATGCAGGAGTAGGGGTATTATCTCTCCGGAGAGCCCCGAACCTGGGTAAACCACCGCGTGCTACTCGCATACCCGCTCCCGGTCCTATCAGCAGTAGTCCTACCCACACACTAAGCCCTTGTGGCATCTGTCGACTCGCAAGCCCCCCGTGAGAAATACCACGACAACTTGATTAAGAAATCTGAGTCCTTGAAGAAAAAGGGTCGGTGGGCGGGAAAACAAAGGCAGCTTGGGACGAATGAAATGAACACTGTTGAGAAGAACTAATAATTGATCTTGCGGATGTTGAAATGATCGGATCCACTTGACGAGAAACACGCCGGTTGAAAAAGAATTAACATGACAACCTCGATGATCAAGAAGGATTAGTACTCATATAGAAATATGAGAACACCACTTAGGAAAGGTATGGAATCAACATTTGACATTGAAGCAACTCAAATACCACAAACCAAAACAAAAACAAAGGATTGGCTTGCAGAATAAGCCGGAACAAACATATGATAGAGATTTCATCCGAAGTTTTCGTGGTGGAGCCCACACGGGCTCGATCATACAGCACCATCATGTACAAGGCAGTGCACATGGCATACGAAGCGTCCCCTAGTCAGCATAGCCAAGGACTCTTTAAGACACAACGAGACCACTGTAAAACCAACCGTGGATAGGCGGACCACTAGACGTCGAACCCCAATCTCATATCATGCATCTGTCGGAAAGATATCCTAGGAGCTACTTGAATTCCCACTTATAAACTCCCAAAACTTTCTGGTTATGCAATCAGGTGTTGGGGACACAGGGGAAGCATAATATCTCACCCAAAACTAACAAATCCTACATCCAGCTGTATCCATCCTTCAACACATAACCAAGAAACCTTCGGAAATCATTTACCTCAACCTTCGAAAAGCATACGTTATACGAGTTATGGCAGTACTCCCGAACTCCCGCCCAAATACTGGGTGGCGTCGAGGTTATCTCACCAACAACTGCATAAAAGAGATTTTCAATGTCGGCGAACTCAGGTATTCCAGAACTGCAACGATAAAATTGTGACGACAACACCTCGGAGCTCAACTCCCCGGGACACTGCCACAACCCCTAAATGTCAGGAGGCACCAAGAACAATGTTCTCGTCACAAAACCATCGGAACGATCCCAAGATACCTGCGTGATCCTAATTTTTTTTCATGAAATTTGAGAAGAGTCAAAACTCTACGTCATGAGGCCTCACCAGAGTGACGAAGGGACTGAGGAGTAAAAAGAATCCTACTCTTCGATATATATAACCCTATAAGACTCAAAACATTTTTCTAGACTCAACAACGCCAGCGATTCGATCAAGCTGGGGGCTCCTAAGTCAGGGAAGGCTCTGATTACCAACTTGTAACACCCACGATGCAGCTATAAATCCCACGTGTCGGAGCACGACTTAGAGGCATAACCGCATAGTAGGCATGTCGCAAGAGGGGTAATCTTTACACATCCCATGTACTGAATAAGAAAGGGATAAAGAGTTGGTTTACAATCGCCACTTCACACAATACATAAATAGCATTACATCACCCAGAATACAATCAAGGTCCGACTACGGAAACAAATAAAGAAAGACAACCCCTAATGCAAAAGATCCCCGATCGCCCCGACTGGGCTCCACTACTGATCAACTGGAAACGAAACAAACACCACGAACAAGATCTTCATCAAACTCCCACCTGAGCTGGGTTGCGTCATCTGCACTGGTATCATCGGCACTTGCAAACTGTTTGGAAGTATCTTTGAGTCACGAGGACTCCGCAATCTCACACCCGCGAGATCAAGACTATTTAACCTTATGGGTAGGAAAAATGTAGTGAGGTGGAGCTGCAGCAGGCACTAGCATATATGGTGGCTAACATATGCAAATGAGAGCGAGAAGAGAAGCAAAGCAACGGACGTGAAACTAGAAGTGATCAAGAAGTGATCCTGAAACTACTTACGTTCAAACATAACCCAAGAACCGTGTTCACTTCCCGAACTCCGCCAGAAAGAGACCATCATGGCTACACACGCGGTTGATGCATTTTAATTAAGTTAAGTGTCAAGTTCTCTACAACCAGACATTAACAAATTCCCATCTGCCCATAACCGCAGGCACGACTTTCAAAAGTTCAAAACCCTGCAGGAGTGTCCCAACTTAGCCCATCACAAGCTCTCACGGTCAACGAAGGATATTCCTTCTCCCAGGAAGACCCAATCAGACTCGGAATCCTGGTTACAAGACATTTCGACAATGGTAAAACAAGACCAGCAAGACCGCCCAATGTGCCGACATCTTGATAGGAGCTGCACATATCTCGTTCTCAGGGCAACACGGGATGAACACTATGTACAACTAAAACCAACCCTCAAGTTTCCCCGAGGTGGCACTGCAAGTGGCTCTATTTCGGACCAACACTTAGAGAAGCACTGGCCTGGGGGGTTAAATAAAGATGACCCTTGGGTTAGCCGACCCAAGGGAAGGGTAATCGGTTGTTAGGCAAATGTAAAACCAAGGTTGGGCCTTGCTGGAGGAGTTTTATTCAAAGCAAACTTTCAAGGGGTTCCCATAACACCCAACCGCGTAAGGAATGCAAAATCAAGGAACATAACACCGGTATGACGGAAACTAGGGCGGCAAGAGTGGAACAAAACACTAGGCATAAGGCCGAGCCTTCCACCCTTTACCAAGTATATAGATGCATTAATTAAAAAATAAGAGATATTGTGATATCCCAACAAATCCATGTTCCAACATGGAACAAACTCCATCTTCACCTGCAGCTAACAACGCTATAAGAGGGGCTGAGCAAAGCGGTAACATAGCCAAACAACGGTTTGCTAGGAAAGGTGGGTTAGAGGCTTGACATGGCAATGTGGGAGGCATGATAAAGCATGTGGTAGGTATCGCGGCATAGCAATAGAGCGAGCAACTAGCAAGCAAAGATAGAAGTGATTTTCGAGGGTATGGTCATCTTGCCTGAGATCCCGCAAGGAAGAAGAACCAGTCCAAGAAGAAGACAAACGGATGTAGTCGAACGAATCCTCACAATGCAACGTTATCGGAACTAACCCGAAGAAGCAACACCGGAAAGAAGAAAATAACATAGTAAACAACCATCACATAATCATGGCATGATGCACAATCAAGCATGATGCATGTCCGGTTTAATGATACATGGCATGGCAAAGTGCACAACCAATCCTACAAATTAAGTGGAGCTCAATATGCAATGAGTTGCATATTGATGAAACACCACATCAATTATTTAGTTCTCTCCTGTTTAGATACCCAACAATATTAAATGTTGTTAAACATGGCAAGAGAAGAAGCAAAAGTAAAACCTCTATCTAAACAAGTTTAAATGAGGCCGGAACAAACAACAATTCCGGTAAATCCCCATATGCATTTAGCAATTTAAAGCAAACAACAATTTTAATCATTTTAATTGTTGTTATCATGATGCGGATGACATGTGCAAGTTTATGCAATTTTTATTAAAAAAATTGATAAGAGCATTATGAAGCATTTGTCACCGCAGTGGAAAGAAAGGGTGCCACGGCGACGAATCCGAAAATGATGCCACGGCACCATATTGGTTCCGGTAGCTCACGGAGATACCGGTGCAAAGGAAGCAAGGGTGCGGATGTTCGGAACATGCTAGAGATGGTGGGGTGATCCCGGATTCCGGGTGTCCCACGAGTTGGCGACAAGGAAACGAGTGACAATTTGGACACGGTGCAAACACGAGCATCTCAAACATCACAAGCATTCGTTCACGGACGTCGTCTCGGGGTTATACCTTCGAAGCGTGCAAATGAGACGGTTGGGGTTCGATGGGATGTAGTGGTACTTTGGGTCCTCGGCGACGGAAGAGGTACAGACGTTCTCAAGGCACTTGCCGGTCCGGACTTGGTGTAGTTGTACATGGCAAACGTAGTGGTGCTCGGAGTCTTGTCAAACCCAAGCGACAATAGTCGTACACGACGCGTTGTGGAAGTAGTTGTACTCGCGGACTTCGGCGGCGGTAGTCCTTCAGGGTCTTGGCGGTTCATCGTGTAGCTGTACATGTTCGACGTGGTACACGGTTCGAAGTCGTGCATGTCCCGTAGATGTCCAGGGTCACCGTGAGGAACTTCTCGAATCCAGGGTCTCAGTCATCGGTAGTGGTACATGCGTTCTTGGTACTTGGCGTAGCGTTACAAGATCGGTCTCGTCGGTCTCGGTCTCGGCAGCGTAGGTGTACAGGTGCGACATCGGACTTGTCGAACCCGAACTCTTCGAGGGGGCGTCGCGGTACTTGGCGAATCCGCGTAGTCATGCACGTTCCAACATCAAACTTGGATGGACACCGATGGCGTGGTACTTGGCGAATCCTGGACGGTCTTGGCGGTCTCTGGTGGAGGCGTTTGTTCGTTTGACCAAGGGAAACAGTGTCAGCATCAGGCATCGCAGGAGCTAACGGGCAGCTGCGTGTCTTCAGGAGCGAAGCAGGGGTGCAGGCGCGCGTGGAGAGGAGCCCGGCAGCGTTGTAGCAAGAGGACGCTGGCATCGTCCAGCGGGCATCCATGGCGACGCAAGCAACCAGGTTGCAGCAACGCGGTGCCGAAGCATGGCGCAGGACCTGTGGGCGCTGGAGGCAACGCCCGTCATCGGACGACGAGGCGGGGTGAAGGAGCACAAAGAGGCGACCCCATAGACTGGGCGAGGCGGCGGGGAACCGATTCGGTCCGGCCGGAGTTGAGGCAGAGGGGCAGCGGAAGGAGACTCGGTCGGCGCGGCGACAGGCTTGGCCTCGCCGGCCGGCAGGGCGCCATGGCGAGGAGGCGGCGATGCGAGGCGCTGCTCTTGGCGTAGGGACGAGGGCATGCCGGAGCTCGGGTGGATGCTCCAAGGAGGAGCTACGGTTGAAGGAAATATGCCCTAGAGGCAATAATAAAGTTATTATTTATTTCCTTATATCATGATAAATGTTTATTATTCATGCTAGAATTGTATTAACCGGAAACATAATACATGTGTGAATACATAGACAAACAGAGTGTCACTAGTATGCCTCTACTTGACTAGCTCGTTAATCAAAGATGGTTATGTTTCCTAACCATGGACAAAGAGTTGTTATTTGATTAACGGGATCACATCATTAGGTGAATGATCTGATTGACATGACCCATTCCATTAGCTTAGCACCCGATCGTTTAGTATGTTGTTATTGCTTTCTTCATGACTTATACATGTTCCTATAACTATGAGATTATGCAACTCCCGTTTGCCGGAGGAACACTTTGGGTGCTACCAAACGTCACAACGTAACTGGGTGATTATAAAGGAGTACTACATGTGTCTCCAATGGTAGATGTTGGGTTGGTGTATTTCGAGAATAGGATTTGTCACTCCGATTGTCGGAGAGGTATCTCTGGGCCCTCTCAGTAATGCACATCACTTAAGCCTTGCAAGCATTGCAACTAATAAGTTAGTTGCGGGATGATGTATTACGGAACGAGTAACGAGACTTGCCGGTAACGAGATTGAACTAGGTATTGGATACCGACGATCGAATCTCGCGCAAGTAACATACCGATGATAAAGGGAACAACGTATGTTGTTATGCGGTCTGACCGATAAAGATCTTCGTAGAATATGTAGGAACCAATATGGGCATCTAGGTCCCGCTATTGGTTATTGACTGGAGATGTGTCTCAGTCATGTCTACATTGTTCTCGAACCGTAGGGTCTGCACGCTTAACGTTATGATGACAGTTATTATGAGTTTATGCATTTTGAGGTACCGAAGGTTGTTCGGAGCCCCGGATGTGATCACGTACATGACGAGGAGTCTCGAAATGGTCGAGACATAAAGATTGATATATTGGAAGCCTATGTTTGGACATCGGAAGTGTTCCGGGTGAAATCGGGATTTTACCGGAGTACCGGGAGGTTACCGGAACCCCCCCCCCCCCCGGGAATCATATGGGCCATAGTGGGCCTTAGTGGAAAGGAGAAGGGGGCAGCCCAAGGTGGCCAGGCGCCTCCCCCCTCCCCTAGTCCTATTAGGACTAGGAGAGGTGGCCGGCCCCCCTCTCTCTCTTTCCACCTTGAGGATTCCTATTCCAACTAGGATTGGGGGGGGGGGTCCTACTCCCGGTAGGAGTAGGACTCCTCCTGGCGCGCCCCAAGGCTGGCCGCACCTCTCCCCCTTGCTCCTTTATATACAGGGGCAGGGGGCACCACTAGACACACAAGTTGATCATTGTGATCGTTCCTTAGCCGTGTGCGGTGCCCCCTGCCACCATATTCCACCTCGATCATATCGTTGTAGTGCTTAGGCGAAGCCCTGCGTCGGTAGAACATCAAGATCATCACCACACCGTCGTGCTGACGGAACTCCTCCCCGAAGCTTTGCTGGATCGGAGCCCGGGGATCGTCATCGAGTTGTACGTGTGCTAAGAACTCGGAGGTGCCGGAGTAACAGTGCTTGGATCGGTCGGATCGGGGAGAAGACGTACGACTACTTCCTCTATGTTGTGTCAACGCTTCCGCTGCGATCTACAAGGGTACGTAGATCAGACTCTCCCCCTCGTTGCTATGCATCACCATGATCTTGCTTGTGCGTAGGAAATTTTTTGAAATTACTACATTCCCCAACAGTGGCATCCGAGCCTAGGTTTTATGGTTTGATGTTATTTGCACGAGTAGAACACAAGTGAGTTGTGGGCGATATAAGTCATACTGCCTACCAGCATGTCATACTTTGGTTCAGCGGTATTGTTGGACGAGACGACCCGGACCAACATTATGCGTACGCTTACGCGAGACCGGTTCCCTCGACGTGTTTTGCACATAGATGGCTTGCGGGCGACTGTCTCTCCAACTTTAGTTGAACCGAGTGTGGCTACGCCCGGTTCTTGCGAAGGTTAAAACGGAGTCTATTTGACAAACTATCGTTGTGGTTTTGATGCGTAGGTGAGATTGGTTCTTGCTTAAGCCCGTAGCATCCACGTAAAACTTGCAACAACAAAGTAGAGGACGTCTAACTTGTTTTTGCAGGGCATGTTGTGATGTGATATGGTCAAGACATGATGCTAAATTTTACTGTATGAGATGATCATGTTTTGTAACCGATTTATCGGCAACTGGCAGGAGCCATATGGTTGTCGCTTTATTGTATGCAATGCAATCGCAATGTTATGCTTTACTTTATCACTAAGCAGTAGCGATAGTCGTGGAAGCATAAGATTGGCGAGACGAGAACGATGCTACGATGGAGATCAAGGTGTCGCGCCGGTGACGATGGTGATCATGACGGTGCTTCGGAGATGGAGATCACAAGCACAAGATGATGATGGCCATATCATATCACTTATATTGATTGCATGTGATGTTTATCTTTTTATGCATCTTATCTTGCTTTGATTGGCGGTAGCATTATAAGATGATCTCTCACTAAATTATCAAGAAGTGTTCTCCCTAAGTATGCACCGTTGCCAAAGTTCGTCGTGCCCAGACACCACATGATGATCGGGTGTGATAAGCTCTACGTCCATCTACGACGGGTGCAAGCCAGTTTTTGCACACGCAGAATACTCAGGTTAAACTTGACGAGCCTAGCATATGCAGATATGGCCTCGGAACATGGAGACCGAAAGGTCGAGCGTGAATCATATAGTAGATATGATCAACATAGTGATGTTCACCATTGAAAACTACTCCATCTCACGTGATGATCGGTTATGGTTTAGTTGATTTGGATCACGTGATCACTTAGAGGATTAGAGGGATGTCTATCTAAGTGGGAGTTCTTAAGTAATATGATTAAATTGAACTTAAATTTATCATGAACTTAGTCCTGGTAGTATTTTGCAAATCATGTTGTAGATCAATAGCTCGCGTTGTTGCTTCCCTGCGTTTATTTTGATATGTTCCTAGAGAAAATTGTGTTGAAAGATGTTAGTAGCAAAGATGCGGATTGGATCCGTGATCTGAGGTTTATCCTCATTGCTGCATAGAAGAATTATGTCCTTGATGCACCGCTAGGTGACAGACCTATTGCAGGAGCAGATGTAGACGTTATGAACATTTGGCTAGCTCAATATGATGACTACTTGATAGTTTAGTGCACCATGCTTAACGGCTTAGAATCGGGACTTCAAAGACGTTTTGAACGTCATGGACCATATGAGATGTTCCGGGAGTTGAAGTTAATATTTCAAGCAAATACCCGAGTTGAGAGATATGAAGTCTCCAACAAGTTCTATAGCTAAAAGATGGAGGAGAATCGCTCAACTAGTGAGCATGTGCTCAGATTGTCTGGGTACTACAATCGCTTGAATCAAGTGGGAGTTAATCTTCCAGATAAGATAGTGATTGACAGAATTCTCTTGTCACCATCACCAAGTTAATAGAACTTCGTGATGAACTATAGTATGCAAGGGATGACGAAAACGACTCCCGAGCTTTTCATGATGATGAAATCGATGAAGGTAGAAATCAAGAAAGAGCATCAAGTGTTGATGGTTGACAAGATCACTAGTTTCAAGAAAAGGGCAAAAGGAAAAGAGGAACTTCAAGAAGAACAGCAAGCAAGTTGCTGCTCAAGTGAAGAAGCCCAAGTCTGGTCCTAAGCCTGAGACTAAGTGCTTCTACTGCAAAGGGACTGGTCACTGGAAGCGGAACCACCCCAAGTGATTGGCGGATAAGAAGGATGGCAAAGTGAACATAAGTATATTTGATATACATGTTATTTATGTGTACTTTACTAGTGTTTATAGCAACCCCTCAGTATTTGATGCTAGTTTAGTTGCTGATTAGTAACTCGAAACGGGAGTTGCAGAATAAACAGAGACTAGTTAAGGGTGAAGTGACGATGTGTGTTGGAAGTAGTTCCAAGATTGATATGATCATCATCGCACACTCCCTATAATTTCGGGATTAGTGTTGAACCTAAATAAGTGTTATTTGGTGTTTGCGTTGAGCATGAATATGATTTGATCATGTTTATTGTAATACGGTTATTCATTTAAGTAAGAGAATAAAATTGTTGTTCTGCTTACATGAATAAAACCTTATATGGTTACACACCCAATGAAAATAGTTTGTTGGATCTCGATCGTAGTGATACACATAATCATAATATTGAAACCAAAAGATGCAAAGTTAATAATGATAGTGCAACTTATTTGTGGCACTGCCGTTTTAGGTCATATTGGTGTAAAGCGCATGAAGAAACTCCATGTTGATGGGCTTTTGGAATCACTTGATTATGAATCAGTTGATGCTTGCGAACCATGCCTCATGGGCAAGATGACTAAGACTCTGTTCTCCGGAGCGAGCAACTGACTTAATGGAAATAATACATACTGATGTATGCGGTCCGATGAGTGTTAAGGCTCACGGCAAGTATCGTTATTTTCTAAACTTCACAGATGATTTGAGCAGATATGGGTATATGTACTTGATGAAACATAAGTCTAAAACATTTGAAAAGTTCAAAGAATTTCAGAGTGAAGTGGAAAATCATCGTGACAAGAAAATAAAGTTTCTATGATCTGATTGTAGAGACAAATATTTGAGTTACGAGTTTGGTCTTCAGTTAAAACAATGCGGAATAGTTTCACAAACTCATGCCACATGGAACACCACAGCATAATGGTGTGTCCGAACGTCATAACCGTACTTTATTGGATATAGGGGAATCTATGATGTCTCTTACCGATCTACCACTATCATTTTGGGGTTATGCATTAGAGACAGCTGCATTCACGTTAAAAGGGCACCATCTAAATCTGTTGAGACGACACCGTATGAACTGTGGTTTGGCAAGAAACCAAAGTTGTCATTTCTCAAAGTTTGGGGTTGCAATGCTTATGTGAAAAAGTTTCATCCTGATAAGCTCAAACCCAAATCGGAAAAGTGTGTCTTCATAGGATACCCAAAAAGTTACTGTTGGGTACACCTTCTATCACAGATCCGAAGGCAAGAATTTTGTTGCTAAATTCAGAAACTTTCTGGAGAAGGAGTTTCTCTTGAAAGAAGTGAGTGGGAGGAAAGTAGAACTTGACGAGGTAACTGTACCTGCTCCCTTATTGGAAAGTAGAACATCACAGAAAACTGTTTCTGCGACACCTGTACCAATTAGTGAGGAAGCTAATGATGATGATCATGAAACTTCAGGACAAGATACTACTGAACCTCGTAGATCAACCAGAGCCAGATCCGCACCAGAGTGGTACGGTAATCCTGTTCTGGAAATCATGCTGCTAGATCATGATGAGCCTACGAACTATGAAGAAGCGATGGTGAGCCCAGATTCCGCAAAATGGCTTGAAGCCATGAAATCTGAGATGGGATCCATGTATGAGAACAAAGTATGGACTTTGGTTGACTTGCCCGATGATCGGCAAGCAATTGAGAATAAATGGATCTTCAAGAGGAAGACGGACGCTGATAGTAGTGTTACTATCTACAAAGCTAGAATTGTCGCAAAAGGTTTTCGACAAGTTCAAGGTGTTGACTACAATGAGAGTTTCTCACTCGTATCTATGCTTGAGTCTGTCCGAATCATGTTAGTAATTGCCGCATTTTATGAAATCTGGCAAATGGATAAACAAAACTACATTCCTTAATGGATTTATTAAAGAAGAGTTGTATATGATGCAACAAGAAGGTTTTGTCAATCCGAAAGGTGCTAACAAAATGTACAAACTCCAGCGATCCATCTGTGGACTGGTGCAAGCATCTCGGAGTTGGAATATACGCTTTGATGAGTTGATCAAAGCATATAGTTTTATACAGACTTGCGGTGAAGCCTGTATTTACAAGAAAGTGAGTGGGAGCACTACAGCATTTCTAATAAGTATATGTGAATGACATATTATTGATCAGAAATAATGTAGAATTATTCTGTAAAGCATAAAGGAGTGTTTGAAAGGAGTTTTTCAAAGAAAGACTTCGGTGAAGCTGCTTACATATTCAGCTTCAAGATCTATAGAGATAGATCAAGACGCTTGATAAGTTTTTTCAATGAGTACATACCTTGACAAGATTTTGAAGTAGTTCAAAATGGAGCAGTCAAAGAAAGAGTTCTTGCCTGTATTACAAGGTGTGAAGTTGAGTAAGACTCAAAGCCCGACCACGGCAGAAGATAGAAAGAGAATGAAAGTCATTCCCTATGCCTTGGCCATAGGTTCTATAAAGTATGTCATGCTGTATACCAGATCTATTGTATACCCTGCACTGATTTGGCAAGGGAGTACAATAGTGATCTAGGAGTAGATCACTGGAGAACGGTCAGAATTATCCTTAGTGAAATAAGGATATGTTTCTCGATTATGGACGTGACAAAAAGGTTCGTCGTAAAGGGTTACGTCGATGCAAGTTTTTGACACTGATCCAGATGATTCCAAGTCTCAATCTGGATACATATTGAAAGTGGGAGCAATTAGCTAGAGTAGCTCCGTGTAGAGCATTGTAGACATAGAATTTTGCAAAATACATACAGATCTGAATTTGGCAGGCCCATTGACTAAATTTCTCTCACAAGCAAAACATGATCACTCTTTGCGTATTAATCACATAGCGATGTGAACTAGATTATTGAATCTAGTAAACCCTTTGGGTGTTAGTCACATGGAGATGTGAACCAATCACATAAAGATGTGAACTATTGGTGTTAATCACATAGCGATGTGAACTAGATTATTGACGCTAGTGCAAGTGGGAGACTGAAGGAAATATGCCCTAGAGGCAATAATAAAGTTATTATTTATTTCCTTATATCATGATAAATGTTTATTATTCATGCTAGAATTGTATTAACCGGAAACATAATACATGTGTGAATACATAGACCAACAGAGTGTCACTAGTATGCCTCTACTTGACTAGCTCGTTAATCAAAGATGGTTATGTTTCCTAACCATGGACAAAGAGTTGTTATTTGATTAACGGGATCACATCATTAGGTGAATGATCTGATTGCCATGACCCATTCCATTAGCTTAGCAACCGATCGTTTAGTATGTTGCTATTGCTTTCTTCATGACTTATACATGTTCCTATAACTATGAGATTATGCAACTCCCGTTTGCCGGAGGAACACTTTGGGTGCTACCAAACGTCACAACGTAACTGGTTGATTATAAAGGAGTACTACAGGTGTCTCCAATGGTAGATGTTGGGTTGGCGTATTTCGAGAATAGGATTTGTCACTCCGATTGTCGGAGAGGTATCTCTGGGCCCTCTCGGTAATGCACATCACTTAAGCCTTGCAAGCATTGCAACTAATAAGTTAGTTGCGGGATGATGTATTACGGAACGAGTAAAGAGACTTGCCGGTAATGAGATTGAACTAGGTATTGGATAACGACGATCGAATCTCGGGCAAGTAACATACCGATGATAAAGGGAACAACGTATGTTGTTATGCGGTCTGACCGATAAAGATCTTCGTAGAATATGTAGGAACCATTATGGGCATACAGGTCCCGCTATTGGTTATTGACTGGAGATGTGTCTCAGTCATGTCTACATTGTTCTCGAACCGTAGGGTCCGCACGCTTAACGTTACGATGACAGTTATTATGAGTTTATGCATTTTGATGTACCGAAGGTTGTTCGGAGTCCCGGATGTGATCACGGACATGACGAGGAGTCTCAAAATGGTTGAGACATAAAGATTGATATATTGGAAGCCTATGTTTGGACATCGGAAGTGTTCCGGGTGAAATCGGGATTTTACCGGAGTACCGGGAGGTTACCGGAACCCCCCCCCCCCCCGGGGAATCATATGGGCCATAGTGGGCCTTAGTGGAAAGGAGAAGGGGGCAGCCCAAGGTGGCCGCGTGCCTCCCCCCTCCCCTAGTCCTATTAGGACTAGGAGAGGTGGCCGGCCCCCTTCTCTCTCTTTCCACCTTGAGGATTCCTATTCCAACTAGGATAGGGGGGAGTCCTACTCCCGGTAGGAGTAGGACTCTTCCTGGCGTGCCCCAAGGCTGGCCGCACCTCTCCCCCCTTGCTCCTTTATATACAGGGGCAGGGGGCACCTCTAGACACACAAGTTGATCATTGTGATCGTTCCTTAGCCGTGTGCGGTGCCCCCTGCCACCATATTCCACCTCGATCATATCGTTGTAGTGCTTAGGCGAAGCCCTGCGTCGGTAGAACATCAAGATCGTCACCACGCCGTCGTGCTGACGGAACTCCTCCCCGAAGCTTTGCTGGATCGGAGCCCGGGGATCGTCATCGAGCTGTACGTGTGCTAAGAACTCGGAGGTGCCGGAGTAACGGTGCTTGGATCAGTCAGATCGGGAAGAAGACGTACAACTACTTCCTCTACGTTGTGTCAACGCTTCCGTTGCGATCTACAAGGGTACGTAGATCAGACTCTCCCCCTCGTTGCTATGCATCACCATGATCTTGCGTGTGCATAGGAAATTTTTTGAAATTACTACGTTCCCCAACAATGGTGCCTGGGAGACGCAGGCGAGCTTGATGACGAGGGGCCCTGGTCGCGGGCGCGCGGGGAATAGAAGAAGGAGGCTAGCGCGAGGCAGGTGCGGGTCACCATGGGAGGCAACCAGGAGGCAGGCGGAGGAGCTGAGGAAGGCCGGCGGCAACGGGCGCGGCCATGGAGACTAGGCACTGGGCACTGCCCTCTCCGCATTGTGTGTGCAGCGGCGCTGGAGGGAGACAAGGGGGATCGAGAGAGAGGCTCCTAGCGCGATGCGTGGGTGCGAGAGAGAAGGTGAGGGAGAGAGTGAGGGGGATCGAGGAGACGGGGAGGTTGGAAGGAGATGGGGATCGAGCGTGTCCGCCTGGCTCGATGCGTGGGGGCGTGCGTGTGGCGGCGGCGTTAGGGAGGAACGAGGGAGAGAGGTGGAGATCGAGAGAGACCGAGGCCTAGGGTTCGGTCGGGCCTTGGCCTTGGGCCGAATGGGCCGGCCTAGCTACGGGTTGCAGCTGACGCAACAGCAGGGAGGCCCAGCTAGCTTATGGGCTCTCTTCTCCCTCTCTTACACTTTCCAAAACAGCAGAAAAGAGGAAGAGAAGGGAAGAAAAGAAAAGGGGTAGAGAAAGAGTTTGGGCACAGGGATAATTTTCACGGACTCGTAAAAATGTGCACGGTTCGGGGAAATAGAAAAGGTCAAGTTTGAAAGATTAGATTCAAATTCCTTTGAATTTAATTCAAAAGGTTTGAACTAGGACAGGTTTTTCAAAGTGCCCAAAAAATGTTGAGAATTTAGGTGGAGCTCTGGAAAATGACGAAAGGACATATGGCAAAGTTAGAGGCCAAGAGTCGTGATGACTAAAGCATTGGGATTTTGCAAGTGTGTTATGGGTGATTCCAAGTTAATGGAATATTTTTGAGAGAATTCCTTATTTGGCCCTTTCTTAAAATTTGCTTCCTTATTTGGCCCAAAATAAAATTTTCTTCCCTATTTGATACCTAAAATAAATTTTGTTCCTTATATGACACTTCTGTCCATTTTAGGCACTGATGGTGTTAAGTGTGTGGTGAAAATACCATTTTTCCCCTAGTGGATTGTGTGAGTATACTGGATGTAGTAAAAAAAGCAATCGGTTCACCCATGTTTTAGGGATGTGCAATGGATGATGCGCATGTTTATGTACTCCAATATTTTGTTCCATAGTGGTGCCATAAGCTACGGTCATCAAAGTGGTGGAGTACTTCCCGGCAGTAGACTGCACGTACGTAACTTGGTTCCGTTGAGACATGAGCTAACTGACTCTGCTGGAGTTGAGGGGCATATACACATCAAGCAGGCAGGCAACCAGGTGAATTGATTCCACGTGAACCTAGTACTAGTACATGCACGTATACACGATTATCAGTACAAAGCTAACCTCCCCTAAGCAGGAGGATGATTATTTTAGTCCAAGCCGAACATAGACTCTCCATCGTGGTTAATTCCAACAGAGCCACGAAGGAAAGGCTCAGGCTGCAGGCGTCCGTCGTGCACCCTAAGAAAGAGGAGTCAGAGGTACATGCACGTGTAGTCAATGATCGACGTGGTGTCCCATTGTCGCCGTCCTTGTCTGCCGGCCGTGCGTGAGGTCTACGGCGATGTGTTAATTGGAGGATCTAGTAGTATGTGACTGTGTAATATTGTACTTGGAACGTGATTAACTAAGCAAAAGTTCGTATTGTACTGATTGATATGCGGTGCAAGTTCTGATGTTTTGTATGGCCTTTAAACGCACAGATCAGATATCTAAGGAACAGAACATTGGAGCATACATATACATGTGTATCGGTTCAACATCCCTAAAACACGGGTGAATTGATTGCTTTTTTTATTACATCCAGCATAGTTACACAATGCACTAGGGGCAAAATGATCTTTTCACCTCACACTTAACACCGTTAGTGTCTAAAATGGATGAAAGTGTCGTATAAGGAACGAAATGTACTTTAGGTGTCAAATAGAGAAGAAATTTTTATTTGGGCCAAATAAGGAAGCAAATTTTAAGAAAGGGCCAAATAAGGAATTCTCTCAATATTTTTATATAGCTCCCTAATATTGGGAGGATATGTTATAAAGAGAATCACCATGTGAATTCCCTCGATTTAAGTGGACCGAAGATCCATGCAATTTATTTAGTTGAGTGTTAAAACGGGTTGCATGATGACATGATGCAATGCACATGATGCAAGGATGAATGCAACGAACCAAAAAAACACAAGACGAAACCGAGAAACCCTGGAAGGCATCTGAAGCTCCGGTCTTGGGGCGTCACAAGTTCATATCTATCTTTGCAAGCTAAAATAGCTAAAGAGGCTTCTTGATTAAAAACATAACCCTCAAGAATAACAAGTGACTCTTCATCATCACTTTCATCAGTATTATCAGATTCAATATTTTCAATCTCTCTAGCCCTACCAAGTTGTTCATCAAGGAATTCACCAAGTGGCACAGTAGTATCAAGCATAGAAGTAGTTTCATCATAAGTATCATGTATAGCAGAAGTGGCATCATCAATAACATGCGACATATCAGAACAAATAGCAGAAGCAGTTTTAGGTGTCGCAAGCTTACTCAAAACTGAAGGTGAATCAAGTGTAGAGCTAGATGGCAGTTCCTTACCTCCCCTCGTAGTTGAGGGATAAATCTTGGTTCTTGGATCTTTCAAGTTCTTCATAATGATAAGCAGATATAAATCCCAAGTGACTCAAAGAATAGAGCTATGCTCCCCGGCAACGGCGCCAGAAAATAGTCTTGATAACCCGCGAGTATAGGGGATCGCAACAGTTTTCGAGGGTAAAGTATTCAACCCAAATTTATTGATTCGACACAAGGGGAGCCAAAGAATACTCTCAAGTATTAGCAGCTGAGTTGTCAATTCAACCACACCTGGAAACTTAATATCTGCAGCAAGGTGTTTAGTAGCAAAGTAATATGATAGTAGTGGTAACGGTAGCAGAAGGTAACAGTAGTAAAAGTAATGTATTTGGTGTTTTGTAGTGATGATAGCAATAGCAATGGAAAGTAAATAAGCGAAGAACAATATATGGAAAGCTCGTAGGCAATGGATCCATGATAGAGAATTATGCCGGATGCGGTTCATCATGTAACAGTCATAACCTTGGGTGACATAGAACTAGCTCCAGTTCATTGATATAATGTAGGCATGTATTCCGAATATAGTCATACGTGCTTATGGAAAAGAACTTGTATGACATCTTTTGTCCTACCCTCTCATGGCAGCGGGGTCCTTACGGAAACTAAGGGATATTAAGGCCTCGTTTTAATAGAGTACCGGAACAAAGCATTAACACATAGTGAATACATGAACTCCTCAAACTACGGTCATCACCGGTAAGTATCCCGATTATTATCACTTCGGGGTTAACGGATCATGACACAGGTGACTATAGACTTGCAAGATAGGATCAAGAACACTCATATATTGATGAAAACATAATAGGTTTAGATCAGAAATCATGGCACTCGGGCCCTAGTGACGAGCATTAAGCATAGCAAAGTCATAGCAACATCAATCTCAGAACATAGTGGATACTAGGGATCAAACCCTAACAAAACTAACTCGATTACATGATAGATCCCATCCAACCCATCACCGTCCAGCAAGCCTACGATGGAATTACTCACGCACGGCGGTGAGCATCATGAAATTGGTGATGGAAGATGGTTGATGATGACGATGGCGGCGGATTCCCCTCTCCGGAGCCCCGAACGGACTCCAGATCAGCCCTCCCGAGAGGTTTTAGGGCTTGGTGGCGGCTCTGTATCGTAAAACGTGATGAATTCTTCTCTCTGATTTTTTTCTCTCCAAAACGCAATATATAGAGTTGGAGTTGGAATCGGAGAGGCACCAGGGGGCCCACGAGGTAGGGGCGCGCCCTAGGGGGCAGGCACGCCCCCCACCATCGTGGAGATGTGGTGGGCCCCCTGGACTTCATCTTTTGCAGGTATTTTTTATATTTTCCAAAAAGTTGCTCCGTGAAGTTTCAAGTCATTCCGAGAACGTTTTTTTCTGCACATAAATAACACCATGGTAATTCTGCTGAAAACAACGTCAGTCCGGGTTAGTTCCATTCAAACCATGCAAGTTAGAGTCCAAAACAAGGGCAATAGTGTTTGGGAAAGTAGATACGATGGAGACGTATCACCCCTCTGGTTTATCCTCCGTCATAGTTTCCGTAGTGCTTAGGCGAAGCCCTGCGGAGATTGTTCTTCACCAGCACCGTCACCACGCCGTCATGCTGCCGGAACTCATCTACTACTTCGCCCGTCTTGCTGTATCAAGAAGGCGAGGATGTCATCGACCTGAATGTGTGCTGAACGCGGAGGTGTTGTACGTTCGGTATTTGATCGGGACGGATCGTGAAGGTGTACGACTACATCAACCGTGTTGTTGAACGCTTCCGCTTTCGGTCTATGAGGGTATGTAGACATACTCTCCCCTCTCGTTGCTATACATCACCATGATCTTGCGTGTGCGTAGGATGTTTTTTTTGAAATTACTACGTTCCCAACAAATAGTAGCTTCCTGCTCATCATGCAAGGTCCTAGGGATGGAAACCTCAAGCTCAAGTTTTTCCTCCTTAGCTTTAATAAGGGCTTATACGGTATGTTTGGTAAAAGCCTTGTTTTGATCATAAGTGTTGGGTGAATTAATCATGGATTGAAGAAAGAAAATACATTCAATCGGTGCAACACCACCTAAAGTTTTTTACCTCTCCAAATGCAATTTTATCATCTTTAGCATCAAGATTATCACCCTCCTAACAATATGGATGCCTTCTAACTAAAGTTGACTCTTCTCTAGTCCCATAATTATCAACTCTAATGTTTCTAAATAATGATTCAATAGTAGATACACCAATATTTTTAACATCTTCATCATTATTAGCAAGATAACGCAATTCAGCCTCTCTTTCCTCTCACTCTCGTCTAGCTCTAAGCATATCAATCATTCTTCTATTCTAATAAATGGAGACTTTACTAGATTTCAATGATTCATGAATTTCATCCTTATTTGGTGGCAAAATTTTAATTTTAAGCATATCCACATCATGAACAAGTCTATCCATATTTCTAGACATAGTATCAAAGTTACTCAATTTTGATTCTACCATTGGAATATTTAATAGTATTATCAAGTTCAGTTGGTATCCTATTATTATTATTATTATTATAAGAATTACCATTGGAATTATCATAATTATTTGAGGGATTACAGGGGTACGGTCTAGGATTATTATTAAAGGTCCCTCTATAAGCATTCTCCTTGAAATAAAATTCACATCATATTATCCTTATTTTGCTCAACCAAAGTAGATAAAGGCACATAATTTGGATCAATAGTAGAAAGAATGGACATAATAACATCAGCTTTATCATTAAGAGAGGAAATTTCCTCGATAGAATTTACCTTCTTACCACTTGGAGTGCGCTCGGTGTGCCATTGGGAATAATTTGTCGTCTTGTTGGCGAGAAGCTTGGTGGATTCACCGGTGTAATCCCCATGAATGTTCCACCTGCAACATATAGAAGGTTTCTGGAAACAAAGTTAAGTCCTGCATAGAATTTTTGCACTACCATCCAAAGACTTAATATGTGTGTGGGAGTGCGTGGGACAATTTTTAAGGATAAGTTTCATTCTTTCCCATGATTGTGCAACATGTTCTTAATTAAGTTGTTTAAAACTCATAATTTTTGCGAGAGAAATTTTTTACCAATAAAAGCATCTTTGCATTTAGACCAAGAATCAATATTATTTTCAGCAAAGAAACTAACCACTCTTTGGCTCTATCTCTCAAAGAAAATGGAAATAACTTTGATTTTATAATATCATTGTCCACATCTTTAGTTTTTTGCATATCAAATAATTCAACAAAAGTATTAAGGTGGGTAGCAACATCTTCATTATGATTTCTAGAAAATTGATCTTTCATCACAGGATTTAACAAGGTAACTTTAATCTCATAAGACTCCGCACTAGTGGCAAGAGGAGCAATAGGGGTACTAATAAAATCATTGTTATTAATGCTAGAAAAATGTCAAAGCTTGGTATTTTTAGGAGTTGAAATATTGGCAACACAAGCACAAATAGCAATGCAAGATTTTTATTGGTATTTAGAAATTTTTGGGAAGCAAAGAAGAAAGCAAATAAAAAGCAAAAGGCAACTAGAGAAGAAAATGAAACAAGAAAATAAAGGGTTTGTGTGAAGGCGCCTTATTTGGTAGATGCAGACTCCCCGACAACTGTGCCAGAAATTCTTATACTCCCGTAGGAGTTGTTGGATTTCCTCAAAGAGAAAGGGTGATGTAGCACAACAGTAGAAATCCCTCATTTAAGAACCCAGGTTTAATCGAAGCAGTAGGAGTCAACAACCTAACAAGATAAGTGATACGTCCCAAACGTATCTACTTTTCCAAACACTTTTGCTCTCCTTTTGAACTATAATTTGCATGATTTGAATGAAACTAACCTAGATTGACATTGTTTTCAGCAAAACTACCATGGTGTTAGTTTCATGCAGAAATAGAAGTTCTCGGATTGGGCTGAAAATTTACAGAGGATTTTTCTGGAATATTTAAAAATACTGGCGAAAAGATATACTATAGGGGGCCACCACAGAGCCACAAGCTCAGGTGGCGCGCCACCGGAGCTTGTGGGGCCCTCGATGCTCCGTTTGCCCTACCTCCAAGTCCATAAGTACCGTCTCGCGGATAAAAAAATAAAAGAGAAATTTCCATTGCGTTCTAAGATACGGAGCCGCCGCCACCTCCTATTCTTCATCAGGAGTGCTGATCTGGAGTCCGTTCATGGCTCCGGAGAGGGGGTTCATTGCCTTCGTCATCGTCAACCCTTCTTTAGCACCAATTACATGATGCTCACCATCGAGAGTGAGTAATTCCTTCATAGGCTTGCTGGACAGTGGTGGATTTGGATTAGATTTGTCATGTAATTGAGTCAATTTGTTAGGGCTTGATCCCTAGTATCCACTATGTTCTGAGATTGATGTTTTTATGACTTTGCTATGCTTAATGCTTGTCACTAGGGCCCGAGTGCCATCATTTCATATCTTAACTCTCTATATTATCATCAATATATTTGAGTTATTGATCTTATATGCTAGTTATATGCACTTGTCATTGTTCTCATCCGTAGACCCCAAGGTGACAATAATTAGGATACTCTCCAAGGATGACTGTAATTCAAGGAGTTCATGTGTTCACTGTATATTAATGCTTTGTTCCAGTTCTCCATTAAAAGGATGCCTTAATCCCTTAGATTTCCTTTATGGACCCCGCTGTCATGGGAGGGTCGTAGGACAAAAGATGTCATGCAAGTTCTTACTATAAGTATGTATGACTATATACGGAATACATGCCTACACTGAATTGATGAATTGGAGCTACTGTGTATCGCTCTAGGGTGTGACTTTATACATGATGAATGTCATCCAACACAAATATCCATCACTAGTCCAATGCCTACGCTTTGCTCATATTGTCTTTGCTAAGTTACTACTATTGTTGTTGCTGCTATGGCTTTCTTCATGTCAAGTATCCGTTCCTTAGACCATGAGATCAAAGATGGTTATGGTTTCCTAGTAAGCATGTTCCTAGTAAGCCTCTACTAGACTAGATCGTTGGTCAAAGATGGTTATGGTTTCCTAACCATAGAAATGAGTTGTCATTTGATAACGGGATCACATCATTAGGGGAATGATGTGATGGACAGACCCAACCGTAAGCTTAGCATCAGATCGTTTAGTTTATTTGCTATGGCTTTCTTCATGTCAAGTATCTGTTCCTTAGACCATGAGATCATGCCACTCCTGGATACCGGAGGAATGCCTTATGTGCTATAAAACGTCACTTCGTAACTGGGTGATCATAAAGGTGCTCTATAGGTATCTCCGAAGGTGTCTGTTTGGTTGCATGGACGAGACTAGGATTTGTCACTCCGTATGACGGAGAGATATCTCTGGGCCCTCTCGCTAATACAACATCATAGGAAGCTTCATGTGCCTAATGAGTTTAGTCACGTGGTCTTGTATTACGGAAAGAGTAAATAGACTTGCCGGTAACGAGATTGAACTAGGTATGGAGATACCGACGATCGAATCTCGGACAAGTAACTTATCGCCGGACGAAAGGAATTGCATACGGGATTGACTGAATCCTTGAAATCGTGGTTCAACCGATAAAGATCTTCATTGAATATGTAGGAATCAATATGGGCATCTAGGTCCCTCTATTTATTATTGATCGGAGAGGAGTCTCGCCCATGTTTGCATGTTCCCGAACCCGTAGGGTCGCATGCTTAACGTTCGGTAGCGCTAGGGTAGTGTTGAGATATTAATAGTGGAAAGTCTGAAGGTTTTTCGGAGTCTCGGATAGGATCCGGGAGATCACGAGGAGCTCTGGAATCATCTAAAGGTAAAGATTTACATATGAAAAGTTGTTGTCGGGGTTCCGGAAGAAAGTCCAATTTTTTTTGTTATTGTACCAGAAAGCCACCAGAAGGTTCCAGAGGGGTCCGGAAGTCCTCAGAGGGTTCCACCACCTCCCATATAGTAGCATGGGTTGTAGGGGGCTCCCTGGCCTTAATGGGCCAGGGGTACTAGCCCCTACAAGGCCCATGCGCATGGGAGAGGGGAAACCCTAAGGGGGAGGGCCTCCACTTGGCTTGGAGGGCACTCCTCCCCTCTTGGCCGCCGCCCCTGCCTTGGGAGGGGGGCTAGGGCTGCCATGCCCCTCCCTCACCCCTATATATAGTGGGGAGGCATAGGGGGCAGCCAACGCTTCCGTGCTTGCTCTGTCTCCCTCCTGTTACTCCTCCACATTACGTCAGCGCTTGGCGAAGCCTTGACGGAGTTCCACTGCCACCACAACCACCACGCCGATGTGTTGGTTCAGATTTCATATACCTCCTCTCCCTCACTTGCTGGATCAAGAAGGAGAGGCTTCCGCTGAACCGTACGTGTGCTAAACTCGGAGGTGCCGCATGTGCGTTACTTGGATCGGATTAGATCGCGACACGAGTACGATTACGCCAACCACGATCTCTAGATCGTTAACGCCTTCGGTCTACAAGGGTATGTAGACATCACTCGTCTCTAGTTGCTATATATCTCCTAGATTAGATCTTGGGTGTTTGTAGGAAAAAAATGATTTTCATGTTTCGTTCCCCATCACGGTCACTGTCCACAGACGCGTCTGCGAAAACGTTTGGAGACTGACTTTTGTGTATTGCGGTTGTAGATGCTCTTAGCTCTTTTAAACTAAAGAAGACGTGGTGTACATGAATGCTAGCACATTCACTTGTTTTTCTTCTTGTCGCGCGCATCGCTAGTTGGTTAAGGGCATTTCTAACCAACCCCTTATCCGGTCGTAAGGGTGTAAATTTGACTTTTTTTCTCCTAGAAACCATACCTAGATGATCCCTTATACAGTTAATGAAGTAAAAAAATTACTCCATCCCCATTATTCTCCTTATATTTACTCCAGCTTGCGGCAGCCGAGTAAATTTTCCCCACTCTCTCTTTCTCTCCTCCGCCTCTTCTTCTCAATCTCGCCTCGTTGTCGGTGCATCCCCCGCCCCGATCGATCGCCCCTCTCCTTCCAATGGCCAGACGTGGTGGCTGCCAGTCCCCTCCGCCGATCCGCAACGCGGATCCGTGCCGCCACGCCCATGGGTCGTCATCCGCGACTACTTCCTCGAGCCTCCGTCGCTTGACCGATCCGCCCGGCGCTACACCCCTCCTTCAATTTAAGGACTTTCTGGAGCCCCCTCCGCTGCGGCCGCCGATGAGGAGTCATGGACCTACCTCGTGTTGGGGAACGTAGTAATTTCAAAAAAATTCCTATGCACACGCAAGATCATGGTGATGCATAGCAACGAGGGGGAGAGTCTGATCTACGTACCCTTGTAGATCGCAACGGAAGCGTTGACACAACGTAGAGGAAGTAGTCGTACGTCTTCTTCCCGATCCGACCGATCCAAGCACCGTTACTCCGGCACCTCCGAGTTCTTAGCACACGTACAGCTCGATGACGATCCCCGGGCTCCGATCCAGCAAAGCTTCGGGGAGGATTTCTGTCAGCACGACGGCGTGGTGACGATCTTGATATTCTACCGACGCAGGGCTTCGCCTAAGCACTACAACGATATGATCGAGGTGGAATATGGTGGCAGGGGGCACCGCACACGGCTAAGGAACGATCACAATGATCAACTTGTGTGTCTAGAGGTGCCCCCTGCCCCTGTATATAAAGGAGCAAGGGGGGAAAGGTGCGGCCAGCCTTGGGGCATGCCAGGAGGAGTCCTAC
Organism: Triticum monococcum; assembly: GCA_034509565.1. NCBI lineage: Eukaryota > Viridiplantae > Streptophyta > Magnoliopsida > Poales > Poaceae > Triticum > Triticum monococcum. The sequence goes on from CM067843.1 coordinate 581,697,463, forward strand.
TCCTACCGGGAGTAGGACTCCCCCCCCCCAATCCTAGTTGGAATAGGAATCCTCAAGGTGGAAAGAGAGAGAGGGGGGACGGCCACCTCTCCTAGTCCTAATAGGACTAGGGGAGGGGGAGGCGCGCGGCCACCTTGGGCTGCCCCCTTCTCCTTTCCACTAAGGCCCACTATGGCCCATATGATTCACGGGGGGGGGGGGGTTCCGATAACCTCCCGGTACTCCGGTAAAATCCCGATTTCACCCGGAACACTTCCGATGTCCAAACATAGGCTTCCAATATATCAATCTTTATGTCTCGACCATTTCGAGACTCCTCGTCATGTCCGTGATCACATCCGGGACTCCGAACAACCTTCGGTACATCAAAATGCATAAACTCATAATAACTGTCATCATAACGTTAAGCGTGCAGACCCTACGGTTCGAGAACAATGTAGACATGACTGAGACACATCTCCGGTCAATAACCAATAGCGGGACCTGGATGCCCATATTGGTTCCTACATATTCTACGAAGATCTTTATCGGTCAGACCGCATAATAACATACGGTGTTCCCTTTATCATCGGTATGTTACTTGCCCGAGATTCGATCATCGGTATCCAATACCTAGTTCAATCTCGTTACTGGCAAGTCTCTTTACTCGTTCCGTAATACATCATCCCGCAACTAACTTATTAGTTGCAATGCTTGCAAGGCTTAAGTGATGTGCATTACCGAGAGGGCCTAGAGATACCTCTCCGACAATCGGAGTGACAAATCCTATTCTCGAAATACGCCAACCCAACATCTACCATTGGAGACACCTGTAGTACTCCTTTATAATCAACCAGTTACGTTGTGACGTTTGGTAGCACCCAAAGTGTTCCTCCGGTAAACGGGAGTTGCATAATCTCATAGTTATAGGAACATGTATAAGTCATGAAGAAAGCAATAGCAACATACTAAACGATCAGGTGCTAAGCTAATGGAATGGGTCATGTCAATCAGATCATTCACCTAATGATGTGATCCCGTTAATCAAATAACAACTCTTTGTCCATGGTTAGGAAACATAACCATCTTTGATTAACGAGCTAGTCAAGTAGAGGCATACTAGTGACACTCTGTTTGTCTATGTATTCACACATGTATTATGTTTCCGGTTAATACAATTCTAGCATGAATAATAAACATTTATCATGATATAAGGAAATAAATAATAACTTTATTATTGCCTCTAGGGCATATTTCCTTCAGTCTCCCACTTGCACTAGAGTCAATAATCTAGTTCACATCGCTATGTGATTAACACCAATAGTTCACATATTTATGTGATTGGTTCACATCTCCATGTGACTAACACCCAAAGGGTTTACTAGATTCAATAATCTAGTTCACATCGCTATGTGATTAATACCCAAAGAGTGATCATGTTTTGCTTGTGAGAGAAATTTAGTCAACGGGCCTGCCAAATTCAGATCCGTATGTATTTTGCAAAATTCTATGTCTACAATGCTCTACACGGAGCTACTCTAGCTAATTGCTCCCACTTTCAATATGTATCTAGATTGAGACTTGGAATCATCTGAATCAGTGTCAAAAACTTGCATCGACGTAACCCTTTACGACGAACCTTTTTGTCACGTCCATAATCGAGAAACATATCCTTATTTCACTAAGGATAATTCTGACCGCTGTCCAGTGATCTACTGCTAGATCACTATTGTACTCCCTTGCCAAATCAGTGCTGGATATACAATAGATCTGGTATACAGCATGACATACTTTATAGAACCTATGGCCAAGGCATAGGGAATGACTTTCATTCTCTTTCTATCTTCTGCCGTGGTCGGGCTTTGAGTCTTACTCAACTTCACACCTTGTAATACAGGCAAGAACTCTTTCTTTGACTGCTCCATTTTGAACTACTTCAAAATCTTGTCAAGGTATGTACTCATTGAAAAAACTTATCAAGCGTCTTGATCTATCTCTATAGATCTTGAAGCTCAATATGTAAGCAGCTTCACCGAAGTCTTTCTTTGAAAAACTCCTTTCAAACACTCCTTTATGCTTTACAGAATAATTCTACATTATTTCTGATCAACAATATGTCATTCACATATACTTATCAGAAATGCTGTAGTGCTCCCACTCACTTTCTTGTGAATACAGGCTTCACCACAAGTCTGTATAAAACTATATGCTTTGATCAACTCATCAAAGCGTATATTCCAACTCCGAGATGCTTGCACCAGTCCACAGATGGATCGGTGGAGTTTGCACATTTTGTTAGCACCTTTCGGATTGACAAAACCTTCTGGTTGCATCATATACAACTCTTCTTTAATAAATCCATTAAGGAATGTAGTTTTGTTTATCCATTTGCCAGATTTCATAAAATGCGGCAATTACTAACATGATTCGGACAGACTCAAGCATAGATACGAGTGAGAAACTCTCATCGTAGTCAACACCTTGAACTTGTCGAAAACCTTTTGCGACAATTCTAGCTTTGTAGATAGTAACACTACTATCAGCGTCCGTCTTCCTCTTGAAGATCCATTTATTCTCAATTGCTTGCCGATCATCGGGCAAGTCAACCAAAGTCCATACTTTTTTCTCATACATGGATCCCATCTCAGATTTCATGGCTTCAAGCCATTTTGCGGAATCTGGGCTCACCATCGCTTCTTCATAGTTCGTAGGCTTATCATGATCTAGCAGCATGATTTCCAGAACAGGATTACCGTACCACTCTGGTGCGGATCTCGCTCTGGTTGATCTACGAGGTTCAGTAGTATCTTGTCCTGAAGTTTCATGATCATCATCATTAGCTTCCTCACTAATTGGTATAGGTGTCGCAGAAATACTTTTCTGTGATGTTCTACTTTCCAATAAGGGAGCAGGTACAGTTACCTCGTCAAGTTCTACTTTCCTCCCACTCACTTCTTTCGAGAGAAACTCCTTCTCCAGAAAGTTTCCGAATTTAGCAACAAAATTCTTGCCTTCGGATCTGTGATAGAAGGTGTACCGAACAGTAACTTTTTGGGTATCCTATGAAGACACACTTTTCCGATTTGGGTTTGAGCTTATCAGGATGAAACTTTTTCACATAAGCATTGCAACCCCAAACTTTGAGAAACGGCAACTTTGGTTTCTTGCCAAACCACAGTTCATACGGTGTCGTCTCAACAGATTTAGATGGTGCCCTTTTAACGTGAATGCAGCTGTCTCTAATGCATAACCCCAAAACGATAGTGGTAGATCGGTAAGAGACATCATAGATTGCACTATATCCAATAAAGTATGGTTATGACGTTCGGACACACCATTATGCTGTGGTGTTCCATGTGGCATGAGTTTGTGAAACTATTCCACATTGTTTTAACTGAAGACCAAACTCGTAACTCCAATATTTGTCTCCGCGATCAGATCGTAGAAACTTTATTTTCTTGTCACGATGATTTTCCACTTCACTCTGAAATTCTTTGAACTTTTCAAATGTTTTAGACTTATGTTTCATCAAGTAGATATACCCATATCTTCTCAAATCATCTGTGAAGTTTAGAAAATAACGATACTTGCCGTGAGCCTTAACACTCATCGGAACGCATACATTAGTATGTATTATTTCCAATAAGTCAGTTGCTCGCTCTGGAGAACGGAGTCTTAGTCATCTTGCCCATGAGGCATGGTTCGCAAGCATCAAGTGATTCCAAAAGCCCATCAGCATGGAGTTTCTTCATGCGCTTTACACCAATATGACCTAAAACGGCAGTGCCACAAATAAGTTGCACTATCATTATTAACTTTGCATCTTTTGGTTTTAATATTATGATTATGTGTATCGCTACGATCGAGATCCAACAAACTATTTTCATTGGGTGTGTAACCATATAAGGTTTTATTCATGTAAGCAGAACAACAATTTTATTCTCTTACTTAAATGAATAACCGTATTACAATAAACATGATCAAATCATATTCATGCTCAACACAAACACCAAATAACACTTATTTAGGTTCAACACTAATCCCGAAATTATAGGGAGTGTGCGATGATGATCATATCAATCTTGGAACTACTTCCAACACACATCGTCACTTCACCCTTAACTAGTCTCTGTTTATTCTGCAACTCCCGTTTCGAGTTACTAATCAGCAACTGAACTAGCATCAAATACTGAGGGGTTGCTATAAACACTAGTAAAGTACACATAAATAACATGTATATCAAATATACTTATGTTCACTTTGCCATCCTTCTTATCCGCCAATCACTTGGGGTGGTTCCGCTTCCAGTGACCAGTCCCTTTGCAGTAGAAGCACTTAGTCTCAGGCTTAGGACCAGACTTGGGCTTCTTCACTTGAGCAGCAACTTGCTTGCTGTTCTTCTTGAAGTTCCTCTTTTCCTTTTGCCCTTTTCTTGAAACTAGTGATCTTGTCAACCATCAACACTTGATGCTCTTTCTTGATTTCTACCTTCATCGATTTCATCATCATGAAAAGCTCGGGAGTCGTTTTCGTCATCCCTTGCATACTATAGTTCATCACGAAGTTCTATTAACTTGGTGATGGTGACAAGAGAATTCTATCAATCACTATCTTATCTGGAAGATTAACTCCCACTTGATTCAAGCGATTGTAGTACCCAGACAATCTGAGCACATGCTCACTAGTTGAGCGATTCTCCTCCATCTTTTAGCTATAGAACTTGTTGGAGACTTCATATCTCTCAACTCGGGTATTTGCTTGAAATATTAACTTCAACTCCTGGAACATCTTATATGGTCCATGACGTTCAAAACGTCTTTGAAGTCCCCATTCTAAGCCGTTAAGCATGGTGCACTAAACTATCAAGTAGTCATCATATTGAGCTAGCCAAACGTTCATAATGTCTGCATCTGCTCCTGCAATAGGTCTGTCACCTAGCGGTGCATCAAGGACATAATTCTTCTGTGCAGCAATGAGGATAAACCTCATATCACATATCCAATCCGCATCTTTTCTACTAACATCTTTCAACACAATTTTCTCTAGGAACATATCAAAATAAACGCAGGGAAGCAACAACGCGAGCTATTGATCTACAACATGATTTGCAAAATACTACCAGGACTAAGTTCATGATGAATTTAAGTTCAATTTAATCATATTACTTAAGAACTCCCACTTAGATAGACATCCCTCTAATCCTCTAAGTGATCATGTGATCCAAATCAACTAAACCATAACCGATCATCACGTGAGATGGAGTAGTTTTCAATGGTGAACATCGCTATGTTGATCATATCTACTATATGATTCACGCTCGACCTTTCGGTCTCCATGTTCCGAGGCCATATCTGCATATGCTAGGCTCGTCAAGTTTAACCTGAGTATTCTGCGTGTGCAAAACTGGCTTGCACCCGTTGTAGATGGACGTAGAGCTTATCACACCCGATCATCACGTGGTGTCTGGGCACGACGAACTTTGGCAACGGTGCATACTCAGGGAGAACACTTCTTGATAATTTAGTGAGAGATCATCTTATAATGCTACCGTCAATCAAAGCAAGATAAGATGCATAAAAAGATAAACATCACATGCAATCAATATAAGTGATATGATATGGCCATCATCATCTTGTGCTTGTGATCTCCATCTCCGAAGCACCGTCATGATCACCATCGTCACCGGCGCGACACCTTGATCTCCATCGTAGCATCATTGTCGTCTCGCCAATCTTATGCTTCCACAACTATCGTTACCGCTTAGTGATAAAGTAAAGCATTGCATCGCGATTGCATTGCATACAATAAAGCGACAACCATATGGCTCCTGCCAGTTGCCGATAACTCGGTTACAAAACATGATCATCTCATACAATAAAATTTAGCATCATGTCTTGGCCATATCACATCACAACATGCCCTGCAAAAACAAGTTAGACGTCCTCTACTTTGTTGTTGCAAGTTTTACGTGGCTGCTACGGGCTTAAGCAAGAACCAATCTCACCTACGCATCAAAACCACAACGATAGTTTGTCAAATAGACTCCGTTTTAACCTTCGCAAGGACCGGGCGTAGCCACACTCGGTTCAACTAAAGTTGGGGAGACAGTCGCCCGCAAGCCATCTATGTGCAGAGCACGTCGAGGAAACCGGTCTCGCGTAAGCGTACGCGTAATGTTGGTCCGGGTCGTCTCGTCCAACAATACCGCTGAACCAAAGTATGACATGCTGGTAGGCAGTATGACTTATATCGCCCACAACTCACTTGTGTTCTATTCGTGCAAATAACATCAAACCATAAAACCTAGGCTCGGATGCCACTGTTGGGGAACATAGTAATTTCAAAAAATTTCCTACGCACACGCAAGATCATGGTGATGCATAGCAATGAGGGGGAGAGTCTGATCTACGTACCCTTGTAGATCGCAACAGAAGCGTTGACACAACGTAGAGGAAGTAGTCGTACGTCTTCTTCCCGATCCGACCGATCCAAGTACCGTTACTCCGGCACCTCCGAGTTCTTAGCACACGTACAACTCGATGACGATCCCCGGGCTCTGATCCAGCAAAGCTTCGGGGAGGAGTTCCGTCAGCATGACGGCGTGGTGACGATCTTGATGTTCTACCGACGCAGGGCTTCGCCTAAGCACTACAACGATATGATCGAGGTGGAATATGGTGGCAGGGGGCACCGCACACGGCTAAGGAACGATCACAATGATCAACTTGTGTGTCTAGAGGTGCCCCCTGCCCCTGTATATAAAGGAGCAAGGGGGGAAAGGTGCGGCCAGCCTTGGGGCGCACCAGGAGGAGTCCTACTCCTACCGGGAGTAGGACTCCCCCCCCCCCAATCCTAGTTGGAATAGGAATCCTCAAGGTGGAAAGAGAGAGGGGGGGCCGGCCACCTCTCCTAGTCCTAATAGGACTAGGGGAGGGGGGAGGCGCGCGGCCACCTTGGGCTGCCCCCTTCTCCTTTCCACTAAGGCCCACTGTGGCCCATATGATTCCCGGGGGGGGGGGGGGGGGTTCCGATAACGTCTCGGTACTCCGGTAAAATCCCGATTTCACCCGGAACACTTCCGATGTCCAAACATAGGCTTCCAATATATCAATCTTTATGTCTCGACCATTTCGAGACTCCTCATCATGTCCGTGATCACATCCGGGACTCCGAACAACCTTCGGTACATCAAAATGCATAAACTCATAATAACTGTCATCGTAACGTTAAGCGTGCGGACCCTACGGTTCGAGAACAATGTAGACATGACTGAGACACATCTCCGGTCAATAACCAATAGCGGGACCTGGATGCCCATATTGGTTCCTACATATTCTACGAAGATCTTTATCGGTCAGACCACATAACAACATACGTTGTTCCCTTTATCATCGGTATGTTACTTGCCCGAGATTCGATCGTCGGTATCCAATACCTAGTTCAATCTCGTTACCGGCAAGTCTCTTTACTCGTTCCGTAATACATCATCCCGCAACTAACTTATTAGTTGCAATGCTTGCAAGGCTTAAGTGATGTGCATTACCGAGAGGGCCCAGAGATACCTCTCCGATAATCGGAGTGACAAATCCTATTCTCGAAATACACCAACCCAACATCTACCATTGGAGACACCTGTAGTACTCCTTTATAATCACCCAATTACGTTGTGACGTTTGGTAGCACCCAAAGTGTTCCTCCGGCAAACGGGAGTTGCATAATCTCATAGTTATAGGAACATGTATAAGTCATGAAGAAAGCAATAGCAACATACTAAACGATCGGGTGCTAAGCTAATGGAATGGGTCATGTCAATCAGATCATTCACCTAATGATGTGATCCCGTTAATCAAATAACAACTCTTTGTCCATGGTTAGGAAACATAACCATCTTTGATTAACGAGCTAGTCAAGTAGAGGCATACTAGTGACACTCTGTTTGTCTATGTATTTACACATGTATTATGTTTCCGGTTAATACAATTCTAGCATGAATAATAAACATTTATCATGATATAAGGAAATAAATAATAACTTTATTATTGCCTCTAGGGCATATTTCCTTCACCTCGGCGTCCGACAGCGGTCGTGGGGGACGTGGGTGGCGGAAATCACCGACCGCGAGACCCACAAGCGGAAGTGGGTCTGCTCGTTCCACACGGCCGAGCTCGCAGCCATGGAAGTTCCACGGCCGCAACTCGAGGCTCAACTTCCCCTACAGGGCGGCTCCGGTCGATCTCGTACCGCTAGAGCCGGGGGTGGTGAGCGCTCAGACTGCGCGCGGGGGACCGAGAGGTGAGGAAGCGCCTCAAGGCCGAGGCTGCCGATGAGGCCTACATGGATGAGCTCGGCCGGCAGTACCCGGAGCTCGTGGAGGGGGAGGGGATGATATTCGCAATCAATGACAGCGAAGTTATCGTCGTCTCCGACGAGGTGGGCGGCGAGGACGAGCATATATATAGGGGATTGGTATATATAATCCGCTAAAAAATTTGCCGGACCAAGCCGAAGTTATCCACTAAGGTATATACCCCCTTAAATTTTGGGAAAACTTTGTTTTGACAGTACATCACAAATGCTATTGCGGGGCAAAAGTGGTAATTTTTCATTTCATTTTTGTCACTCTTAGATTTTGACAATTATGCCATTCCGAAATCTATCACAATTACCGCTCTGAAAATTTTGTTTTTGCCACGGAATGGCAATTGTGATAATTGCCAAAAGCTAAGAGTGGCAAAAATGATATATCAAATTCTAGAGTAACATAAGCATAGTGGGCAAAAACTAGAGTGACAAAAACAAAGTTTTCCCTTGAATGTTAAGAGATTGGTTAGAAATGCCCTTACTATACATGGAACTCGTAGCGTGACAACCGAGTAAAAAAAGATAGAACTGTAAGAGAACGTTTGGCAAAAATAATCGTTAGACAATGACAAGAGTTATTGCAGATCCCAGCACAATTCTAACTCTTGATTCCAGGAAAAGAACTTGCATACCGATTCTGCTACGAAAGGTGCCTTTCACCTCGAGTGTTTTAGCTCCGTCCGCAGCCAGAGGTGGCTTTCACTTGAGTTTTGACGAAAGGTGCCTTTCAAAGTTCCAGCGGGTTACTGTAGCGGTTAAGTAGGAGCAAAACTCGCCGTCACCTTTCTCAGAGCCTGCTTGCTGTTCTACAGCGACATTTTAATTTTAGAAACCCCCGGATAACAGTATTAGGCGGAAAAGCTACTTTGCGCCTCGCACCAGAGCAGCGCTCGGAATCGGGCGAGGTTTTCTCCATGTACAACGGCTCATTCACGGCGTGTCAGGGCAAATCCAACGTGGTTCACCAGAATTGACACATCACATACGTGTTTGGATGTGACCGCAGACAGCGGTGGTGGAGACGGACATCCAACCATGTGCATCAAATGTCCGCGTTAGCTCAAATGAATAATTCGAACCGACATGCAAACCGGACAATATTTATCAAAATTTGATGATATGTTTAGAATCTAACAAAGTTCAACTAAGCCAGATCTTCCACTCAAAAATAAAAACAGAGACTAAACCAGATCAATTGAGCTGAGCTGGTGGGCACGCACACGTACGTGGCCGTGGTCGTAAAGGTGGCAATGACCGCCACTACAAAGTCGCCGTGGCCGTGGAGTAGGTTGTATCGCGCGCACGGCGCGCGGCGTCCCCTTCTGGGGAAGTGGTTTACAGAGGCAGGCGTAGCCTGTCCTATCCTGTGCACCGCACAGCCGACGCCACGACTGACGAGAACGGACGAACGACATGCATGTCACCGTCGATGGTGGTGGTGGTGGATACGGCCTCGTCAGATCTTCACTTTTACCGCGTGGTGAGCCTCCTCAACCTCCCAACCCTATATGCGACCTGGAGACAGTAGCAACAACGATGATGCATGCATGCAGGCCCGCGTACGTGGCGCATGTCGGCATTCGGCTGAACGAGAGTGCGCGGCTGCGACCTACACGTACTCTATCCGCAAGAGGACGCTGCAGAGTTATGTGGCCCAGACATCAGAGCAACGGCGTGCAGTTCCCAGCCATCAATGAATGTGCCTCAGTGTTTCCAACCATGAGCCCATGAAGTGGATTGAAACCGCCGGTGGTTCTTCCAACAAAAAAGTACTCCAACCGACCCCAGTCGTGGTCAAGATGCCACGGCTCGACCTCATGCACGCTGTACGACGCGTAGCATAGGTGACATCTTGACGCGCTGATCGGGTGTCCATCCTAGCTTCAGGAACACTGTCAGAATGCGTACTGTTGAGTGAGTGGCACCGAGAACAGCTGTCCAAGGAGAAACACAAACAGGGCGTCAACTTGACGACCATCGATAGCCGTCCTAGTGCGCACCATCTAGGGGTAGACGAGGAACGTTTGCTCGCTACACCCTCCTGAATGAATCATTGCACCTCCTCATCATCACAAATTCACATAAACCTGAATATTTGACCTCTCGTGCGACGTAAAGTCGTTGTTTACCATGGGAGGCCAGCTTCTTCGGACTTGGCGGGAGAAGAGGAGCTGGCGCTCCCAAAGAAAAGGACGCCCAGTTTCTTCTCTCGCGTCCTCTCGTACAAAGTAGAGCCAGTTATTCGGACTGCGCTCGTCACGCAACACTACACCAACAAAAGAAGGTGTGCGCATCGCATGCATGGGCGCCACGCCTGCCCACTGCAACACAGTTCACTGACAGGGAAATTTTCATGAGATGCACTTGGGCACATGCAAAAGCCAAGATGACATTTCAAAAAAAAAAATAGCATTCGTGTTGGTAAGTTAGATCCTCGTTCTGGGCTTTGTTTCATCACGGTTCTCTGTGCACGTAAGGTCTGATCAAGTTTCAGAGCCTGTACCATCATGACCCCATCAATAAAAAAGCTAGCTAGATAAGTTTCCAAGGAGAAGATGAACTGCACATGCTGACGATGAAGTTAAGAATCTCCTTTTACTAAACTAGGTAGGTGTGGTACGAATATTTCATGATATGCGGCTTCCTGGTTCCTCCTCCTGCTTTCCAACGACCGCGCCGAACACTAACAGGGAAGAGTAGTGAAACACGCGGGCTGAATTGTCTTCTTCAGCAAGAGGATTTGAGGAAACCAATCCAAAAGAGAGGTTGCACTTTACTTCGAAACTGAAACCAATCGCAGAGGGAGTTGAAATTGTTACATCTCTACCAGTAGTGGATTGTAGTCATCATGCACCGGCGAATGATGCCTCCCCTGGATGATGAACTGAAGCCCGTGGAGACCAAATGTGGAAGTGCAAAAGGCCATGCCGTCAAAGTGATCTAAAACTCGGCAGGAGTAAAGCTAGAATCTTCATGTTCTTTCTACCCACATGCCTAAATGATGGTTTACTGCTGTTAGTAGCAGTAACAAGTTGGCGGCTGGAAACAAGTTGCAACTAAACTAGTTTGTCCTTGCGTATCTAGTTCCTCCTGACCCTGGTCTATCTCTGGCGCATTGTCCAGCCAGAAAATGCATAGGTTAATATGGTGAGCCGTGGGGTCCTGGAAAAGGTTCTCCAGAAAATTTGGTCCAGATTATATGGACGCACGTGAATTTAGCTGGTCGATTTCTACAGGTTCTTCTATATATTCTGCACCTTTAGACGCTGGGAATATTATGTAGTAGGAGTACGTTAGAAGTCGGAACTGCCAAAATAATATTACCTTCGTCTCAAAATATAAGACCTTTTAATAGGCTATAAACTGACCTAAAAATGTCTTGTACTCCCTTCGTTCGGAATTAGTTGTTGCAGAAATGGATGTATCTAAATGTATTTTAGTTCTAGATACATTCATATTCAAGACAAGTAATTCCGAACAGAGGGAGTATTTTAGAACGGAGCTAGTACATCATTACACCAACCCACCCAATAAAACTTTGCAGGCCAGACAGAAACTCAAATACATTAAAATCTTTTGACCGTTGAATCTTTTTTTTTCTGCGGGATTGACCGTTGAATCTTGACTAGTAGTGCTAGGATTACAGATGACAAAGTAGAGAGAATGTCGAAGCAGCCTGCAGGAGAAGTAACACAGCCGTCTCCTACTCCTCCGTATGCATCTGAAACGCATGGCTTGGAAAGTTAAAGCTAAACTGGTAGCAGAAAACAAATCATGAACATCTAAATAACAGATTTTTCGATAGAATCTAAAGGAGCATCTATATGACACTTGATCCTAGAGCAATGCTCGAAGCGAAACAAGAGACGTCAGATGACATATCCCCTTGATCACTGTTATAGATAACATTCACCATGGATCAGCCGTGTAGGGGTGATTCACCCACCAGAAAAATAGGAGCTGCCTAATAACCGGGCCAAATAGGAGCTCCTAGAGCAATGCTTCAAGGGCCGGTTAGCTCCTATTTGGCCCGCCTATCGCGCGCTAGCGACATAGCGGGGAGCAACTAATTAACGAGCGCTCTTTCGAAAGCCTCGCAACGTAAGATCAATATAGGAACCGCAAGAGAGACAAGGCATGAGCAGGTAACGTTTGTTGTATATGTTGCCTAGAATATATGGAAGGAAAGGAACCGACGGGTCTTCCAGGCGACAACCGCCCAAGTCCCTGCTCTCCTACAGCTGCTGATCGATGATGTTTCCCTCCTGAAGGAGGCATTTTGCGAGTAGTTTCGTCAGGATGTGGGGTAATCAGCCCATGTCTGATTGATCTGATCTTTTTCTTCTGCTCTTTCCTTCTCTCTTCAGAACTTCGGTTCACCACAAAATGTAACCATTCTTCCCATCTATAATGCAATGGCAGAGCTCCTGCCTTTCCCGTCAAAAAGGAAGCCTCGCAACAATCAGCGTCACTTGGCGCGCTCTTAGCCATTCGCCACGTGTCGCGCTCTGGACGTTTCTTTCGGATTTTGTTTTTTTATTTTTCTACACGCATTTTCGGCTTTTTAAACGGTTTTTTTCCCGGTTTCCCCCGGTCTTTCTTAACTTTTCGATCGAACAAAATTTAAAAAAAAAATTGCGCGAAAAAATGCATTTTTTTCCTTTCGCAAAAGTCATGGTTTTTCTTCCGCGAGAGGCACGGTTGTGCTTTATCGAGAGTCACGGCCGTGCCTTTCGGAAATGAAAAAAAAAACGTGTTTTCTATTTTTTTTTCTTTTGCGAGAGTCACGGTTTTTCTTCCGCGAGAGGCACGGATGTGCTTTTGCGAGAGTCACGGCCGTGCCTCTTGGAAAGGGAAAAACAAAATGCATTTTCTGTTTTTTTTCTTTCGTGAGAGTCACGGTTTTGCTTCCGCGAGAGGCATGGTTGTGCTTACGCGAAAGTCACGGCCGTGCCTCTCGAAAAGGGAAAAAATACGCGTTTTTTGTTTTTTTCTTTCACGAGAGTCACGGTTTTGCTTCCGCGAGAGGCACGGTTGTGCTTTCGCGAGAGTCACGGTCGTGCCTCTCGAAAACGGAAAATAACGTGTTTTCTGTTTTTTTTTCCTTCCACGAGAGTCACGGTTTTGCTTCCACGAGAGGCACGGTTGTGATTTCGCGAGAGGAACGGGCGTGCCTCTTTCGGAAAGGGAAAAAAACCGTGCTTCCAGTTCAGTTTTTTTACCCGGTTTTTTTCATGAATTTTTTTTCGTCAAAACCTATCAACATGGGATCTAGTTTTGAAGATCTCGACGCGAGGAATCCAATGGTAAAAACGGTTCAAGATTTGGACGCACGGTTTAAGAGATAAAACATTTTGAATAAACGGATTTACGAAAAAGGGAAAACTCCCAGGTTGCGACAAATGGCGCGCTGCATGTGCGCCACTTGTCGCGATCTGAGAAAGTGAAGTGTTCTTTGCAACGAGTACTTCTTAATTAGTGATTTCGGACATAGCGGGCATCCCCTGAGCTCCGTTTGTATGGGCCGGTCCATTATGCAGTTTAATCCCCACCAATTTTGAGAAGGTTCTAGAGCCTTTCCCAAACCTTTTTTTTCCTGTTTATATTTTCTCTATCGCTTTTTCTTTTTGACTTTATCTTATTATTTTTATTTCTCCCTTTTTATTCATTTCCTTTTTTCCTTTCATTCTTCATTTTTTTTATTTCTTTTTTACTTTTTGTTTTTATTCTTATTTTCTCTCTTCCTTTTATTTCTTTTAACCTTTACTCTTTTCACTTTTTGTGACTTTTCTTTTCAGATTTATGAACATTTTTTTGTTCATAAAATTCAAAAAACAATTATCCATGTAAAAAAATGTTCAACAATTTAAATAATGTTCATCAGATTCAGTTTTTTGTTCATCGAATTTAAAAAATGTTCATCAAATTCAAAATTTCTTCATCGAACTAAATGTATGTTCATCAAACTCTATTTTTCCTCACTATTTCGAAAAAATGTTCATCAAATTCAAATTTTATTCATTGAATAAAAAGATTGTTCATCATTTTTCCAGACAAAATGTTCTTGAATACGAATTTTGTTCATCAAGTTCAAAAAAAGTTCATCAAATACAACAAATTGTTCATCAGTATTTAAAAATGATCATATTTTTCATAAAAGTAAAAAATGATTAAAATTAAAAATGTTCATTCTTTTTAAATCATGAACTTTATTTGAATTTTAAAACTGTTTTTAAATAGTTTTCTTAAAAAAATAGAACTCGTTGTAATACTGGATTATTTTAACATAGAATAAATAAATACCGAAAAAAAACAGGGAGCACCCCGCCCCGCGCATTGGCCGCCCAGCAGGGCATGCAAGGGTGCTGATGGGTGCACGCTGCCGCGATTGACGCGCCTCTCACCTCGTGATACATGTGGTAAGCAATCCAAACAATTCAAAAAGACTGGGGGCGCCTCACGTGCGAAATAGCGGCTCCCTGGTTATTAGTGTTTTCGCAAAATGGCGCCTGAAACAGTTCCTTCTCGCGCTGTAGTTGAGCTTGGCCCATTATGTTTTTGTTTTTCCAAAAAACGCAGTCTCATGGGGCTCTCGAACCGGTGACCTCCTGTTTGAAGCACTACGAACTAACGACCCCACCATCACAGCTCACGTGAATGCTATCATCTTTTTCTTCTTTCCTTCTTCCTGTTTTTCCTTTTTTTTCTTTCTTCTTCCTGGTTCAATGAACTTTTTTTGCATTCATGATTTTTTTCTTAAAATCGATGAACTTTTTTCAAATTGACAAAATTATTTTCAAATTTGTAGACTTTTTTGAAAATCCATGAACTTTTCAATTTTTGATGAATTTTGTTTGAAAATCGATGAAATTATTTTCAATTTTGATGAACTCTTTTTAAATTCGATGAACTTTTTTTAAATTTGAAGTTTTTTCAAAATCCATAGATAATTTTTCAAATTTGTTGAACTTTTTTGTAGTTTCTTCAAAAATGATGAATTGTTTTCAAAATCCCAAAATTTCAAATGATGATTTTTTTTAAATAATTCAAAAAAATAAGTTATACAATAGACGGTTTTGTCCAACCGCCGTAACATTGTTATTATGTAGATGCGCTATAACCAATCACCAAAGCCAATTAGCTCTAGTGGTTATCGAAATTGTACATGAATGGAAGGACCTGAGCTCCCACTTATCCTATTCGGCGCTTTAGGCGCCCGTTATTTTGCATTTTGCAAACAGCCGCCTAAAGCCCTCCAAAAATGTGTGGGAATGGGGCTTAGAACCTCGAGGCAACTTCGTTGTGAGCGTCCCGCTCTAACCACCATGCCATCGCCCACTAGTGGAAATATTTCGCTTCTTTCTTTTATTTAGTTTTCGGTTAGGTTTGTTCTTTTTATTTTTCTTATCCTTTTTTGTTTCTTCTTTTTTGTTTTTTCCAATGCGTGGTTTTAAAATTTTGTGAACCTTTTTTATAAATTGATGAACTTTTAAATTAGATAAGAATTCCAATTCAATGAATTTGATTTTTTTTATTTGAAGAATTTTTTTTTCAAAATCGAGGAACCTTTTTTTGAAAAATATAAAGTATTTATATTTTGATGAACATTGTTTTAAAATTCAATGAGCTTTTTTCAAATTTGATGATCTTTATCAAAATTGATGACTTTTACTCAAATCCGATGATCTTTTATACTTTGTCAACATTTCCAAAATCATTGAACTTTTTTTCAAACTAAATGAACTTTTTCAATTTTTGCATGAACTTTTTCCAAAATCGGTGAACTTCTTTAAGTTTGTGAACTTTTCTTAAAAATGATGATTTGTTAGAAAAATTGAGGAACTTTTTTCACATTCATGATTTTTTTCCAACTAATTCCAAAATCTGAGTGATATAATAGACGGTATTATGCAAATAAATAGCGCGAGTAAAGATGTTCTTATATTATCAGCGCTATCTTCAATCACAATTGTTGAATGGCTGTAGTGGTTAGCGTAGCCTGGGGAAGAATGCAATGTCGCGAGTTCTACTTGGAGGATGCACTTATTTGCGGTTTTTGTCGTTATTGGTTAGCTGGACTGCGCCTTCACGGGCCGGCCCAACGGCGGCGCTGCAGTGTGCACTCGGAGACTGTTCAGGCGTCGAACAGGAGCTCCCCCATGGCAATTAATAAAGGGGCCCCTATTTCTCGCTCGAGCCAAGAGCAAACCCTCGTTGAAGGGCGAGCAAGCTGGGCCGGACCACTAGCGCGGAAGGCCACGACCTCTTTTTCCTTTTTTTTCCTTTTCTGTTTCCTTTTTTACTTTTATTTTTGTACTTTTAGTTATACTTCAAAATATTTTAAATATCGATATTACAAAAAAATACTTCAAAAAACATTTGAAAAAAATGTTGATCATGTTTATAAAAATGTTGAACAAGTATTTGCAAAATGTTGAACAAGTATTTGAAGAAATGTTGAACAAGTATGTGAAAAATGTTGAGCATGTATATAAAAAATGTTGAACAAGTATTTGAAGAAAGAATATGTTTATCATGTATATTAGAATGTTGAACAACTGTTTGAAAAATATGTTGAACAAGTATTTGAAAAATGTTGGAAACAAGTATTCGAAAAAATGTTGATCATTTATATACGAATGTAGAATGAAAAAAATGAAACAAAAAAATGAAAACAAAATGGAGAATAAACAGGAAAAAACAGAGAAGAAAAAGGGAAAAACAGAGAAAAAAAGAAAAGAAAGAAAAAAGAAATAAATGGAGAAAACCATCTCAACTTGCTTCAAGTAAGTCGCGTACCTTTAGTTAACACGAACTGTGCGCAGTCGTGCTTGGTTCATTCGCGACAACGAGGGAACGATCCAGTAACGAAAACTTCAACGGGAGACTTCCTACAAACTCTCGTTTAATGGTTTCTAAATGGTGCCCATTAAGTGTTAAATGCAAACGGGCGCACACCACCCCGCCAATCTGGGTCGGCCCATTTAGGTCTTTTTCCTGTTAATAGTGCAAAAATACGGGTGCGCGGGTGACTCGAACCTGCGAGGTACTACTCCCTTCGTTCCAAATTACTCGTCACTTAAATGGATGTATCTAGAACTAAAATACATCTAGATACATCCATACCTGCGACAAGTAATTTTGAACGGAGGGAGTACTTAATAAAAGGACATGACCACCTGGGTCACCTCGCCTGTGGTTCCTTCTCCCTTTCTTGATTTTTCTTCTATCTCTTCTTTTCCTTTTTTATTTCCTTTTTCGCTTTTCTTTTGTTTTCTTTTTCCTTTTCCTTTATCTTAATTTTGTGAACTTTTCCAATATTTGTGACTTTACTCCAAATTGATGATCCTTTTTGAAATTGATGAACTTTTATTTGAATTTGTGAACTATTTTTGAAAATCGATGAACATTTTTTCAAATCAATGAATTCTTTTTTGAATTCGTGAACTTTTTTTGAAAATCAATGAACGTTTTTCCAAATTAATAAGTTTTATTCAAATTTGTGAACTCCTTTTTTTAAATCGTTGAACTTTTTTTTCAAATCGATGAACTCTTTTTTGAATTTGTGAACATTTTTTGAAAATCAATGGACTTTTTTTCAAATGGATGAACCTTTTTTGATTTTTTTTCAAATTGATGAACTGTTTTTAGCATGATCCTTTATTCTAACAGGGAAATGTGGTTTCTCAACATAAGCAGTAGGTACAATAGGATCATTATAAGTGATAGTCTTTTCTTCAACTTTAATAGGTGCAGCTACTTTTACTTTAATGGGAGGATTATATTTAAACCACTTCTCCTTAGGGAGATCAACATGAGTAGTAAAAGATTGACAGAAAGAAGCTACTATCTCCGAGTCAAGTCCATATTTAGTGCTAAATTTACGGAAAACATCGGTAATCATAAAAGATTTAACACAATCAAACTTAGGTGTTATACCTGACTCCTTACCTTCGTCGAGATCCCAATCTCCAGAGTTGCATTTAATTCTCTCCAATAAATTCCATTTGAATTCAATAGTCTTCATCATAAAGAAACCAGTACAAGAAGTATCGAGTATGGAGCGATTGTTGTCAAAAAGCCGAGCATAAATTTTTTGAATAATCATTTCTCTTGAGAGCTCATGATTGGGGCATGAATATAACATTGAGTTAAGCCTCCCCCAAGCTTGAGCGATGTTTTCTCCTTCGCGAGGCCAAAAATTATATATATAATTACGATCACGATGAACTAGATGCATAGGATAAAAACTTCTGATGGAATTCCAATTTCAACCGTTTATAGTCCCATGATCCCCTATCATCACATAGCCTATACCATGTCAATTCATCTCCCTTCAAATATAAAGGGAATACCTTCTTCTTGATAACATCATCGAGCATACCTGCAAGCTTAAATAATCCACAAACTTCATCCACATAGATTAAGTGTAAATCGAGATGTAATGTTCCATCTCCTGCAAAAGGATCAGCTAGCAGTTTCTCTATCATACCCGAAGGAATTTTGAAGTAAACATTTTCATTTTCAGTAGGTCCAGTAGGTTGAGGAGCAACTATTTGCTCTACCGGTCGGGATGAAGATACCCCGAACAATCCCCTCAAAGGATTACTTTTCATAGTAACAAGTGACAGTAAATTTCAGCACACTATATAAATTTTCCTTACCAAATTCCACCTACCAAAGGCGCTTCACTCCCCGGCAACGGCGCCAGAAAAGAGTCTTGATGACCCACAAGTGTAGGGGATCTATCGTAGCCTTTTCGATAAGTAAGAGTGTCGAACCCAACGAGGAGCAGAAGGAAATGATAAGCAGTTTTCAGTAAGGTATTCTCTGCAAGCACTGAAATTATCTGTAACGGATAGTTTTGTGATAAGGTAATTTGTAACGAGTAGCAAGTAATAAAAGTAAATAAAGTGCAGCAAGATGACCCAATCCTTTTTGTAGCAAAGTACAAGCCTGGACAAACTCTTATATGAAGGAAGGCTGTGACGCCCCCGATTCAATCGTACACTAATCATACACGCAAACGTGTACGATCAAGATCAGGGACTCACGAGAAGATATCATAACACAACTCTACAAATAAAATAAGTCATACAAGCATCATATTACAAGCCAGGGGCCTCGAGGGCTCGAATACAAGAACTCGATCATAGAAGAGTTAGCGGAAGCAACAATATATGAGTACAGACATAAGTTAAACATGTTTGCCTTAAGAATTCTAGCACAAACTGGGATACAGATCGAAAGAGGCGCAGGCCTCCTGCCTGGGATCCTCCTAAACTACTCCTGGTCATCGTCAGCCGGCAGCACGTACTAGTAGGCACCACCGGTGTAGTAGGAGTCGTCGTCGAAGGTGGCGTCTGGCTCCTGGGCTCCAACATCTGGTTGCGACAACCAGGTAGAAGGGATAGGGGGAAAAGAGGGAGAAAGCAACCGTGAGTACTCATCCAAAGTACTCGCAAGCAAGGAGCTATACTACATATGTATGCATTGGTATCAACTGGAATAAGGCTATTATACGTGGACTGAACTGCAGAAAGCCGGGATAAGGGGGGATAGCTAGTCCTTTCGAAGACTACACTTCTGGCAGCCTCCGTCTTGCAGCATGTAGAAGAGAGTAGACTGAAGTCCTCCAAGTATCATCACATAGCATAATCCTAACCGATGATCCTCCCCTCGTCACCCTGTGAGAGAGCGATCACCGGTTGTATCTGGCACTTGGAAGGGTGTGTTTTATTAAGTATCCGGTTCTAGTTGTCATAAGGTCAAGGTACAACTCCAAGTCGTCCTATTACCGAAGATCACGGCTATTCGAATAGATTAACTTCCCTGCAGGGGTGCACCACATATCCCAACACGCTTGATCCCATTTGGCCGGACACACTTTCCTGGGTCATGCCCGGCCTCGGAAGATCAACACGTCGCAGCCCTACCTAGGCACAACAGAGAGGTTAGCACGCCGGTCTAAATCCTATGGTGCAGGGGTCTGGGCCCATCGCCCATTGCACACTTGCACGTTGCGTACGCGGCCAAAAGCAGAACTAGCCCTTTTAATACAAGAGCAGGCTTACGGTCCAATCTGGCGCGCGCCACTCAGTCGCTGACGTCACGAAGGCTTCGGCTGATACCACGACGTCGAGTGCCCATAATTGTCCCCGCGTAGATGGTTAGTGCGTATAGGCCAGTAGCCAGACTCAGATCAAATACCAAGATCTTGTTAAACGTGTGAAGTATCCGCGAACACCGACTAGGGCCAGGCCCACCTCTCTCCTAGGTGGTCTCAACCTGCCCTGTCGCTCCGCCACAAAGTAACAGTCGGGGGCCGTCGGGAACCCAGGCCCACCTCTACCGGGATGGAGCCACCTGCCCCTTCAGCCCCCAACTCCGAATAGTACCACAGGTAATGTAACTGTGTAAAGTATATAGTATATGCCCGTGATCACCTCCCGAAGTGATCACGACCCAGTAGTATAGCATGGCAGACGGACAAGAGTGTAGGGCCACTGATGGAACACTAGCATCCTATACTAAGCAGTAGGATAGCAGGTAATGGTAACAACAGTAGTAGCAAGGACAGGCTATGCATCAGGATAGGAATAACGGAAAGCAGTAACATGCTACACTACTCTAATGCAAGCAGTATAGAGAAGAGTAGGCGATATCTAGTGATCAAAGGGGGGGCTTGCCTGGTTGCTCTGGCAAGAAGGAGGGGTCATCTCCGATGTAGTCGAACATACGGACATCGGCAGCGGTCTCGGAGTCTACCGGAAAGGAGTAATGGAGGGGGAACACAATAAATAACAGAGCAAACAAAAGTAACACAAAGCAAGACGCGGCAATATGTTGTGCGAGGGTGACCTAACGCGGTAATAGGTGCTACCGGCGAAAGGGAGAAACATCCGGGAAAGTGTTCCCGGTGTTTTGCATTTTCGGACAAATGAACCGAATGTGAAATATTGCACATTTGCTATGCCAGGGATGCATGGTTGACAAACAGACTACGTATTCGGATTCGTCTCGAAATTCTAAACAACTTCCATGTACAAAGTTTTTTCATCCGAGCTACGGATTATTTTCTATGATTTTTTTAAGTCTAAATTGTTTTTCTGAAATTCTATAGTTAATTTAATTCGAAATTATATTAAATACTATATGCTACGGGTACTCAGAAGTGTACACAGGGATATGACTATTTGACTAACAGGTGGGCCCTGCTGACTGCCTAGCCAACAGTCAATAGTCAACTTGTTGACTGGTTTGACTGGTCCAACTGACATGTGGGGGCCACATGTCATAGACTGCTAGTTAAACTATTTTACTAACTAGATTTATTTAGTAGTGGGACCCATATGTTAGTGGACCCTTTTGTTAATCAAAGTTTTTAAACGATTTTAGTTAATCTAATTAAGTAGTGGGGCCTACTGTCAGGGGCATGTTTTAAGTGAAGGGTTATTTGGGTGCTGGGGGTCCACATGTTATTGTCTACTTAGTTAATAGGTTTATTAAATAGTGGGAATTAGCAGGGATGACCCACTGGTCAATGACATAGTGGGTTGATTAGCATGGTAATTAAGCGCTAATCGCAGTTCCACGTCAGCAGGGTAATGACGTTGAGGCAGAGCGCACCGGCGACGACCGTGCGCTCGCCTCCGGCGAACATTCTAGCGGTGGTCGTCATGGATCGGACGAGGGCCTCGCCACACACACACTGGAGCTTCTAGCAGGAGCTGGGACGGTCGGAATCGACCACCACGTCGGCGTCGAGTGGCGGCAGAGGCACGGCCTCATCGACAGGGCGTCTACGAGGCACGACAAAGAGAGGGGAGAGGCCAGGGGGAGCCGAAGGCTCACATCATTGCAGAGGAGGGCTCGGGGAGGCCGGAGGAACCCTGCCGGCGAGGTCCGGCGGCCGGATGGGCCGGCAGGTGCGAGGCCGAGTAGAAGGCTTGGGGGACGCAGCGCGGGGACGACGTCCTCAGCATGGGGCGAGGAGGAGGAAGCCATGGCTCGCGAGGCGGTGGTGAGCTTCGGCGGGGTGTGGCAATGACGGCGGCGGCCAATGGTGTTGCAGGCGTTGCGCGAGGCAGACGAAGAAGCTGCAGGGCAGAGGCGGCGGTCCTCGCGCACGGGCGCGCTCGTCGGGGCTACGGGGAGTAGCACCGAACGCGGCCGGGATGATGAGGCGCCGACGAGGGGGGAGAAGGGTTCCGGCGCGATGGTCGCGGGGGGGGGGGGGGGGAGGACGGAGGCGCGGTGGGGCGCGGGGTTCGGGCGCCTCCGAGCGGTGGCGGCGTCGAGCGCCCCGATCCAATTCTGGATCGGGGGAGGGGGAGGACGAGGTGGGGGTGAGCGGCTGCTAGTGGGAGGATCGGGGGTTAGGGTTACGGGTGTGGGAGAGGTGGCCTTGTAGGCCAGAGAGGGGGTGCGGTTGGGCCGGTTGGCTAGCTGGGCCGCACGGCCAACTAGGCCAAGGCCCAGTCGGGATGGGGGGTTGTTTTCCTTTTATTTTAGTAATTTTACGTTATTGTTTTATCATTATGCTCATTTAATTTTGTTTTACAAAATATATACAAAAGCACCTAAATTAGTGGGACTAGTTTTACCACTGCCACACAAAAAGTCCACACCTAATTAAAATAGTTTAATACTCTATAAATTATGAAAGCCATTTATTTAAATGTTTAAGCTATTGTTTTATTTATTTTAGAGCCTTTCATCACTTTATCAAAGTTTGGTTTCTCTGCCACAATTACCTACGCAATATTTGGATTACTCCGAACATTTTAGTTTTAATATTTGAAAACTTTTATTGTTTGCCTCTATTTTGAATTTGAATTTTGAATCGGTTTCGAACTAACGCGAGATTAGCGACAATAACGGAGGTGACGTGGCGTTATTAGCAGAGGTTACTGTAGCTTGATTATCTGGGCGTCACAATTCTCCTCCACTACAAGAAATCTCATCCCGAGATTTAAGAGGTAGAGAAGGGGGGAAGGTCTAGTTACGAAATCCTAACGGATCTTCTTGAAGAAGTTAATCCCTTTCGTTGATGTCTTCAATTCATTATTCCAGTGCATCATGATGAAGTTTTCGTCCTTTCTTCGGGAACTACATTGAACTTACGAATAGGTAAGGGGGTATTCCGGAAGAACGGGCCACTATAGTGTTGCTTATCTGGTAGATAACATCAGCGAAGGTGGCGGAAAGTAACTCTCGAATTGAAACCTTAGAAAATATCAAGAGCGAAGTAAGAAGGTATCATGAAAAGTTTCGGGCGGATAGGCAATCGTTCATTGCGTGAAATAGAGTGTGAAAGGTTTCAGAGCAATGGGACCAAGTATTGTGTGTGATGCCAGAATAGATCACTCGGAAGGTGGCTCACGAATTACACACGAAACCAAGTGCAAGGGATAACTTTGAAACAGGGTGTACAAGAGAGTCAGGTTTCGATCCTATGGAACTGTGGGTTATGGGCCCACCATGTGGGTTAAAAGTAGGAGGAGTGGTGACATCTTGCATGGTCATGATAGCAAGGCATGTCAGAGGGTAACCTGTCGATTATGTCGGCAACAACGTCGGTACCAAGTGCGAGGGACGAAGAGAACCATTTTCCTGCTCGTTGAAACGAGGCGGACCAATAGGCAAAGTTCTCGTCCATCGGTGGCTACCGGGAAGTCATCAACAATAGTAACAGGGTCTTACCGACACGGTTGGGCACCTAGGTGTTTACATAAGCAGTAGAATATTGCTGCTTAGATCATATAGATCACCGGAAAGGCTAAACAAACCAATGTAAAGGAAATGTGAGCATCAGATTAACAGAACAATGGAAAGGAAAATGTGTTTAAACACATATTTCAAGGGTATATCCTCCCCAAGGACAAGCAGAGCATGATATCCATGTTAGGATATAATGTAGAAAACTCTTTAGGTAGGGGAGAGAATTTTCATGACATTACCCATACAGCGGTGTTTGGATAATTGAGCAGGAAACATTTAGCACTGGGCTTCAAAAGTTCCTGTTGAAAATCGGAGCACCATAGACATGCTTCGAGATAGCATTGACATGGTCAACAGGTGAAGATCAGACTTTGGAAACAAAAAGGATCCATCAGGAACAACTTATAGAATAAGTCTTACAATTTCCTCATGGAAGAATGGCCAATATTGCTAAAGGAAGAACTATAACAATAGGGCCTCCGGCCAGGTGGGCTAGGTATGACACCACCTTATCGGGTCATACAAAGACCAACGTTATAACTCTTGGAAATATGTTCCAACCATCATATCTGACCGAGATTCAGATTTGATTGGTGTTAGGATACCTCAGACTCAAGATGCCTGAGAAGAAAAGGTGCAATACAATTTGACGAGATGACATTGTGAGATTCTCATAAATGATCTATGGAAGTGAGCTCTGAAACAAGAGTTCATCAGTAAACCAAGGAGAGGATGAGGAGGTGGCTGATAGGCTCAGCAACAAATCATCGAGATTTCCAAAGGATGGATTTCCACAATTAGGTGAACAAGGAAATATCATTTGTCGGATCAACTGATATAATGATGTATGCTCGAGGGAAACATGGACAGCTGAACAATGATAGAAGGGTGCACCCAGGAATCTAGACTAGGTAGCACGGTTAAAATTTAGCACGATAATGATATAGCCAACCGGGCTAGGAATGACTTGAAGGATTATTAAACTCGTAAGCAATGAAAATTACTTATAGTTATTGAATCGGAGTACAGACTCAATTCACTATCGGTGTCCTTGAGTGTCTAACAACTCAGAATCCGGGGAAAATTTTGGAATCAGTGAGAAATAATACTTGAAGAAGAACTCATAAGAAGTTATGCAGTTCCGTGATAATCTCAAGATACCAGAGGGGGTAATACTCGACGACGGATCAAAGTAGAGGTTGGACTGGGGTATTGCTCTACAGAAGACAAGTGCTTAAACTTGCCCGAGAAATGGGATCAAAGAAGAACATATGGTCGGAACCACGATTGCAAGGATCAATTCACAGATACCAAATGATATTATATCAAGGGGATAGTTATTATTACAAGAAGCTTCCATGATAGGATATACATCGTGTCCATGGGCATGAACACAAGTTCAAGGTCGACTCCCACTTCTTCAGTGTATAACCTTTCATTCACTTCTCTTTTTCGAAGAAGTTGTAGGGTTGAATTATCTGGCAAAATACCAGACGACTATGACTCGTGAAAACTTTCGAGTTCACACATAATATGGAAGGCATAGGTTCAACCCATCGAGGCATCTTAGGAGCATATACCACAATTTCAGGAATAAATAACACAAGCTCGAGAGTAGAGCATGCTGGAGAAAGCAGATGATACAATTTACCAAAGGCATTATGTATCCGAGGAAAGGCTCAGAAGCTTATAGAATATGAAGGAATCTGTCGGATAAAATCCAACAAAGGATCTGGTGGTCCACAAGGGGTCTGATGTGAGCATCGGTACTCAACCCGAGGAACAAGGAATACAAGGAGATCAGTTTATGGAAACAACTGACTAACTCAAAGTTCAAATGCAAAGGAATTATCAATTCCAAGACAAGGGATCAGAAGCAATGCTCTGATTAGGGATGGATAAGTTGAATAGCCTTAGGGGTACAATCGACAGCAATTTGATTGGTCGAGATCCAGCTCATGTTTTAAAATAACGTCTGAGCCGGAAAGATAATTTAAAAGGATCAACTGATGATTGCGTGCATTCGCACTCATGTTGAATCAATAGGATAAAAAAGACGATGCCTAAGGATACTAACGAATATTGCCAGTCATATGGAAAGCATCCATAATGCAAGTAGACAAGTATTGCAGAGCAATAAGCTACTAAGGATTTTTGGAGGATCGAATAGTATTTCGAAGACCATTGTGAAACACATGAACAACTGGGGATGAACGGATACTCGATAAGGGCGAGAAATTATCCGTAGGGGTATTCAGGTGGCAAGGAACTGCCAGGCAGTAGGCATAAAATATTCTCGGAACAAATAGAAAGGATTTCAAGGTATCTTGTAATAACAAGATCAACTGGGTTGAATGTATCAATGACAAATGTAGGTAGATATCCATAAGGATACATCGGTGGTAGGGAATGGTAAAAGCGATGGCACATAGTCTCGAGAGAACATCGTAGGGTGTCTTCGAAATCTTCTGGTGAAGCAAGCGATCGTTCGAACCAAGGGGCTCTCTGGGAGAAAGTAGTAACGAGATCCTAAAGTTAGATTTAAGTAAATTCATTTAACCCGAATAGAAGAGATGTCAGAGTCCCAGAGTATAGGTCGGGAAATAAAAGATCCTACTACCACCCGATGGCGACGTGTGCCCCTAAGACACACAGCCATGTTAGTAAAAGTTTTGTAATGTCTAGACTCGACTTCGGCCAAGGAGTGTGGAAAGGGGGAATTCCGACAGGCAGTCGGCTCTAATACCAACTTGTGACGCCCCCGATTCAGTCGTACACTAATCATACACGCAAACGTGTATGATCAAGATCAGGGACTCACGGGAAGATATCACAACACAACTCTATAAATAAAATAAGTCATACACGCATCATATTACAAGCCAGGGGCCTCGAGGGCTCGAATACAAGAACTCGATCACAGAAGAGTCAGCGGAAGCAACAATATCTGAGTACAGACATAAGTTAAACAGGTTTGCCTTAAGAAGGCTAGCAAAAACTGGGATACAAATCAAAAGAGGCGCAGGCCTCCTGCCTGGGATCCTCCTAAACTACTCCTGGTCGTCGTCAGCGGGCAGCACGTAGTAGTAGGCACCACCGGTGTAGTAGGAGTCGTCGTCGAAGGTGGCGTCTGGCTCCTGGGCTCCAACATCTGGTTGCGACAACCAGGTAGAAGGGATAGGGGGAAAAGAGGGAGAAAGCAACCATGAGTACTCATCCAAAGTACTCGCAAGCAAGGAGCTATACTACATATGTATGCATTGGTATCAACTGGAATAAGGCTATTATACGTGGACTGAACTGCAGAAAGCCGGGATAAGGGGGGATAGCTAGTCCTTTCGAAGACTACGCTTCTGGCAGCCTCTGTCTTGCAGCATGTAAAAGAGAGTAGACTGAAGTCCTCCAAGTATCATCACATAGCATAATCCTAACCGATGATCCTCCCCTCGTCGCCCTGTGAGAGAGCGATCACCGGTTGTATCTGGCAATTGGAAGGGTCTGTTTTATTAAGTATCTGGTTCTAGTTGTCATAAGGTCAAGGTACAACTCCAAGTCGTCCTGTTACCCAAGATCACGACTATTCGAATAGATTAACTTCCCTGCAGGGGTGCACCACATATCCCAACACGCTCGAACCCATTTGGACGGACACACTTTCCTGGGTCATGCCCGGCCTCGGAAGATCAACACGTCGCAGCCCTACCTAGGCACAACAGAGAGGTCAGCACGTCGGTCTAAATCCTATGGCGTAGGGGTCTGGGCCCATCGCCCATTGCACACCTGCACGTTGCGTACGCGGCTAGAAGCAGAACTAGCCCCCTTAATACAAGAGCAGGCTTACGGTCCAATCCGGCGCGCGCCACTCAGTCGCTGACGTCACGAAGGCTTCGGCTGATACCACGACGTCGAGTGCCCATAACTGTCCCCGCGTAGATGGTTAGTGTGTATAGGCCAGTAGCCAGACTCAGATCAAATACCAAGATCTCATTAAACGTGTTAAGTATCCGCGAACACCGACCAGGGCCAGGCCCACCTCTCTCCTAGGTGGTCTTAACCTGCCCTGTCGCTCCGCCACAAAGTAATAGTCGGGGGCCGTCGGGAACCCAGGCCCACCTCTACCGGGATGGAGCCACCTGCCCCTTCAGCCCCCAACTCCGAACAGTACCACATGTAATGTAACTGTGTAAAGTATATAGTATATGCCCGTGATCACCTCCCGAAGTGATCACGGCCCAGTAGTATAGCATGGCAGACGAACAAGAGTGTAGGTCCACTGATGGAACACTAGCATCCTATACTAAGCAGTAGGATAGCAGGTAATGGTAACAGCAGTAGTAGCAAGGACAGGCTATGCATCATGATAGGAATAACGGAAAGCAGTAACATGCTACACTACTCTAATGCAAGCAGTATAGAGAAGAGTAGGCGATATCTGGTGATCAAAGGGGGGCTTGCCTGGTTGCTCTGGCAAGAAGGAGGGGTCATCTCCGATGTAGTCGAACACACGGACATCGGCAGCGGTCTCGGAGTCTACCGGAAAGGAGTAATGGAGGGGGAACACAATAAATAACAGAGCAAACAAAAGTAACACAAAGCAAGACGCGGCAATACGTTGTGCGAGGGTGACCTAACGCGGTAATAGGTGCTACCGGCGAAGGGGAGAAACATCCGGGAAAGTGTTCCCGGTGTTTTGCATTTTCGGACAAATGAACCGAATGTGAAATATTGCACGTTTGCTATGCCAGGGATGCATGGCTGACAAACAGACTACGTATTCGGATTCGTCTCGAAATTCTAAACAACTTCCATGTACAAAGTTTTTTCATCCGAGCTACGGATTATTTTCTATGATTTTTTTAAAGTCTAAATTGTTTTTCTGAAATTCTATAGTTAATTTAATTCGAAATTATATTAAATACTATATGCTACGGGTACTCAGAAGTGTACACAGGGATATTACTATTTGACTAACAGGTGGGCCCTGCTGACTGCCTAGCCAACAGTCAACAGTCAACTTGTTGACTGGTTTGACTGGTCCAACTGACATGTGGGGGCCACATGTCATAGACTGCTAGTTAAACTATTTTACTAACTAGATTTATTTAGTAGTGGGACCCATATGTTAGTGGACCCTTTTGTTAATCAAAGTTTTTAAATGTTTTTAGTTAATCTAATTAAGTAGTGGGGCCTACTGTCAGGGGCATGTTTTAAGTGAAGGGTTATTTGGGTGCTGGGGGTCCACATGTTATTGTCTACTTAGTTAATAGGTTTATTAAATAGTGGGAATTAGCAGGGATGACCCATTGGTCAATGACATAGTGGGTTGATTAGCATGGTAATTAAGCGCTAATCGCAGTTCCACGTCAGCAGGGTAACGACGTTGAGGCAGAGCGCACCGGCGACGAACGTGCGCTCGCCTCCGGCGAACATTCTAGCGGTGGTCGTCATGGATCGGACGAGGGCCTCGCCACACACACACTGGAGCTTCTAGCAGGAGCTGGGACGGTCGGAATCGACCACCACATCGGCGTCGAGTGGCGGCAGAGGCATGGCCTCATCGACAGGGCGTCTACGAGGCACGGCGAAGAGAGGGGAGAGGCCAGGGGGAGCCAAAGGCTCACATCGTTGCAGAGGAGGGC
Source organism: Triticum monococcum (assembly GCA_034509565.1). Lineage (NCBI taxonomy): Eukaryota > Viridiplantae > Streptophyta > Magnoliopsida > Poales > Poaceae > Triticum > Triticum monococcum. The sequence goes on from CM067843.1 coordinate 581,727,165, forward strand.
TCGGGGAGGCCGGAGGAACCCTGCCGGTGAGGTCCGGCGGCCGGATGGGCCGGCAGGTGCGAGGCCGAGTAGAAGGCTTGGGGGACGCAGCGCGGGGACGACGTCCTCAGCATGGGGCGAGGAGGAGGAAGCCATGGCTCGCGAGGCGGTGGTGAGCTTCGGCGGGGCGTGGCGATGACGGCGACGGCCAGTGGTGTTGCAGGCGTTGCGCGAGGAAGACGAAGAAGCTGAAGGGCGGAGGCGGCGGTCCTCGCGCACGGGCGCGCTCGTCGGGGCTATGGGGAGTAGCACCGGACGCGGCCGGGATGATGAGGCGCCGACGAGGGGGGAGAAGGGCTCCGGCGCAATGGTCGCGGGGTGGGGGGGGGGGGAAGGACGGAGGCGCGGTGGGGCACGGGGTTCGGGCACCTCCGAGCGGCGGCGGCGTCGAGCGCCCCGATCCAATTCTGGATCGGGGGAGGGGGAGGACGAGGTGGGGGTGAGCGGCTGCTAGTGGGGGGATCGAGGGTTAGGGTTACGGGTGTGGTAGAGGTGGCCTTGTAGGCCAGAGGGGGGGTGCGGTTGGGCCGGTTGGCTAGCTGGGCCGCACGGCCAACTGGGCCAAGGCCCAGTCGGGAGGGGGGAGGGTTGTTTTCCTTTTATTTTAGTAATTTTACTTTATTGTTTTATCATTATGCTCATTTAATTTTGTTTTACAAAATATATACAAAAGCACCTAAATTAGTGGGACTAGTTTTACCACTGCCACACAAAAAGTCCACACCCAATTAAAATAGTTTAATACTCTATAAATTATGAAAGCCATTTATTTAAATGTTTAAGCTACTGTTTTATTTATTTTAGAGCCTTTAAGCACTTTATCAAAGTTTGGTTTCTCTGCCACAATTACCTATGCAATATTTGGATTACTCCGAACATTTTAGTTTTAATATTTGAAAACTTTTATTGTTTGCCTGTATTTTGAATTTGAATTTTGAATCGATTTCGAACTAACGCGAGATTAGCGACAATAACGGAGGTGACGTGACGTTATTAGCAGATGTTACTGTAGCTTGATTATCCGGGCGTCACAAAGGCGCTCCCAAGGACACATGAGAATTATCGTCAAGCTAGTTTTCATCACGATCATATGATTTGCGTTCGGTACTTTGATAATTTGATATGTGGGTGGACCGGTGCTTGGGTATTGTCCTTACTTGAACAAGCATCCCACTTATAATTAACCCCCATTGCTAGCATCCGCAACTACAACAGAAGTATTAAGGTAAACCTAACCATAGCAGGAAACATATGGGTCCAAATCAGCCCCTTACGAAGCAATGCATAAACTAGGGTTTAAACTTCTGTCACTCTAGCAACCCATCATCTACTTATTACTTCCCAATGCCTCCCTCTAGGCCCAAACAATGGTGAAGTGTCATGTAGTCGACGTTCACATGAAACCACTAGAGGGATGACAACATACATCTCATCAAAATATCAAACGAATACCAAATTCACATGACTACTAATAGCAAGACTTCTCCCATGTCCTCAGGAACAAACGTAACTACTCACAAAGCATATTCATGTTCATAATCAGAGGGGTATTAATATGCATAATGGATCTGAACATATGATCTTCCACCAAGTAAACTAACTAGCATCAACTACAAGGAGTAATCAACACTACTAGCAACCCACAGGTACCAATCTGAGGTTTGGATACAAAGATTGGATACAAGAGATGAACTAGGGTTTGAGATGAGATGGTGCTGGTGAAGATGTTGATGGAGATTGACCCCCTCCTGATGAGAGGATCGTTGGTGATGACGATGGTGATGATTTCCCCCTCCCGGAGGGAAATTTCCCCGGTAGAACAGCTCCGCCAAAGCCCTAGATTGGCTCCGCCAAGGTTCCGCCTCGTGGCGGCGGAGTCTCATCCCGAAAGCTTTCTTATTGTTTTTTCTCGGATAAAAGACCTCATATAGCAGAAGATGAGCATCGGAGGGCCACCAGGGGGCCCACGAGGCAGGGGGGCGTGCCCAAGGGGTAGGGCACGCCCCCACCCTCGTGGCTGGTGAGTGGCCCCCCTCTGGAACTTCTTGTGCTTAGTATTTTTTATATATTCTGGAAATAACCTCTGTGAAGTTTCAAGACTTTTGGAGCTGTGCAGAATAGGTCTCTAATTTTTGCTCCTTTTCGAGCCCAGAATCCCAACTGCCGGCATTTTCCCTCTTCATGTAAATCTTGTAAAATAAGAGAGAATAGGCATAAGTATTGTGACATAATGTGTAATAACAGCCCATAATGCAATAAATATCGATATAAAAGCATGATGCAAAATGGACGTATCAATTCTCCGGCTCCATGATAACCCCTAAAACGTCGTCAGCTTTCATCACAGGCTTTACGACGAACGAATACCTATCCTCCTGCACCACCCACTTGTTGATAGCTGGAGCATGCTTTGACAACCAATCCTCGTCCTCCTCCACTATTTGCTCGTCTTCAGGCGCATGCCTTTGAACAGTCCTCAAAAACTCCTCCACATTATCGGGCATAATTACATCTAGAGACATATCGGGGGAGGCTGCCCGTAGATCACCCCCAGAATACCTGCGAGCTCCCATTTGACCTCTGGATCTGGCGGCCCACGTCGAGACCGATATGAATACCAACGAGCTCGCTGACGAGGATCCAGCGACTCCATTGCCTCATGAATCGCCTAGACGAAAACCCTGATACAAGTCACCCCCTTGACTCGATCTGGAATTATCCACGGGATCTCGTCCATCCTCACATCTATCAATAATTGTAATGCATACTTCGCTAGAGCTTTGGTGCTTGGAAACCTGGAGCAGATCTCCTTGCACTTCTCCAGTAAGACAACGTCACCAGCGTAGAACATCTCCAATGGCGTCATCATCGCCGACAGCGGCTGCGCGATTGGGGGTGGGGAAGGTGGAGGTGGGCTGCTCGGGCTATGCGGGGGGGGGGGGGTGCCAAATGAGAGAGAGAGAGATTTCGTCCTCTTTTTTTAGACAAATGACCCAGCCATCCACTAGTCGGTCCCACATGTCAGCATTTCAATTGGCCCACACGTTAGTATCGGGCGAAGTAATAGTCAACAGCTTTGACATGACCGCAAGGCACGGGTTGGCCTTTTGTGAGGCGCATGCGAGTAGAGGGGAGGGGAAGTGAGCAATCTTAGATGGGCAGGGCAAAACTAAGCACAAGTAAGGAAGAAGGGGCATAGAAATAGAAATCTTTTTTTATATATGACTCCGCAACATTTTAGAAAAGAGGTTCCAAAGAAAATAGGACAATCTTTATCCTCAGAAATCATGAACAAAAAATGTCAATATGATAAATTAGTGAACCAATAATAATCTTGATATCCTCGATGATGCCGCAAGGCTTCCTATTAGTCTTATCTGCAAGCTTAATAACCACGTCAGTTGGCTCAAGAATATGTGGTGAGATTTCATCACAATTTTCTGCATAAAGACTTTAAGGAATAATATTGATTGGAGATCCGGGATCACACAAACCAAAATAAGACTTGCTACCAAAAGAGCATGCCAATATTTGTTTTCCTGTATCTTTACCTTCAGCCCAACCTTTTAGATAAGAGATTGTATCTTGATGTAGGCAGACTTCTTTATTTACCACCGATACAGGTGTAGCAAGTTTGTTTACAATATCGACTTGTGGTGGGATCCTGTATTGTTCCTTGATACTCTTTTTATGCTTGGCTGAAAGTGATTCTCCTTTTTCTTTAGCCTTCCTCTGAAAGTAAGCCTCTCTCCGGTTAGGATTGCTTTAGATTGTCTATTATGTTTCACAAATCCTTAACCTGGTATCTGCAAAAACTCAGAAAAGTCTTCCAAATTTCGTAAAGCATGGTCAGTTCCAATACTGAGCTCATGGCGAATATTTTTCATCTTCTCATATTTAGAGAATAATTTAATATTACCATAACCAGGATCAATCTTCTCCTCCTACTTTGAGCATAGGAGCCAACTTTCAGCATTTTGGCGCATTCTATCAAGCAACCCCCAAACTTGGGAAATATCAGTACCCATAAAGGATCTTTCAGAAGCAATATCCGATGTTTGCTTACTTTGCCGATCAAGTCCCCCATAAAAGAAATTCACGATCAACTAATCAGAGTAATAATGCTCAGGAGATTCAGAGAGTATATTCCGGCACCTTTTATAAGCGTCAACCAAACGCTCACTTGGATGTTGCCAAAAGCTACCAATCTTTATTCTTATTTTATATAATTTTCCCTGAGAAAAAGCAAGCGAAGAATGCAAATGTCAACTTTTGCCAACTATTCAAAGTACTTGAAGGCTGATCTAGTAGCCATTTAGCAACTTCTTTTTCAAGAGTATAAGGAAACAATTTCAATTTGATTTCTTCATGAGTAAGCTCCTACAACTAAAATGTTCCACATATATTTTTCAAATTATTGAAATATGTAAGTATGGACTTTCAGTTCCATCACCGCAGAATGTATTCTTTTCAACATATCAAGCAATCGAGGATTTATCCCAAATGTTTTACCAGTTAGGTCAGGGCCGATGGATATATAATTTTCTCCTCGAGGTGGACCGCAACCATCCCCACATCTATCTGATAAATTTGTTCTTATAAGACCATGCTTTCCTGCAACCTGCAAAGATTATTAGAACACAAGATAATTCAAAACTCAAAACTCAAAGCAAAACCCAAAAGCGCCCAGCACCCCGGCAACGGCGTCAGGAAAAGCTTGATGGTCTGCAAGTGCACATGGTTTAGCTATAGCTTTTTCGAAGTAAGAATATCGATCCCACAAGAAGCACGGGAATTAAGCATTGCCCCATGTTGTGAATTATGGGTTTGTGCCTACAAATAATTGTAGACTCCATATAAAGTGAGGACAGAAGTAAATAGTGATTTTGGTGTAGAGAGAACTGAAAGTAAATAGAAAACAACAACACAAATAGAAAACAGAAATTGACATAGGAGTAAGTTGTTCTCAGTGACGGTGTCCTGGACTAGGGGGTACTCACTACATCGTCTCCCGACCAGGTGGATCGGGCCGAGGACCTCCATGGTGGTTTACTCATGGGCCACTTTGAGCAACCCGTACCGCATACAAGGAATATTTCACAAGACTTGATGATCAAGACAAGGACTCCTCTCCACCAACGTATTCGACTAGGACTCTTGTTATCCTAGGCCTCCGGTACATCATATAAGCCGGGGCCAGGCTAGTCGATAGATCATTATGACATTATTCATCATACCTCTAGGGCTTAGACCACAACATATGATCTTGAGGTAGATCAACTCTGTACTTGATACTCCATCAATATAAACAAGAGCAGGACGTAGGGATTTACCTTCATCAAGAGGGCCCGAACCTGGGTAAAACATCGTCTACTTTGTTCATGTTACCATTGATCTGAGTATCCAAAGCTCAGGGCCCCCTACCCCGAGATATGTCGGTTTTGACACCGACAATGGTGCTTTCATTAAGAGTTCCGTGTGTGATCCGCGAAAGATCAATGGATCGCCTGCAGATCAACTTCGACGTCAGCGTCTTTGTCGCCGGCTCGACTGGTCACCTTGGCTTGACCAAGGACTGTGCCCTACCTGCAATCATCATGTTTGGACGAGGGTCTTCATCAACATGAACTCCGATCTCTATCATGATCATGGAGGAGTTATCCATGGAGCTCGAGGACTCAACGTCAACATTGCCCTCGGACGATCGTGCTGTTTTTCCGAACAGCGAACTTGTATCCGTTACCACCACCTCATCGAGCATCGCTTTGACGATTCCTTCGGTGGAATTGTGCGGAATTGAGTCTACAACAACACTGTAAAATTTCGTCGCGTTCCGATGGGGCAATCTCCGCCGATCTCCAATATACCGGAGCCCTGTCGAATCTGGACGGAAATCTGAACAAGTTTGGAGCGTGGTGTTCATAATCTAGCTCGAACGTCCTTTGTACGATCCAACCGTTGATCGGCTGCGGAATTCCTATATGTACCACCTCCGAAAATTTCAGTGTGATCCGACCGTACAAACTCCGGGAACCTTCCGATTAGTGCATCACTTTTCGGATTTATTTTCTGCGCGAATACGAATCCGAACCGAGTTCATCTTTCTTCATGAACGGGATATTGGACAACTTTTTTGAAAGAATCTCTTTGTAGGGTATTGTGTTTTGTTTACGAACACATGCTCACAAATTTTGCTCCTTTTCGAAGGTAATTTTCGCCGCCACGCCGGTGTCAAACCGACCTTTACTCCACATCTGCCGACCTGCGCTAGACAGATCGTCGCTTCATCGAGCCGAGCCCAACCTTATCGGATCATCAGCTGGACAAGCCAAACAAGAGTTCAGCATCATGAAGACTAAATTATCACCAACACCATCGCCCCACAGATTGCATGGGTCAGGCGCGCTGACATCGTTGCTCGGTCACTTCATCAATCTGTCTTTGACCGCGTCACAAGTTATGACCAGCGTCGGCATGGCCGCACTGTTGCTTCTTCAAGATGATGTCCATTGATACGTCTCCAACGTATCTATAATTTTTGATTGCTCCATGCTATATTATCTACTGTTTTGTATATTATTGGGCTTTATTATCCACTTTTATATTATTTTTGGGACTAACCTATTAACCGGAGGCCCAACCCAGAATTGCTTTTTTTTTGCCTATTTTAGGGTTTCGAAGAAAAGGAATATCAAACGGAGTCCAAACGGAATGAAACCTTCGGGACGTGATTTTTGGAACGAACAAGACCCAGGAGACTTGGACCCTACGTCAAGCAACCAACGGGGAGGCCACGAGGTAGGGGGCGCGCCTACCCCTCTCCCCCAGGTGCGTCCTCCACCCTCGTGGGCCCCCTGTTGCTCCACCGACGTACTTCTTCCTCCTATATATACCTACTGAAAGATTGAGGATGTCGCCTAGAGGGGGGGGGGTGAATAGGCGCTTTAAAATAATTACGGTTTAGGCTTGAAAAAATGCGGAATAAACCTAGCGGTTAATTTGCTAAGCACAAAACCTAAAACAACTAGGCTCACCTATGTGTACCAACAACTTATGCTAAGCAAGATAAGCAACTATGTGATAGCAAGATATATGACAAAGAACAATATGACTATCACAAAGTAAAGTGCATAAGTAAAGGGCTCGGGTAAGAGATAACAGAGGCACGCGAAGACGACGATGTATCCCGAAGTTCACACCCTTGCGGATGCTAATCTCCGTTTGGAGCGGTGTGGAGGCACAATGCTCCCCAAGAAGCCACTAGGGCCACCGTAATCTCCTCACGCCCTTGCACAATGCAAGATTCTGTGATTCCACTAAGGGACCCTTGAGGGCGGTCACTGAACCCGTACAAATGGCAACCCTTGGGGGCGGTCACCGAACCCGTACACTTTGGCAACCCTTGGGGGCGGTCACCGGTACCCGTCAAATTGCTCGGGGCAATCTCCACAACCTAATTGAAGACCCCGACGCTTGCCCGGAGCTTTACACCACAATGATTGAGCTCCGAACACCACCAACCGTCTAGGGCGCCCAAACACCCAAGAGGAACAAGCTCAAGGGTACCAAGCACCCAAGAGTAATAAGTTTCCCAACTTGTAACTTCCACGTATCACCGTGGAGAACTCAAACCGATGCACAAATGCAATGGCAAGGGCACACAGAGTGCCCAAGTCCTTCTCTCTCAAATCCCACCAAAGCAACTAATGCTAGGGAGGAAAGTGAGAGGAAGAACAAGAAGGAGAACACCAAGAACTCCAAGATCTAGATCCAAGGGGTTCCCCTCACATTGAGGAGAAAGTGATTGGTGAAAGTGTGGATCTAGATGTCCTCTCTCTTTTCCCTCAAAAACTAGTAAGAATCCATGGAGGGAGTGAGAGTTAGCAAGCTCAAAGAAGGTCAACAATGGAGGCAAAAACGATCTCAAGAGATGGGGAACCATTGGGGAAGAAGACCCCCTTAAATAGGTCCACACGAATCTGCCCGTTATGTACAGAACAACATAGGAGCGGTACAACCTCTATGAGCACCGGTACAACCGGTAACAGGCAATAAGCGGTACAACCGGCCCACAACCGCCCAACAACAGCACCACAACAGAGACCAGTCCGGCGGTTGTACCGGTCAAGCGGTACAACCTCTCCATGGGGCGGTACAACCTCTCTGTGTAAAACAGGCAATATCAAAACTGCCACAACTTTCGCATACGAGCTACGAATTCAATGAAACCAAGTTTGTTGGATAGCTAATGACAAGGGCTAACACAAACTTGAGAGAAATAACAATAAGAAGCAAATGAGAAAAGTACCATAATAAAATGGTGAGAACCCTTCCTCGGAAAAGACCGGTAAAACCTCCAACACCGAAAACATCATAGAAGATGCATGCGAACTCCGTTTTCGATGAACTCAAGCTTTTCATCAAGATGAACATAAGCTCTAAGACTCAAAAATGGAACCAAACAAGAACCAAGAAAGATGATGCAAGGATGCAATGGTTTGAGCTCTCGACGAATGATACGATCAAGCTACTCCCTAGAGAGCCCCCCCCTTGATAGTACGACAATCGATCCTACTGAAGGAAATATGCCCTAGAGGCAATAATAAAGTTATTATTTATTTCCTTATATCATGATAAAGGTTTATTATTCATGCTAGAATTGTATTAACCGGAAACATAATACATGTGTGAATACATAGACCAACAGAGTGTCACTAGTATGCCTCTACTAGACTAGCTCGTTGATCAAAGATGGTTATGTTTCCTAACCATGAACAAAGAGTTGTTATTTGATTAACGAGGTCACATCATTAGTTGAATGATCTGATTGACATGACCCATTCCATTAGCTTAGCACCCGATCGTTTAGTATGTTGCTATTGCTTTCTTCATGACTTATACATGTTCCTATAACTATGAGATTATGCAACTCCCGTTTACCGGAGGAACACTTTGGGTACTACCAAACGTCACAACGTAACTGGGTGATTATAAAGGAGTATTACAGGTGTCTCCAATGGAAGATGTTGGGTTGGCGTATTTCGAGATTAGGGTTTGTCACTCTGATTGTCGGAGAGGTATCTCTGGGCCCTCTCGGTAATGCACATCACATAAGCCTTGCAAGCACTGCAACTAATACGTTAGTTGTGAGATGATGTATTACGGAACGAGTAAAGAGACTTGCCAGTAACGAGATTGAACTAGGTATTGGATACCGACGATCGAATCTCGGGCAAGTAACATACCGATGACAAAGGGAACAACGTATGTTGTTATGCGGTCTGACCGATAAAGATCTTCGTAGAATATGTAGGAGCCAATATGGGCATCCAGGTCCCGCTATTGGTTATTGACCGGAGACGTGTCTCGGTCATGTCTACATTGTTCTCGAACCGTAGGGTCCGCACGCTTAACGTTACGATGACAGTTATTATGAGTTTATGCATTTTGATGTACCGAAGGTTGTTCGGAGTCCCGGATGAGATCACGGACATGACGAGGAGTCTCGAAATGGTCGAGACGTAAAGATTGATATATTGGAAGCCTATGTTTGGACATAGGAAGTGTTCCGGGTGAAATTGGGATTTTACCGGAATACCGGGAGGGTTACCGGAACCCCCCGGGAGACTAATGGGCCTATTGGGCCTTAGTGGAAAAGAGAGAAGGGGCAGCCCATAGCCTAGCCGCGCCCCCCCTTCCCCAAGTCCTAGTAGGACTAGGAGAAGGGGCCGGCCCCGCTCTCTCTCCTTACTCCCCCGGGAGTCCTAATAGGATTAGGATTGGAGGGGGGAGTCCTACCCCCGGTGGGAGAAGGACTCCCTCTGCGCCTCCCTCTCCCTGGCCGGCCGGCTCCCCCTCCTCCAAACTTTATATACGGGGGCAAGGGGCACCCCAAGACACACAAGTTGATCCTTGAGATCGTTCCTTAGCCGTGTGCGGTGCCCCCTGCCACCAAATTCCACCTCGATCATACCGTTACAGTGCTTAGGCGAAGCCCTGCGTCGGTAGTACATCAAGATCGTCATCACGCCGTCGTGCTGACGGAACTCTTCCTCGATGCTTTGCTGGATCGGAGCCCGAGGAACGTCATCGAGCTGAACGTGTGCTAAGAACTCGGAGGTGCCGGAGTAACGGTGCTTGGATCGGTCGGATCGGGAAGAAGACGTACGACTACTTCCTCTACGCTGTGTGATCGCTTCCGCAGTCGGTCTGCGTTGGTACATAGACAACACTCTCCCCTCTCGTTGCTGTGCATCACCATGATCTTGCGTGTGCGTAGGAAAATTTTCGAAATTACTGCGTTCCCCAACAGTGGCATCCGAGCCTAGGTTTTATGGTTTGATGTTATTTGCACGAGTAGAACACAAGTGAGTTGTGGGCGATACAAGTCATACTGCCTACCAGCATGTCATACATTGGTTCGGCGGTATTGTTGGGTGAGACGATCCGGACCAACCTTACGCGTACTCTTACGCGAGACCGGTTCCCTCGACGTGCTTTGCACACAGATGGCTTGCGGAAGACTGTCTCTCCAACTTTAGTTGAACCAAGTGTGACTACGCCCGGTCCTTGAGAAGGTTAAAACGGAGTCTATTTGACGAACTATCGTTGTGGTTTTGACGCGTAGGTGAGATGAGTTCTTACTTAAAGCCCGTAGCAGCCACGTAAAACTTGCAACAACAAAGTAGAGGACGTCTAACTTGTTTTTGCAGGGTATGTTGTGATGTGATATGGTCAAGGCATGATGCTGATTTTATTGTATGAGATGATCATGTTTTGTAACCGAGTTATCGGCAACTGGCAGGAGCCATATGGTTGTCGCTTTATTGTATGCAATTCAATCGCGATGTAATGCTTTACTTTATTACTAAACGGTAGTGATAGTCATGGAAGCATAAGATTGGCGAGACGACAACGATGCTACGATGGAGATCAAGGTTTCGCGCCGGTGACGATGGTGATCATGACGGTGCTTCGGAGATGGAGATCACAAGCACAAGATGATGCTGGCCATATCATATCACTTATATTGATTGCATGTGATGTTTATCACTTTTTATGCATCTTATCTTGCTTTGATTGACGGTAGCATTATAAGATGATCTCTCACTAAAATTATCAAGAAGTGTTCTCCCTGAGTATGCACCGTTGCCAAAGTTCGTCGTGCCCAGACACCACGTGATGATCGGGTGTGATAAGCTCTACGTCCAAATACAACGGGTGCAAAACAGTTGCACACGCAGAATACTCAGGTTATACTTGACGAGCCAAGCATATACAGATATGGCCTCGTAACACGGAGACCGAAAGGTCGAGCGTGAATCATATAGTAGATATGATCAACATAACGATGTTCACCATTGAAAACTACTCCATCTCACGTGATGATCGGTTATGGTTTAGTTGATTTGGATCACGTGATCACTTAGAAGATTAGAGGGATGTCTATCTAAGTGGGAGTTCCTAAGTAATTTGATTAACTGAACTTAAACTTATCATGAACTTAGTACCTGATAGTATCTTGCTTGTTTATGTTGATTGTAGATAGATGGCTCGTGCTATTGTTCCGTTGAATTTTAATGCGTTCCTTGAGAAAGCAAAGTTGAAAGATGATGGTAGCAATTACACGGGCTGGGTCCGTAACCTGAGGATTATCCTCATTGCTGCACAGAAGAATTACGTCCTGGAAGCACCGTTGGGTGACAGGCCTGCTGCTGGAGCAACGCCAGATGTTATGAACGTCTGGCAGAGCAAAGCTGATGACTACTCAATAGTTCAGTGTGCCATGCTTTACCGCTTAGAATTGGGACTTCAACGACGTTTTGAACGTCATGGAGCATATGAGATGTTCCAGGAGTTGAAGTTAATATTTCAAGCAAATGCCCGAATTGAGAGATATGAAGTCTCCAATAAGTTCTATAGCTGCAAGATGGAGGAGAACAGTTCTGTCAGTGAGCATATACTCAAGATGTCTGGGTATAATAATCACTTGATTCAGATGGGAGTTAATCTTCCAGATGACTGCGTCATTGACAGAATTCTCCAATCACTGCCACCAAGCTACAAGAGCTTCGTGATGAACTATAATATGCAAGGGATGAACAAGACTATTCCCGAGCTCTTCGCAATGCTGAAAGCTGCGGAGGTAGAAATCAAGAAGGAGCATCAAGTGTTGATGGTTAGCAAAACCACTAGTTTCAAGAAAAAGGGCAAAGGGAAGAAGAAGGGAAACTTCAAGAAGAACAGCAAGCAAGTTGCTGCTCAGGAGAAGAAACCCAAGTCTGGACCTAAGCCTGAAACTGAGTGCTTCTACTGCAAGCAGACTGGTCACTGGAAGCGGAACTGCCCCAAGTATTTGGCGGATAAGAAGGATGGCAAAGTGAGCAAAGGTATATGTGATATACATGTTATTGATGTGTACCTTACTAGAGCTCGCAGTAGCACCTGGGTATTTGATACTGGTTCTGTTGCTAATATTTGCAACTCGAAACAGGGACTACGGAATAAGCGGACGCTAGCAAAGGACGAGGTGACGATGCGCGTGGGAAACGGTTCCAAAGTCGATGTGATCGCGGTCGGCACGCTACCTCTACATCTACCTTCGGGATTAATATTAGACCTAAATAATTGTTATTTGGTGCCAGCGTTGAGCATGAACATTATATCTGGATCTTGTTTAATGCGAGACGGTTATTCATTTAAATCAGAGAATAATGGTTGTTCTATTTATATGAATAATATCTTTTATGATCATGCACCTTTGAAGAGTGGTCTATTCTTGTTGAATCTCGAAGATAGTGATACACATATTCATAATGTAGAAGCCAAAAGATGCAAAGTTAATAATGATAGTGCAACTTATTTGTGGCACTGCCGTTTAGGTCATATCGGTGTAAAACGCATGAAGAAACTCCATACTGATGGGCTTTTGGAACCACTTGATTATGAATCACTTGGTACTTGCGAACCATGCCTTATAGGCAAGATGACTAAAACACCGTTCTCCGGTACTATGGAGAGAGCAACAGATTTATTGGAAATCATACATACCGATGTATGTGGTCCGATGAATATTGAGGCTCGTGGCGGATATCGTTATTTTCTCACCTTCACAGATGATTTAAGAAGATATGGGTATATCTACTTAATGAAACATAAGTCTGAAACATTTGAAAAGTTCAAAGAATTTCAGAGTGAGTTTGAAAATCATCGTAACAAGAAAATAAAGTTTCTACGATCTGATCGTGGAGGAGAATATTTGAGTTACGAGTTTGGTGTACATTTGAAAAATTGTGGAATAGTTTCGCAACTCACGCCACCCGGAACACCACAACGTAATGGTGTGTCCGAACGTCGTAATCGTACTTTACTAGATATGGTGCGATCTATGATGTCTCTTACTGATTTACCGCTATCGTTTTGGGGTTATGCTTTAGAGACGGCCGCATTCACGTTAAACAGGGCACCATCAAAATCCGTTGAGACGACACCTTATGAACTATGGTTTGGCAAGAAACCAAAGTTGTCGTTTCTTAAAGTTTGGGGCTGCGATGCTTATGTGAAAAAGCTTCAACCTGATAAGCTCGAACCCAAATCGGAGAAGTGTGTCTTCATAGGATATCCAAAGGAAACTATTGGATACACCTTCTATCACAGATCCGAAGGCAAGACTTTTGTTGCTAAATTCAGAAACTTTCTAGAGAAGGAGTTTTTCTCGAAAGAAGTGAGTGGGAGGAAAGTAGAACTTGACGAGGTAACTGTACCTGCTCCCTTATTGGAAAATAGTACATCACAGAAAAACTGTTTCTGCGACACCTATACCAATCAGTGAGGAAGCTAATGATGATGATCATGAAGCTTCAGAACAAGATACTACTGAACCACGTAGATCAACCAGAGTGAGATCCGCACCAGAGTGGTACGGTAATCCAGTTCTGGAAGTCATGATGCTAGATCATGATGAACCTACGAACTATGAAGAAGCGATGGTGAGGCTAGATTCCGCAAAGTGGCTTGAGGCCATGAAATCTGAGATGGGATCCATGTATGAAAACAAAGTATGGACTTTGGTTAACTTGCCCGATGATCGGCAAGCAATTGAGAATAAATGGATCTTCAAGAAAAAGACTGACGCTGACGGTAATATTACTGTCTATAAAGCTCGACTTGTTGCGAAAGGTTTTCGACAAGTTCAAGGAGTTGACTACGATGAGACCTTCTCATCCGTAGCGATGCTTAAGTCCGTCAGAATTATGTTAGCAATTTCCGCATTTTATGATTATGAAATATGGCAGATGGATGTCAAAACTGCATTCCTGAATGGATTTCTGGAAGAAGAGTTGTATATGATACAACCAGAAGGTTTTGTCGATCCAAAGGGAGCTAACAAAGTATGCAAACTCTAGCGATCCATTTATGGACTGGTGCAAGCATCTCGGAGTTGGAATAAACGCTTTGATAGTGTGATCAAAGCATTTGGCCTTATACAGACTTTTGGAGAAGCCTGTATTTACAAGAAAGTGAGTGGGAGCTCTGTAGCATTTCTAATATTATATGTGGATGACATATTGCTGATTGGAAATGATATAGAATTTCTGGATAGCATAAAGGGATACTTGAATAAAAGTTTTTCGATGAAAGACCTCGGGGAAGCTACTTGCATATTAGGCATAAAGATCTATAGAGATAGATCAAAACGCTTAATTGGACTTTCACAAAGCACATACCTTGACAAGATTTTGAAGAAGTTCAAAATGGATCAAGCAAAGAAAGGGTTCTTGCCCGTGTTACAAGGTATGAAGTTGAGTAAGACTCAATGCCCGACCACTGCAGAAGATAGAGAGAAAATGAAAGATGTTCCCTATGCTTCAGCCATAGGCTCTATCATGTATGCAATGCTGTGTACCAGACCTGATGTGTGCCTTGCTATTAGTTTAGCAGGGAGGTACCAAAGTAATCCAGGAATGGATCACTGGACAGCGGTCAAGAACATCCTGAAATACCTGAAAAGGACTAAGGATATGTTTCTCGTATATGGAGGTGACAAAGAGCTCACCGTAAGAGGTTACGTTGATGCAAGCTTTGACACTGATCCGGACGATTCTAAATCGCAAACCGGATACGTGTTTACTTTAAACGGTGGAGCTGTCAGTTGGTGCAGTTCTAAACAAAGCGTCGTAGCGGGATCTACATGTGAAGCGGAGTACATAGCTGCTTCAGAAGCAGCGAACGAAGGAGTCTGGATGAAGGAGTTCATATCCGATCTAGGTGTCATACCTAGTGCATCGGGTCCAATGAAAATCTTCTGTGACAATACTGGTGCAATTGCCTTGGCAAAGGAATCCAGATTTCACAAAAGAACCAAACACATCAAGAGACGCTTCAACTCCATCCGGGATTTAGTCCATGTGGGAGACATAGAGATTTGCAAGATACATACGGATCTGAATGTTGCAGACCCGTTGACTAAGCCTCTTCCACGAGCAAAACATGATCAGCACCAAGGCTCCATGGGTGTTAGAATCATTATAGTGTAATCTAGATTATTGACTCTAGTGCAAGTGGGCGACTGAAGGAAATATGCCCTAGAGGCAATAATAAAGTTATTATTTATTTCCTTATATCATGATAAAGGTTTATTATTCATGCTAGAATTGTATTATCCGAAAACATAATACATGTGTGAATACATAGACAAACAGAGTGTCACTAGTATGCCTCTACTTGACTAATGCTAGGGAGGAAAGTGAGAGGAAGAACAAGAAGGAGAACACCAAGAACTCCAAGATCTAGATCCAAGGGGTTCCCTCACACAGAGGAGAAAGTGATTGGTGAAAGTGTGGATCTAGATCTCCTCTCTCTTTTCCCTTAAAAACTAGCAAGAATCCATGGAGGGAGTGAGAGTTAGCAAGCTCAAAGAAGGTTAACAATGGAGGCAAAAACAAGCTCAAGAGATGGGGAACCATTGGGGAAGAAGACCCCCTTAAATAGGTCCCCACGAATTTGCCCGTTATGTATAGAACAAGATAGGAGCGGTACAACCTCTATGAGCACCGGTACAACCGGTAACAGGCAATAAGCGGTACAACCGGCCCACAACCGCCCAACAACCGCACCACAACAGAGACCAGTCCGGTGGTAGAGCGGTACATGAACGGTACAACCTCCGGACCAATTCTGGAGCAGTACAACCGCTCCAAACACCGGTTGTACCGGTCAAGCGGTACAACCTCTCCATGGGGCGGTACAACCTCTGTGTGTAAAACAGGCAATATCAAAACTGCCACAACTTTCGCATACGAGCTCCGAATGCAACGAAACCAAGTTTGTTGGAAAGCTAACGACAAGAGATAACACAAACTTGAGATAAATAACAATAAGAAGAAAATGATAAAAGGACCATAATAAAATGGTGAGAACCCTTCCTCGGAAAAGACCGGTAAAACCTCCAACACCGAAAACATCATAGAAGATGCATGCGAACTCCGTTTTCGATGAACTCAAGCTTTTCATCAAGATGAACATAAGCTATAAGACTCAAAAATGGAACCAAACAAGAACCAAGAAAGATGATGCAAGGATGCAATGGTTTGAGCTCTCGACGAATGATACGATCAAGCTACTCCCTAGAGAGCCCCCCCCTTGATAGTACGACAATCGATCCTACTGAAGGAAATATGCCCTAGAGGCAATAATAAAGTTATTATTTATTTCCTTATATCATGATAAAGGTTTATTATTCATGCTAGAATTGTATTAACCGGAAACATAATACATGTGTGAATACATAGACCAACAGAGTGTCACTAGTATGCCTCTACTAGACTAGCTCGTTGATCAAAGATGGTTATGTTTCCTAACCATGAACAAAGAGTTGTTATTTGATTAACGAGGTCACATCATTAGTTGAATGATCTGATTGACATGACCCATTCCATTAGCTTAGCACCCGATCGTTTAGTATGTTGCTATTGCTTTCTTCATGACTTATACATGTTCCTATAACTATGAGATTATGCAACTCCCGTTTACCGGAGGAACACTTTGGGTACTACCAAACATCACAACGTAACTGGGTGATTATAAAGGAGTATTACAGGTGTCTCCAATGGAAGATGTTGGGTTGGCGTATTTCGAGATTAGGGTTTGTCACTCCGATTGTCGGAGAGGTATCTCTGGGCCCTCTCGGTAATGCACATCACATAAGCCTTGCAAGCACTGCAACTAATATGTTAGTTGTGAGATGATGTATTACGGAACAAGTAAAGAGACTTGCCAGTAACGAGATTGAACTAGGTATTGGATACCGACGATCGAATCTCGGGCAAGTAACATACCGATGACAAAGGGAACAACGTATGTTGTTATGCGGTCTGACCGATAAAGATCTTCGTAGAATATGTAGGAGCCAATATGGGCATCCAGGTCCCGCTATTGGTTATTGACCGGAGACGTGTCTCGGTCATGTCTACATTGTTCTCGAACCGTAGGGTCCGCACGCTTAACGTTACGATGACAGTTATTATGAGTTTATGCATTTTGATGTACCGAAGGTTGTTCGGAGTCCCGGATGAGATCACGGACATGACGAGGAGTCTCGAAATGGTCGAGACATAAAGATTGATATATTGGAAGCCTATGTTTGGACATAGGAAGTGTTCCGGGTGAAATCGGGATTTTACCGGAATACCGGGAGGGTTACCGGAACCCCCCGGGAGACTAATGGGCCTATTGGGCCTTAGTGGAAAAGAGAGAAGGGGCAGCCCATAGCCTAGCCGCGCCCCCCCCTTCCCCAAGTCCTAGTAGGACTAGGAGAAGGGGCCGGCCCCCCTATCTCTCCTTTCTCCCCCGGGAGTCCTAATAGGATTAGGATTGGAGGGGGGGAGTCCTACTCCCGGTGGGAGAAGGACTCCCTCTGCGCCTCCCTCTCCCTGGCCGGCCGGCTCCCCCTCCTCCAACCTTTATATACGGGGGCAAGGGGCACCCCAAGACACACAAGTTGATCCTTGAGATCGTTCCTTAGCCGTGTGCGGTGCCCCCTGCCACCAAATTCCACCTCGATCATACCGTTACAGTGCTTAGGCGAAGCCCTGCGTCGGTAGTACATCAAGATCGTCATCACGCCGTCGTGCTGACGGAACTCTTCCTCGACGCTTTGCTGGATCGGAGCCCGAGGAACGTCATCGAGCTGAACGTGTGCTAAGAACTCGGAGGTGCCGGAGTAACGGTGCTTGGATCGGTCGGATCGGGAAGAAGACGTACGACTACTTCCTCTACGCTGTGTGATCGCTTCCGCAGTCGGTCTGCGTTGGTACGTAGACAACACTCTCCCCTCTCGTTCCTGTGCATCACCATGATCTTGCGTGTGCGTAGGAAAATTTTCGAAATTACTGCGTTCCCCAACACCTACAACCCGGTCTCCCAACTACCACTATGAGACCGGTAAAATAGAAAACCTATCAAGGGCAAACCTTTGCCTTGCACATAGTCCACTTGAGCTAGATGATGACGATCTTGACTTCCTCAAGTTGGACCACTTTTCTTGATTGTGTTGGCTCGATGAAGATTAGTTGATTGCTCCCCCATACTCCACTATGGGTGAGTCACTCTTTGGCACATCTTCACAATTCCATTGACACCACAATGGACGGCAAGCTTCAAGCTTGATTGCTCCTCCATACTCCATTATGGGTGAGCCACTCTTCGAGTTGCTCCACTTGAACTTGCACACTGCAAACTTGATGACGATAACCACTTGATGTCATCCTCCATGGGTTGTATGAGATCTTCCTCTTGATGCAAGACCATGGAAACATACCTAACCCCACAAAGAACTCTCACGTAGACCATGGGTTAGTACACAAAGCGTAATGGACAATGCTTACCATATCATGGGATCACTTGATCCCTCTCGGTACTTCTTCTATGCTTTGTGAGTTGATCAACTTGATCCACTCTTGACTTAGTCTTGATAAACATTGAATCTTTCCAACTCTCTTCATTTGGATGATGTCTTGAAGGTAAACATGAATGATCACACAATCTTCTTCTTCATGACATGCTTGCAATAAGCTCAACTCACACATGACCAATCTTTGGATAATTCCTTGGAAAGCACTTTGGCCATCTCAACTCACACATGACCAATTTTGGATAATCCTTTAAAAGCACTTTGGCCATCTCATAAACTCCTTGAAACCAACACATGGACTTCAAGACAATCCTATGGAAAAATCCTTCAAATATAACTCAAGGCAACCATTAGTCCATAGAGATTGTCATCAATTACCAAAACCACACATGGGGGCACCGCATGTCCTTTCAATCTCCCCCATTTTGGTAATTGATGACAATCACTTTCAAGAGAGTTTATATAAGGAATTATTTATCACCATGCAATGCAACAACCAATAATGCATGTGTATGAGATGCAAATGCTTAGGTACAAAACCAAAGCAAGAAGAAAAAACTCTCTAAACTTATACGCAAAACTCTCTGAAACTTCTCCCCATTGGCATCGATTGCCAAAATGGGCGAAAAGCTTAGAAGGCCAATATAAATTGTGTTCCTCCATAAGTTGTGTATTTCTCAACAAGAGAGTGGAATGCCATACACATATCCAAAGGTAATACTTGGAGAAATACCAACTATATTGAGGCACCAAGATTGCTAAAGTAAGATATGCCACAAAGACATAACAAAGAGAGACACAAGCAATCAGAAGAGACCAATTGAATCAAGTAATCAACGGATATCAATTGAACCAACTAGACCAAACATCCTACGTGCCACAAGAATAAAGATATTATGATATGAGTAGAGGATTGTGCTAAAGAAACTAGAGAAGCTCCCCATGATTTGTGCACATCAATATTTTTTTGTATTTGGATACAAAGTGCACAAAATAGGATCGTAGCTCCCCCAAAATAAATAGATACTTACAACAAGTGTAAGTGAGCATATAGGAAACAAAACCTAGTACTTGCAACAAACACATGGTTGAGCAACAAGTAAAAGAGGCAACTTAAGAAAGGGCTCAACCAAAATGATGTGTGTGAGTTAAGGCAAAACACTTGAGAAGACTAAAGTACGGATGAGCATTAAGCATCAATAAAGGCTTGAAAGAAAGAGGCACATGGTGCAAGGCCTATCATTCCCACACACAACTAGCAAATGGGTTCACAAGCTTACTAATAAGCATATAAAGAACCTATGCTTGTGACAACCCGTGGTGAAGATAGAAGATGAAAGCCTCATCAAGACGAGGGATACCAATTAATATGGAAAAATCCTCGTAAAGATAAGCATGAGGAAAATAATCTTCACCACACAAGAGTGCATCAAGATGCAACGATAGAAGACACGCACTCAAGGCAAAAGCTTTCACGGAGCCACCAAAACATAAGAAAGACAAGGTGGACATGAAAAGAACGGATATCAACTAGATATGCAACTTCTCTCAAGTGTATAAGATTCTAGGTAGACGAAATCATGATGATATATATCTACAAAGAAGGATGTACACCTGAAATAGTTACAACATGAGGAACAAGATATCCAAAGGGAGGTCATACATATACCAATAAGATATTTGCTTGGAAGCATAGCACATGGCTAGATATGGTCTTATTGTATATAAATGAATTCCTACCACACACCCATCAAAGACATCACAACTAGCAACAAGAGATCATTGTTGGGATGCTTTGAGAAAGGGAACAAGTATCACAAGAATGAATGAATAACATG
This sequence comes from Triticum monococcum, assembly GCA_034509565.1. NCBI lineage: Eukaryota > Viridiplantae > Streptophyta > Magnoliopsida > Poales > Poaceae > Triticum > Triticum monococcum. The sequence goes on from CM067843.1 coordinate 581,747,952, forward strand.
CCATGATACAACCTACACAAGGTTGATGCAAGAAATGTGTGCATGAAGAATATGAAGATACTTGTTACCGAGTTAACATTGGAAGGATGTAGTAGATACCAATTGAAGGTAGATAGTAGTTCATTGTGTTGGGGAATGTAGTAATTTCAAAAAATTTCCTACGCACACGCAAGATCATGGTGATGCATAGCAACGAGAGGGGAGAGTGTGATCTATGTACCCTTGTAGATCGACAACGGAAGCGTTTGGTTGATGTAGTCGTACGTCTCCACGGTGTCATAGCCCTAGCTTAGTCTTGCCTATCCTTGCATAACCTCCATGCATCATGTTTAATTTTCGTCAGAAAGTTGAAATGGGGATGGCAGAAACCCCAGCACCACTTAATCCAACTAGGGTTACTAAAATATTTTTTCAATGTTCCTGAAATGCCCTTCAAAAATGCTCATCATCTTTGTCTTGGTCTAAAACCCTTGACAAAAATGGTTCACATTTTTCTAGGACAACATTGGGTCACTGAATTAAATCTTACGCTATTTGAATTTGGGCACTTAAATACTATAAAATATTTAAAATGCCCAAATAATCCCAAACCAAAATGTTCCATGTTTGATATTTTCTAAACATTGGGCATGCACAGTTTGGTGATTTTTGAAAGTGCCTAGATATTTTTAGTAATGCCACAAACTTACAGAACAAAAGAAAAATAGAAATAAAAGAAAGAGAGAGAGAGAGAGAAGGCCACTGGGCCACCTACCTAACCTACCTGGCGCCACCAACCGGCCCAGCACTGTAGCTGGACGGCCCAGCCCACCAGGGCTCCTCCCTGTCGTCTTCCCCCTCGCCAGGAGGACGAGCGCGTGGCCGGCGCGCGCGAGCACGCGTCCGGCCACCTCCTACTTGCTTGCCGCTGCTGGAGTCGTCCCCGAGCGCCACGCACTTCCCCTCGACCGCCTGCACCTCTCCTCTCTCCCCCCTCGAGCACTCTCCCCTCCCCTGTCTTGCTCTCTTCCCCACCACCGAGCGTGCCCATCGCCGCCGCTCGCTGCCACGGCGTCCACCGGCCACCCCTCGACCCCTCTCCGTCTCCGGGAGCTCCGCCATCGTCTACTACATCTCCTCGATGACGGAAGCAAGCCAGGATGCCCGGAAGTGTCGCCATCAAGCTCGTCCCCGCCGCCTCTGCCCGGAGATCGCCGCCGCCATTCCGTCGTCACCAAGCCGTCCCCGAGCCCACTTAGCGTCTCATCCGACTCCTCGTGAGCTCCTCTTCCTCTCCCCTCACTCCGTGCACTCGATTTCGTCCCCTAGCTAGCTGCCAGCCGGACCCGAGAGCTCATCGCCGTCGTAGTTTCTCACCGCCGTGGCCAGGGCCACCCCAGCTTGCGCCTGAGCGCGTCACCGTGTTCGCTGCACTCCCAGGAGCCCGCAGCACCCTTCGGTTTCCCCTCTAGTGCACCGTAGCGACGAATCCATCATCACCCGAGCTCCGGCCGCCGCCACGAGCTCGAGTCCGGTGTGCTTGCTCCACCCTTGCCCCTTCCGCTCGCACAGTTCAACGCGGACGAGTCTCCTCGTTCCGTAGATAGCCTTGTCCATCGTTTTGGACGCCGGAGGACGAACCCCGAACGCATCTGCCGTCTCTGGCCTCGCCGGCGGCGAGCCGCGGGTTAACTCCGGCGTGTTTTGACCCCAGTTGGCTGGGTTGACTCCCCCCTGACTCACTGACGTGTGGGCCCAGGCGCCTGCTTAATTAGTTTTAGGTTAGTTAGTGTTAATTAACTTAGCTAATTAGATGAGCCACTGACATGCGGGCTCCGCCCAGCAAACTAAATTAGTTAGGGCTAATCCTATTTAGGTTAGTTAGGTTAGTCGCTGACCAGTGGGCCCAATCCAGTTAGTTAGGGCTAATTAACTTGGTTAGTTGACTAGGTCACTGACCAGTGGGTCCCACTGGTCAGGTTTGACCTGGTCGACGCCGTTGACCTGCTGACGTCACTGTGAGGTCATGCTGACGCAATAATTCCTTTCTGGAATTTAAATAAATCTTAAATGATTTATTTATTTTCAGAAAATACCCAAAACTTCTAAAAATCATAGAAATTAAACCGTAACTCCAAATAAGATAAATTATATATGAAAAATTATCAGAAAAAAATCAAGGAATCTGTTTATGGCATTTTCATGCATGTCAGAACAACTTAAGGCCACTGTTTAGGACAAATTCAATAAAGGGCATTTAAATAATCATATATGGAGTTGGAATTTGAATCTTATATTCAAACCAACTTCATTTAATTGTGTTGCTAGTTGCATTAACTCAATCAACAACATATTGCCATGTCATTATCATGCATCATGTTGTGCATTGCATTGATTGTATTCCTTCTCTATTGCTGGTATTTGTCCCCTCTCGATAGACGTGGTACCGACGCTGTGATCGTTGACACTGATGAAGACCCAATGATATCTTCAGAAGTGCCAGGCAAGCACAACCCCCTTGTTCATTCCGATACAAGCCCACTCTCTCGCTCCTACTCTCTTTTACTGCATTTGGACAACAACGATTCAACTGTTACATGTTGCGGTAGTTGAACCCCTTTCCTCTGCATGACCTGTCATTGCCACAGTAAATAGATGAAACCCACTAGCATGAGTAGGAGTTGTTTGAGCCCTGATGTGCCTACTCATTCATGTTTGCTTGTCATGCCTGCTATTGCTTAGAGTTGTGTCAGGTCTGATTCATCGGGGATGAATTGGAAAGTTGTGAACATGTCCTACTGTGTGTGAGCTAAGTGTGTGAACACGATTTGGTAAAGGTAGCGGTGAGAGGCCATGTAGGAGTACATGGTGGGTTGTCTCATTGCAGCCGTCCTCAAGAACTGAGTTCTGTGTCTGTGATCCATGAACAGCTACTACCACTCATTGGGATCCTTAATTGACCCTCTCGGCTTCTTAATCACCCTAGTACTCTGTCCAGGAGTTGCAACTAGTTTCTGGTGTTTGTAGGTTATGTGTTGGCGGCCGTGCGTAGCGCTGACCCCAGGGGTGGGCTATGTTGCGGTAGATACACCGTGGCCGGGCATGCCGGGCGCCCGTTTGGTGTCTCGGAACCCTGTACACATCGTTCGGGGCCGTATGTGGAAACCTCGGCCGGACTCCCTGTGGATGGAACCTGGATAGGCGATAAACCTGGACTAGAGACTTAAGTGTTTAGGTAGGCCGTGGTCGACACCCTCGTTGGGCTTCCGCTTGAAGGTTGCCGAGTACATGTCGTGTAAACGACGGTAAGTGGTGGGAGCGTGTGTGAAGAAGTACACCCCTGCAGGGTTATCATTATCTATTCGAATAGCCGGATTCCTCGGATATGGAAACTTGGACCCCTTACATAGTTCATAGACAAGTGAAAGTGGATACTTTAAAACTCGTAAGACAAGTGTGAGTGCTATGGATGGCCTTCTCGTAGGGAGACGGGAGCGGATCCATAGTGGTGTATTGAATGGTGAATATGTGGACTCGTGTGTGCCACCTCAAAAGAGTTGCTTGCAGTCATAGTTCAGGTTAGCCACTGAGTCAAAGCTGGCTTGCTGCAGTTAAACTCCACCACCCCCCTTGTTGATACCGATGCAAATGTAGCTAGTTCTGATGTAAGTCTTGCTGAGTACCTTTGTACTCATGTTTGCTTAATTTATGTTTTGCAGAGAGATTTCAGTCTCGCTAGTAGTTCCGCGTGGACTTCGACGTTTAGCTTGATACCTCAGCTACGATCTTGTGCCCTCGGCAGGATCAGGTAGATAGTCAGGCTTCTTAGCCCTTTTCATTTGTAGATGTCTGTTCTCAGACATGTTAAGCTTCCGCATGTGCTTTGACTTGTATGCTATGATTGTTGGGTCATGAGACCCATGTCTGTAATATCTCGCTCCTCGGAGCCTAATGAATAAATACTTGAGTTGTAGAGTTATGTTGTGATGCCATGTTGTATTTACACATATCGAGCATATTGTGTGTATGATTGAAATGCTTGGTATGTGCGGGATCCGACAATCTAGTTGTTTATCCTTGGCAGTCTCTCTTATGGGGAAATGTAGTCTAGTGCTTCCATGAGCCATAGTAGTCCGCTACAGCCCGGTTCACCGGAGTCCTGTTAGCCCAGCACTACTGCTCAGGACACTTGACTGGCCGGCATGTGTTTCACTTTGTTCCTGTGTCTGTCCCTTCAGGGAAATGTCACGCGGTGACATCCGGAGTCCTGCTTAGCCTGCTACAGCCCGGGTTCCCGGAGTCCTATTAGCCTAGTGCTACAGCCCGGATTCACACGCTGCTGACCGACACGCTCGATGTGAATCATGTATGCCTGTCCCCATAGGTTAGTGCCGCTTTGGGTTCACGACTAGCCATGTCGGCCCGGGTTCTCTGTCATATGGATGCTAGCGACACTATCATATACGTGAGCCAAAAGGCGCAAACGGTCCCGGGCCATGGTAAGGCGACACCCATGGGATACCGTGCGTGAGGCCGCAAAGTGATATGAGGAGTTACCGGCTAGATCGATGTGACTTGGAATCGGGGTCCTGACAGCGTTGGTATCAGAGCCTGACTGCCTGTAGGATTACCAAGCCAAACTGGTCGAAGTTGAGTCTAGAAATGCTTTAGTTATGTGAGGGAATTGATTGTGGAAGGGAACGTAGGCTCTTTTTACTCCTTATCCTCATGACCTTCTGATCTGAGTCATCTTATCCTTTCTACGGGGTTAAGAACTAGGTTTCTCTTCTATCTCTCAGGATGACGTGTTACTAAACTGTAGTTGCCTAGGATTGTTGAGTTAAAGCCTCAGTTCAGTTCCTACTACTTCCATATGTTCATAGCTGGCACCAGAACCTTGATATGATGTTGTTAAGTGATTATGCCACCATCTTTGCAGGTTGTCTCAAATCTTTTTGAGCAATTACAGCCGTTATGTTGTCCGAGTCATCCCAGGTTTCTAAGTAGTCTAATGCATTTGCAAATCCCTTCTTTCCATTCTCGATGTTCCTTTGGGCCAGTTTAATCACACTAATCGGTGAGTTGAGGTACTCTGTTGCCTCGACATATATGTTGGAGCTATTACTGTGACCCTAGGTGTTTTAGGGAGTCACCTAGTGATCTAGCCATGTTTTGTATCCCCAGTGTGTGATTCTGGCCATTATTCTCAAAAGCATCCCGTGATGCCATGTAGTGGTAGGTATTCTATTCATGGGTTCTTGAACCCGAGATTCACTCTACTTTACCTCTTGTTGATAGTGTTGCTAGTTCCTTTAGGATATTAGTAACCTTTGCGATAGTCCTCGAGGTTCGTGGTACATCCTTCTTCCAATTATCATGAACCATTCTTGGCAGGAGTTCTTTTGAACCAGAAGGTCACGACAGAGTGCTCTTGATGAGTTCTCCGTTCTATGTTGTGACTTTGCCAACCCTACCTTTCTGCATGGGTTATCCGGAAGAAATATGTTGAACTTGTTCGACATACTAATCTATGCATCCACAACTCAGAAAGTTATATGTACCTTTGAGTTGTCCCCCTTCCGTTTTATTCCGATCTTCATCTGTCAATTGATGGTGAGGAGTATGCATGCATTCGTGTTCATCGATGCCTAGTATTCTTGTGGTTCCTCAAGCCGTTCTATTTCAGAATGACTGGGAGAAATAAACTCCAGTACCTCATCCATATCTAGGGTTGGGTCAAAGAAGTTGTATTCCGCAGATCAAAATGCAACCCAGCTTTTGGTTCTATTCTACCCTGAAGTATTTCCCACTTTATGTCAAGAGCGTCGTGAGAATTGCACCTTCTCCTATGAATTCTTGATGCAGTGATACTTCTTGCCATCATTGTTCATTCCTCGGTTCCAGTGTTATTGTAACCAGAATGCCGGCAAGTGAGTCGTGATGTGTGAAATCAATACTCCTAGCAACTCTGTTGCTTGGTAGTTAATGGACAATATTCTCATTCTTAGCGTGTTGGTTATTGAATCATCATTCTAAGATAGTTTGTGCTACCTAATCCTTATTTCCTGGTGCACTCTTCGATCAACGAGTTAGGATTTTGCCAAACCCTTGCTCTATCGATCATATCGTCTTGCCCTGAAAAGCAAGATTGATCTCGAACTTAGTATCATATCAGTGGTTCGTGATGTTCCGATTATCTTCTCAGAACTATTATCTGGTTGTCACCTGACCGCTATGTTGAGTTCGTGATCATGTTGGTTTTCCTCCAACCACCCATTCTCCAAGAATCTGTGTTGGATACCCTTGAGCTAGTTGGTTAAGCTTAACAACAACTTGGAGAGTTGGAAGATAAAGCTTGTCTGACTTAGTTCATGTTAAGGGATATCTTTGTGTTTGTGCGTGTGTTGAAGAAAGATGATATCTTCACCAATTGGTCCTCGTGATCGGTTGTTGGATCTATTATCTTGTCCAAACCTTGATTTGAGTGTGGGCTATCGTCAAATCAAATCAGAACCAACGATGTTCGTGATGTTGTCTTACTTGCAATTGTCCCTCGAGCATACACCATTATATCTTTGGTCTGACCAATACTATCACATTGTTCACATAGTGGTGGAAGTCTAGTGATATGGAAATTCCGATGAGTTGCTGTTGAGCCCATCAGCGGCATTTTGTCTCCTCCATGATTGTGTTGAACATCCAACTAGTGTTGGAAACTTGTGTAAACGTTTCCTTCACGCCCCGTTCATGAAGTATATGTTTGGATGAAAGAAGAGACTTCCTTTGATTCACGTGCATTTGATGTAAGTTGCCGCCGTGAATTCGAGAAAGATTGTTTTTGCTTCCTTTGGAATCGTCCCAAGTCAGTCATGCACGTGCGAAGTACTCTATGGTCTGATAGACGGATCATCTTCATTCCATACATATCCCTAGCACACCAAGCCACTGATTGACTTGTTCAGGGAGAAGAAGTTCTCCATAAGAGCTAATCATATGACTTATGCAAGGACTCCGATATCCTTGATGATGGTTCCCAACCAGGACTTGGTAGTGTTTCATTGTAAGACCACCATGTGGTCATGCTTGTCTGGGACAGCGTGTTCACATGTGTTTAGCAGAACCAGCTCATGTTTTGGAGCTTACTACCATAGTCCATTTCCTGAGAATCTCGCAATGTCATCTCGTCGATTTGTGTTGCAAACTTTCATTTTGTTTCTAGACTCGATGAGTCTGGAATATCCTAACACCAACCAGATCTGAATCTCAGGCAGATATGATGGTTGGAGCACTTTCCAAGAACTATAATATTGGTCCCTCGGTAACCGGTAAAGTGGATGTCGTGGCCAACACATCCAGTCGGAAGACCTATTATTGTAGTATCTTGATTGAGTAAGTTGGCCACCTCCCCATAAGGATTACGTAGGATTTACTCCAGTAGTTATTCCTTATGGATTCCTGAGCTCCTGGAGTCTGACCTGCTACTTGATGTTCTAGATACCAAACCATTTCAATGAATGGGTTAGGCTAGCACCTCAAGGAGAACATTAGAAGCGGAGCGCTAAATGTCTCTTCGGTCGATCATCCAGATTTTGATCCCTTGGCCTCGCTAAGGTGAAATATGAGAAAGTGTTATCTTTCTTTGCATCTGCATCTTCCACCATTATTCATCATGGTAGCATGTTGTGTTGCCAGGATCCTTGACACGGATATTGGTAAAACCTTGATGAATATGGAGATGCTCAAGTTCTTGAGAGCACGCGCAAGCACTAGGATTTATCATCGGCATTAATTGGGATCCGTTCTTAGTTTCTTCGATTATGCCATAACCTTTCAAACAGTGGAATTTCTCTCTACTATTGGGTTTCTCCCCAGTTACTAGAATCATTCCTAACATTTGCATTTTGTTCCAGCTTGCACCTCCATTGTGTCATCCTACTACGGACTACCCTTCTCAGTAATTACTGATCAAGATCATCTTCAAAGTGGTCCTACCACGGGTTCCATCTATTTCCGATGATAAGCAAATCATCCATTGCGTTGTCTTCAACAAGGTAGTCCACATCATCCATCCTAGTCCGAGTATGTCATTCTTTCGAACTCCTTCCACTGATCGTTTGTGATTGCCTTAGGCTGGTATAAAGAGTTTCTATGATCTCCGAATCAAAAGTAATTCTTTTTGCCACTTAAGGGAATAATTCTGCGAGTCACCTTCCTTAAGATGTCTCGTTATGGTATCATGGCAATTATCTCGTCGCTACTTTGAAACCATGCATCATCCTACTTAAGCGTGGAATTGTTGCCCACCAAATCAAACCCCGTCGTTGTTCTTCCATCCCTCTCGATGTGTTTTGTGTCTCAACTTGAGATGTTTCAACATCTCATTCAGCGAGTTGATATTGTTTAGCTCGATCTTCGAGAAGATCAATCCTAGTTGAGTTTCTTTCCGTCATCATGCTGGATGAAGATCCCGAAAGCAAAGACGTCAAGATCAAGATGACGCAATGAATCAATATCCTCAAGAAAGACGTCTGGATCGTGAAGATTGTGTTGGTCGTGTGTTCCCTATGTCTTCTTACCTCACGACTTGAATCTCGGGACGAGATTCTTGTTTAGTGGGGGTGAGCTGTCACAGCCCTAGCTTAGTCTTGCCTATCCTTGCATAACCTCCATCCATCATGTTTACTTTTCCTCAGAAAGTTGAAATGGGGATGGCAGAAACCCCAGCACCACTTAATCCAACTAGGGTTACTAAAATATTTTTTCAATGTTGCCCTTCAAAAATGCTCATCATCTTTGTCTTGGTCTAAAACCCTTGACAAAAATGGTTCACATTTTTCTAGGACAACATTGGGTCACTGAATTAAATCTTATGCTATTTGAATTTGGGCACTTAAATACTATAAAATATTTAAAATGCCCAAATAATCCCAAACCAAAATGTTCCATGTTTGATATTTTCTAAACATTGGGCATGCACAGTTTGGTGATTTTTGAAAGTGCCTAGATATTTTTAGTAATGCCACAAACTTACAAAACAAAAGAAAAATAGAAATAAAAGAAAGAGAGAGAGAGAGAGAGAAGGCCACTGGGCCACCTACCTAACCTACCTGGCGCCACCAACCGGCCCAACACTGTAGCTGGACGGCCCAGCCCACCAGGGCTCCTCCCTGTCGTCTTCCCCCTCGCCAGGAGGACGAGCGCGTGGCCGGCGCGCACGAGCACGCGTCCGGCCACCTCCTGCTTGCTTGCCGCTGCTGGAGTCGTCCCCGAGCGCCACGCACTTCCCCTCGACCGCCTGCACCTCTCCTCTCTCCCCCTCGAGCACTCTCCCCTCCCCTGTCTTGCTCTCTTCCCCACCACCGAGCGTGCCCATCGCCGCCGCTCGCTGCCACGGCGTCCACCGGCCACCCCTCGACCCCTCTCTGTCTCCAGGAGCTCCGCCGTCGTCTACTACATCTCCTCGACGACGGAAGCAAGCCCGGATGCCCGGAAGTGTCGCCATCAAGCTCGTCCCCGCCGCCTCTGCCCGAAGATCGCCGCCGCCGTTCCGTCGTCACCAAGCCGTCCCCGAGCCCACTTAGCGTCTCATCCGACTCCTCGTGAGCTCCTCTTCCTCTCCCCTCACTCCGTGCACTCGATTTCGTCCCCTAGCTAGCTGCCCGCCGGACCCAAGAGCTCATCGTCGTCGTAGTTTCTCACCGCCGTGGCCAGGGCCACCCCAGCTTGCGCCTGAGCATGTCACCGTGTTCGCAGCACCCTTCGGTTTCCCCTCTAGTGCACCGTAGCGACGAATCCATCATCACCCGAGCTCCGGCCGCCGCCACGAGCTCGAGTCCGGCGTGCTTGCTCCACCCTTGCCCCTTCCGCTCGCACAGTTCAACGCGGACGAGTCTCCTCGTTCCGCAGATGGCCTTGTCCATCGTTTTGGACGCCGGAGGACGAATCCCGAACGCATCTGCCGTCTCTGGCCTCGCCGGCGGTGAGCCGCGGGTCAACTCCGGCGTGTTTTGACCCCAGTTGGCTGGGTTGACTCCCCCCTGACTCACTAACGCGTGGGCCCAGGCGCCTGCTTAATTAGTGTTAGGTTAGTTAGTGTTAATTAACTTAGCTAATTAGATGAGCCACTGACATGCGGGCTCTGCTCGGCTAACTAAGTTAGTTAGGGCTAATCCTATTTAGGTTAGTTAGGTTAGTCGCTGACCAGTGGGCCCAATCCAGTTAGTTAGGGCTAATTAACTTGGTTAGTTGACTGGGTCACTGACCAGTGGGTCCCACTGGTCAGGTTTGACCTGGTCGACGCCGTTGACCTGCTGACGTCACTGTGAGGTCATGCTGACGCAATAATTCCTTTCTGGAATTTAAATAAATCTTAAATGATTTATTTATTTTCAGAAAATACCCAAATCTTCTAAAAATCATAGAAATTAAACCGTAACTCCAAATAAGATAAATTATATATGAAAAATTATCAGAAAAATTCAAGGAATCTGTTTATGGCATTTTCATGCATGTCAGAACAACTTAAGGCCACTGTTTAGGACAAATACAATAAAGGGCATTTAAATAATCATATATGGAGTTGGAATTTGAATCTTATATTCAAACCAGCTTCATTTAATTGTGTTCCTAGTTGCATTAGCTCAATCAACAACATATTGCCATGTCATTATAATGCATCATGTTGTGCATTGCATTGATTGTATTCCTTCTCTATCGCCGGTATTTGTCCCCTCTCGATAGACGTGGTATCGACGCTGTGATCGTTGACACTGATGAAGACCCAATGATATCTTCAGAAGTGCCAGGCAAGCACAACCCCCTTGTTCATTGCGATACAAGCCCACTCTCTCGCTCCTGCTCTCTTTTACTGCATTTGGACAACAACAATTCAACTGTTACATGTTGCGGTAGTTGAACCCCTTTCCTCTGCATGACCTGTCATTGTCACAGTAAATAGATGAAACCCACTAGCATGAGTAGGAGTTGTTTAAGCCCTGATGTGCCTACTCATTCATGTTTTCTTGTCATGCCTGTTGTTGCTTAGAGTTGTGTCAGGTCTGATTCATCGGGGATGAATTGGAAAGTTGTGAACATGTCCTACTGTGTGTGAGCTAAGTGTGTGAACATGATTTGGTAAAGGTAGCGGTGAGAGGCCATGTAGGAGTACATGGTGGGTTGTCTCATTGCAGCCGTCCTCAGGAACTGAGTTCTGTGTCTGTGATCCATGAACAGCTACTACCACTTATGGGGATCCTTAATTGAACCTCTCGGCTTCTTAATCACCCTAGTACTCTGTCCAGGAGTTGCAACTAGTTTCTGGTGTTTGTAGGTTATGTGTTGGCGGCCGTGCGTAGCGCTGACCCCAGGGGTGGGCTATGTTGCGGTAGATACACCGTGGCCGGGCATGCCGAGCGCCCGTTTGGTGTCTCGGAACCCTGTACACATCGTTCGGGGCCGTATGTGGAAACCTCGGCCGGACTCCCTGCGGATGGAACCTGGATAGGCGATAAACCTGGACTAGAGACTTAAGTGTTTAGGTAGGCCGTGGCCGACACCCTCGTTGGGTTTCCGCTTGAAGGTTGCCGAGTACATGTCGTGTAAACGACGGTAAGTAGTGGGAGCGTGTGTGAAGAAGTACACCCCTGCAGGGTTATCATTATCTATTCGAATAGCCGGATTCCTCGGATATGGAAACTTGGACCCCTTGCATAGTTCATAGACAAGTGAAAGTGGATACTTTAAAACTCACAAGACAAGTGTGAGTGCTATGGATGGCCTTCTCATAGGGAGACGGGAGCGGATCCATAGTGGTGTATTGAATGGTGAATATGTGGACTCGTGTGTGCCACCTCAAAAGAGTTGCTTGCAGTCGTAGTTCAGGTTAGCCACTGAGTCAAAGCTGGCTTGCTGCAGTTAAACTCCACCACCCCCCTTGTTGATACCGATGCATATGTAGCTAGTTCTGATGTAAGTCTTGCTAAGTACCTTTGTACTCACGTTTGCTTAATTTATGTTTTGCAGAGAGATTTCAGTCTCGCTAGTAGTTCCGCGTGGACTTCGACATTTAGCTTGATACCTCAGCTACGATCTTGTGCCCTCGGCAGGATCAGGTAGATAGTCAGGCTTCTTAGCCTTTTTCATTTGTAGATGTCTGTTCTCAGACATGTTAAGCTTCCGCATGTGCTTTGACTTGTATGCTATGATTGTTGGGTCATGAGACCCATGTCTGTAATATCTCGCTCCTCGGAGCCTAATGAATAAATACTTGAGTTGTAGAGTTATGTTGTGATGCCATGTTGTATTTACACATATCGAGCATATTGTGTGTATGATTGAAATGCTTGGTATGTGTGGGATCCGACAATCTAGTTGTTTATCCTTGGCAGTCTCTCTTATGGGGAAATGTAGACTAGTGCTTCCATGAGCCATAGTAGTCTGCTACAGCCCGGTTCACCGGAGTCCTGTTAGCCCAGCACTACTGCTCAGGACACTTGACTGGCCGGCATGTGTTTCACTTCGTTCCTGTGTCTGTCCCTTCAGGGAAATGTCACGTGGTGACATCCGGAGTCCTGCTTAGCCTGCTACAGCCCGGGTTCCCGGAGTCCTGTTAGCCCAGTGCTACAGCCCGGATTCACACGCTGCTGACCGACACGCTCGATGTGAATCATGTATGCCTGTCCCCATAGGTTAGTGCCACTTTGGGTTCACGACTAGCCATGTCGGCCCGGGTTCTCTGTCATATGGATGCTAGCGACACTATCATATACGTGAGCCAAAAGGCGCAAACGGTCCCGGGCCATGGTAAGGCGACACCCATGGGATACCGTGCGTGAGGCCGCAAAGTGATATGAGGTGTTACCGGCTAGATCGATGTGACTTGGAATCGGGGCCCTGACACACGGCCCGATCGATCAAGCACCGAAACTACGGCACCTCCGAGTTCTAGCACACGTTCAGCTCGATGACGATCCCCGGACTCCGATCCAGCAGAGTGTCGGGGAAGAGTTCCGTCAGCACAACGGCGTGGTGGCGATCTTGATGTACTACTTTCGCAGGGCTTCGCCTAAGCACCGCTACAATATTATCGAGGACTATGGTGGAAGGGGGTGCCGCACACGGCTAAGAATATGATCACGTGGATCAACTTGTGTCTCTACGGGTGCCCCTGCCTCCGGGAGTAGGACTTCTCCCCCAATCCTAGTTGGAATAGGATTCGCCGGCCCTCTCTCTCCTTGTCCTATTCGGATTAGGGGGGAGGGGCGCGCGGCCCAGCCCTGGCTGCCTCTCCTCTTCTTCCACTAAGGCCCATATAGCTCTCGGGGTGTTCCGGTAACCTCCCGGTACTCCGGTAAAATCCCGATTTCACCCGGAACACTTCCGATATCCAAACATAGGCTTCCAATATATCAATCTTTATGTCTTGACCATTTCGAGACTCCTCGTCATGTCCGTGATCTCATCCGAGACTCCGAACAACCTTCGGTACATCAAAACGTATAAACTCATAATATAACTGTCATCGAAACCTTAAGCGTGCGGACCCTACGGGTTCGAGAACAATGTAGACATGACTGAGACACGTCTCCGGTCAATAAGCAATAGCGGGACCTGGATGCCCATATTGGTTCCTACATATTCTACGAAGATCTTTCATCGGTTAGACCGCATAACAACATACGGTGTTCCCTTTGTCATCGGTATGTTACTTGCCCGAGATTCAATCGTCGGTATCCAATACCTAGTTCAATCTCGTTACCGGCAAGTCTCTTTACTCATTCCGTAATACATCATCCCGCAACTAACTCATTAGTTGCAATGCTTGCAAGGCTTAAGTGATGTGCATTACCGAGAGGGCCCAGAGATACCTCTCCGACGATCGGAGTGACAAATCCTAATCTCGAAATACGTCAACCCAACATGTACCTTTGGAGATACCTGTAGAGCACCTTTATAATCACCCAGTTACGTTGTGATGTTTGGTAGCACACAAAGTGTTCCTATGGCACACGGGAGTTACATAATCTCATAGTCATAGGAACATGTATAAGTCATGAAGAAAGCAATAGCAACATACTAAACGATCGGATGCTAAGCTAATGGAATGGGTCATGTCAATCAGATCATTCAACTAATGATGTGATCCCGTTAATCAAATGACAACTCCTTTGTCCATGGTTAGGAAACATAACCATCTTTGATTAACGAGCTAGTCAAGTAGAGGCATACTAGTGACACTCTGTTTGTCTATGTATTCACACATGTATTATGTTTCCGGTTAATACAATTCTAGCATGAATAATAAACTTTTATCATGATATAAGGAAATAAATAATAACTTTATTATTGCCTCTAGGGCATATTTCCTTCAGTCTCCCACTTGCACTAGAGTCAATAATCTAGATTACACAGTAATGATTCTAACACCCATGGAGCCTTGGTGCTGATCATGTTTTGCTCGTGGAAGAGGCTTAGTCAACGGGTCTGCTATATTCAGATCCGTATGTATCTTGCAAATCTCTATGTCTCCCACCTGGACTAGATCCCGGATGGAATTGAAGCGTCTCTTGATGTGTTTGGTTCTCTTGTGAAACCTGGATTCCTTTTCCAAGGCAATTGCACCAGTATTGTCACAAACGATTTTCATTGGACCCGATGCACTAGGTATGACACCTAGATCGGATATGAACTCCTTCATCCAGACTCCTTCGTTTGCTGCTTCCGAAGCAGCTATGTACTCCGCTTCACATGTAGATCCCGCCACGACGCTTTGTTTAGAACTATACCAACTGACAGCTCCACCGTTTAATGTAAACACGTATCCGGTTTGCGATTTAGAATCATCTGGATCAGTGTCAAAGCTTGCATCAACGTAACTGTTTACGATGAGCTCTTTGTCACCTCCATATATGAGAAACATATCCTTAGTCCTTTTCAGGTACTTTAGGATGTTCTTGACCGCTGTCCAGTGATCCACTTCTGGATTACTTTGGTACCTCCCTGCTAGACTTATAGCAAGGCACACATTAGGTCTGGTACACATCATTGCATACATGATAGAGCCTATGGCTGAAGCATAGGGAACATCTTTCATTTTCTCTCTATCTTCTGCAGTGGTCGGGCATTGAGTCTGACTCAACTTCACACCTTGTAACATAGGCAAGAACCCTTTCTTTGCTTGATCCATTTTGAACTTCTTCAAATTCTTGTCAAGGTATGTGCTTTGTGAAAGTCCAATTAAGCGTCTTGATCTATCTCTATAGATTTTTATGCCTAATATGTAAGCAGCTTCACCGAGGTCTTTCATTGAAAAACTCTTATTCAAGTATCCCTTTATGCTATCCAGAAATTCTATATCATTTCCAATCAGTAATATGTCATCCACATATAATATCAGAAATGCTACAGAGCTCCCACTCACTTTCTTGTAAATACAGGCTTCTCCGAAAGTCTGTATAAAACCAAATGCTTTGATCACACTATCAAAGCGTTTATTCCAACTCCGAGAGGCTTGCACCAGTCCATAAATGGATCGCTGGAGCTTGCACACTTTGTTAGCTCCCTTTGGATCGACAAAACCTTCCGGTTGCATCATATACAACTCTTCTTCCAGAAATCCATTTAGGAATGCAGTTTTGACATCCATCTGCCAAATTTCATAATCATAAAATGCGGCAATTGCTAACATGATTCGGACAGACTTAAGCATCGCTACGGGTGAGAAGGTCTCATCGTAGTCAACCCCTTGAACTTGCCGAAACCCTTTTGTGACAAGTCGAGCTTTGTAGACAGTAATATTACCGTCAGCGTCAGTCTTCTTCTTGAAGATCCGTTTATTCTCAATTGCTTGCCGATCATCGGGCAAGTCAACCAAAGTCCATACTTTGTTCTCATACATGGATCCCATCTCAGATTTCATGGCTTCAAGCCATTTTGCGGAATCTGGGCTCTCCATCGCTTCTTCATAGTTCGTAGGTTCATCATGATCTAGTAGCATGATTCCCAGAACAGGATTACCGTAACACTCTGGCGCAGATCTTACTCTGGTTGATCTACGAGGTTCAGTAGTATCTTGTTCTGAAGTTTCATGATCATTATCATTAGCTTCCTCACTAATTGGTGTAGGTGTCACAGAAACAGGTTTCTGTGATGTACTACTTTCCAATAAGGGAGCAAGTACAGTTACCTCGGCAAGTTCTACTTTCCTCCCACTCACTTCTTTCGAGAGAAACTCCTTCTCTAGAAAGGATCCATTCTTAGCAACGAATGTCTTGCCTTCGGATCTGTGATAGAAGGTGTACCCAACAGTCTCCTTTGGGTATCCTATGAAGATACATTTCTTCGATTTGGGTTCGAGCTTATCAGGTTGAAGCTTTTTCACATAAGCATCACAACCCCAAACTTTAAGAAACGACAACTTTGGTTTCTTGCCAAACCATAGTTCATAAGGCGGCGTCTCAACAGATTTTGATGGTGCCCTATTTAACATGAATGCGGACGTCTCTAAAGCATAACCCCAAAACGATAGCGGTAAATCAGTAAGAGACATCATAGATCGCACCATATCTAGTAAAGTACGATTATGACGTTCGGACACACCATTACGCTGTGGTGTTCCGGGTGGCGTGAGTTGCGAAACTATTCCGCATTGTTTCAAATGTACACCAAACTCGTAACTCAAATATTCTCCTCCACGATCAGATCGTAGAAACTTTATTTTCTTGTTACAATGATTTTCAACTTCACTCTAAAATTCTTTGAACTTTTCAAATGTTTCAGACTTATGTTTCATTAAGTAGATATACCCATATTTGCTTAAGTCATCTGTGAAGGTGAGAAAATAACGATATCCGCCACGAGCCTCAATATTCATCGGACCACATACATCTGTATGTATGATTTCCAACAAATCTGTAGCTCTCTCCATAGTACCGGAGAATGGTGTTTTAGTCATCTTGCCCATGAGGCACGGTTCGCAAGTACCAAGTGATTCATAATCAAGTGGTTCCAAAAGTCCATCAGTATGGAGTTTCTTCATGCGCTTTATACCGACATGACCTAAACGGCAGTGCCACAAATAAGTTGCACTATCATTATCAACTCTGCATCTTTTGGCTTCAACATTATGAATATGTGTGTTACTACTATCGAGATTCATCAAAAATAGACCACTCTTCAAAGGTGCATGACCATAAAAGATATTACTCATATAAATAGAACAACCATTATTCTCTGATTTAAATGAATAACCGTCTCGCATTAAACAAGATCCAGATATAATGTTCATGCTCAACGCTGGCACCAAATAACAATTATTTAGGTCTAATACTAATCCTGAAGGTAGATGTAGAGGTAGCGTGCCGACCGCGATCACATCGACTTTGGAACCATTTCCTACGCGCATCGTCACCTTGTCCTTTGCCAGTGTTCGCTTAATTCGTAGTCCCTGTTTCGAGTTGCAAATATTAGCAACAGAACCAGTATCAAATACCCAGGTGCTACTGCGAGCTCTAGTAAGGTACACATCAATAACATGTATATCACATATACCTTTGTTCACCTTGCCATCTTTCTTATCCGCCAAATACTTGGGGCAGTTCCGCTTCCAGTGACCAGTCTGCTTGCAGTAGAAGCACTCAGTTTCAGGCTTAGGTCCAGACTTGGGTTTCTTCTCTTGAGCAGCAACTTGCTTGTTCTTCTTCTTGAAGTTCCCCTTCTTCTTCCCTTTGCCCTTTTTCTTGAAACTAGTGGTCTTGTTGACCATCAACACTTGATGCTCCTTTTTGATTTCTACCTCCGCAGCTTTCAGCATTGCGAAGAGCTCGGGAATAGTCTTATTCATCCCTTGCATATTATAGTTCATCACGAAGCTCTTGTAGCTTGGTGGCAGTGATTGGAGAATTCTGTCAATGACGCAATCATCTGAAAGATTAACTCCCATCTGAATCAAGTGATTATTATACCCAGACATTTTGAGTATATGCTAACTGACAGAACTATTCTCCTCCATCTTGCAGCTATAGAATTTATTGGAGACTTCATATCTCTCAATCCGGGCATTTGCTTGAAATATTAACTTCAACTCCTGGAACATCTCATATGCTCCATGACGTTCAAAACGTCATTGAAGTCCCAATTCTAAGCCGTAAAGCATGGCACACTGAACTATCGAGTAGTCATCAGCTTTGCTCTACCAGACGTTCATAACATCTGGTGTTGCTCCAGCAGCAGGCCTGGCACCCAGCGGTGCTTCCAGGACGTAATTCTTCTGTGCAGCAATGAGGATAATCCTCAAGTTACGGACCCAGTCCGTGTAATTGCTACCATCATCTTTCAACTTTGCTTTCTCAAGGAACGCATTAAAAATCAATAGAACAACAACACGGGCCATCTATCTACAATCAAACATACATAAGCAAGATACTATCAGGTACTAAGTTCATGATAAGTTTAAGTTCAATTAATCAAATTACTTAAAGAACTCCCACTTAGATAGACATCCCTCTAATCCTCTAAGTGATCACGTGAACCAAATCAACTAAACCATAACCGATCATCACGTGAAATGGAGTAGTTTTCAATGGTGAACATCACTATGTTGATCATATCTATTATATGATTCACGCTCGATCTTTCGATCTCAGTATTCCGAGGCCATATCTGTATATGCTAGGCTCGTCAAGTTTAACCTGAGTATTCTGCGTGTGCAACACTGGCTTGCACCCGTTGTAGATGGACGTAGAGCTTATCACACCCGATCATCACGTGGTGTCTGGGCACGGCGAACTTTGGCAACGGTGCATACTCAGGGAGAACACTTTTATCTTGATAATTTAGTGAGAGATCATCTTATAATGCTACCGTCAATCAAAGCAAGATAAGATGCATAAAAGATAAACATCACATGCAATCAATATAAGTGATATGATATGGCCATCATCATCTTGTGCCTGTGATCTCCATCTCCGAAGCACCGTCATGATCACCATCGTCACCGGCGCGACACCTTGATCTCCATCGTAGCATCATTGTCGTCTCGCCAATCTTATGCTTCCACGACTATCGCTACCGCTTAGTGATAAAGTAAAGCATTACAGCGCGATTGCATTGCATACAATAAAGCGACAACCATATGGCTCCTGCCGATTGCCGATAACTCGGTTACAAAACATGATCATCTCATACAATAAAATTTAGCATCATGTCTTGACCATATCACATCACAACATGCCCTGCAAAAACAAGTTAGACGTCCTCTACTTTGTTGTTGCAAGTTTTACGTGGCTGCTACGGGCTTAAGCAAGAACCAATCTTACCTACGCATCAAAACCACAACGATAGTTTGTCAAGTTGGTGCTGTTTTAACCTTCGCAAGGACCGGGCGTAGCCACACTTGGTTCAACTAAAGTTGGAGAAACTGTCACCCGCAAGCCACCTATGTGCAAAGCACGTCGGGAGAACCGGTCTCGCGTAAGCGTACGCGTAATGTCGGTCCGGGCCGCTTCGTCCAACAATACCGCCGAACCAAAGTATGACATGCTGGTAAGCAGTATGACTTATATCGCCCGCAACTCACTTGTGTTCTACTCGTGCATATAACATCAACATATAAAACCTAGGCTCGGATGCCACTGTTGGGGAACGTAGTAATTTCAAAAAAATTCCTACGCACACGCAAGATCATGGTGATGCATAGCAACAAGAGGGGAGAGTGTGATCTACGTACCCTTGTAGATCGACAACGAAAGCGTTTGGTTGATGTAGTCGTACGTCTCCACGGCCCGACCGATCAAGCACCGAAACTATGACACCTCCGAGTTCTAGCACACGTTCAGCTCGATGACGATCCCCGGACTCCGATCTAGTAGAGTGTCGGGGAAGAGTTCCGTTAGCACGACGGCGTGGTGACGATTTTGATGTACTACTCTCGCAGGGCTTCGCCTAAGCACCGCTACAATATTATCGAGGACTATGGTGGAAGGGGGCGCCGCACACGGCTAAGAATATGATCACGTGGATCAACTTGTGTCTCTAGGGGTGCCCCTGCCTCCGTATATAAAGGTTCAAGAGGAGGAGGCCGGCCGGCCATCATAGGGCGCGCCAGGAGGAGTCCTACTCCCTCCGGGAGTAGGACTTCTCCCCCAATCCTAGTTGGAATTGGATTCGCGAGGTGGGAAAAGAGGGAGAGAGAAGGAGGGGGGCGCCGGCCCTCTCCCTCCTTGTCCTATTCGGACTAGGGGGGAGGGGCGCGCAGCCCAGCCCTGGCTGCCTCTCCTCTTCTTCCACTAAGGCCCACTAAGGCCCATATAGCTCTCGGGGGGTTCCGGTAACCTCCCGGTACTCCGGTAAAATCCCGATTTCACCCGGAACACTTCCGATATCCAAACATAGGCTTCCAATATATCAATCTTTATGTCTCGACCATTTTGAGACTCCTCGTCATGTCCGTGATCTCATCCGGGACTCCAAACAACCTTCGGTACGTCAAAACGTATAAACTCATAATATAACTGTCATCGAAACCTTAAGCGTGCGGACCCTACGGGTTCGAGAACAATGTAGACATGACTGAGACACGTCTCCGGTCAATAACCAATAGCGGGACCTGGATGCCCATATTGGTTCCTACATATTATACGAAGATCTTTTATCGGTCAGACCGCATAACAACATACGTTGTTCCCTTTGTCATCGGTATGTTACTTGCCCGAGATTCGATCATCGGTATCCAATACCTAGTTCAATCTCGTTACCGGCAAGTCTCTTTACTCGTTCTGTAATACATCATCCTGCAACTAACTCATTAGTTGCAATGCTTTCAAGGCTTAAGTGATGTGCATTACTGAGAAGGCCCAGAGATACCTCTCCGACGATCGGAGTGACAAATCCTAATCTCGAAATACGTCAACCCAACATGTACCTTTGGAGACACCTGTAGAGCACCTTTATAATCACCCAGTTACGTTGTGACGTTTGGTAGCACACAAAGTGTTCCTCTGGCACACGGGAGTTACATAATCCCATAGTCATAGGAACATGTATAAGTCATGAAGAAAGCAATAGCAACATACTAAACAATCGGATGCTAAGCTAATGGAATGGGTCATGTCAATCAGATCATTCAACTAATGATGTGATCCCGTTAATCAAATGACAACTCCTTTGTCCATGGTTAGGAAACATAACCATCTTTGATTAACGAGCTAGTCAAGTAGAGGCATACTAGTGACACTCTGTTTGTCTATGTATTCACACATGTATTATGTTTCCGGTTAATACAATTCTAGCATGAATAATAAACTTTTATCATGATATAAGGAAATAAATAATAACTTTATTATTGCCTCTAGGGCATATTTCCTTCACATTGATCATCCTAGCTTGACTCCAATAAGCATATGATGACAACACCTTCCTTGTGAGTGAGCCGAACATCCCATGTATCTCCAATTGTTCCTAGAAGAACAACACAAACAAAATGGTACCCAAACTCATTGGGACCAAAGAGTTAGAGAACCAACAATACATAGGACAAACTGCACATAAAAATGTGCATATAGAAACAAAAATGAATTTCATGCACATCTCATCCAATTTGTGACTTGGTGGAGTTTCCCCTATATATTGGGTCAAAGAAAGAAAGCATGCCAAAGATACTACACGAAGTTAATATGCATGCTCAAGACTTTCAAGAACCGATACCAAATGACAAAGAAATACCAAGTGAAGAAAAGATACCAAATGAATAAATTATCACTTGGAGGATATCAATAAAAGATACATCAAGGAATGAGATATCCATTGATACCCACTAAATAAAGGATATCAAACCCCCAAAAGAGAGGATGGTTCCAAAAAAACCAAGCTCTCTACAAAGTTTCATGATGGCACAAAGTACCCAAAAGAAAGGACTTGCCTTCCACCGACACACACTTGATAAGGATCACAAGATGAGTGTTTTATAGAAAATAGGATAGCTCCCCCAAGACTAGTGCATTATAGAGAAATTTCATTTGAATACAAAATGCACAAGGTGGGATCACCACTTTCACTATATCTAGAAAACACTAGACAAGATCAAGAAAAAAACAAGATCCACAAGTGGTATGGAAGACAAAGGGAGTTGATACAATCCTTGGCAAGAGAAAAGGCAAATAAAAAGCAAAAGTCAATGTAAAGATGATTAATAAATTCTACCACAAAAGTGAGTACCAATTGTCAAAAGACAAGAAGTAAATGGAAATAGTTCCCGGTGGTAGATAGCAAGGATATCCGACGTCATCTTCACACCAAACAACAAGCAAATTGCAACTTGTAGAGCTAGCATGCCACCTAGGAACAAGATAATTTACAATATCAACTCTAGATGACAATATCTCAAATGTACACATTTTCTAGGGTAGTAATATACACATAGCATATTAATCCCCCATAATGTGATACCAATTAAAGATAGACAAGAGGCAATTAAAGGATCCAACAAGAGGTAATTAATGGACTATTTAGAATTTGAATTTCTCATGAGAAGACATACCACATAGCGACTAGATAATCTTGTAATATCAATACTAGATGGTATTCCTCATGTACACACATTTATAGGATTGTGAGGTGCACAAAGCACATCACTCCCCCACAATGGTATATTCCATTAATCTCTCACAAGAGCCAACCAAGATATGACCAAGATGCATAAAGGCTCAACGAATGACACACATGTACATGATGTGCAAACCAACACACACATACTTGATTGCTCAAGATAATCAAGTTGGAAGCACAACATATAAAAACACATGCAAGGTACAAACCAAACATGCAAAGGGGCAAGTAACTATCAATGTAGACACTTTAAGCACGAGTTACCGCATGGAGGAACATTGGATATAAGATAGAAACTTGATAATCCGAATGACTTGGCTTGAGACAATGAGAATGATGAAGTCCCCTTAATTCTTCATAATGTAGCCAAGTCTCCAATGACCTCCAAGAACACCTATTGATCAAGTATGAGCTAGTTGGTGTTGGTGTCAAAACCGGCGGATCTCGGGTAGGGGGTCCCAAACTGTGCGTCTAGGCTGGATGGTAACAGGAGGCAAGGGACACGAAGTTTTACCTAGGTTCAGGCCCTCTTGATGGAGGTAAAACCCTACGTCCTTCTTGATTGATATTGATGATATGGGTGTTACAAGAGTAGATCTACCACGAGATCGGAGAGGCTAAACCCTAGAAGCTAGCCTATGGTATGATTGTATGTTGTGATTGTTGTCCTACGGACTAAACCCATCGGTTTATATAGACACCGGAGAGGGTTAGGGTTACACAAGGTCGGTTACAAAGGAGGAGATATCCATATACGTATTGCCTAGCTTGCCTTCCACGCCAAGTAGAGTCCCATCCGGACACGAGACAAAGTCTTCAATCTTGTATCTTCATAGTCTAACAGTCCGGCCAATGGAGATAGTCCGGCTATCCGGAGACCCCCTAATCCAGGACTCCCACAGTAGCCCTTGAACCAGGCTTCAATCATGATGAGTCCGGTGCGCAGTTGTCTTCGGCACTGCAAGGCGGGTTCCTTCTCCGAATACATCACAGAAGAATTTGAATACGAGGATAGTGTCCGACCCTGCAAAATAAGTTCCACATTTCTGAAGGAAATATGCCCTAGAGGCAATAATAAAGTTATTATTTATTTCCTTATATCATGATAAATGTTTATTATTCATGCTAGAATTCTATTAACCGGAAACATAATACATGTGTGAATACATAGACAAATAGAGTGTCACTAGCATGCCTCTATTTGACTAGCTCATTGATCAAAGATGGTTATGTTTCCTAACCATAGACATGAGTTGTCATTTGATTAATGGGATCACATCATTAGGAGAATGATGTGATTGACTTGACCCATTCCGTTAGCATAGCACTTGATCGTTTAGTTTGTTGCTATTGCTTTCTTCATGACTTATACATGTTCCTATGACTATGATATTATGCAACTCCCGTTTACCAGAGGAACACTTTGGGTGCCACCAAACGTCACAACATAACTGGGTGATTATAAAGGTGCTCTACAGGTGTCTCCAAAGGTACTTGTTGGGTTGGCGTATTTTGAGATTAGGATTTGTCACTCCGATTGTCAGAGAGGTATCTCTAGGCCCACTCGATAATGCACATCACTATAAGCCTTGCAAGCATTGCAACTAATGAGTTAGTTGTGGGATGATGTATTACGAAACGAGTAAAGAGACTTGCTGGTAACGAGATTGAACTAGGTATTGAGATACCGACGATCGAATCTCGGGCAAGTAACATACCGATGACAAAGGGAACAACGTATGTTGTTATGCGGTCGGACCGATAAATATCTTCATAGAATATGTAGGAGCCAATATGGGCATCCAGGTCCCGCTATTGGTTATTGACCAGAGAGGTGTCTCGGTCATGTCTACATAGTTCTCGAACCCGTAGGGTCCACACGCTTAACGTTCATTGACAATATAGTACTACATGAGTTATGTATGTTGATGACCGGATGTTGTTCGGAATCCAGGATGAGATCACGGACATGACGAGGAACTCCGGAATGGTCTGGAGATAAAGTTTAATATATGGGATAGTAGTGTTTGATCTCTGGAAGGGTTCCGGAATTCACCGGAAGGGGTTTCGGATGTTTCCCGAAATGTTTGGGCACGAGAACACTTTATCTGGGCCAAAGGGGAAAGCCCATGAGGCTTTTGGAAAGTGCAAAAGGAAGTTTTGCAGAGACTAGAGGCTAGACGCCAGGAACCCTGGCGTCTAGGGGGTAGACGCTGGGAACCCTGGCGTCTAGCCCTGGAGTCTGAGAAGGACTCTTGCCTTTCGGGTGAAACCGACTTTGAGGAGGCTTTTACTCCAAGTTTTGACCCCAGGGCTCAACATATAAATAGAGGGGTAGGGCTAGCACCAAAGACACATCAAGAAACACCAAGCCGTGTGCCGGCAACCCCGTCCCCTCTTGTTTATCCTCCATCATAGTTTTCGTAGTGCTTAGACGAAGCCCTGCGGAGATTGTTCTTCACCAACACCGTCACCATGCCGTCGTGCTGCCGGAACTCATCTACTACTTCGCCCCTCTTGCTGGATCGAGAAGGCGAGGACGTCACCGAGCCGAACGTGTGCAGAACTCGGAGGTGCCGTGCTTTTGGTACTTGGATCGGTTGGACGTGAAGATGTACGACTACATCAACCGCATTGATATAACGCTTCCACGAACGGTCTACGAGGGTACATAGACAACACTCTCCCCTCTCGTTGCTATGCATCACCATGATCTTGCGTGTGTGTAGGATTTTTTTGAAATTACTACGTTCCCCAACAATTTCACCATAGAGAGAATAATGTTTTCGCAGATCTAATCCGCTAGCTTGTTTTGGCAACATGACGTTATGTCATGGCCCAGTGATCATTCGAACCGTTTCTTTTGACCAGCCCTGCACATAACACAAGGCAGTTTTTCGACACGTCTTGTCAAAGCAGAGATCATGTCCCCTTATTACGGGATTCTCATCAATACGGGCGTGGGTAACCCAACCGTACCATCAATTGCGGCGCTTGGGGGATAAGCGAGTTTTACCAGGCAAGTGGGGATGCTTAGTTTTGTCCACCCATATAAAGGGATAAGGATTCACCTTTCTATCCACGCCTTCTTCCTCCTCTGCTCATCTGCTCCCGCACACTCAAGCTCTAGCGCCCAAGTCCTCACTTCCATCTCAACCTTCTCCAACCATGTCCGGAGTGGGAGGCAAGTGGATGGTCTCCTCCGTCACGGAGGGAGACGTCAAGAAACTGAGGAGAGCCGGATACCTGCACGACGACATCGCGCACCGGCTCCCAGATGAGGGACAGCTTATCCCCACCCCCGAGCCCCATGAGAGGGTGGTATTCCTCACCCATTTCCTCCGCGGACTAGGATTCCCTCTCCATCCCTTCGTCCGGGGGCTCATGTTTTATTACGGCCTGGATTTCCATGATCTGGCCCCGAACTTCATCCTCAACATCTCAGCGTTCATCATCGTGTGCGAGGCCTTCCTCCGCATCAAGCCCCACTTCGGCTTATGGCTAGAGACCTTCAATGTCAAGCTGAAGGTAGTGAGCGGCCGCCAGGCGGAGTGTGGAGGCGCCATGGTGGGCAAGATGCCCAACATCACATGGCTCGAGGGCACCTTCGTGGATACCATAAAGGGGTGGCAATTGGGGTGGTTCTATATCACCGAGCCGCGCGACCCTGCATGGGTGGCGGTCCCCGAGTTCCGATCTGGCATCCCCATGCGGCTCACCTCCTGGAAAGAGAAGGTCCTGTCCTGGGGTAATTCAAAAGAGCTGACCGGACTCCAGTCATGTATTCAGAACATGGTGGACAAGAAGCTCAAGCTTGTCAACATAGTCCAGGTTATGCTCGTCCGCCGGATACTCCCGTGCCAACAACGGGAGTTTACCTTGTGGGAGTTCAATCCGGCGCAACACCGAACTCTGAACAGGCTCTTCGATACGACTCATGAAGATGCCTGGAGGGTGCTGTTCAAGAGCGCCGAGGTCCCTCCCCCTACTACTGAGGATCACGGATTCAGCACGAAGCGCCACGCCAGTGTGGTAAGTTGTTTTACCTTTCACAGGATACTTATCTTTATATAGATTAACTCTATGCGGGATCTAAATTCCCGTAATTTTGACAGGACTGGCAGAAGATGGCCGGACAGATCGACTGTCCGGCTCCCTTGCCCGAAGGCCCCGTAGATGCTCTTCTGACGAAGATGCTGACTCCGACCCCTTATAAGGTGCCGGAGAAGACCAAGAAGGCCAAAGGATCTCGAAAGAGTTCCCGACGCCAGGCATCGTCGGCCTCACCATCCGATGAATCCGCGGCGCACTCTTCCCCCGAAGACGAGGAAGAGGAAGAAGAGGCTCCCCCACCGACTAGGGGAGACAAGAAAAGGAAGGCCGCCCCAACTGGGGAGGCCGGAGGGTCCAAGAAGGGAAGGACTCTCCTTCCGGACAGCTCCACCGCCGCCGACAAAAGTGAAGTCAAGTGGTTGCCCAGGGCCAAGCCCCAGGGGAGATCGTGAGTATTCGGATATCAAAGTAACCCATAGGATTCCTTTGTTGCAATGCTTTCCCTAACGCCAAACTCAATTGTGCAGGCCGCCCCGAGCTAATATCGAGGTATCCTCGGATGGCTCACTGGGCTCGTCGGACATGGATAGCGATCCAGTCCCGACCGCCACCTCCCCTCATCCGGCCGACAATGCCGAGGTGATGTCTCAAGAGGCACCGGATCAAGGGGGATAGTCCTGGAGGCGCCTCAAGGCGACCTTCTGGACTCCAGGAGCCGAGGGGACGGGGTCCCCGAGAGCTCTGAGTTCGGCGCTCAGCCGAACACCGCGCCGGACCCTCCTACGGATCCGAGCTCGGGCAGGCAGTCCCCTTCTAAGGAGGGTGAGACGCCTTTGCCGGTGACCTCTGTCCACCCAGAGGTGCCGAACACTATGTTGGAAGCACTTCGCAGCGCTTCCATTGAGGAGGAGCACCGCACTATCATGAGTGCGGTGATCCAGAAGGTTCAGTCCGCCAAGAGCGGATTGACTGAAGCCTGTACTAGCCTTCTAATAGGCTTTGAGGTAAATGCTTTAAAATGTAGTAGAAGTGTTACCGCATAGACAGTAGCCCCTGATGCTTTGTTCGGTGTTCACAAAGAAAAGCCGAACAGAGGATCAAATAACATCGCAGGAGTCTAATATAAGTATGTCAATATGCATATGCGGGATTCGCTGCTGGTGTTCGCCGCACTAACTGCGGAGGTTGCCGTACTGAAGGAGGCCCTCGGGGGGTCCCAGAAGGAGCTCGGCCTTGCTAAGAGGCAGCTCGAGGAGAACAAGGGTAAGTAATACCCCGTCTGTAGATGAGAAAAAGGACGCGATTGCTAAATGATAGGATCATTGTATGTTTGCCAGGGGCCACGACCGAGGTGGCGACCCTGAAGCAAGCGCTGTCCCAGGCCGAAGAGAAGGCAGCCCAGGAGCGCACCGAGCGAGAGAGGCACGAGGCTCGGGTGGGCGAGGTGCAGCAAGAGCTCCAGGCTCTCGTGATGAAGCACGAGGCGTTGGAGCTTGACTTGAAGACGCGAGAGTCTGAGCTTGTCGCGGCCCGTGAGAGCACGAAGAGTGCCAAGGCCGAGGCCCAGAAGGCCCTCCAAGAGATCGACGCGATGAATAAGATAGTGGCGGGTAAGGCTTTCTATATGCAAAGCAAGCATGTAAAAGTAATTTACCGATTACTTAACCGAATCCGGAGCTCTTCAGGAGCATTCGAAGATTTTCCCTGCAGTGTGTCCGATGCCGCACAATTTTACCAGGCCGAGGATGGAAGCTCGATGGAGAAGCTGTTCTGGTCTCAGTATGCTGAGGCCGAACATCCGGTGCTAATGAGCGACCAGCTGAAGCAGATGGCCGAGCTACATAAGGCGGCCGATCAGGCCATGAAGGGCTTCATATTCCGGTTGTGGCTTGGCGGCACCCTTCCGAACAGCTTCTTCGGCCTGGTGAGGCGGCTTGTGGATGCCTACCCCCGGCTAGAGGTCGTCAAGCGACCTGTCTGCATTGAAGGTGCATGTCGGGCCTTCGCCCGTGTAAAAACGCAGTGGGTCAAGCTAGACGCCATGAAGCTGATCAAGGAGGGGCCGCCGGAGGGCAAGGAGCACCGCCACCCTGAGATGTACTACGAGGGTGTTCTGCCGGGCGCCCGTCTTATCGCGGATGAGTGTTCGCAAAATGTAATATTTGAATGAGACTTGCTCGTTTTGTCCTGTATGTATGAAAACTTGTATCGTATTCGCTATGCAACGCTTGTGTGAATTTAAAATATTACCTTCTGTTTGGCTGTTTATCCAATCTGAGAGATGGCTAGTCCTCGGCTTCTGCCCCCATGCCACGAGTGCCGGGGTGTTCGGGATAAACCTGAGCACTCTTGTTCCCATGTTTGGGTCCTTCGAGGGAGGTGCTCAGCACAACGAACAAGGCAACCGGACTAATAATGCTTTATCACTCTCACTTAGCCATAGAATTCTATAATTTTAAATTTCGGCAAAGCCCCTGGTATTCGGAAGGCCGAATTCGGGGCGCGATACACGCCTATAAGCCGGACGGAGCCGGGCCCTCGCCCTAAGCGGCATAAGTCTTTAGGGACTCGAAAAACCTCGTCGAACAGCGACCAGTCTCTCGCCTTATCATGACAGTCAGTTTTAGCTTTCTCTACTGAGGTGCTTGGCCCGGCAGAACCGGGGCACAATCACAGTAGTTCTCCTAGCGCTACCTTAGCTAATAGAGCGGAACGTAAGGTACCAAAACATAGGAGCCGGGCAAACCCAACATTTGACCAAAGACATGATTCGGAGCTGATGCATATAATGCTATAAGTTCGGGGTGCCGCACTTGTGAAAGTGTTCGGACTTTTCACACCATATTGTGGGTACATAAGCCCCTGGTGCATTGGCCGTACCAGAGTGTACGGTTGCTAGGCGTTATTAATGAACACATAGATATGTATATATATAAAAATTGCGATAATAGTTGTAATGTCATGTATTGTATATTGAAAAATTGCATTAAAGCAGAGTGATACAGATAGTGTAATAAGCAAAAGAGTAGGACTATGTCCCTTCCAAGGGCGAGCTGAGGAATTATATGAAATCTGTAATCCACTTGGGAATTCCGTAGTTGTCGGCCTCCTTGGTTGCTATATCATGTGTTCGGTAGTAGACCTGCCGGACAGTGTTTCCAGAGATTGAAGTCCTGAAAGAAAAAGAAAAATAACCAAACGGGAAGCCCCTGGTGCAGTTTAGGCCGCGTTTTAGGGCGTGCCGTAGTTGTGCCTCCCCCTCCCCATCTGTGCCCATGGTATTTTTAATGCGTAATTATGTACGCGTGGCACGAAGAACACCGTTTGGGATGGGATTGGGGTGGCCGTCGTATTACTACGCGAGCTCAGATCGTGCCAGGCGGTCTGTTTGACGATTGCCCCGAGCATGCTTGAAGGTGTCCGGGCTTTGAAATGCCGAACTGGTAGATTGCCTTGAGAGGCTTCTTTGCGCTTCTACTGCGAGGGCCGCGGTGTGCTCCTCTGTTCGGAGAGATCGCTCTGTGTTTCCATTGACTGTAATAACTCTGCGGGGTCCTGGCATCTTGAGCTTGAGGTATGCATAATGTAGTACCACATTGAATCTAGCAAATGCGGTTCGTCCGAGCAGCGCGTGATAACCACTGCGGAACGGGACTATATCAAAGATTAACTCTTCGCTTCGGAAGTTATCTGGGGATCCGAAGACCACTTCCAGTGTAATTGAGCCTGTGCAGTGGGCCTCTACGCCTGGAATGACGCCTTTAAAGGTCATTTTTGTGGGTTTTATCCTTGAGGGGTCTATACCCATTTTGCGCACTGTGTCCTGATAAAGCAGGTTCAGGCTGCTGCCGCCGTCCATAAGGACTCGAGTGAGGTGAAATCCGTCAATGATTGGGTCTAGGACCAGTGCGGCGAATCCGCCATGACGGATACTAGTGGGGTGGTCCCTGCGATCGAAGGTGATCGGACAGGAGGACCAAGGGTTGAACTTTGGGGCGACTGGCTCCAATGCATATACGTCCCTGAGCGCACGCTTCCGCTCCCTCTTGGGGATGTGGGTTGCGTATATCATGTTCACCGTCCGCACTTGCGGGGGAAACCTCTTCTGTCCTCCAGTGTGCAGCTATCGGGGTTCTTCCTCGTCATCTCTATGCGGCCGCTTGTCCTTGTTTTCGGAAATTAACTTGTCGGCCTGCTTGAACACCCAACAATCCCTGTTAGTGTGATTGGCTGGCTTGTCTGGGGTGCCGTGTATTTGACACGACCGATCGAGTATACGGTCCAAGCTGGATGGAACCGGCGTACTTTGTTTGAATGGCTTATTCCGCTGACCGGGTTTAGAGCCTTTGAATCCGGCATTGACTGCCGTATCCTCAGCATGTTCGCCGTTAATGCGGAGCTTATGCTTGTTGCGACGTGACCATTTGTTGCCGTCCTTGGTATCTGAGGTACCATGGTTCTTTGATATGTTGTTACTGCGAGCCAACCAGCTGTCTTCTCCCGCACAAGAGCGGGTCATGAGCGTCGTGAGGGCTGCCATAGATTTCGGCTTTTCCTGACCAAGGTGCCGGGCTAGCCACTCGTCTCGAATGTTGTGCTTGAAAGCCGCTAAGGCCTCCGCATCCGGACAGTCGACAATTTGATTTTTCTTTGTAAGGAACCGAGTCCAGAATTGCATGGCCGACTCTTCTGGCTGCTGAATTATGTGACTCAAGTCATCGGCGTGTGGTGGTCGCACATAAATGCCCTGAAAGTTGTCAAGGAATGCGGCTTCTAGATCTTCCCAACAGCTAATGGAGTCCGCTGGCAAGCTATTAAGCCAATGCCGCGTTGGTCCTTTGATTTTTAGTGGGAGGTACTTGATGGCATGTAAGTCATCACCGCGGGCCATGTGGATGTGGAGGAGGAAGTCCTCAATCCATACCGCGGGGTCTGTAGTGTCGTCGTATGATTCAATGTTTACAGGTTTGAAACCTTCTGGGAATTGATGTTCCATTACTTCGTCTGTGAAGCATAAGGGGTGTGTGGCGGCTCTGTATTGGGCTATATCGCGACGCAGCTTGAATGGGTCCTGCCCGCTGTGTTCAGCCCGACCGTTTTTGCTTTTACTGTATCCAACGTGACATTTATCATCTCGTAGAGTGGTGCGCCCTCATGATTCGTAGATCAATCTTGAATGCTTTGCTTTGTCCTCCAATATGTCTCGCAGGTCTGGCGTATCTCCCCATGCATTTTTATTTGAATGGCATTGGGGTGGGGGCTGAGCTTTTGGCCGGAATGCCTCTCTATCGCGGCCATGAGGTGGCCGATCAGCCATTTCATACGCTTCTTCCTCCGGTCGGAGAAGTAACCTGCGCCTTGGATAACTCTTGGAGGGACGCTCGAGTTTATATTGCTCGGCCGCGAGGACTTCAGTCCATTTGTCAGCTAGCAGATCTTGATCAGCTTGAAGCTGCTGCTGCTTTTTCTTCAGGCTATTTGCCGTGGCCATAAGCCTGCGCTTGAAGTGCTCTTGTTCGACGGGATCCTCTGGTACGGTGAATTCATCATCGCCGAGGCTTGCCTCGTCTTCAGAGGGGGCATGTAATTTTCATCCTCCTCCTCTCCGCCGGCCGCTCTCTCAGGAGAGCTGGCTCCTTCATCCTCCTGCTCTAAATCTTGCTGGAGGGGGTTGTTGTTGTCTTCGGCGCTATCCGGAGTGTTATTATCTCCTGTGCCGGTATCACCACTTTTTCTTTGGCGGGACTTAGAGCGGCGCCGCTGATGTCGGCACTTGGGTTGCTTCTTGGAGGGGTCATCGTCCGCTATCTCGTCGCCGTTGCCTTCATTGGGTGTATCCACCATGTATATGTCATACGACGAGGTGGCTTTCTAGTGCCCTATAGGTGCTAGTTCATGTTCGTCTCCTACATCGTCGTCCATACCGTTGATGTCCTCGGAGTCGAAGTCGAGCATGTCGGTTAAATCATCGACAGTGGCTATAGAGTGGGTGGTGGGTGGGCGTCGAATTTCTTCGTCGTCCGCATCCCAATCCTGTTGTCCATAATCCGGATAGGGCTCTCCTATCAAAGATAGAGACCTTAGTGAATTCAGAATGTCGCCGAAGGGCGAGTGCTGAAAGATATCCGCGACGGTGAATTCCATGATCGGCGCCCAATCGGATTCGATTGGCAGGGGCGCGGATGGTTCAGGGTCCGGAAGAGAGTCCGGCACCTTGGAGTCACGGGCTGTGCCGTCTAAACTGCAGCCCCTGAGGCGGTGTCTAGCCACCCGTCCTCGATTGGCGCAGTTGGCTCCGGGCTAAGGGTCGGAGCTGATGCGGGTGCTGCCTCTGGGGTACCGTCCGGTGGCAGAGCTAGGTCATGCCCATCGCGACAGTGCGGCACGCCCGGTTGTGGCTCGAATCCGTCGAAGATCAAGTCCCCACGGATATTGGCCGTGTAATTCAAACTTCCAAATCTGACCTAATGGCCAAGGGCGTAGCTTTCATCTGCTCCAGATGGCCAAGTGAGTTAGCCCGCAGTGCAAAGCCGCCAAATACGAAGATCTGTCCGGGGAGAAAAGTCGCACCCTGGACCACATCGCTATCGATGATAGTAGGAGCCATCAAGCCTAATGGCGACGACACAGAGGAACTCTCAATGAAAGCACCAATGTTGGTGTCAAAACCGGCGGATCTCGGGTAGGGGGTCCCGAACTGTGCGTCTAGGCCGGATGGTAACAGGAGGCAAGGGACACGAAGTTTTACCTAGGTTCGGGCCCTCTTGATGGAGGTAAAACCCTATGTCCTGCTTGATTGATATTGATGATATGGGTGTTACAAGGGTAGATCTACCACGAGATCGGAGAGGCTAAGCCCTAGAAGCTAGCCTATGGTATGATTGTATGTTGTGATTGTTGTCCTATGGACTAAAACCCTTCAGTTTATATAGACACTGGAGAGGGTTAGGGTTACACAAGGTCGGTTACAAAGGAGGAGATATCCATATACGTATTTCCTAGCTTGCCTTCCACGCCAAGTAGAGTCCCATCCGGACACGAGACAAAGTCTTCAATCTTGTATCTTCATAGTCTAACAGTCCGGCCAATGGAGATAGTCCGGCTATCAGGAGACCCCCTAATCCAGGACTCCACAGTTGGTCCCCAACCAAGTTCGGTCCTAAGAGGTTAGTCACAGTAGGCTTGGCTACCCAAATGGTTCTTTTCTTGAAACCACTTTGAGCACCAACAAATTTGGCAAACACATTGCCAACATTATCCTTCCCAAGAGAATAGATATCATCAATAATAATTGGGTTGGATAAGTTACCACTAGTGCATGAAGAGGTGAGGTGACCTTTCTCGTGACATAGGTAGCAACGTCTACTCTTCACTTTCTTCTCACTTGATTTCTCAACTTGAGAAGCATAAGCTTGAGTCTTCTTGGGAAGAGGCTTTTCTTCAACTTGAGGTTGAGCATGAGAATGTACTTGTGGCCGCTTCCCTTGTTGCTTGTCACTAATGGGTTTCTTCTTCAATGGGAAAGATCTAACATGATGTCCTTCAATTTTGCACTTGAAGCAAATAATCTTGGTCAAATTCTTGACTTGTTCTTGGCCCTTCTTCTTGATCATCTTGGACCTCTTCTTCTTATTGGAGTTGAATCCAAGTCCACCTTTGTCATTGGGGGATTTTTGCACACTCAAGATATTGTTGAGTGTGGATTTCCCTTCATGACTCTTTTCCAAGTCTTTCTTCAAAGAAGTGACTTGGGCCTTGAGCTCTTTGATTTCCTCTACATGGTTGGTCTCAACACAAGTACTAGAGGAAGTATAAGCTTCATCGTTAGAGCAACAAGGCAAGGAAAGCAATTCATCACAAGATGTACCAACATTGTGAGTAGATGAATTACAAGGACTAGCACATGGCAATATAGCATTTTGACTAGAATTAGTGCTAGTATCCACATGAGGCTCACTAGATGTTACCTTAGAAATCATGGCCTCATGAGATATCTTTAGCTCATTATGGTATACTAGAAGATCATAATGAGAGCTTGAGAGCTTTTCATGGTTTTCTTCCAATTTCCCATAATTGCTAGCAACTCAAGTTGAGCCCGAAGCTCAACATTCTCCTTCAAAATGGATGCTTCACAAGTAATAGAGTTAGTATCCCAAGCATCATCATTAGCAACAATAGGAGTGGACACCTTGGCAAGCTCTTTTAAGTAAGAAGCTTCAAGTTGAGCATGAGACTCGATGAGTTTGATGAGCTCACCCTTGATGACCCTTGAGCCATTTTTGAGGTGCTCAAAATCCTCAAGGAGTCTAGCATGAGCAACTTCAAGCATAGCATTTTTAGTTTTGAAATCATTGGCCACCTCAAGTGCTCTATCATGAGATTCCTTTATTCTAGATAATTCTATAGCAAAGGTCTCCTCAAGAGATTCGGATGAGGTTTGTTCATGTTCAAGAGCTTGAGATAGCTCCGTGATCTCATTTGCGTAATCATGCTCGTGAGCTTCCATTTTCTCAATGGTGACCTCATGCTCCTCTAGATGAGATTCCAACTCCTCAATGATGGCAATAGACATGATTTCCATGAAGTTGGAACGAGCAAGTTTATTTTTGTGAAGAGCTTTAAAAATCATTTCCCCCTTAGTTTTTAAGGAGGCAACATTATCATTCTCTTCATCATAATCAACATCATCATCACTCTTGCCATCATCACAAGATATATTGGGATTCAAAGTTGGAGATACCTTTGAAGCCTTGGCCATAAGGCAAAATGCAATAGATGATGATGTAGGATCCGTTGAAGCACCATTCAAGACCACATCTTGTTCCATGGGGTGTTGGGTTTCCTCTACATTGTTAGAACAACAATTCGAGGACATATATGCATTTTTATCATGGAAACAAGACATAGTAAACATATCATCATGAGATTTAGTTAAGCAATTTCTGCATGATATGCAAGGACTATCAACACAAGCATGTGAAACATTTGGAGTGCTCGAAGTGTTAAAGCCCAAATAAGGATCATTGCAATAAGATAGTGATGAAGGATCATCCACAATAAACATACTATCATCATTGCAATGACCAACACTACTCACCATATCATTACCTTGTGGCAAACCACATGTAGGTGAAGTAGAAGAAGTTGAGAAGACTATACGGCCGGATGTGGAGGGAAAACAATCATCCCCACAAAACTTGGACATGCCATATTTATCTTGAAGCTTTGTCCACAACTCATGAGCATCCTGGAATGGCATGAGTTGAAATATAACTACATTGCTCAAAGGATCGAAAAGCACATTAGAAGCTTGAGCATTGAGATAAGAGTTTTTCTCATCCTCTAAAGATAATCTTTGGGGATCCTTTGGAGGAGAAAAAACACATATCTACAATTCGCTCTAAATTTGGGTCCATTACCCTAAAGAGATTAAGCATGTGAATTACCCAAACATCAAAATTTGTGCCATCGAAACTAAGAGTGTCAGAGAATCCTAATCCCCTAGTCGACATCTTTACTCTCTAGGAGGTAAAGCCTAATAAAGAGAGACGAGGCTCTGATAACAATTGAAAGATCGATGATGTCGCCTAGAGGGGGGGGGTGAATAGGCGCTTTAAAATAATTACAGTTTAGGCTTGAACAAATGCGGAATAAACCTAGCGGTTAATTTGCTATGCACAAAACCTAAAACAACTAGGCTCACATATGTGCACCAACAACTTATGCTAAGCAAGGTAAGCAACTATGTGATAGCAAGATATATGACAAAGAACAATATGACTATCACAAAGTAAAGTGCATAAGTAAAGGGCTCGGGTAAGAGATAACCGAGGCACGCGAAGACGACAATGTATCCCGAAGTTCACACCCTTGCGGATGCTAATCTCCATTTGGAGTAGTCTGGAGGCACAATGCTCCCCAAGAAGCCACTAGGGCCACCGTAATCTCCTCACGCCCTCGCACAATGCAAGATGTCGTGATTCCACTAAGGGACCCTTGAGGGCGGTAACCGAACCCGTACAAATGGCAACCCTTGGGGGCAGTCACTGAACGCGTACACTTTGGCAACCCTTGGGGGCGGTCATCGGTACCCGTCAAATTGCTCGGGGCGATCTCCACAACCTAATTGAAGACCCCGACGCTTGCCCGGAGCTTTACACCACAATGATTGAGCTCCGGACACCACCAACTGTCTAGGGCGCCCAAACACCCAAGAGGAACAAGCTCAAGGGTACCAAGCACCCAAGAGTAATAAGCTTCCCAACTTGTAACTTCCACGTATCACCGTGGAGAACTCAAACCGATGCACAAATGCAATGGCAAGGGCACACAGAGTGCCCAAATCCTTCTCTCTCAAATCCCACCAAAGCAACTAATGCTAGGGAGGAAAGTGAGAGGAAGAACAAGAAGGAGAACACCAAGAACTCCAAGATCTAGATCCAAGGGGTTCCCTCACACAGAGGAGAAAGTGATGGGTGAAAGTGTGGATCTAGATCTCCTCTCTCTTTTCCCTTAAAAACTAGCAAGAATCCATGGAGGGAGTGAGAGTTAGCAAGCTCAAAGAAGGTTAACAATGGAGGCAAAAACAAGCTCAAGAGATGGGGAACCATTGGGGAAGAAGACCCCCTTAAATAGGTCCCCACGAATTTGCCCGTTATGTATAGAACAAGATAGGAGCGGTACAACCTCTATGAGCACCGGTACAACCGGTAACAGGCAATAAGCGGTACAACCGGCCCACAACCGCCCAACAACCGCACCACAACAGAGACCAGTCCGGTGGTAGAGCGGTACATGAACGGTACAACCTCCGGACCAATTCTGGAGCAGTACAACCGCTCCAAACACCGGTTGTACCGGTCAAGCGGTACAACCTCTCCATGGGGCGGTACAACCTCTGTGTGTAAAACAGGCAATATCAAAACTGCCACAACTTTCGCATACGAGCTCCGAATGCAACGAAACCAAGTTTGTTGGAAAGCTAAAGACAAGAGATAACACAAACTTGAGATAAATAACAATAAGAAGCAAATGAGAAAAGGACCATAATAAAATGGTGAGAACCCTTCCTCGGAAAAGATCGGTAAAACCTCTAACACCGAAAACATCATAGAAGATGTATGCGAACTCCGTTTTCGATGAACTCAAGCTTGTCATCAAGATGACCATAAGCTCTAAGACTCAAAAGTGGAACCAAACAAGAACCAAGAAAGATGATGCAAGGATGGAATGGTTTGAGCTCTCGACGAATGATACGATCAAGCTACTCCCTAGAGAGCCCCCCCTTGATAGTACGGCAATCGATCCTACAACCCGGTCTCCCAACTACCACTATGAGACCGGTAAAATAGAAAACCTATCAAGGGAAAACCTTTGCCTTGCACATAGTCCACTTGAGCTAGATGATGACGATCTTGACTTCCTCAAGTTGGACCACTTTTCTTGATTGTGTTGGCTCGATGAAGACTAGTTAATTGCTCCCCATACTCCACTATGGGTGAGTCACTCTTTGGCACATCTTCACAATTCCATTGACACCACAATGGACGGCAAGCTTCAAGCTTGATTGCTCCCCCATACTCCATTATGGGTGAGCCACTCTTCGAGTTGCTCCACTTGAACTTGTACACTGCAAACTTGATGACGATCACCACTTGATGTCATCCTCCATGGGTTGTATGAGATCTTCCTCTTGACGCAAGACCATGGAAACATACCTAACCCCACAGAGAACTCTCACATAGACCATGGGTCAGTACACAAAGCGTAATGGACAATGCTTACCATACCATGGGATCACTTGATCCCTCTTGGTACTTCTTCTACGCTTTGTGAGTTGATCAACTTGATTCACTCTTGACTTAGTCTTGATCAACATTGAATCTTTCCAACTCTCTTCATTTGGATGATGTCTTGAAGGTAAACATGAATGATCACACAATCTTCTTCTTCAAGACATGCTTGCAATAAGCTCAACTCACACATGACCAATCTTTGGATAATTCCTTGGAAAGCACTTTGGCCATCTCAACTCACACATGACCAATTTTGGATAATTCCTTGAAAAGCACTTTGGCCATCTCATAAACTCCTTGAAACCAACACATGGACTTCAAGACAATCCTATGGACAAATCCTTCAAATATAACTCAAGGTAACCGTTAGTCCATAGAGATTGTCATCAATTACCAAAACCACACATGGGGGCACCGCATGTCCTTTCACCTACGTACCCCCAAACGATCAGATATGGAGCCAAAACCCTAATTCCACCGCCGTAACTTTCTGTATCCACGAGATCCCATCTTGGGGCCTGTTCCGGAGCTCCGCCGGAGGGGGCATCGATCACAGAGCGCTTCTACATCAACACCATAGCCTCTCCGATGAAGTGTGAGTAGTTTACCTCAGACCTTTGGGTCCATAGTTATTAGCTAGATGGCTTCTTCTCTCTTTTTGGATCTCAATAGAAGTCCTCCCCCTCTCTTGTGGAGATCTATTCGATGTAATCTTCTTTTGCGGTGTGTTTGTTGAGACCGATGAATTATGGGTTTATGATCAAGTTTATCTATGAATAGTATTTGAATCTTCTATGAATTCTTTTATGTATGATTGGTTATCTTTGCAAGTATCTTCGAATTATCATTTTGGTTTGGCCTACTAGATTGATCTTTCTTGCAATGGGAGAAGTGCTTAGCTTTGGGTTCAATCTTGCGGTGTCCTTTCCCAGTGACAGTAGGGGTAGCAAGGCACGTATTGTATTGTTGCCATCGAGGATAACAAGATGGGGTTTTCATCATATTGCATGAGTTTATCCCTCTACATCATGTCATCTTGCTTAAGGCGTTACTCTGTTCTTATGAACTTAATACTCTATATGCATGCTGGATAGCGGTCGATGTGTGGAGTAATAGTAGTAGATGCAGGCAGGAGTCGGTCTACTTGTCTTGGACGTGATGCCTATATA
This sequence comes from Triticum monococcum, assembly GCA_034509565.1. Classification (NCBI taxonomy): domain Eukaryota; kingdom Viridiplantae; phylum Streptophyta; class Magnoliopsida; order Poales; family Poaceae; genus Triticum; species Triticum monococcum. Next base: position 581,787,547 of record CM067843.1, read on the forward strand.
CATGATCATACCTAGATATTCTCATAACTATGCTCAATTCTGTCAATTGCTCAACAGTAATTTGTTCACCCACCGTAAAATACCTATGCTCTTGAGAGAAGCCACTAGTGAAACCTATGGCCCCCGGGTCTATCTTCATCATATTAAATCTTCCAACACTTAGTTATTTTCATTGCTTTTATTTTACTTTGCATCTTTATCATAAAAATACCAAAAATATTATCTTATCATATCTATCAGATCTCACTCTCGTAAGTGACCGTGTAGGGATTGACAACCCCTTATCGCGTTGGTTGCGAGGATTTATTTGTTTTGTGTAGGTGCGAGGGACTCGCGCGTAGCCTCCTACTGGATTGATACCTTGGTTCTAAAAAACTGAGGGAAATACTTAGGCTACTTTGCTGCACCACCCTTTCATCTTCAAGGGAAAACCAACGCAAGTGCTCAAGAGGTAGCAAGAAGGATTTCTGGCACCATTGCCGGGGAGGTCTACGCAAAAGTCAACATACCAAGTACCCATCACAAACCCTTATCTCCCGCATTACATTATTTGCCATTTGCCTCTCGTTTTCCTCTCCCCCACTTCACCCTTACCATTTTATTCGCCCTCTCTCTCTATCCTCCCTCTCTTTCTCTATTTGCCTCTTTTTGCCCGTTCCTCGTTTGCTTGTGTGTTGGATTGCTTGCTTGTCACGATGGCTCAAGATAACACTAAATTGTGTGACTTTACCAATACCAACAACAATGATTTTATTATCACTCCGATTGCTCCTCTTACCGATGCTAAATCTTGTGAAATTAATGCTGCCTTGCTAAATTTTGTCATGAAAGATCCGTTTTTCGGCCGTCCTAGTGATGATGTCGCTACCCATCTAAATAGCTTCGTTGATTTGTGTGATATGCAAAAGAAGAAACATGTTGATAATGACATTGTTAAATTGGAGCTATTTCCTTTTTCGCTTAGAGATCGTGCTAAAGCTTGGTTTTCGTCTTTGCCTAAAAATAGTATTGATTCTTGGAATAAGTGCAAAGATGCTTTTATCTCTAAGTATTTTCCTCCCACTAAGATCATCTCTCTTAGAAACGATATTATGAATTTAAAGTAACTTGATCATGAACATGTTGCACAAGCTTGGGAGAGGATGAAATTAATGATACGTAATTGCCCTACTGCTACCTCTCGAGCACTGCGTTGGATTTCCTTGAAGAGGAAAGGATGATGCAGCAAAGTAGCATAAGTATTTCCCTCAGTTTTTGAGAACCAAGGTACCAATCCAGTAGGAGGCTATGCGTGAGTCCCTCGTACCTGCACAAAACAAATAACTCCTCGCAACCAACGCGATAAGGGGTTGTCAATCCCTTCATGGTCACTTACGAGAGTGAGATCTGATAGATATGATAGGATAATATTTTTGGTATTTTTGTGATAAAGATGCAAAGTAAAATAAAAGCAAAGTAAAAAGCAAAGGAAATAACTAAGTATTGGAAGATTAATATGATGAAGATAGACTCGGGGGCCATAGGTTTCACTAGTGGCTTCTCTCAAGAGGATAAGTATTTTACGGTGGGTGAATGAATTACTGTTGAGCAATTGACATAATTGAGCATAGTTATGATAATATCTAGGTATGATCATGTATATAGGCATCACGTCCGAGACAAGTAGACCCACTCCTGCCTGCATCTACTACTATTACTCCACTCATCGACCGCTATCCAGCCTGCATCTAGAGTATTAAGTTCATGAAAACAGAGTAATGCCTTAAGCAAGATGACATGATGTAGAGGGATAAATTCATGCAATATGATAAAAAAAACCATATTGTTATCCTCGATGGCAACAATACAATATGTGCCTTGCTGCCCTACTATCACTAGGAAAGGACACCGCAAGATTGAACCCAAAGCTAAGCACTTCTCCCATTGCAAGAAAGATCAATCTAGTAGGCCAAACCAAACTGATAATTCAAAGAGACTTGCAAAGATAACCAATCATACATACAAGAATTCAGAGAATATTCAAATATTGTTCATAGATAATTTGGATCATCAACCCACAATTCATCGATCTCAACAAACACACCACAAAAAGAAGATTACATCGAATAGATCTCCACAAGAGAGGGGGAGAACATTGTATTGAGATCCAAAAAGAGAGAAGAAGCCATCTAGCTAATAACTATGGACCCGAAGGTCTGAGGTAAACTACTCACACTTCATCGGAGAGGCTATGGTGTTGATTTAGAAGCCCTCCGTGATGGATGCCCCCTCCGGCGGAGCTCCGGAACAGGCCCCAAGATGGGATCTCGTGGATACAGAAGGTTGCGGTGGTGGAATTAGGTTTTTGGCTCCGTATCTGATCGTTTGGGGGCACGTAGGTATATATAGGAGGAAGGAGTATGTTGGTGGAGCAACAGGGGGCCCACGAGGGTGGAGGGCGCGCCTAGGGGGGCGGGGTAGGCGCGCCCCCCTACCTGATGGCTTCCTCCTTTATTTCTTGACATAGCGTCCAAGTCTCCTAGATTATGTTCGTTCCGAAAATCACGTTCCCGAAGGTTTCATTCCGTTTGGACTCCATTAGATATTCCTTTTCTGCGAAACTCTGAAATAGGCAAGCAATTCTGGGCTGGGCCTCCGGTTAACAGGTTAGTCCCAAAAATAATATAAAAGTGGATAATAAAGCCCAATAATGTCCAAAACATTATATAATATAGCATGGAGCAATCAAAAATTATAGATACGTTGGAGACGTATCAAGCATCCCCAAGCTTAATTCATGCTCGTCCTCGAGTAGGTAAATGATAAAAAAGATAATTTTGATGTGGAGTGCTACTTGGCATAATTTTAATGTAATTCTTCTTAATTGTGGTATGAATATTCAAATCTGAAAGATTCAAGATAAATGTTCATATTGACATAAAAATAATAATACTTCAAGCATACTAACTAAGCAATTATGTCTTCTCAAAATAACATGGCCAAAGAAAGTTCATCCCTACAAAATCATATAGTTTAGTCATGCTCCATTTTCGTCACACAAGAATGCTCTCGTCATGCACAACCCCAATGACAAGCCAAGCAATTGTTTCATACTTTAGTAATCTCAAACCTATAAACTTTCACTCAATATATGAGCGCGAGTCATGGACATAGCACTATGGGTGGAATAGAATATGATGATGGGGTTTATGTGGAGAAGACAAAAAAGGAGAAAGTCTCACATCAACGAGGCTAATCAATGGGCTATGGAGATGCCCATCGATTGATGTTAATGCAAGGAGTAGGGATTACCATGCAACGAGTGCACTAGAGCTATAAATGTATGAAAGCTCAACAAAAGAAACTAAGTGGGTGTGCATCCAACTTGCTTGCTCACGAAGACCTAGGGCACTTGAGGAGGCCCATTGTTGGAATATACAAGCCAAGTTCTATAATGAAAAATTCCCACTAGTATATGAAAGTGACAAAACAAAAGACTCTCTATCATGAAGATTATGTTGCTACTTTGAAGCACAAGTGTGGCAAAGAATAGTAGCATTGTCCCTTCTCTCTTTTTCTCTCTTTTTTGGGCCCTCTCTTCTTTTTTATGGCCTTTCTCTCCCCCTTTTTTAATTCCTCACTTGGGACAATGCTTTAGAAAATGATGATCATCACACTTCTATTTATTTACAACTCAATGATTACAACTCGATGCTAGAACAAAAGATGACTCTATATGAATGCCTCTGGCGGTGTACCGGGATATGCAATGAACCAAGAGTGACATGTATGAAAGAATTATGAATGGTGGCTTTGCCACAAATACTATGTCAACTACATGATCATGCTAAGCAATATGACAATGATGAATGTGTCATGATAAACAGAATGGTGGAAAGTTGCATGGCAATATATCTCGGAATGGCTATGGAAATGCCATAATAGGTAGGTATGGTGGCTGTCTTGTGGAAGATATAATGAGGTTTATGTGTGAAAGAGCGTATCGTATCACGGGGTTTGGATGCACCGGCGAAGTTTGCACCAACTCTCAATGTGAGAAAGGGCAATGCACAATACCGAAGAGGCTAGCAATGATGGAAGGGTGAGAGTGCGTATAATCCATGGACTCAACATTAGTCATAAAGAACTCACATACTTATTGCAAAAATCTACAAGTCATCGCTCGTCCTTATTGACATGTATGAAACCAAGCACTACGCGCATGCTCCTAGGGGGATAGATTGGTAGGAAAAGACCATCGCTCGTCCCCGGCCGCCACTCATAAGGAGGACAATCAAAGAACACCTAATGTTTCAAATTTGTTACATAACGTTTACCATACGTGAATGCTACGGGACTTGCAAACTTCAACACAAGCATTTCTTAAATTCACAACTACTCAACTAGCATGACTTTGATATTGTTACCTCCATATCTCAAAACAATCATCAAGCATCAAACTTCTCTTAGTATTCAAAACACTCATAAGATTTTTTTACTAATATTGAATACCTAGAATATTAGGATTATTTAAGCAAATCACCATGCTATTTAAGACTCTCAAAATAATCTAAGTGAAGCATGAGAGATCAATAGTTTATATAAAACAAATCCACCACTGTGCTCTAAAAGATATAAGTGAAGTACTAGAGCAAAACTATATAACTCAAAAGATATAAGTGAAGCACATAGAGTATTCTAACAAATTCCAAATCATGTATGGCTCTCTCAAAAGGTGTGTACAGCAAGGATGATTGTGGTAAACTAAAAAGCAAAGACTCAAATCATACAAGATGCTCCAAGCAAAACACATAACATGTGGTGAATAAAAATATAGCTCCAAGTAAAGTTACCGATGGAAGTAGACGAAAGAGGGGATGCCTTCTGGGGCATCCCCAAGCTTTGGCTTTTAGGTGTCCTTAGATTATATTGGGGGTGCCATGTGAATCCCCAAGCTTAGGCTCTTGCCACTCCTTGTTCCATAATCCATCAAATCTTTACCCAAAACTTGAAAACTTCACAACACAAAACTTAAAGTAGAAAATCTCGTGAGCTCCGTTAGCGAAAGAAAACAAAAGACCACTTCAAGGTTCTGTAATGAACTCATTATTTATTTATATTGGTGTTAAAACTACTGTATTCCAACTTCTCTATGGTTTATAAACTATTTTACTAGCCATAGATTCATCAAAATAAGCAAACAACACACGAAAAACAGAATCTGTCAAAAACAGAACAGTCTATAGAAATCTGTAACTAGCGCAAGATCTGGAGCCCCAAAAATTCTAAAATAAATTCCTGGACGTGAGTAATTTATCTATTAATCATCTTCAAAAATAATTAACTAAATAGCACTTTCCAAATAAAAACGGCAGCAGTTCTCGTGAGCGCTAAAGTTTCTGTTTTTTACAGCAAGATAACAAGACTTTCCCCAAGTCTTCCCAGCGGTTCTACTTGGCACAAACACTAATAAAACACACAAAAAAACACAACCAAAACATAGGCTAGGTAAATTATTTATTACTAAATAGTAGCAAAAATCAAGGAATAAAAATAAAATTGGGTTGCCTCCCAACAAGCGCTATCGTTTAACGCCCCTAGCTAGGCATAAAAAGCAAGGATAGATCTAGGTATTGCCATGTTTGGTAGGCAATCCATAAGTGGCTCTCATAATAGATTCATAAGGTAATTTAATTTTCTTTCTAGGAAAGTGTTCCATGCCTTTCCTTAACGGAAATTGGAATCTAATATTTCCTTCCTTCATATCAATAATTGCACCAATCGTTCTAAGGAAAGGTCTACCAAGGATAATAGGACATGAAGGATTGCAATCTATGTCAAGAACAATAAAATCTATGGGAACATAATTCCTATTTGCGACAATAAGAACATCATTGATTCTTCCCATTGGTTTGTTAATAGTGGAATCCGCAAGGTGCAAGTTTAAAGAGGAATCATCAAAATCACGGAAACCTAACAAATCACACAAAGTCTTTGGAATCGTGGAAACACTAGCACCCAAATCACATAAAGCATAAAACTCATGATCTTTAATATTAATTTTAATAGTTGGTTCCCACTCATCATAAAGTTTTCTAGGGATAGAAAATTCCAACTCAAGTTTTTCTTCATAAGATTGCATCAAGGCATCAACGATATGTTTAGTAAACGCTTTATTTTGACTATAAGCATGAGGAGAATTTAGCACAGATTGCAACAAGGAAATAGAATCAATCAAAGAGAAATTTTCATAATTAAATTCCTTGAAATCCAAAATAGTGGGTTTAGCAACATCTAGGGTTTTAATTTCTTCAATCCCACTTTCATCAAATTTAGCATCAAGATCTAAAAACTCTGAATTTTTGGAACGCCTTCTAGGTAAAGGTGGATCATATTAAGTCCCATCATTATCAGGATTCATATTGCAAAACAAAGATTTAACAGGGGACACATGAATAACTTTTAGATCTTCATCTTTATTTTCATAGGAACTAGAAGAACACGCTCTTATAAAGGCATCTTTCTTAGCACGCATCCTAGCGGTTCTTTCTTTGCACTCATCAATGGAAATTCTCATGGCTTTGAGAGAATCATTGATATCATGCTTAGGAGGAATAGACCTAAGCTTTAACGAATCAACATCAAGAGAAATTCTATCAACGTTCCTAGCCAAATCATCAACTTTAAGCAATTTCTCTTCAAGCAAAGCATTGAAATTCTTTTGCGAATTCATAAATTCCTTAACACTATTCTCAAATTCAGAGGGCATCTTATTGAAATTTCCATAAGAGTTGTTGTAGGAATTTCCATAATTATTAGAGGGATTACTAGGATAAGGCCTAGGATTAAAGTTTCCTCTATACGCGCTGTTACCAAAATTATTCCTACCAACAAAATTCACATCCATAGATTCATTATTGTTCTCAATCAAAGTAGACAAGGGCATAACATTAAGATTAGAAGAAACACTCTTACTAGCAAATAATTTCATAAGTTCATCCATCTTTCCACTCAACACATTAATTTCTTCTATCGCACGCACCTTTATATTAGTAGATCTTTCAGTATGCCATTGAGAATAATTAACCATAATATTATCTTTGAGTTTAGTAGCTTCTCCTAAAGTGATTTCCATAAAAGTGCCTCCCGTGGCCGAATCTAAAAGATTTCTAGAAGCAAAATTCAATCAGGCATAAAAAATTTGTATAATCATCCACAAATTCAAACCATGAGTAGGGCAATTACATATCATTAATTTCATCTGCTACCAAGCTTGTGCAACATGTTCATGATCAAGTTGCTTAAAATTCATAATATCGTTTCTACGGGAGATGATCTTAGCGGGAGGAAAATACTTAGAGATAAAAGCATCTTTGCACTTGTTCCAAGAATCAATACTATTTTTAGGCAAAGACGAAAACCAAGCTTTAGCATGTTCTCTAAGCGAAAAAGGAAATAGCTTCAACTTAACAATATCGTTGTCCACATCTTTCTTCTTTTGCATATCACACAAATCAGCGAAGCTATTTAGATGGGTAGCGGCATCTTCACTAGGAAGGCCGGAAAAAGGATCTTTCATGACAAGATTCAGCAAAGCGGCATTAATTTCACAAGATTCAGCATCGGTAAGAGGAGCAATCAGAGTGCTAATAAAATCATCGTTGTTGGTATTGGTAAAGTCACACAATTTAGTGTTATCTTGAGCCATCATGACAAGCAAGCAATCCAACACACAAGCAAACAAAAAGCAAGTGGGCAAAAAGAGGCAAATAGAGAAAGAGAGGGAGGATAGAGAGAGAGGGCGAATAAAATGGCAAGGGTGAAGTGGGGGAGAGGAAAATGAGAGGCAAATCGCAAATAATGTAATGCGGGAGATATGGGTTGTGATGGGTACTTGGTATGTTGACTTTTGCGTAGACTCCCCGGCAACGGCGCCAGAAATCTTCTTGCTACCTCTTGAGCACTGCGTTGGATTTCCTTGAAGAGGAAAGGATGATGCAGCAAAGTAGCGTAAGTATTTCCCTTAGTTTTTGAGAACCAAGGTATCAATCCATTAGGAGGCTTCCCGCGAGTCCCTCGTACCTGCACAAAACAAATAACTCCTCGCAACCAACGCGATAAGGGGTTGTCAATCCCTTCACGGTCACTTACGAGAGTGAGATGTGATAGATATGATAGGATAATATTTTTGGTATTTTTGTGATAAAGATGTAAAGTAAAATAAAATCAAAGTAAAAAAGCAAAGGAAATAACTAAGTATTGGAAGATTAATATGATGAAGATAGACCCGGGGGCCATAGGTTTCACTAGTGGCTTCTCTCAAAAGCATAAGTATTTTACGGTGGGTGAACAAATTACTATTGAGCAATTGACAGAATTGAGCATAGTTATGAGAATATCTAGGTATGATCATGTATATAGGCATCACGTCCGAGACAAGTAGACCGACTCCTGCCTGCATCTACTACTATTACTCCACTCATCGACCGCTATCCAGCATGCATCTAGAGTATTAAGTTCATGAAAACAGAGTAACGCCTTAAGCAAGATGACATGATGTAGAGGGATAAATTCATGCAATATGATAAAAACCCCATCTTGTTATCCTCGATGGCAACAATAAAATACGTGCCTTCCTGCCCCTACTGTCACTAGGAAAGGACACCGCAAGATTGAACCCAAAGCTAAGCACTTCTCCCATTGCAAGATAGATCAATCTAGTAGGCCAAACCAAACTGATAATTCGAAGAGACTTGCAAAGCTAACCAATCATACATAAAAGAATTCAGAGAAGATTCAAATATTGTTCATAGATAATCTTGATCATAAACCCACAATTCATCAGTCTCAACAAACACATCGCAAAAAGAATATTGCATCGAATAGATCTCCACAAGAGAGGGGGAGAACATTGTATTGAGATCCAAAAAGAGAGAAGAAGCCATCTAGCTAATAACTATGGACCCAAAGGGACAATGCTACTATCCGTTTACCACACTTGTGCTTCAAAGTAGCACCATGATCTTCATAATAGAGAGTCTCCTATGTTATCACTTTCATATACTAGTGGGAAATTTTCATTATAGAACTTGGCTGGTATATTCCAATGATGGGCTTCCTCAAAATGCCCTAGGTCTTCATGAGCAAGCAAGTTGGATGCACACCCACTTAGTTTCTTTTTGAGCTTTCATATACTTATAGCTCTAGTGCATCTGTTGCATGGCAATCCCTGCTCACTCACATTGATATCTATTGATGGGAATCTCCATAGCCCGTTGATACGCCTAGTTGATGTGAGACTATCTTCTCCTTTTTGTCTTCTCCACAACCACCATTCTATTCCACCTAAAGTGCTATATCCATGGCTCACACTCATGTATTGTGTGAAAATTGAAAAAGTTTTGAGAATCTCAAAAGTATGAAACAATTGCTTGGCTTGTCATCGGGGTTGTGCATGATTTAAATACTTTGTGTGGTGAAGATAGAGCATAGCCAGACTATATGATTTTGTAGGGATAACTTTCTTTGGCCATGTTATTTTGAGAAGACATAATTGCTTAGTTAGTATGATTGAAGTATTATTATTTTAAGATAAAAGTTTAATATTGACATAAAAATAATAATACTTCTAGCATACTAACAAAGCAATCATGTCTTCTCAAAATAACATGGCCAAAGAAAGTTATCCCTACAAAATCATATAGTCTGGCTATGCTCTATCTTCACCACACAAAGTAGTTAAATCATGCACAACCCCAATGACAAGCCAAGAAATTGTTCCATACTTTTGACATTCTCAAACTTTTTCAATCTTCACGCAATACATGAGCGTGAGCCATGGATATAGCACTATATGTGGAATAGAATGATGGTTGTGGAGAAGACAAAAAAGGGAGAAGATAGTCTCACATCAACTAGGTGTATCAACGGGCTATGGAGATGCCCATCAATAGATATCAATGTGAGTGAGTAGGGATTGCCATGCAACGGATGCACTAGAGCTATAAGTATATGAAAGCTCAACAAAAGAAACTAAGTGGGTGTGCATCCAACTTGCTTGCTCATGAAGACCTAGGGCATTTTGAGGAAGCCCATCATTCGAATATACAAGCCAAGTTTTATAATGAAAAATTACCACTAGTATATGAAAGTGACGAAATGAGAGACTCTCTATCATGAATATCATGGTGCTACTTTGAAGCACAAGTGTGGTAAAGGATAGTAACATTGTCCCTTCTCTCTTTTTCTCTCATTTTTGGGCCTTTTCTCTCTCTTTTTATGGCCTCTTTTCTTTCCTTTTTTTTATTTTTCGTCCAGAGTCTCATCCCGACTTGTGGGGGAATCATAGTCTCCATCATCCTTTCCTCACTGAGACAATGCTCTAATAATGATGATTGTCGGTGTCAAAACCGGCTGATCTTGGGTAGGGGGTCCCGAACTATGCGTCTAAGGCGGATGGTAACAGGAGGCAGGGGACACAATGTTTTACCCAGGTTCGGGCCCTCTTGATGGAGGTAAAACCCTACGTCCTGCTTGGTTTATTCTTGATGATATGAGTATTACAAGAGTTGATCTACCACGAGATCGGAGAGGCTAAACCCTAGAAGCTAGCCTATGGTATGATTGTATGTTGTCCTACGGACTAAAACCCTCCGGTTTATATAGACACCAGAGGGGGCTAGGGTTACACAAGGCCGGTTACAAAGGAGGAAATATACATATCCGTATTGCCTAGCTTGCCTTCCACCCCAAGTAGAGTCCCATCCGGACACGAGACGAAGTCTTCAATCTTGTATCTTCATAGTCTAATAGTCCGGCTATCCGGAGACCCCCTAATCCAGACTCCCTCAGTAGCCCCTGAACCAGGCTTCAATGACGACGAGTCCGGCACGCAGTATTGTCTTCAACATTGCAAGGCGGGTTCCTCCTCCGAATACACCACGGAAGAATTTGAATACAAGGATAGTGTCCAACCCTGTCGGGGATATACCCCGCGATATGACCCGGCCGGAGTTGTAAACCGGTTGGGACTTGGTAAATCGGCGGATGTTAAACCGGCGGCCAGTTAAAGACAGACAGTTAAGACAGATGGCTATGACAGACGGTAAACCGGCAGGTGGTAAACCGGCAGGAGTTAAGTCAGACCATGTTAAACCGGCAGACAATGTTAAACCGGCAGACAATGTTAAACTGGCAGACAGTGTTAAACTGACAGACAATGTTAAACCGGCAGACAATGTTAAACCGACAAACAGTGATAACTGGGTTGCCAAGGGTTATGAAGCCCAAGACATTATGAAGCCCAACATGTTAAGAAGCCCATGAAGATAAGTTAGAATAGTTAAGTCTTAAGTCCGAGTTGGACTCTACATGTAACCCGCCTCTTCAACATATATAAGGAGGGGTAGGGCTCCCCAAAGAGGGACAAGCTACAAGCAAGAAACAATCTCTAGGGCTAGACACAACTAGAGGAGAGCCGGTTTACGGTGACTCCCTTGTGATGATAATGAGATCTAGCCTCAAATAGCATGTAGGGTTGTTACCGGATGATGTTTCCCGAGGCCCGAAGCTGTCTAAACCCTTGTCTTGTGTTGCGTCTCTCAATTCCGCTCAACCCCTCTCAAGCTACCACATAGATGCGTTGGCCTCGCGACTAAGTCCTCACACTAAGGACATCTGCTGTGACGTTTCCACGACAGTTGGCGCCCACCGTGGGGCCTGCGCATGGTGGTGTTGATTTCTTTGAGGAACCTCACTCAAGGATCGAGAAGTTTGCAATTTTTTGCCGGTAAAGAAGAGCCGGTTGAAAAGATCTATATCAAAAGTTCGGGTGGCATTGCTGATGGATCACGGGTTCCGGCAGACCCTTAAGGTTCGAACACTGGGGTGCGCGCGGAGATCACGCCTTCTACCTCCCCGTCTCACAAAGATCTAAACTACTAAAAGAACTGCATGAGAGACACAAGGTTTATACTGGTTCGGGCCATCGTTGTGGTGTAATACCCTACTCCAGTGTGTGGTGGGTGGATTGCCTCTTGGGGTTAATGATGATGAACGATACAAGGAAGAACAGCCTCGCGAGGGTCTGTTCTTGGCTGGGGCGATGAACCACTAGGAGGAGTTCAGTCACCCTTCTCTCTCTCTCACTCACTCTCTCTGCTTGCTAGCCGGACCAAAACCGAACCCCTTGCTATGCGAGTGGCTGGTCCTATTTATAGAGGCCCTGGTAATCTTCCCAAATATTGAGCGGGAAGGGAGCCAACAATGGCGGGCTAATTTGAAGGGGAACAGCAAGTACACTTATCCTGACTAAAGTTGGTCTTCGCCTGCGAAAGGCTCTGCGGTGACGCCGTGCTGGGCTCCATGGTGACCTCCGTCTCGTAGTCCGCCTGGTCTTGGTCTCATTGCACCGAAATGGCAACCTTTGCCTGATGCCTCGGTACTACGCGGCTGCGCTTGCCCCCTTTGCACCAAAGAGGAAAGAAGGACGCTGCGTGCGCTGGCGCCCGCCTGGCGCCCTGAGTCGTCATGGCTTGCGTCATGGGCACCTCGCGAGGTACCCCGCCTTGATTTCTCCGCCTCCTCGCGAGCCAGCCTGAGGAGGCTGCGCCTGAGGATGCGCCGTGTCGTCCGCCCCGCGAGGCTTGGCCCCTCTTGAGGGTCTTGAGTCTTGTGTTGATGAAGATGGGCCATGCTGGGCCTCCTTTGAGCCACGCCGCAGGACGCAGGCAGGCAAGTCTGGGGACCCCCGTTCCCAGAACGCCGACAGTAGCCCCGGGGCCCAAGGCGTGCATGGACTTGGCCGTGCCGAGAGGCGAAAGGGCAAGGGCGAAGCGCCGCGGGCCCTAACAGCCTGCGGCCTTGGGCGCCGCGTGGCGGTTGATTGGACGCAAGTGCTTCAGCAACCATGCAGGTTGGTAAAGGAGCGGCATCTGCCCAGACTTCGCCTTTTGCTTTCTCCAGTCGCTGCTCAGATCCCCTTTCTTGCGCCTTGCCTTTCTTCCTCCAAACTTCCAGATCTACTCCAGCTGCGTGACCTAGGAAGCCATGGCGCCTCGCCAGCCTCCGGCCGAAGCTTGGTATTCTCCTGCTCTGGACTTGCCGAATGTGTCCAAGGCGGGCCTTGCCCGGCTGCACCGGATGGCGGCGGCGCAGGGCATCAACGGGACGAAGGCGTTCAAGGCCGGCTCCGCCACCCCTGAGGGCCGAGGGAGCACCTTTTATCCTCTCTTTGTAAGCTCCATTGCTGCGGGCCTGGTGCCTCCCTTCTCCGAGTTCTTCTTCTCTGTCCTCCGCCATTACAACTTGCAGGCTCTGCATCTCCACCCCAACTCCGTCCTTCTTCTGGCGATCTTCGCTTACTACTGCGAGGCCCATGTAGGGGTGCAGCCTTCGGTGGCCTTGCTGCGCCACTACTTCTCCCTCCGGGTCACTGGCGGCTCTCCTTCTGCGTGCGCGGGCTTCATCGCGTATGGCGGCACCATTGCCATCTCGAATCCCGAGAAGAGGATTGAGGGCTTCAGGAGCAAGTGGGTCTTCGCAGATGCCGGGCGCATCCACCCTCGGTTGATCTTGCCCGCGGAGCAGCCCGTGAGCTCCAGCAACTGGTGCCGAGCGGAGCTCACGGACCCCCGCGTGAAACTGGTGTTGGAGAAGATGGACGCGGACCTAAGGCCGGCCAGCATGGCGGCGGCGAAGTTGACCGGTGCGTCGCTGCTGAAGGAGTTCCTGGAGCACCAGCTGGCTCCGCTCCGGCGGTACCCTTCTCCGATGTGGAGGCCTCATCCGAGCCCCGAGGCCGTGGACGAAGAGGATGTGACCGCGGTTCTCCAATCTCTGGTCGGGGGCGAGGTGGCAAGGTTGAAGGGCGCTCCCAAGCCCTTGTTCCTTCGCGACGACTGGGAGCAGGTGGTGAAGTCCATGCCTGTTTTTAACGGGGATGGGCTCGTGCCCGTGGCGGCTTCCGAAGGAATGGTGGATGTGCCCTCCGGCGACTCCAGCAATGAGGAGGAGGAAGAGGAGCGGGGAGAGGGGCCCGAATCTGGGGCGACTGATGGAGAGTCGAGGGCTCCCCTCTCCCGGCGCGGGTCCCGCACTCTCCGCCTTCCGCCGAGCGATGATGATGATGATGACGATGACGTACTGGGTAGCGGGAGCTCGCCCACGATCCCGGAGAGGGGCAGGACCGGGTCGATCCCCCGAGGGTCCGTCCTGACTCCGGGGCGAACCGTGGACGCGCCTTCTACTTCTGAGGTCGACCCTTCCAGCCGGCTATCAGGCTTCAAGTTGGGCTGGAGGCTGCCCGAGCTCACCGGCGATGACCCGTAAGTGCTCGATCCTTGATCTTTTGTTTCTCGTTCCGCCGACGAGGCTTGATGATTGCTTCTCTTGAATAGGCTGGCGCCAGCAGCGAAGAAGCCGAAGGGAGCCCCCGAGGCCCCATCTACGGCGACACCTCCGCCTGCAGGGGAGGGAGATCGTGACGCGCGGGCCTCTCCTGCCCGCCCTTCCTTGCGAGGCTTGGCTGAGCTGGCTGGGGCGAGCCCAGCCCCCATGGCTCGAACGACTCCCGAGGCACCCTCGTCTGGCGCCGCTGCTACGGCTGTGGAGGCGCAGCGGACTCCGCCTCGGGACACTGTGGCCTCGCCGCCGCTACTTTCTCCTCCCGTTCCACCGACCGTTGCTTCCCCAACTCCTCCTGTTGTCTTGGGGTGCACCGATGTTTCTCCGCCTCCTTCTTCCATCTTGGAGCATGCCGTTGCTGAACTGGACCGGCTGCGGCAGGATCTTCTCGGCGCCGACCCTTGCTTGGTGGCCGGGCGCCTAGAACTGGCTTCGGGGTGGATTCATTCTGATGCTTCGATTCGGGCGGCGTTGGTTCAGGCCTCAACGGCCTATGACGGAGAGAGGAAGGCCACCCTCGAGGCGAAGGCTGCCCGAGACGCGGCCCTGGGAGAGGTGGTTGAAGTCCGCGCTCGTTGCAAGGCGCTGGAGGACGAGCTGCAAGGCCTGTGGGACCAGCTCGCGAAGGAGGTTCGTCTTCGCCAGGAACAAGAAGAAGGCATGAAGGCTCGCGAGGCGGCCATCGAGGGCCGGGAGGCCAAGCTTAAGATGCGCCGCGACCGTCTAAGTGCGCTGGGGGAGGAGCTGGAGGCGACGAGGGTCGAGCTGGACAGCAAGGCCAAGGTTCTTGCCGAGGATTGCGTGGCCTTCGCGGACATGGAGAAAGATGCCCGCGCTTTGCTGAAGACGCTTTACGAGAGCGGCCTGGACAACCCGCTAGCCGGTGATGGTGACGGCCCCGCCAAGCTGCTTCCTTTCCTGGTGATGGCCGAGACCGAGGCGCGCGTGCTGTCTTCTGCTGCGCTGATGCGGGTCTTCGCCCACATCTACCTTCGTGATCCCAACACCGACCTCGACGGCCTGCTGGAACCGGTGAGCGGCGAGGGTACTGCCGCCGCTATCGAAGCCGTGAAGGGGCACGCGGAGGCGCTGCTGGGGAAGTTCCGGGCCTTCAGCACCAAGCCAAAGCAAGGCGCTGCCGGCCCTGCTGCTCCACGAGGCGAAGCCACTCTGCACAGCTTCACTGGAGACAAGTGACTCCGTTCCATCCCTGTTCTTCTTTCAATTCCTGCACATGCATCACGCCTCGGGGAGGCATTTAAACTTGTGTTTGGTACTGAGACGACAGTATGGGTTGTAATATTTGCTTTTAAATTCCTTGAATTTTATGTTTTTCTTCCCTACTTGCTTGTGTTCTACGCCAGCAGAGCCCGGCCTCGCGCGTGCCTCACCCAGCATTAGCCCCGACTAGAAACCAGGACGGGACCAAAGGAGTGAGGGGCTACGTGACAAGTTAGGCTCCTGAGTCGCGATGCTCAGGAGTCCCCCTTGGTGTGCGAACAACAAGTAGGGAGGCGTGATATAGGTGTATCTTCCGTTCTACATCTGCAGAGCCCGGCTCCGCGCGTACCTCACCCAGCATAGCCTTTCGGAACTAAGGAGTGAGGGGCTACGGAGCCAGTTAGGCTCCTGAGTCGCGATGCTCAGGAGCCCCCCTTGACGCGCAAACAGCGGGTGATGAGGTGCAATGTAAGCGGGGCTACCGTTCTACGTCTGCAGAGCCCGGCCCCGCGCGTACCTCACCCAGCATAGCCTTTCGGAACTAAGGAGTGTGGGGCTACGGGACCAGTTAGGCCCCTGAATCGCGATGCTCAGGGGTCCCCCTTGACGTGCAAACGGCCTTCATACCTTGGCTCCGCTCAGGGAGAGACGTGCGACGAACCAGGCCCGAGGGGCCTGGCTGGGCGGCGTACGTCTGGCCGTGACCCAGTCGTAGCCCCCGTGTCTAGCCCCCTCGCGCGGCACTCCCGAGGGGAGGTGTTGCGATGAGGCCAACCACTGAGCTCTGGGCAACCTGAGGTTAATGCGTCCGGGAGGCCACCCCCAGTTGTTTATCACCAGCGCGGAGCATAGCGCTTCCGTATGTGTACGGGCATAGCCGCTCATCGGCAGTGTCGTCAGCCAGCGCGGAGCATGGTGCTTCCACTAGTACGTGGGAGGGGGCTCCCCTCTGGGAGGAGCCCCCGGGGCGTGTACAGCCCCGCCCTGACACGTGGCCGGCACAGTAGGGCTAGGTGAGGTGTATCTGGGCACCCATGAGCCAGCACGGGACTCACGAGGCCCTACCTCTAGGCGGGTTGCGCCTGGCACTGGGCCGTATCTTGAGATGTGTCCCTGCAAAATTTGGTTAGATGCCGGTACTCTACGTCCTCGGGTCCCGGCCCTCGAGCTTGTCTCAGCCGTCGCTGGTATGCCAGGTCGTGATGCCGTGGACAAGGCCAGAGGGTGAGGGCTGGAGAGCCAGTAAGAGCCCTGAGTCGCGATGCTCAGGCACCCCCCTTTAACGTGCAAGTGGCCGACATGGAGAAGAAGGGATGCCTCGGACAGGCATCAAGCAATCAAGCGTGATAGGCGAATGCATAATTGGAAATAAACGCGAGGGAGATACACGCCGCTGGGCCTAGCCCGAGCGGCTTGGGGATGATGCAGCCCAAGGGGCGTCCCCATCAAGGCAAACTAACGACCGAAAAATAAAAGGGGATACATGCCGCAGGGACGGACCCACGCGGCCTGGGAGTGATGCAACCCTGGGAGGGTGCTCCCAGCTGGGAATGAAGCTTGAAAGATGTCACCTGAGGATGTCATCGGCGAAGTGGCATTGGTGTAGCAGACTCGGTGGGCTGCGGAAGCTGATCCTCACGAGCCCCCAGGCCCCGGGGCCTTGGGAGGCTCCGGAGGCACTGGTGACTCCTCGCGAGCTGTCTTCATCTCCGCCAAGGCCGCGGAATGCCTGTCTTCCTGAGCCTCCATGATGCCCCTCATGAGGCGCTGGTACGCCGCAGCCATGCTCGGCAGGCCGTAAGGCATGCGAACATAGCTATGGGGTGGACCCCCGCAGCGCCCCACTTGCGAGGGCCAGAGACGCTCCGTCGTGGCGATCTGATTGAGCCCTGGTACGTTGACACAGACGCGCAGCCCACCATCCTTGCCTGGATGTGGGGCCATAGCTGGTAGACGGCGGCAACCTCTCATGACCCTTGACTCCTGTAGTTCTTGAATGGCCTCGTTAACGAACTCCTACTGGTCTGACCTTCCTTGCCTGGCTCCTTCTTGAGGGAAACATGCTTCGAAGCACGCCTCCACATGGTGCCCAAGCGCCTCCCTCGTGACCTTGGCTAGGTCGTTGGCCCTCCAGGTGAGAGCCCCCGAGCCCTGCCTGAGGAGGGCGTCGGGCGCGCTTTCCTATGCGATGGAAGGGAGGTCCCCCTGGGCAGACACAGGCCCTGAGGGGCCTACCTCCTGAGGGGCTGAGCCTGACGACGTCTTCTTCTTCTTGGGGGTGGTCTCAGGAAGCCTCCTGCTTCCGCGATCTGGGTCTTCTAGCGACGCGGCCTGATAGGCTCGCTCCAGGGAACACACTGCATCCTTCTCTTCACAGGGCACCGTGATGACGCCGCCACTTCCTGGCATCTTGAGGACGTTGTAGCCGTGGTGAGTCACGGCCATGAACTTGGCTAGCGCTGGGTACCCGAGGATGGCGTTGTACGGCAGGCGGATGTGGGCGACGTCGAAGTCGATGAGCTCGGTGCGGTAGTTGCTGCGAGCCCCGAAGGTGACAGGGAGGCGGACCTGCCCGATCGGGACTGTGGAACCGTCGGTGATTCCGGAGAAGGGCTTGGTTGGCTGAAGCTGGTCATAGGGTACTTGGAGATTGTTGAATGTTTCCACTGACAGGACGTTGAGCCCCGCCCCTCCGTCGATGAGGGTCTTGGTGACCAGCACGTTGCTGATGACTGGGGAGCAAAGCATCGGGAGGACTCCGGCCGTGGCCGCGCACTTGAGCTGGTCCGCTAAGCTGAACGTGATGGCGCACGCCGACCACCTAAGGGGGCGCGTTGCTTCGAGCTTGGGGAGAGCTGCATTCACTTCGCGGGCAAACTGCTTGAAGATACGTTGAGAGGCTGGGGCTTGAGCTCCGCCCAGGATGCAGACGATTGCGCACGGCTCTTGGAAGCCCCCAGCCCCCTCGTCTTGAGGCAGTCTTCGTTCCTCCTTGGCTGAGGCGGCAGCGGAGGTAGGCCTGCGTTGCCATGAGGGCGATCCTCACGAGGCTGATCCCTCCAGTCTCCCTCGCGAGGCAGGTCCCGCCAGCGGTCCTCGCGAGGTTGGTCGTGCCACCCCTGGCACGGGCCGCGATCTTCTCAGCGTCCTGGGTTTCTTCCTCCTCCTCGGCCGTAGCCCCGGTCAGCATGGTCAGGGCAACGGCCGATCCTTCCTTCTCGCACGGCGCGAAGTTCTTGACATCCGTTGGTGTTGTGGGTGTGGAGGTCATGGTACACACAGTACCGGCTGCCCCTGGAGGGTTCGGGCAGATCCTTGCCCCGCTTGGTGTCTGGTTTTGCTGCGAGTACGGCAGCCCCCTTGCGCTTCACGTCCTTGGCCTTGGGCTTCTTCTCTTCTGGGTCCGCGGCAGGCAGCTCGAGGAGGAAGAGACATCCCTCCTCAGCCCTGGCGCACTTGGTCGCCAAGTTGAACAGCTCCAGGGAGGTGCAGAGGTCTTCGTGCATCGCCAGCTCCTCCTTCATCTTGACGTCGCGCACGCCATCGGAGAAGGCCGAGATGATGGCTTCCTCGGACACCTTGGGGATCTTGAGGCGCGCGCTGTTGAAGTGCTGGATGTACTTTTGCAGGGTTTCCCCAGGTTGTTGCTTGATGCGGCGCATGTCGCTCACGGCGGGTGGCCGGTCGCGAGTACCTTGGAAGTTGGCGATGAAGCGGGTGCGCATCTGGTCCCAGGAGGAGATCGTGCCCGGAGCCAGATTCAGGAGCCAGGTTCAAGCTCCTTCCTTGAGCGCCATGGGGAACCAGTTCGCCATGACCTTTTCATCCCTGCTGGCAGCCTCGATGCCCAGCTCATAGAGCTGGAGGAACTCTGCGGGGTTAGTTGTGCCGTCGTAGCGAGGAGGCAGGTCTGGCTTGAACTTGCCGGGCCATGCGACGCTGCGTAGCACGGTGGTGTAGGCGCGGCAGCCGGCGGTGGCCACGAAAGGCTTCGGCTGGTGGAGAGCTTGGTCTTGAGAGTCCCCACGTGCTGCAGCTAGGAGCAGAGCGGGGTCTTGGCGTGCCGGAGCTGGAGCGGGGTCGCGGCGTGCCGGAGCAGGGAGCGCCCGGGCAGCTCCTTGCGGGCGAGGGACTTCTTGGCAGCACCGTTCTTGTTGCACTGGCACCTGACGGAGCGGGTTCCGCCCAGGGGCCACGCGCCTTGGAGCCATGGCATCTTCTTGGAGAGGAGGCGGCTGGTGCGCCTCTGGAGCTTCGTTGCCCGCGCGGGGTGGGGTGTGGCGCAGAGGAACGGACGGCGCGGAAGAGCCCCCTGCGGTGCGGACAAGCTCGGCGACGCGGTCGAGCCACTCTTCGTAGACGTTTTCGACGGGGCGATAGCGCAGGAGCTCGTTTGCCACGAGGAGCGCAGCTCGAGCCTCCAAGGGTGAGCGGAGTGCGCGGGACAAAGAGCCAGCTGGTGCGAGCGATGGAGTAGCGGTGCGGCCGTCTTGGCGCACGGATGGATGCTGAGACGACACTTGCTGCTCGCCCCCCGCCGGGCTGGTGGCGGTGTTGACGGCGGGCAACGGGGAACGACGAGGACACCCACCAATGGGGGCCGTCTGGGCGACGCGAGAAGCGATGGCGGCCCGGCGCTCGGCGCAGGCCCACGAGCATCGGACATGGATGTGACGGTCGGAGGAGAATGGAGTGGTGGAGGACAGATTCCGGCGCACGCCTACCTGGCGCGCCAAATGTCGGATCACGGGTTCCGGCAGACCCTTAAGGTTTGAACACTGGGGTGCGCACGGAGATCACGCCTTCTACCTCCCCGTCTCACAAAGATCTAAACTACTAAAAGAACTGCACGAGAGACACAAGGTTTATACTGGTTCGGGCCACCGTTGTGGAGTAATACCCTACTCCAGTGTGTGGTGGGTGGATTGCCTCTTGGGGCTAATGATGATGAACGATACAAGGAAGAACAGCCTCGCGAGGGTCTGTTCTTGGCTGGGGCGATGAACCGCTAGGAGGAGTTCAGTCACCCTTCTCTCTCTCTCTCTGTCACTCACTCTCTCTGCTTGCTAGCCGGACCAAAACCGAACCCCTTGCTATGCGAGTGGCTGGTCCTATTTATAGAGGCCCTGGTCCTATTCCCAAATATTGAGCGGGAAGGGCGCCAACAATGGCGGGCTAATTTGAAGGGGAACAACAAGTACACTTATCCTGACTAAAGTTGGTCTTCGCCTGCGAAAGGCTCTGCGGTGACGCCGTGCTGGGCTCCATGGTGACCTCCGTCTCGTAGTCCGCCTGGTCTTGGTCTCGTTGCACCGAAATGGCAACCTTTGCCTGATGCCTCGGTACTCCGCGGCTGCGCTTGCCCCCTTTGCACCAAAGAGGAAAGAAGGACGCTGCGTGCACTCGCGCCCGCCTGGCGCCCTGAGTCGTCATGGCTTGCGTCATGGGCACCTCGCGAGGAACCCCGCCTTGATTTCTCCGCCTCCTCACGAGCCAGCCTGAGGAGGCTGCGCCTGAGGATGCGCCGTGTCGTCCGCCCCGCGAGGCTTGGCCCCTCACGAGGGTCTTGAGTCTTGTGTTGATGAAGATGGGCCATGCTGGGCCTCCTTTGAGCCACGCCGCATCCGCAGGCAGGCAAGTCTGGGGACCCCCGTTCCCAGAACGCCGACAGTTGCGTGCCGTGGCACGTACTCATGATCCGGTGATCCGACGTCAGGTTAATTTTTGGAGCGTGTTCTTGAGACTATGGAGTTTTTTTCCGCTACAGATCCGATCCGTACCGACGGCTTGTGGTCAAATCGAAAATAACAGTGCCAATCCACCAAGACCCACTGATTCGTGCATACAACGATGGGTGCACATAAGGAAAAGCTGCGATTGTTCCATATGTCAAAAGAAGGCAATCGGGCTCAGCCTCGAAACCGGCCACGAAGACACAGACGTGAACAGTTAAGCCAACAACAGAGACCAGAACGAGGACGAGGGACGGTAGTTGGACTCGGATGCTGCTGTTATGATCTCGGTCCGCGCCGCCTTCGCACTGACTTTGCGTAAAGTCATCGGCCGCTTCCATCGACACAGCGGCAGGCCCCGCCTCGTCGACCTCATGGACCTCGCGCCTCCGTTCTCCCTAAGCTGCCCCCGCCAAGTTGCCGGTCCAGCTGCTGCATTAGGGCTGCTTCCTTGCCGACCTCGCCGGTGCTCCGATTTGCCCCGGCCTCACACCCTCTGCGAGCTGCTGCCGCTGTCCTTGAAACCGGTCGCCGCTGCCCTTTGAGCATTGTTGTTTTCCCAAGCTGCTGTTCCTACTGATACTCCGGTCTACAAAAATCGAGCTATGGTGTTGTCTACGTGAAAAGGAATGGTGTGGCTAGCTGGAATCGGTCAAATTAAGTTGACTGATGCACTGCTAGCTAGCTTTGGAATAAAACTAGTTCTAGCTTGGTGATCATTTGAGATGTTGCACGCCAGTTTTCATGGAGGTTGCCTCCAAGCCGACTCTGTTTATGCCGGACACTGCCGGAGTGGTGTGCGGCCCCGCCTCTGAGCTGCCCGACCTGCCTTCTGCTCAACAACAGGTTCACCCACTCACCGCCATGGCCTGTCTAGAGTCGCCTCGCCGGTTCATTTCTTCTACTACAAAACCGTCGTCATTGCTCACAAACCGCCGCTTTCATCACGGCCTACCTCAACGGCTTGTTGGCTCCGCTGTTGAGACTGGTGAGCCGCCGTCCGCGCGGCCTTGAGCCTCCGTTGCTCCAAGCCGCCTACTACAGTGGCCACGGCATCTCTGCAGGCCGGCGATTTGACTGCCTTCTCCAAATTACAATGTGTGTGTACTCTGTTGACCCAGTCGCCGCTGTTGTCGTGTCACCTCTACCTCAGCCTGTTTCTGTTCATTACAAAGTCGCCAGAGATCAGGTCCTGAGGTTGCAAGTGAATGTTCAAATCGTCAAGGCGTCCGAATAATGGATCTGTTTTAATTGGTGCGGCCGGGCATGCGATGACCAGTCTGATACACTGGCCAGGAAACACATTGTTCAAATGCCACATATTGAGCCATTGGGAGTCACCGGTCTATGTGAACTGTCGGGATTGTATTGAGTCGTCGGTCTGCCTGAGCCGCCTCTGTTGCGTTAAACGGATTATCCGTCATCCGAACAATCAGGTGATATCCATCTAAATTTATCTTTTAACACTTATTGGTTTTTGTCAAAGAACAATTACTCTGCCCTGTAATATTTTTACACGGGACAATTTTGTATGTTATTATACCACAGATATGGAGTGCATGCACTAGCATTCGTCCATGCCACGCTGCTCGACAGACATGCGTGCAAGCCGCCGTTCCCATGGTCCAGTCCGCATCAACTCGTCAGGACCATGTGAATTGCCCAATAAAGCACGCATAGGCCGCTGTCCCCCGCAGACCGGTCTACATCAACATACGTCCGACTCGCCTATCCGCGCTGGCTTACAATGCCGCGGTCGATTCATCTGTTTGCTTGCATGGACGACTCACCCATGATTGATTTCAGCTTCACTGTGGTGATCATCCGCGGTGGATATTTTCTGGCCTAACATATCAGGTGAAATCCATCCATTATATTTTTACATTATACATTGCTTTCTTTAAAAGAGCAATTACTCTGGCTTGCAAGTTTTCCAATGCAGGACAAATTGTCTACTGCAAAAAGGGGTTATTATATCATTGCACCGTTGAAGGACTCATACCGGTTTGTATCACAGTCAAATATGGAGAGTCTCAAGCCAACTCCTCGAGTAGTCTTAAGACTTGGGGGCTACAATGACATGACTCGGGAACTCCGGGTCATTGGAGGAAATGATAACCCGGTTCCGAAGGACACCGCCATATTGATGAAAATTTAAAGACCATCAGAAAATTGTCGGTTCAAAATAAAGATTCCGATTAAAATCCGGTTCGAGAGACATCTTTCTCCTGCAAAGCTTTGAAGCTCTCAAATCCGGTTCAAACATCTGGCTCAAGGTAAATTTGTCTCTTACAAAGCTTTTTAGCTCTTAAATCCGGTTCAACATCTGACTCAAGGACAATTATCTCCCACAAAGTTTTGAAAGCTTTCAAATCCGGTTCAAGAAGAATTTATCTATTGCAAAAAGTTAAAGGTTGCCCAAGAGGACCTGCTGCCCTGACGCGCGGTTCAAACATGGGTGTCCTACCTTATGGGCTCATCTTCATATGATTACTTGGGGGCTTCCTGTTCAAACATAGGTGTATTCACCAAAGAGAACATGGCATTACTACCCTCTTGACGCGGCTATCAAGACAATATTATCATCAGGGGCCAAAGAGAGTTTGTTGCACACCACAACTCAAACATAGGCACCCGGCGAGCACAGCTCAAAAATATATCACATGGGGGCTTCTGCTTGCAAAGCGGAGTCCTGTCCATTAATCCGGCTATCACGCCACAACAAATCTTGGGAGCTTCACACCCAAGGGGCCAAAGAGAGTCTTGTTGCTATGCACAACTCAAACATAGGCACCCATTGAGCACAGCTCAGAAAGTTACTTGGGGGCTCTTTGTGTAAAGTAACAAAGAGTTTGAAAGGACCCTTGTAATTGGGTATCGACCCACGGCTTGGAAGCCTGGTGGATTCACCTAAAACCCCGGGTTAACCTGCCTTCATCAAGTAAGCCACTCCTATCCAGGTAATCCTGGCATGACCCGCCGAACGTTTGACAAGTTACTCTTATACAGACCCTGAACTTGTCAAAGTTAAAACGACGATTGGTTAG
The DNA here is from genome assembly GCA_034509565.1 of Triticum monococcum. Taxonomy (NCBI): domain Eukaryota; kingdom Viridiplantae; phylum Streptophyta; class Magnoliopsida; order Poales; family Poaceae; genus Triticum; species Triticum monococcum. Next base: position 581,811,929 of record CM067843.1, read on the forward strand.
TTGGAGGCCCATCTTAAAAGGCTTTGTCAAATGGTTTAACTCAGCGGCCTGGCAGCCCACGAAAAGCCTCGAGTTTGGGCCAGGCAGCCCTTGAAAAGCCTCGACTACACGGTTTTATTTGCCTTTGTCAAGATTTTTCTCTTTTGATAAATTTTATGTTGAACCGGTGTCTATTGACCCGGCATGACTATCAGTCATCAAATTAACCCGGTGTTCATTAACCCGGCTCGACTTTCAACTACAAGTTGTCAATACATAATCACTTATAATCCGATGTTTATTGACCTGGCCTGGCTTTGGACTATAATTCGCCAGTATATATTTGGATTGCGCCATTAGAATTATGCGCTTATAAATCATTGGGTATATTATTCAAATAGCCAACATGGCTGGTTTTAATTATGGTTATCAATAACCAGTACTATGATTAAAGTTTCCAAAGTCGCTTTTGCGCGATGGCTATCATATTATTAATAGATATGATTTATTCTACAATTGAAGGAATAGACCCGAGTTGCTGCAGGCTTACGACCCAACACTTGGGGGCTACATTATTTTAGTTGAAATTACATCAAACACACAAGTCTCATGTTGCTGCAAGCATGCACCGTGACACTTGGGGGCTAATGCAAAGTCATTTTTTGCTCACCTCATTGAAGACCCAACTAATCACATCATAATGAGCTGGCCCTTGGAGGCTACCAATTGCTCTTGCCAACAATTCAAGGTACACAAATTTTCATTTATCATTGAAGGGTCCACTGCTCAGTTGGTAAAGCACAAGGCTCTTAACCTTGTGGACATGGATTCAAGCCCCGTGATAGGGGTTACATCATATGATGTTATTTTCATTGAAGTATATATCAAAGTCCTAGCTCAATATTATCTTACTGAGCCGGTCCTTGGGGGCTACACGTTGCTGTTATATTCTAGATGGTCATATTTTCAAAGTCCCTGCTCATTATTTGCATAATGACCCGGCCCTTGGGGGCTACATTGGTTGAAGTTTTTTATGAGCATCAGGAAATTACAAGTCCCGGGTTGCTGCAGGCATGACAACCCAGCACTTGGGGGCTACATATGTGGAATAATCAGTTCTGACTAGTGATTGAGATGAACAACCTGGTTTTCTTCAAGCTTGTGACATTCATATTAAAGCAAGTCTTAAGTAGTTACTACACTCCCTTATTAAGACTTGGGGGCTACAAGTGATATGCATACAAAGGAGGTATATTTTCAAGCTTGATGTTAACAAACAGTTATGATCCGGTGCCATCAATATTTGTAAACCGGCAAAGTTCTACATTCTTAAACCGGCTGAAGATCAGATGAGTATTTCAAAGATCAATATTATTGTTAAGCATTGGGAGCCGAGTCAAAGAAGTTATTCTTCACAGTATTTCTCTGTGACAAACCAATGTCAGCAAACTGATTATAAAGCTGGCCTATTGACCTGGATTTTCTGGAAGGAAATGACAAGGATTTAAAGAGGATCAGGATCAGTTTAACATGGATAAATCCAAATTAAGCTGGGGGCTAATGTTGGGGATATACCCCGCGATATGACCCGGCCGGAGTTGTAAACCGGTTGGGACTTGGTAAACCGGCGGATGTTAAACCGGCGGCCAGTTAAAGACAGACAGTTAAGACAGATGGCTATGACAGACGATAAACCGGCAGGTGGTAAACCGGCAGGAGTTAAGTTAGACCATGTTAAACTGACAGACAATGTTAAACCGGCAGACAATGTTAAACTGGCAGACAGTGTTAAACTGACAGACAATGTTAAACCGGCAAACAATGCTAAACCAACAAACAGTGATAACTGGGTTGCCAGGGGTTATGAAGCCCAAGACGTTATGAAGCCCAAGATGTTAAGAAGCCCATGAAGATAAGTTAGAATAGTTAAGTCTTAAGTCCGAGTTGGACTCTACATGTAACCCGCCTCTTCAACATATATAGGGAGGGGTAGGGCTCCCCAATGAGGGACAAGCTACAAGCAAGAAACAATCTCTAGGGCTAGACACAACTAGAGGAGAGCCGGTTTACAGCGACTCCCTTGTGATGATAATGAAATCTAGCCTCAAACAACATGTAGGGTTGTTACCGGATGATGTTTCCCGGGGCCCGAAGCTGTCTAAACCCTTGTCTTGTGTTGCGCCTCTCGATTCCGCTCAACCCCTCTCAAGCTACCACATAGATGTGTTGGCCTCGCGACTAAGTCCTCACACTAAGGACATCTGTCGGTGACGTTTCCATGATAGACCCTGTAAAATAAGTTCCACATACCACTGTAGAGAGAATAATATTTCCACAAGTCTAATCGGTTGACACGTGTTGGCAACATGACATTATGCCATGGCCCGGTGATTATTCGAACCGTTTCCTTTAACTAGCCCCGCACATAACGCAAGTCAGTTTTTTGACACGTCTTGTCAAAGCAGAGATCGTGTCCCCCTTATTACGGGATTCTCATCAATACGGGCGTGGGTAACCCAACCGCGCCATCGATTACGGCGCTTGGGGGATAAGCGAGTTTCGGCCCCCCTTATAAAGGGACAAGGTTTAACCTTTTTCTACCCACGCCTTCTTCCTCCTTGCTCATCCACTCTTGCGCACTCGAGCTCCAACGCCCAAGCCCACATCCTTCCCCTCAACCTTCTCCAATCATGTCCAGAGCAGGAGGAAAATGGATGGCTTCCTCCGTTACAGAGGGACACATCAAGAAGCTGCGCGGAGCTGGATACTTGGCGGCAAATATCGCGCATCGGCTGCCCGCTGCGGGGCAGATCATTCCTACCCCTGAACCTCACGAGAGGGTAGTCTTCCTCCACCACTTCCTCCACGGACTGGGGTTTCCCCTCCATCCTTTCGTCCGTGGTCTCATGTTCTACTACGGGCTGGACTTCCATGATCTGGCCCCGAACTTCGTCCTCAACATTTCGGCGTTCACCGTCGTGTGTGAGGCTTTCCTCCGCATCCGTCCCCACTTCGGCATGTGGTTAAAGACCTTCAATATCAAGCCGAAGGTGGTGGGCGGCCAACAAGCAGAATGCGGCGGAGCCATGGTGGGCAAGATGCCCAACGTTAAATGGCTTGAAGGGTCCTTCGTGGAGACCATAAAGGGGTAGCAATCGGTGTGGTTCTACATCACCGAGCCGCGCGACCCGAAACGGGTGGCTGCCCCCAAGTTTCTATCCGGAATCCCCACGCGGCTCACCTCCTGGAAAGAGAAGGGCATGTCATGGGGTTCATCGGTAGAGCTAGATGGACTCCAGAAATGTATCCAGAATATGGCAGGCAAGAAGCTCAAGCTTGTCAACATAGTCCAGGTCATGCTCATCCGCCAGATCCTCCCGTACCAACAACGGGACTTCAACTTGTGGGAGTTCGACCCGGCCCAGCACTAGACTCTGAGCGAGCTCTTCGACACGACGCACAAGGACGTCTGAAAGGTGCTGTTCAAGGGCGCCGAGGTCCCTCCCTCTCTCACTGAGGACCGCGGGCTAAGCACGAAGCGCCGAGCGCATTCGGTGAGTTCTATACATCCGGTAGGATATTTATTTCCCCTAGCTTAACCATATGCGGGGTCTAAGCTCCATGCCTTTGACAGGACTGGGTGGAGACATCGGGGCAGATTAACTGTCCGGCCCCTCTGCCCGAAGACACTGCGGACGCTCTCCTGACGGAGATGCTGACTCCGGCTCCTTACAAGGTGCCGAAGAAGACCAAGAAGGCCAAGGGAACCCGAAAGAGTTCCTGACGCCAGGTGTTATCGGACTCATCGTCCGATAACCCCGCGACGCACTCCTCCCCTGAAGACGAGGAGGAAGATGAAGATGCTCCCCCTCCAGTCGGGGGAGACAAGAAAAGGAAGGCCGCCCCAACCGGGGGGGCGAAGGGTCCAAGAAGGGAAGGACTCTCCTTCCGGACTACTCCACCACCGCCGCCGAAGGCGAAGACGAGTGGCTGCTCAGGTCCAAGCCCCTGGCGAAGTCATAAGTATTTGGATGCCAGAATAACTCATAGCATACCTTTGTCGCACTGCTTCTCCTAATGCCAAATTGTGATTATGCAGACTGCCACGAGCCCGTATCAACGTATCTTCGGACGGCTCCCTGGGCTCGTCGGATATGGATAGCGATCCACTTCCGACCGCCACCTCCCCTTGCCCTACAGACAATGCCGAGGTATTGTCTCAAGAGGCACCGGGTCGAGGGGAGACAGTCCTGGAGACGCCTCAAGGCGACCTTCCGGATTCCGGGAGCAGAGGGAGCAAGGCTCCCGAGGGCTCCGAGTTCGGCCCTCAGCCGAACACCGCGCCGGAACCTCCAGTGGTTCCGGACTCAGACAGGCGGCCTCCTTCCAAAAGGGGCAAGACGCCTGTGCCGGTGACCTCTGTCCATCCAGAGGCACCAGACAGTCTGCTGGGAGCGCTTAGCAGCGCTTCCATCGACGAAGAGCACCACACTATTATGAGTGCGGTGGTCCAGAAGGTTTAGTCTACCAAGGGCGGTCTGACGGAAGCCTGTGCCAGCCTTCTAACAGGCTTTGAGGTAAGTTTTTGAAATATGGGGAAAATATTACCGCACAGACAGTAGCACCTGATGCTCTGTTCGGTGTTCACAAAGAAAAGCCGAACGGAGGATCAAACAATATCGTAGGAGTCTAATATAAGTATGTCAATATGCGTATGCAGGCTTCGCTGCTGGCCTCTGCTACACTAACTGCGGAGGTCGCTGCACTGAAGCAGGACCTTAAAGGGTCCAAGGACGAGCTCGGCCTTGCCAAGAGGTAGCTCGAGGAGAACAAAGATAAGTAGTACCTAGTCTATGGATATGTATAAAAAGAATGCGATTGCAAAATGATAGGATCATCGTAAATTTGCCAGGGGCCACGACCGAGGTGGCGACCCTGAGGCAAGCGCTATCCGAGGCCGAAAATAAAGCGGCCAAGGAGCGCACCGAGTGGGAAAGGCGTGAGTCACGGGTAGGCGAGGTGCAGCAAGAGCTCCACGCTCTCGTGATGAAGCACGAGGCGTTGGAGCTTGACTTGTAGACGCGAGAGTTCGAGCTTGCCGCGGCCCTCGAGAGCGCAAAGAATACCAAGGCCGAAGCCGAAAAGGCCCTCCAGGAGATTGATGCGATGAAGAAGATTGCGGCGGGTAAGGCATTCTATATGCAAAGCAAGCATGTGAAAGTAAATTACCTGTTACTTACCCAAATCTGGAGCTCTCCAGGAGCATTCGCAGATTTGCCCCGCAGCGTGTCGGATGCCGAACAGTTTTACCAGGCTGAGGAGGGAAGCTCAATGGAGAAGCTGTTCTAGTCTCAGTATACTGGGACCGAACACCCGATGCCTCTAACCGACCAGCTGAAGCAACTGGTCGAGCTTCACAAGGTGGCTGAACAAGCCATGAAGGGCTTTATAGTCCGGATGTGGCCTGGCGACGCCCTTCCCAACAGCTACTTCGGCCTGGTGAGGCGGCTTGTGGATGCCTGCCCATGGCTGGAAGTCATCAAGCGGTCCGTCTGCATCGAAGGTGCACGCCACGCTTTCGCACGTGTGAAGGTGCAATGGGCCAAGCTGGACGCCGTGAAGCTGATTAAGGAAGGGCTGCCGGAGGGCTAGGAGCATCGCCACCCCAAGATGTACTATGAGGGTGTCCTGAAGGGTGCTCGTCTTGTAGCGGACGAGTGTACGAAAGATATAATATTCAAGTAAACTCGCTCGTGTAATCCTGTATTTATGAAAACTTGTTCATATGCGCTATGCAACACTTGTTTGAATTTAAAATATTACCTTATGTTCGGTTGTTTATAAAATCTGAGAGATGGCTAGTCGTCGGCTTCCGCCCCCACCCACGAGTGCTGGGGTGTTTGGGATAAACTTGAGCACTCTTGTTCCCATTGTTGGGTCCTTCGGGGGAGGTGCTCAACACAACGAACAAGGCAATCGGACTATAATGCGTTATCACTCTCACTTAGCCATAGAATTCTATAATTTTAAATTTCGGCGAAGCCCCCAGTATTCGGAAGGCCGAATTCGGTGCGCGATACACGCCTTAAACCGGACAGGGCCGAGTCCTCGCTCTAAGCGGCATAAGCCTTTAGGGACTTGAAACCTCTCGAACAGCGACCAGTCTCTCGCCTTATCATGACAGTCAGTTTTAGCTTTCTCTACTGAGGTGCTTAGCCCAGCAGAACCGGGGCACAATCGCAGTAGTTCTCCCAGTGCTACCTTAGCCGATATAGCGGAATGTAAGGTACAAAAACATGGTTGCCGGGAAACCCAACTATTGACCCAAGACATGATTCGGAGTTGATGCATATAATGTTATAAGTTCAGGCTGCCGCACTGTCGAAAGTGTTCGGACTTCTCACGCCGTATTATGGGGTATGCTTAAGCCCCTAGCGTATTGGCCGTACCAGAGTGTACGGGTGCTGAATGTCATGAATGAACATATATATATAAAGGAAGAATGCAATAATAGTCTTAATGCTATCCATTTTTTATTCAAAAATGTGCGTTAAAGTAGAATGATACAAGTAGTGTGAGAAGCAAAAAGTAGGACTATTTGATATGTCCCTTCCAAGGGCAAGCTAAGGAATAGTATTAAAGCAAATATTTCACTCGCTATCGTAATCCACCTGGGAGTTCCATGGTGTGACGTAGCTTTCTGCCTCCTTGGTTGCTGCATCATGTGTTCGACAATCACGTTGTCGGACAGGGTTTCCAGAGATTAAAGTCCTAAAAGAGAAAAATAACAAAGCGGGAAGCCCCTAGTGCGCTCTAAGCTGCGACTTGGGGCGTGCCGCCGTCGTGCCCCCTCCCCGTCTGTGCCCATGGTATTTTTAATGCGTAATTATGTACGCGTGGCACGGATTTCGCCGTTTGGCTGGGGCCAGGGTGGGGGCCGCATTGCTATGCGAGCTCGGGACGTGCCAGGCGGTCCAGTTGCCGATTACTCCAGGCGTGCTTGAAGTTGTCCGGGTCCTTAATCGCCGAACTAGTGGATTGCCTTAAGAGGCTGCTTTGCGCTTTTGCTGCGAGGGCCGCAGTGTGCTCCTCCATGCGGAGAGAGCGCTCTGTGTTTCCATTGATTGTGATGACCCCCCAAGGTCCTGGCATCTTGAGCTTGAGATATGCATAATGCGGTACCACATTGAATCTTGCAAATGTGGTTTGCCTGAGCAGTGCATGGTAGCCACTGCGGAACGGGACTATGGCGAAGATTAACTCTTCGCTTCGTAAGTTATCCGGAGATCCGAAGACCACTTCCAGTGTGACTGAGCCTGTGCAATGGGCCTCTACACTTGGTATGGCGCCTTTAAAGGTCGTTTTAGTGGGTTTGATCCTTGAGGGGTCTATACCCATTTTGCGCATTGTGTCCTGATAGAGCAGGTTCAGGCTGCCGCCGCCGTCCATTAGGACTCGAGTGAGGTGAAATCCATCAATGATTGGCTCTAGGACCAGTGCGACGAATCCGCCATGACGGATACTAGTGGGGTGGTCCCTGTGATCGAAGGTGATCGGACAGGAGGACCATGGGTTGAACTTGGGGGCAACTGGCTCCAACGCATATACATCCCTGAGCGTATGCTTCCGCTCCCTCTTGGGGATGTGGGTTGCGTATATCATGTTCACCGTCCGCACTTGTGGGGGGAACCTCTTCTATCCTCCCATGCTCAGCTGCCCGGGCTCCTCCTCATCATCGCTATGTGACCCCTTATCTTTGTTTTCGGCATTTAATTTGCCGGCCTGCTTGAACATCCAACAGTCCCTGTTGGTGTGGTTGGCTGGCTTGTCGAGGGTGCCATGTATTTGACACGGGCGATCGAGTATACGGTCCAAACTGGACAGGCCCGGAGTGCTTCTTTTCAATGGCTTTTTCCGCTGACCGGGCTTAGAGCCTTTGAATCCGGCATTGACTGCCGTATCCTCGGTATTGTCGCTGTTAATGCGGCGCTTATGCTTGTAGCGATGTGACCTGCCATTGCCGTCCTTGGTATCTGAAGTACCATGGTTCTTTGATATGTTATTACTGCGAGCCAGTCAGCTGTTTTCTCCCATGCAAAAGCGGGTCATGAGTGTCATGAGGGCTGCCATAGATTTTGGTTTTTCCTGACCAAGGTGCCGGGCTAGCCACTCATCGCGGATGTTGTGCTTGAAAGCTGCTAGGGCCTCTGCATCCAGACAGTCGACGATTTGATTTTTCTTTGTTAGGAACCATGTCCAGAATTGCCTGGCCGATTCCTCTGGCTGCTGAATTATGTAGCTCAAGTCATCGGCATCTGGTGGTCACACGTAAGTGCCCTGAAAGTTGTCAAGGAATGCAGCTTCCAGATCTTCCCAACAGCTAATGGACTCTGCTGGCAAGCTGTTGAGCCAATGCTGAGCTAGTCCTTTGAGTTTGAGTGGGAGGTATTTGATGGCGAGTAGGTCATCACCGCGGGCCATGTGGATGTCCAGGGGGAAATCCTCGATCCATACTGCAGGATCTGTTGTGCCATCGTATGATTCTATATTTATGGGTTTGAAACCCTCTGGGATTTGAAGATCCATTACTTCGTCTGTGAAGCATAAGGGATGTGCGGCGCCTCTGTACTGGGCTATATCGCGAAGCAGCTCGAATGAGTCTTGCCCGCTGTGTTCGGCCCGGCCGGACTTACTTTTGCTGTATCCGGCGTGACGATTATCGTCTCGCATAGTGGTGCGCCCTCATGATCCGTAGATCAATCCTGCATGTTTTGCTTTGTCCTCCAATACGTCTCGCAGGTCTGGCGTATTTCCCCATGCCTTTTTATTTGAATGAATTTGGGGTGCGGGCTGAGCTTTTGGCTGGAATGTCTCTCTGTCGCGGCCACGAGGTGGCCGATCAGCCGCGTCATATGCCGGGGATGTAGGTTTTGGTGCTTCCTCCTCCAGTCGGGGTAGCAACCTGCATTTTGGGTAACTCTTGGAGGGGCGTTCGAGTTTATACTCTTCGGCCGCCAGGACTTCAGTCCATCTGTCAGCTAGCAGATCTTGATTAGCTTGAAGCTGCTGCTGCTTTTTCTTAAGGCTATTTGTCATGGCTATAAGCCTGCGCTTGAAGCGCTCTTGTTCAACGGGATCCTCTGGCACGACGAATTCGTCATCGCCGAGGCTTGCCTCATCTTCGGAGGGGGGCATGTAGTTATCATCCTCCACCTCTCCATCTGCCGCTCTCTCAGGAGGGCTGGCTCCTCCATCCTCCTGCTCTAAATCTTGTCGGAGGGGATTGTTGTTGTCTTCGGCACTGTCCGGAGTGCTATTATCTCCGGTGCCGGTATCACCACTTTTGCCTTGGCAGGACTTAGAGCGGTGCCGCTGACGCCGACGCTTGGGTTGCTTCTTGGAGGGATCATCCTCTGTTGCCTCGTCGCCATTGCCTTCTTTGGGTGTGTCCACCATGTATATATCGTATGATGAGGTGGCTGTCCAGTGCCTTGTGGGCAGTGGTTCCTCTTTGACTCCCGCATCATCGTCCATACCGTCGATGTCTTCGGAGTCAAAGTCGAGCATGTCGGTTAAGTCATCGACAGTGGCTACTAAGTGGGTGGTGGGTGGGTGGCGAATTTCTTCGTCATCCGCATCCCCATCCTGCCGGACGTAGTTTGGCCAGGATCCTTCTGACAAGGAAAGAGACCTTAATGAGTTTAGTATGTCGCCGAAGGGCGAGTGCTAAAAAATATCAGCGGAGGTAAACTCCATGATCGGCGCCCAATCGGATTCGATAGGAACGGGCGTAGGCGGTTCGGAGTCCGTGGCCGGAGAAGGATCCGGTAGTTTGGCAACACGGCTCTCGTGAAGGGTAAGGTCAATATTCGGCTCGATCACCGCGGAGGGTACGGCCTCCGTGACGGGGTCTATCCACCCGTCCACGGATGGCGAAACTGGCTCCGAATTGAGGGTCGGAGCGGCTGCCGGTGCGATCTCCTGAATACGGTCCGATGGTAGAGCTAAATCGTACTCATCGTGACCACGTGGCGCACAAGGCAGGGGCTCGAATCCGTCGAAGATCAAGTCTCCGCGGATATCGGCCGTGTAGTTTAAGCTTCCAAACCTAATCTGGTGGCTAGGGGCGTAACTTTCGATCTGCTCCAGATGGCCAACCGAGTTGGCCCGCAGTGCGAAGCCGCCGAACACAAAGATCTGTCTTGGGAGAAAAGTCTCACCCTGGACTGCATCGCTATCGATGATCGTAGGAGCCATCAAGCCTAACGGCAATGACACAGAGGAACTCTCAATGAAAGCACCAATGTCGGTGTCAAAACCGGTGGATCTCGGGTAGGGGGTCCCAAACTATGCGTCTAAGGCGGATGGTAACATGAGGCAGGGGACACGATGTTTTACCCAGGTTCGGGCCCTCTTGGTGGAGGTAAAACCCTACGTCCTGCTTGGTTTATTCTTGATGATATGAGTATTACAAGAGTTGATCTACCATGAGATCGGAGAGGCTAAACCCTAGAAGCTAGCCTATGGTATGATTGTATGTTGTCCTACGGACTAAAACCCTCTGGTTTATATAGACACCAGAGGGGTCTAGGGTTACACAAGGTCGATTACAAAGGAGCAGATATACATATCCGTATAGCCTAACTTGCCTTCCACGCCAAGTAGAGTCCCATCCGAACACGAGACGAAGTCTTCAATCTTGTATCTTCATAGTCTAACAGTCCGGCCAAAGGATATAGTCCGGCTGTCCGGAGACCCCCTAATCCAGGACTCCCTCAATGATCATCACACTTTTATTTTCTTACAACTCAACAATTACAACTCGATACTTAGAACAAAATATGACTCTATATGAATGCCTCCGGCGGTGTACCGGGATATGCAATGAATCAAGAGTGACATGTATGAAAGAATTATGAATGGTGGCTTTGCCACAAATACGATGTCAACTACATGATCATGCTAAGCAATATCACAATGATGGAGTGTTTCATAATAAACGGAACGGTGGAAAGTTGCATGGCAATATATCTCGGAATGGCTATGGAAATGCCATAATAGGTAGGTATGGTGGCTGTTTTGAGGAAGGTATATGGTGGGTGTATGATACCAGCGAAAGGTGCGCGGTATTAGAGAGGCTAGCAATGGTGGAAGGAAGAAAAGTGCATATAATCCATGGACTCAACATTAGTCATAAAGAACTCATATACTTATTGCAAAAATCTACAAGTTATCAAAGCAAAGTATTACGCGCATGCTCCTAGGGGGATAGATTGGTAAAGACCATCGCTCGTCCCCGACCACCACTCATAAGGAAGACAATCAAAAATTAAAACCTGCTCCGACTTCATCGCATAAAGGTTCACCATACGTGCGTGCTATGGGAATCACAAACTTTAATACAAGTATTTCTCAAATTCACAGCTACTCAACTAGCACAACTTTAATATCACCATCTTCATATCTCAAAACAATTATCAAGCATCAAACTTCTCATAGCATTCAACACACTCATAAGAAAGTTTTTACTATTCTTGAATACCAAGCATATTAGGATTATTTAAGCAAATTACCATGCTATTTAAGACTCTCAAAATAATCTAAGTGAAGCATGAGAGATCAATAGTTTCTATAAAACAATTCCACCGCCGTGCTCTAAAAAATATAAGTGAAGTACTGAAGCAGAACTATATAACTCAAATGATATAAGCGAAGCACATAGATTATTCTAACAAATTCCAAATCATGTATGGCTCTCTCAAAAGGGGTGTACAGCAAGGATGATTGTGGTAAACTAAAAAGCAAAGACTGAAATCATACAAGACGCTCCAAGCAAAACACATAAAATGTGGTGAATAAAAATATAGCTCCAAGTAAAGTTACCGATGGAAGTAGACGAAAGAGGGGATGCCTTCTGGGGCATCCCCAAGCTTTGGCTTTTAGGTGTCCTTAGATTATCTTGGGGTGCCATGTGAATCCCCAAGCTTAGGCTCTTGCCACTCCTTGTTCCATAATCCATCAAATCTTTACCCAAAACTTGAAAACTTCACAACACAAAACTTAAAGTAGAAAATCTCGTGAGCTCCGTTAGCGAAAGAAAACAAAAGACCACTTCAAGGTACTGTAATGAACTCATTATTTATTTATATTGGTGTTAAAACTACTGTATTCCAACTTCTCTATGGTTTATAAACTATTTTACTAGCCATAGATTCATCAAAATAAGCAAACAACACACGAAAAACAGAATTTGTCAAAAACAGAACAGTCTATAGAAATCCGTAACTAGCGCAAGATCTGGAGCCCCAAAAATTCTAAAATAAATTCCTGGACGTGAGTAATTTATCTATTAATCATCTGAAAAAATAATTAACTAAATAGCACTTTCCAAATAAAAACGGCAGCAGTTCTCGTGAGCGCTAAAGTTTCTGTTTTTTACAGCAAGATAACAAGACTGTCCCCAAGTCTTCCCAGCGGTTCTACTTGGCACAAACACTAATAAAACACACAAAAAAACACAACCAAAACAGAGGCTAGGTAAATTATTTATTACTAAATAGTAGCAAAAATCAAGGAATAAAACTAAAATTGGGTTGCCTCCCAACAAGCGCTATCGTTTAACGCCCCTACCTAGGCATAAAAAGCAAGGATAGATCTAGGTATTGCCATCTTTGGTAGGCAATCCATAAGTGGCTCTCATAATAGATTCATAAGGTAATTTATTTATTTTTCTAGCTGGAGCATTATAATAAATTCTGATTCATGTGTGTCTCTCCCAAAAGGTGTGTACAGCAAGGATGATTATGGTAAAATAAAAAGCAAAGACTCAAATCATACAAGATGCTCCAAGCAAAACACATATCATGTGGTGAATAAAAATATAGCCTCAAGTAAAGTTACCGATAGATGAAGACGAAAGAGGGGATGCCTTCCGGGGCATCCCCAAGCTTAGGCTTTTGGTTGTCCTTGAATTTTACCTTGGGGTGCCTTGGGCATCCCCAAGCTTAGGATCTTACCGCTCCTTGTTCCATAATCCATCAAATCTTTGCCCAAAAATTGAAAAATTCACAGCACAAAACTTAAAGTAGAAAATCTCGTGAGGTCCGTTAGCGAAAGAAAACAAAAGACCACTTCAAGGTACTATAATGAACTCATTATTTATTTCTATTGGTGTTAAACCTACTGTATTCCAACTTCTCTATGGTTTATAAACTATTTTACTGGCCATAGATTCATCAAAATAAGCAAACAACTCACGAAAAACAGAATCTGTCAAAAACAGAACAGTCTGTAGCAATCTGTAGATAGCGCAAGATCTGGACCCCCAAAAATTCTAAAATAAATTGCTGGACGTGAGGAATTTATATATTAATCATATTCAAAAATAATTAACTAAATATCACTTTCCAAATAAAAATAGCAGCAGTTCTCGTGAGTGCTAAAGTTTCTGTTTTTTACAGCAAGATAACAAGACTTTCCCCAAGTCTTCCCAACGGTTCTACTTGGCACAAACACTAATTAAACACAAAAAACACAACCAAAACATAGGCTAGGTAAATTATTTATTAAATAACAGCAAGGAAAAATATTGGGTTGTCTCCCAACAAGCTCTTTTCTTTAAATCCTTAAAGCTAGGCATTGATAATTTTAATGATGCTCACATGAAAGACAAGAATTGAAGCACAAAGAGAGCATCATAAAACACTTGACAAATACATCTAAGTCTAACATACTTCCTATGCATAGGCATCTTATAAGAAAACAAATTATCAAGGCAAGAAAAAACTAGCATATGCAAGGAAGCGGAAAGAAACAATAACAATCTCAACATAACGAGAGGTAATTTAGTAACATGAAAATTTCTACCACCATATTTTCCTCTCTCATAATAATTGCATGTGGGATCATAAGCAAATTCAACAAAATAGCTATCACACAAAATATTTTCAACACGATCCATATGCATGCAAAGTTGACACTCTTCCAAAATAGTGGGATCTAAAGTTGACACTCTTCCAAACCCACTTTCAATAATATTGGAAACACTATTATCAATCTCATATTCATCATGGGGCTTAAATAAATTTTCAAGATCATAAGAAGAATCACCCCAATCATGATCATTGCAACAAGTAGAGGACATAGCAAAACTAGCATCTAGGGTTTTGCATATTATTACCACAATTGACATCAAGAGAGTTTATATTAAAATCATTGCAATCATGCTTTTTATTCAAAGATCTATCGTGAATCACTCCATAAGGTACTTCATCACAATTTTCAGATTCACAAATTTGAAGCAAAACTTCATCAAGATAATCTAGTGCACAAAACTCACTAGCAATTGCTTCATCATAATTGGATCTCTTAAAAATATTAGCAAGTGGATGAGGATCCATAGATCTTAGGTTCTCTGTTTAGTAATAAATAAACAACTAATCCAACCAAATGAGTAAACGAGCCAAGTAAGACATAAAAGTAAACAAAAAGATGAACAGAAGAAAGGCGAATAAAACAGCAAGGGTGAAGTGGGGGAGAGGAAAACGAGCGGCAAATGGCAAATAATGTAATGCGGGAGATAAGGGTTTGTGATGGGTACTTGGTATGTTGACTTTTGCGTAGACCTCCCCGGCAACGGCGCCAGAAATCTTTTTGCTACCTCTTGGGCACTGCGTTGGATTTCCTTGAAGAGGAAAGGATGATGAAGCAAAGTAGCGTAAGTATTTCCCTTAGTTTTTGAGAACCAAGGTATCAATCCAGCAGGAGTCTACGCGTGAGTCCCTCGTACCTGCACAAAACAAATAACTCCTTGCAACCAACGCGATAAGGGGTTGTCAATCCCTTCATGGTCACTTACGAGAGTGAGATCTGATAGATATGATATAATAATATTTTTGGTATTTTTGTGATAAAGATGCAAAGTAAAAAGCAAAGGAAATAACTAAGTATCGGAAGATTTAATATGATGAAGATAGACCCGGGGGCCATAGGTTTCACTAGTGGCTTCTCTCAAGAGCATAAGTATTTTATGGTGGGTGAACGAATTACTGTTGAGCAATTGACATAATTGAGCATAGTTATGAGAATATCTAGGTATGATCATGTGTATAGGCCTCACGTCCGAGACAACTAGACCGACTCCTGCCTACATCTACTACTATTACTCCACTCATCAACCGCTATCCAGCATGCATCTAGAGTATTAAGTTCATGAAAACAGAGTAACGCCTTAAGCAAGATGACATGATGTAGAGGGATAAATTCATGCAATATGATAAAAAAACCATCTTGTTATCCTCGATGGCAACAATACAATACGTGCCTTGCTGCCCCTACTGTCACTAGGAAAGGACACCGCAAGATTGAACCCAAACCTGAGCACTTCTCCCATTGCAAGAGAGATCAATCTAGTAGGCCAAACCAAACTGATAATTCGAAGAGACTTGCATAGATGACCAATCATACATAAAAGAATTCAGAGAAGATTCAAATATTTTTCATAGATAATCTTGATCATAAACCCACAATTCATCAGTCTCAACAAACACACCACAAAAAGAAGATTACATCGAATAGATCTCCACAAGAGAGGGGGAGAACATTGTATTGAGATCCAAAAAGAGAGAAGAAGCCATCTAGCTAATAACTATGGACCCAAAGGTCTGAGGTAAACTACTCACACTTCATCGGAGAGGCTATGGCGTTGATGTAGAAGCCCTCCGTGATGGATGCCCCCTTCGGCGGAGCTCCGGAACAAGCCCCAAGATGGGATCTCGTGGATACAGAAGGTTGCGGCGGTGGAATTAGGTTTTTGGCTCCATATCTGATCGTTTGGGGGTACGTAGGTATATATAGGAGGAAGGAGTACGTCGGTGGAGCAACAGGGGGGCCACGAGGGTGGAGGGCGCACCTAGGGGGGTAGGCGCACCCCCTACCTCGTGGCTTCCCTGTTGGTTGCTTGACGTAGGGTCCAAGTCTCCTGGATCTTGTTTGTTCCAAAAATCACGTTCCCGAAGGTTTCATTCCATTTGGACTCCGTTTGATATTCCTTTTCTTCGAAACCCTAAAATAGGCAAAAACAACAATTCTGGGCTGGGCCTCCGGTTAATAGGTTAGTCCCAAAAATAATATAAAAGTGGATAATAAAGCCCAATAATGTCCAAAACAGTAGATAATATAGCATGGAGCAATCAAAAATTATAGATACGTTGGAGACGTATCACCTCCTACGTTCCACCTTGTTCGGCTAGGTTCGCAAAGGGAGAACCACTGTGATTGTGCTTCCAGCTAGCATGTTAAGCACCTTAGTGGAGAAAGCCAAAAACTGACTATCACAATAAGCGTAAATTGGTCAGCGATCCGATGACTGTATTAAACTATAAGATCGATAGAGGGCACCCCGTATTAAATAACGGCGTTCATAACATTGGCTGAAGTGTTTACGGATTGACCTACTGTCGCCGAACACTAACCGGGGGCTAGTTACTAGCCTCCCAACTTTAAGCTCCTATGACTATGTGAAATTTATAAAGCCCGCTGCTACCTCTTAAGCATGCGTTGGTTTTCCCTTGAAGAGGAAAGGGTGATGCAACAAAGTAGCGTAAGTATTTCCCTCGGTTTTGGAGAACCAAGGTATCAATCCAGTAGGAGACTACACATAAGTAGCCTAGTACCTGCACAAACAAACAAGAACCTCGCAACCAACACGATAAAAGGGGTTGTCAATCCCTTCACGGTCACTTACAAAAGTGAGATCTGATAAAGATAATAAGATAAATATTTTTGGTATTTTTGTTGTATAGATTGGAAAATAAAGATTGCAAAATAAATAGTAAACTATAATTGTAGAGAGGAAACTTATATGATGTAAATTAGACCCGGGGGCCATAGGTTTCACTAGTGGCTTCTCTTAAGATAGCAAGTATTACGGTGGGTGAACAAATTACTGCCGAGCAATTGATAGAAAAGTGCATAGTTATGATGATATCCAGGCATGATCATGAACATAGGCATCACGTCCGTGTCAAGTAGACCGAAACGATTCGACATCTACTACTATTACTCCACACATCGACTGTTATCCAGCATGCATCTAGACTATTAAGTTCACAAGAACAGTAACGCATTAGGCAAGATGACATGATGTAGAGAGATAAACTCAAGCAATATGATATAAACCCCATCTTTTTATCCTCAATGGCAACAATACAGTACGTGCCTTACTGCCCCTGCTATCACTGGGAAAGGACACCGCAAGATTGAACCCAAAGATAAGCACTTCTCCCATTGCAAGAAAGATCAATCTAGTAGGCCAAGTCAAACTGATAATTCGAAGAGACTTGCAAAGATATCAAATCATGCATATAAGAATTCAGAGAATAATCAAATATTGTTCATAGATAATCTTAATCATAAACCCACAATTCATCGGATCTCAGCAAACACACCGCAAAAAGAATTACATCGAATAGATCTCCAAGAACATCAAGGAGAACTTTGTATTGAGATCCAAAAAGAGAGAAGAAGCGATCTAGCTAATAACTACGGACCCAAAGGTCTGTGGTAAACTACTCACACATCATTGGAGAGGCGATGGTGTTGATGTAGAAGCCCTCCATGATCGAATCCCCCTCCGGTAGATCGCCGAAAAAGGTCCCCAGATGGGAACTCACGGGTATAGAAGGTTGCCGCGGTGGAAAAGTGGTTTCATGGCTTCCCTGGATATTTTCAGGGTATAAGAGTATATATAGGCAAAGGAAGTAGATCGGTGGAGCTACGAGGGGCCCACAAGGGTGGGGGCGCGCCTGGCCCGCCTGGGCGCGCCGCCCTACCTTGTGGCCGCCTCATTGCTTCCTTGACCTCCACCCCAATTCTCCTGGATTGCGTTTGTTCCAAAAAAGATCCTCGTGAAGGTTTCATTCCGTTTGGATTTTGTTTGATATTCCTTTTCTACGAAACATTGAAATAGGCAAAAAAACAGCAACTGGCACTGGGCCTCCGGTTACTAGGTTAGCCCAAAAATAATATAAAAGTGCATATTAAAACCCCATTAAACACCCAAAAGAGATAATATAATAGCATGGAACAATAAAAAATTACAGATACGTTGGAGACGTATCAGCATCTCCAAGCATAATTCTTGCTCGTCCTTAAGTAGGTAAATGATAAAAACAGAATTTTTGATGTGGAATGCTACCTAGCATAATTTTCAATGTAATTTTCTTTATGATGGCATGACTATTCAGATCCGAAAGAGTCAAGACAAAAGTTTAATATTGACATAAAAATAATAATACTTCAAGCATACTAACCAAGCAATTATGTCTTCTCAAAATAACATGGCCAAAGAAAGTTATCCCTACAAAATCGTATAGTCTGGCTATGCTCTATCTTCATCACATAGAATATTTAAATCGTGCACAACCCCAATGACAAGCCTAGCAATTGTTTCATACTTTTGGTGTTCTCAAACTTTTTCAATCTTCATGCAATACATGAGCGTGAGCCATGGACATAGCACTATAGGTGGAATAGAATGGTGGTTGTGTAGAAGACAAAAAGGAGAAGATAGTCTCACATCAACTAGGCGTATCAACGGGCTATGGATATGCCCATCAATAGACATCAATGTGAGTGAGTAGGGATTGCCATGCAATGGATGCACTAGAGCTATAAGTGTATGAAAGCTCAACAAAAGAAACTAAGTGGGTGTGCATCCAACTCGCTTGCTCACGTAGACCTAGGGCATTTTGAGGAAGCCCATCATTGAAATATACAAGCCAAGTTCTATAATGCAAAATTCCCACTAGTATATGAAAGTGACAAAATAAGAGACTCTCTATCATGAAGATCATGGTGCTACTTTGAAGCATAAGTGTGGAAAAGGGATAGTAGCATTGCCCCTTCTTTCTTTTTCTCTCATTTTTTTATTTGGGCCTTTTCTCTTTTTTATGGCCTTTTTTTATTTTTCATCTGGAATCTCATCCCGACTTGTGGTGTACCGGGATGTGCTATGAATTAATAGTGACATGTATGAAATAATTATGAATGGTGGCTTTGCCACAAATATGATGTCAACTACATGATCATGCAAAGCAATATGACAATGATGAAGCGTGTCATAATAAACAGAATGGTGGAAAGTTGCATGACAATATATCTCGGAATGGCTATGGAAATGCCATAATAGGTAGGTATGGTGGCTGTTTTGAGGAAGGTATCTGGTGGGTTTATGGTACCGGCGAAATTTGTGCGTTACTAGAGAGGCTAGCAATGGTGGAAGGGTGAGAGTGCGTATAATCCATGGACTCAACATTAGTCATAAAGAACTCACATACTTATTGCAAAAATCTATTAGTTATCGAAACAAAGTACTACGCGCATGCTCCTAGGGGGATAGATTGGTAGGAAAAGACCATCGCTCATCCCCGACCGCCACTCATAAGGAAGACAATCAATAAATAAATCATGCTTCGACTTCATCACATAACGGTTCATCATACGTGCATGCTACGGGAATCACAAACTTTAACACAAGTATCTCTTAAATTCACAACTACTCAACTACCATGCCTCTAATATTACCATCTTCATATCTCAAAACAATCATCAAGTATCAAACTTCTTATACTTTCAATGCACTTTTATGAAAGTTTTTATTATACCAATCTTGGATGCCTGTCATATTAGGACTAATTTTATAGCCAAAGCAAACTACTGTATTGTTCTAAAGGATTCTCAAAATAATATAATTGAAGCATGAGAGATCAATAATTTCTATAAAATAAAACCACAACCGTGATCTAAAAGATATAAGTGAAGCACTAGAGCAAAATTATCTAGCTCAAAAGATATAAGTGAAGCACATAGAGTATTCTAATAAATTCCGTTTCATATGTGTCTCTCCCAAAAGGTATGTACAACAAGGATGATTGTGGTAAACTAGAAAGCAAATACTCAAATCATAAAAGACGCTCCAAGCAAAACACATATCATGTGGTGAATAAAAATATAGCATCAACTAAAGTTACCGATGGACGAAGACGAAAGAGGGGATGCCTTCCGGGGCATCCCCAAGCTTAGGCTTTTGGTTGTCCTTGAATTTTACCTTGGGGTGCCTTGGTCATCCCCAAGCTTAGGCTCTTTCCACTCCTTATTCCATAATCCATCAAATCTTTACCCAGAACTTGAAAACTTCACAACACAAAACTCAACAGAAAATCTCATGAGCTCCGTTAGTATAAAACAAACCACCACTTAAGGTACTGTAATTAATTCATTCTTTATTTATATTGGTGTTAAACCTACCGTATTCTAACTCTCTATGGTTCATACCCCCCGATACTAGCCATAGATTCATCAAAATAAGCAAACAACACACGAAAAACAGAATCTGCCAAAAACAAACCAGTCTGTAGCAATATGTAGGTTTCGAATACTTCTGTAACTCAAAAAATCCTGAGAAATTAGGAAGTCCTAAATAATTTGTATATTGATCTACTTCAGTTGGAATTGGTATTTTATCGCTCTCTGGTTAAAAATTAAAATTATTCTCATGAGCACATACTTTCTGTTTTTTTTCAGCAAGATCAAATAACAATCACCCAAGAAGATCCTAAAGGCTTTACTTGGCACAAACACTAATTAAAACATAAAAAACACAATCATAACATAGGATATATGATTTATTTATTACTAAATAGGAACAAAAAGCAAGGAACAAAAATAAAGTTGGGTTGCCTCCCAACTAGCGCTATCGTTTAACGCCCCTAGCTAGGCATAAAAACAAGGATAGATCTAAGTATTGTCATCTTTGGTACGCAATTCTTTGATTGAAGAGTTATAACCCTTAGGAGTTTCCTTCTTTTTATTGATTATCAAACTCCTAGGCAAGAAATCAAGATAATCATTTTTAGTAAAAGGTTCCTTAATGATAGAGAAAAAATTGGGGTGAACACTTATTGATTTGAGATCCGCATTCTCCTTACTAGAAGATTCGCCCTTATTCTTAGGAACATACATAAACTTAGCAAATTTGGTAGGAGGAGGGTTTGAAGTGTTTCTCATGGCAGAAAAGGCAGACCCTAAGTTGGTAATAATATCCTCAAGTTTATCAATTCTAGTAGAATCTTGATCTATCTTTTCATTAACTAAGGGTTCTTTTTCTCTCAAATTTTTCAGAGTAAGTCCTACCTTAGATCCATATTAGTAATTTGGTTGTGGATCTTTTTATCCAAATTCTTGATCAACTCTATAGTGGCTACTTTATTTTCAATAATTTCAAGCCTATGCATCACATGTTCCAAAGTTAAAATAGTTCCATTAATCAAAAGAGGTGGTGGCTCAAACAAATCTATCATAGCATTATAAGAATCAAAAGTATGGCTACCCAAGAAATTCCCTCCGGTAATGGTATCAAGAATATATATGTTCCAAGGAGTGATGCCTACATAAAAATTGTGAAGAAGAACGAAAGTAGATTGCTTCCTAATGGATCTATTCCGAGCATTGCAAATTCTATACCAAGCATCTTTTAGATTTTCTCCCTCCCTTTGTTTAAAATTAAGAACTTCATTATCGGGAGTACTAACAATGATAGAAGGACTGGCCATGACGGCAAAACAAATGATCTAACACACGATCACACAAGAGGCAAGTGAAAGAAGGTGATCCGAAAAAAGGGAAAACAGAAAAGAGGCGAATAAAATGGTAAGGGTGAAGTGTGGGAGAGGAAAACTAGAACAAAATGGCAAATAATGTAATGCGAGGGATAAGAGTTTGTGATGGGTACTTGGTATGTCTTGGCTTGAGTGTAGATCTCCCCGGCAATAGCGCCAGAAATCCTTCTTGCCTCTTGAGCATGTGTTGGTTTTCCCTTGAAGAGGAAAGGGTGATGCAGCAAAGTAGCATAAGTATTTCCCTCAGTTTTTGAGAACCAAGGTATCAATTCAGTAGGAGACTACACGCAAGTCGTCTAGTACCTGCACAAACAAACAAGAACCTTGCAACCAACGCGATAAAAGGGTTGTCAATCCCTTCATGGTCACTTACGAAAGTGAGATCTGATAAAGATAATAAGATAAATATTTTTGGTATTTTTGTTATATAGATTGGAAAATAAAGATTGCGAAATAAATAGTAAACTATAATTATAGAGCGGAAACTTATATGATATATAGTAGACCCGGGGGCCATAGGTTTCACCAGTGGCTTCTCTCAAGATAGCAAGTATTACGGTGGGTGAACAAATTACTGCCGAGCAATTGATAAAAACCGCATAGTTATGATGATATCTAGGCATGATCATGAACATAGGCATCACATCCGTGTCAAGTAGACCGAAACGATTCTGCATCTACTACTATTACTCCACACATCGACCGCTATCCAACATGCATCTAGAGTATTAAGTTCATAAGAACAGTAATGCATTAGGAACGATGACATGATGTAGAGGGATAAACTCAAGCAATACGATATAAACCCCATCTTTTTATCCTCGATGGCAACAATACAATATGTGCCTTGCTGCCCTGCTGTCTCTAGGAAAGGACACCGCAAGATTGAACCCAAAGCTAAGCACTTCTCCCATTGCAAGAAATATTAATCTAGTAGGCCAAATCAAACTGATAATTGGTAGAGACTTGCAAAGATATCAGATCATGCATATAAGAATTTAGAGAAGAATCAAATATTGTTCATAGATAATCTTAATCATAAAGCCACAATTCATCGGATCTCGGCAAACACACCGCAAAAAGAATTACATCAAATAGATCTCCAAGAACATCAAGGAGAACTTTGTATTGAGATCCAAAGAGAGAGAAGAAGCCATCTAGCTAATAACTATGGACCCGAAGGTTTGTGGTAAACTACTCACACACACCATCAGAGAGGCTATGGTGTTGATGTAGAAGTCCTCCGTGATTGAATCGCCCTCCGGCCGATCGTCGAAAAAGGTCCCCAGATGGGATCTCATGGGTACAGAAGGTTGCGGCGGTGGAAAAGTGGTTTCGTGGCCCCCGTGGATGTTTTCAGGGTATAATAGTATATATAGGCGAAGGAAGTAGGTCGGTGGAGCTACAAGGGGCCCACGAGGGTGGGGGCGTGCCGCCCTACCTCCACTCCAAGTCTTCTGGATTGCGTTTGTTCAAAAAAATATACTCACGAATGTTTCATTCCGTTTGGATTCCGTTTGATATTACTTTTCTGCGAAACATTGAAATAGGCAAAAAAAACAGCAACTGGCACTGGGCCTCCGGTTAATAGGTTAGTCTGAAAAACAATATAAAAGTGCAAGCCCATTAAACATCCAAAATAGATAATATAATAGCATGGAAAAATAAAAAATTATAGATACATTGGAGACGTATCACCCGCATATCTGATTGCCTCGTTTCCGCTAACACAACCGCCTTCATGCACCGAGACATCGGCTAAGGGTTGTTTTGTTATCGCGAAAACACCCTGTGTAGCATCTACAAGGGGATGGAAGCCGACGATGCGCCACTTTCAACTGATAAACGGTCGCAACAGAGTCAAAATAAACATATCATCGGCGTTTGTATTTAATATACGAGGGCTGCCTTCCACAATCATTGTTATAAAGCCATAAATATGCATCAATTTGACTTAAGATTTTGGCCAAACTGGGTTGCCTGGCTCCTGTGCTTACCCCTACGTCCCCGATTGTTCGGCTAGGCGGTAAAGGGAGCACCTCTGTGATTGTTACTACCGGGTCATCCGAGTTAGTACCTCAGACTGGGTGAAGCCGAAAGCTAGCAATCTTAAAGGATATAATTGGTCGGCAACGATGAAAGTGAAAATTTTGGTTCATTAATACCATAGAGTTCGGGAACTTTCCCCAAACTAAATCCTTAATATTTTTCTCCCACATTGATTGGAGGTGAGGTTTCATGATCATGATCAGCATGACAACCCAAAGAAAGGAACCGATCGCAGGATTATTTTCTTTGGAAGATATTTTCATATCTCTCTGCGTACCTTTGTTTATAAAACCGTATGGTCGGATTGCCTTGTTTTCCATAAATCTTCGCCCTTATAACGGCTTTATAAAGTAGGACAAACACTCCCCGGCTTCTGGCCGAGGAGGTTGAAGCCGATGGTCGGTCAACAAAGTTTTGTACAGTGCGGATTCGAGCATTAATGATGTAAAGTACTTGGATACATAGAATCATTACACATAATTTGTGATTTTACTCTAGATATCGATCCTTAATTCAGCCACCCGTGCCCGCATTAAGGCTCGGGGGCTACTGGTCTTCGGGCTTATCATTCACTAATATTAAAGGGGCACATTGATCCCTTGATCTGGAATTGCCACCTGACGAGTGTCTCGGGGGCTACTGCATTGCCTATTCAATGTAGAAAATTCAAAGTGCTCAGTGTTCGGCTTGACCAAACTATGGGCAAATGCGTCTCCGGACAATAATAGGTACCAACTGGGCCTTATCCGGCATCAAGCTAAGATATTACGACGACTTCTCAAAACCCTCTCTCAAGGGCTTGTCCGTGTATCACTATCTCCTCTAACGTGCATCTCGGGTTTTAGACCGACATACACCTTGAGGGCTACTAGCTATATATCTCGGCAGAGAATAAATTGCACCAATAAAAAATATTCACAAAAATCAGCCCGCGGTCAGGGTGGTGCACCACCTCAGAAGCAGTCTGGCATAAAGCTCGGGCGCTAGTGGCTGGCTCCATAGAGGGCATTTCCGGCATTAAGCTCGGCTGACTTCGTTCAATCTTTTAAAAACCGAGGTAGTTTGCGACACCTCGGATGCCGACCATCGTCAGAGCTCGGCCATAGTCCAGTGTTGGAGCTCGGACACAGTCCGGCGTTGGAGCTTGGATACACCGCCGCACGGAAAGCACTTCAAACCCGAGGTGTAGCGTAAAAATAACAAGGCATTGATAAAAGCCAAAGATTTAAGGGGCTCCTTGGATACCCGATGTATAAACTCTCCAGACTCACTTCGGCGATCCTCAAGATGGAAGATGGGAAGATTTCTTGAACCAGTTTTCAAGACCGACGACTGAAGATGAAGAGCAGTTCGGAAGAATCGAGGAGCGTCCCCAACTTGAAGACTGGTTCAGGGGGCTACTGACGGTGTCCTGGACTAGGGGGTACTCACCACGTCGTCTTCCGACCAAGTGGATCGGGCCGAAGACCCCATGGCGGTTTACTCATGGGCCACTTTGGGAAGCCCATGCTGCATACAAGGAATATTCCACAAGACTTGATGATCAAGACAAGGACTCCTCTCCACCAACATATTCGACTAGGACTCTTGTTATCCTAGGCCTCCGGTACATTACATAAGCCGGGGCCAGGCTAGTCGATAGATCATTATGATATTATTCATCATACCTCTAGGGCTTAGACCACAACATATGATCTCGAGGTAGATCAACTATGTACTTGATACTCCCTCAATATAAACAAGAGCAGGACGTAGGGTTTTACCTCCATCAAGAGGGCCCGAACCTGGGTAAAACATTGTCTCCTTCGTTCATGTTATGTGGGGACCCCGACTCATAGGTCGAGATCACCGAATGCACGTGTACAGTGATCCCAGAGATCAATGCTCACTGAACACACAGAAGCTGAATAACAAGAGTCTTACATCCATACATACCGTCTTACACAAATTATGACCATTATGGTCAAGTCTTACATAGATAAAGCCTTAAGGGCTGAACATCAAATGAAACATAAGCAGCGGAAATCTTCGTCGATAAGTAGAACCCATGCCACCTGCCTTAACCCTACAGGCATTCTGACTGGGAAACGTCCTAGTTCGCATGTTCGTCTTCAAAGAACTCTTCTTCGAACTCCTGTTCTTCCATGCCTGGCCAATTAAATAACCAGTGGCAAGCCAATGAGTACTTTGAATGTACTCGCAAGCAACCCATGTTTTGGTTCAAGGAACAACAATGCATGATATAGGTAAATTTTTGCGGAAAGCTAGTTTTCGAGTGCAATGACATGTTCAACAACTTGTAAGACATGAATCAGGAGAATTCAAGTAACCATAAGGACAGGTTACAGATATCAACATAAATAGAGTGGGCACCAACCCAACTCGATCATGTCAAGTCCTTTGACTTGACCCAAGTAGTTCTTCCCACACACACTGGTTTGTAAACAAGTGGACGTAGCCCAAGAGCGGTTACCCAACTGTCCTTGACCGTGGACACGGTTATTCGAATAGTTTTACACTCTGCAGAGGTTGCACACTTTACCCACAAGATCCGGGGAACTTCCGTGTCACCCACGACCCGCGGTACCTCAAGTACCCGGGGTAAGCACCCGATCACTATCTTTCCCTAGACGACACTAACAAGGAGTCCACTCGTTGTTCCGTATCCTCATGATGTACATCATACGAGACTCACTCGAGATCGTAACATCCGAGAGGGGACACAACGGTGTATCCGGTGCCTTGTGAAAACAATCATGGCCGCCCTACCTGGCACGACCCTGTCCCGAGAGAGTGCACCAACAACTCTCCCGTCACTAGTAATGCGGGCTCCAAGCTAGTATCGGCCTAGGTAATCAATAATGCCCTTTCCCATATAAGGGCAGAGTGGTTGCGCATGTAAGGTTGGAATAACGGTCGCAACTTAAACCAATCCGTTTTTGAAAGCAACACACACACTTGCCTCGGTAATCCACTTCGTCATCAAGTGGCTACCCAACTCATTGTCTCCCTCGGGCATAAGTGGCACCCGACGGGGTTTTCGAAAAGTCCTTTCAAAGTACTTTGTATCCATCACCATGCATATTCCCATCCCTATTTCGAAGCACTACCTAGCATCCTAACTATTTCCATCGGCATAACCCTCATAAGGAGGTAGGGTCATGCGCAATGCAAGTACCAACAAGGAGGAGATGAAGGCAACCCACCAGAGGGGCTACCCTCTCATCATGATTCCGATGCAACAATAATAAAGTGCTATATGAAATGCATAAAAAGGGTTTCATAGTCATGGTCAAAGGGCTGCTTGCCTGGCTCAACAAGGTCTTCTGGGTCTTCAAAGTCTTCTGGTCCAACTCCTTCGTCAGCAACGCAATCTATCGTCGCAAAATAATAACAAGAAAAATAAGGCAATAATAAAACAGAAAAACCAAAGTGCTTAGAAAAATGTCAACTTATTTTTGTAAAATACTAGGTGGAAAACTAAGAAGGGAAAAATTCCTAGTTTTGGATTTGGAGTTGTCTAATAGGAGAAATGGATTTCCAAACAGAGATTAAACTGCTCAAATTTGAATTTAATTTGAACAGTACATAAAAGTTGGTTGGATTTGAATGGAAGTTGCACCATTAAATAGGTGGGATTTTTAGAAAAATATGGGAGGTTGAATTATTGCATTTGGATTATTATTTAATCCTGTGGAATTTTTGCAAGTTTTCAGAAAAAGAAAAAGGGGAAACAACACTGTGCAACTGGGCCAGAAGGGCCACAGTGCAGCAGGCCCAGAGGGGATTCAGCCCACGCAGGGCGGCCACGTCGAAGGCGTATTTGGAAAATACGCCTCCAGCCGACGCAGCGAACCGATGCGCGCGCGTGCGTGTTTAAACCTGACGGGTGGGGCCCACCCGTCAGTATGTGAGGCTGACTGACGGGCCCCATGGCCGTCGTCTTCAACCTCGGCCAGAGAGGGGGGCGAGCTCACCGGCGTCGCTGTGGTCAACGGCGAGGCGATCCGAGCGCACCGGCTTGCTCAGGGCGGAGTCATTGTTCGGGTGGAGGTGGAGGCGGTCGCCGGAGTGCAGGGGTTCGCCGGCGACGAGGTTCGCGGCGGAGGAGCGTCGGGCGTTGACGGCTCCGGCCGTTTCCGACTGCAAGAGAGAGGGGAAACAGAGGGGAAATGATCAGGGAGGTGCGGAGGGTCCAGATCGAGAGAGAGGAGGGGCGGAGGGAGCCCGTACCCCGAGATCGACGTCGACCCGAGGCGGCGGAGCTCGAGCTCGATCTCGAGCTCGGGTACTCCTGGAGGAGAGTGGAGGGCACAGGGGGCCTTTTTGGAGTAGGTGGGGGCGAGTGGTGGTGATTGGGAGGCTCGGGGAGGCCTTTAAGTAGGCGAGCCACGGCTCACCGTAGACCCGTGCGCCGGCGAGGCTGTTGCCATCGCTGCAAGCCACGGGGGCTCACGTGGGCGTGTCCGGGGTGTTTGCAAGGGTGGTCTACGCCCAGAGGGAGGGAGAGAAGGAGCGGGGAAGCGTCAGGGCAGCGCGCGTGTGAGCGTGCTCATTGGAGCTCCCGGGCGGCCATGGTGCGCGCGCAAGCAGGGGCAGGAGAGAGGGAAGGAGGAGGGGGCCGACCAGCTGCCGTGTCCCGGACGTCGAGGCGTCTCGTCGGGCGTGCTGGGAAGGCCCGAGGTGGCCGGGTGTGCTTGGCAGGGGGCGGCTACAGTGCGGGAGCGCACTGTAGCACGCTCCAGAGCGTGCAAATGGCCGGCATGCCATTTTTTTGGCAAGGTGGGCACGACCAAGCATGTCTGGTAGCTCTAGGGAGGTGTAAAGAAAGGGGAAAGAGCATAGGACGCCATGGATGGCCACTGGAGTGAGGAGAGAAGAAGAAGAAGAGTGGAAATGGGACTGTCCAGAGAGAGAAAGTGAGGGTTTCACCCCCAAATAATTGATCTGAGGTCTTGCCATTGTTACTGGAGGTATAAGGTGACTGGATTAAGCTCTGGTAAAAAGTTGAGCTTACCAAGAATAGTGGAAGGGGTCAAGACAGTGGTTTTTGTAAAATGTCAGAAGGTGTTTGATAATGGTTTGGGCCAGCAAATGAACTCCAATTGCCATGATACTTAACAGGATGGAATGACATTTAGAAATAGGGTGTGCCACCAAATTTGAGCTCATTTGGGAAAAGTTGCCAATGTAACTTTGGCAAACCCTAGAAATTAGCAGAAATGGACTTGTGTAGATCTAGTTGAGCAAATCACTTCTCCTTGATGCACCACTTGGTGTGGTGGCCTCATTTGGCCATGTGAACATGCTCACAAAAGTTGAGGTCAAGGAGAGAAAGTTGATAGTACAAACTTGCTCAAACTAGGTTCTGAACAGAAAGGGCTATGGGGCATTTTGGTGGACCAAAATGACCTTGATTGAAGTGAGGCTTTGCAAGATCACCAAAATATGCATTTGTGACTTGCTGCATTTTTCTTGGATTTTTATTGAAATATTTCCTGTAGAAATATTTCAAATCCTTGAAATGGGCAGAAATGGTTTTGGGAGGTTTTGTCCAATATTTTGAACATGACCATGTGTTTAAACTCATATATATGGAAAATATATGTCCACTAAGTTTCCCTAAATTTTCTCAAATATTTTTGAAACATTAAAATAATTTTAACCTATTAAAGACCATTTCTGGCCTTAAGAAAAAGTCTTTAAATAAAATAGGAAAATAACTTTTAAAATTATATTTTTGTGGTTTATGGGGATCCTATATCTAATAGGTTTCAAATATACTTTTTGAAAGATTTTTACTGCCCTGAATTAAGTACTTGCAGTACAAATCTTAATTCAGGGGTTTTTGGAAAACTAATTTTTGAAAATACCATTTGGCCAAATTATTTTTGTAAGAAAATACTATATTGTACTATACACATGGCATGATCATTGGGTATAAGTTTGGGGCAAGGAGATGAAGTATAGAAGGTGGAGTTGTGTTGACTTTAAGGAGCACTTGAAAAGCACGAAGAGAAAACCAACTCCAAATAAAAGCCAATAATGCAAAAGTTTTTGTTGGACCAGATCTTCATGCTTTACTAATGCAAATGAAGATTTACAAAATGCAGGGTGTGACATGTTACCATTGATCCGAGAATCCACAGCTCGGGACGCCCTACCCCGAGATCTACCGGTTTTGACACCGACACTCAGGGAGTCCAGAATTTGCATTGGTATGTTTCGAACGCAACCTATGTCCGCATAGTGTGGTCTGGATACTTGAGCCACTTTTGACAATTATGCTGGGCGGAGCCGGGTACAAAACATGGTCTACTCTAGGGAGACTTTGTGCCATGCACGCCACCACCTTAGTCTCCCCTTGCAGGTTACAACTAAGGTAACTAAGGGTTACCCCATGGATACGACTTCTCTAAGGGTTCTCCGTAAATCCCCTATCTTTTGCAAAGGCAAGAAGCAAAGGCTTTTACGGTTACCTTCGAATTATCTTCATATCCTAACCTTTACAACGATAGTGATACACTTCATGGACTTTTGAGGGTAATGCTGAGTGGGTCCCCTTCACAACATTCACGAAGTTTATCAAACTAAGCATTCACAAGAGGATCTCATATCCAATATAATACATATACTAAAGTTCATCCATATCCTCCGAGAACTAGGGGTATACTCACACATGGAGAGAACGAATATCATGAGGATGGTAAGGGTAAACATGATGGACCACACACGTAATACACATGACGACCCACTAGGGTTCCCAAGGTTACAGTGAGATGGATGTGGATGATGATGATGATGGTGAAACTGGTGATGATGATCATGATGGTGGCACTGGTTGTAACATCCCCAGCATCACACTACAGTAATCTCCCCTTAATGAAGGTCATGTCATCATAATCATCATGCCAAAATGCCACTTGTCCAAAATCTGCTTCAAATTCAAATTCTAATTGCATGTCAAATATTTGCTTCTTCTTTCATGCAAATAAAATAGTTCACACTATGGCAAATATTCTCTAAGTATTTGTCATGATGAAACCTACCTCTGTTGGATTCCAAAAATGCTCCTGGAAATTATTTGAGTGGTCCAACAACAATTCAATTGGCCTTTTCAAGTTCTAAAAGTTCTTAAACATTTCCAAATGCTCAAAACAATTTTTGTGCAACTTCACAATATTGCAAAGTATTTATTGTGGCATGTGGCACATTTTTCAAGAGTCATATGATGCTCAGAATAATCGCAAAATATTAAGCTATCCTTTTTTATAAAAAAATAATAATAAAAGAAACAAAAATAGAGAAAAGGACCCCCTCCTTTTTCCCCACTAGGCCTCTCGGTCCAGCTAGTAGCCGGGCACGGCCCACCCCGGCCCAGCCGGCCACCCATCTCTCTCTGGCCTCCTAAGGCCGCCGCCCCCACCCGCTAAACCTAACTCCCCCATGACCCCCACTCCCTGTGCTCGACCCCCCTCCACTTCTCCCACTTCCCCGATCCCCTTCTCCCCCTCCCGATCTGGGAGCCCCGTCGGCCTTGTCCCGACCCCGCCGCCTCTCCCCGGCGACCGCGCCGCCCCACTCCTCGACGCCGGCGTCTCGCCTCATCATCGACCCCAAAGCTGCCGGATCGAGCCACACCCTGCCGCCTGGCACCGCCGCCCCAAGTCGCCACCGCCCGTTGCCCCGAGTCGACGGACCACCTCGCCGTTAGACGCATCTCGTCTCGGAGCCGCCCCTGTCGCGCCGAACCTCCCCAATGTCGCCAGCGTCCCCGACCTCCATCAAGCCCATTGCCCCGACCCCTTCTCCGCACGGTGAGGCCACGACCTCCCTCTCCGCCTCCCTGCGAGGCCGCGCTCGCCTGCGCCCGTCGTCGTGCCCCGGCGCCCCTGATGCTGCTCCTCTGTCGCCCGCTCGTCCCGTGCGTGTGCTCCACCATGCTGCCCCGCGCCCATAGCTGGTGCCGCTCGGCTCATCCCGCGCGCCTCGCCCATCTGCTCCCGCTTTGTTCCGCCCCTGGCCGGGTGCAGCCCGCGCGCTGGCTGCGCCCAGTGTCGGTGTCAAAACTGGCAGATCTCGGGTAGGGGGTCCCGAACTGTGCGTCTAGGCCGGATGGTAATAGGAGACAAGGGACACGAAGTTTTACCCAGGTTCGGGCCCTCTCGATGGAGGTAAAACCCTACGTCCTGCTTGATTAATATTGATGATATGGGTAGTACAAGAGTAAATCTACCACGAGATCGAGGAGGCTAAACCCTAGAAGCTAGCCTATGGTATGATTGTTGATGTGTACGTCGTCCTACGGACTAAAACCCTCCGGTTTATATAGACACCGGAGAGGGTTAGGGTTACACAAAGTCGGTTACAATGGTAGGAGATCTTCATATCCGTATCGCCAAGCTTGCCTTCCACGTCAAGGAAAGTCCCTTCCGGACACGGGACGGAGTCTTCAATCTTGTATCTTCATAGTCCAGGAGTCCGGCTGAAGGTATAGTCCGGCTATCCGAACACCCCCTAATCCAGGACTCCCTCAGTAGCCCCTGAACCAGGCTTCAATGATGACGAGTCCGGCGCGCAGATTGTGTTCGGCATTGCAAGGCGGGTTCCTCCTCCAAGTACTTCATAGAAGATTTTGAACACGAAGATAGTGTCTGGCTCTGCAAAATAAGTTTCCACATATTACCATAGAGAGAATAATATTTACTCCAATCTAATCTGCTGACGTATTTCGTAGCGTGACACACCACGGCCAAGCCTTTATCCGAGTCGTTTCATTATCCCACCTCAGCGCATTATGCGAGGTGGTTTCCTTGGCATGTCTTGTTAAAGCAGAGATCGTGTCCCCTTATCCCGGGATTCTCATCAATACGGGCATGGGTAACCCAACCGCGCCATTGATTACGGTGCTTGAAGATAAGCGAGTTTTACCAGGCTGGTAGGGACATGTAGTTGCGTCCTATATAAGGGGATAAGGATCCACCTTTCCACCTACGCCTTCTTCCTCCTTCGCCTATGCATTCTTGCGCACTCGAGCTCCAGCGCCCAAGTCTGCACTCCCCACCTCAACCTTCTCCAGCCATGTCCGGAGCGGGAGGCAAGTGGATGGTCTCCTCCGTCACGGAGGGACATATCAAAAAGCTGAGGAAGGCCAGATACCTGTCTAACAACATCGCGTACTGGCTCCCCGAAAAGGGGCAGCTCATCCCCACCCCTAGGCCCCATGAGAGGGTGGTGTTCCTCCCCCATTTCCTCCATGGACTGGGCTTCCCTCTCCACCCATTTGTCCAGGGGCTCATGTTCTACTATGGCCTGGATTTCCATAATCTGGCCCCAAACTTCGTCCTCAACATCTCGGCGTTTATCGTCGTGTGCGAGGCCTTCCTCTGCATCCGCCCCCATTTCGGCCTATGGCTCAAGACTTTCAACGTCAAGCCGAAGGTGGTGCGCGGCAACCAGGCGGAGTGCAGAGGCGCCATGGTGGGAAAGATGGCCAACGTCCTATGGCTCGAGGGCTCCTTTGTGGAGACCCTGAAGGGGTGGCAATCGGGGTGGTTTTACATCATCGAGCCGCGCGACGCCGATTGGGTCGCTCCCCGCGAGTTCCGATCCGGACCCCCTACGCGGCTCACCTCCTGGAAGGAGACGGGCCTGTCCTGGGGTAAAAAGGGAGAGTGGACCGGACTCCAAACATGGATCCAAACCCTGGCGGACAAGAAGCTCAAACTTGTCAACGTAGTCCAGGTTGTGCTCATTCGCTAGATCCTCCTGTGCCAACAATGGGCTTCCAACCTGTGGGAGTTCGACCCGGCGTGGCACCAAACTCTAAGAAGGCTCTTCGACACGACGTACGATGATGCCTGGAAGGTGCTTTTCAAAGGCGCCGAGGCTCCCACATCCGCTACCGAGGATCGCGGATTCAGTGCGCAGCGTCACGCTCTCGCGGTAAGCTGTTTTTCTTCCTTTTACAGGGTATCAGTTTTTCATAGTTTGACTCCATGCGGGATCTAAGCTCCCTTGCCTTTGACAGGATTGGCAGGTGATGTCTGGGTAGATCAACTGTCCGGCTCCTTTGCCTGAAGGCCCAGCGGATGATCGCTTGGCGAAGCTGCTGGTTCCGGCACCCTACGTGGTGCCGGAGAAGAAGGCCGCGAAAAAGGCCGCGGGGACTCGAAAGAGTGCCCGGCGCCATGAAGTGTCGGATCCATCATCCGATGGTTCCGAGGCGCATTCCTCCCGTAAAGACGAGGAGGAAGAAGAGGAGAGCTCTCCCCCTCCAGCGGGAGGAGAGAAGAAAAGGAAGGCCGCCCTCTCTGGGGAGGCCGGAGGGTCCAAGAAGGGGAAAACCCTTCCTCCGGACTACTCCACCGACGCCGACGGTGGAGAGGAGTGGCAGCCCAGGGCCAAGCCCCTGGCAAAATAGTAAGTATCCGGATACCAGAGTAATTCATAGTATTTGTTTATTGCACAGCTTTCCCTTACGTCGAGTATGTTTATGCAGCCCACCCAAAGACCGGCTCGACGCGTCGTCGAGCGGCTCACTGGACTCGTCGGATGTGAACTCGCTTCCGACGGCTTCCTCCCCCCGCCCTACGGACGACACCGAAGTGTTGTCCCAACAGGTTCCAAGCCGGGAGGAGGTGGTCCTAGAGGCGTCGCAAGGCGACCTCCCGGACACCAGGAGTAAAGGGGATAAAACCCCTCAGGGCTCCAAGTCCGGCTCTAGGCCGGACACCGCTCCGGAACCTTCAAAGGTTCCAGAGTCTGGCGGGGGACCTCCTTCCAAGAGGAGCAAGTCCACCGTGCCGGCGGCCCCCGTCCAACCGGAGGCGCCGGACAATATGTTGGAGGCGCTCCAAGGCGCCTCCATCGACGAGGATCACCGCGCTATTATGAGTGCGGTGGTCCAGAAGGTTCAGTCCACCAAGAGCGGACTGACTGAAGCTTGTACTAGCCTTTTGACAGGCTTTGAGGTAAGTAAAGAATGTGTAAATAATAGTACCGCATAGACAGTAGCCCCTGATGCTCTGTTTGGCGTTCGGGAAGAAAAGCCAAATAGAGGATCAAATAGAATTCGCAGGAGTCTAACAAAAATGAGTCAATATGCATATGCAGGCTTCCGTGCTTGCGTCCGCTGCACTGACTGCGGAAGTGGACACGCTAAAGCAGAACCTCGAGCGGTCCGGGCAAGAGCTCGGGCGTGCCAAGAAGCAGCTCGAGGACAATGAAGGTAAGAAATACCATGTAAATATATATAAAAAGGTGCAATTGCAAAGAATGACAGGATTATCGTGGCTATTTTAGGGGCCACGTCTGAAGTGGCGACCCTTAAGCAGGCGCTGGTCGAGGCCGGGAAGAGGGCGGCCTCGGAGCGCACCGAGCGGGAGAAGTATGAGGCCGAGGTTGGCAAGGTGCGGCAAGAGCTCCAAGCGCTCATGGAAAAACATGAGAGTTTGGAGCTTGACTCAAAGACGCGAGCGTCCGAGCTCGCGGTGGCTATTGAAAACGCCAAGTCTGCCAAGGCCGAATCCCAGAAGACCCTCCAGGAGTTGGATGAGGTGAAGAAGATAGCTGCGGGTAATGCATTCTTTATGCAAAGCACACACATGAACGTGAGTTACTTGTTACTTACCAAAATCCGGAGCTCTCCAGGAGCGTTCGCAGATCTTCCCCGGAGTGTATCCGATGCCGCCGCATTCTACCAAGCCGAGGAGGGTAGCTCGATAGAGAAGGTGTTCTGGTCTCAGTATACTGAGGCCGGACACCCCATGCCCCTGAGCGACCAGCTGAAGCAACTGGTCGAGCTCCACAAGGCGGCCGAACAGGCCATGAAGGGCCTCATTGTTCGGCTGTGGCCTGGAGGGGCTCTGCCTGGGAGCTATTTCGGGCTGGTGCGGCAGTTGGTGGAGGCCTGTCCAAGGCTCGAAGTCATCAAGCGCTCCGTCTGCATTGAAGGTGCCCGTAGGGCCCTCGCCAGTGCTAAGGTGCACTGGGAAAGCTGGATGCTGAGAAGCTGGTGAAGGACGGGCCACCGCCGGGGAAAGAGCATCGCAAGCCCGAGAATTACTATAAGGATGTTCTGAAGGGTGCCCGCCTTGTGGCGGATGAATGTTCTAGGGATGTAATGTTTGAGTCAAACTTGCTCGTTTTGTCTGTGCGCTGAAAACTTGTTTATATGCGCTAAGCAATGCTGTTGGAATTTAAAATACTACCTTATGTGTGGCTGTTTATCAATTCTGAGAGATGGCGAGTCGTCGGCTTCTGCCCCCATGCCGCTAGTGCTGGGGTGTTCGGGGATAAACCTGAGCGCTCTTTTTCCCATATTTGGGTCCTTCAAGGGAGGCGCTCAGCCCAACGAACAAGGCAATCGGACTATAATGCGTGAACACTCTCACTTAGCCATAGAATTCTATAATTTTAAATTTCGGCGAAGCCCCTGGTATTCGGAAGACCGAGTTCGGGGCACTATCCATGCCTTGGCCGCACAGAGCCGGATCCTTGCCCTAAGCGGCATAAGTATTTAGGGACTCGAAGAACCTCTCGAAAAGCGACCAGCTCTCGCTTCATCATGACAGTCAGTTTTAGCTTTCTCCACTGAGGTGCTCGACCCAGCTCAACTGGGGCACAATCGCAGTGGTTCTCCTAGTGCTATCTTAGCCAATATAGCGGAACGTAAGGCACCAAAACATAGGAGCCGGGCAAACCCAACTATTGACCCAATACATGATTCGGAGCCGATGCATATAATGCTATAAGTTCGGGGTGTCGCACTTGTGAAAGTGTTCGGACTTCTCACACCATATTGAGGGGTACTAAAGCCCCTGGCATATTTTGGCCGTACCAACGTGTATGGGTGCAACATGTCGTTAAGGAACATATATAAAGAAAAAAGGTAATGCAAAAATAGACGAAAGCTATGCATTGTTTATTAAAAAGGGCTGCGATCAAAGCAGAACGATACAAATAATGTGATAAGTGGAAGGTTGGACTAGTTAACATGTCCGTTCCAGGGGCAAGCTGCGGAATATTATGCGGAACGGGTATACTGCTCATGATAGAGACCACTTGGGAGTTCCGTAATGGGGCGTGGCTTGTCTGCTTCCCTGGTTCTTGCATCGTTTGTGCGGCAATTGAAATGCCGAACAGGCCTTCCGAAGGATGAAGTCCTGAAAGTAAGAGAAAATTAAAAAATCGGCACCCCTTGGTACGGTTTAAGCCGTGTTTTGGGCGTGCCGTGATGGTGCCCCTCCCCCTGTGCCCATGGTATTTCTAGAGCGTAATTATGTACGCGAAGTACCGGCATCGCCTTTTTGCGAGGGTTGGGGTTGGGGCCGCATTGCTACACTTGCTCGGATCGTGCCAGGCGGTCTTGTTGTAGGTTACTCTGGGCGCGCTTGACGGTGTCTGGTCGCTTAGTGGCCGGACTGGAGAACTGCCTGGAGAGGCTGCTTTGTACTTCCGCTGCAAGGGCCGCCGTGTGCTTCTCCGTTCGGAGGGAGCGTTTGGTGTTTCCATTGACCATAATTACTCCTCGAGGGCTTGTCATCTTGAGCTTAAGGTATGCGTAATGCGGTACCGCATTGAACTTATGTCACATCCCTAGCTTCTGGTGCTGCCTAGTGTTTGCACCTTGCTTGCATCATGTTTAAATTTCTGAAAGTTGAATTGGGGAAAGCTGAAAGCCTCAGAAATCATTTCAGAAAAAAAAGATCAACTTTAAAAATTGCTTCAAATAAACCCAAGAAAATGTTCCTGTTAAAGCTATAAAAATATTGGCAAGAGGTAAAATTCAAACCAATATTTTTGGAGTCATAGAAATATTTATTTGGGCATTTGAGTTAATCCAATAACTATTTGCATTGGATTTATATAGGTGATATATTAACTATATGTCCAATAATTCTGATAATTGTGGAGGGGCTTTGGAATAAGCCATTTAGTCCCTGCAAAAATTGTCAGAAGCAGAAAAATTAGTTTGGTTCAAAAACCAAATTAGAACAAATGTCAGAAATAGAAAACAGGAACCAAAACACAAAAAGGGCAAGAACCCTGAAAATGCATTCAGTGAAGCCAAAATGCCCTAAAAATAGTTTTGGTAATTTTGGAAAGAGCTATACATCAAACCAAAATTCTGGAACATTTTTATGGAATAGTTTGGGACATTGGATTTAAATCATATTGTATTTGAATTTGGATCTATATTCTTAATATATAGAATATATATTCAAATAACTTTGAAATATTTTATGTGCATCAGGAACAATCCATTTAGCAACATAAAAATATTCAAAGGTTTATTGGCACTGTTTGAATTCTGTTTTTGAATTTGAAAAACAGTGGCAAAAGACAGATTAAAACAGAAAGCAGAGAGGGAGAAAGCAAACCTGGCGGCCCAGCTGTGGCCCAGCACTGTTGGCCCAACCCACCTCCTTCCCTTGTCTTCTTCCAGCTGCTGCCAGGAGGACGCCGGGCGTGTGCTCGCCGCGCGCGCGCCACCTCCACCCTGCCTGGCTGCCCCCTCATCGCTCTGGCCCTCCCTCGCGACGCCACGCAGCCCCCGACCTCTCCCGCACTCTCCCTCGCCCTCATCCCCTCCCCTGTCTCGATCTCTCACACAAACCCGAGCGTTGCCGTCGCCGCCGATCGCTGTAGCCGTGGCCACCGACCACCGCACCCCCTGCCAACATGCCCATAGGCTCCGCCGCAACGCCCTCTTCCTCATCGCCAAGACACGTGACGCCGGGAGCCCCATGCCGTCGTCCTCGCCTTCGTCTTCTTCCGCGGGATCCGATGACAAGCGTCGACGATTCGACGCCGTCCGAGCTGCCCCGAGCACGCTGGCCATCCCTATGGCACCGCAGTGAGCCCCTGAGCATTTTCCCCCTCTCCCTGCGGTCAACCCTTTCCTCTAGCCGCCTCCTCCACCGGAGCCGAGATGCTCCGCCGCACGAGCTCGACGCCAGCGTCCTTTCGGTGACCTTTTGGTCCCGTGCATATGTCCGTTGGCCTCGTGTGCACGCGAGGAACACTTAGGTGCTAACCGCTAGTTTCTCCGCGCGTTGCGTCATCGGTTTCGTCGATGTCCGAGCTCCGGCGGCCGCCCAGCTCGCTACCGTCGCTGCCACTGACCACCCCAGCTCGCCCCGCGTGCTCCACTAGGTGCGCCTCACCACAACGCGTCCATAGAGCCCAGCCCCGCTTGCTCCCGTCGCCGGAAACGGCCGGGAGGGCAACTCCGGTGCCCTCTGCTAGCGCCGGCGTTTAACCCCGGCGACTGCTGACGTGGCGTCGAGATTATGGCCTAATCACATTTAGCTTAATCACCTCAGCCGCTGACAATAGGGACCCACCGACTAAATAACCTCGGGTTAAGTTTAGATTAGACTTAATCTAAACACAGTGGCCCCACGCGTCGGCGTTGACCACGCTGACGTGGCAATTGACTGGCCCCACCTGTCTGTGAGACAAACCAGCACTGGGTCACTGACCAGTGGGTCCCACTGGTCAGGTTTGACCTGGACCCTGCCCCGTTGACCTGCTGACGTCATGACGATGTCATGCTGACGCAGTAATCCTTTTCTGGGATTTAAATAAATCTTAAATGATTTATTTATTTCAGAAAATATCCAAAACTTTGAAAAATCATAGAAATTCAACCGTAACTCCAAATGAAATAATTTATATATGAAAAATTATCAGAAAAATTCAAGGAATTCATCTGTACCACTTTCATGCATGTTTGAACAATGTTTGTCCTCTGTTCTGGACAAAACAAATAAAGGGCATTTAAATAATCATATATGGGGTTGGAATTTGAATCTTGTACTCAAACCAACTTCATTTAAATCATAGCTAGATGCATTAGCTCAAATCACAGCATGTTGCCATGTCATGATCATGCATCATATTGTTGCATTGCATTGATTGTGTCCTTCTCTGTTTGCCGGTAACCGTCCCCTCTCAGTCGACGATGTTTCCGACAATGTGATCGATGACACCGATGAAGAGCTATATTATCTTCAGAAGTGCCAAGCAAGCAAACCCCCTTGTTCATTCCGATACAAGCCCACTCTCTCGCTCCTGCTCTCTTTTACTGCATTAGGACAACAACGATCATCTGCTACTTGTTGCGGTAGTTGAACCCCTTATCCTCTGCATGACCTGTCATTGCCACAGTAAATAGATGAAACCCACTAGCATGAGTAGGAGTTGTTTGAGCCCTGATGTGCCTACTCATTCATGCTTGTTCGTCATGCCTGCTACTGCTTAGAGTTGGGTCAGGTCTGATTCACGGGATGAATCGGAGGTGTGTAAACATGTCCTACTGTTGAGAGCTAAGTGTGTGAACATGATTTGGTAAAGGTAGCGGTGAGAGGCCATGTAGGAGTACATGGTGGGTTGTCTCATTGCAGCCGTCCTCAGGAACTGAGTTCTGTGTTTGTGATCCATGAACAGTTACTACCACACATTGGGTTCCGGTAACTCGGCCCCTCACGGCTTATTAATCAACTCGATCTCTGTCCAGGAGTTGCAACTAGTTTCCGGTGTTTGTAGGTAGTGTTAGTAGTCTACCAAGTTGCACCCGGTACAGGTGGGCTTGGGACAGACTAGGCACCGTGGCACGGTGTACCAAGTGGCACCCGGATGGTGGGCTTGGGAACCCTGCACACATCGTTTGGGGCCGTGAGCGACACCCCGGCCGGATCTCCTTGCGGATGGAACCCGAATAGGCGATAAACCTGGACGAGAGAATTGTTGGTTAGTCAGGTCGTGGCCGACTCCCTCGCCCGGCTTCCGCTTGAAGGTTGCCGAGGTACATGACGTGTACAGGGCTATAAGTGGCGAGAGCGTGTGTGAAGAAGTACACCCCTGCAGGGTTATCATTATCTATTCGAATAGCCGGATTCCTCGGATATGGAAACTTGGACCCCTTGCATAGTTCATAGACAAGTGAAAGTGGATACTCTAAAATGCGCAAGATAAGCGTGAGTGCTATGGATGGCCTTCTCGTAGGGAGACGAGAGCGGATCCATAGTGGTGTGTTGGTATGGTGAATTTGTGGACTCGTGTGCGCCACCTCAAAAGAGTTTCTTGCAGTCGTAGTCCAGGTTAGCCATTGAGTCAAAGCTGGCTTGCTGCAGTTAAACTCCACCACCCCCTTTATTGATTCCGATGCATATGTAGATAGTTCTGATGTAAGTCTTGCTGAGTACATTTGTACTCACGTTTGCTTAATTTATGTTTTGCAGAGAGACGTCAGTCTCGCTAGTAGTTCCACGTGGACTTCGACGTTTAGCTTGATACCTCAGCTACGATCTTGTGCCCTCGACAGGATCTGGTAGATAGTCAGGCTTCTTAGTCTTTTTCATTTATAGATGTCTGTACTCAGACATGTTAAGCTTCCGCATGTGCTTTGCATTGTATGCTATGATTGTTGGGTCATGAGACCCATGCTTGTAATATCTGGCTCTTCGGAGCCTAATGAATTAATACTTGAGTCGTAGAGTCTTGTTGTGATGCCATGTTGTATTTACACATATCGAGCATATTGTGTGTATGATTGAAATGCTTGGTATGTGTAGGATCCGACAACCTAGTTGTTTATCCTTCGCAGCCTTTCTTATGGGGAAATGTAGTCTAGTGTTCCTCGAGCCATTGTAGTCCGCTACAGCCCGGTTCACCGGAGTCCTGCTAGCCCAGCACTACTGTTCAGGACACTTGACTGGCCGGCATGTGTTTCTCTTCGTTCCTGTGTCTGTCCCTTCGGGGAAATGTCACGCGGTGACATCCGGAGTCCTGCCTAGCCTGCTACAGCCCGGGTTACCGGAGTCCTGTTAGCCCAGTGCTGCAGCCCGAATTCACACGCTGTTGACCGACATGCTCGAGGTTGATTCATGTATGCCTGTCCCCATGGGTTAGTGCCGCTTTGGGTTCATGACTAGCCATGTCGAACCGGGTTCTTTGCCATATGGATGCTAGCGACACTATCATTTACGTGAGCCAAAAGGCGCAAACGGTCCCGGGCCAGGTAAGGTGGCACCCGTGGAATACCGTGCGTGAGGCCGCAAAGTGATATGATGTGTTACATGCTAGATCGGTGTGACTAAGGATCGGGGTCCTGACAACTTAGTGAATGCGGTTCGCCCGAGCAGTGCGTGATAGCCACTGCGAAACGGGACTATGTCGAAGATTAACTCCTCACTTTGGAAATTATCCGGGGGTCCGAAGACCACTTCAAGCGTGACTGAGCCTGTACAGTTGGCCTCTACACCTATTATTACGCCTTTAAAGGTCGTTTTGGTGGGCTTAATCCTCGAGGGATCTATACCCATTTTCCGCACTGTAACCCTCAGGGATTTGATGATCCATTATTTCGTCTGTAAAGCACAGTGGGTGTGCGGCGCCTCTGTACTGGGCTATATCGTGACGTAGCTCCAATGAGCCTTGTCTACTGTGTTCGGCCCCGCAAAATTTGTGGTCGGCGTGACGGTTACCGTCTCGAGCCGTGGGGCGCCCACGCGATCTGTAGATCGATCTTATTTGCCTTGCCTTGTCCTCCAACATGTCTCGTAAGTCCGGCGCATATTCTCGTGCCTTGGTACGGGGTGCGGCTTGAGTGGAGGGCCGAGAGGCCTCTCTGTCGCGACCACGAGGTGGCCGGTCGGCCGCATCAAGTGCTTCCTCCTCTAATCGGGGTAGCAACCTGCGCTTTGGGTAGCTCTTGGAGGGGCGTTCGAGTTTATGCTCTTTGGCCGCAAGGACTTCAGTCCATCTATCGACTAGCAAATCTTGATCAGCTCTAAGCTGTTGTTGTTTTTTCTGGAGGCTTCTTGCCGTGGCCATAAGCCTGCGTTGAAAATGCTCTTGCTCGACGGGATCCTCTGGCACGACTAATTCGTCGTCATCGAGGCTTGCCTCGTCTTCGGAGGGAGGCATATAATTATCGTCCTCAACCTCTTTGTCTGCCGCTCTCTCATGAGGGCTGGTTTCTCCATCCTCCTGTGCTAAGTCTTGCTGGAGTGGGTTTTCTTCGGCACTTTCCGGAGTATTATTATCTCCCGTGCTGGAATCACCTTGTTTGTTTTGGCGGGATTTTGAGCGGCGCCGCTGACGCCGGCGCTTAGGCTGTTTCTTGGAGGGGTCATCCTCCGCTGTTCCATCGCCATCTCCCTCTTTCGGGGTGTCCACCATGTATATGGCATATGACGAGGTGGCTTTCCAGGGCCTAGTAGGTGCTGGTTCTTCATCATCTCCTTCCTCGGCGTCCATGCCGTTGATATCTTCGGAGTCGAAGTCAAGCATGTCGGTTAAGTCGTTAACAATGGCTACAAAGTGGGTGGTGGGTGGGCTTTGAATTTCTTCATCGTCGGTACCCAAACCTTGTTGACCGTAGTCCGGCCAGGGCTCTCCTGATAAAGAGAGAGACTTCAATGACTTCAGGATATCGTCGACAGGCGAGTGCTGAAAGATGTCCGCGGTAGTGAACTCCATGATCGGCGCCCAATCGGAGTCGATCGGCAGGGGCACAGAGGGTTCGGAGTCCGTAGAGGAGTCCGGCTCCTTGGAGTCACAACTGTCGCAGAGTGCGGGGCTGGTGTTCGGTTCAATCGCCATCGGGGTCACAGCCCCCGAGGTGGCGTCCAACCGCCCATCCTTGATCGGCGCAGTTGGCTCCGTATTAAGGGTCGGAGCCGATGCGGGTGCGGCCTCCAGGGCACTATTCGGCGGCAGAGCTAGATCATGCTCGTTGTGACAGTGCGGCGCGCTCGGCAGTGGCTCGAATCCGTCGAAGATCAAGTCCCCGCGGATGTCAGCCGTGTAGTTTAAACTTCCAAATCTGACCTGACGGCTAGGGGCGTAGCTTTCGATCTGCTCCAGACGGCCAAGCGAATTGGCCCGCAGCGCGAAGCCGCCGAAGATGAAGATATGTCCGGCGAGGAAGGTCTCACCCTGGACTGCATTGCTATCAATGATCGTAGGAGCCGTCGAGCCTAATAGCGACGACACAGAGGAACTCTCAATGAAAGCACCAATGTCGGTGTCAAAACCGGCGGATCTTGGGTAGGGGGTCCCGAACTGTGCGTCTAGGCCGGATGGTAACAGGAGACAAGGGACACGAAGTTTTACCCAGGTTCGGGCCCTCTCGATGGAGGTAAAACCCTACGTCCTGCTTGATTAATATTGATGATATGGGTAGTACAAGAGTAGATCTACCACGAGATCGAGGAGGCTAAACCCTAGAAGCTAGCCTATGGTATGATTGTTGATGTGTACATCGTCCTACGGACTAAAACCCTCCGGTTTATATAGACACCGGAGAGGGTTAGGGTTACACAAAGTCGGTTACAATGGTAGGAGATCTTCTTATCCATATCGCCAAGCTTGCCTTCCACGCCAAGGAAAGTCCCTTCCGGACACGGGACGGAGTCTTCAATCTTGTATCTTCATAGTCCAGGAGTCCGGCTGAAGGTATAGTCCGGCTATCCGAACACCCCCTAATCCAGGACTCCCTCACCCAGCACCTCGCCCGCCGCTGCTACACTCCGCCACGTCCACTGTCACCTCGCCTAGCGCCACTGCCTCCCCTGCTCCGGCCACCTCGGCCATGGCCTCGCCCCTCTCCTGGCGTCGCCGCTGGCCGTTGGCCGCGCGCGCCCCGCGACCTCCACCGACCGCCCGTG
Organism: Triticum monococcum; assembly: GCA_034509565.1. NCBI lineage: Eukaryota > Viridiplantae > Streptophyta > Magnoliopsida > Poales > Poaceae > Triticum > Triticum monococcum. The sequence continues at coordinate 581,856,315 of CM067843.1, forward strand.
CGCCTGCTCTCCTCGCCCAGGTCCAGTCGCCCGCGGCTTGCCGCCGGCGCCTGCATGCATCGTGCGCGCGCCGCGCTCGTTCGCGCTACGCCGTACCCAGTGCCCGCTAACCCGCATCAGCCCCCTAGGCGAATGACACGCGGGGCCCAGCCCTCAGAACGTTTTTAAAAAAGAATTTAAAAATAATAATAAATAAAAATATCAATTAACTAATTAATTAACTTAATTAATTATGTTTAATTAACCATTTTAATCATGTTAGTCAACATGTTAACAACCTAATTAGTCTATTTAAAATTGTTAGTTAACTAGGCAGTATGACAGGTGGGCCCCACCCCCTGTTGACCAGTCAAACTTTGACTGGTCAACTGGGACCCCCTTGGACCCACATGTCACCCTCTGGTACACCTTAGTGTACACAAATCTGGGTGCACATAACACTTTAACTTTTAATTTTTGAACTAAAACTGATTCCAGAATATTGTTAAAACTTTAGAAATTCGTAGAAAATAAACCGTAGCTCGGATGGAAAACTTTGTACATGAAAGTTGCTCAGAACGAGGAGACGAACCCGGATACGCAACCCGTTCGTCCGCCACGCCTACCTAACATAGCGCACACGCAACTTTCCCCCTCTGGTTCATCTATCCGAAAACACAAAACACCGGTTATACTTTCCCAGATATTTCCCCCCTTCGCCAGTATCGCCTAGTACTGCGTTAGGTGACCCTGGCACCGAGTTTTCCCTTGTTATATTTTGTGATGCTTTGTTTGCCCCGTATTTACTGTTTCTCCCCCCTCTTCTTCTCCGGTAGACCCCGAGACTGACGTTGATGCGACTGAGTAGGACTACATCCCTGATGACCCCTCCTTGCCAGAGCAACCAGGCAAGCAAACCCCCCTTGAGCATTCCGATATCGCCCATTTCTTTCCCTCTCATGCTTGCATTAGAACTTCTACTGCTTTATGTATGATCCTACTCTGATGCATAGCCTGTTTTTGTTACCTGCTTTCATACCTTACCTGCTTATCCTAAACTGCTTAGTATAGGTTGGTTAGAGATCCATCAGAGACCCCACCTTGTCCTAGTTGCCTCACTTTATGTTCGATGACTCAATGAACGTGATCGACATCCAGGTCCTGACACCGCACATCACCCCCCTAGTTGTACGACTCTGCAGAGTTACCATCGAGTGCCGAGGGTGGAACCTCTTACATCACTCCTGATGGAACCTCTGTAGTGTAGCTATACAGTCGAGGTCATCGAGGGTAATTTCCTCCTTAACCACTTCCATTACGACTCTGTCGTGCAACCCCTCAAGTGTGAACCTCGAGGGTGGATCCTCTTACGTTCACCTTGATGATAACATCGAGTGGAATTCACTGGGGGTGATTCCTCGGGTTTTCCCCTTGGTGTTAGTCACACGGTTACTATGGTTACTATGACTTTACCATGAACCATGTTACTAAAGACGGGTCGGCCCTGAGGGGTACCCGCGCGAGCTTAATAGCGAGTGTTGTGTAGACGGGTTGACCTGGAGGGTGCCCGCGAGATACTTACGAGGCGTGGCCAGGCATTCCTAGCCCTTGCTGCAAGTACTCGAGACGGGGCAACGGGGTCACATCTTTCGTGAGTCTCTGCTTGTTATCGTGTGCTCCTAATCCACTACGATTTGGATATTTGATCCGAGGGGCCTCTGGCCTGATAGCACTAACCATCACGTGGGCATAGTATGGGCGTTCTGCATCGTATGCATCAGCCGAAGCTTAATCGACGTCAGCGACTGAGCGGCGCGCGCCGGGTTGGACTGCGTAAGCACCTGGCTTTTTAAGGAGGTAGCTAGGTCTGCTCACCGGCCGCCCACGCAACGTGCAGGAGTTCCCGGGGTGATGGTCCATGACCCCTGGGGGCTTAGGTTTAGTCCGGCGTGCTGGCCTCTCTATTAAGCCTAGGTCAGGTTGCAGCGTATTGTTTGGCCGAGGCCGGGCATGACCCAAGAAAGTGTGTCTGACCGGAGTTAATCGAGCGTGGTGGGTAAGTTGGTGCACCCCTGCAGGGAAGAAAACATCTATCGATAGCCTGTCCTACGGTAACGGACACTTGGAGTTGTATCCCGATCGATACAACTAGAACTGGACACCTGAGATGAGAAATGGATTGTGAATGAGAAATGGATAGTATGGCTCTGGGATTGGTTTCTCGTAGGGAGTCGAGAAAGTATCTCTGGCCGAGGTTGATAACACTACCACTACATTACATTATGTTGATCTTTACTCTTCTATATGCTTGAAGATGCTAGTCTTCGATAGGCTAGGCTTTCCCCTTCTCTTCTGGCATTCTGCAGTTTAGTCCACAGATACAACCCATTCATTTGATACAGATGCATATTTAGTTTAGATCTGATGTAAGTCTTGCGAGTACTTTGTATGAGTACTCACGGCTGCTTTGCTACCTCTTTTCCCCCATACCCGTTTGTTGCGACCAGATGACGGATCCCAGGAGCCAGACGACACCACTGCTGACTACTGCTACCCTGAGAGTGCCTACTACTACGTGACGGCCGCTGACGACTTGGAGTAGTTAGGAGGCTCCCAGGCAGGAGGCCTTGCCTTTTCGATCGATGTTGCTTTTGTGCTAGCCTTCTTAAGGCAAACTTGTCTAACTTATGTCTGTACTCAGATAATGTTGCTTCCGCTGACTCTTGTGTATTCGAGCCCTCGAGCCCTGGCTTGTAATATAAAGCTTGTATTATTTTATTTGTGTCTAGAGTTGTGTTGTGATATCTTCCCGTGAGTCCCTGATCTTGATCGTACACATTTGCGTGTATGATTAGTGTACGGTCGAATCGGGGGTGTCACAAGTTGGTATAAGAGCCGACTGCCTGTAGGATCCCCCCTTTCCACCTCCTTGGCTGAAGTTGAGTCTAGAAACCGAAAACCATTTTATTAACTTGGCTGTTGATACGTCTCCAACGTATCTACTTTTCCAAACACTTTTGCCCATGTTTTGGACTCTAACTTGCATGATTTGAATGGAACTAACCCAGACTGATGCTATTTTCAGCAGAATTACCATGGTGTTATTTATGTGCAGGAGCAAACGTTCTCGGAATGACCTGAAACTTCACGGAGACACTTTTCAGAAAATAAGAAAAATACCTGCCAAAGATGAAGGCCAAGGGGCCCACCATCTTGCCACGAGGGTGGGGGCGCGCCTGCCCCCCTAGGGCGCACCCCCTACCTTGTGGGCCCCCTGTTGCGTCTCCGACTCCAACTCCACCTCCATATATTGAGTTTCAATGAGAAAAAAATCAAAGAGAAGAAATCATCGCGTTCTACGATACGGAGCCACCGCCAAGCCCTAGAACCTCTCGGGAGGATTGATCTGGAGTCCGTTCGGGTCTCCGGAGAGGGGAATCCGTCTCCATCGTCATCATCAACCATCCTCCATCACCAATTTCTTGATGCTCACCGCCGTGTGTGAGTAATTCCATTATAGGCTTGCTGGACGGTGATGGGTTGGATGGGATCGATCATGTAATCGAGTTAGTTTTGTTAGGGTTTGATCCCTATTGTCCACTATGTTCTGAGATTGATGTCGCTATGACTTTGCTATGCTTAATGCTTGTCACTAGGGCCCGAGTGCCATGATTTCAGATCTGAACCTATTATGTTTTCATCAATATATGAGTGTTCTTGATCCTATCTTGCAAGTCTATAGTCACCTATTATGTGTTATGATCTGTTAACCCCGAAGTGACAATAATCGGGATACTTACCGGTGATGACCGTAGTTTGAGGAGTTCATGTATTCACTATGTCTTACCGCTTTGTTCCGGTTCTCTATTAAAAGGAGGCCTTAATATCCCTTAGTTTCCGTAAGGACCCCGCTGCCATGGGAGGGTAGGACAAAAGATGTCATGCAAGTTATTTTCCATATGCACGTATGACTATGTTCGGAATACATGCCTACATTATATCAATGAACATGAGCTAGTTCCGTGTCACCCTAGGTTATGACTGTTACATGATGAACCGCATCCGACATAATTCTCCATCACTGATCCATTGCCTACGAGCTTTCCATATATTGTTCTTCGCTTATTTCCTTTTCCGTTGCTATTGCTATCATCACTACGAAATACCAAAAACTTTACTTTTACTGATGTTCTATTTTGCTACCGTTATCACCATTATCATATTACTTTTCTACTAAACACTTTGCTACAGATATTAAGTTTCCAGGTGTGGTTGAATTAACAACTCAGCTGCTAATACTTGAGAATATTCTTTGGCTCCCCTTGTGTCGAATCAATAAATTTGGGTTGAATACTCTACCATCGAAAACTGTTGCGATCCCCTATACTTGTGGGTTATCAAGAACTTTTTCTAGCGACGTTGCCGGGGAGCATAGCTCTATTCTTTGAGTCACTTGGGATATATATCTGCTTATCATTATGAAGAACTTGAGAGATCCAAAAATCAAGATTTATCCCTCAACTACGAGGGGAGGTAAGGAACTGCCATCTAGCTATGAGTAAGTTTGCGACACCTAGACCTGCTTCTGCTATTCGTTCTGATATGTCGCATGTTATTGATGATGTCACTTCTGCTATGCATGATACTTATGATGAAACTACCTCTATGCCTGATACTACTATGCCACTTAGTGATTTTCTTCATGAACAACTTGCTAGGGCTAGAGAAATTGAAAATATTGAATCTGATGATACTGATGAAAGTGATGATGAAGAACCACTTGCTATTCCTAAGGGTTATGTATTGATCAAGATGCTTCTTTAGCTATTTTAGCTTGCAGAAATAGAACTGAACTTAAAAAATTATTAGCTAAATGGAGTAAGCAATCCCTAAATGATAGAATGAAACCTGGCGCTGCTTTTTTTACTTCACCTATCTTTGTTACTGATAAGGATTATGAATTCTCTGTTGATCCTGATATAATTACTGTGGTTGAATCTGATCCTTTTCATGGTTATGAATCTGAAACTGTAGTGGCACATCTTACTAAATTGAATGATATAGCTACCCTGTTTACTAAAGATGAGAGAACTCGCTACTTTTACATCCTCAAAATATTTCCGTTCTCATTAAAGGGTGATGCTAAGATATGGTTTAATTCTCTTGATCCTGGTTGTGTGCATAGTCCCCGGGATATGATTTATTACTTCTCTGCTAAATATTTCCCTGCTCATAAGAAACAAGCTGATTTAAGGGATATATATATAATTTTGCGCAAATTGAAGAAGAGAGTCTCCCACAAGCTTGGGGAGGCTTCTCTAATTACATAATGCTTTTCCTGATCATCCTCTTAAGAAAAATGAAATACTTGATATCTTTTATAATGGACTAACCATGCCTCCAGAGATTACCTGGATAGTTGTGCTGGTTCTATTTTCAGGGAAAGAACACCGGATGAAGCTGAAATTCTATTGAATAATATGTTGACAAATGAAAATAATTGGACACCTCCGGAGCCAATTCCTGAGCCTATTCCTAAACCAACTCCGAAGAAGAGGGGTATTCTATTTCTCAGTCCTGAAGATATGCAAGAGGCAAAGAAATCTATGAAAGAAAAAGGTATTAACACTACAAAAAATACACTTCCGTGATTATACGTGTTTGTCACAGTAGGTCGCGGTTTTTGTCATGCATGTACATCCATGACAAATTTATGACAGAATCAAGATAGTCATACATGTGTTATCGTAGAAGTGTTCCATGACATTACCAAAATTATCATCATGGAAGTGTCCACTTCCATGATGATAAATCGTGTGTCACAGAAGTGCTTTCGTCAAGGGTGACCGACACGTGGCATCCACCGTAACGGAACGCCGTTAAGCTATCGGGTCGGATTTTGGATCCGATAACCCGTTAACAGCCCCGACCAATGGGGCTTTTCCACATGTAAAATCATCATTGGCTGGAGGAGACACGTGGCAGGTCCGCGTTGGCGCAGGTGTCACTCATGCAATGGGCGAGACGCGCCTATGATATGTTGACACATGGACCGACCCATCAAGTTTAAATGGGCCGGCCTAACTAAAGGCCCACAAGATTTTGCGGACCCTAATGGGCCAGCCCAGCTAAAGGCCGATGAGATTTTGTGGACCATAATGGGCTGGCCCAGCTAAAGGCCCACAAGATTTTGCGGGCCACAATGGGCCGGCCCAGGTAAAGGCCCACAAGATTTTTGTGTGCCACAATGGGCCGGCCCAGGTAAAGCCCCACAAGATTCTTGCGAATCATAATGGGCCGGCCCAGCTAAAGGCCCACGAGATTTCAACGACATTAATGGGCCGGCCCAGCTATAGGCCCACAAGATTTTGAGGACCCTAGTAGGCCGACCCATTAACTTGCTGCCATGTTTTGGGCCAAATGCCGACCCATATTTAATCCAGTCCATTAATGGCCTGCCACGCTCCGGGCCTAATAGTGGCCCATATGAGATCCAGCTCGTTAAAAGCCTACCACGTTCTGGGCCAAATTACGGCCCAGATTAGGTCCGGCCCTTTAAGAGGCTTTGGGCGCAATTATGGCACATATCAGATTCGGCCCGTCAACTGGACACTATGCTTTTGGGCCCACTTGCTAAAGGCCCACTTAGTAATTCGGCCTGATATTAGTTTTGGCCTGTTAAGGGCCCGTTTAACATTTCGGCCCTATATTAATTCCGGCCTGTTAAAAGCCCGTCATATAGTTGGGCCTAACTACGGCCCGGTTTGCATCTGGCCTGCTCGCAACCGATATCTGATTGGGCCAAACAAGGACCGAGACAATTTTGGCCCGTTAAAAGCCCATGATTTGATTCGCACAATCATGGGCTGGGGTTCATTTCGGGCTGCTGCCGGCCCGTGAGCTGTTCGGCATGTTTCAGGCCCAACCTACATCATGATTGCATGACGACCCGATTATGTACCGTAATTTTACGGTTTGGCCGGTTTATTGCGAAGACATGATCTATACACAGTAAAATAACTACAGCATCGTGAATAAGAAAAAACATAGACTATACAACAAAGAGATTACGGCATATTACATCCAATGGGCATCAAAGTTCGCCACTATGATAATAAAGCACAAATAGACAGCAGATTACATACACTAGGCATCAAAGATCGCCACCAGTGCAAATAAACACGCCGACAAAATAATATACAAAACCGACAACACTTCAATAGAGTTCAAGAAAGGTTAGCCCTACCGGGGAGCTGCAGGCAAGTAGCTGAGCAAGATGATGAGACTGCACTTGTTCAGCACTTATATCTTCCTCACTCTGAAAGATAAACAAGTAGACAGATGACAGGTTTTGCACATAAAAGTATCAGTGCTGACAATTCATCACATTTCTTACTGACGAATAAAGTGACACATTTTAAAATTGCATTAACACAATATGGTATTGTTCAGGTCAAGACATGGTAGGAAATGACATTGTGAAGGAGTTGGCAGCTTCACGACACCACTGGATTACATATCAAGAACTCATAAGTATCAATGGTTAGTGTGCTATCAATTTATACCATTTCAGATTGGAAAATAAAGAGATGGTTTACATAATAGTAGAATGATATGACACTGTCCATAGTTAAGACATTGCAGAATATGACATTGTGCTGTAGTGGGTAGGTTCACCACACCACTGGATTACGGATGAAGAACAGAAGCATACATGCAGTGCAAAAGAAGATAACTTGCTCTGTATAGTTTAATTTACATGGTATGAAGAAGGAACTTGGTTGTACAACTGAAAACTTAAATTGAGAAAGGACAAACTTTTGTTTATGAACTACATAATAAACTTTAAACAAGCAATTTGATGCAAACACCAAAAATAAACAGCTATTGCGGTCATGCCTAACCAAATATATACAACAAAGTTTGAAGGCTTGAGATGGACAAACTTACATTATTGGTGAAGACAGGCTCTATAAAGGCCTTGTCCATGCTGATGGGGGGGCAATTCAAGAAGTTTACCACAGAATCTTCTTCAAAAGCATTGTCTTTATTCTACATTTTGTTAAGAGTAAATATAGATGTGATAATATACGAAAAAATGGAGAATATTTAAGATAAGATGAAGAGTGATGCTACATAACCAAGTAGCTATAAATGTAAGTGCAGCGATACAGGCAAAAGGTACACCCAGGAGCAATGCACAACTAAATTTCTTCAGTACCAACATTATGGTAAGAGTAAATATAGATCTGATGTGTAGAAAATGGAGGGCAAAGGAAAATAAGCTGCAGAGTGATGGTACATGAATAACTACCTGTCATTATAAGTACACTGATAAAGGACAGCATGTACTTACAAGAACAATGTAGAGCTAAAAAACATTGGCATTGGATATATTCTACACTAATGTAACCATTCATACAGATCAGATAATTTGGAGCGAACAATTGATAAGCAAGCTATCATGCATACTGCTGTCACATAATGAACCAGGTATGTATGCAAGTACAGTGATACAGGACAACAAGTACTAACAAGAGCAAAGCAGCGGGCAGCATATTTGCGATATCCTGTCGTTCTTGTCAAACCGGAATTCTTCTTCGAGCAGATTTCCTACAAAAAAGATCCGTGGGGCACATGCGGAAAAGTAGAAGTTCAAATTGTCATGTGATTTCATAGACAATACCTCATCTTGGGAGCGAGACCAGTGCATAACAAGGTTTTTCCATTCAATGTCTTCTAAATTTAGCACAGGAGACTTCACTGGAAATTCGTTTATAGACTTGCCATCAAAGTGTGATTTCCTCAGGTAACACCGATACTACTACAATGCTTCCTTGAAAAGCACAAGCAAGCTTTGCTCGTCATGACTATCCAATGACCCTCGCCTAGTTACAACAATGTAATGTAAATCATTGATGTGTTCAATCAGCAGAAAACAGGAAAATAATAACCATGAATAATAGCACTTACACGTAAGTTGGACAGGAAGCTGTGAAAATAGTGTTTGTCTTCACAATAATCTTCCCATGATGGGAATATATCCACGTAGTCCCTAACAACCTTGAAAGCATTGTCTTTTAAAATGGGAATAAATGGAATGGGGTTCCAATCTGTAGAAATTGGTCGTCTCTGCAGTTGGGATAGGTCTTCGGCCGGTGGACTTGCTGTACTTTTTGCGGGAGTGGGATTTTTCTGTGGTACATCTGGTGCTATGGCAAATGAAATCGGTATACCTTTTGCTGGAGTGCAGGTCTTGTGTGGTGGGGCTAGTGGTGGGGCCAGTGAAGTATGGGTACAGTTTGCTGGAGTTGGACCTACGTTTTGTGTCACTGGTTGTACAGCCAATATAAGTGGGGTGCTGTCTGATTTCTCCAGCACCACCATGTTTTTCAAGGACTTTGTTGGTGCTCCTTCAGGTTCGGCAATCACCCTCTTCCTTTTTGATGTCTGATGCACAAGAACAGCATTTGAGTGGAAAAACATGGTATGATGACAGATGGAATATGTATTGATAATGGATGGTCATGGCATCTCGACATATATGATGAGTAAACTAAGTAGATGGCGGTGCAACAAAGTAGAAGAAATGCAAGACAACATATGCAAGATACCCGTAATCAATAAAACATTGCCAAATTAAAACAGGCACCTTGATGGGTGAACAGGACAGGCCATCTGCCTTTAACTCCTTGAGGTTAGAATAGTCATTAGGATCATATTTTGAACAAGAATCAACAGGTGGGGAGCGTATGAGTTTCATTGCATCCAGAATGGCACTCAATGCCTTGGTGCCAATTTTGTAAGTCATTGCAGTGTTTAGCTTCAAGAGTGGACTGCTACTAGTGCGACACAAAGCAGCTACCCAGATCATAGTGTAGATATAACGGGAAAACCTTAAGCATCAGGGTAAAATCAGCAAAGTGGAACTTGCTAGAATATATGTGCTAGTATTGCCGGTACGGCTAGAAAGGCTTCGGATACCAGCTCTCTTCAAGTGAAGGTGCGGTACTGTTAATAACAGTGTAACTCTCAAAGGCGACACAGCTCCCCGCATTTCCTTGCTATTCTTATAGGATTCAAGTGGGCAGGCCACTACAAATCATATTCCTATGTTTACAAGATCCTACGAATCAAAGAGGCTCAAAGTGTCCATCACAACCGACCGTATAGACCTCTACACTGCAAATGTCCCTGCTCATCTTCAGTACAAGGAACATATTGTACTACTATCATACTCCCTCCGTTCCAAAATATAATTCTTGGTAGAGATTTCCACTATGGATCACATACAGATGTATCGAGATACATTTTAGAGTGTAGATTCACTCATTTTGCTCCATATGTAGTGCATGGTTGAATCTATACAAAGACTTTTATTTAGGAACGGAGAGAGTACATATTAAAGAAGAATGGAAGAGGAACATGGTAAACAAGAGCAAGCAGATTTTGGATAGTTAAATATTGGTTGCGCAGTGCCCACACATGATGAACCAGCGCATTAAGAATGCAACTCCCAGCCATCTCTCGACCATTTCAGGCGGTTGGATGAAGATCCTACGTCTCCTAACCCTTCTTCTTCCTCGTCTCCGATTCTTCCCATACAAAACACCGCACAGGCCGCCGGCCGGACCATCGGCCCCCACCGCATGTGTTCCTCCGCCACCCCCACCCCCACCCCACCCCAACCTCCACCTGCGTCGAGTTTTCTTCGCTCGGCGAGGCCCCACAACCACCCGAGCCCCTTCAATCGCACCGGCAAACTCCGGCGAGCTCTGAACAGTCTACTGACCCAATTATGAAATTTGGTCTACTGTGATTTAACTAGTGTGGAATATAAAAGGGGAAAACCATAAGCATTGGGAGTATAGTGTTGAGCGTGCCATGGCGGGTCTGAAGGTGCAAACCGGACAAAGGCAACTTCGCAACCAAGACAAGAAATCAGAGTAAAGCAGTGGCGATCTATTTTCTTGCTGCGATAAATAAGTTCAGCAGATATGAAAGAGTACCGCCTCTGGTGCGGCGCCGTGTACGCATCTGCTGAGAATTTGACGGTGCTGCGGTAGCGATGGCTGTCGGCGGCGTGGAAGCAGATCTAGGAGGGTAGACGGTGGCAGCGGGGCGCGGTGGACGAGACAGTCCTAGGAGCAGCGCCGGCAAGGTGGACGACTGCGGGGATGAAGCGAGAGGACGGGATGCAAGGATCCCGGTCCGAAGCCGTGGATGAGAGAGGTCGATCTCTTGTAATGGACTGCGGCATCGGGGTATCAGCTCCGACATGGTGGAGGAGGACGGCGGTGGATGGGGTGGCGTACGACGGCGGATGGGGAGGGTGGGGTGGAGAGGGTGTTTTGGCGCCCACGAAGTATGAATGGGGAAAAGGGAGGTAGAGAGGAAGGGGGAACCATGTATTCAGGGCGCGCTTGTCTCAAATGCGAGGAAATTTACAAACTTAGCCCCCATTTCAAATTTCTACTACATCACAGCAACATTAGTCAATTGGGGATAGGACGGTAATCTCGCATACACCGAATATTTGCCGACGAGAGTTTGTTTTTGGCACCCACCGTGTATGAATATGAGTCAGGGAGGGAGTTGATTTTGGCCGAGGACACACTGTGTTTTGGCGCCCACCGTGCATGAATCCGGGTGAGAGGCGGTTACGTCACGTTTGGGTGAAATTACAAACCTACCCCTATCGAAACCTATAGAAATCCAGCAGATAGGCTTTGCGTGGCAGGGATAGGCAGTAGTGATTTCCATCTCGCAGATTTTGGTTTCGGGCGGTTACTACGACTTTCCCCACTTCGTTCAAATTTTGCAGAGTGCACGTTTACCGTGCCAACTCAATTCGAATCCCATTTGTATTCTATTTTTTTCGGGCAGGATCCATTTTCAATTGGAATTACATTCTATATACACCATTTTTTATATATACTTTCAAAAGCACAACACCATTTGTACATAAATATGGTTTACAAATGGCATGATCTCAGATTCATAAGGTTGTATCCATCAATTTGGATTTTCAAATATTTGAAACCACTTTATGTTGAAATCCAATGTATGCATTCCTCACTAACTGTCTCCAATTAATGTGTGTTTCATGCGGGTTTTTTTACTTCTCAAACATGTATAATGTGTTTCACACACGCAACATATAGTGTAATCCTGTTTAGACATTAATTGCATACAAACCATGCATTGTTTGTAATTCAAGAATCTATGGATCACCAATATTGATAAACTATATAACATTACACATGTGCCCAAATTCAAATGAATATGCATGTTTGATACACCAATTTGCGTTATGATATTATCGATGTCGTGATCTCCAGTTTAAATATTTGAATCCCCTTTAATCCAGATATTCGTCTCATATAGATATCACTCATGGTTATATAGGACTATCTCTCTGGACCTATACGCGTTCATCGTCTCTCAGGTATCTCTCGTGCTACCTGTATGTCGACAATGATCTTTTATCTTCATAACACACTAACGGTACTCTCTCCCTCGACCTTCATCACTCTATCTCTCTCTAAGTATATCTCGCTCCCTGCTATGTGTCTCTAACTATGATTCTCCATGTGGAATCTCTTTCTCTCACACAAACACAAAACTTTGTCTCCCGGGGTCCCATTTCTCTCTACTATTCCCATGTGTGCCACTCGCACACCCCTCATAGAGAGATGTCTTTCGCTCCTTAGATATGAGAACCTAAGACTATTCCTCTTCAATATCTTTTTCTCACACACAAACACAAACTCTGTCTCCCAGGGTCTCATATTTCTCCATTGTTCTCTTGTATGTCGCTCACACACACCCTCTCTCCCTAGAGATATCTTGCGTTCCCTCGTATGTCTCTCTAGCTATCACTCTCATTGTGAAATATCTTTCTCTCTCGCAGACACAAAACTCCGTCGCTCTGGATCTCATTTCTCTCTGATATCTATTTGTATGTGACTCACATGCACCCTCTCTCTATCTCTCTCACACCCACACACATAACCCAGCCTTCTGATCCACTCGACTCCTATCTCTAACGCACACTAGCTAGCATCTTTATCTTTCTATTTATCTGTTTCTCCATCAACCTTCTTTCTCGCCCTCACTCTTGATTCCTATCACGCACACTACATATGTTTCTCTCTACATGCAGTCAAGTGCCCTCTCACACACATATATAACTTCACCCTTTGAACCACCCGACGGTCATCTCCAACACCCAAACTAGCGGATGTCCCTCTAGCTAGCATATCCATCTCTGTATCTATCTGTATTTTCTCCGTCAACATTTCTTTCTCGCACGGAGTCTTGCTTCCTAGCACCCACACTATATATGTCTCTCCATACATATGCATTTATAGGTTGGTCTCTTTTGCACAATCGTTGCGCCTCACTCCCTCTGCTCGCCATAGATGCATGCTCCAGCCCACGCCACTATCTCTTAAAGACAAAAACACATGCTCAATTATCGGGCCTTCTTCCCTGCATTCTCACATGCATGCATATTGTCATACCGATCCGTCTCTCCCATATCGTTGATCTTATGACTTATGTCTTCTTTCTTTTATCTCGATCAAGCGCGCGCGCACACACACACATCCCATGTATACATGTATACCTCTCACACATGCACGTTCAAGGTCTCTATGTCTCCATACGTAGTTAATTACCCTCAATCCTAACACCACATCAAATCGTTCTCCTCTTTTGTGCACATAACTTCTGCCTAGATGGGTAAAACACACGCTCACATTTAACAATCTCCTTCTAGCTACCCCCCCCCCCTCTCACCCTTCCCCTATATCCCCGAAACCAATAAGACCATCCCTTTGTTTAATTCCCGCCTACATGCACCATCGATATATAGTAGTCTTCCTCGGTGTCTCTCGAACAAACACGTTCTCTCAATGTCGACTCCTCTCACGCGCACACACCTTCTCTCCCCTCTCTATGGGCATTTTCTCTCTCGCACCCCATCGTTGGTGGCCTCTGACATACACATCACCTCTCTATGATGAAGCCATGCACACTTAAATTACATCCGCCACAGAGGACCCCGCGACACACACACACAAACACACAAACGCGCGCGCACGCACACACACACACATGCACGCACCCCCCCCCCACACACACACTAAGACTACATCTCTCTCTCACACACACACATGCACACATGCACGCACCCCCCCACACACACACTAAGACTCCATCTCTCTCTCACACACACACACAAACTAAGACTCCATCTCTCTCTCTCTCTCACACACACACACTAAGACTCCATCTCACACACACATGCTCTAGGCGGAGCATTTGTTCCTACCACCCTTCATCCAACCTTACCCGTATGATAAACAATCACCTTTATTTACTTGCATAACATAGACAAATTCCACTTTACTTCAGTAGTCAGCAAACTTATCGTTTGTACCCTTATAAAAAACGAGTTGGCGGTGATGGTGTGCCTGCCATCTTGTAATACAGACCGTATGATCTATATCTGAGGATAGAAAGCAAATTATGATAATTTTACAAAAGATACCCGCACCTCTCTCCACATCATTGTCGGTGTTCTGGGAACGGGGGTCCCCAGACTTGCCTGCCTGCGGCCTGCGGCGTGGCTCAAGTGGGGGCCCAGCGCGGCCCATCTTCATCAACACGAGGCTCAAGACCCTCGCGAGGGGCCAAGCCTCGCGAGGTGGATGACGCGGCGCATCCTCAGGCACAGCCTTGTTAGGTTGGCTCGCGAGGAGGCGGAGAGTTCAAGGCGAGGTACCTCGCGAGGTGCCCATGACGCAAGCCATGACGACACGGGGCACCAGGCGGGTGCCAGCGTGCGCAGTGTCCCTCTTTCCTCTTTGGTGCAAAGGGGGCAAGCGTATCCGCGGAGTACCGAGGCATCAGGCAAAGGTTGCCACTTTGGTGCAACGAGACCAAGACCAGGAGGACTACGAGACGGAGGTCACCATGGAGCCCAGCACGGCGTCATCACCAAAGCCTTTGGCAGGCGAAGACTGCTTTTGTCAGGATAGATGTACTCGTTGTCCCCCATCAAATTAGCCTGCCATTGTTGGATCCCTTCCCGCTCAATATTTGGGGAGAGGACCAGGGCCTCTATAAATAGGACTAGGCACCCACATATCAAGGGGTGCGATTCCTGGTTGTTCGGTCCGGGATCTGAGAGAGAAAGAGAGAGAAAGGTGACTGAACTCTTCATAGCAGTTCATCACCACAGCTAAGAACAGACCCTCGCGAGGTTGTTCTTCCTTGTATTGTTCATCCACACCAGCCCCAGGAGGCAATCCATCCACCACACACTGGAGTAGGGTATCACACCACATCGGTGGCCCGAACCAGTATAAATCTTGTGTCTTTCGTGTAGCTCTTTTAGTAGTTTAGATCCCATCGAGGCGGAGAGGTTGAAGGCGAGATTTCCGCGCGCACCCCAGTGTTTGAATCTTAAGGGTCTGCCGGAACCCGAAATCCGACATTTGGCGCGCTAGGTAGGGGTGCGCCGGAATTCGTCCTCCACCACTTCATGCCCCATCGCGTCTTCATCACCATGCCCGGCGACCAGGAGGTCAACCCCGACCCGTGGGCTGCATGGCCCAAACGCGCGGAACTGCTCGCCTCGGGCGACCCCGCACCCCAGGCAGCTCGCGGTCCGTAGGGCGCTGCGGGCCATGGGCGATGCGGACAGACTTCGGTAACTCTTACGCCGCGGCAGGCTCGGTCGGCAGCAAGGGCCTCCAATCATGCTGCAACAACGACACCATACACCTGCCGGGAGCAGGCGAATTCAAGGGCCGCGCTCACGGTGGCCCGAGAGCTGCTGCGTTGCAGGTTGCTGGAGGGCGGCCACGACGTGCTGCTAGAGCGAGTGGCGGAGCTCCTGGGCTTCGCCGCCTCGGGGGCTCACCCCTTCTCCACCCAGCTCCCATCTAAAGCCCAGAGCGACCCGCACGGGGGCTCCGCGCGCGCCCGCGGGCTTCAAGGCTACTCCGACGCCAGCAAAGCTGTCAGCACCGGACCGGTGGCGGCGCTGCCCCCGCCCCCGGCCCGCGAAGGAGAAGGACTCGACGCGACCCGCGGCCCCGGAGGGCGGCCGCATTGCCACCCAGTGGCAGTCATGACAGGTGGGGCCGCATGGCATGCGGGGCGCCATGGCATGGAGTACGGGATGACGGCGACGGAAGAGTACGTGCCCTGCATGATGGACCAATGACACCCTCACGAGGACGGGCAGGGCTCACTCCTCGGCCCCAGCTGGGGGGACGAGGTGATGGAGGCTGAGCCCTTCCAGGCGCCCCAGGACGAGCCCGCTGGCCACGCTGGAGGCAGCGATCACTGGGCGCCGCTAACTCTTCAGGGGCAGGTATATGCTAACCGTGGATCGCAGGAGGTGCAGGTCACCACGGCGAGCGGCTGCCCCGCTCCTACAATCCCTCACCCCTCGGGAGGAGGGTGCAAGGGGCTGCAGGGGAGGGGCCGGGATCCGACATCACCACCGCGGCGTTCGGAGCAAGGCATTCTCAGGAAGTAGGCCCTCTAGTGGGGAGGTGCCTTAGGGCCTGCCCCTGGCAGAGGACCCGTGGTCGTCGCGGGAACCGCTGGCGACCGCTCTACCCCATCGGGCGGCGTCCTGGGTTCCAGTCGTTGCTGATGGCACTAGACTGTGGCGCAAGGCGGGGCCCTCGTCTGGCGATATGAAGCAAGGCCAGTACCTGTGAAGAAGGCCCAGTGCCTGTGAAGCTCGCCGCCCCGTGACACTCTCACATAATAATGAGTGGGACTGTACACGCCCCGGAGTCTCAAGGGTGCCGGCCTCAGGCCCTGGGGCTCCCTCCCATGCCCAGTGGACAGCACTTAGCTCCGCGCTGGTGAGAAGACGTCCAAGACTAGATTAGGTGCCGGACACGGCCTTTTGTCTGCCTTTTGTTGCCCTTCCCTTTGGTTGTAGCTTTTCTCTCACTAGATTTAAGTTGGATTCGAATTTGAGATTTGCGTGTGTTTGGGGGAGGGGTGCTTGTTCTCGCTCGAGCTGTTCTCGCGTTATGGTTGCCACTTCGTCATAGCTGCCTCCCCTCGCGAGCCCCTCGCGAGCCGGGTCAGGCCAGGCTAGTGCGCAGCCCAGGCTGCCGCTGTTGCTCCCTCTCGGGAGGATTTTCGGGTGCCTACGGAGGTTGTCCTATCCGGAAAAGGCCCAGAGCCTATGAAGCAAGGCGAGTGCCTGTGAAGCTCTCGCGCTCGAGGAAAAGGCCCAGAGCCTGTGAAGCAAGGCGAGTGCCTGTGAAGCTCTCGCGCTCGAGGAAAAGGCCCAGAGCCTGTGAAGCTCTCGCGCTCGAGGAAAAGGCCCAGAGCCTGTGAAGCAAGGCGAGTGCCTGTGAAGCTCTCGCGCTCGAGGAAAAGGCCCAGAGCCTGTGAAGCAAGGCGAGTGCCTGTGAAGCTCTCGCGCTCGAGGAAAAGGCCCAGAGCCTGTGAAGCAAGGCGAGTGCCTGTGAAGCTCTCGCGCTCGAGGGAAGGGCCCGGAGCTTGCGAAGTAAGGCGAGTGCTTGTGAAGTCATCACGTTCGGGAGAAGGCCCAGGGCCCATGGAGAAGGCCAACGCATGAGGAGTTTCTCATCAGCGACAACCTCACATCTTGAGGACCCAGCTAGAAAGCGCCCAAGGCGTCGCGCCCTCCTGCAGGCCGCCTCGGAACTAGCGTGGGACAAAGGTAAACCAGCCCGCCGTCAGGCGCGAGCGCAATTTGGTTTCTACTGATATGATAGACACAGGTTTTTACATGAGGGGCTTCCCCTCCCAAAATGCTCTCACACACCACCAGGTCAAAAGCCTGAGTTCTATCCATGCAGAGTGAAAAACACAGGAGCGATACGCTCTCAGTCGGACCAATCCCCCAATGCGTCCCCGGAAGCACCTCCTGAGCCCTCACCAGAGTCGCCGAGGTCGCCATCGACGCCTGCGTCGCTACCAGCGGCGTCAGGGCCGCTCGCCGCGCCATCCTCGTCAGCACCCACAACCACGTCGCTGTCGTCCGAAGTGAAGGCCCTGACGAGGGCGTCCACGTTATCCTCCACCCAGCGCGATAGGTCGTCCCGGACGGCCTGGGGGACTGGGGCGATGACGGCGTCGAAGTCGAAGCGGGGATTCATGTTCTGAAGATGGCTGAAGACACGGGAGAAGGCGCGCTTGAGCAAGGCGCGGCTCCTCTCCTCCACCAACCTGCCGGCCCTAACCGACCGCGCCTCCAGCTGCGCCACCACGGCGGTGAAGAACTGCAGGTTACCGGCGTAGTTGATCGTGTGTGGCTCACCGACGGAGGCCTCGCAGATGTTGCCCAAGGCCAAGTTGGCCCTCTCCCTGAGTGTGGTGAACATTGGGCCATGCGTGTGCTCCAGGAGCCGCCGCTGGCGTATTTCGTCGGCGTTCTGGCGCTCGACGGCCTTGGCCTCTTCCATCCGTTGGCGAAGGTGGAGCACCTCAGCCTGAGAGGCGGCCAGCTCTTTCTGTGCTGCCTCAAGGGCGGCCCGGGAGGCGTCGGCCAGCCGCATCGCCTCGTCCCGTTGGGTCCTCAGGGCTGCAGTTCTGCCATCGGCTTCGACCCGGATCATCCCCAGCTTCCCCTCGAACTCACGCTCGAGGCCTTGGCGCGCCATCGCCACCTGACGACAAACCTCCTCCAGGACATGCGCTTCCCGCGCAGCGACGTCGTCCTCCGCCTGCGTCACTAGGCGCTCCCTCGTCTCCAGCCTCTCGTACTCACGGGAGCGTTCGGCGGCCTCTAGCACCAACGCTTCCTCGCGCTTCTGAAGCTCAGCTGGATCACCGGAGGCCACCTCCATCGATGCGAGGGCTGCCTCGCGCAGCTCTGCTTGCTCCTCCAACGAGTGGCATCGGGCCAGGAGCTCATGAGCTCGCTCCTCCACCGCCTCTCGCCACCCGTCAGCTCTTCGGGCCTCCTCGATGGCCTGGGAGCGGGCCACTCGGGAGGCGTCCAGCGACGCCTTCGCCTCTTCATCATCAAGGTCGCGTTGGCGGTGCGCAAGGGCGACAGCGGCCTCCAGCTCGCGCCTCCCTGCAGCTAGCTGCAGGCCCTCGGCCTCTAGGCGAGCATCTTCAGCGGCAAGCTCTTCCTCAAGCAGGTCCACCGCGTCGGCCGCTCGTCGAAGGAACCCTTGGTGGCGAGAGCAGCGCTCCCGAGCATGCTCGAGCACATCTTCCATGTCATCATCCGCCCCAAGCAGGCGCCGGGGGCTACGGGTCATCGTTCCCCCTCCGGGCAGGGGGCTGGGGGCTGGCGACCTCGCAATGGCCGGACGCGCCACATCAGAAGCCCGACCAAGGGCCAGCCCGCCTCCAGATGAGGGGCGTAGGTGGCGCCTCAACCAGTCACAGTCCAAGGCCAAACGGGAGGTACCCGACAGACTGGCTATCCCCTGAGAAGGCCCGCAAAGGAGAAGCTCGGGGAATGAAGGGCCGCGGCGCACCTCGGGATGATCCGCCCCATCAGACGCCCTCACCAGGGGGCAGGGCTGCTCGGAGCACATGAGGATGGCGGAGGAGGCGACGCCGAGGGTGGTGGTGCCTCGGCGACTCCCGTGATCTCAGTTGGAAGGGGCCTGCGGAGCAAGAATCAGCGAAAGTAACAAGAGGATCGGGAGTCAGAGAGGAAAAAGACTTACTCGTCAGTGGCGAAGTACTTCCTGCGCTTCAGCACGCGACAAGGGGAGTCAACACCCAGAGCCACCCTCTTCCTCCGGAGGGCCTCGAAGTCCATGCGGAAGCGGCCAAGAGAAGAGCGCAAGGATCAACCTGCCGCGAGGACGAGGCACCAGGACGGCCCGCGTCAGGAGCGCCCGCCTGGCGCGTGCCACCAATCACCTCGTTAGAAGCCGGGACAAGGGCCTCCAAGGCCCCAGCCCCGGGCGCTGCGAGCGGCTGCCTACCACCTTCAGCCGCAGTAGTACGGGCCTCAGGAGCTATCTCCTCACGAGCGGCATCGGGCGCTGCACCCTCCTCCGGAGCTGCCCCCACGTGAGCAGCCTCGGGCGCCGCACCCTCCTCCGGAGCCGTCCCCTCACGGCCGGCGCACAACGCTGCCCCCTCCTCCGGAGCCTCCTCGGCCTCAGGCGCCTCCTGCCTCCCTTCTCCGCCGCTTGAGGAGGAGTCGCCTTGGCCGATTGGGAGGGGAGTCACCACTACAGGGTTCTCGCGAGGCCCTTGGAGACCGGCGGGGCGCAGCCCCCACTCATCGAAGGCGGGCATCTGCTTCATGAAGTCAGCCTTGCTCTGACAGAGATATAGCAAGGCAATGCCTTGCCGGATGTTGCCAGGATTGGGGTCCCTGGCCAAAGTCAGGAGCGTCGACTTCAGCGCCGCGGGAGCCAGGTCTTCTTCCTGGAGCCTCATGTCGTCCTCGCGCCCCCGGAAGGCCCACATTCGGCGAGAGTGCCGCTGCAGGGGAGCGACACGGCACAACAGAAACTCCTTCACCACTTTGGGCGCTGTCATGCCGAGTTTCCTCAGGAGCGCGAAGCGGGGCCAAACAAAGACAAGTCGAGGGCTCTTCAGTGTCTCCTGGCCCCAACCCGAATTGGGGACGGCAGGCGAGGTCGGCTCCGATAGCAGGGGGCTGGGCACCCCTGCGTCCACATACAACCACCGCTCGCGGAACCCGGCCGTGGGCTGGGGGAGTTGGAAGTCAATTCCAGACGCCTCGGACACAGGCTCGGCAGCAAAGCTCACGCATGCCCAGCGCTGGGAAGGATCGACAAGACGCAGCGAGAAGAAGTGGCGCAGCAGGGCGACCGAAGGAGGGATGCCCACCATGGCTTCGCAAACGAAGGCAAAGACCGAAAGGAAGGTGATGGACTCAGGACTTAGATGCATTAAGTGGATCTGATAATGCGAAAGCACGGCATTGAACAAATTGGAGAAATGGGGAACCAGACCCGCCCACAAGGCATCGGTAAAACATGGGACCTCAGTGGCTGTCCTGTCAATGGAGAAGTGGGACGCGGGCCAGGCAGTCATCCTTCCGCACTCGTTGAAGACGGTGGCTAGGGCCAAGCTGTCCCTGCCCAGGCACTCTTGGTTGAGCACAGTCGACTGGCCGACGAGGGGGGCCACCGTTGGCGGTGCACAAGACGAAGGCATGGGTTTCTCTGCTCTCTCCTTCCCCGTCGGAGCCATGGCGATGGGAAGGAGGGGGGATTCAGGATTGGATTGAAGGCAGGGGAGGCGCTCGAAAAAAGGAAGAACAGAAGACACCCGAGCAACAGGAAAGGGGACGGGTGTGTACAACTACTAGTCCGCCTAGCAGGGCGCACAATAAGGAAGCGTGGGGGAACGGTGCCGCCCACGTCCAATCAACCGCCACGCGGCGTCCAAGGCCGCAGGCTGTTGGGGCCCGCGGCGCTTCGCCCTTGCCCTTTCGCCTCTCGGCACGGCCCAGTCCATGCACGCCTTGGGCCCGGGGGCTACTGTCAGCGTTCTGGGAACGGGGGTCCCCAGACATACCTGCCTGCGGCCTGCGGCGTGGCTCAAGTGGGGGCCCAGCGCGGCCCATCTTCATCAACACGAGGCTCAAGACCCTCGCGAGGGGCCAAGCCTCGCGAGGCGGACGACGCGGCGCATCCTCAGGAACAGCCTCGTCAGGCTGGCTTGCGAGGAGGCGAAGAGTTCAAGGCGGGGTACCTCGCGAGGTGCCCATGACACAAGCCATGACGACACGGGGCACCAGGCGGGTGCCAGCACGCGCAGCGTCCCTCTTTCCTCTTTGGTGCAAAGGGGGCAAGTGTATCCGCGGAGTACCAAGGCATCAGGCAAAGGTTGCCACTTCGGTGCAACGAGACCAAGACCAGGAGGACTACGATACGGAGGTCACCATGGAGCCCAGCGCGGCGTCATCACCAGAGCCTTTGGCACGCGAAGACTGCTTTTGTCAGGATAGATGTACTCGCTGTCCCCCTTCAAATTAGCCCGCCATTGTTGGATCCCTTCCCGCTCAATATTTGGGGAGAGGACCAGGGCCTCTATAAATAGGACTAGCCACCCACATAGCAAGGGGTGCGATTCCTGGTTGTTCGGTCCGGGATCTGAGAGAAAAGGAGAGAGAAAGGTGACTGAACTCTTCATAGCAGTTCATCACCACAGCCAAGAACAGACCCTCGCGAGGTTGTTCTTCCTGGTATTGTTCATCCACACCAGCCCAGGAGGCAATCCATCCACCACACACTGGAGTAGGGTATTACACCACATCGGTGGCCCGAACCAGTATAAATCTTGTGTCTTTCGTGCAGCTCTTTTAGTAGTTTAGATCCCATCGAGACGAAGAGGTTGAAGGCGAGATTTCCGCGTGCACCCCAGTGTTCGAACCTTAAGGGTCTGCCGAAACCCGAAATCCGACAATCATTATCTCCCGCAACCTCATTGCTCAGCAATTAAAAAGGAATAAGTCTCTGGAACAATCTAGCATGCATGGTGGACGCTGCCGCCTGCCAGCGCCGTCCATCCCCATGCCTCCGCCCATTCCGACCACCAGTCACCACCGCGCTCCACTCCTCCTCGCCTTATCTCTCATCTTTCATTTTTTTTGATGACATTCTCGAGATACCAGTTTTCCTATAAAATTCTCGAGATATCATTAGTTTTTACACATGGGATTACTCCTGCATGGGTCAATCACAACATGTGTTTTGTAAAAAATGCATATTGATGTTCCATGCAATGCACGAGAATCTTGCTTGTAATTATATAACGCAAATCACAAGAAGGAAGTGCCATTTTTTTGACACAACCATGTTAACATGGCCACGTAAATCACTAGCTAAGGTAAATACCATTATACTTATATCCCAATGCAAAAGGTTGAGTACATGTCCGAAGAGTAAAGTCACACACACGCACTCTGTCTCTCAGAATCTCTCTCACACACACACCAGTCACGTGACGCCCACTTAAGCAGACACGTATGTTACAATTTGTGCACCCGCGGGTACACGTGATGCTGCGCATTTATTTAAGCCGGAAGGCGAACCCAAACAATAGCTGCATTCATTCCCCTCCCGCCGCCTCTTCTCTGGTCACCGGCGCCCGGTAGCCATGGGCCGGCCGAAGGTAACAACATACGCCATACCCCTACCGGAGCGGTGCTTTAATATGGAAATTTTAGTGGCCATGCATGCATCTTTTTGTGCTAGCACTCCTATATAAGGGTTGACCGGTCGCTTCCCATGGACGTGCGCGGGCGGTGGAAGAGGAATGAGAAGGGAAGCGGGCTGTGGAGTAACGTTTTTACCACAATTTCTTAGGAAACTGAGTGCAATAATTGAGTAGTTTTGCAAACTACCAGCACTACACCTGAAACGATTCAAAACCTATACTCCCTTGCCAGCGCGCGCTTCCCGCATGAAATGGTCGGTGTCGCCCTGGAGCGTTAGTGCCGCATTAATGTTCGGCCAGAGCGGAGACGACCTCTCACTGGCGCCGGCTTTGAAGTGGCGTGACGGCCGAGAGAGCGCCGCTTCCTGGTGCACGCGACTACTCCGCGTCGAGACTGGCCATAGGCCCTGTTTGGATCCAAGGATACTCTAACACAGTTAGAGTTAGAGTTATTTTCTAACCCACTCTAACCCAAATAAGCATCTCTCCATCGGGATAGTTGGGTTAGATGAAACTAACCCACTCTAACCCTCCCTGTTTGGATACTTTTGGGTTATTTGAGCCTCCAACTAACCCAAACTAGCTCTAACCCCATGATCCAAACAGGGCACATGGGTTAGAGTTAGTTTGAGCTAGTTGGGGCTCAAATAGCCCTAAAGTATCCAAGCATGAGGGTTTAAATTGGAGCAAGTTGCACCGAACCCACCAAAAAAATTATCCAACCCAAGAGGTGCTAACTGGAGATAGTTCTCATTGGGACCACTGAAAAATCACTTTTCTCTCTCCACGAAGTGCATTTATTGTCAATCTAACCCTGTCACCCAACCACCTCTTTGGCTACAGTTAGTTCAGGGTTAGTCATGAGTTAGTCTAACTCTAGCTAAGTTAGAGTATCAAACAGGAGCAGTATAGGACATGCAAGTTGCTCAAAGCATACAGGCAAATTCGTACGTGAAAGGATTTTTTTCTTTTTGAAAACTGAACGTGAAAGGAATTTTTTTAGAATGCTCTTGGCATGTCGCTAACATGTGATAGTTAACCGACCTCAATAGACGGCAGAAACGCCACCCCACTGCACTTTGATAGAGACGAGGAGGGAGAAGCGATACGGGCTGCTGGATTACTAGAGATAGGTGTCGCACGGAAGCCAAGAAATCTGGTTATAGCGTGGATTAGCCATGTCCTAGTATGATGTAACTACACTGGGCTGCCGTGTTTCGTACTCTTCCAGTCCACTGTGGAGATGATTGGTTAATTTTATATCGCTGAATAATATTAAATATTATGAGTGCAGACGCTCCACCACGAGGTTCCTTGCTCCTTCTCAGTCGTTTGAAATCTATGTTCTTCCTTTTTACGTGAGCTTTGTTCATCCTTTGCCAACACGCGAGACATCTAGCATCAAGGTGCACGTGTTATGCAAGGATAGTTCCATCTATATGAAGAACACGTGGGACTGGAACTACGAGACGGACATGTACCCAGGACTGGACGTACGAACCCGAGTAATGTAGCGCAGTAAGTGAAGTAGAAAGGCACAAATGATATGAACATGCGTGGCATATAGGGTGTGTTTGGTTGCGTTCTCGTCTCAGCATAGTTGTTCCCTATTCATGCATGCTCAACTCAACACCCCTCTTCATGCATGCTTCTAGTGTATTTGTGCTAAACTAGTGTGGACTCATGCACCCTGCATACACTCTACCAAACACCCAAAAGTAGGTCGAGAAGGGAACTCTTGGGCGGCATTTGTCTCTTACTACGTACTACCACTAAATGTTGTACGTGCAATGCACGGTGATGTTATGGAGTATGTGCCTAAGACCTTCCAACTAGACATGTCTTTTATATTTGTTGTACGTGCATTTGTCTCTTACTACTACTACTATATTAGTTGGAGGCACATATTAACTTTTATATTTGTTTACGTGTATGCCCCGAGACCTTCCAACTAGACGTGTCTTTCTCTCCAGGTCGCACTTATTGTTCATACCACTAAGTACTACTACGTGTGGTCTCCAACCCAGAAGTGGAAGAAGTGGAGACGCTCTACCACGCTGTTTTTTATGCTAGGCTCTACCATGCTGTTCATGTCCCACTCCTTTCGCTGACGTGTGGGACATCCAGCACGTGCCGTGTTTGGCACCCTTCGTCGTAAGAGTTGAAACGCTAGCATTCATCAGAAATAAAAAAATACTAATTATAAATCGGCAATGATACTATTTTTTTTGTGAACCGCTCAGCAGTGATACTATACCACGTGGTTTCCTTGCTCCTCGATATCGGAAAGAATACTTCCGTTAGCCAACATGTGGGACGTCAACCATCCTGGTCCACTTGCCATGCACGCAGAACTCCAAGGGAGAGTCACCCAGGTCGTCGCGCCGCAGTAACAATGACTAATGAGCCGTCAAATCACAGGCCCACTTCCCACTTTGAAGTTGCTCGGATGAAGGAACTATCATGACTTCATTGAATTCCGCTTCTTGAAGAAAACTACTGTACCAGCAGCACTGCTAGCTACAGTAGTTACTCCAACAGAGACCTCCTTTTGTTCATAGGATAGGAATATGAAAATCATAGGAAGTGAGATGACATGCATCTCAATTCCTATAGAGAAAGAGATGCCATTTGATGCTTAGGATAGGAAATTTTTTCATTTAGTCGTCTAGGCTAATGTACTGGTAATTTGCTCTAAAAACTACAGTAGTAACTAGTAGTATTGGTACATGCTCGTACTCAGACACAGACACAGACACACTAACTACTAGTACTACTACTTCTCACATGCTGGCCAGACGCCGTCGTTCTCCTTCCCGGCTTTGTCGGGGACACCCCACCGTGCTTGGATCTCCGCCGACCTCTCCGCAGCAGCGCGTGCGTCCTTTTCTTTCTTGTGGCGGCGGGCCTCTCTTTTCTTGAGTGCTTTCTGACTTTTTCGCTCGCTCTCTGCGGCTTTGGCCACCTCTTGATCTACCGCCCATTCGGCCTTGGCATCTTCAAATTCCTCCCACATAGTTGTGAGGTGGCGAGTGGCGATGAACTCGGCACGGCGGGATGCCATTGCTTCCCTACCATTCTGTGTGCGGTCGTGGGCGGCGACGAACTCGGCGCGGCGGGATGCCATCGCTGCCTTACCGGTTAGTGAGCGGCGCGGTGGCATGAACGACGCTTGGTGAGAGCTCTGGGGTGAAGTGGCCGGACAATCGTATAGTGCATTGGTTTGTCAAGAGCTCAAGGACAGAAGACGAAGCAAATTTGGATTCCCCTTCAATCCTAGTCATTTATTACCGAGTAAAATGCATTGGCGGTCATCGAACTTGTCTTAATAGCTCACTTTGATCATTGTATACGAGATATGGTGATTATACAGTCACTGGCTCAGCGTATAGCTCCGTATTTGTCTGGCTGACCAGTCAAACAGTCCGCATGCGCCTCATCAGCTCGTGTTCTTTATCTATCTAAGCGGGCCTACCTGTCAATGGAGAAAGAAATACTGTAAAACCAAAATTATGCGTATGTGGGGAATCAAACCACGGACTCGTCGCTGCAATGCACCCTTGTCAGCCAAATGAAAATGAAATACTTCGCGTCAGACACTCACGATCACGCTGTCAAAGCATGCTAGTGCATGCACGTCGCCCTCTAAATCAAAGTCCTGCTCATGGCGCAACACAAACGACGAGCCCATCACCTGCGCGCCCTGGCGGTGCCTGACATTACTGTTTAGACGTTTGATGGAGGCCTACGCGAACGCCGAGCATGTATTCACCTGGCTCAATACCAACGGTCGTACTCGGATCGCCTTGCTCATGTATATGGGTACTATGGTAGTATGGTACGGAGTATGTACTATCGTGAGCGACCGATCTTAGTGCCACTGCACACCGAAACCCCTTCCATCGCTAGCGCGCGCTTCCCTCCTGAAACGGTCACTGTTTCTCCAGAATGTCAATGTTGCATTCACCGGACTTAACTGTAGGTGCAATTGGTGTGTCACTCACATGCGGGCCAGATGCCCGTTGGGCCCACATGTCAGTAACCCAAACGCATCCGCAGTTAAGTCGCTGAAGCAGTGTCCGCATTCACGCCCGACGAACCTACTCCGGCGCCAGTTGTCCATCCGTCTACCGTGGCTCATTGCCATTCGCCCGCTATATTAACTTGAGCCCCAGCTCCCAGCCATAGCCAAAGACCCACACTTATTCTCCTCCGGTCCCTTCCTTCTGTCGGCACCACTTCAACCATGGCCTCCTAGCGCTCCGAAGCTCTCTTGGACGTACTTTCGCAGGAGCAGACGAGGGACATCGGCGGCTCCGCTCCGGGCGCGCTCCAAAGCTCTCTTCGACGTACTATCGCAGGAGCAAATGAAGGAGATCACCGCCACCCCCCCTCCCCCCAGCCACCCTCCGCCGCCACGACCACGAAGCTGGTGCGCGTGCGCGGGCGCAACCGGCAGCGAGGAAGAGTAGTACACGGTAGGTCGCCGCCGCTCTAGTCCCGGGAAGGCCACCGCTACTCCACTCAGCCGACGCCAAGCTTGGTGGGGTAAACATTGGTGGCCAATTAGCCGCTTGACGGCGACGTGGAGGCGGAAATCTTCATAACCTTGTGCACCGGAGGAGGAGGTTATCGAGGCAGATGAGGAGGAGGCAAAGGCAATGGCCGGACATGGTGGTTGGGCGTCGGCGATCGTTTAGATTAGGTTTATAGTAGGTTTTAGTACGGTTTGTGTGAAATATGTAATGAATTTCGTCCAGTTTATAGGAAAAGTTTTCAAAATGTAATGAATTTCATCCGGTTAATTTGAAATTTGCTTTATTTGCACGAATTTCGTCCGGTTAGTTCATATAGTTGTCGAAAGGTATGCGGGCAGCATCGGATGGCATCCATCATTGTCCTCGGACAGATGCCGGTGTAAATTTGTGGGCCAACGCTGTAGATGGCCTAACTAGCATGCTATAATCGATAACAATCCTCCATTATTTGGTAGGGAACAGTTATCCCTCGATCAAAATCAGATCCGCGGTGTTTCGCACTCCTCCCGCGTAAGTGTGTAAACTCTTGCTTACATAAAAATGGAGCAAGTGGACGGCACTGTAGCACGCCATATCACTCGAACTAGCCCGCCTAACAAGCGGGAAAGCACTGCCCTCGTCATTTTGTTCTGTATTTCTATCGATCGATCGCATGAAAATGTTATGCTTCGCAAGTTCTAAAGGAAAAGGCGGCACACTTACGAGTCGTACGCGTCGCAACCACGACAGTCCGGCTGGCACGCCGCTCACCAGAGGGGACACACGTTGTCTTGCAATTTCACTGACATGTGGGACCGTAATTGAGTAAACCATCGATAGCCGAAATCTAATCGCTTAGCGGGCGTCGGCTGAGAAGAGAGAAACGGGGGAGGGAGAAGAGATCGCCCGCCCACCGCGCATGGACTCCAAGAAATATATGGTGATAATGTGAGGTGGGCCATGCTGGAGTCCGGACCGCTTTCGGAGCCCGCTCTCACCGCCCTGGCCCCTCAAGACGCCAATTGCCCGCCGCATGCATGCATAGCAAGTATTACTCCTTATGTGGAGGAGAGAGAGGCATTGACAAAGTCAAGGAGTGGGCTCTGCAAGAGCCCGTCTCTACATGTGCTCCTAGGTATAAAAAATAGTTCTAAAAAAGGCATAAAAACAATTGTGTCTTAAAAAAGAAAGGTAAAAAACATTTGAGAGGAAATAGATAGAGAGAAAGTGAGAAAAAGTTGTAACCTGGGCATTACATGAGGAAGGAGGGAGTGGTGCACATGCCAGGTTCAGTGGGCTGCCGTGTTTCACACTCCTCCATCGTAACAGTGGAGACAATAGCTTTCATCAAAAATAAACAATGAATACTCGTTGCTCGTCCTCTATATCGGAAAGAATACTTTCATTCGCTGACATGTGGGACGTCGACCATCCTGGTCCACCTGCCATGCACAAAATTATCCTGGTCTACCCCGGTCGTATCGCAGGCCCAACCTTTCCCATTGTAAGTTGTTCGGACGAAGGAACCATCATGACTTCGTTGAATTCCGCTTCTTCAAGAAAACTTACTATACCCGCAATACTGCCACCACACGTGAAGACTGGACGGCACTATACCACGTCATATCACTGAAACCCACTAGGCCAAACTAGCCCGCGTAGGTCATCTATTTTGGAACGGAGGGAGTACGTCTCTGCACTGCTATGATTTTGTGTTGCACGTTCTCTGTACTTTTGCTACGATTTTCCTACCCTATGAACCAAATGAGGCCTGAATGTATGTCGACTATTGTCTGATCGACCGCCAAGCCTACAATTTTAGGAGCTAGGGCTATTGGTCAATCGACGAGGGATAAGTATAAGCGTACCACGAGCTCATCAGCCCCAACGTTTCTCTTTGGTGAGTGTTTTGCAAGTACTATAGCTCGCATAGTAGCTTGCCTACTAACACCAAGAATCATCAAACAAGCCCTGCTGATATGATAAACAGTTAACTTACATCTAAGCATGCCAATATTACATCAAAAGCTGGTGAGGATACATCTGTTTCCATAACTCGGAGAGGGTTCGCATGATTCATCGCATGATTCACTATCAAACAAAAGTAACAAGATCCGCCCACAGAAGACACTGCACTAGCCCTAAGATGGTTTGATAACATGCATCATTCTGGTAATTAAACACAGGGCAATGCAAACTACCCCGAAGGATTAGCGCGACCAACTATTTCTTGTCATCGATCTCTAGGGCAATGACCACAGCACGGACAGCGGCATGGGAATCGATTTCTGGGGCGATGTCCACAGGACTGACCGCGACATCGGAATCGATCTCTGGGGTGATGTCCACAGGATGGACAGCAGCATCGGAATCGATCTCCGGGGCGATGCCAATAGGACGGGCCACGACATCGGAATCATCAAGGACGTCCACCGGCACCTGCACAACCCTAACATTTTAGCAAGCACATTACAAATAATCAAAAACCACGACTATGGTAATAAGCCATTAGTTTTTACCTTGTGCAGCTCACCGGGCGATATCATCCCTCCGGGGGCCATCTCCTCGTCCTCGATGGGGGCCATCACCTTGCCAGGGGAATACTGCTTCTCAACGGCGACTATCTCCTCAAACTCGGTCTTGAGCCTCACATAGGTGGCAATCAAAGTTCCTGGGGTAGGCACGGTGGGTCCCTTGCTGTTCTTCCAACTTCCTTTGAGGAGTTCGTCCGCCAACGTCCTCAACTCTTTGGCCAGTGCTTGTTTCTTGGAGTTCTTCGTCTCCATGGGTTGGCCCGCCAACATGGTCAACTCATTGGTCGGTGCTTGCTTCCTGGAGATCGTTGTCTCCAGTGGGTTGTCCGCCGGCAACTCTTTGCCTAGTGCTCCAGGATCCATCAATGAACTGACAAACAAAAAGAAATCGAAAGGAAACCACAATCGCAATGAAAACGGGAAAAGAATAGGATGTGAGATTCGGTCGGTGCTTCGCAAAAAGAAGATTCTTGGAATGAAAATATAGCAGCATAACTGATTCGCCCACCTTCCCTTCGTCGGTACAGAAGAAAAATGGCAGAAGTGAGTAGCCTGGAGTGAGGTTTTCTTCAAGAAAGGGAAGAAAGGGCTTGAACGAGCGTTCCAGTGAAATGATGGTTGCTTCGTCTAGTCCAACTTGGAGGCCACCTTACCACTGCTGGTAAAGGTGTGGGTTTTGTGATATGACGGGTCATGACGGCCACACCGGGGTTACAGGTGAGTCTCGACTGTAGCACCTCGCTATGATTTGGTGGATGGCACGCGGGCCCGGATGCTTTGAAATGTCCCGCATGTAGATAGAGCGGCTAGTCATATAGGAGTGCTCAATATTGTGCACCGCGACCAAGGCGGAGAGGAAAACAAGAGAACTACGTAATTAATGCATGAGTTTAATTAGGGTAGTTTTGTAAAGTATGAAATACATTCCTCCAATCGCAAAATGCCTTGGTTCATGAGATTTGAGATTTGAGCCCTATAAACCGGAAGGGAGGGAGTACGGCACACGGTGTAGTCTAGTCACTTGTTGAAATCTCTAGAAAGGCAAATACTCCTTTCCGGTTTACAGGGCTATACTACTCCCTCCGTATAGGTGTGTAAGTCATCTTACGAAAACCAAATAGTCCCAAAACACTTAGGCGCGGTGCATTAACTTCTACCTTGCTTCTTGTTTCTTGACATATCAACCAATAAGAGATGAGAGGTGTGCATGCTTTTAATAACTTGCAATGGGTAGTTCATTGCATGCAATGCTATTAATTAGCAAATAAACATTGGTGACCCCAGGAGGAAACGGTGCTAAGCGCGTGGACCTATGCAGAATGAGTATCAACCAATGGATAATGGAGTTTAATTGTTAAACAATAGCAATTTTGTCTCATGCAAGAGCCTGGCTAGTACTCCAAGGAACCGCACCACGCGAGCGTTCGCAACTGCCACGTTCGGGTTGCGCTTGGCTCTTCGCCTCTTCGAGAAGACGAACAATGATGTTACTCCTACTTCTACAGTATTGAATCCACTGCTGCATGTCCGTCCACCTCGTGTAGGAGGGATAGCGTGTAGCGAAAGCTTCTACTTACTGCTCCTGCCTTTGCGTCTATGACAGGTGGGCCCAACAGGTGGTTGGACCTCCTGTCATGCAGCCAAAGGCAGGTGCAGTTAAGGCACCGGAGCTCAGTCCGCGAGGGAGAGGGCATTGTAGTAATCAAATTTCTCGGTCTTGTAAGAGTTGACGCGACACATCAAAGAACTGCACTCGATATAAGTCTTTTACACATTTCAAATGGGCTACTTCGTATGTAGGAGTAGACATATTCTGCTTCGTATGTACTCCCTCCGTTCCAATTTACTCGTCGTAGAAATGGATGTATCTAGAACTAAAATACATCTAGATACATCCATACCTGCGACAAGTAATTCGGAACGGAGGGAGTAGTCACTTGTTGCAATCTCTAAAAAGACTTATATTTTAAAATGGAGGGAGTACAATGCATGCATGCATGCCGTCACTTTCCTTTTGATACTTGCATGTGTTGATTTGATGCACCTTGCCAAATTTTGACTATAAATTTAACTAACCAAATTTTCATGCATGTCACAAAAAATTACGGGGCTATTTGGATTTTGACTATGTTTGTCTTATGTTGCCACATTATTTTTCCCACACTTGCCACACTTGCCTAACCTGAGTTGCTCAAATTGTTAGACACACTTTGGTTTGCCTAAGGGAATCTTGCCACAATTTTTGTGTCTATGACATGTGGGGTTCACTGCTAATAAAAAAAATCTTGTCTTAGGTGTGGCTAATAAAAAAGACTTATATTTAGGAACGGAGGGAGTAGAAAATATAAATAATAATGCATGTTGGGGCAACCCACGTTTCCGTTAATTTTAGCCGTGGGCTTGTTCACAATTTTTATGAGGGGGTGGTTGTTCATTTAATGGAGGGACTTGTAGTACCAGAATTGGACGATACAAAGTGCGACCTGGCACACCGTAACACCTCTTGGAACAAGCGGGTAGCTATCTCAAAAAACAATCAACAACTAAAAAACCGCGACCTGGCATGTAGTAGTACACAATTTTAAACGATTGTTTTGATGGAGTGAAAAAAGGAAAACTACCCCACTACGTATATATAGGCCGGAGCCTCCGCGCTTGCTTGCTAGGGTTGCTCTATTCACACACTCTCGTCCTCTCCAGATCTAAACAAGATAGGGATAGTAACACTGTCTTTCTCCCTTCAAAAAACACTGGCTTTCTATCATCACCACTGGTTACAGATCCGGACGTATCCCCCTCCACCGGTGAAGGGGAGGAGGGGCAGTGTTTAGGCCGTCGTCGACAGCGAGGGAGGAGACCCACTGCAGGCCGCACCGTTATCTCTGGCCGAGCGCCGGCGCGGGAGGTCCTCCAATCCCTTCGTCGTTGCCTGTGGGCGGATCCGGCCTCCCGCCGCCCACCTATCCACATCCCGATGACCTTCAGGTATATCTTCGTTTGAAACCGCCTTAGCTCTACTTCCCCAGCTTGCTACGTCACTGCATGTGCATCATTTTCTACCTCTCAGCCCCTCTCGATCGGATGGTCCAACGTCACATTTTTTTCTTCTATTGTTAGAGGTAAAGCTACTTCATGGAGTCGAATCTTGTAGTACTTGGTTCAAACAAGAAATAAAGTGGGGGTGGGGGAATTTAGTATGTACATCGGACTTGGTACAAACAGGAAGGAAAGGGGTGAAAGTAGTACAGACTGGTCATCCAATCGGTCTCTTGGTCGAAAAGGGAAATATAGGGGTAATGCTATACACAGTGGTATGACCAGGACTAGATTTGATATCCACACATAGGAGTAGGTGGCTAGAGTGAACAAAAATGGGACCAACCCAGATATGTGTCTTGGATGTTTGTTTCTCGGGGCAACAAACTATGAATCACCACTTTATGCCCCTGTTTATGTACATGGTGTTGGACTGCTGGTGCACCCACTATACTTAATCTAATGTCCCTAGTAAAAATGAAGCCATGCCACTGTTATAAGCCATGACAAGTTTAGCCAAATGTTTTTGCCTGTAATTGTTTGAGACTCTGACTACTTCGGCTGTGCCTTTTTGTGCAAACAGGGATATCCAATTCACCTGGTTGTTGTTGTGACCTTTTGGTGCACTGCATGAAACCCTTCTTAAAAGAAGTGACTTTTGTGCTGTTTAACTGGAATGTCAGAATGGAACAGTTGGTTCATTTTGGTGGAACTGCACAAAGGGAGATCTGTGTTCCAATCCTCATCATCCATATTTGCGCCATAACCTTCCTTTAGGTAAGAATGATATTTAATGCATGTGTTCATCTCTATTTTCCGACTGCCATGAGAAAATAATGCTGGTTTTACTAGTACACTTGTACTCCCTCACTGACAAAACCAATTCTGAATTAGAAGGCCAATCATGTACTTGGTTTCACCAGGTGGTGAGGAGAAAGAGAAACAGAGCATGAAGAGGAAGAAGAAGAAAAATAAACAGTGCCAAGGCGATCTTGCTGAAGCCTGAGGCCTCAGTCGAGGCCATTCAAGGGCTCCGGTAACGACTACCTTACATGTGAGACGATCCTCACATAGGTTGGTACTGGTCTTTATCCTGATTATTGTGCCTGTCATATGTATTGGTAATTTGGTATTGTGCTACTGTTTGCCAATTTCATAAAGGAGTAATTTGGAGCCTGAACTCACAGGCAAATCATTACATCGGGTGATTTCAGTAGAACTGCACAAAATGATCAGATGGACAGGTACTTCTGCTGCTGCTATGTACTCCAAAGTTCACTCAGACAAGCATCGATGTTGACAAGAAGTGCCTATATTCATTCGAGTATCAACCGGCATCAACTAATTGTCAAACTCTAAGTATTAGGAGAGTGAACGCCAAAAATATTGCTTGGTGCATAGCCCAGAAAAAACGCAGTACAGTCTTT
This sequence comes from Triticum monococcum, assembly GCA_034509565.1. Taxonomy (NCBI): domain Eukaryota; kingdom Viridiplantae; phylum Streptophyta; class Magnoliopsida; order Poales; family Poaceae; genus Triticum; species Triticum monococcum. Next base: position 581,890,989 of record CM067843.1, read on the forward strand.
GGTCCCAACTTGTGCCTTTTGGTTATTGGCACATATGGTAGCGAACTATATGGCATGGAGTCTAAAGATTCCAGACAAGTTGGTTGACGCGTATATTCATCTGGCACTTAATCAGTCTGCACACCAAGGATGGTCCATTTCAGTTGAACTGCACAAAAAAATTGGGTGGTTCATTTTCTCAACCGCCTCCTTTCTCGTCTGCAATGTAGAATTTTGGCGAGATACAGGACCAAGATGAGCCAGTAAACTAGTTGGATGAAAGTAGTGGCCAGGTTGCTCAAACCTCCCTCGGCACGAGGCCACTATTTGAGGATAAACCTACAAGAAAAGTTCAGACTGTCTGTGCTGCCTCTTATGTACTCGAAAGTTTACTCGTACAAGAACTATTTTTTAGCAAGAACTACCTCCGATTGGATACCATTTACCAGTCTGTACCCTAGGTAATTAAAGTTCGTCCATGGATCATATTGGTTGTGATCTCAATCATTTGGATGCATAAACATACTGAACATGTGTATATCTGAATCTTTTTGTGAATTATGTATGAATATTGTCGTGTGATCTATCAATCATTTGGATGCATAGATATGCTGAGCTTGTGTATATATGAATATTTTGAGTTGTTGATAGTGAATATTGGCTATGAATATGAACGTGTCCTATGAACCTAAGTTTGATATGAATGTTTACCTTTTCTGTTGTATTGTGTGTGAACTTGTTAGTATGCCTACTGTGGGGTATAAAACGTAGGTCTCTTATAAAAGTAATGTTGTGTCCAATTTATGTTTTCCCTTCTAACCACATTATATATACTAGCAAAAGGGCTCGTGCGTTGCAACGGGAAAAAAATATGGCACACACTTACGTTCTATTCTTCTTTATCGGGTCTGTCATTACATGTGCTCCGGTGTAATAACATCATAAATTACCAAACTGCCTTAGGAGTTTTTGTCTCAGGCACCACAGTGAGAATGATTGACAATATGAGCATCACCAGCCTGAAGAAAGTTGTTGCTGTTATGACCGGCATGGCCAAGAGGATATATGATGCGCACTGGCATCCAACAACAACATTTCTCATGGTTTCGGTTTTTTTTTGAACCAGTGCTATATATGATTATTTGGCACAAAAAAGTTGTAATTCTTTCACTCCAACTACGGCCAACATGGCTCATCATTCTTCCAAAAGATGTCCCTTATGATTTTTTTTTCAGAAAAAGGAGTGCATTATCTCCTTGTTGTCGTCTAACTGAAGGAAACTGAATGTGAAAATTTAAGTGTATATAGACTGACCCACTCGGAGTGCATACAAAAATATTTTTATCCAAGTTGTCAGTGCCAACACTATACCGCCAATGTCCATCTGCATCTACACGGCTAGGTCTAATCTTAAGCAAGAATGAAACTACCAAGAAAACTAAGATAACAGTAGCCGACCCCAGGCAGCAGGTGGTCAGGGATGATCAGCAGAGAAACACGAAGTTGGCTGACGACCGCCGAGCATGGCCAGGCCCATCTCGCTCTCGTGGCTGCCGTGGTGGCTCCTGAGCCTCTCCGTGGCTCCTCCACTCCGAGTCCACTGCCCGACCTCGGCATTCCGCCTCCATCTTCCTCCACCCTCTGTCCCGCGTGCTCCTCCACACCTCCCTCTCTAAGCCGATGGATCCGACCTTCCCCTCGCTGGATCCAATCCACCACGAGCCTCAAGCCACCCTGCCACCACACTCATGTCCATGTCGTGCGTGGTGTAGAGGTGGCCAGCGTGTGGAACAGGCTGCGTCGCAGGCATCTGCGTGTTGCGCCTCCGCCGGACTGCCGTTTTGTTGTACATTTTCCCTTCGTTCTCATTCTGTGTTTGTTGATTCAAGAGGCTCATTGTTGATATGCAATTTTCCTAGGTATATATACTGGTAGACTTTCATGTAAGCAATCGAGGTGGGATTACTCCGAGTACATGTGTGAAAATCAGGTAAGGTATAGATACAGAAGCGTGCATGCCGGCCGAAACATGTGTGCAGGCCCAATAAGAGAATGTGGACGTGGACCAATTGGATGGACAAAGTTTTTAGTACCGCCTCACAGCAATTGGACGGACTATCAATCAAAACTAACGGAAAAAAAACTGAAACCGTAAATTCACGAAAAGAAGCGTATTGTGACGGTGAACCTAAAGAGTCAATCCGTGCTTTATTATTAGGGAAAGATTTATATTATTACTATTATCGTATATTTTATAGAGACTTATACATACATTATAAAAACATCCCACGTGTTATTAACTTATAAAAGTAAATGTTTAACGGAAGTTGGCAAGGAAAATCCTGGTTGTTTTTGACTCACAGGCAAGGAAAATCCTGGCGATTGCATACAAAAGCTTGCGAAGATTTTAAGGACCAATTTAATAATAACGCGCTCATTTTTATTTTGAGCAATAACTCGCTAATTTCTTAATTATATATATATATAATGTGCCTCTCTGGTTTATTCTTTGATATTAATTGCTCCTTCTAACATAACATTATATATATAATGAGCCCACCTAATATGTGTATTTCAAGGAAGTGCAAATGGGCTGGGATTTCTTAGAAAATATAAATGGGCCTGATTGACGTGAAATTATTTGTTCACCCAGCCCAGCAAATGGACTGTACATTCTAGAAAACATGGGTTAAACATATGCCACATTTTTGCAGGCTGACATGTGGGCCAATAGGTGGAAGCCTACGCAGGGCGTTGTCAACTTGGTCAACAAATGATTGTGTCATCCAAAGCCATTGGATTTATATCCAACGGCCGGCATGCACCTTCAATCTCTCGTCTTCTTCCTCCAGCGTCGCCGGGACCACCTGGTCCGGCCTCCGGCGGCTAGCGGCTCTGCTTAGCACGCATCGCTGTGAAGCGCTACCCCACCGCCAGCCAGGCTATCCCTCCACCCCTTGACACCTCCTCTTATTCTCCACACACTACAGCCCCACGCTGCAACAGAACCAGTTATAACCCTTCTCCTCCTCTCAATCTGCGACTCCACTGCCACATTTTCCCATCTCCGAGTCATTCCCGTCCGGGGCCTCCCCGTCGTCCACCGCCTCACTACGTTCGGTGCGGCGTGGTCAACAAACGAGAGTCATCGGAAGAGGAATGTACGTGGAGAGCCTGACGGCTGGGACTGTTGGGGAACGTAGTAATTTCAAAAATTTCCTACGCACACGCAAGATCATGGTGATGCATAGCAACGAAGGGGAGAGTCTGATCTACGTACCCTTGTAGATCACAACGGAAGCGTTGACACAACGTAGAGGAAGTAGTCGTACGTTTTCTTCCCGGTCCGATCGATCCAAGCACCGTTACTCCGGCACCTCCGAGTTCTTAGCACACGTTCAGCTCGATGACGTTCCTCGGGCTCCGATCCAGCAAAGCGTCGAGGAAGAGTTCCGTCAGCACGACGGCGTGGTGACGATCTTGATGTACTACCGACGCAGGGCTTCGCCTAAGCACTGCAACAGTATGATCGAGGTGGAATTTGGTGGCAGGGGCACCGCACACGGCTAAGGAACGATCTCAAGGATCAACTTGTGTGTCTTGGGGTGTCCCCTGCCCCCGTATATAAAGGATGAAAGGGGGGAGGCTGGCCGGCCAAAGGAGGGAGGCGCAGGAGGAGTCCTACTCCTACCGGGAGTAGGACTCCCCCCCCCCCCCCCCAATCCTATTCCAACTAGGACTCCTTGGAAAAAAGGGAGAGGGAAAGAGAGAGAGGTGGCCGGCCACCTCTCCTAGTCCTAATAGGACTAGGGGAGGGGGGAGGTGCGCAGCCCTCCTTGGCAGCCCCTTTCACCTTTCCACAATGGCCCATGTAGGCCCATTTGGCTCCCGGGGGGTTCCGGTAACCCTCCCGGTAATCCGGTAAAATCCCGATTTCACCCGGAACACTTCCGATGTCCAAACATAGGCTTCCAATATATCAATCTTTACGTCTCGGCCATTTCGAGACTCCTCGTCATGTCCGTGATCTCATCCGGGACTCCGAACAACCTTCGGTACATCAAAATGCATAAACTCATAATAACTGTCATCGTAACGTTAAGCGTGCGGACCCTACGGTTCGAGAACATTGTAGACATGACCGAGACACGTCTCCGGTCAATAACCAATAGCGGGACCTGGATGCCCATATTGGCTCCTACATATTCTACGAAGATCTTTATCGGTCAGACCGCATAACAACATACGTTGTTCCCTTTGTCATCGGTATGTTACTTGCCCGAGATTCGATCGTCGGTATTCGATACCTAGTTCAATATCATTACCGGCAAGTCTCTTTACTCGTTCCGTAATACATCATCCCGCAACTAACTCATTAGTTACACTGCTTGCAAGGCTTAAGTGATGTGCATTACCGAGAGGGCCCAGAGATACCTCTCCGACAATCGGAGTGACAAATCCTAATCTCGAAATACGCCAACCCAACATCTACCTTTGGAGCCACCTGTAGTACTCCTTTATAATCACCCAGTTACATTGTGACGTTTGGTAGTACCCAAAGTGTTCCTCGGGCAAACGGGAGTTGCATAATCTCATAGTCATAGGAACATGTATAAGTCATGAAGAAAAGCAATAGCAACATACTAAACGATCGGGTGCTAAGCTAATGGAATGGGTCATGTCAATCAGATCATTCAACTAATGATGTGACCTCGTTGATCAAATAACAACTCTTTGTTCATGGTTAGGAAACATAACCATCTTTGATTAACGAGCTAGTCAAGTAGAGGCATACTAGTGACACTCTGTTGGTCTATGTATTCACACTTGTATTATGTTTCCGTTAATACAATTCTAGCATGAATAATAAACATTTATCATGATATAAGGAAATAAATAATAACTTTATTATTGCCTCTAGGGCATATTTCCTTCAGTCTCCCACTTGCACTAGAGTCAATAATCTAGATTACACAGTAATGATTCTAACACCCGTGGAGCCTTGGTGCTGATCATGTTTTTCTCGTGGAAGAGGCTTAGTCAACGGGTCTGCAACATTCAGATCCGTATGTATCTTGCAAATCTCTATGTCTCCCACCTGGACTAGATCCCGGATGGAATTGAAGCGTCTCTTGATGTGTTTGGTCCTTTTGTGAAATCTGGATTCCTTTGCCAAAGCAATTGCACCAGTATTGTCACAAAAGATTTTCATTGGACCCGATGCACTAGGTATGACACCTAGATCGGATATGAACTCCTTCATCCAGACTCCTTTGTTCGCTGCTTCTGAAGTAGCTATGTACTCCGCTTCACATGTAGATCCCGTTACGACGCTTTGTTTAGAACTGCACCAACTGATAGCTCCACCGTTTAAAGTAAACACGTATCCGGTTTGCGATTTAGAATCGTCCGGATCAGTGTCAAAGCTTGCATCAACATAACCTCTTATGGTGAGCTCTTTGTCACCTCCATATACGAGAAACATATCCTTAGTCCTTTTTAGGTATTTCAGGATGTTCTTGACCGCTGTCCAGTGATCCACTCCTGGATTACTTTGGTACCTCCCTGCTATACTTATAGCAAGGCACACATCAGGTCTGGTACACAGCATTGCATACATGATTGAGCCTATGGCTGAAGCATAGGGAACATCTTTCATTTTCTCTCTATCTTCTGCAGTGGTCGGGCATTGAGTCTGACTCAACTTCACACCTTGTAACACAGGCAAGAACCCTTTCTTTGCTTGATCCATTTTGAACTTCTTCAAAATTTTATCAAGGTATGTGCTTTGTGAAAGTACAATTAAGCGTCTTGATCTATCTCTATAGATCTTTATGCCTAATATGTAAGCAGCTTCACTGAGGTCTTTCATTGAAAAACTTTTATTCAAGTATCCCTTTATGCTATCCAGAAATTCTATATCATTTCCAATCAGTAATATGTCATCCACATATAATATCAGAAATGCTACAGAGCTCCCACTCACTTTCTTGTAAATACAGGCTTCTCCAAAAGTCTGTATAAAACCAAATGCTTTGATCACACTATCAAAGCGTTTATTCCAACTCCGAGATGCTTGCACCAGTCCATAAATGGATCGCTGGAGTTTGCACACTTTGTTAGCTCCCTTTGGATCGACAAAACCTTCCGGTTGCATCATATACAACTCTTCTTCCAGAAATCCATTCAGGAATGCAGTTTTTACATCCATTTGCCAAATTTCATAATCATAAAACGCGGCAATTGCTAACATGATTCTGACAGACTTAAGCATCGCTACGGGTGAGAAAGTCTCATCGTAGTCAACTCCTTGAACTTGTCGAAAACCTTTTGCGACAAGTCGAGCTTTGTAGACAGTAACATTACCATCAGCGTCAGTCTTTTTCTTAAAGATCCATTTATTCTCAATTGCTTGCCGATCATCGGGCAAGTCAACCAAAGTCCATACTTTGTTCTCATACATGGATCCCATCTCAGATTTCATGGCTTCAAGCCACTTTGCGGAATCTGGGCTCACCATCGCTTCTTCATAGTTCGTAGGTTCATCATGATCTAGTAGCATGACCTCCAGAACAGGATTACCGTACGACTCTGGTGCGGATCTTACTCTGGTTGATCTACGAGGTCCAGTAGTATCTTGATCTAAAGTTTTATGATCATCATCATTAACTTCCTCTCTTATTGGTGTAGGTCTCACAGAGACAGTTTTCTGTGATGTACTATTTCCCAATAATGGAGTAGGTACAGTTACCTCGTCAAGTTCTACTTTCCTCCCACTCACTTCTTTCGAGAGAAACTCCTTCTCAAGAAAGTTTCCGAATTTAGCAACAAAAGTCTTGCCTTCGGATCTGTGATAGAAGGTGTATCCAATAGTTTCCTTTGGATATCCTATGAAGACACATTTCTCTGATTTGGGTTCGAGCTTATCAGGTTGAAGCTTTTTCACATAAGCATCGCAGCCCCAAACTTTAAGAAACGACAACTTCGGTTTCTTGCCAAACCACAGTTCATAAGGTGTCATCTCAACGGATTTTGATGGTGCCCTATTTAACGTGAATGCGGCCGTCTCTAAAGCATAACCCCAAAATGATAGCGGTAAATCAGTAAGAGACATCATAGATCGCACCATATCTAGTAAAGTACGATTACGATGTTCGGACACACCATTATGTTGTGGTGTTCCGGGTGGCGTGAGTTGCGAAACTATTCCACAATTTTTTAAATGTACACCAAACTCGTAACTCAAATATTCTCCTCCACGATCAGATCGTAGAAACCTTATTTTCTTGTTACGATGATTTTCAACTTCACTCTGAAATTCTTTGAACTTTTCAAACGTTTCAGATTTGTGTTTCATTAAGTAGATATACCCATATCTGCTTAAATCATCTGTGAAAGTGAGAAAATAACGATATCCGCCACGAGCCTCAATATTCATCGGACCACATACATCGGTATGTATGATTTCCAACAAATCAGTTGCTCTCTCCATAGTACCGGAGAACGGTGTTTTAGTCATCTTGCCCATGAGGCACGGTTCGCAAGTACCAAGTGATTCATAATCAAGTGGTTCCAAAAGCCCATCAGTATGGAGTTTCTTCATGCACTTTACACCGATATGACCTAAACGGCAGTGCCACAAATAAGTTGCACTATCATTATCAACTCTGCATCTTTTGGTTTCAACATTATGAATATGTGTATCACTACTATCGAGATTCATCAAAAATAGACCACTTTTCAAAGGTGCATGACCATAAAAGATATTACTCATATAAATAGAACAACCATTGTTCTCTGATTTAAATGAATAACCGTCTCGCATCAAACAAGATCCAGATATAATGTTCATGCTCAACGCTGGCACCAAATAACAATTATTTAGGTCTAATATTAATCCCGAAGGTAGATGTAGAGGTAGCGTGCCGACCGCGATCACATCGACTTTGGAACCGTTTCCCACGCGCATCGTCACCTCGTCCTTTGCTAGTGTCCGCTTATTCTGTAGTCCCTGTTTTGAGTTGCAAATATTAGCAACAGAACCAGTATCAAATACCCAGGTGCTACTGCGAGCATTAGTAAGGTACACATCAATAACATGTATATCACATATACCTTTGTTCACCTTGCCATCCTTCTTATCCGCCAAATACTTGGGGCAGTTCCGCTTCCAGTGACCAGTCTGCTTGCAGTAGAAGCACTCAGTTTCAGGCTTAGGTCCAGACTTGGGTTTCTTCTCTTGAGCAGCAACTTGCTTGCCGTTCTTCTTGAAGTTCCCCTTCTTCTTCCCTTTGCCCTTTTTTCTTGAAACTAGTGGTTTTGTTAACCATCAACACTTGATGCTCCTTCTTGATTTCTACCTCCGCAGCTTTCAGCATTGCGAAGAGCTCGGGAATAGTCTTGTTCATCCCTTGCATATTATAGTTCATCACAAAGCTCTTGTATCTTGGTGGTAGTGATTGGAGAATTCTGTCAATGACGCAATCATCCGGAAGTGTAACTCCCAATTGAATCAAGTGATTATTATACCCAGACATTTTGAGTATATGCTCACTGACAGAACTGTTCTCCTCCATCTTGCAGCTATAGAACTTATTGGAGACTTCATATCTCTCAATCCGGGCATTTGCTTGAAATATTAACTTCAACTCCTGGAACATCTCATATGCTCCATGACGTTCAAAACATCGTTGAAGTCCCGGTTCTAAGCCGTAAAGCATGGCACACTGAACTATTGAGTAGTCATCAGCTTTGCTCTGCCAGACGTTCATAACTTCTGGTGTTGCTCTAGCAGCAAGCCTGGCACTCAGCAGTGCTTCCAGGATGTAATTCTTCTGTGCAGCAATGAGGATAATCCTCAAGTTACGGACCCAGTCCGTGTAATTGCTACCATCATCTTTCAACTTTGCTTTCTCAAGGAACGCATTAAAATTCAACGGAACAACAGCACGAGCCATCTATCTACAATCAACATAAACAAGCAAGATACTATCAGGTACTAAGTTCATGATAAATTTAAGTTCAGTTAATCAAATTTACTTAAGAACTCCCACTTAGACAGACATCCCTCTAATCCTCTAAGTGATCACGTGATCCAAATCAACTAAACCATAACCGATCATCACGTGAGATGGAGTAGTTTTCAATGGTGAACATCATTATGTTGATCATATCTACTATATGATTCACGCTTGACCTTTCGGTCTCCGTGTTCTGAGGCCATATCTGTATATGCTTGGCTCGTCAAGTATAACCTGAGTATTCCGCGTGTGCAACTGTTTTGCACCCGTTGTATTTGAACGTAGAGCCTATCACACCTGATCATCACGTGGTGTCTCAGCACGAAGAACTTTTGCAATGGTGCATACTCAGGGAGAACACTTCTTGATAATTTAGTGAGAGATCATCTTATAATGCTACCGTCAATCAAAGCAAGATAAGATGCATAAAAAGATAAACATCACATGCAATCAATATAAGTGATATGATATGGTCATCATCATCTTGTGCTTTGTGATCTCCATCTCCGAAGCACCGTCATGATCACCATCGTCACCGGCGCGACACCTTGATCTCCATCGTAGCATCATTGTCGTCTCGCCAATCTTATGCTTCCACGACTATCACTACCGCTTAGTAATAAAGTAAAGCATTACATCGCGATTGCATTGCATACAATAAAGCGACAACCATATGGCTCCTGCCAGTTGCCGATAACTTGGTTACAAAACATGATCATCTCATACAATAAAATCAGCATCATGCCTTGACCATATCACATCACAACATGCCCTGCAAAAACAAGTTAGACGTCCTCTACTTTGTTGTTGCAAGTTTTACGTGGCTGCTACGGGCTTAAGTAAGAACTCATCTCACCTACACATCAAAACCACAACGATAGTTCGTCAAATAGACTCCGTTTTAACCTTCTCAAGGACCGGGCGTAGCCACACTTGGTTCAACTAAAGTTGGAGAGACAGTCTTCCGCAAGCCATCTATGTGCAAAGCACGTCGAGGGAACCGGTCTCGCGTAAGAGTACGCGTAAGGTTGGTCCGGATCGTCTCGTCCAACAATACCGCCGAACCAAAGTATGACATGCTGGTAGGCAGTATGACTTGTATCGCCCACAACTCACTTGTGTTCTATTCGTGCATATAACATCAAACCATAAAAAAACCTAGGCTCGGATGCCACTATTGGGGAACGTAGTAATTTCAAAAATTTCCTACGCACACGCAAGATCATGGTGATGCATAGCAACGAAGGGGAGAGTCTGATCTACGTACCCTTATAGATCACAACGGAAGCGTTGACACAACGTAGAGGAAGTAGTCGTACGTTTTCTTCCCGGTCCGATCGATCCAAGCACCGTTACTCCGGCACCTCCGAGTTCTTAGCACACGTTCAGCTCGATGACGTTCCTCGGGCTCCGATCCAGCAAAGCATCGAGGAAGAGTTCCGTCAGCACGATGGCGTGGTGACGATCTTGATGTACTACCGACGCAGGGCTTCGCCTAAGCACTGCAACAGTATGATCGAGGTGGAATTTGGTGGCAGGGGGCACCGCACACGGCTAAGGAACGATCTCAAGGATCAACTTGTGTGTCTTGGGGTGTCCCCTGCCCCCGTATATAAAGGATGAAAGGGGGGAGGCTGGCCAGCCAAAGGAGGGAGGCGCAGGAGGAGTCCTACTCCTACCGGGAGTAGGACTCCCCCCCCCAATCCTATTCCAACTAGGACTCCTTGGAAAAAAGGGAGAGGGAAAGAGAGAGAGGTGGCCAGCCACCTCTCCTAGTCCTAATAGGAATAGGGGAGGGGGGAGGTGCGCAGCCCTCCTTGGCAGCCCCTTTCACCTTTCCACAATGGCCCTTGTAGGCCCATTTGGCTCCCGGGGGGTTCCGGTAACCCTCCCGGTAATCCGGTAAAATCCCGATTTCACCCGGAACACTTCCGATGTCCAAACATAGGCTTCCAATATATCAATCTTTACGTCTCGACCATTTCGAGACTCCTCGTCATGTCCGTGATCTCATCCGGGACTCCGAACAACCTTCGGTACATCAAAATTCATAAACTCATAATAACTGTCATCGTAACGTTAAGCGTGCGGACCCTACGGTTCGAGAACATTGTAGACATGACCGAGACACGTCTCCGGTCAATAACCAATAGCGGGACCTGGATGCCCATATTGGCTCCTACATATTATATGAGGATTTTTATCGGTCAGACCGCATAACAACATACGTTGTTCCCTTTGTCATCGGTATGTTACTTGCCCGAGATTCGATCGTCGGTATTCGATACCTAGTTCAATCTCGTTACCGGCAAGTCTCTTTACTCGTTCCGTAATACATCATCCCGCAACTAACTCATTAGTTGCACTGCTTGCAAGGCTTAAGTGATGTGCATTACCGAGAGGGCCCAGAGATACCTCTCCGACAATCGGAGTGACAAATCCTAATCTCGAAATACGCCAACCCAACATCTACCTTTGGAGCCACCTGTAGTACTCCTTTATAATCACCCAGTTATGTTGGGACGTTTGGTAGTACCCAAAGTGTTCCTCCGGCAAACGGGAGTTGCATAATCTCATAGTCATAGGAACATGTATAAGTCATGAAGAAAAGCAATAGCAACATACTAAACGATCGGGTGCTAAGCTAATGGAATGGGTCATGTCAATCAGATCATTCAACTAATGATGTGACCTCGTTAATCAAATAACAACTCTTTGTTCATGGTTAGGAAACATAACCATCTTTGATTAACGAGCTAGTCAAGTAGAGGCATACTAGTGACACTCTGTTGGTCTATGTATTCACACATGTATTATGTTTCCGGTTAATACAATTCTAGCATGAATAATAAACATTTATCATGATATAAGGAAATAAATAATAACTTTATTATTGCCTCTAGGGCATATTTCCTTCAGGGACCCACTAGGTCCATGGTCACACGCAAGGAAAGTTCCTATTTATTAAGCTAAAAAAATGTTTCCTCCACCTGACAGTTGGGACCCACCGGCTGTATCTTCGCACGGAAGGAAGTGCCTCCTTGTTTTGCGAAAAAATTATTCATCCCGTTGACAGCTGGGACCCGTCAGATTTGGTGAATGACTTGTGGGCCTACTAAGCGGACGTGTAGGCACGACTTTGTCAACTTAATCAACAAATGATTCTAGTAGCTGGACCATTGTGATGTTAGTCCAACAACCGTGCTCCTTCTTCAACCTCTGTTCTTGCTCCTGTCTCCCGTGGGCGGCACCGCGGTTGTGCTGCCGCGCACCCGAACCGGTGAAGTTCCCCACTCCTCTCCATCTGCGACTCCACTGCCCCGTCTTCCCCATCTCCAGGTCGTTCCAGTCTGGGTGCGCTCGGCACGGTGTGGTCAACATGTTCAACAATCGAGAGTCATCGGAAGATGACTGTACGTGAGAGGCTGACACTGGGGACGCACCACACCCATGGACGCATGCATGCAATGGAACGCGGCGAGGTCAACGTGGTCAAGGAATGACTTCCATCAAAAGTATACTGTACGTGGAGACTCTCAGCTGGGTCCATGGCCGCAGCAAGTAAGTGCCTCCTTATTACGCGGAAAATAATGATTCCTTCAACTGACAGCAGGGACCCACTGGATGGGCCACCGTATTTCGTGAAAAAAAATGTTTGCCCCCTGACTGCTGGGACCCACCTGAGGGGCCACCGTATTTCGCAAAAAAAACATTCCCCCTGCTGTCAGCTCGGACCCACCGGAAGTGCCTCCTTATTACGCAAAAAAATGAATACTCCCCCGGCTACCTGGGACCCACCCTGGTGGGAGGCTGACTTGTGGGCCTACTAAGTTGACGGGTACGAAGGGCTTTGTCAACTTAGTCAATATGAATGATTCTAGCTCTAGTGACCGTACGATGTCCATCCAACGGTCGTAGTGCTTCTTCAACATTTGGTCTTCTTACTCCAGCCGCCCAAAGCAGTGCCGGTCGTGCCGCATGCTCCTGCCTCCCGTGGGTGGCTGTGCTGCCGCGGAGGCCTCACCGACCCCTACTATTCCCACTGCTGGCCAGGCCCTGCGGGGACGGCAGCCTCACACCGCAGCCGAACTAGTGAACCCTCGTACTCCTCTCCACGCGGGCTTCCACTGCCGCGTCTTCCCCGGCTCCGCGTCGTCCCCTTCCTAGGCCTCGCCATCGTCCACCGCCGTGGTGCTCTCCGCGCGGCGTGGTCAACATGGTCAAGGAAAGACTTCCATCGGAAGAGTACTGTACGTGGAGAGGCTGACAGCTGGGTCCACGGCCACAGCCCAGTTTTTTGTCATTAGCCAAGTAAGTCGCTTTGTCAGGCCTGTTGGGCTGCAAATCTTTCAAGACGAGGAGAGTTTTCATTCGACTGGCCGAGAAATTGCCCATCAGTAATGAGAAATGGGCTGTACATTTTTAAAACACATCAAACCGGCAATTAGTTTCAAATATCTTTTTTTCATTTCGAGAAATTAAATTACATTATTTTTTATGCATGGAGAATTTGTTGGATTTTATATTGATATACATTTAATTTTAAAATCAGTTTGAATGTGATTCGAAATTTCGGGAATTAAAACAGTTCGGACCGCACCGAAATATGCAAAATTTCGTATAATTTTTTAACCGTGGCCACAATATGGGCTGTAATGCTAACAAAAATAATATGGGCCCCAAAAAAACCTTAAGAATTAGCAAATGGGTTGTAAATTATTAGAAATGATGGCAGATGGGTTGTATGTTGTTTTCCACAGATTTGAGGCTTTCCTTAAAAAAAGGTCGACGCACAAGCAGTGACTGTTGGATGTCCATCGAACGGCCATCGTGCTTCTTCAATCTCTGCTCCTCCTGCTCCAGCCGCTCAAACAAGCGCCGGCGGGACTGCCTACTCCCTCCTTCCCGTGGCCGGCTGTGCTGCCGCGCATGCCTCACTGCCCCATCGTACTCCCATCGCTGGCCTAGCCATCCCTCTACTCAACCACACCTACTGTTATTCTCCGGCGATGGCAAACGAACCAGTAAACCCTCGTACAGTCGTACTCCCCTCCGCATGGGAAACAACTGTCGAGTCTTCCCTGCCTTCATATCGTCCCGTCGTCCACCGCCGTGGTGCTCTCGGCGCGGCGTGGTCAATGTGGTCAACGACCGACTTCCATCGGAAGAGTACTGTGCGTGGAGACACTGACAGCTGGGTCCACGGCCGCAGCAAGGAAGTGCCTCCTTATTACACGCAAAATAATTATTCCTCCACCTGACAGCGGGGACCCACCGGACGGGCCACCGTATTTCGCGAAAAAATGTTTCACCCCTGACTGCTGGGACCCACCAACTACACCTTCGCACGCAAAATAGTGCGTTCAGGCAAAAAGACAAAATGTTACGCCCCCTGACTGCTGGGACCCACCAGCTACATCTTCGCACGCAAGGAAGTGCCTGACAGTCAGGACCCACCTGGTCGAAGCGTACGTAGCATTGTCATTCTGGTCGCGAATGTGTACGTACATATATACTGGTGATGTAAAGGCGCACACGTGTCGTAGTAGAGACGCGTACGTGTCGTAGTAGAAGCGCGCACATAGCATGTACACGTACGTACAGCAGCCAGGGTGCAAGAAAGAAAATACGGCCACGTATGTGTACATACGGGCGGGGTCTCGAATGCCTACTCGTGCATACGTACGGCCAGGGCTCGTGTACATGGCTGGGTCGGAACAGAGAAACAACATCGTCGTCGTGTTCATGGGGAGGCAACGGAATGCGTCATGTTCATGGGGAGGCAACAGAATGTGTGGGAGCCAACCGGCTAGGTCGGAACGGAATGCGTGGTCGTGTTCATTGGGAGGGCTTGGACAGAACAGGCGATGGAAACGAGGCCTGGCGTACCGCACAACGGAGGAAACGAACCTCCTACGTTTAGAACGGGGTCCTGTTGATCGGGAGGGGTCTGGCGTATCGCAAAATGGAGGAAACTGACCTCCTACGGTCGAAACGGGGGTCCTGTTGATCAGGAGGGGTGTGGTGATGTCTACTACACAACCTTCTTCTTGTAGACGTTGTTGGGCCTCCAAGTGCAAAGGTTTGTAGGACAATAGCAAATTTCCCTCAAGTGGATGACCTAAGGTTTATCAATCCGTAGGAGGCGTAGGATGAAGATGGTCTCTCTCAAGCAACCTTGCAACCAAATAACGAAGAGTCTCTTGTGTCCCGAACACACCCAATACAATGGTAAATTGTATAGGTGCACTAGTTTAGTGAAGAGATGGTGATACAAGTGGTATATGGATAGTAGATATAGATATTTGTAATCTGAAATTATAAAAACAGCAAGGTAACTAATGATAAAAGTGAGCGTAAACGGTATTGCAATGCGTTGAAACAAGGCCTAGGGTTCATACTTTCGCTAGTGCAAGTTCCCTCAACAATACTAACATAATTGGATCACATAACTATCCCTCAACATGCAAAAAAGAGTCACTCCAAAGTCACTAATAGCGGAGAACGAATGAAGAGATTATGGTAGGGTACGAAACAACCTCAAAGTTATTCTTTCCAATCAATCCATTGGGCTATTCCTATAAGTGTCACAAACAGCCCTAGAGTTCGTACTAGAATAACACCTTAAGACACAAATCAACCAAAACCCTAATGTCACCTAGATACTCCAATGTCACCTTAAGTATCCGTGGGTATGATTATACGATATGCATCACACAATCTTAGATTCATCTATTCAACCAACACATAGGACCTCAAAGAGTGCCCCAAGTTCTACCAGAGAATCACGACGAAAACGTGTGCCAACCCCTATGCATAGGTTCATGGGCGGAACCCGCAAGTTGATCACCAAAACACACATCAAGTGGATCACGTGGTATCCCATTGTCACCACAGATACGCACGGCAAGACATACATCAAGTGTTCTCAAATCTTTAAAGACTCAATCCGATAAGATAACTTCAAAGGGGAAACTCAATTCATTACAAGAGAGTAGAGGGGGGAAGAAACATCATAGGATCCTAATATAATAGCAAAGCTCGCGATACATCAAGATCGTATCACCTCAAGAACACCAGAGAGAGATCAAACACATAGCTACTGGTACATACCCTCAGCCCCGAGCGAGAACTACTCCCTCCTCGTCATGGAGAGCACCGGGATGATGAAGATGGCCACCGGAGAGGGATTGCCGGAACGGGTCTAGATTGGCTTTCGGTGGCTACGGAGGCTTCTGGCGGCGGAACTCTTGATCTATTGTGCTCCCGGATGTTTTAGGGTATATGGAGATATATAGGCGGAAGAAGTACATCAGGGGGGCCACGAGGGTGGAGGGTGCGCCCAGGGGGGTGGGTGCGCCCCCTGCCTCGTGGCCTCCTCGCAGGTCCCTCGACGTGCACTCCAAGTCTTCTGGGCTTCTTTCCCTCCAAAAATGAGTTTTGTGAAGTTTCGGGTCAATTGGACTCCGTTTGATTTTCCTTTTCTTCGAAACCCTAAAACAGGGTAAAAACAGAAACTGGCACTGGGCTCTGGGTTAATAGGTTAGTCCCAAAATGATATAAAAGTGTATAATAAAGCCCATAAACATTCAAAACAGTAGATAATATAGCATGGAGCAATCAAAAATTATAGATACGTTGGAGACATATCAGCATCCCCAAGCTTAATTCCTACTCGTCCTCGAGTAGGTAAATGATAAAAGAAAGAATTTTTGATGTGGAATGCTAGTTGACATAATTTCATTGTAAGTCTTCTTAATTGTGGTATGAATATTCAGATCCGAAAGACTCAAGATAAAAGTTCATATTGACATAAAAATAATAATACTTCAAGCATACTAACAAAGCAATTATGTCTTCTCAAAATAACATGGCCAAAGAAAGCTATCCCTATAAAATCATATAGTCTGGCCATGCTCCATCTTCACCACACAAAATATTTAAATCATGCGCAACCCCGATGACAAGCCAAGCAATTGTTTCATACTTTTGATGTTCTCAAACTTTTTCAATCCTCACGCAATACATGAGCGTGAGCCATGGACATTGCACTATAGGTGGAATAGAATGGTGGTTGTGGAGTAGACAAAAAGGAGAAGATAGTCTCACATCAACTAGGCGTATCAATGGGCTATGGAGATGCCCATCAATAGATATCAATGTGAGTGAGTAGGGATTACCATGCAACGGATGCACTAGAGCTATAAATGTATGAAAGCTCAACAAAAGAAACTAGTGGGTGTGCATCCAACTCGCTTGCTCACGAAGACCTAGGGCATTTTGAGGAAGCCCATCATTGGAATATACAAGCCAAGTTCTATAATGACAGATACCCACTAGTATATGAAAGTGACAACATAGGAGACTCTCTATCATGAAGATCATGGTGCTACTTTGAAGCACAAGTGTGGTAAAAGGATAGTAGCATTGCCCCTTCTCTCTTTTTCTGTCATTTTTTATTTTTTATTTGGGCCTTTCTTTTTTTATGGCCTCTTTTCTCTTTTTTTTATTTGGCTTCTTTGGCCTCTTTTATTTATTTATTTTCGTCCGGAGTCTCATCCTGACTTGTGGGGGAATCATAGTCTCCATCATCCTTTCCTCACTAGGACAATGCTCTAATAATGATGATCATCACACTTTTATTTACTTACAACTCAAGAATTACAACTCGATACTTAGAACAAGATATGACTCTATATGAATGCCTCCGGCGGTGTACCGGGTTGTGCAATGATGCATGGGTGACATGTATGAAAGAATTATGAACGGTGGCTTTGCCACAAATACAATGTCAACTACATGATCATGCATAGCAATATGACAATGATGGAGCGTGTCATAATAAACAGAATGGTGGAAACGCCATAATAGGTTGGTATGGTGGCTGTTTTGAGGAAGGTATATGGTGGGTGTATGATACCGGTGAAAGGTGCACGGTATTAGAGAGGCTAGCAATGGTGGAAGGGTGAGAGTGCGTATAATCCATGGACTCAACATTAGTCATAAAGAACTCACATACTTATTGCAAAAATCTATTAGTTATCGAAGCAAAGTACTATGCGCATGCTCCTAGGGGGATAGATTGGTAGGAAAAGACCATCGCTCGTCCCCGACCGCCACTCTTAAGGAGGACAATCAATAAATACATCATGCTCCGACTTCATAACATAATGGTTCACCATACGTGCATGCTACGGGAATCACAAGCTTTAACACAAGTATTTCTCAAATTCACAACTACTCAACTAGCATGACTCTAACATCACCATCTCCATATCTCAAAACAATTATCAAGTATCAAACTTCTCTTAGTATTCAATACACTCATAAGAAAATTTTACTAATCTTGAATACCTAGCATATTAGGATTTTAAGAAAATTACCATGCTATTTAAGACTCTAAAAATAATCTAAGTGAAGCATGAGAGTTCATCTATTTCTTCAAAATAAAACCACCCCTGTGCTCTCAAAGGATATAAGTGAAGCACTAGAGCAAATGACAAACTACTCCGAAAGATATAAGTGAAGATCAATGAGTAGTCGAATAATTATGCAACTATGTGAAGACTCTCTAACATTTAATAATTTCAGATCTTGGTACTTTATTCAAACAGCAAGCAAAGCAAAACAAAATGACATTCTAAGAATAGCAAACATCATGTGAAGAAGCAAAAACTTAGGATCAACCGAAACTAACCGATAGTTGTTGAAGAAGAAAGGTGGGATGCCAACCGGGGCATCCCCAAGCTTAGACGCTTGAGACTTCTTGAAATATTATCTTTGGGTGCCTTTGGCATCCCCAAGCTTGAGCTTTTGTGTCTCCTTAATTCCTCTCATACCACGGTCTCCCTAAATCTCAAAAGCTTCATCCACACAAAACTCAACAAGGACTCGTGAGATAAGTTAGTATAAACCATTGCCAAAACCTTATCATACTCTACTGTAGCAAATCACTAAAATTATTATTCAACATTGCATACTAAATGCCTGTGCATATTTAATAGTCCTATCCTCAAATAGAATCATTAAAGAAACAAACATATGCAAACATAACAGCAATCTGCCTAAACAGGATAGTCTGTAAAGAATGCAGCAACATCCATACTTACCTAGCTCCAAAAATTATGAAATAAAATTACCACTGTAGTAAATTTATCAGATCTTCATATGAAAAAGGTTTCAACATTTTATCACATTCTGACTTTTCTAGGGAATTATTGCAACAGCGGTAAACTTTCTGTTTTCAAACAGCAACATGTGGACTTCTAAAATACGCATAGTAAAGACTATCAATGCCACTTTTATTGAAACAAAAGATGCAGAACATTTTTCTAAATAACAGCAAGCAAATCCTAACAAAATAAATTTATGCTCCAAGCAAAACACATATCATGTGGCAAATAAAAATATAGCTCCAAGTAAAGTTACCGATGAACGAAGACGAAAGAGGGGATGCCTTTCGGGGCATCCCCAAGCTTAGGCTCTTGGCTATCCTTGGATATTACCTTGGGGTGCCTTGGTTATCCCTAATCTTAGGCTCTTGCCACTCCTTATTCCATAGTCCATCGAATCCTTACCCAAAACTTGAAAACTTCACATCACAAAACTTAACAGAAAACTCGTAAGCTCCGTTAGCGAAAGAAAACAAAACACCACTTCAACGTACTGTAATGAACTCATTATTTATTTATATTGGTGTTAAACCTACTGTATTCCAACTTCTCTATGGTTTATAAACTATTTTACTAGCCATAGATTCATCAAAGTAAGCAAACAACACACGAAAAATAGAATCTGTCAAAAACAGAACAGTCTGTAGTAATCTGGATCAAACGTATACTTATGGAACTCATAAAATTCTCAAATAAATTGCTGGACCTGAGGAATTTATCTATTAATCATCTTCAAAAATAATTAACTAAATAGAACTCTCCAAATAAAAATGGCAGCAATTCTTGTGAGCGCTAAAGTTTCTGTTTTTTTACAGCAAGATCAACAAGACTTTCCCCAAGTCTTCCCAACGGTTCTACTTGGCACAAACACTAATTAAACACATAAAACCACATATAAACAGAGGCTAGATGAATTATTTATTACTAAACAGAAACAAAAGGCAAGGAACAAAAATAAAATTGGGTTGCCTCCCAACAAGTGCTATCGTTTAACGCCCCTAGCTAGGCATGATGATTTCAATGATGCTCACATAAAAGATAAGAATTGTAACATAAAGAAAGCATCATGAAGAATATGACTAGCACATTTAAGTCTAACCCACTTCCTATGCATAGGAATTTTGTGAGCAAACAACTTGTGGGAACAAGAATCAACTTGCATAGGAAGGTAAAACAAGCATAACTTCAAAATTTTAAGCACATAGAGAGGAAACTTGATATTATTGCAATTCCTACAAGCATATATTCCTCCCTCATAATAATTTTCAGTAGCATCATGAATGAATTCAACAATATAACCAGCACATAAAGCATTCTTTTCATGATCTACAAGCATGCAAAATTTATTATTCTCCACATAAGCAAAATTCTTCTCATCAATAGTAGTGGGAGCAAACTCAGCGAAATAACTATCATGGGATTGAAAATTGAGATCAAGATGACAAGTTTCATTATTATCATTATTCTTTAAAGCATATGTGTCATCACAATAATCATCATAGATAGGAGGCATGCTTTCATCATAATAAATTTGCTCATCAAAACTTGGGGGACAAAATATATCATATTCATCAAACATAGCTTCCCCAAGCTTGTGGCTTTGCATATCATTAGCATCATGGATATTCAAGGAATTTATACTAACAACATTGCAATCATGCTCATCATTCAAATATTTAGTGCCAAACATTTTAAAGCACTCTTCTTCTAGCACTTGAGCACAATTATAGATATTAACGTATGAGGCAAACTTAATTGCATTTTTTATAGTTTTCTTTTATAAACTAAACTAGTGATAAAACAAGAAACTAAAAGACTCGATCGCAAGATCTAAAGATATACCTTCAAGCGCTAACCTCCCCGGCAACGGCGCCAGAAAAGAGCTTGATGTCTACTACACAACCTTCTTGTAGACGTTGTTGGGCCTCCAAGTGCAGAGGTTTGTAGGACAGTAGCAAATTTCCCTCAAGTGGATGACCTAAGGTTTATCAATCCGTAGGAGGCGTAGGATGAAGATGGTCTCTCTCAAGCAACCCTGCAACCAAATAACAAAGAGTCTCTTGTGTCCCCAACACACCCAATACAATGGTAAATTGTATAGGTGCACTAGTTCGGCGAAGAGATGGTGATACAAGTGGTATATGGATAGTAGATATAGGTATTTGTAATCTGAAATTATAAAAACAGCAAGGTAACTAATGATAAAAGTGAGCGTAAACGGTATTGCAATGCGTTGAAACAAGGCCTAAGGTTCATACTTTCGCTAGTGCAAGTTCCCTCAACAATACTAACATAATTGGATCACATAACTATCCCTCAACATGCAAAAAAGAGTCACTCCAAAGTCACTAATAGCGGAGAACGAACGAAGAGATTATGGTAGGGTACGAAACCACCTCAAAGTTATTCTTTCCAATCAATCCGTTGGGCTATTCCTATAAGTGTCACAAACAGCCCTAGAGTTCGTACTAGAATAACACCTTAAGACACAAATCAACCAAAACCCTAATGTCACCTAGATACTCCAATGTCACCTCAAGTATCCGTGGGTATGATTATACGATATGCATCACACAATCTTAGATTCATCTATTCAACCAACACATAGGACCTCAAAGAGTGCCCCAAGTTCTACCAGAGAATCACGACGAAAATGTGTGCCAACCCCTATGCATAGGTTCATGGGCGGAACCCGCAAGTTGATCACCAAAACATACATCAAGTGAATCACGTGGTATCCCATTGTGACCACAGATACGCACGGCAAGACATACATCAGGTGTTCTCAAATCTTTAAAGACTCAATCCGATAAGATAACTTCAAAGGGGAAACTCAATTCATTACAAGAGAGTAGAGGGGGGAAGAAACATCATAGGATCCTAATATAATAGCAAAGCTCGCGATACATCAAGATCGTATCACCTCAAGAACACCAGAGAGAGAGAGATCAAACACATAGCTACTGGTACATACCCTCAGCCCCGAGGGAGAACTACTCCCTCCTCATCATGGAGAGCACCAGGATGATGAAGATGGCCACCGGAGAGGGATTGCCCCTCCGGCAGGGTGCCGGAACGGTTCGGTGGCTACGGAGGCTTCTGGCGGCGGAACTCCTAATCTATTGTGCTCCCGGATGTTTTTAGGGTATATGGAGATATATAGGCGGTAGAAGTATGTCAGAGGGGCCACGAGGGTGGAGAGCGCGCCCCCTGCCTCGTGGCCTCCTCGCAGGTCCCCCGACGTGCACTCCAAGTCTTCTGGACTTCTTTCCTTCCAAAAATGAGTTCTGTGAAGTTTCAGGTCAATTGGACTCCGTTTGATTTTCCTTTTCTTCGAAACCCTAAAACAGGGTAAAAACAGAAACTGGCACTGGGCTCTGGGTTAATAGGTTAGTCCCAAAAATGATACAAAAGTGTATAATAAAGCCCATAAACATCCAAAACAATAGATAATATAGCATGGAGCAATCAAAAATTATAGATACGTTGGAGACGTATCATGTGGCGTACCGCAAAATGGACGAAACGGACTTGTGTTGGAGCGCTACGGTCGAAACGGGGGTCCTGTTCAACGGGAGGGGTGTGGCGTACCGCAAAACGGGACTCCACAGGATATTGTTCATCTCCACCGTCGACCTCCTGTAGCCTCCATGGGCTACCGTCAACCTCCTCCAGCCTCCACGAGCTCCTGTTCATCCAGCCTCCACCGCGCGCTACTCCACCGGCTACTGTTCAACCACCCCTCCACCGTCTACTGTTCATCCAGCCCTCCACACCACGGGGTCCTGTTCAACCACCCCTGCACGGGCACCCCTCCACCGTCTACTGTTCATCCAGCCCTCCACCACACCACGAGGTCCTGTTCATCCAGAGGCAACGCCACCGCTCACTGTTCATCCAACCCCCCCCCCCCCCCCCCGCACTACTCACTGTTCATCCCAGAGGCAGCATCGATCGGCTTCAGTTAGCAGCAGTAGCAAAGGAATTGATCGATCGTGTTCAGTTTACAGCCATCGATCGATCGCTCGGGTTCAGTAATGCGTAGCCTGCAGTGCAATCGCTCGGGTTCAGTTAGAGCCCAATGCCTCGCTCGGGTTTAGTTAGAGCCAACGCCTTGCACACACATGCGTACGTGTACGAGAGAAATGCGCATCGCTCGGCCCTCGACGTCCCACCGTAACCGGGAACTCCTCGAAATTTTCCTCCCCCTCGCTTCTACCATGGTTTTTTCGGTCATGGACGGCCCAAAGAATGTCATGCAGCTGCGTCTCCGGTCCGCCCAGGACAAAAAGCCCATTTTCTGTCATGATTTTTTGTCATAGAAGTAGGAGCCCAGCACATGTATGATGATACCGGGTTTTGTCACAATTATCGTCATAGAAGTGTCATATGTATGACAGAAAAAAAATTCGTTCGGCCCAAAATGTCATGGATGTGTCTTTTTTTGTTAGTGTAAAGCTAAAGATGTTAAGAATTTACCTCCTATTGAAGAAATACATGGTCTTAATTTAGCCTGTTGAAGAAATATATAATCCAAATCCTTCTCCTATTGAAGAAACTCGTGGTCTTGATAACCCGACACACGTAGTAAAGGTAAATTCTCTCTATAGATATGATAAAGCTGTAATCCCATTTACTAAAATTGCTAGCCCATGCTTAGATGAGTTTGATAGATTTATGGCTAAGAAAGAAGATTTTAATGCTTATTTTGGTAGACAATTAAAATACAACTCAAATATGCTTGGACACTTGGGTGATTATATGGCTAATGTTAAAAGTGAACTTAAACTTATTAGTAAACATGCTTCTATGGTTACCACTCAAGTAGAACAAGTACTTAAAGCTCAAAAAGATTTGCTCAATGAATTGAATAGTAAAAATAATGATAATACTGTTAGAGTGGCTACTAGAACTGGTAGAATGACTCAGGAACCTTTGTATCCTGAAGGCCATCCTAAGAGAATTGAGCAAGATTCTCAGAAAAATAATATAGATGTACCTAGCTCTTCTAAAAAGAAGAAAAAGAAAAATGATAGGACTTTGCATGCTTCTAGTGATCCTATTGTTGAAACACCTGAGAATCCAGATGATATTTCTATTTCTGATGCTGAAACACAACCCGGTAATGAACCTGAAACTAGTGATAATGCTAATAATAATGTTCATAATGATGCTCAACCTAGTAATGATAATGATATAGAAATTGAACCTACTATTGATCTTGATAACCCACAATCAAAGAATCAATGTTATGATAAAAAAAGACTTTGTTGCTAGAAACATGGTAAAGAAAGAGAACCATGGGTTCAGAAACCCATGCCTTTTCCTCCCAAACCATCCAAGAAAAAGGATGATGAGGATTTTGAGCGCTTTGCTGAAATGATTAGACCTATCTTTTTGCGTATGCGATTAACTGATATGCTCAAAACCAATCCTTATGCTAAGTATATGAAAGATATTATTACAAATAAAAGAAATATACCGGAAGCTGAAATTTCCACCATGCTTGCTAATTATACTTTTAAGGGTGGAATACCAAAGAAACTTAGAGATCTAGGAGTACCCACTATACCGTGCTCTATTAAAAGAAATTATGTTAAAACTGCTTTATGTGATCTTGGAGCCGGTGTTAGTGTTATGCCTTTCTCTTTATATTGTAGACTTGATTTGAATAAGTTGACACCTACTGAAATATCTTTGCAAATGACTAATAAATCAACTGCTATACCTGTCGGCATTTGTGAGGATGTGCCTGTTGTAGTTGCAAACGTTACTATTTTAACAGACTTTTTTATTCTTGATATGCCCGAGGACGATAGTATGTCTATTATTCTTGGAAGGCCCTTTTTGAATACTGGAGGGGTTGTTATTGATTGCACTAAAGGCAATGTCACTTTTCATGTTAATGGTAATGAGCATACGGTACACTTTCCGAGGAAACAACCTCAAGTCCATAGTATCAACTCAATTGGAAAAATTCCATCGATTATATTTAGAGGTTTTGAATTTCCTCTTCCTACTGTCAAGAAGAAATATGATATTCCTATTATTGGGGATGTGCATATCCTCGTTGAGGTAACCTAGTCTTATTCGAAATTTCTCCGATTCCATGTTATTCGGAATGAGTTCGTTAACAAGACTTGATCAACCTTGTTAGTGGATTCCTTTTGATGATCATGAGATGGATGAAACTAGAAGGCACAACCTTCTGTACCCCACTTTTACTTTCTGCTATTAAATAAAATAAAAATAAATATTTTTCTGTCGGTTATCTGATTATCCGTGCAATATAAAAATACCTTGAAAATAAAAGTTCTACAAATGCCCTGAAAATTAAATACAATTTTTTCTAGAATATTTGAGGATTTATGGAACAAAGAACACACCAGGGGGCCAGCCACCTTGCCACGAGGGTGGAGGGCGCGCCTACCCCTCTAGGGCGCGCCCCCTGCCTCGTGGGCCCACGGTGGCCCTCCTCCACTTATTCCTGCACCCACACACTTCATCTTCCTCCCCCAAACACGAAAAACCAGCTCAAACCCGAGTCCAAGCTCATTTTGCTGCCATTTTCGATCTCCTTGCTCAAAGCACCTCTCACAAAACTGCTTGGGGAGATTGTTCCTTGGTATGTGAATCCTCCATTGGTCCAATTAGTTTTTGTTCTAGTGCTTTATTCATTGCAAATTTGTGTTGTTTAGGTGACCCTGTTCTTGAGCTTGCATGTCAAATTTATATGGTCAAAAGTAGTTTTGATGCATGATATAGGCCCTAAGCACTTGTAGGAGTAGTTGCTATCAATATTACTGAGTTTGGTTTACTTTTATTTTGAAGTTACTAAAAAAATTCAGAATTTTTCAGAGGAATAAAAATGCTTAGGAAAATGTTCCAAGGTGGTTCTTCAAAGAAGCAAGGACCCAGGCTTGCAATGCGTGATGCTGACGAAGAGTCACCAAGAGACGCTCTAGTGTGTCCTTGTGAGTGGCCTTCTAAAATTTTTATGAATCAAGCGGGAATAAAAGAAGAATTCAACGCATATTTGCGTAATGCTGATCTCGTGAGCTTCGAGGAAGATAAGTGTAGTTAGTATCATGAGCTCACTAGCTCCTTTGTGAGGAGGTTTGAATTTTCAACTTCACCTAATTCTCCAACGGTCCTGTTTGATCTTTATGATAAATCTTATACCATGGACTTAGAGGATTTTACCACTGCATGCAAACTTCCGCAATGGGGTAGTATAAGGGATCCTTGTAAATCTGAATTTTGAGATTTTCTCACTAACATAACTGTGGGAGAATCTAGAGATATTACACAAGCTACCATAGGGAGCATTCATTTTCCTGCTATACATTATTTTGCTCTATTTATAGGTAGGTGCATAAATGGTAAAGATGAGTCATGTCACATGTGTGTCCCTGATCTTAGTATTCTTAGGAGTGCTGTGTTAGGAGACAAATCATATAATTTGGGAGCCATTGTTGCACGTAGGTTGCATCTTAATAGACGTAATGGAGATTTCTTTGATGGAATTTATGCAACCCGCGTAGCTAATTTTATTGGTATAGATGTGCGCAAAGATGATATTGAATTACCTCCTGTCTATCTAGATTTTAATGCTATGGTTCACCACCAGTTTGTCGAGAGGAACGAATCACCTCTCCAGTATCGATTAATCTTTGACAGACGCCGTGCTTTCCGTATTACTCTCCCCGCTCCTGCTTTCTTTGATTATCAGGCAAGAGGAGGATATACTATTACCAGAGAGGAGGCATATGAGTACGAGAGGAGAGAGGAGGCCGCTCGTCGCCATGCTGCGACTCAGCAGGAGATAGTTGCTGCATCACAATACGATCCCAGCTACTATTATGGATATCCGCTAGGCCAGCCGTCGCCATAGACCAACTTAGGCCAAAAGCCTAAGCTTGGGGGAGTACGTATTTCTCACCGACATTACATTTATGTTCACACACTCATTGCTAAATGTCGGTGCTCATACTTTTTCATTTGTATCATCCATGCTAGTTTATTTCCTTTTTATGCTTTCTTCTTGTGTGTTTAATAAACCTTAAGAAAAACCAAAAAAATTAGTTGTAGCTTTTAGCTAGTTTTAATTTCCATGCTTGTAGTAGTAATTAAAAAGAAAACCCAAAAAGATTTCTTGTTCTTCTTTTGCTTGTTGGGAGCTTTCCCGTGTAAATAGTTTTATTTCTTTTCTTTTCTTTGTGGGTCGATAGGAGAAGACTATAATTAAATTGTTGAAGTGGCTTTTATATGCATTATTGTTGATCTGACAAAAGAGCCCATATTGCCCTGTCTTCTCCTGTTTATTGAATGCTTGCAGATTCCAGCTTAGTCCAATGCATGTGCACTATTATTATTATTCACACTATTCGGTCGTGCAAGTGAAAGGCAATTATGACGATATATGATGGACTGACTAAGATGAGAAAAGCTGTTATGAACTCGACCTCTTTTGTAAATATGATTAGTTCATCGTTCCTAATTCAGCCTACTATGAATAAACATGTTTGCAATGACAACTAGAGATCATAGTTTCTTATGCCATGCTTGATTAGCTATGAGTTATAATGGTTTACCTTGCGTGCCAACATGCTATTAAAATGGTTATCATGTGGTATGATAGGGTGGTATCCTCCTCTGAATGATTTAAGTGACTTGACTTGGCACATGTTCACACATGTAGTTGAAACAAAACCAACATAGCCTTCACGATATTTATGTTCATGGTGGATTATATCCTACTCATGCTTGCATTTAGTGCTGATTAATTTTAATGCATGTTCATGACTGTTGTCGCTCTCTAGTTGGTCGCTTCCCAGTCTTTTGCGAGCCTTCACCTGTACTAAGCGGGAATACTGCTTGTGCATCCAATCCCTTAAACCCCAAAGTTATTCCACATGAGTCCACTATACCTACCTATATATGGTATCTACCTGCCGTTCCAAGTAAATTTGTATATGCCAAACTCTAAACCTTCAAATAAATATCATGTTTTGTATGCTCCAATAGCTCATGTATCAACTAGGGCTGCCTGTATCTTCCATGTTAGGCGGGTTATTCTCAAGAGGAGTGGACTCCGCTCCTCACTCACGAGATAAATGGCTGGTCACCGGGATGCCCAGTCCCATGCTTTATGCAAACTAAATCAAAATAATTGCAAACAAAACTCCCCCTGGGACTCTTGTTAGTTGGAGGCACTCGTTGTTTCGAGCAAGCCATGGATTGATGCTTGTGGTGGAAGGGGGAGTATAAAATTTACCATTCTGTTTGGGAACCGCCTATAATGTGTGTAGCATGGAAGATATCGCCATCTCTTGGTTGTTATGTTGACAATGAAAGTATACCGCTCAAAATATTATTCACCTCTATTTCAAAACCGAGCTCTGGCACCTCTACAAATCCCTACTTCCCTCTGCGAAGGGCCTATCTATTTACTTTTATGCTGGGTCATCATCCTCTTATTAAAAAGCACCAGTTGGAGAGCACTGCTGTCATTTGCATTCATTATTGTTAGTTTACATTGAGTATGACTTGACTGGATCTCTTTTACCATGAATTACAATGTCTAGTCAGTCCTTGGTCTTTAAAGGTGCTCTACATTTATGTTTTGCGGTCTCAGAAAGGGCTAGCGAGATACCATCCTGTTATATCATATTATGATTGTTTTGAGAAAGTGTTGTCATCCGAGTTTTATTATTATGGCTCGCTAGTTGATTATGCTATTGATATGAGTAAACTTGAGACCTATGCGTTATTGCAAATGTGGTTAGTTATAACCTTTGCTGAAAACTTGAATGCTGGCTTTACATATTTACAACAACAAGAGCAAACAGAGTTTGTAAAAGTTTTTCTTTATCACTTTCAGTTTGTCAACTGAATTGCTTGAGGACAAGCAAAGGTTTAAGCTTGGGGGAGTTGAGACGTCTCCAACGTATCTACTTTTCCAAACACTTTTGCCCTTGTTTTGGACTCTAACTTTCATGATTTGAATGGAACTAACCCAGACTGACGCTGTTTTCAGCAGAATTACCATGGTGTTATTTATGTGCAGGAGCAAACGTTCTCGGAATGACCTGAAACTTCACGGAGACACTTTTCAGAAAATAAGAAAATTACCTGCCAAAGATGAAGGCCAGGGGCCCACCGTCTTGCCACGAGGGTGGGGGGCGCGCCCCCCTACCTCGTGGGCCCCCTGTTGCGTCTCCAACTCCAACTCCATATATTGAGTTTCGATGAGAAAAAAAATTAGAGAGAAGAAATCATCGCGTTTTACGATACGGAGCCGCCGCCAAGCCCTAAAATCTCTCGGGAGGGCTGATCTGGAGTCCGTTCGGGGCTCCGGAGAGGGGAATCCGTCGCCATCGTCATCATCAACCATCCTCCATCACCAATTTCATGATGCTCACCGCCATGCATGAGTAATTCCATCATAGGCTTGCTGGACAGTGATGGGTTGGATGGGATCTAACATGTAATCGAGTAAGTTTTCTTAGGGTTTGATCCCTAGTGTCCACTATGTTCTGAGATTGATGTTTCTATGACTTTGCTATGCTTAATGCCTGTCACTAGGGCCCGAGTGCCATGATTTCAGATCTGAACCTATTATGTTTTCATCAATATATGAGTGTTCTTGATCCTATCTTGCAAGTCTATAGTCACCTATTATGTGTTATGATCTGTTAACCCCAAAGTGACAATAATCGGGATACTTACTGGTGATGACCGTAGTTTGAGGAGTTCATGTATTCACTATGAGTTAATGCTTTGTTCCGGTTCTCTATTAAAAGGAGGCCTTAATATCCCTTAGTTTCCGTAAGGACCCCGCTGCCACGGGAGGGTAGGACAAAAGATGTCATGCAAGTTCTTTTCCATAAGCACGTATGACTATGTTTGGAATACATGCCTACATTGTATCAATGAACTGGAGCTAGTTCTGTGTCGCCCTAGGTTATGATTGTTACATGACGAACCGCATCCGACATAATTCTCCATCACTGATCCATTGCCTATGAGCTTTCCATATATTGTTCTCCGCTTATTTACTTTTCCGTTGCTATTGCTATCATCACTACAAAATACCAAAAACATTACATTTACTGCTGTTACATTTTGCTACCGTTATCACGACTATCATATTACTTTGCTACTAAAAACTTTGCTGCAGATATTAAGTTTCTAGGTGTGGTTGAATTGACAACTCAACTGCTAATACTTGAGAATATTCTTTGGCTCCCCTTGTGTCAAATCAATAAATTTGGGTTGAATACTCTACCCTCGAAAACTGTTGCGATCCCCTATACTTGTGGGTTATCAGTTGTGTGTCTTACGGGACCACATCACCAATTGGGTGGTATTAGGATCTTTTATTCCTCGTCTATACTCTGGGACTCTGATCTCTCTTCTACTTTCGGGTTAAATGATTTTACTAACTCGAACATTAGGATCTCGTGATCACATCCTGCTACCACTTGAGCACTACATTGGTTTTCCCCGAAGAGGAAGGGATGATGCAGCAAAGTAGGGTAAGTATTTCCCTCAGTTTTTGAGAACCAAGGTATCAATCCAGTAGGAGGCTACGCGCGAGTCCCTCGTACCTGCACAAAACAAATAAATCCTCGCAACCAACGCAAATAGGGGTTGTCAATCCCTATAAGGCCACTTACGAGAGTGAGATCTGATGGATATGATAAGATAATATTTTTGGTATTTTTATGATAAAAGATGCAAAGGAAAATAAAGGCAAAGTAAATAGCAAAGGAAATAACTAAGTAGTAGGAGATCAATATGATAAAGATAGACCCGGGGGCCATAGGTTTCACTAGTGGCTTCTCTCGAGAGCATAAGTATTCTACGGTGGGTGAACAAATTACTGTTGAGCAATTGACAGAATTGAGCATAGTTATGAGAATATCTAGGTATGATCATGTATATAGGCATCACGTCCGAGACAAGTAGACCGACTCCTGCCTGCATCTACTACAATTACTCCACTCATCGACCGCTATCCAGCATGCATCTAGAGTATTAAGTTAAAAACAGATAACGCCTTAAGCAAGATGACATGATGTAGAGGGATAGACTCATGCAATATGAAGAAAACCCCATCTTGCTATCCTCGATGGCAACAATACAATACGTGACTTGCTGCCCCTACTGTCACTGGGAAAGGACACCGCAAGATTGAACCCAAAGCTAAGCACTTCTCCCATTGCAAGAAAGATCAATCTAGTAGGCCAAACCAAACTGATAATTCGAAGAGACTTGCAAAGATAACCAATCATACATAAAAGAATTCAAAGAAGATTCAAATATTATTCATAGATAGACTTGATCATAAACCCACAATTCATCAGTCTCAACAAACACACCACAAAAAGAAGATTACATCGAATAGATCTCCACAAGAGAGGGGGAGAACATTGTATTGAGATCCAAAAAGAGAGAAGAAGCCATCTAGCTACTAACTATGGACCCGTAGGTCTGAGGTAAACTACTCACACTTCATCGGAGAGGCCATGGTGTTGATGTAGAAGCCCTCCATGATCGACGCCCCCTCCGGCGGAGCTCCGGAACAGGCCCCAAGATGGGATCTCGTGGATACAGAAAGTTACGGCGGTGGAATTAGGGTTTTGGCTCCGTATCTAATCATTTGGGGGTACGTGGATATATATAGGAGGAAGGAGTACGTCGGTGGAGCAACAGGGGGCCCACGAGGGTGGAGGGGCGCGCCTGGTGGGGGTGGGCGCGCCCACCTACCTCGTGGCCTCCTGTTTCCTTTCTTGACATAGGGTCCAAGTCTCCCGGGTCTTGTTCGTTGAGGAAATCACGTTCCCGAAGGTTTCATTCCGTTTGGACTCTGTTTGATATTCCTTTTCTTCGAAACCCTAAAACAGGCAAAAAAAACAATTCTGGGTTGGGCCTCCGGTTAATAGGTTAGTCCCAAAAATAATATAGAAGTGGATAATAGAGCCCAATAATGTCCAAAACAGTAGATAATATGGCATGAAGCAATCAAAAAGTATAGATACGTTGGAGACGTATCAAGCATCCCCAAGCTTAATTCCTGCTCGTCCTCGAGTAGGTAAATGATAAAAACAGAATTTTTGATGCGGAGTGCTACTTGGCATAATTTCAATGCAAATCTTCTTAATTGTGGTATGAATATTCAGATTAGAAAGATTCAAGACAAAAGTTAATATTGACATAAAAATAATAATACTTCAAGCATACTAACAAAGCAATTATGTCTTCTCAAAATAACATGGCCAAAGAAAGTTCATCCCTACAAAATCATATGGTTTAGTCATGTTTCATTTTCGTCACACAAGAATGCTCTCGTCATGCACAACCCCGATGACAAGCCAAGCAATTGTTTCATACTTTAGTAATCTCAAACCTATAAACTTTCACGCAAATTATGAGCGCGAGCCATGGACATAGCACTATAGGTGGAATAGAATATAATGAGGGGAGTTATGTGGAGAAGACAAAAAGGAGAAAGTCTCACATCAACGAGGCTAATCAATGGGCTATGGAGATGCCCACTGATTGATGTTAATGCAAGGAGTAGGGATTGCCAAGCAACGGATGCACTAGAGCTATAAATGTATGAAAGCTCAAGAAAAGAAACTAGTGGGTGTGCATCCAACTTGCTTGCTCACGAAGACCTAGGGTACTTGTGGAGGCCCATTGTTGGAATATACAAGCCAAGTTCTATAATGAAAAATTCCCACTAGTATATGAAAATGACAAAACAAGAGACTCTCCATCATGAAGATTATGGCGCTACTTTGAAGCACAAGTGTGGCAAAGAATAGTAACATTGTCCCTTCTCTCTTTTTCTCTCATTTCATTTTTTTGGGTCTTCTATTTTTTATGGACTTTCTCTTTTTTTTAATTCCTCACTTGGGACAATGCTCTAGAAAATGATGATCATCACACTTCTATTTCTTTACAACTCAATGATTACAACTCGATACTAGAACAAAAGATGACTCTATATGAATGCCTCCTACGGTGTACTGGGATATGCAATGGATCAAGAGTGACATGTATGAAAGAATTATAAATGGTGGCTTTGCCACAAATACTATGTCAACTACATGATCATGCTAAGCAATATGACAATAATGAATGTGTCATGATGAACGGAATGATGGAAAGTTGCATGGCAATATATCTCGAAATGGCTATGGAAATGCCATAATAGGTAGGTATGGTGGCTGTTTTGAGGAAGATATAAGGAGGTTTATGTGTGAAGGAGCGTATCATATCACGGGGTTTGGATGCACCGGCGAAGTTTGCACCAACTCTCAATGTGAGAAAGGGAAATGCACGGTACCGAAGAGGCTAGCAAGGATGGAAGGGTGAGAGTGTGTATAATCCATGGACTCAACATTAGTCATAAAGAACTCACATACTTATTGCAAAAATCTACAAGTCATCAAAAACCTTGGTACTACGCGCATGCTCCTAAGGGGATAGATTGGTAGGAAAAGACCATCGCTCGTCCCCGACCGCCACTCATAAGGAAGACAATCAAATAACACCTCATGTTTCAAATTTGTTGCATAACGTTTACCATATGTGCATGCTACGGGACTTGCAAACTTCACCACAAGCATTTCTCAATTTCACAACTACTCAACTAGCACGACCTTGATATTATTACCTCCATATCTCAAAACAATCATCAAGCATCAAACTTCTCTTAGTATTCAAAACACTCGTAAGAAAATTTTACTAATCTTGAACACCTAGCATATTAGGATTTTTAGCAAATTACCATGCTATTAAGATTCTCAAAATAATCTAAGTGAAGCATGAGAGATCAATAGTTTCCATAAAACAAATCCACCACCGTGCTCTAAAAGATATAAGTGAAGTACTAGAGCAAAATTATATAACTCAAAAGATATAAGCGAAGCACATAGAGTATTCTAACAAATTCCAAATCATGTATGGCTCTCTCAAAAGGTGTGTAAAGCAAGTATGATTGTGTTAAACTAACAAGCAAAGACTCATATCATACAAGACGCTCCAAGAAAAACACATATCATGTGGCGAATAAAAATATAGCTCCAAGTAAAGTTACCGATAGAAGTAGACGAAAGAGGGGATGCCTTCCAGGGCATCCCCAAGATTTGGCTTTTAGGTGTCCTTAGATTATATTGGGGGTGCCATGGGAATCCCCAAGATTAGGCTCTTGCCACTCCTTGTTCCATAATCCATCAAATCTTGACCCAAAACTTGAAAACTTCACAACACAAAACTTAAAGTAGAAAATCTCATGAGCTCCGTTAGCGAAAGAAAATAAAATACCACTTCAAGGTACTGTAATGAACTCATTCTTTATTTATATTGGTGTTATACCTACTGTATTCCAACTTCTATATGGTTTATAAACTATTTTACTAGCCATAGATTCATCAAAATAAGCAAACAACACACGAAAAAACAGAATCTGTCAAAAACAGAACAGTCTGTAGTAATCTGTAGATAGAGAAAGATATGGAACCCCAAAAATTCTAAAATAAATTTCTGGACGTGAGGAATTTATCTATTAATCATCTGCAAAAATAATTAACTAAATATCACTTTCCAAATAAAAATGACAGCAGTTCTCGTGAGCGCTAAAGTTTCTGTTTTTTACAGCAAGTTCAACAAGACTTTCCCCAAGTCTTCCCAACGGTTCTACTTGGCACAAACACTAATTAAACACAAAAAACACAACAAAAACAGAGTCTAGAAAAATTATTTATTACTAAACAGTAGCAAAAAGCAAGGAATAAAAATAAAATTGGGTTGCCTCCCAACAAGCGCTATCGTTTAACGCCCCTAGCTAGGCATAACAAGCAAGAATAGATCTAGGTATTGCCATCTTTGGTAGGCAATCCATAAGTGGCTCTCATAATAGATTCATAAGGTAATTTAATTTTATTTCTAGTAAAGTGTTCCATGCCTTTCCTTAGTGCAAATTGGAATCTAATATTTCCTTCTTTCATATCAATAATTGCACCAATCATTCTAAGGAAAGGTCTACCAAGAATAATAGGACATGAAGGATTCCAATCTATGTCAAGAACAATAAAATCTACGGGCACATAATTCCTATTTGCAACAATAAGAACATCATTAATTCTTCCCATAGGTTTTTTAATAGTGGAATCCGCAAGGTGCAAGTTTAGAGAGCAATCATAAAAATCACGGAAACCTAAGAAATCACACAAAGTCTTTGGAATTGTGGAAACACTAGCACCCAAATCACATAAAACATAGCATTCATGATCCTTAATTTTAATTTTAATAGTTGGTTCCCACTCATAATAAAGTTTTCTAGGGATAGAAACTTCCAATTCAAGTTTTTCTTCATAAGATTGCATCAAGGCATCAATGATATGTTTAGTAAACGCTTTATTTTGACTATAAGCGTGAGGAGAATTTAGCACGGATTGCAACAAGGAAATACAATCAATCAAAGAGCAATTTTCATAGTTAAATTCGTTGAAATCCATAATGGTGGGTTTAGAAACATCTAGGGTTTTAATTTCTTCAATCCCACTTTTATCAAATTTAGCATCAAGGTCAACAAATTCCGAATTCTTGGAACGCCTTCTAGGTAAAGGTGGATCATATTCAGCCCCATCATTATCAAGATTCATATTGCAAAACAAAGATTTAATAGGGGACACATCAATAACTTTTAGATCTTCATCTTTATTTTCATAGCAATCCAGTTTAGCGGCCATCTTATTAACTAAGGTAGCCTGCCTATCCGAAATTTCAGCAGTTAACTTCTCAAGATGCGCAATTTGGGATCTTAAACCATCGAATTCTTTAGACATATCATCAAGCTCTTTATTCATAAAACTCATAAAACTTTTCTGTTCTTTAAGCTCGTTTATGAAGAAACTATTATGTTCAAATTGCAAGACCATAAAACTCCTGACATTGCATTCGATCTCTTCTAGCCTTTTAAGGTGGAGATCACCAAATTTTGGAAGAGCCATAGAGGCAAGCAAGCAAACTAACACACAAGCAAACAAAAAGCAAGCGGACAAAAAGAGGCAAATAGAGAGGGAGAAGGGGGATAGAGAGAGAGGGCAAATAAAATGGCAAGGGTGAAGTGGGGGCGAGAAAAACGAGAGGCAAATGGCAAATAATGTAATGCGGGACATAAGGGTATGTGATGGGTACTTGGTATGTTGACTTTTGCGTAGACCTCCCTGGCAACGGCGCCAGAAATCCTTCTTACTACCTCTTGAGCACTGTGTTGGTTTTCCCCGAAGAGGAAGGGATGGTGCAGCAAAGTAGCGTAAGTATTTCCCTCAGTTTTTTAGAACCAAGGTATCAATCCAGTAGGAGGCTACGCGCGAGTCCCTTGTACCTGCACAAAACAAATAAATCCTCACAACCAATGCAAATAGGGGTTGTCAATCCCTATAAGGCCACTTACGAGAGTGAGATCTGATAGATATGATAAGATAATATTTTTGGTATTTTTATGATAAAAGATGCAAAGTAAAATAAAGGCAAAGTAAATAGCAAAGGAAATAACTAAGTAGTAGGAGATCAATATGATAAAGATAGACCCGGGGACAATAGGTTTCACTAGTGGCTTCTCTCGAGAGCATAAGTATTCTACGGTGGGTGAACAAATTACTGTTGAGCAATTGACAGAATTGAGCATAATTATGAGAATATCTAGGTATGATCATGTATATAGGCATCACGTCCGAGAGAAGTAGACCGACTCCTGCATGCATCTACTACTATTACTCCACTCATCGACTGCTATCCAGCATGCATCTAGAGTATTAAGTTAAAAACAGAGTAACACCTCAAGAAAGATGACATGATGTAGAGGGATAGACTCATGCAATATGAATAAAACCCCATCTTGTTATCCTCGATGGCAACAATACAATACGTGCCTTGCTGCCCCTACTGTCACTAGGAAAGGACACCGCAAGATTGAACCCAAAGCTAAGGACTTCTCCCATTGCAAGAAAGATCAATCTAGTGGGCCAAACCAAACTGATAATTCGAAGAGACTCGCAAAGATAACCAATCATACATAAAAGAATTCAAAGAAGATTCAAATATTATTCATAGATAGACTTGATCGTAAACCCACAATTCATCGATCTCAACAAACACACCGCAAAAAGAAGATTACATCGAATAGATCTCCACAAGAGAGGGGGAGAACATTGTATTGAGATCCAAAAAGAGAGAAGAAGCCATCTAGCTACTAACTATGGACCCATAGGTCTGAGGTAAACTACTCACACTTCATCGGAGAGGCTATGGTGTTGATGTAGAAGCCCTCCGTGATCGATGCCCCCTCTGGCGAAGCTCCGGAACAGCCCCAAGATGGGATCTCGTGGATACAGAAAGTTACGATGGTGGAATTAGGGTTTTGGCTCCATATCTGATCGTTCGGGGGTACGTGGATATATATAGGAGGAAGGAGTACGTCGGTGGAGCATTAGGGGGCCCATGAGGGTGGAGGGCGCGCCTGGTGGGGGTGGGTGCGCCCCCCTACCTCGTGGCCTCCTGTTTCCTTTCTTGACGTAGGGTCCAAGTCTCCCGGGTCTTGTTCATTGAGAAAATCACGTTCCCGAAGGTTTCATTCCGTTTGGACTCCGTTTGGACTCCGTTTGATATTCCTTTTCTTCGAAACCCTAAAACAGGCAAAAAACAGCAATTCTGGGCTGGGCCTCCAGTTAATAGTTTAGTCCCAAAAATAATATAAAAGTGGATAATAGAGCCCAATAATGTTCAAAACAGTAGATAATATACCATGAAGCAATCAAAAATTATAGATACGTTGGAGACGTATCACATCCGCCCGGAGAGCCCCTTATTTCAGATGGTCGATTGCTGCATCAGAAGATTCCGAAGATACTCTATGATATTCTCTCAAGACTTTGTGCATGTTTCCTTTGCAATTCCCTACCACCGAAATATCCTTATGGATAACTACACACACGTGCCAATCTTACATTCTATCCCATTGATCTTGTTATTACCAGATGCCCTGAACTGCTCTCCTTCGTTCCGAGAATCCTTTGAGCTTACTGCCTTGCAGTTCCTTGTCATCTGGATACCCCTACGGATAACTTTGTGCACCTATCGAGTATCCGCTCATCCTCAGTTGATTCATGTACTTCACAAAAGTCTTCGTAATACCGTTCGTTCTTGAATTTCTTGCTTGCTTTCATTATGGTTAGTACCATAAGTCTAGTAATCTTATTGTCAGCCTTTGTCATTATCATTTTGAGTCCATCGTTACAATATGTTGCGAATGCTCGCAATCCTCAATCAGATCCTAGAATTCATCCTTCCGGCTCAGACGTCATTTTAACATGTGCTGAATCTCGATCAATCAAGTCGCCATCGATTGTACCCCTAAGGCTATTCTACCTATACATCCCTAATTAGAGCATTGCTTCTGATCCCTTGTCTTGGAATTCATAATTCCTTTGCAATTGAGCTTTGACTTAGTTAGTTGTTTCTATAATCTGATCTCCTTGCATTCTTTCTTCCTCTGGTTGAATATTGATGCTCACATCGGATCCCTTGTGGACCACCGGACCCCCTTTTTCGGATTTTATCCGACAACGTCCTTCATATTCAATAAGCTTGTGAGCTTTTCCTCGGATACATAATGCTTTTGGTAAATTGTATCCTCCGCTTTCTCAAGCGTGCTCTACTACCGAGCTTGTGTTATTTATTCTTGAAATTTATGGTATATGTTCCTAAGATGCCCCGATGGGTTGAACCTATGCCTTCCCTAATCTGTGTGAACTCGAAAGTTATGCGGGTATACTCTACTTGCTTTTCGTCAGATAAAATTTCAATACTACAGCTTCATCAAGAGCGAGAAGTAAAATGAAAGGTTATGCATTGTAGAAGTGGGAGTCGACCCTGAACCTTGTGTTCATGCCCACGTACACAGTATGGGACTTATCATCAAAGCTTCTTGCAAGGATATTTAATCATTTGAATAATTCTTCCGGTATCGTGAATTGGATCCCTTGTAGTTATGGTCCCGACCATATTTCCTCCTTGATCCCATTTACTAGGTAAGTTACAATTACTTATCCTCTGCAAATCATTCCCCGTTCCAACCTCTACTCCAATTTAGCTTCTGGCATTACACCTAGTACTTGATACTGGGAAGCTTTATACCCCATCACATCATTCCTAGCC
Organism: Triticum monococcum; assembly: GCA_034509565.1. NCBI lineage: Eukaryota > Viridiplantae > Streptophyta > Magnoliopsida > Poales > Poaceae > Triticum > Triticum monococcum. Next base: position 581,930,395 of record CM067843.1, read on the forward strand.
TGATCGGCTATATTTTTATCATGTCAACTTTTTAACTGTGCTACCTGGTCCTTATGCCCGGAGCAACTTCCGACAATGAGCTAAGCTTACGTCGATCTTCCTCATCTTATCATTTCTCCTTGAACAACAAGCTTAATTTCGAGTTTGTGTCGTACCCATTGTTCCAATAACCTTTCGATTCATCATTCCTCTGATTGGATGTCATCGCCGATTGATTACATCTTCATGAAATCTCTCAACAAATGTGTCATGATCATCATCAACATTCTGAGCTTTTCCAGGATATCAATCAAATTCATGATGAGAAATACAATCCTTCCCCTCGATGATTTGTGTTATCATCGACAACATTCTTGTCCTTTCCCCAACACAAACTTGTTCATATAATTTTGGAATTACATCCTTTTTGGCATGTCAATGGAATTTGGCTAAGCCCGTCGGCCACACCCTCATGTGTTCCCTGATAAAATTGTATGACTTATTTTCTAAATTGTTTTCGATGGATCCTCGGTGTATCCAAAGTCTGACCTTTGCTTGAAACCATGTGAATGCTATCTCGAAGCATGTCTGTGGTAATCCGATCTCCAATAAGAACATTTTAAGCACAATACTAAAATTTTCTTTATCAATTATCCAAACATCGTTGTATGGGTAATGTCATCAAATTTATTTCCCCTTACCTAAATGGTTTTATACTTCTATCCTGTCATGGATATCATGCTCTGCTTATCCTTGGGGAGGACATACCCCTGAAATATGTGTTCAAACACATTTTCCTTTCCATTGTTCTGTTTAATCTGACAATTACATTTTCCTTTCCATTGGTTTGTTTAAACCTTATTGTGATCTATATTATATAAGCAGTAATATTTCCCTGCTTATGTAAACACCTCATTGTATCACTCTGTTAGTAAGACCCTGTTACTATTGTTGATGACATTCCGGTAGCCACCGATGGGCGAGAACTTTGCCGAATGGCCCGCCTCGTTCAACGAGCAGGAAAATGGTTCTCTTCATCCCTCGCCCATGGTACCAACGTTGTTGCCGACATAACTAACAGGCTACCCTCTGACATGTCATGCTATCATGACCATGCAAGATGTCATCGCTCCTATTTTAACCCACATTGTGGGCCCATAACCCACATTTCCACAGGATCGGAACCTGACTCTCCTGTATATCCTTTATTCCGAAGTACCATTTGCTCTTGGCTTTGTGTGTTGTCACGAGCCACCGTCCGATAGATGATCTATTCTTGATGCTCTAAACCCCCTTCTCACACTCTGTTCAGGTATCGATCGTTTGTCCATTCACTTCAAACTTCCTATTGTACCTTCATATTTTGCTCTCGATGTTTTCTTAAGTTTCAACTCGAGAGATACTTCTGGCACATTCCCATTATTCATCAGATAATTAACCCTATAAGGGTCAGTTCTCCCAAAGTTACTCTTTACTTCCCCACTTAAATCTCGGGACGAGATTTCTTGTACTGGAGGAGATTTGTAACATCCCCGGCATCACACTACAGTAATCTCCCCTTAATGAAGGTCATGTCATCATGATCATCATGCCAAAATGCCACTTGTCCAAAATCTGCTTCAAATTCAAATTCTAATTGCATGTCAAATATTTGCTTCTTCTTTCATGCAAATAAAATAGTTCACACTATGGCAAATATTCTCTAAGTATTTGTCATGATGAAACCTACCTCTGTTGGATTCCAAAAATGCTCTTGGAAATTATTTGAGTGGTCCAACAACAATTAAATTGGCCTTTTCAAGTTCTAAAAGTTCTTAAACATTTCCAAATGCTAAAAACAATTTTTTTGCAACTTCACAATATTGCAAAGTATTTATTGTGGCATGTGGCACATTTTTCAAGAGTCATATGGTGCTCGGAATAATTGCAAAATAGTAAGCTATCCTTTTTATAAAAAATAATAATAAAAGAAACAAAAATAGAGAAAAGGACCCCCCCTTTTCCCCACCGGGCCTCTCGGTCCAGCTAGTAGCCGGGCACGGCCCAGCCGGCCACCCATCTCTCTCTGGCCTGCTAAGGCCGCTGCCCCCACCCGCTAAACATAACTCCCCCATGACCCCCACTCCCTCTGCTCGACCCCCCCCCCCCACTTCTCCCACTTCCCCGATCCCCTTCTTCCCCCTCCCGATCTGGGAGCCCCGTCGGCCTCGTCCCGACCCCGCCGCCTCTCCCCGGCGACCGCGCCGCCCCACTCCTCGACGCCGGCGCCTCGCCTCGTCATCGACCCCAAAGCTGCCGGATCGAGCCGCGCCCCGCCGCCTGGACACCGCCGCCCCAAGTCGCCGCCGCCCGTTGCCCCGAGTCGACGGACCACCTCACCATCGTACGCATCTCGTCTCGGAGCATCCCCCGTCGCGCCGAACCTCCCCAATGTCGCCGTCGTCCCCGACCTCCGTCAAGCCCATTGCCCCGACCCCTGCTCCGCACGGTGAGGCCACGGCCTCCCTCTCCTCCTCCCCACGAGGTCGCGCCCGCCGTCGCGCCCCGGCGCCCCTGATGCTTCTCCTCTGTCGCCCGCTCGTACCGCGCGTGTGCTCCACCACGCTGCCCCACGGCTGGCGCCGCTCGGCTCGTCCCCGCGCGCCTCGCCTATCTGCTCCTGCTCCGTTCCGCCCCTGGTCGGGTGCAGCCCGCGCGCTGGCTCCCAGCGCCTCGCCCACCGCTGCAACACTCCGCCACGTCCACCATCACCTCGCCTCGCGCCACTGCCTCCCCTGCTCCGGCCACCTCGGCCATGGCCTCGCCCCTCTCCTGGCGTCGCCGTTGGCCGTTGGCCGCGCGCGCCCCGCGGCATCCACCGGCCGCCCGTGCGCCTGCTCTCCTCGCCCAGGTCCAGTCGCCCACGCCCTGCCACCGGCGCCGACGTGCATCGTGCGCGCGCCGCGCCCGTTCGGGCTACGCCGCACCCAGCGCCTGTCGTGGTTCTAAGTCTGACAGTAATGTAGGGGGTAGGTATGTAGAGGCAAGGTCTTAGCTATGGAGTAGTTGTAAGCACACAAGGTTTACGAGTTCAGGCCCTTCTCGGAGGAAGTAATAGCCCTACGTCCCGGAGCCCGGAGGCGGTCGACTGGATTATGCGTGTATGAATTACAGGGGTGCGAACCCTTTACACTGAGGAGGGGGTGGCTTATATAGAGTTCACCGGACCCCTCCGGCCCTAAGTTGTGCAGGGTTTTAAATACATTAAGGTCGGGCGTTACTGGTAACGCCCTTAATAAAGTGCTATGATGACCATAAAAGCTACTTAATAACCGACCGTTAGCGTGCGGAGTGCCTTTAGGTCTCCTGGCCGTCGAGTGGTTGGGTCTTGGTCGAGTGATTGCTTCTTCGTCGAGTGTCTTCGAGTCTGTCGAGTGGAACACCTCCAAGTCAATTGAAAGGTGATTTCTTCTAGAGATGTCCTTGGGTAGGGCAGTTGGGACAGGTCCATGACCCTACCATAGGTACATAGCTTCATCATTAGCCCCCGAATGGATCGAGGTTTGAGTGGGGAAGGAGTTGAGAACTTTTCCGACTCATTTTTCATGCCATGAGCATATCTTGTTTCGGATCAATGAACCTAAGTGATGAGAGCAACTTCCTTTTCAGTCGCCTTGATCCATTCTTAGTTTTTTGTCGAGTGAGTTTCTTTACTTGAAAGGCTCCGAGTGATGGCGTGGAGGAGATCTTCCATCTGACAAGTTGTTCTGCTGCCCGCAGATTTAGTGGGATTCGAATTTTGGGAAGCATGCGGGACGGGGGAGGCCACAGTAATCGGATGGGATAGGGCGGAGCCGCCTCGATCTCCACATCACCTTTTTTGCCATGTATCGCGTGCGCGATTGTTACGAGATTTGACAGGACCGCCCGGGCCTACCAGTCAGCCACTCGGAAGCGACCTCATATAAGGCGTCGGACCAGGGTTTCTTGAACAGTGTGTTCCCATTTCCTCTTCTCCTCTTCAGGCTTCTTCGTCGCGCTCGCTCTCGCCCCAGCGCCGCCGCTCCGTACGCGTCTCGCCGGCGACGATGGGGAAGGAGAAGACGGCGACTCTAGAGCGGGCGAAGAAGGCGACGGCAAAGGCGAAGGGGAAGGCGACCAGTCGGGGTGGATCTTCCTCGCGAGTCGGCCTGCCGAAGGGCTGGATCCAGGGTGACTGGATCCGCTCGGCGATCCGCCAAGAATACCTTGATGACCTAGCTGAAGGAGGGCTGATCCCCCATGGATCGGCGCGGCTTCCAGGGAAGGAATCCGAGCCGCAACCTCGGGAGGGTGAGCGCGTTCTCCTTGCCACCCACGTCGACCGTGGATTTTCCTTGCCTCCTCACCCTTTCTTTCGGGGATTTCTGAATTTCTTTGGGGCACAACTCCACCACTTCACTCCCAACACAATCGTGTATCTCGTTGCTTTCGTGTCTTTGTGCGAGAATTTCTTGGGTTGTCGGCCTCACTGGGGTCTTTTCAAGCACATTTTCACTTGTCGTTCTCAGACGGTGAAAAAGGCCAATCCCAGTGACGAGAGAACACAAGTGATTCAGATGTGTGGGGGTCTTGGTGTTCAGATGAGAGGGAAAAGTTCCTTTCTAGCCATGATTCTTCCTGACTCGGTTCGCGGATGGCAGTCGACCTGGTTTTACTGCAAATACCAGCCGAAGCCAGGGCAGTCGACTGGCATCCCTCCTTTTACCATGGACCGAGTGAGGAAACCCTCCTCTTTGAAGGTGCTCCCAGAGGAGAAGGCGCAGGTTAGGGGGCTGGTCGAACGAGTGGTCCAGCTTATCCGTGACGGGGTCACCGGTATGGATCTCTTGGAGGTTTTTCTTCAGCGGCGCATCTAGCCTCATCAAGCCCGAGACCATCCGATGTGGATGTATTCGGGTCTTGACGACTCCACTCGGATTCACCCGGAGGAGGTCGATGACGACACACTGGAGAAGTGGCCGTCGGGCATGACTGGAAATAAGGACAACCCCAGGGGAGCCAGGAGAGTTCCTCCATTCGACCAGTCCCATGTACCAGAGAAGGTCCAATTCTGAGCTTTGATTGTAATCTGAATTCACTCGCGCAGCTGTCTATACTTCGTCGACTGACTTTATTCTTCCTACTTTCTTTTAGGCTGTTATCGAAATGTATTCAATGCCCAACGGAGAGCAAGAGCAAGACCTAGAAGGAGAAGCGAGCGGCGGCGACAGTGGCGAATGGTATTCTGACGGTGAAGGGGACGAAGAAAGTGACGACTTAAGTGACGAAGAAGAAGTCGAGTTGCCTCCTCGCAGGGAGAGGCGATCCAAGCTTGACCAAGAACGACCGAGCGCCCGGGAAAAGGCGATTGCTCAGGCTAGTCAGTCTTCAAAGCGTCCTCAGACCTCTTCACCAACCCCAACTGAAAAAGCATCAAAGCATCCCAAAGTTGAAGAGCCGAAACCTCGGAAGGCAATGCCGAAGATTAAGATTGACATCCCCGTCGCTTCTGCGTGAGTGTCTCCCTTTGTATTCACTCGACGCCCCGTGCTGTTTGTTTTTTCTTGATTTACCAGACGAACTTTGGAACTGGCAGCGCTGCTACTTCCGGGACCTCAGCTTACAGGGACGAGGATGAGGTAATGGAGGATGCGGTCACTTCCAATCTGGTATGATTTCTGCCATTCTGTCTTTATTTGGTCGACTCAACTGCAATGTGTACCATTGGGTGATGTGATTTTGGCGATTGAACTTTGAACAGCTCCTAACATTATTGACCTCCCCGATGACGATGATGAAGAGCCCGAGAGGCCTTTGACGAGGAAAAATAGGTAAGCTCCTGCGAGCAAGGTGCCACAGTCGACGCCGAGGGCGGAACCAGTCGTTCAGGACGCTGGTGATGCCAATCAGGGTTCTGTTACCTTTTCCGTGCCATTGTCGAGTGCCTTGCCTTCTTCGTCGACTGCTCAGGCCCATGTCGACCCACCTTCAGTTTTTGCGACCCATCATGTCCCAGAGGACGAAGTGAATGCTACCAAGGAAGCCATACGCCAAGCGGGCATTATGATGGAGAAGATGAAGACGGTGCGTGTAACACCCCGGATGTAACTTACCCAATTTGTACTCCAACTCTTGCCGTTTCCGGCCTCAAGTTATTTTATTTTCTTGGGTTCGGGTCTTTGTCTCCGTGTGTTTTTATCATTGTCATGCATCTCATATCATGTCATCATGTGCATTGCATTTGCATATGTGTTTGTCTCATGCATCCGAGCATTTTCCCCGTTGTCCGTTTTGCATTCCGGCGCTTCGTTCTCCTCCGGTGATCATTTCTACCTTTCTTTTGTGTGTGGGGATTAAACATTTCCGGATTGGACCGAGACTTGCCAAGCGGCCTTGGTTTACTACTAGTAGACCGCTTGTCAAGTTTCGTACCATTTGGACTTCGTTTGATGCTCCAACGGTTAACCGAGGGACCGAAAAGGCCTCGTGTGTGTTGCAGCCCAACACCTCTCCAATTTGCCCCAAAACCCACCTAACCCTTCTCCATCATCTAGAGCGTTCGATCACGATCGCGTGGCCGAAAATCGCACCTCATTTGGACTCTCCTAGCTCCCTCTATGCCTATAAATAGACCCCCATTCAAAATCTCGGATCCCCCTCCTCGAAACCCTAAAAAATCGCCTCCGCGCCGGTCGGACACGTCCGCCCCGACCGGACGCATCGCCACGGCCAACCGCCGCCTGCCACGTCACCGCCACTAACCCGCGCGCCGCCGCGGCCCGGGGAGCCCAGATCCAGCCCCCGCGGCCCAGTCCCTCGCCACGCCGCCTCCTTCCCCGATTCCGGCGCCCGACGCCGCCGCGCCCTTCGCCGCTCCGTCGCGGCAAGTTCGCCGTCGCCGCCACCTACCCTCGCCGGCGCCGTACCAGGCCGCCGCGGCCATCACCGCCCTGGCCCCGTGCCCCTCGCCGCCCCGCGGGTCCCGCGCCCGGTCGCGCCTCCCCGGCCCCAACCTCGCCGGCCTCCCTCTCCACCGGCGAGCTCGTCCTCCTCCGGCGAGCACGAACTCCGACGCCGATCTGCTACAGTGCCCCGACCGCGCCTCAGACTCCGTGCCAACCCTAGATCTGAGAGAGGTTGATTTTTTCCTAAGTCCCCAAGATTTTCAGATCCATGTGCTCATGTTCATAGCATCGTATCTCCTCATCCGTAGCTCAGATTTGGGCATATAGCATATCAAACTATTCGTCTCAGAGAGTAAATCATTTCATTCCATTGCATCATTTTCATTTGAGTTCATCTTGATGCCCGAATTGCTGTTAGAAGAGGGCTACTTGAGATATTTGTCAGATCTGCTACTCCATTTAGACATTTGTCATTTTTGCCATGATTGTTGTGCGCATGATATGCCCATGAGCTCTACATAGGTTTTGTTAAGGGTTTTGTCATCTTTCCAGAGGTGCAACCCATGTATTTTTGTGATGTGTGTGGTGACTAGCACAAGCTTGCAAAGTGAGGCACTTCGTAATTCTGTTTTCAGGTACTTAGCATTTCCACTAAGTCCTTCAGCTGTTTAATCCATGATGTCATATGTTCATGTTGTTTCCTAGTGATCCGTGCCTCTTTTGAGGATGATCACTAAGGATAATTTGTTAATCTTGTAGTGCTCTATCCATCCATGTCTTTGTTTGAAATTATGGAGCACCCTAGCTTGAGTCAATTGAGCTCTACTTTTGCTACTTTGTGAATCTGGGCAGATTGTCAACTTGTTTGCAATTTTGCCGGTGATGTTATAGTTGATCCGTGCATGCTATGTTATTGTTCTTGCCATGTCTAGCTTGCATTTTGTGTGTTCTTGATAGATGTATGCTTAGCTTCTCATGACTTGCTCCGTAGTGAGTGCATCGAGCTCGTAAACATGCCTACCTGAGTTATGTTTTCAGCATGTCCCAGTTTTCACGAAGTCTGGAAACTGATTATGTTTTTGCTATGTTCACATGCTTGCAAATGTATTTTGTGATCCCTTTTGGCTCAAGGTCACTAAGGGACTTTTGTTAAGCTCTTTGAGTAGCTCCATGCCATGCTTTACTTTGTCATGTTCAGGTCTTGCAGCATATAGTTTTGTTGCTCCGAAGAGGGCTACCTGATCTGAAATTCTAGACAAGTGTTAATTTCACTAAGTCTGAGATCTGTTTACCATATGCATTTTTGCCATGCTTGTTTGAACCTGTTAATGGATGAATTGGCCATAGCTCAGTGTTAGACTTTTGTTAAGCATCTTGAATGCATTCCTGCCATGTATTTTGTTGCCATGTTTGGGTGCTGTAGCATGTTCATCTCATTGCATTTAGATGGCTACTTGCTATAAATCGTAGATCGTGGTCATATTTGAATCGCTTGCCATTTCCAAACCGTAACTCCGATCCCGGTGATCTTTATATCGTTTTCAAGCAATTTCATCTCATCTTTCTAGTGGCACACTTGGTTTTCCAAGTTGAGGCCAGGGTCATGCTTTCCTTGTCAAATCTTGCATATGCATCACATATCGCACCCCGCATAGCATACCATGTTTGCATCATATTGCTTGATCCTTGCACGTGGTTGATTGTGTTCCGTTTGTTTGTTGTCTTGTTTGGGTAGAGCCGGGAGACGAGTTCACTAACGAGGAGCCCGTTGAGTTTGCTTTCGAGGATCCAGTCAACTCTGACAACTTTGCAGGCAAGATTATCATACCCTCGAAATCACTACTATCTTTGCTTTGCTAGATACTCGCTCTTTTGCTATGCCAATGCTACGATGCCTACCACTTGCTTTCAAGCTTCCCAAATTGCCATGTTCAGCCTCTAACCCACCATTGTCCTAGCAAACCGTTGTTTGGCTATGTTACCGCTTTGCTCAGCCCCTCTTATAGCGTTGCTAGTTGCAGGTGAAGATTGGAGACCGTTCCTTGTTGGAACATTTATTTACTTGTTGGGATATCATTATATTGCCATGTTATCTTAATGCATCTATATACTTGGTAAAGGGTGGAAGGCTCGGCCTCTCGCCTAGTGTTTTGTTCCACTCTTGCCGCCCTAGTTTCCGTCATATCGGTGTTATGTTCCCGGATTTTGCGTTCCTTACGCGGTTGGGTTATAATGGGAACCCCTTGATGTTTCGCCTTGAGTAAAGCTTTTCCAGCAATGCCCAACCTTGGTTTTACCATTTGCCACCTACCCTTTTTTCCCTTGGGTTTCCGGAGCCCGAGGGTCATCTTATTTTAAACCCCCTCGGGCCAGTGCTCCTCTGAGTGTTGGTCCACCTGTCAGCTGTCGGTGGCCACCAGGGGCAACTCTGGGCTGGCCTACCCGTACCTAGGACAATCTGAGTGTGCCCTGAGAAAGAGATATGTGCAGCTCCTATCAGGATTTGTTGGCACATTCGGGCGGTGTTGCTGGATTAGTTTTAACCTGTCGAAGTGTCTTGAAGAACCAAGGTACCGAGTCTGATCGGAACGTCTCGGGAGGAGGTCTATTCCTTCGTTGACCGTGAGAGCTTGTCATTGGCTAAGTTGGGACTCCCCTCCAGGGATTTGAACTTTCGAAAGCCGTGCCCGCGGTTATGGGCAGATGGGAATTTGTTAATGTCTGGTTGTAGATAACTTAAACATTAACTTAATTAAAATGATTCAACTTTGTGAGTTACCGTGATGGCCTCTTCTCGGTGGAGTCTGGGAAGTGGACACGGTGTTGGAGTAATGTTTGCCGCAGGATTGCCCTCTTTAGTTATGCGTTCGCGCCTTGCCTTCTCTTCTTGCTCTCTTTCGCGAATAGGATAGCCACCATATATGCTAGTCGCTTGCTGCAGCTCCACATATATTTACCTTGCCTTACCTATAAGTTTAAATAGTCTTGATCGCGAGGGTGCGAGATTGCTGAGTCCCTGTGGCTCACAGATTACTATTACACCAAATGCAGGGCCTGATGATACAGCTCCAGATGGCGCGCTTGAGCTCAAGTGGGAGTTCGACGAGGACTCTCAGTGTTACTATGTTTCTTTTCCTGATGATCGGTAGTGGTGCCCAGTTGGGGTGATCGGGACCGTGTCGCATGTTGGGTTGTCTTTTATTTTGGCGCCGTAGTCGGGCCATGAGTGTTTGAATGATGTCATGTTATTTATGTACTTGATTGATGTGGCGAGTGTAAGCCAACTATGTTATCTTCCCTTTTATTAATTATATTACATGGGATGTTGTGAAGATTGCCTAACTTGCGACATATGCCTTCAATGTGATTATGCCTCTAAGTCGTGCCTCGACACGTGGGAGATATAGTCGCATCGAGGATGTTATAGTGCGGGACGCCAGTTAGGCCGCCTACGACGCCAGCTCGGCTCTCCAAAGCAACGTGCGGGTTAGTTGGTCACCGCTTGTTCTGTTAGGATATGCTACCTGAAGACTCTCTTTCCGAAAATCTTTGTATCTATACACTCACTGGGTGCGTCAATTGAGTTTTTGAACTAGTGGGCGCACGCTGAGTGCACCCACTGGGTGTAGTCCCCGAGGCTACGGTGGACTGCTGGCAGTCGACTGTAGTCTTTGTATTTTGATTCTTTTGCTCGATGTGGTCTGGCCGCGTCGAGTGTAAACCGAACTGGTAGTTTGTCTCTTCTACTCGGTCTGGGCGAGTGGGATCAGAACCGGTGGGGGCACGCCAAGTGCACCCACTGGGTGTAGTCCCCGAGACCGCGGTCGACTACTGGCAGTCGACTGTGGTCTGAGTTCTATGGTCTGAGTTCTTCTTTCTCTCTCTTCTTTTGTTTTACTCCCTGCACTCGACTCCGGCGGGCCGGTCGAGTGGGATCATAACCGGTGGGGGCACGCAAAGTGCACCCACTAGGTGTAGTCCCCGAGACTATGGTGGACTGCGGGCAGTCGACCGTAGTCTCAGTATTTATTGTCTTTGTCGTTTTTCACTATAAAATAACTTCTCCTCCCTGATTGCAGAAATCTTGTGATCTTGGAGCTCGCTTTGCTGACTTGGAGAAACAGCAGATCCAACTGAACCTTGACTTGGAATTGGCCAAGACAGAGCTGCAAAAGGCCAAGGACGACGCCAATGGTAAGACGAGCTTGTCGACAGGTTTGTCTTAGTCTTGAGTACCCTTCTGCTCTTTCTGAATCAAGCACCATTTCTTTGCAGAAAAACTGAGAGAAGCTCTGGAGAAGAAGGATCAAGATTTGGCTGCTGCTCAAAAGGAAGCTGACGACAGAACCGCTCTGGCTGAACAGAAACTGGCTTCAGTCGGCCAGTTGGAAGAAGAGAACACCAAGATGAAATCTGCTCTGAACGAAGCCAACAAGGAGTGCACGCGCTTGAAGAAGGACAATCTCAACCTGTACGAGAAGATGGAAGGCATCGCTCGCAGGAGGGACGATCTGGAGAGCTATCTGAGGAGCCTTGCCAAGAAGTTGTTCATCAAGCTTGAAGGTACACATTTTGTTCCGACTGGTGTTTTTTGTCGACTCAGCATACGAAAATTGACTTATCCTTGGATCGTGAATGCAGAGTTTTGCCAGAACTTCGAGGAGGAGACTGGGTGGAGTGAGCCAGGTTTGGACCCAATCAATTCTCCCGTGAAAGATGAAACTGCCATGAATCTGCTCCGACTGGAATCCCGCATCGATGGTGTTGTGGACTACTTGGCTCGACTGAAGGTCGACACGTCATGGATTGACACAGCACTTTGGCCAGAGGCCACGCTCCAGAATGATCTTGAGTCCCTGATGACTCAACTTAACGAGATCCCTGATTGAGTGCGGGAGTGGAAGAAATCTTCTGCCCGGTGTGGTTCTGATGTGGCTCTGTCTTTGGTTCATGTCCACTGCAAGGAGGTGCGACAAGATAAGCTGGCAGCAATCAAGGTCGCCAACACCCAGAAGCATGACTTCTGATCTTTTATGGAGACTTTCATCGCTGCAGCCACTCGGATCACCGAGAGCATCGACCTGGACGAGTTCGTCAAGCTTGCCAGTCCTCCTCCTCCGGAGTGAACAAACTTTTATGCCCCACCTTAAATTTGCCTCGGAATGTCGAGTGGTTTTTGTAACCTTTAAACTCTTTCGGGCTGAATACCCGAGCACTTCGATCTGTGGTCCGGAACCTTAAGGATTTATCTGAACTTGGTTTATCATTGAATATCTTCATGAATCCTCCGTCGAGTGGAACTCGTTCTTCACTCGAGACAACTTTCGTATTTGTGGCGCAGCTCCGAAGGAGAAGGTAGCAGTCGACCTGCACCTCGTCGTCCTTGCGGGTCGGCGATGGAGCGCACGTTGTATTTGTGGCGAAGCTCCCAAGGAGAAGGTGGCAGTCGACCTGCACCTCGTCGTCCTTGCGGAGTGGGATGGAGCGCATGTTGTATTTGTGGCGAAGCTCCCAAGGAGAAGGTGGCAGTCGACCTGCACCTCGTCGTCCTTGCGGAGTGGGATGGAGCGCACGTTGTATTTGTGGCGAAGCTCCCAAGGAGCAGGTAACAGTCGACCTGCACCTCGTCGTCCTTGTGGATTGAGATGTGTTTCGTACTTAGGCGAGTACTGGACTGCAGCTAAGCCCCCGAGTGGGAGGCTGTCTCACCACTCGGTAGGATTTCCAAATACTTAGGTGAGTACTGGACTGCAGCTAAGCCCCCGAGTGGGAGGGTCGCTCACCACTCGGTAGGATTTTCCAATACTTAGGCGAGTACTGGACTGCAGCTAAGCCCCCTGAAAGTGCAACTATCCCTAGGTGGTTTTGGTAATTTATAACAACATATAGCTCATTGAGCTAATGCTATTTCAAGATGATTATTTCAGGAAAGCTCAATGATTGGCATGGCATGGGTGTGAAAGTGGAACCCTCAAAATGCTAAGGACAAAGAATTGGCTCAAGCTCAAAAGTTCAAGACTCTTCATTTTATGTTTTAGTGATCCAAGATCACATTGAGTCTTTAGGAAAAGCCAATACTATCAAGGAGGGATGAGGTGTTGCTTAATGAGCCTCTTGCTTTATGTGCTTAATGATATGCTCCAAAATCCTCAGCTACTTTCCCATATCCACAAATGACCTAAACCCTAAGCCAAACTCGGTCATACCGATTCTTTCATTCCGGCGCCACCGAGTTTCACTTGTCATTTGCCACTGCCAAACCCTAGCAATTCGGTCCTATCGATAAGGATCTCGGTCTCACCGAGATGGGCTTGCAAACTCTCTGTTTCCCTTTCATAACTTTTCAGTCTCACCGAAAGAGCGAATCGGTCCCACCGAGAATGCAAGGTAAACTCTATGTTTCCTTCTTGTAACTTTTCGGTCTCACCGAAAGAGAAAGTCGGTCCCACCGAGTTTGCCTGACAAACTCTCTGGTTAGCTTATTGCCAAACTCGGTCTCACCGAGTTTGTGCAATCGGTCTCACCGAGATTACATTATGCCCAAACCCTAACCGAATCGGTCCTACCGAGTTGCATGTCAGTCCCACCGAAATTCCTAACGGTCACTAGGTTTACCATTTTGGTCCAACCGAGTTTTCTGATTCGGTCCCACCGAGATTGGTAAATTGTGTGTAACGGTTGGATTTTGTGTGGAGGCTATAAATACCCCTCCACCTCCTCTTCACTCAAGGAGAGAGCCATCAGAACACATACATCATTCCAACTCATATGTTCTGAGAGAGAACCACCTACTCATGTGTTGAGACCAAGATATTCCATTCAAACCATATGAATCTTGATCTCTAGCCTTTCCCAAGTTGCTTTCCACTCAAATCTTCTTTCCACCAGATTCAAATCATATGAGAGAGAGTTGAGTGTTGGTGTAACGCCCCAGATATAACTTTCCCAATTTGTACTCCAACTCTTGCCGTTTCCGACGTTAAGTTATATTTATTTCTCGGGTTCGGGTCTTTGTCTCCGTGTGTTGTTTTCGTTTTCATGCATCTCATATCATGTCATCATGTGCATTGCATTCGCATACGTGTTCATCTCAGGCATTCGAGCATTTTCCCCGTTGTCCGTTTTGCATTCCGGCGCTTCGTTCTCCTCCGGTGGTCAAATCTAGCTTTCTTTCGTGTGTGGGGATTAAACATTTCTGGATTGGACCGAGACTTGGCATGCGGCCTTGGTTACTACCGGTAGACCGCCTATCAAGTTTCGTACCATTTGGACTTCGTTTGATACTCCAACAGTTAACCGAGGGACCAAAAAGGCCTCGTGTGTGTTGCAGCCCAACACCCCTCCATTTTGCCCAAAACCCACCAAACTCTGCTCCATCACCTAGAGCGTTCGATCACGATCGCGTGGCCGAAAACCGCACCTCATTTGGACTCTCCTAGCTCCCTCTACCTATATATATGTGCTCCCCTCCCAAAAATTCGCGGTTCATTCTTCCCCTAACCCTAGATCCATCTTCGTCCGCCGCCGACGGACAAAAACCGCCACCGACGGACATTGTCCGCCCGTCATCCCGCCGCCGTGCCCAGCCACTCCGGGGCTGCCACGTCACCACCCGCCGCCGCCACTCCCACCGCGGCCTGGGAGCCCGCATCGGGCCCCCGCGGCCCTATGAGCGCCGCCATCGCCCGGGTCTTGCCTCCCACGCGGATCCGCCGCCTCCCCCGCCTCCGGCCGCCGCGCCGCCATCGCCGGCGACCGCGGCTCCGGCAAGCCGCGTCGCTCCGCCTCGGCTTCCGCGTCCACGCCGCTGCCTCCCCGTCGACTCCGGCATCCCGCGCCGCCCGCGTCACCGTCCACCACCGCGGCGCCCCTCGCCGGCCTCATCTCCAGCACGAACGCCGGCGAGCTCCACCGATTTCGGCGCCGGCCATCCTCGAAATCCGCACTTGGTGAACAGTGCCCGATCTGGATCTAGATCTGGGAAATTCAAACGGTTGACTTTTTCTTCCCCAAACCCTAATTTCCGAGCATACTTTGACCTGCCATATCTTTGCATCCGTAGCTCCGTTTTGGACATATAGTATATCAAAATGTTCGTATCGACATGTACACCATTTCATTCCATTGCATCATTTTTATTGGAGTTCATATTGATGCCCGAAATGCTGCTAGAAGGAGGCTTCATGAGTTAATTGTCAGGTCTGCTAGTTCATCTTAGACTTTTGTCATTTTTGCCATGATTATTGTGTGCATGATATGCCTGTGAGTCCTTGATATGATTTGTTAAGCATTTTGTCTTCTTTCCAGAGGTGCAACCCATGCATTTTTAGGATGTGTGTGGTGACTTGTGCAAGTTTGCAAAGTGAGGCACTTGGTAGATCTGTTTTCAGGGACTTTCACTAAGTCTGGGATTATTTAGTTCATGATGCCATGTGTCAGCTTGTTTCCTAGTGATCCGTGCCTCTTTTGAGGATGATCAGTAAGGGAGTTTTGTTAATCATGTCATGCTCTATCCATCCATGTCTTTGTTTGCACATGTGGAGTACTCTAGCTTGAGTCAATCGAGCTCTACTTTTGCTTCGTGGTAATTCTGGGCAGGTCGTCAACTTGTTTGCGATTTTGCCGATGCTATTGTTATTGATCCGTGCATGCTATTCCATTGTTCTTGCCATGTCTAGCTAGCATTTAGTGTCTTCTTTATGGATATATGCTTGCCTTGCCATGACTTGCATCATAGTGAGTGCATCGAGCTCGTTTACATGCCTTCATGAGTTAAATTCCAGCATGTCTCAGTTTTCACTAAGTCTGAAAACTGATTGTGCGTGAGCTATGTTCGTGTGCTTGTTAGTGTATTTTGTGATCCCTTTTGGCCCCAGGTCACTTTGAGACTTTTGGTAAGCTTGTTGAGTAACTCCATGCCATGTTATTACTTTTCATAATCAGGTCATGTATCATGTTGTTTTGCTGGTCCAAAGAGAGCTTCGTGATCTGAAATTTCAGACTAGTGTTAATTTCACTAAGTCTGAAATCTGTTTTGCATTTGCGTTTTTGCCATGCTTGTTTGAACCACATAATGGATGAATTTGGCCGTGGCTCAGTGCTAGTGTTTTGTCAAGCGTCTTGTGGGCATCCCTGTCATGTATTTTGTTGTCATGTTTCGTGGCTGTAGCATGTTCATTTCATTGCATTTAGATGCCTACTTGCTGTAAATCGCAGACCGGTGTCATTCTTAAAACACTTGCCATTTCCAAACCGTAACTCCGATTCCAATGATCTTTATATCATTTTCAAGCGATTTCATCCCCTCTTTCCAGTGGAACACTTGGTTTTCCAAGTTGAGGCCAGGTTCATGCATTTCCTGTCACATCTTGTATTTCGCATCTCGCATCGCATCCCGCATAGCATACCATCATTGCATCTTATTGTTTGAGTTTGCACGTGGTTGATTGTATCCTTGTTGCTTGTTTGTGTTGTTTGGATAGAGCCGGGAGACGAGTTCTCTAACGAGGAGCCCGTTGAGTTTGCTTTTGAGGATCCAGTCAACTCTGACAACTGTGCAGGCAAGATGATCATACCCTCGAAATCACTACTATCTTTGCTATGCTAGTTTGCTCGCTCTTTTGCTATGCCATTGCTACGATGCCTACCACTTGCTTGTCAGCCTCCCAACTGCCATGTTGAACCTCTAACCCACCATTGTCCTAGCAAACCATTGACTTGCTATGTTACCGCTTTGCTCAGCCCCTCTTATAGCGTTGTTAGTTGCAGGTGAAGATTGGAGCCGTTCCTTGTTGGAACATTTATTTACTTGTTGGGATATCATTATATTGCTATGTTATCTTAATGCATCTATACACTTGGTAAAGGGTGGAAGGCTCGGCCTCTCGCCTAGTGTTTTGTTCCACTCTTGCCGCCCTAGTTTCCGTCATATCGGTGTTATGTTCCCGGATTGTTGCGTCCCTTACGCGGTTGGGCTATAATGGGAACCCCTTGATAGTTCGCCTTGATTAAAGCTTTTCCAGCAATGCCCAACATTGGTTTTACCATTTGCCACCTAGCCTCTTTTTCCCTTGGGTTTCCGGAGCCCGAGGGTCATCTTATTTTAAACCCCCCACGGGCCAGTGCTCCTCTGAGTGTTGGTCCGAACTAGAGTCCTGTGCAGCACCCCCTCGGGGAAACTCGAGGTTTGGTTTTAGTTGTATGGAGAGCTCATTTGAGTGTGCCCTGAGAACGAGATATGTGTAGCTCCTATCGGGATTTTTCGGCACATTCGGGTGGTGTTGCTGGTCTTGTTTTAACCTGTCGAATCGTCTTGTTGTACCGAGATACCGAGTCTGGTCGGTGTGTCTTGGGTGGAGGTCTATTCCTTCGTTGACCGTGAGAGCTTGTTATGGGCTAAGTTGGGAACCCCCTGCAGGGATTGATCTTTCGAAAGCCGTGCCCGCGGTTATGGGCAGATGGGAATTTGTTAATGTCCGGTTGTAGATAACTTGA
Source organism: Triticum monococcum (assembly GCA_034509565.1). NCBI lineage: Eukaryota > Viridiplantae > Streptophyta > Magnoliopsida > Poales > Poaceae > Triticum > Triticum monococcum. The sequence continues at coordinate 581,947,773 of CM067843.1, forward strand.
ACCTTAATCAACTAAAATGAATCAACTGAGTGTGTTGCCGTGATGGCCTCTTCTCGGCGGAGTCCGGGAAGTGGACACGGTGTTGGAGTAATGTTTGCGCAGGTTGCTCTCTAGTTTCTCGCTCGTGCTTTGCCTCCTCTTCTCGCTCTCTTTTGCGAATAAGTTAGCCACCATATATGCTAGTCGCTTGCTGCAGCTCCACTCATACTTACCCCCATCCTACCTATTTAAGCTTAAATAGTCTTGATCGCGAGGGTGCGAGATTGCTGAGTCCCTGTGGCTTACGGATTACTATTACACCAGATGCAGGGACAGATGATACAGCTCCAGATGGCGTGCTTGAGCTCAAGTGGGAGTACGACGAGGATTCTCAGCGTTACTATGTGTCTTTTCCTGATGATCAGTAGTGGTGCCTAGTTGGGGTGATCGGGACCTATGTCGCTTGTTGGGTTGTCTTTTATTTTGGCGCCGTAGTCAGGCCATGAGTGTTTGGATGATGTATGTTATTTATGTACTTTGATGTGATGTGGCGAGTGTAAGCCAACTATTGTATCTCCCCTTTTATTATATATATTACATGGGATGTTGTGATGATTGCCTAACTTGCGACATTGCTTTCAATGCGGTTATGCCTCTAAGTCGTGCCTCGACACGTGGGAGATATAGCCGCATCGAGGGCATTACAAGTTGGTAATCAGAGCCTTCCCCGACCTTAGGAGCCCCCACTGATTGATCGTTTTTAGCAGCCGAGTTGTGTCTAGAAAAATGTTTTGAGTCATTTAGGAATTATATATCGGAGAGCTCAGGAATTCTTTTTTACTTCCCAGTCTCCTCATCGCTCTGGTAAGGCATCCTGACGTAGAGTTTTGACTCTTCTCTTCTCAAATTTCACGAAAAAAAATTTAGGATCACGCGAGTATCTTGGAATCGTTCCGATGGCTTATGATGAGAACACTGTCTTGGTGCCTCCTGTCAGGGGTTTAGTGGAAGTGTCCTGGGGAGTTGAGCTCTGAGGTGTTGTCATCATAATTTTATCGTTGCAATTCTGGAATACTTGAGATATGTTCGCCGACATCGAAAATCTCTTTTATGCAGTTCGTTGGTGAGATAACCTCGACGCCACCCAGTACTGGGGCGGGAGTACGGGAGTATCGCCATAACTTGTATAACGGATGCTTTTTGAAGGTTGAGGTAGATGGTTTCCGAAGGTTTCTTGGTTATGTGTTGAAGGATGGATACAGCTGGGTGTAGGATTTGCTAGTTTGGGTGAGATATTATGCTTCCCCTGTATCCCCAACACCTGATTGCATAACCGGAAAGTTTCGGGAGTTTCAAAGGTGGGAATTCAAGTAGCTCTTAGGATATCTTTTTCGACAGATGTATGATTTGAAATTGGGGTTTGACGTCTAGTGGTTCGCCTATTCACGGTCGATTTTACAGTGGTCTCGTTGCGTCTTAAAGAGTCCTTGGCTATGCTAACTCGGGGACGCTTCGTATGTCATGTGCACCGCCTTGTACATGATGGTGCTGTACGATCGAGCCCGTGTAGGTCCCACCATGAAAACTTCGGACAAAATCTCTATCATATGTTTGTTCCGGCTTATTTCACAAGCCAATCCTTGGTTTTATTTTGAGTTGTGGTATTCGAGTTGCTTCGAAGTCATATATTGATTCCATCCCTTGTTGATTTACCTCTTCTACCTAATTCTACGTGGCTTCGCAATTTAGGGATATGTGACCACTTCAAGAGAAGTGCATTCGTTCATTTTGTTCAGATGTGAAAACTTTATGTTGCAATTTTCATTCCATTGGTTTCAGCTTCAATATTTGTCTATCTATGTGCTAATGGTGGTCAATCTCTTCAGGATGGCTCCTCCAACGCGCACGACTCCGAATCCTGATCTGCCACCACCTCCACCTCCTCCGGAGGCTTGGCAAGCTGTGATGGCCGCAACCAATGCAAACACATAGTTGATCATGCAAATCCTCCAAGAGCGAAATCAAGGCAGTCAAGGGAATCAAGGCAACAATCAGAACCATTTTGCTACTCTGAACCAGTTCCTTGCAAATGGTCCAAAGACGTTCAGCAATTGTGTTGAGGCTTCCGATGCTGACGATTGGCTAGTGGACCTGGGCAAGCATTTTGAATGCAGCAACGTCAGGCCTGAAGATTTCATCAAGTTCACTTCTTTCCAGCTCAAAGATCAGGCTGCAGAGTGGTTCCAGCAGTACAAGGATTCCAGAGGTGGACGTTTGATCACTTGGGATGATTTTCGTCGAGATTTCCGAGCTCATCACATCCCTTAGAGTGTGACTGAAAGCAAACGTGAGGAATTCCGCAATCTGAAGCAAGGCTCTTTGTCTGTCTATGACTACAACAAGTTGTTCCAGAAGCTCGCCCGCTTTGCCAAGCAGGACGTACCTGATGAGAAGAGCATGATATACCAGTTCAGGGGTGGTCTCAGAGAAGAAATTCATCTCGCTCTTGTCCTCTTTGAGCCGTTGAGGTACGGTGAGTTCTACAACATGGCACTGAAGCAAGAGGCTGCTCAGTTGAGGTGTGATGCTTCCAGGAAGCGAGTCAGAGACACTACGCCTTCTTCCTCTACTCAAGTGGCCAAGCAGCAGAAGTATTGGCTTCCTCCTCCTCCGTTCCGTCAGCCGTATCAGCAGAAGGGAAAAGGTGGCAGTGGTTCTTCCCACCCACCCAACCCTTGTTTTCAGAACAAGACTTCGTCTCAAGCTCCAAGATCAAGTGCTCCGTACCACCGTCTGCTTTCAGAGGTCACGTGCAACAAGTGCCAACAGAAGGGTCACTATGCCAACAAGTGTTTCAACCAGAGGCGTCTTCCTCCTCCTCCTCCCGTGAGATCGGCAAGTACAGTAGTGGTCAAGCATAACCCCAAGTTCGCCAAGGTCAACTTGATGAACGCAGCTCAGGCAGAGGATTCGTCAGATGTGATCATGGGTAACCTTCCTGTTAAGAATATTCCTGCAAAAGTTCTTTTTGACACTGGTGCATCGCATTGCTTCATTTCCAAACCTTTTGCATCAAAGTATGACTGCGATTACCAGCATCTGCAAAATTCTTTACAAATTGTGTCACCGGGCAAGCAAATGACAGCTAATTTCTGTGTCCCGGATGTTACTATCACCTTGGGCGACTACAAGTTCCTTTCTTCCCCAATTGTCCTTGGCGATTCCGATATCGATCTTATTCTCGGGATGGACTGGCTCTCTAAGCACAAGGCTCGGCTTGATTGTGCAGCCAGGCAGATTCAACTGACTCATTCGTCTGAGGATGTCATTGTCTTTGCCGCTCGTGATGATACAATCCGGTTGTTTTCTCTCAATGAGAAGGGCGAATTGGATGCTATTTTGCATATTCCAGTCGTGTGTGAGTATCAAGACGTCTTCCCAGAAGAGCTCCCAGGAATGCCTCCGCACCGGCCCGTTGAATTTGTTATTGATCTTGAGCCCGGTATGGAACCTGTGTGCAAGCGCCTTACAAGCTCGGACCTGAAGAATTGAAGGAGTTGAAGAAACAACTCAATATTCAAGAAAGAATTGGTCTCATTCGGCCTAGTTCTTCTCCGTGGGGTTGTGGTGTTCTTTTTGTGAAGAAGGATGGAATGGACCGACTTTGTGTTGATTATCGTCCATTGAACAAGAAGACCATCAAGAACAAATACCCACTCCCCAACATCAATGAGCTATTCGAACAACTCAAGGGTGCCCAAGTATTCTCCAAGCTTGATCTCCGTATGGGTTATCATCAGATTCGAATCCGTGAGCAAGATATTCCCAAGACGGCTTTCAGGACAAGCTATGGGTCATATAAATACACTGTCATGTCTTTTGGCCTCGCCAATGCTCCTCCGACGTTCTCTCGCATGATGAACTTCATCTTCAACCCCTACACCAATGACTTCATGTTGGTCTATCGCGACGACATTCTGGTTTTCTCCAAGAACAAGGAAGATCATGCCAAGCACTTGCGTTTGGTTCTTGACAACCTCAGGGAACATCAGTTCTACGCCAAGTTCTCCAAGTGTGAATTTTGGCTCGATGAGGTTCTTTATCTTGGACATATCATCTCTGCCAAGGGTATTGCCGTGAATCCTGAGAAGGTGTCTGCAATTGTTAATTGGGAACCTCCTCGGAACGTGAAGCAACTTCGTAGCTTCCTCGGTCTCGCAAGCTACTGCCGAAGATTCGTTGAAAACTTTTCTAAGATCGCGAAGCCTCTCTCAAATCTTCTTTAGAAGCATGTCAAGTTCGTTTGGTCTCCGGAGTGTGATATTGCTTTCAACACTTTGAAAGAGAAATTGATCACTGCTCCAGTTCTGACTCCGCCTGATGAATCCAAGCTGTACGAGGTCTTTTGTGATGCCTCTCTCCAAGGTCTCGGTGCTGTACTGATGCAAGATAAGAAAGTTGTTGCTTATACCTCTCGCCAATTGAAGCCTAATGAGAAGAACTACCCCACTCATGATCTCGAGTTAGCGGCAGTTGTGCATGCTCTTTTGACTTGGAGACATCTTCTATTGGGAAGAAAAGTGGACATTTTCACTGATCACAAGAGTCTCAAGTACATCTTCACCCAGCCTAATCTCAACCTCAGGCAAACTCGTTGGGTCGAAATGATTCAAGAGTACAATCTGAGTATCGAGTATACTCCAGGCAAGGCCAATGTGATTGCTGACGCTTTGAGCAGGAAAGCATATTGCAACAGTCTGATTCTGAAGCCTTATCAACCCGAGCTTTGTGAAGCTTTCCGCAAACTTAATCTGCAAGTTGTTCCTCAAGGTTTCCTCGCCAACCTTCAAGTCTCTCCTACCTTGGAAGACCGGATTCGCCAAGCCCAGCTTCTTGATGCTATGGTGAAAAAGGTGAAGATTGGTATCGCAAAGAGTCAGTCCAAGTACAAGTGCTACCGCCTTGATGACAAGGACACTCTCTTCTTCGAGGATCGAATTGTGGTACCCAAAGGTGAACTTCGTAAAGTGATCATGAACGAGGCTCACAACTCTCTCCTCTCCATCCACCCTGGGAGCACGAAGATGTATCAGGATCTTAAGCAAACTTATTGGTGGACTAAAATGAAGCGCGAGATCGCTCAATTCGTGAATGAATGTGATGTCTGCAGAAGAGTGAAGGCAGAACACCAAAGGCCAGCAGGTTTCCTCCAACCTCTTGCCATTCCAGAATGGAAGTTTGACCACATTGAAATGGACTTCGTGACTGGGTTTCCAAAGTCCAAGCGTGGCAATGATGCTATATTCATTGTCATCGACAAGCTCACCAAAGTGGCTCACTTTCTGCCTATCAAAGAGTCGATCACTGCAGCTCAATTGGCGGAACTCTACACCTCTCGAATTGTCTCTCTACACGGTATTCCTCAAGTGATATCTTCAGACCGTGCCAGCATCTTTACCTCCAAGTTTTGGGATTCTTTTCAGAAGGCCATGGGCACCAACATCCGCTTCAGCACTGCTTTCCATCCTCAAAAAAGCGGTCAAGTTGAGCGTGTCAACCAGATTCTTGAAGATATGCTCAGGGCTTGTGTGATCTCCTTCGGCATGAAGTGGGAGGATTGTCTTCCTTATGCTGAATTCTCATACAACAACAGTTTTCAAGCAAGTTCGGGCAAGGCCCCATTTGAAATTCTGTATGGTAGGAAATGTCGTACCCCTCTCAACTGGTCTGAAACCGGTGAACGTCAGCTGGTGGGTAATGACTTAATCACAGAGGCAGAAGAAATGTGCAAGGTCATTCGTGATAACCTCAAAGCAGACCAATCCCGCCAGAAGAGCTACTATGATAGTAAGCACCGTGATTTGGCCTTCGAGATCGGAGATCATGTTTACCTCCGCGTCTCTCCTATGAAAGGGACTCGTTGCTTCGGTATCAAAGGGAAGCTTGCCCCTAGATACGTGGGACCTTTCAAGATTGTCAGCAAGAGAGGCGACCTCGCCTATCAACTCGAGCTTCCTTCAAACTTTGCAAATGTTCATGATGTGTTCCATGTCTCTCAGCTCCGAAAGTGCTTCAAGACGCCTGAACGCATCGTCAACTTCGAGGACATTGAGATCCAAGAAGATCTCTCCTATCGTGAGCACCCAGTTGCAATCCTTGAAGAGACTGAACGCAGGACTCGCAACAAGTCAATCAAATTTCTCAAAGTCAAGTGGTCACACCATTCCGACCGTGAAGCTACCTGGGAACGCGAGGATCACCTCCGTTCTGAGTACCCGGAGTTCTTTCAGTCCTAGATCTCGGGACGAGATCTTTTCATAGTGGTGGAGTGTTGTAACGCCCCAGATATAACTTTCCCAATTTGTACTCCAAATCTTGCCATTTCTGGCGTTAAGTTATATTTATTTCTCGGGTTCGGGTCTTTGTCTCCGTGTGTTGTTTTCGTTTTCATGCATCTCATATCATGTCATCATGTGCATTGCATTCGCATACGTGTTCATCTCATGCATTCGAGCATTTTCCCCGTTGTCCGTTTTGCCTTCCGGCGCTTCGTTCTCCTCCGGTGGTCAATTCTAGCTTTCTTTCGTGTGTGGGGATTAAACATTTCCGGATTGGACCGAGACTTGCCATGCGGCCTTGGTTTACTACCGGTAGACTGCTTGTCAAGTTTCATACCATTTGGACTTCGTTTGATACTCCAACGGTTAACCGAGGGACCGAAAAGGCCTCGTGTGTGTTGCAGCCCAACACCCCTCCATTTTGGCCCAAAACCCACCAAACTCTGCTCCATCACCTAGAGCGTTCGATCACGATCGCGTGGCCGAAACCCGCACCTCATTTGGACTCTCCTAGCTCCCTCTACCTATATATATGTGCTCCCCTCCCAAAAATTCGCGGTTCATTCTTCCCCTAACCCTAGATCCATCTTCGTCCGCCGCCGGCGGACAAAAACCGCCACCGACGGACATTGTCCGCCCGTCATCCCGCCGCCGCGCCCAGCCACTCCGGGGCTGCCACGTCACCACCCGCCGCCGCCACTCCCACCGCGGCCCGGGAGCCCGCATCCGGCCCCCGTGGCCCGGTGAGCGCCGTTGCCGCCCGGGTCTCGCCTCCCGCGCGGATCCGCCGCCTCCCCCGCCTCCGCCCGCCGCGCAGCCATCGCCGGCGACGGCGGCTCCGGCAAGCCGCACCGCTCCGCCTCGGCTTCCGCGTCCACGCCGCCGCCTCCCCGTCGACTCCGGCGTCCCGCGCCGCCCGCGTCACCGTCCACCACCGCGACGCCCCTCGCCGGCCTCATCTCCGGCACGAATGCCGGCGAGCTCCCCCGATTTCGGCGCCGGCCATCCTCGAAACCCGCGCTCGGTGAACAGTGCCTGATCTGGATCTAGATCTGGGAAATTCGAACGGTTGACTTTTTCTTCCCCAAACCCTAATTTCCGAGCATACTTTGACCTACCATATCTTTGCATCCGTAGCTCCGTTTTGGACATATAGTATATCAAAATGTTCGTATCAACATGTACATCATTTCATTCCATTGCATCATTTTTATTGGAGTTCATATTGATGCCCAAAATGCTGCTAGAAGGAGGCTTCGTGAGTTAATTGTCAGGTCTGCTAGTTCATCTTAGACTTTTGTCATTTTTGCCATGATTATTGTGTGCATGATATGCCTGTGAGTCCTTGATATGATTTGTTAAGCATTTTGTCTTCTTTCCAGAGGTGCAACCCATGCATTTTTAGGATGTGTGTGGTGACTTGTGCAAGCTTGCAAAGTGAGGCACTTGGTAGATCTGTTTTCAGGGACTTTCACTAAGTCTGGGATTATTTAGTTCATGATGCCATGTGTCTAGCTTGTTTCCTAGTTATCCGTGCGTCTTTTGAGGATGATCAGTAAGGGAGTTTTGTTAATCATGTCATGCTCTATCCATCCATGTCTTTGTTTGCACATGTGGAGTACTCTAGCTTGAGTCAATCGAGCTCTACTTTTGCTTCGTGGTAATTCTGGGCAAGTCGTCAACTTGTTTGCGATTTTGCCGATGCTATTGTTATTGATCCGTGCATGTTATGCCATTGTTCTTGCCATGTCTAGCTAGCATTTAGTGTCTTCTTTATGGATATATGCTTGCCTTGCCATGACTTGCATCGTAGTGAGTGCATCGAGCTCGTTTACATGCCTTCGTGAGTTAAATTCCAGCATGTCTCAGTTTTCACTAAGTCTGAAAACTGATTGTGCGTGAGCTATGTTCGTGTGCTTGTTAGTGTATTTTGTGATCCCTTTTGGCCCCAGGTCACTTTGGGACTTTTGATAAGCTTGTTGAGTAGCTCCATGCCATGTTCTTAATTTTCATAATCAGGTCATGTATCATGTTGTTTTGCTGCTCCGAAGAGAGCTTCGTGATCTGAAATTTCAGACTAGTGTTAATTTCACTAAGTCTGAAATCTGTTTTGCATTTACGTTTTTGCCATGCTTGTTTGAACCTCATAATGGATGAATTTGGCCGTGGCTCAGTGCTAGTGTTTTGTCAAGCGTCTTTTGGGCATCCCTGTCATGTATTTTGTTGTCATGTTTCGTGGCTGTAGCATGTTCATTTCATTGCATTTAGATGCTTACTTGCTGTAAATCGCAGACCGGTGTCATTCTTAAAACGCTTGCCATTTCCAAACCGTAACTCCGATTCCAATGATCTTTATATCGTTTTCAAGCGATTTCATCCCCTCTTTCCAGTGGCACACTTGGTTTTCCAAGTTGAAGCCAGGTTCATGCATTTCCTGTCACATCTTGTATTTCGCATCCCGCATCGCATCCCGCATAGCATACCATCATTGCATCTTATTGTTTGAGTTTGCACGTGGTTGATTGTATCCTTGTTGCTTGTTTGTGTTGTTTGGGTAGAGCCGGGAGACGAGTTCGCTAACGAGGAGCCCGTTGAGTTTGCTTTTGAGGATCCAGTCAACTCTGACAACTGTGCAGGCAAGATGATCATACCCTCGAAATCACTACTATCTTTGCTATGCTAGTTTGCTCGCCCTTTTGCTATGCCATTGCTACGATGCCTACCACTTGCTTGTCAGCCTCCCAACTGCCATGTTGAACCTCTAACCCACCATTGTCCTAGCAAACCATTGACTGGCTATGTTACCGCTTTGCTCAGCCCCTCTTATAGCGTTGTTAGTTGCAGGTGAAGATTGGAGCCGTTCCTTGTTGGAACATTTATTTACTTGTTGGGATATAATTATATTGCTATGTTATCTTAATGCATCTATACACTTGGTAAAGGGTGGAAGGCTCGGCCTCTCGCCTAGTGTTTTGTTCCACTCTTGCCGCCCTAGTTTCCGTCATATCGGTGTTATGTTCCCGGATTGTTGCGTCCCTTATGCGGTTGGGCTATAATGGGAACCCCTTGATAGTTCGCCTTGATTAAAGCTTTTCCAGCAATTCCCAACATTGGTTTTACCATTTGCCACCTAGCCTATTTTTCCCTTGGGTTTCCGGAGCCCGAGGGTCATCTTATTTTAAACCCCCCACGGGCCAGTGCTCCTCTGAGTGTTGGTCCGAACTAGAGTCCTGTGCAGCGCCCCCTCGGGAAAACTCGAGGTTTGGTTTTAGTTGTATGGAGAGCTCATTTGAGTGGGCCCTGAGAACGAGATATGTGTAGCTCCTATCGGGATTTGTCGGCACATTCGGACGGTGTTGCTGGTCTTGTTTTAACCTGTCGAATCGTCTTGTTGTACCGAGATACCGAGTCTGATCGGTGTGTCTTGGGTGGAGGTCTATTCCTTCATTGACCGTGAGAGCTTGTTATGGGCTAAGTTGGGAACCCCCTGCAGGGATTGATCTTTCGAAAGCCGTGCCCGCGGTTATGGGCAGATGGGAATTTGTTAATGTCCGGTTGTAGATAACTTGAACCTTAATCAACTAAAATGAATCAACTGAGTGTGTTGCCCTGATGGCCTCTTCTCAACGGAGTCCGGGAAGTGGACACTGTGTTGGAGTAATGTTTGCGCAGGTTGCTCTCTAGTTTCTCGCTCGTGCTTTGCCTCCTCTTCTCGCTCTCTTTTGCGAATAAGTTAGCCACCATATATGCTAGTCGCTTGCTGCAGCTCCACTCATACTTACCCCCATCCTACCTATTTAAGCTTAAATAGTCTTGATCGCGAGGGTGCGAGATTGCTGAGTCCCTGTGGCTCACAGATTACAATTACACCAGATGCAGGGACAGATGATACAGCTCCAGATGGCGCGCTTGAGCTCAAGTGGGAGTACGACGAGGATTCTCAGCGTTACTATGTGTCTTTTCCTGATGGTCAGTAGTGGTGCCCAGTTGGGGAGATCGGGACCTATGTCGCTTGTTGGGTTGTCTTTTATTTTGGCGTCGTAGTCGGGCCATGAGTGTTTGGATGATGTATGTTATTTATGTACTTTGATGTGACATGGCGAGTGTAAGCCAACTATTGTATCTCCCCTTTTATTATATATATTACATGGGATGTTGTGATGATTGCCTAACTTGCGACATTGCTTTCAATGCGGTGTTGCCTCTAAGTCATGCCTCGACACGTGGGAGATATAGCCGCATCGAGGGCATTACAGTTGGGGAGACTATCATTTGAAGCACAAGAGCAAGGAATTCATCATCAACACACCATTTGTTACTTCTTGGAGAGTGGTGTCTCCTAGATTGGCTAGGTGTCACTTGGGAGCCTCCGACAAGATTGTGGAGTTGAACCAAGGAGTTTGTAAGGGGAAGGAGATTGCCTACTTCGTGAAGATCTACCGCTAGTGAGGCAAGTCCTTCGTGGGCGATGGCCATGGTGGAATAGACAAGGTTGCTTCTTCATGGACCCTTCGTGGGTGGAGCCCTCCGTGGACTCGCGCAACCGTTACCCTTCGTGGGTTGAAGTCTCCATCAACGTGGATGTAGGATAGCACCACCTATCCGAACCACGGGAAAAACATCCGTGTCTCCAATAGCGTTTGAACTCTCCAAACCCTTCCCTTTATATTCTTGCGAGTTGCATGCTTTACTTTCCGATGCCAATACACTCTTTGCATGCTTGCTTGAATTGTGTAATGATTGCTTGACTTGTCCTAAGATAGCTAAAAACTGCCAAGAACTAAAATTGGGAAAAGGTTAAGTTTTTATTTGGTCAAGTAGTCTAATCACCCCCCCCTCTAGACATACTTTCGATCCTACAAGTGGTATCAGAGCTTTGGTCTCCATTTGCCTTGATCTCCATAGCTTTTGGTGGTCATAGCCTTGGTTTCACAACCTAGGAGAGTATGGCATCTAGCGAGGGAAACTATCACCGTAGAGGTCCTTACTTTGATGGTACTAATTTTGCTAGTTGGAAGCATAAAATGAAAATGCATATTCTTGGACATAACCCCGCCGTATGGGCTATTGTTTGCGTTGGCTTGCAAGGTGAGTTCTTCGATGGGAGGGAACCAAACCGTGAAGCTACCGCGGATGAGTTGAAGATGTTGCAATACAATGCTCAAGCTTGTGATATTCTCTTCAATGGATTGTGCCCCGGAGAATTCAACAAAATCAGCCGCCTTGAGAATGCAAAGGAAATTTGGGACACCTTGATTGATGTGCACGAAGGTACCGACTCCGTCAAGGAATCCAAGTTGGATGTGCTCCAAAGTCAACTTGACAAGTTCAAGATGAAGGATGGTGAAGGTGTCGCCAAAATGTACTCTAGGCTTGCTCTCATCACAAATGAGATTGCCGGCTTAGGAAGTGAAGAGATGACCGATAGATTCATCATCAAGAAGATCCTAAGAGCCTTGGATGGGAAATATGACACCGTGTGCACATTGATTCAAATAATGCCCAATTACAAAGATCTCAAGCCAACGGAAGTGATTGGAAGGATTGTTGCTCATGAGATGTCACTCAAGGATAAAGAGGAACTTCACAACAAATCAAGTGGTGCCTACAAAGCCTCATGTGAAGTCCCCGCATCATCAAGTGAAAAGCAAACCTTCAATGAAGAATTGAGCTTAATGGTGAAGAACTTCAACAAGTTCTACAAGAGTAGAAGCAAAGATAGAAGCTTCAAGTCAAGGTCCTACAATGACAATAGATCTTCTAGTCGAGAGCGAAACTGCTACAATTGTGGAAGACCCGGACACTATTCCAATGAGTGTATGGCTCCCTACAAGAGAAGAGAAGATTCTCCAAAAAGAAGAAGCAAAGAATCACCACCGAGAGAGAGAAGGAGTAGAGATGATCGTTATGAATGGAGATACTCACGGAGAAGTAAGGATTCGGAAAGGAAGGAAAAATTATCAAGGAGCTACACAAAATGAAGACATCAAGCTCATGTTGGTGAATGGTATCCGGCTCCGACTCCGACAGCCACTCCGAGAGAAATTATCACTCCGACTCCGAAGATACTCAAGATGAAGGTGTTGCCGGTCTAGCACTTGTGTCAACCAACTCCTACGACATATTTGACTCACCAAATGAAGGAATTGGAAGATGCTTCATGGTCAAAGGACCTAAGGTAACACACCCCGAGTACGTTGATTTTAATAGTGATGAAGATGACTTGTTAGGTGATGATGACTTGCTTGTTGACAACTCTAGTGATGAGTACTATGATAAAACATCAATTAATCATGCTAAAACGAATGACAATGATAAGGAGAAGATGGATGCTCTAACTAAAGAACTAAACACTCTTAAGTTAGCTCATGAAACTATCTTCGAAGATCATCGAGAACTTTTAAGAGCTCATGAGAAATTACGCTTTGAAAAGCTCAATCTTGAGCAAGAGAATGAGTTCTTAAAGGCAATCAATGATGATCTCCGCAAGAAAAGTTCTTCTTACATTGCCAAGCGTTTACTATTATCCACTTACATGCCTCAAGTCAAGTCTAGTAACAAGAACAAGAAAGATTCTTCCTCTAGTAGTAACAATGATCATGCTAAATCCAATATTGTTGCTTCTAGTAGTTCTCTTGATTCCACTAATGATTCTCTTAGCCAAGTTACACTTGAGCAAGAAAATAGCTTATTGAAGGGAATCATAGAGAAAGGAGTGTACAAGAGCCTTGCCGGGAGTAAGTGAAAGTGCAACTATCCCTAGGTGGTTTTGGTAATTCATAACAACATATAGCTCATTGAGCTAATGCTATTCCAAGATGATTATTTCAGGAAAGCTCAATGATTGGCATGGCATGGATGTGAAAGTGGAACCCTCAAAATACTAAGGACAAAGAATTGGCTCAAGCTCAAAAGTTCAAGACTCTTCATTTTATATTTTAGTGATCCAAGATCACATTGAGTCGTTAGGAAAAGCCAATACTATCAAGGAGGGATGAGGTGTTGCTTAATGAGCCTCTTGCTTTATGTGCTTAGTGATATGCTCCAAAATCCTCAACCACCTTTCCATATCCACAAATGACCTAAACCCTAAGCCAAACTCGGTCATACCGATTCTGTCAATCCGGCGCCACCGAGTTTCACTTGTCATTTGCCACTGCCAAACCCTAGCAATTCGGTCCTACCGATAAGGATCTCGGTCACACCGAGATGGGGTTGCAAACTCTCTGTTTCCCTTTCGTAACTTTTCGGTCTCACCGAAAGAGCGAATCGGTCCCACCGAGAATGCAATGCAAACTCTCTGTTTCCTTCTTGTAACTTTTCGGTCTCACCGAAAGAGCAAGTCGGTCCCACCGAATTTGCCTGACCAACTCTCTGGTTAGCTAATTGCCGAACTCGGTCTCACCGAGTTTGTGTGATCGGTCTCACCGAGATTATGTTATGCCCAAACCCTAACCGAATCGGTCCTACCGAGTTGCATCTCAGTCCCACCGAAATTCCTAACGGTCACTAGGTTTACTATTTCGGTCAGACCGAGTTTTCTGATTCGGTCCCACCGAGATTGGTAGATTGTGTGTAACGGTTGGATTTTGTGTGGAGGCTATAAATACCCCTCCACCTCCTCTTCATTCGAAGAGAGAGCCATCAGAACACATACACCATTCCTACTCATATGTTCTGAGAAAGAACCACCTACTCATGTGTTGAGACCAAGATATTCCATTCCTACCATATGAATCTTGATCTCTAGCCTTCCCCAAGTTGCTTTCCACTCAAATCTTCTTTCCATCAGATCCAAATCCTATGAGAGAGAGTTGAGTGTTGGGGAGACTATCATTTGAAGCACAAGAGCAAGGAGTTCATCATCAACACACCATTTGTTACTTCTTGGAGAGTGGTGTCTCCTAGATTGGCTAGGTGTTACTTGGGATCCTCCGACAAGATTGTGGAGTTGAACCAAGGAGTTTGTAAGGGCAAGGAGATCGCCTACTTCGTGAAGATCTACCGCTAGTGAGGCAAGTCCTTCGTGGGCGATGGCCATGGTGGAATAGACAAGGTTGCTTCTTCGTGGACCCTTCGTGGGTGGAGCCCTCCGTGGACTCGCGCAACCGTTACCCTCCGTGGGTTGAAGTCTCCATCAACGTGGATGTAGGATAGCACCACATATCCGAACCACGGGAAAACATCCGTGTCTCCAATTGCGTTTGAATCCTCCAAACCCTTCCCTTTACATTCTTGCAAGTTGCATGCTTTACTTTCCGCAGCCAATAAACTCTTTGCATGCTTGCTTGAATTGTGTGATGATTGCTTGACTTGCTCTAAGATAGCTAAAATCTGCCAAGAACTAAAATTGGGAAAAGACTAAGTTTTTAGTTGGTCAAGTAGTCTAATCACCCCCCCCCCTCTAGACATACTTTCGATCCTACAAGTGGTATCAGAGCTTTGGTCTCCATTTGCCTTGATCTCCATAGCTTTTGGTGGTCATAGCCTTGGTTTCACAACCTAGGAGAGTATGGCGTCTAGCGAGGGAAATTATCACCGTAGAGGTCCTTACTTTGATGGCACTAATTTTGCTAGTTGGAAGCATAAAATGAAAATGCATATTCTTGGACATAACCCCGCCGTATGGGCTATTGTTTGTGTTGGTTTGCAAGGTGAGTTCTTTGATGGGAGAGAACCAAAGCGTGAAGCTACCGTGGATGAGTTGAAGATGTTGCAATACAATGCTCAAGCTTGTGATATTCTCTTCAACGGATTGTGCCCCGAAGAATTCAACAAAGTCAGCCGCCTTGAGAATGCAAAGGAAATTTGGGATACTTTGATTGATATGCACGAGGTACCGACTCTGTCAAGGAATCCAAGTTGGATGTGCTCCAAAGTCAACTTGACAAGTTCAAGATGGAGGATGGTGAAGGTGTCGCTGAAATGTACTCTAGGCTTGCTCTCATCACAAATGAGATTGCCGGCTTAGGAAGTGAAGAGATGACCGATAGATTCATCATCAAGAAGATCCTAAGAGCCTTGGATGGGAAATATGATACCGTGTGCACATTAATCCAAATGATGCCCAACTACAAAGATCTCAAGCCAACGGAAGTAATTGGAAGGATTGTTGCTCATGAGATGTCACTCAAGAATAAAGAGGAACTTCACAATAAATCAAGTGGTGCCTACAAAGCGTCATGTGAAGTCCCCACATCATCAAGTGAGAAACAAAACTTCAATGAAGAATTGAGCTTAATGGTGAAGAACTTCAACAAGTTCTACAAGAGTAGAAACAAAGATAGAAGCTTCAAGTCAAGGTCCTACAATGACAAAAGATCTTCTAGTCGAGAGCGAAACTGCTATAATTGTGGAAGACCCGGACACTATTCCAATGAGTGTACGGCTCCCTACAAGAGAAGAGAAGATTCTCCAAAAAGAAGAAGCAAAGAATCTCCACCAAGAGAGAGAAGGAGTAGAGATGATCGTTATGAACGAAGATACTCACGGAGAAGCAAGGATTCAGAAAGGAAGGAAAAATCATCAAGGAGCTATACAAAATGAAGACATCAAGCTCATGTTGGTGAATGGGTATCCGGCTCCGACTCCGACAGCCACTCCGAGAGAAGTTATCACTCCGATTCCGAAGATACTCAAGATGAAGGTGTTGCCGGTCTAGCACTTGTGTCAACCAACTCCTACGACATATTTGACTCACCAAATGAAGGAATTGGAAGATGCTTCATGGCCAAAGGTCCTAAGGTAACACACCCCGAGTATGTTGACTTTAATAGTGATGAAGATGACTTGTTAGGTGACGATGATTTGCTTGTTGACAACTCTAGTGAAGAATATTATGGTGAAATATCAATTAATCATGCTAAAACGAATGACAATGATAAGGAGAAGATTAAGGCTCTAACTAAAGAACTAAACACTCTTAAGTTAGCCCATGAAACTATCTTCAAAGATCATCAAGAACTTTTAAGAGCTCATGAGAAACTATGCTTTGAAAAGCTTAATCTTGAGCAAGAGCATGAGTTCTTAAAAGCAATCAATGATGATCTCCGCAAGAAAAGTTCTTCTCACATTGCCAAGCGTTTACTTTTATCCACCTACATGCCTCAAGTCAATACTAGTAACAAGAATAAGAAAGATTCTTCCTCTAGTAGTAACAATGATCATGCTAAATCCAATATTGTTGCTTCTAGTAGTTCTCTTGATTCCACTAATGATTCTCTTAGCCAAGTTACACTTGATCAAGAAAATAGCTTATTGAAGGGAATTATAGAGAAAGGTGTTTACAAGAGCCTTGCCGGAAGTAAGCAATTCGAGGAAATTGTGCGCAAGCAAGGAATGCACCGGAAGAATCAAGGTGTTGGTTTTGAACGAAAGTTCAATGCCAATGGAGTTGAATGGGAAGAAGGTCAATACCCCAAGACAAAGTTTATTCCTCAACAAGAGAAGTATGATACTTCCTTCAAGGGAACACAAGCTCAAGATGATCTTCCACCACAAGACTACAAGCAAAAAGGCAAGGACAAGCTTCAAGAGGAGATTGATGCATTTGAAGAAGCTCCTAAGACCTTAGTCAAGTGGATTCCCAAGACTACTTCAAGTTCCACTACATCAAGTACGACTACAACTCCAAGGATTCCCATCAAGATGGTGTGGATCCAAAAGAAGAAGAACTAGAGAGTTCTTGAGGGTGACTCTGCCTACATACTTCACTCTTATCATTTTGGCAAGAACAAGTGCAATCAACTTCCACATCTTGCACTAGTTCAAGGATTCACAAACCCTCTTGTTGGTAAGACAAGGGACAAGGTAACCTAAAGTTTTCATGGACATCATCTTGTGTGTGCATCACTCTATGTCTATGGATATCCTTGTTTGTTACTTGTGGGACTAACCCATGTAGGTATTGAAAGTGCAATTCACTCAAATGGATAGCTCCAAGTGATCTACATCAACATTGAGCATCCACATCTTCAACATCTACATGAAGTCATCATCGACAAAACCCAAGGTTAGTTCATCCCTCTTAGGGGGGGATATCACATCTAGGGGGAGCTTTACTCTAAGACTTGAGCTAAAGCAACTCTAAAGATGTGAATACAACAATGCTTTATGTAAAAGTGGTAACCCCACTTGAGCTTAAACGATGAGTATGACCTATGATCAAGTGTTCTCACTTGACTCCTAAGTCAATATACTCATATATAGATGACCTAGTCATCGCAAATTGCTTGATAGATGCTAGAATTGGTTGTGCATGCTTTGCCACATATTTCATTTGCCATCTTATTGTGTGAGCATGTTGGTTGCATATTTTACTCATTCGAGGACATCCACTTGTTGTTTTGATTGTTTGGCTTTCTTCTTTTGCCAAGTGGATGGACAAGAATGCCTAAGAACCTCCTCTAGCTATCTATGCTTTTCTCGTCTCAAACTCTATTCATGCTGCATCACAAAACTTGATCAAGTCAGATTCGAACCACTCTGTGTGAGGAGCGCTCGGAGTCCCCGATTCGTCATAGACTTAAACTTCCAAAACCTCTTTATGAATCTCGGTTTGCCCGATACTCCATTTTCGGTCCTACCAAGTTCATTAAGTTGATCTAGGTTTTCGATCTCGGTGCAACCAATTTGAACTTTTCGGTCACACCGAGTTGCAATAACTGCACACAGTTTTGCATCTCGGTGCCACCGAGTTGTTCCACTCGGTCACACCGACAGGGTCGGGCTATATATAGTGACGGGCAAAATTTTGGAAATTTCTCCGAAACCTCTTCACCCGCGTGATAGCCTACTCTGCCTTCATGGTCTCCGGATCGTCTTCTCGCCGCCAGCAGCCTCCAGTCGCTGGTCTCCGCCGCCGTCAACGGAATTCTGCCCCGCCGTTGCCGCCGTAGCGAGTCTCCGCCGAACTAGGGTATGGACTCGATCTTTGTGCTATTCTCCACTCCGATTCCTAGCACATTGTGATCATCATGATTCTTGCCACGATTGAAACACTCCTATCCAGTCAATGAACTCGTAGATTAGGTTTAATTCGAAAATTTTAGGGTTAGGTTTCCGCCGAAACCATCTCGGACCCACCGAGTTGAAAAACTCGGTCCCACCGATCTGGCTTTTGCCATTGCACAAGTAAAACTCGGTCTGACCGAGAATAACTTATCGGTGCGACCGATTTTGGAATTCTGTGAAACCCTAGCAGTCTCGCTGCCACCGAACTATGACTTGCTCTGACCGAGTTCACCAGTTCTGGTGCCAAAACTGCTTCGGTGTCACCGCGTTTGAAAATCGGTAGATCCGAGATGCTTTCTGTGGAAAACTAAAACTAAGTTTTTGAATTAATCTTTTGCAAAAATCTCTGCTTTTTGTGATGCTCATCCACTCTATCTTATCCATAATCTATTCACAGGGTCAGCAGTCAGTTTGCAACATGTCTGATCAAAGTGACAGCCAGAATGTGTTTGAGTAGCAAGTTGTGATGAGTGAGGGCACTAGCCCCTCAAGTTCTTCTGATGATGGCAGCAGGAGCACCCCCCAGCAATCTGCCTAAGGCTGCCACACGTCAAAGGAAGAAGAGAACGTCTGATTCTGAGGATGAAGACTATGTGGCAGAGGAAGAGGCCACATCAAAGAGAGCTGAACCAGCTCAAGGCACAAAGCCAGGGCTGGAAATCAAAAGGCCAGCAGGCAGGCAGCCCATGTCAAAGGCTAGAGCTTCAACTGTGAAGCCTGCTCCCATTGAGCCCGTTGCTGCTGAGGGCAAGAAAAGAAAAGAGAGGGTGAAGAAGACTATAGCCAGAGTGCTTGGGAAGGCCTCCATCATGGTAGATGAGGAGGAAGAAGAAGGAGAGGTTGCTGCACTAGCACCCAAGGCAGCCAAACTCATGGGAGATGCTATAAGGTCAGGAACAGCTCCATCCAAGCCCAAGGAAGCACCTAAGGCTGCATCTAAGCCTAAGAGTGCACCAAAGAGAAACACACAAAGCCCCAGCTGCGGAAAAGAACAAGGCCCCAGTGCCTGAAGCTATCGAAGAAGAGGAAGAGAGTGTCCCTAGGAAGCTCAAGCCCAAGATCCCAGACCACAACAATGCTCATCCTGTGGCTGAGGATATGAAGCTCATGAGAGATTCAGGGCTGAGGAAATGGAGAGAAGCAGATCCGTATGCTTCTAGGAGAAGGACTGCCGTGGATTACAGATTTCATACTAAGGAGCAGCAAGATTTCTATGAGACTGTTTTGCTTGACAAGAAGCCAGTCGTTTGTGACATGAGATGGGTCGACTGGACCTACATCAAGGACAATGAAGAGTACTACCCCGGTGTATTTGATAGCTTTAGTGCGTGTGGAGTTGCAGACTTTGTTGGGCAGAAGCTCACAAAGTGGAACGAGGAGCTAATCATGCAATTCTACTCCACAGCACACTTTTATCCGGATGGCAGGATCACATGGATGTCAGAGGGTACAAGGTACCAATCCACTGTTGAAGAATGGGCAAAGTTGATCAATGCCCCAGAGGAGCAAGATGATGACTTGGACATTTATGCCAAGAAAAAGATGGATCACAACTCCATGTCCAACATGTACAAGGAGATCCCGAATGAAGCGCTCGACACGTTCAAGTTTGGCTCAGTGCACTATCTGCTCTCAGGATTGCCTACGATCAACTGGATCCTTAGGCACACCCTTCTGCCCAAATCTGGAGATCACAAGATGATCAGAGGTCACGCGATCAACTTGCTTCATGTCTTTGACGTGCCTTAGAAATTCAAGGTCATGAGTCTCGTTGTGGAAACAATCAAGAGGACAGCTGCAAACCAGAAGAGGAGTTGTGGGTATGCCCCACAGATTCAGGAGCTCATCAACTCCAAGATGGGCACGCGCGTGTATTTATTGGATAAGGAACACCTGCCCATCCGTCCAGATTTCGAGGATAACCAAGTGGTTATGACTGAGAATGAACCCTCATCTGCCCATGCACAAGCTCAGAAGGAGAAGGCGAAGAAGGAGAAAGCTGCCAGGATGCCTACTCAAGCGGAGGCATCTGATTACTTCTTGAAGACCGAACAAGAGCAGCTCGGTTACCTGATAGCGTCCACCCTGCGAATTGAGCAGAGTATAGCTACCCTGACTCAAAACCAGGCGAGCCTAGAGAGGATCATGGAACATAGGTTCTATGACCTAGACATCAAAGTGACTGAGATACAGACTGCCGTGGAGCAGCTCCAGGACGACATGAACGAGAGAATAGGCAGAACCACAACTGATGTTTTTGCCAGGGTGCCACGAGGTCCGAGGTCGTCTGCACTGCCAGTTGCTGACACTAGAGCTACAACATCTGCACCAGCTACAGCCTCTGTTCCACCAGCTCCAGCATCCACCACAGCCTCAACTCCTACCACATCTACTGAAGGCTTCGTCCTTGGCGTGCTCCGGACTCCACCACCACCTGAAGATCAAGCTTGAGCGTCGACTTAGCACTGTGCATTTTCTAGGAACTTTTTGGTAACTTGTTGCCAAAGGGGGAGAAAATGTATAGATCATAGGCTTCGAGAGAGAGTGTTGCTTTTATTCTCTCTTGTTTTTATTTGGTGGTTTTTCGAACTTTGTTTGCTTGCGTGTGCGATACTATGTCATTATTCGTGAGACATCGATGATCAAGTGTTTGATCATAAGCTACACTTAATGGTTGCTTAATGCTTGCTAAATGTTATCATTCTATCTATTGTCTATGATCATTCACTATTCTTGGTGATGACTGCATGTATTTCAATCTTATCATTTTTTTGAGTGCTCCACCAAGATGTATGTGACATGGAAGAGTAACCCATGATTCTAACTCCTTGTGCATTTGCAGTCCAAAGCAAATTTTAAAATATGCACAAATTTAGGGGGAGCTCCTGCTTATCACATAATTCTCAAAGCGACGATGTATTTCATGATTATTATTATTTGTCGAAGCTTTGATCTATATGTTGTCATCAATTACCAAAAAGGGGGAGATTGAAAGTGCAACTATCCCTGGGTGGTTTTGGTAATTCATAACAACATATAGCTCATTGAGCTAATGCTATTCCAAGATGATTATTTCAGGAAAGCTCAATGATTGGCATGGCATGGATGTGAAAGTGGAACCCTCAAAATACTAAGGACAAAGAATTGGCTCAAGCTCAAAAGTTCAAGACTCTTCATTTTATATTTTAGTGATCCAAGATCACATTGAGTCGTTAGGAAAAGCCAATACTATCAAGGAGGGATGAGGTGTTGCTTAATGAGCCTCTTGCTTTATGTGCTTAGTGATATGCTCCAAAATCCTCAACCACCTTTCCATATCCACAAATGACCTAAACCCTAAGCCAAACTCGGTCATACCGATTCTATCAATCCGGCGCCACCGAGTTTCACTTGTCATTTGCCACTGTCAAACCCTAGCAATTCGGTCCTACCGATAAGGATCTCGGTCACACCGAGATGGGGTTGCAAACTCTCTATTTCCCTTTCGTAACTTTTCGGTCTCACCGAAAGAGCAAATCGGTCCCACCGAGAATGCAATGCAAACTCTCTGTTTCCTTCTTGTAACTTTTCGGTCTCACCGAAAGAGCAAGTCGGTCCCATCGAGTTTGCCTGACCAACTCTCTGGTTAGCTAATTGCCGAACTCGGTCTCACCGAGTTTGTGCGATCGGTCTCACCGAGATTACGTTATGCCCAAACCCTAACCGAATCGGTCCTACCGAGTTGCATCTCAGTCCCACCGAAATTCCTAACGGTCACTAGGTTTACTATTTCGGTCAGACCGAGTTTTCTGATTCGGTCCCACCGAGATTGGTAGATTGTGTGTAACGGTTGGATTTTGTGTGGAGGCTATAAATACCCCTCCACCTCCTCTTCATTCGAAGAGAGAGCCATCAGAACACATACACCATTCCTACTCATATGTTCTGAGAAAGAACCACCTACTCATGTGTTGAGACCAAGATATTCCATTCCTACCATATGAATCTTGATCTCTAGCCTTCCCCAAGTTGCTTTCCACTCAAATCTTCTTTCCATCATAACCAAATCCTATGAGAGAGAGTTGAGTGTTGGGGAGACTATAATTTGAAGCACAAGAGCAAGGAGTTCATCATCAACACACCATTTGTTACTTCTTGGAGAGTGGTGTCTCCTAGATTGGCTAGGTGTTACTTGGGAGCCTCCGACAAGATTGTGGAGTTGAACCAAGGAGTTTGTAAGGGCAAGGAGATCGCCTACTTCGTGAAGATCTACCGCTAGTGAGGCAAGTCCTTCGTGGGCGATGGCCATGGTGGAATAGACAAGGTTGCTTCTTCGTGGACCCTTCGTGGGTGGAGCCCTCCGTGGACTCGCGCAACCGTTACCCTCCGTGGGTTGAAGTCTCCATCAACGTGGATGTAGGATAGCACCACATATCCGAACCACGGGAAAACATCCGTGTCTCCAATTGCATTTGAATCCTCCAAATCCTTCCCTTTACATTCTTGCAAGTTGCATGCTTTACTTTCCGCTGCCAATAAACTCTTTGCATGCTTGCTTGAATTGTGTGATGATTGCTTGACTTGCTCTAAGATAGCTAAAATCTGCCAAGAACTAAAATTGGGAAAAGACTAAGTTTTTAGTTGGTCAAGTAGTCTAATCACCCCCCCCCCTCTAGACATACTTTCGATCCTACAGTAAGCAATTCGAGGAAATTGTGCGCAAGCAAGGAATGCACCGGAAGAATCAAGGTGTTGGTTTTGAATGAAAGTTCAATGCCAATGGAGTTGAATGGGAAGAAGATCAATACCCCAAGACAAAGTTTGTTCCTCAACAAGAGAAGTATGACACTTCTTTCAAGGGGACACAAGCTCAAGATGATCTTCCACCACAAGACTACAAGCAAAAAGGCAAGGACAAGCTTCAAGAGGAGATTGATGCATTTGAAGAAGCTCCTAAGAACTTAGTCAAGTGGATTCCCAAGACCACGTCAAGTTCCACTTCATCAAGTATGACTACAACTCCAAGGATTCCCATCAAGATGGTGTGGATCCAAAAGAAGAAGAACTAGAGAGTTCTTGAGGGTGACTCCACCAACATATTTCATTCTCATCATTTTGGCAAGAACAAGTGCAATCAACTTCCACATCATGCACTAGTTCAAGGAGTCACAAACCCTCTAGAGATCACAAGATGATCAGAGGTCACGCGATCAATTTGCTTCATGTTTTTGACGTGCCCCAAAAATTCAAAGTCATGAGTCTCACAGTGGAAACAATCAAGAGGACAGCGGCAGACCAGAAGAGGAGCTGTGGATATGCCCCACAGATTCAGGAGCTCATCAACTCCAAGATGGGCACGGGCATATACCTCTTGGATAAGGAACATCTGCCCATCCGTCCAGATTTCAAGGATAACCAAGTGGTCATGACTGAGAATGAGCCATCATCTGTCCATGCACAAGCTCAGAAGGAGAAAGCAAAGAAGGAGAAAGTTGCCAGGATGCCTACTCAAGCGGAGGCATCTGATTACTTCCTGAAAATCAAACAAGAGCAGCTTGGTTACCTGATTGCGTCCACCCTGCATATTGAGCAAGGACTTGCCACCCTGACTCAGAACCAGGCAAGCCTAGAGAGGATCATGGAACAGAGGTTCTATGACATGGACATCAAGGTGACAGAGATACAGACCGCCGTGGAGCAGCTTCAGGAGGACATGAATGAGAGGAGAGGCAGGACCACGACTGATGCTTTTGCGAGGGTGCCACGAGGTCCGAGGTCGTCTGCATTGCCAGTTGTTGACACCAGAGCCACAATGTCTGCGCCAGCCACAGCCTCAGTTCCACCAGCTCCAGCATCCACTTCAGCCTCGACTCCGACCACGTCTACCGAAGGCTTCGTCCTTGGAGTGCTCCGGACTCCACCACCACCTGAAGATCAAGCCTGAGCATCGACTTAGCACTATGCATTTTTTAGGAACTTTTTGGTAACTTGTTGCCAAAGGGGGAGAAAATGTATAGATCATAGGCTTCGAGAGAGTGTGTTGCTTTTATTCTCTCTTGTTTTTATTTGGTGGTTTTTCGAACTTTGTTTGCTTGTGTGTGAGATACTACGTCCTTATGTTTGTGAGACATCGATGATCATGTGTTTGATCATAAGCTACACTTAATGTTTGCTTAATGCTTGCTTAAATATTATCATTCTATCTATCGTTTGTGATCATTCACTATTCTTGGTGATGAGTGCATGTATTTCAATCTTATCATTTTTTAGCGCTCCACCAAGATGTATGTGACATGGAAGAGTAACCCATGATTCTAACTCCTTGTGCATTTGCAGTCCAAAGCAAATTTTAAATATGCACAAATTTAGGGGGAGCTCTTATTTGTCACATACTTCTCAAAGCGACAATATATTTCATGCTTATTATCATTTGTCGAAGCTTTGATCTATATGTTGTCATCAATTACCAAAAAGGGGGAGATTGAAAGTGCAACTATCCCTAGGTGGTTTTGGTAATTTATAACAACATATAGCTCATTGAGCTAATGCTATTTCAAGATGATTATTTCAAGAAAGCTCAATGATTGGCATGGCATGGATGTGAAAGTGGAACCCTCAAAATGCTAAGGACAAAGAATTGGCTCAAGCTCAAAAGTTCAAGACTCTTCATTTTATGTCTTAGTGATCCAAGATCACATTGAGTCTTTAGGAAAAGCCAATACTATCAAGGAGGGATGAGGTGTTGCTTAATGAGCCTCTTGCTTTATGTGCTTAATGATATGCTCCAAAATCCTCAGCTACTTTCCCATATCCACAAATGACCTAAACCCTAAGCCAAACTCGGTCATACCGATTCTTTCATTCCGGTGCCACCGAGTTTCACTTGTCATTTGCCACTGCCAAACCCTAGCAATTCGGTCCTACCGATAAGGATCTCGGTCTCACCGAGATGGGCTTGCAAACTCTCTGTTTCCCTTTCGTAACTTTTCGGTCTCACCGAAAGAGCGAATCGGTCCCACCGAGAATGCAAGGTAAACTCTGTGTTTCCTTCTTGTAACTTTTCGGTCTCACCGAAAGAGCAAGTCGGTTCCATTGAGTTTGCCTGACCAACTCTCTGGTTAGCTTATTGCCAAACTCGGTCTCACCGAGTTTGTGCAATCGGTCTCACCGAGATTACGTTATGCCCAAACCCTAACCGAATCGGTCCTACCGAGTTGCATGTCAGTCCCACCGAAATTCCTAACGGTCACTAGGTTTACCATTTCGGTCCAACCGAGTTTTCTGATTCGGTCCCACCAAGATTGGTAAATTGTGTGTAACTGTTAGATTTTGTGTGGAGGCTATAAATACCCCTCCACCTCCTCTTCACCCAAGGAGAGAGCCATCAGAACACATACATCATTCCAACTCATATGTTCTGAGAGAGAACCACCTGCTCATGTGTTGAGACCAAGATATTCCATTCAAACCATATGAATCTTGATCTCTAGCCTTTCCCAAGTTGCTTTCCACTCAAATCTTCTTTCCACCAGATTCAAATCATATGAGAGAGAGTTGAGTGTTGGGGAGACTATCATTTGAAGCACAAGAGCAAGGAGTTCATCATCAACACACCATTTGTTACTTCTTGGAGAGTGGTGTCTCCTAGATTGGCTAGGTGTCACTTGGGAGCTTCCGACAAGATTGTGGAGTTGAACCAAGGAGTTTGTAAGGGCAAGGAGATCGCCTACTTCGTGAAGATCTACCGCTAGTGAGGCAAGTCCTTCGTGGGCGATGGCCATGGTGGAATAGACAAGGTTGCTTCTTCGTGGACCCTTCGTGGGTGGAGCCCTCCGTGGACTCGCTTAACCGTTACCCTTCGTGGGTTGAAGTCTCCATCAACATGGATGTAGGATAGCACCACCTATCCGAACCACGGGAAAAACATCTGTGTCTCCAATAGCGTTTGAACTCTCCAAACCCTTCCCTTTATATTCTTGCAAGTTGCATGCTTTACTTTCCGCTGCCAATACACTCTTTGCATGCTTGCTTGAATTGTGTAATGATTGCTTGACTTGTCCTAAGATAGCTAAAAACTGCCAAGAACTAAAATTGGGAAAAGTTTAAGTTTTTATTTGGTCAAGTAGTCTAATCACCCCCCTCTAGACATACTTTCCATCCTACACCCCCAAGTGCGAGGGTCGCTCACCACTCGGTAGGATTTTCAAATACTTAGGCGAGTACTGGACTGCAGCTAAGCCCCCGAGTGGGAGGGTCGCTCACCACTTGGTAGGATTTTCAAATACTTAGGCGAGTACTGGACTGCAGCTAAGCCTCCGAGTGGGAGGGTCGTTCACCACTCGGTAGGATTTTCAAATACTTAGGCGAGTACTGGACTGCAGCTAAGCCCCCGAGTGGGAGAGTTGCTCTCCACTCGGTAGGATTTTTCAAACTTAGGCGAGTACCGGACTGCAGCTAAGCCCCCGAGTGGGACGGTCGCTCACCACTCGGTAGGATTTTCAAATACTTAGGCGAGTACTGGACTGCAGCTAAGCCCCCGAGTGGGAGGGTCGCTCTCCACTTGGTAGGATTTTTCAAATACTTAGGCGAGTACTGGACTGCAGCTAAGCCCCCGAGTGGGAGGGTCGCTCTCCACTCGGTAGGATTTTTCAAATACTTAGGCGAGTACTGGACTGCAGCTAAGCCCCCGAGTGGGAGGGTCGCTCTCCACTCGGTAGGATTTTCAAATACTTAGGCGAGTACTGGACTGCAGCTAAGCCCCCGAGTGGGAGGGTCGCTCTCCACTCGGTAGGATTTTTCAAATACTTAGGCGAGTACTGGACTGCAGCTAAGCCCCTGAGTGGGAGGGTCGCTCTCCACTCGGTAGGATTTTCAAATACTTAGGCGAGTACCGGACTGCAGCTAAGCCCTCGAGTGGGAGGCTGGCTCACCACTCGGTAGGATTTTCAAATACTTAGGCGAGTACTGGACTGTAGCTAAGCCTCTGAGTGGGAGGCTGGCTCACCACTCGGTAGGATTTTCAAATACTTAGGCGAGTACTGGACTGCAGCTAAGCCTCCGAGTGGGAGGGTCGCTCACCACTCGGTAGGATTTTCAAATACTTAGGCGAAACGGGTTCGCAGCTAAGCCCCCGAGTGGGAGGTTGGCTAGCCACTCGGTAGGATTTTCAAATACATAGGCGAGTATTGGGCTGCAGCTAAGCCTCCGAGTGGGAGGGTCGCTCACCACTCAGTAGGATTTTCAAATACTTCGGCGAAACGGGTTCGCAGCTAAGCCCCTGAGTGGGAGGCTGGCTCAACACTCGGTAGGAAATTATTTTTACAAACCTAGGTGAAACGGATTCGCAGCTAAGCCACCCCCTGGGGGATTTCTTCCGCAAACAAAAACAACAACAATCACTAGGAAAATTATAATGCTCTTGTCTTTGATAAATAAACTAGAGGAGTTTTTCTTATTACATCTCATCCGATTGAGAATTCAAGTATAAAAGGGGCGGAGCAGCTCTGCATTCTAGGCTCGTGGCTCATCAATCTGGTGATCGACATTATAAAGGTGATACGCTCCATTGTGGAGGACTCTGGTGACTATGAAGGGACCTTCCCAAGTAGGAGTGAGTTTGTGTGGTTTCTGTTGATCCACTCGGAGGACCAAGTCTCCTTCTTGGAAGGCTCGACTCTTCACATTTCTGGAATGGAATCGACGCAAGTCTTGCTGATAGATGGTCGATCGGATCATGGCCATTTCTCTTTCTTCTTCTAGGAGGTCGACTACGTCCTGCCGGGCTTGTTCCACTTCATCTTCAGAGTAGAGCTCGACTCGGGGTGCGTTGTGAAGCAGGTCACTCGGCAAAACTGCTTCGGCTCCGTAGACCAGAAAGAATGGGGTTCTCTCGGTCAATCGGTTCGGGGTTGTCCTCAATCCCCAAAGAACTGATGGAAGCTCGTCGACCCATGTGCTTGCTGCGTGCTTGAGATCGCGCATCAATCGAGGTTTCAGTCCTTTGAGAATTAAGCCGTTTGCTCTTTCCGCTTGTCCATTCGACTAGGGGGGCGACCAAAGCGTAGTCAACTCATGTGCCCTAAGAGGCGCAAAAGGCTCTGAATTTGTCGGAATTGAAGTCTGACCCATTGTCAGTGATGATGCTGTGCGGAACTCCATATCTGAATATCAACTCTCTGATGAAACTGATAGCAGTGCAAGCATCAAGATTCTTGATAGGCTTAGCTTCAATCCATTTGGTGAACTTGTGGACTGCTACTAGCACATGAGTGAAGCCGCTCCTGCCCGTTCTCAGTGGTCCAACCATGTCCAGTCCCCAAACGGCGAAGGGCCAGACGAGTGGAATGGTTTTCAGGGCTAACACGGGCTTGTGCGACATATTGGAGTAAAACTGACATCCTTCACACTTGTCGACTATCTCTTTCACCATTTCATTTGCTCTTGGCCAGTAGAATCCCGCTCGGTATGCTTTAGCCACAATGGTCCGAGAGGACGCATGATGACCACAGGTCCTCGAGCGGATATCATCAAGGATCATCTGACCTTCTTCTGGTGTTATACACTTCTGACTGACTCTAGTCGCGCTTTCTCGATACAGCTGTCCCTTTATGACTGTAAAGGCCTTGGATCGATGGACGATCTGTCGAGCCTCTTCTTCGTCCTCTGGGAGTTCTTTCCTTAGGATGTACGCGGTGTACGGTATTGTCCAGTCGGGAGTGATGACCAAGACTTCCATGATCAGGTCGACCACAGCTGGAACTTCAACTTCAGTCGAATCCGTGGCACTTTTTGGCTGCGGGGCTTCTTCAGTGAAGGGATCCTCCTGAACTGATGGTGTGTGGATGTGTTCCAAAAACACATTGCTAGGAATGGCTTCTATTTTGGAACCTATTTTTGCCAAATCATCAGCTGCTTGATTTTTCAGTCGGGGTATGTGATGAAGTTCTAACCCCTTGAATTTCTTCTCCAGCTTTCTCACTGCATTGCAATAACTAGTCATGGCTGGACTTCTGACGTCCCACTCCTTCATCACCTGATTAACCACCAAATCTGAGTCGCCATAGACCATGAGGCGACGGACGCCGAGTGAAATGGCCATGCGCAACCCATATAAAAGTGCTTCATATTCTGCCTCGTTATTGGAGGAATCAAAGTGGATTTGAAGAACATATCTGAGCTTATCTCCTCGGGGGGAGACCAATACCACCCCGGCACCAGAACCATTCAGCATTTTGGAACCGTCGAAGAACATGGTCCAATGCTCCGAGTGAACCTGAGTCGGCAGTTGCTGCTCAATCCACACGGCGATGAAATCTGCTATTGCCTGGGACTTGATAGCTTTCTTTGCCTCAAACTTGATGTCTAGAGGAAGGAGTTCAATCGCCCATTTTGCCACTCGACCAGTTGCATCTCTGTTATGCAGGATCTCTGACAATGGAGCGTCGCTGACGACTGTAATGGAATGATCAGAGAAGTAGTGAGCAACCTTCTTTGTGGTCATATAAATCCCATATACAAGCTTTTGATAATGAGGATATCTTTGCTTCGACGGGGTCAAAACTTCAGAAATATAATACACTGGCGCTAAACTTTCAAGGCTTTTCCTTCTTCTTCCCGCTCGACCGTAAGTACCATACTGATGACTTGTCCCGTGGCTGCGATGTAAAGCAGCAAAGGCTCTTTGCTGATTGGGGCAGCAAGCACCGGCTGGGTGGAGAGCAGAGCTTTGAGCTCTGCAAATGCTGCATCAGCTTCAGGAGTCCACTCGAACTTGTCGGACTTCTTCATCAGTCGGTAAAGAGGCAATGCCTTTTCACCGAGACGAGAGATGAATCGACTTAAAGCGGCCAAGCAACCAGTAAGCTTCTGGACGTCGTGCACTCGCACAGGACTTTTCATTCGGAGTATAGTACCGACTTTTTCTGGATTGGCGTTGATTCTCCGTTCGGAAATGAGAAAACCGAGTAGCTTTTCGCCAGGAACTCCGAATGTGCACTTTGATGGATTAAGCTTGATATCATACCTCCTGAGGTTGGCAAAGGTTTCAGCAAGGTCAGTCAGCAGGTCGGAACCCTTCCGTGACTTGACCATAATATCATCCATGTATGCTTCCACATTCTGACTGAATTGAGTAAGCAAACACTTCTGAATCATCCTCATGAATGTGGCTCCGACATTCTTGAGGCCGAACGGCATGGTAACATAACAGAAGCACTCGAATGGAGTAATGAAAGCTGTTTTGATCTCGTCAGGTCCATACAGATGGATCCGATGGTACCCGGAATAGGCGTCTAAAAAAGACAGTCGCTCACATCCCGCAGTCGAGTCGACTATCTGGTCGATGCGGCGGAGAGGAAAATGATCTTTCGGGCAGGCCCGATTGATATGTTTAAAGTCAATGCACGTGCGAAGTGACTTGTCCTTCTTCGGGACCATGACAATGTTGGCGAGCCACTCGGAGTGGTAGATCTCTCGGATGAACTCTGCTGCTAAGAGCCAAGCCACCTCCTCACCAATAGCCTTTCTCTTCTGGACGGCGGACCGTCGGAGATGTTCTTTGACAGGTTTTACTTTTGAGTCGACTCATAGGCGGTGCTCAGCCAGCCCCCTGGGAACACCTGGCATGTCAGAAGGCTTCCATGCAAAATGTCCCAGTTCTCACGGAGGAATTGGATGAACGCTTCTTCCTATTTGGAGTCGAGTGTTGTTGAGATATGAGTCGGAGCAGCACTGGGATCGGTCGGGTGAATGTGAGCCGGCTTCGTTTTGCCAGACGACTGAAAAGCTGATTCTGTAGCGGGCTTCTTGGCTCGCAACAAATCACTCAGGTCTGCAGTCTTCTGGTATTCCTGCAGCTCCACCACTGCCATCTGAGCATCAGCGATCTTTGAACCTTTCTGAAAACACTCTTCTGCTTTCTTCCGATTGCCCGTAACAGTGATCACACCTTTGGGACCAGGCATCTTCAATTTGAGATACACATAACATGGTCGAGCCATGAAGCGTGCATAAGCCGGCCTGCCCAAAATAGCGTGATAAGCACTCTGGAAATCTACAACTTCGAACGTCAAATTTTCTTTACGGTAATTCCTGGAATCACCGAAAACCACATCAAGAGCAATCTGGCCGAGTGACTCAGCCTTCTTTCCAGGAATGACTCCATGGAAACTCATGTTGCTGGTACTAAGTCTGGACATCGGAATGCCCATCCCTTTCAACGTCTCGGCATACAGTATGTTCAAACCACTGCCACCATCCATCAACACTTTGGTCAGCTGAGTGCCTTCAACAACTGGGTCGACCACCAAAGCTTGCCTCCCAGGGGTGGCAATGTGCGTTGGGTGATCGGACTGGTCGAATGTGATGGCAGTCTGAGACCACTTCAGATAACTGGGTATTGCCGGAGCAACCATATTCACCTCACAGTTGATAACTTACAATCTACTTTTGCTTTCAACATCAGCAAAAATCATCAGGGTGGAATTGACCTGGGGGTATCCATCATCACTGTCTTCCTTGTCCTCAACTTTGTCCGACTCCTTTTCCTTATCTTTGGGCTGCTTGCCCTGGAACTGCTGGATCAAGAGCCGACACTGTCGAGTGGTATGTTTCGGGTAAATGAACTTACCCTCTTCATCTTTCTTGGTGTGGATGTGACATGGCAAATCCAACACATCATTTCCGTCTTGGTCTTTAACTTTCTTGGGGTTCCAAGATCCTTTGGGTTTCCCCTTAAACTTTCCTTGAGTTACAGCCAAGGCTTCCCCAGGAGCAGCTGGCTCGGCTTTCCGCTTCTGTTTCCGATTGGAATTCCCTCCTCCGGTTTCTTGAGCGGCTGACTTGAGCTTGCCACTCCTGAGTCGATCCTCATCTTCACCATTAGCGTACTTGGTGGCAATCTCCATCATCCGATTCAGAGACATATCTCCGATTCGACTGAATTTCAGATTCAGTTCTCTGTACTTGACGCCTTCTTTGAAGGCACAGACTGCTTGGTGGTCAGGCACATTCTCTACCGTGTGATGTAACGTGATCCATCTCTGGATGTAATCCCTCAAAGTTTCATTCGGCTTCTGCACACAAGACTGCAGTTCCGTCAGCCCTGCCGGTCGCTTCATGTTCCTTCAAATGTGGTGACAAACACTCGGGCGAGATCTTCCCAAGTGTAAATGCTGCTGGGTGCTAACTGATTCAGCCACGCTCTGGCCGAGCCCTCCAACGTGAGAGGCAGGTGCTTCATGGCCACTTCATCATTGCCACCGTCAATCTGGACGG
Organism: Triticum monococcum; assembly: GCA_034509565.1. NCBI lineage: Eukaryota > Viridiplantae > Streptophyta > Magnoliopsida > Poales > Poaceae > Triticum > Triticum monococcum. The sequence continues at coordinate 581,980,355 of CM067843.1, forward strand.
CCACTCGGTAGTATTCAAGCCAAGTATCGGGCTTGGACTCACCAGAGAACTTACCAACTCCAGTCGCCAACCTGAAGTTGGGAGGAATCACAGCGGCCCTGATGGCTCTGCTAAAGCACTGTGGCCCCGAAACATGTACTCTGCTGCTGGTAGGTGCATCTCTGTCGTGACCTTCTCAGTGAGCTCTGTTCCTGTCAACCAAACCTTGAACGAGAATGGATCTCGCATCAAAGCCTGGTTCCCTGGGGTCGACTGGAATCCTTCGCCCAACACTATGAGGGCGCCTGTCATCCTGTTGTCGAGGCACATACGACCCGCTCCTCGAGGGAGGGGTGGGCACTCGACGTCGATCGTCACGATCGAATCGGTGATCATACTGCTCACGGTTCCCGTACTAATTACGCCGGTCCCCACGTCCCTCACGCCTCGGGGGCGATCTTGGGCTATGAGCCGACTAGACTGTGTCTGCAGCAATGGATCTGCTATGAATCCTGTTCCGCGACTGAGAAACAGCGGAGTTCTGGTCTCCTGCTGCCCGGAGTAACGCTCTGATCTGCAACAAGCCTCTGTCGGCCTCCGACTGGGAAGGCTGAATCAACTCTGCTATACGGGTTGCAGCTGCTAAATTCTGAATCGGAGTTCGATATACCTGCGGGGGCGGAAAGAGCTGACGTCGACTGGATTCTGGAACCCATTGTCGCGCACGCTCGTCGAGTGCTCGCTGGAGGTTCTCCAGTCGAGTGCGCTCAGCCAAGTTTGCCAGGCGCGCGTCCTCCAAGGCACGAGCCTCGGGGGTTTCTCCAACGATAGGAGTGTAGTGCATCCATGTTCCGGCGACGAAGTTCTTCTCTCTGCAGTGACGTGAGAGGCTCGGGGAGATATTCCTCATGGGGACGTGACGGGTCGCCTCCACCCGCGCCTCCGTCGGTGCGGGGAAAACCGGGAGGACTGGACGGTCCATCGACCATCAGAACCTTCGCTGCCGGATCACTGCTGTCCCACTCGGATGCGGTCTCTGCGGAGCTAGTCGACGGGTCGAACAGGCCGTAGAGGGATTCGTCGGGTTCGATCGCCGCGACTTGAGGGGTGGTCGACTGGCATGCCACCGCCTGTCTCACCCACCGCTGAAGTCTCGACCGACCGGAGTGCTTGCGCCGGCGGGAAACAGGGAGGAAGGACAACACAGGAACCGGCCAATAATGGGTCGACGGTTGCCGCAAGAGGACGCCGCGGACGCACGCGCGAAAGTGCATTGCCCCGCGGACAGGGAGTGCGTCCACGTCGAGCGGAGCCTCCTGAAGCCAAGCAGAGTCATCGGCGATGAACGTGAGCGCGCCGAGACGGATCTCGCAGCCCTCCACCAAAACTCCGCCAGAAACCATGGTGATTTGGATCGGAAAAGATCGCAACTCCTCCAACAAATCGCTAAAACACCTGCCCCAAGGTGGGCGCCAACTGTCGTGGTTCTAAGTCTGACAGTAATGTAGGGGGGTAGGTATGTAGAGGCAAGGTCTTAGCTATGGAGTAGTTGTAAGAACACGAGGTTTACGAGTTCAGGCCCTTCTCGGAGGAAGTAATAGCCCTACGTCTCGGAGCCCGGAGGCGGTCGACTGGATTATGCATGTATGAATTACAGAGGTGCGAACCCTTTAGACTGAGGAGGGGGTGGCTTATATAGAGTTCGCCGGACCCCTCTGGCCCTCAGTTGTGCAGGGTTTTAAATACATTAAGGTCAGGCGTTACTGGTAACGCCCCTAATAAAGTGCTATGATGACCATAAAAGCTACTTAATAATCGACCGTTAGCGTGCGGAGTGCCTTTAGGTCTCCTGGCCGTCGAGTGGTTGGGTCTTGGTCGAGTGATTGCTTCTTGGTCGAGTGTCTTCGAGTCTGTCGAGTGGAACACCTCCAAGTCGATTGAAAGGTGATTTCTTCTAGAGATGTCCTTGGGTAGGGCAGTTGGGATAGGTCCATGACCCTACCCTAGGTACATAGCTTCATCAGCGCCCGCTAACCCGCATCAGCCCCCTGGGCGAATGACACGCGGGGCCAGCCCCCATAATGTTTAAAAAAGAAGAAGAATTTAAAATTATTAATAAATAAAAATATTAAGTAATTAATTAACTTAATTAATTATGTTTAATTAACCATTTTAATCATGTTAGTCAACCTGTTAACTACGTAATTAGTCTAACTAAAATTGTTAGTTAACTAGGCAGTATGACACGTGGGCCCCACCCCCTGTTGACCAGTCAAACTTTGACTGGTCAACTGGGACCCCCCTGGACCCACATGTCACCCTCTAGTACACCTTAGTGTACACAAATCTGGGTGCACATAGCATTTTAACTTTTAATTTCGAATTAATACTGATTCTAGAATATTGTTAAAACTTTAGAAATTCGTAGAAAATAAACCGTAACTCGGATGGAAAAACTTTGTACAGGAAAGTTGCTCAGAACGACAAGACAAATCCGGATACACAACTCGTTCGTCCTCCACGCCTCCCTAACATAGTGAACACGCAACTTTCCCCCTCCGGTTCATCCGTCCGAAAACACGAAACACCGGGAATACTTTCCCGGATGTTTCCCCCTTCGCCAGTATCGCCTAGTATTGTGTTAGGTCACCCCTGGCACCGCGTTTTGCCTTATTATATTTTGTGATGCTTTATTTGCCCCGTATTTACTGTTTCTCCCCCATCTTCTTCTCCGGTAAACCCCGAGACCGACGTTGATGCGACTGAGTAGGACTACATCCCCGACAACCCCTCCTTGCTAGAGAAACCAGGCAAGCAAACCCCCCTTGAGCATTTCGATATCGCCCATTTCTTTCCCTCTCATGCTTGCATTAGAACTGCTACTGCTTTATGTATGATCCTACTCTGATGCATAGCCTGTTTTTGTTACCTGCTTTCATACCTTACCTGCTTATCCTAAAATGCTTAGTATAGGTTGGTTAGAGACCCCACCTTGTCCCAGTTGCCTCGCTTTATGTTCGATGACTCGATCAACATGATCGACGTCCAGGCCCCGACACCGCACATCACCCCCCTACTTGTACGACTCTGCAGAGTTACCATCGAGTGCCGAGGGTGGAACTTCTTACATCACTCCTGATGGAACCTCTGTAGTGTAGCTATACGGTCGAGGTCATCGAGGGTGATTTCCTCCTTAACCACTTCCATTACGGCTCTGCTGTGCAACCCCTCAAGTGTGAACCTCGAGGGTGAATCCTCTTACGTTCACCTTGATGATAACATCGAGTAGAATTCACCGGGGGTGATTCCTCGGGTTTTCCCCTTGGTTTTAGACACATGGTTACTATGGTTATTATGACTTTACCATGAACCATGTTACTAAAGACGGGTCGGCCCTGAGGGGTACCCGCGAGCTTAATAGTGGGTGATGTGGAGACGGGTTGACCTGAAGGATGCCCGCGAGATACTTATGAGGCGTGGCCGGGCATTCCTAGCCCTTGCTGCAAGTACGCGAGACGGGGCAACATGGTCACATCTTTCGTGAGTCTCTGCTTGTTACCGCGTGCTCCTAATCCACTATGATTTGGATATTTGATCTGAGGGGCCTCTGGCCTGATAGCACTAACCATCACATGGGCATAGTGTGGGCGTTCTGCGTCGTATACATCAGCCGAAGCTTAATCGACGTCAGCGACTGAGCGGCGCGCGCCGGGTTGGACTGTGTAAGCACCTGCCTTTTTGAAGGAGGTAGCTAGGTCTGCTCACCGGCCGCCCACGCAACGTGCAGGAGTTCCCGGGGCGATGGCCCATGACCCCTGGGGGCATAGGTTTAGTCCGGCGTGCTGGCCTCTCTATTAAGCCTAGGTCGGGTTGCAGGGTATTGTTTGGCCGAGGTCGGGCATGACCCAGGGAAGTGTGTCCGGCCGGAATTAATCAAGCATGGTGGGTAAGTTGGTGCGCCCCTGCAGGGAAGAAAATATCTATCGATAGCCTGTCCTACGGTAACGGACACTTGGAGTTGTATCCCGATCGATACAACTAGAACTGGATACCTGAGATGAGAAATGGATTGTGAATGAGAAATGGATAGTATGGCTCTAGGATTGCTTTCTCGCAGGGAGTCGAGAAAAGATCTCTGGCCGAGGTTGATAACACTACCACTACATTACATTATGTTGATATGTACTCTTCTATATGCTTGAAGATGCTAGTCTTCGATAGGCTAGGCTTTCCCCTTCTCTTCTGGCATTCTGCAGTTTAGTCCACAGATACAACCCATTCATTTGATACAGATGCATACTTAGTTTAGATCTGATGTAAGTCTTGCGAGTACTTTGGATGAGTACTCACGGCTGCTTTGCTACCTCTTTTCCCCCATACCTGTTTGTTGCGACCAGATGACGGATCCCAGGAGCCAGACGACACCACTGATGACTACTGCTACCCCGAGAGTGCCTACTACTACGTGACGGTCGCTGACGACTTGGAGTAGTTAGGAGGCTCCCACGCAGGAGGCCTTGCCTTTTCGATCGATGTTGCTTTTGTGCTAGCCTTCTTAAGGCAAACTTGTCTAACTTATGTCTGTACTCAGATAATGTTGCTTCCGTTGACTCTTGTGTATTCGAGCTTATGTATTCGAGCCCTCGAGGCCCCTGGCTTGTAATATAAAGCTTGTATTATTTTATTTGTGTCTAGAGTTGTGTTGTGATATCTTCCCGTGAGCCCCTGATCTTGATCGTACACATTTGCGTGTATGATTAGTGTATGGTCGAATCGGGGGTGTCACACTGGTGGTGGTGATGATGATGATGATGATGATGATGACGACAATGATGATGATGTTGACGTCCCCTTGTGCTTGGTGGTGAAGATGGTGATCTCCTCATTTGCCAATCTGTCCTCTGGATCGCTTCGGAATATAGGGTTCCGTCTTCTGGACGAGTTTCTGGTGTATGTTCTCCTCTGATCCCCGATCAGATTTCACGGGATGGAAGTAGTGGACGAGGCGGCGACGTTGGCACCTCATACGACCACCGCCCATACGAGCGGCCGCGCTCGTATGGAACATCGTCTTTTGCTTTGGAGGCGCCATAGGGACCGCTCCTTTGATCCCTTTGAGTCATTCTTTTATGGTAGTTGATTATCACATTAAATACATGATTTCACTATCATTTCCTGGGATTTTTTTATAAAATATTATTTGCTCCAAAAGGCGTTACCTGTGGAATACCGACAAAAAGAAGTACATGAACGCAATAAAATTCCACAAAGCCTACCATGTAGGCGCAAAATAATTATCAAAACCATCACATAAATTGGACTCATCATCTGGCCGCAACCTGACTAATATGGCCCACCTATTTGGCACGATCGAGGATGGCTGCCAGCGCATCCGCTACAACGTTAAATAACAAGTCGGATAATGGATCCCCTTCCCTCTCATTTCTAAAGAAGGATCCAACTTCTCTATTGATTTCACCATCATTTGTCCACCTCAGACTAACAACATCATCCAACTGGTTCACATGGAATCAAACCCTTTCTTATAAAGAACCTATCTAAGCTGGTGGTATGCTTTGTCAAAATCTAAGTCTAAGATAAACACCTCCGCTCTGGAGCATCTAATCTCATGCAACACGACCACACCGTCCAGGATACATGCACCCCGGTCCCCGGATGAAGGCCGTTTGGTTATGATGAATTACTTTATGTGCCACCGGGTTCAGTCTAGTGGCGAACCCTTTTGCCAATAGACAGAAACTCACATTTATCAAGGTTCTTGGCCGATATTGATGAATACTATCGCCCAACTCACCTTTGATAGTAAAGCCAACACCCCACAGTTTAGACGCTTACTGTCAATTAAACCACCAGTGAAATCGTCAACTAAATCGAAAACATTACTCCCCCACAACTCCTCGAATTTTCTCATAGAAAGTCACGGGAAACCCATCTAGACAAGGAACCATACCTGTTTGCATTTCCTTAAGGTTATTCGTGATCTCGCAAAGAGAAAACACCTACTTCGGAAACAAAAATATCCACATTAATAGCGAGGGCAAACCTCCTAAATAGAACATCGCGTCTTCCATAACTTTCTGCAATGATCATTAACATGTTTTCTAACAGGCTTAAAAAGATACCCAAAGAGAAAAATGAGAATGATTGTTCATGAATTAACTCTTGTATCAAACTCATGACATATGCCTATTTGGTGTCTCCCATGCGAACTCAAAGCCTCTGTTTTTCTTTCTTAAATGATTAAAACCCAAAGTTTATGTTGTAGAGATATGCTTCCGCAAAATCAATATGGGTGCCAGAGTCGATATGAGCAACCAATATCTTGTTTGATTGCAGATCCTTAGAAGCTTCGTCAGCATTATAATCAGCGTCCATTCTTGCCTGCTGTCCCTTGAAGAAAATTCCCGTTGATGTGCTCTTGTGCACACATCAGCCCCCTTTTTTTTCTTTTTTTTTTTTGAGATGCACACATCAGCCCCTAATAATGCTAAAAATCATCATTCATTGGTTTGCATACGCCCGCCACACAAGAGCGTCATCGTTGTATTCATATTGGCTGGTGAATGGCAATCATAAGTCCAATAATGGCGAACCAATAATTTAGTCCACGTAAGAGGTAAAAGTGGCCTCGTCACGTACAAATTACGAGCACCCTGCAAAACTCGAAACTGTACAGCCGTTATGCGTTGGCAAGCTAGCGTTGGCTTGAAAAGAGCTCGTCTAGCTAGACACGAAAAGAGGATCCACGATAGTTATCCACGTGATGCAAACTCACGTTTGCGTTGCGTGGCGTGACTCAACTGATCTGGCCAAAACTGGAGGTGGCCAGCTCGGCCAGCTTAGTACGATGTCGATGCCTCCCCAAATTGGAAATGGGATAAGGGAGTTCTTGTTCCTCCCCCACAGCTCGCCTCCCGGGTCGCACGCACGTGCGGCTCCGGAGACCCCCCAAACCATAGGTCCAGCCCACCTTCAGAGCATTTTCAATAACATGTGTATATTTCGATGTCTATATATTTATATAGACAATGGTCTAAAAAGATTCCCTCATATACACATCCAGTTTTGCATCAGAATGTCTATATACGGGGACCATGACAGGTGGGCCATCGCTAGGAAGAGGAAGAAATCATGACTGCAGCTGAGTTTAGACAACGCCTTCACATTGTCCAGGCATGGACATTGTCGAGGCCAATTTAGAGGATGTGTATATTTAAACGATCATATAGACAAGCTGTTGGACGCCTGTTTTGAGCTCACGTCGTGGAAAACGAGTATAGACATCCATATAGACAAGCTATTGGAGATGCTCTCAGATCCACTCCCCCGGCCGCTGCCGCCGCCGGCGCCGGCGGTGGCGGCCACGCCTGGCCGACGAAGGTGGCGGGCGCTGGCTGAGCCCCATCGACGGCCCCGCTTCGCGCGGAGAGGGACGTCCCCAAGGCAGCCATGGTAGTTGGGTGGCCGGCGGCGCGATTTGCGGCGTCGGTCGCCGGAGCACGACGGGGAATGGGACGCGGCGGTGAATCTTGGTCTGGCGAGGTGCGCGGCAGGGTGGAGGTCGAGGGTGGTGCGCGGGCACTGCTCGTGGGGGCGGCAAGTGCGCAGCCATGGAGGCGGCGACGTCATGGAGGCCCTGCCGGGAAGGGCCCTGGCGGGCAGCAGGCGGCCGACTACCTCCGTGTGAGGGGCGTTCGATGCTGCCTCGGGAGAGCTGGCGCGGGGGTGTGCTCGGAGGTGCGGGTCAGATCGGATCTGGTGGCAGTCTTGGTGTGGGTGAAGGCCGACGCGGTGGATCTGGCCCTTGCACGGCATGGCTGGTCGCAGTTTGCTCCTTGTCCGTGATGTTGGTGGTGGTCTGGGTCGCGTTCTCTCGGCAGTGCAGGTGGGGGAGGTCCATTGCTACGCAGCTTCAACGGTAGATTGCTGCGGTGACGGCTGTGTGAGGGACCTTGGACAGTGCTGCCGAAATCTTGGGGGAGTGGAGATGTGCGTCATTACGGATGAAAATCATGTTCGGTTTTGGCCGGGCCGGTGGCGATGACATCTGTGGGTGTCGTTCCCCTTTCTGGAGGCGTCGCCGAGTGTGTCGCCATTTCCCTCGCTTGCTTGGTGTTGGCAGTTGTCTCCCGGGGAAAGCCTTGATTATGTGCTGGATCGGTACGATGGCGGCGTCTTCGACGTCGTTTCTCTGTTGGGAGCATCGTGCCAGGAGACATGGAGTTTCTATGTTGCGCTCCTCCGGTATTCGCCGCTGCCCAAATCGTTCTTCTCATGTTATGTACGGTCGTAGCTGGTGAATCCAAGACAGTGCCTTTCTCGAGTCGGATCGAGTCCTGCCAGCTCCTTTAGGCATTAAGGGGGGATGGTGTGTCGACAAAAGAAGCTTTTGCGGGCAGATGTTCTTCAGAGGTGATCGACGTCGATCTAGACGTGGCGAGGTCTTCAATTTTGGGCTGGTTCTTCTGTGTTGTCGTGGATGACTGTCTTTTGACTAGCCAGGTGTAGAGTTATACTACACTCATTGTTCGGCAGTGAGTGGGAGTTGTTTTGTATTTGTAATTCTTTTCTTTTATAAAGCTATGGTACGCAAATTTGCATACTCTCGGGAAAAAAATGGGATAGGGATGAGCAGGCTGTGCCACTCGATGACTCGATCGTAGTACGTGACTGGGCATAATTCCACGTACCCATTTTTTTTCCTTGATTGATGATTGAAACGATACCGAATCCAGTCCACGCCGGGCTGCTCCTCCCATCCACTTGCGTCCTCGTGGGCGGGCCGGGGGCTGTGCGCGGTGGAGGCCGGCCGGAGTATTTTGATATTTTTGTTGGCCTTGTAACGGGGAGTATCATATACTAGTATCATGTATATGATATTAATGTATGATATTATTTCTTTAATGCATAGTATTATATATTAGTATTATGTAGTACTTTATTTATTGACATACATGACACAAAGTAGCATAACATTTATTATGATATGATATCATGATATGATACTCCATCATCTCTTTCTTCATTTAATGCTACGACACATCATCAAAATTGTCTACTGTTGACATGCATGATACTCCCTCCGTAAACTAATATAAAAGTGTTTAGATCACTAAAATAATGATCTAAACGCTCTTAGGCTGGTTGTAATGGCGAGTATCATATACTAGTATCATGCATATGATACTAGTGTATGGTACTACCTCCCTAATGCATAGTATCATATATTAGTATCATATAGTGCTCTATTTATTGTCATGCATGACACAAAATAGAATAGCATTTAATATGATACGGTATCATGATATGATACTACACCCTCTCTTTTCTTCATTTAATACTATGACACATCATCAAAATTATCTACTCCCTCCGTTCCCAAATACTTGTCTTTCTAGACATTTCAAATAATTACTACATACGGATGTATGTAGACATATTTTAGAGTGTAGATTCATTCATTTTGCTCCGTATGAAGTCACTTGTTAAAATGCCTAGAAAGACAAGTATTTAGGAACGGAGGGAGTAATTGACATGCATAATACTAGCTATGATACTACCATTACCATCAATCTTATATTAATTTACAAAAAGTACTAGTTAGTATAATACTACCATTACAACCAGCCTAAACCTACGCTGCAGGATAAGGCCGAAGCGAAACCTCCCCAAGGCCAGCCAGGTCCGCGTCACCTCGCCCGAATCCTCTGGAAACCGTGTGCCCTCAGAATCCGTTTAAATACCTCCCCCATAAGCTTCCAATCTGACAAAATCACTCTCGCTCGGCTTACGCCACTCCCAATTCCTAAAAAACTCTCACAGCTTTCGTCCCGTCCCGACCCGACCCATTCTCGATTTCCCCCCAATCCGCAGGAACGCGCTCCAGGAATCAGCCGCGATCCGATCGCCGAGGCGACCGCGCCGTCCCGCCCACTCGATTCGGTCGTGTGCGCGCTAGGAAGTTCGTCCGTCACGCGCCTCGCGGTTCTGTGTTCGTTTTCTCGTTCTGGTTTTCCTGTGGCTCGCTCGGTTACCGCTTTTAATCCTAGCTAGCTCGATCGATCTCTGTTACTGTGTAGGTATGTGTTGCTTGCGCCTGCATGTAGATGCTGATTATTATGACTAACTGCTTGCTTGATTGATTGATTGCTTGATTTTGTTGTGGTGACCAATTTTCCTGGTTCGGTTCAACCATGCTCGTCAATTGGTTCGCTGACTGCTGCTTGATTGGTGTTATTGATCATTTAAATTAGATGATGTGCATCCAGAAAATTCGATCCAGTTCGCTTTAAATCCGTGGCGTATGCGCCTATACGCGGGGTTTGGGTTGCGTTTCATCTTCTTGGTACCAAGTGTGTTCGATCTATTTACTGGCTACTACTATTTGGGCGTGTAGGATCATGGCTGCACAAATCATTATCAGTAATTCACATTACCTTGTATGTATACATACGGCCGATGAAGCTGCACGAGCTGTGCAAATTGACTCCTGTTATTTCAGAAATTTTCAATTTCGTAGATCCCTGATCATACGTCCTCTATTTTTGGATTGAACTGGCAAATTATATCCTTCTTCATCACACTCGTGCTGTTCTGGCTAATCCAAGCTTCCATGACACTGGCACACTGCATTTTTCTTTCTCCCCCTGTACCTGAAACGGCGCCCCTGTTCTGGTTCCTCATTCAACTCTCATTTGTGCCAAAGGAAGAAACATAATTTTGTTTTCGTGCACCAATCAAACAAAACAGTGGATATGCTTGTAACAGCGTATTGAGGGCTCATTCTCAAAAAAAAAAGGTTGAGGAGAAACTATCACTGTTTTAGATAAGTTACCTTCAGGAATCCTAGTTAAAGAGAGCATGTTCGGAAGGCAGCAACTTGCAGACTACTTACCTGCTGCGTGCAGCATTGGTTACTAATTTTCTTTACTGCTTTGGCACAGAGTTGGGGGAATTCACTTATGCAGGTTCTTTCAATGATGCTGCTTCACTAGTTATTGAGACGATCCCTATTCAGTAGGAAATTGTAGATAGGTTACATTTCAGGTACAAACCACTGAAGTCTTAATTAGGACGCTGGCTTTCTCAAGATGTTCTTCATGGGAGAATTAGAGGAAGTTTAGTTTATTTGCGGATATTGCACGACTTTAAACCAATGTTTGGACAAGTTTCTTCCGTTCAAGATGAAGCCGGTGGCTGCTGGAGGTAGGCTTCCTTGTAATCTGACTTCTTAAGGAACCTTTCTGTTCGATAAAAACATTCAACGACGGTACTAGCTAACACGTCAAAACCTTATCATGAAACCATCCCATCGCCTTCACTTTTTTTTTCCTGGCATTTGATGCTCTTGCCTGTTCCTCTTGCCAGAGAACGGGGGGCCAGCACCACGGTAAAACAGATGCAGATGGATCACTGTGTACGAATTGCTTGGAAATTCTTCTCTGGATGGATATCAGTTGTGTAATTTGTTTTCTCACAGCTCACAATCCAGCTAGTTTCTCTAGCTGTGACTATGAGGTTTTTGCTGATTGGAGCAGTCCGGCGTTGCTTTGGTCTTGTGTCAATATGCCTGGTCTTCAGCAGTATTCAGCAACCAGAACTACATGCAGTGGTTTCCTCTGTGACTGCATTCTCTATTGAGAGTCATCCTGCTAAATGCATAATACTTGCAGGTATTTGTGTTGCATTTGCAACGCGATAGCTTTTGTGCTACCAAACAGCCGACATGGGTGCCGTGCAGCTCGAGTCTGTTGCTGCTCAACATGCACACGCGAAGCTAAATGTGGATTCACTTCCTCAAGGCCCTTCGTTGTTTGATGGAAATGACACAGCCAGGATTGATGGTTCTAAGTCTGATGAGTACGAAAGATTTGAGAAGGGATTAATGCAGTATGGGTATGTCCTATTATCTCATGAGTCAATCTGCTCACAGTAATGAGTTCCTTGATAAATTATTGTCATGAGAACTTTACAAGCATGTGCTGTTGCAGATGTGCGCATTACCGAAGGAGATGCCGCATACGAGCTCCATGCTGCAATGAGATTTTTGATTGCCGGCACTGCCACAATGAATCAAAGGTACAATTTCAAGAACAATGTCTTGAGTTTTTAATTTTGCATTCATATTCTCAGTGGTTGTAAGGCCGGAAACTAGAATTGATGATAAGTTTGTACATGGGGTTTGATTAGAGCTTTGACTGTTGTTTATGCTGCTATTTGAATCTCACGGTGGAAAAATAATCTGATTTAGTACATGTTATGTGCTGATTCAAGGACACTATTAACATTAACGGTATGTTGGGAGCTATAATATCGTGTGATATGTCGAAACATCACTAACATTTAAGCTTGACAATTAATATGATCAAGTCTTGTTCTATCTCTTGATTTTTTTTCTGAATGCATGTAAGGTTTTCCACAAATGATCTATACTTTCTATTATGGTTTAAGTGTTCATATTTTTGTTCTGGAATGATTTTAAAAAATATAGAGAGTCATATTAACAGCATGTTGGGAGCTGTAATATCATGAGATAGAACACCATCCACATATTGTTAACCGTTGTTCTATTTCTTGGTACATCTCTTATACTTTGCTTATATTGTGTATAAGTTTTTTCGTAAACGATTATGCGTTCTGTTACGGTTTAAGTGCTCATTATTTGTTCTGGATTTTATTTTATTTGGAAAATGTGGAGAAATAATGTACTATGTATTCACAGAATTCGATTAAAATTGATACTCCTAGGCGACATGAACTTCCACGCCATGAACTGCAGCAGGTTTGTTTTGTTTTGTTTTGAGGTATACCACTACTTTGCAACCCTCGTTACTCTTACAGTCATGCTGAGTTGGTTCTTGATCTAAGCAGGTCATATGCTCATTGTGTGGCACTGAACAAGAGGTTCGTGACTGAACCATAGTCATTGCTTCATAAAAGTAGTGTTTTCCTGTATAGCGTCAATGTATCATGACGATGCTTCTTGCTTATCTGTTGCCAGGTACGACAAATATGCATCAACTGTGGTGTATGCATGGGAAAGTATTTCTGTGAAGTGTGCAAGCTCTTTGATGATGATGTGAGTAAGAGGAGTTTCCAGTTTTGGGTGTTTTGTCTTCTTTGATCAAGTTGTGGCAGTATGCCATGCTAAGACTTAATTTTGTGATTCCAGGTCTCAAAACAGCAGTATCACTGCCATGCGTGTGGAATATGCAGGTATGCAATTTTTTCCTGGATAATTTCCAGTATTGGAATTGTATGGATGTATCTCTCTGAACTATTTCTTTTTTAAACTTGTGTTTAAATTTGAATTTCGTTCTTATCTTTGCAGAATTGGTGGCAGGGAGAATTTCTTCCACTGCTCAAAATGTGGTAATGCGTCGCTCCTGTGTCAAATTGCTTTCTTGAAAGTACAATGTACTAGTATGATGTCATGTAGGAGGCTTGCTGCAGCATGTTTGTGCACGTATATTTGTTTGTAGACTTGTGCGGTTACACAATGTTTCGTGACTTGTAGTTGATTTGGCCAGAAAATAACAAGAATTGTTCTCAGAGATATTTTCATTTTGTTGTACGTTATAAATTACTAGGTGAATAATGCTATATAGTATTTTTCAACTTTCAACTCCAAAATCCACGAATTTTAATAGTCTATTCCTCAAGTTCTTTAGTCATTCTAAAACCTTAACTATACTATAGTTCACTTCTGTTTTTGAAAGGAGTGTACATTTTATTCGTGCTACCTTTGTTTAAAAAATCTCAGTTTAATCGGGCTTATGTCATTTTTATGTTTACGAATCAGTTTCATATAACTGTAATCACTTTATTCCATTCAGTTGGTTTAACCCTTCTTGTTTATGTATCTCATGCAGGATGTTGTTATTCCAAAGTGTTGAAGAACAGTCATGCATGTGTTGAAGGAGCCATGCATCATGACTGTCCAATCTGCTTCGAGGTTGGTGTTCAGTTGCTCATTTGTATTGCAGCATATTGTTTGATGAATGGCTTAATTTCTGATTTCAAATTATCTTCTGGCTGACCCTGTCATGATTTCCAGTACTTGTTTGAGTCGAGAAATGATGTCTCTGTTTTGCCATGTGGTCATACAATTCATGAAAAATGCCTGAAAGAGATGAAGGAGCATTGCCAGTAAGTTTAACTTGGCCTTCGATATACGCTGGTTTATCATGTGTAGAACTAGGCCTATGGCAGCTGACATGTCTAAAACCAAATTTTAGATTTGCATGCCCGCTCTGCTCCAAGTCGGTATGTGACATGTCGAAGGCATGGGAAAGACTGGACGCGGAACTAGCGACTCTGTCAAACTCCTTCGACGATAAAGTGGTAATGTTCTCGTTTCACGTCGTTTTCTCATACGAGCATCATACTCGGCACATTGTTAACCAATTTCATTGCTAGATAATTTGAACTGAAAAGTTAAATATGTTGGCCGCTGCTGATCCACTTTTCCTGGTTGTAGGTTCGCATATTGTGCAATGATTGTGGGGCGGTATCAGAGGTGCAGTTCCACTTAATTGCACATAAGTGCCATGGTTGCAAGTCGTACAACACCCGGCAGATTTGAAGTAGTGAAGCCCTGGAGGGATTCTACATTCTTCCTGGAAGTTGGTGAGAGCGCTACGGCGGTGGAGATTCTTTCATCTACGTGATGTTTGCCACGAAGGCACATCACTAGACAATTTATCTGCGTCCTCTGCAGTTAGCAGCCGTGGTTATCCTTCATTTGTCTCTGCATTGTTTCTGTTAGTTCAAAAAGTGTGTAACAGTTTCCGCGCTTCCGTTCAAGCCTTGCATATTTCAGCACAACGTGGCAGACTGGTAGAATTGTGCTCTACTCGATTGGCATCATTTCCTCGGCATTGGTCAGGCCTGCAACGGATAGGATCTCCTCTCCAGGGAGAGTGGTGTGTGCATGCAGCAGGCTGTGTGGCATAGGGTTTACGGTTGCAAAATGTCTTGATCAACAATTTCAATTTCAGTGATCACCAAGTTGGGCTGTCATTTCCGGGTCTACATTGTTGCTGCCTTTTCATTTAGTTTATTGCATGCTTCGCCGGTTAATGTTCCTGGCACCTCTTTTGGAGGATTGTTATCTGAGCAATGCCGTTGATGCAAAAGCTTGGCAGAGGTTCCTCGAATGGCGGCACTGCCAATGCTAAGTTAGGGTTCTTGGACTTTACAAAGATTTCACTTTAGGGCCTCTTCGATTAAAACTTTTTTTATTGTATGCAACTCTTTTCGTAAGGATACATTCTGTATAAGTATTTCAGCTGAGTTGGAATTATGAGAAAGGTTTCCCCGCAAAAAAAAATAAGTTATGAGAAAGATATCCCCCGCAAAAAAAAAGTCATGAGAAAGATTCAATTATTCTAGTATGTTGTAGCAAAAAACATTATTTCAATCATATTGTACACAATAGGGCAATTATGCAAATGTTCAAGTCCTCAAACAGAAAAGGCTGAATGTTTTTTTTACAACACACATGTTCATGTCTTTTATACGTGTACACAAAATTTCGTGAAGAAACAATATGTGTTGTGAGTTGTGACCTAGGAAAAAAAAGTGCCCTACAAAGCTTATATTTTATTTTATCGTATCATTTGTAGCTTCACAAAAATTTATACGCAGTCAGAACTAGTTTGTTACAAAGAAAAATTAAGAAATTTTGTACCCTTGAAAGCAAAAAAAAAGGCCCCTGTGTCACAATTATGTGTTCTTCCTATTTCAACCTTTCAAAAAGAAAAAATCATACTCTCTTCATTTTTGTATAGAAGGCCACAAACTCATATTACAGATACCAAGATAAAAAACAATGCTATGATTAAATCAATGTTGCAAACTAGCTTGTCATCTTGTTTGTCGTGTTAATTAATGTGGTTTTTCTATCCCACGCACAACAAGCCAACCATCTTACTCCTCGTTGGTTGATTAATGTTAGGAATGCAAGCCAACATTCTCACTCCCGCATACACACAAGGGATATTAATGTCTTCAGGTGCTAGTATGAGGCAAACGTCATCAATTTTACCTTGATTAATGTTAGTAATAGTTGTAAATTGTAATTTTGATAGTGGCCTTGTATACAAAAATAAAGAGAGTATACCGCAAATTGAACATGGATCATCATACTTTAGTTTCTCTGTGGTGGAACCAGCTCCCAAGGAGTGGAGAATGAAAGGGAAAATTTTGCAAGCCCCCAAATTATTTCTGTGCTTGTCTATTTATTTTGATGTGAAAAAAAATGTAATTCGCTCTCCCGGAGGAAAACTGAAACGACCCTTGCAAAAAAAAGTTGGTGATCCTTGTTCAACATGCAGTTGCTGAGAGCATTTCCAGCCGCGCCTCAGAAAGGCCTTCTCAGGCGGTTTTTTCGCGCCGGCGCTAAAAATTCGGCCCAGTCGCGTCCCAGCGCTGGTCTGGGCCGAATTTAGCGCCGGCGGACCGAGGCCGAATCCGACACGTTGGGGGGCGCTCGGGGGGCGCCGGGGCGAGCGGTTTTGGTGCGAAAGAGCCGTAGGCCCGCCGCGTCAGCGACACCGTGCGTTTTCTTCCCCGAACGCCTCGGTTTCCCGCGGGGAATCAATGAAAAGGCTGCCGCCGTTCAGCCTTACCAGTGATTTCTCACGGGCGGCGCGTTCACGGGGCGGCGCGCCGACGCGTCCCCTCCATCGCACGCGTACACACGGGGCGGCGCCGCTATATAAGCCGGTGGCCTCCCTCGCCTCTGGCTACACCAGCCCTAGCCCGCCCTCTACCTCTCCCGAGCGTCGCCGCCGAGCCCTTCCTCTCCCGAGCGCCGCCGCCGAGCCCTCCCTCTCCCTCCCTTCCTCTCCCGATGGCCGAGCGATTCCCCGGCGATGAGGCCGCGGCAAACGGCTTCGGCCGCCGGTCGCTCCGCGAACAGGAGTCTTGGCTCCTATTCCAGGCGAACATCCCAGCGCCGCCGGACATGCGTGTCGGGCCAACGGGGTGGAGACTCAGCAAAGGGGGAGTGCCCCTTCCCCCGTTGCCCGACGCCGTGGCGAAACCGGGCTACTTCGCCGACGAGGTCGACTCGTGCGCGCCTCCCTCACCGACGCCCAGCTCGCCCTCCCCGAGTACGCCGCCGACAACATAGTGGCGTGGACGGCGTACTTCCAGCGCCGGCAGCAGCAGAGGATGGCGTCCACCAACGGCGCGCCGGTGGTGGGCGGACCGAAGAACGGCGAGGGACGCCACCTGTGGTGGGGTGTCCCTGGCCGCACCCTCGAGGGCGTTCTGACGTACCTTGAGGACGGCAACGACCCGCCGTTGGCATACCCCCCGCGCGAGGGCGGCCGCCACGGCCACGGCTCACCGCCGACGCGACGGGCAATGGTTGCCCAGGAGGTTCGGAGCCTCCTCTTCTTCCTCCTCCTCCCGCTCTTCCTCACACTCGTCCGGCGCTCTGGCGCTGCTCGGCGTCAAGACGGAGCCCGAGGCGGAGACGCCGCTCGGCCGACGCACTCGCAGCGCCGGCATCGTCATCAATGAGGGCGGCCGATGCGCCCCCTCGGCGGCTCCTTAGCGCTTCGTCAAGCCCAAGACGAAGCCGAGCCTGGCGCCAGTGAATAAAGAGTCGGGCCTCCCCGCGGTGAAGACGGAGCACGGCGCCGACGTCGAGCTCGACAACGACGCGGCCCTAGAATGGGCGTGCGCGGACTCCCTGAAAATGGCAAGGGAGCGCCAGTGCGCCGCCCTGCGGCGATTCGCGCAGCGCCGCCGGGGCCGCAACGAGGGAGGAATCGTCGTCATCGAGGACAGCGACGACGACGATGCACCGCCGCCACCAGCCCGCATAGGCGACGCCGATCAGGGGTCCACCAGGGACGGCCGCGTCAAGGAGGAGAAGCCGGACGACGACGGCGGCGGCGGCGACTACTCCGCTTTTAGCCAGTTCTTTTTTTAATTATATATGTAATAAAAACCCGCCTTTTAAATATAATATATGCCGAACTTCGCCGAACTTTGAACTTCGCTATATATTTAAAAAAATTGAACGCGCCTGGGGACGGTTCTGGGACTGACGGCTGGGGACCAACTCGGCCCCAGGCCGATTTTTTGCGCCGGCTCACCCCAGGGGACGTCGCCCCCTGAGGGGCCAAAGGCGGGAGATGCTCTGATATGCTCAAGTCGCAAGCTAGGAAAAAAAAAGTGCCCTACAAAGCTTATATTGTATTTTATCGTATCATTTGTAGCTTCACAAAAATTTACACGCAGTCAGAACAAGTTTGTTACAAAGAAAAATTAAGAAATTTTGTACCCCTGAAAGCAAAAAAAAAGCCCCTGTGTCACAATTATGTGGTCTTCCTATTTCAACCTTTCAAAAAGAAAAAAGTCATATCCCGCAAACTGAGCATGGATCATCATACTTACTTTAGTTTCCCTGTGGTGGAACCAGCTCCCAAAGAGTGGAGAATGGAAGGGGAAATTTTGCAAGCCCCCACATTATTTCTGTGCTTGTCTATTTATTTTGATGTAGAAAAAAATGTAAATCGCTCTCTCGGAGGAAAACTGAAACGACCCTTGGGAAAAGAAGTTGGTGATCCTTGTTCAAGATCCTGATGACAAAATATCAGGTGATACAAGAGTTTAGGCGCTACCATGATACGGGTTTTCGTGAGCCGTTGGATCAGAGATGTAAGGGTGACAGCCATCCTTTTGGACTTGCACATAAATATCAGATTCTGGAAGCATTTTTCTGCAAAGTTGCAGGAGCTCTGTTTGTGGCCGTTGGTCGTCTGATCGAACGGTTCGAGGGAGTTCGTATCACGGGAGCATCTAAGCTCCCGTATCACCTGCAGATGCTGATATGCTCAAGTCGCAAGCGATGAATGACGCTGAAGTCAAGAGTCCTCCTTTCTCCTTTCTCCGGGCGCATTGGATACCCTTGGCGTTTTGCCTGTAGCACCCGTACTGTAGGCTTGCCTACCTGCGCCCGTCCTTATGTCGATGCAACATGGTACTGTAGCTTCGCTTACACAGGGCCCTCCTGCGGCTGCGACGGCTACAGCACAATGAATGGCAAAGCTGGTGATAATTGCACTGCGACTGTAGTTAGTGCCTCTGACTACCCACCAGAGCAGAGCATCATACCACTGTACTAGTTTTCACTTTAACCTTTTCCTCAGGAGAGCAGCAGAGAGCAACAATGGCTCTCTATGATGCACAAGTTGCAGGAACAAATTCGGATGGCCACAACTTGCAGGATTTAAAAAAATTATAAGAGGGTAATATAATTGATTGATTATAATATATTATGGCACATCGATATCTGGGTATTTCTACCAGTCTTGCAGCCAAAATGGAATACTCCCAATACCCATGAAAATGGTCCAGCCATTGCGCTATGGCAGACGCTGGATAATTCAAAACCTCTCCTCCATTCATACAAAAACCAGAATGAGAAGCGTTTTTCTCCCTCCCTTCCCCTGCTGCTGAGTCCTACCAAGTTCCAAACCAAAATAAAGAAAGAACAGACGCTTTGTGGGCAACGCCTCCTCGCCACCACCACTGGCAACAGCAAGCAATCTTCACCAATGCAGATCAGCAGAGGAGCCGCCGGAATCCAGCATCATGACCTCCACCTCCACCCCATCGATCTCCTCCTCGATGCAGCACTTCCTGCACTCGTTGCTGCAGAACGCCTCGCCCCTGCATTCCAATCCAACAGAAAACTCAACAACTGAATAACACACCACATAAAAACAGATGGAAACAAAAATGGTTAGGTGCTCACAGATACATGAAGGTATCCATGTCCTCTCGCAGCCGCTTCCTGCAGTGGGAGCACGAACCAGAAGCGGCAGCACCAGCAGCCGGCATCGGCGGCCATGACTGCTCCTCGATGGGCTCGATGGTGAAAATCGGCCTCTTGGAACGGACGCCGTTGGGCACCTCCACCGTCTGTCCTTTCAGGATGTGCGTCGTCCTCGGGTTCGGGCCGTGCTCGATCACGCAGGTGTACTCTTCATCTTCACAATCACATTGAACGAAGCCTGTGTTCTCCTTCATGGCGTCGCCAAGGCCAACCGAACCGGTCTTCTGACAGGATGATGCATCATGAGTAGCCACCTTTGGCAGCCCAAGCTCGAGAAATGGCTTGATGGACTCAAGAAACGAGTTCTTGCCTCCAAAGTGCAACGAGCCCTCGTCGGCGGTGAGGGCATCGACAAGGCCGAGACCGACTCTCGGGGAGCCGGTTCTGAGCTTCAGAAGATCAGCCTCGATGCCTAGCAGTCCAGTGGGCTTGAGATTGGTACCCAAGGTGTTTGACGACGGCAGGTTCTTGAAATCCAGAGGAGAGGTTGGGCTCCAGACTGAATCAGGGTCCACTGCGTTCAGGCCTTTGCTGCTCAGCCGCACAAAGAGACCAGGCACCCTGAAGAATCCAATGCTCCTCTGCGCAAGGCTCTGGTCGGCGCAGTTGTCCATGGCTTGCTCTTGAGGAGCACAGGCACTAGCAAGTTGTCTCTGAAACAGTCAAGCGGTTTGTTTTTTAGTATCAGATCAGTCAGCAGTGAGTGACGAGAGCAAAGAAAAGTTCAGATAAATTTCAGCTTTTGCTTTTACTCATATGGGTCAAAGGATCAATCAATCAAAGCGAACAAAAGAACGATGATTGATTAACCGGGTGCATGATTTTTTTTAATGAAAACTAACAAATTGCCTGCCGGTTCCAAGCACAAACATCTCATCCTTGCAAATTCAGAAAAAAAAAACCCGCAAACTACACTCACTTGAAGAACATGGTCAAGGTAAGAAAACAAGAACACCAAAGCCAAACGGATAAACAGCAGAAGCTCTTCTCCCCCCCAATCTTATTACTCCCAAATCCCAATGGCTGCTTCAACAAGGATTTACAGGAATGCAGCCATGAAACTCCGAGCTCCATAACCTGGCACCGCGACGGCCATGAAAGGGAAGGTCGAAGGCGGCATTACCACCGACCAGAAACCACGGGACACGAATCGCGGCGGAATCAAGCAACCAGTAAACGAAAGCCGTCCAATCTGATGCCCGGACTGGGAAACCAGCCAAGAACCGCAAAAACTTCCGGGCCAAGGATGCACAAATCTAGAAAGGGCGGCGGCATCTTTTCCACTCAGGGAGAGTAGTAGTAGTGGGTGGGACGGTGGGTGCGTACCTCGCGGTCGATTCGGCGGCCGGGCGGGGATGCTCGCTCAGGCGGCGGCGCCCCTCCTCGCGCGACGGGACTAAGAAGGGCCGGGGAGAAGAAAGGGGGGGCCGGGGGGAATGGGGTGGGGGAGGCTTCCGGGGCACTCTGCTTCTCGCTCTAGTCTAGACTCGCTGCCGCTCCGTGCTTTCCATGTGGTTTCTCGGGCGTGCTTGCTGGTGTGTTTATGGGGAGAAGACAAGTGTCCTCGGCGCGGACACGCAGCATGCAAAAGCAACGGGCGGGTGCGGTGCGGTGCCTTCTCCGGGGCTCCTCGCCTCTCTCTCTCTCCCTCTCTCCCTCTTTCCTAGTGTAGTGCAGTGGTACCTACTATTTTTGTTTTCTCTTCTCCTTTTGTTTTTTTCTTCCTTTTTCTTTTGTGTTTCTTGGAAGGCACTCCAGTGCTGCTCCATGTGACTATTTCTACTTTTTGGAGAACATTAACTCGGGTACGCCCAAGTTTAGCGACGTAATGGTGCTGGGTTTTATTTTATTTTAGGTCGACAGTTTACTTCATCGGTTAACTTCGATGACATTGGAGATGCTTTCGGTTATGTTCTCAGATGACTTTATCCAGTGCTTCCGGACCTTCTAGGTCCTGCTTTAATAAGAAAAATAAAATAGAATAAAGTGTTTTTTATTTGAATGATCTCTTGTTGGTTTTAATTGGGTGTATCACTGTATTTGCAAAAAAATAATGTATCACTATATGTACTCTTGTAAAAATGTCACTTATTGTAGGGGTCCTTTCATCTTCGTTTATACTCTCTCCGTTTCTAAATATAAATCTTTGTAGAGATTTCACTATGGACTACATACTGATATATATAGACGCATTTAGAGTGTAGATTCATTCATTTTGCCTTGTATGTACTCCCTCCGTTCCTAAATATAAGTCTTTGTAGAGATTTCACTATGGACCACATACGGATGTATATAGATGCATTTTAGAGTTAGATTCAGTCATTTTGCTCCGTATGTGGTCTATAGTGGAATCTCTCCAAAGACTTATATTTAGGAACGGAGGGAGTAATTTATAGTAAAATCTCTACAAAGACTTATAGTACATATGCACAATGGTATGGATAGTTTGGTCTGACATAAATGACACACGAAAATCTTTTGACCCGGTCTAAAAATCATATTTCAAACCTCGTCAAGAATATGTAGACGTGCCGGACAACTGGGCTCTTAATTAAGGGTCCATTGATCACTCGGTTTAAAGCTATCCAGATTGTTTATACCTGGAGAAAAGTTGTGCACGTGTCATTCGGGTGCATCATCTATTTACCTCCCGTGACCATATCAACATTGCAAATATATCTTGGGCCGCAAAGGAATTATATGCACTTTTTTTTAGAGAAAAGGCTTGAGCGAGCTTGACTTTGATTTAACAAAGACATTAACCGGACATGATTACATAGGACAACAACCTACAACAAGAACAAAGGAAACGACGAAAAATATAAAATGATGATGTAACAGCTTATAACCGAACGACTTTACAGGCAAATCATGAAGGTGAAGATTTAGGAAGGCAAATCACGAAGGTGGAGATCTAGAAATGAGTCGCCATTAAAGGGTGAACAACTCCGTGCCCACTCCACAAGGACTTAGAATAGGCTCGACATGCCATCGATTATGCCTCCGAAGAGGGCCCCAACCCTCTCGCCCTGGCTCGAAGGGTGTTGAACTATCAGTAGGCATATTGCTCACCCTAGAGATCGGATGAACAACGTTGACCTTGTTGTCAAGGAAGAAAAAACCAGAGCGCCAACCACATCTGCATAGCCTTTCACAAATCTCACCAACAAAGGCACAAGCTGAAGAACGCCGCCACACGACAAAGATTGACACAAAAGCTCGCATCGTCAGCGTCACAGAGCATAACCCGACTAATCAACCACGGGGTGATGACAAAATAAAACAGAAAACTCCATCGACCGACAAAATCCCCGCATAAGAGTGCCATCCTCATGCATGTGTCCCCAGCAGGGCCTACAAGAAGGGGAGCGACGCAGAAACTCCGTCGTCATCCAAGAATTTGTTCCGTTCAAGAATAACACGACCATGATTGTAACAGGATCACACATCCACTAAAATGGAATGTACAAAATAGTTTTTTCCAACTTTTAAATGGACAGAAATCAATTATAATGCATGAACGTATGATTCGTGCCAAATTGTGGAATTGGGTGCAATGAAGGCATAATCGACATGTAATATTTATCAGAGGCAATCAGATCACCACATAAATCCAGATCAGATAGTAAATTATCGAAAAAAATAGAATTAAAATAGAAGAAGAAACCAAAGGACACAAGCATACAAATTACTCCAGCCTCATAGTGGCGGATCCACGCCAAAGCTACCACCTAGCTTTTTTACTTTCAACATACATGAGCCTCTCTTCATATCTTGAAAAAATGAACGGATGAAACATATTGTGGCTCAACATCAGCTGGAATGACAGTGTAGTGATCAAGACAAGGAATAGGTGGTCGACATGAGAGTGGATTTTTGGAACTCGGGTGTATTGGAGGACCTTATTTTAAATACTTTGAAAATCACATTTAATGTTTCAAAAAATTCTGAAAAAAATTCTACGTGATCATATGGATGTATATTACACATGTGTAAAGTTTGGTGATGAAATAAGTAAATAGGCGACCTATATAAAAATGACAAAATGGTGACTTCCAAATAGTGAATAATGCATGCACTGTTCATCTTTCCAAAACCACGATTTTGTCATTTTTGTGTAACTCACATGCTTACTTATTTCAGCATCAAAATTTGCACATGTGTAATATACATTCATATAAACATGTTGATTTGTTTTCAGAATTTTTTAAAACTTCAAAAAAGCATTTTGACACAGTTCAAAAAATAGGGCTCCAATGCACCTGGGTTCCAAAGTGACTTTTTGTGGTCGACACCTATTTTCATTTGGCGCCACATGTCGTGGTAAATTACCGAGGGTAATCATGATGGGGATATCGCATGTCATTGGTAATCCAATGGGATGCATATGAAGAGAGGTTTTATCAGGGTTTAGGCTCTCAAGGATGAGGTAATCCCATACTTCCTGATTTTGTTCATGTATTGCTCTCGTACTGTATAAGAACTAGGGTTTGTGCGAACAGATGTTGCAAATCATGAGATCGCATAGGTTGTGTGGATGTGACATTGTGTAAGTCCCACTCGATGGTCCCCTTCCTTGCCTTATATAGCATAGTTGAGGCTAGGGCTACATGATCTGAGTCAGTTACAATATACTTGACAGTGTCGTGGATTAGGGAGTGGACACCACGTCGACCCGCCATTCATGGGATGCCCGGAGGACCCACCGATAGATGAAGAATGGACCGCACAGGCCATGGCCCTCGGTGTGCTCAAGATGGAATCCTCCGAAGGCTTGACGTACACTTCAAGGCGTATTCAAATGATTGGCATGTTATCCCTAGTTGTAAGTGACATACTTGTAACCCTAGATACCCCTGGTGCCTATATAAGCCGAGGGGTTTGATAACCCATAAGTATAGGGGATCATTTATAGACTTTTTCGATAAGTAAGAGTGTCAAGCCCAATGAGGAGCTAAAGGTAGAATTTATATTCTCTTCAAGTCATATCGACCACCGATAAAAATCTATGCACGCTAACATTTTCTTTACCTAGAACAAGAATAACATTACTTTGCGATAATAAAACTAGGAGTACTTTTCAAGAAAATAAAAGTTCGTTGTTGTTTTAAATCTTTTTGGGAACGATGAGAAGGATTTGTCCCTCGGCAATTAGTTACTAGATCGGTAATCATTACTATAGTTTTATATGAGGGAGAGGTATAAGCTAACATACTTTACTTGCCTGGATCAGATGCACTTATGATTGAAACTCTAGCCAGCATCCACAACTACTAAAGATCATTAAGGTAAAACCCAACCATAGAATTAAATGTAAAGTCATCTTTAATCCCATACGCAACAACCCACTTACCCGAGGTTGTGTTTCTGTCGCTCACGCAACCCTCACAGTAAACAAATTATGAACATATTGCAACACCTTACAGCAGGAATCCCACACATGTGCGCAGCTTGGAGGGAACCATAGGACAACAGCAAAATAAAACATACAACTCAAACCAATCACGGTCACTGATACGTCTCCAACGTATCTATATTTTTTGATTGTTCCATGCTGTTATATTATCATTCTTGGATGTTTTATAATCATTTTATAGTCATTTTATATCATTTTTTGGTACTAACCTATTGACATAGTGTCAAGTGTCAGTTGTTGTTTTCTGCATGTTTTTTTACATCGCAGGAAATCAATACCGAACGGAGTCCAAACGCAGCAAAACTTTTTGAGGATTATTTTTTTGCCCAGAAGACATCCAATGGCCCGGAGAAGCACCTGGGGGTGCTCCGAGGGGAGCACAACCCACCAGGGTGCACCCAGGTGGGTTGTGCCCACCTCGGGTTCCCCTTGAACCGCCTCTTTACTCTATAAATACCCCAATATTCCAGAAACCCTAGGGAAGTCGACAAAAATCAATTCTAGCCGCCGCAGAGTCCAGAACCACCAGATCCAATCTAGACACCATCACAGAGGAGTTCACCACTTCCATTGGTGCCTCTCCGATGATGCGTGAGTAGTCTTTTGTAGACCTTCGGGTCCGTAGTTAGTAGCTAGATGGCTTCCTCTCTCTCGTTTTATTCTCAACACAATGGTCTCTTGGAGATCCATATGATGTAAATCTTTTTGCGGTGTATTTGTTGGGATCGGATGAACTTTGAGTTTATGATCAGATCTATCTCTTTTTATCCATGAAAGTTATTTGAGTTTCTTTGATCTCTTATATGCACCATTGCTTATAGCCTCGTATTTTTTCTCCAATATTTGGGTTTTGTTTGGCCAACTTGATCTATTTATCTTGGAATGAGAAGCGGTGCTTTATAGTGACAACCCCTTTAATACGTCGGGTTGCGAGTATTTGTTATTTGTGTGCAGGTGCTGCTTACGTAGTATTGCTTGGTTCTCCTACTGGTTTGATAACCTTGATCTCATCACTGAGGGAAATACCTACCGTCGTTGTGCTGCATCATCCCTTCCTCTTTGAGGAAATACCAACATAGTCCTAGCCGACATCAAAAGGAATTTCTGGCACCGTTGCCGGGAAGGATCATCACCATCTACCAGGTTCCTAATCACAAATCTCATCTCCTTGCAATTTACATTATTTGTCATGCCTCTTGTTTTCATCTCCCCCACTTCACCAAATTTGTTGTTTTATTAGCCCTTTTTTCGTTCACCTTTCTCTTGTCAGATCTCTTGTTTGCTATCTCTACTTGTGTTACCATGTGCCTTATATTTGCTTGCTAAAATCCTATTGATATGGATCCTCATCCACTTGCTAATCTTTTTAAAAGATCCAATTATGATGAACCAATTGCTAGTGAATTGAGTTCACTAGATTATCTTTTTGAAGTTTTGCTTGAGATTTATGAATCTGAAAATTGTGATGAAGTGTTAAACGAAGAAATTTATAAAGTGATTCATGATATCTCCTTGAATGAAAAGCATGATTGCAATGACGCTATTATAAATTCTATTAATGTCAATTGTGTTAGTGATATGCAAAACCCCAAGCTTGTGGATGCTTGTTTTGTTATGCCCACTACTTATTGCAACGATAGTGATTCTTATGATCTTGAAAATTTATTTAAACCTCATGATGAATATTCTTGTGGTAATATTAAAAGTGGGCCGGGAAGAGCGTCAACTTTAGCTAATAATAATCCACACATTTGGAGAGTGTTCAATCTTACGATTTTTTTTATAAAAATGGGCTTAGAGAGGTCATGCCTTTATTTGATGATGATCCCACTATTTTGGAAAAGTGTCAACTTTGCATGCATGTAGATCATGAAGAAAATATTTTATGTGATAGTTATATTGTTGAATTTGACTATCGAAGGAAATATGCCCTAGAGGCAATAATAAATTGTTATTTATATTTCCTTATATCATGATAAATGTTTATTATTCATGCTAGAATTGTTGTCGGCGTTCTGGGGATGGGGGTCCCCAGACTTGCCTACCTGCAGCCCGCATCGTGGCTCCTCCAGCGGCCCCGTACGGCCCATCTTCACCATCAAACATTCAAGGCCCTCGCGAGGCGGACGACACAAGACCTCCTCAGGGGAGGCCTCACCAGGCTGGCTCGCGAGGGGCAGAGAGATCAAGGCAAGGGGAACCTCGCGAGGTTCCAATGACGTAAGCCATGACGATCAAGACCAGGCGGGCACCAGCAATCGCAGTGTCCTCGCTTCCTCTTTGGTGCTAAGGAGGCAAGTGCAGGCGAGGAGTTCCAAGGCATCAGGCAAAGGTTTCCATATCGGTGCAACAAGACAAAGACCAGCAGGACGGCACGACGAAGGTCACCGTGGAGCCCAAGACGGCGTCACCACCAGAGCCTTTGGCAGGCGAAGACTACTTTTGTCAGGATAACTTGTACTAGTTGTCTCCCTTCAAATTGACCGTTGTGGGATCCCTTCCCGCTCAATATTTGGGAAGAGGACCAGGGCCTCTATAAATAGGACTAGCCACCACCATAGTAGGGGAAACTAGTCAAGGAGAGGATCCAGGTCATCCTCAAACACACAAGCTCGCCAAGCACAAGAACACCTCTCCTCAGGAGGCTGTTCTTTCCTTGTAACTGTTCATCCTCAGCCTAAGAGGCAATCCACCACACCACACTGGAGTAGGGTATTACACCACAACGGTGGCCCGAACCAGTATAAATCTTGTGTCTCGTGTTCTTTGAGTCCGTCGAAGCTAGGCCGTGAGATCGTTGAGTGTGCGAGCTAGAGAGGGGGGAGATCTTCATGCGCACCCGAGTGTTCGAACCTCAAGGGTTTTGCCGGAACCCGAAATCCGACATTTGGCGCGCCAGGTGCGCCGAAGCTTTGCCCCTCGACGGCCTCTCCTCTCCGACCGACTCTCATGGACGCTGCCTCTTCCCCAACTGGATCGACAGGCGCTGGGCCTTCACCCCCGCCTTGCGGCGGGTGCAGTGGCCGCACAAGTTCAAGCCGAATATGCCGCCCCATTACGATGGAATGGCGGATTCGGCGGCCTTTCTGCTGGCGTACGAGGAGGCTGTCCTGGAGGTCGAGGAGACGACAAGTGTTGGGGAACGTAGTAATTTCAAAAAAATTCCTACGCACACGCAAGATCATGGTGATGCATAGCAATGAGAGGGGAGAGTGTTGTCTACGTACCAACGCAGACCGACTGCGGAAGTGATCACACAACGTAGAGGAAGTAGTCGTACGTCTTCCCGATCCGACCGATCCAAGCACCGTTACTCCGGCACCTCCGAGTTCTTAGCACACGTTCAGCTCGATGACGATCCTCGGGCTCCGATCCAGCAAAGCGTCGAGGAAGAGTTCCGTCAGCACGACAGCGTGGTGATGATCTTGATGTACTACCGACGCAGGGCTTCGCCTAAGCACTACAACGGTATGATCGAGGTGGAATTTGGTGGCAGGGGGCACCGCACACGGCTAAGGAACGATCTCAAGGATCAACTTGTGTGTCTAGAGGTGCCCCCTGCCCCCGTATATAAAGGATGAGAGGGGGAGGGCTGGCCGGCCAAGCAAGGGAGGCGCAGGAGGAGTCCTACTCCTACCGGGAGTAGGACTCCCCCCTCCAATCCTATTCCATCTAGGACTCCAAGGGGGAAAGAGAGAGAGAGGTGGCCGGCCATCTCTCCTAGTCCTAATAGGACTAGGGGAGGGGGGAAGGCGCGCAACCCTCCATGGCAGCCCCTTTCACCTTTCCACTAAGGCCCATGTAGGCCCATTTGGCTCCCGGGGGGTTCCGGTAACCCTCCCGGTAATCCGGTAAAATCCCAATTTCACCCGGAACACTTCCGATGTCCAAACATAGGCTTCCAATATATCAATCTTTATGTCTCGACCATTTCGAGACTCCTCGTCATGTCCATGATCACATCCGGGACTCCGAACAACCTTCGGTACATCAAAATGCATAAACTCATAATAACTGTCATCGTAACGTTAAGCGTGCGGACCCTACGGTTCGAGAACAATGTAGACATGACCGAGACACGTCTCCGATCAATAACCAATAGCGGGACCTGGATGCCCATATTAGCTCCTACATATTCTACGAAGATCTTTATCGGTCAGACCGCATAACAACATACGTTGTTCCCTTTGTCATCGGTATGTTACTTGCCCGAGATTCGATCGTCGGTATCCAATACCTAGTTCAATCTCGTTACTGGCAAGTCTCTTTACTCGTTCCGTAATACATCATCTCACAACTAACATCTTAGTTATAATGCTTGCAAGGCTTATGTGATGTGTATTACCGAGAGGGCCCAGAGATACCTCTCCGACAATCGGAGTGACAAACCCTAATCTCGAAATACGCCAACCCAACATCTACCTTTGGAGACACCTGTAGTACTCCTTTATAATCACCCAGTTACGTTGTGACATTTGGTAGCACCCAAAGTGTTCCTCCGGAAAACGGGAGTTGCATAATCTCATAGTCACAGGAACATGTATAAGTCATGAAGAAAGCAATAACAACATACTAAACGATCGGGTGCTAAGCTAATGGAATGGGTCATGTCAATCAGATCATTCAACTAATGATGTGACCTCGTTAATCAAATAACAACTCTTTGTCCATGGTTAGGAAACATAACCATCTTTGATTAACGAGCTAGTCAAGTAGAGGCATACTAGTGACACTCTGTTTGTCTATGTATTCACACATGTATTATGTTTTCGGATAATACAATTCTAGCATGAATAATAAACATTTATCATGATATAAGGAAATAAATAATAACTTTATTATTGCCTCTAGGGCATATTTCCTTCAGTCTCCCACTTGCACTAGAGTCAATAATCTAGATTACATCACCATGTGATTAACATCGATAGTTCACATCATCATGTGATTAACACCCATAGTTCACATCGCCATGTGACCAACACCCAAAGGGTTTACTAGATTTAGTAATCTAGTTCACATTGCTATGTGATTAACATCCAAAGAGTACTAAGGTGTGATCATGTTTTGCTTGTGAGAGAATCTTAGTCAACGGGTCTGCCACATTCAGATCCACATGTATTTTGCAAATTTCTATGTCAACAATGCTCTGCATGGAGCTACTCTAGCTAATTGCTCCCACTCTCAATATGTATCTAGACCGAGACTTAGAGTCATCTAGATTAGTGTCAAAACTTGCATCGGCGTAACCCTTTACGATGAACCTTTTTATCACGTCCATAATCGAGAAACATATCCTTATTTCACTTAGGATAATTGACCGCTGTCCAGTGATCTACCTCTAGATCACTATTGTACTCCCTTGCCAAATCAGTGCAGGGTATACAATAGATCTGGTATACAGCATGACATACTTTATAGAACCTATGGCCAAGGCATAGGGAATGACTTTCATTCTCTTTCTATCTTCTGCCGTGGTCGGGCTTTGAGTCTTACTCAACTTCACACCTTATAATACAGGCAAGAACTCTTTCTTTGACTGCTCCATTTTGAACTACTTCAAAATCTTGTCAAGGTATGTACTCATTGAAAAAACTTATCAAGCGTATTGATCTATCTCTATAGATCTTGAAGCTCAATATGTAAGCAGCTTCACCGAAGTCTTTCTTTGAAAAACTCCTTTCAAACACTCCTTTATGCTTTACAGAATAATTCTACATTATTTCTGATCAACAATATGTCATTCACATATACTTATCAGAAATGTTGTAGTGCTCCCACTCACTTTCTTGTAAATACAGGCTTCACCGCAAGTCTGTATAAAACTATATGCTTTGATCAACTCATCAAAGCGTATATTCCAACTCCGAGATGCTTGCACCAGTCCACAGATGGATCGCTGGAGCTTGCACATTTTGTTAGCACCTTTCGGATTGACAAAACCTTCTATTGCATCATATACAACTCTTCTTTAATAAATCCATTAAGGATTGCAGTTTTGTTTATCCATTTGCCAGATTTCATAAAATGCGGCAATTACTAACATGATTCGGACAGACTCAAGCATAGATACGAGTGAGAGGCTCTCATCGTAGTCAACACCTTGAACTTGTCGAAAACCTTTTGCGACAATTCTAGCTTTGTAGATAGTAACACTACTATCAGCCTGAAGATCCATT
Source organism: Triticum monococcum (assembly GCA_034509565.1). Taxonomy (NCBI): domain Eukaryota; kingdom Viridiplantae; phylum Streptophyta; class Magnoliopsida; order Poales; family Poaceae; genus Triticum; species Triticum monococcum. The sequence goes on from CM067843.1 coordinate 582,011,805, forward strand.
TATTCTCAATTGCCTGCCGATCATCGGGCAAGTCAACCAAAGTCCAAACTTTGTTCTCATACATGGATCATATCTCAGATTTCATGGCCTCAAACCATTTCACGGAATCTGGGCTCATCATTGCTTCCTCATAGTTCGTAGGTTCGTCATGGTCAAGTAACATGACCTCCAGAACAGGATTACCGTACCACTCTGGTGCGGATCTCACTCTGGTTTACCTACGAGATTTGGTAGTAACTTGATCTGAAGTTACATGATCATCATCATTAGCTTCCTCACTAATTGGTGTAGTAGTCACAAGAACAGATTTTGTGATGAACTACTTTCCAATAAGGTAGAAGGTACAATTACCTTATCAAGTTTTCTACTTTCCTCCCACTTACTTCTTTCAAGAGAAACTCCTTCTCTAGAAAGGATCCATTATAAGCAACGAATGTCTTGCCTTAGGATCTGTGATAGAAGGTGTACCCAACAGTCTCCTTTGGGTATCCTATGAAGACATATTTCTCCGATTTGGGTTTGAGCTTATCAGGATAAGCATCGCAACCCCAAACTTCAAGAAACGACAACTTTGGTTTCTTGCCAAACCATAGTTCATAAGGCGTCGTCTCGACGGATATAGATGGTGCCCCTTTTTAACGTGAATGCAGCTGTCTCTAATGCATGACCCCAAAAACGATAGTGGTAAATCGGTAAGAAACATCATAGATTGCACTATATCCAATAAAGTACGGTTATGACGTTCGGACACACCATTATGTTGTGGTGTTCCAGGTGGCGTGAGTAGTGAAACTATTTCACATTGTTTTAACTGAAGACCAAACTCGTAACTCAAATACTCCTTTCCACGATCAGATCGTAGAAACTTTATTTTCTTGTTACAATGATTTTTCACTTCACTCTGAAATTTTTGAACTTTTCAAATGTTTCAGACTTATGTTTCATTAAGTAGATATACTCATATCTGCTCAAATCATCTGTGAAGATCAGAAAATAATGATACCTGTCGCGAGCCTCAATATTCATCGGACCACATACATCAGTATGTATGATTTCCAACAAATCTGGCTCCATTGTTTCGGAGAACGGTGTTTTAGTCATCTTGCCCAAAAGGCATGGTTCGCAAGCATCAAGTGATTCATAATCAAGTGATTCCGAAAGCCCATCAGCATGGAGTTTCTTCATGCGCTTTATACCAACATGACCTAAACGGCAGTGCCACAAATAAGTTGCACTATCATTATTAAATTTGCATCTTTTGGTTTCAATATATGAATATGTGTATCACTACGATCGAGATCCAACGAACTTGTTTCATTGGGTGTATGACCATCAAAGGTTTTATTCATGTAAACAGAACAACAATTATTCTCTGACTTTAATGAATAACCTTATTGCAATAAACATGATCAAATCATATTTATGCTCAACGCAAAAACCAAATAATTATTATTTAGGTCTAATATTAATCCCGAAGGTAGATGTAGAGGTACGTGCCGACCGCGATCACATCGACTTTGGAACCGTTTCCCACGCGCATCGTCACCTCGTCCTTTGCTAGCGTCCGCTTATTCCGTAGTCCCTGTTTCGAGTTGCAAATATTAGCAACAGAACCAGTATCAAATACCCAGGTGCTACTGCGAGCTCTAGTAAGGTACACATCAATAACATGTATATCACATATACCTTTGTTCACCTTGCCATCCTTCTTATCCGCCAAATACTTGGGGCAGTTCCGCTTCCAGTGACCAGTCTACTTGCAGTAGAAGCACTCAGTTTTAGGCTTAGGTCCAGACTTGGGTTTCTTCTCCTGAGCAGCAACTTGCTTGCTGTTCTTCTTGAAGTTCCCCTTCTTCTTCCCTTTGCCCTTTTTCTTGAAACTAGTGGTTTTGTTAACCATCAACACTTGATGCTCCTTCTTGATTTCTACCTCCGCAGCTTTCAGCATTGCGAAGAGCTCGGGAATAGTCTTGTTCATCCCTTGCATATTATAGTTCATCACGAAGCCCTTGTAGCTTGGTGGCAGTGATTGGAGAATTCTGTCAATGACGCAATAATCTGGAAGATTAACTCCCATCTGAATCAAGTGATTATTATACCCAGACATTTTGAGTATATGCTCACTGACAGAACTGTTCTCCTCCATCTTGCAGCTATAGAACTTATTGGAGACTTCATATCTCTCAATTCGGGCATTTGCTTGAAATATTAACTTCAACTCCTGGAACATCTCATATGCTCCATGACGTTCAAAACGTCGTTGAAGTCCCGATTCTAAGCCGTAAAGCATGGCACACTGAACTATCGAGTAGTCATCAGCTTTGCTCTGCCAGACGTTCATAACATCTGGTGTTGCTCCAGCAGCAGGCCTGGCACCCAGCGGTGCTTCCAGGACGTAATTCTTCTGTGCAGCAATGAGGATAATCCTCAGGTTACGGACCCAGTCCGTGTAATTGCTACCATCATCTTTCAACTTTGCTTTCTCAAGGAACGCATTAAAATTCAACGGAACAATAGCACGAGCCATCTATCTACAATCATCATAAACAAGCAAGATACTATCAGGTACTAAGTTCATGATAAGTTTAAGTTCAGTTAATCAAATTACTTAGGAACTCCCACTTAGATAGACATCCCTCTAATCCTCTAAGTGATCACGTGATCCAAATCAACTAAACCATAACCGATCATCACGTGAGATGGAGTAGTTTTCAATGGTGAACATCGTCATGTTGATCATATCTACTATATGATTCACGCTCGACCTTTCGGTCTCTGTGTTCCGAGGCCATATCTGCATATGCTAGGCTCGTCAAGTTTAACCTGAGTATTCTGCGTGTGCAAAACTAGCTTGCACCCGTTGTAGATGGACGTAGAGCTTATCACACCCGATCATCACGTGGTGTCTGGGCACGACGAACTTTGGCAACGGTGCATACTCAGGGAGAACACTTCTTGATAATTTAGTGAGAGATCATCTTATAATGCTACCGTCAATCAAAGCAAGATAAGATGCATAAAAGGATAAACATCACATGCAATCAATATAAGTGATATGATATGGCCATCATCATCTTGTGCTTGTGATCTCCATCTTCGAAGCACCGTCATGATCACCATCGTCACCGGCGCGACACCTTGATCTCCATCGTAGCATCGTTGTCGTCTCGCCAATCTTATGCTTCCACGACTATCACTACCGCTTAGTAATAAAGTAAAGCATTACATCGCGATTGCATTGCATACAATAAAGCGACAACCATATGGCTCCTGCCAGTTGCCGATAACTCGGTTACAAAACATGATCATCTCATACAATAAAATCAGCATCATGCCTTGACCATATCACATCACAACATGCCCTGCAAAAACAAGTTAGACGTCCTCTACTTTGTTGTTGCAAGTTTTACGTGGCTGCTACGGGCTTAAGTAAGAACACATCTCACCTACGCATCAAAACCACAACGATAGTTTGTCAAATAGACTCCGTTTTAACCTTCTCAAGGACCGGGCGTAGTCACACTTGGTTCAACTAAAGTTGGAGAGACAGTCTTCCGCAAGCCATCTGTGTGCATAGCACGTCGAGGGAACCGGTCTCGCGTAAGAGTACGCGTAAGGTTGGTCCGGATCGTCTCGTCCAACAATACCGCCGAACCAAAGTATGACATGCTGGTAGGCAGTATGACTTGTATCGCCCACAACTCACTTGTGTTCTACTCGTGCAAATAACATCAAACCATAAAACCTAGGCTCGGATGCCACTGTTGGGGAACGTAGTAATTTCAAAAAATTTCCTACGCACACGCAAGATCATGGTGATGCATAGCAACGAGAGGGGAGAGTGTTGTCTACGTACCAACGCAGACCGACCGCGGAAGCGATCACACAACGTAGAGGAAGTAGTCGTACGTCTTCCCGATCCGACCGATCCAAGCACCGTTACTCCGGCACCTCCGAGTTCTTAGCACACGTTCAGCTCGATGACGATCCTCGGGCTCCGATCCAGCAAAGCATCGAGGAAGAGTTCCGTCAGCATGACGGCGTGGTGACGATCTTGATGTACTACCGACGCAGGGCTTCGCCTAAGCACTACAACGGTATGATCGAGGTGGAATTTGGTGGCAGGGGGCACCGCACACGGCTAAGGAACGATCTCAAGGATCAACTTGTGTGTCTAGAGGTGCCCCCTGCCCCCGTATATAAAGGATGAGAGGGGGAGGGCTGGCCGGCCAAGCAAGGGAGGCGCAGGAGGAGTCCTACTCCTACCGGGAGTAGGACTCCCCCCTCCAATCCTATTCCAACTAGGACTCCAAGGGGGAAAGAGAGAGAGAGGTGGCCGGCCATCTCTCCTAGTCCTAATAGGACTAGGGGAGGGGGGAGGCACGCAGCCCTCCATGGCAGCCCCTTTCACCTTTCCACTAAGGCCCATGTAGGCCCATTTGGCTCCCGGGGGGTTCCGGTAACCCTCCCGGTAATCCGGTAAAATCCCAATTTCACCCGGAACACTTCCGATGTCCAAACATAGGCTTCCAATATATCAATCTTTATGTCTCGACCATTTCGAGACTCCTCGTCATGTCCGTGATCACATCCGGGACTCCGAACAACCTTCGGTACATCAAAATGCATAAACTCATAATAACTGTCATCGTAACGTTAAGCGTGCGGACCCTACGGTTCGAGAACAATGTAGACATGACCGAGACACGTCTCCGATCAATAACCAATAGCGGGACCTGGATGCCCATATTGGCTCCTACATATTCTACGAAGATCTTTATCGATCAGACCGCATAACAACATACGTTGTTCCCTTTGTCATCGGTATGTTACTTGCCCGAGATTCGATCGTCGGTATCCAATACCTAGTTCAATCTCGTTACTGGCAAGTCTCTTTACTCGTTCCGTAATACATCATCTCACAACTAACATCTTAGTTATAATGCTTGCAAGGCTTATGTGATGTGTATTACCGAGAGGGCCCAGAGATACCTCTCCGACAATCGGAGTGACAAACCCTAATCTCGAAATACGCCAACCCAACATCTACCTTTGGAGACACCTGTAGTACTCCTTTATAATCACCCAGTTATGTTGTGACGTTTGGTAGCACCCAAAGTGTTCCTCCGGAAAACGGGAGTTGCATAATCTCATAGTCACAAGAACATGTATAAGTCATGAAGAAAGCAATAGCAACATACTAAATGATCGGGTGCTAAGCTAATGGAATGGGTCATGTCAATCAGATCATTCAACTAATGATGTGACCTCGTTAATCAAATAACAACTCTTTGTCCATGGTTAGGAAACATAACCATCTTTGATTAACGAGCTAGTCAAGTAGAGGCATACTAGTGACACTCTGTTTGTCTATGTATTCACACATGTATTATGTTTTCGGTTAATACAATTCTAGCATGAATAATAAACATTTATCGTGATATAAGGAAATAAATAATAACTTTATTATTGCCTCTAGGGCATATTTCCTTCAACAAGATCATGGCCCACTGGTTCCAGATGGCCCTCGCTGGCTTGCTGCGCGCCTGGCTACTCCATCTGCCGTAATCTTCCATGGCCTCTTGGGAGGAGCTGCGCGACCTCTTCATCGCTCGCTTCGGGGGACCAACACCCCTGGTCGTCGCGGCTCTACTCGGTGGCTCGTAGGCGCCACCCTCGGACCGTCACATCAAGTCGTTCATTCGTCAGATCAGCGCCGCCTCCATGCAGCAGGGGGCTCCCCCGGGATGGGCGGCGCCCAAGGCCGACCTGATCTTCGACTTAGGAGATCACCCAGTCAACACCGTCGGTTCGGGTGTGCTTCCGATGATTTGCACGCTGACCATTTGCAGTGTAGCCGTCACCAAGACTCTCATCGACGGCGGCGCTGGCCTCAACGTGCTCTCTGTGGAGGCCTTTAGTCTCCTTTACGTACCGCTCGAGCGGCTCCGCCCCAGTCGGTCCTTCTCCAGAGTCGGTGGCGGCTCCTCCAACCCCCTAGGGCAGATCCGTCTCCCCGTGACTTTCGGCACGCGTGACAACTACCGCACCGAGCTAATCGACTTCGACATCGCCCGCATCGGTTTGCCGTATAACGTCATCCTCGGATACCCGGCGCTGGCCCAGTTCATGGAGGCGACCCATCCTGCCTACAACCTCATAAAGATGCCCGGAAGCAATGGCGTCCTTACCGTGGTCGGGGACACCAAGGAAGCTATGGCGGCCCTCAAGCTAGCCTTCAGGGCCACAGCGGCGGCTTGCCCGGCCGACAAGGCCACGCCCAAGACCAAGGGGGCTGCGCCGACCAAGAAGAAGCAGCTATTCACTCAAGGTCAAGCCAAGACGAAGCAGATACTAGTCGACATTGACGGGGCCTCTAGCGCTACCTTTATCATAGGCGCCGACCTTGCCCCAGCCCAAGAGAAGGAGTTGGTGGACTTCCTGCGAGCGAACAAGGAAGTATTCGCCTGGGAGCCCAAGCAGCTAGTTGGGGCCCCGAGAGGAGTAATCGAACATCATCTGAGGGCGTGCCCCAATGTGCGCCCAATGAAGCAGAAGGCGAGGCGACAATCCACGGAGAAGCAGTCTTTCATCGTTCAGGAAACCCGTAAGCTGGAGGCAGCAGGTGTCATTCGTGAGGTCCGTTACCCAGAGTGGCTGGCAAATCCAGTTGTTGTGCTGAATAAAGGAGGAAAGGAACGCATGTGTGTCGACTTCACCAACCTCAACAAGGTCTGCCCTTAGGACCCGTTTCCGTTGCCGCGCATCGACTAGATTGTTGACTCCACTTCAGAGTGTGACCTGTTGTGCTTCCTGGATGCATTCTCAGGATACCACCAGATCAAGATGGCAGTGGAAGATGTGGAGAAGACAACTTTCTTGACCCCATGCGAGGTGTACTGCTACACTTGCATGCCATTCAGACTGCGCAACGCAGGAGCAACCTTCCAGCGGCTGATGCACATCGCCTTGGGGCGGCAGCTCGGGAGGAACACTGAGGCCTACGTCGACGACATTATGGTAAAGTCTCGGGAAGCAATAACTTTGATTCAGGACCTGGAGGAGACCTTCGCGAGCCTGCGCCAGGTGGAACTGCAGCTCAATCCGGAGAAGTGCGTGTTTGGTGTCCCTTCCGGCAAGCTGCTGGGCTTTCTCGTGTCCCACAGAGGGATCGAGGCCAACCCGGAGAAGGTCAAGGCAATCGAAGGCATGAGTCCACCACAAAAACCTCAGGGAGATGCAGAAGCTTGCAGGCTGCGTGACTTCGCTGGGGCGCTTCCTCTCCAAGTTGGGGGAGCGCGTCCTGCCGTTCTTCAACTGATGAAGAAGAAGGGTCCATTCGAGTGGACCCCCGAGGCCGACCTAGCATTTCAAGACCTCAAGAGATACTTGACCAGCCCGCCGGTGATGGTGGCACCTCGTCCACGCGAGCCCTTGGTACTCTACCTGTCTGCCACACCCCATTCCACTAGCGCGGCGCTGGTGGCCCTCAAAGAGGAGCCCCAAGTCAAGGGCTCGCCAAACGAAGCTGCCAAGCTGGATAAGGCTGCACAACGCCGAGACGATGTTCCTGAGGCAGCGGCTGGACCGGCTAGTTGTCAAGCCACAGGAGCTGGAGATCCACAGGAAACACCTCAGTCCTCGGGAGCCAAAAACTCTGCCAGCTCTCCCACCCTTGTCGAGCACCCAATATACTTCGTCAGCACGGTGCCGCGAGATGCGAGAGCGCGATACCCCATGCCTCAGAAGCTCTTTCTCGCGCTCCTGGTGGCCCTGCATAAGCTGCGTCACTACTTCCAGGGTCACCCCATCAAGGTCGTCTCAGCCTACCCGTTGGAGAGAGTGCTCAGGAGTCCCAATGCTGCGAGGAGAGTCGCCGAGTGGAACATCGAGCTGCAAGCGTTTGACTTGGAGTTCAGCACAACCAGGGTCATCAAGGGGGCTGCGCTCGCCGATTTTGTGGCAGAATGGACCAATACACCGGAGCTCGAAGCAGGCGAAAACTGATCCCTCTCACCAGGGAATGAAGCGCTAGACGGCCGGGTCATGTACTTCGATGGCGCGTTCACGCGCCAGGGCGCAGGGGCTGGAGCCGTACTCATCTCGCCCACTCAGGACAAGCTTTACTACACCGTGCAGCTCTGCTTCCAGCGGGGCGAGAAGGTCTCCAACAACAGCACAGAGTACGAGGGCCTCATTGCCGGCCTCAATGCAGCGGTGGCCCTAGGAGTGAAGCGCCTCACCGTCAAGGGAGACTCGCAACTCATTGTCAACTTCTCCAACAAGGTGTATGAGTCAAAGGACGAGCACATGGAGGCATATCTCGTGGAGGTACGCAAAATGGAGAAGAAATTCTTGGGCCTGAAGCTGTAGCATGTGCCACGTGGCACCAACCAAGAGGCCAATGACATTGCCAGAAGAGCATACAAGCGCCAGCCCCAAGAGCCTGGCGTCTTCGAGGAATGGCTCTTCAAGCCTTCAACAACACCGTAGCCTGTGGAGGCAGCGCCACCTCAGGAGGAGCTCCCTCAATCGCCCATCTCGGGAGACCCCACTTGCGGCCCGACCTCAGGAGCGCGCCTCCTCTTAGCACTCGAGCCTCAGGAGGGGAGCTGGATCAAAGCGTTCAAGGCATACCTTGAAGGAAATATGCCCTAGAGGCAATAATAAAGTTATTATTTATTTCCTTATATCATGATAAATGTTTATTATTCATGCTAGAATTGTATTAACCGGAAACATAATACATGTGTGAATACATAGAAAAACTTAGTGTCACTAGTATGCCTCTACTTGACTAGCTCGTTAATCAAAGATGGTTATGTTTCCTAACCATGAACAAAGGTGTTGTTATTTGATTAACGGGGTCACATCATTGGTTGAATGATCTGATTGACATGACCCATTCCATTAGCTTAGCACCCGATCGTTTAGTACGTTGCTATTGCTTTCTTCGTGACTTATACATGTTCCTATGACTATGAGATTATGCAACTCCGTTTCCCGGAGGAACACTTTATGTGCTACCAAACGTCACAACGTAACTAGGTGATTATAAAGGAGCTCTACAGGTGTCTCCAAAGGTAGATGTTGGGTTGGCATATTTCGAGATTAGGATTTGTCACTCCGATTGTCGGAGAGGTATCTCTGGGCCCTCTCGGTAATGCACATCACATAAGCCTTGCAAGCATTACAACTAATGATTTAGTTGCGAGATGATGTATTACGGAACGAGTAAAGAGACTTGCCGGTAACGAGATTGAACTAGGTATTGGATACCGACGATTGAACTAGGGAACAATGTATGTTGTTATGCGGTCTGACCGATAAAGATCTTCGTAGAATATGTAGGAGCCAATATGGGCATCCAGGTCCCGCTATTGTTTATTGACCGGAGATGTATCTCAGTCATGTCTACGTTGTTCTCGAACCGTAGGGTCCGCACGCTTAACGTTACGATGACAGTTATTATGAGTTTATGCATTTTGATGTACTGAAGTTAGTTTGGAGTCACGGATGTGATCACGGACATGGCGAGGAGTCTCGAAATGGTCGAGACATAAAGATTGATATATTGGATGGCTATATTTGGACACCGGAAGTGTTCCGGATGATTTCGGATAAAACCGGAGTGCCGGAGGGGTTACCGAAGCCCCCCGGGGATGTAATGGGCCTTATTGGGCCTGAGGGGAGAGAGAGGGCAGCAGCCCAAGAGGTGGCGCGCTCCCCCTCAAGGGGAGTCCGAATTAGACTAGGAGGGGGGGCGCGGCCCCCCTTTCCCTCTCCCTCTCCCTCTCTTTCCTTCCCCATCAAGTCTCCTAGTTGGACTAGGAGAGGGGAGTCCTACTCCTACTAGAGGAGGACTCCTCCTCCCCTTGGCGCGCCCCATAGGCCGGCCGGCCTCCCCCTTGCTCCTTTATATACGGGGGCAGGGGGCACCCTAGAACACACAAGTTGATCATTGTGATCGTTCCTTAGCCGTGTGCGGTGCCCCCTGCCACCATATTCCACCTCGATCATATCGTTGTAGTGCTTAGGCGAAGCCCTGCGTTGGTAGAACATCAAGATCTTCACCACGCCGTCGTGCTGACGGAACTCCTCCCCGAAGCTTTGCTGGATCGCAGCCCGGGGATCGTCATCGAGCTGTACGTGTGCTAAGAACTCGGAGGTGCCAGAGTAACGGTGCTTGGATCGGTCGGATCGGGAAGAAGACGCACGACTACTTCCTCTACGTTGTGTCAACGCTTCCGTTGCGATCTACAAGGGTACGTAGATCAGACTCTCCCCCTCGTTGCTATGCATCACCATGATCTTGAGTGTGCGTAGGAAATTTTTTGAAATTACTATGTTACCCTACAGTGGCATCCGAGCCTAGGTTTTATGGTTTGATGTTATATGCACGAGTAGAACACAAGTGAGTTGTGGGCGATACAAGTCATACTGCCTACCAGCATGTCATACTTTGGTTCGGCGGTATTGTTGGACGAGACGACCCGGACCAACCTTACGCGTACGCTTACGCGAGACCGGTTCCCCCGACGTGCTTTGCACACAGGTGGCTTGCGGGCGACTGTCTCTCCAACTTTAGTTGAACCGAGTGTGGCTACGCCCGGTCCTTGCGAAGGTTAAAACGGAGTCTATTTGACAAACTATCGTTGTGGTTTTGATGCGTAGGTGAGATTGGTTCTTGCTTAAGCCCGTAGCAGCCACGTAAAACTTGCAACAACAAAGTAGAGGACGTCTAACTTGTTTTTGCAGGGCATGTTGTGATGTGATATGGTCAAGACATGATGCTAAATTTTATTGTATGAGATGATCATGTTTTGTAACCGAGTTATCGGCAACTGGCAGGAGCCATATGGTTGTCGCTTTATTGTATGCAATGCAATCGCGATGTAATGCTTTACTTTATCACTAAGCGGTAGCGATAGTCGTAGAAGCATAAGATTGGCGAGACGACAACGATGCTACGATGGAGATCAAGGTGTCGCGCCGGTGACGATGGTGATCATGACGGTGCTTCGGAGATGGAGATCACAAGCACAAGATGATGATGGCCATATCATATCACTTATATTGATTGCATGTGATGTTTATCTTTTTATGCATCTTATCCTGCTTTGATTGACGGTAGCATTATAAGATGATATCTCACTAAATTATCAAGAAGTGTTCTCCCTGAGTATGCACCGTTGCCAAAGTTCGTCGTGCCCAGACACCACGTGATGATCGGGTGTGATAAGCTCTACGTCCATCTACAACGGGTGCAAGCCAGTTTTTGCACACGTAGAATACTCAGGTTAAACTTGACGAGCCTAGCATATGCAGATATGGCCTCGGAACACGGAGACCGAAAGGTCGAGCGTGAATCATATAGTAGATATGATCAACATAACAATGTTCACCATTGAAAACTACTCCATCTCACGTGATGATCGGTTATGGTTTAGTTGATTTGGATCACGTGATCACTTAGAGGATTAGAGGGATGTCTATCTAAGTGGGAGTTTTTAAGTAATTTGATTAATTGAACTTAAACTTATCATGAACTTAGAACCTGATAGTATCTTGCTTGTTTATGTTGATTGTAGATAGATGGCTCGTGTTGTTGTTCCGTTGAATTTTAATGCGTTCCTTGAGAAAGCAAAGTTGAAAGATGATGGTAGCAATTACACGGACTGGGTCCGTAACTTGAGGATTATCCTCATTGCTGCTCAGAAGAATTACGTCCTGGAAGCACCGCTGGGTGCCAGGCCTGCTGCTCGAGCAACGCCAGATGTTATGAACGTCTGGCAGAGCAAAGCTGATGACTACTCGATAGTTCAGTGTGCCATGCTTTATGGCTTAGAATCGGGATTTCAACGACGTTTTGAACGTCATGGAGCATATGAGATGTTCCAGGAGTTGAAGTTAATATTTCAAGCAAATGCCCGAATTGAGAGATATGAAGTCTCCAATAAGTTCTATAGCTGAAAGATGGAGGAGGACAGTTCTGTCAGTGAGCATATACTCAAAATGTCTGGGTATAATAATCACTTGATTCAGATGGGAGTTAATCTTCCAGATGATTGCGTCATTGACAGAATTCTCCAATCACTGCCACCAAGCTACAAGAGCTTCGTGATGAAGTATAATATGCAAGGGATGAACAAGACTATTCCCGAGCTCTTCGCAATGCTGAAAGCTGCGGAGGTAGAAATCAAGAAAGAGCATCAAGTGTTGATGGTTAATAAGACCACTAGTTTCAAGAAAAAGGGCAAAGGGAAGAAGAAGGGGAACTTCAAGAAGAACAGCAAGCAAGTTGCTGCTTAGGAGAAGAAACCCAAGTCTGGACCTAAGCCTGAAACTGAGTGCTTCTACTGCAAGCAGACTGGTCACTGGAAGCGGAACTGCCCCAAGTATTTGGCGGATAAGGAGGATGGCAAGGTGAGCAAAGGTATATGTGATATACATGTTATTGATGTGTACCTTACTAGAGCTCGCAGTAGCACCTGGGTATTTGATACTGGTTCTGTTGCTAATATTTGCAACTCAAAACAGGGACTACCGATTAAGCGAACACTGGCGAAGGACGAGGTGACGATGCGCATGGGAAACGGTTCCAAAGTCGATGTGATCGCGGTCGGCACGCTACCTCTACATCTACCTTCGGGATTAATATTAGACCTAAATAATTGTTATTTGGTGCCAGCGTTAAGCATGAACATTATATCTGGATCTTGTTTGATGTGAGACGGTTATTCATTTAAATCAGAGAATAATGGTTGTTCTATTTATATGAGTAATATCTTTTATGGTCATGCACCTTTAAAGAGTGGTCTATTTTTTATGAATCTCGATAGTAGTAACACACATATTCATAATGTTGAAGCCAAAAGATGCAGAGTTGATAATGATAGTGCAACTTATTTGTGGCACTGCCGTTTAGGTCATATCGGTGTAAAGCGCATGAAGAAACTCCATACTGATGGGCTTTTGGAACCACTTGATTATGAATCACTTGGTACTTGCGAACCGTGCCTCATGGGCAAGATGACTAAAACACCGTTCTCCGGTACTATGGAGAGAGCAACAGATTTGTTGGAAATCATACATACCGATGTATGTGGTCCGATGAATATTGAGGCTCGTGGCAGATATCGTTATTTTCTCACTTTCATAGATGATTTAAGCAGATATGGGTATATCTACTTAATGAAACATAAGTCTGAAACATTTGAAAAGTTCAAAGAATTTCAGAGTGAAGTTGAAAATCATCGTAACAAGAAAATAAAGTTTCTACAATCTGATCGTGGAGGAGAATATTTGAGTTACGAGTTTGGTGTACATTTGAAAATTTGTGGAATAGTTTCGCAACTCACGCCACCCGGAACACCACAGCGTAATGGTGTGTCCGAAAGTCGTAATCGTACTTTACTAGATATGGTGCGATCTATGATGTCTCTTACTGATTTACCGCTATCGTTTTGGTGTTATGCTTTAGAGACGGCCGCATTCACATTAAATAGGGCACCATCAAAATCCGTTGAGACGACGCCTTATGAACTATGGTTTGGCAAGAAACCAAAGTTGTCGTTTCTTAAAGTTTGGGGCTGCGATGCTTGTGTGAAAAAGCTTCAACCTGATAAGCTCGAACCCAAATCGGAGAAATGTGTCTTCATAGGATACCCAAAGGAAACTGTTGGGTACACCTTCTATCACAGATCCGAAGGCAAGACATTCATTGTTAAGAATGGATCATTTCTAGAGAAGGAGTTTCTCTCGAAAGAAGTGAGTGGGAGGAAAGTAGAACTTGACGAGGTAACTGTACCTGCTCCCTTATTTGGAAAGTAGTACATCACAGAAAACTGTTTCTGCGACACCTATACCAATTAGTGAGGAAGCTAATGATGATGATCATGAAACTTCAGGACAAGATACTATGGAACCTCGTAGATCAACCAGAGTGAGATCCGCACCAGAGTGGTACGGTAATCCAGTTCTGGAAGTCATGCTACTAGATCATGATGAACCTACGAACTATGAAGAAGCGATGGTGAGCCCAGATCCCGCAAAGTGGCTCGAAGCCATGAAATCTGAGATGGGATCCATGTATGAGAACAAAGTATGGACTTTGCTTGACTTGCCCGATGATCGGCAAGCAATTGAGAATAAATGGATCTTCAAGAAAAAGACTGACGCTGACGGTAATGTTACTGTCTATAAAGCTCGACTTGTCGCAAAAGGTTTTTGACAAGTTCAAGGGGTTGACTACGATGAGACCTTCTCACCCGTAGCGATGCTTAAGTCTGTCAGAATCATGTTAGCAATTGCCGCATTTTATGATTATGAAATTTGGCAAATGGATGTCAAAACTGCATTCCTAAATGGATTTCTGGAAGAAGAGTTGTATATGATGCAACTGGAAGGTTTTGTCAATCCAAAGGGAGCTAACAAAGTGTGCAAGCTCCAGCGGTCCATTTATGGACTGGTGCAAGCCTCTCGGAGTTGGAATAAACGCTTTGATAGTGTGATCAAAGCATTTGGTTTTATACAGACTTTCGGTGAAGCCTGTATTTACAAGAAAGTGAGTGGGAGCTCTGTAGCATTTCTGATATTATATGTGGATGACATATTGCTGACTAGAAATGATATAGAATTTCTGGATAGCATAAAGGGATACTTGAATAAGAGTTTTTCAATGAAAGACCTCGGTGAAGCTGCTTACATATTAGGCATAAAGATCTATAGAGATAGATCAAGACGCTTAATTGGACTTTCACAAAGCACATACCTTGACAAGATTTTGAAGAATTTCAAAATGGATCAAGCAAAGAAAGGGTTCTTGCTTGTGTTACAAGGTGTGAAATTGAGTCAGACTCAATGCCCGACCACTGCAGAAGATAGAGAGAAAATGAAAGATGTTCCCTATGCTTCAGCCATAGGCTCAATCATGTATGCAATGCTGTGTACCAGACCTGATGTGTGCCTTGCTATAAGTTTAGCAGGGAGGTACCAAAGTAATCCAGGAGTGGATCACTGGACAGCGGTCAAGAACATCCTGAAATACCTGAAAAGGACTAAGGATATGTTTCTCGTATATGGAGGTGACAAAGAGCTCACCATAAGAGGTTACGTTGATGCAAGCTTTGACACTGATCCGGACGATTCTAAATCGCAAACCGGATACGTGTTTATATTAAACGGTGGAGCTGTCAGTTGGTGCAGTTCTAAACAAAGCATCGTAGCGGGATCTACATGTGAAGCGGAGTACATAGCTGCTTCGGAAGCAGTGAACGAAGGAGTCTGGATGAAGGAGTTCATATCCGATCTAGGTGTCATACCTAGTGCATCGGGTCCAATGAAAATCTTTTGTGACAATACTGGTGCAATTGCCTTGGCAAAGGAATCCAGATTTCACAAGAGGACCAAGCACATCAAGAGACGCTTCAATTCTATCCGGGATCTAGTCCAGGTGGGAGACATAGAGATTTGCAAGATACATACGGATCTGAATATTGCAGACCCGTTGACTAAGCCTCTTCCACGAGCAAAACATGATCAGCACCAAGGCTCCATGGGTGTTAGAATCATTACTATGTAATCTAGATTATTGACTCTAGTGCAAGTGGGAGACTGAAGGAAATATGCCCTAGAGGCAATAATAAAGTTATTATTTATTTCCTTATATCATGATAAATGTTTATTATTCATGCTAGAATTGTATTAACCGGAAACATAATACATGTGTGAATACATAGACAAACTTAGTGTCACTAGTATGCCTCTACTTGACTAGCTCATTAATCAAAGATGGTTATGTTTCCTAACCATGAACAAAGGTGTTGTTATTTGATTAATGAGGTCACATCATTGGTTGAATGATCTGATTGACATGACCCATTCCATTAGCTTAGCACCCGGTCGTTTAGTATGTTGCTATTGCTTTCTTCATGCCTTATACATGTTCCTATGACTATGAGATTATGCAACTCCCGTTTCCAGGAGGAACACTTTGTGTGCTACCAAACGTCACAACGTAACTGGGTGATTATAAAGGAGCTCTACAGGTGTCTCCAAAGGTAGATGTTGGGTTGGCGTATTTCGAGATTAGGATTTGTCACTCCGATTGTCGGAGAGGTATCTCTGGGCCCTCTCGGTAATGCACATCACATAAGCCTTGCAAGCATTACAACTAATGAGTTAGTTGCGAGATGATGTATTACGGAACAAGTAAAGAGACTTGCCGGTAACGAGATTGAACTAGGTATTGGATACCAACGATCGAATCTCGGGCAAGTAGCATACCAATGACAAAGGGAACAACGTATGTTGTTATGCGGTCTGACCGATAAAGATCTTCGTAGAATATCCAGGAGCCAATATGGGCATCCAGGTCCCGCTATTGGTTATTGACCGGACATGTATCTCAGTCATGTCTACATTGTTCTCGAACCGTAGGGTCCGCACGCTTAACGTTACGATGACAATTATTACGAGTTTATGCATTTTGATGTACCGAAGTTAGTTCGGAGTCCCGGATGTGATCACGAACATGACGAGGAGTCTCGAAATGGTCGAGACATAAAGATTGATATATTGGACGGCTATATTCGGACACCGGAAGTGTTCCGGATGATTTCGGATAAAACCGGAGTGCCGGAGGGGTTACCGGAACCCTCCGGGGAAGTAATGGGCCTTATTGGGCCTGAGGGGAGAGAGAGGGCAGCATCCCAAGAGGTGGCGCCCCCCCCCTCAAGGGGAGTCCGAATTGGACTACGAGGGGGGGCGGCCCCCCTTTCCCTTTCCCTCTCCCTCTCTTTCCTTCCCCCTCAAGTCTCCTAGTTGGACTAGGAGAGGGGACTCCTACTCCTACTAGGAGGAGGACTCCTCCTCCCCTTGGCGCGCCCCATAGGCCGGCCTCCCCCTTGCTCCTTTATATACGGGGGCAGGGGGGCACCCTAGAACACACAAGTTGATCATTGTGATCGTTCCTTAGCCGTGTGCGGTGCCCCCTGCCACCATATTCCACCTCGATCATATCGTTGTAGTGCTTAGGCGAAGCCCTGCGTCGGTAGAACATCAAGATCGTCACCACGCCGTCGTGCTGACGGAACTCCTCCCCGAAGCTTTGCTGGATCGGAGCCCGGGGATCGTCATCGAGCTGTAGGTGCGCTAAGAACTCGGAGGTGCCGGAGTAACGGTGCTTGGATCGGTCGGATCGGGAAGAAGACGTACGACTACTTCCTCTACGTTGTGTC
This sequence comes from Triticum monococcum, assembly GCA_034509565.1. Lineage (NCBI taxonomy): Eukaryota > Viridiplantae > Streptophyta > Magnoliopsida > Poales > Poaceae > Triticum > Triticum monococcum. The sequence continues at coordinate 582,029,045 of CM067843.1, forward strand.
AACGCTTCCGTTGCAATCTACAAGGGTACGTAGATCGGACTCTCCCCCTCGTTGCTATGCATCACCATGATCTTGCGTGTGCATAGGATTTTTTTTGAAATTACTACGTTACCCTACATACCTGACACAAGGCACGCTGCCGGAGAAGGAGGAAGACGCGGAACGTGTGGCCCGGCAGGCTATGGCGTACTGCATTCAGGACGGTGAGCTATATAGGAAGCGGCCAAATGATGTTTCTCTACGATGCATTTCCAGGGAACAGGGGAAGGAGTTGCTGGCTGACATACATGGCGGAGACTGTGGGCACCACTCATCGTCACGCACCCTGGTCGGCAAGGCTTTCCGCAGTGGGTTCTACTGGCCCACGACGCTCAACGACGCGGTCGAGCTAGTGAAGTCATGCGGGCTTGACAATTCCATGCCAAGCAGATCCACCAGTCGGCTCAGGGCCTCCAGACTATCCCGCGCTCATGGCCGTTCGCGGTCTGGGGGCTGGATATCCTGGGTCCATTCCCTCGAGCGCCTAGAGGTTACCACTACCTCTACGTCGCCATCGATAAGTTCACCAAGTGGGCGGAAGTGGAAGCCATCCGCACCATCCCAGCCGGGTCAGCAGTCAAGTTTGTCAAGGGCATTGTGAGCCGATTTGGGGTCCTTAACCGCATCATCACCGACAACTGTTCACAGTTCACTAGCAATCTCTTCAAAATGTATTGTGCTAACCTTGGGACGCAGATCTGCTATGCCTCCGTGGCGCACCCCAGGAGCAACGGCCAAGCCGAATGCGCAAACGCGGAAGTCCTGAGGGGTCTTAAGACCAGGACCTTCAAGAAGAAGCTCGAGGCCTGCAGCAGGAGCTGGCACGACGAGCTACAGTCCGTGTTGTGGTCCATCCGCACCACCGCCACTAGGCCGACAGGCGAGACCCCGTTCTTCCTTGTCTACGGAGCAGAAGTGGTTCTCCCACATGAGGTCAAGCATCGCTCCGCGCGGGTCCTGGCATTTGATGAAACGTGGCAGGACGCCATGCGGGGGATGAATCTCGTGCTGGGGGAGGAACGCCGCCGTGAAGCCTCGCTCCGAGCTGCGAGGTACCAGCAGGCGCTACGGTGGTACCACTGCCGCACCTCCGCTCCAGGACGCTCGAGGTGGGTGACCTTGTCCTGAGGCGGGTGCTCTCCAGGGAAGGGCTGCACAAGCTCTCGCCCATGTGGGAGGGCCCGTTTTGGGTCGCCCACGTCTCCAGGCCTCGCGCCGCGCGCCTGGAGACGCAGGACGGGGTCCCCATCCAGAACGCGTGGAACATCCAGCACCTTAGGAAGTTCTACCCATTAAGCAAGGCCCGGTGCCTGTGAAGCAAGGCCCAGTGCCTGTGAAGAATCTCCGCTCGTGACACTCTCACGTAATAATGAGTGGGGCTGTACACGCCCCAGAGTCTCAGGAGTGCCGCCCTCGGGCCTCGGGGGCTCCCTCCCACGACTAATGGCAACACTTAGCTCCGCGCTGGTGAGAACACAAGAAGACTAGACTAGGTGTCGGACGCGGATTTTCATTTGTTTTCCGTAGTTGGCTTGCCCCTCTTTAATCGAAGTTTGCTTTCCGGTGTCGCTTGTCGATCTTGTTCCTTCAACTCTGCCCTTGTTTCTGCCTTTGGTCCTTCGTTTGACCTGTACCCTCTCTTGCGTCCCTTGCGAGGGGGCTAGACAGGTGCCCCTCGGGCCCTCGTGAGCGTTTTGTCTCCTTTTCGCGAGGCACCCTCGTTCGAGCTGCAAGCTGGCGCACCCCCTCGATCTGTGCCCCTCGGGTACCGTGATACGAGGTGCTGGGTCATGGCCATACGCGGGTGACATGCGCTAGCCAGCAGGTTACAACGACATGGACCAGGTACGGATTGCCTAGCAAATTTTCGCAGTTCTTCCTCGTCAAGTACAGAGAAACGCGCGTCTCACGAAGCGGGATCTACTTCAGGTGCATCGAGCTAAGTCCTTCTATGCGCGCATGCATAAATCATAACGTTGCAACACAGCACAGGAATGATAAACACAACATAACAACCCGGAAATCATAGTTTGCTGCACGCACCCACGTGGCCCCATACTTGTCTTTCTCTAATGCGGGAAGGAAAGGAAGAACGAAACAAAAGCAGGACGTGCTCCTGCGACAGGTCGCGAGGACGGGCTCGCGGCGCTCTCATGAGCTCAGTCGGATCCCTCCTCACGCTTCACCGGAGCGCGGTAACTAGCCGGCCTGCTGCCACCTTCAAAGTGGGCACGGCGGCGTGGCGGCTGGTCGTAGTCGCCGCTGCTGGAGCTGCCACCGGGGGAAGAGTCGCCATAGCTGGACGAGACATGGTCGGGCCCGCCTCCCTCCTCGTCACGACCATCACCAAGGCCGAGCACCTCGGCGATGTTGTTGTCCTCGGGGTAGCACCCGACACGGTGACCATCTTCCCCGAACACCCTCATGAAGAGGGTCGCGTCGCCATTGTACTTGAAGTGGAGGGCACACCGCCTGCCCAGCCCCCGCGCACGGGTGAACGTCTGCCAGCCGCGGGCCAGGACCGCGTTGCCCCGCGGCGGAGATATCCACCGCGACCCATGAAGCCCTGCTATAGCAACCGTCCGCCTGCAGCCAGAGACCGCCTGGACCTGCGGACGGTAGTTTCCCGATGAAGAACCGCAGGAGCTGAAGCCATGTGCCAGCCGGGTTCTCCGACCACACGATGAACTCCGGCATCACCTCCGCCGAGTGGAAGCGCGGCCGGGGAGGCCGCACAACCACGACACGCCTCACCTCCTCAACAGGGTTGTCGTGACCTAGGCGGCTGTCACCATGCGAAGAGGCGCCACCGCGGCTGCGAGGGGCCGCGGCTAGGGTCGTCGTGTGCTTGCGAGGGCGACCGCGCCCCCTCTTGGGAGGCGGTGAGCCAGGCCCCTCCTGGCGAGCTTTCCCCTTCTCTGCGGCTAAGAGCCTCTTCACAGGCGCCATGAGTGTCGCTGGAAGGAGTGGAGCAAGGAAGAAGAAGAAGCGGGAGAAGCGAGGAAGAGATGGGTGATTTGGGCTCCGCCCCCTCCCATTTATAGCCAAGGGGAGGCCAACCGCCGGCCTCCATGATCTAAGGTAATAATGGTCTTTTTCCTGCATGCAGTAAGGACCCGTCAAGTCGGCCAGTTGCCGAGGCTGCGTGGGGAAGCGGAGATGCCCACGTCCAATCAGTCGCCACGCGTCGACCAAGGCCGCATGCTATTGGGGCCCGTGGCGCTCCGCACTTGCCCTTTGGCTTCGCCTCGAAGCCAAGCCCGAGCGCGCCTTGGGCCCGGGGGCTACTATCGGCGTTCTGGGAACGGGGGTCCCCAGACTTGCCTGTCTGCGGCCTGCGGTGTGGCTCCTCCAGCGGCCCCGTACGACCCATCTTCACCATCAAACATTCAAGACCCTCGCGAGGCGGGCGACACAAGACCTCGTCAGGGGCGGCCTCACCAGGCTGGCTCGTGAGGGGCAGAGAGATCAAGGCAAGGCGAATCTCGCGAGGTTCCAATGATGTAAGCCATGACGATCAAGACCAGGCGGGCGCCAGCAAGCGCAGTGTCCTTACTTCCTCTTTGGTGCTAAAGAGGCAAGCGCAGGTGAGGAGTTCCAAGGCATCAGGCAAAGGTTTCCATATCGGTGCAACAAGACCAAGACCAGCAGGACGGCAGGACGGAGGTCACGTGGAGCCCAAGACGGCGTCATCACCAGAGCCTTTCGCACGCGAAGACTACTTTTGTCAGGATAACTTGTACTAGTTGTCTCCCTTCAAATTGGCCATTGTGGGATCCCTCCCGCTCAATATTTGGGAAGAGGACCAGTGCCTCTATAAATAGGACTAGCCACCACCATAGTAGGGGAAACTGGTCAAGGAGAGGATCCAGATCATCCTCAAACACACAATCTCACAAAGCACAAGAACACCTCTCCTCAGGAGGTTGTTCTTTCCTTGTAACTGTTCATCCTCAGCCCAAGAGGTAATCCACCACACCACACTGGAGTAGGGTATTACATCACAACGGTGGCCCGAACCAGTATAAATCTTGTGTCTCGTGTTCTTTGAGTCCGTCGAAGCTAGGCCATGAGATCGTTGAGTGTGCGAGCTAGAGAGGGGGGAGATCTTCGTGCGCACACCAGTGTTCGAACATCAAGGGTTTTGGCGGAACCCGAAATCCGACAATTGCATTAACCGGAAACTTAGTACATGTGTGAATACATAGACAAACAGAGTGTCACTAGTATGCTTCTACTGGACTAGCTCGTTGAATCAATGATGGTTATGTTTCCTAACCATGGACATGAGTTGTCATTTGATTAACGGGATCACATTATTAGAGAATGATGTGATCGACTTGACCCATCCGTTAGCTTAGCACGTTGATTGTTTAGTTTGTTGTTATTGCTTTCTCCATAACTTATACATGTTCCTATGACTATGAGATCATGCAACTGCCGAATACCGGAGGAACACTTTGTGTGCTACCAAACGTCACAATGTAACTGGGTGATTATAAAGGTACTCTACAGGTGTCTCCAATGGTGTTTGTTGAGTTGGCATAGATCGAGATTAGGATTTGTCACTCCGATTGTCGGAGAGGTATCTCTGGGCCCTCTCGGTAATGCACATCAATATAAGCCTTGCAAGAAATGTGACTAATGAGTTAGTTGTGGGATGATGCATTACGGAACGAGTAAAGAGACTTGCCGGTAACGAGATTGAACTAGGTATTGAGATACCGACGATCGAATCTCGGGCAAGTAACATACCGATGACAAAGGGAACAACGTATATCGTAGAATATCTAGGAGCCAATATGAACATCTAGGTACCGCTATTGGTTATTGACCGGAGACATGTCTCGGTCATGTCTACATAGTTCTCAAACCCGTAGGGTCCGCACGCTTAACATTCGGTGACGATCGGTATTATGAGTTTATGTGTTTTGATGTACCGAAGGTAGTTCAGAGTCTCGGATTTGATCACGGACATGATGAGGAGTCTCGAGACGTAAAGATCAATATATTGGAAGCCTGTGTTTGGACATCAGAATGGTTCCGGATGTGTTCGGGCATTTTCCGGAGTACCAGGAGGTTACCGGAACCCCCCGGGGAGCATATGGGCCTTATTGGACTAGGCCTTGGGCAGGATGCGCCCCCAAGGCCTAGTTCGAATTGGACTAGGGGGAGGGGAGATGCCCCCCTCCTTCATTCTCTTCTCTCTTCCCCTTCCTTCTCTTCTACTCCTACTTGGAAAAGGGGGAATCCTACTCCCAGTGGGAGTAGGACCCCTAGGGCGCGCCATAGTAGAGGGTCGGCCCTCCCCCTCCTCCACTCCTTTATATACGGGGGAGGGGGCACCCTATAGACACACAAGTTGATCATTGATCCCTTAGCCGTGTGTGGTGCCCCCCTCAACCATAATCCACCTCGGTCATATCATCATAGTGCTTAGGCGAAGCCCTGCGATGGTAGCATCATCATCACCATCATCACGCCGTCGGGCTGACGAAGCTCTCCCTCGACACTCAGCTGGATCGAGAGTTCGTGGGACGTCACCGAGCCGAACGTGTGCAGATCGCGGAGGTGCCGTACTTTCGGCACTAGGATTGGTCGATCGTGAAGACGTACGACTACATCAACCGCGTTGTCATAACGCTTCCGCTTACGGTCTACGAGGGTACGTGGACAACACTCTTCCCCTCTCGTTGCTATGCATCATCATGATCTTGCGTGTGGGTACGATTTTTTTTGAAATTACTACGTTCCCCAACAACTATGATCCTACATGTAATTATTATGTGGGAGGAAAATATGGTTGTGGAAATTTTCATGTTACTAAATTACCTCTGGTTCTGTTGAGATCGTCAATGTTTTATTCCTCTTCTTTGCATGTGTTAGATGTTTCTCATCTTGATAATTTGTTTGCTTATAAAATACCTATGCATAGAAAGTATGTTAGACTTAAATGTGATTTTCGCAAGCTTTATGATGCTCTCTTTATGCCTCAATTCTTGTGTTTCATGTGAGCATCATTAAAATTATCAATGCCTAGCTAGGGGCATAAAACATTACGAAATATTACGAAGAGGAAACAGAGAGTTTGTGATACGACCGGTTCTAAGTGTACCAACGACAATGATGACGCACAAGCTAATAGTCCGAATCAAGTTGTTGCTACGCCATTAGTAATCACAGTGGGCGAAGTATATGTTTCAACCTATCTACGGCAAAAATACGAAGAGGTCCATGAGCTAGTTGAAGTTACGTGCATGCATGTTGATGTGTTGCATGGCTTAGCTACAGATCAATCAAAGAAGTTTTGGCTGCATGCATGCAAGGTTAGCCATGAAAAGAAATACTCGTTCGTGCATGTACAAGAGATATGTTTTGTGGAGACTAATCCAAGAATCCTACTCGGCTACTACTTCTCACGTTCAAGACCACCGGAGATACATGCACATGTTAAAAGGATTCAGTGGTGGAGATTATTTTCTTTAAAGGAAATTGAATGGGGCCCACCAAGAAAGACCTAAGTGATTAAAGTTCAAGTTTTATTTAACAACTTCTACGGCCGGTGTCTAGTTGTCATTTGTTTTTCAATTCAAGTTGGTTGTTTGCTTAGATTTGTTATAGGCGTGTGCGTGCGTGACGGCCATAGGCCAAACTTGTGTCCGGCTATTATAAATAGCCGTGGTGTGTTTAATGTAAAGGCAGGTTATTTTTATATGAAATAGACACGGTGTGTTTTTCAGGGTAGACACCTGTATCAAGTTTTGGAGGAATCTTTAAAAAACCTTTGTGTTGCAATTTCTCTTCGTGGAAATTGTTTTGCGCGTGAGTACCTTCGTCGAGATTGGTTTTCTCATGCTGGGCCGCAAGGTTCAAACCCTCTACTTCGTGTACATCACGTGCGCGGGCGAGAGGTTGCTGTTACTGAAGGTGGAGTGTCGTGAAAGGTCGGGCCGCAACAACGGATCGGATCTCGCCACGGGGTTCGGTCTACGTCAGGTGGTATTAGAGCAACAGGTTGTTCACGGTGCTATGGAGAAGATGGTGAGGGCATCATCATTCTGTAAGTTAAGCTATGGATTTCAGTTGGAGGAGGAAGGCCGCTGGGCTGGGCTTTTTCACACCCGTGTGGTGGTGAGAGAGAGATCGTGTGCCATGACGATCGATCACATGAGTTTGACCAACGCCGCAAGCATCGAGATGGTGAATAAGTTGGAGCTATCAATGACACCACATCCACAACCATACTCCTTTTGTTGGGGTTATGAAGAGCTCACTGTCACGCACCAGACCAAGGTACCGTTTTTGTTGGGAAAATATTTTTGTGAGGTTTTGTGCGACGTGATTTCGGCACCGATGATTTCGTGTCACTTATTATTGGGCGAGCCATGGTACACAGAGCATGATGTTGTGTTTGATTGTCTAACACACACATATACCCTCAAGAAGGGAAAGAAGTATGACCTCGTGCCCATGGGAGACGACCGTTTTATTGCTTGGAGGAAAGAACATCTTGAGACGATAAATAAGCAGAAAGAAGTAGAAAATAAAAGGGTCGAAGCTGCTGAAATTGTCATGGTTGTCGTTCAATCTGCAAATCAAAATATTGTTCAAGAAATCACCTCAAAACCGAGGACGGTTTTGTTTCAAGGGGAGGAGGATGATACGACCGGTTCTAAGTATACCAACGACAATGATGATGCACAAGCTAATAGTCAGAATCAAGTTGTTGCTACGCCATGAGTAATCAGAGTGGGCGAAGTATATGTTTCAACCTATCTACGGCAGAAATACGAAGAGATCCATGAGCTAGTTGAAGTTATGTGCATGCATGTTGATGTGTTGCATGGCTTAGCTACAGATCAATCAAAGAAGTTTTGGCTGCATGCATGCAAGGTTAGCCACGAAAAGAAACACTCGTTCGTGCATGTACAAGAGATATGTTTTGTGGAGACTAATCCAAGAATCCTACTCGCCTACTACGTTCAAGACCACCGGAGATATATGCGCATGTTAGAAGGATTCAGTGGTGGAGATTATTTTCTTTAAAGGAAATTGGATGGGGCCCACCAAGAGAGACCTACGTGATTAGAGTTCAAGTTTTATTTAACAACTTCTACGGCCGGTGTCTAGTTGTCATTTGTTTTTCAATTCAAGTTGGTTGTTTGCTTAGATTTGTTATAGGCGTGTGCGTGCGTGACGGCCATAGGCCAAACTTGTGTCCGGCTATTATAAATAGCCATGGTGTGTTCAATGTAAAGGCAGGTTATTTTTATATAAAATAAACACGATGTGTTTTTTAGGGTAGACATCAGTATCAAGTTTTGGAGGAATCTTTAGAAAACCTCTGTGTTGCAATTTCTCTTCGTGGAAATTGTTTTGCGCGTGAGTACCTTCGTCGAGATTGGTTTTCTCGTGCTGGGCCGCAAGGTTCAAACCCTCTACTTCGTGTACATCGCGTGCGCGGGCGAGAGGTTGCTGTTAATGAAGGTGGAGTGTCGTGAAAGGTCGGGCCGCAACAACGGATCGGATCTCGCCACGGGGTTCGGTCTACGTCAGTTTGCATTGAGAACTCGGTGGGACTGATCGCTCATCTCGGTTTGACCGAAACGTTACGAAGGGAAACAGAGAGTTTGCAATCCCATCTCGGTGAGACCGAGATCCCTATCGGTGAGACCAAACTGATTAGGGTTTCTCGCTATGGCTATGTCAAGTGAACTCGGTGGCGTCGGATAGATCAAATCGGTGGGGCTGAGTTTGACTTTTGGTTTGGGACATATGTGGATATGAGAAAGTGCTTGAGGGCTTTTGGAGCATATCACTAAGCATTTTGAGCAAGCAAGCCATTAAGCAACAACTCATCCCCTTTTAATAGTGCCGGCTTTTCCTATGGACTCAATGTGATCTTGGATCACTAAAATGAAAATGTAGAGTCTTGAGCTTGTGCCAATATGTGTCCTTAGCATTTTGAGGGGTTCACATCTCTAGTCCATGCCATGCCAATCATTGAACTTTCTGAAAAGATTATCTTAAATGGATATTAGTTCAATGAGCTATATGTTGTTAATAATTATCAAAACCATCCAGGAATTAGTTGCACTTTCAACTATCATTTGAAGCACACAAGCAAAGAGTTGATCATCATCACATCATATATTATCTTTTGGAGAGTGATGTCTCCTAGATTGGTTAGGTCTCACTTACGAGCCTCCGACATGATGCGGAGTTGAACCAAGAAGTTTGTAAGGGCAAGGAGACCGCCTACTTCATGAAGATCTACCCGAGTGAGGCAAGTCCTTCATGGGTGATGGCCGTGGTGGGATAGACAATGTTGCTTCTTCATGGATCCTTCATGGATGGAGCCCTCCGTGAACTCACGCAGCCGTTATCTTCGTGGGTTGAGGTTTCTATCAACGTGAATGTACGATAGCGCCACCTGTCGGAACCACGCCAAAAATCTTCGTATCCCCATTGTATTTGCCTTCTCCAAACCCTTCCTTTACTTAAATGTGCAATGTCTTACTTTTCATTGCTATACTCTTAGAATGTAGGTGTTGCTTGACTTGTCATAATTGCTAAAATCTGTCTGTAACTAAAATTGGAAAAAAGTTAGGTTTTTTTGGTCAAGTAGTCTAACCATCCTTCTCTAGACATACTTTTGATCCTACATATCCGACTGAGGATTTTCAATGCTTGTAGTTATTGCTAGGTGGTCTACGGAACTGGATGTAATTTTTATTATTTTTGGTGTTCGTTGTATTACCATAATTGAAAATGAATAAATTGAAAATTTTCTCCAAAAAAAGCTCTCTCAAACAGAACTTTGATTTCTCGTAACACATAGGCACACACATGTCTTCCGTGTTCTCGAAAAACATACCCTAAGTGCTATTCCATAAATAAATAAATGTCCATATTTCATTTGATTAAGACAACGCCTTTGTAAACAATTGTCCTATTAACTTTCATTTTTCTAATTAAAATGGCATGGCAAATAAGTTCTTTTCAAGAGGAATACATCGACGTTAATTATATGTTCATATTTATTGATATCTAAATAAAATACGTGTTCTTTTAGACTAATACACATTATATTTTCGGGTATTGAAATGCCATGCCACCATTTTTTTCACCTTTGGAAAGACACTGCACGTAGCTATCCCTTTTCAAACTTGCGCCTAGCTTTTGATTTATAACTACAATGGTGAAAACGTTGAAACCAAGATAAGCCTATTCTGTCGTTTTGTGTCCGAGGGAGAATCAAAGGAGCGATACGTGTTCCGCAGGCGCAGATCTCCATAGCGATCGTACTCCCTATTCAGGGACGTGGCGGCCTTTCCTGCCCTTTACTTTCTCTTTTAAAAGCGATGCACATGCTCGTGTCATTGTTTGTACGAGACGGAATACTATGTGCAACCATTTCGCACATTTTTTTTGAGGGGAATTTCGCACATTTCATAAACGAGCCCACGTACGCCTCATGTATGTAGTAGGAGTAGAATTTCTTTATACTCGGACAACCGGCGACGACTGGCAGGCAGGCAGGCAGGGCAGGTCAGGTCACGGGACCAGGTGTAGAGCTCCACTCGTCGTCATCGCATCGGTCGACGACTTAAGTGGCAGCAGCCACCTCTACCTTCCCGCTAAACCCTCTCGTGCGGTACGATGATTAGGCTAACCCGCTCCAAATCGCAGGCCACGAAAAATTCCTCACTTGGAGCTTTCCCCTTTCCTCTTTTTCTATTCGCTCTGCAGAGCCCTTTTTACTTGGTTTAATCGCTTGGGTGGTCCTCTTTACGCGGGCAGGCACTGTGGGTTGTGCCGTGCGCAGTGGCCAGGGGACAGCGGGTGGTGCCCCTGCTGTGAGCAGTAAAATCTATTGGCCTGATGATGGCACTGCGATCCGTACGAGTATCTATCTCTCACATCAATTACAACACGGAGCAAAAAATATATCACTAAATTCGTATTTGAGTGATCCTGTAATTGATCTTGTTGGTTAGATTTACAATCAAACTTAGATTTCGGGATGTGTGGGCTCAGTATATTGTGGAATGGAGAAAATATTAGGTTCTGTTTAGTTTCAAATAAGTCATTAATTTATAAGTCGAAAAGTGAAAAAATGACTTATTTTACCAAACAAACCAAACTTATAAGTCATAAGTTGCCTCATTCCAACTTAAAACTTATAAGTCACCCTCTTTTACGTGGGTCCCATCATCTTTAAATAAAAAACACAGGATAAGATGATGTGGTCAGATGATTTATAAGTTAGTTGACAACCAAACAAACGAGACTTATAAGTCACTGGTTTTAAGTCACCTGACTTATAAGTCAGATGACTTATTGGAACCAAACAGGATCTTACTAGTGGTCTGGCGTCATGTCCAGCAGCGTAAGGCTGGGTGTTCTTCATTCAATCCTCACCATGGATACGCCCGCATGATTTTTCAAGTTATTTACTGCAGGTTTCGGATGCTGTGTCATTAGCAGATTCGTGCCTGGCTGTATCGGGCAGCACAAGATTGAAAACACGGTTGAGCGATAACAAAGGCGATGAGCTGCAGAACCAGCCAGTTGAATATGCATAGGTCGTGCAAGCGTACAAGCAAACTGCCCTTGGTTTGCGGCCGATGTTGTCCACAACCACAAGCACAAGTAAACCATATCGTGCTTGTGGTTCTCTCCAAAACCAAGGCCACTCGAGCTTGCTATCGGAAATCACCTGTTCAGGTTCTGGGATGTTTACGCCTAGTCGCATGCATATCGCCGGTTGAGTGCTCAATCACGGGTGGCTTTGCTTCTTTTGTTTTCTTTCGAGATAAACAGCGTAGTCTCCACAGCCGGAATGGTCTTACGAAGAGATGATGACTAGTTGATTTTCATGACATACAGATACATATTTCATTGTAATGATGCCTTTGAAGCGGAAATATATGCGATTATGCAACGGATGGCACCAACCATTCAACATTCGAATTTTTTGGTGATGGTACAATCAGATTCAGTTAATGCTTTAGCCATTCTCGCAGGCGACACCGACACTTTAGCTGCTGAGATTAGAGAAAATATAGATGTTAGAGAGTTTGTTCCTCTGAAGATTAGTACGGAACAAAATAGGGTAGCACATCAATTGGCATTTTATAGCCGTACCGAAGCTTGTACTGTGGTGTGGTTGAACTGGAGCCCTCCGTGCTGTGAGGCTTATTGTCTCGAGATTGTAACCCTATCATTATGGAATAAAACTCTTTTTCATCCCGCAAAAAAAAATCCACCACTGATGCGCCTTGATATCATGCCTCTAATGTTCTGATGTTTACAGGTCAGCCAGTCCATCGAACACCACCACTGATGCACCTTGATTCACACAATGCTCGTCCTGTCAAACCACCCCCACAGCTCGTCTTTCAAAGAGAAGTAGCCCTCCAAGCCTAATAGAACCTTGTCGGTCCCTCCCCTATTTGCAGTCTTGCAAATACGTCATCAACGTTCAACTTCATATCTCTGGGTGACGTCCCGCTGCTTTTGGAGATTTGGACGGCTCAAGGTCCATTAGAGTCATCCTATCGAGCAAATCGCCTACAAACTCCCACACAGGCTAGCCTAGGTAGCATGTAACTCTTCCTCGTTCCCAGAAAACCGATAACTCTTGCAGGTAAGACACAAATTAGGTGCTCCTACTGAAATGTAAAATGTTGTTCTTTCTCGGAAGATTTTACAAGACAAATTATTTAAAGTCGGTTAAAATATATATACTACAAAAAGACCATATGCTATAAAAAAAGTGTATTTATATATCATAGAATAGTGCTCATCTTGTTCACAAAAAAAAAAAGAATCGTGCTCATCTTATTAAAAGTATTAAAGGTACATTCGTTCATGACTTTAAACATCAAATTTAAACAACTCTTCATAAATTTCAAAATTATTCATGAATATAAAATATGCATGAATTCAAAAAGTGAAGAAAAATTAACAACAAAAAGGAAGTGAACAGCAAAGAAGAAGGATCCACGTGGAAAAACACAAAATCATAGAAAGCCAGGGAGCTCCTACTCCGCGCCTTCAGCGCCATCTAGCCAACTGGCGCTCGCAGCAGCGTCTTGCTGGGCCGGCCCACGAGCGCGTAACGCCAGCGAACAAAAATTCCTGAAAATAGTTGCAGCGCACAGGATTCGAACTCATCGAACTCACAACTCTGCGTCCTAAACAGGCTCAGCTAACCAATACAACTACTTTGTACTAGTGATCAGTATGACCTCGACAGTAATTAAGGGAATACGGGCTGCGCAGTTCCAAAAAACTGAAAGTTCATAGATTAAGAAAAGTTAACGATTTTAGTTCAAAAAAGAAAAGACTCACGTATTCATAAAAGTTCACAAATAATGAAAAAGTTCACGTGAAACAAAAAAAAGTTTAAGAAAATTGAATAAAGTACACCAATTTGAGAAAAAAGTTCACGAATTTGAAAACAATTTCAGCAATGTTTTAAAAAAGTTCATCATATTGAAAGAAAGTTCATCGTTTTTGAAAAAAGTTCATCGAATTTGAAAAATAGTTCATCGGATTTGAAAAAAGTTCATTGATTTTGAAAATCGTTCATCGATTACAAAAAAGTTCATTGATTTGAAAAAAGTTCATCAAATTTCAAAAAAGTTTGTCTAATTTAAAATAAGTTCATCAAATTTGAAAATAAGTTCATCGATTCTGAAAACAGATCATCGAATTTTAAAAAATAGTTCATCGGATTTGAAAAAAGTTCATTGATTTTGAAAACTTTCATCGATTAGAAAAAAGTAAATTGATTTGAAAAAAAGTTCATCAAATTTGAAAAAAGTTCATCTAATTTAAAATAAGTTCATCGAATTTGAAAATAAGTTCATCGATTCTGAAAAAGTTCATAGATTCTAAGAGAAGTTCATCAAATTTTAAAAAGGTTCATCTATTTGGGAAAAATGTCGACGGATCTGAAAAGTTCATTGAACAAAGAGGAAGGAGATATTTTTTTCGTGTTCGTACAAAGAATAAAAAACAGAAGAAAAAACCATTTAGAATAAGAAAAGGATGAAAAAACAAAAAAGGAAAAAAGAAATAGGAAAAAGGGAAAAAACTAAATAGTAGAAATACGGAAGAAGCACTATCTGAGCAGCTAACACGGGATGGTGGAATGGTTTGTGCTTTGCATCACCAACCGTGCAGTTTAGGTTCGAATCCCAGTGACCTCGCTCGTTATTTTTTGGGTTTACAGCAGGAAAAAAAGGAGTAAATGGGCCAAGCCCAGCTAAAGCGGCTGCAGGCGCCCGTTAGCAGAATACACATTAACGGGCGCCTGCAGCGCTAAATAGGAAATGCCAGAAAGCCAGGACCAAAAGAAAACTGCTCATAGCTACCAAATGGGCCGGCCATCCTCGCACGCACTGTGTGACTTGGCCCGTATTTTACACCACGTGTGTAGAATAGGGTTTGCCTTACCATCGATGGTTATGATAATTTTTTTAGGGGTGTTACCATGCTTTATTCGACTGAAACTGAAAGTGGCACCGCTCAAAAAAAAAAAAACTGAAAGTGGCAAATACATAAAGTCTAGGGGATCTAACAGCCACAGATTGTACCCCGAGTCCAAGGTAACAGAAAATCTCACTAAATTATGTGGCTCCTACTCCCTCCGTTTCTAAATATTTGTCTTTCTAGATATTTCAACAAATGACTACATACGAATCAAAATGAATGAATCTACACTCTAAAATATGTCTACATACATCCGTATATTGTAGTCCATTCGAAATATTTAGAAAGACAAATATTTCGGAACGAAGGGAGTAGATATTATCTCGCTTCTCATGCAAAATGTGCACTTCTTCAAACTCCATCATCATCCTCTTTATATCATGAATAATTGGACTGCACCTACCCGTATAGTTGCCGCTAAGATAGCTAATCATGCACAGTCGGAGGAGATATGTATATTGGTTAATTGAAGATCATGCGCCAACGCAAACGTCTCCCTCACCGCAATAGCTTCCAGACTCTCGGGTTGCACCATATCATGTACCACCAACGCAGACGCACCTGCGTATCCTCCGCTTTGGTCTCGAGAAACCACCGCACATGATCCTTTATCTCCATGCCTCCCTACAACAACATAGACGTTGTGTTTCATACACACCTGCATGGGTTTCTTCCACGCTCCCCTTGCCGGTTGGTGACCCGGTATGAAGAAGATGGTGCCCCTATTGGTTTCTGCCAATTAGGTACCAATGCGAGATCTGCCAAGTAACTTTGCACAAACAGAAAATGCTCAGCGGAGACCGGAACTTTTCTTCATGCCCATCATCTTTCAAAGAATCCATTATCTCCATGAGCAATATATCTAGCATCCTGTGATTTGACTCGAGTGAGATGCTCAACAAGCTCTTCGTCTACAAGTGACCGGACACATTTTGCCATATTACAATCAATCAGGCCGTGTTGCCAATTATCCTCCGTATTATTGCAAATCTAATTGAATTTCAAGCTTGTTGCCATGCAAAATTTCCAACTTTCCCTGAGACATTTACTCTCCACAATTTCTTCCATTGATTCAAGGTCGTAGCAGTGTTCGACGTTGATGGTTTCTCTTCTAGCCAATCCTCACGTCCGTGCTTCATATCAATGAGCATCCTTTGATCAAACCTCATAGTGAACATGTCGATCCGCTCATAGTGCCAGGCCGGGCAGTCATCAATGTTCCGTGAGCTTAAAGGAATGTTAAGTATCAGCTGGGCGTCCGGTGGCTGGAAATGTTTCATCTCTTTTTCTTTAGTCCATGAATCAGTATGTCCATCTATAAAATCTGAGACCCACTGTGGAGCATCTGGAGTTCTCGGATGAAGTGTTCTCAACATGAAATCACGAGGTCACCAGTTGTCCTCCCATGCCCGGATCGTCTCGCCATTCCCAACCTTTTTGATAAGGCCTTGTTTCAGAACCGAGATACCAGCGCACACCGCCCGCCAAATTTGGGAATGTTTGTTGCCTAGTTCAGCTTGCATCACATCTATCTCCGGGTACTATACGACCTCGAGGATTCTTGCACTAAGAGAGGTCGGATCTTGGACAAGCCTCTACGCTTTCTTAGCCAACATAGCTAAGTTAAACAGTCATGTCATGTGTCTCGAAATCCTAACCCTCCTTGATATTTGGGCATTGTGTGAACCTCCCACGACACCCAGGCCACCTTCCTTTCACCATTCTTGCTCCCCTAGAAAAATTTCCATAACATGGTGTCAATTTGTTGACATAAACCTACTGTAAGAGAAAAGACGACATAGAGAAAGTGGCTATGATTAATTAATAGGCTGGTTTAGAGCAATGCACAGGGACGCAAGAATCATATACGACCAATAGATATAACTAGATCATGATGGCGCTCGTTGCTGCGCCCGTACATTTTATTTTTAATATTTTCAATAGGATTGCAAGTATTCATGCAAATATATGAATAAATATGTTGAGATTGATTGAAAACATTTTTGTAGGATAAACAGCTGGGGTTCTGCATTTTCATTAAGATTAAGGAAAAATTAAGTGGTTACCAGTTAAAAAGATGTGTGGGAGGGCGGTTCCAAACTTCCAATAGCCAAATGCAACTCTGGCTGTACATCAGCATGGGCTACGTTTCACAAATTGGTGGGGAAAACAACAAAGAGTGGTTGTCATTGATCAGACAAAATTTTGGAAAATGGAGTTAGCAAAAAGCATATCTTCTCTCCAATTTTTTTTGACTTGCGAAAACAATTTACATCAATGAAACAATTCAGAATGAAATGAAGGCACTATAATACTGCACAAAAAATGATATACAAGGTTAAAGGGAAAAATGGGTGGGATGCTAACCTGATAAATGAAACCTACTATATATGATTGCATTGTAGTTTCACCAACCAATCTTCAGATATAAGTACTTTACTTACCTGTCTAACATGGCCAGGGTCAATATGCCAAAAGCAACAGCCATTACCTTGTGACTAAACTGCAAAGAGTAGCGCAGAACCCCATTAGTATATATGGCTATGCTAAAGAAGTTCACTGGTTCGTGTTTGATGGAACGCCTCCAACTCCATTGACATTTACGAGCACCCCAAGAAGCCAACACTTTCAGAAAGTATAGCTTTATTAAATGTGATCCTAACCTACAGATTTATTATAGTGCAATGTAAATAACTAATATGGATATAAAATCTTCAATAATATACATGAAACAGAGAATCTACCCTCTATGTGTCATCTCAACTGATGGAAATGGGAGACACATAAGTTTAGGGAAGAAAGATTCAATAAAAAACGTGGCTAACTATGTCAGTCAAAGAAAAATCATGAAGTTCATTACTGCTCGAAATGAAATGTATAACAAACAGAATCGTCTTAATTTAATAACAGAAACATGATGCAATGATCAATAGGCCTGCCAGTCCCCACATCGACCTATGAAGACAAATATTTCGGGTCAACACCAAGCCTAGCACAATCAAAGCTGGGATGGTTAGAACTTAGAAGGGTGTCCAAGGAGATATGAATGAGGTTACATACCTGTAGAGGCGCTCGCAAGAGAGATCTATGGCAACGAACGGCGACACGCAGCTATCCAGACACCGGAGAGGGCAACAACTCATGAGCAGTCCATGGAAATCAGAAAATTTGGCTAGGCCAAGCAGGTTGTGGCATGGACGGAGGGGATGGGCCACTTGCCGGAGGAGGCGGCACTCGTAGTGGCACGTATTTGCACGGACAAAAAACGACGTCGCCCTCGATCAGCGCCTTCATCAGTGAGCGGACCCAGGTAGCGAGGCGACGGCGGCAACTCAAAAGGGTTGGCCATAGGATGCCTAATGGAGGAGGAGCAAACCGTCGTGAGGCGCCGCAATGAGGGAGAGGAGGTGTTGCCGATCGATGTGCAGGCATCGCGTACATAGTTTTTTTATTAGGGTTGCTTCACGTGCAACGCTAGCCCGGTTCACCAGAAATCGTCGGGGTCATTCTTCGGAGCAGCAGCCCATTTTTCGTTGTCTCGGCCTGCTCTGCCAAAGTGGCATAGTAAAGAGGCCCAAGAGGGCACAGCGGGACGACAGTGCCATCTGCTCCGTTCGTGAGATCAATCGAACGGTTGATACGTTCAAATCATTGTGAGGGGTCCTAACTAGCTTAGTTTTACTGTTTAGTAATTCCTTTGTTAGCGGACCCCAATTCTATTTGGCGCAACGCCAAATAATGTGTATTTTGTACAGGGGCAGAGCCCTGCTCACTAGACTAAATGGGTTCCCAACCCATTTCTTCCCTCCACTCGTTTTTTCTTTTCTTTTTTTCCCTTTTCCTTTTTCCTTTTTTCCTTCTTCCTTTTTATTTTTTCCTTTTTCTTTTTCATTTTTCATTTTCATGAACTTTTTACAGATTCATGAAATTTTCTCGAATTTGTTTCAGATTCATGAACTTTTATCAAATTCGTGAACTTTTGTTCAAATTCATGAACTTTTTTTCCAAATTCGTGAACCTTTTTTGTATTCGTGTTTTTTTTCAAATGTGTGAACTTTTTCAAATTCATGAACCTTTTCAAATCGGTGAACTTTTTTGTTCTTCATGAACTTTTTTAAAGTTTGTTCACTTTCTTTTGTTTTTCAAATTCATGAATTTTGTTGTATTTCGTGAACTTTTTCAAATCAGTGAACTTGTCTATGAAATTCTTGAACACTTTTCAAATTCCCATTTTTGAAAATTTGAAAAGCCAATAGTCAATATGTCAAACAGTTTGTTGCCAGGGTCAACCTTTCAACAAACAAACCGAGCGACCGAATCTTCCTATCATCGAACTGAGTGTTTGGCTTTTTAATGGGCTGGCCCAATTGAGCATGCGTGTGGGCACAAACAAGATGAACCGGAGCTTAAGGCGTCGTATAGGAGCTCTCGTTAAGGGAGGGGAGAAGACTGAGACCTCCTACGCCACACGGTACATGGTGGATAACAGTCAAACGCGCACCCCAAGCACGCTTTGTGCAGACCTATGTGTGGGCTGCCATGTTTTTTTTTACATTTTTGTTTTACCTTTTCTTTTTGAAATAAAAAATATGTTCATAAAATTTTGAAAAATGTTCTACCGAACTTCAAAAAGTGTTCACAAATTTAAATATTCTTAATTTTAAAAAATATTCACAAATTTGAAAATTGGTTTCAATTTTCATTTCTTTTCCAAAATAAAAAATTGTTTGTGAATTTGAAAAAGGTTTTCTTCTCCAACAATTTTTTACTAATTTTTTCAAAAAAACTGATTTTTTTAAATGTACATGAATTTGAAAAATATTATGGATTTTTTAAAAAAACTTGAATTTGAAAAATGCTCCTGGATTTCAAAAACTATTTAGAAGTTACAAAAGTTCACATTAATATTTTTTCGAATTATAAAAAATGTTCAAAAATTTAAAAATATTACCATATTTGAAAAATGTTCAAAATTTAAAAGATTATGCATTTAAAAAAAACTTGATTATCAAAGAATGTTTTGAATTGAAAAAATTCATGAGATTGTTTTTTTAATTTGAAAAACATTCTTGAATTTAGAAATGGGAAAAGGAAAAAGGAGGAATGATTTTTTAAATGAAAAGAAATAGAAAAACCAGTCGAGGGACGAACCTTCCAAAATGAGTGACAAAAAGACAAAGGAGCATCAGAGTGGGTCGGCCTTGTACCACATGTGTGGGTACATAATTGCTTCCTATCCACTGAACTGCACGCGGACTATGATCTACCAAGAAGACGTTTTAGGATCATAAGTAGGTCTGGTGATTATGTTGGGAATTGTTGCATGGAAAGCAAAAAAATTACTACGCACACGCAATGATCTATCCATGGAGATGCATAACAACGAGAGAGGGAGAGTGTGTCTACGTACCCTCGTAGACCATAATCGAAGCATTTCATAACGCGGTTGATGTAGTCAAACTTTCTTCGCGCTCCAACCGATCTAGTACCTAACGCACAACACCTCCGCGTTCTGCACAAGTTCAACTTGGTGACGTCCTCCACCTTCTTGATCTAGCAAGACATCGAGGTAGTACATGAGTTCCGGCAGCACGACGGCGTGGTGACGGTGACAGTGACGTGATCTTCGCAGGGCTTCGCCTAAGCACTACGAAAAAATGACCGAGGGAGTAAACGATGGACGGGGGCGCCGCACACGGCTAAGACAATGTTGTGTCCATGTGTGGGAGGGAGGGAGGAGCAGCCAAAGGAGGCGCCCAAGTAGGAGGAATCCTACTTGGGGTCCCTCCCAAGCCGACCCTTTCCTTATTTAGAGTGCGGGAAAGGCAGGGGATGGTGGCGCCCCCCTTTCCTTTCTCCCATGAGAGGGAAAGGCAGGAGGGGCTAGCCCTCCCCCTTTTCCTTCCCTAGAGCTGGCCAAATAAGGGAGGGGGCGCACCAGCCCCTTTGTGGGCTGGTTTGTCCCCTCCTTTGGCCCATTAGGCCCATAACTTGCCGGGGGCGTCCGTAACCCCTTCTGGTGACCCGATTCCTTCCCGATACGTCCCGAAATACTACCGGTGTCCAAATACCATCGTCCTATATATATATATATCAATATTTACCTCTCGACCATTTCGAGACTCCTCATCATGTCTGTGATCTTATCCGGGACTCTGAACAACATTCGGTCACCAAAACATATAAATCATATAACATTATATCATCAACGAACGTTAAGCGTGCGGACCCTACGTGTTCGAGAACTATGTAGACATGACCGAGACACCTCTCCGGTCAATAACCAATAGTGGAACCTAGATGCCCAAATTGGCTCCTACATATTCTACGAACATCTTTATCGGTCGAACCGTTATGACAACATACGTAATTCCCTTTGTCCATCGGTATGTTACTTGCCCAAGATTCGATCGTCGGTATCTTCATACCTAGTTCAATCTCGTTACCGGCAAGTCTCTTTACTCGTTCCGTAATACATCACCTTGTGACTAACTCCTTTAGTCATTTGCTTGCAAGCTTATGGTGTGTATTACCGAGAGGGCCCAGAAATACCTCTCCGATACTCGGAGTGACAAATCCTAATCTCAATCTATGCCAACTCAACAAATACCTTTGGAGATACCAGTAAAGCATCTTTATGATCACCCAGTTACATTGTGACATTTGATAGCACACAAGGTATTCCTCTGGTATCCGGGAGTTGCATAATCTCATAGTCGAAGGAATATGTATTTTACATTAAGAAAGCAATAGCAATAAAACTGAATGATCATTATGCTAAGCTAATCGATGGGTATTGTCCATCACATCATTCTCCTAATGATGTGATCCCGTTATCAAATGATAACACATGTCTATGGTTAGGAAACCTTAACCATCTTTGATCAACGAGCTAGTCTAGTAGAGGCTTACTAGGGACTCAGTATTTGTTTATGTATTCACACATGTATTTAAGTTTCCGATCAATACAATTCTAGCATGAATAATAAACCTTTATCATCAATAAGGAAATATAAAATAACAACTTTATTATTCCCTCTAGGGCATATTTACTTCAGTCTCCCACTTGCACTAGTGTCAATAATCTAGTTCACATCACCATGTGATTTAACACCCATAGTTCACATCGCCATGTGACCAACACCCAAAGAGTTTACTAGAGTCAATAATCTAGTTCACATCACCATGTGATTAACATGCAAAGAGTACTAAGGTGTGATCATGTTTTGCTTGTGAGAGAGGTTTAGTCAACAGGTCTATCACATTCAGATCCATATGTATTTTGCAAATTTCTACGTCTACAATGCTCTGCATGGAGCTACTCTATCTAATTGCTCCCACTTTCAATATGTATCCAGATCGAGACTCAAAGTCATCCGGATCGGTGTCAAAGCTTGCATCTACGTAACTCTTTACGATGAACTCTTTATCACCTCCATAACCGCGGAACATTTCCTTAGTCCTCTTTAGGTACCTAAGGATATTTTTTACCGTTGTCCAGTGATCTACTCCTGAGTCACTATTGTACCCTCTTGCCAAACTCATGGCACACAACAGGTCTGGTACACACCATGGCATACTTTATAGAACCTATGACCGAGGCATAGAGAATGACTTTCTTTCTCTCTCTATATATTCTACCATGGTCGGGTTTTGAATCTTACTCAACTTCACACGTTGTAACATAGGCAAGAACCCTTTCTTTGACTGATCCATTTTGAACTTCTTAAAAACTTTATCAAGGTATGTGCTTTGTGAAATTCCTATCAAGCGTCTTGATCTATCTATAGATCTTGATGCCCAATATATAAGCAGCTTCACCGAGGTCTTTCATTGAAAAATTCTTATTCAAGTATCCTTTTATGCTATCCAGAAATTTTATATCATTTCCGATCAACAATATGTCATCCACGTATAATATCAGAAATGCTACAGAGCTCCCACTCACTTTCTTTTAAATACATGCTTCACCGTAAGTCTGTATAAAACCATATGCTTTGATCACCTCATCAAAGAGTATATTCCAACTCCGAGATGCTTGCACCAGTCCATAGATGGATCGCTGGAGCTTGCAGACTTTGTTAGCACCTTTAGGATCGACAAAACCTTCTAGTTGCATCATATACAACTCTTCTTTAAGAAATCCATTAAGGAATGCGGTTTTGACGTCCATTTGCCAAATTTCATAATTATAAAATGCGACAATTGCTAACATGATTCGGACTGACTTAAGCATCGCTACGGGTAAGAAAGTATCATCATAGTCAACCCCTTGAACTTGTTGAAACCTTTCGCGATAAGTCGAGCTTTGTAGATGGTGACATTACCATCAACGTCTGTCTTCTTCTTGAAGATCCATTTATTCTCAATGGCTTGCCGATCATCAGGCAAGTCCACCAAAGTCCACACTTTGTTGTCATACATGGATCATATCTCATATTTCAAGGCCTCAAGCCATTTATCGGAATCTGGGCTCATCATAGCTTCTTCATAGTTCGTAGGTTCGTCATGGTCTAGTAACATGACTTCCAGGACAGGATTACCATACCACTTTGGTGCGGAACGTGCTTTGTTCGACCTACGAGGTCCAGTAGTAACTTGATCTGAAGTTTCATGATCATCATCATTAACTTCCTCTCTAGTTGGTGTATGCATCACGGGAACAAATTTCTCTGTTGTGCTACTTTCCTAATTGAGAGAAGGTACAATTGCCTCATCTAGTTCTACTTTCCTCCCACTCACTTCTTTTGAGAGAAACTCCTTCTCTAGAAATGTTCCATTCTTGGCAACAAAGATCTTGCCTTCGGATCTGTGGTAGAAGGTGAAGGAAATATGCCCTAGAGGCAATAATAAAGTTATTATTTATTTCCTTATATCGTGATAAATGTTTATTATTCATGCTAGAATTGTATTAACCAGAAACATAATACATGTGTGAATACATAGACCAACAGAGCGTCACTAGTATGCCTCTACTTGACTAGCTCGTTAATCAAAGATGGTTATGTTTCCTAACCATGAACAAAGAGTTGTTATTTGATTAACGAGGTCACATCATTAGTTGAATGATCTGATTGACATGACCCATTCCATTAGCTTAGCACCCGATCGTTTAGTATGTTGCTATTGCTTTCTTCATGACTTATACATGTTCCTATAACTATGAGATTATGCAACTCCCGTTTACCGGAGGAACACTTTGGGTACTACCAAACGTCACAACGTAACTGGGTGATTATAAAGGAGTACTACAGGTGTCTCCAATGGTAGATGTTGGGTTGGCGTATTTCGAGATTAGGGTTTGTCACTCCGATTGTCGGAGAGGTATCTCTGGGCCCTCTCGGTAATGCACATCACATAAGCCTTGCAAGCACTGCAACTAATATGTTAGTTGTGAGATGATGTATTACGGAACGAGTAAAGAGACTTGCCGGTAACGATATTGAACTAGGTATTGGATACCGACGATCGAATCTCGGGCAAGTAACATACCGATGACAAAGGGAACAACGTATGTTGTTATGCGGTCTGACTGATAAAGATCTTCGTAGAATATGTAGGAGCCAATATGGGCATCCAGGTCCCGCTATTGGTTATTGACCGGAGACGTGTCTCGGTCATGTCTACATTGTTCTCGAACCGTAGGGTCCGCACGCTTAACGTTACGATGACAGTTATTATGAGTTTATGCATTTTGATGTACCGAAGGTTGTTCGGAGTCCCGGATGAGATCACGGACATGACGAGGAGTCTCAAAATGGTCGAGACGTAAAAATTGATATATTGGAAGCCCATGTTTGGACATAGGAAGTGTTCCGGGTGAAATCGGGATTTTACCGGAATACCGGGAGGGTTACCGGAACCCCCCGGGAGACTAATGGGCCTATTGGGCCTTAGTGGAAAAGAGAAAAGGGGAAGCCCACAGCTGGCCACGCCCCCCCCTTCCCCAAGTCCTAGTAGGACTAGGAGAAGGGGCCGGCCCCCCTCTCTCTCCTTTTCCCCTTGAGAGTCCTAGTTGGAATAGGATTGGAGGGGGGAGTCCTACTCCCGGTAGGAGTAGGACTCCCCCTGCGCCTCCCTCTCTCTGGCCGGCCAGCCCCCCTCCTCCAACCTTTATATACGGGGGCAGGGGACACCCCAAGACACACAAGTTGATCCTTGAGATCATTCCTTAGCCGTGTGCGGTGCCCCCTGCCACCATATTCCACCTCGATCATACCGTTGTATTGCTTAGGCGAAGCCCTGCGTCGGTAGTACATCAAGATCGTCACCACGCCGTCGTGCTGACGGAACTCTTCCTCGACGCTTTGCTGGATCGGAGCCCGAGGATCGTCATCGAGCTGAACGTGTGCTAAGAACTCGGAGGTGCCGGAGTAACGGTGCTTGGATCGGTCGGATCGGGAAGAAGACGTACGACTACTTCCTCTACGTTGTGTGATCGCTTCCGCAGTCGGTCTGCGTTGGTACGTAGACAACACTCTCCCCTCTCGTTGCTGTGCATCACCATGATCTTGCATGTGCGTAGGAAAATTTTCGAAATTACTGCGTTCCCCAACAGTGGCATCCGAGCCTAGGTTTTATGGTTTGATGTTATTTGCACGAGTAGAACACAAGTGAGTTGTGGGCGATACAAGTCATACTGCCTACCAGCATGTCATACTTTGGTTCGGCGGTATTGTTGGGTGAGACGATCCGGACCAACCTTACGCGTACTCTTACGCGAGACCGGTTCCCTCGACGTGCTTTGCACATAGATGGCTTGCGGAAGACTGTATCTCCAACTTTAGTTGAACCAAGTGTGACTACGCCCGGTCCTTGAGAAGGTTAAAACGGAGTCTATTTGACGAACTATCGTTGTGGTTTTGATGCATAGGTGAGATGAGTTCTTACTTAAGCCCGTAGCAGCCACGTAAAACTCGCAACAACAAAGTAGAGGACGTCTAACTTGTTTTTGCAGGGCATGTTGTGATGTGATATGGTCAAGGCATGATGCTGATTTTATTGTATGAGATGATCATGTTTTGTAACCGAGTTATCGGCAACTGGCAGGAGCCATATGGTTGTCGCTTTATTGTATGCAATGCAATCGCGATGTAATGCTTTACTTTATTACTAAGCGGTAGTGATAGTCGTGGAAGCATAAGATTGGCGAGACGACAACGATGCTACGATGGAGATCAAGGTGTCGCGCCGGTGACGATGGTGATCATGACGGTGCTTCGGAGATGGAGATCACAAGCACAAGATGATGATGGCCATATCATATCACTTATATTGATTGCATGTGATGTTTATCCTTTTATGCATCTTATCTTGCTTTGATTGACGGTAGCATTATAAGATGATCTCTCACTAAAATTATCAAGAAGTGTTCTCCCTGAGTATGCACCATTGCCAAAGTTCGTCGTGCCCAGACACCACGTGATGATCGGGTGTGATAAGCTCTACATCCAAATACAACGGGTGCAAAACATTTGCACACGCAGAATACTCAGGTTATACTTGACGAGCCAAGCATATACAGATATGGCCTCGGAACACGGAGACCGAAAGGTCGAGCGTGAATCATATAGTAGATATGATCAACATAACAATGTTCACCATTGAAAACTACTCCATCTCACGTGATGATCGGTTATGGTTTAGTTGATTTGGATCACGTGATCACTTAGAAGATTAGAGGGATGTCTATCTAAGTGGGAGTTCCTAAGTAATTTGATTAACTGAACTTAAACTTATCATGAACTTAGTACCTGATAGTATCTTGCTTGTTTATGTTGATTGTAGATAGATGGCTCGTGCTGTTGTTCCGTTGAATTTTAATGCGTTCCTTGAGAAAGCAAAGTTGAAAGATGATGGTAGCAATTACACGGACTGGGTCCGTAACCTGAGGATTATCCTCATTGCTGCACAGAAGAATTACGTCCTGGAAGCACCGCTGGGTGACAGGCCTGCTGCTGGAGCAACGCCAGATGTTATGAACGTCTGGCAGAGCAAAGCTGATGACTACTCAATAGTTCAGTGTGCCATGCTTTACGGCTTAGAATCGGGACTTCAACGACGTTTTGAACGTCATGGAGCATATGAGATGTTCCAGGAGTTGAAGTTAATATTTCAAGAAAATGCCCGAATTGAGAGATATGAAGTCTCCAATAAGTTCTATAGCTGCAAGATGGAGGAGAACAGTTCTGTCAGTGAGCATATACTCAAAATGTCTGGGTATAATAATCACTTGATTCAGATGGGAGTTAATCTTCCAGATGACTGCGTCATTGACAGAATTCTCCAATCACTGCCACCAAGCTACAAGAGCTTCGTGATGAACTATAATATGCAAGGGATGAACAAGACTATTCCCGAGCTCTTCGCAATGCTGAAAGCTGCGGAGGTAGAAATCAAGAAGAAGCATCAAGTGTTGATGGTTAGCAAAACCACTAGTTTCAAGAAAAAGGGCAAAGGGAAGAAGAAGGGAAACTTCAAGAAGAACAGCAAGCAAGTTGCTGCTCAGGAGAAGAAACCCAAGTCTGGACCTAAGCCTAAAACTGAGTGCTTCTACTGCAAGCAGACTGGTCACTGGAAGCGGAACTGCCCCAAGTATTTGGCGGATAAGAAGGATGGCAAAGTGAACAAAGGTATATGTGATATACATGTTATTGATGTGTACCTTACTAGAGCTCGCAGTAGCACCTGGGTATTTGATACTGGTTCTGTTGCTAATATTTGCAACTCGAAACAGGGACTACGGAATAAGCGGACGCTAGCAAAGGACGAGGTGACGATGCGCGTGGGAAACGGTTCCAAAGTCGATGTGATCGCGGTCGGCACGCTACCTCTACATCTACCTTCGGGATTAATATTAGACCTAAATAATTGTTATTTGGTGCCAGCGTTGAGCATGAACATTATATCTGGATCTTGTTTGATGCGAGACGGTTATTCATTTAAATCAGAGAATAATGGTTGTTCTATTTATATGAGTAATATCTTTTATGGTCATGCACCTTTGAAGAGTGGTCTATTCTTGTTGAATCTCGATGATAGTGATACACATATTCATAATGTAGAAGCCAAAAGATGCAAAGTTAATAATGATAGTGCAACTTATTTGTGGCACTGCCGTTTAGGTCATATCGGTGTAAAGCGCATGAAGAAACTCCATACTGATGGGCTTTTGGAACCACTTGATTATGAATCACTTGGTACTTGCGAACCGTGCCTCATAGGCAAGATGACTAAAACACCGTTCTCCGGTACTATGGAGAGAGCAACAGATTTATTGGAAATCATACATACCGATGTATGTGGTCCGATGAATATTGAGGCTCGTGGCGGATATCGTTATTTTCTCACCTTCACAGATAATTTAAGTAGATATGGGTATATCTACTTAATGAAACATAAGTCTGAAACATTTGAAAAGTTCAAAGAATTTCAGAGTAAGGTTGAAAATCATCGTAACAAGAAAATAAAGTTTCTACGATCTGATCGTGGAGGAGAATATTTGAGTTACGAGTTTGGTGTACATTTGAAAAATTGTGGAATAGTTTCGCAACTCACGCCACCCGGAACACCACAGCGTAATGGTGTGTCCGAACGTCGTAATCGTACTTTACTAGATATGGTGCGATCTATGATGTCTCTTACTGATTTACCGCTATCGTTTTGGGGTTATGCTTTAGAGATGGCCGCATTCACGTTAAATAGGGCACCATCAAAATCCGTTGAGACGACGCCTTATGAACTATGGTTTGGCAAGAAACCAAAGTTGACATTTCTTAAAGTTTGGGGCTGCGATGCTTATGTGAAAAAGCTTCAACCTGATAAGCTCGAACCCAAATCGGAGAAATGTGTCTTCATAGGATATCCAAAGGAAACTATTGGATACACCTTCTATCACAGATCCAAAGGCAAGAATTTTGTTGCTAAATTCGGAAACTTTCTAGAGAAGGAGTTTCTCTCGAAAGAAGTGAGTGGGAGGAAAGTAGAACTTGACGAGGTAACTGTACCTGCTCCCTTATTGGAAAGTAGTACATCACAGAAAACTGTTTCTGCGACACCTATACCAATCAGTGAGGAAGCTAATGATGATGATCATGAAGCTTCAGGACAAGATACTACTGAACCACGTAGATCAACCAGAGTGAGATCCGCACCAGAGTGGTACGGCAATCCAGTTCTGGAAGTCATGCTACTAGATCATGATGAACCTACGAACTATGAAGAAGCGATGGTGAGCCCAGATTCCGCAAAGTGGCTTGAGGCCATGAAATCTGAGATGGGATCCATGTATGAAAACAAAGTATGGACTTTGGTTGACTTGCCCGATGATCGGCAAGCAATTGAGAATAAATGGATCTTCAAGAAAAAGACTGACGCTGACGGTAATATTACTGTCTATAAAGCTCGACTTGTCGCGAAAGGTTTTCGACAAGTTCAAGGGGTTGACTACGATGAGACCTTCTCACCCGTAGCGATGCTGAAGTCCGTCAGAATTATGTTAGCAATTGCCGCATTTTATGATTATGAAATATGGCAGATGGATGTCAAAACTGCATTCCTGAATGGATTTCTGGAAGAAGAGTTGTATATGATACAACCAGAAGGTTTTGTTCATCCAAAGGGAGCTAACAAAGTATGCAAACTCCAGCGATCCATTTATGGACTGGCGCAAGCATCTCGGAGTTGGAATAAACGCTTTGATAGTGTGATCAAAGCATTTGGCTTTATACAGACTTTTGGAGAAGCCTGTATTTACAAGAAAGTGAGTGGGAGCTCTGTAGCATTTCTAATATTATATGTGGATGACATATTGCTGATTGGAAATGATATAGAATTTCTGGATAGCATAAAGGGATACTTGAATAAAAGTTTTTCGATGAAAGACCTCGGGGAAGCTGCTTACATATTAGGCATAAAGATCTATAGAGATAGATCAAAACGCTTAATTGGACTTTCACAGAGCACATACCTTGACAAGATTTTGAAGAAGTTCAAAATGGATCAAGCAAAGAAAGGGTTCTTGCCTGTATTACAAGGTGTGAAGTTGAGTCAGACTCAATGCCCGACCACTACAGAAGATAGAGAGAAAATGAAAGATGTTCCCTATGCTTCAGCCGTAGGCTCTATCATGTATGCAATGCTGTGTACCAGACCTGATGTATGCCTTGCTATAAGTTTAGCAGGGAGGTACCAAAGTAATCCAGGAATGGATCACTGGACAGCGGTCAAGAACATCCTGAAATACCTGAAAAGGACTAAGGATATGTTTCTCGTATATGGAGGTGACAAAGAGCTCACCGTAAGAGGTTACGTTGATGCAAGCTTTGACACTGATCCGGACGATTCTAAATCGCAAACCGGATACGTGTTTACTTTAAACGGTGGAGCTGTCAGTTGGTGCAGTTCTAAACAAAGCGTCGTAGCGGGATCTACATGTGAAGCGGAGTACATAGCTGCTTCGGAAGCAGCAAACGAAGGAGTCTGGATGAAGGAGTTCATATCCGATCTAGGTGTCATACCTAGTGCATCGGGTCCAATGAAAATCTTCTGTGACAATACTGGTGCAATTGCCTTGGCAAAGGAATCCAGATTTCACAAAAGGACCAAACACATCAAGAGACGCTTCAACTCCATCCGGGATTTAGTCCAGGTGGGAGACATAGAGATTTGCAAGATACATACAGATCTGAACATTGCAGACCCGTTGACTAAGCCTCTTCCACGAGCAAAACATGATCAGCACCAAGGCTCCATGGGTGTTAGAATCATTATAGTGTAATCTAGATTATTGACTCTAGTGCAAGTGGGAGACTGAAGGAAATATGCCCTAGAGGCAATAATAAAGTTATTATTTATTTCCTTATATCATGATAAATGTTTATTATTCATGCTAGAATTGTATTAACCGGAAACATAATACATGTGTGAATACATAGACCAACAGAGCGTCACTAGTATGCCTCTACTTGACTAGCTCGTTAATCAAAGATGGTTATGTTTCCTAACCATGAACAAAGAGTTGTTATTTGATTAACGAGGTCACATCATTAGTTGAATGATCTGATTGACATGACCCATTCCATTAGCTTAGCACCCGATCGTTTAGTATGTTGCTATTGCTTTCTTCATGACTTATACATGTTCCTATAACTATGAGATTATGCAACTCCCGTTTACCGGAGGAACACTTTGGGTACTACCAAACGTCACAACGTAACTGGGTGATTATAAAGGAGTACTACAGGTGTCTCCAATGGTAGATGTTGGGTTGGCGTATTTCGAGATTAGGGTTTGTCACTCCGATTGTCGGAGAGGTATCTCTGGGCCCTCTCGGTAATGCACATCACATAAGCCTTGCAAGCACTGCAACTAATATGTTAGTTGTGAGATGATGTATTATGGAACGAGTAAAGAGACTTGCCGGTAACGAGATTGAACTAGGTATTGGATACCGATGATCGAATCTCGGGCAAGTAACATACCGATGACAAAGGGAACAACGTATGTTGTTATGCGGTCTGACCGATAAAGATCTTCGTAGAATATGTAGGAGCCAATATGGGCATCCAGGTCCCGCTATTGGTTATTGACCGGAGACGTGTCTCGGTCATGTCTACATTGTTCTCGAACCGTAGGGTCCGCACGCTTAACGTTACGATGACAGTTATTATGAGTTTATGCATTTTGATGTACCGAAGGTTGTTCGGAGTCCCGGATGAGATCACGGACATGACAAGGAGTCTCGAAATGGTCGAGACGTAAAAATTGATATATTGGAAGCCTATGTTTGGACATAGGAAGTGTTCCGGGTGAAATCGGGATTTTACCGGAATACCGGGAGGGTTACCGGAACCCCCCGGGAGACTAATGGGCCTATTGGGCCTTAGTGGAAAAGAGAAAAGGGGAAGCCCACAGCTGGCCGCGCGCCCCCCCCTTCCCCAAGACCTAGTAGGACTAGGAGAAGGGGCCGGCCCCCCTCTCTCTCCTTTTCGCCTTGAGAGTCCTAGTTGGAATAGGATTGGAGGGGGGAGTCCTACTCCCGGTAGGAGTAGGACTCCCCCTGCGCCTCCCTCTCTCTGGCCGGCCAGCCCCCCTCCTCCAACCTTTATATACGGGGGCAGGGGACACCCCAAGACACACAAGTTGATCCTTGAGATCGTTCCTTAGCCGTGTGCGGTGCCCCCTGCCACCATATTCCACCTCGATCATACCGTTGTATTGCTTAGGCAAAGCCCTGCGTCGGTAGTACATCAAGATCGTCACCACGCCGTCGTGCTGACGGAACTCTTCCTCGACGCTTTGCTGGATCGGAGCCCGAGGATCGTCATCGAGCTGAACGTGTGCTAAGAACTCGGAGGTGCCGGAGTAACGGTGCTTGGATCGGTCGGATCGGGAAGAAGACGTACGACTACTTCCTCTACGTTGTGTGATCGCTTCCGCAGTCGGTCTGCGTTGGTACGTAGACAACACTCTCCCCTCTCGTTGCTGTGCATCACCATGATCTTGCGTGTGTGTAGGAAAATTTTCGAAATTACTGCGTTCCCCAACAGAAGGTGTACCTAATTGTATCCTTAGGGTATCCTATGAAGACACACTTCTTCGATTTGGGTTTGAGCTTATCAGGCTGAAGCCTTTTGACATAAGTTTCGCAACCCCAAATTTTAAGAAACGACAGCTTAGGTTTCTTGCCAAACCATACTCCATACAATGTCGTCTCAATGGATTTAGATGGTGCCCTATTTAACATGAATGCGGCTGTATCTAATGCATAACCCCAAAACGATAGTGGTAAATTGTTAAGAGACATCATAGAATGCAACATATCCAATAAAGTACGATTACGACGTCCGGATACACCATTACGCTGTGGTGTTCCAGGTGGCGTGAGTTGTGAAACAATTCCACATTGTTTTAAATGAAGGACAAACTCGTAACTCAAATATTCACCTCCGTGATCAGATCATAGAAACTTTATTTTCTTGTTACCATGATTCTCCACTTCACTCTGAAATTCTTTGAACTTTTCAAATGTTTCAGACTTGTGTTTCATCAAGTAGATATACCCATACCTACTCAAATCATTTGTGAAGGTTAGAAAATAACGATACCCGCCGCGTGCTTCAACGCTCATCGGACCACATACATCGATATGTACTATTTCCAATAAGTCATTAGCTCACTATATTGTTCTGGCGAACAGAGTTTCAGCCTTGCCCATGGGTCATGTTTCGCAACTATCAAATGATTCATAATCAAGTGATCCCAAAAGTCCATCTGCTTGGATTTTCTTCATGCGTTTTACACCAATTGTTGGGGAACATAGCATGCAATTTCAAAAATTTCCTACGCTCATGCAAGATCTATCTAGGAGATGCATAGCAACGAGAGGGGGAGAGTGTGTCCACGTACCCTCGTAGACTAAAAGCGGAAGCGTTTGACAACGTGGTTGATGTAGTCAAACTTCTTCTTGTTCCGACTGATTAAGCACCGAACATATGGCACCTCCGAGTTCTACACACGTTCAGCTCGATGACGTCCCTCAAACTCTTGATCCAGCAAAGTGTCGAGGGAGAGTTTCATCAGCACGATGGTGTGGCGACGGTGATGGTGAAGTGATCCGCGCAGGGATTCGCCTAAGCACTACGACAATATGACCGGAGGCGTAAACTGTGCAGGGGGTGTCGGTGTCAAAACCGGCAGATCTCGGGTAGCGGGTCTCGAACTGTGCGTCTAGGATCGATGGTAACAGGAGACGGGGGACACGATGTTTACCCAGGTTCGGGCCCTCTCTATGAACGTAATACCCTACATCCTGCTTGATTGATCTTGATGAATATGAGTGTTACAAGAGTTGATCTACCACGAGATCGTAATGGCTAAACCCTAGAAGTCTAACATGTATGACTATGGTAATGAGTATATCCTTTCCGGACTAACCCCTTCGGTTTATATAGACACCGAGGGGATCTAGGGTTTATATAGAGTCAGTTACATAAGAAGGAATCTTCATAGTCTTTCTCCAAGCTTGCCTTCCACGCCAAGGAGAGTCCAATCCGGACACAGGTATGGTCTTCGGCCTTCATGTCTTCACAGCCCATCAGTCCGGCCCATGGATAACAGGCCGGACGCCTGAGGACCCCTTAGTCCAGGACTCCCTCAGTAGCCCCTGAACCCGGCTTCAATGACGAGGAGTCCGACGCGCAGATTGTCTTCAACATTGTAAGGCGGGTTCCCCCTTCCGAACTCCCAGTTGATCTTCATATGTGATGATTGTATCCGTACTTGTATACACAACTGCAGAGGACATAATATTTTACAAGTTCAACCCATCGACCACTTTTTGGTAATATGACACCACACCTGCCCGGTCACTACTTGCGAACCATTTTAGCTGGCCCGTCGCCCCACGCCCCAAGTCGTGGCTTTATTGGTGCGTCTTATCCAAGCGGAGATCATGCCTCCCCTTTTTTAAGGGATTCCTGTCAACCCAGACGTGGGTAACCCAACTGTCGCTGGGGTACAACTCCTTGGAAACAAACAAGTTTTTGAGGCCCAAGAGGAGACATTTGATATTTGCAGCCTTTATATAGGGGTATAGACCCGTCTTTTTCTTCTATGCTTGCCTCTTCCTTGACCCCTACAACCCCGAGTTTCAACACCCGGGTTTCGATCAGCACAAGCCCCCAATCATGTCCGGATCCAGCCGTCAAGGCCGGTGGGTAGCTTCTTCTGTCACCGAGGAAGATATCGCAAAGCTTAGGGCAGCGAGATACCTGACCGCAGAAATCCGTCACCGGCTCCCTGGTTATTCCCACCCCCAGATCCGGCGAGAGGGTCGTGTTCGTGTCCCACTTCCTCCACGGGTTAGGGTTTGCACTTAACCCCTTCGTCCGAGGGCTCATGTTCTATTACGGGCTAGATTTTCACGATCTAGCACTGGACTCTATTCTTCTTATCTCAGCGTTCATCGTCACGTGGGAAGCCTTCCTCCGAACTACTCTGCACTTCGGCTTGTGGCTCAAGACCTTCGATGTGAAGCCGCAAGTGGTAGAGGGAGAGCAGGCCGAGTGCAGCGGCGCTACAGTGAGCAAGCTTGCTAGTGCCGTTTGGCTGAAAGGAATCAAAGGATCCTTCGTCAAGTCTTCCGATCTGTGGCAGCAGGGGTGGTTCGATATTACCGAGCCCCGCAGCTCCAAGTGAGCAACTGCGTCCGCATTTCGATCTAGCCCCCCAACTCAGCTTGCATCGTGGATTAACAAGGGGCTAGATTGGGGATCAATCAATGGATGATGTGCGGACTCTGCAGAGTCGCATCCGAAGCCTCATTGAGAGGGACATTGACATAGCCAACATCGTTCAAGTAATGCTAGTTCGTCGAACCCTGCTGTGCTAGCGACGGCCTCTCCGCCTATGGGAGTTCAATCCAGAAGGGCCGCGGACTCTTCAGCACTTCTTCGGCACAACGCACGAAGGAATGTGGAGATTATTCTTCGGGAAACGAAGGCAATGGCCGGAAACCACCGAAGATGTCGGCCTAGACGGTAACCATCTGGATACTCCGGTAAGTACTCGTTTACCGAATACCTTATAGTCAGATACCCAGTGGCGAGTTACCAATAGTATTGTCCTTTTCTGGGCTGGATAAAGAAGGTGGAACTGATTAGTGTCCGGCTCCCCTCCCCGAAGACTCAACCACTCCTGTGTTAACAAGGATGTTGGCCTCGGCACCATACCAGGCACTGGCAGGGGAGGGCGAGAAGGCCCAAGATGACCTTGGTTCTGGAGGTAAGTCGGACACCGAGTCCGGAGAAATCGAACTTTCCTCGACCGAAGACGGATGTGGAAAAGGACCCAGTATCCCTTCTCCAAGCAGGAGAAAAAGGGCCGCCTCTGAAGATTGGGAGGGGCGGTCTTCCAAGAAGGGCAAGATGCCATCGTCGAGCGCCTTGTGTGACACCGTTAAACAGCTCCAACAAGGGGAGAAGCCCTCGGCCAAACCGTAAGAGAATCCGGAGTACTCTGATAGTGTCCTGCTCCGTTGCTGTTACCGAAGATATACGTAACGCATTCATGCATTTTTACAGGCCGACATAGAGTTTTTATGGGCGATCCTCTTCTTCGGGGAGTCTTCTCCCAGAGATGATGGAGAGCGAGACGCCTCCTCCAACCTCCTCGCCTAACAAGGTGGATGACTCTGAAGTGTCGTCGAGGAGGGTCCCTTTTGACCAACAAGTTACGCAGGGGACAGAAGAGGCAGTACCCGAAGGTGGAGCACCGACTATCCGGGATTCCGGGGCTGATGATAACAAAGGTCCCGGACTGACTGGTTCACAGCCGACAATGATTCTAGAGATGGGTGAGCAGATTCCTTCAAAGGATGATTGTGCTCCTGGAGCAGCTTCGGGAAACCCGGAGACTCCGGATATACTGCAGGACATGTTGCGGAAAGCATCTGTCTCGGGGGAACAACGTACCTTGATGGGTACAGTGATTGAGAAGATTTCGTCCATGAAGAGCGGATTAAATGAAGCCTTCATGAGCCTACTGAAGGGCTTCGAGGTTTGTGACATAATGTTTTCAGCTATGTTTTATTTGCAAAGATGCGCCTATGTATAGGTAGTAGCCCCTGATACTCAGGTTGGCTTCCACTGGGAAGCAAACGGAGGATCGAAAAGGATCGTTTGAGGACTAACCTGATGAACTTTGAACACATGCTGCTTACCCCTTGGCCACTTCCCGGACTATGGAGATTGCCAATTTGCATCGGAAGCTTGATGTGGCAGGGGATGATCTTTCTTTAATCAATATGCGTCTAGACGAGTTGCAAGGTATGTATTCGGCGCAATCCTCATACATATTTTGTGGTATAAGCGTGATGCTGAGATTTGGCTGCAGATGGTGCTGCCACCGTTGAAGTTCTTTGAGCGGAGCTGGCCCAGGCCAAGGAGCATGCCCGGCGTAGCAATGCTACTGCCGAAAAGGCATCGACTGAATTAAAAGCCGAACAAGCTACACGGTGCCAGGATGAGGAGAAGATATCCACGATGACGCTCGAAATGGATAATGCTACCGGCCGCTGTGAATTTTTGGAGAAAGAGAATAAAGCCTTAACGGCTGATCTGGACAAGGCCTTACAAGAGGTGAGGGAAGCGCGGTTGGAATGTAGAGCAGCCCGTGAGGAGGTTCGACAGGAGGGGGAGATTGCGGCTGGAAATCCCTTTCTGCTGCAAACTAAGTTCGGTGACCCGAACTATGCCCAGCTTAACCAAGTATGGAGTTCTCCGGACGAGTTCTTGGACTTGCCAAAGAGTTTTGCCGATGCGGCGCAGTATTACCAAGCACGAGATGGATATGCAAAGGAGAAGCTTTTTTGGTCGCAGTTTGGCGCATCAAAGCGCCCTCTGTTGCTCAATGAACAAATGTCCCAATGGGCTGAACTTCATAGGATATCCGACGCTGCCATGAAGGATGTCGTAATCCGGTTATGGCCAACCGAGCCTGTTCCGAATAGCTATTTTGGTTTGGTGCAAAGGCTTGTTGACGCGGTGCCGCGTATCGACGCTGTGAAGCGGTCAACGTGCATTGAGGGTCCACGGATGGCTTTTGCCCGAGTCAAGACATTCTGGGGGAAGATGAAGGCCATCGATGTTGCGACGAAGGGTCCACCCAAAGGCATGGACCGTCCGGAACCGGAGCATTATTTTGAAGACGTCCTAGAGGCTGCCCGCTTTATAGAGGGTTAGTGCTCAAAAGACATAATGTTCGAGTGAGGTGTATGAAAATTGTAAAAGACGATTTTATAGTTAATCTATTTATGTTTTGCTTGAAAGCTTGAATTCCTCCTGTGCGACCATTTTGATATAATCTGAAAGTTTTCCAGTCGTCAGCTTCAGCCCCCTAGTAGGAAGTACGGGGGTGTTCGGAAAAGCATTTAATCACTCTTTATCCAACGTCTTGGTCCATGAAGGAGGTGATAATGCGGTGAACCAGGCAATCGGACTATAAGGCGTTAACACCTTCACTTAGACATAGGAGTTTTATGGTGGGGCCACGACATAGACCCTGGTATGTATGCGGCGTATGGTGCCTTACATATTTGATCTGAAAAAGATCCCTCGTGTGACACGGAGAATCGCTAAAGATTCCAATAAGTCGTCAAGTGGTTGACCAGCTCACGCCGCATCATGACAGTCAGTTTTCGGTTTTCTCTTCTCAGGTGTTCGTCCGGTTTAGACCAGGGCACAATCACAGTAGTTCTCCCTTTACTACCCTAGCCGATAGAGCGGAACGTAGGGTAGCAAGCACAGGAGCCGGGCAACCCAACTATTGACCCAAGACAATGATTCGGAGATGATGCATATAAGGCCAAACTTGCGACGCTGAAGTATGCTATAGAGCTGTTCGGACTTTTACTGTCAACTCATTTGTTCCCACACCGAGCCCCTGGCAGGTTATGCCAAGGTATTTCTGTGAAATAACCGTAGGAGCCATATTTGTCAGGAAAACATACGGATTATCAGTTTGGATATTGTTTACTGGTAACTGAGCGATATGCCAATGATTACTTATGATATATATACATATATATATATATAGTGTTACTATTCATCACCCAGGATGTAGAATAAGTTATTCTTCACCCGAGGTAATCTTACAATCATTTCATAATTAAATTACATTTTGAATTCAAATAGTTACATTCCTATTGATTCACTACGTAAAATTTGACATAAGAAAATAAAAATATAGGTCATAAGACAAGAAAATTTGCAGTTTATGTGTATTTTAGACTATGTTTTTACGTTTGTAATTTTACATAACATAAAATATTTTTTACGATGATTATATATTTTCTTATGGTCTCTTTTTACGTCGGAAATAAGACAAAACTTATAGAACGTAAAATTACGGTGCATTGATGATAAAATAGAGGGGGTGAAGAATAACTATTCCTCATCCAGGGTGACGAATAGCGCGACCATATATATGCTGCTATTTGACATGCTCGGGGTTGGAGGCGGAGGAACGGGCATAGTACAGGCTCAAGAAATAGGGAGTGCGGTCTACAAAAAGTTATTTTGGACCTCCTGTCGCACGTCTGTGCCGCCAGTCCTTGGTGGGGGGAATCCTTGATGGAAATAGCCCTTTGGGTGAGTGTACGGATCCGGACTCCGATAGAGCCAGTTTCAGATCTTTATCCTGTTCGTTACCTATTTTTAAAGGATAGCAAAGGAAGAAATAAAAAAATAAGTAATAAAAGAAAGTTACTGGAGTGCTTGCAGGCTTGTCCGTATTGTGCTTCCGCCAATGCCCATGGTATCTTGAGTGCGTAATGATGTATGCGCGGTACAAATTTTGTAGGTGTGTGGAGTGGGCGGCGGAAGCCGGGTTGCTATTTCCGTTCTAGGAGTAGATGATCCTCGGGTGGAGATTTCTTCTGACCCCCGGTGTCTCGTTGGTGAACCTTTCCGTCATCCATGTCGCTTGGCGGCCTCCTCCCCCTGTGTTCAGCATTGAGATTGCCGGCCTGTTTAAAGACCCAGCAGTTTCTGTTGGTATGATTAGCTGGTTTATCGGGGTGGCCATGAATCTGGCATGGTCGTCTCAATATCCTGTCCAGGTTGGATGGTTCGTCTCGATTTTCCTTGAATGAATTCTTCCGCTGACCGGGCTTGGGGTTGCTGAATCCGGCGTTGACTGTCGTGTCGCCTGATCTTTTCATTATCATTGCGACTGTTGTTTCTGCTTCCTCGTAGCTTGCCGTTGCCGTCTCGGATTTTAGAGGTGCCCTGGTCGCTGGCGCTATTGCTTCTACGAGCGAGCCAGCTGTCTTCTCCCATGCAAAAGCGGGTCATCAGAGTAGTGAGGGCTGTCATGGATTTAGGTCCTTCTTGGCTGAGGTGGCGTGCAAGCCATTCGTCCCGGACGCTGTGTCTGGAAGTCGCAAGGGCTTCCGCGTCCAGATAGTCGACGATTTGATTCTTTTTGACTAAGAACCGAGTCCAGAGCTCCCTGGCTGACTCCGGGCTATTGGACAATTTGACTTAGGTCATGGACATCTGGTGGCCGGACATATGTTCCTCAGAAGTTATCAAGGAAGGCCTCTTCCAAGTCCTCCCAGCTGCCTATGGAATTTTCAGTCAGGCCGTTTAACCAGTACCGAGTTAGCCCTTTTAGTTTTAGTGGGAGGTATTTAATGGCATGGAGGTCGTCCCCACGGGCCATGTGGATGTGGAGGATGAAATCTTCTATCCATACCGCGGGATCGGTTGCCCCGTCGTATGATTCAATATTGACGGGCTTGAATCCTTCGGGGAATTCGTGATCCATTACTTCATCAGTGAAGCAAAGCGGGTGTGCGGTGCCTCTATGCTGGGCCACACTGCGACGTAACTCCAAAGGAGTCCCTTTGCGGTTTTCGGCTTGGGTGTGGCGAAGTTTGACATATCCGAATAGGTAGCCATCGTCGCGTGTCAAAGCATGCTTTCACGGCCCGTAGATCGGTCTTGCGTGTCCTGCTCTATTGTCCAGGTCTCTCTGCAGGCCGTCTGGGTAATCGTGACCTGCGTTGTTCTTGCCTTTACGGTGAGGTGGGGCGGTCTGGTGTTCGGCCTGGGTTGCCTCTTTATCCGGATAGGGTTGCTGGCGACCTGTCGCATTGGGTGACGATGGTATGGGCTCCAAAGCCCCTTCATCGGACTGGTATAGCGATCTGTGCTTTGGGTAGCCTTTGGCTAGGTTACTCAGGCCGTATTCTTCGGCGACCAGGACTTCGGTCCACCTGTCGTTGAGTAAGTCTTGGCCAGCTTGAAGCTGCTGCTGCTTCTTTTCAGGCTCCTTGCCATAGCTATCAGCCTGCGCTTGAAGCGCTCCTGTTCGAGGGGCTCTTCGGGTACGATGAAGTCTTCGTCGCCGAGGCTTACCTCATCTTCGGAGAGTGGAAGGTAGTTGTCCTCTTCCGAACCGTCGTTGGGCAGGGCCTGTTCGTCGGGGCTGGCTTGCTCGTTTTCCTGTTCCTCCTGTTCGGATGTTGCTCCCACAGGGTCTTCATTGCTTTCGGCGCCATCCGGAGTACTATTTTCTCCAGTGCCATTGTTGCTGCAGCGTGACTTGGGGCGGCGTTTGGGGCACCGGAACTTAGACTGTGACTCAGGAGGTTTAAGTAGATCTCCCTTGTCTTTGCCGCGAGGCTTTTTAAGTGTATCGATCATGTACACGTCATGTGAAGGGGTGGCCGTCTCGCGCCTGATGACTGGCGGGTCTTGGCCTTGCTCCTTATCGGCATCGTCGTATATACCGTCAATGTCTGTGGGGTCAGGAGCAGACATGTCGGTTAAGTCCTCGACAATGGCTATGAAGTGGGTGGCGGGTGGGAAGTGAAATTCTCCATTATCAGCCTCTACCTCGAACCGGACATAGTTCGGCCATGAGTCCCCCATCGGGAACAGGTTTTTCAATGAAATCAACACGTTGCCAAAGGGCGAGTGTTGGAAGACATCTGCGGCACCGAACTCGATAATTGATAACCGATCCAACTCGGTGTCCGAGGGCGTGCAAGGTTCAGAACTTATAGCTGGAAACGAGTCTGAAATTCCGTTGACGCTGATGTTGCCTGGTGTTGAGTTTGTGTGCGGCTCCAACACTGCGGACTCTGTGGCTTCGGATGGTGCAAACTGCTCTGGATCTAAGGTCGTAGCAGTTACCGGAACCATCTCCAGAACCTGGTCCGATGACCGATTTAGGTCATGTTCATCAGAGCGAGGAGGAGCGACCGCCGCAGTCTCAAATCCATTGAAGATCAAGTATCCACGGATATCCATGACATAGTTCAAGCTTCCAAATCTGACCTGATGGCCAGGGGCGTAGCTATCAATCTGCTCCAGATGGCCAAGCGAGTTGGCCCGTGGTACGAAGCCGCCGAATACGAAAATCTATCCGGGGAGGAAGGTCTCTCCTTGGATAGAGTCACTATAGACGATCGGAGGGGCCATCGAACCTCTCGTTGACGGCACAGTGGAACTCTCAATGAAAGCACCAATGTCGATGTCAAAACCGACAGATCTTGGGTAGTGGGTCCCGAACTGTGCGTCTAGGATCGATGGTAACAGGAGACGGGGGACATGATGTTTACCCATGTTTGGTCCCTCTCTATGGAGGTAATATCCTATGTCCTGCTTGATTGATCTTGATGAATATGAGTGTTACAAGAGTTGATCTACCACAAGATCGTAATGGCTAAACCCTAGAAGTCTAACCTATATGACTATGGTAATGAGTATATCCTTTCCGGACTAACCCCTCCAGTTTATATAGACACCGAGGGGATCTAGGGTTTACATAGAGTCGGTTACATAAGAAGGAATCTTCATAGTCGGTCGCCAAGCTTGCCTTCCACGCCAAGGAGAGTCCAATCCGGACACAAGTATGGTCTTCGGCCTTCATGTCTTCACAGCCCATCAGCCCGGCCCATGGATAACAGGCCGGACGCCGGAGGACCCCGTAGTCCAGGACTCCCTCAGGGGGCGCCACACACAGCTAACAATTGTTGGTGTGTGTTCTAGCGGTGCCCCCCACATATATATAGGTTGGAGGAGAGGAGAGGCAGCCAAGTGGGGGGTCCTCCCAATTAGGCCCCCTTTCCTATTCCTATTTGGAGTAGGAAGGGAAAATCCTATTCCCTTTTTCCTTTCCTCCTTCCCTTTTTCTACTCCAATTTGGCCAGCCCATATGGGGGGGGGGCACCAGCCCCTTTGTGGTGGTGTGTTTCCCCTCTTGGCCCATAAGGCCCATATCTTTTGCCGGGGGTGCCCAAAACCCCTTCCGGTGACATGATAAGTACTCGGTGCATCCCGAAACACTTCCGGTGTCCGAATACCATCGTCCTATATATCAATATTTATCTCTCGAATATTTCGAGACTCCTCGTCATGTCCGTGATCTCATCTGGGACTCCGAACAACATTCGGTCACCAAATCACAATACTCATATAATACAAAATCATCATCGAAAGTTAAGCGTGCGGACCCTATGGGTTCGAGAACTATGTAGACATGACCGAGACAACTCTTTGGTCAATAACCAACAACGGAACCTGGATTCTCATATTGGTTCCCACATATTCTATGAAGATCTTTATTGGTTGTATCATAATGAAAAAATACGTCATTCCCTTTGTTACTTGCCCGAGATTCAATCGTCGGTATCTTCATACCTAGTTCAATCTCGTTACCGGCAAGTCTCTTTACTCGTTCTGTAATGCATCATCCCGCAACTAACTCATTAGTCACATTGCTTGCAAGGCTTATAATGATGTGCATTACCAAGAGGGCCCAGAGATACCTCTCCGATACTCGGAGTGACAAATCCCAATCTCGATCTATGCCAACCCAACAAACACCTTCGGAGATACCTGTAGAGCATCTTTTATAATCACCCAGTTACATTGTGACATTTGATAGCACACAAGGTATTCCTCCGGTATCCGGGAGTTTCATAATCTCATAGTCGAAGGAATATCTAATTGACATGAAGAAAGCGATAGCAATAAAACTGAACGATCAACATGCTAAGCTAACGGATGGGTCTTGTCCACCACATCATTCTCCTAATTATGTGACCCTGTTCATCAAATGACAACACATGTCTATGGTTAGGAAACTTTACCATCTTTGATTAACGAGCTAGTCTAGTAGAGGCTTAATAGGGACACGGTGTTTTGTCTATGTATTCACACATGTATCAAGTTTCCGGTTAATACAATTCTAGCATGAATAATAAACATTTATCATGATATAAGGAAATATAAAATAACAACCTTATTATTTCCTCTAGGGCATATTTCCTTCACCAATATGACCTAAACGGCAGTGCCACAAGTATGTTGCACTATCATTATCAACTTTCCATCTTTTGGCATCAATATTATTAATATATGTATCACTACGATCGAGATTCAATTAACCATTCACACTGGGTTGACAATAGAAGACTTTATTCATGTAAACAGAACAAAAATTATTCTCTGACTTAAATGAATAAGCATATTGCAATAAACATGATCTAATCATATTCATGCTCAACGCAAACACCAAATAACATTTATTTAGGTTCAACATTAATCCTGAAGGTAGATGGAGTGTGCGGTGGTGATCACATC
The DNA here is from genome assembly GCA_034509565.1 of Triticum monococcum. Classification (NCBI taxonomy): domain Eukaryota; kingdom Viridiplantae; phylum Streptophyta; class Magnoliopsida; order Poales; family Poaceae; genus Triticum; species Triticum monococcum. Next base: position 582,072,745 of record CM067843.1, read on the forward strand.
AACCTTGGAATCATTTCCAACACACATCGTCACCTCGCTTTTAACTAGTCTCTGCAACTCCTGTTTCCAGTTACTAATTTTAAAAACTAAACCGGTATCTGTCGGATTTTGGGTTCCGGCAGACCCTTAAGGTTCGAACTCTGGGGTGCGCACGGAGATCTTTCCACTACCGACTCGCGCTTCTATGGCTCGCAAGAAATCTAGGCTGGAAAGAAGAACACACAGAGGACACGAGGTTTATACTAGTTCGGGCCACTGATGTGGTGTAATACCCTACTCCAGTGTGTGGTGTGGTGGATTGCCTCGGGGGCTGATGATGAACAATACAGGGGGAAGAACGGCCTCGCGAGAGGTGTTCTTGAGCTGGTGTGGTATGTTCTACTTGGTCCGGGCCCCCCTCCCTCTATGGTGGCTAGTCCTACTTATAGAGGCCCTGGTCCTCTTCCAAAAATGTGAGCGGGAAGGGCGCCAACAATTGGCCATTTTGAAGGGGAACATCTAGTATAAGTTATCCTGACCAAAGGTGGTCTTCGGCTGCCAAAAGCTCTGGTGATGACGCCGTCTTGGGCTCCACGATGACCTCCGTCCTGCCGCTCTGCTGGTCTTGGTCTTGTTGCATCGGAATGGTAACCTTTGCCCGATGCCTTGGACTGTGCTTGTTCCCTTTGCACCGAAGGGGAAACAAGGACACTGCACAGGCCGGTGCCCGCCTGGCACCCGCCTGATCTCGATCGTCATGGCTTGCGTCATGGGCTCCTCGCGAGGTGCCCCTGCCTTGATCTCTCCGCCTCCTCGCGAGCCTGCCTTATGAGGCTGCTCCCGATGAAGCTTCCTGTCATCCGCCCCGCAGGGCTTGGCCCCTCGCGAGAGCTGGCCAATCTATACAACAAAAATACCAAAAATATTTATCTTATTATCTCTATCAGATCTCACTTTCGTAAGTGACCGTGAAGGGATTGACAACCCCTTTATCGTGTTGGTTGCGAGGTTCTTGTTTGTTTGTGCAGGTACTAGGCGACTTGCGTGTTACCTCCTACTGGATTGATACCTTTGTTCTAAAAAACTGAGGGAAATACTTACGCTACTTTGCTGCATCACCCTTTCCTCTTCAAGGGAAAACCAACGCATGCTCAAGAGGTAGCAAGAAGGATTTCTGGCACCGTTGCCGGGAGGTTGCATCAAGTCAAGACATACCAAGTACCCATCACAAACTCTTATCCCTCGATTACATTATTTGACATTTGCCTCTCATTTTCCTCTCCCCACCTCACCTTTGTCGTTTTATTCGCCCTCCCTCCGTTCAATCTTGTGTTACCATGTGCCTTCTTTTTGCTTGCATCTTCGCTTGCTAAGATTTTATGGATCCTCATCCACTTGCTAATCTCTTTAAGAGATCCAATTATGATGAACCTATTGCTAGTGAGTTGAATGCACTAGATTATATTTATGAGGTTTTGCTTGAAATTCGTGAATCTGAAAATTGTGATGAAGTACTTTATGAAGCGATTCACGATAGATTTTTGAGTAAAAAGCATGATTGCAATGATTTTATTATAAATTCTATTTATGTAAATTTTGCTAATAATATGCAAAACCCTAAGCTTGGGGATGCTAGTTTTGCTATGTCCTCTACTTGTTGCAATGATCATGATTGGGGTGATTCTTCCTACGATCTTGAAAATTTACTTACTCCCCATGATGAATATGAGATTGATAATAGTGTTTGCAATAATATTGAAAGTGAGTTTGGAAGATTGTCAACTTTAGATCCCACATATTTGGAGAATATTCAATCTTATGAAATTTTTGATAAAAGTGGGTTTGGAGAGGTCATGACTTTAGTTAATGTTAATCCCATTATTTTGGAAGAGTGTCAACTTTGCATGCATGTGGATCGTGTTGAGAATATGTTATGTGATAGCTATTTTGTTGAATTTTCTTATGATCCTACATGTAATTATTATGAGAGAGGAAAATATGGGTATAGGAATTTTCATATTACTAATTTACCTCTCGTCATGTTGAGATTGCTATTGTTTCTTTCTTCTTCCATGCATATGCTAGTTTTTGCTTGCCTTGATAATTTGTTTGCTTATAAAATTCCTTTGAATAGGAAGTATGTTATACTTAGATGTGTTTGTCACGTGTTTTATGATGCTCTCTTTGTGCTTCAATTCTTGTCTTTCATGGGAGCATCATTGAAATCTTAATGCCTAGCTAGGTGCGTTAAACGATAGCGCTTGTTGGGAGGCAACCCAATTTCATTTTTTCTTGATTTTTGTTCCTGTTTAGTAATAAATAATTCATCTATCTTATGTTTAGATGTGGTTTTATCTTTTTAATTATTATTTGTGCCAAGTAGAACCTTTGGGAATACTTGGGGGAAGTCTTTGCGATCTTGCTGTAAAAAACTGAAACTTTAGCGCTCACGAGATTTTCTGCCATTTTTTACTAGTGAGTGAGATTAGGTTGATTCTTTTTTCATATGATTAATAGACAAATTAGTCAGGTTCACCAATTTATTTCAGAATTTTGGGTTACATAAGTATTCGAAACCTACAGATTACTACAGATTGTTCTATTTTTGACAGATTCTGTTTTTCGTGTGTTGTTTGCTTATTTTGATGAATCTATGGCTAGTATCGGGGGGGGGGGGGTATGAACCATAGAGAAGTTGGAATACAGTAGGTTTAACACCATTATAAATAAAGAATGAGTTCATTACAGTACCTTGAAGTGGTGGTTTGTTTTCTTATACTAATGGAGCTCATGAGATTTTCTGTTGAGTTTTGTGTTGTGAAGTTTTCAAGTTTTGGGTAAAGATTTGATGGATTTTGGAATAAATACTGGCAAGAGCCTAAGCTTGGGGATGCCCAAGGCACCCCAAGGTAAAATTCAAGGACAACCAAAAGCCTAAGCTTGGGGATGTTGTTGGAAATATGCCCTAGAGGCAATAATAAAAACATTATTATTATATTTCCTTGTTCATGATAATTGTCTTTATTCATGCTATAATTGTGTTATCCGGAAATCGTAATACATGTGTGAATAATAGACACCAACATGTCCCTAGTAAGCCTCTATTTGACTAGCTCGTTGATCAACAAATAGTCATGGTTTCCTGACTATGGACATTGGATGTCATTGATAACGAGATCACATCATTAGGAGAATGATGTGATGGACAAGACCCAATCCTAAACATAGCACAAGATCGTGTAGTTCGTTTGCTAGAGTTTTTCCAATGTCAAGTATCCTTTCCTTAGACCATGAGATCGTGTAACTCCTGGATACCGTAGGAGTGCTTTGGGTGTACCAAACGTCACAACGTAACTGGGTGACTATAAAGGTATACTACGGGTATCTCCGAAAGTGTCTGTTGGGTTGACATGGATCAAGACTGGGATTCGTCACTCCGTATGACGGAGAGGTATCACTGGGCCCACTCGGTAATGCATCATCATTATGAGCTCAAAGTGACCAAGTGTCTGGTCACGGGATCATGCATTACAGTACGAGTAAAGTGACTTGCCGGTAACGAGATTGAACGAGGTATTGGGATACCGACGATCGAATCTCGGGCAAGTAACATACCGATTGACGAAGGGAATTGTATACGGGGTTGTTTGAATCCTCGACATCGTGGTTCATCTGATGAGATCATCAAGGAGCATGTGGGAGCCAACATGGGTATCCAGATCCCGCTGTTGGTTATTGACCGGAGAGCGATCTCGGTCATGTCTACATGTCTCCCGAACCCGTAGGGTCTACACACTTAAGGTTCGGTGACGCTAGGGTTGTGAAGATATGTATATGCAGTAACCCGAATGTTGTTCGGAGTCCCGGATGAGATCTCGGACGTCATGAGGAGTTTCGGAATAGTCCGGAGGTAAAGAATTATATATAGGAAGTGCTGTTTCGGCCATCGGGACAAGTTTCGGGGTCACCGGTATTATACCGGGACCACCGGAAGGGTCCCGGGGGTCCACCCATCCCGGAGGGCCCCATGGGCCAAAGTGGGGAGGGGAACCAGCCCATAGTGGGCTGGTGCGCCCCCCTAGGCCCACCCCATGCGCCTAGGGTTGGAACCCTAGGGGTGGGGGGGGGGGCACCTTGCCTTGGGGGCCACTCCAGCCCTGGCCGCCGCCCCCCTAGGAGATCCCATCTCCTAGGGCCGCCCCCCCTAGGGGGCCTATATAAGAAGGGGGGAGGGAGGGGCAGCCGCACCCTGCATCCTTGGCGCCTCCCTCTACCCTGCTACACCTCTCTCTCTCGTAGTACACGGCGAAGCCCTGCTACTGTGACGCCCTGCATCCACCACCATGCCGTCGTGCTGCTGGATCTTCATCAACCTCTCCTCCCCCCTTGCTGGATCAAGAAGGAGGAGACGTCATCTGCTCCGTACGTGTGTTGAACGCGGAGGTGCCGTCCGTTCGGCGCTTGGTCATCGGTGATTTGAATCACGGCGAGTACGACTCCGTCATCCACGTTCTAGTGAACGCTTCCGCTCGCGATCTACAAAGGTATGTAGATGCATCCGATCACTCGTTGCTAGATGAACTCATAGATGGATGTTGGTGAAACCGTAGGAATTTTTTTGTTTTCTGCAACGTTCCCCAACAGATGCCCCGGAAAGCATCCCGTCTTTCGTCTTCGTCTATCGGTAACTTTACTTGACGCTATATTTTTATTCACCGCATGATATGTGTTTTGCTTGGAGCATCTTGTATGATTTTAGTCTTTGCTTTTTAGTTTAACGCAATCATCCTTGCTTGACACACCTTTTGGAGAGACACACATGAATCGGAATTTATTAGAATACTCTATGTGCTTCACTTATATCTTTTGAGCTAGATAATTTTGCTCTAGTGCTTCACTTATATCTTTAAGAGCACGGTGGTGGTTTTATTTTATAGAAATTATTGATCTCTCATGCTTCACTTATATTATTTTGAGAGTCTTTTATAACATCATGGTAAATTGCTTTGGCTATAAAATTAGTCCTAATATGATAGGCATCCAAGATGGGTATAATAAAAACTATCATAAAAAGTGCATTGGATGCTATGAGAAGTTTGATACTTGATAATTGTTTTGAGATATGAAGATGGTGATATTAGAGTTATGCTAGTTGAGTAGTTGTGAATTTTAGAAATACTTGTTCTAAAGTTTGTGATTCCCATAGCATGCACGTATGGTGAACCGTTATGTGATGAAGTCGGACCATGATTTATTTATTGATTGTCTTCCTTATGAGTGGCGGTCGGGGACGAGCGATGGTCTTTTCCTACCAATCTATCCCCCTAGGAGCATGCACGTAGCACTTTATTTCGATAACTAATAGATTTTTTCAATAAGTATGTGAGTTCTTATGATTAATGTTGAGTCCATGGATTATACGCACTCTCACCCTTCCACCATTGCTAGCCTCTCTAGTACCATGCAACTTTCGCCAGTATCATAGACCCACCATATACCTTCCTCAAAACAGCCACCATACCTACCTATTATGGCATTTCCATAGCCATTCTAAGATATATTGCCATGCAACTTACCACCGTTCCATTTGTTATGACACGCTTCATCATTGTCATATTGCTTTGCATGATCATACATGTCACTCTTGATTCATTGCACATCCCGGTACACCGCCAAAGGCATTCACATAGAGTCATATTTTCTTATAGTATTGAGTTGTAAGTAAATAAAAGTGTGAAAGGGCATGTAGCCCCTAAGTGTGGTTTTGGTAATTAAATGACAATCTCTATGGACTAATGTTTTCAGTGAGATATATTTGAAGGTTTTGTCCATATAAGGTGCCACAAGGATATTGGATGGAATCATGGATGAAGTCCATATATATGAAGATAGTGCCTCAAGGATATTGGACGGAATCAAGGATGAAGTCCATATATATGAAGATATATTTGCCCTGTGCTTTGGTATTAAATGACAATTCCTATGGATCATCAAGTGCATTGAATCTTATATAAAGATATGTTCCATAGTGATGCTTGAAGTGCATTGGGTTGTTTTGTGAAGTCTGCCATCAAAGCACCCGAAGAAGTCCTACCCCGTGCACACGGGCTTGTACCGTGCGCACGGGGTCGAGTGTCAACTCTCTGGATACCCTGTGCTCACGGGGCCTAGGTGTTGGCTCTCGAGATCCCATATCCAGTGAGGTTTCAAGTTGGTCTTCGGGTACTTCTATTGATGCCATCAAGATTGGTTTCAATGCCTAATCTAATTATGTTCATGATGGAGTTCATTGGAGGATCTCAAAGATTGATATATTTGGGCTTCTGAGGATCAAGGCTTGAGAGAGTAATCAAAGAGAAGAATTCAAGTTATGGTCTCAAGATAAGATCATGGTGAGCTCATGTGTTGGGTTTCGGTTGATCAAGTCTTGAAGCAAGCAACTAGAGTGACGAATTCATTATGCCTCTCAAGAGATTGTGATGGAGTTTTTTTAGAAGGGCAAGTGGTGACCAAGATGATATTCATAGTGGAACTTGATATGGTCATGGAAGAGTCTTTGGTGATATAGTCTTGAAGCAATGAAGGGAAATGAAGAGTTCATTGTGGCTTTCAAGAAACCAAGATGGAGCTTGGAGTAAAGATGTTGGTTGACCAAGATGAAGCTCGAAGATTATATCTAAGTGGTCAACTCTCAAAGCACAAATATTGTACCACGTGAGACCAAGTGATCTAGTGGTATGGTAAGTAATTGTGAATTGTGCTTTGTTACCTAACCCATGCTATGTGTTTGGTATGTCTATGTGGGTTAGATGTTTCTCATGGGCTTGCATCAAAAGGAAATATTTCAAGTAGCCTATGTGAGGATGACATCAAGTGGTGATGGTTGTCGGGTTCGAGGTGTCCAAGTGCAAGATGAGAAGCTGGAGGTTATATGCTTTGAAGCTTGCGGTCCACATCATGATAATGCACATGTGAAGATGGGCTTAAGTTAAGGCTTCCCTCATTGCAATATGAGGAAGCAATTCGAGTATCTTCACCAAGTGGTTGTGGACAAGAAAGGGATTCCAACTTGAGGCAAGCATTAAAGTCATCATCAAGCTCAAGTTGAATATGCAAGGCAAAGGTATAACTTAGCTAGGTTTTTCTAGTTTGCCGATCTCATAGTGCTTGGTGGGAGACCGGATTATAGGTTTGATAGCCGTACTATCAAGAGGGACTCTCGGGCGAGTAGCTTGATCACGTCGCATGTAGAGAGCTCAAACCTTTGCATTACTTGCATCATACTTTCTTGTTGATCTTGGCTGGTTCTCTATGTGAGGTCCTTGGGCTTTTCCCTAACTTCAAAACGAGCCCAAGATCATCAAATTCGGAGTTCGTATGCCAAAGTTATGCATGTTTTAGTGGGCTGCTGCAGGCTGTCCTGGGTACCCCGTGGGCACGGTGTTTTTGACCCCTGTGGGCACGGGGCCCTGTGTGCATGGGACCCTATGGGCATGGGGTCTAAACCCCCGTGGGCACGGGGTGTCCAGGAACTGCCCGTTGAGCCCCAATGGCTAGTTTTGGGTTTTGGCTATTTAAGGGCTCCTTCCTCCCACCGGTTGGGGGGTTGTTGATTCACATTCAAAACATCATTTTGGGCCTCTTACCACCTCTGCCAAACCCCTATCTCCCCTCTAAGTGAAGAGGGATTTGTGGATGGATCTTGGAGTCATTTGTTGATTTCCTCCATTGCATCCCCTCTCTTCAATATCCCACTTTCTTGAGTTGCATCCTGTGAGATTGAGAGAGTGAGTTGAGCATTTGTTGCTTGACCTTGCATTGCATTTGTTGCACTGGTTTGAGCTCCCCGCATCGATTTGTTCGAGTGAGAGCCCGTGAGTTTATTACTCTTGGAGGCTTCGCCTCCTAGACGGTTTGGTGATATCATTGAGAAGATTGTGAAGAGGCCTATGTGGCCAAGGTTCCCCCGGAAGCTTCCTTTTGTGGTGTGCTCCGGGGAAGGGTGTTCAAGTGGCCTAGGTGGTCAAGTTCCTCCGGAAGCTTCCGTGGTTGTGGTGTGCTCCGGAGAAGTTTGTAAAGGTGTGGTGATATCTTGTAATAGTTGAATTGCTTAGTTGTTCCTTCATTTCCATATCTTGTGATATAGTTTGTGCTTGCTAGTTTTCTTAAGTGCCTATCTTGTTTAGCATAGGTTGTTGGTGCACTTAGTTGAGCCTAGCATATTTAGGATTTGTGCTTGAAAAGTATCCGTTAGTTTAATTCCGCATTAGAATAAAGCCAAATCCGTAAAAGTTTTAAAACTCCTATTCACCCCCTCTAGTCGTCATCTAGATCATTTCAAAGTGTGACGATCATCATTATTAGAGCATTGCCCGAAGTGAGGAAAGGATGATGGATACTATGATTCCCCCACAAGTCGGGATGAGACTCCGAACAAATTCTATAAAAAATATGAGAGAAAAAGAGAGAAGGGACAATGTTACTATCCTTTTACCACACTTGTGCTTCAAAGTAGCACCATGATCTTCATGATGGAGAGTTTCCTATGTTGTCACTTTCATATACTAGTGGGAATTTTACATTATAGAACTTGGCTTGTATATTCCAATGATGGGCTTCCTCAAAATGCCCTAGGTCTTCGTGGGCAAGCGAGTTGCATGCACACCCACTTAGTTCTTTTGTTGAGCTTCCATACACTTATAGCTCTAGTGCATCCGTTGCATGGCAATCCCTACTCACTCACATTGATATCTATTGATGGGCATCGCCATAGCCCGTTGATACACCTAGTTGATGTGAGACTATGTTCTCCTTTTTGTCTTCTCCGCAACCACCATTCTATTCCACCTATAGTGCTATGTCCATGGCTCACGCTCATGTATTGCATGAAGATTGAAAAAGTTTGAGAACATCAAAAGTATGAAACAATTGCTTGGCTTGTCATCGGGGTTGTGCATGATTTAAATACTTTGTGTGGTGAAGATAGAGCATAGCCAGACTATATGATTTTGTAGGGATAACTTTCTTTGGCCATGTTATTTTGAGAAGACATGATTGCTTTGTTAGTATGATTGAAGTATCATTATTTTTATGTCAATATTAAACTTTTGTCTTGAATCTTTCAGATCTGAACATTCATGGCACAATAAAGAAAATTACATTGAGAATTATGCTAGGTAGCATTCCACATCAAAAATTCGGTTTTCTCATTTACCTACTCGAGGACGAGCAGGAATTAAGCTTGGGGATGCTTGATACGTCTCCAACGTATCTATAATTTTTGATTGTTCCATGCTATTATATTATCTGTTTTGGATGTTTAATGGGATTTAATATACCTTTTTATATTATTTTTGGGACTAACCTATTAACCAAAGGCCTAGTGCAAATTGCTATTTTTTTGCCTATTTCAGTGTTTCGCAGAAAAGGAATATCAAATGGAATCCAAACGGAATGAAACCTTCGGGAGTTATTTTTGGAACAAACATGATCCAAGAGACTTGGAGTGGACGTCAAGAAAGAAGCGAGGAGGCCACGAGGCAGGAGGGCGCGCCCAGGGGGGTAGGCACGCCCCCACCCTCATGGGCCCCTCGAAGCTCCACCGACGTACTTCTTCCTCCTATATATACCCATATACCTCAAAAACATCCAGGAGCACCACGAAACCCTATTTCCACTGCTGCAACCTTCTGTACCCGTGAGATCCCATCTTGGGGCCTTTTCTGGCGCTCCGCCGGAGGGGGAATCGATCACGGAGGGCTTCTACATCAACACCATAGCCTCTCCGATGATGTGTGAGTAGTTTACCACAGACCTTCGGGTCCATAGTTATTAGCTAGATGGCTTCTTCTCTCTCTTTGGATCTCAATACAAAGTTCTCCTCGATTCTCTTGGAGATCTATTCGATGTAATTCTTTTTGCGGTGTGTTTGTCGAGATCCGATGAATTGTGGGTCTATTCGATTTAATTCTTTTATGCATGATTTAATATCTTTGCAAGTCTCTTCGAATTATCAGTTTGGTTTGGCCTACTAGATTGATCTTTCTTGCAATGGGAGAAGTGCTTAGCTTTGGGTTCAATCTTGCGGTGTCCTTTCCCAGTGACAGTAGGGGCAGCAAGGCACGTATTGTATTGTTTCCATCGAGGATAAAAAGATGGGGTTTATATCATATTGCTTGAGTTTATCCCTCTACATCATGTCATCTTGCCTAATGCGTTACTCTGTTCTTATGAACTTAATACTCTAGATGCATGCTAGATAGCGGTCGATGTGTGGACTAATAGTAGTAGATGCAGAATCGTTTCGGTCTACTTGTCACGAATGTTATGCCTATATACATGATCATGCCTAGATATTCTCATAACTATGAGCTTTTCTATCAATTGCTCGACAGTAGTTTGTTCACCCACCGTAGAATTAGCTATCTTGAGAGAAGCCACTAGTGAAACCTATGGCCCCCGGATCTATCTTCCATCATATTATTTTCCTATGAACTTGCTTCCATCATAAGTTTAAGTTCACCTTTAACTCTAGACATGTAATCACTCAAGTGTCCAGGCATATCAGCATTGCGTTTCAATTGTCTGCCAACATAAGCATTGAAGTTTTCTTGTTTAACAATAAAATTATCAAACTCATCTAAGCATTGGCTAGCAGACTTATAACAAGGAATATCACCTTCATCAAATCTATAGAGAGAATTTTCCTTTACTACCTGTGTCGGGTTATCAAGACCATGTATTTCTTCAATAGGTGGTAAATTCTTGACATCTTCAGCTTTAATACCTTTTCTTCCATAGATTTCTTTGCCTCTTGCATATCTTCAGGACTGAGAAATAGAATACCCCTTTTCTTCGGAGTTGGCTTATGAGTTGGTTTAGGAAGTGTCCAATCATTTTCATTACTCAACATATTATTCCATAGCAATTCAGCTTGATCAACAGTTCTTTCCCTGAAGACACAACCAGCACAACTATCCGGTGGTCTCTGGAAGCATCAGTTAGTCCATTATAAAAGATATCAAGTATTTCATTTTTCTTGAGAGGATGATCAGGCAAAGCATTAAGTAATTAGAGAAGCTTGTGGGAGACTCTCTTCTTCAATTTGCACAAAATTATATATTTCCCTTAGGGCATCGTTTCTTATGAGCGGGGAAATATTTAGCAGAGAAGTAATAAATCATATCCTGGGGACTACGCACACAACCAGGATCAATAGAATTAAACCATGTTTTAGCATCACCCTTTAATGAGAAGGGAAACAACTTAAGGATAAAGTAATAGCGAGTTTTCTCATCATGAGTAAACAGGGTGGCTATATCATTTAATTTAGTAAGATGTGCCACAACAGTTTCAGATTCATAGCCATAAAAAGGATCAGACTCAACCAAAGTAATTAACTCAGGGTCAACAGAAAAATCATAATCCTTATCGAAAATAAAGATAGGTGAAGTAGCAAAATCAGGGTCATGTTTCATTCTAGCATTCAAAGACTTTTCTTTAAGCTTAGCTAATAATTTCTTAAGATCGGATCTATCATTGCAAGCTAAGAAGTCTCTAGCAGTTTCTTCATCCATAATATAACCCTCAGGCACAACAGGCAATTCGTATCTAGGGGGAGAATCTTCATCATCAGTTTCATCAATATTATCAGTTTCAATAATTTCATTCTCTCTAGCCCTAGCAAGTTGTTCATCAAGAAATTCACCTAGTGGCACAGTATTATCAAGCATAGAAGTAGTTTCATTATAAGTATCATGCAAAGCAGAAGTGGCATCATCAGTAACATGCGACATATTAGAATGAATAGCAGGAGTAGGTGTCACAAGTTTACTCAAAACAGAAGGTGAATCAAGTGCAGATCTAGAAGGCAGTTCCTTACCTCCCATCGTAGTTGAGGGATAATTCTTGGTTTTTGGATCTCTCAAGTTCTTCATAATGATAAGCAGATATAAATCCCAAGTGACTCAAAGAATAGAGCTATGCTCCTCGGCAACGGCGCCAGAAAATAGTCTTGATAACCCACAAGTATAGGGGATCGCAACAGTTTTCGAGGGTAGAGTATTCAACCCAAATTTATTGATTCGACACAAGGGGAGCCAAAGAATATTCTCAAGTATTAGCAGCTGAGTTGTCAATTCAACCACACCGGGAAACTTAATATCTACAGCAAGGTATTTACTAGCAAAGTAATATGATAGTAATGGTAATGGTAGCAAAAGGTAACGATAGAAAAAGTAATATTTTTGGTGTTTTCTAGTGATTGTAACAATAGCAACGGAAAAGTAAATAAGCGAAGAACAATATATGGAAAGCTCATAGGCAATGGATCGGTGATAGAGAATTATGCAGGATGTGGTTCATCATGTAACAGTCATAACCTAGGGTGACACAGAACTAGCTCCAATTCATCAATGTAATGTAGGAATGTATTTCGAATATAGTCATACATGCTTATGGAAAAGAACTTGCATGATATCTTTTGTCCTACCCTCCCATGGTAGTGGGGTCCTATTGGAAACTAAGGGATATTAAGGCCTCCTTTTAATAGAGTACCAGACCAAAGCATTAACACTTAGTGAATACATGAACTCCTCAAACTACGGTCATCACCGGCAAGTATCCCAATTTTTGTCTCGGGGTTAACGGATCATAACACTTAATAGGTGACTATAGACTTGCAAGATAGGATCAAGAACTCACATATATTCATGAAAACATAATAGGTTCAGATCTGAAATCATGCCACTCGGGCCCTAGTGACAAGCATTAAGCATAGCAAAGTCACAGCAACATCAATCTCAGAACATAATGGATACTAGGGATAAAACCCTAACAAAACTACCTCGATTACATGATAAATCTCATCCAACCCATCACCGTCCAGCAAGCCTACGATGGAATTACTCACGCATGGCAGTGAGCATCATGAAATTGGTCATGGAGGAAGGTTGATGATGACGATGGCGACGGATTCCCCTCTCCAGAGCCCCGAACTGACTCCAGACCAGCCCTCCCGAGAGAGATTAGGGCTTGGTGGCTGCTCCGTATCGTAAAATGCGATGAATCCTTCTCTCTTATTTTTTCTCCCCGAACATGAATATATGAAGTTGGAGTTGAGGTCGGTGGAGCGTTAGGGGGGCCACGAGGCAGGGAGTGCCCAGGGGGGTAGGCGCGCCCCCACCCTCGTGGACAGGGTGTGGCCCCTGGACTTGATTCTTTTGCCAGTATTTTTTATAAATTCCCAAAATGTTTCCGATGATTTTCAGGTCATTCCAAGTGTTGGGGAACGTAGTAATTTCAAAAAATTTCCTACGCACACGCAAGATCATGGTGATGCATAGCAACGAGGGGGAGAGTCTGATCTACGTACCCTTGTAGATCGCAACGGAAGCGTTGACACAACGTAGAGGAAGTAGTCGTACGTCTTCTTCCCGATCCGACCGATCCAAGCACCGTTACTCCGGCACCTCCGAGTTCTTAGCACACGTCCAGCTCGATGACGATCCTCGGGCTCCGATCCGGCAAAGCGTCGAGGAAGAGTTCCGTCAGCACGACGGCGTGGTGACAATCTTGATGTACTACCGACGCAGGGCTTCGCCTAAGCACTGCAACAATATGATCGAGGTGGAATTTGGTGGCAGGGGGCACCGCACACGGCTAAGGAACGATCTCAAGGATCAACTTGTTTGTCTATGGGGTGCCCCCTGCCCCTGTATATAAAGGATGGAGGAGGAGGAGGCCGGCCAAGGCAAAGGTGCGGCCAGGATGGGAGTCCTACTAGGACTCCAAGTCCTAGTAGGAGTCCATCAAGAGGGGAGGAAGGGAGAAGGAATAGGAGGAGAAGGAGAGGTGGCCGGCCCCCTTTTCCCTAGTCCAATTCGGACCAAAGGGGAGGGGGGGCGCAGCAGCCTTTTCCTCTTCCCACTAAAGCCCATCAAGGCCCATTACTTCTCCCGTAACTACCCGGTACTCCGAAAAATACCCGAATCACTCGGAACCTTTCCGATGTCCGAATATAGTCGTCCAATATATCGATCTTTACGTCTCGACCATTTCGAGACTCCTCGTCATGTCCCCGATCTCATCCGGGACTTCGAACTCCTTCGGTACATCAAAACTCATAAACTCATAATACAACTGTCATCGAAACCTTAAGCGTGCGGACCCTACGGTTCGAGAACAATGTAGACATGACCGAGACACGTCTCCGGTCAATAACCAATAGCGGGACCTGGATGCCCATATTGGCTCCTACATATTCTACGAAGATCTTTATCGGTCAGACCGCATAACAACATAAGTTGTTCCCTTTGTCATCGGTATGTTACTTGCCCGAGATTCGATCGTCGGTATCCAATACCTAGTCAATTTCGTTACTGGCAAGTCTCTTTACTCGTTCCGTAATACATCATCCCGCAACTAACTCATTAGTTGCAATGCTTGCAAGGCTTAAGTGATGTGCATTACCGAGAGGGCCCAGAGATACCTCTCCGACAATCGGAGTGACAAATCCTAATCTCGAAATACGCCAACCCAACATATACCTTTGGAGACACCTGTAGTACTCCTTTATAATCACCCAGTTACGTTGTGACGTTTGGTAGCACCCAAAGTGTTCCTCCGGCAAACGGGAGTTGCATAATCTCATAGTCATAGGAACATGTATAAGTCATGAAGAAAGCAATAGCAACATACTAAACGATCGTGTGCTAAGCTAATGGAATGGGTCATGTCAATCAGATCATTCAACTAATGATGTGACCTCGTTAATCAAATAACAACTCTTTTGTCCATGGTTAGGAAACATAACCATCTTTGATTAACGAGCTAGTCAAGTAGAGGCATACTAGTGACACTCTGTTTGTCTATGTATTCACACATGTATTATGTTTCCGGTTAATACAATTCTAGCATGAATAATAAACATTTATCATGATATAAGGAAATAAATAATAACTTTATTATTGCCTCTAGGGCATATTTCCTTCAGTCTCCCACTTGCACTAGAGTCAATAATCTAGTTCACATTGCCATGTGATTTAGCAGCAATAGTTCACATCACCATGTGATTAACACCCATAGTTCACATCGTCATGTGACCAACACTCAAAGGGTTTACTAGAGTCAGTAATCTAGTTCACATCTCTATGTGATTAACATCCAAAGAGTACTAAGGTGTGATCATGTTTTTGCTTGTGAGATAATTTTAGTCAACGGGTCTGTCACATTCAGATCCGTAAGTATTTTGCAAAATTCTTTGTCTATAATGCTCTGCACGGAGCTACTCTAGCTAATTGCTCCCACTTTCAATATGTATCCAGATTGTGACTTTAGATTCATCTGGATCAGTGTCAAAAACTTGCATCGACGTAACCCTTTACGACGAACCTTTTTGTCACGTCCATAATCGAGAAACACATCCTTATGTCACTAAGGATAATTCTGACCGTTGTCCAGTGATCTACTCCTAGATCACTATTGTACTCCCTTGCCAAATCAGTGCAGGGTATACAATAGATCTGGTACACAGCATGGCATACTTTATAGAACCTATGAATGAGGCATAGGGAATGACTTTCATTCTCTTTCTATCTTCTGCCGTGGTCGGGCTTTGAGTCTTTACTCAACTTCACACCTTGTAACACAGGCAAGAAACTTTTTCTTTGACTGTTCCGTTTTGAACTACTTCAAAATCTTGTCAAGGTATGTACTTATTGAAAAACTTATCAAGCATCTTGATCTATCTCTATAGATCTTGAAGCTCAATATGTAAGCAGCTTTAACGAAGTCTTTCTTTGAAAAACTCCTTTCAAACACTCCTTTTATGCTTTACAGAATAATTCTACATTATTTCCGATCAACAATATGTCATTCACATATACTTATCAGAAATGCTGTAGTGCTCCCACTCACTTTCTCGTAAATACAGGCTTCACCGCAAGTCTGTATAAAACTATATGCTTTGATCAACTCATCAAAGCGTATATTCCAACTCCGAGATGCTTGCACCAGTCCACAGATGGATCGCTGGAGTTTGCACATTTTGTTAGTACCTTTCGGATTGACAAAACCTTCTGGTTGCATCATATACAACTCTTCTTTAATAAATCCATTAAGGAATGCAGTTTTGTTTATCCATTTGCCAGATTTCATAAAATGCAGCAATTACTAACATGATTCGGACAGACTCAAGCATAGATACGAGTGAGAAACTCTCATCGTAGTCAGCACCTTGATCTTGTCGAAAACCTTTTGCGACAATTCTAGCTTTGTAGATAGTAATACTACTATCAACGTCCGTCTTCCTCTTGAAGATCCATTTATTCTCAATTGCTTGCCGATCATCGGGCAAGTCAACCAAAGTCCATACTTTGTTCTCATACATGGATCATATCTCAGATTTCATGGCTTCAAGCCACTTTGCGGAATCTGGGCTCACCATCGCTTCTTCATAGTTCGTAGGTTCATCATGATCTAGTAGCATGACCTCCAGAACAGGATTACCGTACCACTCTGGTGCGGATCTCACTCTGGTTGATCTACGAGGTTCAGTAGTATCTTGATCTAAAGTTTCATGATCATCATCATTAGCTTCCTCACTTATTGGTGTAGGTGTCATAGAAACAGTTTTCTGTGATGTACTACTTTCCAATAAAGGAGTAGGTACAGTTACCTTGTCAAGTTCTACTTTCCTCCCACTCACTTCTTTTGAGAGAAACTCCTTCTCTAGAAAAACTCCGAATTTAGCAACAAAATTCTTGCCTTCGGATTTGTGATAGAAGGTGTACCCAATAGTCTCCTTTGGGTATCCTATGAAGACATATTTCTCCGATTTGGGTTTGAGCTTACTAGGATGAAACTTTTCATATAAGCATCACAACCCCAAACTTTAAGAAACGACAACTTTGGTTTCTTGCCAAACCATAGTTAATAAGGCGTCGTCTCGACGGATATAGATGGTGCCCCTTTTTAATGTGAATGCAGCTGTCTCTAATGCATGACCCCAAAAAACGATAGTGGTAAATCGGTAAGAAACATCATAGATTGCACTATATCCAATAAAGTACAGTTATGACGTTCGGACACACCATTATGCTGTGGTGTTCCAGGTGGCGTGAGTAGTGAAACTATTTCACATTGTTTTAACTGAAGACCAAACTCGTAACTCAAATACTCTTTTCCACGATCAGATCGTAGAAACTTTATTTTCTTGTTACGATGATTTTCCACTTCACTCTGAAATTATATGAACTTTTCAAATGTATCAGACTTCTATTTCATTAAGTAGATATACCCATATCTGCTCAAATCATCTGTGAAGGTCAGAAAATAATGATATCCGCCACGAGCCTCAATATTCATCGGACCACATACATCTGTATGTATGATTCCTAACAAATCTGTTGCTCTCTCCATAGTACCGGAGAACGGTGTTTTAGTCATCTTGCCCAAGAGGCACGGTTCGCAAGTACCAAGTGATTCATAATCAAGTGGTTCCAATAGTCCATCAGTATGGAGTTTCTTCATGCGCTTTATACCGATATGACCTAAACGACAGTGCCACAAATAAGTTGCACTATCATTATTAACTTTGCATCTTTTGGTTTCAATATTATGAATATGTGTATCACTACGATCGAGATCCAACGAACTTGTTTCATTGGGTGTATGACCATCGAAGGTTTTATTCATGTAAACAGAACAACAATTATTCTCTGACTTTAATGAATAACCGTATTACAATAAACATGATCAAATCATATTCATGCTCAACGCAAACACCAAATAACACTTATTTAGGTTCAACACTAATCCCGAAATTATAGGGAGTGTGCGATGATGATCATATCAATCTTGGAACCACTTCCAACACACATCGTCACTTCACCCTTAACTAGTCTCTGTTTATTCTGCAACTCCTGTTTTGAGTTATTACTCTTAGCAACTGAACTAGCATCAAATACTGAGGGGTTGCTATAAACACTAGTAAAGTACACATCAATAACATGTATATCAAATATACTTATGTTCACTTTGCCATCCTTCTTATCCGCCAATCACTTGGGGTGGTTCTGCTTCCAGTGACCAGTCCCTTTGCAGTAGAAGCACTTAGTCTCAGGCTTAGGACCAGACTTTGGGCTTCTTCACTTGAGCAGCAACTTGCTTGCTGTTCTTCTTGAAGTTCCCCCTTTTTTTTCTTTGCCCTTTTCTTGAAACTAGTGATCTTGTCAACCATCAACACTTGATGCTCTTTCTTGATTTCTACCTTCATTGATTTCATCATCATGAAAAGCTCGGGATTCGTTTTCGTCATCCCTTGCATACTATAGTTCATCACGAAGTTTCTACTAACTTGGTGATGGTGACTAGAGAATTCTTTCAATCACTATCTTATCTGAAAGATTAACTCCACTTGATTCAAGCGATTGTAGTACCCAGACAATCTGAGCACTTGCTCACTAGTTGAGCGATTCTCCTCCATCTTTTAGCTATAGAACTTGTTGGAGGCTTCATATCTCTCAACTCGGGTATTTGCTTGAAATATTAACTTCAACTCCTGGAACATCTCATATGGTCCATGATGTTCAAAACGTCGTTGAAGTCCCGATTCTAAGCCATTAAGCATGGTGCACTAAACTATCAAGTAGTCATCATATTGAGCCAGCCAAACGTTCATAACGTCTGCATCTGCTCCTGCAATAGGTCTGTCACCTAGCGGTGCATCAAGGACATAATTCTTCTGTGCAGCAATGAGGATAAACCTCAGATCACGGATCCAATCCGCATCATTGCTACTAACATCTTTCAACATAATTTTCTCTAGGAACATATCAAAATAAACACAGGGAAGCAACAACGCGAGCTATTGATCTATAACATAATTTGCAAAATACTAGCAGGACTAAGTTCATGATAAATTTAAGTTCAATTAATCATATTACTTAAGAACTCCCACTTAGATAGATATCCCTCTAATCCTCTAAGTGATCACGTGATCCAAATCAACTAAACCATAACCGATCATCACGTGAGATGGAGTAGTTTTCAATGGTGAACATCGTTATGTTGATCATATCTACTATATGATTCACGCTCGACCTTTCGGTCTCTGTGTTCCGAGGCCATATCTGTATATGCTTGGCTCGTCAAGTATAACCTGAGTATTCCGCGTGTGCAACTGTTTTGCACCCGTTGTATTTGAACATAGAACCTATCACACCCGATCATCACGTGGTGTCTCAGCACGAAGAACTTTCGCAACGGTGCATACTCAGGGAGAACACTTCTTGATAATTTAGTGAGAGATCATCTTATAATGCTACCGTCAATCAAAGCAAAAATAAGATGTATAAAAGATAAACATCATATGCAATCAAAATATGTGACATGATATGGCCATCATCATCTTGCTTCTTTGATCTCCATCTCCAAAGTACTATCATGATCTCTGTCATCACCGGCATGACACCATGATCTCCATCATCTTGATCTATATCAATGTGTCGTCACACGGTCGTCTCGCCAACTATTGCTCTTGCAACTATTGCTATCGCATAGCGATAAAGTAAAGCAATTATTTGGCGCTTGCATCTTATGCAATAAAGAGACAACCATAAGGCTTTTGCCAGTTGCCGATAACTTCAACAAAACATGATCATCTCATACAACAACTTATATCTCATCACGTCTTGACCATATCATATCACAACATGCCTTGCAAAAACAAGTTAGACGTCCTCTACTTTGTTGTTGCAAGTTTTACGTGGCTGCTACGGGCTTAAGCAAGAACCAATCTCACCTACGCATCAAAACCACAGCGATAGTTTGTCAAATAGACTCCGTCTTAACCTTCGCAAGGACCGGGCGTAGCCACACTCGGTTCAACTAAAGTTGGAGAAACAGTCACCCGCAAGTCACCTATGTGCAAAGCACGTCGGGGAAACCGGTCTTGCATAAGCGTACGCGTAATGTCGGTCCGGGCCACTTCATCCAACAATACCGCCGAACCAAAGTATGACATGCTGGTAGGCAGTATGACTTATATCGCCCACAACTCACTTGTGTTCTACTCGTGCATATAACATCAAACCATAAAACCTAGGCTCGGATGCCACTGTTGGGGAACGTAGTAATTTCAAAAAATTTCCTACGCACATGCAAGATCATGGTGATGCATAGCAACGAGGGGGAGAGTCTGATCTACGTACCCTTGTAGATCGCAACGGAAGCGTTGACACAACGTAGAGGAAGTAGTCGTACGTCTTCTTCCCGATCCGACCGATCCAAGCACCGTTACTCCAGCACCTCTGAGTTCTTAGCACACGTCCAGCTCGATGACGATCCTCGGGCTCCGATCCGGCAAAGCGTCGAGGAAGAGTTCCGTCAGCACGACGGCGTGGTGACGATCTTGATGTACTACCGACGCAGGGCTTCGCCTAAGCACTGCAACAATATGATCGAGGTGGAATTTGGTGGCAGGGGGCACCGCACACGGCTAAGGAACGATCTCAAGGATCAACTTGTTTGTCTATGGGGTGCCCCCTGCCCCTGTATATAAAGGATGGAGGAGGAGGAGGCCGGCCAAGGCAAAGGTGCGGCCAGGATGGGAGTCCTACTAGGACTCCAAGTCCTAGTAGGAGTCCATCAAGAGGGGAGGAAGGGAGAAGGAATAGGAGGAGAAGGAGAGGTGGCCGGCCCCCTTTTCCCTAGTCCAATTCGGACCAAAGGGGAGGGGGGGGGGGGCGCAGCAGCCTTTTCCTCTTCCCACTAAAGCCCATCAAGGCCCATTACTTCTCCCGTAACTACCCGGTACTCCGAAAAATACCCGAATCACTCGGAACCTTTCCGATGTCCGAATATAGTCGTCCAATATATCGATCTTTACGTCTCGACCATTTCGAGACTCCTAGTCATGTCCCCGATCTCATCCGGGACTCCGAACTCCTTCGGTACATCAAAACTCATAAACTCATAATACAACTGTCATCGAAACCTTAAGCGTGCGGACCCTACGGTTCGAGAACAATGTAGACATGACCGAGACACGTCTCCGGTCAATAACCAATAGCGGGACCTGGATGCCCATATTGGCTCCTACATATTCTACGAAGATCTTTATCGGTCAGACCGCATAACAACATAAGTTGTTCCCTTTGTCATCGGTATGTTACTTGCCCGAGATTCGATCGTCGGTATCCAATACCTAGTTCAATTTCGTTACTGGCAAGTCTCTTTACTCGTTCCGTAATACATCATCCCGCAACTAACTCATTAGTTGCAATGCTTGCAAGGCTTAAGTGATGTGCATTACCGAGAGGGCCCAGAGATACCTCTCCGACAATCGGAGTGACAAATCCTAATCTCGAAATACGCCAACCCAACATCTACCTTTGGAGACACCTGTAGTACTCCTTTGTAATCACCCAGTTACGTTGTGACGTTTGGTAGCACCCAAAGTGTTCCTCCGGCAAACGGGAGTTGCATAATCTCATAGTCATAGGAACATGTATAAGTCATGAAGAAAGCAATAGCAACATACTAAACGATCGTGTGCTAAGCTAATGGAATGGGTCATGTCAATCAGATCATTCAACTAATGATGTGACCTCGTTAATCAAATAACAACTCTTTTGTCCATGGTTAGGAAACATAACCATCTTTGATTAACGAGCTAGTCAAGTAGAGGCATACTAGTGACACTCTGTTTGTCTATGTATTCACACATGTATTATGTTTCCGGTTAATACAATTCTAGCATGAATAATAAACATTTATCATGATATAAGGAAATAAATAATAACTTTATTATTGCCTCTAGGGCATATTTCCTTCACCAAGAACTTTTATTTCTGCACAAAAATAACACCATGGCAAATCTGCTGAAAACAGCGTCAGTCTGGGTTAGTTCCATTCAAATCATGCAAGTTAGAGTCCAAAACAAGGGCAAAAGTGTTTGGAAAGGTAGATACATTGGAGACGTATCAACTCCTCCAAGCTTAAACCTTTGCTTGTCCTCAAGCAATTCAGTTGATAAACTGAAAGTGATATAGAAAAACTTTTACAAACTCTGCTTGCTCTTGTTGTTGTAAATATGTAATGCCAGCATTCTAGTTTTCAGCAAAGATTATGAACTAACCATATTCACAATAATGAATCTCGGATGACAACACTTTCTCAAAACAATCATAATCTGATATAACAAGATGGTATCTCGCTAGCCCTTTCTGAGACTGCAAAACATAAATGTAGAGCACCCCTGAAGATCAAGGGCTAGCTAGAAATTGTAATTCATGGTAAAAGAGATCCAGTCAAGTCATACTCAATATAAACTAATAGTAATACATGCAAATGATAGCGGTGCTCTCCAACTGGTGCTTTTTAATAAGAGGATGATGACTCAACATAAAACTAAATAGATAGGCCCTTCGCAGAGGGAAGTAGGGATTTGTAGAGGTGCCAGAGCTCGGTTTTGAAATAGAGATGAATAATATTTTGAGCGGTATACTTTCATTGTCAACATAACAACTGAGAGATCTCGATATCTTCCATGCTACACACATTATTGGCGGTTCCCAAGCAGAATGGTAAAGTTTATACCCCCACCACCAACAAGCATCAATCCATGGCTTGCCCGAAACAACGGGTGCCTCCAACTAACAACAATCCTGGGGGAGTTTTGTTTCCAATTATTTTGATTTGGTTTGAGCATGGGACTGGGGAGTAGAGTCCACTCCTCTTGAGAATAACCCGCCTAGCATGGAAGATATAGACGGGCCTAGTTGATACATGAGCTATTCGAGCATACAAAACAGAATTTTTATTTGAAGGTTTAGAGTTTGGCACATACAAATTTACTTGGAACGGCAGGTAGATACCGTACATAGGAAGGTATGGTGGACTCATATGGAATAACTTTTGGGGTTTTATGGAGTTGGATGCACAAGCAGTATTCCCGCTTAGTACAAGTGAAGGCTAGAAAGAGACTGGGAAGCGACCAGCTAGAGAGCGACAACAGTTATGAACATGCGTTAAAATTAATCAACACTGAATGCAAGCATGAGTAGGATATAATTCACCATGAACATAAATATCGTGGAGGCTATGTTGATTTTGTTTCAACTACATGCGTGAACATGTGCCAAGTCAAGCCACTTGAATCGTTCAAAGGAGGATACCACCCTATCATACCACATCACAACCATTTTAATAGCATGTTGGAACGCAAGGTAAACCATTATAAACTCCTAGCAAATTAAGCATGGCATGAGCAACTATAATCTCTAATTGTCATTACAAACATGTTTCATTCATAATAGGCTGAATCAGGAACGATGAACTAATCATATTTACAAAAACAAGAGAGGTCAAGTTCATACCAGCTTCTCTCATCTCAATCAGTCCATCATATATCGTCATTATTGCCTTTCACTTGCACAACCGAATGATGTGGATAATAGTAATAGTGCACGTGCATTGGACTAAGCTGGAATCTGCAAGCATTCAATTCAAGGGAGAAGACAAGGTAATATGGGCTCTTTGTTAGATCAACAATAATGCATATGAGAGCCACTCAACATTTTCATCATGGTCTTCTCCTCTCGACCCCCAAAGAAAATAAAGGAAATAAAACTATTTACACGGGAAAGCTCCCAACAAGCAAAAGAAGAACGAGAAATCTTTTTGGGTTTTCCTTTTAATTACTACTACTACAAGCATGGAAAGTAAACTAGCTAAAAGTTAAAACTAATTTGTTTGGTTTTTCTTAAGGTTTTTCAAACACACAAGAAGAAAGCTTAAAAAGAAAATAAGCTAGCATGGATGATACAATGAAAAAGTATGAGCACCGACAACTGGCATGAGTGTGTGAACATGAATGTAATGTCAGTGACAAATACATACTCCCCCAAGCTTAGGCTTTTGGCCTAAGTTGGTCTATGCCCATGGATCAAAACTATAGCTGGGGTCGTACTGAGATGCAGCGGCAATTGCCTCATGAGCTGCAGCTTGGAGGCGAGCTGCCTCCGTCCTCCTCTCGTACTAGTTCGCCTCCTCCCTGGTTATAACATATCTCCCTTTTGTCTGAAAATCAAAGAAACCAGGAGCAGGGAGAGCAACATGGACGGTGCGCCGTCTGTCAAAGATTAGTCGATACTGGAGGAACTGATCGTTCCTCTCAACAAGCTGATGACGAACCATAGCATTATAATCTAGATAAGAAGGAGGCAACTCAATATCATCCCCGCATATGGGTATACCAAGAAATTTAGCTACACGAGTTGCATAAATTCCACCAAACAAATCTCCAGTTAAACCATTAAGATGCAACCTATGTGCAACAATAGCCCCCAAGTTGTATTGTTTATCTCCTAATACAGCACTTGAGAACACTAAGATCTGGAACACACATGTGACATGCCTCATCCTTACGGTTAATGCATCTACCCACGAAGAGAGCAAAATAATGTATGGCAGGAAAATGAATGCTCCCTATGGTAGCTTGTGTTATTTCTCTAGTTTCCCCAAAGTGATACTAGCAAGAAAGTCTTTAAATTCAGATTTGTGAGGTTCACTAGCATTACCCCACTACGGAAGTTTACAAGCAGTATTAAAATCTTCTAAGTCCATTGTATAAGATTTATCATAAAGATCAAATAGGAAATTGTGGGAATTGCGCAAGGATGTAAATTTAAACCTTCTCACAAATGAATCAGTTAAATAGAGGTATTGCCGGCACTTATCTGACACAAAGCTCTCAAGATCACCGTTACGCACATATGTGTCAAATTCTTCCTTGATGCCTGCCTGGACCATGAAATCCTTTGATGGCCATTCACAAGGCCGCACTTGAGCCTCCCTTGGTAGTTCATTGTCCGTCTCGCGTATTGCGGGCCTTGGGCCTTGCTTCCTTGAGGAACCACCTTGGTACATTTTCCTAAACATATTTCTTCCTCTGAAAAATTTCTGAAAATTTTAGTAACTCAAAATAAAGGTGGACCAAACTCAACAAGATTGATAGCAACTACTCCTACAAGTGCCTAGAGGCTATATCATGCATTAAAACTACTTTTGACCAAATAAATTTGACATGCAAGCTCAAGAACAGGGTCACCTAAGCAGCAAAAATTTGCAATAAATAAAGCACTAGAGAAAAAACTAATTGGACCATTGGAGGAGTCACATACCGAAGAACAATCCCCCAAAGCAGTTTTGTGAATGGAGCTTTGAGCAAGGAGATCAAAAATGGCAGCAAGATGAGCTAGAACTCGGGTTTGAGCTGGTGGATGATTTTTTCTGGAGGAAGACGAAGTGTGTGGGTGCAATAATAAGTGGAGGGGACCCACGTGGGATCCACGAGGCAGGGGCACGCCCAGGGGGGTAGGGCGTGCCCTCCACCCTCATGGGCACATGGTGAGGCCCCCTGATGTGTTCTCAGTGCCAATAATTCTTAAATATTCTGAAAAAAAAATCATATTTCATTTTTAGGGCATTTGGAGAACTTTTATTTTCGGGGTATTTTTTATTGCAAGGATAATTCAGAAAACAGACAGAAAATACTAGTTTCTCTTTATTTAATATAAATAACAGAAAGTAAAAAGAGGGTACAGAAGGTTGTGTTTTCTAACTTCATCCATCTCATGCTCATCAAAAGGAATCAACTAACAAGGTTGATCAAGTCTTGTTAACAAACTCATTCCGAATCACATGAAATCGAAGAAATTTCTAATAACACTAGGTTACCTCAACAGGGATATGCACGTCCCCAACAATAAGAATATCATATTTCTTCTTGATAGTAGGAAGGGGAAATTCAAAACCTCCTATAGTAATTGTTGAAATTTTTCCAATAGAATTAATACTGTGGACTTGAGGTTGTTTCCTCGGAAAGTGTACCGTATGCTCATTACCATTAACATGAAAAGTGAGATTGCCTTTGTTGCAATCAATAACAACCCCCGCAGTATTCAAAAAGGTTCCACCAAGGATAATCGACATACTATTGTCCTCGGGAATATCAAAAATAACAAAGTCCATTAAAATAGTAACGTTTGCAACCACAACAGGCATATCCTCACAAATACCGACTGGTATAGCAGTTGATTTATTGGCCATTTGCAAAGATATTTCAGTAGGTGTCAACTTATTCAAATCAAGTCTATGATATAAAGAGAGAGGCATAACACTAACACCGGCTCCAAGATCACATAAAGCAGTTTTAACATAGTTTCTTTTAATGGAGCATGGTATAGTTGGTACTCCTGGATCTCCTAGTTTCTTTGGTATTCCACCCTTAAAATTATAATTAGCAAGCATGGTAGAAATTTCAGCTTCCGGTATCTTTCTTTTATTAGTAACAATATCCTTCATGTATTTAGCATAAGGGTTCATTTTAAGCATATCAGTCAAACGCATGCGCAAAAAGATAGGTCTAATCATTTCAGCAAAACGCTCAAAATCCTCATCATCCTTTTTCTTGGATGGTTTAGGAGGAAAAGGCATGGGTTTCTAAACCCATGGTTCTCTTTCTTTACCATGCTTCGTAGCAACAAAGACTCTCTTATCATAACCTTGATTCTTTGATTGTGGGCTATCAAGATCAACAGCAGGTTCAATCTCTACATCATTTTCATTGCTAGGTTGAGCATCAACATGAACATCATCATTAACATTATCACTAGGCTCATGTTCATTACCAGATTGTGTTTCAGCATCAGAAATAGAAATATCATTGGGATTCTCAGGTGTGTCAACAACAGGTTCACTAGAAGCATGCAAAGTCCTATCATTTTTCTTCTTCTTCTTTTTCTTCTTCTTCTTCTTCTTCTTCTTCTTCTTCTTCTTCTTCTTCTTCTTCTTCTTCTTCTTCTTCTTCTTCTTCTTCTTCTACTTAGAAGAACTAGGTGCATCAACATTAATTCTCTGAGAATATTGCTCAATTCTCTTAGGGTGGCCCTTAGGATACAAAGGTTCCTGAGTCATTTTACCCCCTCTAGTCATAACTCTAACATCATTATCATTTTTCTTATTATTTAATTCGCTGAGCATATCATTCTGAGCTTTAAGCACTTGTTCTACTTGAGTGGTAACCATAGAGGCATGTTTACTAATAAGTTTAAGTTCACCTTTAACTCTAGACATATAATCACTCAAGTGTTCAGGCATATCAGCATTGCGTTTCAATTGTCTACCAACATAAGCATTGAAGTTTTCTTGTTCAGCAATAAAATTATCAAACACATCTAAGCATTGGCTAGCAGACTTATAATGAGGAATATCACCTTCATCAAATCTATAGAGAGAATTTACCTTTACTACCCGTGTCGGGTTATCAAGACCATGTATTTCTTCAATAGGTGGTAGATTCTTAACATCTTCAGCTTTAATACCTTTTTCTTTCATAGATTTCTTTGCCTCTTGCATATCTTCAGGACTGAGAAATAGAATACCCCCTTTTCTTCGGAGTTGGCTTAGGAGTTGGTTCAGGAAGTGTCGAATCATTTTCATTACTTAACATATTATTCAATAGCAATTCAACTTGATCAACAGTTCTTTCCCTGAAAACACAACCAGCACAACTATCTAGGTGGTCTCTGGAAGCATCAGCTAGTCCATTATAAAAGACATCAAGTATTTCATTTTTATTGAGAGGATGATCAGGCAAAGCATTAAGTAATTGGAGAAGCCTCCCCCAAGCTTGTGGGAGACTCTGTTCTTCAATTTGCACAAAATTATATATTTCCCTTAAGGAAGCTTGTTTCTTATGAGCGGGGAAATATTTAGCAGAGAAGTAATAAATCATATCCCGGGGACTATGCATAGAACCAGGATCAAGAGAATTAAACCATGTTTTGGCATCACCCTTTAATGAGAACGGAAACAACTTAAGGATAAAGTAATAGCGAGTTTTCTCATCATGAGTAAACAGGGTGGCTATATCATTTAATTTAGTAAGATGTGCCAGAACAGTTTCAGATTCATAGCCATAAAAAGGATCAGATTCAACCAAAGTAATTAACTCAGGGTCGACAGAGAAATCATAATCCTTATCGAAAATAAAGATAGGTGAAGAAGCAAAAGCAGGGTCATGTTTCATTCTAGCATTCAAAGACTTTTCTTTAAGCTTAGCTAATAATTTCTTAAGATTAGATCTATCATTGCAAGCTAAGAAGTCTTTAGCAGTTTCGTCATCCATAATATAACCCTCAGGCACAACAGGAAATTCGTATCTAGGGGGAGAATCTTCATCATCACTTTCATCAATATTATCAGTGTCAATAATTTCATTCTCTCTAGCTCTAGCAAGTTGTTCATCAAGAAATTCACCTAGTGGCACAGTATTATCAAGCATAGAAGAAGTTTCATCATAAGTATCATGCAAAGCAGAAGTGGCATCATCAATAACATGCGACATATTAGAATGAATAGAAGGAGTAGGTGTCACAAGTTTACTCCAAACAGAAGGTGAATCAAGTGCAGAGCTAGATGGCAGTTCCTTACCTCCCCTCGTAGTTGAGGGAAAAATCTTGGTTCTTTTATCTTTCAAGTTCTTCATAGTAATCAGCAGATATAAATCCCAAGTGACTCAAAGAATAGAGCTATGCTCCCCAGCAACGGCGCCAGAAAATAGTCTTGATAACCCACAAGTATAGGGGATCGCAACAGTTTTCGAGGGTAGAGTATTGAACCCAAATTCATTGATTTGACACAAGGGGAGTCAAAGAATATTCCCAAGTATTAGCAGCTGAGTTGTGAATTCAACTACACCTAGAAACTTAATATGTGCAGAAAAGTATTTAGTAGCAAAGTAATATGATAGTAGTGGTAACGGTGGCAAAAGTAACAGTAGCAGTTTTGGTTTTATAGTGATTGTAACAGTAGCAACGGAAAAGTAAATAAGCGAAGAACAATATGTGAAAAGCTCGTAGGCAATGGATCACTGATGGATAACTATGTTGGATGCGATTCCTCATGCAATAGTTAAACATAGGGTGACACAGAACTAGCTCCAGCTCATCAATGTAATGTAGGCATGTATTCCGAATATAGTCATACGTGCTTATGGAAAAGAACTTGCATGACATCTTTTGTCCTACCCTCCCGTGGCAGCGGGGTCCTATTGGAAAATAAGGGATATAAAGGCCTCCTTTTAATAGAGTACCAGACCAAAGCATTAACATTTAGTGAATACATGAACTCCTCAAACTACGGTCATCACCGGTAAGTATCCTGATTTTTGTCACTTCGGGGTTAACGGATCATAACACATAATAGGTGACTATAGACTTGCAATATAGGATCAAGAACTCACATATATTCATGAAAACATAATAGGTTCAGATCTGAAATCATGGCACTCGGGCCCTAGTGACAAGCATTAAGCATAGCAGAGTCATAAAAACATCAATCTCAGAACATAATGGATACTAGGGATCAAACCCTAACAAAACTAACTCAATTACATGATAAATATCATCCAACCCATCACCGTCCAGCAAGCCTACGATGGAATTACTCATGCACGATGGTGAGCATCATGAAATTGGTTATGGAGGTAGGTTGATGATGATGATGGCGACAGACTCCCCTCTCCGGAGCCTCGAACGGACTCCAGATCAGCCCTCCTGAGAGAGATTAGGGCTTGGTGGCGGCTCCATATCGTAAAACGTAATGAATCCTTCTCTCTTATTTTTTTTCTCCCCGAACGTGAATATATGGAGTTGGAGTTGAGGTCGGTGGAGTGTTAGGGGCCCACGAGGCAGGGGGTGCGCCCAGGGGGTAGGCGTGCCCCCCACCCTCATGGACATGGTGAGGGCCCCCTAGCCTTGATTCTTTCGCAAATATTTTTTATATATTCCAACAATATTCTCCGGTGATTTTCAGGTCATTCCAAGAACTTTTATTTCTGCGCAAAAATAACACCATGGCAAATCTGCTGAAAACAGCGTCAGTCTGGGTTAGTTCCATTCAAATCATGCAAGTTAGAGTCCAAAACAAGGGCACACGTGTTTGGAAAAGTAGATACGTTGGAGACATATCACTAGGCGACTTGCGTGTTACCTCCTACTGGATTGATACCTTGGTTCTCAAAAACTGAGGGAATTACTTACGCTACTTTGTTGCATCACCATTTCCTCTTCAAGGGAAAACCAACGCATGCTCAAGAGGTAGCAAGGGAGGAGGAGCCAAAGGAGGCGCCCAAGTAGGAGGAATCCTACTTGGGGTCCCTCCCAAGCGGCCCCCCTTTCCTTATTTGGAGTGCGGGGAAAGGCACGGGAGGGTGGCGCCCCCTTTCCTTTCTCCCATGAGAGGGAAAGGCAGGAGGGGCTAGCCCTCCCCCTTTTACTTCCCTAGGGCTGTCCAAACAAGGGAGGGGCGCACCAGCCCCTTTGTCGGCTAGTCTGTCCCCTCCTTTGGCCCATAACTTGCCGCGGGGGGGGGGGGGGGGGGGGGGGGGGTTGCCCGGAACCCCTTCCGGTGACCCGATACCTTCCCGATACGTCCCGAAACACTTCCGGTGTCCAAATACCATCGTCCTATATATATATATATCAATCTTTACCTCTCGACCATTTCGAGACTCCTCATCATGTC
The DNA here is from genome assembly GCA_034509565.1 of Triticum monococcum. Lineage (NCBI taxonomy): Eukaryota > Viridiplantae > Streptophyta > Magnoliopsida > Poales > Poaceae > Triticum > Triticum monococcum. The sequence continues at coordinate 582,103,315 of CM067843.1, forward strand.
TGTGATCTCATCCGGGACTCCGAACAACATCCGGTCACCAAAACATATAACTCATATAACACTATATCGTCAACGAACGCTAAGCGTGCCGACCCTAAGGGTTCGAGAACTATGTACACATGACCGAGACACCTCTCCAGTCAATAACCAATAGCGGAACCTGGATACCCATATTGGCTCCTACATATTCTACGAAGATCTTTATCGGTCGAATCATTCTGACAACATACGTAATTCCCTTTGTCCATCTGTTAGGGATATAACTATTAGGTATAACCCGCCCAGGAGGGGCCGGGTCATACCAATGAGGACTTAAAGATGAAGATGGCGGGTCATGAAGGAAGCCCATTGAAGGCCCAAGACCCAGAGGCGACTTGAGGCCCAAGAGGATGAACCGCCATATGTGTAACTTGTATTGTAAGGCAAGCTTAGTTAGTCACCGAGCCGGACACGTTGTGTATGAGCCGGCCGAGACTCTATAAACCGCCCGACATCAAACTATGTATATAAAGGGGTGACCCGACGACAGGTTAACTCAAGAGACGACAAGTCGAGAACTAGGTCAAGCGGATTTTCTCCTTGGTAAGCGAAACCCAAGCAATACAACCCCCACACTGGAGCAAGCCTTTACCTCGCTACAAGGGGCCAAACCAGTATGAACTCTCTATGTCCTTTGTCCTGATTAACCCTTTTAAGCTAACCTAGTCGCGATGGCTCCACATCTAAGTCCTTTCGCTAGGACATCTGCCGTGTTAAGTCCATGACAGTTGATGCCCACCATGGGGCCAGCGGACGATGGTTTCGAGTTCTTAAAGGGCGACTTCGCAGGGATCAAGGGATTTGTTGTGGGCCGAATGACCAAGAGTCGTCACGGCAAGCTCTGCATCGACGACGCTGGCTGGGCCCTCAAGGCCGACTCAATCGAGTACAGGCACCGGGTCCCCTTCGGCGGAATCCACGTCTTCATTGGTAAGATCGGTGAATCGGGCCCTGAGCGGGACATCTACACCGACATCGTCGAGACGGCTCACCGTGCACGACCCGCCAAGGATCAAACCGCTGTGAAGCACACCTTTGTGGGTTTCATCCATGGGGTGGAACTTGAAGAAGGATTTGTGTCTGGTGGTGAGACGGCCATCTACTCTGATGGTGAGTCGTCAACCGGTGAGACCGATTCAATGTATCAGCTATAGGATGACCGACTAGGGGGCCGTTCCGATGGTGACAGTATTTCGGACCCCTATGAGCTGCCGAATAGGGTTGCAATCTTCATGGGTGGCACACAACCAGTGCTCGGCTCGACGCCCTCCGAGGCCATGACCTCCAGCTCAGCGGCTGCGACGATGGCTGGGGCTAGCGGCTCTGCATGCCCGCCGGCTTAGGTTCTAACCGAACTACTGGATGCTTTGGCAACTTTGATGGGGACGGAGGTGACCCCGGACACTCAAGAACAACATAAAGTGGATGTTGCAAAGCTACGAGATGAGATAGCTCAGGCCAAGGAAGAGCTGGCGGCTGAGAACGCTAGGATGGCCACAAAGCGAGCTGCTTTGGACGTTCAGGCACAACAAATTCATGCAGAATCTTTCCAGCTTACCTTGGATCAAAATGCTTCAAATGCCATCATGAGAAGGAGGCACCAGAGTCGCTTATCTCCGAATTACGATGCGAGAAACCTCTTCAACACACCTGGGGCAGGGACCAGTGACCCGCTTGTGATGAACCGGGCTGATGAACCATCGGTGACACGAGCGCCGGTTCAACCACAAGTTGCTGACCCGCCCCGCTTGACTACGCCTCAGCACGCTCCGACACCGCCGGGTCATTGATATGTCTCCAACGTATCTATAATTTTTGATTCTTCCATGTTTTTATATTATCAATCTTGGATGTTTTATAATCATTTTATATCATTTTTTGGTACTAACCTATTGACATAGTGCCAAGTGCCAATTGCTGTTTTTCCCATGTTTTTTACGTTGCAGAAAGTCAATATCAGACGGAGTCCAAATGCCATGAAACTTTACGGAGAATTTTTATGGGCCAAAAGGAAAACAACGGGCCCTAGCTCCGCCTGGGGGTGCCCCAAGGGGGGCACAACCCACCAGGGCACGCCAGGAGGCCCAGGCGCGCCCTGCTGGGTTGTGCCCACCTCGGGTGCCCCCCGGACCACCTCTTTGGTCTATAAATACCCCAATATTCTAGAAACCCTAGGGGAGTCGACGAAATATTCATCTAGCCACCGCTGAGTCCAGAACCACCAGATCCAATCTAGACACCATCTCGGATGGGGTTCACCACCTCCATTGATGCCTCTTCGATGATGCGTGAGTAGTTCTTTGTAGACCTTCGGGTCCGTAGTTAGTAGCTAGATGGCTTCATCTCTCTCTTGATTCTCAATACAATGGTCTCTTGGAGATCCATATGATGTAACTCTTTTTGCGGTGTGTTTGTTGGGATCCATTCCTCTTTGGGGAAATACCGACATAGCTTCAAGCGACATCAGAAGGAATTTCTGGCGCCGTTGTCGGGGAGGATCTTCAACATATACCAGGTTCCTAATCACAAATCTCATCTCCTCGCAATTTATATTATTTGCCATTTGCCTCTCGTTTTCCTCTCCCCCACTTTACAAAAAATTGCCTTTTTATTCGCCCCTCTTTTTCGTTTGCCATTTTCTTGCCAGATCTATCCGTGTTCTTGCTTCCTAGTCATAATGGCCGGCGTTCCTACTCCTCCTTTGTCACCAGATTTTGAAGTGCTTTACTTCAAGCAAAGACAAGGAGAAAATTTAAAAGATGCTTAGTATAGGCTTATGGAATTGTATTGTATTTCCAATCTAATGGGGGACACTAAGGTTTTGCTTCACAATTTTTACATAGGATTGGCTTTGCATCATAGACAACTCCTAGATTTTTCCGCTAAAGGGAATTTTATTGAGCTTGATGCCAATGCTTCCTATGGAATTTTAGAAGGGATTTTTGGTTTTCCACCTCAAAAGATGGGGTTTACTTTCACCCCAGAGGGAGTTCAAATGCTGGACAAACTTGGTGATTTGCATAAACACATGGTTGAATTACAAAAATATAATGAACCTCTCAAGCATCTCACTGGTAGTATCAATCGCATGAATACTTTGATTACTTTGCAACAAGCGATTGGATATTTTAGATTTAAAGATGGTTTCTTTTCTGGAAAATTTAGGGAAGCATAAAGAGCCTCCCGGGTTTGAGAAAACCCTTACAAAAGTTGCCAAAACTTCGGAAGAAAACTTAGATCCTTGCTTTATGCCTAGCTAAGGGCGTAAAACTATAGCGCTTGCTGGGAGGCAACCCAATGAATAAAATTTATTTTTTCTTTTTGCTTCCTGCTTTTGAGCGTTAGCACAATTATGCTACTGTTATGATTGTATTTTTGGGGTTTTAATTAGTGTTTGTGCCAAGTAAAGCCTTTAGGATCTTCTTGGGTGACAGTTGTTTGATCTTGCTGAAAAACAGAAACTTTTGCGCTCACGAAAATAATTTTCATTTTTTTACCAGAGAGCGATAAAATACCCATTCCACTTGAAATAGATCAATATACAAGTTTCTCAGGCCTTCCTAATTTATCATAATTTTTGGAGTTACAGAAGTATAGGAAATAATCAGATTGCTACAGACTGTTCTGTTTAGACAGATTCTGTTTTCTGTGTTGTGTGCTTATTTTGATGGCTCTAGGGTTTTCTTTGATGAGTTTTTTCCATAGAAAAGTTGGAATGCAATAGATATAATGCAAGAACAAAATATGAATTGGTTTGATACAAAACTTATAGTAGTGATTTATTATTCTTATACTAACGGATCTCACGAAGGTTTTGTTGAGTTTTGTGTGATTGAAGTTTTCAAGTTTTGGGTTTTCTTACAATGGATGAAGGAATAAGGAGTAGAAGAGCCTAAGATTGGGGATGCCCCTGCATCCCAAACTATTATCCAAAAATGAGCAACCAAATAATCTTGGGGATGCCCCCGAGTGGCATCCCCTCTTTCTTCAAATGACCATCGGTATTTACTCGAAGCTATATTTTATTCGTCACATACTATGCGTTTTGCTTGGCGTGTCTTGTATGATATGAGTCTTTGCTTGTCTTATTTTGTGTTTTAAGTCTTGATCCCTTGCTGGACACACCTATTTGAGAGAGCCAAAATTATGTCATGACTTGTTAGAATTGCTCTCTGTGCTTCACTTAAATTTTTATGAGCCATGGACTTGCTCTAGTGCTTCACTTATATCTTTTGAGTATGGTGTGCTTAGTATTTTTGATGAAATGCTCTCTTGCTTCACTTAGATTTATTTGAGAGTTAGTAAAAATTTCAAGAAATTCTCTCTTGCTTCACTTAAATTAATTTGAGAGAAAGAAATATTGTGCTCATGATCTTCACTTATATTTGTTTGAGCTTGTCGAAAGCAACACATGAAAATTAGTTCCAAAGTGATAGATATCCAAGAAGGACATAATAAAAAGTTTCATGAAGATCACTGGGCAAAATAAACTTGATTCTCAGTAATAGTTTTGAGATATGATGATGTGATATGTGAGTCATCTTGATGAGTAATTATGCTTTAGTAAGAATATTGGTGTTAAGGTTTGTAATTCCCTATGCAAGCACGAAAGTCAATAGTTATGCAATGAAATTATATCCTACTTATGGTGCATTATTCGGTGTTAGTTATGCTTAATGCTCGCTTATGAGATTATTCGTTTCTTGTTTGGTCGCTTCTCAATCTTTTGCTAGCCTTCATTTTGCACTAAGTATGATCACTACTTGTGCATCCAAAAACCTTTAACCCAGTTTTGCCACATGAGTCCACTATATCTACCTATATGCGGTATTCTTTTGCCGTTCTAAGCAAATTTGCATGTGCCATATCTAATTTTCAAAAATAAACTTCTCTTTTGTGTGTTTGTTTCGCTCGCGGAGCGGTGAGGGGTGGCTAATATTTTCCATGCTAGATGTGTTATTCTCAAGATGAGTGTTTATTCACTTGTCATTGCACGAGGTAACGCAAAGGTATTAGGGATGCCCAGTCCCGAAATGAAAAAAATGAATTTACTTTATGTTGTCAAATAATAAATTCCTTGGAACGTGTTGGTATGGAGGGCAACCGTGGATACGGCTAGCCACAGAAAGTGAAAGTATGGTGGAAAAAGGAATAAACTTTATTTTCTGTTTCAGAACCGCCTATGATATATCTAAGCATGGAAAGTATTGGGAACTCTAAGTCGTTTTTGAAGGAAATATGCCCTAGAGGCAATAATAAAGTTATTATTTATTTCCTTATATCATGATAAATGTTTATTATTCATGCTAGAATTGTATTAACCGGAAACATAATACATGTGTGAATACATAGACCAACAGAGTGTCACTAGTATGCCTCTACTTGACTAGCTCGTTAATCAAAGATGGTTATGTTTCCTAACCATGAACAAAGAGTTGTTATTTGATTAACGAGGTCACATCATTAGTTGAATGATCTGATTGACATGACCCATTCCATTAGCTTAGCACCCGATCGTTTAGTATGTTGCTATTGCTTTCTTCATGACTTATACATGTTCCTATAACTATGAGATTATGCAACTCCCGTTTACCGGAGGAACACTTTGGGTACTACCAAACGTCACAACGTAACTGGGTGATTATAAAGGAGTACTACAGGTGTCTCCAATGGTAGATGTTGGGTTGGCGTATTTCGAGATTAGGGTTTGTCACTCCGATTGTCGGAGAGGTATCTCTGGGCCCTCTCGGTAATATACATCACATAAGCCTTGCAAGCATAATAACTAAGATGTTAGTTATGAGATGATGTATTACGGAACGAGTAAAGAGACTTGCCAGTAACGAGATTGAACTAGGTATTGGATACCGACGATCGAATCTCGGGCAAGTAACATACCGATGACAAAGGGAACAACGTATGTTGTTATGCGGTCTGACCGATAAAGATCTTCGTAGAATATGTAGGAGCCAATATGGGCATCCAGGTCCCGCTATTGGTTATTGACCGGAGACATGTCTCTGTCATGTCTACATTGTTCTCGAACCGTAGGGTCCGCACGCTTAACGTTACGATGACAGTTATTATGAGTTTATGCATTTTGATGTACCGAAGGTTGTTCGGAGTCCCGGATGTGATCACGGACATGACGAGGAGTCTCGAAATGGTCGAGACATAAAGATTGATATATTGGAAGCCTATGTTTGGACATCGGAAGTGTTCCGGGTGAAATCGGGATTTTACCGGACTACCGGGAGGGTTACCGGAACCCCCCGGGAGCCAAATGGGCCAACATGGGCCTTAGTGGAAAGGTGAGAGGGCAGCCCACATAGGGCTGCGCCTCCCCCCCTCTCCCTAGTCCTATTAGGACTAGGAGAGGGGCCGGCCACCTCTCTCTTTCTCTTCCCACTTGGGAATCCTAGTTGGACTAGGATTGGAGGGGGGAGTCCTACTCCCGGTAGGAGTAGGACTCCTCCTGCGCCTCCCTCCTTTGGCCGGCCAGCCCTCCCGTCTCATCCTTTATATACGGGGGCAGGGGACACCCCAAGACACACAAGTTGATCCTTGAGATCGTTCCTTAGCCGTGTGCGGTGCCCCCTGCCACCAAATTCCACCTCGATCATACCGTTGTAGTGCTTAGGCGAAGCCCTGCGTCGGTAGTACATCAAGATCGTCACCACGCTGTTGTGCTGATGGAACTCTTCCTCGACGCTTTGCTGGATCGGAGCCCGAGGATCGTCATCGAGCTGAACGTGTGCTAAGAACTCGGAGGTGCCGGAGTAACGGTGCTTGGATCGGTCGGATCGGGAAGAAGACGTACGACTACTTCCTCTACGTTGTGAGATCGCTTCCGCAGTCGGTCTGCGTTGGTACGTAGACAATACTCTCCCCCTCGTTGCTATGCATCACCATGATCTTGCGTGTGCGTAGGAAAATTTTCGAAATTACTACGTTCCCCAACAGTGGCATCCGAGCCTAGGTTTTTATGGTTTGATGTTATATGCACGAGTAGAACACAAGTGAGTTGTGGGCGATACAAGTCATACTGCCTACCAGCATGTCATACTTTGGTTCGGCGGTATTGTTGGGTGAGACGATCCGGACCAACCTTACGCGTACTCTTACGCGAGACCGGTTCCCTCGACGTGCTTTGCACATAGATGGCTTGCGGAAGACTGTCTCTCCAACTTTAGTTGAACCAAGTGTGACTACGCCCGGTCCTTGAGAAGGTTAAAACGGAGTCTATTTGACGAACTATCGTTGTGGTTTTGATGCGTAGGTGAGATGAGTTCTTACTTAAGCCCGTAGCAGCCACGTAAAACTTGCAACAACAAAGTAGAGGACGTCTAACTTGTTTTTGCAGGGCATGTTGTGATGTGATATGGTCAAGGCATGATGCTGATTTTATTGTATGAGATGATCATGTTTTGTAACCGAGTTATCGGCAACTGGCAGGAGCCATATGGTTGTCGCTTTATTGTATGCAATGCAATCGCGATGTAATGCTTTACTTTATTACTAAGCGGTAGTGATAGTCGTGGAAGCATAAGATTGGCGAGACGACAACGATGCTACGATGGAGATCAAGGTGTCGCGCCGGTGACGATGGTGATCATGACGGTGCTTCGGAGATGGAGATCACAAGCACAAGATGATGATGGCCATATCATATCACTTATATTGATTGCATGTGATGTTTATCCTTTTATGCATCTTATCTTGCTTTGATTGACGGTAGCATTATAAGATGATCTCTCACTAAATTATCAAGAAGTGTTCTCCCTGAGTATGCACCGTTGCCAAAGTTCGTCGTGCCCAGACACCACGTGATGATTGGGTGTGATAAGCTCTACGTCCAAATACAACGGGTGCAAAACAGTTGCACACGCAGAATACTCAGGTTATACTTGACGAGCCAAGCATATACAGATATGGCCTCGGAACACGGAGACCGAAAGGTCGAGCGTGAATCATATAGTAGATATGATCAACATAACGATGTTCACCATTGAAAACTACTCCATCTCACATGATGATCGGTTATGGTTTAGTTGATTTGGATCACGTGATCACTTAGAGGATTAGAGGGATGTCTATCTAAGTGGGAGTTCTTAAGTAAAAATGATTAACTGAACTTAAAAATTATTATGAACTTAGTCCTGATAGTATTTTGCAAATTATGTTGTAGATCAATAGCTCGCGTTGTTGCTTCCCTGTGTTTATTTTTGATATGTTCCTAGAGAAAATTGTGTTGAAAGATGTTAGTAGCAATGATGCGGATTGGATCCGTGATCTGAGGTTTATCCTCATTGCTGCACAGAAGAATTATGTCCTTGATGCACCACTAGGTGACAGACCTATTGCAGGAGCAGATGCAGATGTTATGAACGTTTGGCTAGCTCAATATGATGACTACTTGATAGTTTAGTGCACCATGCTTAATGGCTTAGAATCGGGACTTCAAAGACGTTTTGAACGTCATGGACCATATGAGATGTTCCAGGAGTTGAAGTTAATATTTCAAGCAAATACCCGAGTTGAGAGATATGAAGTCTCCAACAAGTTCTATAGCTAAAAGATGGAGGAGAATCGCTCAACTAGTGAGCATGTGCTCAGATTGTCTGGGTACTACAATCGCTTGAATCAAGTGGGAGTTAATCTTCCAGATAAGATAGTGATTGACAGAATTCTCTAGCCACCATCACCAAGTTAGTAGAACTTCGTGATGAACTATAATATGCAAGGGATAATAGAAACAACTCCCAAGCTCTTCGTGATGCTGAAATCAACGAAGGTAGAAATCAAGAAAAACATCAAGTGTTGATGGTTGACAAGACCACTAGTTTCAAGAAAAGGGCAAAGGGAAGAAGGGGAACTTCAAGAAGAACGGCAAGCAAGTTGCTTCTCAAGTGAAGAAGCCCAAGTCTGATCCTAAGCCTGAGACTAAGTGCTTCTACTGCAAAGGGACTGGTCACTGGAAGCGGAACTACCCCAAGTGATTGGCGGATAAGAAGGATGGCAAAGTGAACATAAGTATATTTGATATACATGTTATTGATGTGTACTTTACTAGTGTTTATAGCAAACCCTCAGTATTTGATACTAGTTCAGTTGCTAAGATTAGTAACTCGAAACGGGAGTTGCAGAATAAACAGAGACTAGTTAAGGGTAAAGTGACGATGTGTGTTGGAAGTAGTTCCAAGATTGATATGATCATCATCGCATACTCCCTATAATTTTGGGATTAGTGTTGAACCTAAATAAGTGTTATTTGGTGTTTGCGTTGAGCATGAATATGATTTGATCATGTTTATTGCAATATGGTTATTCATTAAAGTCAGAGAATAATTGTTGTTCTGTTTACATGAATAAAACCTTCGATGGTCATACACCCAATGAAACAAGTTCGTTGGATCTCGATCGTAGTGATACACATATTGAAACCAAAAGATGCAAAGTTAATAATGATAGTGCAACTTATTTGTGGCACTGCCGTTTAGGTCATATTGGTGTAAGGCGCATGAAGAAACTTGATTATGAATCACTTGATGCTTGCGAACCATGCCTTTTGGGCAAGATGACTAAAACGCCGTTCTCCGGAACAATGGAGCAAGCAACAGATTTGTTGGAAATCATACATACTGATGTATGTGGTCCGATGAATATTTAAGGCTTGCAGCGGGTATCATTATTTTCTGACCTTCACAGATGATTTAAGCAGATATGAGTATATCTACTTAATGAAATAGAAGTCTGATACATTTGAAAAGTTCAGAGTGAAGTGGAAAATCATCATAACAAGAACATAAAAAGTTTCTACGATCTGATCGTGGAAAAGAGTATTTGAGTTACGAGTTTGGTCTTCAGTTAAAAACAATGTGAAATAGTTTCACTACTCACGCCACATGGAACACCACAGTGTAATGGTGTGTCCGAACGTCATAACCGTACTTTATTGGATATAGTGCAATCTATGATGTTTCCTACCGATTTACCGCTATCGTTTTGGGGTCATGCATTAGAGATAGCTGCATTCACGTTAAATAGGGCACCATATAAATCCGTTGAGACGACACCGTGTGAACTATGGTTTGGCAAGAAACCTAAGCTGTCGTTTCTTAAAGTTTGGGGTTGCGATGCTTATATGAAAAGGTTTCATCCTGATAAGCTCAAACTCAAATCGGAGAAGTGCGTCATCATGGGATATCCAAAAGAAACTATTGGATACACCTTCTACACCAGTTAGTGAGGAAGCTAATGATGATGATCATGAAACTTCAGAACAAGATACTACTAAACCTCGTAGATCAACCAGAGTAAGATCCGCGCCAGAGTGGTACGGTAATCCTTTTCTGGAAGTCATGCTACTAGATCATGATGAACCTACGAACTATGAAGAAGCGATGGTGAGCCCAGATTCCGCAAAGTGGCTTGAAGCCATGAAATCTGAGATATGATCCATGTATGAGAACAAAGTATGGACTTTGGTTGACTTGCCTGATGATCGGCAAGCAATTGAGAATAAATGGATCTTCAAGAGGAAGACAGACGTTGATAGTAGGGTTACTATCTACAAAGCTAGAATTGTCGCAAAAGGTTTTCGACAAATTCAAGGTGTTGACTACGATGAGAGCTTCTCACTCGTATCTATGCTCGAGTCTGTCCGAATCATGTTAGTAATTGCCGCATTTTATGAAATCTGGAAAAAGGATAAACAAAACTGCATTCCTTAATGGATTTATTAAAGAAGAGTTGTATATGATGCAACAGAAGGTTTTGTCAATCCGAAAGGTGCTAACAAAATGTGCAAGCTCCAGCGATCCATCTGTGGACTGGTGCAAGCATCTTGGAGTTGGAATATACGCTTTGATGAGTTGATCAAAGCATATAGTTTTATACAGACTTGCGGTGAAGCCTGTATTTACAAGAAAGTGAGTGGGAGCACTACAACATTTCTGATAAGTATATGTGAATGACATATTGTTGATCGGAAATAATGTAGAATTATTCTGTAAAGCATAAAGGAGTGTTTGAAAGGAGTTTTTCAAAGAAAGACTTCGGTGAAGCTGCTTACATATTGAGCTTCAAGATCTATAGAGATAGATCAAGACGCTTGATAAGTTTTTTCAATGAATACAAACCTTGACAAGATTTTGAAGTAGTTCAAAATGGAGCAGTCAAAGAAAGAGTTCTTGCCTGTATTACAAGGTGTGAAGTTGAGTAAGACTCAAAGCCCGACCACGGCAGAAGATAGAAAGAGAATGAAAGTCATTCCCTATGCCTTGGCCATAGGTTCTATAAAGTATGTCATGCTGTATACCAGATCTATTGTATACCCTGCACTGATTTGGCAAGGGAGTACAATAGTGATCTAGGAGTAGATCACTGGACAGCGGTCAGAATTATCCTTAGTGAAATAAGGATATGTTTCTCGATTATGGACGTGACAAAAAGGTTCGTCGTAAAGGGTTACGTCGATGCAAGTTTTTGACATTGATCCAGATGAATCTAAAAGTCTCAATCTGGATACATATTGAAAGTGGGAGAAATTAGCTAGAGTAGCTCCGTGCAGAGCATTATAGACAAAGAATTTTGCAAAATACTTACGGATCTGAATGTGACAGACCCGTTGACTAAAATTATCTCACAAGCAAAACATGATCACACCTTAGTACTCTTTGGGTGTTAATCACATAGATATGTGAACTAGATTACTGACTCTAGTAAACCCTTTGAGTGTTGGTCACATGACGATGTGAACTATGGGTGTTAATCACATGGTGATGTGAACTATTGCTGTTAAATCACATGGCGATGTGAACTAGATTATTGACTCTAGTGCAAGTGGGAGACTGAAGGAAATATGCCCTAGAGGCAATAATAAAGTTATTATTTATTTCCTTATATCATGATAAATGTTTATTATTCATGCTAGAATTGTATTAACCGGAAACATAATACATGTGTGAATACATAGACCAACAGAGTGTCACTAGTATGCCTCTACTTGACTAGCTCGTTAATCAAAGATGGTTATGTTTCCTAACCATGAACAAAGAGTTGTTATTTGATTAACGAGGTCACATCATTAGTTGAATGATCTGATTGACATGACCCATTCCATTAGCTTAGCACCCGATCGTTTAGTATGTTGCTATTGCTTTCTTCATGACTTATACATGTTCCTATAACTATGAGATTATGCAACTCCCGTTTACCGGAGGAACACTTTGGGTACTACCAAACGTCACAACGTAACTGGGTGATTATAAAGGAGTACTACAGGTGTCTCCAATGGTAGATGTTGGGTTGGCGTATTTCGAGATTAGGGTTTGTCACTCTGATTGTCGGAGAGGTATCTCTGGGCCCTCTCGGTAATATACATCACATAAGCCTTGCAAGCATAATAACTAAGATGTTAGTTATGAGATGATGTATTACGAAACGAGTAAAGAGACTTGCCAGTAACGAGATTGAACTAGGTATTGGATACCGACGATCGAATCTCGGGCAAGTAACATACCGATGACAAAGGGAACAACGTATGTTGTTATGCAGTCTGACCGATAAAGATCTTCGTAGAATATGTAGGAGCCAATATGGGCATCCAGGTCCCGCTATTGGTTATTGACCGGAGACATGTCTCGGTCATGTCTACATTGTTCTCGAACCGTAGGGTCCGCACGCTTAATGTTACGATGATAGTTATTATGAGTTTATGCATTTTGATGTACCGAAGGTTGTTCCGAGTCCCGGATGTGATCACGGACATGACGAGGAGTCTCGAAATGGTCGAGACATAAAGATTGATATATTGGAAGCCTATGTTTGGACATCGGAAGTGTTCCGGGTGAAATCGGGATTTTACCGGACTACCGGGAGGGTTACCGGAACCCCCCGGGAGCCAAATGGGCCAACATGGGCCTTAGTGGAAAGGTGAGAGGGCAGCCCACATAGGGCTGCGCCTCCCCCCCTCTCCCTAGTCCTATTAGGACTAGGAGAGGGGCCGGCCACCTCTCTCTTTCTCTTCCCACTTGGGAATCCTAGTTGGACTAGGATTGGAGGGGGGAGTCCTACTCCCGGTAGGAGTAGGACTCCTCCTGCGCCTCCCTCCTTTGGCCGGCCAGCCCTCCCCCTCTCATCCTTTATATACGGGGGCAGGGGACACCCCAAGACACACAAGTTGATCCTTGAGATCGTTCCTTAGCCGTGTGCGGTGCCCCCTGCCACCAAATTCCACCTCGATCATACCGTTGTAGTGCTTAGGCGAAGCCCTGCGTCGGTAGTACATCAAGATCGTCACCACGCCGTTGTGCTGACGAAACTCTTCCTCGACGCTTTGCTGGATCGGAGCCCGAGGATCGTCATCGAGCTGAACGTGTGCTAAGAACTCGGAGGTGCCGGAGTAACGGTGCTTGGATCGGTCGGATCGGGAAGAAGACGTACGACTACTTCCTCTACGTTGTGAGATCGCTTCCGCAGTCGGTCTGCGTTGGTACGTAGACAATACTCTCCCCCTCGTTGCTATGCATCACCATGATCTTGCGTGTGCGTAGGAAAATTTTCGAAATTACTACGTTCCCCAACAGTTTTCGTTAGTGGGCTGGATACACCTCCCAAAATGTTTTTATCTCTAAGTTTTTCGCTTTGAGCTCTGGCACCTCTACAAATCCCTACTCCCCTCTATGAATGGCCTTTCTTTTACTTCATGCAATTTTTATTTTGAATTTGAATCTCCATCTTCTCTTACAAAAGCACCAACTAGGAGGCAATATGATCATACTTGAGTATTGGATGTAGCTAATATGCGAGTGTGTTTCATGAATGGATCAATGGTTGAGCATGATGGGCTAGGGATAGCTTATTTTAGCGTTGATATTTTGAAAGACATGGTTGCTTGTTGATATGCTTGAGTATTTAAATTATCATGTCAAAACTAGACTATTGCTTTGAACAATATAAAAGTCCAAATGTCCATGCTATATAGCAAGAAATATGATATGACATGTTAGGCACCATTCCACATCAAAAATTCTATTTTTATCACTTCCCTACTCGAGGACGAGTAGGAGATAAGGTTGGGGATGCTGATACATCTCCAATGTATCTATAATTTTTGATTGTTCCATGTTGTTGTTATATTATCAATCTTGGATGTTTTATAATCATTTTATAGTCATTTTATATCATTTTTTGGTACTAACCTATTGACATAGTGCCAAGTGCCAGTTGCTATTTTTTTTCCATGTTTTTTAAATCGTAGAAAATCAATATCAAACGGAGTCCAAATGCCACAAAACTTTACGGAGAATTTTTATGGGCTAAAAGGAACACAATGGGGCCTGGCTGCGCCTGGGGGGTGCCCCGAGGGGGCACAACCCACCAGGGCGCTCCAGGAGGCCCAGGCGCGCCCTGGTGGGTCGTGCCCACCTCGGGTGCCCCCAAACCGCCTCTTTGCTCTATAAATACCCCAATATTCCAGAAACCCTAGGGGAGTTGATGAAATATTCATCCAGCTGCTGCAGAGTCCAGAACCACCAGATCCAATCTTGACACCATCTCGGATGGGGTTCACCACCTCCATTGGTGCCTCTTCGAAGATCCGTGAGTAGTTCTTTGTAGACCTTCGGGTCCGTAGTTAGTAGCTAGATGGCTTCATCTCTCTCTCTCTCTTGATTCTCAATACAATGGTCTCTTGGAGATCCATAGGATGTAACTCTTTTGCGGTGTGTTTGTTGGGATCGATGAACTTTGAGTTTATGATCAGATCTATCTTTTTTATATCCATGAAAGTATTTGAGTTTCTTTGATCTCTTTTATGCAGGATTGCTTATGGCCTCGTATTTCTTCTCTGATATTTGGGTTTTGTTTGGCCAACTTGATCTATTTATCTTGTAATGGGAAGAGGTGCTTTGTAGTGGGTTCGATCTTATGGTGCTTGATCCGAGTGACAGAAGGGGAACCGACACGTATGTATCGTTGCTACTAAGGAGAAAACAATGGGGCCTATCTCTACATAGATAGGTCTTGTCTACATCATGTCATCATTCTTATTGCATTACTCCGTCTCTCCATGAACTTAATACACTAGATGCATGTTGGATAGCAGTCAATGTGTGGAGTAATAGTAGTAGATGCAGGCAGGAGTCGGTCTACTAATCTTGGACGTGATGCCTACGTAATTATCATTGCCTAGATATTGTCATTGTATTTGAAGTTCTATCAATTTCCCAACAGTAATTTGTTCACCCACCGTTTGCTATTTTTCTCGAGAGAAGCCCCTAGTGAAACCTACGGCCCCCGGGTCTCTTTCTCATATTATTTGCCTTTGCGATCTACTTTTATTTGCTTTTATTTTTAGATCTATTAATCCAAAAACCCGAAAATACTTTGCTGCACTTTAGTTTATTTGTGATCTATTTATTCAATCTATTACAACTTTCTCCCGTCATGCACCAATTTCTGGCATCGTTACCCGAAAGGGATTGACAACCCCTTTAACACGTCAGGTTGCGAGGATTTGTTATCTGTGTGCAGGGGCTATTTACATTGTGTTTCTTGGTTCTCCTACTGGTTCGATAACGTTGGTTTCATATCTGAGGGAAATACCTACCGCTGTTGTGCTGCATCATCCCTTCCTCTTTGGGGAAATACCGACGTAGCTTCAAGCGACATCAGTCATTATTCCAATCATCTAGATAACATGATTGCTGCGGTGACACGATTAGCTGCTCTCCCAGTGGAAGGCGAGTCTTAGACCGCGATGGAGATGCAGAGGGCTAGAGAGCTTCTTCAGACAGTAGTGGCTCAACAGGCGGCTTATTCGTACAGCTGTGAAAGGGTTCACTCGACCCCTCGTCCAAGCCAGAGTTATAGTAGACATATTGACTCGCCATCAGTTTCAAGCAGTGAGCAACACCGTAACCAGCCCCGTAGGCATGTCTCGGCATGCGGTGGTGTCGATGCTCAGACTTTGGTGGATCAGGCTATGGCACGTCGGGAGGCTGAGCTGGCGGCTCAGTTAGCGACTCACCAACAATTTCTGGTTTATCCGTCAGCGTCTGTGGAGGCAGGAGTGACCTCAAGAACCTTGGGAGTGCCATGTTTAGTGCTTGCTCTACGCAACGAGCACCTGCCTAAGGATTTCAAGGGCCCTCGTAAAGTGCCTAACTACACGGCAGATCAGCCCCCCGAGGCTTGGATTGAGAGCTATGAGATGGCTATGGAGATGTTGGATGCTAGTGATGCCACATGTGCTAAGTATTTCACCATGATGTTGGATGGGCCAGCTCGTAACTAGTTGAAAGGCTTGCTTGCTAACTCCATTGGTTCATGGGCTGAATTGAAGTCCCATTTCATTCAAAATTTCAAGGATACATGCAAGCAGCCCAGGTCGATTCTTGATTTAGACACTTGTGTCCAGGGTGAAGGAGAGTCAATGACCTATTGGGTGCGCCGGATCTCAACCATTATTCACTCCTCAGACAGTATTAATGTCAGCTCAGCTGTCCTCATGTTAGAGAAAAACTGTCATTTCCTTCCCCTCAAGCAGAAGTTGGGGCGGCTTAAGCGCCACTGTAATGATATGGGGGAGCTCATGGCAGCTCTCGTCAAGTATGCCGACTCGGATAGTACCAAGGATCCAGAATCTGAGGAGGAGAAGGCTGGAAATGGGAAGAAAAACAACAAGGGGCAGTAATAGAATACGGCGGGTCAAGGTAACAATGGTAAGCGCAAGCACGCGGACGGTGGCTTAGATTTTGTGGCTAACACTAATGTGCAGAACAATGATTGCCGCCACAAGGGAAGGTACCAGCCCCAATCTGGAGGGTCCAGGTCTAGTCTAGAGGTGATGTTGAACCAATCCTATCCAAAGCATAGCTGGCCTAATAGACCATCAATGGACCTATGGAAGGATTGTAGCCTCATGAGGGAGTACATGAATTACAACCTCAACCAGGACCACAATAATGGTAATGGCTCGCACGGTGGGGCAGGCTCCGGCTTACATGGACCTGGCTTTGGAGGCGGCGGTTCAAACTCCGGTTTTCAGGGCCAAGGCAATCTAGGTGGTTTTAATCAGCAGTCTGGTCAAGGGAATCAGCAGCAACAATCTGGTTATCAGAGTAATCCAAAGCAGTTGAATAGTGGACAATATCATGTGTTCACCACGAGTTTATGCAAATGAGACCAGAAGGTTCGTAAGAGGGCAGTTAACGCGATTGAGCCGGTGATCCCTCGATACTTGCGATGGTCTGAACATGCTATTATATGGAGCCGTGAGGATCACCCACCCCGGGTTGACAATCCGGGTCACTTGGCTTTGGTGGTTGCGCCTCAGGTCGGAGGTTACAAGTTCATTAAAGTGCTCATGGATGGAGGCAGCAGCATCAATATCCTTTATGACGATACTTTCCGCCGTATGAATTTAACTGATAAGGATCTTAAGCCGTCCTCTACTTTTTTTCATGGAGTGGTGCTTGGTAAGTCAGCATATCCAGTGGGTAAGATAGCTTTGGAAGTGGCCTTCGATGATGATCATGATTACAGAGCTGAGGCATTGACCTTTGAGGTGGTAAAGATCCAGAGCCCTTATCACGCTTTATTCGGGCGGGCGGCTTATGCTAAGTTTATGGCAAGATCTTGTTATGTTTATCTGCAGCTTAAGATGCCAGGTTATCAGGGTACCATCACAGTGCATGGGAACAGGAAGATAGCCTAAGAATGTGAAGAAGGTGATGCTGCTTATGCCGAGTCTGTGTGTGCAACAGAGGAGTTGAAGTTTTACAAAGATAATATTGACCCGGCAGATATGACACCTTTGAAGAAGCCAACCACAGAGCATGACCCGCTGTTAAAGTTTAAGTCGGTAGATGACACTAAGCTGGTTGATTTTGTTCCCGGCGACTCATCCAAGCAATTCAGTATTAGTGCTAATATGGATCCGAAATAGGAAAGCGCGCTCATCGAGTTCATTCGTGAGAACCGAGACATTTTTGCATGGAAACCTTCTGACATGCTAGGTGTACCGAGAGAACTCACCGAGCACACTCTCAATATTGATCCAAAGTTTAAACCGGTCAAGCAATTCCTTCGTCGTTTCAATGATGAAAGGCGCAAGGCCATTGGTGAAGAAGTGGCCCAGCTCTTGGCGGCTGGGTTTATTGTGGAAGTTTTTCATCCTGAGTGGTAGGCTAACCCGGTGCTGGTACTCAAGAAGAATAGTACTTGGCGGATGTGTGTGGATTCCATAGACCTTAACAAGGCTTGCCTGTCTGATCCTTTTGCTCTCCCTCGTATTGATCAGATTATTGATGCTACAGCGGGGTTGTGAGCATTTGAGTTTTTTGCATGCTTACTCTGGTTATCATCAGATCAAGATGGCAGTTAGGACCAGGAGAAGACAACTTCCATCACTTCCTTTGGAGCCTTCTGCTATGTGTCTATGCCTTTTGGGCTCAAGAGTGCCCATGCGGCTTATCAACGATGTGTTCAGAATTTCCTCCATAACGAGATTGGGCGCAATGTTCATACTTATGTGGATGATATTGTTGTGAAATCTAGAAAGAAAGAGACTTTGATAGATGATTTGAAGGAGACCTTTGACAACCTCTGGGTCTACAAGATGATGCTTAATCCGGCCAAGTGTGTTTTCGGTGTGCCAACAGGCAAGCTTTTGGGTTTTTTGGTTTATGAAAGGGGCATTGAAGCTAACCCGGAGAAAATCAAGGCTATCACTTATTTGGCTAAGCCGACGTGTATGAATGATGTCCAGCGCCTGGCGGGTCGCATTGCGGCCTTAAGCCGATTCATAAGCTGACTGGGCGAGAAGGCTATCCCTCTTTACCAGATGATGAAGAAAATAGATCACTTTGTCTAGAGTGATGTTGCTGATCAAGCATTTAAAGCATTGAAAAATAGTTAGCTGAGCCACCAATCCTTGCAGCTCCTATTGATAAGGAGCCCTTATTGTTATATGTGGTTGCTAATAGCTGAGCCGTAAGTGCAGCAATTGTGGTGGAAAAGCGACAGGCAAGGAATATCCGGTTCAGCGGCCGGTTTATTATATCAATGAGGTCCTCATTGAATCCAAGCAAAGGTGTCCACATTGGCAGAAACTGGTGTATGGAGTGTTCATGGCTAGTCGTAAGCTGAGGCAGTATTTCTTTGGTCATCCCATCACTGTGGTCAGTTTTGCTCCCTTGGGGGATATTATTCAAAACAAAGAAGCCACATGTCGGGTAGCCAATTGGGCCATTGAGCTTGGTCCTCATGGTTTGAAGTATATGCGTTGGACAGCTATCAAGTCTCAAGCACTTGTGGATTTTATCAATGATTGGACCGAGCTGCAGATGCCTAAGGAGAAGCCGGATAGCACATATTGGACTATTCACTTTGATGGATCCAGACAGTTGGAAGGCTCGGGGGCTGGAGTTATTTTGACTTCCCCATGAGGTGATAAATTTTGTTATGTTTTGAGCTTGATGTTACCTTGTACTAACAATGCAGCTGAGTATGAGGCCTTGCTCCATGGTCTTTGGATGGCTAAAGAGATGAGTCTAAGCCGGGTGAGGTATTTTGGCGACTCAGATTTGGTGGCTCAGCAAGTTTCAGGCACTTGGGATTCTAAAGATCCACTCATGGCGGCTTACCACCGAGAGGTTGATGCTATTGCTGGTCATTTCAAAGGTTATCAAGTGGAACATGTTGATCGCAGGAAAAATGAGGCGGCTGATGCTTTAAGCCGGCTAGGGTCTCAGCGTAAGCCTGTACCACCTAATGTTTTCCTTGATATTCTACATAACCCTTCAGTCAAATTTCCTTCGGAGGAAGATCTTGTTGTTCCTGACCCAGAGGCACAGTTGGTGGCGGCTCTTCATGCTATTCCTGATTGGACAGTTCCATATTTGGCTTATATGACCTGGGGCGAATTGTCTGAAGATGAAACTTCGGCCAGGCAGATAACCCAGCAGTCTAAGTAAATGACTATTGTCAATGGAGAGTTGCACCAATACAGTGTCACAGGGGTGTTTCAATGTTGTATTTCTCCCGAGGAGGGCCGTGAGATTCTACGAGAGATTCATGAAGGAGATTGTGGCCATCATGTTGTATCTAAGTCTCTTGTGGCCAAGGCTTTTCGTCATGGGTTTTATTGGCTGACGGCTCATGCTGATGCAGAGGATTTGGTCAGTAAATGTGATGGTTGTCAGAAATATTCAAGACGAGCTCATGTGCCGGCTCAAGAATTGAGGATGATTCCAATTACTTGGTCATTCACAGTCTGGGGGCTGGATATGGTTGGACCTTTTAAAATATCCAAGGATAAAAAGACCCACCTTTTGGTGGCGATTGACAAATTCACAAAGTGGGTTGACGCAGAGCCGGTCAGTAAGTGCGGCTACATCGGTTCAATTAATCGAAAAGGTGATTTTCCATTTTGGCCACCCTCACAGCATTGTAACTGATAATGGCACTAATCTGTCTAAAGGTGCTATGAAAGAATTCTGTCAACGAGATCATATTCGTCTTGATGTGTCATTAGTGGCTCACCCCAGTCCAATGGCCAAGCTGAAAGAGCCAATCAAGAAACTTTGAGAGGCATAAAGCCCCGGCTTATGGTCCCTTTGTAGAGGACACTGGATTGTTGGGTGGAGGAGTTGCCTTCAGTGCTATGGAGTATCAATACTACCCCTAATAGATCTACAGGTTACACGCCTTTCTTCATGGTTTACGGAGTAGAGGCGGTTCTCGCTAGTGACATCCGTCACGACTCGCCCCGTGTGGCGGCTTATGTTGAAGCTAATAATGAAAAAGCACGTCAGGATGCTCTTGACCTGTTGGATGAGGAGCGCGACCTTGTGGCGGCTCATTCAGCGATTTACCAGCAAGATCTGCGTCGTTATCATAGACGCCGGGTTAAAACCAGGACCTTTCAAGAAGGAGATTTGGTGCTCCCACTCATCCAGGATCAAACTGACATGCACAAGTTATCCCCACCTTGGGAAGGCCCCTTTATGGTCAGCAAAAACTTGAACAACGGGTCATACTACCTTATCGATGTTTGAGACCACAAGGACTCACGCACATCGGAGGAGGAGACCCGCCGGCCGTGGAATATTGCTCATCTTTTGCCTTATTACACCTGAGCCATCGGCTCTTGTGATGTACATAGTTAGACCAATGTATATATTATGATTCAGTTTAATAAAGCCGGCACCCCTGAAGAATTCGGCGCCTCTTTCATTTCAGTTTCCAGCAAAATTGAGTCTTTTGTTCCCTGATTCATTGGTCTCATGGGGGCTTCCTGCTCATTGAGCATAGCTGTTCATACCCATCAGATCAGGTTCTCAAACCGATTTATTGGACATTTGGGGGCTTCCTATTCAATGAACATAGCTCGCTCACCCATCTTGATCCGGCCTCCGGTCACCTTATTGGACATTTGGGGGCTTCCTGTTCAATGAACATAGCTCGCTCGCCCATCTTGATCCGGCCTCCGGCCACCTTATTGGACATTTGGGGGCTTCTCGTTTAATGAACATAGCTCGCTCACCCATCTTGATCCGGCCTCCGACCAACTTATTGGACATTTGGGGGCTTCTATTCAATGAACATAGCTCGCTCACCCATCTTGATCCAGCCTCCGGCTACCTTATTGGACATTTGGGGGCTTCCTGTTCAATGAACATAGCTCGCTCACCCATCTTGATCCGGCCTCCGGCCACCTTATTGGACATTTGGGGGCTTCCTGTTCAATGAACATAGCTCGCTCACTGATGCGGCTTGAAGCTACGTCGGTATTTCCCCAAAGAGGAAGGGATGATGCAGCACAACAACGGTAAGTATTTCCCTCAGATATGAAACCAAGGTTATCGGACTAGTAGGAGAACCAAGAAACACAACGTAAACAACCCCTGCACATAGATAACAAATCCTCACAACCCGACGTGTTAAAGGGGTTGTCAATCCCTTTCGGGTAATGGCGCCAGAAATTGGTTCGTGGATGGGAGAAAGTTGTAAATATTGATAGATAGAACGCCAAATGGGGGAGAGGAAAAACAGAGCCAAATGGGTGAAGTGGGGGAGAGGAAAACGAGAGGCAAATGGCGAATAATTTAATGCGAGTGATAAGAGTTTGTGATAGGTACTTGGTATATCTTGACTTGTGCGTAGATCTCCCCGGCAACGGCACCAGAAATCCTTCTTGCTACCTCTTGAGCACTGTGTTGGTTTTGCCTTGAAGAGGAAAGGGTGATGCAGCAAAGTAGCATAAGTATTTCCCATGGTTTTTTTAGAACCAAGGTATCAATCCAGTAGGAGACTACACGCAAGTCACCTCGCACCTACACAAACAAATAAGAACCTCGCAACCAATGCGATAAAGGGGTTGTCAATCCCTTCACGGTCACTTACGAGAGTGAGATCTGATAGAGATAATAAGATAAATAGTTTTGGTATTTTTATGATATAGATTGGAAAATAAAGATTGCAAAATAAAATATATTGGAAACTTATATGATGGAAAATAGACCCAGGGGCCATAGGTTTCACTAGTGGCTTCTCTCAAGATAGCATAAGTATTACGGTGGGTAAACAAATTACTGTTGAGCAATTGATAGAAAAGTGCATAATTATGAGAATATCTAGGCATGATCATGTATATAGGCATCACGTCCGCGACAAGTAGACCGAAACGATTATGCATCTACTACTATTACTCCACACATCGACCGCTATCCTGCATGCATCTAGAGTATTAAGTTCATAAGAATAGAGTAACACATTAGGCAAGATGACATGATGTAGAGGGATAAACTCAAGCAATATGATATAAACCCCATCTTTTTATCCTCGATGGCAATAGTACAATACGTGCTGTGCTGCCCCTGCTGTCAATGGGAAAGGACACCACAAGATTGAACCCAAAGCTAAGCACTTCTCCCGTTGCAAGAAAGATCAATCTAGTAGGCCAAACCAAACTGATAATTCGAAGAGACTTGCAAAGATAACAAATCATACATAAATGATTTCAGAAAAGAATCAAATATTGTTCATAGATAATCTTGATCATAAACCCACAATTCATCGGATCTCGACAAACACACTGCAAAAAGAATTACATCGAATAGATCTCCAAGAAGATCGAGGAGAACTTTGTATTGAGATCCAAAGAGAGAGAAGAAGCCATCTAGCTAATAACTATGGACCCGAAGGTCTATGGTAAACTGCTCACACATCATCGGAGAGGCTATGGTGTTGATGTAGAAGCCCTCCGTGATTGATTCCCCCTCCGGCGGAGCTCCGGAAGAGGCCCCAAGATGGGATCTCTTGGGTACAGAAGGTTGCGGCGGTGGAAATAGGGTTTCGTGGTGCTCCTGGATGTTTTGGGGGTATATGGATATATATATAGGAGGAAGAAGTAGGTCGGTGGAGCTGCGAGGGGCCCACGAGGGTGGGGGCGCGCCCAGGGGGGCAAGTTCGCCTCCCTTCCTCTTGGCCTCCTTGCTCCTTTCTTGACGTCTACTCCAAGTCTCTTGGATCACGTTTGTTCCAAAAATAACTCTCCCGAAGGTTTCATTCTGTTTGGATTCCGTTTGATATTCCTTTTCTATGAAATACTGAAATAGGCAAAAAACAACAATTTGCATTGGGCCTTGGGTTAGTAGGTTAGTCCCAAAAATAATATAAAAGTGTATAATAAAACCCATTAAACATCGAAAACAGATAATATAATAGCATGGAACAATCAAAAATTATAGATACGTTGGAGACGTATCAAGCATCCCCAAGCTTAATTCCTGCTCGTCCTCCAGTAGGTAAATGATGAAAACAATTTTTTTGATGTGGAATGCTACCTAGCATAATTCTCAATGTAATTTTCTTTATTGTGGCATGAATATTCAGATCCGTGAGATTCAAGACAAAAGTTTAATATTGACATAAACATAATAATACTTCAAGCATACTAACTAAGCAATCATGTCTTCTCAAAATAACTTGACCAAAGAAAGTTCGTCCCTACAAAATCATATAGTTTGGTCATGCTCCATTTTCGTCACACAAGAATGCTTTCATCATCCACAACCCTGATGACAAGCCAAGCAATTGTTACATACTTTAGTAATCTCAAACTTTTTTCAATTTTCACGCAATACATGAGCATGAGCCATGGATATAGCACTATGGGTGGAATAGAATATAGTGATGGGGGTTATGTGGAGAAGACAAAAAAGGAGAAAGTCTCACATCGACGCGGCTAATCAACGGGCTAGGGAGATGCCCATCAATTGATGTCAATGCAGGGAGCAGGGATTGCCATTCATCGGATGCACTAGAACTATAAATGTATGAAAGCTCAACAAAAGAAACTAAGTGGGTGTGCATCCAACTTGCTTGCTCACGAAGACCTAGGGTATTTGATGAAGCCCATTGTTGGAATATACAAGCCAAGTTCTATAATGAAAAATTCCCACTAGTATATGAAAGTGACAAAACAAGAGACTCTCTATCATAAAGATCATGGTGCTACTTTGAAGCACAAGCGTGGAAAAAAGGATAGTAGCATTGCCCTTTTTATTTCTTTTTTTGGGCCTTACTTTTTTTATTTGGCCTTCACCCTTTTTTATTTTTTATTTGGGACAATGCTCTATTAATGATGATCATCACACTTCTATTTATTTACAACTCAATGGTTACAACTCGATAATAGAACAAAATATGACTCTATATGAATGCCTCCGGCAGTGTACCGGGAAGGGCAATGAATCAAGAGTGACATGTATGATAAATTATGCATGGTGGCTTTGCCAAAAATACGATGTCAACTACATGATCATGCAAGGCAATATGATAATGATCAAGCGTGTCATAAATGAAACGGTGGAAAGTTGCATGGCAATATATCTTGGAATGGCTATGGAAATGCCATAATAGGTAGGTATGGTGGCTGTTTTGAGGAAGATATAAGGAGGTTTATGTGTGATAGAGTGTATCATATCACGGGGTTTGATGCATCGGCGAAGTTTGCACCAACTCTCAAGGTGAGAAAGGGCAATTCACGGTACCGAAGAGGCTACCAATGATGGAAAGGTGAGAGTGCATATAATCCATGGACTCAACATTAGTCATAAAGAACTCACATACTTATTTCAAAAATCTACAAGTCATCAAAAACCAAGCATTACGCGCATGCTCCTAGGGGGATAGATTGGTAGGAAAAGACCATCGCTCGCCCCGACCGCCACTCATAAGGAAGACAATCAAAGAACACCTCATGTTTCAAATTTGTTACACAACGGTTACCATACGTGCATGCTACGGGACTTGCAATCTTCAACACAAGTATTTCTCAAATTCACAACTACTCAACTAGCACAACTCTAATATCACCATCTTTATATCTCGAAACAATTATCAAGTATCAAACTTCACATAGTATTCAATGCACCTTTTTATGAAAGTTTTTATTATACCAATCCTGGATGCCTATCATATTAGGACCAATTTTATAGCCAAAGAAAATTACCATGCTGTTCTAAAGGACTCTCAAAATAATATAAGTGAATCATGAGAGATCAATAATTTCTATAAAATAAAACCACCACCGTGCTCTAAAAGATATAAGTGAAGTACTAGAGCAAAATTATCTAGCTCAAAAGATATAACTGAAGTATATAGAGTATTCTAATAAATTCCGATTCATGTGTGTCTCTCCCAAAAGGTGTGTGCATCAAGGATTATTGTGGTAAACTAAAAAGCAAAGACTCAAATCATACAAGACGCTCCAAGCAAAACACATATCATGTGGTGAATAAAAATATAGCCTCAAGTAAAGTTACCGATGGAAGAAGACGAAAGAGGGGATGCCTTCCCGGGCATCCCCAAGCTAAGGCTTTTGGTTGTCCTTGAATTTTACCTTGGGGTGCCTTGCGCATCCCCAAGCTTAGGCTCTTGCCACTCCTTATTCCATAATCCATCAAATCTTTACCCAAAACTTGAAAACTTCACAACACAAAACTTCAACAGAAAATCTCATGAGCTCCGTTAGTATAAGAAGACAAACCACCACTTAAGGTATTGTAATGAACTCATTATTTGTTTATGTTGGTGTTAAACCTACTGTATTCCAACTCTCTATGGTTCATACTGTTGGGGATATTACTACTGGAGGTAAACCGGCCTTATGTAGCCGGGTTGACTCTTTGAAGATTAGAAGCCCATGAAGATGTAAAGATGATGGCGCTTTACGGAGGGCCCAAAGGCGGGTTACAGCCTGTAAATGTAAACCAGCTTAGTCATGTAACTTGTATAGTAAGATAGATAGAGAGAGGCCGAACCGGATACGTTTATGATCCGGCTTCGGGACTCTGTAGCCCGGCGGGCGTCAACCTATGTATATAAAGGGACGACCCGGCCGCGGTTTAGAGACAGGCAACAACAACTTGAGAGCCAGACAAAGAGGATCCGCTCCCCGGCCTTTGAAACCCTAGCAATACCAATCACAACTAGACGTAGGCTTTTACCTTCATCGAAGGGGCCGAACTAGTATAAACTCCCATGTCCCCTTGCCAGGTTTAACCCCTTTAAGCTAACCCGCTGCGATGGCTCCACGACTAAGTCCTTTCATGAGGACATCTATCGTGACAAACCCACGACAGTTGGTGCCCACCGTGGGGCTATCGCACGATGGTTTTGAGTTCTTGAAGGGCAGCTTCGATGGACTTAAGGGATACGCTGTGGGCCGGATGACGAAGAGTCGTCGCGGCAAGCTCTACATCGACAATGCAGGTTGGGGTCCCAAGGCCGATTCAATCGAATACGGGTACCGGGTCCCCTTTGGTGGGATTCACGTCTTCATCGCAAGATCGACGAACCGGCCCTCGAGCCGTACATCTGCACCGACATCATCGAAACGGCTCGGCGTGCAAGTTCTTCGCCGGTTTAGCTCGAGGCAAGGCATGTTTTCATAGGTGTCGTCCATGTATCGGGGTACGAGGATGGACCGGTGTCCGATGGAGAAACCATAGTCTTCTCTGATGACGAGTCTTCTGGAGAGACCGAGTCGCTTTACCAGTTGCAGGACGGCCGGATTGAGGGAGGATCCGAGGGAAACAATATTCCAGATTCCCCCGGTCAGCCAAACCGGGCCGCCGTCTTCATGGCCGACACACAATCAGTGCCTCATTCATCTACCGCCGCAGCAATGCTCTCCGGTTCAACGACGACCACACCAGCAGGGGCAGGAAGCTCGGCGCCACCTCCGGCCCAAGTCTTGTCTGATTTGTTTGATGCTCTGGCAACATTGATGTTCGCGGAGGTGGACGCAGCCGCCAGGGATCAGCATAATGCGGAGATTGTAAAAGTGAAAGTTTAGATAGCCCAGGCTAAAGCGGACCTGGCAGCAGAGAATGCCAGGATGGCCACGGAGCGGGCCGAGTTGGAAGCACAGGCCTACCGGATTAGACTGGATCAGAATGCTTCAGAGGTAGTCATGAGAAGAAGGTATCAATCACGTCTCCCGTCGGTTTATGAGCCGCAGAATCTTTTCAACACGCCAGGCGCAGGAGCTGGTAACCAACCCACGCTAAACCTGGCGGGGGCGCCGGGAGCAGGAGCGCCGGTTCAGCCACGCACGATGGACCTGCCTCGCCAGAACAACGTTGTGCCATCAATGCCGCCCGGACATTATTCCAACCCGTTGGACAACATTGTGGCCGCCGCTTCATGCCTGGCGGCCCTCCCAACCCACGGCGAGTCGCCAGTTGCAGTGGAAGCATGTCGGGCCAGGGATCTCCTTCAAACAGCACTAAACCAACATCAAGCATATTCACACAGCCGCGAGAGGATTCATTCTACTCCCCGTCCAAGCCGGAGTTATAGCAGACACGTGGAGGACGAACCGGCCGTGTCCAGTAGTGCACGTCGCCGAAATTCACCAATTGGGAACAACCCGGCCGGGGGAGGTGCTAATGCGCAAGATGTTGTGGACCATGGCCGTGCACGTTGAGAGGCCGAGTTGAGAGCTCGACACGGAGCACGACAGCATACTCCGGTTCACCCCACAGCCTCCGTGGAGCCAGGGGCGATGTTCAGTTCCTTAGGGGTACCGTGTTTACCTCCCGCTTTGTGTAATGTGCGACTGCCCAAGGATTTCAAGGGACCTCGTAAGGTATCAAATTACACCGCCAATTTGCAGCCAGAGGCGTGGGTGGAGAGCTATGAGATGGCAATGGAGATGTTAGATGTGGATGAGGCGGTGTGTGCTAAATATTTCACCATGATGTTGGAAGGAACAACTCGCACTTGGTTGAAGAGCTTGCCGACCAACTCTATTGGATCATGGGCCGAACTGAAGCACCGGTTTATCCAGAACTTCAAGGATACGTGTAAGCACCCAATGTCAATTGTAGATCTGGCCACTTGTGTCCAAGAGGAAGGGGAGTCCACGACCCATTGGGTCAAACGGGTCTCGGCGATTTTGCATTCATTAGATCGTATCAATGCAGACACCGCAGTGTTAACGTTAGAGGGCAACTGCCATTTCAAACCGTTAAAATAGAAGTTGGGAAGGCTCAAACATCACTGCAACGACATGTCAACACTCATGGCCGCTTTGGTTAAATATGCCAATTCAGATAATACCAAGGATCCGGATTCAGAGGAGGACAAACCAGAGAAAGGTAAGAAGAACGGCAATGCCAAAGGCCAACAGCATAATCCGGCAGGCCATGGAAACACTGGTAAGTGCAAGGCCGATAGTAGCTTGGACTTTGTCGCAAATACCAACGCGCAGGAGAATGGCCAGCACCGTAAAGGCAAGTAGCCCCAGAGGGGTGGAGGTCCAGGCAACAATTTCGAGCGTTTGTTAAATCAGCCCTGTCCAAAGCATGGATCGAAGGAGAAACCGACATCACATCTCTGGAAAGATTGTCATATCATGCGGGATTTCAAGAATTCCAATATGTTCGAATATGACAACGGCCCGCCCGGCGGTTTAGGAGGAGGTTTCCACGGGCCGGGTTACGGAGGTGGTGGTTCCGGTTCGAGGTTTACAGGCAACCAAACTAGACACGTCAATCAAGGACACCAAGGCAACCAGGGAGGCTACAACCATCAGGGGAGTCAGCAGCAGCAGCAGCAGTCGGGTTATCAGAGCAATCCCAAACAGCTGAACAGCGGGCAATATCATGTCTTCACTGCTAGCTTGTGCAAACGTGACTAGAAGCTTCACAAAAGGGTAGTCAACTCTGTTGAGCCGGCAGTACCTCAGTATTTACGCTGGTCTGAGCAACCTATTTTGTGGAGTAGAGATGATCACCCGCCTCGGGTTGATAATCCAGGTCATTTGGCCTTGGTGGTAGCCCCTCAAGTCGGGGGATACAAGTTCACTAAAGTGCTCATGTATGGGGGAAGTAGTATCAATATTTTGTACCATGATACATTCCGCCGTATGGGGTTGACAGATAAGGATCTTAAACCGTCAAATACGGTCTTTCATGGTGCGGAGCTCTCGAGCTACCTGCCGCAGACCCAGAAGAGAAGAAGCCCAAGGCCAAGGATGTGAAGCACAAGGGGGCTGCCGTGCTCGCCGCAGAACCAGACACCAAGTGGGGCAGAGATCAGCCCGAACCTTCCAAGGGCAGTCGGTACTGTGTGTACCATGACCTGCACACCCACAACACCAACAAATGTCAAGAGCTCCGGGCCGTGCGAGAAGGAAGGATCGGCCGTCGCCCTGACTGCGGTGACCGGGGCTACGGTCGAGGAGGAAGGAACGCAGGACGCTGGGAAGACCGCTGCCCACGCCAAGGGTGGCGCGATCAACCTCGCGAGGATCGCTGGCAAGACCCGCCTCGCAAGGGAGACTGGAGGGATCAGCCTCGCGAGGATCGCCCACAAGGCAACACAGGCCTCCCTCCGCTGCCGCCGCAGCCAAGAAGAAATGAGGACTGCCATCAGGACGAGGGGGCTGGGGGCTTCCAGGAGCCGCGCGCGATCGCCTGCATCCTGGGAGGGGCTTAAGCCCCAGCCTCTCAGCGCATCTTCAAGCAGTTCGCCCGCAAAGTGAATGCAGTCCTCCCCAAGCTGGAAGCCACGCGCCCTCTCAGGTGGTCGGCGTGCGCCATCACATTCAGCTTAGTAGATCAGCTCAAGTGTGCGGCTACAACCGGAGTCCTCCCGATGCTTTGTTCCCCAATCATCAGCAACGTGGTGGTCACCAGGACCCTCATCGATGGCGGGGCAGGGCTCAACGTCCTGTCCGTGGAAACATTCAATAATCTCCAAGTGCCCTACAGCCAGCTTTAGCCAACCAAGCCTTTCTTCGGAGTCACCGACGGCTCCACAGTCCCGATTGGGCAGGTCCGCCTCCCTGTCACCTTCGGGGCACGCGACAACTACCGCACCGAGCTCATCGACTTCGACATCGCTCACATTCGCATGCCGTGCAACGCCATCCTTGGGTACCCGGCGCTGGCCAAGTTCATGGCCGTAACTCACCACGGCTACAACGTCCTGAAGATGCCAGGAAGTGGCGGAGTCATCACGGTGCCCTGTGAAGTGAAGAACGCGGTGTGTTCCCTGGAAAGAGCCTTTCAGGCCGCATCACTGGAAGACCCGGATCGTGGAAGCAGGAGGCTTCCCGAGACCACCCCCAAGAAGAAGAAGACATCGTCCGGCCCGGCCCCTCAGGGCCCGTGCCTGCCCAGGGGGAACCTCCTTCCATCGCATAGGAAAGCGCGCCCGGCGCCCTCCTCAGGCAGGGCTCGGGGGCTCTCCCCTGGAGGGCCACCGACCTGGCTAAGGTCACGAGGGAGGCGCTTGGGCACCACATGGAGGCGTGCTCCGAAGCACGTTACCCTCAAGAAGGAGTAAGGCAAGGAGAGCCAGACCCTCAGGAGTTCGTCAGCAAGGCCATTCAGGAGCTACAGGAGTCAAGAGTCATGAAAGGCAGCCGCCGCCTACTAGCTGTGGCTCCCCATCCAGGCGAGGATGGTGGGCTGCGCGTCTGCATCGACATACCAGGGCTCAATCGGGTCGCCTCTCTGGAGCGCCTCTGGCCCTCGCGAGTGGGGCGCTGCGAAGGTCCACCCCACAGCTACGTTTGCATGCCTTACGGCTTGCCGAACGCGACTGCCACGTACCAGCGCCTCATGAGGGGTATCATGGAGGTTCAAGAGGCCAGGCGTTCCGCAGCCCTAGCGGAGATGGAGATGGTCCGCGAGGAGCCACCAGCGCCTCCGGAGCCTCCCGAGGCCCCTGGGCCTGGGGGCTCATGAGGATCGGCTTCCGCAGCCCACCGAGCCTGCTACACCAGCACTCCTTCGTCCTCAACATCATCAGGTGACATCTTTCAAGTTTCATTTCCAGCTGGGAGCGCCCCCAGGGCTGCATTATTCCCAGGCCGCGTGGGTCCGTCCCTGCGGCATGTATCCCTTTTGTTTCATGTTGTTAGCTTGCTTTGTTGGAGGCGCCCCACGGGCTGCATCATCCCCAAGTCGCTCGGGCCTGACCCAGCGGCATGTATCCCTTTTGCATTTATTTCTGGCTATGCGTTCGACCCACAATGCTTGATTATTTGATGCCTGTCCACGGCACCTCTTCTTCTCCATGCCGACCACTTGCACGTTAAAGGGAGGGGGGGTACCTGAGCATCGCGACTCAGGGCTCTTACTGGCTCTCCAGCCCTCACCCTCTGGCCTTGTCCACGACATCGCGACCTGGCATACCAGCGACGGCTGAGACCAGCTCGAGGGCCGGGACCCGAGGACGTAGAGTGCCGGCATCTAACCAAATTTGCAGGGGCACGTCACAAGATAAGGTCCAGTGCCAGGCGCAACCCGCCTAGAGGTAGGGCCCTGTGAGTCCCGCGTTGGCTCACGGGTGCCCAGATACACCTTACCAGGCCCTACCGTGCCAGCCATGTGTCAGGGCGGGGCTGTACACGCCCCGGGGGCTCCTTCCGGAGGGGAGCCCCCTCCCACGTACCAG
Organism: Triticum monococcum; assembly: GCA_034509565.1. Classification (NCBI taxonomy): domain Eukaryota; kingdom Viridiplantae; phylum Streptophyta; class Magnoliopsida; order Poales; family Poaceae; genus Triticum; species Triticum monococcum. The sequence goes on from CM067843.1 coordinate 582,135,343, forward strand.
TGGAAGCACGATGCTCCGCGCTGGCTGACGACACTGCCGAGGAGCGGCTATGCCCGTACACATACGGAAGCACTATGCTCCGCGCTGGTGATAAACAACTGAGGGTGGCCCCCGGGCCGCATCAACCTTAGGGAGCCCAGTGCTCAGTGTCTAGCCTCATCGTAACGCCTCCCCTCGGGAGTGCTGCGCGAGGGGGCTGGGCACGAGGGCTGCGCCTGGGTCAGGCCCAGACGCACGCCACCCAGCCAGGCCCCCCGGGCCTAGTTTGCCGCACGTCTCTCCCCGAGCGGAGCCAAGGTACGAAGGCCGTTTGAGCGTCAAGGGGGACTCCTGAAGATTGCGACTCAGGAGCCTAACTGGTCACGTAGCCCCTCACTCCTTAGTTCCGAAAGGCTAACGGGGGTTGAGGTATGCGCGCGGCCGGGCTCTGCAGACGTAGAACGGTAGATCCACCCACATCACACCTCCCTACTTGCTGTTCGTGCGCCAAGGGGGACTCCTGAGCATCGCGACTCTGGAGCCTAACTTGTCACGTAGCCCCTCACCCCTTGGCCCCATCCTGGTTTCCGGTCGGGGCTAACAGCGGCTGAGGTATGCGCGGGGCCGGGCTCTGCCGGCGTAGAACATAAGCAAGTAGGAAGGAAAAGCGTAAATTTCAAGGAATTCAAAAGCAAATATTACAGTCCACACTGTTATCTCAATGCCAAACGCAAGTTTAAACGCCTCCCCGAGGCATGATACATGTGCAGGAATTAAAGGCAGGACAGGAGCCACAACGGAGTCACTTGTCGGCGGTGGAGCAGCGCGGAGTGGGTTTGCCTCATGGAGCAGTGGGGTCGGCAGCGCCTTGCTTCAGCTTGGTGCTGAAGGCCCGGAACTTCCCCAGCAGAGCCTCCGCGCGACCCTTCACGGCCTCGGCAGCGGCAGCGGCACGCTCGCCGCTTACTGGCTCCAGCAGGCTGTTGAGGTCGACGCCGGGATCGCGAAGGTAGATGTGGGTGAGGACCCGCGTCAGTGCTACAGAAGACAGGACATGTGCCTCGGCCTCGGCCATGGGGCCAAGGCCAAGGGCGACATCTTCAAGAGCGCAAACCAGGAAGGGAAGCAGTTTGGCGGGGCCGTCCTTGGCGCCAGCCAGCAGGCTCTCCAGGCCGCTGTCGTAAAGCGTCCTCAGCGAGGAGCGAGCCTTCGCCTCCATCTCCGTGAAGGCCACGCGGTCCTCGGCAAGAGCCTGGACCTTGTCGTCCAGCTCAACCTTCCTCGCCCCCAACTCCTACTCCAGCGCGCCTAGGCGGTCACGGCGCTTCCTGAGCTTGACCTCCCTCTCCTTGACGGCCGCCTCGCGAGCCTTCATGCCTTCTTCCTGCTCTTGGCGAAGGCGGACCTCTTTCGCGAGCTGGTCCCGCAGGCCTTGCAGCTCGTCCTCCAGCGCCTTGCAGCGACCACGGACGTCGACCACCTCCCCCAGGCCTGCGTCACGAGCAGCCTTCACCTCAAGGACGGCCTGCTTCTCCTCATCGCAAGCTGTCGAGGCCTGGACCAGTGCCACCCGAATCGAAGCGTCGGAGCGAATCCATCCTGAAGCTAGCTCCAAGCGCCCGACCACCAAGCGAGGGTCGGCGCCAAGAAGATCCTGCCACAGCCGGTCCAGCTCAGCAGCAGCACGATCCAGAACGGCAGGAGGAGTCGGAGAGACAGCAGTCGGTGGAGTAGAAGGAGAAGGCGGCAGCGTGGCCACAACATTTTGAGGCGGAGCCTGCTGCGCCCCAACGGCTGTAGTGGCTGTTGGGGAACGCAGTAATTTCAAAAAATTTCCTACGCACACGCAAGATCATGGTGATGCACAGCAACGAGAGGGGAGAGTGTTGTCTACGTACCAACGCAGACCGACTGCGGAAGTGATCACACAACGTAGAGGAAGTAGTCGTACGTCTTCTTCCCGATCCGACCGATCCAAGCACCGTTACTCCGGCACCTCCGAGTTCTTAGCACACGTTCAGCTCGATGACGTTCCTCGGGCTCCGATCCAGCAAAGCGTCGAGGAAGAGTTCCGTCAGCACGACGGCGTGGTGACGATCTTGATGTACTACCGACGCAGGGCTTCGCCTAAGCACTGTAACAGTATGATCGAGGTGGAATTTGGTGGCAGGGGGCACCGCACACGGCTAAGGAACAATCTCAAGGATCAAGTTGTGTGTCTTGGGGTGCCCCCTGCCCCCATATATAAAGGCCAGGGGCAGGGGGTTCGGCCGGCTAGGAGGGAGGCGCAGGGAGGAGTCCTACTCCCACCGGGAGTAGGACTCCTCCCCTCCAATCCTATTCCAACTAGGATTCTTGGGGGGGAAGGAGAAAGAGGGGGCCGGCCCACCTCTCCTAGTCCTATTAGGACTTGGGAAAGGGGGGGCGCCGGCTAGGCTTGTGGGCTGCCTCTTCTCTCTTTTCCACTAAGGCCCAATAGGCCCATTTACCTCCCGGGGGGTTCCGGTAACCCTCCCGGTAATCCGGAAAAATCCCGATTTCACCCGGAACGCTTCCGGTGCCCAAACATAGGCTTCCAATATATCAATCTTTACGTCTCGACCATTTCGAGACTCCTCGTCATGTCCGTGATCTCATCCGGGACTCCGAACAACCTTCGGTACATCAAAATGCATAAACTCATAATAACTGTCATCGTAACGTTAAGCGTGCGGACCCTGCGGTTCGAGAACAATGTAGACATGACCGAGACACGTCTCCGGTCAATAACCAATAGTGGGACCTGGATGCCCATATTGGCTCCTACATATTCTACGAAGATCTTTATCGGTCAGACCGCATAACAACATACGTTGTTCCCTTTGTCATCGGTATGTTACTTGCCCGAGATTCGATCGTCGGTATCCAATACCTAGTTCAATCTCGTTACCGGCAAGTCTCTTTACTCGTTCTGTAATACATCATCTCACAACTAACATATTAGTTGCAGTGCTTGCAAGGCTTATGTGATGTGTATTACCGAGAGGGCCCAGAGATACCTCTCCGACAATCGGAGTGACAAACCCTAATCTCGAAATACGCCAACCCAACATCTACCATTGGAGACACCTGTAGTACTCCTTTATAATCACCCAGTTACGTTGTGACGTTTGGTAGTACCCAAAGTGTTCCTCCGGTAAACGGGAGTTGCATAATCTCATAGTTATAGGAACATGTATAAGTCATGATGAAAGCAATAGCAACATACTAAACGATCGGGTGCTAAGCTAATGAAATGGGTCATGTCAATCAGATCATTCAACTAATGATGTGACCTCGTTAATCAAATAACAACTCTTTGTTCATGGTTAGGAAACATAACCATCTTTGATTAACGAGCTAGTCTAGTAGAGGCATACTAGTGACACTCTGTTGGTCTATGTATTCACACATGTATTATGTTTCCGGTTAATACAATTCTAGCATGAATAATAAACATTTATCATGATATAAGGAAATAAATAATAACTTTATTATTGCCTCTAGGGCATATTTCCTTCAGTCTCCCACTTGCACTAGAGTCAATAATCTAGATTACATAGTAATGATTCTAACACCCATGGAGCCTTGGTGCTGATCATGTTTTGCTCGTGGAAGAGGCTTAGTCAACGGGTCTGCAATATTCAGATCCGTATGTATCTTGCAAATCTCTATGTCTCCCACCTGGACTAAATCCCGGATGGAGTTGAAGCGTCTCTTGATGTGTTTGGTTCTTATGTGAAATCTGGATTCCTTTGCCAAGGCAATTGCACCAGTATTGTCACAGAAGATTTTCATTCGACCCGATGCACTAGGTACGACACCTAGATCGGATATGAACTCCTTCATCCAGACTCCTTCGTTCGCTGCTTCCGAAGCAGCTATGTACTCTGCTTCACATGTAGATCCTGCTACGACGCTTTGTTTAGAACTGCACCAACTGACAGCTCCACCGTTTAAAGTAAACACGTATCCGGTTTGCGATTTAGAATCGTCCGGATCAGTGTCAAAGCTTGCATCAACGTAACCTCTTACGTTGAGTTCTTTGTCACCTCCATATACGAGAAACATATCCTTAGTCCTTTTCAGGTATTTCAGGATGTTCTTGACCGCTGTCCAGTGATCCACTCCTGGATTACTTTGGTACCTCCCTGCTAAACTTATAGCAAGGCACACATCAGGTCTGGTACACAGCATTGCATACATGATAGAGCCTATGGCTGAAGCATAGGGAACATCTTTCATTTTCTCTCTATCTTCTGCATTGGTCGGGCATTGAGTCTGGCTCAACTTCACACCTTGTAACACAGGCAAGAACCCTTTCTTTGCTTGATCCATTTTGAACTTCTTCAAAATCTTGTCAAGGTATGTGCTTTGTGAAAGTCCAATTAAGCGTTTTGATCTATCTCTATAGATCTTTATGCCTAATATGTAAGCAGCTTCCCCGAGGTCTTTCATCGAAAAACTTTTATTCAAGTATCCCTTTATGCTATCCAGAAATTCTATATCATTTCCAATCAGTAATATGTCATCCACATATAATATCAGAAATGCTACAGAGCTCCCACTCACTTTCTTGTAAATACAGGCTTCTCCAAAAGTCTGTATAAATCCAAATGCCTTGATCACACTATCAAAGCGTTTATTCCAACTCCGAGATGCTTGCACCAGTCCATAAATGGATCGCTGGAGTTTGCACACTTTGTTAGCTTCCTTTGGATCGACAAAACCTTCAGGTTGCATCATATACAACTCTTCTTCCAGAAATCCATTCAGGAATGCGGTTTTTACATCCATTTGCCAAATTTCATAATCATAAAATGCGGCAATTGCTAACATGATTCTGACAGACTTAAGCATCGCTACGGGTGAGAAAGTCTCATCGTAGTCAACTCCTTGAACTTGTCGAAAACCTTTTGTGACAAGTCGAGCTTTGTAGACAGTAACATTACCATCAGCGTCAGTCTTTTTCTTAAAGATCCATTTATTCTCAATTGCTTGCCGATCATCGGGCAAGTCAACCAAAGTCCATACTTTGTTCTCATACATGGATCCCATCTCAGATTTCATGGCGACAAGCCACTTTGCGGAATCTGGGCTCACCATCGCTTCTTCATAGTTCGTAGGTTCATCATGATCTAGTAGCATGACTTCCAGAACAGGATTACCGTACCACTCTGGTGCGGATCTTACTCTGGTTGATCTACGAGGTATAGTAGTATCTTGATCTAAAGTTTCATGATCATCATCATTAACTTCCTCTCTTATTGGTGTAGTTCTCACAGAAACAGTTTTTTGTGATGTACTATTTCCCAATAACGGAGTAGGTACAGTTACCTCGTCAAGTTCTACTTTCCTCCCACTCACTTCTTTCGAGAGAAACTCCTTCTCAAGAAAGTTTCCGAATTTAGCAACAAAAGTCTTGCCTTCGGATCTGTGATAGAAGGTGTATCCAATAGTTTCCTTTGGATATCCTATGAAGACACACTTCTTCGATTTGGGTTCGAGCTTATCAGGTTGAAGCTTTTTCACATAAGCATCGCAGCCCCAAACTTTAAGAAACGACAACTTTGGTTTCTTGCCAAACCATAGTTCATAAGGCATCGTCTCAACGGATTTAGATGGTGCCCTATTTAACGTGAATGCGGCCGTCTCTAAAGCATAACCCCAAAATGATAGCGGTAAATCAGTAAGAGACATCATAGATCGCACCATATCTAGTAAAGTACGATTTCGACGTTCGGACACACCATTACGTTGTGGTGTTCCGGGTGGCGTGAGTTGTGAAACTATTCCACAATTTTTCAAATGTACACCAAACTCGTAACTCAAATATTCTCCTCCACGATCAGATCGTAGAAACTTTACTTTCTTGTTACGATGATTTTCAACTTCACTCTGAAATTCCTTGAACTTTTCAAATGTTTCAGACTTATGTTTCATTAAGTAGATATACCCATATCTGCTTAAATCATCTGTGAAGGTGAGAAAATAACGATATCCGCCACGAGCCTCAATATTCATCGGGCCACATACATCGGTATGTATGATTTCCAATAAATCTGTTGCTCTCTCCATAGTACCGGAGAACGGTGTTTTAGTCATCTTGCCCATGAGGCACGGTTCGCAAGTACCAAGTGATTCATAATCAAGTGGTTCCAAAAGCCCATCAGTATGGAGTTTCTTCATGCGCTTTACACCGATATGACCTAAACGGCAGTGCCACAAATAAGTTGCACTTTCATTATCAACTCTGCATCTTTTGGCTTCAACATTATGAATATGTGTGTTACTACTATCGAGATTCAATAAGAATAGACCACTTTTCAAGGGTGCATGACCAAAAAAGATATTACTCATATAAATAGAGCAACCATTATTCTCTGATTTAAATGAATAACCGTCTCGCATCAAACAAGATCCAGATATAATGTTCATGCTCAACGCTGGCACCAAATAACAATTATTTAGGTCTAATATTAATCCCGAAGGTAGATGTAGAGGTAGCGTGCCGACCGCGATCACATCGACTTTGGAACCGTTTCCCACGCGCATCGTCACCTCGTCCTTTGCTAGTGTCCGCTTATTCTGTAGTCCCTGTTTCGAGTTGCAAATATTAGCAACAGAACCAGTATCAAATACCCAGGTGCTACTGCGAGCATTAGTAAGGTACACATCAATAACATGTATATCACGTATACCTTTGTTCACCTTGCCATCCTTCTTATCCGCCAAATACTTGGGGCAGTTCCGCTTCCAGTGACCAGTCTGCTTGCAGTAGACGCACTCAGTTTCAGGCTTAGGTTCCAGACTTGGGTTTCTTCTCTTGAGCAGCAACTTGCTTGCCGTTCTTCTTGAAGTTCCCCTTCTTCTTCCCTTTGCCCTTTTTCTTGAAACTAGTGGTTTTGTTAACCATCAACACTTGATGCTCCTTCTTGATTTCTACCTCCGCAGCTTTCAGCATAGCGAAGAGCTCGGGAATAGTCTTGTTCATCCCTTGCATATTATAGTTCATCACAAAGCTCTTGTAGCTTGGTGGCAGTGATTGGAGAATTCTGTCAATGACGCAATCATCCGGAAGTGTAACTCCCAATTGAATCAAGTGATTATTATACCCAGACATTTTGAGTATATGCTCACTGACAGAACTGTTCTCCTCCATCTTGCAGCTATAGAACTTATTGGAGACTTCATATCTCTCAATCCGGGCATTTGCTTGAAATATTAACTTCAACTCCTGGAACATCTCATATGCTCCATGACATTCAAAACGTCGTTGAAGTCCCGGTTCTAAGCCGTAAAGCATGGCACACTGAACTATTGAGTAGTCATCAGCTTTGCTCTGCCAGACGTTCATAACTTCTGGTGTTGCTCTTGCAGCAGGCCTGGCACTTAGCGGTGCTTCCAGGACGTAATTCTTCTGTGCGGCAATGAGCATAATCCTCAGGTTACGGACCCAGTCCGTGTAATTGCTACCATCATCTTTCAACTTTGCTTTCTCAAGGAACGCATTAAAATTCAACGGAACAACAGCACGAGCCATCTATCTACAATCAACATAAACAAGCAAGATACTATCAGGTACTAAGTTCATGATAATTTTAAGTTCAGTTAATTTACTTAAGAACTCCCACTTAGATAGACATCCCTCTAATCTTCTAAGTGATCACGTGATCCAAATCAACTAAACCATAACCGATCATCACGTGAAATGGAGTAGTTTTCAATGGTGAACATCAATATGTTGATCATATCTACTATATGATTCACGCTCGACCTTTCGGTCTCCGTGTTCCGAGGCCATATATGTATATGCTTGGCTCGTCAAGTATAACCTGAGTATTCCGCGTGTGCAACTGTTTTGCACCCGTTGTATTTGAACGTAGAGCATATCACACCCGATCATCACGTGGTGTCTCAGCACGAAGAACTTTTGCAACGGTGCATACTCAGGGAGAACACTTCTTGATAATTTAGTGAGAGATCATCTTATAATGCTACCGTCAATCAAAGCAAGATAAGATGCATAAATGGATAAACATCACATGTAATCAATATAAGTGATATGATATGGCCATCATCATCTTGTGCTTTGTGATCTCCATCTCCGAAGCACCGTCATGATCACCATGGTCACCGGCGCGACACCTTGATCTCCATCGTAGCGTCGTTGTCGTCTCGCCAATCTTATGCTTCCATGACTATCACTACCGCTTAGCAATAAAGTAAAGCATTACATCGCGATTGCATTGCATACAATAAAGCGACAACTATATGGCTCCTGCCAGTTGCCGATAACTCGGTTACAAAACATGATCATCTCATACAATAAAATCAGCATCATGCCTTGACCATATCACATCACAACATGCCCTGCAAAAACAAGTTAGACGTCCTCTACTTTGTGGTTGCAAGTTTTACGTGGCTGCTACGGGCTTAAGTAAGAACTCATCTCACCTACGCATCAAAACCACAACGATAGTTCGTCAAATAGACTCCGTTTTAACCTTCTCAAGGACCGGGCGTAGTCACACTTGGTTCAACTAAAGTTGGAGAGACAGTCTTCCGCAAGCCATCTATGTGCAAAGCACGTCGAGGGAACCGGTCTCGCGTAAGACTACGCGTAAGGTTGGTCCGGATCGTCTCAACCAACAATACCGCCGAACCAAAGTATGACATGCTGGTAGGCAGTATGACTTGTATCGCCCACAACTCACTTGTGTTCTACTCGTGCATATAACATCAAACCATAAAACCTAGGCTCGGATGCCACTGTTGGGGAACGCAGTAATTTCAAAAATTTTCCTACGCACACGCAAGATCATGGTGATGCACAGCAACGAGAGGGGAGAGTGTTGTCTACGTACCAACGCAGACCGACTGCGGAAGCGATCACACAACGTAGAGGAAGTAGTCGTACGTCTTCTTCCCGATCCGACCGATCCAAGCACCGTTACTCCGGCACCTCCGAGTTCTTAGCACACGTTCAGCTCGATGACGTTCCTCGGGCTCCGATCCAGCAAAGCGTCGAGGAAGAGTTCCGTCAGCACGACGGCGTGGTGACGATCTTGATGTACTACCGACGCAGGGCTTCGCCTAAGCACTGTAACGGTATGATCGAGGTGGAATTTGGTGGCAGGGGGCACCGCACACGGCTAAGGAACGATCTCAAGGATCAAGTTGTGTGTCTTGGGGTGCCCCCTGCCCCCGTATATAAAGGCCAGGGGCAGGGGGTTCGGCCGGCTAGGAGGGAGGCGCAGGGAGGAGTCCTACTCCCACCGGGAGTAGGACTCCTCCCCTCCAATCCTATTCCAACTAGGATTCTTGGGGGGGAAGGAGAAAGAGGGGGCCGGCCCACCTCTCCTAGTCCTATTAGGACTTGGGAAAGGGGGGGCGCCGGCTAGGCTTGTGGGCTGCCTCTTCTCTCTTTTCCACTAAGGCCCAATAGGCCCATTTACCTCCCGGGAGGTTCCGGTAACCCTCCCGGTAATCCGGAAAAATCCCGATTTCACCCGGAACGCTTCCGGTGCCCAAACATAGGCTTCCAATATATCAATCTTTACGTCTCGACCATTTCAAGACTCCTCGTCATGTCCGTGATCTCATCCGGGACTCCGAACAACCTTCGGTACATCAAAATGCATAAACTCATAATAACTGTCATCGTAACGTTAAGCGTGCGGACCCTGCGGTTCGAGAACAATGTAGACATGACCGAGACACGTCTCCGGTCAATAACCAATAGCGGGACCTGGATGCCCATATTGGCTCCTACATATTCTACGAAGATCTTTATCGGTCAGACCGCATAACAACATACGTTGTTCCCTTTGTCATCGGTATGTTACTTGCCCGAGATTCGATCGTCGGTATCCAATACCTAGTTCAATCTCGTTACCGGCAAGTCTCTTTACTCATTCTGTAATACATCATCTCACAACTAACATATTAGTTGCAGTGCTTGCAAGGCTTATGTGATGTGTATTACCGAGAGGGCCCAGAGATACCTCTCCGACAATCGGAGTGACAAACCCTAATCTCGAAATACGCCAACCCAACATCTACCATTGGAGACACCTGTAGTACTCCTTTATAATCACCCAGTTACGTTGTGACGTTTGGTAGTACCCAAAGTGTTCCTCCGGTAAACGGGAGTTGCATAATCTCATAGTTATAGGAACATGTATAAGTCATGAAGAAAGCAATAGCAACATACTAAACGATCGGGTGCTAAGCTAATGAAATGGGTCATGTCAATCAGATCATTCAACTAATGATGTGACCTCGTTAATCAAATAACAACTCTTTGTTCATGGTTAGGAAACATAACCATCTTTGACTAACGAGCTAGTCTAGTAGAGGCATACTAGTGACACTCTGTTGGTCTATGTATTCACACATGTATTATGTTTCCGGTTAATACAATTCTAGCATGAATAATAAACATTTATCATGATATAAGGAAATAAATAAAAACTTTATTATTGCCTCTAGGGCATATTTCCTTCAGTGGCGGCAGTAGGCAAAGGCACCTCGGGAGTCACTTGGGCCATGGGGGCTGAGCTCGCCCCAGCCAGCTCAGCCAGGTCTCACGAGGATGACCGGGTAGGAGAAGCCCGTGCATCGCGGTCACCTTCCTTTGCGGGCAAAGGCGCTGCCACGGATGGAACCTCAGGAGCTCCCTTTGGCTTTTTGCTGCGGGCGGCAGCCTATCCAAGAGATATGGACGTCAAGCCTCAGAAGCAGAACAAGAAATAAAGACAAGAATCAAGCACTTACGGGTCGTCGCCAGTGAGCTCAAGCGGCCTCCGGCCAAATTTGAAGCCAGAAAGCCGGCTGGAAGGGTCAACCTCGGGAAGCTTGGGAGCGGAAGGCGCGTCTGCGATACGCCTCGGGGCCGGGGCAGACCCGTGGGAGATCAGCCTGGTCCTGTCCTTCTTCGGGATCGGGGGCAAGCTCCCGCTGTCCTGCTCATCATCATCCTCGTCGTCATCGCTCGGAGAGAGGCGGAGAACGCGGGACCTGCGCTGGAGGAGGGGAGCCCTCGACTCTCCGCCAGTCGCCTCAGAGTCAGGCCCTTTTTCCTGCTCCCCTCCTTCCTCCTCTTTGCTAGAGTCATCGGAGGGCATGTCCACCGGTTCCTCGGGAGTTTCCATGGGCACGGGACCGTCCCCGTTGAAGACAGGAATGGACTCCACTACCTACTCCTAGTCGTCGCAGAGGAACAAGGGCGTAGGAGCGCCCTCCAACCTCGCTACATCGCCCCCGACCAGGGATTGGAGGACCGCTGCCAGATCTCCGTCGGCCAAGGCCGCGGGGCTCGGATGGGGCCTCCACATCGGAAGTGAGTACTGTCGAAGCGGAGCCAGCTGGTGCTCCAGGAATTCCCTCAGCAGCGACGCGCCGGTCAGCTTCGCCGCCGCCATGTTGGCCGGCCTCAGATCCGCGTCCATCTTCTCCAACACCAGCTTCGCGCGGGGGTCCGCGAGCTCCGCTCGACCCCAATCGCTGGAGCTCGTGGGTTGCTCCATGGGCAAGATCAGCCGAGGGTGGATGCACCCAGCATCCGCCAAGACCCACTTGCTCCTAAAGCCCTCAATCCTTTTCCCGGGGTTCAAAATGGCAATGGCGCCACCATACGCGATGAAGCTCGCGCACGCGGAAGCAGGACAGCGAGAGGTCTGAAGGTAGAAGTAGTGGCGCAGCAAGGCCACTGAAGGCTGCACCCCTACGTGAGCCTCGCAGTAATAGGCGAAGATTGCCAGGAGAAGGACGGAGTTGGGGTGGAGATGCAGAGCCTGTAGCTTATAAGGGCGGAGGACAGAGAAAAAGAATTCGGAGAAGGGAGGCACCAGGCCAGCAGCAATGGCGCTTACGAAGAACGGATAGAAGGTGCTCCCTTGACCCTCAGGGTTGGCAGAGCCGGCCTTGAACACCTTCGCCCCGTCGATGCCCCGCGCCGCCGCCATCTGGCGCAACCGGGCGAGGCTCACCTCCGACATGTTCGGCGAGTCCAGGGCAGACGAGTACCAAGCTACGGCCGGGGACTGATGAGGCGCCATGGCTTCCTAGGTCCTGTGGTCGGAGTAGATCTGGAAATTTTGGAGGAAGGAAGGAGAGGCGTAAGAAAGGGGATCTGAGCAGCAACCGGAGAAAGCAAAAAGCAAAGCCTAGGCAGATGCCGCTCCTTTATCAACTCGAGCGGTTGCTAAGGCGCTCACGTCCAATCAACCGCCACGCGGTGCCCAAGGTCGTAGGCTATTAGGGCCCGCGGCGCTTCGCTCTTGCCCTTCCGCCTCCCTGCATGGCCAAGTCCGGGCGCGCCTTGGGCCCGGGGGCTACTGTCGGTGTTCTGGGAACGGGGGTCCCCAGACTTGCCTGCCTGCGGCCTGCGGCGTGGCTCAAAGGGGGGCCCAGCACGACCCATCTTCATCAACACAGACTCAAGACCCTCGCGAGGGGCGAAGCCTCGCGGGGCGGACGACACGGAGCTTCCTCAGGCACAGCCTCATCAGGCTGGCTCGCGAGGAGGCGGAGAGATCAAGGCGGGTTACCTCACGACGTGCCCGTGACGCAAGCCATGACGACCAAGGGCGCCAGGCAGGCGCCAGCCCGCGCAGTGCCCTCCTTTCCTCTTTGGTGCAAAGGGAGCAAGCGCAGGCGAGAGCATCAAGCAAAGGCACCCGTTTCGGTGCAACAAGACCAAGACCAGTCCAGCGGCAGGGAGGAAGTCATTGTGGAGCCCAAGCCAGCGTAGTCTTTGGCAGGCGAGGACCAACTTTAGTCAAGATAAGTGTACCAGATGTTCCCCTTCAAAACGGCCAATTGTTGGCGCCCTTCCCGCTCAATATTTGGGAAGAGGCCCAGGGCCTTTGCCTATAAATAGGACCAGCCACCCACAGGGTAGGGGGGTTGGAGATCGATCGGTTGGAGATCAAAATCAGAGAGAGAATCGAGAAGAGAGAGAGAGAAGGGTGACTGAACTCCTCCTAGCAGTTCATCCCCCCCAGTCAAGAACAGACCCTCGCGAGACTGTTCTTCCTTGTATTGCTCATCATCATCAGCCCAAGAGGCAATCCACCACACCACACACTGGAGTAGGGTATTACACCACAACGGTGGCCCGAACCAGTATAAACCCTGTGTCTCTTGTGCTGTTCTTTCCATAGCTTAGATCTTAGCGTGGCGGAGGGGTGCAGGTAGGTAGAAGGTGAAATCTCCGCACGCACCCCAGTGTTCGAACCTCAAGGGTCTGCCGGAACCTGAAATCCGACACCGTCAAATACGGTCTTTCATGGTGTGGTGCCTGGTAAGTCTACATATCCCGTTGGTAAGATAGCTTTGGAGGTAGCTTTTGGAGATGACTAAGATTCAAGGTCAGAAACTTTTACATTTGAGGTGGTAAAGATGAAAAGTCCGTACCATGCCTTGTTTGGGCGGCCGGTTTATGCCAAGTTTATGGCAATGCCATGTTATGTTTATCTACAGCTTAAAATGCCAGGTCATAAAGGGACTATCACAGTACATGGAAGTAGAAAGATTGCTTTGGAGTGTGAAGAAGGCGATGCGGCTTATGCAGAGTCGGTTTGTGCCACGGAGGAGTTAAAATTCTATAAGGAGCAAGTTGATCCGGCAGACATGACCTCTTTAAAAAAGCCAACTACGGAGCATGACCCAGCATTGAAATTCAAATCGGCTACAGACACTAAGATGGTTGATTTTGTTCCTGGCGATTCATCCAAACAGTTTAGCATCAGCGCTAACCTAGATCCCAAATAGGAAAGCGCGCTCATCGAGTTCATCCGTGAGAATCGGGACATCTTCGCATGGAAACCTTCTGACATGCCAGGTGTACCGAGGGATCTCGCTGAGCACACACTCAACATTGATCCTAAGTTCAAACCGGTTTGACAGTTCCTCCGCCGCTTCAACGAAGAGAGACACAAGGCTATAGGTGAAGAGGTAGCCCATCTGTTGACTGCTGGGTTTATTGTCGAAGTTTTTCATCTAGAGTGGTTAGCCAATCCGGTGCTGGTTCTTAAGAAAAACGACACTTGGCGCATGTGTGTGGACTACATGGATTTAAACAAAGCTTGCCCTGCAGACCCCTTTGCTCTCCCTCGCATTGATTAGATAATTGATGCTATGGCGGGTTGTGACCATTTGTGTTTTCTGGATGCTTACTCTGGTTATCATGATATCATCAGATCAAAATGGCGGTTAAGGACCAGGAGAAGACAACCTTCATAACTCCCTTTGGAGCCTTCTGCTATGTTTCCATGCCCTTTGGACTCAAGAGTGCCCAGGCAAGTTACCAGCGATGTGTTCAGAATTGCCTTCATAAGCAAATTGGGCGCAGTGTTCATGCATATGTGGATGATATTGTGGTCAAATCTCGAAAGGAAGGGACTTTGATAGATGATCTACGGAACCTTTGACAATCTCCGACTTTACAAGATGATGCTCAATCCGGAGAAGTGTGTTTTCGGTGTCCCAGCAGGCAAGCTCTTAGGCTTTCTGGTTTCAAACAGAGGCATTGAGGCTAATCTGAAAAAGATTGCAGCAATTACACCCTTGGCTAAACTGGCGTGTATTAACAATGTTCAATGTCTGGCCGGCCGAATTATAGCCTTAAGCCGATTTATCAGTCGCCTTGGAGAGAAGGCCATCCCCTTATATCAGATGCTCAAGAAAACAGATAACTTTGTCTAGAGTGAGGCAGCTGATAAGGCATTCGAGGATCTGAAGAGGCAGCTCGCCGAACCACCCGTGCTTGTAGCACCAATCGGTAAGGAGCCATTATTATTATATGTGGCTGCTAATGCCCGGGCTGTTAGCATAGCCATTATGGTAGAGCGCAAGGAGCCTGGCAAGGAGTATTCGGTACAACGGCCAGTTTATTATATCAGTGAGGTGCTCATTGAGTCAAAGCAGAGGTATCCACATTGGCAGAAACTGGTGTATGGGGTGTTTATGGCAAGCCGGAAGCTTAAACACTATTTTCAGGGCCATCCTATCACAGTGGTCAGTTCAGCTCCTCTGGGCGACATCATTCAAAACAGAGAGGCGACTGGCCGGGTTGCCAAGTGGGATATTGAGCTTGGACCTCATGGGCTCAAATATATACCCCGCACGGCGATCAAGTCCCAAGCACTCGTGGATTTCATCAACGATTGGACGGAGTTATAGGCACCTGAAGAGAAACCGGATAATACATATTGGACTATTCATTTTGATGGGTCCAGACAGTTGGAGGGCTCAGGGGCTGGAGTCGTATTAACTTCCCCACGAGGTGAAAAGTTTTGTTATGTCCTCCATTTAATGTTTCGTTGTACTAACAATGCAGCTGAATATGAGGCTTTACTCCACGGTCTTCGGATGGCTAAAGAGATGAATTTGAGCCGGGTTAAGTGCTTCAGCGATTCAGATCTAGTGGCCCAGCAGGTGTCTGGCACTTGGGATTCTAAAGACCCACTCATGGCTGCATATCGGCGAGAGGTAGACGCAGTGGCTGGTCACTTTAAAGGTTATCAGGTGGACCATATAGACTGGCGGAAGAATGAAGTGGCGGACGCTTTAAGTCGTTTCGGTTCCCAACGTAAACCGGTTCCGCCCAATGTCTTTCTTGATGTGTTGCACAATCCGTCAGTCAAAATACCAACTGAAGAAGATTTGGCTATTCCTGATCCGGAGGCTCAGTTGGTGGCAGCTCTGCATGCCATACCGGATTGGACGATCCCATATCTGGATTACATGAACCGGGGCGAGTTACCAGATGAGGAAACGTTGGCTCGACAGATAATCCGCTGTTCCAAGTCCATGACCATACTCAACGGGGAGTTACATCGTTATAGTGTTTCAGGAGCATTACAGCGCTGTGTTTCTCCTCAAGAAGGTCGTGAGATTTTGCGAGAAATCCATGAAGGGGATTGTAGTCACCACGCCGGTTCAAAGTCGCTGGTGGCCAAAGCTTTTTGCCACGGTTTTTACTGGTTGACGGTGCATGCTGATGCGGAGGATTTAGTCAAGAGATGTGATGGGTGTCAAAAATTTGCCCGCCGTGCGCATGTTCCGGCTCAAGAGTTGCGGATGATTCCAATTACATGGCCGTTTGCAACTTGGGGGCTTGATATGGTTGGACCCTTCAAGCGCTCTAAGGACAAGAAGACCCACCTATTAGTAGCAGTTGATAAATTCACTAAATGGGTGGAGGCAGAGCCAGTCAGCAAGTGTGATGCAGCCATGGCGGTTCAATTCATCAAAAAGGTGACATTCCGGTTTGGCTTTCCACACAGTATAATAACAGATAATGGCACTAATCTGTCAAAAGGGGGGATGGAAGAATTCTGTCAACGTGAGCACATACGGCTTGATCTAGCATCAGTGGCTCACCCCCAATCTAATGGTTAAGCGGAAAGGGCAAATCAAGAGATTCTAAGAGGTATCAAACCAAGGCTTATGGTTCCCTTAAAACGAACGCCAGGTTGTGGGGTTGAGGAGTTACCTTCTGTGTTATGGAGCATCAACACCACACCCAATAGGTCTACGGGTTACACACCTTTCTTCATGGTGTATGGAGCGGAGGCAGTTCTTCCTAGTGACATCTGTCACGATTCGCCCCGTGTTGCAGCTTATGTTGAGGCTGATAATGAGAAGGCACGTCAGGATTCTCTGGACCTGTTGGATGAAGAGCGTGATCTTGCAGCAACACGTTCAGCGATTTATCAACAAGATCTTCGACAGTATCACAGCCGCCGGGTTAAAACTAGAACCTTTCAAGAAGGTGATTTGGTGCTCCGGCTCATCCAGGATCAGACTGATATGCACAAGTTATCCCCCCCTTGGGAAGGACCTTTTGTGGTCAGCAGAAACCTGCACAACGGATCTTACTACCTCATTGATGTTCGAGAGCATGAAGACTCACGCCAATCGGAGGAGGAGACAAAGCGGCCATGGAACATAGCTCTCCTTCGGCCTTATTATACTTGAAGCCGTAGGCTCTTCATCTGTACATATTTATGACAGTGTATATATCATATAATAAACCGGAGCCTCCATTATAAGAGGGGTATCTGTTCTTTCTTATATCATGTGTGTGCTTTTACACGATAAGTAACAAAGCGGAGTGTTTGTTAAACCGGCTTTAGCAGCTGCATAGAGATAAAGAAAATCACTAGGGGGCTTGGTCATGTTTGAACCTCAGCTACACCTCTTGATAGGCATTTCAAGCCATACAAGGAAAATTTGTGGAGCCAAAGAGAGTGTTGTACATAGTACAGACTCAAACATAGGCACACACTAAGCATCGCTCACAAAGTTACTTGGGGGCTCTTTTTTGCAAAGCAACAAAGAGTTTGAAAGGACCCTCGTAATTGGCTATCAAGCCATGGCTTGGAAGCCTGGTGTATTCACCTAAAACCCCGGGTTAGCCTGCCTTCATCAAGTAAGCCACTCCTATCCAGGAAATCCTGGTATGACCCATCGAACGTTTGACAAGTCAATCTTTTACAGACCCTGAACTTGTCACAGTTAAAATGATGATTGGTTAATTGGAGGCCCATCTTAAAAGGCTTTGATAAATGGTTTAACTCAGAGGCCTGGTGAAAGCACAAGTGCTCTCCAGGTGGTTTTGGTAATTAATGTCAACATATCTCTTGTTGGGCTAACGTTTTTATCTAGTATGTTTCAGATAAGTTCAACAATGGAGTGGCATGGACTAAAGGTTGTGGGAACTCCTTCAAGATGCTAAGGACAAAGGATTGGCTAAAGCTTCAAGCTCAGGACTCTTCATTTTACACTTTTAGTGATCCAAGATCACATTGAGTCCATAGGAAAGGCCAATACTATCAAGGAGGGATGAGATGTTGATAATGAGCCTCTTGCTCAAAGTGCTTAGTGATATGCTCCAAAATCCTCAACTACTTTCCCATATCCTCAAATGACCTAAACCCTAAGCCAAACTCGGTCATACCGATTCTTTCAACCCGGCGCCACCGAGTTTCACTTGCCATTTGCCACTGCCAAACCCTAGCAATTCGGTCTCACCGATGGGATCTCGGTCTCACCGAGATGGGCTTGCAAACTCTCTGTTACCTGTTGCAATATCTTCGGTCCAACCGAGATATGCAATCGGTCCCACCGAGTTTGCTTGGCCAACTCTCTGTTTCACTTATTACCCAAATCGGTCCCACCGAGTTTGAGTAATCGGTCAAACCGAGTTTTGGATTTTCCCTAACCCTAGCACATCGGTCCCACCGAGTTGTTCCAATCGGTCCCACCGAAATTCCTAACGGTCACTAGGTTTACTATTTTGGTCCGACCGAGTTTTCTGATTCGGTCCCACCGAGATTGGTAAATTGTGTGTAATGGTTGGATTTTGTGTGGAGGCTATATATACCCCTCCACCTCCTCTTCACTCGTGGAGAGAGCCATCAGAACACATACACCATTCCAACTCATATGTTCTGAGAGAGAACCACCTACTCATGTGTTGAGACCAAGATATTCCATTCCAACCATATGAATCTTGATCTCTAGCCTTCCCCAAGTCGCTTTCCACTCAAATCTTCTTTCCACCAGATCCAAATCCTATGAGAGAGAGAGTTGAGTGTTGGGGAGACTATCATTTGAAGCACAAGAGCAAGGAGTTCATCATCAACACACCATTTGTTACTTCTTGGAGAGTGGTGTCTCCTAGATTGGCTAGGTGTCACTTGGGAGCCTCTGACAAGATTGTGGAGTTGAACCAAGGAGTTTGTAAGGGCAAGGAGATCGCCTACTTCGTGAAGATCTACCGCTAGTGAGGCAAGTCCTTTGTGGGCGATGGCCATGGTGGGATAGACAAGGTTGCTTCTTCGTGGACCCTTCGTGGGTGGAGCCCTCCGTGGACTCGCGCAACCATTACCCTTCATGGGTTGAAGTCTCCATCAACGTGGATGTAGGATAGCACCACCTATCCGAACCACGGGAAAAACATCTGTGTCTCCGATTGCATTTGAATTCTCCAAACCCTTCCCTTTACATTCTTGCAAGTTGCATGCTTTACTTTCCTCTGCCTATACACTCTTTGCATACTTGCTTGATATGTGTTGTGAATGTTGAAATTATGCCTAAACTCCACTTAAACTGAAAAAGCTTAAAAATTGCAACTTTAGCTTTGAGTGTCTACCCCCCCTTTCTAGACACACCTACTTCTAGATCCTTCAAGTGGTGTCAGAGCTTTGGTCTCCATTGCCTTGGTTTAATCACCATTGGAGGAAGATGGATGTGTCTACTTTAGGGAGTCTTAGACATAGAGTGCCTATTCTTGATGGAGAATATTTTCATGAGTGGAAAAATGAGATGCTTGTAATCTTCAATCAATACCATGTGAACAAGTATATTGCTAGCCCTTGTGCACCTCATATTGATCCCTTGCATCCTACCTTAGATGAAGATATTGACATGATTCGCAATCTTAGAACTATTGAGCTCATCATTAGAGGATTGCCCAAAAATTTGATTGCTAGTTTGCCTACTCTTAATTGTGCCCATACTATATGGAAATTTCTTGAGGAACGATTTCCCGATCATTCCTTGAAAAATTTGGATGAAATTCTCCATAAATCTATTGCCTTGAGTAAAATGAACTCTAGTGATCCTAGTTTTGGTGATTGTCTATTTGAGCTTACCAATCTCAAGCATGCCAAAGGAGATGCTGGAATCATTAGTGATATTATATTTGAAGCTATAAGAATTCATAAAAGTGACCACTTTGATGATCATTTATCTAATGAATTACCCTCTCTAGGAAATGATGAGTCACAAGATCATGGTGAACATGGATACTATGATGATGGTGATGATAGTGACTTCTATCTTGATGATGCAATGAGACATTTTGGTCTTACGGCAAATCTTCGGGGATATGCGTCAGGAGGAAAGGAATGGGTTCTTGATAGTGGATGTACTGATCATATGACTAGAGATGAAGAGATGTTCCGTGAGCTTGCTGAAAACGACGGCCCTCGGAAATATGTCACCTTTGGTGATAATTCAAAGGGTAAAGTGGTTGGCCTTGGTACGGTGGCCATCTCACATGATAGTTCCATTCAAAATGTCATGATCGTTGAATCTCTCGGCTACAACTTACTTTCAGTATCTAGACTTGCTGATTTCGGTTTAAATGTCCTATTTACCGAGGTAGATTGCCAAGTGTTTCGTCGAGATAATCATAAAATGGTCTTTACCGGTATATGTAGAGGTGACCTTTACATTGTCGATTTCTCTAAAAAGGCACAACCTAAAACTTGCTTTATTGCTAAATCCTCAAAAGGTTGGTTGTGGCATAGACGACTAGGTCATGTTGGCATGAGAAACCTTGACAAGCTTATTAAGGGAAATCATATCCTTGGAGTTAACGATGTCATATTTGATAAGGATAGACTTTGCAGTGCTTGTCAAGCACGTAAACAGGTTGGAGGAAGGCATCCCGTGAAGAACATCATGACCACAAGGAGGCCACTCGAGCTACTTCATATGGATCTTTTTGGTCCCAACGCCTACAAGAGTCTCGGTGGAAATTCTTTTGGTCTAGTTATAGTTGATGATTTTTCAAGATTTACGTGGGTGTTCTTTCTTAATGACAAGTCGCAGGTCCAGAAGATCTTCAAAAACTTCACTAGGAAGGCCCAAAATCAGTTTGACGTGAAGATCAAGAAGGTTCGAAGTGACAACGGAACAGAGTTCAAGAACGCAAATGTGGATACCTTTCCTGACGAGGAAGGGATCTCACACGAGTTCTCGGCTACGTACACACCTCAACAAAACGGAGTTGTTGAGAGGAAGAACCGAACGCTCATCGAAATGGCAAGAACGATGCTTGATGAATACAAGACACCGAAGCACTTTTGGGCAGAAGCGGTTGAGACAGCTTGTCACGCAACAAATCGCTTGTATCTTCACAAGCTACTCGGCAAGACAGCATACGAGCTCCTCACCGGTAACAAACCCCAAGTTGGATACTTTCGAGTATTCGGCTCAAAGTGCTACATTCTTGATAAGCATCGTCATTCAAAGTTTGCTCCTAAATCTCATGAAGGTTTTCTACTTGGTTATGGCTCAAACTCTCACACTTACTGTGTCTACAACAATTTCACCCGAAAGGTTTAAGAGACGGTAGATGTGAAGTTTGATGAATCTAATGGCTCGCAAGTAGAGCAATTGCCAATTGATGTAGGAGACAAAGACTCTCCAGAAGCAATCCAAGACTTATCCATTGGCAAAGTTCGTCCAACGGAGGTGAAGGAGAGTACTTCATCCATCCAAGTGGAAGCTTCTACTTCACGAAAGGGTGAACCAAGATTCGACACGGAAGCATCCACAAGTGGGACACGCCAAGATGAAGAAGACGAGGAAGTGCATCAAGACGAACATCAACAACCTCCTTCTCCACCACGACAAGAGAATGACAACGTCAACAATGAAGAAGGCCAAGAAGAAGAACAAGATGAAGAAGATGCTCAACAAAGACCCAAGCAAAAGCTCTCACGAGTTCGAGCAAGAATCGCCAAAGATCATCCTGTTGAGCAAATCCTCAATGATATACAAACCGGGAGAATCACTCGCTCAAAAACTCGCTTAGCTAAGTTTTGTGAAAACTACTCATTCATCTCTAGCATTGAACCTATGAAGGTTGAAGAAGCATTGGAAGATCCGGATTGGATAAACGCTATGCATGAAGAGCTACACAATTTTGAGAGAAACCAAGTTTGGACATTGGTTGAGAAGCCCGGCAACAACCACAACATCATTGGTACCAAATGGGTGTTTCGCAACAAGCAAGATGAAGATGGACAAGTGGTTCGCAACAAAGCACGTCTTGTCGCCCAAGGATACACACAAGTCGAAGGTATGGACTATGGTGAGACATATGCTCCCGTTGCTAGACTTGAGTCCATTCGCATCTTACTTGCCTATGCTAATCACCATAATATCACCTTGTACCAAATGGACATTAAAAGTGCTTTTCTAAATGGCGAAATAGAAGAGGAAGTTTATGTTAAACAACCTCCTGGTTTTATCAATCCTAAGAAACCAAATCATGTTTACAAACTTCACAAAGCTCTTTATGGTCTTAAACAAGCTCCTAGAGCATGGTATAAATGCTTGACCAAGTTCCTTATTACAAGTGGTTTCGAAATTGGTAAAATTGATTCTACTCTTTTTACTAAAAGGGTTAATGGAGAACTATTTGTATGCCAAATTTATGTTGATGATATCATATTTGGTTCAACTAACCCTCTCTTTAGTGAAAAGTTTGGAAAGCTAATGTCAGAGAAGTTTGAGATGTCTATGATGAGTGAACTCAAATTCTTTCTCGGTTTGCAAATCAAGCAAACTAAGGAAGGTACATTTGTCTCTCAAATGAAGTACACCAAGGACTTATTCAAGAAGTTCAATATGCAAGAGTGCAAAGGTATGTCTACCCCCATGCCCACTAGTGGACATAATGATTTGACCAAAGGTGGTGAACCGGTTGATCAAAAGGTTTATCGCTCTATGATTGGTTCATTGCTATACCTATGTGCTTCACGTCCCGATATTATGCTAAGTGTGTGCATGTGTGCACGATATCAAGCTGCTCCTAAGGAATGTCATCTTAAGGCTATGAAAAGGATAGTGAGATACTTAATTCATACACCAAACTTTGGCATTTGGTATCCTAAAAGGTCTTCTTTTGATCTTGTTGGCTATTCCGACTCAGATTATGCCAGAGACAAGGTTGATAGGAAGTCCACTTCGGGTACTTGTCAATTTCTTGGTAGATCTCTTGTGTCTTGGTCCTCTAAGAAACAAAACTCGGTATCCTTATCCACCGCCGAAGCTGAATACATTGCTGCTGGTTCATGTTGTGCTCAATTACTTTGGATGACCCAAACTCTTAAAGATTATGGGATCTATGTGAAACATGTTCCACTGCTTTGTGACAATGAAAGTGCTATCAAAATTGGTCATAATCCTGTACAACATTCTCGAACTAAGCATATTGAAGTTCGTCATCATTTCATTCAAGATCATGTTGCTAAGGGTGACATAAATCTTAAGCATGTTCGCACTGATAAGCAATTAGCGGATATATTCACTAAACCACTTGATGAGAAAGTGTTTTGCAGGTTGAGGGGAGAATTGAACATCATTGATGCTTCAAACGTGGAGTAGGAACTCCATTGGGTACATGCAAGACATGAGCTTATGACTAATCCATGATATATCTCTTATGATGACTATCTTATGTTTTGGATATATTTGTACCTTGCATGTTGTCTAACCCATGTAGGTGCTTGGTTGAAACTAATTCCATGAGATTGCGACTCACTCACATCTTGAGAAATCTCTACATCACCAAGTCTCTACACAATGGTGGTTGAAGACAAGGAAGCACAAAACCATTCAAAGATATCCTTTGACAAATTCTTTGTTGAGCCTCATGATTGTCACTTTTGGATACACAAGTGCTCTTCCTTGCAAGAACTAACCCATGTAGGTAGATGAACTCAAACTCCAAGTGGTGCTCCAAACTCTTGATGGGCTACATCAACCATGAGCACCCACACAAGTTCAACTACATGAGCAAGAACCACACCACCACCCAAGGTATGTTATTCCATCTTAGAGAAGCTTTACTCCAAGACATGAGTCAAAGCAACTCAACAAGATGTGAATACATCAAGATGCTTAAACAAAAATGGTAACCCCATTTTGAGCTTAAACGATGAGTATGACCTATGATAAAGTGTTCTCACTTGACTCCTAAGTCAATATACTCTAACATAGGTGACTATGTCACCGCCCAGCTCTAGATGAAGTTCTCTTGTGTTCTTTCTTTGTGTTATTGCATTTGTCTCATGCTTGTTTCTTTGTTCCCTTATCTTTTTCAAAAAAAAACTTCATCTAGATCTTTCAGTCTCTTCTCTTTTCCTTTTGTTTTTGTTCTGCATTTTCTTCATTTAATTCATTGCAAATCTTTGTGAGATCTTATTTGACTAGTGAGCTGAGCTGACAAGTGTTCTCTCTGTCATGAACTCGGTTTCACCGATTTGTAATTTTCGGTCCAACCGAATCCCTTCGGTACCACCGAAACATACCACTCGGTGCCACCGATTTCGCAACAGGAAAAACAGTTTGTCACATAAGATATATTTCTTCTGATCCAGCTTCACTCAATGAATCTTGTCTCAATTTTATTCTTTGCATTATGCTGAGTCTCAAGGACCAACCCTATTCAACGGATTGCAGAAAAACCTTCTTGGAAATTGATGTCAAAGGGGGAGAGAGAGATCACATCAAAGCCTATCTTCGGGGAGAGAGAGATCACATCAAAGCACTAAAGGGGGAGAGAACGTCTCAAGGATCCCAGATGTCCCAGATAGTGTATTAAGGGGGAGAAAGAGATCTCTAGGGGGAGAGACAATACTCAAGGATCCCAGATGCTTGATGTTCAAGAGGAGAGATGTCACATGTCTTTTTAGGGGGAAAGACATATTCATTTGTATCTTTCAGCTCTGATTTTCTGCTCCCTATCTTCTCCCAATATCCCATGAAAAATTTAGGGGGAGCAAGACACCCATGGGAAAGAAATCAGTCAAATTCATTGCATATCTTTACTCTTGGGGACATGTTGAATTCAATGTAATACCTAGTACTCACTCTCTTCATGTCATCCCAGTCTTGGTATTCTTGTGGTTTCTTTTGTTTGCTCTGGTTAGTGGGTGTACCTGTGTTATCTAACCTTGTTTGTGCAGGTTCATTCCATCCTAAGCCAACCAAAGACTACAAGGTAAGTATATGCATCAAAATCATGAGTATGAGGAATTCTTGCTTATGTACATACTGTTTGCAAGAAGGACTCATGAGCATGAAGGTATTTTCCTTAACAAATCTTTTGCTCTGATGCATATGACCAAGATACATGTAACACATTGCCCACTCTGTCATGGTTATGCTCTCACATGTCTCTATATTTCATATTCACATGAGTGCATACATGTAGGGGAGCCTATGCTTGTTACATGTCCTTGCAAAGCTTTACTTGCTGTTCTTTATATCTTTATCTAAAGCTTTGATGTACGTTGCCATCAATTACCAAAAAGGGGGAGATTGAAAGCACAAGTGCTCTCCAGGTGGTTTTGGTAATTAATGTCAACATATCTCTTGTTGGACTAACGTTTTTATCTAGTATGTTTCAGATAAGTTCAACAATGGAGTGGCATGGACTAAAGGTTGTGGGAACTCCTTCAAGATGCTAAGGACAAAGGATTGGCTAAAGCTTCAAGCTCAGGACTCTTCATTTTACACTTTTAGTGATCCAAGATCACATTGAGTCCATATGAAAGGCCAATACTATCAAGGAGGGATGAGATGTTGATAATGAGCCTCTTGCTCAAAGTGCTTAGTGATATGCTCCAAAATCCTCAGCTACTTTCCCATATCCTCAAATGACCTAAACCCTAAGCCAAACTCGGTCATACCGATTCTTTCAACCCGGCGCCACCGAGTTTCACTTGTCATTTGCCACTGCCAAACCCTAGCAATTCGGTCTCACTGATGGGATCTCGGTCTCACCGAGATGGGCTTGCAAACTCTCTGTTACCTGTTGCAATATCTTCGGTCCAACCGAGATATGCAATCGGTCCCATCGAGTTTGCTTGGCCAACTCTCTGTTTCGCTTATTACCCAAATCGGTCCCACCGAGTTTGAGTAATCGGTCAAACCGAGTTTTGGATTTTCCCTAACCCTAGCACATCGGTCCCACCGAGTTGTTCCAATTGGTCCCACCGAAATTCCTAACGGTCACTAGGTTTACTATTTCGGTCCGACCGAGTTTTCTGATTCGGTCCCACCGAGATTGGTAAATTGTGTGTAACGGTTGGATTTTGTGTGGAGGCTATATATACCCCTCCACCTCCTCTTCACTCGTGGAGAGAGCCATCAGAACACATACACCATTCCAACTCATATGTTCTGAGAGAGAACCACCTACTCATGTGTTGAGACCAAGATATTCCATTCCAACCATATGAATCTTGATCTCTAGCCTTCCCCAAGTCGCTTTCCACTCAAATCTTCTTTCCACCAGATCCAAATCCTATGAGAGAGAGAGTTGAGTGTTGGGGAGACTATCATTTGAAGCACAAGAGCAAGGAGTTCATCATCAACACACCATTTGTTACTTCTTGGAGAGTGGTGTCTCCTAGATTGGCTAGGTGTCACTTGGGAGCCTCCGACAAGATTGTGGAGTTGAACCAAGGAGTTTGTAAGGGCAAGGAGATCGCCTACTTCGTGAAGATCTACCGCTAGTGAGGCAAGTCCTTCGTGGGCAATGGCCATGGTGGGATAGACAAGGTTGCTTCTTCGTGGACCCTTCGTGGGTGGAGCCCTCCGTGGACTCGCGCAACCGTTACCCTTCGTGGGTTGAAGTCTCCATCAACGTGGATGTAGGATAGCACCACCTATCCAAACCACGGGAAAAACATCCGTGTCTCCGATTGCGTTTGAATTCTCCAAACCCTTCCCTTTACATTCTTACAAGTTGCATGCTTTACTTTCCGCTGCCTATACAATCTTTCCATACTTGCTTGATATGTGTTGTGAATGTTGAAATTATGCCTAAACTCCACTTAAACTGAAAAAGCTTAAAAATTGCAACTTTAGCCTTGAGTGTCTAACCCCCCCCCCCTTTCTAGACACACCTACTTCCAGATCCTTCACCTGGCAGCCCATGAAAAGCCTCGATTTGGAGCCTGGCAGCTCGTAAAAAGCCTCGCATATTTTCCTATTTGAATTTTGTTTGTTGAAAATAATAAGTATTTTTTGATAAACCGGCGTCCTTGACACGGCTTGCTTTCCAACTACCAGTTGTTGGCACATAATCAATTATAAACCGCTGGTCATTGACCCGGTCTGGTTTGACTAAATCACCAGTGTTATAAAGAAAATCCGGTAGTTATACCAGTCCGGTTTGATATATAAACCAACATTATGAAGATAAAATTATCAAACGTATCGGGTTGGTGTTAAACACCTTTGCTGTATACATGTTTGGTCAATCAAAGAGGTATGTTCTGTACATTATTTTTTGTACAAACACTTGATTATTCAGCTAAAGTCCTATATACTTCTTGGATATTATGACATGTCTAGCGGTAAACCGCTAGACACTTTTAAGTTTTTTGGACCCAGGAAGGCAAGTCATCATAGGCTATGCATAAAATATATCCTGAAGGGCGGCACAGATTGTCACAAAGCGTTATGAAACATGCTCGATGGCATGGCAGATAAACAAAGTTTTAGCTATCCTATTACATGAAGCTTCAAAGCGGCTCAAACAGTGCCATTGTTTTTCACAGTAGCCATATAAACCGGCGACCGGATCAGGACTCTTCGTCACGACGGTTTGACGGTTGCGGATCAGTTGGTGTAGGCACTTCTTCATCCCTCCCCAGCCGCTGGAAATCAGCCGTTGACCAATCGATTCCGGTTAAAGCTTGGAACACTGCTTCCTCATGGATAAGATCAGAAGGGTTAATATCAGGGGCGTAAGTGTGCTTACGAATCAGAGGCACAAGTTCTTCGACTTCATGGATATCGGCCGACTGTCTTTTCCCTTCTGCATCATAAAACAATTGAAAATGGGACAAATCGGTGTCCTCAGCCAATTTGCTGGCCGCTGGCCAGATCTGTTTGGTCAGCCGCCGAAGATCATCATTGTCAAAGTTTGAACCGTCTTCTTTAATGCCTGGATATCCTTTAATGATATCCTCCGCTTCAAGGTCTGGAATCCAGGCCTTGGCTCGAATAAGGGCGGTTAATGCTCCTGCTCTGGCAGCGGCTCTCTTCAACTCGACAATACGCGCTAGTAACATGCCCGGCTTCTCAAGGGTCTCCTTAATCAACGTTGGCGCCGGTTTGTTATAAGCCGCCGTACTAATGGCTCGCTGAGACCCAGAGTATAGCTGCTCAACCAATGTATATGCCGCTTTGAGCTTCATCCACATATCTGCACCAAGATGAGTGATCCGAGTTCCTGCCAAAGATTTTATCAACATTTTGGTCAGTTTTAAGATTCATTGACTGGCGCAACATACATAAGCAGACACTTACCAAAGATAGCAGAGGTCATAGCATTGATTTGGCGCTTCAAACCGGCTAGTTCTTCAACTACTGGTTTCAGGGCTTCCTCGGCGTCTATAGCTCTTTTTGTTATACCGGCTTTTTCCGTATCCCATTCAGCACGATCTTGGTTGAAGGATTCTTTCAGCTTCCATTCCGGCCAGGGCCTGGGTCAGCTCTTCTTTGGCTTTTGCAGCCTCGGCTTGTTGAGACTTCACATTTTCTTGCAAGTCAGAGTTTTGGGCATCTTTACTTCTCAGTTTAGGCTGCAACATTGAAGGTATATTCAACAAAACAACATATTTATGCACTAAGTATAAAGCATATAACAAGTTATCCACTTCATACTTGGGGGCTAATGCCTATTTTCTCTCAAATACTACACTCTATACAAGTCTCCAGAACAATGCAGGCATTATCCTTGACACTTAGGGGCTAATGTACGTTTGTTCTAAACCGGCGGTGTGGATTAAAAACCGGATTAACTTGCCAAGTTAAACCGGCCTTTGGGGGTTATGCTGCATAAATTTATCTAATTTTTTCGAACATGAGTCTTATCTATAATTGAGGACACGCCTTTGCAAGGATCAATGATGGGATTCTTGAAGTGTTACAAAGACCCGGTTTATGATTAACAATCATAAAACGGCTCTTGGGGGCTACTTGGAATAGTATTTCAGCTATAAATCAATGTACAAGGGAGAAGAATTTACCTCATATCGTTCTTTCATCAAATTCACTAAACCGGCTTCATAATCCCGGTTTGAGTGCAAACGGTTCAAGAAGCCAGAATGAAGCTCATCAGCGTTAAGATGAGCATAGTTTGATAAGTCGCTGCTCCATTTACCTTTATCCCTGGCAATTTGCTCTTCTTTGGCACTATGCTGAGCCAAAATGACGGGATGACCAGGAGAGTTGTGGCCTATTCCAGTAATAATAACGTCATCACCTTGGCCTTTAGGATTTTTGGTGGATGATGATGTAATTTCAGTGTCTTTCATTGGACTAGCCCGGTTTGGTTCTACCGGTTCAGTATCAGGGGCAGCAGGCTCAGCATTTGTTGGTTCGTCGGTATGTTGGCCATCAAGGGGCGGATCATCAAAAGTTGTTTCAGGATGGAGGCCTTCCGGTTCACCAGTCTGCTTTGGTTCACCTCTTGGTTCTTCTTCTTCGGCGATAGGGTCTTCTGGCGGATTGGTGACCCGAGCTTTCTTGCTGGGTCTGGCTTTGGCCCTGCAAACAGAATAAAAAAGTGTTAACATCCTGTTCAAAAGATGTAGGGCGCATTGAAAGGAAAGGTTTTTCATAACTCACCCGGCCACAGTTTTCAAAGGGGGGAGTTGAGTTGCTGTCGATTCAGCAGAAGAGGAAGGAGGTGTCACCTGATAATTTGAATCGGACGGATTAAGAGGCTGTCTGAAATAACCTGCCTTGGGGTAAGAATGGTCAGAAGTAGGAGAGACCTCAGACTGGCGCTTCCGAACCGGAGTATCAGGTAAACTGGCAGAGGTGACCTGTTGGCCACTATGCCGGGTTGTCCGGCGAGCTTCATGCTGTTGAGTCTTCAAAATAAATGTTGGATCCAAGTGAGCAAGAGGATGAGAAAAGCTTACTTTCCAGATTGCTTGGCGAGTTTTTTGTGTTGGCATGGAGTCTGAACCGGAGGAAAGGGTAATTACCTCTACGTCATCAGCCTGACTAGCTTCTGCCTCCTCCTGAGGAAGATCATTGTTAACAAGATGCATAAAAAGAGAGCCAAGTGAGTCAAGTTCTACCTCAACTTCTGGGTCATCAGTATCATCATCAAGCTCCATATTAATCCGGTCAGCCATTTTCCGCTTTGACGTCTGTTTTATGGCTTTGGTCTTCGGGCGGGTTGGCTTGACCACTTTGTCTCCAGTTGGCTTTGCCGCTTTCTCTATGGATTTCCGTTTCCAGAAGGGTCATCACCCTATATATAAAGAAGAAGGGTTACAACTTGTATAAGTTAAAGATATTAGAGATGAAGAGGAAGTGGAATGCTTACAACAGGCGGTTTGTTCTTGGTATAGAAGGGACTCAGACCGGTTTGACTACAGACCAGTTCCGATTCATTCAGAATCTTCTTTACACCTTCAGTAACTTCTTCCTCAGATAATTGGATGTTGCAGTGGCGTTGAGGATCGTCAACTTCACCGGTATATTCGCACATTAAACCGGGACGCCGGCTTAGCGGCAAGATGCTCCAGGATATCTAACAGCGCACAAAATCCACGCCCGTTAAACTGTTTGCCATAAAGGCCCGGAGCTTGGCGATTTGAGGAGCATATTTTGCCCTTTCTGAAGAGCTCGGGCGTTGTGGCATTGGGTGAGTGTTGGATAATCTATGATCACGGAAGCTGGGGAGGGGATTTTCATCCTCAGGCGAAGTGTCTCTGCAATAAAACCATGTTTGGTTCCATTCCTTTGGGTGGCTATGATGTTTGGCATGAGGAAATTCCACTTCTTTCCGCTTTTGAATCGAGACACCACCAAGCTCTGTGTTCGGGCCATTCACAAACTCTGTGCGCCGGTTTAAGTGAAAGAAATCCCGGAACAGTTCTGCAGTTGGTTCTTCCTATAAATAGACTTCACTGAAAACTTGGAAATTGCATAAGTTGGAGACTGAGTTGGGACCAATATCTTGTGGATGCAGTTGGAAGCTGGCAAGCACATCTCGATAAAATTTTGACCCTGGCGGTTTGAAACCATGGCTTAAATGGTCAACAAAGACTACCACCTCGCCTTGTCTTGGGGTTGGAGGATTCTCTGTTCCTGGAACTCACCATTTGATCTCAGTTTTCTTAGGCAGAGAGCCGATGCTAACCATCTCATTCAATTGAGCCTCAGTAACCCGGGAACGAGCCCAGTTGCAGGCAGTAAATTGTTTGGCCATTGCAAAGCAAACAAACTGAAAATGAAAGGCCAGTTTATAAATTACGCATGATTATACACAAGAGACAAGGGAGTAAGAAACATACTGATATGATAAATGGTACAACCCGGAGACTAGTATAATGAGAGAAAAAGGTAATGCTAGCACAGGATTGATCAGACACTGTTAAACCGGAGCATAATTATGAAGGTAACATGCTCTTCCGGTTTATCAGAGGGCTAATGGCATAGACTATTTATACAATGTTAAACCGCTTATATTGGTGCGAGGAGAAACGGATCTCACAGGAACATAGAAACAGATCTCACAGTGATGTATACAACTTTCGGATCTAAAGATAAGACAGAAAAGCAACAATAATTGGATCTTGAAGGGGTGCAAAGCTGAAGCAATTTTTTGACAGACTAGATCAGTTCTTTGCGCATAAGGATTTGTGATGACCATGGTAGGTAAGCTACGGCAAGAGATGCGTCAAGCATGAAGTGTCCATCTATATATTAAAGGAAGAACATGGAAGAATAGCACTGATGAACTTCGGAAGAACTGCGAAGAATTTCGAAACCCTAGAACAGATCTATGGTGAAAGAAGCAGAAAACTTACCGGAGCTGGTGAGGAAGCGGAAGGGCGCCGCAATATTCTGGTGCGTTCAGGGTGATGCAGCGGCCAAGGTCGGAGCAGAGGCGACGGTCGACGGTGGCGGCGGAGCTCCAGAGGCTGAGCGGCGCGAGGAAGACGACGCGAAGAGGCATGGGGGGAAATGGTGAAAATGACCCCTCGGTCCTATTTATAAGGCGAAGTGATAAAATGGCAAGTACGGGAATCGAGGAGCCCAAAAAATGGATAAGTTAATAAAGGTGTCGCCTCGATGACTGGATATATATTAAATGAAGGAAATCTCCGACATCAACGGATGGATGGTGTCAGGGCGGTTTATCGTAATTTTGAAGTATGACGTCACGGCGGTTTACAAGATCAAAAATGAAGATAAGAGAGAAGATTTTTTCTAAGTGTGGAAGATTGACATGAACAAGTTCAAACCAATCTGGGGCCTAATGTTGGGGATATTACTACTGGAGGTAAACCGGCCTTATGTAGCCAGGTTGACTCTTTGAAGATTAGAAGCCCGTGAAGATGTAAAGATGATGGCGCTTTACAGAGGGCCCAAAGGCGGGTTACAGCCTGTAAATGTAAACCGGCTTAGTCATGTAACTTGTATAGTAAGATAGAGAGAGAGGCTGAACCGGATACGTTTATGATCCGGCTTCAGGACTCTGTAGCCCGGCGGGCGTCAACCTATGTATATAAAGGGACGACCCGGCCGCGGTTTAGAGATAGACAACAACAACTCGAGAGCCAGACAAAGCGGATTCGCTCCCTGGCCTTCGAAACCCTAGTAATACCAATCACAACTAGACGTAGGCTTTTACCTTCATCGAAGGGGCCGAACTAGTATAAACTCCCGTGTCCCCTTGTTCGGTTTAACCCCTTTAAGCTAACCTGTTGCGATGGCTCCACGACTAAGTCCTTTCATGAGGACATCTTCCGTGACAAACCCATGACACATACCCTCCGATACTAGCCATAGATTCATCAAAATAAGCAAACAACACACGAAAAACAGAATCTGTCAAAAACAGAACAGTCTATAGTAATTTGTAGGTTTCGAATACTTCTGTAACCCCAAAAATTCTGAAATAAATTGGTGGACGTGAGGAATTTTTCTATTAATCATATGCAAAAAGAATCAACATAACCACATTCTCCAGTAAAAAAATGATAGCAAATCTCGTGAGCGCTAAAGTTTCTGTTTTTTACAGCAAGATCGCAAAAACTACCCCCAAGTCTTCCTAAAGATTCTACTTGGCAGAAACACTAATTAAAAGAATAAAACCAGATCTAAACAGAGGCTAGATGAATTATTTATTAATAAACATAACCAAAAAGCAAGAAACAAAAATAAAATTGGGTTGCCTCCCAACAAGCGCTATCGTTTAGCGCCCCTAGCTAGGCATAAAAGCAAGAATAGATCTAGGTATTGCTATGATAATGATAAGGTAAATCGCTAAAACACATCTCATACTCCCGACATTCAGCAGCAAGCTTTCTTTGTGGCAAGCAAAAGTAATCAAAAGGGATAAATTTAATGGGACAAAAGTCCCCAAGATCAAGCTCGGGAGGTATTGGTTCCTCCTTTGGCCCCTTATATTGCACAACCAATTCATCGTTATAAGCATTCTTTTGGCAAAAAGTCATGAGCCTTTGTTCAAGGGAAAAAAACCAAGCCATTATTTTGGATGGCAAAATTATCATTAAGTTCAGAAATCCTATAAACAAGAACATCGATAGGAACCTTCTTTCTAAGGTTTTCATTAAAAGCAACATGTTCTAAAGATCGTAAGCGCATTATGTCCTCTTGATAAAAAAGGATTGCTTCTATGGGAGGACGGCCGGCATCCACCCTATAATGCGCAAAAATTTCATTGGACTCTTTTATTATAAATCTGAACTCATGAGCTAAAAAGATGGTAGCTGCTCACTTAACAGAAGAATGCTCAATATTAGAAAATTCTAGAAAAATCCTCTGTATGCATGGGTGCATATGGATAAATTGTCTTTCAAGTTCAACAACAAGCAACGATATAGCATCCGCAAGACTACTAGTTTTATGAAGAATTAACCTGCTCATGGTGGGCAAAGCACCAGCACAAGTAAAGAAATCTTGAATAACTCATTTTCCAATAATATTACCACTACCAATCCGAAACTTTTTAGTGTGTAAAATAGTGGGTTCTTCATGAGAATCAACAAAAGCATCAAAGTTTTCCATGTTATTACCACTATCCTTATCAATGATAACCTCCCCAATTTCAGACATGATGGCAGCAAGAGGCAAGCAAAAAGAGGCGAACGGAAAAAGAGGGCGAATAAAATAGCAAGGGTGAAGTGGGGGAGAGGAAAACAAGAGGCAAATGGCGAATAATGTAATGCGAGGGATAAGAGTTTGTGATGGGTACTTGGTATGTCTTGACTTGTGCGTAGATCTCCCCGACAACGGTGCCAGAAATACTTCTTGCTACCTCTTGAGCACTGCGTTGGTTTTGCCTTGAAGAGGAAAGGGTGATGCAGCAAAGTAGCGTAAGTATTTCCCTTGGTTTTTTGAGAACCAAGGTATCAATCCAGTAGGAGACTACACGCAAGTCACCTCGCACCTACACAAACAAATAAGAACCTCGCAACCAACGCGATAAAGGGGTTGTCAATCCCTTCACGGTCACTTACGAGAGTGAGATCTGATAGAGATAATAAGATAAATATTTTTGGTATTTTTATGATATATATTGGAAAATAAAGATTGCAAAATAAAATAGATTGGAAACTTATATGATGGAAAATAGACCTGGGGCCATAGGTTTCACTAGTGGCTTCTCTCAAGATAACATAAGTATTAAGGTGGGTAAACAAATTACTGTCGAGCAATTGATAGAAAAGTGCATAATTATGAGAATATCTAGGCATGATCATGTATATAGGCATCACGTCCGCGACAAGTAGACCGAAATGATTCTGCATCTACTACTATTACTCCACACATCGACCGCTATCCAGCATGCATCTAGAGTATTAAGTTCATAAGAACAGAGTAACACGTTAGGCAAGATGACATGATGTAGAGGGATAAACTCAAGCAATATGATATAAAACCCATCTTTTTATCCTCGATGGCAACAATACAATACGTGCCATGCTGCCCCTGCTGTCACTGGGAAAGGACACGACAATATTGAACCCAAAGCTAAGCACTTCTCCCCTTGCAAGAAAGATCAATCTAGTAGGCCAAACCAAACTGATAATTCGAAGAGACTTGCAAAGATAACAAATCATACATAAAAGATTTCAGAAAAGAATCAAATATTGTTCATAGATAATCTTGATCATAAACCCACAATTCATCGGATCTCAATAAACACACCGCAAAAAGAATTACATCAAATAGATCTCCAAGAAGATCAAGGAGAACTTTGTATTGAGATCCAAAGAGAGAGAAGAAGCCATCTAGCTAATAATTATGGACCCGAAGGTCTATGGTAAAATACTCACACATCATCGGAGAGGCTATGGTGTTGATGTAGAAGCCCTCCATGATCGATTCCCCCTCCGGCGGAGCTCCAGAAAAGGCCCCAAGATGGGATCTCTTAGGTACAGAAAGTTGCAGCGCTGGAAATAGGGTTTCATGGTGCTCCTGGATGTTTTTGGGGTATATGGATATATATATAGGAGGAAGAAGTAGGTCGGTGGAGCTGCGAGGGGCCCACGATGGTGGGGGCGCGCCTTCCTGCCTCATGGCCTCCTCGCTCCTCTCTTGACGTCTACTCCAAGTCCCCTGGATCACGTTTGTTCCAAAAGTAACTCTCCCGAAGGTTTCATTCCATTTGGATTCCGTTTGATATTCCTTTTCTGCGAAATACTGAAATAGGCAAAAACAACAATTTGCACTGGGCCTTGGGTTAGAAGGTTAGTCCCAAAAATAATATAGAAGTGTATAATAAAGCCCATTAAACATCCAAGACTGATAATATAATAGCATGGAACAATCAAAAATTATAGATACGTTGGAGACGTATCAGTGGACCGACTCCTGCCCGCATCTACTACTATTACTCCACACATCGACTGCTATCCAACTTGCATCTAGTGTATTAAGTTCATGGAGAAACAGAGTAATGCAATAAGAACGATGACATGATGTAGGCAAGATCTATCTATGTAGAGATAGACCCCATCGTTTTATCCTTAGTAGCAACGATACATACGTATCGGTTCCCCTTCTGTCACTGGGATCAAGCACCGTAAGATCGAACCCACTACAAAGCACCTCTTCCCATTGCAAGATAAATAGATCAAGTTGTCCATAGAAAACCCAAATATCGGAGAAGAAATACGAGGCTATAAGTAATCATGCATTAAAGAGATCAAAGAAACTCAAATATGTTCATGGATATAAAAAGATAGATCTGATCATAAACTCAAAGTCCATCCGATCCCAACAAACACACCGCAAAAAGAGTTACATCATATGGATCTCCAAGAGACCATTGTATCGAGAATTCAGCAAGAGAGAGAGGAAGCCATCTAGCTACTAACTACGGACCCGAAGGTCTACAAAGAACTACTCACGCATCATTAGAGAGGCACCAATGGAGGTGGTGAACCCCATCGGAGATGGTGTCTAGATTGGATCTGGTGGTTCTGGACTCTGCGGCGGCTGGAATTGATTTTCGTCGACTCCCCTAGGGTTTCTGGAATATTGGGTATTTATAGAGCAAAGAGGCGGTCCGGGGGCACCCGAGGTGGGCATAACCCACCAGGGCGCGCCTGGGCCTCCTGGCGCGCCATGGTGGGTTGTGCTCTCCTCGGAGCACCCCTAGGCACAACCAGGGCCCGTTAGGTGTCTTTTGGTCCAAAAAAAATCTCTGTAAAGTTACGTTGCATTTGGACTCTGTTTGGTATTGATTTCCTGCAATGTAAAAAACATGCAGAAAACAACAACTAGCACTTGGCACTATGTCATTAGGTTAGTAACAGAAAATGATATAAAATGACTATAAAATGCTTATAAAACATCCAAGATTGATAATATAACAACATGGAACAATCAAAAATTATAGATACGTTGGAGACGCATTAGCGTCCCCAAGCTTAACTCCTACTCGTCCTCGAGTAGGTATGTGATAAAAACAGATTTTTTTATGTGAAATGCTGCCTATCATGTCATATCATATTTATTTTCTTTATAGCATGGGCATTTGGATTATATTTTTTTTTGAATATTTACTGTGAGGCCAAGCCCCACAGCCCTTTATTAAAAAAATAACAACTGTACAAAAAGAACAGAAGGAGTACAAACTAAAGCTAAGATACAAGCATACAAAGCTTATGTACAAGACTAGAACTACCTACCTGGTCTAGCGAAACTAAAGCATTTATCCAAGCCTTTAGCTTGATGCTGGTATCATCCTTGAGCCTATGAGTTAGAAGGGCAAGATCATGTACAAATTTAGACCGCCAAGCAGCAAAAGTAGCTCTCTCCCCTCTAAAAGTTTTGCCATTCCTGAGGATCCAAATATTCCAGGCTGCCGTGAGCATTACTTCAAAGAAGAAAGGATGCCTGAAGCTGGATCTGGCATGTAGGATACATTGCTGAATATCTGGCCCACTTGACCAGTCAATAGAAAGGTAGTTCCAAACCCTCCGACTGAAATTACAATTGAAGAACAAGTGCAGCCTATCCTCGTATGGAAATTCATGACAGATAACACAAATATTATCATCCAGGGGGGATCTCAAGTGCCTGCGTATTAAGAGGTCCTTGGTGTTAAGCCTGTCAAATAAAAGTAACCATCCAAAGACCTTGATCTTCAAGGTACATATGCTTTTCCACAACCATTTACATGGTTTGGATTGTGGGCAAATGTGAGTGCATCAAGGTGTAGAAACTCTTGGCTGAGAAACTACCTGATCTGCCCGGCCAAACCCAAACATCTGGTATGTTGGTGTCCCTGTTGAAGGCCATGATCCAGTCCTCTAGCCGTTGCAACTCCAGAGCAGCCTCATGAGATAATGGCAAGAAGAACATGGAGAATATATCTTGTGATATGAGGAATTCATGCACAGAAACCTTGTCATTGTTAACAAAGGAGAACAATCTTGGCAATCTCCAACATAAAGGTCGAGAAGAGCCACCAATAAACCAAGCATCAGTCCAAAACAGAGCAGAGTCACCCATGTTGATGTGCACTGAGGCAATAGCTGTGTATGTATCATGAAGCTTGAGGATATCTCGCCACTAAAAGGAGCCCACTGGGGTTGTAGTGTGTGGAACGCCATCAGCATAATAACTGTTCCAGATGAGGGACACCCAGGGTATATCAGCCTTATTATAAAATTTATGCAAATGTTTGAGGAGGAGTCCCTTGTTTTGAATGCTTAAGTTAAGGAACCCAAGACCTCCTTTGTCTTTTGGTCGACGAACTAAATCCCAAGCAGCCAAAGATTTCTTGGGAGCATCATTACTCCCCCTCCATAGACACTGTCTGAAGATTCTGTCCAGCTGCTTGATAATACCATGTGGGATTTGCAAACTACAAACAAAGTAGATTGGCATAGAAGTCAGGACCGAAGTTAGGAGCTGCAAACGAGATCCTTAGTTGAGCATGCATGAGCTAGCAGTCAGACGCTTCTCCAAAGTATCCACTAAAGGCATGATATCAACAATCTTGGGCCTAGTGGTTCCAAGGGGAAACTCTAAATAGGTAAAAGGGAGTTGACCAATCCTGCAGCCTAACACGGCAGCTAACCTATTTGCTTCACTTTGCTCAAGGTTGAGTGGGATCATTGAAGATTTTGAAAAATTGACCTTGAGACCAGTAGATTGTTGAAAGGTAAGCAACATATTCTTGAGAGCAACCAATTCCTCATCTCTGGCTGACAGAAAGATAATAGTATCATCAGCATACTGTATAATAGGAAAGTCCTGGTCATGAGTGGGGATTGGGAGTGATAAGATGCCCTGGGCCAGCATTTGGTTAACCACAGATTGTAAAAGGTCAGCAGCTATTACAAATAGAAGAGGTGATAACGGATCCCCTTGTCTGACCCCACATTTGCACTTGAACTGCTTGCTAGGGATGCCATTGAGCAACACAGAAGAAGACCATGTAGAAAGGATTTCTTTGACCCAACCAATCCATTTATCATCAAAACCTTTGTGCTTGAGCATTAGCAGAATTACCTCATGATTAACTGTATCAAAAACCTTGGCAAAATCCAATTTCAGAATAACAATGGGCCTCCTGGACTGTTTGCATTGATGTATATACTCAAAACTCCAAGCCATACCGTCCTGAATTGATCTTCCCTTGAGAAATCCATACTGGTTCTTATGGATGCAATTCAAAATCACCCTTTGCAACCTGTTAGAGAACAGCTTGGTGAGAAACTTCAAGCAGGTGTTGGTTAGGGAAATAGGCCTAAAATCATCCGGCCCCTCTGGAGATATCATCTTAGGGATGAGGGTAATGAGAGACCCATTAATATTCTCCAGAGAAAGTTTCCCTTCATAAAAGTCTTTGATCAGACACAAGAAATCCTTCTCAATAATCGGCCAACATCGTTTGACAAACAGACCGTTAAAACCATCAGGGCCTGGTGCCCGATCAGTGGGAAGCTCCCGCAAAACCTTTTTAATCTCAACATTAGAGAAGGGAAGCGACATTTCCTCCAAACCAGGGATAGGCTGAATGAGTGTGCCCAACTCAAAGCCCATCGATATGTCCTAGGCCTGGCCCATTCTGTTTTTGAAAGAAGCCCAGAGGATTCCCGCCATTTGATCATGATCTGAAACTGGATCATCCATCCCCGGGGTTTTCAGACTAGCTATAGAGTTCTTCCTCATGCGCTCAGATGCCATGGCATGGAAGAATTTGGAGTTTTCCTCACCCACTTTTATATACCTGATCGTACATCTCTGCTTCCAATAAATATAGTGAAGTTTGAACAAATGCTCATAATGAAGCTTGACAATTTTCCTAAAGTTGAATTCAGATCTAACGAGTGGTCGTAGCTCCTCCAACTTATCAAAATAGAGAATAACCTTGTTGCAATCCATAGTTAACTTCTTGAGATAAGAGAGGTTTTTACTCCAAACTTTCAAGTCATACCTGGGTCGTTTAAATTTCCTGGTTAAAACTGCAGATGCAGAGAGGTCAGAAAACACAGGGGCCTCCCAAGAATTCTTGACACACTCCATAAACCCTGGTATTTCCACCCAGAAATTTTCAAACCGAAAAACCTTGGACTTGGTATATTAGTGTCAATTGAAACCACACATGACACATGATCCAAGGCGGTTTTTGCCAAAGGAAATACAACTGTATTAGGGCAGTGAGAGATCCAATCAGAGGTTGTGAAGAACCAATTGAGCTGTTCCAGGAGAGGGATTTGCTGCATATTGGACCATGTTAAGCTTCAACCCTTTATTGGCAGTTCCAGAAGACCAAGATGACCAATAACTTCATTAAAGAGAAAGATGTCATTTACATCACCTCCTGGTAGGTTTCTGATATCTAGAGAGCGGATGAAGTTAAAATCACCAAGTAGCAGCCAATTCTCATCCAGAGGGATAGTTAGGTGATATAACCAACTCACAAAATCATCTCTAGGTTGACCCTCACATGGCCCATAGACTGACACCAAAGTCCATCATTCTGACTTATGGACAGACTTAAAAGAAACGACAACACTGAAGCGCTGGATCTCCACTAACTGCCCCTCAAAGACAGAAGAATTCCAAATGACCAAAATTCCACCAGAGGCACCCACAGATGGAGAAAAGGAGAACTGACCAAAACGCCTAGGGCAGAAAGACCAAATCTTCCTAATGTCAAACTGCTCACACTTT
Source organism: Triticum monococcum (assembly GCA_034509565.1). NCBI lineage: Eukaryota > Viridiplantae > Streptophyta > Magnoliopsida > Poales > Poaceae > Triticum > Triticum monococcum. Next base: position 582,175,861 of record CM067843.1, read on the forward strand.
CTCTCAAAAAAAAACTGCTCACACTTAGTTTCCTGTAAACAAATTATGGAGCAGTGACTCTCCTCGATCTTTGCTCTAATATCACGCTGGGAATTCAAACCACACACATTCCAACACAACACATTCCAATTACGAAACGATGTAGTCTCCATAAATAACTAACATAAGATGATAAGGTCCAACTGGGCTGCTTAATAGTTCAGCTATAACTCCCCTAGAGTAACGGACACGCACTTCAGACAAGTTCAGAGCGACATTGAAACAAGACAAAATAAAACCAAAAGAACAAACAACCAGATGTTGCCGTGATCCCAGCAAATAGCTCTGCAACTCACTCATCATGAGAACCCTCGTCTTGTGGAGCTTGTTGAGGAGGAGCCATAAGCTTCTACACCGATAACTTGTCCGGAGCGATGCCAAGTGAGGCACCGATTGCTTGCATTGTAGCGATCGGCATCGGAGGTGGCAGGGGAGTATCTTGGCTTGCATCCGCGTTGAGCTTGAGCTTCTTGGCCTTGGGGCGACGGAGAGGAGTAGGCCTGACAGGAATAGCAGAGGTGGGCTTCATGCCAGTCCTTTTGGCACAGCTGCGTGTCATCCATCCGACAGAAAAATTAGTCACCTCTTCGACAATCTGAACATTACGCTAGGAGCGACGAGATTGCCGCGGCCTCTTCCCCAAGGGCGAGGGAGTGAAAGATGTGAACAGAAACTCATCTTGGGCTGGAGTGTCAGGATCCTGCGACTCATCAGGTAACTCTTGAAGAACAACAGAGGAGCGCGGCTGTGGGCATAAAGAGTGCCAGCATTGCTCCAAAAGAGGCGAGCTCAACTTAACAGGCAGGGGTGGCAAGCAAAGTCCTGGCAGAAAAGCTGGAATATTCTTGATTAAGAACACTGGCATCAAGGACTTGAAAGATCTTTCCCAAATCATTGTTGGCGGTAGCACTAGCCCCTAGAACACCCTGACAATACCCAGATTGATAGGATCAAGCGGGCCCACTGGATGAACATGGACCAAAGGCTGTTGTACCTCTTCCATATCAATATCATCATCCGAATTCATGGATGGATTGAGGATCATGGAGTTTTGGTCCTGTATGATTGGGTCATGTACAGGTTCTTGAGCAAGGTGATTGGCTTCCTCCCATGGCCCCCAACCATCATCATTGTTCAAATTCTATCCCCATCCTTGAGCATCCTTGTGTCCTTGATCATGGCCAGGGGGCACCGCATTCAAACCCAAAGTAGGGTATGGTGGCATGGCCCAAAACGGCTAAGGGGAGCATTAGCGCCTGGCATGGGATGTGGGTTGCCGTCTAGTGGCATTGGGTCCTCATTCGCCGGAATCATAGCCTCAACAAAGTCACCATCCAGAATATAGCAGCCAGCCGTCCAAGAAACTATTGTTCCACCCCAATTATCCAATTCCCAAAAAGCAACCGAACATGGAACTAGAGCGTTGTCAGGGAAAGATGCAAGAACCAAGGGCCTGACTTTCCATCGATCTGTACTGTTCCAGTAGTGGAACTGACCAAAGGTACTAACCATGTCCGCAATGCATTGTGTATTGCGATAATCCAAAGGTATGCCAATAAACATCAACCAACCCTGTTTGTGTCCATGTAAAGCTCTGAAACCCTCTCCCTGGTTGTGCAAAATAAATCTGACAAAGAACTCCTGACCATCTTCATCTAGACCCAAAGGAAACGGCGGGTGGGAAGTAAAAGAGGCACGGACCACAGGGTCTTCCATCTCGAATAATCCTACTCCTTGAAACCAAGTTTGAGCAGAGAGGACAGGAATATGCATGGTCTGAACTAAGAAGTTAAGCACATGCTGCCGACAAACTCCTACCAGATGAGCCGGGGGGACAGGCTCAACAATTGCCACCATGTATTGCTCGTGCACTCGGGGGGGGGGGGATCTCCTGAGTGTAGAAGGTGTGCGGCAGACGATCTGCTCCACCATCCACAATGTCGAAGCCAGCCAGGATGAAGCAAAAAGGATCGATCTCATACACCGCCATTGGGGGAGGCGGGCGAATATCAGAGCTTGATGCTGCTTGGTGGTGTGCGGGTTGTGGCGGGTGCGGCAATGGCGATGACGGCGGAGTAACATAAGGTGGGGTTTTCTGCTGGGGAGGCGTTTGTTCTTGGGAAACCGAAGAGGCAGGGGAAGCGGAGTAAATTTTCTTCCTGTTACGATTTCCAAAGCTAGGTGATGGGACTTTGGGCACCCATATAGATAAGTCAGGGGCGTGGCCGGTGCAATCTTTTTTAATATGACCTGAACGAAAGCAATTTCTGCACTATATCGGGTTCGTGCAGGTTTCTGACGTGTGGCCCATGCCCAAACAATTCTGGCAGTCCCAATAGCTTGCAGCTAAATCCTCAATCATCTCATCGAAACTCTGTAAATCATTGACAATATCTTGTGGAGAGGGAAACTGAATTTCCGGAGAAGATGGGCTTTCAATTTCATCATCCGATAAGCAGATGGGCTGGGCGCTAGAGCCCAGGGCCGTGTCAAGGCCCAAAGATGCAGCAGAAGGCAATACGGGTGAATCCAAACTTGCCGTGGCAGGTAACAACAGACCGCTCGAAAATCCGAACGTGCCGCATGCATGGGATAAACCCTGCGGGGAAGGCGGCAACATTCCAAACTGAATGGCCTGGCTCGCCGGCGGCGAAGATGCCGACGACGGAAAAGAAACAGCCACCGACGAAGATGCCGACGACGAAGAAGAAGAAGCTTCATGCTCAGAGACCACATAGCCTGCCTCCCGAACAGTAGTGACCTCATCAGACGTAGGCCCATAACTATAACCTGTTCTAGCCGGATAATGCATGAATGTGGCAAATTGAATATGCTTGTGATACTTAGATCTAGCTGATTGAGAACGAAGGGAAGATTTTTTTGGGACGTGTTGCATGGCTTCCAAGCCTAGCCTAGCTCTCCTCTTGGAGGGACTGACCAAAGTCCACTCCTGATCACATTCAGCTTGCCATAACCTAAATTCCATTTCCCAATCTGGGCCACCACGACCCCAAAGATGAAAGTAACATTTGAATTGCGGGCAGACAAAACTCCTTTGATGCAAGATAAAGAACCCAACTTCTTTGCACGAAACATTGAAAGAGAAAACACGATCATGCAGTTGAGATACCTTGAGAGCAGAACAATATCCACCAATGGCTGATTCAAGCGCCAAGCCCACATTGTCCTCGTGCAAACGGAAGGAGTGCCGTGCAAATGAAGCCACCAGGACAAAATGGCCAGATCGATCCATAGGATGGATCGAACGGTGAAACAAACGCCTGATCTCACGCGCCATGCCCATCCCCACAGAGAAGTCCAAACCTAGGGAGGTGGAAGCATGTACCGCCATTGAGATGACAACCAAAAGAGAGAGCAGGTGACGCCGAACACGATGGCCGGATGCGATGGGTGAGTCCATGGACAGAAGTGGAGATCGCCGGCGGTGAGTGGGCTAGGTTTTAGGGTGGCGGCGGGTGGGTGGGTGGGTGGCCATCCTACTCAAGCAAGTTAGGACTTACAACTCAATATTACCTTTGGACTTTTATATTGTTCAAAGCAATAGTCTAGTTTTGAGATGATAACTTAAATACTCAATCATATCAACAAGCAACCATGTCTTTGAAAATATCAACGCTAAAATAATTTATCCCTAGCCCATCATGCTCAATCATTGATCCATTCATGAAACACACTCGTATATTAACTACACCCAATGCTCAAGTACGATCATAGTGCCTCCTAGTTGTTGCTTTTATAAGAGAAGATGGAGACTAAATTTCAAAATAAAAATTGCATAAAGTAAAAGAAAGGCCCTTCGCAGAGGGAAGTAGGGATTTGTAGAGGTGCCAGAGCTCAAAGCGAAAAACTTAGAGATAAAAACATTTTGGGAGGCGTGTCCTTCCCACCAACAAAAATGACTTAGAGTTCCCAACACTTTCCATGCTAGATATATCATAGGCGGTTCCCAAACAGAAAATAAAGTTTATTACTTTTTCAACCATACTTTCACTTTCCATGGCTAACCGTATCCACGGGTGCCTTCCATACTGACACTTTCCAAGGAATTTATTATTTGACAACATAAAGTAAATTCATTTTTCATTTTGGGAATGGGCATCCCTAATACCTTTGCCTTACTTTCGTGCAATGACAAGTGAATAAACACTCATCATGAGAATAACACATCTAGCATGGAAAATATTAGCCACCCTCACCGCTCCGTGAGCGAAACGAACACACAAAAGAGAAGTTTATTTTGAAAATTAGAGATGGCACATGCAAATTTGCTTAGAACGGCAAAAGAATACCGCATATAGGTAGATATAGTGGACTCATGTGGCAAAACTAGTTTAAAGGTTTTTGGATGCACAAGTAGAGATCATACTTAGTGCAAAATGAAGGCTAGCAAAAGATTGAGAAGCGACCAACCAAGAAACGAATAATCTCATAAGCGAGCATTAAGCATAACTAACACTGAATAATGCACCACAAGTATGATATAACTTCATTGCATAATTATTGACTTTCGTGTATGCATAGGGAATCACAAACCTTAACACCAATGTTCTTACTAAAGCATAATTACTCATCAACATAACTGACATATCACATCATCATATCTCAAAACTATTACTAAGAATAAAGTTTATTTTGTCCAATGATCTTCATGGAAGTTTTTATTATATCCTCCTTGGATATCAATCACTTTGGAACTAATTTTAATATGTTGCTTTTGACAAGCTCAAACAAATATAAGTGAAGATCATGAGCATAATTTTTCTTTCTCTCAAATTAATTTAAGTGAAGCAAGAGAGAATTTCTTGAAACTTTTACTAACTCTCAAATAAATCTAAGTGAAACAAGAGAGTAATTCTTCAAAAAATACTAAAGCACACCGTGCTAAAAAAGATATAAGTGAAGCACTAGAGCAATTTCATAGCTCATAAAAAATATAAGTGAAGCATAGAGAGAAATTCTAGCAAGTCATGACATAATTTTTGCTCTCTGAAATAGGTGTGTCCAGCAAGGAATCAAGACTAAAAACACAAAATAAAACAAGCAAAGACTCATATCATACAAGTCGCTCCAAGGAAAACACATAGTATGTGACGAATAAAAATATAGCTTCGAGTAAAATACCAATGGTCGTTAGAAGAATGAGGGGATGCCACTCGGGGCATCCCCAAGCTTGGGCTCTTGTTACTCCTTATTCCTTCATCCATCATAGGATAACCCAAAACTTGAAAACTTCAATCACACAAAACTCAGCAAAACCTTTGTGAGATCCGTTAGTGTAAGAAAAGTCATTGTTGAGGAAATTGTTATCTGGTAGCTGCTCGATCGGCTGGTGTGTAGGGGATTAATAGGCTAATCGGCAAGTTAATCGGCCATTTAATCAATTAATCGGACGATTTATCGGGTAATCGGCTACTCGGGACCCTATGAGTAGGGATTAATCGACAAGCTAACTGGTTAATCGGATGAATTCTTGAACAGGGAGAAAAATAAATCACTACTATAAGTACTGTATCAAACCAATTCATATTTTGTTTTTGCATTATATCTACTATATTCCAACTTTTCTATGGCAAAAACTCATCTAAGAAAACCATAGAGCCATCAAAACAAGCACACAACACAAAGAAAACAGAATCTGTCAAAACAGAAAGTCTGTAGCAATCTGATTTGTTCGAAAACTTATAGAACTCCAAAAATTCTGAAAAATTAGGAAGATATGAGAAATTTGTATATTGATCTACTGCAAAAGGAATTGGCATTTTATCATGCTCTGGTAAAAAATGAGAATAGTTTTTGTGAGCACAAAAGTTTCTGTTTTTCAGCAAGATCAAACAACTATCACCCAAGAAGATCCTAAAGGCTTTACTTGGCACAAAAACTAATTAAAACACAAAAAACACAATCATAACAGTAGCATAATTGTTATAACACTCAAAAACAGGAAGCAAAAAAGCAAAAATAAATTTTATTCATTGGGTTGCCTCCCAACAAGCGCTATAGTTTTACGCCCTTAGCTAGGCATAAAGCAAGGATCTAAGTTTTGTCATCTTTGTTTTGAGATCCATAAGATGCCCTCATGATTGATTCATATGGTGGCCTAATTCTTGTTCTAGGGAAGTGTTCCATACCCTTCCTCAAAGGAAATTGGAACTTAATATTACCTTCTTTCATATCAATCACGACACCGATAGTGCGTAGAAACGGTTTACCAAGAATAATTGGACAAGACGGATTGCAATCGATATGGAGAACAATAAAATCAATGGGCACATAATTCCTATTTGCAAGAATAAGAACATCATTAATTCTTCCCATAGGCTTTTTAATAGTAGAATCCGCCAAGTGCAAATTTAAAGAGCATACTTCAATGTCGGTAAGACCAAGCACATCACATAAAGATTTCGGAATTGTAGAAACACTAGCACCCAAGTCACACAAAGCAAAACACTCATAATTTTTAATCTTGACTTTTATAGTAGGTTCCCATTCATCATGTAATTTTCTAGGAATTGAAACTTCTAATTCCAATTTTTCTTCAAAAGCTTTCATCATAACATCAACAACATGTTTAGTTAAAGCTTTATTTTGTTCATAAGCATGGGGTGAATTTATCATGGATTGCAACAAAGAAATACAATCAATTAAAGAGCAACTATCATAATTAAAGTCTTTGTAATCCAAAAGAGTGGGAACATCACTAGTTAAAGTTTTGACCTCTCCAAACCCACTTTCATCAATTTTCTCAACAAGATTTTACCCTCCGAAACATCGGGACGTCTTCTACCTAAAGTTGACTCTTCTCCAGTCCCTTTTTCATCAATCTTAACTTTACTAAACAAGGAATCAATAGAAGAAACACCAATCATTTTAAGATCTTCATCATTTTTATCCTCTAGTGAGATTGGTTTAGCGGCCATTTGATTTACTAGAGTAGCTTCTGCATCGGATATTTTCCTAACAAACTTTCAGCAAAAGCATACTTAGATTGGAGATTGCAAACTTCTCTACTAATATCATCAAGTTGTTTTGTTATAGCATCAAGCACAACGGAGTGCTCCTTAAGTTCTACGGTAAAATATTTATTATGCTCAAATTATGTAGTCATATACTCCTTAGTACTTTTCTCAATTTCAAGCAAAATATAGGGATAATGAACATCATAATATTTTCTTTGAGGCATCATGACTACGCAAACAAGAATGCACACAAAAATAGATCTGGCAAGAAAACGGCAAACGAAAAAAAGGGGCGAATAAAAATGGAATTTTTTTGTGAAGTGGGGGAGAGGAAAATGAGAGGAAATGGCATTTAATGTAAATTGCGAGGAGATGAGATTTGTGATTAGGAACCTGGTATATGTTGAAGATCCTCCCCAGCAACGGCGCCATAAATTCCTTTTGATGTGGCTTGAAGCTACATCGGTATTCCCCCAAAGAGGGAGGGATGATGCAGCACAACAATGGTAGGTATTTACCTCAGATATGAAACCTAGGTTATCAAACCACTACGGGAACCAAGCAACACAATGTAAGCAACCCCTGCACACAAATGACAAATCCTCGCAACCCAACATGTTAAAGGGGTTGTCAATCCCTTTTGGGTAACGGCGCCAGAAATTGGTGCGTGGACCGAAGAAAGTTGTAAATATTGATAGATCAAACGCTAAATAAAATAAATTGCAACAAGGTATATTTTTATTTTTAGTTTAATAGATCTTAAAATAAAAGCAAAGGAAAATAGATCGCAAAGGCAAATAATATGAGAAAGAGACCCGGGGTCGTAGGTTTCACTAGTGGATTCTCACGAGAAAAATAGCAAATGGTGGATAAACAAATTACTGTTGGGAAATTGATAGAACTTCAAATAACCATGATGATATCTAGGCAATGATCATTACATAGGCATCATTTTCAAGATTAGTAGACCGACTCCTGCCTGCATCTACTACTATTACTCTACACATCGACCTCTATCCAGCATGCATCTAGTGTATTAAGTTCATGGAGAAATGGAGTAATGCAATAAGAACGATGAGATGATGTAGACAAGATCTATCTATGTAGAGATAGACCCCATCATTTTATCCTTAGTAGCAACTATACATACGTGCCGGTTCCCCTTCTGTCACTGGGATCAAGCACCGTAAGATTGAACCCACTACAAAGCACCTCTTCCCATTGCAGGATAAATATATCAAGTTGGCCAAACAAAACCCAAATATCGGAGAAGAAATACGATGATATAAGTAATCATGCATAAAAGAGATCAAAGAAAGTCAAATACGTTCATGGATATAAAAATATAGATCTGATCATAAACTCAATATTCATCCGATCCCAACAAACACACCACAAAAAGAGTTACATCATATGGATCTCCAAGAGACCATTGTATTGAGAATTCAGCGAGAGAGAGAGAGAGAGAGAGAGAGAGAGAGGAAGCCATCTAGCTACTAACTACGGACCCGAAGGTCTAGAAAGAACTACTCATGCATCATCGGAGAGGCACCAATGGAGGTGGTGAACCCCATCCGAGATGGTGTCTAGATTTGATCTGGTGGTTCTGGACTCTGCGGCGGCTGGAATTGATGTTTGTCGACTCCCCTAGGGTTTCTGGAATATGGGGGTATTTATAGAGCAAAGAGGCGGTCCGGGGGCACCCGAGGTGGGCACAACCCACCAGGGCGCGTCTAGGCCTCCTGGCGCACCCTGGTGGGTTGTGCTCTCCTTGGAGCACCCCTAGGTGCAGCCAGGTCCCATTAGGTGTCTTCTAGTCCAAAACAAATCTTGATCCGGCCTCCGACCAACTTATTGGACATTTGGGGGCTTCCTGTTCAATGAACATAGCTCGCTCCAATTTTGATCTGGCCCCGGCCACCTTATTGGACATTTGGGGGCTTCTTGTTCAATGAACACAGCTCGCTCACCCATCTTGATCTGGCCTCCGGCCACCTTATTGGTCACATGGGGGCTTCCTGCTCCCCGAGCATAGCTGTTCACACCCATGTGATCCGGTTTCCAAGCCAAACATTGAGTTAAACCCGCATGTTTGCTTGATGCTACTTCGCTAGGTGACCTGCCATACTCTTGACAGTTACTCTTTTAATAAGACCCCAAACTTGTCAATGTTAATACTGTCGGCATTCTGGGAACGGGGGTCCCCAGACTTGCCTGCCTGCGGCCTGCGGCGTGGCTCAAGTGGGAGCCCAGCGCGGCCCATCTTCATCAACACGAGGCTCAAGACCCTCGCGAGGGGCCAAGCCTCGCGAGGCAGATGACACGACGCATCCTCAGGCACAGCCTCGTCAGGCTGGCTCGCGAGGAGGCGAAGAGTTCAAGGCAGGGTACCTTGCGAGGTGCCCATGACGCAAGCCATGATGACACGGGGCACCAGGCGGGTGCCAGCGCACGCAGCGTCCCTCTTTCCTCTTTGGTGCAAAGAGGGCAAGCGTATCCGCGGAGTATCGAGGCATCAGGCAAAGGTTGCCACTTCGGTGCAACGAGACCAAGACTAGAAGGACTACGAGACGGAGGTCACCATGGAACCCAGCGCGGCGTCATCACCAGAGCCTTTGGCAGGCGAAGACTGCTTTTATCAGGATAGATGTACTCGTTGTCCCCCTTCAAATTAGCCCGCCATTGTTGGATCCCTTCCCGCTCAATATTTGGGGAGAGGACCAGGGCCTCTATAAATAGGACTAGCCACCCACATAGCAAGGGGTTCGATTCCTGGTTGTTCGGTCCAGGATCTGAGAGAGAAAGAGAGAGAAAGGAGACTGAACTCTTCATAGCAGTTCATCTCCATAGCCAAGAATAGACCCTCGTGAGGCTGTTCTGCCTTGTATTGTTCATCCACACCAGCCCCTAGAGGCAATCCATCCACCACACACTGGAGTAGGGTGTTACACCACATCGGTGGCCCGAACCAGTATAAATCTTGTGTCTTTCGTGCAGCTCTTTTAGTAGTTTAGATCCCATTGAGATGGAGAGGTTGAAGGCGAGATTTCCGCGCGCACCCCAGTGTTCGAACCTTAAGGGTCTGCCGGAACCCGAAATCCGACATTTGGCCCGCCAGGTAGGGGTGCGCCGGAATTCGTCTTCCACCGCTCCACTCTCCTCCGACCGTCGCATCCATGTCTGACGCTCGTCAGGCCCGCGCTGAGCGCCGGGCCGCCATCGCCTCTCGCGTCGCCCAGACGGCCCCTGTCAGTGGGCGTCCTCGTCGTTCCCCGTCACCCGCCGTCAACGCCGCAACCGGCCCGGCGGGGGGCGAGCAGCAGGCCTCGTCTCAACACCTGCCCGCGCGACGGAGTGACTGCACCACGGCACCGACGCCTCCGGTCATCGCGGCCCTCCTGGGCGGCTCGCAGGCGCCGCCCACCTGTCGCCATGTCAAGCCTTTTGCCCGCCGGGTTAGCACCGCTGCCGCGCGGCAAGGGGCTCCCCCGGACCGGGCGGCGAGCGAGGTCGATCTGACCTTCAGCTCGGAGGACCACCCCACCAACCCGGTCAGCTCCGGCGCGCTCCCCTTGTTGTGCACCCCCACCATCTGCCAGGTGGCCGTCACCCGGACCCTCGTCGATGGCGGCGCGGGCCTCAGCCTGCTTTCGGTCGAGACTTTCGACCTCGTCCGCATACCCCGGGAGCGGCTGCGACCCAGCCGATCCTTCTCGGGCGTCGGGGGCGGATCATCCGACTCCCTGGGGCAGATCCAGCTCCTGGTGACCTTCGGCACCTACGACAACTTCCACACGGAGACGGTCGACTTCGACATCGCCCCCATCGGCCTTCCTTACAACGCCATCCTCGGCTACCCGGCACTGGCCCAGTTCATGGCCACCACGCACCCGGCGTACAACCTCATGAAGAGGCCCGGGAGCAATGGTACCCTCACTGTGCGCGGGGACACCGGGGACGCCCTGTGAGTACTCGAGCTCGCCTTCAAGACAGCGGCGCCGGCATGGCCCGCCGATGCGGAGGCCCCTGAGCCCAAGGGGGCTGCGCCCGCCAAGAAGAAGCAGTTGTTCACCCAGGACAAAGCAGAAACCAAGCAGATACCCGTCGACGAGGACGGGTCCTCCAGCGCCACTTTCACCATAGGCGCCAACCTAGAGCCCGAGCAGGAGGAGGCCTTGGTCAAGTTCCTGCGCTCGAATAAGAAGGTATTTGCTTGGGAGCCGGATCAGCTGGCGGGGATCCCCAGAAGTGTCATCGAGCACCACCTCAACGTATGCCCAAATGTACGCCCCGTGAAGCAGAAGGCCAGGCGGCAGTCCACGGAGAAGCAGGCTTTCATCGCCTAAGAGACCCGCAAGCTAGAGGCTGCAGGGGTCATTCGCGAGGTCCGATACCCGGATTGGTTGGCCAACCCCATTGTTGTGCCCAAGAAGGGGGGGAAAGAACGCATGTGTGTTGACTTCACCAACCTCAACAAGGCATGCCCGCAAGATCCGTTCCCGCTCCCCCGCATCGACCAGATTGTCGATTCCACTGCGGAGTGCGACCTGCTGTGCTTCTTGGAGGCCTTCTCCGGGTATCACCAGATCAAGATGGCAGTGGAAGACGTTGAGAAGACCGCCTTCTTGACCCCATGTGGGGTATACTGCTATACATGCATGCCGTTCGGGCTGCGTAACGCAGGGGCAACGTTTCAGCGACTGATGCACATCACCTTGGGCCAGCAGCTCGGAAAGAATGTTGAAGCCTACGTCAATGACATAGTGGTAAAGTCTCGGGAGGCCAAGACCCTGATACAAGACCTGGAGGAGACCTTCGCGAGCCTCGACACAGTAAACCTGCGGCTCAACCCGGAGAAATGTGTGTTTGGCGTCCCCTCGGGCAAGCTCTTGGGATTCCTCGTGTCCCATCGTGGCATCGAGGCCAACCCCGAGAAGGTCAAAGCAGTCGAGGACATGAGCCCGCCAAAGACCCTCAGAGAAATGCAGAAGCTCACGGGGCGTGTGACCGCGCTAGGGCGCTTCATCTCCAAACTGGGGGAGCGAGCGCTGCCTTTCTTCCAGCTGATGAAGAAGAAAGGGACCTTTGAGTGGACTGAAGAAGCAGATAAGGCGTTTCAAGATCTCAAGAGGTACCTGACCAGTCCCCCAGTCATGGTGGCGCCACGCCCTCAGGAGCCCCTGCTACTGTACCTCGCCGCCACGCCCTACTCCGCCAGCGCAGCCCTGGTGGCGGTTAGGGAGGAACGCAAAGTCAAGGCCGCAGCGGCAGCCCAGGGCAGGACAAAACAGGAACAAGGAAAGCCTGCAGGAGCCACAACCACAGCTGAGGAGGGTCAGCAGCCGGGAAATGCACCGGGGGAAGGAGAGGCCACCCGACCGTGTAGTCCACCTCGCGAGGCGCCCTCACCTCCCGAGGGCGCGGCAACCCCAGATGCTCCCAGTCTTGTCGAGCACCCAGTTTACTTTGTCAGCACGGTGCTACGGGATGCGAGAGCACGGTACCCAATGCCTCAGAAGCTCCTCCTCGCGCTACTGATAGCCTCGCGCAAGCTGCGTCACTACTTCCAGGCTCATCCCATCAAGGTCGTCTCGTCATACCCCCTGGAGAGAGTGCTCAGGAGCCCTAACTCAGCCGGAAGGGTTGCTGAGTGGAACATAGAGCTGCAGGCATTTCAGCTCGAATTCAGCACAACCAGGGTCATCAAAGGAGCAGTGTTGGCGGATTTTGTGGCAGAATGGACTGAGGCACTAGGCCTCAAGGCCGACGAGGATCGGTCCCTCTCCCCGGGGAGCGAGGCGCCAGAAGGCTGGTTCATGCACTTCGATGGGGCGTTCTCCAGACATGGTGCTGGGGCCGGGGCGGTGCTTATATCGCCCACTCAGGACAAGCTCTACTACGCCGTACAGCTCTGTTTCCAGCAAGGTGAAAAGGTCTCCAACAACATAGTGGAGTATGAAGGTCTAATAGCGGGCCTGAAGGCCGCGGCAGCCCTGGGGGTGAAGCGCCTTACCATTAAGGGCGATTCACAGCTCCTCGTGAACTTCTCCAACAAGGTGTACAAGCCGAAAGACGAGCACATGGAAGCTAACCTTGCAGAGGTCCGCAGGATGGAGAAGCAGTTCTGGGGGTTGGAGTTGCTGCATGTGCCCCGTGGCACCAATAAGGAGGCCGACAACATCGCCAAACGGGCGTCCAGGCGGTTACCTCAGGAGCCTTGTGTCTTCGAGGAGCGGCTCTTCAAGCCCTCAGCCTTGCCATCGTTGTCAAACACGGCTATAGCGACCCGACCCGAATGGATCAAGTCTACTGTGCTCCGGTGTCATCCCTGGATCAGTAATGCTGACACCACACAGTACTTCGAAGGATTTATAGCAGAGTGGCAATCACACACTTATTACATCGATGTCTCCAAAGAGAACTTATTACAATCAATATGGCTTAAGGCCATCTAATAACGATAACAGCGGAAGACTTGGAAGGTAAATGGGTCCATCAACTCCAACGGCATCACTGAGTATAGGACCACGACCTAAAATCACCTTACTCGTCGTCTGAAAAGTCTGCAACATGAAAGTTGCAGCCCGAAAATGGGTCAGCACATGGAATATGCTGGCGAGGTAACACATAGAGAATGATGGAATAAAACAGCTATACTATATGCATATTTGGCTGGTGGAAAGCTCTATGGTTACTATTTTGCGTAAAGCCAGTTTTTCCCTACTGCAAAGGAATAAATTTATTTAACTATCATGGTGGTTGTTAAACATTGAGAATGGTTGACAGCATTCTCAATCCCAATTAAAAATAGTCATCAATAACCCAACACTATTAATTTAGAAGTAACATGTTGAGATTCACACGATATTCAAGTACTAGATACTCAAGATGTCCATAACCGGGGGACACGGCTAATCATGATTAGTTTATTACACTCTGTAGAGGTTTGCGCACTTTTCCCCACAAGACTCGATCGCCTCCGTTGGGTTTCTCGCACTACTGGTGTTTGAGAAACAGATGACCGAGACACAGTCTTTCAGAAGCGCTAGCACCTTACGATGGATAGACCGGTACACCTACTTTCCCCTACATCTGCTAGTCTACCCTATAAGAGTTCGCACGACTTAGTCACCTATGCCAGAGCCCATATTGGCTTGTGGCTGCACACGGAAGTATTTAGCATGAAAGATCTTATGATCCCTTTGAGCCTGGGTGGCGGTCCAAAATAAAACAGGCAAGTCCTGATAGACATCAGGTGCCTCAATCCACCCAGATGTGTGTTTAAGTTGCCACCTTAGATAAACCATTAAAATTATCAATCTCACATCTGTCATGGATATCACTCACCCAATCCACGTCTACTAGCATAGCATGGCATAATAAGCAAACATAGAAGTAACTCGCAAAGGTTTCATAATAAACAGGTAATAGGTACTACCTCATCTACTTCCCATCCCACAGTTTAATTAGATCCTAATCATGCAATGTGTGAGGATTGATCTAATGCAATAAAACTGGGTGTAGAAAAGGTATGATCAAAGTGTTACTTGCCTTGCTGATGATCCGCGAGTCCTAGGGATTCAAAGTAACAGGCGGCGCAATCCGGGTAATCTATCGCAGACAAACAACAAGCATACAATAAGTACTCATCTAATGCACAGGTAAAACTCGAACAAGAGATCGAACCAGAAAGTTCAACTTAAGAACTCCGGTTGCAAAGAAAGAAAGAACCGAACAAAGCAACGGAAAACAAACGGCGGAAGAAAAACAACTCGGTTCTAGCAAGTTGAATCTAGGTCAAATTTTACCGTAGCAAAAACTTGTTTAAGTTGATTAGTCAGAACGGCGGTTTCGAAACGAAACTCCAGGCGCTTGAATCACCCGATTCCGATGGACGAGCGAGAAGATAAACTAGAACGAAGATCGGATCTGTGATCGCGATCGCGAAATAAATCTGACGAAAAGAAAAAAGAAGAACGGTTGAACGAACGGACGTTCGTTAACCTAGGATAACCGATGATCCGTTCGTTAGGACGAACGGTCCGGCAAACGGTCTCTAGGCAACTAAACCGGAAAAGAAAATGAAAACCGATCTAGGGTTTCCAAAGAAAACCGAAACAAAGATCCAAAAGAAAACCAGAACGGTTTAGAAGAAAACCGAACCGAGGAAAAGAGAGACGCGGCGCGGGGCTACCTCGGTGAGGCTCCGGCGTGGTGCATCAGCGGCGGTGGGGTTGGGCGGCGGCGACGCGACGCTAGAGGAGGCGGCGGCGGCGCTATGGGGCGGCGGCGCTAGGGAGGAGCGGCGCGGCTTGGGGCTTGGGGCTTGGTGTGGAAAAGGGGGGGTCTTGGGGTATTTAAGAGGGGGAGGGGGAGAGGAAACTTGGGGGAGGGGGCAAGAAAAGAGAAAAGAGGAGAGGAGATGGAGATGGAGATGGAGTCCAAGTAGGACTCCTACTTGGGGCGGCGGCGGCGGCCTTGCGCGCTGGCGCGGCGCGGGAGCCTGGCCCGGCCGGCTGCTGGGCCTTGGCCCAGGGGCGCTGTGAATTTTTTTAAACGGTTTCGGGCGCAGAAAAACAAGGAAAAGAAAATCTAAACGAACTCCAAAAACTCCCAAAGTAAATTTTTCCCGACTGCTAAAATTGAGTCGAACAAAATGACTTTTTCTCCGGGCCTAGAATGCAAATTTTGAAAACGCACATTTTTCTCTATCCAAATAAAAGGCAAATGAAACTCCGACAAATCCAATGATCCTCTTTTCGAAATTTGAGAAAGCTCAAATATGAAAATGACGAAATCTCCAACTCTCTCCGAGGGTCCTTGAGTTGCGTGAAATTTCTAGGATCGACAAAATGCAAGAAAATATGATATGCATGATGATCTAGTGTATAACATTCCAAATTGAAAATTTGGGATGTTACAGACCTACCCCCCTTAAGATGAATCTCGCCCTCGAGATTCGGGTTGGCTAGAAAATAGGTGAGGGTGGTCCTTGAGCAAATCTTCTTCTCTCTCGCAGGTGGCTTCATCCTCGGAGTGGTGGCTCCATTGAACTTTGCAAAACTTGATAACCTTGCTGCGGGTAACTCTGCTGGCAAACTCGAGAATCTTGACTGGTTTCTCCTCATATGTTAAGTCGTCCTTCAACTAAATCGCTTCAAGCGGCACTATATCTCTTAACGGTACCTCCGCCATCTCGGCGTGACATTTCTTCAGCTGAGAAACATGGAATACATCATGAACTCCTGACAGTCCCTCTGGTAATTCCAACTTATAAGCGACTTCTCCCATACGTTGCAAGATCTTATATGGTCCAACGAAACGTGGTGCTAACTTTTCCTTAACTCCAAAGTGCTTAACTCCTCGTAGTGGGGATACTCGGAGATACACCCTGTCTCCGGTTTCGTAAACTGTCTCCTTGCATTTTGAATCTGCATAGCTCTTCTGCCTGGACTGGGCTACCTTGAGCCTATTGCGCATCAACTTCACTTTCCGTTCAGACTCCTTAATCAAATCTGGTCCAAAGAACTGACGGTCTCCAACTTCGTCCCATGACAACGGTGTCCTGCACCTCCTTCCGTATAAAGCTTCGAAAGGTGGCATCTTCAAACTGGTTTGGTAACTGTTGTTATAAGAAAACTCCGCATATGGCAAGTTATCGTCCCAACTAGATCCATAATCTAGTGCACAAGCTCTCAGCATATCTTCCAAAATCTGATTGACTCTCTTGGTGTGTCCATCTATCTGCGGATGAAAAGCGGTGCTGAACTCTAGCCTGGTTCCCAAAGTTTCATGTAACTGATTCCAAAACTTTGAGGTAAATTGGGTTCCTCTGTCTGATACAATACTCCTCGGAACTCCATGCAAACAAATGATCCTAGTCATATATATCTTTGCCAACTTAGCACTGGTGTAAGTTGTCTTGACTGGAATGAAATGTGCTACCTTCGTCAAACGATCAACTACTACCCATATCGAGTCATATCCTGCCTTCGTCCTGGGTGGTCCTGTGATAAAATCCATGCCTATCTTATCCCACTTCCATTCGGGTATCGGCAATGGTTGAAAAATCCGGCTGGCTTCTGATGCTCTGCCTTTACTCTATGACATACGTCACAAACTGCTACATAGGCTGCAATATCCTTCTTCATTCCGGTCCACCAGAATGTCTCCTTCAAATCCAAATACATCTTGGTATTTCCTGGGTGAATCGAATATGGTGAATCATGTGCCTCTTGTAGAATCAACTTCCTGATCTCCGGGTCATTGGGCACATGAACACGGTCCTCAAACCATAGGGTATCATGCTCATCCTCATGAAATCCCTTTGCTTTTCCTTTGCTTAGTTTCTCCTTTATGGAAGCAATCTCCTTGTCAGTTTTCTGAGCTTCTCTGATTTTATCCATCAATGTTGGCTGAATCTCCAATGCTGCCACATAGCCTTTCGGAACTATCTCTAAACATAGCTCCCGAAGGTTTTGTGCTAACCCCTTGGGTATTTCTTCCGTTATTAACGTATTGACATGGCTCTTGCGGCTCAATGCGTCAGCTACTACATTAGCTTTACCGGGATGGTAATGCAATCTCATATCATAATCCTTGATGAGCTCCAACCATCTCCTTTGTCTGAGATTCAACTCCTTCTGCGTGAAAATGTACTTCAAACTCTTGTGATCCATGTACACCTCGCAATGATTTCCAATGAGGAAATGTCTCCATGTCTTCAATGCATGCACTACGGCTGCTAACTCCAAATCATGTGTGGCGTAATTCAATTCGTGAGGCTTCAGTTGTCGTGAAGCATACGAAACAACTCTCCCTTCCTGCATAAGCACTGCTCCAAGTCCTTGACGTGAAGCGTCGCACTACACCTCATAATCCTTGGTCTGATCTGGCAAAATCAACACTGGTGAGGTAACCAATCATTTCTTCAACTCCTGGAAACTAGCCTCACACTCCTCAGTCCAATTAAACTTGGTATCCTTCTTCAACAACTCCGTCATAGGCTTTGCAATCTTTGAAAAGTTCTCAATGAATCTCCGGTAGTATCCTGCGAGTCCAAGAAAACTCCGGATCTCTCCAACTGTCGTTGGTGCTTCCCATTCGGTTACGGTCTCAACCTTGGCGGGGTCAACTGCTATCCCTTCTCCGGATATAACGTGTCCAAGGAATCCTACTTCCTTCAACCAAAACTCACATTTGCTAAATTTGGCATATAACTGGTGTTCCCTTAGTTTCTCCAAAACCAAACACAAATGTTCCTTATGCTCTTCTTCATTCTTCGAATAAACCAGGATATCATCAATGAACACTACGGCGAACTTATCCAAAAACTCCATAAACACTTTGTTCATCAGGTTCATAAAATAGGCAGGCGCGTTAGTCAATCCAAATGACATAACGGTATACTCATAGAATCCATATCTTGTGGTGAATGCTGTCTTAGGTATGTCCTGCTCTCGAATCTTCAACTGGTGGTACCCTGATCGCAAATCGATCTTGGAAAACACTTTAGCTCCTTGCAAATGATGAAACAGATCATTTATCATTGGCAGTGGGTACTTGTTCTTGATGGTTACTTCGTTCAATCCCGGGTAATCAAGAACCATTCATAATGATCCATCCTTCTTCTCCACTAGAAGTACGGGTGATCCCCAAGGCGAAGAACTTGGGCGTATGTAACCTTTCTCCAATAACTCCTTAATCTGGTTCTTAATTTCTACCAAATCCTTTGCTGGCATCCGGTATGGTCTCTTTGATATTGGGCCTGTACCTGGCAATAACTCAATCAAAAACTCAATGTCTCTATCTGGTGGCATGCCTAGCAACTCTTCAGGAAATACATCAGGAAAATCCTTTACCACTGGTACTTCCTCCTGCACAACTCCTGTTAGGCAATTTACTTGGGTCCTATTTGGCACATGCCGGGATACATACTTGATCCTTCTTCCTTCTGGCGTTGTAAGCAAAATTGACTTACTAGCACAATCGATGTTTCCTCCATACATCGACAGCCAATCCATACCGAGAATTACATCCAGACCTTGGGATTCCAGAATAATTAAATCTGTTGGGAAAACATGCCTTCCTATGCTTAATGGCACTTGAAAGCATCCTTGACTGGCGATGTATTCTGCTCCTGGCGAGCTTACTAGCATAGGTGTTTTAAGAATCCTAGTGGGCAGGCTATACTTTTCCACAAATCCCCTTGATATGTATGAATGTGATGCACTAGTATCGAAAAGAACGAGTGCGGCAAATGACTTAACCAAAAACTTACCGATTACTGCATTAGGCTGATCTTCAACCTCCTCCACGTTAACGTGGTTCACCTGTCCCCTATTGTAAGGGTTCGGCTTCTTCCCTGAGCTTCCATTGCCATTTCCATTCTGGCCTTTAGGACATTCATTGGCATAATGTCCGGTCTTGGAACACTTGAAACAGGTGACTTGACTCAGGTCTCTCTTGGATGGGGTTGATGGGGTGGTCCGGTTCTGGCTGTTGCTTCCTCCATTCCCATTACCATTCTTGTGGCCATTGTGGTTGTGCGATCTACCTCCTCCATGGGTATGCTGAAACTGAAATCCCGATTTAGGGGTAAAATGGGGCTTCTGCTGGGCTCCAGAGTTATACTTCCCCTGTCCATACTTCCTCTTGCGGTTCTCAATCTGCTGTTGCTTCCCTTCAATCATGATGGCACGATCTACCAACTCCTGGTAGTTGTTGAAACTTGCTACCATCAACTACATGCTTAACTCATCATTCAATCCTTCCAGAAACTTCTCCTGCTTGGTTGCATCTGTAGCAACGTCATCTGGGGCATAACGTGCTAACTTGTTGAAGTCATCAACGTACTGGCCAACTGTCCTTCCTCTTTGGCGTAAGTTGCGAAACTCACGCTTCTTAATGGCCATAGCTCCTGCTGAAACATGTGCAGTGCGGAAAGCTTGCTGGAACTGATCCCATGTGACAGTGTCAATTGGGAAGGTGGTTGTGAAATTCTCCCACCATGCTGTCGTGGGTCCTTCAAGCTGATGTGCGGCAAACTTCACTTTCTCACCATCTGTGCATCCTGCAGTGGTTAACTCCCTTCCTATCTTGCAAAGCCAATCGTCTACTACTATCGGCTCGATGCTACTAGAAAACACCAGCGGATTTAGCCTAAGGAAACGGGCTAAGTGGTCAACAGGTGGCGGCGGTGGTGGTGGGTTGTTGTTGTTCTGCTGGTTCTGAACTAACATCTGCATCAATTGATTCTGCTGCTAGATCAACTGAGTGAGCTCCGGTGGAAATCCATTGTCACGTCTCGGAGGCATCTGAGGGTTTAGAAAAGACGAGAAATAAGAATAGAATGAGGTCTAAAGAGAAAACACTACCCCAATGCACATGAGCAAATTCACACAAAATCACTTCATTCAATTCAAACAAGGGCTTACAATCGATCTAGCTATCGCAAAAGTGCTCGAACTATAGTGTATACATGGGGGAAATACTACTAATATTTGGTGTCATCTAAAAATTTGAACCGGTGGAAGACTCCATGATGTCCGCTCCAGCTTCGTCTTCAAAGTCGGGTTCACTTGGATCCGAATCGGTGTCGTCGATGATGATGTAGTTGTCCGGACATGCGACGTACATGTCTTCCTTCCTAGATGCTAACTCCCTCTTGAGTTCTTCAATCTCCTGCTTAAGATTGACGTTGTGTCTTGCTAGAGCTACGATCTCGTCCATGTAGTCCATGCGTGTAGCCTTCAGTTCTCCTTCTAGCTCGATGATCCTTGCCTTCGCATTCTTCAACTCTATCATATCATTGCACATCTGGTTCTCGTGGCATCGAATGTGCTGGTTTAACTCCTGGATGAATGCTGCAATGGATCTATCCTTCTTGGTGCTGACTAACTCCCATTGTTCATCTCGGCGTCCGCAAATCTGGTAGATAGTGTCCTTGAGGTCTTCTTGATAAACTTCTCCAATGCGTCCTATGGTGATATGGGCTGCCATGATCCTTCCTAGACTCCAAGTTGGTGCATTGAAAACACTATCTATGGGCTTCGTGGTTGGCGCGAATGTCCTTCCCGGAACGTGAGCTTGAATCTTCCAGCGCTCCTCTTCAGGTAGAGTGGCGTTGAAGGTTCCCGTGAAACATGGTAATCCAATGTTTAGGTACTTGGTGACTTCCTTCAAGTGAAATCCAAAAGGTGTGCCTTCATCCGGTTGAGCGTACTTAATCTTCGCGTCCTTCATCCTAAAAGAGTAGAAAAGATGAGGAGTTAGAAAATGAGGAGAGAATAGTGATCTATGGCTTTAACTTAGTGGTCGTGTCCAACAGTCAGCGTGTGCTCTGATACCATCTCTGTAGCGACCCGACCCGAATGGATCAAGTCTACTGTGCTCCGGTGTCATCCCTGGATCAGTAATGCTGACACCACATAGTACTTCGAAGGATTTATAGCAGAGTGGCAATCACACACTTATTATATCGATGTCTCCAAAGAGAACTTATTACAATAAATATGGCTTAAGGCCATCTAATAACGATAACAGCGGAAGACTTGGAAGGTAAATGGGTCCATCAACTCCAACGGCATCACTGAGTATAGGACCACGACCTAAAAGCACCTTACTCGTCGTCTGAAAAGTCTGCAACATGAAAGTTGCAGCCCGAAAACGGGTCAGCACATGGAATATGCTGGCGAGGTAACACATAGAGAATGATGGAATAAAACAGCTATACTATATGCATATTTGGCTGGTGGAAAGCTCTATGGTTACTATTTTGCGTAAAGCCAGTTTTTCTCTACTGCAAAGGAATAAATATATTTAACTATCATGGTGGTTGTTAAACATTGAGAATGGTTGACAGCATTTTCAATCCCAATTAAAAATAGTCATCAATAACCCAACAATATTAATTTAGAAGTAACATGTTGAGATTCACACGATATTCAAGTACTAGATACTCAAGATGTCCATAACCGGGGACACGGCTAATCATGATTAGTTTATTACACTCTGTAGAGGTTTGCGCACTTTTCCCCACAAGACTCGATCGCCTCCGTTGGGTTTCTCGCACTACTGGTGTTTGAGAAACGGATGACCGAGACACAGTCTTTCAGAAGCGCTAGCACCTTACGATGGATAGACCGGTACACCTACTTTCCCCTACATCTGCTAGTCTACCCTGTAAGAGTTCGCACGACTTAGTCAACTATGCCAGAGCCCATATTGGCTTGTGGCTGCACACGGAAGTATTTAGCATGAAAGATCTTATGATCCCTTTGAGCCTGGGTGGCGGTCCAAAATAAAACAGGCAAGTCCTGATAGACATCAGGTGCCTCAATCCACCCAGATGTGTGTTTAAGTTGCCACCTTAGATAAACCATTAAAATTATCAATCTCACATCTATCACGGATATCACTCACCCAATCCACGTCTACTAGCATAGCATGGCATAATAAGAAAACGTAGAAGTAACTCCCAAAGGTTTCATAATAAACAGGTAATAGGTACTACCTCATCTACTTCCCATCCCACAGTTTAATTAGATCCTAATCATGCAATGTGTGAGGATTGATCTAATGCAATAAAACTGGGTGTAGAAAAGGTATGATCAAAGTGTTACTTGCCTTGCTGATGATCCGCGAGTCCTAGGGATTCGAAGTAACAGGCGGCACAATCCGGGTAATCTATCACAGACAAACAACAAGCATACAATAAGTACTCATCTAATGCACAGGTAAAACTCGAACAAGAGATCGAACCAGAAAGTTCAACTTAAGAACTCCGGTTGCAAAGAAAGAAAGAACCGAACAAAGCAACGGAAAACAAACGGCGGAAGAAAAACCACTCGGTTCTAGCAAGTTGAATCTAGGTCAAATTTTACCGTAGCAAAAACTTGTTTAAGTTGATTAGTCGGAACGGCGGTTTCGAAACGAAACTCCAGGCACTTGAATCACCTGATTCCGATAGACGAGCAAGAAGATAAACTAGAACAAAGATTGGATCTGAGATCGCGATCGCGGAATAAATCCGACGAAAAGAAAAAAGAAGAACGGTTGAACGAACGGACGTTCTTTAACCTAGGATAACCGGTGATCACGTTCGTTAGGACGAACGGTCTCTAGGCAACTAAACCGGAAAAGAAAATGAAAACCGATCTAGGGTTTTGAAAGAAAACCGAAACAAAGATCCAAAAGAAAACCGGAACGGTTTAGAAGAAAACCGAACCGAGGAAAAGAGAGACGCGGCGCGGGGCTACCTCGGTGAGGCTCCAGCGTGGTGCTTCGACGGCGGCGGGGTTGGGCGGCGGCGGCGCGGCGCTAGAGGGGGCGGCGGCGGTGGCGCTATGGGGCGGCGGCGCTAGGGAGGCGCGGCGCGGCTTGGGGCTTGGGGCTTGGTGTGGAAAAAGGGGGGCGGGGTCTTGGGGTATTTAAGAGGGGGAGGGGGAGAGGAAACTTGGGGGAGGGGGCAAGAAAAGAGAAAAGAGGAGAGGATATGGAGATGGAGATGGAGTCCAAGTAGGACTCCTACTTGGGGCGGCGGCCTTGCGCGCTGGCGCAGCGCGGCGCGCGCGGGAGCCTGGCCCGGCCGGCTGCTGGGCCTTGGCCCAGGGGCGCTGCGAATTTTTTTAAAACGGTTTCGCGCGCAGAAAAACAAGGAAAAGAAAATCTAAACGAACTCCAAAAACTCCCAAAATAAATTTTCCCCGACTCCTAAAATTGAGTCGACCAAAATGACTTTTTCTCCGGGACTAGAATGCAAATTTTGAAAACGTGCATTTTTCCCTGTCCAAATAAAAGACAAATGAAACTCAGACAAATCCAATGATCCTCTTTTCGAAATTTGAGAAAGCTCAAATATGAAAATGACGAAATCTCCAACTCTCTCCGAGGGTCCTTGAGTTGCGTGAAATTTCTAGGATTGACAAAATGCAAGAAAATATGATATGCATGATGATCTAGTGTATAACATTCCAAATTGAAAATTTGGGATGTTACAACGGCTCAGCCTCGGGAGGAGCTCCCCCAGCCACCTGCCTCAGGAGCCCCGGTCTGTAGCCCGACCTCGGGAGCACGCCTGCTCCTGACGATGGAACCTCAGGAGGGGTGCTGGATCACGGAGCTCCGGAGCTACCTAACACAAGGGACCTTGCTAGAGAAGGAGGAGGAAGCGGAGCATGTGGCACGGCAGGCCACGGCGTAGTGCATCAAGGATGGAGAGCTCTACCAGAAGCGACCAAACGATGTATCCCTGCGCTGCATCTCCAGGGAGCAAGGAAAGGAACTGCTGGAAGACATACACGGCGGAGACTGTGGACATCATTCATCATCACGGACCCTCGTCGGCAAGGCGTTCCGCAGTGGGTTTTATTGGCCCACCGCACTCAATGACGCCGTCGAACTGGTGAAAGCTTGTGAGGCCTGCCAGTTCCACGCCAAGCAAATTTATCAGCCGGCGGGAGGCCTGCAGACTATACCCCTTTCGTGGCCATTCGCAGTCTGGGGGCTGGACATCCTGGGCCCGTTTCCTCGGGCGCCAGGGAGCTACCGCTACCTCTACGTCGCCGTGGACAAGTTCATCACGTGGGCTGAAGTGGAGGCCGTCCGGACCATCCCCGCGGGCTCCGCGGTCAAGTTCATCGGGGGCATCGTGAGCCGGTTCGGGGTGCTGAACCGCATCATCACAGACAACTGTTCGCAGTTCACCAGTAACCTCTTCAAAACATACTATGCTAACCTTGGAACGCAGATATGCTACGCTTCAGTGGCGCACCCTTGAAGAAACGGCCAGGCCGAACGAGCCAACGCAGAGGTCCTGAGAGGCCTCAAGACCAGGACGTTCAAGAAGAAGCCGGAGGCCTGCGGCCGAGGTTGGTACGATGAGCTTCAATCCGTGCTGTGGTCCATCCGCACCACCGCGACCAAGCCGACTGGAGAGACCCCATTCTTCCTGGTCTATGGAACAGAGGCAGTCCTCCCTCACGAGGTCAGACGTCGCTCCGCGCGGGTCCTGGCGTTCGACGAGGCGCAGCAGGATGCCATGCGGGGGACGGACCTCGTGTTGGGGGAGGAACAGCGACGGGAAGCCGCACTGCGGGCGGCGAGGTATCAACAAGCTCTGCGGCGATACCACTGCCGCAACGTCCGCCCCAGGACCCTCGAGGTAGGAGACCTCATGCTCAGGCGGGTCCTCTCCAGGGAGGGATTGCACAAGCTCTCTCCCATGTGGGAGGGCCCGTTCAAGGTTGTTCATGTTTCCAGGCCCGGCTCCGCGCGCTTGGAGACTCAGGAGGGAGTGCCGGTCCAGAACGCGTGGAACATCCAGCACCTCCGGAGGTTCTACCCCTAAGAAACGCCCGGAGCCTGTGAAGCAAGGCGAGTGCCTATGAAGATCATCTCTTTTGGAAAGGCCCGGAGCCTGTGAAGCAAGGCGAGTGCCTGTGAAGATTATCTCTTTTGGAAAGGCCCGGAGCCTGTGAAGATCATCTCTTTTGGAAAGGTCCGGAGCCTGTGAAGCAAGGCGAGTGCCTGTGAAGATCATCTCTTTTGGAAAGGCCCGGAGCCTGTGAAGCAAGGCGAGTGCCTGTGAAGATCATCTCTTTTGGAAAGGCCCGGAGCCTGTGAAGCAAGGCGAGTGCCTGTGAAGATCATCTCTTTTGGAAAGGCCCGGAGCCTGTGAAGCAAGGCGAGTGCCTGTGAAGCCCTCCCGCTCAAGGAAAAGGCCCAGAGCCTGTGAAGCAAGGCCAATGCCTGTGAAGCTCGCCGCCCCATGACACTCTCACGTGATAATGAGTGGGGCTGTACACACCCTGGAGTCTCAGGAGCGCCGGCCTCAGGCCCTGGGGCTCCCTCCCACGCCCAGTGGCAGCACTTAGCTCCGCGCTGGTGAGAAGACATCGAAGACTAGATTAGGTGCCGGACGCGGCTTTTTCATTTGCTTTCCGCAGTTGACGTGTTCGTTTGCATTTGGAGTCTTATTGGAGTTATCGCTGTTGCTGATTTATGGTTCGTCGATTTTCGCCCCTCGCTTTGGTTTCTCTCGTGAACAACCTCGCGAGGGATGGTGCTCAGACGCCCTCGCGAGGGTTTCTACCCTAGCCACAGGAGGGTTTCACGGCCCTGGCGCATTACAGGAGCACCCCTCCTAGTCCGTGCCCCTCGAGTACCACGACGCGCGCACAGGGCCTGGGTCGGTCGCCCCACTCCCCAGCAGGGGTCGAAAGCTATCTACGAACAGGTGGGAAATCAGGAAGTACAAAAATGAGATCAAGGTAATAGCTGAAGCAGCAACATTTCCCAACACGCCCCAAGGGGGCTCCATGCATCTGTTCTGTTTTACACAGGGAATAAAAGAGAAAGGAAAAAGACGAGCCTGGCGCCGCCCCTCCCGCATCGGCCCACGGCGGCAACACAGGCTGCCTCAGGGCCTCAGGCAGACTCCCTCTCGCACCTCACCGGGGCACGACGGTGGGCGGACGAACCACCACCTCCTAGGAAAACCCGGCGGCGCGGGGGAGGACTGCTGCCACCACTGGAGGAGTCGCTTGAGTAAGAGCTGACGAAGCTGGGGGAGTCGCTGACGCCGCCGCCCGCTCGGGCGCTATCTCCCCCATCACCATCGGAGTGGGGCCCACGGACGCGGTCATCGTCCTTAGGGCAGCACCCTGTGCGGCGACCATCTTCCCCAAACACCCTCACGAAGAGGGTGGCGTCGCCATCGAACCTGAAGTGCAGAGTGCACCGACGCTCCAGGCCGCGAGCGCGGGTGAACGCCTGCCATCCATGAGTGAAGGCCAAGCCCCGCTGGCGGAGACCTCCAGCGCGACCCACGAGGACCTACTGCAGCAGCCCTCTGCCTGGAGCCAGAGGCCGCCAGGAGCGCCGGCCGGGAGTTCGCCAAGGAGGAAGCGAGGGAGCGGGAGCCGGGCGCGAGCCGGCTCCGCTGACCAAACGACGAATTCCGACGGCGCCTGCACGGTGCGAGAGCGCGGCCTGGGGGAGCGCGCAACCCGGGCGCACCCTCCGGCTGCGGCGGCTTGCCCGCTGCCGCGCTGGGACCCCCCCATGGCAGCTGGAAGCTGCCGAGGCACCCACCGGGTGCTTCCGAGGGCGCCCGCGACCATGCTTGGGTGGGGGAGAGGCAGGACCGACCTGGAGGGCCTTCCCCTTCTCTGCGGCCGAGTACCTCCTCGATGGAGCCATCACACCAAGACGGAGCAAGAACTGAGGCGAAGGAGAGAGCAAGAAGAGATGGACTGGAGGGGCACGAGCGGTGCCGTACTTATAGCCGGCGAAGGCCAACCACCGGTCTCCACAATCACAGGTAATCATAACACGTTCTGCATGCAGGGACTTGTCCAACTCACACGATCACCAAGGTGTCATGGGGAAGCAGAGGCGCCACGTCCAATCAACCGCCACGCGGCGTCCAAGGCCGCAGGCTATTGGGGCCCGCGGCGCTTTGCCCTTGCCCTTTCGCCTCTCGGCACGGCCAAGTCCATGCGCGCCTTGGGCCCGGGGGCTACTGTCGGCGTTCTGGGAACGGGGGTCCCCAGACTTGCCTGCCTACGGCCTGCGGCGTGGCTCAAGTGGGGGCCCAGCGCGGCCCATCTTCATCAACACGAGGCTCAAGACCCTTGTGAGGGGCCAAGCCTCGCGAGGCGGACGACACGGCACATCCTCAGGCACATCCTCGTCAGGCTGGCTCGCGATGAGGCGGAGAGTTCAAGGCAGGGTACCTCGCGAGGTGCCCATGACGCAAGCCATGACGACACGGGGCACTAGGCAGGTGCCAGCGCGCGCAGCGTCCCTCTTTCCTCTTTGGTGCAAAGAGGGCAAGCGTATCCGCAGAGTACCGAGGCATTAGGCAAAGGTTGCCACTTCGGTGCAACGAGACCAAGACCAGAAGGACTATGAGACGGAGGTCACCATGGAACCTAGCGCGGCGTCATCACCAGAGCCTTTGGCAGGCGAAGACTGCTTTTGTCAGGATAGATGTACTCGCTGCCCCCCTTCAAATTAGCCCGCCATTGTTGGATCCCTTCCCGCTCAATATTTGGGGAGAGGACCAGGGCCTCTATAAATAGGACTAGCCACCCACATAGCAAGGGGTTCGATTCCTGGTTGTTCGGTCCGGGATCTGAGAGAGAAAGAGAGAGAAAGGAGACTGAACTCTTCATAGCAGTTCATCTCCACAGCCAAGAACAGACCCTCGCGAGGCTGTTCTTCCTTGTATTGTTCATCCACACCAGCCCCTGGAGGCAATCCATCCACCACACACTGGAGTAGGGTGTTACACCACATCGGTGGCTCGAACCAGTATAAATCTTGTGTCTTTCGTGCAGCTCTTTTAGTAGTTTAGATCCCATCGAGACGGAGAGGTTGAAGGCGAGATTTCCGCGCGCACCCCAGTGTTCGAACCTTAAGGGTCTGCCGGAACCCAAAATCCGACAAATACGGTGGCCTTTGTCACGTGAGAGCCGGCTTACAGAGAGCTAGGAAAAATTCACCCGTTGTCGTAATCTCTCCGCTATGTGGCCAGTTTCTACTCTTGCCAGTTACTCTTTTCAATAAGACCGTGAACTGGTTAAGGTTAAAACGACGGATTTATGTCACGTGAGCCCTGGCTTATGGGATAAAAACAAAAAAAATTGAAAAATAGAATCGAACTGCACTCTTCTGGATTTATGTAAAGCTTCTGGCTTGCAAACTTACATATTTACAGCACCGATATGCTATTGGTCTACATGTATGATATCATATTTGAATAAGTATTTGGTTTTTTCAAACCGCCCTGATTATAGACTTTAAGTCGCCAGGACATATCATGTCGGATGTTATGACCCGCCCTGTCGAAAACCTCTAGGGCATTTTTTTCTTCAGTATGTGCAGATGCATTATGAGATAAACATGATCTACTTTCCATAATCTTTCAAGGCAAAAGAATAAGCACCATCAGTTTTCCAGAGGATAAAACATGCACGATGGCATGGCAGATCATTGTTTTACTAGTCTATTACATGGGTCCGCGAGCCCAAATGATTAAGTGTTTTTCAGACAACGTCTAATGACGCAGATTATGAGCCGTCCAGCGGATCAATTTTCCTGGTCTTGGCGGCTTGAGGCTCCCGGGTCATCCTGCGCCAGTTCTTCTTCTTCCTCTATCATCTGGAAGTTAGGTGATGACCAATTGATGCCAGTCAAGGCTTGAAATTCAGCTTCGTCATTGATAAGCTCAGACGGATCGATTTCAGGGGCGAAAGTATTCTTACGGATTGGAGGGATGAGATCCACAATTTTGTAAGCCGGCGTTGGCATTTTCTGATTGTCCGCTGTATAAGCCGCCTGATATCTTGATAGCTCTGTTTCTTCAGCAATAAGGCTCACCAACGGACGCATCTCTTTCACACAAGTAGCAAAATCCTTCTTATCAAAGGGATACCCGTCCTCTTTGAAGCCGGGGCAACCAGTAGCTAGCTCGACCTGGTCTAATTCTGCCTACCATGGCTTGGCCCGACTTAAAGCCGTAATGGCACCGGCTCTGGCGGCTGATCGCTTGATTTCTTCAATTCTTGCGGGTAAGACAGAAAGTTTGCTTAGAACATCACTGAGAAGGGATGGTGCTTGATTTTTTGGTGAGATGGTGGCTATTGTGCGTTGAACACCAGTATATAATTGTTCCACCAGCGTGTAAACTGCCTTGAGCTTTATGAGCATCTCTTGACCAAGATTGCTGCTCCTGGGGCCTGCATAACATAATTTGGTTAAATCACCTGGCGGCTTACAAAGTGGAGTGTGGAAATTCATTACAATATTTAAGTCTTACTTACCAAAACTGGCGGAGGTCATCTGTGTGATATGACGCTTTAAGCCGGTAAGCTTTGTGGTGACCTCTTGCAGAGAGGCTTTAGCACTTTTCAGCTCTCTGTACCAGGGCAGTCTTTTCTTCAGCCCAGGCGGCTTTCTCGGTGTTAAACCTGGTTTTAAGCTTTTCTGCTTCATCCAAGCTGAATTTGAACTTGGAGTCATCTTTCTGGGTCTCAGCTTCTTGCTGTTCAAGACGGGTTTTTAAATCCTCCAATTGAGATTGATACTGAGATGAGGCTTCCTATAAGTAAAAGGTTAAATAATTGTCAACAGTTATGTCACAGTATATATTCAGAAAAAGTCCCAAGCCCTTTGCAAGCAATAACACTTGGCACTTGGGGGCTAATGGGTGCATAAAGTTTCTTTTATGAAGCAGTGACAGACAAATCCGGTTCATCTTTTTTCAAAAATTAACCCAGCCTATGAGGGTTATAAGGTGATATTTTATTCAGTAACAGTGATAAGTCCCGGCTTATTCATGATGATTAAACCGACCATTGGGGGCTACAGGTGCAAAGTTGATCATTAGTATCTGAAGCCCCGACTTAACTTAATAGTTTAAGCCGGCCCTTGGGGGCTACTGGTTTTGACTTTGATATATATAAGGCTATCTAAAAGTCTACATTATATTCAATTCTATCATATTCAGTAGACTTGGGGGCTGAAGGAATATATCTTAAGAAGGCGAATCAAAAGTTTATACCTCATATTTCTGATGCATTTGCTTGACCATATCAATCACAAGATCACGACTGGTGTGCAGTTGGCTGAGGTAGCCGAAGAGTACATCACTGATGCTCAGATGAGAATAATTGGCCATGTCAAACTTGACTTTGCGTTTCTCAATCAATTCTTCTTTGGCAGAGTGTTTCGCCAGGATAGTGGGATTCCCTAGTTCTTGGAAACCAGTGCCGGTGATTAGAACTTCAGTATTTGGCTCTGAAGGCTTGATTGGGCTTGGTGGTTTAGCACCCAAAGGGTCGATAAATGTATGATCAATGGAGGCACCGAGATTCTCTGGTGGCGGGTCATCAGCAAGCTCCTCCGGGTGTTGCACAGAAGCCTCAGATACCGGCGCTTGTTCTCTGTCTCACGAATTTTTGGGTCTTCAACCGGTTTATTAATTTCTGCCTTCTTGCTAGGCTTTGCCATCCCACTATGGAAAAGAGACAAGGTTAGTGTATGTGCAGAGATGTGAAATAACAAACATAAAATCTTTACCTAGGGGCAGTCTTGAAAGCCGGAAGCTGGGTCTGAGATGAATCTCCAGAAGAAGAGTGAGAAGTCCCCTGATAATTTGAGTCGGAAGGATTAAGTGGTTGGTGAATAAGACCTACCTTGGGAAAAGAAGAGTTGGAATTCTGAAGCACCTCATTCCGGCGTTTGCATGGGGCTGGTGTGTTGGGTAACCCATAGGAAAGCTCTCCACCTCCACTGGTCTGAGTTCTGCGCTGTTCTCATGATGTTGCTGGTTCAAAACAAAGTTGGGATCCAAGTAATCTAAGGGGTGAGAAAACCTTACTTTCTGGGTCACTTGTCGAATTTTCTGTCTTGGCAAAGGCTCTGAGTCGTAGGAAATAATAGTTACCTCTTCATCACCCGCCTGGCTAGTTTCCGCGTCATCCTGATAGCAATCAGTGTCAATAAGAATTGAAAAAAAGAGCCAAGGGAATCAAGGTCTACCTCCAACTCATCATCCTCATCCAAGTTCAGCATATCAGAGGCGGTTGATTTCTTCTTATTCTTCTTCAGGGCTTTAGTTTTAGCCATGGCTTTCTTGGCTGCCTTCTCATCATACTTCTTTTTACAAAAGGCGGATCCATCCTGCACAAATTACAAGAAGGTTGGAGATTTGCAAAGCATAAGAACAATAAAGCAAAATAAATGAACCAGAGAGACTTACATCCGGAGGCGGGTTGAGTGTGCAGAAGGGATTCAACCCCACTTTGCTGCAGCTCTCCAAGCTTTCGTTGAGAAGGGGTTTTGTCATCTCATTGATCGCGTTGTCAGTTAAACGTGTCTAGCAGTGGCGCAGCAGATCTTTGACATCGCCCGTGTAGGTACACATTAAGTCGGGTCGGCGACTCAAAGGTATAATCCTCCAGGCTACCCAGCAGCGGACCAAGTCAACACCAGTCAACCCGTTTCTCAGAAGTGCTTTAACCTCTGAAAGGTAGGCATAAGTTTGGCTCGTTCAGCAGTGGTAAGCTGTTCGGGGAGAGGATGCCTCGGGCTGAGCCAGTGTTCACGAAAACCTGGTAGGGGGTTCTCGTCAGCAGGAGAAGTGACTTGACAATAGAACCAGGTCTGATTCCAATCCTTGGGATGACTTGGAAGCCGAGCATAAGGAAAAATGGCGTCTCTCCGCTGTTGAATTGAGACTCCACCAAGCTCTAAGCTGGGTCCATCGGTGAACTCGTTTTGGTGGTTCAGATAAAAATATTCTCTAAAGAGTTCAACATTGGGCTCCTCTTGAAGATATACTTCGCAGAAGACTTGGAAATTGCAGATATTTGAGATGGAATTGGGTTAAATGTCTTGAGGATGAAGTTGAAAGAAATGCAGAACATCACGGAAGAATTTTGACCCGGGCGGTGTGAAACCCCGGTTCATGTGATCAGTAAAAACAATTATCGCGTTGTCTCATGGATGAGGTCTGACTTCATCTGGGTTTGGAGCACGCGAGTGAATGCCATTTTTGCTGGCAAGAAGCCGATTTTTGACATATTCCTGAAGCATTTGTTATGTAACGATAGAAGGGACCCAGTCGCATGACGTAACTGTCTTAGTCATGATTGGGGTGCATGGCCTAAAAAAGTCGATTTAATATGTGATTAAACCAGTAAAGTATAGCTAGGTTATATCAACATTGAGTTGGTGATTTAAAAAGCGGTGCGGAGTTAAACTGGTAGGCACCTAGCGGGTTATAAATTATTTTTTAAACCGCCGTGAGAGGGCGAATGGTTATGGATCTACAGCAGTTCAGAAAATGAAGTCAATTCCAAACTATAGGTGGCGGATTTTGCTTTTGACATTGTGAACTACAGAAGAAAATACATCCAGGTTATATAGGTTATGAAGCACATCCTGGCGGCTCAATGGGGCCTAATCTTATATGGCGAGTCACGGTTTATGGTTTAAGCAGCCATGAAAATTATAATAGTTCTGATCTATCGGTAAATATTTGGCTAAGTGCTAGACAAACAAGATTCTGCAGATTGATTCTATAATTTTGGATCTACTGCAGTTTGGAAAAGTAAAATAAATTCTAAACCTAAAGGTTGTGACAGTGGAGGAACTTGTTTGCTTGAATATTCTCTGTATAAAAAGGACGATTCCTATGATTGAGACGGGGTGTCAAACAACTTCCGCGTGCCTTTAACACTATTTTCAAATTGAAATGAGTGCGCTATGGAGGGATGGCGAAGAACACCAAAGAACTAAACAAACCCTAGTACAGATCTGAGGCATGGGAAGATGAGCACTTACGGATGCTGATGGACAGCGGTGGCGCGCCGGCGTTCTCTGGTCCAGTCAGGTTAATGCAGCGACCTGAGTTGATGCAGTGGATGAAGGTTAACGGCGGCGGAGCTCGGTCTGCAGAGGGGTCGTGAGAGGAATATGAAGATGAGGAGGCAAGGGGGAAAATTAAAAGGACCCCCTCCCTATTTATAAGAGGATGGATATAAGGCATGCATGGGAATCGAGGAGGCTGAAATCATCATATGGTTATGTGGACGCCTTGATTTTTGGGATGTTCATTAAAAGATAATGATCTGTCGGGATATTCTGGGCTTCATGCAAAATTATTGCAAGATGATGTCATGGCGGGTTAATATGTTTCTGTGAGATGATGTCATGGCGGGTTACAGCAAATTCATAAAATGGACGATGCAAGATTTTGACAAGTCAAGCATTGAAGATTGATGTGAACAAGTTCAAATCAACCTGGGGCCTAATGTCGGGGATATAACTATTAGGTATAAGCTGCCCAGGAGGGGTCGGGTCATACCACTGACAACTTAAAGATGAAGATGGCGGGTCATGAAGGAAGCCCATTGAAGTCCCAAGACCCAGAGGCGACTTGAGGCCCAAGAGGATGAACCACCATATGTGTAACTTGTATTTTAAGGCAAGCTTAGTTAGTCACTGAGCCGGACACATTGTGTATGAGCCGGCCGGGACTCTGTAAACTGTCGGGCATCAATGTATGTATATAAAGGGTTGTGTCAGATTTCGGGTTCCGGCAGACCCTTGAGGTTCGAACACTGGGGTGCGCGTGGAGATCTCTCCCCCACCGATATGCGTCTAATCCTCTCGTGCGAACTAAGATGAAAATAATGAACAACACAAGAGACACGGGGTTTATACTGGTTCGGGCAACCGTTGTGGTGTAATACCCTACTCCAGTGTGTGGTGTGGTGGATTGCCTCTGGGGCTGATGATGAACAGTACAAGGGAAGAACAGCCTCGTGAGGGGTGTTCTTGAGCTGGTGCGGTGTGTTCTACTTAGTCTCTACTGGGTTCTCTCTCTCTCTCCCCCCCCTTCTCCTTTGTGGAGGCTAGCTCTATTTATAGAGGCCCTGGGCCTCTCCCTAAATAATGAGCCGGAAGGGCGCCAACACTTGGCCATTTTGAAGGGGAACATATGGTACAAGTTATCCTGACCAAAGGTGGTCTTCGGCTGCCAAAAGAACTGGTGATGACGCCGTCTTGGGCTCCATGG
Organism: Triticum monococcum; assembly: GCA_034509565.1. NCBI lineage: Eukaryota > Viridiplantae > Streptophyta > Magnoliopsida > Poales > Poaceae > Triticum > Triticum monococcum. The sequence continues at coordinate 582,210,469 of CM067843.1, forward strand.
TGACCTCCATCCGGTCGTCCAGCTGGTCTTGGTCTCGTTGCACCGGAATGGCAACCTTTGCCTGATACCTTGGCCTGTGCTTGCTGCCTTTGCACCAAAGGGGAAACAAGGACAATGCACAGGCCGGCACCCGCCTGGCGCCCGCCTGGTCTCGATCGTCATGGCTTGCGTCATGGGATCCTCACGAGGTACCCCTGCATTGATCTCTCCGCCTCCTCGCGAGCCTACCTGATGAGGCTGCCTCTGAGGAAGCTTCCTGTCGTCCGCCCCACGAGGCTTGGCCCCTCGCGAGGGTCTTGAGCTTGGGCTGATGAAGATGGGCCGCGCTGGGCCCTTGCCTGAGCCACGCCGCAGGACGCAGGCAGGCAAGTCTGGGGACCCCCATTCCCAGAACGCCGATAGTAGCCCCCGGGCCCAAGGCGCGCATGGGCATGGCTTAGGAGAGAAGCGAAGGGGCAAGCATGAAGCGCCGCGGGCCCTAACAGCCTGCGGCCTTGGGCGCTACATGGCGGTTGATTAGACGTGGGCGTCTGCACTTCCCATGATGCCTTGGCAACTGCACAACTGACAAAAGGGGGTGCCCTGGCCAGGCTTACATTTCCCGCTCTCGTCCGTCTTGCCCTAGATCCCCTTTCTCATTCTCCTTCCTCTTGCTCCCGAAATCCTCCAGATCCGTCTCAATCCTTCGCATCTGGCACGCCATGGCGCCTCGCAAGTCCCCGGCTGATGCTTCGTACTCACCGGCCCTGGATTCCCCGAATTTGCCGGAGAAGAACCTCGCCCTCGCGCGCCTGATGACGATGGCGCAGGGCAGCAAGGGGGCGACCGTGCTCAAGGTCGGCTCCGACCAGCCTGAGGGCAAGGGGAGCACCTTCTACCTGTTCTTCGTGAGCGCCATTGTCGCCGGTCTGGTGCCTCCTTTCTCTGAGTTCTTCCATGCCGTTCTCCGCCAATACAACTTGCAGGCTCTGCATCTCCACCCCAATTATGTCCTTCTCTTGACGATTTTCGCCTACTATTGCGAGGCTCATGTTGGTGTGAAGCCCTCGGTGGCCTTGCTGTGCCACCTTTTCTCCCTCCGGGTTTCTGGCGCTCAGGTCTCCGCATACGCGAGCTTCGTTGCATATTCCAGCTCCAACGCCATCTTGAAGCCAGGGAAGAGGATTGAAGGCTACCGGAGCAAGTGGGTCATGATGGATGTCGGGCGCCTCCAGCCTCGTCTGGTATTGCCTATGGGGCAACCTAAGTCCGTTGACGCATGGTCCCGTGCGGAGCTCGTCGACCCTCGCGCGAAGGCGGTGTTGAGGATGAACGCGGACCTGAGGCCAAGCAACTCGGAGGCGGTGAAGCTGACCGGGGCCATGCTCCTGAGGGAGTTCTCGGAGCACCGGGTGGCTCCGCTCCAGGAGCACCCGCTCCCACTGTGGAGGCTTGGAGGAGCAGACGCCGCCCTACGCCTGAGCTCCGAGGCCCTGACTGACGAGGATCTGGCTGCGGCCCTCCATTCCTTGGTTGGGGGAGACATGGCGAGCCCGGTGGGCGCCCCCGTCCCCCTGTTCCTTCGTGACGACTGGGAGCAGGTGGTGAACGCCATGCCCACCTTCAACGGTGAGGGGCTGGTGCCCGCGGCAGCTCCCAAAGATCTGGCGGTCTTGGCGACGGTGAACTTGTCCTCCGGCAGCTCTAGCGGGGGAGAGGAGGAAGAAGAGGCGGAGGAGGAAGCGTCCGACTCGGAGGAGACTGGCGAGGATTGGGGGGAGTCCTTCCCTCGGCGCAGGTCCCAGGCCCTCCGCTCCATGCCGGACGATGACGAGGCCGGCGCCAGGCGAGGAAAGGAGGGCTCTTCCTCGGTCACGAGGAAGGGCAGGTCAATCCTGGTTCCCCCAGGGTCTTCTCTGGTCCCTGGGGGTCCAAGGCCAGCTCCATCCCTCCTGACGCGCCTTCTGCTTCCGAGCCTCCCAAGGCCGACCCCCGCTGCAGGCTCGTGGGCTTCAAGTTTGGCCGGAGGTTGCTTGAGTCCACAGACGATGTCCTGTAAGTGCTCGATTCATGCTCTACTTGGTTTCTGCCGCTGAGGCTTGACGTTTGCGCTCTTTTACCAGGCCGGCACCTGCGGCAAAGAGGTTGAAGGAGGCTTCTGCGGCGCTGCTTCAGGCGAATCCGTCTGCCGGGGCGACACCATCGGCTGTTGGGGGAGAGGACGGCGAGGCCCGCGCCTCTCCGACCCAACCACCCTCGCGAGGCCAACTGGGGCACCATGGCGAGGAGGCAGCCCCCGTGGCCCCGCTGGACCTGGAGTCGACTATGCCCGACGCTGCGGCCGTGGTGGCCAAGGCTCAGGAGGTCCCTTCCTGCCAAGCCGTGGTCACGCTGCCATCTTCTCTGCCTCCTCCACAGGTTCTTGTCCCTTCTGCTCCCTCCGCCACTGTCCTGGACCAGGTTGCCAATGAGCTGAGCCAATTGCGGGAGGATCTCCTGAGCGCGGACCCTCGTCTGGTGGCCGGGCGCCTGGAGTTGGCCTCTGGCTAGGCTAGTTCTGCTGCCTCCGTCCGAGCGGTGTTGAGCCAGGCCATGTCGTCCTCCGACGAGGAGAGGCGGGCCGCCAACCAAGCCAAGGCCGCTCGCGATGCAGCCCTGGGCGATGTTGCAACTGCCTAGGGCTGCTGCAAGGCGCTTGAGGCCGAGCTGCAAGGCCTGCGCGACGAGCTCGCCAAGGAGGTGCGCAGCCGCCAGGAGAAGGAGAAAGAGATGAAGGCTAGGGAGGCCGCCGCCAAGGACCGGGACGCCAAGCTTGATGACCACCACCGCCGACTAGAGACGCTGGAGCGGTCGCTGAAGGCGGAGAGGACCGAGCTGGACGCCAAGGCGAAGGTCCTCACGGAGGACCGGGTGGCCTTCGTGGAGCTAGAGAAGAAGGCTCGAGGTATACTGAGGACGCTGTATGAGAGCGGCCTCGAGGAGCTGTTGGCTGGTGCAGAGGACGGCCCCGCCAAGCTGCTCCCCTTCCTGGTTGATGCGCTTGAGGACGTCGCAGATAGCCTTGGCCCCACGGTCGAGGCCGAGGCACGTGCCCTGTCTTCTGCGGCGCTGATGCATGTCCTCAGCCATGTCTACCTGCGCGACCCCAACGTCGACTTTGATAGCCTGCTGGAGCCCATGAGCGGCGACCGTGCCGCTGCCACCACTGAGGCCATGAGGGGCCGAGCCGAGGTTTTGCTGGGGAAGTTCCGCTCCCCCAGCGTCCTGCCTGGGCGCGATGCTGGCGGCCTTGCGACCTCGAGAGGCGAAGCCGTCCAGCGTGACTCCACCACCGGTGACGATGTTACTGGGGAGTGATCCCTTCACGACTTCCATCCTGTTTTATTCCTGCACATGCACCATGCCTCGCGGAGGCGTTAAAACTTGTGTTTGGCTTTGTGGAACAATCTTATGGCCTGTAATATTTGCTTTGAATTTCCCGGAATTTGCGTTTTCCTCTCCTACTTGCTTACGCTCTATGTCGGCAGGCCCGGCCCCGCGCGTACCTCACCCAGCGTTAGCCCCGACCGGAAACCAAGGACGGGACTAAGGAGTGAGGGACTACGTGGCAAGTTAGGCTCCTAAGTCGCGATGCTCAGGAGTCCCCCTTGACGCGCGAGCAATAAGTAGGGAAGGGGGGAGCGAGGAGTGGATTGATCATTCTACGTCGGCAGGGCCCGGCCCCGCACGTACCTCACCCAGCGTTAGCCCCGACTGGAAACCAAAGATGGGACTAAGGAGTGAGAGGCTACGTGGCAAGTTAGGCTCCTGAGTAGCGATGCTCAGGACTCCCCCTAGACGCTCAAACGGGTTTCGTACCTTGGCTCCGCTCGGGGAGTGGCGCGCGGCGACCAGGTCCAAGGGACCTGACTGGGTGGTGTGCGCTCGGGCGAGGCCCGGGCGTAGCCCCCGGGTCCAGCCCCCTCGCGCGGCACTCTCGAGGGGAGGCGTTGCGATGGTGCCGGACACTGATCTCTGGGCTCCCTGAGGTTGGTACGACCATGGGCCACCCTCAGTTGTTTATCACCAGCGCGGAGCATAGCGCTTTCGTATGTGTACGGGCATAGCCGCTCCTCGGCAGTGTCGTCAGCCAGCGCGGAGCATGGTGCTTCCACTGGTGCGTGGGAGGGGGCTCCCCTTCGGGAGGAGCCCCCGGGGCATGTACAGCCCCGCCTTGACACGTGGCCGACACGGTAGGGCTAGGAGAGGTGTATCTGGGCACCCGTGAGCCAGCGCGGGACTCACGAGGCCCTACCTCGAGGCGGGTTGCGCCTGGCTCTGGGCCTTTATCAATTGGTGTGTTCCTGCAGGGTTGTTAGAATGAAAATGCTCTACGTCCTCAGGTCCCGGCCCCCGAGCAAACTCAACCACCGCTGGTATGACAGGTCGCAATGCCGTGGGTCAAGGCCAGGGGGTGAGGGCTGGAGAGCCAGTAAGAGCCCATGAGTCGCGATGCTCAGGCGCCCCCTTTTAACGTGCAAGCGCTTTGCATGACGACAAGCAGTAGGTGATAATTATGGGAATCAGATTAAGCGTGAAAGAACAACTTCATCCTAGGGTAAATGCTGGAAAAGCAACTGCCGCTTGGTCGGGCCCGAGCGGTGTGGGGATGATGCAGCCCGAGGGGCGCCCCCAACAAGGTAAGTAAGGAGCATAAACAAAATGGATACATGCCGCGGGGACGGACCCACGCGGCCTGGGAATGGTGCAGCCATGTGGGCGCTCCCAGCGGAATGTAGAACTCTGAAAGATGTCACCTGGTGCTGTTGAAGATGAAGTGATGCTGAGGAAGTGAGCGATGCGCGGTGAAGATGTCGGCCCTCATGATCCCCCAGGCCCAGGGGCCTCGGGAGGCTCCGGCGGCACATGCAGGTCTTCGGGGACCATCACCACCTTCGCTGGGACCGCGCGATGCCTGACCTCCTGAGCCTCCAGAATGCTCCTCAATAGGCGCTGATGTGCGGCAACCGCGCTCGGCATGCCGAAGGGCATGCGAACGTAGCTGTGAGGTGGTCCCACATAGCGCCCTACGGCCAAAGGCCATAGGCGCTCCTGGGACGCAGCTCGGTTGAGCCCTGGTACGTCGATGCAGACGCGCAGTCCTCCATCCTCGCCCGGATGTGGGACCACGGCAGGTAAGTGGCGGCTGCCGCGCATGACTCTGGACTCTTTTAGCTCATGGGTGTTCCTTGCGATGAACTCCTGGGGGTTTGGTCTCCTTTGACTTGTACCTTCCTGAGGGAAGCGTGCTTGAAAGCACTCCTCCAAGTGGTGCCCGAGCGCCTCCCCCGTGACCTTGGCAAGGTCGGCGGCTCTCCAAGAGAGAGCCCCCGAGCCCTGCCCGAGGAGGGCGCCGGGCGCGCCTTCCTATGCGTGAGAGGGTGGCGCTCCCCGATCGGGCGCGAATCCTGACGCAATACCTCCGGAGGTGCCTACTTCCTTGTGGCTCGGGCCAGGTGAGGTCTTCTTCTTCTTGAGGGTCGCCTCGGGAGGCCTCCCTCTCCTGCGATCTGGGTCTTCGATTGCTGCGGCTTGGAACGCACGCTCAGTCGAGCACACTACGTCCCTTTCTTCACAGGGTACGGTGATGACTCCACCACTTCCTGGCATCTTGAGGACATTGTAACCATGGTGAGTCACTGCCATAAACTTGGCTTGGGCTGGGTACCCGAGGATGGCGTTGTACGGCAGGCGGATGTGAGCGACGTCGAAGTCGATGAGCTCGGTGTGGTAGTTGTTGCGTTGCCCGAAGGTGACCGGAAGGCGAACCTGCCCAATTGGAACAGTGGAACCATCGGTGACTCCTGAGAAAGGCTTGGTCGGTTGAAGCTGGTCGTACGACACTTGGAGATTGTCGAACGCCTCGATGGACAGGACGTTGAGTCCTGCCCCGCCATCGATGAGGGTCCTGGTGACCTGCACGTTGCTGATGACTGGGGAGCAAAGCATCGGGAGGACTCCGGCCGTTGCCGCACACTTGAGATGGTCTGCGGATCTGAATGTGATCGCGCACGAAGACCACCTGAGAGGGCGCGTGGCCTCAAGCTTGGGAAGGACTGCATTCACCTCGCGAGCAAACTGCTTGAAGATGCGCTATGAGGCTGGGGCCTGGGCGCCGCCCAAGATGCAAGCAATTGCACACGGTTCTTGGAAGCCCCCAGCCCCATCGTCTTGGTGTTGGTCTTCATTCCTCCTTGGTGGAGGCGGCAGAGGAGGGAGGCCTGCATTGCCGTTCGGGTGGCCCTCACGAGGCTGGTCCCTCTAGCCTCCCTCGCGAGGCTGATCCTGCGAGTGGTCGTCGCGAGGGCGGTCACGCCATCCCTGGTGAAGGCCACGGTCTTCCCATTGTCCGCCACCTCTTCCTCCTCCTCGGCCATAGCCTTGTCGTTGCGCTCCGGGCGTCGGCCGATTCGCCCATCTCGCACGGCTCTGAGTTCTTGACATTCGTTGGTGTTGTGGGTCTGGAGGTCATGGTACATGCAGTACCATCCGCCCTTGGATGACTTAGGATGATCCCTGCCTTGCTTGGTGTCTGGTTACGCTGCTAGCACGGCAGCCCCCTTGTGCTTCACGTCCTTGGCCTTGAACTTCTTTTCTTCCGGGTCGGCAGCCGGGAGCTCGAGGAGGGAGAGACGCCCTTCCTCAGCCCTGGTGCACTTAGTTGCCAAGTTGAACAGCTCCAGGGATGTGCACAGGTCTTCATGGATTGCTAGATCTTCCTTCATCTTGACGTCGCGCACGCCGTCGGAGAAGGCTGAGATGATAGCTTCTTCAGTTACCTTGGGGATCTTCAGGCGAGCGTAGTTGAAGCGCTGGATGTACTTCTGCAGGGTTTCTCCTAGCTGTTGCTAGATGCGGCGCAAGTCGCTCACGGCCGGGGGCCGGTCGCGAGTGCCCTGAAAGTTGGCGATGAAGCGGGTGCGCATCTCGCTCCAGGAGGAGATCGTGCCGGGAGCCAGGTTCAGGAGCCAAGTGCGGGCGTCGTCCTTGAGCGCCATGGGGAACCAATTCGCCATGACCTTTTTGTCTCCATTGGCAGCTACGATGCCCAGCTCGTAGAGCTGCAGGAACTCCGCGGGGTCCGCTGTGCCATCATAGCGGGGAGGGAGGTCAGGCTTGAACTTGCCTGGCCATGTGACGCCGCGTAGCTCGGGGGTGAAGGCGAGGCAGCCCACCGTGGTCACCGGCGCCCTTTGCTGGTGCTGGACTTGTTCTCGCGGGTCACCACGCGCCGCCAATGAGAGCAGCGCGGGGTCTTGTCGTGGAGGCGCCGGGGCGCGATCTTGGCGTGCCGGCGCTAGGAGCGCGCGAGCACCTTCCCGGGGACGTGGGATCTCTTGGCAGCTCCCTTCTCGCTGCGCAGGCGCCGGACGTGGAGGGTCCTGCCCTGGGGCTGCGCGCCTTGGAGCCAAGGCACCTTCTTGGGGAGGAGGCACTGGAGGCGCCGCCTGATCCTCGCCCCCTGCACGGGACGGAGGACGAGGCAGCGAGAGGGACCGCAAGGGGGAGCCCCCGGCGGCACTGACGAGCTCGGTGATGCGGGCAAGCCAGTCCTCGTAGAGGTCGTTGACGGGGCGATAGTGCAGGAGCTCCCGCGCCAAGAGAAGTGAGGCGTGCGCATCCATGGGTGTGCGACAGGCGTGGGATGACGAGCCAGCTGGAGTCAGCGACGGGGTGGCGGTGCAGCCGTCCCGCCGCACCGAAGGATGCTGGGACGAGGCCTGCTGCTCGTTCCCTGCCGGGCCAGTGGCGGCGTTGGCGGCGGGCAACGGGGAATGACGTGGGGGCTGCCGACGGGGGCCGTCTGGGTGACGCGAGTGGCGCGAGCAGCCCCGCGCTTGGCACGAGCCCGACGAGCGTCAGCCATGGACACGACGGAAGGTCACACGTGAGCAGCGGAAGAAAGGTGAAAGGATCGAGAAGAGGTGTCTAGAGGGGGGTGATTAGACACTAAGTGCCAAAAGTTGCAGTTTTTAATATTCTTAAGTTTAAGTGGAGTTTAAGCACAAGTTTACCAAACACAATACATATCAAGCAAGCATGCAATGAGTATATGAGCAGCGGAAAGTAAAGCATGCAACTTGCAAGAATGTAAAGGGAAGGGTTTGGAGTATTCAAACGCAATTGGAGGCCTAGATGTTTTTGTCGTGGTTCCGATAGGTGGTGCTATCGTACATCCACATTGATGGAGACTTCAACCCATGGAGGGTAAAAGTTGCGCGAGTCCACGGAGGGCTCCACCCACGAAGGGTCCACGAAGAAGCAACCTTTTCTATTCCATCACGGTCGTCGCCCACGAAGGACTTGCCTCACCAGCGGTAGATCTTCACGAAGTAGGCGATCTCCTTGCCCTTACAAACTCCTTGGTTCAACTCCACAATCTTGTTGGAGGCTCCCAAGTGACACCTAGCCAATCTAGGAGACACCACTCTCCAAGAAGTAACAAATGGTGTGTTGATGATGAACTCCTTGCTCTTGTGCATCAAATGATAGTCTCCCCAACAGTCAACTCTCTCTCACAGGATTTGGATTTGGTGGAAAGAAGATTTGAGTGGAAAGCAACTTGGGGAAGGCTAGAGATCAAGATTCATATGGTTGGAATGGAATATCTTGACCTCAACACAAGTGTAGGTGGTTCTATCTCAGAAAATGTGTATTGGAAGTGTAGGTATGTTCTGATGGCTCTCTCCACGAATGAAGAGTGGGTGGAGGGGTATATATAGCCTCCACACAGAATCTAACCGTTACACACAATTTGCCAAACTCGGTGGGACCGAATGGTTAAACTCGGTCGGACCGATTCAGCAAACCTAGTGACCGTTAGGATTTTCGGTGGGACTAAGATGCAACTCGGTAGGACTGATATGGTTAGGGTTAGGGCATAACGTAATCTCGGTGTGACCGATTACACAAACTCGGTGAGACCGATTTTGGTAATAAGCTAACCAGAGAGTTGGTCAGGCAAACTCGGTGAGACCGATTACACAAACTCGGTGGGACCGATTTTGGTAATAGCTAACCAGAGAGTTTGCATTGTAATCTCGGTAGTACCGATTGCTTAAACTTGGTGAGACCGATCTTGGTAATGGACATACACAGAGAGATTACAATCCCATCTCGGTGAGACCGAGATCCCTATCGGTGAAACTGATTTGCTAGGGTTTGTGGCAGTGGCTATGACATCTGAAACTCGGTGATGCCGGATAGATAGAATCGGTGGGGCCAAGTTTGACTTTTGGTTTAGGTCATATGTGGATGTGGGAAGGTAGTTGAGGGTTTTGGAGCATATCACTAAGCACTTTGAGCAAGCAAGCCATTAAGCAACACCTCATCCCCTCTTGATAGTATTGGCTTTTCCTATAGACTCAATGTGATCTTGGATCACTAAAATAGAAAATGTAGAGTCTTGATCTTGAAGCTTGAGCCAATCCTTTGTCCTTAGCATCTTGAAGGGGTTCCACATCCTCTAGTCCATGCCAATCCATTGTTGAACTTATCTGAAACATACTAGGTAAAAGTGTTAGTCCAACAAGAGATATGTTGACATTAATTACCAAAACCACCTAGGGAGCACTTATCCTTTCAATCTCCCCCTTTTTGGTAATTGATGACAACATACATCAAAGCTTTAGATAAAGGTATAGAGAATAACAAGTAAAGCTTTGGAAAGACATGTAACATGCATAGGCTCCCCCTACATGTATGCAATCATGTGAATATTGAATATAGGAGCATGTGAATGCGTAAACATGACAGAGTAAGCAATGTGTTACATGTATCTTGGCTATATGCATCAGAGCAAATGATGTGAATGTGAGAAATGTACCTTCATGCTCATGAGTCCTTCTTGCAAACAGTATGTACATCAGCAAGAACTTCTCATTCACATGACTGTGATGCATATACTTACCTTGTGGTCTTGAGTTGGCTTAGGATGGGATGAACCTGCGCAAACAAGGTTAAATAACACAGATACACCTACTGACCAGAGCAAACAAGAGAAACCACAAGAGAACCAAGACTGGGATGACATGTAGAGTGAGTACTAAGTACCACATTGGATATAGACATGTCCCCAAAGGTAAAGATATGCAATAAAATCAGAGATTTCCTTCCCTTAGATGTCTTACTCCCCCTGAATCTGCATGGGATATTGGGAGAAGATAGGGAACAGAAAATTATAGCAACAAAAAAGGAAACAACAGAGCTTGAGCTAAAGCAAGCAACCAAACATGTCTTTCCCCTCTTAAAGACATGTGACATCTCTCCTCTTGAACACCAAGCATCTGGGGTCTTTGATGATACTACTTTCTCCCCCTGAGTATTCTCTCTTTCTTCCCCTATAGGAAGGATTAAGCTTTGATGCGATCTCCCCCTCCCCCTTTGACATCAATTTCAAGAAGGGCTGTTCTGGACATGTGATACAAATGGGTTGGTCCTCGAGTCACAGAGCAAAGCAGCATGTCTAATATGATGCTGGTAGAGGACAAGAATCATTGAGTGGAGCTGGAGCAAACAGAAATCAGGAATAAATGGCAAGTTGGTTTTCCTGTGGTGGAATCGGTAACTTCGAGTCGTGTGCTTCGGTTGCACCGAAAGATTTTGGTTGGGCCGAAGAGAATAAACCGGTGTGACCGAGTTCATCAGAGTGAAACCACTTGTCACCTCAGCTCACTAGACAAGTAAGATCTCACAAGGATATGCAAGGAATTTACTGAAAGATTTGCAATGAATTTGATGCAGAAAAAACAGAACAAAAAGGAAAGGAAAGAAACTAAAAGTTCTAGATGAAGTTTTTTTGAAAGGGGAAACAAATATGCAAATGCAAAAGCACGGAGAAACACTAGAGAACTTCATCTAGAAATGGTCAGTGACAAAGTCACCTATGTTAGAGTATGTTGACTTAGGAGTCAAGTGAGAGCACTTGATCATAGGTCATACTCATCGTTTAAGCTCAAAATGGGGTTACCATTTTTTGTTTAAGCATCTTGATGTATTCACATATTGTCGAGTTTCTTTGACTGATGACTTGGAGTAAAGCTTCTCTAAGATGGAATAACATACCTTGGGTGGTGGTGTTGTAGTTGAACTTGTGTGGGTTGCTCAAGGTTGATGTAGTTCATCAAGGGTTGGGAGCACCGCTTGGAGTTTGAGTTCATCTACCTACATGGGTTAGCTTTGCAAGGAAGAGCACTTGTGTATCCAAAATGACAATCATGAGACTCAACATAGAATTTGCCAAAGGATATGTTTGAAAGGTTTCGTGCTTCCTTGTCTTCAACCACCATTGTGTAGAGACTTGGTGATGTAGAGATTGCTCAAGATGTGCGTGAGTTGCAATCTCATAGATTTAGATTCAACCAAGTACCTACACGGGTTAGATAACATGCAAGGTACAAATATATCCAAGACATATGAATAGCATCATAAGAGAAATATCAAGGATTAGTCATAGGCTCATGCCCTGCATGTATCAAATGGAGTTCCTACTCCAAGTTTGAAGCATCAATGATGTTCAATTCACCTCTCAACCTGCAAAACACTTTCTCATCAAGTGGTTTAGTGAATATATCCGCTAATTGCTTATCGGTGCGAACATGCTTAAGGTTAATGTCCCCCTTTGGCAACATGATCTCGAATGAAATGATGACAAACTTCAATATGCTTAGTTCGAGAATGTTGCACGGGATTGTGAGCATGCTTAATAGCACTTTCATTGTCACATAGCAATGGAACATGTTTCACATATATCCCATAATCTTTAAGAGTTTGGGTCATCCAAAGTAATTGAGCACAACATGAACCAGCGGCAATGTATTCCGCTTCGGCGGTGGATAAGGATACCGAGTTTTGTTTCTTGGAAGACCAAGACACAAGAGATCTACCAAGGAATTGACAAGTACCCGAAGTGGATTTTCTATCAACCTTGTCTCCGGCATAGTCCGAATCAGAGTAGCCAAAAGATCAAAAGAGGACCTCTTAGGATACCAAATGCCAAAATTTTGTGTATGGATTAGGTATCTCACTATCCTTTTCACAGCCTTAAGATGACACTCTTAGGAGCAGCTTGATATCGTGCACACATGCACACACTTAGCATAATATCGGGACAAGAGGCACATAGATATACCAATGAACCAATCATAGAGCGATAAACCTTTTGATCAACCGGTTTACCATCTTTGGTCAAATCAAGATGTCCACTAGTAGGCATGGGTGTAGTCATACCTTTGCATTCTTACATATTGAACTTCTTGAATAAGTCCTTCGTGTACTTTGTTTGAGAGACAAAGGTACCTTCCTTAGTTTGCTTGATTTGCAAACCGAGAAAGAATTCGAGTTCACTCCTCATAGACATCTCAAACTTCTTCGGCATTAGCTTTCCAAACTTCTCACTAAAATGAGGGTTAGTTGAACCAAATATGATATCATCAACATAAATTTGGCACACGAATAGTTCTCCATTAACCCTTTTAGTAAAAAGAGTAGAATCAATTTTACCAATTTCGAAGCCTTTTTCAATAAGGAACTTGGTCAAGCATTTATACCATGCTCTAGGAGCTTGTTTAAGACCATAAAGGGCTTTGTGAAGTTTGTAAACATGATTAGGTTTCCTAGGATTGACGAAGCCGGGAGGTTGCTTAACATAAACTTCCTCCTCGATTTTGCCATTTAGAAAAGCACTTTTAATGTCCATTTGGTACAAGGTGATATTATGGTGATTAGCATAAGCAAGTAAGATGCGAATGGACTCAAGTCTAGCAACAGGAGCATATGTCTCACCATAGTCCATACCTTCAACTTGTGTGTAGCCTTGGGCGACAAGACATACTTTGTTGCGAACCACTTGTCCATCTTCATCTTGCTTGTTGCGAAACATCCATTTGGTACCAATGATGTTGTGGTTGTTGTCGGGCTTCTCGACCAATGTCCACACTTGATTTCTCTCAAAGTTGTGTAGCTCTTCATGCATAGTGTTTATCCAATCCGGATCCTCCAATGCTTCTTCAACCTTCATAGGTTCAATGCTAGAGATGAATGAGTAATGTTCACAAAAGTTAGCTAAACGAGTTTTAGAGCGAGTGATTCTCCTGGTTTGGATATCATTGTAGATTTGCTCAACGGGATGATCCTTAGCAATTCTTGCTCGAACTCGTGAAAGCTTTTGCTTGGGTCTGGGTGGAACATCCTCTTCATCTTGTGCTTCTTCTTGGCCTTCTTCATTGTTGACGTTGTCGTTCTCTTGTCATGGTGGAGAAGGAGGTTGTTGATGTTCATCTTGGTGCGCTTCCTCGTTTTCTTCATCTTGGAGTGTCCCACTTGTGGATGCTTCCGTATCAACTCTTGGTTCATCTTGTCGTGAGGTAGAAGCTTCCACTTGGATTGACGAGGTACTCTCCTTCACTTCCGTTGGACGAATCTTGCCAATGGACAAGTCTTGAATTGCTTCCGAAGGGTCTTTGTCTCCTACATCAATTGGCAATTGCTCTACTTGCGAGCCGTTAGATTCATCAAACTTCACATCTACCGTCTCTTCAACCTTTCGGGTGAAATTGTTGTAGAAACGGTAAGTGTGAGAGTTTGAGCCATAACCAAGTAGAAAACCTTCATGAGATTTAGGAGAAAATTTAGAATGACGATGCTTATCAAGAATGTAGCACTTTGAGCCGAATACTCGAAAGTATCCAACTTGGGGTTTGTTATCGGTGAGGAGCTCGTATGCCGTCTGGCTGAGTAGCTTGTGAAGATACAAGCGATTTGTTGCATGACAAGCTGTCTCAACCGCTTCCGCCCAAAAGTGCTTTGGCGTTTTGTACTCATCAAGCATCGTTCTTGCCATCTCGATAAGAGTCCGGTTTTTCCTTTCAACAACTCCATTTTGTTGATTGTGTACGTAGCCGAGAACTCGTGTGAAATCCTTTCTTCGTCAAGAAAGGTGTCCACATTTGCGTTCTTGAACTCCGTTCCGTTGTCGCTCCGAAGCTTCTTGATCTTCACGTCAAACTAATTTTGGGCCTTCCTAGCGAAGTTTTTGAAGATCTTTTGGACCTGCGATTTGTCATCAAGAAAGAACACCCACGTAAATCTTGAAAAATCATCAACTATGACTAGACCAAATGAGTTACCATCGAGACTCTTGTAGGCATTGGGACCAAAGAGATCCATGTGATGTAGCTCGAGTGGTCTTCTTGTGGTCATGATGTTCTTCGCGCGGTGACTTCCTCCAACTTGTTTCCCTGCTTGACAAGCACTACAAAGTCTATCCTTGTCAAATATGACTTCTTTTATTCCAAGGATATGATCACCTTTAATAAGCTTATCAAGATTTCGCATACCAACATGACCTAGTCTTCTATGCCACAACCAGCCTTTAGAAGATTTGGCAATTAAGCAAGTTTTAGGTTGAGCCTTTTTAGTGAAATCAACAATGTAAAGATCTCCTCTATGTATACCGGTAAAGACCATTTTATGATTATCTCTATGAAACACTTGGCAGTCTACTTTAGTAAATAGGACATTGAAACCGAAATCAGCAAGTCTAGATACTGAAAGTAAGTTGTAGCCAAGAGATTCAACGAGCATGATATTTTGTATGGAGCTATCATGTGAGAGGGCCACCTTACCAAGGACAACCACCTTACCCTTTGAATTATCACCAAAAGTGACATACTTTCGAGGGCCATCATTTTCAGCAAGCTCACGGAACATGTCTTTATCTTCGGTCATATGATCAGTACATCCACTATCAAGGACCCATTCCTTTCCTCCAGCCTTGTAGCCACGAAGATTTGCCATAAGACCAAAGTGTCTCATCGCATCATCGAGATCATAGTCACTATCATCATCATCATCATCATCATCATCATCATCCTCATCCCAGTATTCATGTTCAACATCATCTTGTGATTGATCAATTCCTAGAGAGGGCAATACATTAGATAAATGGTCATTTCTATAGTTATCTGTATGAATTCTAATAGCTCTGGAAATGATATTGCTAATGATTCCAACATCTCCTTTGGCACTCGTAAGATTAGTAAGCTCAAATAAGCAGTCACCAAATTTGGGATCATTGAAACTCATCTTAATCAAAGCAATAGACTTATGGAGGATTTCATCTGGATCTTTCAAGGAGTAATTAGGAAAGAGTTCCTCAAGAAATTTCCATATGGTGTAGGCACACTTGAGAGTAGGCAAACATCTAATCAAGTTTCTAGGCAAGCCTCTAATGATGAGCTCAACAGTTCTAAGATTGCGAATCATGTCAATATCTTCATCTAGGGTAGGGTGCAAAGGATCAACATGAGGTGCACATGGGCTAGTAATGTACTTGTTTAGATGATATTCATTGGAAATCTCAAGCATTTCATTTTTCCACTCATGAAAAATACTCTCCATCAAGAATAGGCACTCTATGTCTAAGACTCCCCGAAGTAGACACATCCATCTTCCTCTAATGGTGTTTAAACCAAGGCAATGGAGACCAAAGCTCTGATAACAATTGAAAGGACCGAGAAGAGGTGTCTAGAGGGGGGGTGATTAGACACTAAGTGCCAAAAGTTGCAGTTTTTAATATTCTTAAGTTTAAGTGGAGTTTAAGCACAAGTTTAACAAACACAATACAAATCAAGCAAGCATGCAATGAGTATATGAGCAGCGGAAAGTAAAGCATGCAACTTGCAAGAATGTAAAGGGAAGGGTTTGGAGTATTCAAACGCAATTGGAGACATGAATGTTTTTGTCGTGGTTCCGATAGGTGGTGCTATCGTACGTCCATGTTGATGGAGACTTCAACCCATGGAGGGTAACGGTTGCGCGGGTCCATGGAGGGCTCTACCCATGAAGGGTCCACGAAGAAGCAACCTTGTCTATTCCATCATGGTCCTTGCCCACGAAGGACTTGCCTCACTAGCGGTAGATCTTCACGAAGTAGGCAATCTCCTTGCCCTTACAAACTCCTTGGTTCAACTCCACAATATTGTTGGAGGCTCCCAAGTGACACCTAGCCAATCTAGGAGACACCACTCTCCAAGAAGTAACAAATGGTGTGTTGATGATGAACTCCTTGCTCTTGTGCTTCAAATGATAGTCTCCCCAACACTCAACTCTCTCTCACAGGATTTGGATTTGGTGGAAAGAAGATTTGAGTGGAAAGCAACTTGGGGAAGGCTAGAGATCAAGATTCATATGGTTGGAATGGAATATCTTGACGTCAACACAAGTGTAGGTGGTTCTCTCTCAGAAAATGTGTATTGGAAGTGTAGGTATGTTCTGATGGCTCTCTACACGAATGAAGAGTGGATGGAAGGGTATATATAGCCTCCACACGGAATCTAACATTACACACAATTTGCCAAACTTGGTGGGACCGAATGGTTAAACTCGGTCAGACCGATTCAGCAAACCTAGTGACCGTTAGGATTTTCGGTGGGACTGAGATGCAACTCGGTAGGACCGATATGGTTAGGGTTAGGGCATAACGTAATCTCGGTGTGACCGATTACACAAACTCGGTGGGACCGATTTTGGTAATAAGCTAACCAGAGAGTTGGTCAGGCAAACTCGGTGAGACCGATTACACAAACTCGGTGGGCCTGATTTTGGTAATAAGCTAACTAGAGAGTTTGCATTGTAATCTCGGTAGTACCAATTGCTCAAACTCGGTGAGACTGATCTTGGTAATGGACATACACAAAGAGATTACAATCCCATTTCGGTGAGACCGAGATCCCTATCAGTGAAACCGATTTGCTAGGGTTTGTGGCAGTGGCTATGACATCTGAAACTCGGAGGTGCCGGATAGATAGAATCGGTGGGGCCGAGTTTGACTTTTGGTTTAGGTCATATGTGGATGTGGGCAGGTAGTTGAGGGTTTTGGAGCATGTCACTAAGCACTTTGAGCAAGCAAGCCATTAAGCAACACCTCATCCCCTCTTGATAGTATTGGCTTTTCCTATAGACTCAATGTGATCTTGGATCACTAAAATAGAAAATGTAGAGTCTTGATCTTGAAGCTTGAGCCAATCCTTTGTCCTTAGCATCTTGAAGGGGTTCCACATCCTCTAGTCCATGCGCTCCATTGTTGAACTTATCTGAAACATTCTAGGTAAAAGTGTTAGTCCAACAAGAGATATGTTGACATTAATTACCAAAACCACCCAGGGAGCACTTGTGCTTTCAAAAGGTTCTGGCGCACCCCTACCTGGCGTGCCAAATGTCGGATTTCGGGTTCTGGCAGACCCTTGAGGTTCGAACACTGGGGTGCGCGTGGAGATCTCTCCCCCACCGATCTGCGTCAGATCCTCGCGTGCGAACTAAGATGAAAATAATGAACAACACAAGAGACACAGGGTTTATATTGGTTTGGGCCACCGTTGTGGTGTAATACCCTACTTCAGTGTGTGGTGTGGTGGATTACCTCTGGGGCTGATGATGAACAGTACAAGGGAAGAACAGCCTCGCGAGGGGTGTTCTTGAGCTGGTGTGGTGTGTTCTACTTAGTCTCTACTGGGTTCTCTCTCTCTCTCTCTTCCCCCCCTTCTCCTTTGTGGAGGCTAGCTCTATTTATAGAGGCCCTGGGCCTCTCCCCAAATAATGAGTGGGAAGGGCGCCAACACTTGGCCATTTTGAAGGGGAACATATGGTACAAGTTATCCTGACGAAAGGTGGTCTTCGGCTGCCAAAAGCACTGGTGATGACGCCGTCTTGGGCTCCACGGTGACCTCCGTCTGGCTGGTCTTGGTCTCGTTGCACCGGAATGGCAACCTTTGCCTGATACTTGGCATGTGCTTGCTCCCTTTGCACCAAAGGGGAAACAAGGAGACTGCACAGGACGGCGCCCGCCTGGTCTCGATCGTCATGGCTTGCGTCATGGGATCCTCGCGAGGTACCCCTGCATTGATCTCTCCGCCTCCTCGCGAGCCTGCCTGATGAGCCTGCCTCTGAGGAAGCTTCCTGTCGTCCGCCCCGCGAGGCTTGGCCCCTCGCGAGGGTCTTGAGCTTGGGCTGATGAAGATGGGCCGCGCTGGGCCCCTGCCTGAGCCACGCTGCAGGCCGCAGGTAGGCAAGTCTGGGGACCCCCGTTCCCAGAACGCCGACAGGTTGACCCGACGGCGGGTTAACTCAAGAGATGACAAGTCGAGAACTAGTTCAGGCTGATTCACTCCCTGGTAATCAAAACCCAAGCAACACAACCCCCAAACTAGAGTAAGCCTTTACCTCACTACAAGGGGCCGAACCAGTATAATCTCTCTGTGTCGTTTGTCTGGATTAACCCCTTTAAGCTAACCTAGACGCGATGGCTCCACATCTAAGTCATTTCACTAGGACATCTGTCATGTTAAGTCCATGACACCATCGGTATGTTACTTGCCCGAGATTCGATCGTCGGTATCTTTCATACCTAGTTCAATCTCGTTACCGGCAAGTCTCTTTAATCGTTTCGTAATACATCACCTTGTGACTAACTCCTTTAGTCATTTGCTTGCAAGCTTATGATGTGTATTACCGAGAGGGCCCAGAGATACCTCTCCGATACTCGGAGTGACGAATCCTATTCTTGATCTATGTCAACTCAACAAACACCTTCAGAGATACCTGTAGAGCATCTTTACGATCACCCAGTTATGTTGTGACGTTTGATAGCACACAAGGTATTCCTCCAGTATCCAGGAGTTGCATAATCTCATAGTCGAAGGAATATGTATTTGACATTAAGAAAGCAATAGCAATAAAACTGAGCGGTCATTATGCCAAGCTAACGGATGGGTCTTGTCCATCACATCATTCTCCTAATGATTTGATCCTGTTATCAAATGACAACACATGTCTATGATTAGGAAACCTTAACCATCTTTGATCAACGACCTAGTCTAGTAGAGGCTTACTAGGGACACGGTATTTGTGTATGTATTCACACATGTATTTAAGTTTCTAATCAATACAATTCTAGCATGAATAATAAACCTTTATCATGAATAAGGAAATATAAAATAACAACTTTATTATTTCCTCTAGGGCATATTTCCTTCAGATTAGATTACTTGGCAAATAAAAACTTAACCTTTTACCCAATTTTAGTTCTTGACAGATTTTAACAATTCTAGCAAGTCTATATAATACACCTTACACATGCAAGTCCAATAGTGGGGAGCGGAAAGTAAAGACTTTGCAAGCGATTATAATTAGAGGAAGAGCTTGGAGATATGCATACGCTATGGTGACATGAAGATCTTTCCAGTGGTTCCGATAGGTGGTGTTATCATACATCCACGTTGATGGAGGCGTCAATCCATGAAGGATAACACCTGCGCGAGTGCACGGAGGGCTGCACCCACAAAGGGTCCATGAAGAAGCAACCTTGCATATTGCACTGTCCACGAAGGACTAGCTTCACTTGGGATAGATCTTCACGAAGTAGGTGATCTTATTGCCCTTAGAAACTCCTTGGTTCACACCACACACTACAAAAAAGACACATCCGTGACATTTTGGGCCGAACAATTTTTTTTCCTGTCATGCTTATGACACTTCTATGATGATAATTGTGACAAAACCTGGTATCATTATAGATGTGGTGGGCTCCTACTTCTATGACAAAAAATCATGACAGAAAATGGGCTTTTCATCCTGGGCGGGCCGGAGACGCAGCTGCATGACATTCTTTGGGCTGTCCATGATGGAGAAACCGTGGTAGAAGCGAGGGCGAGGAAAATATCGGGGGAGTTCCCTGTTACGGTGGGTGGTCGGGGGCCGAGCGATGGGTGTTTCTCTCATACGCATGTGTGTGTGTGCGAGGCGTTGCGCTCTAACTGAAACCGGGCGAGGCATTGGGCTCTAACTGAACCCGAGCGATTGCACTGCAGGCTACGCGTTAGTGAACCCGAGCAATCGATCGATCCCTTGTTGTTAACTGAACCCGAGTGATTCCTTCGCTACTGCTGCTAATTGAAGTCGATCAATGCTGCCTCTGGATGAACAGTGAGCGTTGTTGGGGGGTTTGCATGAACAGTTCCCGGTGGGGTTGGATGAATAGGAACCCGTGGTAGTAGAGGTCGTTGCCGCTGGATGAATAGTACCCCAATCGATTGAGCCGGTGGATGAACAGGACCCCGTGGAGGGCTGGATGAGCAGGACCCCGTGGAGGGCTGGATGAGCAGGACCCCGTGGAGGGCTGGATGAACAGTAGCCCATGGAGGGGTGGTTTAACAGGACCCCGTGGAGAGGGCTGGTTGAACAGTAGCCGGTGGAGGAGCGCGCGTTGGAGGCTGGATGAACATGAGCCCGTGGATGAACAGTCGCAGGTGGAGGCTGGAGGAGGTCGATGGTGGATGAACAGTAGCCCGTGGAGGCTGGAGGAGGTCGACGGTGGAATGAACAGTATCCCGTGGAGTCCCGTTTTGCGGTATGCCACACCCCTCCCGATGAACAAGACCCCCGTTTCGACTATAGCGCTCCGACACAAGTCTGTTTCCTCTGTTTTGCGGTACGCCACACCCCTCCCGATCAACAGGACCCTGTTTTGACCGTAGGAGGTCCGTTTCCTCCATTTTGCGGTACGCCAGACCCCTCCCGATGAACAGGATCCCGTTTCAACCGTGGTCGGTCCAACACAAGCCTGTTTCCTTCGTTCTGCGGTAAGCCAGGCCTCGTTTTCATTGGCTGTTCCGTCCAAGACGGTTGGCTCTCGATGAACAACACGTATTCCGTTGCCTCCCGATGAACACGACACATTCCGTTGCCTCCCCATGAACACGACGATGATGCAGTTTCTTCGTTACAACCCAGCCATGTACACGAGCCCTGGCCGTACGTATGCGCGAGTAGTCGTTCGAGACCCCGCCCATATGTACGTACGTGGCCGTTTTTACTTTCTTGCACCCTGGCCGCTGTAGGGACATATACATGCTACGTGCATGCCTCTACTATGACACGTGCCCTTCCTTACACGGCCACGGTTCATCGCTGCAGCCTGCAGACATATCAATCGTCTGTACATAAACGTTCGCGACCAGAATGACAACGCTACGTACGCTTCGACCGGGTGGCTCCCGACTGTCAGGAACTTCCTTGTGTGCGAAGATGTAGCTGGTGGTCCCAACAGTCAGGGGGAAACGTTTTTTGTGAAATATGGTGGCCCGTCCGGTGGGTCCCTGCTGTTAGGTGGAGGAATCATTATTTTCCGCGTAATAAGGAGGCACTTTCTTGGTGTGGCTGTGGACCCAGCTGTCAGCCTCTCAACGTACAGTACTCTTCCGATGGAAGTCGTTTGTTGACCACATTGACCACGCCACGCCGAGAGCACCAGGGCGGTGGACGACGGTGAGGCCTAGGAAGAGGACGACACGAAGCCGGGGAAGACGCGCCAGTGGATGCCCACACCGAGGGGAGTACGTGGGTTGACTGCTTCGGCTGCTGTGTGAGGCTGCCGTCGCCGGAGAATAACATGAGGTGTGGGTGAGTATACAAGGATGGCATGGCCAGCGGTGGCAACACAGCCGGACACAGGAGGCAGGAGCCAGCGACACCGTCGACGCTTTTTTGGGCGGCTAGAGCAAGAAGACCAGAGGTTGAAGAAGCACTACGGCCGTTGGATGGACATCGTACGGTCACTGGAGCTAGAATCATTCATATTGACTAAGTTGACAAAGCCCTCCGTCCCCGTCATCTTAGTAGGCCCACAAGTCAGCCTCACACTATGCTAGGTCCCAGCTAGCAGGGGGGATTCATTTTTGTGTGCGTAACAAGGAGGCACTTCCTTGCGTGCAAAGATATAGCTGGTGGGTCCGACCTGTCAGCGGGGGGAACATTTTTTCGTGAAATACAGAGGCCTTCTGGTGGGTCCCAAATGTAAGGTGGAGGAATCATTATTTTGCACGTAATAAGGAGGCATTTCCTTATATGCGGCCATGGACCCAGCTGTCAGCCTTGCCACGTACAGTCCATGTCCGATGGATGTCGTTCGTTGACCATGTTGACCACGCCGCGCCTAGAGCACCAGGGCAGTGGAGGACGGCGAGGCCTAGGAAGGGAACGACATGGAGCCGGGGAAGACTCAGCAGTGGTTGCCCATGCGATGGGGAGTACGAGGGTTTAGGTCCAGTTGCCGTCGCTGGAAAATAACAGGAGGTGTGGGTGAGTAGAGGAATGGCCTGGCCAGCAATGTAGTAGGGTGGGGCGGTGCGACCTGTGCGGCAGCACAGCCGGCCATGGGAGGCGGGAACAGGCAGTACCACCGGCGCTGGTTTGGGCAGCTGGAGCAAGAATATCAGATATTGAAGAAGCAGCACGGCCGTTGGATTAACATCCAACGGTCACTGCTGCTAGAATCGTTTGTGGACTAAGTTGACAAAGCCTTTCGTACACGTCAACCTAGTAGACCCACAAGTCAGCCTCCAAATATGTCCCAAACAACATACGGCCCAAAATTTCTAGCCAGATTCAAATTAATTTAAAAACTAAACATACCTTAATTTAAATCCAATGAAATCTTACCCGCACAAAAACAATGAAATTTAAAATATCAAAACCCGAAAGAAAAAGTATTTTGGAACTAATTGCCTGTTTGCTATATTTTTTCCATTTTACAGCCCATTTATTATTACTTATAGCCCATTTCTTATTACTTATAGCCCAATTTCTGGGAAAAATGCATCCCTCCTCGTCTTGAAAGATTTCTGGCCTAGCAGGGCGTAGAAAAGTAAGTAGGCATACGTTGGTTATTCTGCAAAATACAAAATAGCTGGGCTAGCCATTTTCAGAAAGGAAAAAATCAAACTGGGCTGGTCATGTGCTAAACATATGAAATAAAAGCCTGGGATAGATGGGCCACAGCTCCCACACAACCCAGTTGATACCCTTCCCCCGTTCTCTGTCCCGAAAAAACAAAATTACTGCGCGCGCTGCTGGGTCCCTACTGTCATCCTCACCATGAACAGTCATCTCCTTATTCCTCTCGGTTGTTGACCATGTTGACAACACCAGAGGGCAGTGCCGCAGCGAGCGAACCAAGGCAAAGGATGACAGTGAGGCCTCGGACGGGAACGAACAGGAGCCGGGGAAGATGCGTAGAGTTTTAGGGTGCGATGTGGCCACGATGTGTGTGCGGCAGCACAACCAGCCGTGGGAGGCGGGAGCAGGCGGTCTCGCTGGCGCTGGTTTGGCTTTGGCGACTGGAGGAAGAAGAGACTGAAGAAACACGACAGACGTTGAATGTCAATCCAATGGTCAAGGTTGGCACAATAGTTTGTTGACTAAGCCGACACCAAGTAGCATATTTATATATATATATAGGAAGAAAAGAAAAAATGGGTCATTCGCCTGGTAACATTCTCGAAACTGCAACAGTTTGATCTTGCGTCGCAACTAAAACTGCGAGGAAAATGCGTTCGTATGCCGTCCTCCTCCCAGGGACAATTCGCCACATAAGTGACTAGCACCCTTGGTTTTCAACCGAGAGGCCTTGGGTTCGAGTCCCAGGAACTCTCAGTTTTGTCCTCCTTCCTTCCTTGCAAAAAAAAAAATCAAAAGACTTGAGAAGGCGTATAGAACAAGCTAGTGTACCAGTAAAGAGACATTGCTGAGTTTTTTTTTAAAAAAGAGACACACTCCTGTAGCTGGTTCGAATCCAAACCAAGACTATGACTATATTGGTGCTATGCTACTCTACAAGTAATGAAACAGACTATAGGATTGAAAGTATGTCTAGAGGAGGGGTGACTAGACTACTTGACAAAATAAAAACTTAACCTTTTCCCAATTTTAGTTCTTGGTAGATTTTAGCTATTTTAGGACAAGTCAAGCAATCATCACACAATTCAAGCAAGCATGCAAAGAGTATATTGGCAGCGGAAAGTAAAGCATGCAACTTGCAAGAATGTAAAGGGAAGGGTTTGGAGAATTCGAACGCAATTGGAGACACGGATGTTTTTCCCGTGGTTCGGATAGGTGGTGCTATCCTACATCCATGTTGACGGAGACCTCAACCCACGAAGGGTAACGGTTGCGCGAGTCCACGGAGGGCTCCACCCACGAAGGGTCCACGAAGAAGCAACCTTGTCTATCCCACCATGGCCATCGCCCATGAAGGACTTGCCTCACTAGCGGTAGATCTTCACGAAGTAGGCGATCTCCTTGACCTTACAAACTCCTTGGCTCAACTCCACAATCTTGTCGGAGGCTCCCAAGTGACACCTAGCCAATCTAGGAGACTCCACTCTCCAAGAAGTAACAAATGGTGTGTTGATGATGAACTCCTTGCTCTTGTGCTTCAAATGATAGTCTCCCCAACACTCAATTCTCTCTCACAGGATTTGGATTTGGTGGAAAGAAGATTTGAGTGGAAAGCAACTTGGGGAAGGCTAGAGATCAAGATTCATATGGTAGGAATGGAATATCTTGGCCTCAACACATGAGTAGGTGGTTCTCTCTCAGAACATATGAGTTGGAAGTGTAGATGTGTTCTGATGGCTCTCTCCATGAGTGAAGTGGAGGTGGAGGGGTATATATAGCCTCCACACAAAATCCAACCGTTACACACAATTTACCAATCTCGGTGGGACCGAATCAACAAACTCGGTCGGACCAAAATAGTAAACCTAGTGACCGTTAGAGATTTTTGGTGGGACTGACATGCAACTCGGTAGGACCAATATGGTTAGGGTTAGGGCATAACGTAATCTCGGTGAGACCGATTACACAAACTAGGTGAGACCGATTTGGTAATAAGCTAACCAGAGGGTTGGTCAGGCAAACTCGGTGGGACCGATTTGCTCTTTCGGTGAGACCGAAAAGTTACAAAAAGGAAACAGAGAGTTTGCATTGCAATCTCGGTGGGACCAATCCGCTCTTTCGGTGAGACCAAAAAGTTACGAAAAGGAAACAAAGAAATTGCAATCCCATCTTGGTGAGACCGAGATCCCTATCGGTAGAACCGATTTGCTAGGGTTTGGCAGTGGCTTATGACAAGTGAAACTCGGTGGCGCCGGGTTGAAAGAATCGGTAGGGCCGAGTTTGGCTTTGGGTTTAGGTCAAATGTGGATATGGGAAAGTAGCTGAGGATTTTGGAGCATATCATTAAGCACATGAAGCAAGAGGCTCATTAAGCAACACCTCATCCCTCCTTGATAGTATTGGCTTTTCCTATGGACTCAATGTGATCTTGGACCACTAAAATGTAAAATGAAGAGTCTTGAGCATATGAGCTAGAGCCAATCCTTTGTCCTTATCATTTTGAGGGTTCCACTTTCACCATCCATGCCATGCCAATCATTGAGCTTTCCTGAAATGATCATCTTGGAATAGCATTAGCTCAGTGAGCTTTATGTTGTTATGAATTACCAAAACCACCTAGGGATAGTTGCACTTTCAATCTCCCCCTTTTTGGTAATTGATGACAACATATAGATCAAAGCTTCGACAAATAATAATAAGAATGAAATATATCGTTGCTTTGAGAAGTATGTGATAAGTAAGAGCTCCCCCTAAATTTGTGCATATTTAAAATTTGCTTTGGACTGCAAATGCACAAAGAGTTAGAGTCAAGGGTTACTCTTCCATGTCACATACATCTTGGTGCAGCGCTCAAAATGATAAGAATGAAATACATGCACTCATCACCAAAGAAAGTGAATGATCACATAAGATAGATAAGATATATCAGAACGATCACATAAGATAGATAAAATATATCAAGCATGCATAAGTGTAGCTTATGATCAAGCACATGATCATCAATGTCTCACAAGCATATCAAAGTATCTCAACCAAAAGCAAACAAAGTTTGAAAAGCCACCAAATAAAGCAAGAGAGAATAAAAGCAACACACACACACTCTCTCTCTCTCGAAGCCTATGATCTATACATTTTTCTCCCCCTTTGGCAACAAGTTACCAAAAAGTTCCTAGAAAATGCATAGTGCTAGATCGACTCTCAGGCTTGATCTTCTGGGGGTGGTGGAGTCTGGATCACTCCAAGGACGAAGGCTTCTGTAGACGTGGTTGGAGCTGGAGCTAAAGTAGATGCTGGAGCTGGTTGGGCTGGTGCTGTGGCTGGAGCTGAGGTGGTGGCTCTGGTGTCAGGAACTGGCACTGCAGTCGACCTCTGAGCTCGTGGCACTCTGGAAAATGCATCAGTTGTAGTCTTCCCTCTCCTCTCCTGCATGTCGTCTTGAAGTTGCTCCACTGCAGACTGAATCTCTGTTACTTTGACATCCAAGTCATAGAACTTTTGTTCTACGATTCTCTCTAAGCTCTCCTGATTCTGAGTGAGGGTGGCCAGTCCTTTCTCAATCCTCAGTGTGGATGCAATTAAGTAACTAAGCTGCTCCTTCTTGTTTTCAAGAAGTACTCAGATGCCTCCTCTTGAGTTGGCATCTTTGCAGCTTTCTCCTTCCTTGCCTTCTCCTTCTGTGCTTGAGCATGAGCTGATGATGGTTCATCCCTGTTCATGACAACCTGATTATCTTCAAAATCTGGATGGATGGGCGGGTGTTCCTTGTCCAATAAGTATATGCCTGTGCCCATCTTTGAGTTTATCAGCTCTTGGATCTGAGGGGCATAACCACAGCTCCTCTTCTGATCTGCTGCAGTCCTTTTGATAGTTTCTACCATGAGGCTCATCACCTTGAACTTCGGTGGCACATCAAAGATATGAAGCAAGTTTATTGCATGGCCTCTAATCATCTTGTGATCACCTGACTTGGGCAATAGAGTGTGCCTCAGAATCCAATTGATAGTTGGCAACCCTAACAGAAGATAATGTACAGACCCAAACTTGAAAGTATCAAGTGCCTTGTTTGGAATCTCCTTGTACATGTTGGACATAGAGTTGTGGTCCATCTTCTTCTTGGCATATATGTCTAAGTCATCCTCATGCTCCTCTGGGACATTGATGAGTTGTGCCCACTCAGCAACTATTGATTGGTACCTCGTACCTTCAGACATCCACACAATTCTGCCATCTGGATAGAAGTGTGCTGTGGAGTAGAACTGCATGATCAGCTCTTCATTCCACTTTGTGAGCTTCTGCCCAACAAAGTCAGCTACTCCACAAGCCTTGAAGCTGTCTTGCACTCTAGGATAGTGCTCTTCATTATCCTTGATGTACTCCCAGTCTACCCATCTCATGTCACAAACGATAGGCTTCTTATCAAGCAAGACTGTCCCATAGAAGTCCTGCTGGTCCTTAGTGTGGAACCTATAGTCAACAGCAGTTCTTCTTGTAGCATATGGATCTTCTGCTCTCCACTTTCTCAGCCCTGAGTCTCTTCTGATCTTCATGTCCTCAGCCACAGGATGAGCATCATTGTGGTCTGGGATCTTGGGCTTTAGCTTCCTGAGAACTTGGCCTTCCTCTTCTTCTGCAGTGTCAGGCACTGGGGCCTTGTTCTTTTCAGCAGCTGGTATGCTCCTTGTGTTCCTCTTTGGAGCTGTCTTGGCCTTTGATGCAGCCTTGGGTGCTTCCTTGGGCTTGGATGCAGTAGCCCCTGATCTTATAGCATCACCCATCAGCTTTTGTGCCTTGGGTGCTGGTGCAGCAACCGCTTCTTCCTCTTCCTCTTCAGAATCTCTCATGATTGAGGATCTCCCAAGCACTCTAGAAGTGGTCTTTTTGATCCTCTCCTTCCTCTTCTTCCCTTCTGCAGCAACCTCTTTGGGTTCAGATCCCAAACGGACTTGAGTAGATGCTCTGGCCTTAGACATTGGAATTCTCTTTGCAGGAACCTTTTGCTTCATGCCTGGCTTGGTGGCAGCAGCAGTGCTATATTCCTTCTTAACCACTTTCTTGGAAGTAGCTTCTTCTTCTGCCACATAGTCCTCATCCTCTGATTCTGAGGTTCTTTTCTTCCTTTGTCTGGTGGCAACTTTTGGCAAGTTACTAAGAGTGCTCCTACTGCCTTCATCTGAGGAACTGGAGGGACTAGTGCCCTCACTCATGTGCACTTGCTGCTCTGACAGGTTTTGGCTATCACTCTGATCTGACATGATGAACAAGCTGACTGCTGACCCTGTGAACAGTTTATAGATGAGGTAGAGTGGATGAGCATCACAAAATGCAGAGATTTTTGCAAAAGAATGATTCAAAATCTTAGTTTTAGTTTCCCATAGAAATCATTTCGGATCTACCGATTTTTAAACTCGGTGATACTGAAGCAGTTTTGGAACCTAAACTAGTGAACTCGGTCAGACCGAGTCACAGTTTGGTGGCACCGAGACTGCTAGGGTTTCACAAAGTTCCGAAATCGGTCACACCGATTAGTAATTCTCGGTCAGACCGAGTCTCACTTGTGCAATGGCATGAGCCAAATCGGTGGGACCGAGATTTTCAACTCGGTGGGTCCAAGATGGTTTCGGCGGAAACCTAACCCTAAAGTTTTCGAATCAATCCTATTCTACGAACGCATTGACTGGATAGGAGTGTTTCAATCGTGGCTAGAAACAATAAGATCACAATGTGCTAGGAATCAGATTGGGGATAGCACAAAGATCGAGTCCATACCCTAGTTCGGCGGAGACTCGCTACGGCGGCAACGGCGGGGTTGAATTCCGTTGACGGCGATGGAGACCAGCGACCGGAGGTGGCTGGCGGCGAGGAGACGATCCGGAGACCACGTTGGCAGAGCGAGCTATCGCGCGGGTGAAGGGGTTCGGAGAAATTTCCAAATTTTTGCCCATGCCTATATAGCCCGACCCTGTCGGTGTGACCGAGTGGAACAACTCGGTGGCACCGAGATGCAAAACTGTATACAGTTATTGCAACTCGATGTGACCGAATGGATCAAATCGGTTGCACCGAGATCGAAAATTCAGATCAACTTAATGATCTCGGTAGGACCGAAAGTAGGATATCGGTCCGACCGAGAATCACAAAGAGGTTTTGGAAGTTTATGTCTATGATGAATCAGGGACTCCGAGTGCTCCTCACACAGAGTGGTTCGAATCTGACTTGATCAAATTTTGTGATGTAGCTTGAATAGAGTTTGAGACGAGAAAAGCATAGATAGCTAGAGGAGGTTCTTAGGCATTCTTGTCCATCCACTTGGCAAAATGAAATAAAACCAAACAATCAAAACAACAAGTGGATGTCCTCAAATGAGTAAAATATGCAACCAACATGCTCACACAATAAAATGGCAATTGAAATATGTGACAAAGCATGCACAACCAATTCTAGCATCTATCAAGCAATTGGCGATGACTAGGTCATCTATATATGAGTATATTGACTTAGGAGTCAAGTGAGAACACTTGATCATAGGTCATACTCATCGTTTAAGCTCGAGTGGGGTTACCACTTTTACATAAAGCATTGTTGTGTTCACATCTTTAGAGTTGCTTTAGCTCAAGTCTTAGAGTAAAGCTCCCCCTAGATGTGATATCCCCCTAAGAGGGATGAACTAACCTTGGGTTTTGTTGATGATGACTTCATGTAGATGTTGAAGATGTGGATGCTCAATGTTGATGTAGATCACTTGGAGCTATCCATTTGAGTGAATTGCACTTTCAATACCTACATGGGTTAGTCCCACATGGAACAAACAAGGATATCCATAGACATAGAGTGATGCACACACAAGATGATGTCCATGAAAACTTTTAGATTACCTCGTCCCTTGTCTTACCAACAAGAGGGTTTGTGACTCCTTGAACTAGTGCAAGATGTGGAAGTTGATTGCACTTGTTCTTGCCAAAATGATAAGATTGAAGTATGTTGGCGGAGTCACCCTCAAGAACTCTCTAGTTCTTCTTCTTTTGGATCCACACCATCTTGATGGGAATCCTTGGAGTTGTAGTCGTACTTGATGAAGTGGAACTTGAAGTGGTCTTGGGAATCCACTTGACTAAGGTCTTAGGAGCTTCTTCAAATGCATCAATTTCCTCTTGAAGCTTGTCCTTGCCTTTTTGCTTGTAGTCTTGTGGTGGAAGATCATCTTGAGCTTGTGTCCCCTTGAAGGAAGTAGGATCATACTTCTCTTGTTGAGGAACAAACTTTGTCTTGGGGTATTGATCTTCTTCCCACTCAACTCCATTGGCATTGAACTTTCGTTCAAAACCAACACCTTGATTCTTCCGGTGCCTTCCTTGCTTGCGCACAATTTCCTCGAATTGCTTACTCCCGGCAAGGCTTTTGTACACTCCTTTCTCTATAATTCCCTTCAATAAGCTATTTTCTTGCTCAAGTGTAACTTGGCTAAGAGAATCATTAGTGGAATCAAGAGAACTACTAGAAGCAACAATATTGTATTTAGCATGATCATTGTTACTACTAGAGGAAGAATCTTTCTTGTTCTTGTTACTAGACTTGACTTGAGGCATGTAAGTGGATAAGAGTAAACGCTTGGCAATGTAAGAAGACCTTTTCTTGCGGAGATCATCATTGATTGCCTTTAAAAACTCATGCTCTTGCTCAAGATTGAGCTTTTCAAAGCGTAACTTCTCATGAGCTCTTAAAAGTTCTCGATGATCTTCGAAGATAGTTTCATGAGCTAACTTAAGAGTGTTTAGTTCTTTAGTTAGAGCCTCAATCTTCTCCTTATCATTGTCATTCGTTTTATCTTGATTAGCATGATTAATTGACGTTTCATCATAGTATTCATCACTAGAGTTGTCAACAAGTAAATCATCATCACCTAACAAGTCATCTTCATCACTATTGAAATCAACATACTCGGGGTGTGTTACCTTAGGACCTTTGGCCATGAAGCATCTTCCAATTCCTTCATTTGGTGAGTCAAATATATCATAGGAGTTGGTTGACACAAGTGCTAGACCGGCAACACCTTCATCTTGAGTATATTCAGAATCGGAGTGATAACTTCTCTCGGAGTGGTTGTCCGAGTCGGAGCTGGATACCCATTCACCAACATGAGCCTGATGTCTTCGTTTTGTGTAGCTCCTTGATGATTTTTCCTTCCTTTCCGAATCCTTGCTTCTCCATGAGTGTCTGTCTTCATTCATAACGATCATCTCTACTCCTTCTCTCTCTTGGTGGTGATTCTTCTCTTTTGCTTCTTCTTTTTGGAGAGTCTTCTCTTCTCTTGTAGGGAGCCGTACACTCATTGGAATAGTGTCCGGGTCTTCCACAATTGTAGCAGTTTCGCTCTCGACTAGAAGATCTTTTGTCATTGTAGGACCTTGACTTGGAGCTTCTATCTTTGCTTCTACTCTTGTAGAACTTGTTGAAGTTTTTCACCATTAAGCTCAATTCTTCATTGAAGTTTTGTTTCTCAGTTGATGATGTAGGGGCTTCACATGAGGCTTTGTAGGCACCACTTGATTTGTTGTGAAGTTCCTCTTTATCCTTAAGTGACATCTCATGAGCAACAATTCTTCCAATTACCTCCGTTGGCTTGAGATCTTTGTAATTGGGCATAATTTGGATCAATGTGCACACGGTATCATATTTTCCATCCAAGGCTCTTAGAATCTTCTTGATGATGAATCTATCGGTCATCTCTTCACTTCCTAAGCCGGCAATCTCATTTGTGATGAGAGCAAGCCTAGAGTACATTTCAGCGACACCTTCACCATCCTTCATTTTGAACTTGTCAAGTTGACTTTGAAGCACATCCAATTTGGATTCCTTGACGGAGTCGGTACCTTCGTGCATATCAATCAAAGTGTCCCAAATTTCCTTTGCATTCTCAAGACAGCTGATTTTGTTGAATTCTTCGGGGCACAATCCATTGAAGAGAATATCACAATCTTGAGCATTGTATTGCAACATCTTCAACTCATCCGAGGTAGCTTCACGGTTTGGTTCTCTCCCATCAAAGAAGTCACCTTGCAAACCAACACACACAATAGCCCAAACGGCGGGGTTATGTCCAAGAATATGCATTTTCATTTTATGCTTCCAACTAGCAATATTAGTACCATCAAAGTAAGGACCTCTATGGTGATAATTTCCCTCGCTAGACGCCATACTCTCCAAGGTTGTGAAACCAAGGCTATGACCACCAAAAGCTATGAAAATCAAAGCAAATGGAGACCAAAGCTCTGATACCACTTGTAGGATCGAAAGTATGTCTAGAGTGGGGGGGGGGTGATTAGACTACTTGACCAAATAAAAAGTTAACCTTTTCCCAATTTTAGTTCTTGGTAGATTTTAGCTATTTTAGGACAAGTCAAGCAATCATCACACAATTCAAGCAAGCATGCAAAGAGTATATTGGCAGCGGAAAGTAAAGCATGCAACTTGCAAGAATGTAAAGGGAAGGGTTTGGAGAATTCAAACGCAATTGGAGACACGGATGTTTTCCCCGTGGTTCGGATAGGTGGTGCTATCCTACATCCACGTTGATGGAGACTTCAACCCACGAAGGGTAACGGTTGCGCGAGTCCACGGAGGGCTCCACCCACGAAGGGTCCACGAAGAAGCAACCTTGTCTATCCCACCATGGCCATCGCCCACGAAGGACTTGCCTCACTAGCAGTAGATCTTCACGAAGTAGGCGATCTCCTTGCCCTTACAAACTCCTTGGTTCAACTCCACAATCTTGTCGGAGGCTCCCAAGTGACACCTAGCCAATCTAGGAGACACCACTCTCCAAGAAGTAACAAATGGTGTGTTGATGATGAACTCCTTGCTCTTGTGCTTCAAATGATAGTCTCCCCAACACTGAATTCTCTCTCATAGGATTTGGATTTGGTGGAAAGAAGATTTGAGTGGAAAGCAACTTGGGGAAGGCTAGAGATCAAGATTCATATGGTAGGGATGGAATATCTTGGCCTCAACACATGAGTAGGTGGTTCTCTCTCAGAACATATGAGTTGGAAGTGTAGATGTGTTCTGATGGCTCCCTCCACGAGTGAAGAGGAGGTGGAGGGGTATATATAGCCTCCACACAAAATCCAACCGTTACACACAATTTACCAATCTCGGTGGGACCGAATCAACAAACTCGGTCGGATCGAAATAGTAAACCTAGTGACCATTAGAGATTTTTGGTGGGACCGACATGCAACTCGGTAGGACCAATATGGTTAGGGTTAGGGCATAACGTAATCTCGGTGAGACCGATTACACAAACTCGGTGAGACCGATTTGGTAATAAGCTAACCAGAGGGTTGGTCAGGCAAACTCGGTGGGACCGATTTGCTCTTTCGGTGAGACCGAAAAGTTACAAAAAGGAAACAGAGAGTTTGCATTGCAATCTCGGTGGGACCGATCCGCTCTTTCGGTGAGACCGAAAAGTTACAAAAAGGAAACAAAGAAATTGCAATCCCATCTCGGTGAGACCGAGATCCCTATCGGTAGAACCGATTTGCTAGGGTTTGGCAGTGGCTTATGACAAGTGAAACTCGGTGGCGCCGGGTTGAAAGAATCGGTAGGGCCGAGTTTGGCTTTGGGTTTAGGTCAAATGTGGATATGGGAAAGTAGCTGAGGATTTTGGAGCATATCATTAAGCACATGAAGCAAGAGGCTCATTAAGCAACACCTCATCCCTCCTTGATAGTATTGGCTTTTCCTATGGACTCAATGTGATCTTGGACCACTAAAATGTAAAATGAAGAGTCTTGAGCATATGAGCTAGAGCCAATCCTTTGTCCTTAGCATTTTGAGGGTTCCACTTTCACCATCCATGCCATGCCAATCATTGAGCTTTCCTGAAATGATCATCTTGGAATAGCATTAGCTCAATGAGCTATATGTTGTTATGAATTACCAAAACCACCTAGGGATAGTTGCACTTTCACAGACATATCCAACATTTGCTTCTCCTCTTCTCTACTTACTCTGCCTAGCATCAAAAGCTTTGGCTGCAACAACCAGGTCTGATGGCTGCTCGTCCACCTGCTCTTCAGCAGGCAACAACCAGATATGCACCAAGTCGCCACCGGTACCATCGCCTGTGGGTATCATCACACCCCCGCCAGCACACACACCGCAGCCGGTTGCTCATCGCCACTTGCTGTCGTTGGTGTGGTGCCACTGCTGCAAATCACACAGAGTCATCCATGGCATCTCAACCACAATCCTCAACCCTGTCCGAGTCTTCTACAAATGCCCGAATGATGGGGTAATAATATGTTTAAGTGTTGTTCTGCTGCTTTCAGTTGCTGATTTTTTAATAGTTTGGTTGATGATCTTCCAATTTGATTCGTGCGGAAAAGGGAAGATTCGTGTGATTTGTATTTCTAGGAAGTTGCTGATGTGGGGGAATGAAACTATTCTGATTATTTGGTTAGCTGAGGAATCCCAATACCAGCAGGTTGGGGTGTTGGACAAGTAACTGAAGGAACAACAGAAGAGGAATATGCAGAGCAGAAGGTTAAAGATGGAGTTCCTCTGATCATGGCCAAGCAACAGTTGCTGAACGGCCTTGACAGCAATGAGAAGATGAAAGAGCTTTTGAAGATAATGGGCAAAATCGATGTGCTCTATAGGATGATTGTCTCTTTATTTGCAGTGTATGTAGTACTCGTGATTTATTCAGTGGCTATGACATGAGCACTTTGCTGGAAACTAGTAATGAATGAAACATGTGCAGCAGGCTGGGCGTAGTGTTGTGAACATCTAATGATTTCTATTAACGAAAATCAGGGGGTATCCCCTTTTCCTCATAAATAAATAAATAACAGAGGCCCTTTTGGTAATAAATAAATAAATTAGCAGAGGCCCTATCGGGTCAGCTTTGTTCCCATTCGAAGACATCGAGCAAATTGCAGTCCAACAACAAACTATGTCATCAAATTCAAGTTTCACAGCCAAATATGAGTACAACTAAACAACAATGTCATCATATTTTACTCGTCATACAATCATGAAACACAAATCAACATACATAACAAGTGATGTTCTCACAACAAAATAATAAACAACACGTTCATCAGGTTTCAGTTGTCATAGCAAACACAATTTCTCATAGTAGATAGGAAACGTCTTCTGACAGGAAAATACGACTGAAGCAATCTAATCATCATCCGCAGCAGTAGCGTCAACATCTTGGCCATGTGTATCAGTCTGAATCGTAATTCCCCAGAGTGTCATCTTCTTCTTCATCCTCAATGTCCTCGAACGTTGGCTTATTCTTGATCAACTCTTGTATGTCCACAGCATGACAGGCAATCTTTTCGCCATCGTCATTGACATGATGGTTCTCAAAGATATTAGGAACATCTGTGGAATCTTGTACGTCAGGAGCGGTGTAAGCATCGTCTTGTTGTGCAACTTCATTAAACTAATTCCTTTGCTCAAACCTTTGCAATACTCTCCAGTCAACGCTACGTGCAAATGTGTCTTCCAAGAAAAATATCTGTGTTGCTTGATTTGCCAAGATAAAAGGCTCGTTGGTCTAGTACGCCACCTTGACATTGATGGATTTGAAATAATCATCAGCTCTGCGTTTTACGATCCTGGAAAATAGGTTATACCAATGACAACACAACAGAACCACACACCGATGATCCTCGAAACTGCAGATATACTACAAGTGAACAATGTCTATTATGTTAGCATACATATCAGTTGCCACTCTGTCGTACATATCCGTGCTCACGATGGCATTATTTTGTGTCTTCCTGCCTTCGTCGTGTGCAAGGGTGTTGTAGCGCACATCTCCAACAATGCAAGATTCATAATGTCTTACCCGAGTATCAGGACCCATTGCTAGTGTGTAAAGGGCATCATCAACTGCCTACCCATCCTCCCGCATCTTCTTAACCTATGTTTAGAAAATAGACAAGCTGATCATCTTATGTACTCAATATATTAAAAAACTGACAGTGTAATTCAAAAGCTTACATCGGTCTTGAACCATTTCGCAAAATCCTGCCATAACCAGTTTGTCAATGTTTTTTGGATTTTGCGCCAGTAACTCCTTTTTGTAGATGCTGCACAACATAGTGATCGCGTCAAACATCTAAATATATAAGAAAGTGCTGCAAGTTTAGTAGATTACGATGTATAAGCTGCAGTACTTAGAACTTACTTGATTAATGTAGTATCTCACGACAGTTATTCAACACGTACCAAACCATTTTGTCCCAATCTTTAGCTTTGTCCTCTTGTTGACTCTTCCCTGTAACTCGAACAGAATAACTGAAAACATTGAGCCCGGGATTGTCTTCACCCACCTCTTTGCTAAGCTGATCAGCTGTTTCAATGTATTTTGAGTAGAATGTCAACGCTTCTGTAGCAATGTAGGCCTCTGCAATGGAACCCTCAGGTCTAGCTCTATTCCTAACATAGCCCTTGAAAGTGCCTTGCTGCCTTTCAATAGGGTACATCTAGCCATACTGTAATCGTCCTCTAAGTAGTGCCTCATCATGTAGATGAACAGTCAAATGCACCATCACATCAAAGAAGGCTGGAGGATATATCTTCTCAAGGTCGCATAGGATAGTTGGTATCTTGTGTCTAAGATGCTCCAAAGCATCTATCCTGATAGTTCTACTGTAGAGTTCCCTGAAGAATTGTCCCAACTCTGCAACTGCTCTGTATAAGTCAAGGCGGCCCAATCCTCCAAGGATAATAGGTAAAACCCTTTGAAGTAGGATGTGGTAGTCATGAGTTTTCAACCCTTGTACCTTGTTTCCATCTGCACTGACTCTCCTTTCAGGGTTGGAAGCAAATCCATGTGGGAATCTCACACGTCAGGACCTCACGGAATTCTTTTCTTTTTACCGTGTCCAATACGTACACAGCTGGTGCCATATCTCGTGGTTTACCTTCATTTTGCACCTGCAAATCCCTTATGATACCCAGGTGTGTCAAATCAACCCTAGATTTTAAGGTATCTTTTGTCTTGCCTTCAATATTAAGAAGTATGTCAATAATGTTGTCACATATATTTTTCTCGATGTGCATCACATCAAGATTATGCCGCAGATCCAAATCTTTCCAATACACCAAGTCCCACAAAGTGGACCTACAGGTAAACAATAATCTCTCTTCTGCGTTGACACGCTTCCTTTTCCCGCTACCATTACCAGGACGGTTTCCTGGTGTAATATGTTTGACCTTCTCTAATTCCAATTGCAACTCATCGGCGGTGAGCCTCTTTGGCGCCTCACGGTTTTCACGCTTTGCATTGAACACATGTCTTTGGTATTTTCTAGGACGTAGCTTGTCCTTGGCAAGGAAATGGCGGTGTCCAATGTAACAGATCTTGCTAAGTATTGCGTATGACAGCGAATTCCTGTCACGGCGAACACATGCATTGTAACCATGTGTCGTTCGCCCTGACATAGTGTCCAAAGCCGGATAATCATGGATGCACCAAATTATAACAGCACACAGAAAGAAATCAGCTGGTGGGCTGCTATATAGGTCTCGGGTGAGAACACCCCTCCCTAGTTGTTGAAGTTCCTCCACAAGAGGCTCCATGAATAAATCAAAATCCTTTCCAGGACTTTTTGGACTTGGGATGAGCAAGGCCATCATGTAGTTTGATTCTTTGGTGCAGACATTTGGAGGCATGTTGTAAGGGATAACAAGCATTGGCCACATGCTATATGTGGTGCTCCGGTGGCCAAATGGGTTAAATCCATCTGAAGCTAAGCCAAGTCTAATGTTTCTTAGGTCAGCAACACACTTTTTGTGTTTCTGATTGAAGCTTTGCCACTCACTACCATGAGATGGATGGCTCATTACATTCTGATCTCTGTACTCCTGGTTCCTAGAATGCCACAATACATCCTCTCTTGTTTCAGCATCATGAAACAACCTATGCAATCTTGGTGTAATTGGAAAATGTCTCAGGACATTATGAGGAATCCTCTTCACAGCATCGCCATCTTCATGATTTGCATTCCGGGCATTCACTAAAGTTGGCATAATCCTTCCGGAACAGAACACAATTATTCTTACAAACATGGATAATATCATATCCAATTCCAACTGCACAAAGGAAATTATTCATTTTACTATAGATGTGTGGCAGCTCATATCATATCCAATTCCAACTGCACGAAAGATTTGCGGAAATGATTTATTGGTCATCCGCTCAGATGTCTTCACCTGAAGAAAGGTGACCATAGCTGAGAATATTGACAACTTATTTCCCGGGGTGACAGCCACGTTACATTGTTCCAACATGCGGGCCCACCGTTTTTCTTCTGCAGGTGAAAGTTCACGATATGCACGAGCATTTTGTAGCATTGTTTCAATTTTGGTCAAACTCACTGGCTCCACCAGCTCCTCCTCCTCCTCCTCTTCCACATGAGCATCAAGCAGATCAAGATGGTGATCTGCTGCTTCCACGTAGTCAGTAACATTGACGTTCACAGCTTCACCATGATGAACCCACCTAATATATGTGACCGACATCCCATACAAGTGTAGATGATTTTGCACAGTTGACTGGGGTCTTGTAACTGAATTCATACAACTGCTACACGGGCAGAGCACATCTGATTTCGGACCATCGTACTCAGCTCTGATAAAGTTCACGAAGTTTTCAACCCCCTCGACATATGCATCGGATAATCTTTGAGCAGAAGTTATCCAAGTCCTGTCCATCTGTTAGACATACAAATTAGTTCTTCTACTAGATATTATAGGAAAAACATATATTTTTTTATGAAGTCCAGAAAAATACCTAGGTTGATGTCTAAAGCTATGGCAAGATATTTGGATGAGCAGATCTAAGTAATGAGATATATGTAAAGCTAATTCAGCAAACAGATTTGAGTGCTAAATTATGGCAGGATGTTTTGGTAGTCAATGAGGCCGAGCACACAGCCATCGAACTATCGAAGGCCATCGCAGCAACAAAGATCGAGTATAAAACGGTGTACAACTATTTCACCTAACAGATTGGCTACTAGACCATGGCAATCTACGTCACAATAAATATATGGCAGGATATTTTAGCAACTAATCGGTCTTGGCATGCCATCTCAGCTAAGCAGATTGAGTGCAGAACAGGGCAAGGAAGCTTCTTAAGTAGAGCATATTGATTGTAAACTACTTCGGCAAACAGTGAGATTAACAACGTCTATCAGCTAACATTCAATGCTACACCGACATGCACGGGGCCTCAGTCTAGAATGCGCGTACCATGGGAGAAGCTGACCACCGTGCGTCTCCACACAGACGTCGTCAGCAGTGGTGGTACTGACAGCCGTGCGCCTCCACAAGAATGTCGCCAGCTGTGGCGGCACAGCTAGAGGACGGCACTGTACGAGAGCGTATCATGGGAGCGAGAGGATAGCCGTGCGTCCCCTCGACATACCGCGGCGCCGAGGTATCGGCGCGGCGGGGAGGGTGGCTTTGACGGAGCGAATGGAGTGGAGGGGGACGGGGGAGGGGGTTTGGGGAATATTAATGGCTAGTTGGCCGAAGGGCGGTTGAATTTGGGATTTGGGGAAAAAATTTGGGAGGGGGGATTTTTGCGCGGTGGGCGAGGGGAGTTTGGAGCATGGTAAGTTTCTCCAAGTGCAGTCCCACGTGTTAGTGAAGAGGCAAGCCGAAGCGCATTCCGTTTGCGTGAGCCGTGTGCAGGACAAAACATGTGTGGGGTGCAATGCGACCGCGACAGGGGTGCTGTGAGTGTACCGCCTTTTTCCTTTTAAAATAGGTGCTTCGCCCCCTGAAGAAAAAAAAAACTTGGTGCTTCACGCGATCCATCGATACTACCACTAGTAATCTGATAATCTCGACTAAAACGGTGCGACCGGATCTTTTCCCACTTGATATGCTGGGAGGTTGGTTTAGTTGAGGTTTTTAGGACAAGGAATTCCACACCTACGTAATCCTAGTTACATAATGAACGTAATGTGAAACGTGTGAGCTGTTGACTGTAGATTGGGGGAGGGAGGGGCCACCACCATGAAAATCAGGGAGGAGAGAGAGAGGCAATGTTGGGGAACACAGTAATTTCAAAAAAATTCCTACGCACACATAAGATCTATCATGGTGATGCATAGCAACGAGAGGGGAGAGTGTGTCTACGTGTCCTCGTAGACCGAAAGCGGA
Source organism: Triticum monococcum (assembly GCA_034509565.1). Lineage (NCBI taxonomy): Eukaryota > Viridiplantae > Streptophyta > Magnoliopsida > Poales > Poaceae > Triticum > Triticum monococcum. The sequence continues at coordinate 582,250,408 of CM067843.1, forward strand.
AGCGTTTATCAATGCGGTTGATGTAGTCGTACACCTTCACGATCCGTCCCGATCAAGTACCGAACGTACAACACATCTGCGTTCAGCACACGTTCAGCTCGATGACGTCCTCGCCTTCTTGACCAGCAAGAGGGGCGAAGTAGTAGATGAGTTCCGGCAGCACGACGGCGTGATGACGGTGTTGGTGAAGAACAATCTCCGCAGGGCTTCGCCTAAGCACTACGAAAACTATGACGGAGGATACACTAGAGGGGACGGGGTTGCCGGCACACGGCTTGGTGTTTCTTGATGTGTCTTTGGTGCTAGCCGTGCCCCTCTATTTATATGTTGAGCACTGGGGTCGAAACTTGGAGCAAAAGCCTCCTCAAAGTCGGTTTTGCCCGAAAGGCAAGAGTCCCACTCGGACTCCAGGACCAAATGCCACAATCCTTGGCATCTGGCCCAGACGCCATGGGTCTCGGCGTCTGGCCCAGGGCCAGATGCCAGGGTCTCCGGCGTTTGGCCCCCTGGCCTCCGCAAAACTCCTTTTGCGCCAACCTAAAGCCTCGTGGGCTTCACCCCTTGGCCGAACCATATCATCCTATATATAAATCTTTACCTTCGGACCATTCCGGAGCTCCTCGTCATGTGTGTGATCTCATCCGGGACACCAAACAACATCCGGTCACCAACATATATAACTCATATAATACTATATTGTCAACGAACGTTAAGCGTGCGGACCCTACGAGTTCAAGAACTATGTAGACATGACCGAGACATCTCTCTGGTCAATAACCAATAGCGGAACCTAGATGTCCATATTGGTTCCTACATATTCTACGAAGATCTTTATCGGTCGAACCTTATGACAACATATGTTATTCCCTTTGTCATCGGTATGTTACTTGCCCGAGATTCGATCGCCGGTATCATCATACCTAGTTCAATATCGTTACCGGCAAGTGTCTTTACTCGTTCTGTAATGAAACATCCCGCAACTAACTTATTATTCACGTTGCTTACAAGGATTATAGTGATGTGCATTACCGAGAGGGCCCAGAGATACCTCTCCGACAGTCGGAGTGACAAATACTAATCTCGATCTATGCCAACTCAACAAACACCATCGGAGACACCTATAGAGCATCTTTTTAATCACCCAGTTACGTTGTGACATTTGATAGCACACAAGGTGTTCCTCCGGTATTCGGTAGTTGCATAATCTCATAGTCAGAGGAACATGTATAAGTCATGAAGAAAGCAATAGCAATAAAACTTAACGATCATTATGCTAAGCTAACGGGTGGGTCTTGTCCATCACATCATTCTCTAATGGTGTGATCCATTCATCAAATGACAACACATGTCCATGGCTAGGAAACTTAACCATCTTTGATTAACGAGCTAGTCAAGTAGAGGCATACTAGGGACACTCTGTTTGTCTATGTACTCACACATGTACTAAGTTTCCGGTTAATACAATTCTAGCATGAATAATAAACATTTATCATGATCTAAGGAAACATAAATAATAACTTTATTATTGCTTCTAGGGCATATTTCCTTGAGTCTCCCACTTGCACTAGAGTCAATAATCTAGTTCACATCGTCATGTGATTTAACACCAATAGTTCACATCTTTATGTGATTAGTTCACATCTCAATGTGACTAACACCCAAAGGGTTTACTAGAGTCAATAATCTACTCCCTCCATTGCAAATTACTTGTTGTAGAAATGGATGTATCTAGAACTAAAATACATCTAGATAGATCCATACCCGCGACAAGTAATTCGAAACGGAGGGAGTAGTTCACATCACTATGTGATTAACACCCAAAGAGTGATCATGTTTTGCTTGTGACAGAAATTTAGTCGGGTCTGCCACATTCAGATCCGTATGTATTTTGCAAATTTTCTATGTCTACAATGCTTTGCACGGAGCTACTCTAGATAATTGCTCCCACTTTCAATATGTATCTAGATCAAGAGATAGAGTGATCCAGATCGGTGTCAAAGCTTGCATCGACGTAACTCTTTACGACGAACTATTTGTCACCTCCATAACCGAGAAACATTTCCTTATTCCACTAAGGATATTTTTGATCGATATCCAGTGATCCACTCTTGGATCACTATTGTACCCTCTTGCCAAACTTATGGTGAGGTACACAATAGGTCTGGTATACAACATAACATATTTTATAGAACCTATGACTGAGGCATAGGGAATGACTTTTCATTCTCTTTTTATTTTCTGCTGTGGTCGGGTTTTGAGTCTTTACTCAACTTCACACCTTGCAGCACAGACAAGAACTCCTTCTTTGACTGTTCCATTTTGAACTACTTCAATATCTTGTCAAGGTATGTACTCATTGAAAATATATCAAGCGTCTTGATATATCTCTATAGATCTTGATGCTCAATATGTAAGTAGCTTCACCGAGGTCTTTCTTTGAAAAACTCCTATCAAACACTCCTTTATGCTTTCCAGAAAATTCTACATTATTTCCTACCAACAATATGTCCTTCACATATACTTATCAAAAATGATGTAGTGCTCCCACTAACTTTCTTGTAAATACAGGCTTCACCACAAGTCTGTAAAAACCATATGCTTTGATCACTTTATAAAAGCATATATTCCAACTCCGAGATGCTTGCACCAGCCCATATATGGATCAATGGAGCTTGGTCACTTTGTTAGCACCTTTAGGATCGACAAAACATTCTGGTTGCATCATACACAACTCTTCTTTAAGAAATCCATTAGGGAATGTAGTTTTGACATCCATTTGCCAGATTTCATAAAATGCGGCAACTGCTAACATGATTCGGACAGAATTTTAGGCATCGATACGAGTGAGAAAATCTCATCGTAGTCAACACCTTGAACTTGTCAAAAACATTTTGTGACAATTCGAGCTTTGTAGATAGTAACACTACTATCAGCGTCCATCTTCCTTTTGAAGATCCATTTATTCTCAATGACTCTCCGATCATTGGGCAAGTCAATCAAAGTCCATACTTTGTTCTCAGACATGGATCCCATCTTAGGTTTCATGGCCTGAAGCCATTTTGCGGAATCTGGGCTCATCATCTCTTCCTCATAGTTCATAGGTTTGTCATGGTCTAGTAACATGACTTCTAGAAAAGGATTACCGTACCACTCTGGTGCGGATCATGCTCTGGTTGACCTACGAAGTTCTGTAGTAACTTGATCTAAAGTTTCATGATCATCATCATTAACTTCCTCTCTAGTTGGTCTGGGCATCACAGGAACAGATTTCTCTGATGAACTACTTTCCAATTTGAGAGAAGGTACAGTTACCTCATCAAGTTCTACTTTCCTCCCACTCACTTCTTTCGAGAGAAAGTCCTTCTCTAGAAATGATCCATTCTTAGCAACAAATATCTTGCCTTCGGATCTGTGATAGAAGGTTGATACGTCTCCGTTGTATCTATAATTTTTTATTGTTCCATGCCAATATTATCAAACTTTCATATACTTTTGGCAACTTTTTATACTATTTTTGGGACTAACATATTGATCCAGTGCCTAGTTACAGTTCCTGTCTGTTGCATGTTTTTGGTTTCACGGAATATCCATATCAAACGGAGTCCAAACGGGATAAAAACGGACGGAGCTTATTTTTGGAAAATATGGAAAATTTGGAAGGAAAATCAACGCAAACCAATGCCCGAGGTGGTCACGAGGCAGGGGGGCACGCCCCCCTAGGGCGCGCCCCTACCCTCGTGAGCCCACCGTAAGGCGGTTGACGCTCTTCTTTTGCCGCAAGAAAGCTAATATTCGGAAAAAAATCACGGCGAAGGTTTCAGGCCAATCGGAGTTACGGATCTCAATATATACACGAAACGGTGAAACAGAGCGGAGAGAAAACGCAGAACCAGAGAGAAACAGAGAGATAGATCCAATCTCGGTGGGGCTCTCGCCCCTCCCACGCCATGGGAGCCAAGGACCAGAGGGGAAACCCTTCTCCCATCTAGGGAGGAGGTCAAGGAAGAAGAAGAAGAAGATGATGAAGAAGAAGAAGGGGGGCCCTCTTCCCCTTGCTTCCGGTGGTGCCGGAGCGCTGCCGGGGCCATCATCATCACCGCCATCTTCACCAACAACTTCACCACCATCATCACCAACTCTTCCCCGTCTATGCAGCGGTGTAACCTCTCTTTTACCCGCTGTAATCTCTACTTAAATATGGTGCTCAACGCTATATATTATTTCCCAATGATGTATGGCTATCCTATGATGTTTGAGTAGATCTGTTTCGTCCTAATGGCTATTTGATGATCATGATTGGTTTGAGTTGTATGTTTTATTATTGGTGCTATCCTATGGTGCTCTCCATGTCGCGCAAGCGTGAGGGATTCCCGCTGTAGGGTTTGCAATATGCTTATGATTTTCTTATGGTGGGTGGCGTGAGTGACAGAAGCACAGACCTGAGTAAGTAGGTTGTTTGCGTATGGGATAAAGGGGACTTGATGCTTTAATGCTATGGTTCGGTTTTACCTTAATGAATCTTTAGTAGTTGCGCATGCTTGCTAGATTTCCAATCATAAGTGCATATGATCCAAGTAGAGAAAGTATGTTAGCTTATGCCTCTCCCTCAAATAAAATTTCAATAATGATTACCGGTCTAGTTATCGATTGCCTAGGGACAAATAACTTTCTTGTTGACAAAAGCTCTTTACTAAAACTAATTTAGTTGTGTCTTTATCTAAACATCCCCTAGCTTTTATTTACGTGCTCTTTACTTTCTTGCAAGCTTACCCAAAAACACCTACAAAGTACTTCTAGTTTCATACTTGTTTCCGGTAAAGCGAACGTCAAGTGTGCGTAGAGTTGTATCGGTGGTCGATAGAACTTGAGGGAATATTTGTTCTACCTTTAGCTCCTCGTTGGGTTCGACACTCTTACTTATCGAAAGAGGCTACAATTGATCCCCTATACTTGTGGGTTATCAAGACCTTTTTCTGGCGCCGTTGTCGGGGAGCAATAGCATGGGGTGAATATTCTCGTGTGTGCTTGTTCGCTTTATCACTAAGTAATTTTTATTTGCTGTTCTTAGTTGTTTTCTATCTTTAGTTATGGGTAGGAAATGCAAAATACCAAAAAATTAGTTGTACCCACTGTACCAATGGTTGAAGAACCACTCAAAATCTATCACACTGCTGAAGCTTCTTACTTGGATCATCTTCGATCCCCATGTGCTCGTGCTGAAACCCCAACTAGCTTAGTTGAGGGAAAATCTTTAGATGAGCATGCTTGTTATGTGCGACACCGAATATCTGAAAATGGGGAAATTCTATTGGGTCAAATTCATCGTTTGCAATGCTATGCTTGGAATTTATGTGAAATATATGATTTTACTTGTTGTTTTGAAAACCCTAAGAAACACCTTCCCTACCAATGTGAGTTTAGTGATAATGGAATCGCATCTTCGTATGCTAAAGGTGTTTTTAGTTACTATGATGTTTAACAAATTGAAGAATTTGTTGCTTTTAAGGGTGCTTATGAAATTGCTTCTTTGATTGAAAAGTATGATGCTACTTTTCATAAATCTGAAATTTTTTCCATACTTAAATATTGCTATGATAATTATGCTTCTAATCCCTATGTTGAACCATATATTGAGGACTACTCCGCTGTCCAAGAAAAGACTAATATTTTGCAGGAGTCTATGGAAGAAGAAATTGATGAAACTGTGAGCTCATTGGATGAAAAAGATGATGAGGAGAGCGAAGAACAAAAGGAGGAAGAGCGGATTAGCTACCCGTGCCCACCTTCTAATGAGAGTAACCCTCCAACTCATACATTGTTTAATTTCCCTTCGTGCTCACCGGAGGATGATTGCTATGATGACTGTTATGATCCCGTTGGTTTTTTTTGAAATATCCCTTTTTGATGATGCTTGCTATGCTTGTCGCCAAGATGCCAATATGAATTATGCTTATGGAGATGAACTTGCTATAGTTCCTTATGTTAAACATGAAATTGTTTCTATTGCACCCATGCATGATAGTCCTATTATCTTTTTGAATTCTCCCAATTACACTATATCGGAGAAGTTTGCTTTTATTAAGGATTATATTGATGGGTTGCCTTTTACCGTTGCACATGATGATTTTGATAGACATAATATGCATGTGCTTGCTGCTCCTACTTGCAATTATTATGAGAGAGGAACTATATCTCCACCTCTCTATATTTCCAACACGATAAATTGCAAGAAACTGTTTATACTATGCATTGGCCTTTACTTTGTGTGCATGAATTGTTCTTTTATGACATGCCGATGCATAGGAAGATAGTTAGAATTCGTCATTGCTTGATATATGTTGCTTTGTGCTCATTACTAAATTACAAATCATTGCTAATTAAAATTGGCTTTGATATACCTTGGCATCCGGGTGGATTCACTACTTGAGCACTATATGCCTAGCTTAATGGCTTTAAAGAAAGCGCTGCCAGGGAGACAACCTGGAAGTTTTAGAGAGTCATTTATTTCTGTTGAGTGCTTTCATATAGTTTAAAAACAACAAAAATAAAGAGGGGAACCCAAAACTTTTTCAAAAAGAAAAGCGAAAGTGAGAAAGACAAGCATTGTTGAAGTGGGAGAGCTCCTTGAACTTTGTTCATGCTCACGACAACTTTGTGAATCTTGATTACAGAAACTTTTCAACAAAAATAATTATCCCCTTGTACAATTCCATTGTATTATAAAAATAATGTGCCAAGGTTTGCCTTTAGGATGTTTACAATGCTTGTTGGTTTGTGCGGTGCAGGACAGAAACTTTGGCTGTAGTGCGCGATTTTTAATTTTTTACTGGAACGTCAAATGGTTCTGATAATTTTTGAACTGTCTTGATGTACAAATTTTTTATTTTTCCTAATTTTGGCAGAATGTTTCAAGTATCAGAAGTATGGTGAATGTTCAGATTTCTACAGACTGTTCTGTTTTAGACAGATTCTGTTTTTGATGCATAGTTTGCTTGTTTTGATGAAACTATCAATTTATATCAGTGGATTAAGCCATGGAAAAGTTATATTACAGTAGAAACAATGCAAAAACAAAATATGAATTGGTTTGCAACAGTACCTAGAGTAGTGATTTGCTTTATTAAACTAACGGATCTTACCGAGTTTTCTGTTGAAGTTTTGTGTGGATGAAGTGTTCGATGATTGAGAAGGTTTCGATGTGAGAAGAAGGAAGAGAGGCAAGAGCTCAAGCTTGGGGATGCCCGAGGCACCCCAAGTAAATATTCAAGGAGACTCAAGCGTCTAAGCTTGGGGATGCTGGGAAGGCATCCCCTCTTTCTTCAACAAGTATCGGTATGTTTTCGGATTCGTTTCGTTCATGCGATATGTGCAATCTTGGAGCGTCTTTTGCATTTAGTTTTCATTTTTCTTTTATGCACCATGCTGGTATGAGATAGTCATTGGTTGATTTATAGAATGCTTCATGTGCTTCACTTATGTCATTTGAAGTTTGGATTGCCTGTTTCTCTTTACATAGACAACCGCCATTTGTAGAATGCTCTTTTGCTTCACTTATATTTGTTAGAGCCTGGACATATCTTTTGTAGAAAGAATTAAACTCTCTTGCTTCACTTATATCTGTTTAGAGAGATGACAGGAATTGGTCATTCACATGGTTAGTCATAAAATCCTACTTAAAACTTGTAGATCACTGAATATGATATGTTTGATTCCTTGCAATAGTTTTGCGATATAAAGATGGTGATATTAGAGTCATGCTAGTCGAGTAATTGTGAAATTGAGAAATACTTGTGTTGAGGTTTGCATGTCCCGTAGCATGCACGTATGGTGAACCGTTATGTAATGAAGTCGGAGCATGAGGTGTTTATTGATTAGCTTCCTTATGAGTGGCGGTCGGGGACGAGCGATGGTCTTTTCCTACCAATATATCCCCCTAGGAGCATGCGCGTAGTACTTTGTTTTGATGACTAATAGATTTTTGCAATAAGTATGTGAGTTCTTTATGACTAATGTTGAGTCCATGGATTATACGCACTCTCACCCTTCCATCATTGCTAGCCTCTGCGGTACCGTGCATTGCCCTTTCTCACCTCGAGAGTTGGTGCAAACTTCGCCGGTGCATCCAAACCCCGTGATATGATACGCTCTGTCACACATAAACCTCATTATATCTTCCTCAAAACAGCCACCATACCTACCTATCATGGCATTTCCATAGCCATTCCGAGATATATTGCCATGCAACTTCCATCATCATCATATACATGACTTGAGCATTTATTGTCATATTGCTTTGCATGATCGTAAGATAGCTACCATGATGTTTTCATGGCTTGTCCGTATTTTGATGTCATTGCTACGCTAGTTCATTCCACATCCCGGTACACCGCTGGAGGCATTCATATAGAGTCATATCTTTGTTCTAGATATCGAGTTGTAATATTGAGTTGTAAGTAAATAAAAGTGTGATGATCATCATTATTAGAGCATTGCCCCAGTGAGGAAAGGATGATGGAGACTATGATTCCCCCACAAGTCGGGATGAGACTCCGGACGAAAAAAATAAAAAATAAAAAATAAGAAGAGAAAGGCCAAAAAAAGAGAAGGCCCAAAAAAGGGAAAAAACAATAAAATGAGAGAAAAAGAGAGAAGGGGCAATGTTACTATCCTTTTACCACACTTGTGCTTAAAAGTAGCACCATGTTCTTCATATAGAGAGTCTCTTGAGTTATCACTTTCATATAGTAGTAGGAATTTTCATTATAGAACTTGGCTTGTATATTCCAACGATGGGCTTCCTCAAATGCCCTAGGTCTTCATGAGCAAGCAAGTTGGATGCACACCCACTTAGTTTCAGTTTGAGCTTTCATATACTTATAGCTCTAGTGCATCCGTTGCATGGCACTCCTCACATTGATATCTATTAATGGGCATCTCCATAGCCCGTTAATACGCCTAGTTGATGTGAGACTATCTTCTCCTTTTTGCCTTCTCCACATAACCCCCATCATCATATTCTATTCCACCTATAGTGCTATGTCCATGGCTCACGCTCATGTATTGCGTGAAAGTTGAAAAGGTTTGAGAACGCCAAAAGTATGAAACAATTGCTTGGCTTGTCATCGGGGTTGTGCATGATGTGAATGCTTTGTGTGGTGAAAATGGGGCATAGCCAGACTATATGATTTTGTAGGGATGAGCTTTCTTTGGCTATGTTATTTCAATAAGACATAATTGCTTGGTTGGTATGCTTGAAATATTATTGTCTTTATTTCAAAGGATAGATTATTGCTTTGAATCACTCGTGTCTTAATATTCAAGCCATGATTAGACATATGATCAAGATTATGCTAGGTCGCATTCCACATCAAAAATTATCTTTTCTATCATTTACCTACTCGAGGACGAGCAGGAATTAAGCTTGGGGATGCTGATACGTCTCCGTCGTATCTATAATTTTTGATTGTTTCATGCCCAAGGTTGTCAGAATCGCGATTTTGAATCGGATCGGAGCTCCGGTGGTAGGATCACAAATCGTAGGATCTTCACTATCAGGATCGTAGAAACGTAGATTCTATGAACTAAAGTCGTAGAATCAGAGGGGTTAGTTTGGATCGTAAAGTCGTAGAATCGTATAATAGAATCGCGATTCTGACAACCCTGTTCATGCCAATATTATCGAACTTTCATATACTTTTGGCAACTTTTTATACTATTTTTGGGACTAACATATTGATCCAGTGCCCAGTGCCAGTTCCTGTCTGTTGCATGTTTTTGGTTTCACAGAATATCCATATCAAGCAGAGTCCAAAAGGGATAAAAACGGACGGAGCTTATTTTTGGAAAATATGGAAAAATCAGAAGGAAAATCAACGTGAACCAGTGCCCGAGGTGGTCACGAGGCAGGGGGCGTGCCCCCCTTAGGGCGCCCCCCTTAGGGGGCGCCCCTACCCTCGTGAGCCCACCGTAAGGCGGGTGACGCTCTTCTTTTGCCGCAAGAAAGCTAATATTCAGAAAAAAATGACGGCGAAGGTTTCAGGCCAATCGGAGTTACGGATCTCCATATATACACGAAACGGTGAAACAGAGCGGAGAGAAAACGCAGAACCAGAGAGAAACAGAGAGATAGATCCAATCTCGGAGGGGCTCTCGCCCCTCCCACGCCATGGGAGCCAAGGACCAGAGGGGAAACCCTTCTCCCATCTAGGGAGGAGGTCAATGAAGAAGAAGAAGAAGGGGGGCCCTCTCCCCCTTGCTTCCGGTGGCGCCGGAGCGCTGCCGGGGCCATCATCATCACCGCCATCTTCACCAACAGCTTCACCGCCATCATCACCAACTCTTCCCTCCTCTATGCAACGGTGTAACCTCTCTCTTACCCGCTGTAATCTGTACTTAAATATGGTGCTCAACGCTATATATTATTTACCAATGATGTATGGCTATCCTATGATGTTTGAGTAGATCTGTTTTGTCCTAATGGCTATTTGATGATCGTGATTGGCTTGAGTTGTATGTTTTATTATTGGTGCTGTCCTATGGTGCTCTCCGTGTCGTGCAAGCATGAGGGATTCCCGCTGTAGGGTTTGCAATATGCTTATGATTTTCTTATGGTGGGTGGCGTGAGTGACAGAAGCACAGACCTGAGTAAGTAGGTTGTTTGCGTATGGGATAAAGGGGACTTGATGCTTTAATGCTATGGTTGGGTTTTACCTTAATGAATCTTTAGTAGTTGCACATGCTTGCTAGAGTTCCAATCATAAGTGCATATGATCCAAGTAGAGAAAGTATGTTAGCTTATGCCTCTCCCTCAAATAAAATTTCAATAATGATTACCGGTCTAGTTATCGATTGCCTAGGGACAAATAACTTTCTTGTTGACAAAAGCTCTTTACTAAAACTAATTTAGTTGTTTCTTTATCTAAACATCCCCTAGCTTTTATTTACGTGATCTTTACTTTCTTGCAAGCTTACCCAAAAACACCTACAAAGTACTTCTAGTTTCATACTTGTTTCCGGTAAAGCGAACGTCAAGTGTGCGTAGAGTTGTATCGGTGGTCGATAGAACTTGAGGGAATATTTGTTCTACCTTTAGCTCCTCGTTGGGTTCGACACTCTTACTTCTCGAAAGAGGCTACAATTGATCCCCTATACTTGTGGGTTATCAAAGGTGTACCCAACAGTTTCTTTTGGGTATCCTATTGTCGGATTTTGGGTTCCGTCAAAACCCTTGAGGTTTGAACACTGGGGTGCGCACGAAGATCTCCCCCCTCTCTAGCTCACACACTCAACGATCTCACAGCCTAGCTCGACGAACCCAAAGAACACGAGACACAAGATTATACTGGTTTGGGCCACCGTTGTGGTGTAATACCCTACTCCAATGTGGTGTGGTGGATTGCCTCTTGGGCTGCGATGAACAGTTACATGGGAAGAACATCCTCCTGAGGAGAGGTGTTCTTGAGTTTGCTGAGCTTGTGGATGGAATGGCTCCGATCCAAGATTCGGTGCCTCCCTATGGTGGGGACTAGTCCTATTTATAGAGGCCCTCCTCCTCTTCCCAAATATTGAGCGGGAAGGGATCCCACAACGGCCAAATTTGAAGGGACACAACTAGTACAAGTTACCCTGACAAAAGTAGTCTTCGCCTGCCAAAGGCTCTGGTGGTGATGCCGTCTTGAGCGCCATAGTGACCTCCGTCCTGCCATCCTGCTGGTCTTGGTCTTGTTGCACCAATATGGAAACCTTTGCTTGATGCCTTGGAACTCCTCGCCTGTGCTTGCCTCCTTACCACCAAAGAGGAAACAAGGACACTGTGCGTGCTGGCGCCCGCCTAGTCTTGATCGTCACGGCTTGCGCCATTGGAACCTCACGAGGTTCGCCCTGCCTTGATCTCTCCGCCCTTCGTGAGCCAGCCTAGTGAGGCCGCCCCTGAGGAGGTCTTGCATCGTCCGCCTCGTGAGGGTCTTGGGTGTTTGCTGGTGAAGATCGGCCGTACAGGGCCGCTGGAGGAGCCACGCCGCGGGCCGCAGACAGGCAAGTCTGGGGACCCTTGTTCCCAGAACACCGACGGTAGCCCCCGGGCCCAAGGTGCGCTCGGGCTTGGCTTCGAGGCAAAGCCAAAGGGCAAGTGCAGAGCGCTGCGGGCCCCAATAGCCTGCGACCTTGGTCGACGTGTGGCGAATGATTGGACATGGGCGCCTCCGCTTCCCCACGCAGCCTTTAAATCCGCCTGGCTAGGCAGCCACGACATCCTACACAGTTACCTCCCCATTGCTAGCAACGCACCCCCCGAATCCTTCGCTTCCTCGTATCTCTGCCTCCTCTTCCAATCCAACTCGAGCTCTGCCCTTATTGCCATGGTGCCGAACCGGACGGAGAAAGGGAAGAAGCCGTTGTCCTCACCCAACTCAGCTCCGGCCGTCGAGCCCGCCGTCGGCCGATCACGGGTGCTCAATGGGGAGGCCATGGACAAGGTCCACCTTGTGCTTGCTACCAGCTTCAATGAATGGGGAGGTACGGTGGCCTGGCCTGCGTCTCGAGCCTCCATCGATAGGACGGCCACCGAGGTCCCGTTCTTCATTGACGCTTTGTGGGCTGCTTTGGTTCCCCCCTTCTCCGCCTTCCTTGATGATGTGCTTTCTCACTACCAGATCCATATGCTGCACCTTGATCCCCAGTATGTTGCCCTTCTCGCCGTCTTTGCATTTGTATGTGAGGCCATGGTGGGCATTGCCCCTTCTATGGCCCTCTTGTGCCATTTATTCTCGTTGCACCTAACCAACCCACGGCAGTGCTCTAGGTGCGTGAGTTTCTAGGCCGTGGCGGTGACGGCCGGCTTGGGAATTGATTTTGATCTCCCGCAGTCCATCAGCGAGTTTCGGACGCGGTGGGTGTATGTCGATGTTGGAGTACTCAGCCCCTGCTCTCGCTTCCATCGTCGCCCGCCATCCCCACCTCCGGCTGGGGTCACGAGGAGCTCGCGGGCTCCCGTCTCGCCTTCGTCTGGCTACGGCTGAGGAGGCTGAAGGACCTCGATTTGACTGTGCCCAAGGTGATGATGGAGTTCCTCCGACGCTGCATCGCCCCACTCCAGCGCCATTCCCAGCCGATGTGGGTGTCGGATTTCGGGTTCCGGCAGACCCTTAAGGTTCGAACTCTGGGGTGCGCACGGAGATCTTTCCACTACCGACTCGCGCTTCTATGGCTCACAAGAAATCTAGGCTGGAAAGAAGAACACACAGAGGACACGAGGTTTATACTGGTTCAGGCCACCGATGTGGTGTAATACCCTACTCAAGTGTGTGGTGGATTGCCTCGGGGCTGATGATGAACAACACATGGGGAAGAACGGCCTCGCGAGAGGTGTTCTTGAGCTGGTGTGGTATGTTCTACTTGGTCCGAGTCTCCCTCCCTCTATGGTGGCTAGTCCTACTTATAGAGGCCCTGGTCCTCTCCCCAAAATGTGAGCAGGAAGGGCGCCAACAATCGGCCATTTTGAAGGGGAACATCTAGTACAAGTTATCCTGACCAAAGGTGGTCTTAGGCTGCCAAAAGCACTGGTGATGACGCCGTCTTGGGCTCCACGATGACCTCCGTCCTGCCGCTCTGCTGGTCTTGGTCTCGTTGCACCGGAATGGTAACCTTTGCCCGATGCCTTGGACTGTGCTTGTTCCCTTTGCACTGAAGGGGAAACAAGGACACTGCACAGGCCAGTGCCCGCCTGATCTCGATCGTCATGGCTTGCGTCACGGGCTCCTCGCGAGGTGCCCCTGCCTTGATCTCTCCGCCTCCTCGCGAGCCTTCCTGATGCAGCTGCTCCTGAGGAAGCTTCCCATCGACCGCCCCGCAGGGCTTGGCCCCTCGCGAGGGTCTTGAGTTTGACCTGATGAAGCTGGGCCGCACTGGGCCCCCACTCGAGCCACGCCGCAGGCAGGAAAGTCTGGGGACCCCCGTTCCCAAAACACCGACAGTAGCCCCCGGGCCCGAGGCGCGCCCGGGCTGGGCCTAGCAAAGAAGCGAAGGGGCAAGCGTGAAGCGCCGCGGGCCCCAATAGCCTGCGGCCTTGGGCGTCGCATGCCGACAGATTGGTCGTGGGCGTATGTGCTTCCCCACGACGCCTCGGCAACCGCATGCCTTGGCAAGTCCCTGCATATAGAGAAATGGGTCATGATTACCTGCGATCATGGTGGTCAGCGGTTGGCCTTCTATAGCTATAAGTAAGGGACTGTGCGAGCCTCGTTACGTATCCCTTCCTGCTACTCCTTTTCTTCTTCTTGGCTACTCGCCATTCCCATGGATCCGCCGAAGAGATTATTGGCCGCGGAGAAAGGAAAAGCTCGTCCGGCAGGGCCAGACTCCCCACCGACCAAGCACGGCCGGGGCCACCCTCGCAAGCACCCAGCGGTCCCCGTAGTGGCTTCCCGTGGCCATGGAGGCGGTTCCCTGCGCGATGGTGAGCGCCCGGTTGCCGATGGGAGGCACGCCGTGGCCGCGAGGTCCCCTAGGCCACGCTTTCGCTCGGCGGAGGTGCTGCCGGAGTTTGTTGTGTGGTTGGCGGACCCGACCAGCACCTGGCTCCAGCTCCCCCGCTTCTTCGTAGGTGAACTTCCGGCCGGCGCTCGGGGCAGCCTCTAGCTTCAGGCAGATGGTTGCTGCAGCAGGGCCTCCTGGGCTTTGCTGGAGGTCTCCGCTTCTGGGGATGCAGTCCTGACCCACGGCTGGCAAACGTTTGCCCGTGCACGCGGCCTGAGCCGGCGGTGCACCCTGCACTTCTAATTTGATGGCGACGCCACCGTCTACGTGAGGGTGTTCGGGGAAGACGGTCGCCGCACTGGGTGCTTCCCCGAAGACGATGACCGCGGGCCGCCTGCCTTGCCCCGGTGTTGACCAGGATGAAGACGGCGGTAGGCGTGTAGGCGGCGGCGCTTGGGGCTCGCCATGCTTTGGTGACTCCTTCTCAGGCAGCAGCTCCTCCAGCGGTGGCCGCGACCAGCCGTCGCGCCCGCCTGGGTGAAGATAGCGGGTCAGCCCGCCGTCGCGCCCCAGTGAAGCGAGAGGAGGGATCCGCCTGAGCCCCCAGAGGCAGCTCGAGCTTTCTTCGCAAGTTGGTGCCGAGCAAGTCGTGCCCATTTTGTTTTTCTTCTTCCCCTGCGCAGAAAAAGAAGGTAGTATAGGGCTCTACGGGGGTGTGTTAGAACTGTTGCTATTAATCATTGTGCTGCTTCCGCTATTTCTGCGTTATGTTTCCACGCCGCGTGCCCATGTGCGGGGATTATTTAGCTCAGTGGGGCTTGACGCGGTCTTCGCCTCCCGAGGCTGATGCCTCGCCGCGCGCTTCATGTCCTGCAAGGATTAGCAGGAGGAGTAGCTTTCGGTCTAGTTGCGAGGGCAATCGGCCCAGGTCCCGCGCTCGTGTCGCAATGCCCGTGGGGCACGGACTGGGAGGGGTGCTCCCGCAGCAAACCCGGATAGGAAAGCTTCAAACGATCGGGGCAGAGAACACTCGTGGGGGCGCCCGCGAACCTCCCTCGCAAGATTTGCGAGAGAAAATGAGGCAAGTGAGTGAAAAGGACAAAGAATCACAAGCCTGGGACGGCAACAGCTCCAGTAAAACTTCAAACAGGAACGAACAAGCCAACTGCAAAAAGCAAATGAAAAAGCCGCGTCCGGCACCTATTCTAGTCTTCGACGTCTTCTCACCAGCGCGGAGCTAAGTGCTGCCACTGGGCGTGGGCGGGAGCCCCCGAGGCCCGAGGGCGGCACTCCGTAGACTCCGGGGCATGTACAGCCCCACTCATTATTACGTGAGAGTGTTCTCGAGCGGCGAGCTTCACAGGCATTGGCCTTCTTCATAGGCACCGGCCCTTTTCCTAAACGCGACAGCTTCACAGGCATTGGCCTTCTTCATAGGCATCGGGCCTTTCCCAAAACGCGGCAGCTTCATAGGCATTGGCCTTCTTCACAAGCACCGGGCCTTTCCCAAAATGCGGCAGCTTTGCAGGTATTGGCCTTCTTCACAGGCACTGGCCCTTTCCCAAAATGCGGCAGCTTCATAGGCATTGGCCTTCTTCACAGGCACCTGTCGGATTCCGAGTTCTGGCAGACCCTTAAGGTTCGAACACTGGGGTGCGCGCGAAGATTACGCCTTCTACCTCCCCGCCTTGCAAAGATCTAAACTACTAAAAGAACTGCACGAGGGACACAAGATTTATACTGGTTCGGGCCACCGTTGTGGTGTAATACCCTACTCCAGTGTGTGGTTGGTGGATTGCCTCCTGGGGCTGATGATGATGAACAAATACAAGGAAGAACAGCCTCGCGAGGGTCTGTTCTTGGCTGGGGTGATGAACTGCTAGGAGGAGTTCAGCCTCCCTTTCTCTCTCTCTCTCTCTTTCTGCTTTCAACTGAAAAAACTCTCCGCCCCTAGCTACGTGGGCGGCTGGTCCTAGTTATAGAGGCCCTGGTCCTCTTCCCAAATATTGAGCGGGAAGGGAGCCAACAATGGCGGGCTAATTTGAAGGGGGACAGCAAGTATCAACTAATTTGACAAAAGCAGTCTCCGCCTGCGCAAAGCTCTGGTGATGACGCCGTCTTGGGCTCCACGGTGACCTCCGTCTCGTAGTCCTCCTGGTCTTGGTCTTGTTGCACCGAAATGGCAACCTTTGGCTGATGCCTCGGTACTCCGCGGCTGCGCTTGCCCCTTTGCACCAAAGAGGAAAGAAGGACGCTGCGCGCTGGCACCCGCCTAGCGCCCTGAGTCATCACGGCTTGCGTCACGGGCACCTCGCGAGGTACCCCGCCTTGATCTCTCCGCCTTCTCGCGAGCCAGCCTAACGAGGCCGTGCCTGAGGAAGCCCCATGTCATCCGCCTCACGAGGCTTGGCCCCTCGCGAGGGTCTTGAGTCTTGTGTTGACGAAGATGGGCCGTGTTGGGCCTCCTTTGGGCCACGCCGCAGGCTGCAGGCAGGCAAGTCTGGGGACCCCCGTTCCCAGAATGCCGACAGTAGCCCCCGGGCCCAAGGCGTGCCCGGACTTGGTCGTGCCGAGAGGCGAAAAGGCAAGGGCGAAGCGCCACGGGCCCTAACAGCCTGCGGCCTTGGGCGCCGCGTGGTGGTTGATGGGACGTGGGCGTCTCTGCTTCCCCACGACGCCTCGGTGATCGCGTGAGTTGGACAAATCCCTGCATGCAGATCGCGTCATGATTACCTGTGATCATGGAGGCCGGCGGTTGGCCTTCGCCGGCTATAAGTACGGGGCTGCGCGTGCCCTTCCAGTCCATTCCTCATTGCTTCTCATTCTTCTTCATGGCCCCGTCGAAGAGATTCTCGG
Organism: Triticum monococcum; assembly: GCA_034509565.1. NCBI lineage: Eukaryota > Viridiplantae > Streptophyta > Magnoliopsida > Poales > Poaceae > Triticum > Triticum monococcum. The sequence continues at coordinate 582,267,736 of CM067843.1, forward strand.
CCACCGAGAAGGGGAAGGCTTGCCGGGTTGAGCCCGCCTCTCCCCCACCCAAGCGCGGTAGAGGGCGTCCTCGCAAGCATCCCGCGGCCACCACGGCGGCTCCTAGCGACCGTGGAGGTGATCTTCAGCACGGCGATGGGCGGGTTGCTGCAGCCGGGGGGCGCGCTCCAGCTGCGCGTCCCCCCAGGCCGCACGTTCGTGCTGCTGAAGCGCTGCCGGAGTTCGTCATGTGGTCGGCGGAGCCGGCTAGCACCCGGCTCCCGCTTCCTCGCTTCCTCCTAGGCGAGCTCCCGGCCGGCGCCCCGGGCGGTCTCTGGCTCCATGCCGACGGCTGCTGCAGCCGGGCCTCATGGGTCCCCTAGAGGTCTCCGTAGCCGGGAGCCTGTCCCTGGCCCGCTGTTGGCAGACGTTTGCTTGTGCGCGTGGCCTGGGCTGCCGGTGCACCCTACACTTCAAGTTCAACGACGACGCCACCCTCTACGTGAGGGTGTTTGGGGAAGATGGTCGCTGCGCGGGGTGCTGCCCCGAGGGGGACGACCGCGGCTGGGAACCCAGCTCCAGTGACGATGGAGGAAGCAGCGCTCGCGCGGCTGGCGGTGCTCGGAGTTCCTCGAGCTTCTCTGGTTCTTGTTCAGGCGGCGACTCCTCCAGCGGCGGACGCGATCAGCCTCCACGCCGCCGCGCCCGGGTGAGGCGCGAGCGGGAGTCCGCCTGAGCTCCGGAGGTAGCCCGGGCCTTCCCTACGGGCCGGTGTGAGGCGAGCCGCGCCGGATTTGTTCTTTCTTTTTCCCTTCTTCCAGCGCAACAAAGACAATAGTGCGGAGCCCCGCGGGGGCGTGGTTGGGTTATTGCTGTTAATCATCATTTCGATTTGTTACCGTTCCTTCCGGCTATGTGCCCGAGCGTGGATAGTTCCCGACCCCGGCCGTGGGGGGGCGACCGACCCAGGCCCTTTGTTTGTGTCACGACGCCTGTGGGGCTCGGACAGGAGGGGTGCTCCTGAAAGGGGGCCCAGGTCATGAACTCTTTGAATGACTAGGATAGGAACGCTCGCGAGGGCGCCCAGCCGCCCTCCTCGCGAGGCCTTGCGCAAGGGAAAACGAGACAGGAGAGCGAAAATCCGAAGAACCGCAAGCCAAAGACGGCAACAACTTCAATAAAACTTCAAATGAGAAGGAACAAGCCAACTGCGGAAAGCAAATGAAAAGCCGCGTCCGGCACCAAATCTAGTCTTCGACGTCTTCTCACTAGCGCGGAGCTAAGTGCTACCACTGGGCGTGGGAGGGAGCCCCAGGGCCTAAGGCCGGCGCTCCTGAGACTCCGGGGCGTGTACAGCCCCAACTCATTATTACGTGAGAGTGTCACGGGCGGCGAGCTTCACAGGCATTGGCCTTCTTCACAGGCTCCGGGCCTTTTCCAAAACGTGATAGCTTCACAGGCACTCGCCTTGCTTCACAGGCTCCGGGCCTTTTCCAAAACGCGATAGCTTCACAGGCACTCGCCTTGCTTCACAGGCTCTGGGCCTTTTCCAAAACGCGATAGCTTCACAGGCACTCGCGTTGCTTCACAGGCTCCGGGCCTTTTCCAAAACACGATAGCTTCACAGGCACTTGCCTTGCTTCACAGGCTCTGGGCCTTTTCCAAAACGTGATAGCTTCAGAGGGAATCACCTTGCTTCACAGGCTCTGGGCCTTTTCCAAAACGCGATAGCTTCACAGGCACTCGACTTGCTTCACAGGTTCTGGGCCTTTTCCAAAACGCGATAGCTTCACAGGCACTCGCCTTGCTTCACAGTCTCTAGGCCTTTTCCAAAACGCGATAGCTTCACAGGCACTCGCCTTGCTTCACAGGCTCCGGGCCTTTTCAGGGGTAGAACCTCCAAAGGTGTTGGATGTTCCATGCATTCTGTACCTGCACTCCCTCCTGAGTCTCCAAGCATGCGGAGCCGGGCCTGGAAACATGAACAACCTTGAACGGGCCCTCCCACATGGGAGAGAGCTTGTGCAGCCCCTCCCTGGAGAGAACCCGCCTAAGCACGAGGTCCCCTACCTCAAGAGTCCTGGGGCGGATGTTGCGGCAGTGATATCGCCGCAGCGCTTGCTGGTACCTCGCCGCTTGCAGCGCGCCTTCTCGGCGGCGTTCCTCCCCCAGCACGAGGTCCATCCCCCGCGTGGCGTCCTACTGCGCCTCGTCGAACGCCACGACCCGCGCGGAGCGACGTATGACCTCGTGAGGGAGGACCACATCCGCTCCGTAGACCAGGAAGAACAGGGTCTCCCCAGTCGGTTTGGCCGCGGTGGTGCGGATGGACCACAACACGGACTGAAGCTCGTCGTACTAACCTCTGCCACAGGCTTCCAGCTTCTTCTTGAACGTCCTGGTCTTGAGGCCCCTCAGGACCTCCGTGTTGGCTCGCTCGGCCTGGCCGTTGCTCCGGGGGTGCGCCACTGAGGCGTAGCATATCTGCGTTCCAAGGTTAGCACAGTATGTTTTGAAGAGGTTACTGGTGAACTGCGAACCGTTGTCTGTGATGATGCGATTCGGCACCCCGAACCGGCTTACGATGCCCTTGATGAACTTGACCGCGGAACCCGCGGGGATGGTGCGAACAACCTCTACTTCAGCCCACTTGGTGAATTTGTCCACGACAACGTAGAGGTAATGATAGCCCCCTGGCGCCCGAGGAAACGGGCCCAAGATGTCCAGCCCCCAGACTGCGAATGGCCACGAAAGGGGAATAGTCTACAAGCCTCCTGCTGGCTGATGGATCTTCTTGGCGTGGAACTGGCAGGCTTCACAAGCTTTCACTAGTTCCACGGCGTCATTGAGCGCGGTGGGCCAATAAAACCCACTGCGGAACGCCTTGCCGACGAGGGTCCGTGATGACGAATGATGTCCGCAGTCTCCGCCGTGTATATCTTTCAGTAGCTCCTTCCCTTGCTCCCTGGAGATGCAGCGCAGGGATACATCGTTTGGTCGCTTCCGGTAGAGCTCTCCGTCTCTGATGCAGTATGCCGTGGCCTGGCGTGCCACTCGCTCTGCCTCCTCCTCCTTCTCCGGCAAGGTCCCTTGCATCAGGTAGCTCCGGAGCTCCGCAATCCAACATCCCTCCTGAGGTTCCATCGTCAGGAGCAGGCGCACTCCTGAGGCCGGGCCACAGGTCGGAGCTCCGGAGGCAGGTGGCTGGGGGAGCTCCTCCAAGGGCTGAGCCGCGTTTGACAATGACGGCAGAGCTGAGAGCTTGAAGAGCCGCTCCTCAAAAACACCGGGCTCCTGGGGTAACCGTCTGGACGCGTGTTTGGCGATATCGTCGGCCTCCTGATTGGTGCCACGGGGCACATGCTGCAACTCCATCCCCCAGAATTGCTTCTCCATCCTGCGGACTTCTGCAAGGTAGGCCTCCATGTGCTCATCCTTCGGCTCGTACACCTTGTTGGAGAAGTTGAAAAGGAGCTGCGAATCGCCCTTGATGGTGAGGCGTTTCACTCCCAGGGCAGCCGCGGCCTTCAAGCCTGCTATTAGACCTTCATACTCCGCTATGTTGTTGGAGACCTTTTCGCCTTGCCGGAAACAGAGTTGCACGGCGTAATAGAGCTTGTCCTGTGTGGGCGATATGAGCACTGCCCCAGCTCCAGCGCCATGCCTAGAGAACGCCCCATCGAAGTACATGACCCAGCCTTCTGGCGCTTCGCTTCCCGGGGATAGGGACCGATCCTCATCAGCCTTGAGGCCTGGAGCCTCCATCCACTCTACCACAAAATCCGCCAACGCTGCTCCCTTGATGACCCTGGTCGTGCTGAATTCGAGCTGAAACGCTTGCAGTTCTATGTTCCTCTCGGCAATCCTTCCAGCTGAATTAGGGCTCTTGAGCACTCTCTCCAGGGGGTACGACGAGACGACCTTGATGGGGTGACCCTGAAAATAGTGTCACAGCTTGCGCGAAGCCACCAGTAGCGCGAGGAGGAATTTCTGAGGCATGGGGTACCATGCTCTTGCATCCCGCAGCACCGTGCTGACGAAGTACACTGGGTGCTTAATGAGGCCGAGTGCATCAGTGCTGGTGGCTCCTTTCGGAGACCGTGGCGCCTCTTGAGGCAATGAGGCCTCCTGAGACTGGCCATCTGGATGAGGGGCCTCTTCCGCCTCTGGTGCACCCTTCTGTGGCGGCTGATCCTCCTCAGCCGCAGTGGTGGTTCCTGTAGGCCTTCCTTGTCCCTGTTCTGCCTTGTCCTGGGTTGCTGCCGTGGTTTTGATTCGGCGCTCCTCTCCGACTGCCACCAAGGCTGCGCTGGCGGAGTAAGGAGTGGCGGCGAGGTAAAGCACCAGGGGCTCCCGAGGGCGCGGGGCCACCATGACCGGTGGACTGGTCAGGTACCTCTTGAGGTCTTGGAACGCCTTGTCGGCCTCTTTAGTCCACTTGAAGGGCCCCTTTCTCTTCATTAGCTGGAAGAAAGGCAGGGCTCGCTCTCCCAACTTGGAGATGAAGCGCCCTAGCGCGGTCACGCGCCCTGTGAGCTTCTGCATTTCTCTAAGGGCCTTTGGCGGGATCATGTCTTCCACCGCCTTGATCTTCTCTGGGTTAGCCTCGATGCCTCGGTGGGACACGAGGAAACCCAAGAGCTTGCCCGAGGGGACTCCGAACACACACTTCTCTGGGTTGAGCCGTAGGTTCACTACGTTGAGGCTCGCGAAGGTTTCCTCCAAGTCCTGTATCAGGGTCCCGGCCTCCCGAGACTTTACTACGATGTCATCGACGTAAGCTTCAACATTCTTCTCGAGCTGTGGGCCCAAGGTGATGTGCATCAGCCACTGAAAGGTCGCCCCTGTGTTACGCAGCTCGAATGGCATGCACGTGTAGCAGTATACCCCACACGGGGTTAGGAATGCTTTCTTCTCGACGTCTTCTACCGCCATCTTGATCTGGTGATATCCAGAGAAGGCATCCAGGAAGCATAACAGATCGCATTCCGCAGTGGAATCGACGATCTGGTCGATGAGGGGGAGCGGGAAGGGATCTTGCGAGCATGCTTTGTTGAGGTTGGTGAAGTCAACACACATACGCTCCTTCCCTCCTTTCTTTGGCACAATGACAGGGTTGGCCAACCAATCTGGGTATCGGACCTCGCGGATGACCCCAGCGGCCTCTAATTTGCGGGTCTCCTGGATGATGAAGGTCTGCTTTTCCGTGGACTGCCGCCTGGCCTTCTGCTTCACAGGGCGCACGTTGGGGCACATGTTGAGGTGATGCTCGATTACACTCCTGGGGATCCCTGCCAACTGGTCCGGCTACTGTTATTGAACACTCTTGAAAGTAGTGTCGCAGCTTTCGGGATGCCATGAATACCGCGTACGCAATCATTTGATAATGCGGGTACCGTGACTTGCACGGACTAAGGACAGTGGACACATAGTAGACCGACTTTTGAAGGGAGAATTTGTGTCCGTCCGTTTCTCGTTCGACGACGAGCACTGCGCTTATGACGTGATGGGTTGCTGCAATCTATAATAGCATTGGTTCGCCAATGTTTGGCGCGGCGAGGACTGGGTTTGTTGCCAAGATGGCTTTTATTTCGTCGAGTCCGGCCGTGGCTGCATCTGTCCATTCGAAGTCTTCGGTGCGTCGAAGGAGGCGGTAAAGGGGTAGGGCCTTTTCTCCCAAGCGGGAGATAAAGCGGCTTAGAGCCGCCACGCATCCGGTTAATTTTTGTATTTGTTTGAGGTCCTTCGGGATATCCAATTGTGACAGAGCTCAGATCTTGGCTGGATTTGCTTCAATTCCTCTACCGGATACAATGAAGCCCAAGAGCTTTCCGGCTGGAACGCCGAAAACGCATTTTTCCGGGTTGAGCTTGATGTCGTATGTTCGGAGGTTATCGAATGTTAGCCTCAAGTCGTCTACTAGATATTCGACATGTCTTGTTTTAACGACCACATCATCCACGTATGCCTCCACTGTTTTGCCGATCTGGTTTGCCAGACATGTCTGAATCATGCGCTGATATGTTGCGCCAGCGTTTTTGAGCCCGAAGGGCATTGTGTTGAAGCAGAATGGGCCGTATGGTGTGATGAATGGCATTGCGGCTTGGTCTGACTCTGCCATATTTATTTGATGGTAGCCGGAGTATGCGTCGAGGAAACACAATGAATCGTGTCCTGCGGTAGCGTCAATAATTTGATCGATGCGGGGGAGAGGGAAGGGATCCTTTGGGCAAGCCTTGTTAAGGTCTTTAAAATCAATGCACAGGCGCCATGATTTGTCCTTCTTTGGTACCATCACCAGGTTTGCTAGCTAGTCCGGGTGTTTTATATCTTTGATGAATCCGGCCTCCAATAGCTTGGCTAGTCCTCTCCCATGGCCTGTCTCTTAGGTTCGGAAAAACGCCGAAGAGCCTGTTTGACTGGCTTGAATCCTTTTAGGATATTTAAGCTGTGTTCGGCCAACCTGCGTGGGATTCCTGGCATGTCTGAAGGGTGCCAGGCGAAAATGTCCCAGTTCTCTCATAGGAACTCTCGCAGTGCGGCATCTACATCAGGGTTTAACTGTGCCCCGATGGAAGCTGTTTTATTGGGGTCCGTTGGATGGACCTAGAATTTGACTATTTCGTCCGCTGGTTTAAAGGAGGTGGACTTGGATCTTTTGTCAAGTATCACATCGTCCCTATTCACCGTGGAGCGCAGCGCAGTCAGTTCCTCAGCCGCTAGGGCTTCGGATAGCGCCTCGAGGGCCAGTGCGGCTGTCTTGTTTTCGGCGCGAAGTGTTATGTCCGGATCACTAGTGAGAGTGATGATTCTGTTAGGCCCGGGCATCTTGAGCTTCATGTACCCATAATGGGGTATTGCTTGGAAGATTGTAAATTCTTCCCGCCCTAGCAGAGCGTGATATCCGCTACTGAACGCGGCCACTTGGAACATGACCTCTGCGGACCTGTAGTTATCTGGCGTGCCGAACACCACATCTAGTGTCATTTTTCCTGTACAGCGCGCTTCCCGACTGGGGATTATTCCTCTAAAGGTTGTGCGGCTTCGCTCAATGCGGTTCCAGTCTATTTCCATTTTTTGAAGGGTTTCCTCATAAATGAGGTTCAATCCGCTGCCGCCATCCATGAGTTCCTTGGTAAGACAAAAGTGGTCCACTATTGGACTGAGGACCAATGCGGCTGGTGCTCGGGCTGTTCGGAATTTAGGTTCATCACTAGCGTTAAAAGTAATAGCCGTGTCACTCCATGGGTTTATTGTTGCTACTTGGTAGACTTCGGCAAGGCTGCGGAGTGTTTCTTTTTCACATATTATTTGATGCGAAAGTCTCGGAGACTGTTAATACCGTACTGGTGTCTCTGGGGTGGCTTTCTGTGGCTTCTTGAATTACAAGATCTTCGCCAATTTTTGTCACCTGCCGGAGTATCCAACATGCTCTAAGGCTGTGAGTTGGTGTGGCGCCCTCTGCACTGTGAATTTTACAGGGTCCATTAAGCCATCCTTCCAGTATAGTTCCGTGCCCTGTAGAGGGCTTTTTATTTTTGGTATTGAACCCGGGTGTCTGGCGATGATGCACCCTTTTATTTCAGACTGGGTTTGTATTTAGGGCCGAATTGTCCCAAAATTTTATTTCGGTTTTCCAGGCGCTTTCCATTGCACAGTACTTTCGTACTATGGACGCCAAGTCAGCAAAGCATGTAATATCACGGTGACTTTTGGCGTTGAGGATTCCCTTGTCCGTGCAATTATTGCAGAAGAATGAAATTGCGTCTTCCTCGCGGCAGTCCTTTATCCTGTTCATAACCAGGAGGAATCTGGCCCAGTAATGATGTACTGTTTCTTCTGGCTCTTGCCTAATTTGGGATAGATCGCTTATGTACAAGTGGGTTGGTGGAATCAAATCCGAAACCTCACCCAATCTGAGACCCAGGGGCCAAGGAGTTTCCGAACTCAGAAGTTTGGATTCTTGGATGCTGTCCAATGAATCTAGCCCGTCGCCTGACTTTAAGTTCAGGTCTTGAGTGATGTCCTCCCCTCCATGGGTATACATCTTGGAGGGATCGGGAATCCGGACATAGCTAGTCCTTAAGATAGATGAAGGGTCGCCGCAGTGTCCTTCTACCACGACAACGTGATGGGTGACCTGGGGAGAGTTAATCTCTCTCAGATCGGGTTTAGGCCCAATCTGGTCATAATCTGTAGCGACTCCCAGGGCGGCGATGCGATCCAAGAGCTCGTTTAGGGAAGAGAGCTCCATTGGATCTAGCTGATCGGTGAATTCCGAGCTGACGTGAAGATTACTTTCGATGACCTGAGAGGTCATTGTCGGCGCAACAGCCGAACAGGTGGTCATAAGGAAACCACCTAGCCAGAGAGTTTGGCTGACAGCCAAAGCTCCCTTAGCAACGGTGCCGTCTTTAAAGACGGGATGAGGCATCCTTCCTGATGGCGATGGCACAGAGGAACTCTCAATGAAAGCACCAATGTCGGTGTCAAAAACGGCGGATCTCGGTAGGGGGTCCGGAACTATGCGTCTAGGTGGATGGTAACAGGAGACAAGGGACACGATGTTTTTACCCATGTTCGGGCCCTCTCGATGGAGGTAAAACCCTACTCCTGCTTGATTAATATTGATGATATGGGTAGTACAAGAGTAGATCTACCACGAGATCAAGGAGGCTAAACCCTAGAAGCTAGCCTATGGTATGATTGTTCTTCGTCCTACGGACTAAAACCCTCCGGTTTATATAGACAACAGAGAGGGCTAGGGTTACACAGAGTCGGTTACAATGGTAGGAGATCTACATATCCATATCGCCAAGCTTGCCTTCCATGCCAAGGAAAGTCCCTTCCGGACACGGGACGAAGTCTTCAATCTTGTATCTTCATAGTCCAGGAGTGTGGCCAAAGGTATAGTCCGGCTATCCGGACACCCCCTAATCCAGGACTCCCTCAGGGACGCCAGCGGCGTCCTCGGCGACCACGGGTCCTCTGTCGGGGGAAGGCTCACCGGCACCTCCCCGACAAAGGGCCTACCTCCGGGGGGGTGTCTTTCTCCGTGCGATGCGGGGAGGGGCCTAGCTCCTGGCTCCTCCCTGGCAGCCCCCAGTGCGCTCCCCCTGGCGGAAGGGGGCAGCCGAGCTGGGGCCGCCGTCCGCCATCGTGACCTAATCCTGCTGCGACCCATGGTTAGCGTAAGCTTGCTCCTGAGAGATTAGTGGTACCCTGTAGCTGTTGTTGCCGACATGGTTGGCGATGCTTCCGAGAGGCTCCTGGAAAGCCCCAGTTTGTAGCATCTCCTTCTCCCTGCTCGGGTCGAGGCATGAGTTGGGGTCGTCTTCCAGCGTGTACTCCTGGTCCATCATGCGGGGTATATAGGCCTCCGAGGCCGCCGCCTCGAAGACCTCGCCATAGTGCCCCACGCTCCATGTTGCTCGGCCCAGCGTACCGCCCAAAGGATGGTAGGGAGGCACCCCGTCGGGGCCGTAGGCGGCGTGGCTCGTACCTGCGCTTGTTGGAGGTGGCGGGGGTGCGACTGGGCGTCCGGTGCCTTTAGCCGCGCCAGTGTCGACGGAGCCCAGAGGCGCTCCCGGGGGCGCGCGGGCGTGGCGAGGCCTGCCATGCGATCCTGCCGCGGCCTGAGGTGTAAGCAGGGAGCAGAAGGGAGGCGCTCCTGAGGCCGTAGCGTCCAGTAGCTCGGCGACGCGCTCCAACAGCGCATCCCGGCCGCTCTCCATCAGCCAGCATCGCAGCAGCTCACGAGCCACCATGAGCGCGGCCGCATGTTCGCTTGTTCCCGTTGGGTGTGCGGCGCCGTGGCCGCGGCGTGGCTTGAAGCCCTTGCAGCTGCCCGTACGTGGCATGGAGTAAGGGTAGATGGCGCTTGACTGCGCTGCCTGCGCCCTGCAGCGTTGGGCGGTGCGCGTGCTGCTTGGGGCGCGGGGTCGAGGTCTTCTTGGGCAGGCGGGGCCGCCCGGGCCGGCCAGGCTCCCCACCGGTCGGTGCTGGTCCTCGGATCGCCAGACATTGGAGCTGTGGAGTGTCAGTGGCTCGGCTGGCGAAAGGGAGACTCCGGCGCACCCCTACCTAGCGCGCCAAATGTCAGATTTCGGGTTCCGGCAAAACCCTTGAGGTTCAAACGCTGGGGTGCGCACAAAGATCTCCCCCCCTCTCTAGCTCACACACTCAATGATCTCACGGCCTAGCTCGACAAACCCAAAGAACACGAGACACAAGATTATAATGGTTTGGGCCACCGTTGTGGTGTAATACCCTACTCCAGTGTGGTGTGGTGAATTTCCTCTTCGGCTGCGGATGAACAGTTACAAGGGAAGAACAGCCTTCTGAGGAGAGGTGTTCTTGAGTTTGGTGAGCTTGTGTGAGGCTAAGGATGGAATGGCTCCGATCCAAGATCCGATGCCTCCCTATGGTGGGGGCTAGTCCTATTTATAGAGGCCCTAGTCCTCTTCCCAAATATTGAGCGGGAAGGGATCCCACAACGGCTAAATTCAAAGGGAGACAACATAGACTCTGGTGGTGACGCCGTCTTGGGCTCCACAGTGACCTCCATCCTGTCGTCCTGCTGGTCTTGGTCTTGTTGCACCGATATGGAAACCTTTGCCGGATGCCTTGGAACTCCTCACCTACGCTTGCCTCCTTAACACCAAAGAGGAAACGAGCACACTGTGCACGCTGGCACTCGCATGGCGCCCGCCTGGTCTTGATCGTCACGGCTTGCGTCATTGGAACCTCGCAAGGTTCGCCTTGCCTTGATCTCTCCGCCCCTCGCGAGCCAGCCTGGTGAGGCCGCCCCTGAGGAGGTCTTGCGTCGTCCGCCTCGCGAGGCTTGGCCCCTCACGAGGGTCTTGGGTGTTTGCTGGTGAAGATGGGCTGTACAGGGCCGCTGGAGGAGCCACGTCACGGGCCGCAGGCAGGCAAGTCCGGGGACCCTCGTTCCCAGAACGCCGACACCTACGAAGAAGCACTTCTTCGATTTGGGTTCGAGTTTATCAGTTTGAAACATTTTCACATAAGCATCGCAGCCCCAAACTTTAAGAAATGACAGCTTTGGTTTCTTGCCAAACCATAGTTCATACGGTGTCATCTCAGCAGATTTAGATGGTGCCCTATTTAATGTGAATGCAGCTGACTCTAAAGCATAACCCCAAAATGATAGTGGTAAATCGGTAAGAGACATCATAGATCGCACCATATCCAATAAAGTATGATTACAACATTCGGACACAACATTATGCTATGGTGTTCCAGGTGGCGTGAGTTGCGAAACTATTCCACATTGTTTCCAATGAAGACCAAACTCGTAACGCAAATATTCGCCTCCGCGATCAGATTGTAGAAACTTTATTTTCTTGTTACGATGATTTTCCAGCTCACTCTGAAATTCTTTTAACTTTCCAAATGTTTCAGACTGGTGTTTCATTAAGTAGATATACCCATATCTGCTCAAATCATTTGTGAAGGTCAGAAAATAATGATACCCGCCGCGAGCCTCAACACTTATCGTATCGCATACGTCACTATGTATTATTTACAATAAGTCAGTTGCACGCTCCATTGTTTCGGAGAACAGAGTCTTAGTTATCTTGCCCATGAGGCATGGTTCGCAAGCATCAAGTGATTCATAATCAAGTGATTTTAAAAGTCCATCAGCATGGAGTTTCTTCAAGTGCTTTACACCAATATGACCTAAATGGCAGTGCCACAAATAGGTTGCACTATCATTATTAACTTTGCATCTTTTGGCTTCAATATTATGAATATGTGTATCACTACGATCGAGATTCAATAAACCATTCATCTTGAGTGTATGACCATAGAAGGTTTTATTCATGTAAACATAATAACAATTATTCTTTGACTTAAATGAATAACAGTATTGCAATTTACATGATCCAATCATATTATGCTCAACACAAACGCCAAATAACATTTATTTTAGGTTCAACACTAATCCCGAAGGTAAAGGGAGTGTGCGATGGTGATCTTATCAACCTTGGAATCACTTCCAACTCACATCATCGCCTTGCCTTTAACTAGTCTCTGTTTATGTTGCAACTCCCGTTTCAAGTTACTACTCTTAGCAACTGAACCAGTATCAAATACTGAGGGGTTGCTATAAACACTAGTAAAGTACACATCAATAACATGTATATCAAATATACTTTTGTTCACTTTGCCATCCTTGTTATCCGTCAAGTATCTAGGGTAGTTCAACTTCCAGTGACCATTTCCTTTGCAGTAGCAGCACTCAGTTTCAGGCTTGGGTCTATCTTTGGGCTTCTTCATGGGAGTGGCAACTTGCTTGCCATTCTTCTTGAAGTTCTCTTTCTTTCCCTTGCCCTTTAATTTGAAACTAGTGGTCTTGTCAACCATCAACACTTGATGCTTTTCTTGATTTCTACCTTCCCCGATTTTAGCATCGCGAAGAGCTCGGGGAATCGTTTTCGTCATCCCTTGCATATTATAGTTCAGCACGAAGTTCTAGTAACTTGGTGATAGTGACTAGAGAACTCTGTCAATCACTATCTTATCTGGAAGATTAACTCCCACTTGATTCAAGTGATTATAGTACTCAGACATTCTGAGCACATGCTCACTAGCTGAGCTATTCTCCTCCATCTTGTAGGAGAAGTACTTGTCAGACGTCTCATACCTCTTAACATGGGCATGAGTCTGAAATACAAATTTCAAATCTTGGAACATCTCATATGCTCCATGTCGTTCAAAACATTTTTGAAGTCCCGGTTCTAAGCCGTGAAGCATGGTGCACTAAACTATCAAGTAGTCATTTCATAACGTCTACATCTGCTCCTGCAATAGGTCTGTCACCTAGCGGTGCATCAAGGACATATTTCTTCTATTTAGCCATGAGGATAATCCTCAGATCACAGACCAAGTCTGCATCATTGCTACTATCATCTTTCAACTTATTTTTCTCTAGGAACATATCAAAAATAAACGGGGAGCTACATCGCGAGCTATTGATCTACAACATAGTTATGCAAATACTATCAGGACTAAGTTCATGATAAATTAAAGTCCAATTAATCATATTACTTAAGAACTCCCACTTAGATAGATGTCCCTCTAATTATCTAAGTGATCACGTGATCCATATCAACTAAACCATGTCCGATCATCACGTGAGATGGAGTAGTTTTCAATGGTGAACATCACTATGTTGATCATATCTACTATATGATTCATGCTCGACCTTTCGGTCTAAGCGTTCTGAGGCCATATCTGCATATGCTAGGCTCGTCAAGTTTAACCAGAGTATTCTGCATGTGCAAAATTGGCTTGCACCTGTTGTATGTGAACATAGAGCTTATCACACCTGATCATCATGTGGTTTCTTGGCACGACGAACTGTAGCAACGGTGCATACTCAGGGAGAACACTTATACCTTGAAATTTAGTGAGAGATCATCTTATAATGCTACCGCCGAACTAAGCAAAATAAGATGCATAAAGGATAAACATCACATGCAATCAGTATAAGTGATATGATATGGGCATCACGATCTTGTGCCTTTGACCTCCATCTCCAAAGCATCGTCATGATCACCATCGTCACTGGCTTGACACCTTGATCTCCATCGAAGCATCGTTGTGGTCTCTCCAACTATTGCTTCTACGACTATCGCTACCGCTTAGTGACAAAGTAAAGCAATTACATGGCGATTGCATTTCATACAATAAAGCGACAACCATATGGCTCCTGCCAGTTGCCTATAACTGTGTTACAAAACATGATCATCTCATACAATAAAATTTAGCATCATGTCTTGATCATATCACATCATAACATGCCCTGCAAAAACAAGTTAGACGTCCTCTACTTTGTTGTTGCAAGTTTTACGTGGCTGCTATGGGCTGAGCAAAAACCGTTCTTACCTACGCATCAAAAACCACAACGCGGTATAGTGATTGCTTTTTGATCTTCAGAAAGAACCATGTTCATTGAATCCGATTCAACTAAAGTTGGAGAAACTGACACCCACCAGCCACCTGTGTGCGAAGCATGTCGGTAGAACCAGTCTCGCGTAAGCGTACACGTAATGTTGGTCTGAGACGCTTCATCCAACAATACCTCTGAATCAAGAATCAACTAGTGACAGCAAGCAATATGTATATACCCACGCCCACAACTCCTTTTTGTTCTACTCGTGCAAATAACATCTACGCACAGACTAGGCTCGGATGCCACTGTTGGGGATTGCAGTAATTTCAAAAAAATTCCTATGCACACGTAAGATCTGTCATGGTGATGCATAGCAACGAGAGGGGAGAGTGTGTCTACGTATCCTCGTAGACCGAAAGCGGAAGCATTTATCAACGCGGTTGATGTAGTCATACAACTTCACGATTTGTCCCGATCAAGTACCGAACGTACGGCACCTCCGCGTTTAGCACACGTTCAGCTCGATGATGTCCTCGCCTTCTTGATCCAGCAAGAGGGGTGACATAGTAGATGAGTTTCGGCACCACGACGACGTACGGTGTTGGTGAAGAACAATCTCCGCAGGGCTTCGCCTAAGCACTATGAAAACTATGATGGAGGATAAACTAGAGGAGACGGGGTTGACGGCACATGGCTTGGTGTTTCTTGATGTGTCTTTGGTGCTAGCCCTGCCCCTCTATTTATATGTTGAGCCCTGGGGTCAAAACTTGGAGCAAAGGCCTCCTCAAAGTTGGTTTTGCCCGAAAGGCAAGAGTCCCACTCGGACTCCTGGACAAAATGCCACAATCCTTGGCGTCTAGCCCAGGGCCAGATGCCAGGGTCTCCGGCGTTTGGCCCCCTCGCCTCCGCAAATCTCCTTTTGCACCGACCTAAAGCCTCGTGGGCTTCACCCCTTGGCCGAACCATATCAACCTATATATCAATCTTTACCTCCAGACCATTCCGGAGCTCCTCGTCATGTCCGTGATCTCTTCCGGGACACCGAACAACATTCGGTCACTATCGGTGTCAAAACCGGCAGATCTCGGGTAGGGGGTCCCGAATTGTGCGTCTAGGCCGGATGGTAACAGGAGGCAGGGGACACAATGTTTTACCCAGGTTCGGGCCCTCTTGATGGAGCTAAAACCCTACGTCCTGCTTGATTAATATTGATCATATGGGTAGTACAAGAGTAGATCTACCACGAGATCAAAGAGGCTAAACCCTAGAAGCTAGCCTATGGTATGATTGTATGTTGTGGTTGTTGTCCTACGGACTAAAACCCTTCGGTTTATATAGACACCGGAGAAGGTTAGGGTTACACAAGGTCGGTTACAATGGGAGGAGATCTACAAATCCATATTGCCAAGCTTGCCTTCCACGCCAAGGAAAGTCCCATCCGGACACGGGACGAAGTCTTCAATCTTGTATCTTCATAGTCCAACAGTCCGGCCAAAGGTTATAGTCCGGCTATCCGGACACCCCCTAATCCAGGACGCCCTCAGTAGTCCCCGAACTAGGCTTCAATGACGATAAGTCCGGCGCGCAGATTCTCTTCGGCATTGCAAGGCGGGTTCCTCTCCAAAAATCCGTGTACCTGTTTGAAATAGTGTCCGGTCTCTTGTGAATGTTGCGCTCCTTGGCTTCTACGCCCAATAACGGCCACTTTCCATGTGTCGAGCAATGTGAAAAGCCAGGGTGTTTTTACATTTACCCCCCTAGCTGTGTGAATGAGATGCCTATTAAAAAGACGAGGATTCAGATCCAAGTCACACCATCCTCCCTTGGCGAGCCTTCATCGGAGTGCATCCGACAGAGATCCATTCCATCATGGCCGGTTGACGCAGCTCCTCCTCTCGCTCCCCTAGCCCCAAGCCTGGAGATTGGGAGAGATGTTCCGTCCCGCACAGCAAATTAGTGATGCTTCAGACCAAGGGATTTCTCCCCCAACATACATGGTCCCGGTTCAAGCCGAGCTCGCAACCTATAATGGCGGAGAGCAAGTGGAGAGCTTTCCCAATCCCTCCAAGGGAGAGCGGGTATGCCTTATCCCTCATTTGGTAAGAGGGCTCGGATTTCCAATTCATCCGTTTCTCCGAGGGCTCCTAGAGTTCTACGGCCTCCAGTTGCACAACCTTACGCCTGCCTCCATATTGCATATCGTGGGATTCGTAGCCCTTTGCGGGCTGTTTTTGGGCTGTGAGGCTCATTTCGCACTGTGGAAAAAGATGTTCTGCCTTGTGCCCCGTTCTTAGAAGGGTTCAATATATCAGGTGAGCGGAGCCGAAGTGTGGCGTATCACCGGGACCGGATATCTATACGGAACCCCAAAGAAGACGTCCGAAGACTGGCCTTCAGAATGGTTTTATATAGAAGCTGTCCCTCTCCCAGATCCTATTCGAATCGGCCTTCCTGAGTTTGACAACGCTCCTTTGAAGAAGCGCCGGAGCTGGCGTCCATGGAGCTCCCTAGAGGAAGATGACAGGGATGTTCTTTACCTGATGAGCCGGAAAAGTTTCTTAGCTCGATCCGGATTGACCATGATCGAGGTCATGGCCACATGTATTATGCGGGTGGTGCAGCCGCTTCAGTATAGAGGCCACCCCATGTGGGATTTCAACGGGGAGGATGACGCCACCCGCTACGGCCGTAAAGGGCCGGGATCGGTTGCTGATCTAATAAAGATCTTATCCACTTTGTACAATGGAGAAGAGGAGGAATTCCTCCGCGTCTGTCGGCGTTCTGGGAACCGGGGTCCCCAGACTTGCCTGCCTGCGGCCTGCGGCTTGGCTCAAAGGAGGCCCAGCACGGCCCATCTTCATCAACACAAGACTCAAGACCCTCGCGAGGGGCCAAGCCTCACGAGGCGGGCGACATGGAGCTTCCTCAGGCACGGCCTCGTCAGGCTGGCTCGCGAGGAGGCAGAGAGATCAAGGCGGGGTACCTCGCGAGGTGCCCGTGACGCAAGCCATGACGACTCAGGGCGCCAGGCGGGTGCCAGCCCGCGCAGCGTCCTCCTTTCCTCTTTGGTGCAAAGGGGGCAAGTGCAGCCATGGAGTACCAAGGCATCAGGCAAAGGTTGCCATTTCGGTGCAACGAGACCAAGACCAGGAGGACTACGAGACGGAGGTCACCATGGAGCCCAAGACGGCGTCATCACCAGAGCTTTACGCAGGCGAAGACTGCTTTTGTCAGGATAGTTGATACTTGTTGTCCCCCTTCAAATTACCCCACCATTGTTGGCTCCCTTCCCGCTCAATATTTGGGAAGAGGACCAGGGCCTCTATAAATAGGACCAGCCACTCACATAGCAAAGGGGGATCAACAATTGAGAAAGGAGGCAGTAGGCATAGAGAGAGAGAGAGAAAGGGAGGCTGAACTCTTCCTAGCAGTTCATTGCCCCAGCCAAGAACAGACCCTCGCGAGGCTTTTCTTCCCTGTATTGTTCATCATCATCAGCCCCATGAGGCAATCAACCCACCACACACTAGAGTAGGGTATTACACCACAACGGTGGCCCGAACCAGTATAAACCTTGTGTCTCTTGTGCAGTTCTTTCAGTAGTCTAGATCTTTGCGAGACGGAGAGGTAGAAGGCGTAATCTCCGCGCGCACCCCAGTGTTCAAACCTTAAGGGTCTGCCAGAACCCGAAATCCGACATTTGGCGTGCCAGGTAGGGGTGCACCGGAATTCGTCGTCCACCGCCCCGCTCTCCTCCGACCGTCACATCCATGTCCGACGCTCGTCGGGCCCGCGCCGAGCGCCGGGCCGCCATCGTTTCCCGCATCGCCCAGACGGCACTCGTCGGCGGACGTCCACGTCGTTCCCCGTCGCCCGCCATCAACGCTGCCACTGGCCCGGTGGGGGGTGAGCAGTTAGCGTCGTCCCAGCATCCATCCATGCGGCAAGACAGCCTCACTGCTACTCCATCGCTCGCACCAGCTGGATCTTCGCCCCGCGCGCTTAGCGCGTCCATGGAGGCTCGGGCTGCATTCCTCGCGGCAAACGAGCTCCTGCGCTGCCGCCCCGCCGACGACGTCTACGGGGAATGGCTCGATCGCGTCGCCGGGCTCGTCCACGCCGCAGGGGGCTCTCCTGCGCCGTCTCATCGCACTACACCAACACCCCCGGTCGTCGCGGCCCTCCTGGGTGGCTCGCAGGCGCCGCCCACAAGTCACCACGTCAAGGCGTTCATCCGCCGGGTCAGCACCGCCTCCATGCGGCAGGGGGCTCTCCCGGATCGGACGGCGCCCGAGACCAGCCTGACCTTCAGTTCGGAGGACCACCCCTCCAGCTCGGCCTGTTCAGGCGCGCTCCCCATGTTGTGCACCCCCACCATCTGCCAGGTGTCCGTCACTAGGACCCTCATTGATGGCAGCGCGGGCCTCAGCGTGCTCTCGGTCGAGGCCTTCAACCTCCTCTACATACCCCTGGAACGGCTGCAACCCAGCCGGCTCTTCTCAGGCGTTAGGGGCAAGTTGTCCAGTTCCTTGGGGCAGATCCGGCTCCCAGTGACCTTCGGCACCTATGACAACTTCCGCACGGAGCTGGTCGACTTCGACATCGCCCCCATCGGCCTCCCCTACAACGCCATCCTCGGCTACCCAGCGCTGGCCCAACTTATGGCCGCGACGCACCCGGCGTACAACCTCATGAGGATGCCCGGGAGCAATGGTGTCTTCACTGTGCACGGGGACAACGAGGACGCGCTGCGGGCGCTCAAGCTTGCCTTCAAGACGGCGGCGTCGGCACAGCCTGCCGACTTGGAGACCCCCGAGGCCAAGGGGGCTGCACCCGCCAAGAAGAAGCAGTTGTTCACCCAAGACAAGGCAGAAACCAAGCAGATACCCATCGATGAGGACAGGTCCACCAACGCCACTTTCACCATAGGCGCCCACCTCAAACCCGGGCAGGAGGAGGCCCTGGTTAGGTTCTTGCGCGCAAACAAGAAGGTGTTCGCTTGGGAGCCGGACCAGTTGGCAGGGATCCCCAGAAGTGTAATCGAGCATCACCTCAACGTGTGCCCCAACGTGCGCCCTTTGAAGCAAAAGGCCAGGCGGCAGTCCACAGAAAAGCAGGCCTTCATAGTCCACGAGACCCGCAAATTAGAGGCCGCTGGGGTCATCCGCGAGGTCTGATACCAAGATTGGTTGGCCAACCCTGTCGTTGTGCCAAAGAAGGGAGGGAAGGAGCGTATGTGTGTCGACTTCACCAACCTCAACAAAGCATGCCCGCAAGATCCGTTCCCGCTCCCCCGCATCGACCAGATCGTCGATTCCACTGCGGAATGCGACCTGTTATGCTTCCTGGATGCCTTCTCTGGGTATCACCAGATCAAGATAGCGATAGAAGACATCGAGAAGACGGCCTTCCTGACCCCGTGTGGGGTATACTGCTACACATGCATGCCATTTGGGCTGCGTAATCCAGGGGCGACCTTCCAGCGACTGATGCACATCACCTTGGGCCCGCAGCTCGGGAAGAATGTTGAAGCTTACGTCGATGACATTGTGGTAAAGTCTCGGGAGGCTAGGACCTTGATACAGGATCTGGAGGAAACCTTCGCGAGCCTCAACGCAGTGAACCTACGGCTCAACCCAGAGAAGTGTGTGTTTGGAGTCCCCTCGGGCAAGCTCTTGGGTTTCCTCGTGTCCCACCGGGGCATCGAGGCTAACCCAGAGAAGGTCAAGGCGGTGGAAGACATGAGCCTGCCAAAGACCCTCAGAGACATGCAGAAGCTCACGGGGCGTGTGACCGCGCTAGCGCGCTTCATCTCCAAGTTAGGAGAATGAGCCCTGCCCTTCTTCCAGCTAATGAAGAAAAAGGGGCCCTTCAAGTGGACTGAAGAGGCCGACAAGGCGTTCCAGGATCTCAAGAGATACCTGACCAGCCCACCGGTCATGGTGGCACTGCGCCCTCGGGAGCCCCTCGTGCTTTACCTCGCCGCCACTCCTTACTCCGCCAGCGCAGCCTTGGTGGCAGTCAGAGAGGAGCACCAAATCAAAACCACGGCAGCAGCCCAGGACAAGGCAGAACAGGAACAAGGAAGGCCTACAGAAACCACCACCGCAGCTGAGGAGGGTCAGCCGCCGCAGAGGGACGCACCAGAGGCGGAAGGGGCCCCTCTTCTAGATGGCCAGTCTCAAGAGGCCTCGCTGCCTCAAGAGGCGCCACGGTCTCCGAAAGGAGCCACCAGCACTGATGCACTCCGCCTCGTTGAGCACCCAGTGTACATCATCGGCACAGTGCTGCGGGATGCAAGAGTGCGGTACCCCATGCCTCAGAAACTCCTCCTCACGCTACTGGTGGCTTCACGCAAGCTGCGGCACTATTTTCAGGGTCACCCCATCAAGGTCGTCTCGTCGTACCCCCTGGAGAGAGTGCCCAGGAGCCCTAATTCGGCTGGAAGGGTCGCTGAGTGGAACATAGAATTGCAAGCATTTCAGCTCGAGTTCAGCACGACCAGGGTCATCAAGGGAGCAGCGTTGGCAGATTTTGTGGCAGAGTGGACGGAGGCGCCAGGCCGCAAGGCCGATGAAGATCGGTCCCTATCCCCGGGAAGCGAGGCGCCAGAAGGCTGGGTCATGTACTTCGATGGGGCGTTCTCCAGGCATGGCGCTGGAGCTGGGGCGGTGCTTATATCGCCCACACAGGACAAGCTCTACTACGCCGTGCAACTCTGTTTCCAGCAAGGCAAAAAGGTCTCCAACAACATAGCGGAGTGTGAAGGTTTAATAGCAGGCTTGAAGGCCGCGGCCGCCCTGGGAGTGAAGCGTCTCACCATCAAGGGCAATTCACAGCTCCTTGTCAATTTCTCCAACAAGGTGTACGAGCCGAAGGATGAGCACATGGAAGCCTGCCTTGCGGAAGTCCGCAGGATGGAGAAGCAATTCTGGGGGTTGGAGTTGCAGCATGTGCCCCGTGGCACCAAGCAGGAGGCCGACGATATCGCCAAACGCGCGTCCAGATGGTTACCCCAGGAGCCTGGCGTTTTCGAGGAGCGGCTCTTCAAGCCCTCAGCTCTACCGTCATTATCAAACACGGCTTAGCCCTGGGAGGAGCTCCCCCAGCCACCTGCCTCAGGAGCTCCGACCTGTGGCTCGGCCTCGGGAGCGTGCCTGCTCCTGACGATGGAACCTCAGGAGGGATGTTGGATCACGGAGCTCCGGAGCTACTTAGCGCAAGGGACCTTGCCGGAGAAGGAGGAGGAAGCGGAGCGAGTGGCACGCCAGGCCACGGCATACTGCATCAAAGACGGAGAGCTCTACCAGAAGCGACCAAACGATGTATCCCTGCAATGCATCCCCAGGGAGCAAGGGAAAGAACTACTGGAGGATATACACGGCAGAGACTGCGGGCATCATTCATCATCGCGGACCCTCGTCGGCAAAGCGTTCTGCAGTGGGTTTTATTGGCCCACCGCGCTCAATGACGCCGTGGAACTAGTGAAAGCTTGTGAGGCCTGCCAGTTCCACGCCAAGCAGATCCATCAGCCAGCAGGAGGCTTGCAGACTATCCCCCTTTCGTGGCCATTCGCAGTCTGGGGGCTGGACATCTTGGGCCTGTTTCCTCGAGCGCCAGGGGGCTACCGCTACCTCTATGTTGTCGTGGACAAATTCACCAAGTGGGCTGAAGTAGAGGTTGTCCGCACCATCCCCGCGGGTTCCGCGGTCAAGTTCATCAAGGGCATCGTAAGCCGGTTCGGGGTGCCGAATCGCATCATCACGGACAACGGTTCGCAGTTCACCAGTAACCTCTGCAAAACATACTGTGCTAACCTTGGAACGCAGATATGCTATGCCTCAGTGGCGCACCCCCGAAGCAACGGCCAGGCCGATCGAGCCAATGCGGAGGTCCTGAGGGGCCTCAAGACCAGGACATTCAAGAAGAAGCTGGAGGCCTGTGGCAGAGGTTGGCACGACGAGCTTCAGTCCGTGCTGTGGTCCATCCGCACCACCGCGACCAAACCGACTGGAGAGACCCCGTTCTTCCTGGTCTACGGAGCGGAAGCGGTCCTCCCTCACGAGGTCAGACGTCGCTCCAGGCGGGTCCTGCCATTCGACGAGGGGCAGCAGGACGCCATGCGGGGGATGGACCTCGTGTTGGGGGAGGAACGTCACCGAGAAGCCGCGCTGCGAGCGGCGAGGTACCAGCAAGCGCTGCGGCAATATCACTGTCGCAACATCCGCCCCAGGACTCTTGAGGTAGGAGACCTCATGCTCAGGCGGGTCCCCTCCAGGGAGGGGCTGCACAAGCTCTCTCCCATGTGGGAGGGCCCATTCAAGGTTTTTCATGTTTCCAGGCCCGGCTCCGCGCGCTTGGAGACTCGGGAGGGAGTGCCGGTCCAGAATGCATGGAACATCCAGCACCTCTAGAGGTTCTACCCCTGAAAAGGCCCGGAGCCTGTGAAGCAAGGCGAGTGCCTGTGAAGCTATCGCATTTTAGAAAAGGCCCGGAGCCTGTGAAGCAAGGCAAGTGCCTGTGAAGCTATCGCGTTTTGGAAAAAGGCCCAGAGCCTGTGAAGCAAGGCGAGTGCTTGTGAAGCTATCGCTTTTTGGAAAAGGCCCAGAGCCTGTGAAGCAAGGCGAGTGCCTGTGAAGCTATCGCGTTTTGGAAAAGGCCCGGAGCCTGTGAAGAAGGCCAATGCCTGTGAAGCTCGCCGCCCATGACACTCTCACGTAATAATGAGTTGGGGTTGTACACGCCCCGGAGTCTCAGGAGCGCCGGCCTCACGCCCTGGGGCTCCCTCCCACGGCCAGTGGCAGCACTTAGCTCTGCGCTGGTGAGAAGATGTCGAAGACTAGATTAGGTGCCGGACACGGCTTTTCATTTGCTTTCCGCAGTTGGCTTGTTCCTTCTCATTTGAAGTTTTATTGAAGTTGTTGCCATCTTTGGCTTGCGGTTCTTCGGCTTTTCGCTCTCCTGCCTCGGTTTCTCTTGCACAAGGCTTCGCGAGGGGGGCAGCTAAGCGCCCTCACGAGCGTTCCTATCCTAGTCATCCAAAGAGTTCGTGACCTGGGCCCCTTACAGGAGCACCCCTCCAGTCCGTGCCCGACGGGCATTGCGACACAAACAAAGGGCCTGGGCACATAGCCGGAAGGAACGGTAATGAAAGCAAGACGATGATTAACAGCAATAACCCAAACACGCCCCCACGGGGCTCCGCACTATTGTCTTTGTTACGCAGGAAAAAGGGAAAAGGAAGAACAAATCCGACGCGGCTCGCCTCACACCGGCCCGTGGGGAAGGCCCGAGCTGCCTCCGGGGCTCAAGCGGACTCCCTCTCGCGCTTCACCGGGGCGCGACGGCGTGCGGACACGCTGCCACCCCCAAGCAGATACGACGTTGTGGAGGCTGATCGTGGCCGCCGCTGGAGGAGTCGCCGCCTGAAGAAGAACCAGAGAAGCTTGAGGAACCCCGAATGCCGCCAGCCGCACGAGTGCTGCTCCCTCCATCGTCGCCGGAGCTGGGTTCCCAGCCGCGGTCGTCACCCTCGGGGCAACACCCCGCGCGGCGACCATCTTCCCCAAACACCCTCACATAGAGGGTGGCGTCGCCGTCGAACTTGAAGTGTAGGGTGCACCGACGGCCCAGGCCACGCGCACGGGCAAACGCCTGCCAACCGCCGGCTAGGGATAGGCTCCCGGCCACGGAGACCTCCAAGGAGACCCATGAGGCCCGGCTGCAGCAGCCGTCGGCCTGGAGCCAGAGGCCGCCCGGGGTGCCGGCCGAGAGCTCGCCAAGGAGGAAGCGAGGAAGCGGGAGCCGGGTGCTAGCCGGCTCCACCGACCACACAACGAACTCCGGCAGAACTTCAGCAGCACGAACGCGCGGCCTGGGGGGACGCGTAGCCGGAGCGCACCCCCCGGCTGCAGCAATCCGCCCGTCGTCGTGCGGAAGATCATCTCCACGGCCGCGGGGAGCCACCGTGGTGGCCACAGGATGCTTGCGAGGGCGCCCTCTGCCGCGCTTGGGTGGGGGAGAGGCGGGCTCAACCCGGCAAGCCTTCCCCTTCTCGGCGGCCGAGAACCTCTTCGACGGGGCCATGAAGAAAAAGGAGAAGCAAGGGGGATGAACTGGAAGGGCACGCGTAGTTCCGTACTTATGGCCGGTGAAGGCCAACTGTCGGCCTCCACGATCACAGGTAATCATGACACGATTTGCATGCAGGGACTTGTCGAACTTGCGCGGTCACTGAGGCGTCGTGGGGAAGTGGAGACGCCCACGTCCAATCAACCGCCGTGCGGCACCCAAGGCCGTAGGCTGTTAGGCCCGCGACGCTTCGCCCTTGCCCTTTCGCCTCTCAGCACGGCCAAGTCCGGGCACGCCTTGGGCCCGGGGGCTACTATCGGCGTTCTGGGAACGGGGGTCCCCAGACTTGCCTACCTGCGGCCTGCGGCGTGGCTCAAAGGAGGCCCAGCACGGCCCATCTTCATCAACACAAGACTCAAGACCCTCGCGAGGGGCCAAGCCTCACGAGGTGGACGACACGGAGCTTCCTCAGGCACAGCCTCGTCAAGCTGGCTTGCGAGGAGGCGGAGAGATCAAGGCGGGGTACCTCGTGAGGTGCCCGTGACGCAAGCCATGACGACTCAGGGCGCCAGGCGGGTGCCAACCCGCGCAGCATCCTCCTTTCCTCTTTGGTGCAAAGGGGGCAAGCGCAGCCGCGGAGTACCGAGGCATCAGGCAAATGTTGCCATTTTGGTGCAACGAGACCAAGACCAGGAGGACTACGAGACGGAGGTCATCGTGGAGCCCAAGACGGCGTCATCACCAGAGCTTTGCGCAGGCGAAGACTGCTTTTGTCAGGATAGTTGATACTTGCTGTCCCCCTTCAAATTAGCCCGCCATTGTTGGCTCCCTTCCCGCTCAATATTTGGGAAGAGGACCAGGGCCTCTATAAATAGGACCAGCCACTCACATAGCAAAGGGGGATCAACAATTGAGAAAGGAGGCAGTAGGCATAGAGAGAGAGAGAGAGAAAGGGAGGCCGAACTCTTCCTAGCAGTTCATCGCCCCAGCCAAGAACAGACCCTCGCGAGGCTGTTCTTCCCTGTATTGTTCATAATCATCAGCCCCATGAGGCAACCCACCCAGCACACACTGGAGTAGGGTATTACACCACAACGGTGGCCCGAACCAGTATAAACCTTGTGTCTCTTGTGCAGTTCTTTCAGTAGTCTAGATCTTTGCGAGACGGAGAGGTAGAAGGCATAATCTCCACGCGCACCCCAGTGTTCGAACCTTAAGGGTCTGCCGGAACCCGAAATCCGACAGCGTCAACCCGCAGGGCGGATTTTCTATGTACAATCCTCCGAGCTGGGTAAGTGAAAGTGCTACTGATCGACTAGACGGGGGGTGAATAGGCGATTTTTATGAAAGTCTTCAAAACATGGAAGTTTCGAAGACAAACAATAGAAATAAACCTATTACCAAGCAGCGGAAGGTAGACTACACTAGGCAAACCATAGTCAAGTATTCAATGAAGTGCAAGCACAATGACTAATAACAGCTAGGCAGTAAAGATCAGTGAAAGTGCAACTATCCCTAGGTGGTTTTGGTAATTCATAACAACATATAGCTCATTGAGCTAATGCTATTTCAAGATGATTATTTCAGGAAAGCTCAATGATTGGCATGGCATGGATGTGAAAGTGTAACCCTCAAAATGCTAAGGACAAAGAATTGGCTCAAGCTCAAAAGTTCAAGACTCTTCATTTTATATTTTAGTGATCCAAGATCACATTGAGTCTTTAGGAAAATCTAATACTATCAAGGAGGGATGAGGTGTTGCTTAATGAGCCTCTTGCTCTATGTGCTCAATGATATGCTCCAAAATCCTCAGCTACTTTCCCATATCCACAAATGACCTAAACCCTAAGCCAAACTCGGTCATACCGATTCTTTCAATCCGGCGCCACCGAGTTTCACTTGTCATTTGCCACTGCCAAACCCTAGCAATTCGGTCCTACCGATAAGGATCTCGGTCTCACCGAGATGGGCTTGCAAACTCTCTGTTTCCCTTTCATAACTTTTCGGTCTCACCGAAAGAGCGAATCGGTCCCACCGAGAATGCAAGGTAAACTCTATGTTTCCTTCTTGTAACTTTTCGGTCTCACCGAAAGAGTGAGTCGGTCCCACCGAGTTTGCCTGACCAACTCTCTGGTTAGCTTGTTGCCAAACTCGGTCTCACCAAGTTTGTGCAATCGGTCTCACCGAGATTACGTTATGCCCAAACCCTAACCGAATCGGTCCTACTGAGTTGCATGTCAGCCCACCGAAATTCCTAACGGTCACTAGGTTTGCTATTTCAGTCCGACCGAGTTTTCTGATTCGGTCCCACCGAGATTGATAAATTGTGTGTAACGGTTGGATTTTGTGTGGAGGCTATAAATACCCCTCCACGTCCTCTTCACTCGTGGAGAGAGCCATCAGAACACATACACCATTCCAACTCATATGTTCTGAGAGAGAACCACCTACTCATGTGTTGAGACCAAGATATTCCATTCAAACCATATGAATCTTGATCTCTAGCCTTCCCCAAGTTGCTTTCCACTCAAATCTTCTTTCCATCAGATCCAAACCCTATGAGAGAGAGTTGAGTGTTGGGGAGACTATCATTTGAAGCACAAGAGCAAGGAGTTCATCATCAACACACCATTTGTTACTTCTTGGAGAGTGGTGTCTCCTAGATTGGCTAGGTATCACTTGGGAGCCTCCGACAAGATTGTGGAGTTGAACCAAGGAGTTTGTAAGGGCAAGGAGATCGCCTACTTCGTGAAGATCTACCGCTAGTGAGGCAAGTCCTTCATGGGCGATGGCCATGGTGGGATAGACAAGGTTGCTTCTTCGTGGACCCTTCGTGGGTGGAGCCCTCCGTGGACTCGCGCAACCGTTACCCTTCGTGGGTTGAAGTCTCCATCAACGTGGATGTAGGATAGCACCACCTATCCGAACCACGGGAAAAACATCCGTGTCTCCAATAGTGTTTGAATTCTCCAAACCCTTCCCTTTATATTTTGCAAGTTGCATGCTTTACTTTCCGCTGCTAATATACTCTTTGCATGCTTGCTTGAATTGTGTAATGATTGCTTGACTTGTCCTAAGATAGCTAAAAACTGCCAAGAACTAAAATTGGGAAAAGGTTAAGTTTTTATTTGGTCAAGTAGTCTAATCACCCCCCCCCATCTAGACATACTTCCGATCCTACAAGTGGTATCAGAGCCTTGGTCTCCATTTTCCTTGATCTCCATAGCTTTGGTGGTCATAGCCTTGGTTTCACAACCTAGGAGAGTATGGCGTCTAGCGAGGGAAATTATCACCGTAGAGGTCCTTACTTTGATGGTACTAATTTTGCTAGTTGGAAGCATAAAATGAAAATGCATATTCTTGGACATAACCCCGCCGTATGGGCTATTGTTTGGGTTGGCTTGCAAGGTGAGTTCTTTGATGGGAGGGAACCAAACGGTGAAGCTACCACGGATGAGTTGAAGATGTTGCAATACAATGCTCAAGCTTGTGATATTCTCTTCAATGGATTGTGCCCCGAAGAATTCAGCAAAATCAGCCGCCTTGAGAATGCAAAGGAAATTTGGGACACTTTGATTGATATGCACGAAGGTACCGACTCCGTCAAGGAATCCAAGTTGGATGTGCTTCAAAGTCAACTTGACAAGTTCAAGATGAAGGATGGTGAAGGTGTCGCCGAAATGTACTCTAGGCTTGCTCTCATCACAAATGAGATTGCTGGCTTAGGAAGTGAAGAGATGACCGATAGATTCATCATCAAGAAGATCCTAAGAGCCTTGGATGGGAAATATGATACCGTGTGCACATTGATTCAAATGATGCCCAATTACAAAGATCTCAAGCCAACGGAAGTGATAGGAAGGATTGTTGCTCATGAGATGTCACTCAAGGATAAAGAGGAACTTCACAACAAATCAAGTGGTGCCTACAAAGCCTCATGTGAAGTCCCCACATCATCAAGTGAGAAACAAAACTTCAATGAAGAATTGAGCTTAATGGTGAAGAACTTCAACAAGTTCTACAAGAGTAGAAGCAAAGATAGAAGCTTCAAGTCAAGGTCATACAATGACAAAAGATCTTCTAGTCGAGAGCGAAACTGCTATAATTGTGGAAGACCCGGACACTATTCCAATGAGTGTACGGCTCCCTACAAAAGAAGAGAAGATTCTCCAAAAAGAAGAAGCAAAGAATCACCACCAAGAGAGAGAAGGAGTAGAGATGATCGTTATGAACGGAGATACTCACGGAGAAGCAAGGATTCGGAAAGGAAGGAAAAATCATCAAGGAGCTACACAAAACAAAGACATCAAGCTCATGTTGGTGAATGGGTATCCGGCTCCGACTCCGACAGCCACTCCGAGAGAAGTTATCACTCTGACTCCGAAGATACTCAAGATGAAGGTGTTGCCGGTCTAGCACTTGTGTCAACCAACTCCTACGACATATTTGACTCACCAAATGAAGGAATTGGAAGATGCTTCATGGCCAAAGGTCCTAAGGTAACACACCCCGAGTACGTTGATTTTAATAGCGATGAAGATGACTTGTTAGGTGATGATGACTTGCTTGTTGACAACTCTAGTGATGAGTACTATGATGAAACATCAATTAATCATGCTAAAACGAATGACAATGATAAGGAGAAGATTGAGGCTCTAACTAAATAACTAAACACTCTTAAGTTAGCTGATGAAACTATCTTCAAAGATCATCGAGAACTTTTAAGAGCTCATGACAAATTACGCTTTGAAAAGCTCAATCTTGAGCAAGAGCATGAGTTCTTAAAGGAAATCAATGATGATCTCCGCAAGAAAAGTTCTTCTTACATTGCCAAGCATTTACTATTATCCACTTACATGCCTCAAGTCAAGTCTAGTAACAAGAACAAGAAAGATTCTTCCTCTAGTAGTAACAATGATCATGCTAAATCCAATATTGTTGCTTCTAGTAGTTCTCTTGATTCCACTAATGATTCTCTTAGCCAAGTAACACTTGAGCAAGAAAATAGCTTATTGAAGGGGATCATAGAGAAAGGAGTGTACAAAAGCCTTGCCGGGAGTAAGCAATTCGAGGAAATTGTGCGCAAGCAAGGAATGCACTGGAAGAATCAAGGTGTTGGTTTTGAACGAAAGTTCAATGCCAATGGAGTTGAATGGGAAGAAGATCAATACCCCAAGATAAAGTTTGTTCCTCAACAAGAGAAGTATGACACCTCTTTCAAGGGGATACAAGCTCAAGATGATCTTCCACCACAAGACTACAAGCAAAAAGGCAAGGACAAGCTTCAAGAGGAGATTGATGCATTTGAAGAAGCTCCTAAGTCCTTAGTCAAGTGGATTCCCAAGACCACGTCAAGTTCCACTTCATCAAGTATGACTACAACTCCAAGGATTCCCATCAAGATGGTGTGGATCCAAAAGAAAAAGAACTAGAGAGTTCTTGAGGGTGACTCCGCCAACATATTTCATTCTCATCATTTTGGCAAGAACAAGTGCAATCAACTTCCACATCATGCACTAGTTCAAGGAGTCACAAACCCTCTTGTTGGTAAGACAAGGGACAAGGTAACCTAAAGTTTTCATGGACATCATCTTGTGTATGCATCACTCTATGTCTATGGATATCCTTGTTTGTTCCTTGTGGGACTAACCCATGTAGGTATTGAAAGTGCAATTCACTCAAATGGATAGCTCCAAGTGATCTACATCAACATTGACCATCCACATCTTCAACATCTGCATGAAGTCATCATCGACAAAACCCAAGGTTAGTTCATCCCTCTTAGGGGGGATATCACATCTAGGGGGAGCTTTACTCTAAGACTTGAGCTAAAGCAACTCTAAAGATGTGAATACAACAATGCTTTATGTAAAAGTGGTAAACCCACTTGAGCTTAAACGATGAGTATGACCTACGATCAAGTGTTCTCACTTGACTCCTAAGTCAATATACTCATATATAGATGACCTAGTCATTGCAAATTGCTTGATAGATGCTAGAATTGTTTGTCCATGCTTTGCCACATATTTCATTTGCCATCTTATTGTGTGAGAATGTTGGTTGCATATTTTACTCATTCGAGGACATCCACTTGTTGTTTTGATTGTTTGGCTTTATCTTCTCTTGCCAAGTGGATGGACAAGAATGCCTAAGAACCTCCTCTAGCTATCTATGCTTTTCTCGTCTCAAACTCTATTCATGCTGCATCACCAAACTTGATCAAGTCAGATTCGAACCACTCTGTGTGAGGAGCGCTCGGAGTCCCCGATTCGTCATAGACTTAAACTTTCAAAACCTCTTTGTGATTCTCGGTCTGACCGATACCATACTTTCGGTCCTACCGAGATCATTAAGTTGATCTAGCTTTTCGATCTCGGTGCAACCGATTTGAACCACTCGGTCACACCGAGTTGCAGTAACTGTATACAGTTTGCATCTCGGTGCCACCGAGTTGTTCCACTCGGTCACATCGACAGGGTCTGGCTATATATAGTGACGGGCAGAATTTTGGAAATTTCTTTGAAACCTCTTCGCCCGCGCATAGCTTGCTCTGCCTCCTGGGTCTCCGGATTGTCCTCCTCGCCGCCAGCAGCCTCAAGTCGCTGGTCTCCGTCGCCGTCAACGGGATTTCTGCCCCGCCGTTGCCGCCGTAGTGAGTCTCCGCCGAACTAGGGTATGGACTCGATCTTTGTGCTATTCGCCAATCCGATTCCTAGCACATTGTGATCATCATGATTCTTGCCACGTTTGATAAACTCCTATCCAGTCAATGAACTCGTAGATTAGGTTTAATTCGAAAATTTTAGGGTTAGGTTTCCGCCCAAACCATCTCGGACCCACCGAGTTGAAAAACTCGGTCCCACCGATTTGGCTTATGCCATTGCACAAGTAAAACTCGGTCTGACCGAGAATTACTTATCGGTGTGACCGATTTTGGAACTCTGTGAAACCCTAGTAGTCTCGGTGCCACCGAACTATGACTCGGTCTGACCGAGTTCACTAGTTCTGGTGCCAAAATTGCTTCAGTGTCACCGAGTTTGAAAATTGGTAGATCTGAGATGATCTCAGTGGGAAACTAAAACTAAGTTTTTGAATTATTCTTTTGCAAAAATCTCTGCATTTTGTGATGCTCATCCACTCTATCTCATCTATAATCTATTCACAGGGTCAGCAGTCAGTTTGCATCATGTCAGACCAGAGTGACAGCCAGAACTTGTCAGAGCAGCAAGTGCAGTTGAGTGAGGGCACTAGCCCCTCAAGTTCCTCAGATGATGGTAGCAGGAGCACACCCAGCAACCTGCCTAAAGCTGCCACACGTCAGAGAAAGAAGAGGACTTCTGATTCTAAAGATGAAGACTATGTGGCAGAGGAAGAGGCCACATCAAAGAGAGTTGAGCCAGCCCAAGGCACAAAGCCAGGCCTGAAAATCAAAAGGCCAGCAGGCAGGCAGCCCATGTCAAAGGCTAGAGCTTCAACTGTGAAGCCTACTCCCATTGAGCCCGTTGCTGCTGAGGGCAAGAAGAGGAAAGAAAGAGTGAAGAAGACTGTAGCCAGAGTGCTTGGGAAGGCCTCCATCATGGTAGATGAGGAAGAAGAAGAGGTTGCTGCACCAGCACCCAAGGCAGCCAAACTTATGGGAGATGCCATCAGGTCAGGGACAACTGCATCCGAGCCCAAGGAAGCACCCAAGGCTACATCTAAGCCTAAGAGTGCACCAAAGAGAAACACCAGAAGCATCCCAGCCACTGAGAAGAGCAAGGCCCCAGTGCCTGAAGTTGCAGAGGAAGAAGAAGAAGAAGAACATGTCCTTTGGAAGCTCAAGCCCAAGATCCCAGACCACAATGATGCTCATCCTGTGGCTGAGGATATGAAGCTCAGGAGAGATTCAGGGCTGAGGAAGTGGAGAGAAGCAGATCCGTATGCTTCTAGGAGAAGGACTCCAGTGGACTACAGGTTTCATACCAAGGAGCAGCAGGATTTCTATGAGACAGTTTTGCTTGACAAGAAGCCAATTGTATGTGACATGAGATGGGTCGACTGGACCTACATGAAGGAGAATGAGGAACACTACCCTGGAGTATATGACAGCTTTAGTGCGTGTGGAGTGGCAAACTTTGTTGGGCAGAAGCTCACAAAGTGGAACGAGGAGCTAATCATGCAATTCTACTCCACAGCACACTTTTATCCGGATGGCAGGATCACTTGGATGTCAGAGGGTACAAGGTACCAATCCACTATTGAGGAATGGGCGA
Organism: Triticum monococcum; assembly: GCA_034509565.1. Lineage (NCBI taxonomy): Eukaryota > Viridiplantae > Streptophyta > Magnoliopsida > Poales > Poaceae > Triticum > Triticum monococcum. The sequence goes on from CM067843.1 coordinate 582,299,959, forward strand.
AGTTGATCAATGCCCCAGAGGAGCAAGCAGATGACTTGGACATTTATGCCAAGAAGAAGATGGACCACAACACTATGTCCAACATGTACAAGGAGATTCCAAATGAAGCACTTGACATGTTCAAGTTTGGCTCAGTGCACTATCTTCTATCAGGATTGCCTACGATCAACTGGATCCTTAGGCACACTCTTCTGCCCAAGTCTGGAGATCACAAGATGATCAGAGGTCACGCGATCAATTTGCTTCATGTCTTTGACGTGCCTCAAAAATTCAAAGTCATGAGTCTCATAGCGGAAACAATCAAGAGGACAGCAGCAGACCAGAAGAGAAGCTGTGGGTATGCCCCACAGATTTAGGAGCTCATTAACTCCAAGATGGGCACGGGCATATACCTCTTGGATAAGGAACACCTGCCCATCCATCCAGACTTTGAAGATAACCAAGTGGTCATGACTGAGAATGAGCCATCATCTGTCCATGCACAAGCTCAGAAGGAGAAAGCTGCCAGGATGCCTACTCAAGCGGAGGCATCTGATTACTTCCTGAAAACCAAACAAGAGCAGCTTGGTTACCTGATTGCGTCCACCCTGTGGATTGAGCAAGGACTTGCCACCCTGACTCAGAATCAGGCCAGCTTAGAGAGGATCATGGAACAGAGGTTCTATGACTTGGACATCAAGGTGACAGAGATACAGACTGCCGTGGAGCAGCTCCAGGAGGACATGAATGAGAGGAGAGGCAGGACCACGACTGATGCTTTTGCCAGGGTGCCACGAGGTCCGAGGTCGTCTGCACTGCCAGTTGCTGACACCAGAGCTACAACGTCTGCGCCAGCCACAGCCTTAGTTCCACCAGCTCCAGCATCCACTTCAGCCTCGACTCCGACCACGTCTACCGAAGGCTTCGTCCTTGGAGTGCTCCGGACTCCACCACCACCTGAAGATCAAGCCTGAGCGTCGACTTAGCACTATGCATTTTCTAGGAACTTTTTGGTAACTTGTTGCCAAAGGGGGAGAAAATATATAGATCATAGGCTTCGAGAGAGAGTGTTGCTTTTATTCTCTCTTGTTTTATTTGGTGGTTTTTCGAACTTTGTTTGCTAGTGTGTGAGATACTATGTCCTTATGTTTGTGAGACATCGATGATCATGTGTTTGATCATAAGCTACACTTAATGTTTGCTTAATGCTTTCTTAAATATTATCATTCTATCTATCTATTGTGATCATTCACTATTCTTGGTGATGAGTGCATGTATTCAATCTTATCATTTTTTAGCGCTCCACCAAGATGTATGTGACATGGAAGAGTAACCCATGACTCTAACTCCTTGTGCATTTGCAGTCCAGAGCAAATTTTAAATATGCACAAATTTAGGGGGAGCTCTTATTTGTCACATACTTCTCAAAGCGACGATATATTTCATGCTTATTATCATTTGTCGAAGCTTTGATCTATATGTTGTCATCAATTACCAAAAAGGGGGAGATTGAAAGTGCAACTATCCCTAGGTGGTTTTGGTAATTCATAACAACATATAGCTCATTGAGCTAATGCTATTTCAAGATGATTATTTTAGGAAAGCTCAATGATTGGCGTGTCATGGATGTGAAAGTGGAACCCTCAAAATGCTAAGGACAAAGAATTGGCTCAAGCTCAAAAGTTCAGGACTCTTCATTTTATATTTTAGTGATCCAAGATCACATTGAGTCTTTAGGAAAAGCCACTACTATCAAGGAGGGATGAGGTGTTGCTTAATGAGCCTCTTGCTCTATGTGCTCAATGATATGCTCCAAAATCCTCAGCTACTTTCCCATATCCACAAATGACCTAAACCCTAAGCCAAACTCGGTCATACCGATTCTTTCAATCCGGCGCCACCGAGTTTCACTTGTCATTTGCCACTGCCAAACCCTAGCAATTCGGTCCTACCGATAAGGATCTCGGTCTCACCGAGATGGGCTTGCAAACTCTCTGTTTCCCTTTCGTAACTTTTCGGTCTCACCGAAAGAGCGAATCGGTCCCACCGAGAATGCAAGGTAAACTCTATGTTTCCTTCTTGTAACTTTTCGGTCTCACCGAAAGAGCGAGTCGGTCCCATCGAGTTTGCCTGACCAACTCTCTGGTTAGCTTATTGCAAAACTCGGTCTCACCGAGTTTGTGCAATCGGTCTCACCGAGATTACGTTATGCCCAAACCCTAACCGAATCGGTCCTACCGAGTTGCATGTCAGTCCCACCGAAATTCCTAACGGTCACTAGGTTTGCTATTTCGGTCCGACCGAGTTTTCTGATTCGGTCCCACCGAGATTGATAAATTGTGTGTAATGGTTGGATTTTGTGTGGAGGTTATAAATACCCCTCCACCTCCTCTTCACTCGTGGAGAGAGCCATCAGAACACATACACCATTCCAACTCATATGTTCTGAGAGAGAACCACCTACTCATGTGTTGAGACCAAGATATTCCATTCAAACCATAGGAATCTTGATCTCTAGCCTTCCCCAAGTTGCTTTCCACTCAGATCTTCTTTCCATCAGATCCAAACCCTATGAGAGAGAGTTGAGTGTTGGGGAGACTATCATTTGAAGCACAAGAGCAAGGAGTTCATCATCAACACACCATTTGTTACTTCTTGGAGAGTGGTGTCTCCTAGATTGGCTAGGTGTCACTTGGGAGCCTCCGACAAGATTGTGGAGTTGAACCAAGGAGTTTGTAAGGGCAAGGAGATCGCCTACTTCGTGAAGATCTACCGCTAGTGAGGCAAGTCCTTCGTGGGCGATGGCCATGGTGGGATAGACAAGGTTGCTTCTTCGTGGACCCTTCGTGGGTGGAGCCCTCCGTGGACTCGCGCAACCGTTACCCTTCGTGGGTTGAAGTCTCCATCAACGTGGATGTAGGATAGCACCACCTATCCGAACCATGGGAAAAACATCCGTGTCTCCAATATCATTTGAATTCTCCAAAGCCTTCCCTTTATATTCTTGCAAGTTGCATGCTTTACTTTCCGCTGCTAATATACCCTTTGCATCCTTGCTTGAATTGTGTAATGATTGCTTGACTTGTCCTAAGATAGCTAAAAACTGCCAAGAACTAAAATTGGGAAAGGGTTAAGTTTTTATTTGTTCAAGTAGTCTAATCACCCCCCCCCCTCTAGACATACTTCCGATCCTACAATCAGGTAGGAAGATATTGTGAAGCCAATCAGTACAAGCAGTCACTCAGTGAAGTCAAAAGATAATGCAATCATACAATGACTTCAAAAGGACCAACAGTAAGTAAAGGGAAGGGAAGGATGAAACCAGTGACTTGTTGAAGACAATGATTTGTTGGACCAGTTCCAGTTGCTGTGACAACTGTACGTCTGGTTAGGGAGGCTAAGATTCAACTCAGAAGACCTCGTCTTCACCTTATTCCCCTTGAGCTAAGGACACACAGTCCTTGCCCAATCACTCTGGTAAGTCTTCAAGGTAGACTTCCAAACCTTCATAGACTTCGTTCACCGGCGATCCACAATGACTCTTGGATGCTCAGAATGCGACGCCTAACCGGCTGGAGGATTCACAGTCCTCAAGTGTAATAAGTCTTCAGATCACACAGACAGGAAGACTTAAGTGATGCCTAACACTCTTTGGCTCTGGGTGTTTAGGGCTTTATCCTGGCAAGGAATTCTCTCTCAAAGGCTTCGAGGTGGGTTGCTCTCAAACGACAAAAGCCGTACTCTAACTCTGAGCAGCCAACCGTTTATGGTTGTAGGGGGTGGGCTATTTATAGCCACTAGGCAACCCAACCTGATTTGTCCGAAATGACCCTGGGTCACTAAGGAACTGACACGCGTCCCAACGGTCAGATTTCAAACACACACGACAACTTTACTTGGGCTACAAGCAAAGCTGACTTATCCAACTCTGGATAAGATTTGCTCTCATATTCTTCACTCGAAGACATAGGATTTTGGTTAAGCATCACTTCAGTCATTCTGACTGGTTCTCTTGGACCCCACTTAACAATACGGTGGTTCCTATGACTCAACAAAGAAGAAAAGAACAACGAAAGCACTAAGTCTTCGCGCTCCATAGTCTTCATGCGATGTCTTCTCTTGTCATAGTCTTCAATGTGAATGTCTTCACATACCACCTTTGACTTCAATGTCTTCTTACATTTTTAGGGGTCATCTCTGGTAGGAAAACCGAATCAATGAGGGACTTCTGCCTGTGTTATCCTGCAATTCTCACAAACACATTAGTCCCTCAATTAGGTTTGTCGTCAATACTCCAAAACCAACTAGGGGTGGCACTAGATGCACTTACAATCTCCCCCTTTTTGGTGATTGATGACAAACTAGTTGAAGTTTTCAACGAGGAATGTAATATGTGAAATTGTAAAGGATAGGGGATTGTCTTCGTAGGTTGCAAGGGCTCCCCCTGAAGATGTGCATATAAGTAATTTGCTTTTGGAATGCAAATGCACATGGCAGGTTGTACTTGTGGAGATCCTCTTCAACTTGTGATGACAATTCATCATGCATGAAAAGTATGTGAAGATAATGACATGCATAATGAAAGATGGACGTCTTCAAAATGATCTAAGTGCGGAATTTATTGTCGCACATGCGGAATTTATCATCGCATCACAGAATAGAAAATAAGTAGCAGACGACCATCGAGTTTAAGTGTTACAACTCAAAGAACCAAATGTATCAAAACGAGAGTTGTAAACACTAGGCAAAATATAAAGCAACCGCCCATATGGACCCGCTTGAAGACTATCAAACTCATATGCTTCTCCCCCTTTTGTCATTAAGGACCAAAAAGGTTTGAAGACATAGAGCATCTACTCGTTCCCATGAGGAGTAGGTGAAGCAGCAAGGTCGTCGGTGTTGTTAGGCAGTGTAGACGAACTCGGGGCAGTGTCGATGCATGCAGAAGTAGGGGGCGGTGAAGTAGCATCATCTTCGTCATCGATCACTCTGGCATTCACAGTTGCCGCAGAGGAGGAGAACTCAGAGTCTTCAAGAGACGGAGTTTGTCGCAACACAGTCCTTCTTGGAGGTGTTGAGTCAAACTTGAAGCGTTCAGAGAAGCCATCCTCTTGAAGATCATCTTCAGAACACACAAGCGTCAGCCCTTTCCATGTACGCCGACAAGTTTCATGGGCAACAAAGGCATTCTTGGTGGCAAGGTTGCGAAATCTTGTTTACGTCCACCAAGAGGCTTTGCATTTGGCGCTTCAGCCAGTCATGATGCTTATCCTGTTTCTGATGAAGGGCAACCAGAAGCTCTCGGTCATTGAGAACACGGGATCGCTTCTTGGGCCGTTGGGTAATGGTGCTTTCAGTGGCTTCAGTGAGGGCACGATGAGGTGCACGTGTAGTTCCAGCCAGAGGATAAACACGAGTGACTGCTTGAACTCCTTCAATGTTTTGAGAGAAGCTTTGATTCTCAGCATTCTGAAGACTAAGAGGCTCCTTGGCAGGCTCTGGATAGATGGCTTCAACTGACATATCGACGTCAGGCAGAAAGATCCGATGATTGCGAGCAGAGGGCTGATAGGAGACAGTTGAGTGTAGTTTGATCAGCCGCATAATCCATGGAGCGTAAAACTTCAAGCCAAAAATGTCAGATCCTGATGCAGCAAGCTGACGAATAAAGAAGTCTTGTGCATTGAAGCTTTTGCGATGAAGAACATGAAAGACCAACGTCTTCATTGCGCCTTCTAGCTTGGGATGTGGAGAATTCCTTTGATGGGTCAGAGAGTTCGCCTTATTATGTGATAGATAGTACGTGGCAGATACTCAAGGTCTTCAACAAAGAACTCCTTAGGATATTCAGAATCTGGAGGTAAAGGCTTCATCATGCTAAGCATCTGACTCATATTGGGCTCAGGCTTGTGGAAGATGCTTTCCATAGCAGCACTGTGAAGCTGACAACCAGGTTCATACAGATCTCCTGGAGTGGGTAGGCCAGTAAGCTCAATGATATCAAAGGCTTTGGCTTCATGATGAACATTGCCTGTCATCCACTCAAGGACCCAAGTCTTCGGATCCCTATTGTAGCCATGGATATGAAGAGTGGCATAGAATTGGAGCAGCAATTCTTCATTCCAGTGCTCCTTATTAGTGACGAACTGCAGCAAGCCAGACTCTCTGAAGTAGTCCAGAGCTTCTTCCAAACAGGGCAGTCTAGTTATGGCTTCAGTGTTAACATGCATATGTGGGAAAATGCGACCTTGATTGTACAGAATGCATGAGTAATAACTGCGCTGCTGATAGCTCCAGAACCGATCAGAAGATATTCTTGCCTTGGTGTAGGGGTTCTTGGCGCTAGCAAAGAAGGTGTTGTGTGCCTTGAAGCCATTGATATTGAACGATCCGGGTGCAGATGCAGTGCCTGGAAACCTGGGCAACCATGGTATTGGCTTCTGAACCTGAGGCATGTGCTCAACGTGATAGTCAAACTAAGGACCAGCAGCAGGCGGAGGAGTCAGAAAAGGCCATTTGACAGTGACAAGTTGGCCATAGTTGAATGCTTGCTCGATAGTGTGTGGCCTTGGTGGCGGAACAGGAGCAGTGGCATCAATAGAGGCGTCAGGCTGCACATCTGTTGCAGGTGCATCATTGGCTTCATTGGCCTCTGGCACATTGGTTGGTGCAGGCTCCACATTTGCTTCAGCCATGACTATGTCATTGGCTTCATTTGTGTTGGTGGCGGCAGCCTCAAGATTCTCAGCCTCCACTTGATGAGCTGGAGGGTCGGGCACAGACATGTTCACTTCAGGAACATCTCCTTCAGAGATTGGGGTGTAGGGACATGATCTTCGTCTTGTTTGTCATCGGCTGATGCAGCCGGATTGTCTTCAGCACCTTTAGCTTCAGACACGGAGACATTCACAGTCGGAGTGGCTTCTGGGAACACTTGACGTGCAACAGATTGGGGCACTTCTCCTTCCGGAACGCTCGAAAGGGGAACTTGAGGCCTTGGTCCTTTGCGAAGCCTGTGTAGCGTTGGCGACGCCTGTGGAGATGGAGTTGGCTGGGCCTCAAAGTTGTCTTCTTCGTCTGGCACAGGTGGTGTGACTTGTTGTTGTTGGGGAGTACTCGGGGTGTCTTGTTGTTGTGGGTGATCAGCCCACGATGCATCCTGAGCAATTGGCGTCAGAGGATGACCAATGCTGATGAGTTCGCTGTGCGTGAGCACAGGCGATGATACCAGTTGGTGCTCGATCTGAGGAAGCACTTCATCATCTTCAACATTGTCATGGTGACCAATGTCTTCAGCAGCCGTGGGATCAACTGCTGGAATGTCTTCAGTGTCACAAGCCTCTGTGGAAGCAGGCTCATGAACAATCAGTTGGCGCTCGTGGTGTTCAGATGCAGGGCGAACCATTGAGATGGGTTCAACAACTAAGGGCTCTGTGGGAGCAGCCCTATCCTTCTTGGTTTTGCGCTTCTTCTTAGAGGGAGCAACATCAGAAGCTTCAGGATTTTTCCTTTTTCTGGCTTCAGCCTCAGCAGTCCTTGTCTTCTTCAGTTCTGAAGCAGTTGACCTGACCTTTGGCTTCGAGCCAGTCATGCTGCTTGGGAAGACTATGCGAGGTTCTTCCTGCCTCGAAGGTGCAGATTGGTCAGTTGAGGGCTTCTTCTTCTTTGCAGCCATTCTTGAGTCGATGCCAGGATGACCAAGAGCCTTGCGCTTCTCAGCCTCATTGTAGGCTTGCACACACTTCTCGGCCAGGCTCTTCATGCGCTCACGAGAACCTTTAGCTTCTTCAAGCTTCTTGAGAAAGGCTTCTTTGAGCTCATGCAGCATGATCTTGAAGTTTTTGACATCTTGCACGCTGAGCTTGGCCATGTGCTTCTTGAACTGAGCTTTCTCATAGTCGATCTTTTGCTTTAGTTCAACGATGCGCTGAGCTAGAGCTAGCTCAGAAGCAATTGTGCCAGTGAAGGCGACACTGAGGCCAATTGGAAGTTGCAGGTCCTCAAAGCTGAGGTTGGGTGTGTCAAACCACTCATCGATGAAGTTATGGATTATTGCCACATCAAAGAGAGGCAAATCATTGAAGATCTCTGCTTCTTCCTTGCTCTTGATCAGTTGCTCAAGAGCATCATCTGCAAGATCTTCATCGCTGGACAGATCAATGGCGTCATTGCGCAGAATAGCAGCAGCAGTCAGTGCCTGATCAGTATTCTTGCTCATCTCAGTCTTCTTGGAGATACGTGATAGATCTTCAGACTGCACACTGTCTTCAGGAGGTGCAGTAGCCAGTGTCTTCGCACGGAAGACCTTTGGTGCAGGAGCAGGCTTTGAAGCTTTAGGCCTCTTCAGTTTCTTTGGCTTCGGTGGTGCAAGTGCTTCATCAGATTCAGCGTCATCTGCAGGCTCATCCACGGCTGTCCCTTGAACCATGATATGAGTGATGAGACCTTCCAGGTTGTAGAAGGGCCCAACAAGATTGGGTTCAGCTTCGCGGGTGCCATTGGCACAGGGAGCAGAACGGCCAGGGTTGAAGTCTTGTCCCAATGTCTTCTTGTTTTGCTTAGCTGAGTTCTTGGCAAACTGGAAGTTGCGCTTGAACAGATTGTCGTCACGATGCCATAGCAATGACGATGGGTCAGCACCTGCAAGCTGTGGTCCACGGACCATGCAGGGATAGAAGCCTTGTTCAATGGCTTCATCTCTGGACCTGGGTTGAAGATTTCTGTATAGGATGTCTCCTCATGGTCGCTTGATGGCATTCTTCTCTGCATATTCCTGGGTCACAAACCTATACTTGAACCATTGCCCAGCCCAGTATCTTCGAATCCATTGGATTCGTGTCTTGCGCTGATTGTAATCCTCTTCTGGATCTGTCTTGTACAGCTCTGAGAGGTCATCAGGCAGATCTCTTGATGTTCCCCCTCGACACTGTCGGCCACCCTTCCTTGCTGATTTCTCTGTAGCCATGAGCTTCAAACTGAATGGCTTCTACACGTTCAAAGGTTTCAAAGGCTTCCGCTTGCTGGTCAAACAGGAACTGGCTTCGGGAGAATTTATATGATGCTGTAAGAATTCTGCAAATGAATGCAGACTATGAGAACCAAGGTATTCTCCCACGGACATGTACCTGTGACAGCATTAAGGTGCGAAGGAAGGGGAAGAGGTCATATGCATTCTCAGAAGATTTTGAAGATAAATCAGTTTAGAAGACATTGACCTCATAGTGCGAAGACATTCACTCATTGATAGAGAGTTGGTTCCAGATTTGTACGAATCCACGAATAAGTACAAGTGGGGAATCTAACTACTTTGTGAAGCATAAGTGAACATACTAGGCATATTATGAGATGCAGTATGAAATAGATCCAACTTGTGTGAACAGAAACTGCTTGTGGTAGAAAGTGATGGATCTATAGGATCAAAGGGGCCGTAAAAAGGAAGTTTTATTTACCACACGAAGAACTGCTAGACAGAGTGGGAAACGAGGCCGAGCAAATCGATCGTCCGTGCCCTAACTTGGCGACGGAGGACACCTATGGCGACGGCGGAGAAGACGATGTCCGCGGCCGGCGTGAAGACGGCGTCAGTAAGGTCACGGCAACTAAGCGCTTCATCGCCGGTGTCGCCGAGGGCGAGCGGTGGCGCTAGGGTTTGTGCAAGAGTGGAAGAAAGGATAATGACTATGGTGAGGCGTGTATTTATAGAGACAGGGACGGCACAGTGTTATTACACAGGTGCCCCTGGTGATTCACATCTGAAGGACACGTGGCCATCATGCAACATATCGGAGGTTGTTCCACATTCCCACACACGCCTGGATTGTCGGGTGGTCGTTCCCACTTCTCCGGGTTTCAGGTGAAGGAATTAGCATTGAAAACGGACTTAATGTTTGTCTCTGTATCTTCTGCTGACAAGGACGTAGAGAAGATATTCGACAGTTTCAATAGAATGCATATGATTTGGAGAGATAGAGTTTGAGATAGAAAGCATAGAGACGTTAGGGTCCGATCACATTCACTTAGTTCAAAAGATTCAACAAGAAGACATAGCTATAAGTGAATGTTGTAGAGGACAGAACACTAGTGTATATATATATGTTATATATATATATATATATATATATATATATATATATAGATGAGAAAGACAATCAAATCAACATAGTGAAGATAACCATGAAGACAAGTTGAGATTGAAGCCAAACCAAATGTGAAGACATACCAAACGTAATGCCATGAGTGAAACACTTCAAACAGAAAATTTTGGCAGTGGCGTTACCCACCGTATAGGAAGTATTAGACCCAGACACGGCGCACAATTATCGTGGCGCTCCGAAGTCAAATTCCACATTAACGTATTCACACTTAGAATGTAAGTCTTCATTGATTGAAGATATACTTTACTTCGTGTGTTGCACATCTAAGTCATCAATATGCATAAGTGTTAGGATGTGTGCCTGATCACAGGACATTTGTGGATTCCAAGATATTTAGCTCACACCGTAACTTGCAAAACCTCTTCTCATCCAAGGGCTTGGTGAAGATATCTGCCAATTGCTCTTCAGTGTTGACGTGTATGATATCAATATCTTCCTTCACAACATGATCTTTGAGAAAGTGATGACGAATTTCAATGTGCTTTGTCTTCGAGTGCTGAACTGGGTTGTTGGCAATCTTGATGGCGCTTTCGTTGTCGCAGTAGAGTGGCACTTGCTTCAAATGAATGCCATAGTCTTTGAGTGTTTGCTTCATCCATAGAAGCTGAGCGCAGCAAGATGCAGCGGCAATGTATTCAGATTCAGCAGTGGAGAGAGATACACAGTTCTGCTTCTTTGAAGACCAACATACAAGTGATCGTCCCAGAAAATGACATGTGCCTGATGTAGACTTGCGATCCACCTTGTCACGAGCATAATCAGCATCCGAGAATCCAACTAGATCAAACTCTGAGCCCTTTGGATACCATAATCCTAGTGTTGGGGTGTGAGCCAAATATCGAAGAATTCACTTCACAGCTAAGTGATGTGATTCCTTTGGTGTCGCTTGGAATCGAGCACACATGCAAACACTAAGCATAATATCTGGCCTAGATGCACATAGATACAGTAAAGAACCAATCATGGAGCGTATACCTTTTGATAGAACTCTTTACCGTTGTCGTCGGGACCCAGATGATGTTTGGCTGGCATTAGCGTCATGAAGCCTTTGCAGTCTTGCATCCCAAATTTCTTCAAGCAATATTTGAGGTACTTCTCTTGAGATATGAAGATGTCGTTGCGTTGCTGACGTATTTGAAGACCAAGGAAGAACTTCGGCTCACCTATCATGGACATTTGATATTGCTCTTGCATCATATATCCAAACTCATCAGTGTATTTCTGATTGGTGCAGCCGAAGATAATGTCATCCACATATATTTGGCACACAAACAGTTCACCATCATATGTCTTCGTGAAGAGAGTGGGGTTGAGGGAACCAGGTTTGAAGCCTTTTCTCTTTAGGAAGTCTTTGAGTGTGTCATACCAAGCCCTAGGGGCTTGTTTGAGGCCATACAGTGCCTTGTTGAGCTTGTACACCATGTCAGGACGTTTTGGATCTTCAAAGCTAGGCGGTTGTGCAACATACACTTCTTCTTCAATCTTGCTATTGAGAAAAGCGCTCTTCACATCCATTTGATACAGAAGAATGTTATGATGATTTGCATAGGCTAGCAGTATGCGTATGGCTTCAAGTCTAGCCACAGGAGAAAATGTTTCATCGAAGTCAATCCCTTCAACTTGAGTGTACCCTTGAGCAACGAGACGAGCTTTGTTTCTGACAACTTGACCATGCTCATATTGCTTGTTGCGATATATCCATTTGGTGCCTATTATATTGTGCTTGCGAGGATCAGGATGCTTAACCAGTTCCCATACATTATTCAGCTCAAACTATTGAAGCTCTTCTTGCATAGCTTGAATCCATTCAGGTTCCATGAAGGCTTCTTCAACTTTCTTGGGTTCAGATATTGAGACAAATGCGAAGTGCCCATAGAAATTTGCTAGTTGTGTTGCCCTTGAACGAGTGAGTGGACCTGGTGCATTGATGCTATCAATTATTCTCTCAATATGTACTTCATTTGCGACACGAGGATATACAGGACGAAGATTTTGCTCTTGCTGATCATTGTCATCGTTAGAAGGATTGTCTTCAGGCTGAGCACTGTCTTCAGGTTGATCATTGTCTTCAGGTTGATCAGGTGCGGAGATGATAAGTTCCTCTTCAGGCTGAGCTTCAGAAGGTATGATTTCTCCAGTTCCCATAAGTTTGATTGATTCACTGGATGGAACTTCATCTAGCACATTTGGCAGGTGCTCTCTTTGTGAGCCGTTAGTCTCATCGAACCGCACATCCACTGTTTCAAACACTTTATAGTGAAAGAGGTTGAAGACTCTGTAGGAGTGCGAATCCTTTCCATATCCAAGCATAAAACCTTCATGTGCTTTTGGTGCAAATTTTGAAGTGTGATGTGGATCCTTGATCCAGCACCTGGCACCAAATACTCTGAAGTAACTGACATTTGGCTTCTTGCCAGTAAGGAGCTCATAGGATGTCTTGTTCAGAAGCTTGTGAAGATAAACACGGTTGATGATATGACATGCAGTATCAATGGCTTCAGGCCAGAATTTTCTTGGAGTCTTGTATTCATCAAGCATCATCCGAGCCATCTCAATAAGTGTTCTGTTCTTGCGCTCGACGATGCCATTCTGCTGTGGCGTGTACGGAGCTGAGAATTCATGTGTGATGCCCAAAGTATCAAGATATGTATCTAGGCCAGTGTTCTTGAATTCAGTGCCATTGTCACTTCTGATGTGCTTGATCTTGACACCATAGTTGTTCATGGCTCGATTGGTGAAGCGTCTGAAGACATCCTGCACTTCAGTCTTGTAGAGGATTATATGCACCCAAGTATATCTTAAATAATCATCAACAATGACAAAGCCATAGAGACAAGCAGTAGTAGTAAGAGTTGAGTAATGAGTGGGACCGAAAAGATCCATGTGGAGCAGTTCGAAGGGTTGAGTCGTTGTCATGATTGTCTTCGAGGGATGTTTTGCCCTCGTCATCTTCCCTGCTTCACAGGCACCGCATAAGTGATCCTTCTTGAACTTGATGCCCTCGATGCCTATGACATGCTTCTTCCTTGCAAGGGTGTGGAGGTTCCTCATGCCAGCATGCCCTAGCCTCCAATGCCAGAGCCAGCATTCAGAAGCTTTTGCTAGAAGACATACGGCAAGTTGTGGTCCTGCTGAGAAATCTACCACGTACAAATCATCTTTCCGATACCCTTCAAACACTAGAGACTTGTCATATTCCATTAGAACAAGGCAATGATATTTTCCAAACATCACAATCATGTTTAAATCGCAAAGCATTAAGACAGACATTAAGTTGAAACCAAGGGATTCAACAAGCATGACTTTATCCATGTCTTGATCCTTTGAGATTGCAACTCTACCTAGACCCAATACCTTACTTTTACCAGTGTCAGCAATTGTGATGTGACTTTTGTCAGATGGGCATAGTGTTGAGTCCATAAGAAGGCTTCGCTTGCCAGTCATGTGATTGGTACACCCACTATCAATAATCCATTCTGAAGCAGCTGGTGTCATACCCTACAATGCAGTTAGGGGATAGGCTTCATGAAGAGAATTGTGAAGCAAAAACATTTGACGAACCAGTGGATTATGAAAGCTTAGATCGAGATTACGACTAATAGGGCAAGTAGCAAGCGACTCAAGAACAAAGTACATAATGAGACCATTTGGGCATTTGATCTTGCGCCCTACAAGATGTTTAAGGTCCCTAGCAATAGCGTCAGACGATTTTGGTTTTTGGCTGGAGACCTTTCCCTGCAAAAGAGAGTTAAGCTTTCTTAGCCACCCACATCTTCAAGGGTGGCTTCAAAGCAATGAGTCTAAGTGCAGCATCTGAGAACTTTGGCTTTGGAGCCCTAGCAAAAAGTCTTGCAGGTGGACAATAGTACTCATAAGAATAAGCATAATAGTTCTTGGTCTTATGAACATGGTGGTTTGATGAAACGCGCTCATATTCACAGGCCTGAGTATGGTATCCCTGCAAAACATTTGCGTTAGTGCGACTCAGGTGAGTCCTCTGTCTGTATGAAGCCTTTGGACCGTATGAAACCTGTCGTCTGGGGTTTGTCTTCTTCACCTGTGGTGTCATGATGACATTCACAGGAAGATTCTCACCTTTCCGGCACCCAGACCTTCTTCATAGGCGGTCCATTCCTGCAGTTAGTACCAATATACCTGGCAAACACTTCACCATTCTGATTCTTAAACAGTTTATAGTTTGCATCAAAGGATTCATCAATAACAATTGGATTAGCACAAGTGAAGCCAGATAGGGTGGATGGATCCGTTGAAGGTTCCTTTGCAGCAACCCATGTGATTTTGGGGTACTGCTCAGGTTTCCAGTAAGAGCCATCAGCATTCATTTTCATTTCGAACCCAACACCCTCTTTCCTAGGGTTTTGGTTCAGGATCTACCTTTTGAGGACATCACATAGTGTCTGATGCCCTTTGAGACTTTTGTACATCCCTGTTTCAAGCAATGTCTTCAACCTAGCATTCTCATCAGCAATAGCAGTGGTATCCTCAGCAGAGGGGTTAGTTATCACATCAACAGTTGAAGATGTTGCAACAGTAGCAGCAGTAGAACACTCAGCAACAGAAGTAGCATTGTCACGCTCGATGCATTTAAGACATGGTGGTTCAAATCCTTCCTGAGCGGAACTGATCTGTTCGGCGCAAAGTGACTCGTTTTCCTTTTGAAGATCTTCATGAGCCGCTCTCAATTTCTCAAGATCTTGCTTCCTTTGAAGATAATCATAGAAAAGCTTTTCATGAGTTGTGAGAGCGTTTCATGACGACTTTCAAGTTCCTCATACTTAACGTGAAGATTTTTTATGTCTTCAATTAAGGACTGAGATCGAGTCATTTCAACGTCTAACAGATCATCGCTTTTGTCTAACAGTTTTTGAATATGTTCCGTAGCTTTCTGTTGTTCAGTTGCAATGTTAGCAAGTGTTTTGTAGCTGGGTTTGGAACCACAATCAGAGTCATCTTCAATAGATGTTTGATAGTGAGTAGTGCGTGTGTTTACCTTGGCACCGCGTGCCATGAAGCAGTAGGTAGGAGCGGAGTAGTCCTTGTCATTTGCATCGGTGTCGGTGATGAAATCATTGTCTTCAGTGTTGAAGATGGACTTGGCAACGTATGCTGTAGCCAGACTCGCAACGCTAGAATCGGACTCCTCCTCGGACCCACCTCCGCCTCCTTAGAAGTGGACTCCTCCTCTGAATCCATTTCCTTGCCAACAAACGCACGTGCCTTGCCAGATGAGCTCTTCTTGTGTGATGAAGACTATGAGGAAGACTTGGAAGAAGACTTTGAGTATTTCTTCTTCTTCTTGTCATCAGAGTCATATTCCTTGCTCTTCTTCTTCTTGTTGTTCTCATTGTCCTACTGCGGACACTCAAAGATGTAGTGGCCAGTTTTCTTGCACTTGTGGCATGTTCTCTTCTTGTAGTCGTGAGCAGAAGCTTCATCATTCCTTGAGCTTGATCATGAAGACTTTCTGAAGCCTTTCTTCTTGGTGAATTTTTGGAACTTCTTCACAAGCATAGCAAGCTCCTTTCCAATGTCTTCAGGATCAGCAGAACTGCTGTCAGATTCTTCTTCAGATGAGGAGACAACTTTTGCCTTCAAGACACGAGTTCGCCCATAGTTGGGACCGTAGATGTCTCTTTTCTCAGAAAGCTGAAACTCGTGTGTGTTGAGCCTCTCAAGTATGTCAGACGGATCGAGTGTCTTGAAGTCAGGATGTTCTTGAATCATCAGGGCTAGGGTGTCAAACAAGCTGTCAAGTGATCTCAGGAGTGTCTTAACGACTTCATGCTTGGTGATCTCAGTGGCGCCAAGAGCTTGAAGCTCATTTGTGATGTCAGTGAGTCGATCAAACATGAGCTGGACGTTCTCATTGTCATTTCTCTTGAAGCGGTTGAAAAGGTTGCGAAGGACACTGATTCTCTGATCTCTCTGGATTGAGACGCCTTCATTGAACTTGGAGAGCCAGTCCCAGACTAGCTTAGATGTTTCCAAAGCACTCATGCGGCCATACTGTCCTTTGGTCAGATGACCACAGATAATGTTCTTGGCAGTGGAGTCTAGTTGAACGAACTTCTTGACATCAGCAGTGGTGACACCTTCACCAGCCTTGGAACACCATTCTTGACGACATACCATAGGTCGACATCAATGGCTTCAAGATGCATCCGCATCTTATTCTTCCAGTAGGGATATTCAGTTCCATCAAAGACGGGGCAAGCAGTGGAGACCTTAATTATCCCTGCAGTCGACATAGCTAAAACTCCAGGTGGTTAAACCGAATCACACCGAACAAGGGAGTACCTTGCTCTAATACCAATTGAAAGTGCTAGTGATCGACTAGAGGGGGGTGAATAGGCGATTTCTATGAAAGTCATCAAAACATGGAAGTTTCGAAGATAAACAATAGAAATAAACCTATTACCATGCAGCGGAAGGTAGACTACACTAGGCAAACCATAGTCAAGTATTCAATGAAGTGAAAACACAATGACTAATAGCAGCTAGGAAGTAAAGATCGGGTAGGAAGATATTTTGAAGCCAATCAGAACAAGCAGTCACTCAGTGAAGTCAAAAGGTAATGCAATCATACAATGACTTCACAAGGACCAAAAGTAAGTAAAGGGAAGGGAAGGATGAAACCAGTGACTCGTTGAAGACAATGATTTGTTGGACCAGTTCCAGTTGTTGTGACAACTGTACGTCTGGTTAGGGAGGCTGAGATTCAACTCAAAAGACCTCATCTTCACCTTATTCCCCTTGAGCTAAGGACACACAGTCCTCGCCCAATCACTTTGGTAAGTCTTCAAGGTAGACTTCCAAACCTTCACAGACTTCGTTCACCGGCGATCCACAATGACTCTTGGATGCTCAGAACGCAACGCCTAACCGGCTGGAGGATTCACAGTCCTCAAGTGTAATAAGTCTTCAGATCACACAGACAGGAAGACTTAAGTGATGCCTAACACTCTTTGGCTCTGGGTGTTTAGGGCTTTATCCTCGCAAGGAATTCTCTCTCAAAGGCTTTGAGGTGGGTTGCTCTCAAACGACAAAAGCCGTACTCTAACTCTGAGCAGCCAACCGTTTATTGTTGTAGGGGGTGGGCTATTTATAGCCACTAGGCAACCCGACCTGATTTGTCCGAAATGACCCTGGGTCACTAAGGAACAGACATGTGTTCCAATGGTCAGATTTCAAACACACACGACAACTTTACTTGGGCTACAAGCAAAGCTGACTTATCCAACTCTGGATAGATTTGCTCTCATAGTCTTCACTCAAAGACATAGGATTTTGGTTAAGCATCACTTCAGTCATTCTGACTGGTTCTCTTGGACCCCACTTAACAGTACGGTGGTTCCTATGACTCAACAAAGAAGAAAAAGAACGACGAAAGCACTAAGTCTTCACGCTCCATAGTCTTCATGCGATGTCTTCTCTTGTCATAGTCTTCAATGTGAATGTCTTCACATACCACCTTTGACTTCAATGTCTTCTTACATTTTTAGGGGTCATCTCTGGTAGGAAAACCGAATCAATGAGGGACTTCTACCTGTGTTATCCTGCAATTCTCACAAACACATTAGTCCCTCAACTAGGTTTGTCGTCAATACTCCAAAACCAACTAGGGGTGGCACTAGATGCACTTACAGTAAGCGGAAACTTTCTCTCGCCCATCCGTTTCATATTCCCATAGTTAAGTATTCAGTTTAGCGATTTCAACGCAGGAGCTGCGCCAGGCTGTAAGGGAGATAAACAACCCCCTCCCCAACCCGAGGACCCGGAACGTTCCCTTGACTTGGCCTCCCAGGAGGATCCGGACATATCTGTGGAGCTGATCGATGGGGTATTTTACCAATTGAGCAACGACAACGCTCTGGTGGCCATTACGGCGATTACCCTGGGCTACTTCCAGCCTCACAGGTAACTGAGACTGAAGTCCCAGCACTTTGAAAAAGGATCCGTCCTTGCGTGTTTTTGATTACCGTATAACAACCGTGTTTTGCAGGGGAGGTCCTCGAGGCGGAAGGCCAAGCCTGCGGCGACTAGCCAACAAGGGGACGTGAGGCCAGGCAGGCTAAAAAGACCTGCAGTCCAGATTGAGACACCGGCGCAGCGGTACAACGCGTCGTCTTTATTCCAAGACATTATTCTCAGAGGCATATTAACGCCCATGCCTTCTTTTTAGGAAAAAGAGCGCTCGCTGGACTATACCCGGAGAGGCTACTAATCGCGCCTCAACCAGCCAGGCTCCAAGGCCGGATTCGGAGGCGGGAACGATATGAGGCGTGCGTCGGGCGCTCCTCCGACGGAGGATGCGGATATACTGTCTGCCACCAATTCCGAGGTGGAGAGTGCCATGAACCACAGCCATCGCCGGAACGTTCTTCGTGACGCTTGTTTCTCCCAAGAGTCATTGGATGCCGTCAACTCGGGAGATGCGTACCTCCGTGCCGCTCAAAATGGTCTAGCCAGAGCCACGGAGCAGTATGTAAAAGACATACGGGTGAGAAATTTTGGTGGTTATATATATCAGTAGCTCCTGTGACTTGAAACAGTTAGAATAACTGATTTAAGGATCATTTGTTATGCAGGTTCTTACAGAAAAGAATACCCAACTATCCCAGGAGCTGGAAGAGTGCAAAGCCCAACTTCAGGCCGCACTGGCCGCAGCAGGGGAGCCCAAAGAGACACCCTCTGGTAATATATCCTTCGAATGATAAGTATCATATAGATTGTGGCTTATATGCGGATCTGACGATAAAATTGCGGATGGCGCTGGAGTAAATTCGGATAAGCAACAGCTCCTACGCCAGCTGAAGGCCGGTGAGAGCGTGCTTACGAGGGTGAGGCAGGAGAAGAATGATCTCCTAGATGCTAACACCAAGCTGGGCGTGGAACTAAAAGATGTTTGTGCCCAACTGTCGGACTCCATTAAGGAGAATCGGCGGCTTCGACGCGGCATATTTAGTAGGTGCTTCAACGAACTTTGAAGAAGAGTTCGGCGAGGAAGTTGGCTGACAGAGTTATGTCTGTAGGTATGCTAATAGGTCGTCCTGCAGAGGAAATGCCCGGTTCTACGGGTGACCTTCTTCCCGAGCTCTCGCAACTGCACGAACGAGTTCGATAGGTGATGCAAGGCGTCGCCCAGGCCTTGTGGCCATCCATCTCCATGCCCGAAGGCCTTGGAGAGCTTGCAGAGAAGCAGAAGGGAGCGCGGCGGCGCTTCCGATTATGGAAGATATCGGCCTGCCATCAGGGCGCCAGGGAAGCCTCGGCCATGGTGAAGACACGGTACACGAAGGCTGACCCAAACCACATGGCCGAGGTCGGACCTGTGGGGCCTGATGGGAAGGAGATCCCTGTGAGCTTAGTGTACGGCCAAGTAGAATTGGCTGCAAAGTATTCCCAACAGGACTGTAGACTAGACAGCCTATTGGATGGTATTGAAGAGGAATTCAACCAGTCAAATTGACTATGTAATTTAAAGTGACATGTATAATGCCTTCTAGCCGGATTGTAGATCGTTTGTCGTGGTGGACCTTTTCGCTTCCACCTCGGGACCAGACGGTCCGGAGTGTATCCGAATACCCTCTCGGTTATGTAAGAACCGGGGCATGCGTGGAGACCAGGCATAGGGGTCATTAGTACTTGAACAGACAAGTGCCCAACTAGTCATGTTATATTACATGGTTAGTAAGAAACATCTTCCAGGGAGAATAGTTCCGTTAGGGGTTCCTTTCCCTGGGAGGCATGCCCTAAAGTGCATGTCCGGACTACGAGAAGAGACGCAAAAAAATATCTGGGGGCGCATAAGTAAATAAAAAATCATCTTTAGTTCACCGACCGAATATTCACTTAAGAACGCTAGCTTTCGGCTTCACCCAGTCTGAGGTACACATCCGGCTGACCCGGCAGTAACAATCGCAGAGGTGCTCCCCTTATGCCCTAGCCGAATTAACGGGAACGTAGGGCATAAATACAAGAGCCGGGTAACCCAGCTTGGCCAAAACTTAAGTCATATCGATGCATATAATGGTGAATAAAGGGTACATGCGGAAGGATAACACATGTGTTGGGCATAAAGCCCGTATGAATAAGCTTCTGTTAAAGAAGCCCCCGGGTATAATGAGCGCGGATAGTGCTCCAGTTGCGTGCAAAGAAGGCACGAATGGGCCCCTAAAGGCTGTGAGAGAAAAGAAAAGGAGAAGGAGAAAAATGTAAGACAGATAGTGTATGAAAAATGGACAGAGGAAGGAGACGAACACAGAGTCCGGCGTTAGGCGTAGAATCTTCAGAGTCGGGCTGCGTTCCATGGGTTCGGCTCGAGTCGATTATCCGATGCATCCCGCAGACGGTACGCTCCACCAGTCAGGACTTGGTCAATGATGAAGGGACCTTCCCATTTGGGCTTGAGTTTGTCCTTTTTCTTATCCGGCAGGTGTAGAACTAACTTGCCAACATTGTATGTTTTGGCCCGTACTTCTCTGCTTTGGTATCTTCGAGCCTGCTGTTGATAGAATGCGGAACGGGCTTTTGCCACGTCGCGCTCCTCCTCCAAGGTGTCCAAACTGTCCTGCCGATCGAGCTCGGCTTCTCTTTCTTCGTACATGCGCACTTGAGGTGAGTCATGAATGACGTCGCAGGGCAGAACCGCCTCTGCGCCGTATACCATAAAGAATGGTGTGTATCCGGTAGTGCGATTGGGCGTAGTCCGCAGCCCCCAGAGTACGGAGTCGAGCTCCTCTACCCAATGCATGTTAGATTCCTTGAGGGACCGCACTAATCTGGGTTTGATGCCGCTCATGATAAGACCATTTGCTCACTCGACCTGACCGTTAGTTTGTGGGTGATAGACTGAAGCATAATCGAGCTTGATGCCCATGTTTTTGCACCAGAGTTTTACCTCGTTGGCTGTAAAGTTCGTGCCGTTATCAGTGATGATGCTATGAGGGGCGCCGTAACGGTGTACGACCCCGGATATGAAGTCTATCACCGGTCCGGATTCGGCCGTCTTAACAGGCTTGGCTTCTATCCATTTGGTGAACTTATCCACCATGACCAGTAAGTATTTTTGCTTGTGGGTTCCTCCTTTAAGGGGTCCAACCATGTCAAGCCCCCAGACTGCGAAGGGCCAGGTGACGGGGATGGTTTGGAGGGCGGTGGGTGGCATATGGCTTTGGTTAGCAAAAAGCTGGCAACCAACGCATCGTTGGACTAAGTCCTGAGCGTCTGCCGGGCCGCCGGCCAATAGAAGCCTGTACGGAAGGCCTTGCTTACAAGGGCCCGGGCCGCCGCGTGGTGACCGCCGAGTCCGACATGAATTTCAGCCAGAAGATTCCTCCCTTCCTCTTCGGAGATACACCTTTGAAGGACTCCGATGGTGCTTTTCTTATAAAGCTCTCCCTCATGGACTTTATAGGCTTTAGATCACTGCACTATGCAGCGTGCCTCATTTTGGTCTGCAGGAAGTTCCTGCTTAGTTAGGTAGGCTAGGAATGGTTCTGTCCACGGGGCTATGACTGCCATTATTACGTGGGCTGAAGGTGTTATTTCGTTGGCAGAGCCTCCAATTATGTCAGAATGTTCGGTGTCGGGCAGTGCGGTTGGGTCCGGGCTGTTATTTTTGGGTTCTCCTTCCCATATTACGGATGGCTTGACCAGCCTTTCCAAGAAGATGTTGGGAGGGACGGCATCGCGTTTTGCGCCGATGCGTGCCAGGACGTCTGCTGCCTGATTGTTTTCCCAGGCTATATGGTGAAATTCAAGCCCCTCGAACCGAGCTGACATTTTTAGGACGGCGTTGCGATAAGCTTCCATTTTCGGATCCTTGGCATCAAAGTCTCCATTTATTTGGGATATCGCGAGGTTCGAGTCCCCACGCACCTCTAGGCATTGAATGCCCATGGATACTGCCATCTGGAGACCATGTAGAAGGGCCTCATATTCGGCTGCGTTTTTGGAGTCCGTATACATTATCTGGAGTACGTATTGAACTGTATCTCTTGTTGGGGATGTCAAAACGACGCCAGCCCCCAGACCAGCCAACATTTTGGAGCCGTCGAAGTGCATGATCCAGTTGGAATATGTGCCGTACTCTTTAGGGAGTTTGGCTTCCGTCCATTCAGCGGCGAAGTCGGCCAAAACTTGTGACTTAATAGCTCGCCGTGGCTTGTAAGTTATGTCGAACGGGGGGAGCTCAATGGCCCATTTGGGAATCCGGCCCATTGCGTTGCGGTTTTTTATAATATCGTCGAGTGGTACTTCCGAGGCTACCATTATCGAACACTCTTGAAAGTAGTGTCACAGCTTTCGGGATGCCATAAATACCGCGTACGCTATCTTTTGATAATGCGGGTACCGTGACTTGCATGGAGTAAGGGCAGTGGACACATAGTAAACTATCTTTTGAAGGGGGAATTTGTGGTGGTCCGTTTC
Organism: Triticum monococcum; assembly: GCA_034509565.1. NCBI lineage: Eukaryota > Viridiplantae > Streptophyta > Magnoliopsida > Poales > Poaceae > Triticum > Triticum monococcum. The sequence goes on from CM067843.1 coordinate 582,322,545, forward strand.
TTGTTCGACGTCGAGCACTGCACTTACAACTTGATGAGTTGCCGCAATGTATAATAGCATTGGTTCGCCAATGTTTGGCGTTGCCAGGACTGGGTTTGTTGCCGATATGGCTTTTATTTCGTCGAGTCCGGCCGTGGCGGCATCCGTCCACTCGAAGTGTTCGGTGCGCCGAAGGAGGTGATAAAGGGGTAATGCCTTTTATCCCAAGCGGGAGATAAAGCGGCTTAGAGCCGCCACACATCCGGTCAATTTTTGTATTTGTTTGAGGTCCTTTGGGATGTCCAGTTGTGACAGAGCTCGGATCTTGGCTGGATTTGCTTCAATTCCTCTACTGGATACAATGAAGCCCAAGAGTTTTCCGACTGGTACACCGAAAACACATTTTTCCGGGTTGAGCTAGATGTCGTATGTTCGGAGGTTATCGAATATGAGCCTCAAGTCGTCTACTAGAGATTCGACATGCTTGGTTTTGACGACCACGTCATCTACGTATGCCTCCACTGTTTTGTTGATCTGGTTTGCCAGACATGTCTGAATCATGCGCTGATATGTTGCACCGGCGTTTTTGAGCCCGAAGGGCATTGTGTTGAAGTAGAATGGGTCGTACGGTGTGATGAATGCCGTTGCGGCTTGGTCTGGCTCTGCCATCTTAATTTGATGGTAGCCAGAGTATGCGTCGAGGAAACACAATGAATCGTGTCCTGCGGTAGCGTCGATGATTTGATCGATGCGGGGGAGGGGGAAGGGATCCTTTGGGTAGGCCTTGTTGAGGTCCTTAAAATCGACGCACAAGCGCCAGGATTTGTCCTTCTTTGGTACCATCACCAGGTTTGCTAGCTAGTCCGGATGTTTTATGTCTCTGATGAATCCGGCCTCCAATAGCTTGGCTAGTTCTTCTCCCATGGCTTGTCTCTTAGGTTCAGAGAAATGCCGAAGAGCCTGCTTGACTGGCTTGAATCCTTTTAGGATATTTAGGCTGTGCTCGGCCAGCCTGCGTGGGATTCCTGGCATGTCTGAAGGGTGCCAGGCAAAAATGTCCCAATTCTCGCGTAGGAACTCTCGTAGTACGGCATTGACATCAGGGTTTAATTGTACCCCGATGGAAGCTGTTTTTGTAGGGTCCGTTGGATGGACTTGGATTTTGACTATTTCGTCCGCCGGTTTAAAGGAGGTGGACTTGGATCTTTTATCGAGTATCACATCGTCCCTATTTACCATGGAGCGCAACGCAGTTAGTTCCTCGGCCGCTAGGGCTTCGGATAGTGCCTCGAGGGCTAGTGCGGCTGTCTTATTTTTGGCGCGGAGTGCTATGTCTGGATCACTAGCAAGAGTGATGATTTCGTTGGGCCCGGGCATTTTAAGCTTCATGTACCCGTAATGGGGTATGGCTTGGAAGATTGTAAACGCCTCCCACCCTAATAAAGCGTGGTATCCGCTACTTAACGGGGCCACTTGGAACGTGACCTCTTCGGACCTGTAATTATCCGGCGTGCCGAACACCACATCTAGTGTGATTTTTCCTGTACAACGCGCTTCCCGGCTGGGGATTATTCCTCTAAAGGTTGTGCTGCTTCGCTCGATGCGGTTCCAATCTATTTCCATTTTTCGAAGGGTTTCCTCATAAATGAGGTTCAATCCGCTGCCACCGTCCATGAGTACCTTGGTGAGCCGAAAGCCGTCCACTATTGTACTGAGGACCAATGCGGCTGGTGCTTGGGTTGTTCGGAATTTAGGTTCGTCACTGGCATTAAAAGTAATAGCCATGTCACTCCATGGGTTTATTGTTGCCATGTGGTAGACTTCGGCAAGGTTGTGGAGTGTTCGTTTTCGCATATTATTTGACACGAAAGTCTCGAAGACTGTTAATACCGTACTGGTATCCCTGGGCTGGTGCTCTGTGGCTTCTGGGGTTAGAAGATCTTCGTCTCTTTTGGCCACCTGCCGGAGTATCCAACATGCTCTAAGGCTATGAGTTGGTGTGGCGCCCTCTGCACTGTGAATTTTACAGGGTCCATTGAGTCATCCCTCCAGTACAGTTCCATGCCCTGTAGAGGGTTTTTGCCTTTTGGTGTTGGTTGTCTGGCGATAATGCACCCTTTTATCTCGGACTGGGTTTGTATTTAGTGCCGAATTATCCCAAAATTTTATTTTGGTTTTCCAGGTGCTTTCCATCGCACAGTACTTTCGTACTATGGAAGCCAAGTCGACAAAGCGTGTAATTTTGCGGCGACTTATGGCGTTGAGGATTCCCTTGTCCGTGCAATTATTGCAGAAGAATGACATTGTGTCTTCCTCGCGGCAGTCCTTTATCCTGTTAATGACTAGGAGGAATCTGGCCCAGTAATGGTGTACTGTTTCTTCAGGCTCTTGCCTAATTTGGGATAGATCGCTTATGTTTGGGTGGGTGGGTGGAATTGAATCCGAAACCTCACCCAATCTGAGACTCAAGGGCCAAGGAGTTTCCGAACTCGGAAGTTTGGAATCTTGGATGTTTTCCAATGAATCTGGCCCGCTGCATGACTCTAGGTTCAGGTATTGAGTGACGTCCTCCCCTCCGCGGATATCCGGCTTGGAGGGATCGGGAATCTGTACATAGCTAGTCCTTAAGATAGATGAGGGGTCGCCGCATTGTTCCTCCGCCACTGCAACGTGATGGGTGACCTGGGGAGAGTTGATCTCTCTCAGGTCGGGTTTAAGCCCAATCTGATCGTAGTCTGTAGCGACTCCCAGGGTGGCGATGCGATCCAAGAGCTTGTTCAGGGAAGAGAGCTCCATTGGATCTAACTGCTCGGCGAGTTCCGAGTTGACGTGAAGGTTGCTTTCGATGACCCGAGAAGTCATCGTCGGCGCAGCGGCCGGACAGGTGGTCATAAGAAAACCACCTAGCCGGAGAGTTTGGCCGACAGCCAAATCTCCCTTAACGGAGCCGTCTTTAAAGACGGGATGAGGCATCCTCCCTGATGGCGCGGCACAACGGAACTCTCAATGAAAGCACCAATGTCGGTGTCAAAACCGGCGGATCTCGGGTAGGGGGTCCCGAACTGTGCGTCTAGGCCGAATGGTAACAGGAGGCAGGGGACACAATGTTTTACCCAGGTTCGGGCCGTCTTGATGGAGGTAAAACCCTACGTCCTGCTTGATTAATATTGATGATATGGGTAGTACAAGAGTAGATCTACCACGAGATCAGAGAGGCTAAACCCTAGAAGCTAGCCTATGGTATGATTGTATGTTGTGGTTGTTGTCCTATGGACTAAAACCCTTCGGTTTATATAGACACCGGAGAGGGTTAGGGTTACACAAGGTCGGTTACAATGGGAGGAGATCTACAAATCCATATTGCCAAGCTTGCCTTCCACGAAATGAAAGCCCCATCCGGACACGGGGCGAAGTCTTCAATCTTGTATCTTCATAGTCCAACAATCCGGCCAAAGGTTATAGTCCGACTATCCGGACACCCCCTAATCCAGGACTCCCTCAGTCACCAACATATATAACTCATATAATACTATATCGTCAACGAACGTTAAGCGTGCGGACCCTACGTGTTTGAGAACTATGTAGACATGACCGAGACATCTCTCTGGTCAATAACCAATAGCGGAACCTGGATGCCCATATTGGTTCCTACATATTCTACGAAGATCTTTATCGGTCGAACCTTATAACAACATACGTTATTCCCTTTGTCATCAGTATGTTACTTGCCCGAGATTCAATCATCGATATCATCATACCTAGTTCAATCTCATTACCGGCAAGTCTCTTTACTCGTTCTGTAATGCAACATCCCGCAACTAACTTATTAGTCACATTGCTTGCAAGGATTATAGTGATGTGCATTATCGAGAGGGCCCAGAGATACCTCTCCGACAATCGGAGTGACAAATCCTAATCTCAATCTATGCTAACTCAACAAACACCATCAGAGACAGCATCTTTATAATCACCCAGTTACGTTGTGACGTTTGATAGCACACAAGGTGTTCCTCCGGTATTTGGGAGTTGCATAATCTCATAGTCAGAGGAACATGTATAAGTCATGAAGAAAGCAATAACAATTAAACTTAACGATCATTATGCTAAGATAATGGATGGGTCTTGTCCATCACATCATTCTCTAATGATGTGATCCCGTTCATCAAATGACAACACATGTCCATGGCTAGGAAACTTAACCAGCCTTGATTAACGAGCTAGTCAAGTAGAGGCATAATAGGGACACTCTGTTTGTCTATGTATTCACACATGTACTAAGTTTACGGTTAATACAATTCTAGCATGAATAATAAACATTTGTCATGATATAAGGAAATATAAATAACAACTTTATTATTGCCTCTAGGGCATATTTCCTTCAGGCAATTTACATTAACCCTTTTGTAGGTTCCCGTAGATGTAGAAAGATGTGAAATGCGTGAATGTGTAGTGGACGTACTATTGGAGTGCCTAAGATAAATTGTGTATGTAGACTATGTGTTTATTTACTTCGCATGTTAGCTTTGTCTCGATTCAATAAAAAGCAGAGTTGGTGATGATAGTGTGCCTACCATCCTGCAACATAGGCCGTCCGATCTATATCTAATGGATAGGAAGGAAACTATGACAATTTACCCTCACTCCTCTCCACATTTGCAGATAAGACCTTCTCTCGTTCATCCTTTTCTCCCACAAGATCTTGATGTTCCGTGCAACACACGGGCATCTTGCTAGTACTCCTACAATATACTATATTATTGTGAAAGTTCGTATACACAGGCCGAGATTAATGCAAACACGACAAATTTTCATTACATTTTGAACTTTTATAGGACAGAAAAATAAAAGAAACCCGACCCTAAACCTATTCTACGGCGGCGACCGACGTCCTCCATCTGTGATCTCCATGTACGGGGGCGGGGTTCAAGACCCGTTAAGTGAAGGTGCGGTCTCCGGCGAGGAAGAGTAGAACACGAGAAATGGGCCAGCCAGTTGGCACACCATGCCATGTCGCCTCCCATGCCCTACTCATCCTCAGAGGAGTCCCTGACCTCGGCGGTGCCGGACGTTGGACGGCAGCAAGTAGGACGAGTGGCTGACGGTGCTCCCGTCGTCGGCCGCCAGCGTGGCCAACGCTTGTGCGGTCACATCCGCGTCTGGCTACACCACTATTGCATCACGAGCGGCGACTTGACCGAGGGCAGCGACCTCGAGCTTCATCCCCGAAGACAAGCTCTCCCGCAGAGCGTTCGTGCTCGCGGTCATGGCGGATGTGGTGCCAAGTAGCAGGATGATGCGCTATGGTGTGGAGGTTAGCTGGGCGTTGCCGCTTTAAGTAGCGCATTCCGGTGAGGCCAAGCATCCGGGTGCGTCATTGAAGTCGCCGGAGTTGGTTCCTCGGGCACCGAGCCTCTTAACGATGACATACGGACGAACGGCTTGAATGCGGGCAGCTGGCGCCGGCTGGGAACGCACCGCACGACGGCGCGAGGGACGAGGGTATTGTGTGTGCCAGGGTAGTCAGTTGCGGTCGTGGCAACGTTGGAGATGCCCTTTTCTCACATGCAACCCCACATGTCATTGAAAAAGCAAGACGACTCAGCATGGTCACTGGTCCTGGGGATGCAGTTGGCCGCGCTACACCACTCCGCGGACGCGTCGTGGCACGCGCGCACTTCGGCCCCGTGCATCCTCGATGAGCCGGGTGTTGATCTACTGGTCATGCCACAACGCTAACGCTACCCTCGGGACACTGAAACCGATTGCATAAAGCGACAATGAGTGTGTCTCTCCCGCATGCCTCGTTTGAACACTCCGTTGAGTATCATTCACATGTGGGCCTAGACCATGCTTGTATTTCCAATGTTGTAATTTGTCCGACATGCATACAACCAAATGGTTCATTTAAAGTTTCACTTTGCCTCCACTACGTGTCGCTTCCTGTCTTAGTTTTGACATCCCATTCGGTTCATGCCCCGACACATCTTGACGAGATCGATTGATGTTGAAAGATCAATTGCGTGTCGTGCAAGGAGATAAAGGTTTGCTCTGTTTCTATGATAGAAATGACCGGCGGGCAGGGGGGGGGGTCTGTGGGGATCAGAGGGAGTATTGTATGTTCATAAGCGAAACAAACGTATTATACCCACCCTAGTCCTCTTTCAATCGGTCTCCGGACCCCGAGATGAAATCGAGAGAGAATGAGTGGGTGCATGTGTGATACCTAAGGCGGATTCAAAATTTTGAACCGGTGATCATAGCATCCACAAATCATATATAAAGGGCATTCAATGTTTGTTTCGCTCTTGAACGTACAATATACTCTCTCCGATCCTTTCTAGTTTACATATAAGTTTTATGTGTAGTTAAAGTATCTCTACTTTGATCAAACTTACAAAAAAAAGTATCAACATTGAACAACGCCCAATCAATATTGTTAGATTCGTACATACTCCTAGATTTGTATTCAAACAGACATGGTTTCCAATTTGTTTTCAACCACGTGAATGTGCTTGTTCTTGTGCATGCTCTTCCTACTAAGATTTCGCCACGTATAGCCAGTCCAATAGTAACTTTTTAAGCTCCCTATCCAATATATCTATCTATACATATACCTATACTAATTATAGACTCCAAAAAAATCCACATTAATCAGTAATTATGAACCGTTAATCTGGTGGGCCATGTGAGTTATTACTGTGCAGATTAGATTAACCATATAATTCTCGACAGTAGCGAATTAACCTATGGTTGAGTTGGTTAGGTGGACAGTGGTATCCCCAATCCACCAGGGTTCAAATCCTGGTGCTCGCATTATTCCTTGATTTAGGTATCTCAAGATGATATGCCGGCTCAGTCTCTCGGAGGTGCTCATAGGGGTAGGGTGTGCGTATATGCGTTCATAGGGGTGAGTGTATGCGCGTGTATATGAGCGCTTGTGTCTGTACTGATGCTCAAAAAAAATTCTCACCAGCAAAAAAATGCACCGAAGGCATGACACGCATTGTTGTAGAAAATAGAGGCCAGCTCAGTGCGGCCCAAGATATTTTGATTAGAAAGCCCAGCCGATTGAACATGTCTACAATGCTTTCATGGTTGTACACATGCCCCTTCTATCTGCTCCACGTAGCTATTCCAAGAAAATAACTCTTCGTAGCCCTAAAAAAACTTGACGTAGACCTCAAAACAGATATATCGACTCCACGTCGTCGCTGCCGCCACCTCGCTTCCTTCTCCCCATATTGCCGCCGGCTGCTCCAAGTTAGATCTGAGATTATTGAAATTCCACTCAAGCTCAGACTGATCCAACATAGATATATGTGAATACTGAGATTCCTCGAAGGCTTGGGCTCCACAACCTTCCACGACATCAATCTGGCAACGATGAGTATATTTCTCTCCTGTTTAGATCATTGAAGCACAATTGAAAATCAGGTTGAAAAATAGTCCTCCATGGTCATGCATTGTTGCCAGAAAACTCAATTTTGGAACAGATGACCAATAGACCAAAGTGGCTATGGTGGCGTGATTACCAATCGGCTCTCAGCTGAGCAAGGAGACAATATCGTTCTACTCCAACAAATCGTTTTTCCTACACATCCAAGCACGTGAGATGAAAATTGCAGGTCGATTTGAAATCAGGAGGTACGTTTCTCGACAGTACTCTCATCACTTGGCGTTTCTTCATTTTTCAATATAGGTGGACTCTGTTGGTAAAACAGTTTACATGCACACTACCAACAGTTTACATGCACGTGCATGTGTGTCCGACATCCATTGCTAGCTGTGTGATGGACGAGGTGAAGGGCAACTAAAATTAATCCATGCTTCTTTTGTGTGTTATTCTGGAATTTGTTGAAACCTATTAGATTTGGTTTTATTCTAGGTATCAAAAGAAGTAAGATATGGCAAGCTTTTTTGACTTTATTTGGAACATAGCATTCTCGATGCATTAAAAAGTATGAAAAAGAATAGAGTGAATTCCACTTTTTACTCTGTAGTTCTGCATTTGTGACACATATTACCCTATTTAGTGCAACTTCTACCAAATATTTCATTTAGAAGATTTTGAACACAGTTTTACCCCAGTTTAGCACTTTGCTTGTTTCTGTTAGATAGTACCGGCATGTTACGCCGACGTGGCACGGTAAAATGCGTAAAGATCTGAGGGCATAATCGATATTCATGTTCAGATTTCTCTTACCCATATGTTCAAATCCTCCTCCTCGTCTTGATATTTTTAAACTCTGGTCAACACCTTACACCTTGCCCAATAGACACGCATAAAAAAACAAGGTTTCAAAGCTTTTAAAAGGGGTAATCTTGACGATTTTTCATTCGACAGGGTAATTAGTGTCAAAAATGCATAACTAAGGAGTAAAAAGTGGAATTCACTCAAAAGAATAACATGCAAAATTTAAGTGTTTTACACATCTCCATGCAGATGGTCGTTCCTAGCTTACTCCCCACCTGAGAAATATTACAAATTATCACTCCATAGGGCCGCTTCTATACCAATGTCTGATCATTCACGAGATGCCCTAAATACACAGGATGTCACCTAGAGTATTCCTGCCCTCTTTAATAGTTGATTTTATTATACTGACTCAATACCAAAATGTAGGGCATATTATTCTTCCACCACTAATTAAACAAAGATTCATGTCTAAAAGAAACATATCTCCCTTTACATTCCAGCCAATTTGTGCAACCAATGCAATCGTACCTAGCCATCTCTCTGAACTCACCCTACGTGACCTTGCAATGATCCCTCTGCACGTACATCTTCCTTCAATCTTCCTTTTGTGCTTTCGGCCATCACAACAGCTGTGAATAAGCGGGGAAACAATCTTCCGTCTTCCAACTGCCTTGGCATGTGGTTGCCTCCCCGCTCTTCTTCTAGCCACTACTGTTGGTACAGATCGACCAGCACCATCTCTATCACAATCCTGCCTCCGTTGCCTATATTCTTGGATCTTTAGGGTTGTTTCATCCACTGTCACGCAAAGCAGGTTGTACATGATCTTTTTTGAAACCAGATTGTACATCATCTTCTTCCACCCAACTTATGGAGATTAGGTGTAAGCTGCAACAAGATTTTGTAAAATCCACTCTTCTTTCTCTTAGCTAATTATTTTTTCCTGCAGTTTGAAAGTGCTAATTGATGCACGTGATGGTTTTAGGAGAGAAAACCTGCTACAACTAGGTTTTGTTGAATCTCCCGATTGAATTTTCTGTTGTTATGCATCCTTCATCGTGTACACGTGATAATTAGTTCTCTCACAGGCAAGCAGAAAGGAGCAGATGAGTTGTGTGTCCATACTTGCAGGTAATGTTCTGATTTTTCATTTAATGGGTTTATTTCGAGTGTGTGTGCAGTAATATGATTTGATTTTTATTGTAGATTTACAGTTTGATGCGTTTTTCTCAGTAGCGGAGTTGTTCTGGTAGTTTTTTAGGCCTCGAACCATTTGAGCTTTTCTTGGGTTCCCGTTTAATAGTAACTTCAACTTTGGACTTTGTTGATTATGTAATAAAGCTAATGATATTAAATGGAGATTCATTAGTCCTTTCGATATATCTCACTCCCTACTTTCTTTCAATTCATTGATTATCTTATATTCTAAGACGAACCAATCAAAAGCCACCAGGTCAAGATCAAAGGAAAATAGACATTGTTAGATTAACCTAAAAATCACGAAACATGGAGGTATCTCTGTTCGACCAGGCCTTCACCTCGGCGCCATCAATTGAGACCTGGACTGCTCGACTAATCCATGTTATTCGATGTTGACGGGTTGCTCTTTGCTTGAACATGAACTCCAATCAACAAGTTATTGTGCCAGTGTCGTGCTGATATTTGTAGATTTATAGTTTGATGCGTTTCTCAATAACACAGTTGTTCAGATAGGTTTTGAGGCTTCAAGCAGCCCCTGGCAGGTACCATTTGAGCTTTTTCTGGGTTCCCCTTTAATAGTAACTCAACTTTGTGATTTTGTTGACTATGTAATAGACCTAATAAATATCAGATGGAGATTAATTAGTGCTTTGTATATATTTCGTAATTTCCTCACTCTATTTCTCTCTGTTTTTACGAGCAAAAACTATGGTTTTGTTTACTTTAATATGTTCTTTCAATTTTATGCTCACCCAATGATCAATTTTTATAGTGTTCTGATCCAAGCCAAAATGATGGTATGTTCTGATGTAATTATTTGCAGATATGAAGTCTCTATGCATTTGAAGAGCGAGGAAGGTGGCACCTTGGGCATTATTTATCCGAAGCAACAAGGGGGGTTAAGGAATTATGCTCAAGTTAAAACCTCATATGTGAGTTGATTTTTGTATGGGTTATTTATACTGTTGTATAGACCTTGGACGACCTTAGACTAAGAGCTGCTATGTAATTGAAATCTGATCCGGTAACACAATGCAACTTCCAAGAAAATTTATATGTACAGAGTAATTCCATGATATTAAATTGTGTGTTGTTGTAGTTTTTACTTATGTTATACAAACATGTGCGAGTTCACTAGACATGAATTGTGAGCAGATAAAGTAAGTAGGGTATGCTCTAATTAATTGTGACATCATATTCAAGAACTAGCGTGTTTCTCTACATGGATGCGATGATTATGAAACATTATGAATTTTGTCAAGATTATTTATATCATATTTATCTCATAAGTTCCTTCTACTTGACACACTTAATGCTTACACGGGGACACATCTATAGTTTCGACTATCTTTTAAGGAGATGCATGCTTGCCTGCATTTGATGCAACAACTCATTCATGGTAGCTCTTATTTCTTTTCTGTTTCAGGTTTGGTAAATTAAATTAGTAGACAAAAATATAAGATATTTGTCTATATAGATGGTGATACGTGAAATTAATATTTTTCGGTATATGATGTTTCTTTGCAATTATTTTTATGACAATCGATATTTTTGGACTATCTATATATCATATGATGGATCATAAAGTATATTTTCATAATTATCACCATGATCTCTTTGTTGAATACTTTATAAACCTACTATTACTAGACTTCTGAAATCTGAGGTACAAAGAAATCATTGAGTGGAATCTCAAATAAGGGGTTTCAACTGGAAATAACTAGCCCGTGCAGATGCACGGGTTCACGACTAGTAGTACTAGTGGAGTACTGACAACATCTGTAGTAGAGTATGCAGTGCTCATAGTACTCCCTCCTTCCATTTATATAGGACCTATGTGGAGGAGAGAGATATGAAAAAGTAAGGGGAGTGAGCTCTCATGCAAGAGCGTAGCTATATACGCATTCCTAGTTAAATACAATAAATATGAAGAAAGAGATAGAGAGGAGATGGAAAAAGTACCAGCCAACCTTTTTTGTGGGAAATAGCCAACCTTATAGCTCACACTACTGTATGAGTTTTTTTGCGGGAAATAGCCAACCTTATAGCTCACACTACTGTATGAGTGCATATAGATGATGGCTATAGATGACATGGTAGTTCCTTATAGCCATCGGCTGGCTTATTATTAACCATGCTCTAATGCGTTTTTCAAAACCGCCATTGACTATTGACAAGATTAATAGTACATGAGATGTATAATGTAAAAATTATATCATTGGAAGCTCCTTTCACATACGAATTTGATCGTATGCTTTGTGTAAGTTGCATGTCATATATTGTTACTCTAACATTTGGTCAAAGTTAGCCTTGAAAAACACATTAGGCCCTGTAGATGGAAGGAGGGAGTAGTAGTGGGAGTGGATTCTCTGACGTAGGTATCCCTGCCTTACCCTCCCTTTCGTTCACTTACTGGCAGGCCCCAAGCTTGCTAGGCCCCGCAAGTCTGTTAATCAATGGGTTCGGCCATGTCAAGGGATCCTCATCCGTAGTATACTCCCTCTGTTTTTATTTACTCCGCATAAAACGGAGGGAGTGGTAGTATAAATGACGCGGGCGGGGGAGGGGGAGGGATGTTGGTTTGCTCTCAACTAGGTCCCACAAGCGAGCAAAAACACAAGACGAAGTGCATTCCATTCGGTGAGCGATGTGGAGGGTCTAGTGTGCCGGGGTGCAATGCGAACGCGACAAGAGCGATGTACAGTCAAAACCAATTGACCGGTCGTCACCGGAACCACTATTCACACTAGAACCTTCACTGCTCGGCCTACGCCAGCCACTCCCCCAAAACCACACCTCCTGTCCAGCCCATTCCTCCACCCTTAGATCCCCTAGCCCGCATCAAGCGTCCCCTAGTTCGCCGAAAAGCCATGGTGCACCACAAGATCATGTACTACAAGATGTTGATGCCGGAACGCCGCGCAGAAATCGCGGCGGCGGTAGGCGGTAGGCGCCACAGACCTCCGTTCCCAAGCTCGCTTTGCGGCGGGCCAATCCCTGAGTTCTCTGGAGCCAAGCTACGAGGAGGAGGAAGCCGATCCAATGTTCATGGCAGAGGTCGCGGCGCAGAAGGCCCCCGATGGGTATGAGACGATGGACGTCGACTTCGTGCCGGCGTCCGGGTCCCCCATGGTGCAGGCGGACCAACGGTTCAAGCTGGCGATACTAAAGGAGGACCGGGAGGCAGAGGCTCAACTCGACGTGGAGCGCGCGCATGCTGCTGCCATCGAGGCTTTCCTGCAGGCGGAACCAGATGTCGTGGATGTGAACCGGGCGGCGGAGGCTCTACTTGAGGCGGAGCGCGCGGATGCCGCTGCCATCGAGGCCCTCCTGCAGGCAGAACCGTACGCCTCGACTTGAACCAGGCGGTGGAGGCTCAACTCGACATGGAGCGCGCGGATGCTGCTGCCATCGAGGCCCTCCTGCAGGTAGAACCGGACGTCCTCGACTTGAACCGGGCGGTTCTCTCTTCCATGCAGAGCGCCTGCACGCTCCGCGTGAACGAGTAGCTGAAGACCGAGGACAACCATGGTGCAGAGACACATGTCAGCAGCTACGGCTGGTTCACGCTCGCAGCCAAAGATGGCGTGGCCGTCTCGTTCCGTGAGCAGTGATAGTTTTTTCTTTATGTTGTTGTTTTTAGGGATCTTTTGCTGTATAAAAACATATATTTTATGCAAGTCGCCTGACTTTCATCATTTGGGCCATTCTACCATTTTAGACTGTTGGATGAATATCCTACGTCTCCTAACCCTTCTTCCTCACCTCTTCTTCTTCCCCAACAGACCACCGCACGGGCCGTACGAATCCTCCCCAACGTGCGGTTGGATAAACATATTGTGTGAACGAAAATTATGTGTCAACGGTAGGATGTTTGAGTTTGGTTTGTTCACATGCGGTAGCACGTGTCAGTGAGGGGTGCGTTCCCTTGATTGGGTTTCCGGCGTGTAGGAGCGAATGTGTGAGGGTGCGGAGTGACCGTGTGAGGGTGCGATGCGACCGCGATAGCCGTGCGCAAGTGTACCTCCTTTTCATTTTGAAAACTTTAGGAAAGCTTGGCAAAAATGTGTGGCGAAGTATGGCAATGCAAGGTCTAGACTCAAACAGGATAAGTACGTACGTACTAGGAGTACTAGTGTTAATAAAGAAAGGCGGGGTTTTCCTTCACGGGATTAATCGATATAAATCCTCGTTTGACCTGTCAATTAATGCTGTTTTTTCTCCAAAGCCTAAAGAGCTAACCATCTCACTCCTCATCGCTTCATTAATGCAGCATCATGCAAACCAACATTCTCACTTCCGCATGCATGAAAGGGTATATTAATGTCCTTGGTTGCTAGTACGAGGCAAACCCCATCAATTTTGCCTCGATTAGTGTTAGTGGCCTTTTGCAAATTGTATTTTTGATATACTGGCCTTGTGTACAAAAAATGGAGGTGGTAACTATTTGACTTCCTTCCCCATTGTGGTGACGTCGATGATATCTTGAACGTTGTGGTTTGGCAAAGTGCATTCGACGAAGAACACCGTTGAGGGAGACCACGGTAAGTCGTTCGCAAGTGCCGCCTACAAGCCAAGACAACCGCCTTATTTGCATCCAGGAAGTCCATTGAACCAAAGGACGCGTAAATGCACTAGTACTACTAGTACACAATAGCATCGTCCGTCCAGCTTAGTGCGGTGAGGTGGTTTCTCGAAGAAGACGATGGAGAAGCGGAGTCAGCGGAGAGTGAAATGATGGTTGCTTCATCCGTGCTTTGTGATTTGACGCCTCAATGCTTTGTGATTTCTGATAGAAGGGATAGGGGAGTAGACTCTATGTAATGCCCCGTGACCGATATGCCAGGTGTCCTCCAGTTATTCGCTGTTGTTGCCTTGTCATTGCTAGCGTGTCATGCATCTCATATCATGTCATCATGTGCATTGCATCTGCATACGTGTTCGTCTCATGCATCCGAACATTTTTCCCGTTGTCCGTTTTGCATTCCGGCGCTCCTATCTCCTTCGGTGGTCCTTTCTACCTTCTTTTTGTGTGTGGGGGTTAAACATTTCCGGACTGGACCGAGACTTGCCAAGCGGCCTTGGTTTACTACCGGTAGACCGCCTGTCAAGTTTCGTACCATTTGGAGTTCGTTTGATACTCCAACGGTTAACCGAGGGACCGGAAAGGCCTCGTGTGTGTTGCAGCCCAACACCCCTCCAAAGTGGCCCAAAACCCACCTAAACCCCCTCCATCATCTCGGTCGTTCGATCACGATCGCGTGGCCGCAAACCGCACCTCATTTGGAGCTCCCTAGCTCCCTCTACCTCTATAAATAGACCTCCTTCCAAAATTTTCGGATCTCTCCACCCCTAACCCTAGAAAACCCGCTCTTCCGCCGGCCGGACATGTCCGTTTCCGGTCGGACAACGTCCGCCGCCTCCCCCGCGCCAATCCGGAGCCTCCACGTGGCGCCCGCCGCCCGCCGCCGCCGCCCGCCCGGCGAGGCCCAGTTCGGGCCCCCGAGCCCATCTCCTCGCATCGCCCGCGACCGCGTGCCCTGGCGTTCTTCCTCCTCGCGCCCCGGCCGCCGTCCTCACTTCGCCACCTCGTCGCCGGCGCGACCTCGCCGGTGCACCGCCGCCGCTCGCCGCCCGGCCGCGCCTCGCCGGCCTCCGCCACCGCGCCGCCCGCGCCGGTCACCGCCGCCTCCGACCTCGCCCACCGCCTCCGGCGATTCCCGCCGCCCTGGCCGAGCTCCACCGCCACCTCGACGCCGCCCCGTCTCCCGTGCACCCTCCGGTGACCTCGCCGCCGTCGGGCGCCGCCATGACCCAGATCCGGCCAGGTAGGATCAGATCCACCCGGCCCGCCAACCAAACAACCCCGCGCCGCCCAGATCCCTCCGTCCCGGGATCATCTCGTCCAGTTGACTTTCTCGCGAGGTGAAAAAAACCACCAAGTCCCCAAAATTTCCAGATTCATATGCCTCTTTTCACCGCATCATAATTCATCATCCGTGGCTCCGTTTTGAGCGTGTAGCATATCAAAATGTTTGTCTCAGAGAGTACATCATTTCATCTCATTGCATCATTCTCATTTGAGCTCATCTTGATGCCCGAAATGCTGTTGGAAGAGAGCTATTTGAGTTAATTGTCAGATCTGCTGCTCCAAATAGCTATTTGTCATTTTTTCCATGATTAATGTGTGCATGATATGCTCCTGAGCTCTACATGTGTTTTGTTATATGCCATGCCATCTTTACAGAGGTGCTTACCATGTATTTTTGTGATATGTGTGGTGACTAGCACAAGCTTGCAAAGTAGTGCATTCGTTAATGCTGATTTCAGGGACTTAGAATTTCACTAAGTCCTTGATCTGTTTTTATCAATATGCCATATGTTCTTGTTGTTTCCTAGTGATCCGTGCCTCTTTTGAGGATGATCAGTAAGGATGATTTGTTAATATTGTGGTGATCTATCCATCCATGTCCTTGTTTGCATTTATGGAGCACCCTAGCTTGAGTCAATCGAACTCTACTTTTGCTATTTCATGAATCCTGACAGATTGTCTACTTGTTAGCGATTTTGCCGAGGATGTTATTGTTGATCCGTGCATGTTATGTTGTTGTTCCTGCCATGTATAGCTTATATAATGTGTATTCTTGATGGATGTATCCTTAGATTGTCATGCCTTGCTCTGTAGTGAGTGCATCGAGCTCGTTAACATGCCTATTCGTTAACTGATTTGCATGCTCCAGTTTTTTCCTAAGTCTGTAATCTGATTATGTTTTTGCCATGTTCACATGCTTGCAGTTGTATTTTCTAATCCCTTTTGGCTCAAGGTCACTAAGAGACTTTTTAAGCTCTTTGAGTATATTTATGCCATGCCTTGCTTTGCCATGTTAAGTTCCTGTAGCATGTAGTTTTTGTGCTCCAAAGTGTGCTACCTGATCTGAAATTCCAGGCTTGTGTTAATTTCACTAAGCCTGAAATCTGTTTACCGTTTGCACTTTTGCCATGCTTGTTTGAACCTGTTAATGGATGAATTGGCCGTAGCTCAGTGTTCATCTTTTGTCAAGCATTATGAGTCGACCCTGCCATGTATTTTGTTGCCATGTTTGAGTGCTGTAGCATAATTATCTTGATGCATTTATATGGCTACTTGCTGTTTATTGCAGACCGGTGCCATATTTGTTTTGCTTGCCATTTCCAAACCGTGCATCCAATTCCGGTGATCTTTATATCGATTTCAACCGAAATCACCTCACATTTCCAGTGGCACTCTTGGATTTCCAAGTTGAGGCCAGGTTCAATCATTCCTTTGCAAATCATGCATATGCACCGCATACCGCATCCCGCATATCATACCATGTTCATGTGTGATTTGTTCACTATGTTGTGTGCTTCTTTCCGGTGTTTGCTTCTTCGGGTTGGTTTCGGTAACGTCGCTTTGTGAGGACCCGTTCATCTACGTTCATTTGTCTTCTTCATGGACTCGTTCTTCTTCCTTGCGGGATTTCAGGCAAGATGACCATACCCTCGAAATCACTTCTATCTTTGCTTGCTAGATGCTCGCTCTTTTGCTATGCCTATGCTGCGATACCTACCACTTGCTTATCATGCCTCCCATATTGTGAACCAAGCCTCTAACCCACCTTGCCCTAGCAAACTGTTGTTTGGCTATGTTACCGCTTTGATCAGCCCCTCTTATAGCGTTGTTAGTTGCAGGTGAAGATTGAAGTTTGTTCCTTGTTGGAACATGGAGATGTTGTCCCTTGTTGGAACATGTTAACTTGTTGGGATACCACAATATATCTTATTTAATTAATGCATCTATATACTTGGTAAAGGGTGGAAGGCTCGGCCTTATGCCTGGTGTTTTGTTCCACTCTTGCCGCCCTAGTTTTCGTCATATCGGTGTTATGTTCCCGGATTTTGCGTTCCTTACGCGGTTGGGCTATAATGGGAACCCCTTGACAGTTCGCCTTGAATAAAACTCTTCCAGCAATGCCCAACATTGGTTTTATCATTCGCCACCTAGCCTTTTCTTTTCCCTTGGGAGTCGCGCTCCTGAGGGTCATCATTATTTTACCCCCCCCCCCCCCCCGGGCCAGTGCTCCTCTGAGTATTGGTCCAACTGAGCGATGTCCGGGGCTACCAGGGGCAACTCTGGGCTGGCCTACCCGACGTCTGGCTCATCTTAGTGTGCCCTGAGAACGAGATATGTGTAGCTCCTATCAGGATTTGTCGGTACATTCGGGCAGTGTTACTGGATTTGTTTTATCTTTGTCGAGGTTGTCTTGTAGAACCGGGATGCCGAGTCTGATCGGAATGTCTCGGGAGAAGGTTTATCCTTCGTTGACCATGAGAGCTTGTGATGGGCTAAGTTGGGACACCCCTGCAGGGATTTGAACTTTCGAAAGCCGTGCCCGCAGTTATGGGCAGATGGGAATTTGTTAATGTCCGATTGTAGAAAACCTGAAGTTGACCTTAATTAAAATGCATCAACCGCGTGTGTAACCGTGATGGTCTCTTTCCGGCGGAGTCCGGGAAGTGAACACGGTGTTGGAGTTATGCTTGACGTAGGTTGTTCTAGGATCACTTCTTGATCATACTTTTATCGACCGTGCTTTGCCTTCTCTTCTCGCTCTCATTTGCGTATGTTAGCCACCATATATGCTAGTCGCTTGTTGTAGCTCCACCTCATACCTTTACCTTACCCATAAGCTTAAATAGTCTTGATCACGAGGGTGCGAGATTGCTGAGTCCCCGTGGCTCACAGATACTTCCAAAACCAGCTTGCAGGTGCCGATGAGTCCGTGCAGTTGACGCAACCAAGCTCAGGAGGAGCTCGATGAAGATCTTGTCCTTTGTGTTATTTCGTTCTAGTTGATTAGTAGTGGAGCCCAGTTGGGGTCGATCGGGGACCTTGTCGCATTTGGGGTTCTTCTTTTATTTTGGTTCCGTAGTCGGACCTTGATTGTATTTGGATGTTGTAATGCTTTATTCATGTAATTGTGTGAAGTGGCGATTCTAAGCCAACTATGTATCTCTTTCTCTTATGTATTACATGGGTTGTGTGAAGATTACCTCACTTGCGACATTGCTTTCAATGCGGTTATGCCTCTAAGTCGTGCTTCGACACGTGGGAGATATAGCCGCATCGAGGGCGTTACACTCTATGCTCTATACTGTACACGCGTCCAAGCACGGGAGCAAGAGGAGAGACATTGCATTTTTTCTATTCCTTCAATCAATCCATTAGGGAGCTTCGGTTCCATCTTTTTGGCTTTGGCAGCACCGTCCACAATGGTTCCCATCGATGCCAAAAGCTATTTTCACATTTGGCTACACACGGTGGATGCCCTTAACCGTACCACTTGGTTTTGCTCCTGTGTGCTATCTATACAAATCTCAATTATATTGATCTAAAATTATAGAATCAAGATTAGTAAAAAGGAGGTGATTTTGCCGCGCGGATGGCGGGGGAGGTTTCTTATTTTTAGAGGACGTTGGTCTGGCAGTTTGCTAACATGCGGTCCCACGTGTCAGTGCTTTACCAAGCCGATCCGTGTCCCACATGAGGCAGAACAATGGCAGAAGCAACAGGTGGTTAACTTGAACAAGATGAGGGAGAAGCGGATTTAGCAACAAGTGAAATGATGGTTGCTTCGTCCCTCCAACTTCTTTTTTTAGCATTATTACTTCGTCCCTCCAACTTAACTGCGGGAAAGGTGCAGCTTTGTGATTTGATGCCTCATTGCTCATTACTACACTGGCGTCATGACTGGAGTGCTTCACCCCTGCTGCTCTACACTGTATTTCGGTATGGCACGTGGACCCGGTAGCATGATGTCCCACATGTCGGAAAACGGGACTAGAACATTTATGAAAGCGAGCGCTCCACTCTTACGATGAAGGAGTACACGACACAGTGGCCCCGTGAACTATCACTTGTACTGTATAGTACTATAGTTTTGCTGTTTCGCACGATCCATCGATACAAACCCGATTAAACAGGAAAGGACGGGATTTTTCCCACGCGTTAGATGATACTGGCCATACATTTCAAAGGCAATTTTAATGCATGCAAACTAAACAATTAAGTAACAATATGATATCTAGTAAAACTAAAAACACATATGATTTATTGTGTTAGAGTGTAGTAGTAGTGTTGTACTGCATAGTTGTTAGATGTAACATGCGAGAACGTGTAGAGATGTAGTTTTGGAGGGCGTACAGAGAGAAAAGCGTAATACGGTCACCGAACTTTAGAATACGCTCATTATAGTCCCTATATATGTTTTGCAGTGATTATATGGTCACTTGCACACCGTTCAGCATCGGATTGCACTCTGTTGACCAGCCAAATAGTCTGCGTGGCACCATGTTAACTAGTTAAATTGACCACGTTCCTTGTGGGGCTCACATGTCAGTTCACATAGGAAAAAGGTCAGATAAACAAAAATTTACGCGGGAGCGACAAACTCCAACTCGTGAGCGGGAATCACCTGGTTGTGTATGTGTCTGTCAGGGCCTGATGTGTGCGTATGCACGTGTAGGTTGAGCACTTGAGCGTGAGAGTGTGTGTTGGTCGTGTGGTGTGTGCATGCATGTGTGTGTGTGAGAGAGAGAGAGTGTTGCGTGTGTGTGTGGTTGCGCGTGTGTGTGTGAGTGTTGCGTGCATGCGTGGCTGCATGTGTTTGTGTGAGTGTTGCGTGCATGCAGTTCGTGTGCATGCGTGCGTGTGTGTATAGTCACCACACCAGCTCCTGTGTGTTAAAATAGACGACTCAGCATACCAATACAAGGCCACCTTGTCCGCTGTGCCCGCGGTCATGACTTCGAACCACCGTCCAATATTTTTTTGTCGTTTCTTTTCATTCTTACTAGCAAGATGCCCATGCATTGCACGTAACATCAAGATGCATTTGTATGACTAGTTTATCTTGTGAGAGAAAAGGATGGACGAGGGAAGGCCTTATTTGCAAATGTGGAGAGGTGTGGGTACCTTTTTGCAAAATTGGCATAGTTTCCTTCCTATCCATCAGATATAAATCGGACGGCCTATATTGCAGGATGGCAGGCACACCATCATCACCAACTCTGTTTTTTATAAGAGTGTAGAAGAGTAGATACAAGCTGACAGGTGGGCCCAATGGTAGTGAGATAATGTGATGCAACACTATAGGTGCCACATGGAGCGTTTAACTGGTCAACTAGTCGTGTCTTGAAAATACAGAGCTGTACGGTGAGCCCGTGACTGTATAATAACCACGAAACGTAAATGGTGACTGTAATGAGTGGATTCTGAAGTCCAATGTATGTATCGTGCTTTGCTCCAAATACAATGATCGTCAATGTATATATCGCGAGAGAAAGATGAAACATGCGTGAATCTGCCAGGGGCTTAGTTTTAGAGGACCTGGAGATAGTTTGTGTGCGTACGAGAAAGGGGCGTAGAGGGGGTGTATGCGATGGGGAGAGAGATGCTCTTCATTTCTCTTTATTATGACTAACTTTATATATAGTATAAAAATATTAAAATTCACAATGCGGAATAAATATCATTGTGGGCACCATGCAATGCAAATTAACGTTCATACTCCTCCATATAACTTTGTAATGTTGTATATATGTAGAAATTCTAAAATAATTTTTTGGCCACACTTTATTCAAAAGGAATGTTGTATGTGAAATAAACGTGAAGAGAGGGCTTTTTAGATCAATGGGGTACGTGATGTAACATGTGTGAATGTGTAGTTGATGTATTTGGCAGGGCCTAGAGAGGTATGTGTGTGTATTACGTATTCGAGAGAGGCATGGATAGAGGGGCCGACAGGGGGAGGGGTGTGGGAGAGATAGCACGAGAAATGAGAGAGGTCTAGAGAGAGACTAATATGATGTCACGACGAGAGATTCCCTTGAGTGTGTATATGAAAGGGGGAGGGGATAGAGGCACGAGGAGATTTTTTGTGTGGTGTCTGTGTTGGTATGTGTGGGTGTGAGAAGATAACGAGACCTGAGGGCAGAGGGTGTGTCATCGCGTGAGGTCCGGTGGGTCAAGGTGAGGCCCTTGGTTCGGTTCCATCCTGCGCCACATTGGTCGGCCCGTGACGCATTTAGGGAGACCCATGGATGACTTGTCGTACAAGACAATGATAGCAGAACTGTGAAGGACTATTTGTCCACTGACAAAGTCAGCTAGGATTTGTAACCCTGGGTTCTCGGACTAAGGTAACCCCTTATCTCTGATATTGCTATTCATCCAACCTAACTTTAAGGGGCATTCTACAGAATGCTCGGCTAGAATCATACTCGTCGATTAGGAAGAGAGGTGTGAGACAATGCGTGAGAGACAGGCCTAAAGATAATGTGCATACAGGAGACATGTAAGCGGGTCTATGTATATAGAAAGGGTCGATGGGGATTGTGCGTGTGTATGCTTGTGAGAGGAAGAGTTCTTGTGATAAAGGTTAGTGAAAATAGTCGTAAATGGTTACGAGAGGGAGGGAGGGTCATATCGAGAGCATGTCTGCGAGAAAGACACCTCGGGAGAGAGAGTGTGAGCATGTGTGAGAGACCACTGATGGAGAGTGAAACTACACGTAAAAGACTGATGTACACATTGATTAAAGATATAAATTGTATCCAAATATTAGGATGGGATGATGATATTTGCAATTCACATAAGGAACGGTCATTGATCCATCAGACATCTAGATTCTATCGAATTTGAGCATGTCTATGTCATTATTCGACATAATTTATCCACATAGTTAGTATTTTGAACTCCTGACAATGCATCGCTTTAGCAATTGAATATAAACATGAGTATAGTTCATGTTGTGTGTGTAAAGCACATTATACATACGAAAGTTACACAATGAACATTATAAATAGCTAGCTATGAACTAGCATACATTTGAATTCAACTTAAGGTGGTTTAAAAAATCGAATTCAACATGAAGTCCATTCAATTATTTCAATTCGATATCATGGCATTTGTAAATCATACCTAAATTATGGGGGCACCAATCTTTGCTCTGATTTTGTACATAATAGCATATATAGTCGTGTACAAAATAGATTCAAATTTAGCTCCTCCATTCCAAAATAATCGTAGTTATAGGATTTTCAAGTGTCAAAAATTCAAAAAGAAGAGGATAATTTAATGAGGTTTTCAAACATACAAGGTCAAATTTAACATTGTCTATTTAGGTCAATCTTCAAAGTCTAAGAGTACTCTAAATGTGAATGCTTCTGTTTCAAAATATCAAACGAAGCGCCAAAAGAGCCTATACTCGCCCGAAACCGCGTGAGACCAATGTTTGGTAGTAGAAGGAAATTACTTTTCTAACTCCGACCCGTGAAACCTACCGGCCCGACGTCCAAAGGTCTAAACCGGGGTAGGTTTGTAGCTTCATCTAGACGCCATGCAACCGCCTCCGAAAAACATTCATACACAATGGCTACCTAAGCACACATGCGTGCGGCCGAAATCACTCCCACCCACTATTTGGGACACCTGGGATTACCATCCTACCCCCGACCCGAAGTAGGTCCGAGATTTAAGAGGGGGGTAAAGTTTGTACTTTCCCCAAATTTCAAACAAGTGCGTCCCATCTATTCAAAAAAGCCAAAAACAAGCGCGTCCCAAACCGAAACATGGATCTCCCTTAGCTCCCCTCGCCTCCGCCCCACTGTCTGATTCCCCATTCGTACTCCGTGGGCGCCAAAACTACCTCTCCACCAGACGCGAAACCCCGGAGTCCTCCGTCCGCCACCCCATCACACCCATCAACCGCCGCCCTCCTCCATCACGCCGGAGCCGATACCCCGACGTCATCATCCACCGCAACCTCAACCGCAACACCCTCCATGGCTAGTAGTTGAAGCCAAGGCCGAGCCGTCCGTACTCGAGCCATTTCAACCATGTTGTCATGCGCCTCACCGTTGCCGCTCCAACTTCGCCACCGTCCACCGCACCAGAGTTGTTCCTGCTACGCCGTCCTTCGCTGACTCAGATCTTCTTCCCCTCCGCCGACATATGGCCATGACAACACAGTCAACAATTTGGCCATGGGTTCGTCCAAGCCTGCACCCTCCTCTGAAACATCGGCTCCCCTGGCAAAAAGAAGAAGATCGCCGCGACATGTGGAGGAGACCACACCGGCAACCAAAAATGGTACTCCTCTTCCCTTATTTGGGCAAATCTTACGTGTCTACTTGCACGGTATTCATCCCAAAAAAGATACTAGTTGACCGCTCCTTCTTGATACTAGATGTTCCTAGTAACTCACGACGCACAAGGTTTCTCCTCATATACTATTTCACCTTAGCTAGAGGTCCGTCACCCCCTGGATTTCAATTCCTGGTCAGTTGATTCCCAATTAACGGAATCATTCCCCGGTGTAACAGGCGCTAGTCCACATATTAAGCCAGGGAAGCAGCGCCTCAGTGTTTTCTTAGGGACGTGTGGAGCCTAGAGCTGCTGGCGCCTGATCTGGAGGTCGGTCGGGATTAAAGGGATGGTCTGGGGGTGCTGCCAAGCACGGCGGTGGTGTGAGGTCAAGGGGAGGGCGGGGTGGCGGAGGTAGGGGTCTGGGCCGGTGGTCGCTTGTAACACCCCGGATGTGTTTTACCTTATATGTACTTCAACTCTTGCCGTTTCCGGCCTAAGTTATTTTATTTTTCCACAGGTTCGGGTTTTTGTCTCCGTGTGTTGTTGTCATTGTCATGCATCTCATATCATGCCATCATGTGCATTGCATTTGCATACGTGTTCGTCTCATGCATCCAAGCATTTTCCCCGTTGTCCGTTTTGCATTCCGGCGCTCCTATCTCCTCCGGTGGTCCTTTCTACCTTCTTTTCGTGTGTGGGGGTAAACATTTCCGGATTGGACCAAGACTTGCCAAGCGGCCTTGGTTTACTATCGGTAGACAACCTGTCAAGTTTCGTGCCATTTGGACTTCGTTTAATACTCCAACGGTTAACCGAGGGACCGAGAAGGCCTCGTGTGTGTTGCAGCCCAACATCCTTCCAATTTGGCCCAAAACCCACCAAAACCTTCTCCATAATCTAGAGCGTTCGATCACGATCGCGTGCCCAAAAACCGCACCTCATTTGGCCTCTCCTAGCTCCCCCTATGCCTCTATAAAGATCCCTTCCCCGAAATCCGGATGAAACCCTAACCTCCACATCCCCTCGCGCCGCCGGACGAAAACCGCCGGGCCGGACGTGTCCGACCCGAGCGCCGCCGCCATGTGTCAAGCCTCCATTCGCCGCCATCCTTGCGCCCACATCACCGCGCCGCCACCCGCGCAGGCCCGCCGTAGCCCAGGCCGGCCCCCCGGCCCGCATCGCCGCCCGACCATGGACGCGGGCGCCCGCCTCCTCGCGCCGCCTCTCCCTCGCGCCCGGCCACCGTGCCGCCCCGAGCCATCGCCGGCGGCCGCCACGTAGCTCGCCGACCGGAGCAAGCTCCGTCGCGGTAAGACCACGCCTCCGCCGGCCGCACCTCGCCGGCCCGCGCCTCCTCCGAGCTCCTCCGGCCTCTCCTCGCCCCGGCAAGCCCCAAGTCCGGCGACCTCTCCTCCCCGGTGAACAGGAACTCCGGCTGACGAACCTCGAATGGCGTGCGTGCTCAGATCCATATCCGCTGCTACAGTGAAACCCTAGGGGTTGACCTCGTTATTTTTCCTAACTCTGCATATCGTTTTGCATTGGTCATCATGCCGTAACTTTGCATCCGTAACACCGTTTTGGGCGTGTAGCATATCAAAATGTTCGTCTCTGAGAGTACATCATTTCATCTCATTGCATGATTTTCATTTGAGCTCATCTTGATGCCCGAAATGCTGTTAGTAGAGAGCTATTTGAGATAATTGTCAGATCTGCTGCATCAAATAGCTATTTGTCATTTTTGCCATGTTTAATGTTTGCATGATATGCTCCTGAGTTCTACATGAGTTTTGTTATATGCCATGCCATCTTTACAGAGGTGCTTACCATGTATTTTTGTGATATGTATGGTGACTAGCACAAGCTTGCAAAGTAGTGCATTCGTTAATGCTGATTTTAGGGACTTGGAATTTCTCCAAGTCCTTGATCTGATTTTATCAATATGCCATATGTTCATGTTGTTTCCTAGTGATCCGAGTCACTTTTGAGGATGATCAATTAGGGTGATTTGTTAATATTGTGGTGCTCTATCCATCCATGTCTTTGTTTGCAATTATGGAGCAACCTAGCTTGAGTCAATCGAGCTCTACGTTTGCTATTTCATGAATCCTGGCAGATTGTTGACTCGTTAGCGATTTTGACAAGGATGTTGTTGTTGACCCGTACATGCTATGTTGTTGTTCTGGCCATGTCTAGCCTCTATGATATGTATTCTTGATGGTTGTATGATTAGTTTGACATGCCTTGCTTTGTAGTGAGTGCATCGAGCTCGTAAACATGCCTACTCATTAACAGATTTGCATGCTCTAGTTTTTCACTAAGTCTGTAACCTGATTATGTTTTTGCCATGTTCACATGCTTGCAATCGTATTTTCTGATCCCTTTTGGCTCAAGATCACCTAGGGACTTTTGTTAAGTGCTTGGAGTAGCTTCATGTCATTCCTTGATTTGCCATGTTAAGTTCCTGTAGCTTATATTTTTCATGCTCCAAAGTGTGCTACCTGATGTTAAATTCCAGACTTGTGTTAATTTCATTAAGTCTGAAACCTGTTTATCATTTGCACTTTTGCCATGCTTGTTTGAACCTGTTAATGGATGAATTAGCCGTAGCTCAGTGTTCATCTTTTGTCAAGCATCATGAGTGGATCCCTGCCATGTATTTTGTTGTCATGTTTGAGTGCCGTAGCATGTTTAACTTGATGCATTTATATGGCTACTTGTTGTTTATCGCAGATCGGTGTCATATTTGTTTCGCTTGCCATTTCCAAACCGTGCATCCGACTCCGGTGATCTTTATATCGATTTCAACCAAAATCACCTCACCTTTCCAGTGGAACTCTTGGATTTCCAAGTTGAGGCCAGGTTCAATAATTCCTTGTCAAATCATGCATATGCATCACATACCGCATCCCGCATAGCACACCATGTTTGCATCATGTTGTTCGAGCTTTGCACATGGTTGATTCTGTTCCTTTTGCTTGTTTGTCTTGTTTGGGTAGAGCCGGGAGACGAGTTCGCTAACGAGGAGCCCGTTGAGTTTTCTTACGAGGACCAAGTAAACTTTGACAACTTTGCAGGCAAGATGATCATACCCTCGAAATCACTTCTATCTTTGCTTGCTAGATGCTCGCTCTTTTGCTATGCCTATGCTACGATGCCTACCACTTGCTTATCATGCCTCCCAAATTGCCATGTCAAACCTCTAACCCACCATGTCCTAGCAAACCATTGATTGGCTATGTTACCCCTTTGCTCAGCCCCTCTTATAGCGTTGCTAGTTGCAGGTGAAGATTGGAGATTGTTCCTTGTTGGAACATTGTTTATTTGTTGGGTTATCACTATATTATCTTGTTATCTTAATGCATCTATATACTTGGTAAAGGGTGGAAGGCTCGGCCTTTTGTCTAGTGTTTTGTTCCACTCTTGCTGCCCTAGTTTTCCGTCATATCGGTGTTATGTTCCCGAATTTTGCGTTCCTTAAGCGATTGGGTGATAATGGGAACCCCTTGAAAGTTCGCCTTGAATAAAACTCCTCCAGCAATGCCCAACCTTGGTTTTACCATTTGCCACCTAGCCTCTTTTTCCCCGGGGTTTCCGGAGCATGAGGGTCATCTTTATTTAACCCCCCCCCCCCCGGGGCAAGTGCTCCTCTGAGTGTTGGTCCAAACTAGAGCCCTATGCAGCGCCCCCTCGGGGAAACTCGAGGTTTGGTTTTAGTTGTATGGAGAGCTCATCTGAGTGTGCCTTGAGAATGAGATATGTGCAGCTCCTATCGGGATTTGTCAGCACATTTGGGCGGTGTTGCTGTACTTGTTTTACCATTGTCAAAGTTGTCTTGTAGAACCAGGATGCCGAGTCTGATCAGAATGTCTCGGGAGAAGGTTTATCCGTCGTTGACCGTGAGAGCTTGTGATGGGCTAAGTTGGGACTCCCCTGCAGGAATTTGAACTTTCGAAAGCCGTGCCCGCGGTTATGGGCAGATGGGAATTTGTTAATGTCCGGTTGTAGATAACATGAACCTTAACTTAATTAAAAGGAATCAACCGCGTGTGTTACCGTGATCGTCTCTTCTCGGTGGAGTCCGGGAAGTGAACACGGTGTTGGAGTAGTGTTTGCCGTAGGTTGTTCTTTAGTTCTTCGTTCGTGCTTCGCCTTCTCTTCTCGCTCTCTTTTGCAAACAGGTTAGCCACCATATATGCTAGTCGCTTGCTGCAGCTCCACATATTACCTTGCCTTACCTATAAGCTTAAATAGTCTTGATCACGAGGGTGCGAGATTGCTGAGTCCTCATGACACACAGATTACTTCCAAACCAGATGCAGGGCCCGATGACTCCGTTCTAGATGATGCGCTTGAGCTCAAGTGGGAGTTCGACGAAGACTCACGTTGTTACTATGTGTCTTTCCCTGATGATCAGTAGTGGTGCCCAGTTGGGGCGATCGGGACCGTGTCGCATGTTGGGGTTGGTCTTTTATTTTGGTGCCGTAGTCGGACCATGAGTGTATTGGATGATTGTAATGTTATTTATGTATTTGTGTGACATGGCGAGTGTAAGCCAACTATGTACCTTTTTCCCCTATTATCTATTTACATGGGTTGTTGTGAAGATTACCTTACTTGCGACATTGCTTTCAATGCGGTTATGCCTCTAACTCGTGCTTCGACGCATAGGAGATATAGCCACATCGAGGGCATAACAAGTTGGTATTCAGAGCCTTCCCCGACCTTAGGAGCCCCCACTGCTTGATCGAATTAGCTGACGAGTTGGGTCTAGAAAATGTTTTGAGTCATTTAGGAATTATATATCATAGAGTTTAGGAATTCTTTTTACTCCCCAGTCCCTTCATCGCTCTGCTAAGGCATCCTGACGTAGAGTTTTGACTCTTCTCTTCTCAAATTTCACTAAAAAAATTTAGGATCACGCGGGTATCTTGGAATCGTTTCAATCGATTTGTGACGAGAACATTGTTCTTGGTGCCTCCTGTCATTTAGGGGTTGTGGCAGTGTCCCGAGGAGTTGAGCTCCGAGGTGTTGTTGTCACAATTTTATCGTTGCAGTTCTGGAATACCTGAGTTTAGTTCGCCGACATCGAAAATCTCTTTTATTCAGTTGTTGGTGAGATAACCTCGACGCCACCCAGTACTGGGGTGGGAGTTCGGGAGTATTGCCATAACTTGTATAACGGATGCTTTTCGAAGGTTGAGGTAGATGATTTCCGAAGTTTTCTCGGTTATGTGTTGAAGGATGGATGCAGCTGGATGTAGGATTTGCTAGATTTGGGTGAGATATTATGCTTCCCCTGTATCCCCAACACCTGATTGCATAACCGGAAAGGTTCGAGAGTTTCATAGGTGGGAATTCTTGTAGCTCTAGTTCTTCTTCCACGGATATTTAGTTTGAGATTGGGTGATCCTTACCGAGTATTCGTTCTTGTTCCGTACCTTGTTGATTTTATTTCTTCTACCTAAATTCTAAGTGGATTCTCAATTTATGGATATGTGACCATTTCAATTGGAATACATTCGTTCATTTTGTTCGGATGTGAAGACTATATGTTGCAATTTCTACCCGTTTGGTTCAGCTTCAATATTTGTCAATCAATGTGCAAATGGATGTCAACCTCTTAAGGATGGCTCCTCCAACGCGCACGACTCCGAATCCTGATCCGCCACCATCACCTCCACCTCCGGAGGCATGGCAAGCTGTGATGGCCGCTACCAATGCAAACACGTAGCTAATCATGCAAATTCTTCAAGAGCGCAACCAAGCGAACTAAGGCAACCAAGGCAACAATCAGAATCACTTTGCTACACTCAACCAGTTCCTTGCTAACCAGTCAAAGACCTTCAGCAATTGTGTTGAGGCAACTGATGCTGATGATTGGCTCGTGGACTTGTGCAAGCATTTCAAGTGCAGTAACGTCAGGCCTGAGGGCTTTTTCAAGTTCGCTTCCTTCCAACTCAAAGACCAAGCTGCAGAATGGTTTCAGCAGTACAAAGATTCCAGAGGAGGCCGTGTGATTACCTGGGATGAATTCTGTCAAGACTTCAAAGCTCATCATATTCCTCAGAGCGTGGTTGAAAGCAAGTGTGAGGAATTCTGCAACCTGAAGCAAGGCTCTATGTCTGTCTACGATTACAACAAGATGTTTCAGAAGCTTGCCCGCTTTGCTAAGCAGGACGTCCCTGACGAGAAGAGCATGATATACCAGTTCAGGGGTGGTCTCAGAGAAGAAATCCAGCTAGCTCTTGTTCTCTTTGAGCCCATGAGGTATGATGAGTTTTACAACATGGCTTTGAAGCAAGAGTCTGCTCAACTGAAGTGCGATGCTTCCAAGAAGCGAGTCAGAGATGCTACTCCTTCTTCCTCTACTCAAGTGGCTAAGCAGTAGAAGTATTGGCTTCCTCCTCCTCCATTCCGTCAGCCTTATCAGCACAAGAGCAAAGGTGGCAGTGGATCTTCCCACCCACCCAACCCTGGCTTTCAGAATAAGACTTCGTCTCAAGCTCCAAGATCGAGTGCTCCATATCACCATCCGCTTTCAGAGGTCACGTGCAACAAGTGCCAACAGAAGGGTCACTATGCCAACAAATGCTTCAATCAGAGGCGTCTCCCTCCTCCTCCTCCTGTGAGATCGGCAAGTACAGCTGTGGTCAAGCATAACCCCAAGCACGCCAAGGTCAACTTGCTGAATGCAGCTCAGGCAGAGGACTCGTTAGATGTCATGATGGGTAACCTTCCTGTTAACGATGTTCCTGCAAAAGTTCTTTTTGACACTGGTGCATCGCATTGCTTCATTTCAAAACCTTTTGCTTCAAAGTATGAGTGCGATTATCAGCTTTTGCAGACACCTTTGCAAATCGTGTCACCGGGTAAGCATATGACAGCTAATTTCTGCGTCCCGGATATTTCTATCACGTTGGGCGACTACAAATTTCTAGTTTCTCCTATTGTTCTGGGCGACTCAGATATTGATCTTATTCTCGGAATGGATTGGCTTTCTAAGCATAAGGCGCATCTTGATTGTGCTGCCAGGCAGATTCAATTGACTCATTCGTCTGAGGATGTAATTATCTTTGCCGCTCGAGATGATACCATCCGTCTGTTTTCTCTCAATGAGAAGGGTGAACTGGATGCCATCTCGCAAATTCCAGTTGTTTGTGAATATCAAGACGTCTTTCTAGAAGAGCTTCCAGGAATGCCTCCGCACCGGCCAGTTGAATTCGTCATCGATCTTGAGCCTGGCATGGAACCTATTTGCAAACGCCCTTACAAGCTCGGACCAGAAGAGTTGAAGGAGCTGAAGAAGCAACTTGATATTCAAGAGCATATGGGTCTCATCCGACCTAGTTCTTCTCCGTGGGGTTGTGGAGTTCTTTTTGTGAAGAAGAAGGATGGAAGGGACCGACTTTGTGTTGACTACCGTCCGTTGAACAAGAAGACTATCAAGAACAAGTACCCACTTCCCAACATCAATGAGCTGTTCGAACAACTCAAAGGTGCTCAAGTATTCTCCAAGCTTGATCTCCGTATGGGCTATCACCAGATTCGAATCTGTGAGCAAGATATTCCCAAGACTGCTTTCAGAACAAGCTATGGTTCATATGAATACACTGTCATGTGTTTTGGCCTCGTCAACGCTCCTCCGACTTTCTCTCGCATGATGAACTTCATCTTCAAAG
Organism: Triticum monococcum; assembly: GCA_034509565.1. Classification (NCBI taxonomy): domain Eukaryota; kingdom Viridiplantae; phylum Streptophyta; class Magnoliopsida; order Poales; family Poaceae; genus Triticum; species Triticum monococcum. Next base: position 582,353,770 of record CM067843.1, read on the forward strand.
CCTACACAAATGACTTTTTCTTAGTCTACCTCGATGACATTCTGGTCTTTTCGAAGAACAAGGAAGATCATGCCAAGCACTTGCATTTGGTGCTCGATAAGCTCAGGGAACATCAGTTCCACGCCAAGTTCTCAAAGTGTGAGTTTTGGCTCGATGAGGTTCTTTATCCTGGGCATATCATCTCTGCCAAGGGCATAGTGGTGAATCCTGAGAAGGTGTCTGCAATTGTGAATTGGGGACCACCTCAGAACATGAAGCAACTCCGCAGCTTCCTTGGTCTCGCAAGCTACTGTCGAAGGTTCGTTGAGAACTTTTCAAAGATCGCGAAGCCCCTTTCAAACCTTCTCCAGAAGCATGTCAAGTACGTTTGGTCTCCAGAATGTGACATCGCTTTCAACACTTTGAAAGAGAAATTGGTCACTGCTCCAGTTCTGACTCCTCCTGATGAATCCAAACCGTTCGAGGTCTTCTGCGATGCCTCTCTTCAAGGTCTTGGTGCAGTGTTGATGCAAGAGAAGAAAGTTGTGGCTTATACCTCTCGCCAGTTGAAGCCCAACGAGAAGAACTACCCCACTCATGACCTCGAGTTGGCGGCAGTTGTGCATGCTCTTTTGACTTGGAGACATCTCTTATTGGGAAGAAAAGTGGACAGTTTCACTGACCACAAGAGTCTCAAGTACATCTTCACTCAGCCTAATCTCAACCTCAGGCAGACTCATTGGGTCGAAATGATTCAAGAGTATAATCCGAGCATCGCGTATACTCCAGGCAAGGCCAATGTGATTGCTGACGCTTTGAGCAGGAAGGCTTACTGCAACAGTCTGATTCTCAAGCCTTACCAACCCGAGCTTTGTGAAGCTTTCCGCAAACTCAATTTGCAAGTCGTTCCTCAAGGTTTCCTCGCCAACCTTCAAGTCTCTCCTACTTTGGAAGATCAGATTCGCGAGGCTCAACTTCTTGATACTATGGTGAAAAAGGTGAAGATTGGGATTGCCAAGAGTCAACCCAAGTACAAGTGATATCGCCTTGATGACAAGGATACTCTCTTCTTCGAGGATCGTATTGTTGTGCCCAAAGGTGACATTCGTAAAGTTATCATGAATGAGGCTCACAATTCACTCATCTCCATCAACCCTGGGAGTACGAAGATGTATCAGGACCTCAAGCAAGCTTATTGGTGGACTCGAATGAAGCATGAGATTGCTCAGTTCGTGAATGAATGTGATGTCTGCAGAAGAGTGAAGGAAGAACACCAAAGGCCAGCTGGTCTCCTCCAACCTCTTCCTATTCTAGAATGGAAGTTTGACCACATTGAGATGGACTTCGTGACTGGGTTTCCAAAGTCCAAGCGTGGCAATGATGCTATATTCGTTGTCATCGACAAACTCACTAAAGTGGCTCACTTTCTGCCTATCAAAGAGTCTATCACTGCAGCTCAATTGGCGGAGCTTTATACCTCTCGGATTGTTTCTCTGCACGGCATTCCACAGGTGATCTCTTCAGACCGTGGTAGCATCTTTACCTCCAAGTTTTGGGATTCTTTTCAGAAGGCCATGGGCACCAACATCCGCTTCAGCACAGCTTTCCATCCTCAAACTAGCGGTCAAGTCGAGCGTGTCAATCAGATTCCTGAAGATATGCTCAAGGCTTGTGTTATCTCTTTCGGCATGAAGTGGGAAGATTTTCTTAAATACGCCGAATTCTCCTACAACAACAGTTTTCAAGCAAGTTCGGGCAAGGCCCCATTCGAAATTCTCTATGGCAGGAAGTGTCGTACTCCTCTTAACTGGTCAGAAACCGGTGAACGTCAACTTCTGGGAAATGACTTGATCACAGAGGCAGAGGAAATGGGCAAGGTCATTCGTGATAACCTCAAAGCAGCGCAATCGCGCTAGAAGAGCTACTATGATAGTAAACACTGTGATTTGGCTTTCGAGATCGGAGACCATGTTTACCTCTGCGTCTCTCCAATGAAAGGTACTCGTCGCTTCGGTATCAAAGGTTAGCTGGCCCCTAGATACGTGGGTCCTTTCAAGATCATCAGCAAGAGAGGGGATCTCGCCTATCAACTCGGGCTTCCTTCAAACTTTGCAAATGTGCACGACGTGTTCCATGTCTCTCAGCTCCGCAAGTTCCTCAAGACTCCTGACCGCACCGTCAACTTCGAAGACATTGATCTCCAAGAAGACCTTTTTATCGTGAGCACCCAGTTGCTATTCTTGAAGAGACCGAACGCAAGACTCGCAATAAGTCAATCAAATTCCTCAAAGTCAAGTGGTCACACCATTCCGACCGTGAAGCCACCTGGGAACGCGAGGATCACCTCCGTTCTGAGTACCCGGTGTTCTTCCAGTCCTAGATCTCGGGACGAGATCCTTTCGTAGTGGTGGAGTGTTGTAACACCCCGGATGTGATTTACCTTATATGTACTCCAACTCTTGCCGTTTCCAGCCTAAGTTATTTTATTTTTCCTCGGGTACGGGTTTTTGTCTCCATGTGTTGTTGTCGTTGTCATGCATCTCATATCATGTCATCATGTGCATTGCATTTGCATACGTGTTCGTCTCATGCATCCGAGCATTTTCCCCGTTGTCCGTTTTGCATTCCGGTGCTCCTATCTCCTCCGGTGGTCCTTTCTACCTTCTTTTCGTGCGTGGGGGTTAAACATTTCCGGATTGGACTGAGACTTGCCAAGCGGCCTTGGTTTACTACCGGTAGACCGCCTGTCAAGTTTCGTGCCATTTGGACTTCGTTTGATACTCCAACAGTTAACCGAGGGACCGAGAAGGCCTCGTGTGTGTTGCAGCCCAACATCCTTCCAATTTGGCCCAAAACCCACCAAAACCTTCTCCATCATCTAGAGCGTTCGATCACGATCGCGTGGCCGAAAACCGCACCTCATTTGGACTGTCCTAGCTCCCCCTATGCCTATATAAAGCTCCCTTCCCCGAAATCCGGATGAAACCCTAACCTCCCCATCCCCTCGCGCCGTCGGACGAAAACCGCCGGGCTGGACGTGTCCGACCGGAGCGCCGCCGCCACGTGTCAACCCTCCATTTTCCGCCGTCCTCGTGACCACATCACCGCGCCGCCACCCGCGCGGGACCGCCGTAGCCCAGGCCGCCCCCCCCCCCCCCCCGGCCCGCATCGCCGCCCGACCGTGGCCGCGGGAGCCCGCCTCCTCGCACCGCCTCTCCCTCGCGCCCGGCCACCGCGCCGCCCCGAGCCATCGCCGGCCGGAGCAAGCTCCGCCGCGGCAAGACCTCGCCTCCGCGGGCCGCACCTCGCCGGCCCGCGCCTCCTCCGAGCTCCTCCGGCCTCTCCTCGCCCCGGCAAGCCCCAAGTCCGGTGACCTCTCCTCCCCGATGAACAGGAACTCCGGCCGATGAACCTCAAACAGCGTGCGCGCTCAGGTCCAGATCTGCTGCTACAGTGAAACCCTAGGGGTTGACCTTGTTATTTTTCCTTAGTCTGCATATCTTTTTGCATTGTTCATCATGCCGTAACTTTGCATCCGTAACACCGTTTTGGGCATGTAGCATATCAAAATGTTCGTCTCTGAGAGTACATCATTTCATCTCATTGCATCATTTTCATTTGAGCTCATCTTGATGCCCGAAATTCTGTTGGTAGAGAGCTATTTGAGATAATTGTCAGATCTACTGCATTAAATAGCTATTTGTCATTTTTGTCATGTTTAATGTTTGCATGATATGCTCCTGAGTTCTACATGAGTTTTGTTATATGCCATGCCCTCTTTACAGAGGTGCTTACCTTATATTTTGTGATATGTGTGGTGACTAGCACAAGCTTGCAAAGTAGTGCATTCGTTAATGCTGATTTCAGGCACTTCGAATTTCACTCACTAAGTCCTTGATCTGATTTTATCAATATGCCATATGTTCATGTTGTTTCCTAGTGATCCGTGTCACTTTTGAGGATGATCAGTTAGGGTGGTTTGTTAATATTGTGGTGCTCTATCCATCCATGTCTTTGTTTGCAATTATGGAGCACCCTAGCTTGAGTCAATCGAGCTCTACTTTTGCTATTTCGTGAATCCTGGCAGATTGTTGACTCGTTAGCGATTTTGACGAGGATGTTGTTGTTGATCCGTACATGCTATGTTGTTGTTCTTGCCATGTCTAGCTTCTATGATATGTATTCTTGATGGGTGTATGCTTAGTTTGTCATGCCTTGCTCTGTAGTGAGTGCATCGAGCTCGTAAACATGCCTACTCGTTAACAGATTTGCATGCTCCAGTTTTTCACTAAGTCTGTAACCTGATTATGTTTTTGCCATGTTCACATGCTTGCAATCGTATTTTTCTGATCCCTTTTGGCTCAAGGTCACTAAGGGAATTTTGTTAAGTGCTTTGAGTAGCTTCATGCCATGCCTTGCTTTGCCATGTTAAGTTCCTGTAGCTTATAGTTTTCATGCTCCAAATTGTGCTACCTGATGTTAAATTCCAGACTTGTGATAATTTCATTAAGTCTGAAACCTGTTTATCATTTGCACTTTTGCCATGCTTGTTTGAACCTGTTAATGGATAAATTAGCCGTAGCTCAGTATTCATCTTTTGTCAAGCATCATGAGTGGATCTCTGCCATGTATTTTGGTGTCATGTTTGTGTGTTGTAGCATGTTTAACGTGATGCATTTATATGGCTACTTGCAGTTTATCGCAGACCGGTGTCATATTTGTTTTGCTTGCCGTTTCCAAACCGTGCATCCGATTCCGGTGATCTTTATATCGATTTCAACCGAAATCACCTCACCTTTCAAGTGGCACTCTTGTATTTGCAAGTTGAGGCCAGGTTCAATCATTACTTGTCAAATCTTGCATATGCATCACATACCGCATCCCGCATAGCAAACCATGTTTGCATCATGTTGTTCGAGCTTTGCACGTGGTTGATTGTGTTCCTTTTGCTTGTTTGTCTTGTTTGGGTAGAGCCGGGAGATGAGTTCGCTAACGAGGAGCCCGTTGAGTTTGCTTACGAGGATCAAGTGAACTCTGACAACTTTGCAGGCAAGATGATCATACCCTCGAAATCACTTCTATCTTTGCTTGCTAGATGCTTGCTCTTTTGCTTTGCCTATGCTACGATGCCTACCACTTGCTTATCATGCCTCCCAAATTTCCATGTCAAACCTCTAACCCACAATGTCCTAGCAAACCGTTGATTGGCTATGTTACCGCTTCGCTCAGGCCCTCTTATAGCGTTGCTAGTTGCAGGTGAAGATTGGAGATTGTTCCTTGTTGGAACATTGTTTATTTGTTGGGTTATCACTATATTATCTTGTTATCTTAATGCATCTATATACTTGGTAAACGGTGGAAGGCTCGGCCTTTTGTCTAGTGTTTTGTTCCACTCTTGTTGCCCTAGTTTTCCGTCATATCGGTGTTATGTTCCCGGATTTTGCGTTCCTTACGCGGTTGGGTGATAATGGGAACCCCTTGACAGTTCGCCTTGAATAAAACTCCTCCAGCAATGCCCAACCTTGGTTTTACCATTTGCCACCTAGCCTCTTTTTCCCTAGGGTTTCCGGAGCCCGAGGGTCATCTTTATTTAAACCCCCCCAGGCCAGTGCTCCTCTGAGTGTTGGTCCAAACTAGAGCCTTGTGCAGCGCCCCCTCGGGGAAACTCAAGGTTTGGTTTTAGTTGTATGGAGAGCTCATCTGAGTGTGCCCTGAGAATGAGATATGTGCAGCTCCTATCGGGATTTGTCGACACATTCGGGTGGTGTTGCTGGACTTGTTTTACCATTGTCGAAGTTGTCTTGTAGAACCGGGATGTCGAGTCTGATCGAAATGTCTCGGGAGAAGGTTTATCCTTCGTTGACCGTGAGATCTTGTGATGGGCTAAGTTGGGACACCCCTGCAGGGATTTGAACTTTCGAAAGCCGTGCCCTCGGTTATGGGCAGATGGGAATTTGTTAATGTCTGGTTGTAGATAACATGAACCTTAACTTAATTAAAAGGAATCAACCGCGTGTGTTACCGTGATGGTCTCTTCTCGGCGGAGTCCGGGAAGTGAACACGGTGTTGGAGTAATGTTTGCCGTAGGTTGTTCTTTAGTTCTTCGTTCGCGCCTTGCCTTCTCTTCTCGCTCTCTTTTGCGAACAGGTTAGCCACCATATATGCTAGTCGCTTGCTGCAGCTCCACAAATTACCTTGCCTTACCTATAAGCTTAAATAGTCTTGATCGCGAGGGTGCGAGATTGCTGAGTCCTCATGACTCATAGATTACTTCCAAACCAGATGCAGGGCCCGATGACTCCGTTCTAGATGATGCGCTTGAGCTCAAGTGGGAGTTCGACGAAGACTCACGCCGTTACTATGTGTCTTTCCCTGATGATCAGTAGTGGTGCCCAGTTGGGGCGATCGGGACCGTGTCGCATGTTGGGGTTGATCTTTTATTTTGGTGCCATAGTCGGACCATGAGTGTATTGGATGATTTTAATGTTATTTATGTATTTGTGTGACATGGCGAGTGTAAGCCAACTATGTACCTTTTTCCCCTATTATCTATTTACATGGGTTGTTGTGAAGATTACCTTACTTGTGACATTGCTTTCAATGCGGTTATGCCTCTAACTGGTGCTTCGACACGTAGGAGATATAGCCGCATCGAGGGCGTAACATCGTTGGCGGTTTGAGAAAGATCGTCAACAGTGACCGGCGGGAGATAGACGAAGGCCATATGCCCATTCCTTATAGATTGGACGGTTCATAAAAAATCGACTGACCTATTTATCTTCAGTCGACTGTTATCGTGATAGGACCACATGTGGTGGTGTGCTGGAGGAGCACCTGCATTTCCTGTGCTCATATATTACAAAATCATACACAGTAGAATCTCTTTTTTTGCCATGCAATGTTGTAGAGCTATCATATGTCTCATGTCATTTATTTTTCAGCCACCTGCGATGTGCTACTTTTACAGTGCACTAGTTCTGCACACACTTCACCCATACTCTCACTATTGTGTTTTTATGCAAGAGTATTTCAGACTCTGCCTTCACAGAAGCAGAAAAGAAAAGAGAGAAGGTGCTCATGCTTGCTTCGTGGGCAGGCAAGACATGTGTTTTCGCTTTAAAGGTTGGATGTCTAACAGATGGAGACGATAAACGTAGCTCTGGAGTAGATGATCTCACTCACCGTGAACTACCATCCCAGGTGCTTGCTTTAACTTCACGACGTCATTTGTGGTTGCATGTTGCATATGGTGTCTAGCTTGTATTTGAAAGGCCGAAGTCGGTTTTTTATCAAGATAAGGAAAGATATTTTTTACATGAACCACCATCCCGGGAGCACCATAAGACAAATAGCTAGTCAGGGCACAGGCCGAGTGATGTCAACTACACAACCTTCTTCTTGTAGACATTTTTGGGCCTCCAAGTGCGGATGTTTGTAGGACAGTAGCAAATTTCCCTCAAGTGGATGACCTAAGGTTTATCAATCCGTAGGGGGCGTAGGATAAACATGGTCTCTCTCAAGAAACCCTGCAACCAAATAACAAAGAGTCTCTTGTGTCCCCAACACACCCAATACAATGGTAAATTGTATAGCTGCACTAGTTCGGCGAAGAGATGGTGATACAAGTGATATATGGATAGTATATATGGGTATTTGTAATCTGAAAATATAAAAACAGCAAGGTAACTAATGATAAAAGTGAGCACAAACGGTATTGCAATGCGTTGAAACAAGGCCTAGGGTTCATACTCTCACTAGTGCAAGTCCTCTCAACAATAATAACATAATTGGATCACATAACTAGCCCTCAACATGCAACAAAGAGTCACTCCAAAGTCACTAATAGCGGAGAACAAACGAAGAGATTATGGTAGGGTACGAAACCACCTCAAATTTATTCTTTCCAATCAATCCGTTGGGCTATTCCTATAAGTGTCACAAACAGCCCTAGAGTTCGTACTAGAATAACACCTTAAGACACAAATCAACCAAAACCCTAATGTCACCTAGATACTCCAATGTCACCTCAAGTATCCGTGGGCATGATTATACGATATGCATCACACAATCTCAGATTCATCTATTCAACCAACACATAGAACCTCAAAGAGTGCCCCAAAGTTTCTACCGGAGAATCACGACGAAAACGTGTGCCAACCCCTATGCATAGGTTCATGGGCGGAACCCGCAAGTTGATCACCAAAACATACATCAAGTGAATCACATGATACCCCATTGTCACCACAGATACGCACGGCAACACATACATCAAGTGTTCTCAAATCTTTGAAGACTCAATCCAATAAGATAACTTCAAAGGGAAAACTCAATCCATTACAAGAGAGTAGAGGGGGAGAAGAAACATAAGATCCAACTATAATAGCAAAGCTCGCGATACATCAAGATCGTGCCAAATCAAGAACACGAGAGAGAGAGAGAGAGAGAGAGAGAGATCAAACACATAGTTACTGGTACATACCCTCAGCCCCGAGGGAGAACTACTCCCTCCTCGTCATGAAGAGCACCGGGATGATGAAGATGGCCACCGGAGAAGGATTCCCCCTCCGGCAGGGTGCCGGAACGGGTCTAGATTGGTTTTCGGTGGATACAGAGGCTTCTGGTGGCGGAACTCCCGATCTATTGCGCTCCCCGATGTTTTTAGGGTATATGGAGATATATAGGCGGAAGAAGTACGTCAGGGGAGCCACGAGGGGCCCACGAGGGTGGAGGGCGTGCCCTAGGGGGGTGGGCGCGTGTGACGCCCGGATATTTAAGCTACAGTAATTCCATGTTAATGATGACACGTCACCGCGTTTACTGTTGTTAATCTCGCGTTAGTTTAAAACGATTCAAGTTCAAATTTGAGATAGAGGCAAACCACAAAAGTTTTCAAATATTAAAAATAAAATGTTCGGAGTGAGCCAATTAACAATGAGGTAATTATGGTGTAGAAAGCGCACTTTTATAAATGTTTAATTACTATAAGATGAATAAAACAGTAAAGAAAACTACTATTTATATACTTTTAGATAATAAATAATAATAATAATAATAATAATAATAATAACTATTTTAGTTTGGGTAGAAAATTAATGTGGCAGTGGCATAATTGGTAACGTGAATTTAGGTGCTACTTTGAGATATTGTTAACACTAGGATAAACAACAACTAAGAGAAACAGAAAATAAATAATAAAAGAAAAGTAAAACAAAATTAACAAATAGGAGAAAGATAAAAGTACAGTGTGCACTTGAGCCCATTGGATATAGTACCGGCCCAGCCCACCATCCCCATCTTCTTCTTGTTCTATTCATCAGGGGCTGGCTGGAAACGCCTACGACGTCCATGCCGCCGATCACCACGCGTCGGCCATCTATCCTCCTCCACGGCGCCTACTTGACACCCCCGATCGCCCCTCGTCGAACCCTAGCTTGCCATTCCCCTCCCCTCATGCCGTTTTCTTCCTCCCCGTGACAAGCCGAAGCTCCGTCACCATGGTCGTCGCAAACCTCGTGCCTACCGTCGTCTCCGCCACCTTGGACTGCACCGGGAGCTCTACCATCGTCGTCCTCATCGAACCAAGGCCGCGGATCGGCCTGATGAGCTTTGCCTTGTCTGGATCGACCACGTCAACACCACCGGTTCCCGAAGCTCCCCTTCTCCGATTCGCCTGCTCCCGACCTCCCCCGTGCGTCTGAGCATGCCCACAGCTCCTTGGTGAGTTCTTGCACCTCCTCCCTCTCCTATTTTTCTCGCGCGCATCCTCCACTTGGGTTCCCCGCATCACTGCCGTAGCCGCTCCGTTGTGCTGCACCGCCGTTACTCCTCCGGTGACCATATGGTCTGGCCGTGAGTGTCGGTAGTCTCGTGCTGGACTCCTGGTTCGAACACGCCTCGCTGCTCCCCTCATTCTCTAGTCGTAGGACAAGCCCCGCCGGATCCGAAGCACCGCCTCAGCCGCTCGCGACCTCGCCTCCACGCGCGACCGCCTACAACTGGCCTCGCCCCAATACATCTCTAGCTGCAATGCCCGTCCGTGCTCGCCGGCTGCAGCCCTGGCCGCGCGCTCGCGCCGCATCTGGCCATGTCCGCCTGCGCGAGGCCGCTACCCGCGCGCGCCCTCCTGCTTGTGGCCGCGACCCCGTCGTCCCGGCGTTGGGCTCCGGCCGCTGCTGACGTTCGCCCGGCGCCCCGCGCTGTTCGGCCTCCTCCCGCTGCTGCTTTCTGCCGCGCCGCTGCCTCTGCTTCTGCTGTTGCTGCTGCCGCACCTCGCTCGCCCGGTCGGCTTCCCCCGCGCCGTCTGCCACGCCCGTCCCCTACGCCCGCGTGCCCCCGCCTGCGCTGCTATCGCTGCCGGCGGCGGCCACCTCTTCCCGCAACCACGCGCGCCGTTCGGCCCCTTGGCCTCGCCGCAGCGACCGCGCCCGCTGACAGCTGCTCTGCCTAGCCCCGTCGGAGCTCCGCACCCAGCGCCCGCCTATGCCGGTGCCCGTCGCCACTTTTAGTCGGCCGACCCGCTCCGCTCGTCTGCTCGCCTCGCCTGGCCGCACTTGGTCGCCGGCCCGCGCCCGCCGCTAGCCGCCGCACCCCACGCCCGCCTCCCTTGCTGCTGGGTTCAGCCGCCGGCGTCTCGGTGATGGATGTGCGTGCGTGCGCCCCGGCCGGCCTCTTTTATGCTAACCCCCCCCCCATTAGCCTAACCCCTCCCACTAAGTAGGGTGTTTAAATAAATTGTTTACATTAGTTAGGCTACTAACTCAATTACAGGTGGGGCCTGGTTTGGTTAGTCTAAAGTGATATTTAAATATTGGTGCTAATAGTCTTTGACATGTGGATGTAACACCCTGGATGTAATTTACCTTATATGTACTCCAACTCTTGCCGTTTCTGGCGCTAAGTTATTTTATTTCCTCGGGTTCGGGTTTTTGTCTCCGTGTGTTGTTGTCATTGTCATGCATCTCATATCATGTCATCATGTGCATTGCATTGGCATACGTGTTCGTCTCATGCATCGAAGCATTTTCCCCGTTGTCCATTTTGCATTCCGGCGCTCCTATCTTCTCCGGTGGTCCTTTCTACCTCTTTTCGTGTGTGGGGGTTAAACTTTTCCGGATTGGACCGAGACTTTCCAAGCGGCCTTGGTTTACCACCGGTAGACCGCCTGTCAAGTTTCGTACCATTTGGACTTCGTTTGATACCCCAACGGCTAACCGAGGGACCGAGAAGGCCTCGTGTGTGTTGCAGCCCAACACCCCTCCAATTTGGCCCAAAACCCACCAAAACCATCTCCATCATCTAGAGCGTTCGATCATGATCGCGTGGCCGAAAACCGCACCTCATTTGGACTCTCCTAGCTCCCTCTATGCCTATATATAGATCCCCTCCCGAAATTTTCGGGCCTTCTTCCCCCTAACCCTAGAAAAGATCCATCTCCGCCGCTGGACAACGCCCGCCTCCTCCGGACACGTCACCGCCGCCAACGTGGCGAGCGGCGCCCCAAATCGCCGCCTCAGCGCCCGCGGCCCGCCGAGCCCGCTCGGGGCCCGCGCGGCCCACGTCGCCCCGCCGCCTCCATCCCGCACGCGCCGCCTCTCCCTCGCGCCCGGCCGCCAGCGCCGCCACGCCGGAACTTCGCCGCCCCGCCGTCGCAGTTTGCCGGTCGCCGCCACCGCCCGTCTCCGGCCCTCCTCGTCGCCCCGCACCGCCGAGGCCCTCCGCCGCCACCGCACCACGCCGCCCCGTCGTCCTCCTCTCCTCCGGCCGGTGTGCCTCGCCAAGTCTGGTGACGAACTCCGGTGAGCTCCGCGGCCATCCTCGAACCACGTGCACGCCCAGATCTGGATTCGGATGCTACAGTGAAACCCTAGGGGTTGACTCCATTTCCCCCCCAAGTCTACATATTTTTCTTGCAACTTCATCATGTCATAACTCCGCATCCGTAGCTCCGTTTTGGACGTGTATCATATCAAAATGTTCGTATCAGAGAGTTCATCATTTCATCTCATTGCATCATTTTCATTTGAGCTCATCTTGTTGCCCAAAATGCTGTTGGAAGAGAGCTATTTGAGATAATTGTGAGATCTGCTGCACCAAATAGCTATTTGTCATTTTTGCCAGGATTTATGTGTGCATGATATGCTCCTGAGCTCTACATGAGTTTTGTTATATGCCATGCCATCTTTACAGAGGTCCTTACCATATATTTTTGTGATGTGTGTGGTGACTAGCACAAGCTTTCAAAGTAGTGCATTCATTAATGCTTATTTCAGGCACTTCGAATTTCACTCACTAAGTCCTTGATCTGATTTTAACAATATGCCATATGTTCATGTTGTTTCCTAGTGATCCATGCCTCTTTTGAGGATGATTAGTAAGGATGATTTGTTAACATTGTGGTGCTCTATCCATCCATGTCTTTGTTTGCAATTATGGAGCACCCTAGCTTGAGTCAATCGAGCTCTACTTTTGCTATTTCGTGAATCCTGGCAGATTGTTTACTTGTTAGCGATTTTGCCGAGGATGTTGTTGTTGATCCGTGCATGCTATGTTGTTGTTCTTGCCATGTCTAGCTTCTATGATATGTATTCTTGATGGGTGTATGCTTAGTTGGTCATGCCTTGCTCTGTGGTGAGTGCATTGAGCTCATGAACATGCCTACTCGTTAACATATTTGCATGCTCCAGTTTTTCACTAAGTCTGAGATCTGATTATGTTTTTGCCATGTTCACATGCTTGCAATTGTATTTTATGATCCCTTTTGGCTCAAGGTCACTAAGGTACTTTTGTTAAGTGCTTTGAGTAGCTTCATGTCATGCCTTGCTTTGCCATATTAAGTTCCTGTAGCATGTAGTTTTCATGCTCCAAAGTGTGCTACCTGATGTTAAATTCTAGACTTGTGTTAATTTCACTAAGTTTGAAACCTGTTTACCAATTGCACTTTTGCCATGCTTGTTTGAACCTATTAATGGATTATTTGGCCGTAGCTCAGTGTTCATATTTTGTCAAGCATCTTGAGTGGATCCCTGCCATGTATTTTGTTGTCTTGTTTGAGTGCTGTAGCATATTTAACTTGATGCATTTAGATGGCTACTTATTGTTTATCGCAGACCGGTGCCATATTTGTTTTCCTTGCCATTTCCAAACCGTGCTTCCGATTCCGGTGATCTTTATATCGATTTCAACCAAAATCATCTCACCTTTCTAGTGGCACTCTTGGATTTCAAGTTGAGGCCAGGTTCAATCATTCCTTGTCAAATCTTGCATATGCATCACATATCACATCCAGCATAGCATACCATGTTTGCATCATGTTGTTGGAGCTTTGCACGTGGTTGATTGTGTTCCTTTTTGCTTGTTTGTCTTGTTTGGTTAGAGCTGGGAGATGAGTTCGCTAACGAGGAGCCCATTGAGTTTGCTTACGAGGATCCAGTCAACTCTGACAACTTTGCAGGCAAGATGATCATACCCTCGAAATCACTTCTATCTTTGCTTGCTAGATGCTCGCTCTTTTGCTATGCCTATGCTACGATGCCTACCACTTGCTTATCATGCCTTCCAAATTGCCATGCCAAACCTCTAACCCACCATGTCCTAGCAAACCGTTGATTGGCTATGTTACCGCTTTGCTCAGCCCCTCTTATAGCGTTGCTAGTTGCAGGTGAAGATTGGAGATCGTTCATTGTTGGAACATTGTTTATTGTTGAGATATCACTATTTATTCTTGTTATCTTAATGCATCTATATACTTGGTAAAGGGTGGAAGGCTCGGCCTTTTGTCTAGTGTTTTGTTCCACTCTTGCCGCCCTAGTTTTCGTCATATCGGTGTTATGTTCCCGGATTTTGCGTTCCTTACGCGGTTGGGTGAAAATGGGAACCCCTTGACAGTTCGCCTTGAATAAAACTCCTCCAGCAATGCCCAACCTTGGTTTTACCATTTGCCACCTAGACTTTTTCCCTCGGGTTTCATGGACTCAAGGGTCATCTTTATTTTAAAGCCCCGGGCCAGTGCTTCTCTAAGCGTTGGTCCAACCCAGAGCACCGTGCGGGGCCGTCCCAAGGGAACTTGGGTTACGTTGGCTCCCGTACGCTTAGCTTATCCAGTGTGCCCTGAGAACGAGATATGTGCAGCTCCTATTGGGATTTGTCGGCACATTCGGGCGGTGTTGCTGGACTTGTTTTACCATTGTCGAAGTTGTCTTGTAGAACCGGGATACCGAGTCTGATCGGAATGTCTCGGGAGAAGGTTTATCCTTCGTTGACCGTGAGAGCTTGTGATGGGCTAAGTTGGGACTCCCCTGTAGGGATTTGAACTTTCGAAAGTCGTGCCCGCGGTTATGGGCAGATGGGAATTTGTTAATGTCCGGTTGTAGATAACATGAACCTTAACTTAATTAAAATGAATCAACTGTGTGTGTTACCGTGATGGTCTCTTCTCGGCAGAGTCCGGGAAGTGAACACGATGTTGGAGTAATGTTTGCCGTAGGTTGTTCTATAGTTCTTCGTTCGTGCTTTTCCTTCTCTTCTCGCTCTCATTTGCGAATAGGTTAGCCACCATATATGCTAGTCGCTTGCTACAGCTCCACATATTACCCTGCCTTACCTATAAGCTTAAATAGTCTTGATCACGAGGGTGCGAGATTGCTGAGTCCCCGTGGCTCACAGATTACTTCCAAACCAGATGCAGGGACCGATGATTCCGTTCCAGATGATGCGCTTGAGCTCAAGTGGGAGTTCGATGAAGACTCACGCCGTTACTATGTGTCTTTCCCTGATGATCAGTAGTGGTGCCCAGTTGGGGCGATCGGGATCGTGTCGCATGTTGGGGTTGATCTTTTATTTTGGTACCGTAGTCGGACCATGAGTGTATTGGATGATTGTAATGTTATTTATGTACTTGTGTTACGTGGTGAGTGTAAGCCAACTAGGTACCTTTTCCCCTATTATCTATTTACATGGGTTGTTGTGAAGATTACCTTACTTGCGACATTGCTTTCAATGTGGTTATGCCTCTAAGTCGTGCTTTGACACGTAGGAGATATAGCCGCATCGAGGGCGTTACAGTGGACCACCTCCTGTTAGTTAACCCATTTTAAATAACTGTTAAAATTGAGTCAATGATGTGTGGGACCTGCCTACACTATTCATCCCTTGACCAGTCAATGTTGACTGAGTCTAATAGGCCCCACTTTCCCACTGTCAGCCCCACAACACACTGTTGGGTGCACTGCACCGGGTGCACCTAGTTTTTTTTAACTGGCGAATTTCGATTTAAAATATATAAGAAAATTAGGAAATCATTTAAAAAACTTTAGAAAATCATAGAAAATAGACCATAGCTCGGATGGAAAAACTATGTACATGAAAGTTGCTCAGAACGACGAGACGAACCCGGATACGCAGCCCGTTCGTCCGCCACGCATCCCTAGCTTAGCGAACACGCAACTTTCCCCCTCTGGTTCATTTTTCCGAAAAACGCGAAACACCGGGGATATTTTCCCGGATGATTCCCCCCTTCACCGGTATCACCTCATACTGCGTTAGGGCACCCCTAGCGCCGCTACTTGTCATGTCATGCATCGCTATGCATCTGTTTGCTTAATATTTAGTATTTCTTCCCCCTCTTCTCTCGCTGGACACCGAGACCGACGCCGCTGCTACCTAGTATGACTATGGTGTTGACGACCCCATCTCTCTTGCCAGAGCAACCAGGCAAGCCCCCCCCTTGATCACCAGATATCGCCTATTCTTCTCTCTACTGCTTGCATTAGAGTAGTGTAGCATGTTACTGCTTTCCGTTAATCCTATTCTGATGCATAGCATGTTCTTGCTACTACTATTGTTAACTTTACCTGCTATCCTAATGCTTAGTATAGGATGCTAGTGTTCCATCAGTGGCCCTACACTCTTGTCCGTCTGCCATGCTATACTACTGGGCCATGATCACTTCAGGAGGTGATCACGGGTATATGCTATATACTTTATACTGTTACATGACTTATGATACTGTTCGGAGATGGGGGCTGAAAGGGCAGGTGGCTCCATCCCGGTAGAGGTGGGCCTGGGTTCCCGACGACCCCCGACTGTTACTTTGTGGCACAGCGACAGGGCAGGTTGATACCACCTAGGAGGGAGGTGGGCCTGACCCTGGTCGGTGCTCGCAGATACTTAACACGCTTAACGGGATCTTGGTATTTGACCTGAGTCTGGCCACTGGCCTATACGCACTAACCATCTACGCGGGAACAGTTATGGGCACTCGATGTCGTGGTATCAGACGAAGCCTTCGTGACGTCCGCGACTGAGCGGCGCGCGCCAGATTGGACTGGAATGCCTGCTAGGCTAGGTCTGCTTCCAGCCGCCCTCGCAACGTGCAGGTGTGCAATGGGCGATGGGCCCAGACCCCTGTGCCATAGGATTTAGACCGGCGTGCTGACCTCTCTGTTGTGCCTAGGTAGGGTTGCGACGTGTTGATCTTCCGAGGCCAGGCATGTCCCAGAAAAGTGTGTCCGGACAAAGGGGATCGAGCGTGTTGGGAAATGTGGTGCACCCCTGCAGGGAAGTTAATCTATTCGAATAGTCGTGATCTTCGGTAATAGGATGACTTGGAGTTGTACCTTGACCTTATGACAACTAGAACCGGATACTTATTAAAACACACCCTTCCAAGTGCCAGATAAAACCGGTGATCGCTCTTTCACAGGGCGATGAGGGGAGGATCATCGGTTAGGATTATGCTATGCGATGATACTGGGTGAACTTACCATCTACTCTCTTCTTCTGCTGCAAGATGGAGGTTACCAGAAGTGTAGTCTTCGACAGGACTAACTATCCCCCTCTTATTCTGGCATTCTGCAGTTCAGTCCGCACTAAGATACCCCTTTTCCATTTGATACCAATGCATACATATGTAGTGTAGCTCCTTGCTTGCGAGTACTTTGGATGAGTACTCACGGTTGCTTTGCTCCCCCTTTTCCCCCTTCCGATACCCGATTGCTGCGACCAGACGTTGGAGCCCAGGAGCCAGACGCCACTGTCGATGACGACTACTACTACTACTACTACTACTCGAGAGGTGCCTACTACTACGTACAGCCCGCTGACGACGGCCAAGAGTAGTTTAGGAGGATCCCAGGCAGGAGGTCTGTGCCTCTTTCGATTTGTATCCTAGTTTGTGCTGGCCTTCTTAAGGCAAACTTGTTTAACTTATGTCTGTACTCAGATATTGTTGCTTCCACTGTCTCGTCTATGATCGAGCTCTTGTATTCGAGCCCTCGATGCCCCTGGCTTGTAATATGATGCTTGTATGACTTACTTTTATTTGTAGAGTTGTGTTGTGATATCTTCCCGTGAGTCCCTGATCTTGATCGTACACGTTTGTGTGTATGATTAGTGTACGATTGAATCGGGGGCGTCACAAGTTGGTATTAGAGCCGACTGCCTGTAGGAATCCCCCTTTCCAACTCCTTGGCCAAAGTCGAGTCTAGTCATTGAAAAACTTTTACTAACATGGTTGTGTGGCTTACGGGCCCACGTCGCCATTGGGTGGTATTAGGATCTTTTACTCCTTGTCTATACTCGGGGACTCTGATCTCTCTTCTATTCGGGTTAAATGAATTTTGCTAAATCTAACATTAGGATCTCGTTATCACTTTCACCTAGAGAGCCCCTTATTGCTGATGATCATCTGCTGCACGTGGAGACCCTAAAGATACTCTCCGCTATTAACCCGAGAACTTGTGTTCATCGCGTTTGCAATTCCCCTTCCACCGTCAACCCTTATGGATAACTACTTGCAGTTGTTATTCTTACATTCATCCCCAGTTGGTCTTGTTATTACAAGATACCCCTAATTACTCGTCGTTGTTTCGATAATCCTTTAAGCTTACTGCCTTGTTGTTCTTTGTCACCTAAATACCCCTATGAATAATTCTCTCACTTATCGAGTATCCGCTCATTCCCCAGTTGTTCATGTGTTTCACAATGGTCTTCGAAATACTATTCGATCCTCCAAAAATCCTTAGTAGCTTATTGCTCTGCAATACTTGTCTGCTTGTATTATGGATGCTTTCCATATGTCTGGCAATATTCGCTAGTATCCTTAGACACCGTCATTTTGATCCTATTGATTCAACATGAGTGAGAATGCACGCAATCATCAGTTGATCCTTTTAAATTATCTTTCTGGCTCAGACATCATTTTTGAACATGAGCTTGTTCTCGACCAATCTGTTTGCCATCAATTGTACCCTTAGGTCTATTGAACTTATCCACCCTTGATCAGAGCGTCTGCTTCTGATCCTTCTATTTGGAAATCACAATTCCTTTGATATCTAAGCATCGAATCATTCAGTGTTCTATAATCTGATGCCCTTGCATCCTTTCTTCAACTGATTGTGTGCCAATGCTCACATCAGCTCCGCTATGGACCGTCAGATCCTTTATTGGATTATTATTCGACAGTGTCCTCCGTATTCAATAACCTTGTGAGCCTTTCCTCGGATACATAATGCTTTTGGTAAATTGTATCCTCTGTTTTCTCAACCATGCTCTGTTTTCGAGCTAGCGGTATTTACGATTGAAGCTTGTGGTATATGTTTCCACGATACCCTGACGGGTTGAACCTATGCCTTTCTTAATCTGTGTAAACCCAAAAGTTTTCATGGGTCATACTCCTCTGGTAATTCACCAGGTAGGTTTTGACACTGAAATCATTTTTATCTAGAGCAGTCAATGAAAGGTTATGCATTGAAGAAGTGGGAGTCGACCTTGAACTTTGTGTTCATGCCCATGGACATAATGTAGATCTTATCGTTAAAGCTTCTCTTAAATTAATTTTTTTCCTTGGTATAAGTTCTTATATCTGGGATCCGGCCTTTTGCAATCGTGGTTTCGACCATATGTTCTTATTTGACCCCATTTCACGGGCAAGTTTAAGCACTTGTCTTCTGTGGATCAATACACCAGTCCAACCTTTACTTTGATCTTCCGTCGAGTATTACACCATGGTACCTCGATAATATCAAGTACTACATAACCTCTTATGAGTTCTTCCTAAAGTACTACATTCTCACTGATTCCAATTTTTCACGGGCTCTGAGTTATTAAACACTCAAAAACCGATAACTGAATCGAGTCCACACTACGGTTCAACAACTATTATAAATCTTCTTGGCTTACGAGTTTGTACCTGATCACATCCTTCCTACCCTATTTGGCTATATCATTA
This sequence comes from Triticum monococcum, assembly GCA_034509565.1. Classification (NCBI taxonomy): domain Eukaryota; kingdom Viridiplantae; phylum Streptophyta; class Magnoliopsida; order Poales; family Poaceae; genus Triticum; species Triticum monococcum. Next base: position 582,372,974 of record CM067843.1, read on the forward strand.
CTGTGATGATTTTAACTGTGCTACCTGGTCCTTATTCCCGGAGCACAACTTTCAATGACGAGCTAAGCTTACGTCGATCTTCCTCTTCATACCATTTTGCCTTAAACTACGAGCTTGGTTTCGAGTTTGTGTCATACCCTTGGGTTCAATAACCTTTCGCTTCATCATTCCTTTGGCTTGATGTCATCACCGACCGATTACATCTTCATGAAATCTCTCAACAATTGTGTCGTGATCATCATCGGCATTCTGAGCTCTTCCAGGATGTCAATTGAGTTCATTATGAGAAATACCATCCTTTCCCTTGATGATCTGTGTTATCATCGACCACCTTATTGACTTCCCTCCAACACAAACTTATTCATGTTTTGTGTTATACCTTGAGATCCTTGCTATCCAGCATTTGTTCTTCTTTGCCTTGGAGTATTACCATCTTTTATGTCAAGAATGTCGTGAGAATTTCACCACCTCTTAATAATTCTTGATATAGTAATACTTCTCACCATCTCCATTCATATCTTGGTCCCTGTGTTGTTTCTAACCGGGATAGCAGCCATTTAACTATGATCTGTGAAGTCAAAACTTCTAGCAACCATATTGCTTGTAAGTTATTGGTCGATAGTTTCATTCTAAGTCTATTGCTTATTGAATCACCCTTCTAACATTGATCTTGCTACCTAAGCCCATATTTCGGGTGCACCTTTCAATCAATGTTTAATTGTGTATGCATTCCTCGAGCATACACCATTATATCATTTGATCTGACAAAGGTTATCTCCTTGTTCACATGATTGTGGAAACTCATCTTTTTGGGAACCTCGAGGTATGGTCGCTGAGTCCATCCGCCACCTCCTCATCCTCTCCTTGGTTTACTGATGAACTCTTGATTTGGAACACGCTTCCACAATTCATTTCCCAAGAATCTTACGACATCTTCTCGTCAATCTGTCTTGCACCTTTTCTTCTCAGGCATCCTGAGTCTAAGGTATCCTGACACCAATCAGATCTGAACCTCGGTCAGATATGATGGTTGGAACATATTTTCCAAGAGTCATAACATTGGTCCTTATATAACCCGGTAAGTTGATGTCATGCCTAGCACACCTGGCCGGAGGACCTATTGTTATAGTTCTTCCTTTTTTTAGCAAAGTTATCCATTCTTCCATAAGGAATTTGTAAGACTTATTCTATAAGTTGTTCCTGATGAATCCTTTGACAATCCAAAGTCCGACCTTGCTTGAAGACCATGTCAATGCTATCTCGAAGCATGTCTTTGGTACTCTGAATTTCAATAAGAACTTCTGAAGCACAATGCTAAATATTTCTTGCTCAATTGTCCAAACACCGATGTATGGGTAATTGAAGGAAATATGCCCTAGAGGCAATAATAAAGTTATTATTTATTTCCTTATATCATGATAAATGTTTATTATTCATGCTAGAATTGTATTAACCGGAAACATAATACATGTGTGAATACATAGACCAACAGAGTGTCACTAGTATGCCTCTACTTGACTAGCTCGTTAATCAAAGATGGTTATGTTTCCTAACCATGAACAAAGAGTTGTTATTTGATTAACGAGGTCACATCATTAGTTGAATGATCTGATTGACATGACCCATTCCATTAGCTTAGCACCCGATCATTTAGTATGTTGCTATTGCTTTCTTCATGACTTATACATGTTCCTATAACTATGAGATTATGCAACTCCCATTTACCGGAGGAACACTTTGGGTACTACCAAACGTCACAACATAACTGGGTGATTATAAAGGAGTACTACAGGTGTCTCCAATGGTGGATGTTGGGTTGGCGTATTTCGAGATTAGGGTTTGTCACTCCGATTGTCGGAGAGGTATCTCTGGGCCCTCTCGGTAATACACATCACATAAGCCTTGCAAGCATAATAACTAAGATGTTAGTTATGAGATGATGTATTACGGAATGAGTAAAGAGACTTGCCAGTAACGAGATTGAACTAGGTATTGGATACCGACGATCGAATCTCGGGCAAGTAACATACCGATGACAAAGGGAACAACGTATGTTGTTATGCGGTCTGACCGATAAAGATCTTCGTAGAATATGTAGGAGCCAATATGGGCATCCAGGTCCCGCTATTGGTTATTGACCGGAGACATGTCTCGGTCATGTCTACATTGTTCTCGAACCGTAGGGTCCGCATGCTTAACGTTACGATGACAGTTATTATGAGTTTATGCATTTTGATGTACCGAAGGTTGTTCGGAGTCCCGGATGTGATCACGGACATGACGAGGAGTCTCGAAATGGTCGAGACGTAAAGATTGATATATTGGAAGCCTATGTTTGGACACCGGAAGTGTTCCGGGTGAAATCGGGATTTTACCGGAATACCGGGAGGGTTACCGGAACCCCCCGGGAGGCAAATGGGCCTATTGGGCCTTAGTGGAAAAGTGAAAAGGGGCTGCCCACAAGGGCTGCGCGCCTCCCCCCCTTCCCTAGTCCTATTAGGACTAGGAGAAGGGGCCGGCCCCCCTCTCTTCTCTCTTCTCTTTGGAGAGTCCTATTAGGAATAGGATTGGGGGGAGTCCTACTCCCGATAGGAGTAGGACTCCTCCTGCGCCTCTCTCCCTAGCCGGCCGAACCCCTCCCCTGCTCCTTTATATACGGGGGCAGGGGCACCCCATGGACACACAAGTTGATCATTGTTGATCGTTCCTTAGCCGTGTGCGGTGCCCCCTGCCACCAAATTCCACCTCGGTCATATCGTTGTAGAGCTTAGGCGAAGCCCTGCGTCGGTAATACATCAAGATCATCACCACACCGTTGTGCTGACGGAACTCTTCCTCGACGCTTTGCTAGATCGGAGCCCGAGGATCGTCATCGAGCTGAACGTGTGCTAAGAACTCGGAGGTGCCGGAGTAACGGTGCTTGGATCGGTCGGATCGGGAAGAAGACGTACGACTACTTCCTCTACGTTGTGAGATCGCTTCCGTAGTCGGTCTGCGTTGGTACGTAGACAATACTCTCCCTCTCGTTGCTATGCATCACCATGATCTTGCGTGTGCGTAGGAAAATTTTCGAAATTACTACGTTCCCCAACAGTGGCATCCGAGCCTAGGTTTTATGGTTTGATGTTATTTGCACGAGTAGAACACAAGTGAGTTGTGGGCGATACAAGTCATACTGCCTACCAGCATGTCATACTTTGGTTCGGCGGTATTGTTGGACGAGACGATCCGGACCAACCTTACGCGTACTCTTACGCGAGACCGGTTCCCTCGACGTGCTTTGCACATAGATGGCTTGCGGAAGACTGTCTCTCCAACTTTAGTTGAACCAAGTGTGGCTACGCCCGGTCCTTGAGAAGGTTAAAACGGAGTCTATTTGACGAACTATCGTTGTGGTTTTGATGCGTAGGTGAGATGAGTTCTTACTTAAGCCCGTAGCAGCCACGTAAAACTTGCAACAACAAAGTAGAGGACGTCTAACTTGTTTTTGCAGGGCATGTTGTGATGTGATATGGTCAAGGCATGATGCTGATTTTATTGTATGAGATGATCATGTTTTGTAACCGAGTTATCGGCAACTGGCAGGAGCCATATGGTTGTCGCTTTATTGTATGCAATGCAATCGCGATGTAATGCTTTACTTTATTACTAAGCGGTAGTGATAGTCGTGGAAGCATAAGATTGGCGAGACGACAACGATGCTACGATGGAGATCAAGGTGTCGCGCCGGTGACGATGGTGATCATGACGGTGCTTCGGAGATGGAGATCACAAGCACAAGATGATGATGGCCATATCATATCACTTATATTGATTGCATGTGATGTTTATCCTTTTATGCATCTTATCTTGCTTTGATTGACGGTAGCATTATAAGAAGATCTCTCACTAAATTATCAAGAAGTGTTCTCCCTGAGTATGCACCGTTGCCAAAGTTCGTCGTGCCCAGACACCACGTGATGATCGGGTGTGATAAGCTCTACGTCCATCTACAACGGGTGCAAGCCAGTTTTGCACACGCAGAATACTCAGGTTAAACTTGACGAGCCTAGCATATGCAGATATGGCCTCGGAACACAGAGACCGAAAGGTCGAGCATGAATCATATAGTAGATATGATCAACATGACGATGTTCACCATTGAAAACTACTCCATCTCACGTGATGATCGGTTATGGTTTAGTTGATTTGGATCACGTGATCACTTAGAGGATTAGAGGGATGTCTATCTAAGTGGGAGTTCCTAAGTAATTTGATTAACTGAACTTAAACTTATCATGAACTTAGTACCTGATAGTATCTTGCTTGTTTATGTTGATTGTAGATAGATGGCTCGTGCTGTTGTTCCGTTGAATTTTAATGCGTTCCTTGAGAAAGCAAAGTTGAAAGATGATGGTAGCAATTACACGGACTGGGTCCGTAACCTGAGGATTATCCTCATTGCTGCACAGAAGAATTACGTCCTGGAAGCACCGCTGGGTGCCAGGCCTGCTGCTGAGCAACGCCAGATGTTATGAACGTCTGGCAGAGCAAAGCTGATGACTACTCGATAGTTCAGTGTGCCATGCTTTACGGCTTAGAATCGGGACTTCAACGACGTTTTGAACGTCATGGAGCATATGAGATGTTCCAGGAGTTGAAGTTAATATTTCAAGCAAATGCCCGAATTGAGAGATATGAAGTCTCCAATAAGTTCTATAGCTGCAAGATGGAGGAGAACAGTTCTGTCAGTGAGCATATACTCAAAATGTCTGGGTATAATAATCACTTGATTCAGATGGGAGTTAATCTTCCAGATGATTGCGTCATTGACAGAATTATCCAATCACTGCCACCAAGCTACAAGAGCTTCGTGATGAACTATAATATGCAAGGGATGAACAAGACTATTCCCGAGCTCTTCGCAATGCTGAAAGTTGCGGAGGTAGAAATCAAGAAGGAGCATCAAGTGTTGATGGTTAACAAAACCACTGGTTTCAAGAAAAAGGGCAAAGGGAAGAAGAAGGGGAACTTCAAGAAGAACAGCAAGCAAGTTGCTGCTCAGGAGAAGAAACCCAAGTCTGGACCTAAGCCTGAAACTAAGTGCTTCTACTGCAAGCAGACTGGTCACTGGAAGCGGAACTGCCCCAAGTATTTGGCGGATAAGAAGGATGGCAAGGTGAACAAAGGTATATGTGATATACATGTTATTGATGTGTACCTTACTAGAGCTCGCAGTAGCACCTGGGTATTTGATACTGGTTCTGTTGCTAATATTTGCAACTCGAAACAGGGACTACGGAATAAGCGGACGCTAGCAAAGGACGAGGTGACGATGCGCGTGGGAAACGGTTCCAAAGTCGATGTGATTGCGGTCGGCACGCTACCTCTACATCTACCTTCGGGATTGATATTAGACCTAAATAATTGTTATTTGGTGCCAGCGTTGAGCATGAACATTATATCTGGATCTTGTTTGATGCGAGACGGTTATTCATTTAAATCAGAGAATAATGGTTGTTCTATTTATATGAGTAATATCTTTTATGGTCATGCACCCTTAAAGAGTGGTCTATTCTTGTTGAATCTCGATAGTAGTGATACACATATTCATAATGTAGAAGCCAAAAGATGCAGAGTTGATAATGATAGTGCAACTTATTTGTGGCACTGCCGTTTAGGTCATATCGGTGTAAAGCGCATGAAGAAACTCCATACTGATGGGCTTTTGGAACCACTTGATTATGAATCACTTGGTACTTGCGAACCGTGCCTCATAGGCAAGATGACTAAAACACCGTTCTCCGGTACTATGGAGAGAGCAACAGATTTATTGGAAATCATACATACCGATGTATGTGGTCCGATGAATATTGAGGCTCGTGGCGGATATCGTTATTTTCTCACCTTCACAGATGATTTAAGCAGATATGGGTATATCTACTTAATGAAACATAAGTCTGAAACATTTGAAAAGTTCAAGGAATTTCAGAGTGAAGTTGAAAATCATCGTAACAAGAAAATAAAGTTTCTACGATCTGATCGTGGAGGAGAATATTTGAGTTACGAGTTTGGTATACATTTGAAAAATTGTGGAATAGTTTCGCAACTCACGCCACCCGGAACACCACAGCGTAATGGTGTGTCCGAACATCGTAATCGTACTTTACTAGATATGGTGCGATCTATGATGTCTCTTACTGATTTACCGCTATCGTTTTGGGGTTATGCTTTAGAGACGTCCGCATTCACATTAAATAGGGCACCATCAAAATCCGTTGAGACGACGCCTTATGAACTATGGTTTGGCAAGAAACCAAAGTTGTCGTTTCTTAAAGTTTAGGGCTGCGATGCTTATGTGAAAAAGCTTCAACCTGATAAGCTCGAACCCAAAGCGGAGAAATGTGTCTTCATAGGATACCCAAAGGAAACTGTTGGGTATACCTTCTATCACAGATCCGAAGGCAAGACATTCGTTGCTAAGAATGGATCATTTCTAGAGAAGGAGTTTCTCTCGAAAGAAGTGAGTGGGAGGAAAGTAGAACTTGATGAGGTAACTGTACCTGCTCCCTTATTGGAAAATAGTACATCACAGAAAACTGTTTCTGTGACACCTATACCAATTAGTGAGGAAGCTAATGATGATGATCATGAAACTTCAGGGCAAGATACTACTGAACCACGTAGATCAACCAGAGTGAGATCCGCACCAGAGTGGTACGGTAATCCAGTTCTGGAAGTCATGCTGCTAGATCATGATGAACCTACAAACTATGAAGAAGCGATGGTGAGCCCAGATTCCACAAAGTGGCTTGAGGCCATGAAATCTGAGATGGGATCCATGTATGAGAACAAAGTATGGACTTTGGTTGACTTGCCCGATGATTGGCAAGCAATTGAGAATAAATGGATCTTCAAGAAAAAGACTGACGCTGACGGTAATATTACTGTCTATAAAGCTCGACTTGTCGCAAAAGGTTTTCGACAAGTTCAAGGGGTTGACTACGATGAGACCTTCTCACCCGTAGCGATGCTTAAATCCGTCAGAATCATGTTAGCAATTGCCGCATTTTATGATTATGAAATATGGCAAATGGATGTCAAAACTGCATTCCTGAATGGATTTCTGGAAGAAGAGTTGTATATGATGCAACCAGAAGGTTTTGTCGATCCAAAGGGAGCTAACAAAGTATGCAAACTCCAGCGATCCATTTATGGACTGGTGCAAGCATCTCGGAGTTGGAATAAACGCTTTGATAGTGTGATCAAAGCATTTGGCTTTATACAGACTTTTGGAGAAGCCTGTATTTACAAGAAAGTGAGTGGGAGCTCTGTAGCATTTCTGATATTATATGTGGATGACATATTGCTGATTGGAAATGATATAGAATTTCTGGATAGCGTAAAGGGATACTTGAATAAAAAAATTTCGATGAAAGACCTCGGGGAAGCTGCTTACATATTAGGCATAAAGATCTATAGAGATAGATCAAAACGCTCAATTGGACTTTCACAAAGCACATACCTTGACAAGATTTTGAAGAAGTTCAAAATGGATCAAGCAAAGAAAGGGTTCTTGCATGTGTTACAAGGTGTGAAGTTGAGTCAGACTCAATGCCCGACCACTGCAGAAGATAGAGAGAAAATGAAAGATGTTCCCTATGCTTCAGCCATAGGCTCTATCATGTATGCAATGCTGTGTACCAGACCTGATGTGTGCCTTGCTATAAGTTTAGCAGGGAGGTACCAAAGTAATCCAGGAGTGGATCACTGGACAGCGGTCAAGAACATCCTGAAATACCTGAAAAGGACTAGGGATATGTTTCTCGTATATGGAGGTGACAAAGAGCTCACCGTAAGAGGTTACGTTGATGCAAGCTTTGACACTGATCCGGACGATTCTAAATCGCAAACCGGATACGTGTTTACTTTAAACGGTGGAGCTGTCAGTTGGTGCAGTTCTAAACAAAGCATCGTAGCGGGATCTACATGTGAAGCGGAGTACATAGCTGCTTCGGAAGCAGCGAACGAAGGAGTCTGGATGAAGGAGTTCATATCCGATCTAGGTGTCATACCTAGTGCATCGGGTCCAATGAAAATCTTCTGTGACAATACTGGTGCAATTGCCTTGGCAAAGGAATCCAGATTTCACAAAAGAACCAAACACATCAAGAGACGCTTCAACTCCATCCGGGATTTAGTCCAGGTGGGAGACATAGAGATTTGCAAGATACATACGGATCTGAATGTTGCAGACCCATTGACTAAGCCTCTTCCACGAGCAAAACATGATCAGCACCAAGGCTCCATGGGTGTTAGAATCATTACTGTGTAATCTAGATTATTGACTCTAGTGCAAGTGGGAGACTGAAGGAAATATGCCCTAGAGGCAATAATAAAGTTATTATTTATTTCCTTATATCATGATAAATGTTTATTATTCATGCTAGAATTGTATTAACCGGAAACATAATACATGTGTGAATACATAGACCAACAAAGTGTCACTAGTATGCCTCTACTTGACTAGCTCGTTAATCAAAGATGGTTATGTTTCCTAACCATGAACAAAGAGTTGTTATTTGATTAACGAGGTCACATCATTAGTTGAATGATCTGATTGACATGACCCATTCCATTAGCTTAGCACCCGATCGTTTAGTATGTTGCTATTGCTTTCTTCATGACTTATACATGTTCCTATAACTATGAGATTATGCAACTCCCGTTTACCGGAGGAACACTTTGGGTACTACCAAACGTCACAACGTAACTGGGTGATTATAAAGGAGTACTACAGGTGTCTCCAATGGTGGATGTTGGGTTGGCGTATTTCGAGATTAGGGTTTGTCACTCCGATTGTCGGAGAGGTATCTCTGGGCCCTCTCGGTAATACACATCACATAAGCCTTGCAAGCATAATAACTAAGATGTTATTTATGAGATGATGTATTACGGAACGAGTAAAGAGACTTGCCAGTAACGAGATTGAACTAGGTATTGGATACCGACGATCGAATCTCGGGCAAGTAACATACCGATGACAAAGGGAACAACGTATGTTGTTATGCGGTCTGACCGATAAAGATCTTCGTAGAATATGTAGGAGCCAATATGGGCATCCAGGTCCCGCTATTGGTTATTGACCGGAGACATGTCTCGGTCATGTCTACATTGTTCTCGAACCGTAGGGTCCGCACGCTTAACGTTACGATGACAGTTATTATGAGTTTATGCATTTTGATGTACCGAAGGTTGTTCGGAGTCCCGGATGTGATCACGGACATGACGAGGAGTCTCGAAATGGTCGAGACGTAAAGATTGATATATTGGAAGCCTATGTTTGGACACCGGAAGTGTTCCGGGTGAAATCGGGATTTTACCGGAATACCGGGAGGGTTACCGGAACCCCCCGGGAGGCAAATGGGCCTATTGGGCCTTAGTGGAAAAGTGAAAAGGGGCTGCCCACAAGGGCTGCGCACCTCCCCCCCTTCCCTAGTCCTATTAGGACTAGGAGAAGGGGCCGGCCCCCCTCTCTTCTCTCTTCTCTTTGGAGAGTCCTATTAGGAATAGGATTGGGGGGAGTCCTACTCCCGGTAGGAGTAGGACTCCTCCTGCGCCTCTCTCCCTAGCCGGCCGAACCCCTCCCCCTGCTCCTTTATATACGGGGGCAGGGGCACCCCATGGACACACAAGTTGATCATTGTTGATCGTTCCTTAGCCGTGTGCGGTGCCCCCTGCCACCAAATTCCACCTCGGTCATATCGTTGTAGAGCTTAGGTGAAGCCCTGCGTCAGTAGTACATCAAGATTGTCACCACACCGTTGTGCTGACGGAACTCTTCCTCGACGCTTTGCTGGATCGGAGCCCGAGGATCGTCATCGAGCTGAACGTGTGCTAAGAACTCGGAGGTGCCGGAGTAACGGTGCTTGGATCGGTCGGATCGGGAAGAAGACGTACGACTACTTCCTCTACGTTGTGAGATCGCTTCCGCAGTCGGTCTGCGTTGGTACGTAGACAATACTCTTCCTCTCGTTGCTATGCATCACCATGATCTTGCGTGTGCGTAGGAAAATTTTCGAAATTACTACGTTCCCCAATAGTAATGTCATGAAATTTCTCTCACCTTACCTGAAGGGTTTTCTACATTATATCCTGTCATGGATATCATACTCTGTTTGTCCTTGGGAAGGATATACCCCCGAAATATATGTTTTAACATATTTTCCTTTCCTTTGTTCTGTTTAATCTGATAATCATATTTTTCTCCCCATTGTTTGGTTTAACCTTTCTTGTGATCTATATGATCTAAGCAGTAATATTCTCCTGCTTATGTAAACACCTCGGTGTACGATTCTGTCAGCAAGACCCTGTTACTTTTGTTGATGGCATTCTGCTAACCACCGATGGACGAGAACTTTGCCTATTGGTCTGCCTCGTTTCAACGAGCAGGAAAATAGTTCTCTTTGTCTCTCGCCCTTGGTACCAAAGTTGTTGCCAACATAATTGATAGGCTATCCTCTGACATACCTTGCTTACATGATCGTGCAATCATCACCGCCCTTCCTACTTTTAACCCACATGGTGGGCCCATAACCCACAGTTCCACAGGATCGAAACCTGACTCTCATGTACACCCTGTTCCAAAGTTATCCCTTGCGCTTGGTTTCGTGTGTAATTCATGAGCCACCTTCCTAGTGATCTATTCTAGCATCACACACAATACTTGGTCCCATTGCTCTGAAACCTTTCACACTCTGTTTCACGCAATGAACGATTGCCTATCCGCCAGAAACTTTTCGTGATACCTTCTTACTTTGCTCTCGATATTTTCTAAGGTTTCAATTCAAGAGTTACTTTCCCCCACCTTCCCCGATGTTATCTGCCAGATAGCCAACCTTGCAGAGGTCTGTTCTCTCGGAATGCCCGCCCTTTATTCTTCGTAAGTACGGTGGAGTTCCCGAATAAAGGATGTCGACTTCATCATGATGACCTAAAGTAGAGAAATGAAGACATCAACAAGATAGTTCAACTTTTTCGAGAAGAACAACCAAGATCGAGAACGCTCGTTAGAATTTTGTAACCAAATCCCTTCCCCGGCACTTCCCCTCTTAAATCTCGGGACGGGATTTCTTGTAGTGGAGGAGAATTGTGACGCCCGGATATTTAAGCTACAGTAATTCCATGTTAATGATGACACGTCACCGTGTTTACTGTTGTTAATCTCGCGTTAGTACAAAACGATTCAAATTCAAATTTGAGATAGAGGCAAACCATAAAAGTTTTCAAATATTAAAACTAAAATGTTTGGAGTGAGCCAATTAACGATGAGGTAATTATGGTGTAGAAAGCGCACTTTTATAAAATGTTTAATTACTATAAGATGAATAAAACAGTAACGAAAACTACTATTTATATACTTTTAGATAATAAATAATAATAATAAACTATTTTATTTTGGGTAGCAAATTAATGTGGTAGTGGCATAATTGGTAACGTCAATTTAGGTGCTACTTTGAGATATTGTTAACACTAGGATAAACAACAACTAAAAGAAACAGAAAACAAATAAAGAGAAATAATAAAAGAAAAGTAAAACAAAATTAACAAATAGGAGAAAGACAAAAGTACAGTGTGCACTTGAGCCCACTGGCTATAGTACCGGCCCAGCCCACCATCCCCATCTTCTTCTTGTTCTATTCATCAGGGGCTGGCTGGACGCGCCTGCGGCGTCCATGCCGCCGATCGCCACGCGTCGGCCATCTGTCCTCCTCCACGGCGCCTACTTCACACCCCCGAGCCCCCCTCATCGAACCCTAGCTTGCCATTTCCCTCCCCTCGCGCCGTTTTCTTCCTTCCCTTGACAAGCCGAAGCTCCGTCGCCATGGTCGTCGCAAACCTCGCGCCCACCGTCATGTCCGCCACCTAGGACTGCACCGGGAGCTCGACCATTGTCGTCCTCATCGAACCAAGGCCACGGATCGGCCTGATGAGCTTTGCCTTGTCTGGATCGACCACGTCAACACCACCGGTTCCTGAAGCTCCCCTTCTCCGATTCGCCTGCTCCTGACCTCCCCCGCGCGTCTGAGCACGCCCACAGCTCCTTGGTGAGTTCTTGCACCTCCTCCCTCTCCTATTTTTCTTGCGTGCATCCTCCACTTGGGTTCCCCTGCATCACTATAGTAGCCGCTCCGTTGTGCTGCACGGACGTTACTCCTCCGGTGACCATATGGTCTGGCTGTGAGTGTCGCTAGTCTCGCGCTGGACTCCTGGTTCGAACACGCCTCGCTGCTCCCCTCGTTCTCTAGTCGTAGCACAAGCCCCGCCGGAGCTGAAGCACCGCCTCTGCCACCCGCGACCTCGCCTCCATGCGCGACCGCCTGCAAGTGGCCTCGCCCCTATACATCTCTAGTTGCGACGCCTGTCCGCGCCCGCCGGCTGCAGCCCTGGCCGCGCGCTCGCGCCGCATCTAGCCATGCCCGCCTGCGCGAGGCCGCTCCCCGCGCGCGCCCTCTTGCTTGTGGTCGCGACCCCGTCATCCCGGCGTTGGGCTCCGGCCGCTGCTGACGTTCGCCCGGCGCCCCGCACCGTTCGGCCTCCTCCCGCTGCTGCTTTCTGCCGTGTCGCTGCCTCTGCTTCTGCTGTTGCTGCTGCCGCACCTCGCTCGCCCGGCCGGCTACCCTGCGCCGTCTGCCGCGCCCGTCCCCTGCGCCCGCCTGCGCTGCTACCGCTGCCGGCGGCGGCCACCTCTTCCCGTGACCACGCGCGCCGTTTGGCCCCTTGGCCTCGTCGCAGCGCCCGCGCCCGCCGACAGCTTCTCTGCCTAGCCCCGTCGGAGCTCCGCTCCCAGTGCCTGCCTACGCCGATGCCCGTCGCCACTTTTAGTCGGCCGACCCGCTCCACCTGTCTGCTCGCCTCGCCTGCCCGCACTTGGTCGTTGGCCCGCGCCCGCCGCTAGCCGCCGCACCCCACGCCCGCCTCCCTTGCGGCTGGCACTGCTGGGTTCAGCCGTCGGCGTCCCGGCGATGGATGTGCGTGCGTGCGCCCCGGCCGGCCTCTTTTATGCTAACCTTAACTAAATTGTTTACATTAGTTAGGCTACTAACTCAATGACAGGTGGGGCCTGGTTTGGTTAGTCTGAAGTGATATTTAAATATTGGTGCTAATAGTCTTTGACATGTGGATCACCTCCTGTTAGTTAACCCATTTTAAATAAACTGTTAAAATCGAGTCAATGACGTGTGGGACATGCCTACACTATTCATCCCTTGACCAGTCAATGTTGACTGAGTCAAATAGGCCCCACTTGCCCACTGTCAGCCCCACAACACACTGTTGGGTGCACTGCACTGGGTGCACCCAGTTTTTTTTAACTAGCAAATTTCGATTTAAAATAAATAAGAAAATTAGGAAATCATTTAAAAACTTTAGAAAATCATAGAAAATAGACCGTAGCTCGGATGGAAAAACTTTGTACATGAAAGTTGCTCAGAACGACGAGACGAACCCGGATACGCAACCCGTTCATCTGCCATGCATCCCTACCTTAGCGAACATGCAACTTTCCCCCTTCGGTTCATCTGTCTGAAAAACGCGAAACACCGAGGATATTTTCCCGGATGATTCCCCCCTTCACCGATATCACCTTAGAGATCAGACTGTTTGAGGTCTGGTCGCTACAGAGATGGTATCAGAGCACACGCTGACTGTAGGACACGACCACTAAGTTAAAGACCTAGAACACTATTCACTCTCTTCTCTTCTGACCTCTCATCATTTCTACTCTTTAGGATGGCGGATGCAAGGAACAAGTTCACACAACCGGATGAAGATACACCCTTTGGACGTCACCTGAAGGAAGTCACTAGATACCTGAACATAGGAGTACCAAGCTTCACGGGAACCTACAACGCCACTTTACCTGAAGAAGAGCGCTGGATGATTCAAGTTCAAGTTCCAGGAAGGACGTTCATGCCAGTCACTGAGCCCATAGAATTTTCTTTTGATGCACCAACTTGGAGTCTAGGAAAAAGCATGGTAGCTCACATTGCCATGGGACGCATTGGAGAAGTCTACCGCAAGGATCTCAAGGATACTATCTACCAGATTTGTGGGCGCCGAGATGAGCACTAGGAGATGATTAGCACCAGGAAGGATAGATCAATTGCAGCTTTTATCCAGGAGTTAAATCAGCACATTCGACGACAGGAGAACCAGATGTGCGCCGACATGATAGATCTGAAGAAGGCTAAGACTAGAATCAAGGAACTAGAGGAAGAACTCAAGGCTACACGTGAAGATTATGAAGAGGAAATTGAAGTATTGGTGAAGAAGAATGACGACTTGATCAAGAAGATTGGAATATTTATGGGAGACCCTACGCCAGTAGATGAAGACGAAGAACCCAAAGAAATTAGCCCGGAAGACTACATCATCATCGACGGCACCGACTCGGAAGCAGATAGTAGCGATGATGACTATGTTGATGAAGCTGGAGCAGATATCATGGAGTCTGCGACCGAAGAATATTTCTAGTAGACCACCTCATCAGTAGTAGTAGTCCACCATGTAAATATAGTAGTCCGAGCACTTTTGTGATAGATAGATCGATTGTATGCCCTTGTGAAAGAACATGCGGTGCCCCCATGTTTGGTTTTGGTAATTGATGACAATCTCTATGGACTAATGGTTGCCTTGAGTTATATTTGAAGGTTTTGTCCATGGGCTTTTGTTGGAGTACATGTGTTGGTTTCAAGGAGAGTTTGTGTCGACCAAGGTGCTATTCAAGGAATTACCTAAAGATTGGTCTTATGAGAGGTTGATCAAGAATAAATTAAAGAGTGAATCAAGTTGATCAACCCACAAAGCATAGAAGATGTACCGAGAGGGATCAAGTGATCCCATGATATGGTAAGCATTGTCAATTACGCTTTGTGTACTAACCCATGGTCTTCGTGAGGGTTCTTTGTGGGGTTAGGTTGCGGTGTGCAAGTTCAAGTGGAGCATCACAAAGAGATCAAATGCTTGAAGCTTGCCGTCCTTTGTGGTGACAATGGACTTGTGAAGATGTGTGGAAGAATGGCTCACCCATAGTGGAGTATGGGGGAGCAATCAACTAGTCTTCATCGAGCCAACATAATTAAGAAAGGTGGTCCAACTTGAGGGAGTCAAGATCGTCATCATCTAGCTCAAGTGGACCATGTGCAAGGCAAAGGTTTGCCCTTGGTAGGTTTTCTATTTTACCGGTCTCATGATGGTAGTTGGGAGACCGGGTTATAGGATTGATTGTCGTACTATCAAGGGGGGCTCTCGATGAGTAGCTTGATCGTATCGTTCATAGAGAGCTCAAACCATTGCATCCTTGCATCATCTTTATTGGTTCTTGTTTGGTTCTTCTCTTTGTGAGTTTTGGAGCTTATGGTCATCTTGGTGGCAAGCTCGAGTTCATCGAAAACGGAGTCCACTCGCATCTTCTATGATGTTTTCGATGTTGGAGGTTTTTGCCGATTCTTCTCGGTTGGAGGTTTCTCTCCTTTATTTGTTGGCATACCTCCCCTGCCTCTTCTTACTATAACCAGTCGCTGCTTTGATGCAACTCGTCGTCTTGTTTCCAACAAGTTTGAGTTTGCTCAATTCGGAGCTCATATGCAGGAGTTATGGCAGTTCTGGTTTTCTTGAGTGTGGTTTTTGTCAGGGTCCCGGCGGTCGTACCGTGGTACCCAGCGGTAGTACCGCCGAGGAGTCACAAGCGGCAGTACCGCTCCACAACGGTAGTACCGGCGGTGACTCCGCAGCAGTACTACCGTTGGCTTACCAGGTCCCTACCGCGTCGATTCGAGGGGTCTTTTTCTGTGTCGGATTGTGCGGTACCTCGCTGCGGCAGTAGTGTGGCAGTACCGCTCCTTAGCGGCAGTACCGCCCTTCCTCCGCGGTAGTACCGCCCGGTTCCCTCTTTCCTTTTACCCTTCGTTCTGTGCGGCAGTACTGCCGAAGGGAGCGGTAGTACCGCTTAACCCAGCGGTAGTACCACTGTCTCCTGCGGTACTACCGCCCCAAGGTTCATGTTTTGTTGCTCCTTTTCCCTGTTTCTTCCACCTGAGCGGTAGTACCGCTCGTGGAGCAGTAGTACCGCTCGTGTGCGGGCTGTGCACATAACGGGTGGATTTTCCCCCTCTTATAAAAGGGGGTCTTCTTCCCCTTTGAACCTTATCCTTTGAGCTCGTGTCCTTCCCCCATTGTTGACCTTCTTTGAGCTTGCTAACTCTCAATCCCTCCATGAATTCTTGCTAGTTTTTGAGGGAAAAGAGAGAGGGGATCTAGATCCACATTTCCACCAATCACTTCCTCCTCTATGTGAGGGGAACCCCTTGGATCTAGATCTTGGAGTTCTTGGTGTTCTCTTCCTTGTTCTTCCTCTCATTTTCCTCCCTAGCATCAGTTGCTTCGGTGGGATTTGAGAGAGAAGGACTTGGGCACTCCGTGTGCCCTTGCCATTGTATTTGGTGCATCGGTTTGAGTTCTCCACGTGATACGTGGAAGTTACAAGTTGAGAAGCTTATTACTCTTGGGTGCTTGGTACCCTTGAGCTTGTTCCTCTTGGGTGATTGGGCGCCCTAGACGGTTGTTGGTGTTCGGAGCTCAATCATTGTGGTGCAAAGCTCCGGGCAATCGTCGGGGTCTCCAATTAGGTTGTGGAGATCGCCCCGAGCAATTTGACGGATACCGGTGACCGTCCCCAAGAGTTGCCAAAGTGTACGGGTTCGGTGACCGCCCCCAAGGGTTGCCATTTGTATGGGTTCGGTGACCGCCCTCAAGGGTCCCTTAGTGGAATCACGGCATCTTGCATTGTGCGAGGGCGTGAGGAGATTACGGTGGCCCTAGTGGCTTCTTGGGGAGCATTGTGCCTCCACACCGCTCCAAACGGAGATTAGCATCCGCAAGGGTGTGAACTTCGGGATACATCGTCGTCTCCGCGTGCCTCGGTTATCTCTTACCCGAGCCCCTTTACTTATGCACTTTACTTTGTGATAGCCATATTGTTTCTTGTCATATATCTTGCTATCACATAGTTGCTTATCGTGCTTAGCATAAGTTGTTGGTGCACATAGGTGAGCCTAGTTGTTTTAGGTTTTGTGCTTGACAAATTAACCGCTAGGTTTATTCCGCATTGTTTCAAGCCTAAACTGTAATTATTTTAAAACGCCTATTCACCCCCCCCCCCCTCTAGGCAACATCCACGATATTTCACCTTGTTTGATTGATTGAAGTGAATTGTTTGTTTTGCCGCATGTGCATATGGGTAGTGTTTTCTCTTTAGACCCCCTCTATTCTTATATCTCATCTTTTCTAAACTCTTAGATGCCTCCGAGACGTGACCCCGGATTTGCCTTTCCGCCGGAGCTCACCCAGTTGATCCAGCAACAGAACACATTGATGTAGTTGCTAGTCCAGAACCAGAATCAGGGGAACAACAACAACAACCCACCACCACCACCACCTGTTGACCACTTAGCCCGTTTTCTTAGGCTGAATCCGCCGGTGTTTTCCAGTAGCACCGAGCCGATAGTAGCAGATGATTGGCTCCGCAAGACAGCTAGGGAGTTGACCACAGCAGGATGCACAGATGCGGAGAAGGTGAAGTTTGCTGCACATCAGCTAGAAGGACCCGCGGCATCATGGTGGGAGAATTTCATAGCCACTTTCCCAGTTGACACTGTCACATGGGACCAGTTTCAGCAGGCTTTTCGCACTGCACATGTTTCAGCAGGAGCTATGGCCATGAAGAAGCGTGAGTTTCGCAACTTGCGCCAAGGAGGAAGGACAGTTGGCCAGTATGTGGAGGAATTTAGTAAGCTAGCACGTTATGCCCCAGGTGACATCGCTACGGATGCAGCTAAGCAGGAGAAGTTTCTGGAAGGACTGAATGATGAGTTGAGCATGCAGTTGATGGTAGCAACCTTCAACAACTACCAGGAGTTGGTAGATCGTGCTCTTATGATTGAAGGGAAACAACAGCAAATTGAGAATCGCAAGAGGAAGTATGGACAAGGAAAGTATAATTCAGAAGCTCAGCAGAAGCCACGTTTTACCCCTAGATCGGGAGGACATTTTCAGCATACCCATGGAGGAGGTAGCTCGCACAATCACAATGGCACCAAGAATGGTAATGGCAACGGAGGAAGCAAAGGCCAGAACCGCACCAACCCCTCAACCCCAGCCAAGAAGGACCTAAGCCAAGTCACTTGCTTTAAGTGTTCGAAGACAAGACATTATGCCAATGAATGTCCTGTCCTGAATTACAAAATGGAAATAGCAATGTAAGTTTTGGGAAGAAGCCGAACCCTTTCAACAGGGGACAGGTGAACCACGTTAGCGTGGAGGTGGTTGAAGCTCAGCCCGATGCAGTAATAGGTAAGTTTTTGGTTAAGTCATTTACTGCACTCGTTATTTTTGATACTGGTGCATCGCATTCACACATCTCAAAGGGGATTTGTGGATAAGTATAACCTATCAACCCAAGCCCTTAGGTCACCCATGTTAGTAACCTCGCCCGGAGCAGAGTATATGGCCAGTCTATGGTGTGATCGGTTACCATTAAGGATTGGTAACTATGTTTTTCCCTCAGACCTAATAGTATTGGAATCTCAAGGATTGGATGTGATATTAGGCATGGACTGGTTATCAAAGTATGAAGGGAATATTGAGTGTGCTAGCAAGTCAATTTTTCTTACCACACTAGAAGGACAAGGATCAAGTATGTATCCTGGCATGTGCCAAAGAGGACTCAAGTAAATTGCTTAACAGGAGTTCTGCAGGAGGAAGTACCAGTGGTAAGGGATTTTCCTGATGTATTTCCAGAGGAGTTTCCATGCATGCCACCGGATAGAGATATTGAGTTTTTGATTGAGCTATTACCAGGCACAAGTCCAAAATCAAAAAGACCATATAGGATGCCTGTCGGTGTTCTGGGAACGGGGGTCCCCAGACTTGCCTGCCTGTGGCCTGCGGCGTGGCTCAAGTGGGGGCCCAGCGCGGCCCATCTTCATCAACACGAGGCTCAAGACCCTCGCGAGGGGCCAAGCCTCACGAGGCGGACGACACGGCGCATCCTCAGGCACAGCCTCGTCAGGCTGGCTCGCGAGGAGGCAGAGAGTTCAAGGCGGGGTACCTCGCGAGGTGCCCATGACGCAAGCCATGACGACACGGGGCATCAGGCGGGTGCCAGCACGCGCAACGTCCCTCTTTCCTCTTTGGTGCAAAGGGAGCAAGCGTATCAGCGGAGTACCGAGGCATCAGGCAAAGGTTGCCACTTCGGTGCAACGAGACCAAGGCCAGGAGGACTACGAGACGGAGGTCACCATGGAGCCCAGCGCGGCGTCATCACCAGAGCCTTTGGCAGGCAAAGACTGCTTTTGTCAGGATAGATGTACTCGCTGTCCCCCTTCAAATTAGCCCGCCATTGTTGGATCCCTTCCCGCTCAATATTTGGGGAGAGGACCAGGGCCTCTATAAATAGGACTAGCCACCCACATAGCAAGGGGGTTCGGTTGGTTTGTTTGGTTCACAAGTAGAGAGAGAGAGAGAGAGAGAAAGAGGGTGACTGAACTCTTCACAGTAGTTCATCACCACAGCCAAGAACAGACCCTCGCGAGGCTGTTCTTCCTTGTATGGTTTATCCACACCAGCCCCAGGAGGCAATCCATCCACCACACACTGGAGTAGGGTATTACACCACATTGGTGGCCCGAACCAGTATAAATCTTGTGTCTTTCGTGCAGTTCTTTTAGTAGTTTAGATCCCATCGAGACGGAGAGGTTGAAGGTGAGATTCCCATGCGCACCCCAGTGTTCGAACCTTAAGGGTCTGCCGGAACCCGAAATCCGACATTTGGCGTGCCAGGTAGGGGTGCGCCGGAATTCGTCTTCCACCGCTCCGTGCCCCGTCGCGTCTTCATCGCCATGCCCGGCGACCAGGTGGTCAACCCCGACCCGTGGGCTGCATGGCCCAAACGCGCGGAACCGCTCGCCTCGGGCGACCCCGCGCCCCAGGCAGCTCGCGGTCCGCAGGGCGCTGCGGGCCGCGGGCGACGCGGACAGACTTCGGCAACTCTTACACCGCAGCAGGCCCGGTCGGCGGCAAGGGCCTCCAATCACGCTGCGACAATGACACCATACACCTGCCGGGAGCAGGCGAATTCGAGGGCCGCGCTCACGGTGGCTCGAGAGCTGCTGTGATGCAGGTTGCTGGAGGGCGGCCACGATGTGCTGCTAGAGCGAGTGGCAGAGCTCCTGGGCTTCGCCGCCTCGGGGGCTCACCCCTTCTCCACCCAGCTCCCACCTCAAGCCCAGAGCGACCCGCACAGGGGCTCCGCGCGCGCCCGCGGGCTTCAAGGCTACTCTGACGCGAGCGAAGCTGTGAGCACCGGACCGGTGGTGGCGCTGCTCCCGCCCCCGGCCCGCGAAGGAGGAGGACTCGACGCGACCCACGACCCCGGAGAGCGGCCGCATTGCCACCCAGTGGCAGGCATGACAGGTGGGGCGCATGGCATGCGGGGCGCCACGGCATGGCGTACGGGATGACGGCGACGGAAGAGTACGTGCCCCGCATGGTGGACCAAGGACATCCTCACGAGGATGGGTAGGGCTCACTCCTCGGCCCCAGCTGGGGGGACGAGGTGATGGAGGCTGAGCCCTTCCCGGCGCCCCAGGACGAGCCCGCTGGCCATGCTGGAGGCAGCGATCACCAGGCGCCGCTAACTCTTCAGGGGCAAGTATATGCTAACCGTGGATCGCAGGAGGTGCAGGTCACCGCAGCGAGAGGCTGCCCGGCTCCTACAGCCCCTCACCCCTCAGGAGGAGGGTGCAGGGGGCTGCAAGGGAGGGGCCGGGATCCGACATCACCACCGCGGCGTTCGGAGCAAGGCGTTCTCAGGAAGTAGGCCCTCTGCTGGGGAGGTGCCTCAGGGCCTGCCCCTAGCAGAGGACCCGTGGTCGTCGGGGGAACCGCTGGCGACCGCTCTACCCCATCGGGCGGCATCCTGGGTTCCGGTCGTTGCTGATGGCACTAGAGTGTGGTGCAAGGCGGGGCCCTCGTCTGGCGATATGAAGCAAGGCCAGTACCTGTGAAGAAGGCCCAGTGCCTGTGAAGCTCGCCGCCCCGTGACACTCTCACGTAATAATGAGTGGGGCTGTACACGCCCCGGAGTCTCAGGGGTGCCGGCCTCAGGCCCTGGGGCTCCCTCCCACGCCCAGTGGACAGCACTTAGCTCCGCGCTGGTGAGAAGACGTCGAAGACTAGATTAGGTGCCGGACGCGGCTTTTTGTCTCCCTTTTGTTGCCTTTCCCTTTGACTGTTGCTTTCCCCCGCTGGATTTAAGTTGGATTCGAATTTGAGATTTGCATGTGTTTGGGGAAGGGATGCTTATTCTCGCTCGAGCCGTTTCTCGTGTTCTGGTTACCGCTCCGTCACAGCTGCCTCCCCTCGCAAGCCCCTCGCGAGTCGGGCCAGGCCTGGCTCGTGCACAACCCAGACTGCCGCTGTTACTCCCCCTCGGGAGGATTTTCGGGGGCCTGCGGAGGTTGTCCTGTTTAAAAAGGCCCAGAGCTTGTGAAGCAAGGCGAGTTCCTATGAAGCTCTCGCGATCGAGGAAAAGGCCCGGAGCCTGTGAAGCAAGGTGAGTGCCTGTGAAGCTCTCGCGATCGAGGAAAAGGCCCGGAGCCTGTGAAGCAAGGCGAGTGCCTGTGAAGCTCTCGCGATCGAGGAAAAGGCCCGGAGCCTGTGAAGCAAGGCGAGTGCCTGTGAAGCTCTCGCGCTCGAGGAAAAGGCCCGGAGCCTGTGAAGCAAGGCGAGTGCCTGTGAAGCTCTCGCGCTCGAGGAAAAGGCCCGGAGCCTGTGAAGCAAGGCGAGTGCCTATGAAGCTCTCGCGCTTGAGGAAAAGGCCCGGAGCCTGTGAAGCAAGGCGAGTGCCTGTGAAGCTCTTGCGCTCGAGGGAAAGGCCCGGAGCCTGCGAAGCGAGGTGAGTGCTTGTGGAGTCATCGCGTTCGGAAGAAGGCCCAGGGCCCGTGGAGAAGGCCAACGCATGAGGAGTTTCTCATCAGCGACAATCTCACATCCTGAGGACCCAGCTAGAAAGCGCCCAAGGCGTCGCGCCCTCCTGCAGGCCGCCTCGTAACCAGCATGGGACAAAGGTAAACCAGCCCACCATCGGGCGCAAGCGCAAATTGGTTACTACTGATATGATAGACACAGGTTTTTACATGAGGGGCTTCCCCTCCCAAAATGCTCTCACACACCACCAGGTCGAAAGCCTGAGTCCTATTCATGCAGAGTGAAAAAGACAGGAGCGATACGCTCTCAGTCGGACCAATCCCCCAATGCGTCCCCGGAAGCACCTCCTGAGCCCTCGCTGGAGTCGCCGAGCTCGCCATCGACGCCTGCATCGCTGCCGGCTGCGTCAGGGTTGCTCGCCACGCCATCCTCGTCAGCACCCACGACCACGTCGCTGTCATCCGAAGCGAAGGCCCTGACGAGGGCGTCCACGTTATCCTCCACCCAGCGCGACAGGTCGTCCCGGACGGCCTGGGGGACTGGGGCGATGACGGCGTCGAAGTCGAAGCGGGGATTCATATTCTGAAGATGGCTGAAGACACGGGAGAAGGCGCGCTTGAGCAAGGCGCGGCTCCTCTCCTCCACCAACCTGTCGGCCCTAACCGACCGCGCCTCCAGCTCCGCCACCACGGCAGTGAAGAACTGCAGGTTACCGGTGTAGTTGATCGTGTGTGGCTCACCGACGGACGCCTCGCAGATGTTGCCCAAGGCCGAGTTGGCCCTCTCCCTGAGCATGGTGAACATTGGGCCATGCGCGTGTTCCAGGAGCTGCCGCTGGCGTATTTCGTTGGCGTTCTGGTGCTCGACGGCCTCGGCCTCTTCCATCCGTTGGCGAAGGCGGAGCACCTCGGCTTGAGAGGCGGCCAGCTCTTTCTGCGCTGCCTCAAGGGCGGCCCGGGAGGCGTCGGCCAGCCGCATCGCCTCGTCCCGTTGGGTCCTCAGGGCTGCGGTTCTGCCTTCGGCTTCGGCCCGGATCATCCCCAGCTTCCCCTCGAACTCACGCTCGAGGCCTTGGCACGCCATCGCCACCCGACGACAAACCTTCTCCAGGACACGCGCTTCCCGCGCAGCAACGCCGTCCTCCGCCTGCGTCACCAGGCGCTCCCTCGTCTCCAGCCTCTCGTACTCACGGGAGCGTTCGGCGGCCTCCAGCACCAACGCTTCCTCGTGCTTCTGAAGCTCGGCTGGGTCACCGGAGGCCACCTCCATCGACGCGAGGGCTGCCTCGCGCAGCTCCGCTTGCTCCTCCAACGAGTGGCATCGGGCCAGGAGCTCGTGAGCTCGCTCCTCTGCCGCCTCTCGCCACCCGTCAGCTCTCCGGGCCTCTTCGATGGCCTGGGAGCGGGCCACTCGGGAGGCCTCCAGCGACGCCTTCGCTTCTTCATCATCAAGGTCGCATTGGCGGCGCGCAAGGGCGACGACGGCCTCCAGCTCGCGCCTCCCTGCAGCTAGGTGCAGGCCCTCGGCCTCCAGGCGAGCATCTTTAGCGGCAAGCTCTTCCCCAAGCAGGTCCACCGCGTCGGCCGCTCGTCGAAGGAACCCTTGGCGGCACGAGCGGCGCTCCCGAGCGCGCTCAAGCACATCTTCCACGTCATCATCTGCCCCAAGCAGGCGCCGGGGGCTGCGGGTCATCGCTCCCCCTCCGGGCAGGGGGCTGGGGGCTGGCGACCTCGCAACGGCCGGACGCGCCATATCAGAAGCCCGACCAAGGGCCAGCCCGCCTCCAGATGAGGGGCATAGGTGGCGCCTCAACCAGTCGCAGTCCAAGACCAGACGGGAGGTACCCGACAGGCTGGCTATCCCCTGAGAAGGCCCGCGAAGGAAAAGCGCGGGGAATGAAGGGCCGCGGCGCACCTCGGGACGATCCGCCCCATCAGACGCCCTCACCACGAGGGCAGAGCTGCTCGGAGCACTTGAGGATGGCGGAGGAGGCGAAGCCAAGGGAGGAGGTGCCTCGGCGCCTCCCGCGATCTCAGTCGGAAGGGGCCTGCGGAGCAAGAATCAGCGAAAGCAACAAGGGGATCGGGAGTCAGAGAGGAAAAAGACTTACTCATCAGTGGCGAAGTACTTCCTGCGCTTTAGCACGCGGCAAGGGGAGTCAACACCCAGAGCCTCCCTCTTCCTCCAGAGGGCCTCGAAGTCCACGCGGAAGCGGCCCAAGAGAAGAGCGCAAGGATCAACCTGCCGCGAGGACGAGGCACCAGGACGGCCCGCGTCGGGAGCGCCCGCCTGGCGTGTGCCACCAATAACCTCGTCAGAAGCCGGGACCAGGGCCTCCAAGGCCCCAGCCCCGGGCGCTGGGAGCGGCTGCCTACCACCTTCAGCCACAACAGTACGGGCCTCAGGAGCTGTCTCCTCACGAGCGGCATCGGGCACTGCACCCTCCTCCGGAGCCGTCCCCCCACGAGCGGCACACAACGCTTGCCCCCTCCTCCGGAGCCTCCTCGGCCTCAGGCGCCTCCTGCCTCCCTTCTCCGCCGCTTGAGGAGGAGTCGCCTTGGCCGATTGGGAGGGGAGTCACCACTACAGGGTTCTCGCGAGGCCCTTGGAGACCGGCGGGGCGCAGCCCCCACTCATCGAACGTGGGCATCTGCTTCACGAAGTCAGCCTTGCTCTGACAGAGATATAGCAAGGCCCCGCCTTGCCGGATGTTGCTAGGATTGGGGTCCCCGGCTAAAGTCAGGAGCGTCAATTTCAGCGCCGCGGGAGCCAGGTCTCCTTCCTGGAGCCTCATGTCGTCCTCGCGCCCCCGAAAGGCCCACATTCGGCGAGAGTGCCGCTGCAGGGGAGCAACACGGCACAACAGAAACTCCTACACCACTTTGGGTGCTGTCACGCCGAGTTTCCTCAGGAGTGCGAAGCGGGGCCAGACGAAGACAAGCAGAGGGCTCTTCAGCGTCTCCTGGCCCCAACCCAAATTGGGGACGGCAGGCGAGGTCGGCTCCGATAGCAGGGGGCTGGACACCCCTGCGTCCACATACAACCATCGCTCGCGGAACCCGGTCGCGGGCTGGGGGAGTCGGAAGTCAATTCCAGACGCCTCAGACACAGGCTCGGTAGTGAAGCTCGCGCATGCCTAGCGCTGGGAAGGATCGACAAGACGCAGCGAGAAGAAGTGGCGCAGCAGGGCGACCGAAGGAGGGATGCCCACCATGGCTTCGCAAACAAAGGCAAAGACCGAAAGGAGGGTGATGGACTCAGGGCTTAGATGCATTAAGTGGATCTGATAATGCGCAAGCACGGCATTGAAGAAATCGGAGAAAGGGGGAACCAGACCCGCCCACAAGGCATCGGTAAAACATGGGACCTCAGTGGCTGTCCTGTCGATGCAGAAGTGGGACGCGGGCCAGGCAGTCGTCCTTCCGCACTCGTTGAAGACGGTGGCCAGGGCCAAGCTGTCCCTGCCCAGGCACTCTTGGTTGAGCACAGTCGACCGGTCGACGAGGGGAGCCACCGCTGGCGGCGCACAAGACGAAGGCATGGATTTCTCTGCTCTCTCCTTCCCCGTCGGAGCCATGGCGATGAGAAGGAGGGGGGATTCGAGATTGGATTGGAGGCAGGGGGAGGCGCTCGAAAGAAGGAAGAACAGAGGACACCCGAGCAACAGGAAAGGGGACGGTTGTGTACAACTACCAGTCCGCCTAGCAGGGCGCACGATAAGGAAGCGTGGGGGAACGGTGCCGCCCACGTCCAATCAACCGCCACGCGGCGTCCAAGGCCGCAGGCTGTTAGGGCCCGCGGCGCTTCGCCCTTGCCCTTTCGCCTCTCGGCACGGCCAAGTCCATACGCGCCTTGGGCCTGGGGGCTACTGTCAGCGTTCTGGGAACGGGGGTCCCCAGACTTGCCTGCCTGCGGCCTGCGGCGTGGCTCAAGTGGGGGCCCAGCGCGGCCCATCTTCATCAACACGAGGCTCAATCCCCTCGTGAGGGGCCAAACCTCACGAGGCGGACAACACGGCGCATCCTCAGGCACAGCCTCGTCAGGCTGGCTCGCGAGGAGGCAGAGAGTTCAAGGCGGGGTACCTCGCGAGGTGCCCATGACGCAAGCCATGACGACACGGGGCATCAGGCGGGTGCCAGCGCACGCATCGTCCCTCTTTCCTCTTTGGTGCAAAGGGAGCAAGAGTATCAGCGGAGTACCGAGGCATCAGGCAAAGGTTGCCACTTCGATGCAACAAGACCAAGGCCAGGAGGACTACGAGACGGAGGTCACCATGGAGCCCAGCGTGGCGTCATCACCAGAGCCTTTGGCAGGCGAAGACTGCTTTTGTCAGGATAGATGTACTCGCTGTCCCCCTTCAAATTAGCCCGCCATTGTTGGATCCCTTCCCGCTCAATATCTGGGGAGAGGACCAGGGCCTCTATAAATAGGACTAGCCACCCACATAGCAAGGGGGTTCGGTTGGTTCATTTGGCTCACAAGTAGAGAGAGAGAGAGAAAGAGGGTGACTGAACTCTTCACAGCAGTTCATCACCACAGCCAAGAATAGACCCTCGCGAGGCTGTTCTTCCTTGTATGGTTTATCCACACCAGCCCCAGGAGGCAATCCATCCACCACACACTGGAGTAGGGTATTACACCACATCGGTGGCCCGAACCAGTATAAATCTTGTGTCTTTCGTGCAGTTCTTTTAGTAGTTTAGATCCCATCGAGACGGAGAGGTTGAAGGTGAGATTTCCGCGCGCACCCTAGTGTTCGAACCTTAAGGGTCTGCTGGAACCCGAAATCCGACAATGCCAGCAAAGGATTTGGTGGAAATTAAGAAGCAGATTAAGGAGTTACTGGATAAGGGATATATTCGCCCAAGTTCTTCGCCTTGGGGATCGCCAGTACTTCTAGTGGAGAAAAAGGATGGATCGTTAAGGATGGTTGTAGATTATCGAGGATTGAATGAAGTAATGATCAAGAATAAGTACCCGCTACCAATGATCAATGATCTGTTTGATCGATTGCAAGGAGCTAAGGTATTTTCCAAGATCGATCTGCGATCAGGATACCACCAGTTGAAGATTCGAGAACAGGATATTCCGAAGACAGCTTTTACCACCAGGTATGGGTTGTATGAGTATACCGTTATGTCATTTGGTCTGACTAACGCACCTGCCTATTTTATGAACATGATGAACAAAGTGTTTATGGAGTTTTTGGATAAGTTCGTCGTAGTGTTCATTGATGATATCCTGGTTTACTCGAAGAATGAAGAGGAACATAAGGAGCATTTGCGTTTGGTACTTGGAAAGCTCAGAGAACATCAATTATATGCCATGTTCAGCAAATGTGAGTTTTGGTTGAAGGAAGTAGGATTCCTCGGACATGTTATATCTGGAGAAGGTATAGCAGTAGATCCCGCTAAAGTTGAAACCGTGACCAAGTGGGAAGCCCCAACAACAGTTGGAGAGATCCGGAGTTTTCTTGGACTAGCAGGATACTACCGGAGATTTATTGAGAATTTCTCAAAGATTGCGAAGCCTATGACTGAGTTGTTGAAGAAAGATACCAAGTTCATATGGACAGAGGAATGTGAGGCTAGTTTCCAGGAGTTGAAGAAACGTTTGGTTACCTCACCAGTGTTGATTTTGCCAGACCAGACCAGGGATTATGAGGTGTATTGCGACGCTTCACGTCGAGGACTTGGAGCAGTGCTTATGCAGGAAGGGAGAGTTGTTTCATATGCCTCAAGACAACTGAAGCCTCATGAGTTGAATTATGCCACGCATGATTTGGAGTTAGCAGCCGTAGTGCATGCATTGAAGACATGGAGACATTTTCTCATTGGAAATCATTGTGAGGTGTACACGGATCATAAGAGTTTGAAGTACATCTTCACATAGAAGGAGTTGAATCTCAGACAAAGGAGATGGTTGGAGCTTATCAAGGATTATGATATGAAATTGCATTATCACCATGGAAAGGCTAATGTAGTAGCTGACGCATTAAGCCGTAAGAGCCATGTCAATACATTAATGACGGGAGGAATACCAAGGGAGTTAGCCGAAAATCTTCGTGAACTATGTTTGGAAATAGTTCCGAGAGGTTATGTAGCAGCGATGGAGATTCAGTCAACCTTGATGGATAAAATCAGGGAAGCTCAGAAAGCTGACAAAGAGATTGCCGCTATAAAGGAGAAACTGAGCAAAGGAAAAGCTAAAGGATTTCGAGAGGATGAGCACAACACCTTATGGTTTGAAGACCGCGTTTATGTGCCCAATGACCCGAAGATCAGGAAGTTGATTTTGCAAGAGGCACACGACTCACTGTATTCAATTCACCCAAGAAATACCAAGATGTATCTGGATTTGAAGGATATTTTCTGGTGGACCAGAATGAAGAAGGATATTGCGGAGTATGTAGCAGTTTGTGATGTATGTCAGAGAGTAAAGGCAGAGCATCAGAAGCCAGCAGGATTGTTACAACCATTGCCGATACCCGAATGGAAGTGGGATAAGCTAGGCATGGATTTTATCACGGGATTGCCCAGGACTCGTTCAGGCTATGACTCGATTTGGGTTGTAGTTGATCGATTGACGAAAGTAGCTTATTTCATCCCGGTAATGACCACTTACACCAGTGCTAAGTTGGCAAAGATATACATGACCAGGATTGTATGTCTGCATGGAGTTCCGAGGAGTATCGTATCAGATAGAGGAACCCAGTTTACCTCAAAGTTCTCGAAGCAGTTGCACGAAACTTTGGGAACCAGGCTAGAATTCAGTACAGCTTTTCATCCATAGACAGATGGACAGACCGAGAGAGTCAATCAGATTTTGGAGGATATGCTGAGAGCTTGTGCGCTAGATTATGGATCTAGTTGGGACGATAATTTGCCATATGCAAAGTTCTCCGACAACAACTGTTACCAAACCAGTTTGAAGATGGCCCCTTTCGAAGCTTTGTACGGAAGGAGGTGCAGGACACCGTTGTCGTGGGACGAAGTTGGAGACCGCCAGTTGTTTGGACCTGACTTGATTAAAGAGTCTGAACAGAAGGTGAAGTTGATTCGCGATAGGCTCAAGGTAGCCCAGTCCAGACAGAAGAGTTATGCAGATTCTAAACGCAAGGAGACAGTTTACGAAGTTGGGGATAGAGCTTATCTTTGAGTATCTCCACTTCGAGGAACAAAGCGTTTTGGAGTAAAAGGGAAGTTAGCGCCACGATTTGTAGGACCCTATCGAGTTTTGGAGCGTATGGGAGAAGTGGCCTACAAGTTGGAATTGCTCGAAGGATTGTCAGGAGTACATGATGTGTTCCACGTTTCTCAGTTAAAGAAATGTCACGCGGAGATGGCTGACATACCGTTGAGAGACACAGTGCCTTTGGAAACTATCCAGTTGGATAACGATTTGACCTACGAGGAGAAACCAGTCAAGATTCTCGAGTTTGCCAGCCGAGTTACTCGCAGCAGGGTTATCAAGTTTTGCAAAGTTTAGTGGAGCCACCACCCGGAGGATGAAGCCACCTGGGAGCGAGAGGAAGATTTGCTCAAAGACCACCCTCACCTATTTTCTAGCCAACCCGAATCTCGAGGGCGAGATTCATCTTAAGGGGGGTAGGTTTGTAACATCCTAAATTTTCAATTTGGAATGTTATACATTAGATCATCATGCATATCATATTTTACTTTGCATTTTGGTTGATCCTAGAAATTCTACGCAACTCAATGACCCACGGAGAGAGTTGGGGATTTCGTTATTTTCATATTTGAGTTTTCTCAAATTTTGAGATGAGGATCATTTGATTTTATTTATTTTATCATCAATTATTTCTATTACAAAAATATGAGAGAGGGAATAAAATGACTTTCCCAAAATAAAGAAATATTGATGATTTAATAATAAAATCAAATAAGATTTTATTTCGGAGTTTTTTGGTGTTTTATTTGAATTTAAGAAAAAAGTGCGTTTTTCAAAATTGCATTTAGGGCCCAAATAAATGTTCACCTTGTGCGGCTTGATTTTAGAAGCCCGTGAAAATTTATTTCGGAATTTTTGAAGTCCGTTTAGTATTTCTTTTTATTTTTCTTCCGGGCGGAATAATTAAAAATATATAAAAAACGAACCGACTTCGGGCCGTACCCGAGCGGGACACCGCCCGGGGGCAGCCTTTAAATAGCGCCGCCCCGAGCCGCCCCAGCCCATCAGCCCCGCCTCGATCCACGCGCGCCGCCGGAGCTGCCGCCGCCGCTGACGATCCCGCCGCCCGAGATTCGTCGCGCCTCGATTTCCGTGCCGAAAAAAATTCGGCGTTCGTCGTTTTTCTTTTTCTCGGATTAAATCCGCGATTTTTCTGATCGTGATTCCTGATACGATTTTCGTTTTAGTTTAACTTTTTGCTCGTTTATCGGAATCTGGCAGTTCAAGCGCCTAGGGATTCGTCTCAAAACCCTCTATCCGTTTAACCAACTTAAACAAGATTTTGCTACTGTAAAATTTTCCCTAGATCCAGATTACTAGAATGAAGTTGTTTTCTTTCGCAGTTTGTCTTTCGTTGCTTCGTTCGATTTGATTCTTTTTGCCAACCAGAGTTCTTAAGTTAAACCTTCTGGTTAGATCTCTTATTTGAGTTTTACCTGTGCATTAGTTGAGTACTTATTGTATGCTTGTTTGTTTGTCTGCGATAGAATACCCGGAGTGCGCCACCTGTTACTTTGAATCGTTAGGTTTCGCGGATCATCAGCAAGGCAAGTAACACTTTGATCATACCTTTTGTACTACCCAGTTTTATTGCATTAGATCAATCCTCACATATTGCATGATTAGGATCTAATTAAATTGTGGGATGGGAAGTAGATGAGGTAGTACCTATTACCTATTACTATCAAACCTTTGGGAGTTACTTCTACGTTTGCTTATTATGCCATGCTATGCTAGTAGACGTGGATTGGGTGAGTGATATCCATGACAGATGTGAGATTGGTAATTAATGGTTTATCTAAGGTGGCAACTTAAACACACATCTAGGTGGATTGAGGCACCTGGGTATTCCAGGACTTGTCTGTTTTCTTTTGGACCGCCACCCAGGCTCAAAGGGATCATGAGACTATTCATACTAGAAACTTCCGTGTGCAGCCACAAGCTATTATGGGCTCTAGCATAGTTGACTAATTTGTGTGAACTCTTACAGTGGTAGACTAGCAGATGTAGGGGATGTAGGTGGTATGGTCTACCCGATCGTAAGGTGCTAGCGCTTCTGAAAGACTATGTCTCGGTCATCCGTCTTCTCAAACACCCTGTAGTGCGAGAAACCAAACGGAGGCGATCGAGTCTTGTGGGGAAAAGTGCGCAAACCTCTGAAGAGTGTAACAAACTAATCATGATTAGCCGTGTCCCCGATTATGGACATCTCAAGTATCTAGTACTTGGATTATCATGTGAATCTCAACATGTTACTCTAAATTAATTTTGTTGGGTTATGTTTAATGATGATGCTTAATTGGGATTGAGAATGTTGTCAACCATTCTCAATGTTTAACAACCACCATGATAGTAATTAAATTTTATTCCTTTGAAGTAGGGAAAAATTAGCTTTACGCAAAACTGTAACCATAGAGCTTTCCACCAGCCAAATATGCATATAGTATAGCTGTTTCATTCCATTACTCTCTATGTGTTACCTTGCGAGCATATTCCATGTGCTGACCCGTTTTCGGGCTGCAACGTTAATGTTGCAGACTTTTCAGACGACGATTAAGGAGTTTTTAGGTCGTGGTCCTATACTCAGTGATGCCGTTGGAGTTGATGGACTCACTTATCTTCCAAGCCTTCCGCTGTTATCGTTATTAGATGGCCTTAAGCCATATTTATTGTAATAAATTCTCTTATGAGACACTCGATGTAATAAGTGTGTGATTGCTACTCTGTTATAAATCCCCCGAGTACTATGTGGTGTCAGCATTACTGATCCAGAGATGACACCGAAGCACAGAGATCAGACTGTTTGAGGTCTGGTCACTACACGGGCAAAAAACAGAAACTGGCACTGGGCTCTGGGCTAATAGGTTAGTCCCAAAAATCATATAAAATAGCATATAAAACATCCAAGGTTGATAATATAATTGCATGGAACAATCAAAAATTATAGATACGTTGGAGACGTATCACCGAGCCAGTGACCAGCCCAGCACAGACATGCATCACCTGGAAGCCAACTAAAAAGCCAGGATGGTGGCGAAGCGGCCCGCCTCCCACCAGGCTCTCACGTCCTAGATGATCATGCTCACCACTCCAGCTGGATGTCTAGCTTGTATTGCTTCCAATTTGGTTAAATTGCATCTGCTTAACTTACACACTATACCTTTGAATATGACATGCCTTCCTATTTTTGGTACATACTACTATATCTGTCTATTAACCATGTTCTTACATCAAACTAATGTTCTTGTGTATCCCTCATCAATCACTTATGATGAGGCACTCAGGCCAGTGGACTACTATGATAAAAGATCCTCATTTAAAGACTGCAGCGTCAACCTCCCCACATGATTCTCAAGAAACAACAAGGGTAGATGAAGATAGTGAACGTAGCTCTATAGTTGATTACCGCATTTCCCCTACACTAGCATCGCAGGTGCTTGCTCTAACTTGGCAGCATGATATGTTGTCGGAGTAATGGGACACGGATACCCCGAAGACGGCAAGATGATATTTCAAGACATAGGGGCTAGCAAAGCCCCTCAGTCCGACTGCCCGGGCGCTCCTGCCGGCTCCCCGTACGACTGCGCTACCCGGCCGACGACCGACTGCCGGCTGCCAACTATGCCAACCAGTCGGCTGCCGACTGCAGCCCGACCCGACATCGACGAGACAACCATACCGTGATGCCATCATCTACAGTGTACCGTGTCCCCTGGGTACTGATTTATAAAGTATCCCAGGAGACAAGCATGACATGTACCATGCCTCTAGCCATGCCTACATGGCTTGGCATGTAAGCTACCCAAGGTAGCTTACATCCAACGCCACCACCAAACTTACATGCTAAGCTACCTCACACTATATATACCACACACCCATCCATCCAGGGAGGATGGACACTCACGCATGCACACAAGCGCTAGCTAGCAAGCTAGCTAGCTGTCCATCCATCCATCCACATGAGCACACACACTCACGGCCATGAGCATGGCCGGCCACTAGCATGCCTCGTATATGCATTTACCAGATCAGATGCCTATGACACTGACTTCAGATACAGCTCCAGGAGCACTTTGTACTGCCCGATGTACACCTCAGATATATACTCAGACATGCAGGAGTAGGGGTATTATCTCTCCGGAGAGCCCCGAACCTGGGTAAACCACCGCGTGCTACTCGCATACTCGCTCCCGGTCCTATCAGCAGCAGTCCTACCCACACACTAAGCCCTTGTGGCATCTGTCGACTCGCAAGCCCCCCGTGAGAAATACCACGACAGTTGGCGCCCACCGTGGGGCGGTACTACTAATATGCTACCGCGCTGCTGCTGTTTTCGCTGTCCGGGCGGGACCATTTTTTCTTCATTGCCTCCGCCACGGCGTCGCGCCGTCTCTCCGGTTGCGCTCGGGGGCTCGACTTCGACCCGCCCCCGGAGCGGCCGCACGGGATGGCGCGTCCTCGGTGGCGGCCTCGCCATCTTCATCACCTCCGTCGTGGCATCGCCCGTCGCCTCCCTGGAGGCGCTGGGGGGCTCGACGTCAGCACGCCCCTGGGACGCCCGTTCGGTGCGGCGCGCCCTCGTTTTTCGCCTCCGTCCGCGTGTGCCGCGGCATGTCGCTCCGCCCAGGGCCGCGCAACCGCTCCCCTCTGCGGCGCCTCGCTCCGGCCAGCCGTGCCGCCCTGCGCGCCGTTCTGCTCGCGAGCTCGCGGATGCTCTGCTCCAGTCTCTCCTTCGTTCTTTTGTTTACACCAGTACAAGCAAAAGCAAAAGCTTCCGTCAAAGAAAAGCGCCCACGCCACAGCCTTGCCACCACCTACTGCGCGTACACTACTCGTACAGTATTGGCCGCCGGCCATGCGATGCTCGTACAGTGGCGTACAGTGGCCAGACACAACACAGACAGCGCATGCGCGCACCCATGCCTGCGGGTCCGGCTCGCGCACTGCTCCGCACGTTCGCGTGCGCCCCGACGCGCCCGAGCCCCTGCTTCCTCCTGCGTCGCTCGCCGGCTTCTCGCCCGGCCGGCTTCGGGACCCGGCCGCGTCCCGCGCGCTTGCCGGCTTCCCCGGACCCGGCCGTCCGACTCCCGCGCCCGGCCGGCTTCCAGCTGTCCGGCCTCGCCCCGCATCGTCGGCTCCGGCTTAGCGCCCGCCGGCCGGCTTCGCCTCCGACCCGGCCGGGTCCGGCTTCGCCCGCTCCACGCGTCCATCACGGTGCCCGCCTGTGGCCGCCTGCTCCGTCTCCGCGCCCGGCCGCTGGTTCCAACTCGCCCAGCCGCCACACGCCCGGCCCCGGCGCCGGCTTCTCCGAGTCCCGCGTCGGCTTCTCCGAGTCCCGCGCCGGCTTCGGGTGGCCGCCCCGCGCGCTGCCGCGTCCCGCCTCGGGCCGGCTCCTTCCGCGGTCGCCGGCTTCCGCTCACCCGGCCGCTGCCGCGCCTCCGGCCGGCTCCGCCTCGCCGCCACGCCCGGCCGACTCCTACAGCGCCCGGCCACCGGGTCACCGGCGCCCCCACCTCCGGCTTTATCCCGCTCCGGCCCCGTTCGCTGCCCCACACCAGTTCCTCCATCCCGGCTGGTCGCCAACCGGCTCCGTCCGCATGTGCCGGATCCTTCGCCGCGCCGCCTTGTGCCGCTGCCCGAGTGCCTCCCCTCTGCCGCGGCTCCGCCCTCCCCTACAAACTGCCACCATGGCGCACTGACCCATCTGCGCGGGGCTCCCTCGATCCCCTCCACGCCTCGCCTGACGGGCTCGGGCCGCCCTGCGCGCCATGTCGGGCCGTCCGCGCCAGCCAGGTCTGGCTCCTCCCGTGCCTGCGCTGGCCGGCTCCCGCGCGTCCGCCTGCTCCCGCGCCGGCTGTGGCGGGGCCGGCCGGCTCCCGCTCATCCCGTGGCCGGCTCGCCGCTTGCCGGCTGCCGCCCGCCAGCTCCGCCTCTTGCAGCACCCGTCCGCCGGGTCGCCGGCGCCTCTGCCCTTGGCCTGGCCGCTCTACTCCAGCCCTTGCCGGCCCCCGCGCGCCCGTCAGGTCGCCGCCCCGCGTTGGCCGGCTTCCCCACGACCGGCCGGCCCTGCCGCCTCCCGATGCTCTGAAGAAAAGAACAGAGAGAAGCAAGTAAGGTGCCGGCTAAAAAAAATGCATCCGACTCCGCAGACTGCAGTCCGGCCGACCGCTCTGGCCAATAGCCCGCGTTATCGCTTGGCCGGCTGGTTCGTCTGCCCGCTTCGATGCCTGGCCGACTGCAAAGAGCCCGACTGCCATGTCGGGGTCTGCCTGCCCAACCGACTGCAGAAGAAAGAGAACAAGACAAAGTAGTTGCCGGAAGATCCGGCCCGAATCTCGGGGGCTACACCCAGCGGGTGCGCTGACGCGCCCCCGCGAGAGAAGAAGACAAAGTAGTTGCCGGAAGATCCGGCCCGACTGCTCAGCAGTTGGCCCGAATCTCGGGAGCTACACCCAGCGGGTGCGCTGACGCACCCCCGCGAGAGAAGAAGACAAAGCAGTTGCCGGAAGATCCGGCCCGACTGCTCAGCAGTCGGCCCGAATCTCGGGGGCTACACCCAGCGGGTGCGCTGACGCGCCCCCGCGAGAGAAAAGACAAAGTAGTTGCCGGGAGATCCGGCCCGACTGCTCAGCAGTCGGCCCGAATCTCGGGGGCTACACCAACGGGTGCGCTGACGCGCCCCCGCGAAGATCGCAGACAAGAGAAGAGCTTTGTCTGGCTGCCAGCAGCCGGCAGAAGAAGAAGCGCGCTGCATGATGCCTCGCCGCCTGGCCGGTCGAGCCTGACCGGCCGAGACCCCCCCTTTGAGCACCCGGAGGCTCGAAGGCTACACCCAGCGGGTGCGCCGACGCGCTCCGCGAGCGCCGAGTCGCGCCAGCTGTCTTCGACGACCGCGACTACACGAAAAATGTGAGCTCCTCGCCCGCATATTTTTGCATCACGCAAGCACGGATAACCCCGAGCGATGCTCGAGGGCTATCTCCGCATTTTAATTACAGTTGCATCACTGTTCGCCCCGGCGCCAGCTAGAGTTGGCCCTGGGGCTGTCCGCTTGGCCTGAGACGTTAGTTCCCGCAGACGGCTTAGTACCGTGCGCGGTACCAAAGGCCCACTCTTAGTCACAGACCGCAGAGCGGCTGCCGACTAGCAAGAGTGAACGCTGGAGGCCACCCACGCGAAAAACGCCCAGGAAGAAAAACGTTCGGGCGACCCGGCCGTTTTCCTTTACAAGTATCTACTCGGTTGAATCTGCTCCCAGACTCTGAGTACTGTACACTCCACTTCGCGGCCCACTCTCAGCCACAGACCGCAGAGCGGCTGTCCGGCAAGCAAGAGCACGGGCCAAAGAGTGGAGGGAACACGAAAAAGATTGAAGGGGGCTCGGACGAAACCGAGTCGGCACCCTCCGCATAAAACTTGCAATACTAAAAAAGCATATGATATATTTGCGTGGACTAACTTTGTCCTTTTTTATGATCATTTCCATGAACATTTGCCTAAAAACCTCCGCCCAACTTTGCCAAGTTGCCCTGAGGCTTGGGGGCTATTGTCGGAGTAATAGGACACGGATACCCCGAAGACGGCAAGATATTTCAAGACATCGGGGCTAGCAAAGCCCCTCAGTCCGACTGCCCGGCCGCTCCTGCCGGCTCCCCGTCCGACTGCGCTACCCGGCCGACTACCGACTGCCGGCTGCCGACTATGCCAACCAGTTGGCTGCCGACTGCAGCCCGACCCGACATCGACGAGACAACCATACCGCGATGCCATCATCTACAGTGTACCGTGTCCCCTGGGTACTGATTTATAAAGTATCCCAGGAGACAAGCATGACATGTACCATGCCTCTAGCCATGCCTACATGGCTTGGCATGTAAGCTACCGAAGGTAGCTTACATCCAACGCCACCACCAAGCTTACATGCTAAGCTACCTCACACTATATATATATACCACACACCCATCCATCCAGGGAGGATGGACACTCACGCATGCACACAAGCGCTAGCTAGCAAGCTAGCTAGCTGTCCATCCATCCATCCACATGAGCACACACACTCACGGCCATGAGCATGGCCGGCCACTAGCATGCCTCGTATAGGCATTTACCAGATCAGATGCCTATGACACTGACTTCAGATACAGCTCCAGTAGCACTTTGTACTGCCCGATGTACACCTCAAATATATACTCAGACATGCAGGAGTAGGGGTATTATCTCTCCGGAGAGCCCCGAACCTGGGTAAACCACCGCGTGCTACTCGCATACTCGCTCCCGGTCCTATCAGCAGCAGTCCTACCCACACACTAAGCCCTTGTGGCATCTGTCGACTCGCAAGCCCCCCGTGAGAAATACCACGACATATGTGGTTGCATGTTGCATATGGTGTCTAGATTGTAATTCTTCCAATCTGGTTAAATTGCATGTGTTATTCTGCTTAGTTTATACATTATACTTGTTAATGTGACATACCTTCCTGTTTTTAGTACATAGTACATCTGTCTATTAAGCATGTCCTTACATAAAACTATTGTTTTTTTGTATCCCACATGAATCAATATGGAGAGACACCTTTATTATATGCAGTGTGATATTAGTTGCATCTTTCATATGATTTATAGCATGTGTTGCTTCTAATTTGTTGAAATGCCATTTATAATGGGACGCTTTTAACTTGGCGGAGTCATATTGGTTGCATCTTTCATGTGGTGTCTAGCTTGCATTGCTTCTTATTTGTTGAAATGGTTTCTGCTTAGTTTACACAAACAGTTGTGAATATGTCATGCCGTCCTGTTTTTCGTATTATTCCATCCTGGAATCATGTGTTTGCCTTACATCAAAGTAGTGATTGTCACTATCATGCACGAATGAGTTCTGAAGAGTGAATTTTATTGATTTTTCTTGTCGGTTTTACTTAACAATTCAAAATCAATAAAGCGGAAGGAAGTTAGCAAGGCAGCGGATGAAGGTGCTCCTTCCAAATGGAGGGCCTCTACAGATTCTACTCCTCCATCCCCCCAAGATGATTTCCAAGACAACACATGCATAGACACTCAACATAGCTGTGTTGGTGATGAGCACGTCTCCCCTAGTGCACCATCACATGTGCTCCCTCTAACTTGGCACTATTATATGTGGTTGCATGTTATGTATGATGTCTAGCTTGTATTGCTTATAACTTTGTTGAATTTCATCTGCTTACTTTACACAATATACTTGTGACTAAGACACGTGTCCCTGTTTGTAGAACATACAATATCTGTCTATCACACCATGTTCTTACATCAAAGTACTATTGTTGTGTAACCTGCAACAATCACTTATCATAAGATATGTTTGACTTGGGAGTGTGATATAGGTTACATCTCGCATTCTTTTCTAGCTTGTACTACTTCTAATTTGTTGAAATGGCACTTATGACGAGACAGTTTTAACTTGGTAGAGTGATATTCGTTGCATCTTTCATATGGTGTCTAGCTTTCATTGCTTCTAATTTGTTGAAATGCCTTCTCCTTAGTTTACACATCATAAGCTGTGAATATGCAATGCTGTGAATATGCAATGGCACTAATGATGCCTTCTCCTTCTCCTTGATACGATCATATGCTATGTTTATAGTTTGGGTCTTGTCCATCACATCATTCTCCCAATGATGTGATCCCATTATCAAATGACAACTCATGTTTATGGCTAGGAAACCATAGCCATCTTTGATCAACGAGCTAGTCTGGTAGAGGCTTACTAGGGACATACTGTTGTCTATGTATCCACACATGTATTTGAGTTTCCAATCAATACAATTCTAGCATGGATAATAAACGATTATCATGAACAGGGAAATACAATAATAACTAATTTATTATTGCCTCTAGGGAAAATGAGAGTGTGACTTAGGTTTTTGGGCCAGTATCTCTAAGCACTTGAGA
Organism: Triticum monococcum; assembly: GCA_034509565.1. NCBI lineage: Eukaryota > Viridiplantae > Streptophyta > Magnoliopsida > Poales > Poaceae > Triticum > Triticum monococcum. The sequence continues at coordinate 582,412,117 of CM067843.1, forward strand.
AGTTAATTCATTTTCAAAACCTCATCAACATTTAATAGTATTAACTTTCCTATGGACTCAATTTGATCTTGGATCACTTAAATAGAAAAGGAGAGTCTTGAGGATTTGCCAACAATTGTCCTTAACATTTTGAGGGTTCGAGTTTCACATCCCAATTGTTGAACCTAAATTGAACTTGCCTGAAATATTCTTTGAGTAGGCATTAGTTCAATGAGATATATGTTGTTACGAATTACCAAAAGCACATAGGGATTAGATACGCTTTCAGATGTCCACGAGATTTGCTGGCTTGACACGATTTTGGCCTTGAGTTGAAACTAGCACATATTCTCGTGCATTGCAACGGGTGAAGAAATATCGCATTTATGGATCACACGCAGCAAGGTAATTGAACATGCATTGCAAATGTTAGTGACACCTCTATGCCATTTCCTTGGAAATTGGGAGGATAGCTCCCACTCGTGGCCGAAGACAGAGCTGAGCGACTGAGGATGTCGGTGGCTAGGTTAGCCTAGTGGCCCGACAAGGGGGTTACCATGGTAAGCATCATCCTCTTTTGACTGCTAGTCAAGGAGGGTAGGCAAGGAAGGCTAGCGAGTTTTTCCCCATGCCACACAATGTCAAGATGTCACCTTTTGGTACACCAATCAATCAAGGAGAAGTTAGTGTACCTCAACCAACAACGCAAAGACGTCATCTTCTGGTGGACCCATCGATCGGGGCCGCAGGGGTGGACTGGCCTCGCCCGACAATGCGTTGATCAACCATAATAACAGTAAGTCCGAGGTAAACCTGATCATTAGTCGAGCAAAGTTCGGGCTTGCAAAGTCGGGCTTGATAATAAGATAGGACATAGGTGTAGCTGACTCTCAAAGGCTCGATGTAGAACCATCTGAGAAGACATCCACAAGACTTGCTGGCTTGACACGATTGTGGGGAAGGGGATTTACAGCACGCGGGTGCGGGGGCATGCTGATTGGGGGCCACCAATCTGTGACAAGATTGGTGACACTGCTTTACGTACAGACAAATTTCGATTTTTCCTTTTGTGTATAATGCATTCGTATATCACACTGATATACCTGTTGGTGTGGGCCAGATAACTATTCCGTGGGGTTCCTTAACACTGGAAAACAGAAAGGACGAACATATATTTACAAAAGGTGGGAGCAAAAACGATTCAACACGCTATTGTTTTGCTTTTCTTCTTAGTTCCTCTTGGTTCTTATGTTCTTGTCGCTCGAAGGCGAACTTCCACCTTCAGGCCCCATTTCAGCCGGGGAAGAAGTGGGATCATCATTTGTTCGCATAGGTTGAAGGCCTTCGAAGATATGAACACACGCACCAGTATATTTGGTACAAGAAGGGGCAAATTTGACCACATGGGTTCATTTTCTTATGCATTTCGTAAGTATTTCTTCAAGTACATGATTTTAATCTATGGTATAGTTGGTGAGGTCATGTTTGAAATTTTTGTTGGTTCTTTTTGTTTCTTGTGCTTACTAGTTATCCCTAAACAACTTTTCTGTCCACCATATCCAGTCTTTATAATATCAAATTATTTGAATTGGAATCATACGAAGCTCAAAGCAATGCTACTAATATATTTGTGTAAAATTTGTTGAAATAAGTTCCGGCCCTTAATACTTAACACTATGAACATGTAAGGACAAGTTCTTTGAAATGAAACCTAAACTTCACATAATTCTTGTCTTATCATAATTTAAGGCTTATTATATTACTGTGATCATTAAAAGATGTTGGAATATTTTGATTCAACATACGAATAGTATGTATTTAAAGGTATGTCTATAAATTTATACTTTAATTGTATCATTTGAAATGTTGACAAACTTATATTAGATGAAAATTTCTAGTATTATAATGGTATACATATTGTGCATATGTTGAGAAATTATACTATATTTACATGTCAGCTTATTTTAATATTGATCTATTAGTCGTTCATTCATCACAATACAATTCTAACAAGTTAATTATTACTTTATGTTGGTAATTATAGTGTTTCCAAAGTCAATAGACATTATAGCAAGTCATGCAAGTGACTAAGAAATGCTAGATCATACAAATTGAAAGTGATAAACATGAAAGGCAATAATTTGAAGCTATAAATAATACTCCCTTCTTCTAAGTATAAGTCTTTTAGAGATTTCAATAAGGGACTACATACCGAGCAAAATGATTGAATCTACACTCTAAAATATGTCTATATACATTCGTATGTAGTTTGTATTGAAATCTCTAGAAAGACTTATATTGAGAAATGGAGGGAGTAATACTATAGAAAATGAAACCAAAGTCATAAACACTAATGGTAAATCTATGCGTAATGTTAAGGCAAGGTGCCTTTTTTTGATATTTTGGTGCATTCACCCATATTATATTTTTAATATATCTTTCTATCTGAGGTGGTACTATTTTTATGCGTCCTTTTTTCCCATACATAATCACCCCATACTGGGCTTTCCATTTTTTTTCTGTTTTCCCCTTCGGGGGAGTCCCGCCCGGCCAGAGCAGGGAAGCAAAACTACACCAAAAAACTGATGTGAAAGCCAAGAATAGACCCTCCCTTAAAAAAGCCAGGAATCAAACTCGCGACCCCCGCTTTTGACCAAGTATAGTTAGCCCGTGAAAGTTTTTGTCTAAACTGTAACGCGACCATTTAAGTACCAGGTGCAGCGGTAGATCCGAAGTATTTTTCAAACTTTCTCAAACATTTCTTGAAATTCTGAATAAAATATTTTATTTCAGAACAATTTTTGGCAAACATGAATTCTTCAAAAATAATAAGTTTTTTCTAATTTTGAAAAAAAAGAGACACTTTTCCAATTTGTGAACAAAATTTGAAAAACATGAACTTTTATTTAAGTTTCTGAACAATTTCTGTAGACATGAACATTTTTTGAATTTGTGAACAATAATTTAAAACAAGATTTTCATTCATGAAATTTTGAACAATTTTTTTAAAAGATGAACATTTTTTGAAAACCAAAACATATCTGAAATAATGCTAACATTTTTTGAATTTTCGAACAAAAACTGAAAATAGGACCATTTCTTGAAATTTTGATTTTTTAAGTAAGAGATTTTTTAAAACATGGGAACATTTTTTTAATTTGTGAACAACATTGGAAAACATGAATTATTTTGAAGTTATTAAATTTGCAAAAAAGCAAAAGAAGAAGTGAAAGGAAACAGAGAAAGGAAAAAAGAACTGTAGAAGAAAACATAAAAAAAATTGTCTAATGTTATAGAAGTGTTCAAAAACAAGTAAGCAAATTGTGGTAACATTTCTGTTGCACATTGTGAGTTCATATTTTCTTTTCTAAGAAACAAAAGTTCGAGCAGATGCCGTTCTTGCATGTACAAGAACTCCCGTCGGTAGGCGTCTGCTTTAGCAATGCCTTTGATCCTCGATCAACAATTTGAGGAAGACGAGACAGAAGCCTTTGGATGAAACCAATGAATTTCAGAAACGTGTACTCCTATATAGCATGTTGCTGGGAAACTATGTAGCGCGTACCCACCTCGCGCGGTGCTGTTTGAATGGGCCGGCCCATATCGGGGTTTCACCCCCAGAAGGTTCTAGAAGCTTCCCTGAACCAGGTTTCTGGTCTTCTTACATTTTTTTTCATTCTTTCCTTTTTTTCGTCTTTCTTTTCTTTGTCTTCCTTTTGTTTTCTTTTCATTTTTCTGTTCTTCTCAATTTTTCTGTTTTCAATTTTATTCTTGTTTTTTTAATTTCGTAGAATCTTATAATTCGTGAATATTTTTAAATTCATAAACTGTTTATGAAATGCTGAACATTTTTTAAAGTCCTGATTTTGTTTTCACAATCCGTGAACAATATCTTCGATCATGAACATTTTTTGAAACCGTGAACATTTATTAAAACTCACAAACATTTTTTTTAAACGTGAGCATTTTGGTTAGTTCATGAATATGTTTTCAAATTTGTGAAACTTTTTTTTCGACATCTTGAACATTTTTTGAATCATGAACATTTCCTAAATACACGGTCAATTTTGTTTAAAACAGGAAATAATTTAAAATTCGTGATCATTTTTTACAAATTCGTGGCATTCTTTTGAATTCACGAACATATTTCAAAATCGTGAACATTTTTTGAAATCGTGAACATTTTTGAAATCGTCAACATTTTTTGAAATCATTAACTTTTTTTGAAATTGTGAACATTTTTTGAAATCGGTAACACTTTTTGAAATCATGAACATTTTGTGGAATTGCGAACATTTTTTGAAATTCATGAACATTTTCTAAATTTGTGAAAAAAAAATCAATTCCTGAATGTTCTCTTAGACCGTGATTTTTTCTGAATTCCGGAACATCGTTTTGAAATCATGAATCTTTTTTCTGAATTCATGATTATTTTATTAAAAAATTGTAACTTTTTCTGAAATTTAGGACCTTTTTTATAAATATTTTTTAAAGTTGTTATTTTGTTTTTACAATTTCCTGAACAATATCTTCAATCATGAACATTTTTTGAAACCATGAACATTTACTAAAACACACAAACATGTTTTTAAAATGTGAACATTTTTTGAAATTGTGAACATTTTTTGAAATTGGTAACATTTTTTGAAATCATGAATATTTTTTGAATCGCGAACATTTTTTGAAATTCATGACTAGTTTTTAAATTGTGATTTTTTTTCAATTCGTGAATGTTGTCTTCAAACGTGACTTTTTTTAATTCGTGAAAAGTTTTTACGAAATCATGAATATTTTTGGAATTCTTGATTATTTTATTAAAAAATAACGTTTTCTGAAATTTAGGACCTTTTGATATCCCGGATTGTTGAAAAAGAAAAAAAAAGGAAGAAGAAAAAGAAAAAACAGGCAGTGTCCTGGCCCGCACATGGGCCGGCCCAGATGGGAGAGGGGAGCGTGTTATGCGCCCAATAGGAGCTCCCTCTCCTCTTCGGCGCCCTCAGCGCCCGAAGAACGGTACCGAACCGGCCCAGTATCGCTCGCACCAGATGCTCAAAAAACAAATGTAAGAAAATAGATTTTTTTTCAAAACTATGACGTTTTTATAGCAAATTCGGAAACTATTGCATGATATGGATAAAAATCAAAACTAGCACTTCATTGGCCACGTGTTGGCCGAAAATGGATGTTTTCGACCACTTCTAGTCCTGACATATTACATATTAAAATATAGTCCTCACATATTCCATATTGAAACACAGTACGACACATTATATAGCTCGTGAGTTATTTCTTCCTCGTCCGCCCCTTCAGCCTCGACTGCCACGATCACGTCCGCCTGTTGCTCCTGTTGTCGCAGCCGTCGATGTGGAAGCACTCGTCGATGTGGAAGCACCATCTTTATTCAGGTCGGGACAATATTTCATCCTATGCCCATAACCCGCGCATAGCAAACATTGTCTGGTTGCTCCACCAGGTTCAGATTGGTCCATATCGTTTCGGATGCGACGGGCCTTTCGCCTGCCCCTACTTGTTCGCCGAAGGTCTGGATGCCGGATGTATACTCTCTCACCGTCGTTTACTTTGTTGAAATTGCCGATGACTCTAAACCCTGTCATCTTACCTGTCCATGTGTTGAGCACTGCCTCTTTTAAATAGTATGGGGACACGAAGAAGATAGCATCCAACACAATTTTGCCACAGGCAGCCAACACATGAGAGCAAGGTAGGTGCAACAACTTCGGTTTATTGCATGTACTCTCACACATTGGATAAAATTCTGTTCCAATTTTCACCTCGTGTGTCTTCACCTCATGTCTAGAACCAAAACCATCGGTAGGAAGCTGAACCTCATACCTCCTTTCTTGATTCCCTATGAGTCTGAGAGTGTGCTTCTTTGCTTTCTCTATCTTCTTTGCCATGTATTTCATGACACGGCTACAATAAGGTGTGTTGTGATTATCTTCAATATGCTTCTTTGCTAACTCGTGCCTTTCTCTGAAATATCTCAAAGTGTCATAGAATACAACCTCCACAATAGCTGTGAGTGGCAATGCTCTATTCCCTCTCAGCACAAAGTTATACACCTCTACAAGATTGGTTGTCATGTGGCCATACCTAGCTCCATGTGTGTCATGCAGCAAAGACCAATTCACTGGGGGCTCTTTCTCTATCCACTCAGAAAAATTCTTTATTGCCCTTCCCTTCTTTCTCTTAGTATTCAGACGGTCAATTGCTGGCAAGTCACAAAGACCTACTGGCTCCTCTAGCTCAGCAATGAGTGCTGCTAATTTAACCTGATCTTCTTCCATTTTCTTCCTCGCACGGACCTGCTTCTTAGTAAACTCATCTAGTTTTGACCAAATAAATCTGTATTTGCGTTGTTGGCTCTACTTGCATAATTTTTTGAAAAAGTTCATCAACCACTTGTTCTTGAACTGTGAGAAAAAATTAGCCCCAAGATGGCGCATGCACCACGGGCTCTGCAAGTCCCTCCAAGGTGTTGGTTCATCAACTATTGGATTACGTAGTGTCTTCACGGCCTTCAATATACCAGCATGTCTATCATGAATGACACACGTTTGGTCGGTCCTTCATGATGGCAATTTTCACTTGCCAGAAGAACCATACCAGGCTGGGAAAGTTCTCACCCGCCAGAAATGCCATGGCAAGTGGGATGATTTGATTATTCCCGTCCACACCAACAACAGTCAAGATTTGCCCTCTATACTGACCGGTCAGGAATGTATCATCCACAAATATAACAGGAGGACAATGCCGGAAAGCTTCGATGCACATAGCGAAAGAGAAGAACACTCGTTTCAACACCTTGAAATCTGGTATACTCAGCAACCTCATGTGTTTTACGTTCACATAAGTGCCGGGATTCCTATCCTTCAGTATGGCAAGGAGACGAACAACATTATCATATGAGTCGAAGAGCGTCCCAAACCTTTCCTCCATAGCCTTCTGCTTAGCCCTCCAAGCCTTCCCATAAGGAATGACATAATTCCATATGACCTTCACTGCTGTCTGGATGTGTTTTGCTTCCATATCTTTCTTCTCTACTATCTCAGTATACATGAGTTGCGCAATGAGACTTGAAGTCAGGTTTGGATGCTTCACCAGCAGGTTCTTCCTCACACAATTATGTGTGATGACAATGGTGACAACCCAGTGGATGTCATACTTCGGCACGTGCCCGTGCACCTTCCCAGGACAATCTGTTTCAACACATTTCACGATATAGTTTGTTGGACTTGATATGTGTGTCCGAAAAACCCTCTGCATTGACATAGCCCACTTTATCACCGCATACTTCAATTTTTTTCTTTGTATCATACATAGCCCCTATTTGTACTTGGTTCAGATTATACTGCCATGGAGTCTCATGGCCACCGTTGACCTTAAGGCCGGTGGATATGTCCTGCTCCCATGCAGAAGGAATCGGTACTTCCACTTCATCCTCAGAATTTTCAAAATCCAGTTCCTCCACCAATCCATCCTCGTCCTCTTCCTCCATCACACTCTGCATTTCATCCCCTTCCTCATCCCCATCAGCAAAACCAGAACCAGCTAATATTATCGACTGGCTACTCTGCCCAGTATCAGGACCACAAACATTGTGTGGCATGTAGTCCGACTCTTTCTCGGGTTGGCTAGCATCCACATCTTGTGGTTGTGTCCCAGATAAAACAATCTCGTTAGCCACTTCACTGCCTTGGCCGGGTTCATCCTCCTGTGGAGTTGTACGGTATTCTCCTCCTTCGGCATAGGTTGCACAAGTGCATATGGGTGGATTCTTCGGTCTCGACATCGTCTTAACAGGGACAACCAATGTTGGCTCCTATATATCGCATCAACTCCCACTTGATATTTTTACAAGATTTGGTCCACAATGCATGAATACTAATGGAACATACTTCAGAATTCAGCCCGAAACTAGTTGTCAACCAATACTTCAACTGTCTAATGTCCAGTCTATCCGGGTCTGCTAGTGTCATGGCGCCATTTTTAAACTCGCTAAGATCAACCCCCAACTCATTATATCGAACATTACCAGCGCCGTAGTAAACATTCAGATTTACTGATTCAGACATTTTCTCCTGTCAGACATTGTCATCTTCTCATTAATCACAACGAACACTAATATTACCCGCTACACTAACTAAAATCCGCTAAAATGCCACCACATACAAATTAACACTAACACAATTTTTATTATCCGCTACACTAACACAATTATTACTCTGCTAAAATGCCACCACATACAAATTAACACTACAATTCACAATATAATTTAACTACACTAACTAAACTATACAACTCAGAGAAAATTTGTGAGGACATGATTATACCTTAGCGGAGGTGCTTGCACCACCGAACAACGACAGCACCACCACCGCCCCCTTGACGACCGGAGGTTCAACTCTGGTCACCCCCAAGCTGCACCTCCTCCTCCATAGTTGCTGCTCCCCCACAACTGTTGCTCCTCCTCATCAACACCTCCTGCCCAACCGCACCTCCTCCTCCCCACCATGGCTCCTCCTCCCACCATGGCTACTCCTCCCCAAACACACATAAAACTATCCCATACCAAAAAACAACACCGTAGGCCGTCTGGGATTGCTACAATCTACCGATTCTGTGGCTTCAATGTGAAAATGGGTGGCAAATGGAGGAGATCGGTGCGGGGTGGTGAGGTACAGAAAAGAATGAGAGAGAGAGAGAGAGAGAAAGGAAGAACAAAGGCGAATAGGCGAGAGGAAGGAGACGCCGCGCGGGGCTTATCCACACCTTTTCGGTCGATGGGAGGACGAAAAGGCTCTCCGGCCGCTGCCTGGCCGAAAAGGCCCACTTGTTGGGGAACGTAGTAATTTCGAAAATTTTCCTACGCACACGCAAGATCATGGTGATGCATAGCAACGAGAGGGGAGAGTGTTGTCTACGTACCAACGCAGACCGACTGCGGAAGCGATCACACAACGTAGAGGAAGTAGTCGTACGTCTTCTTCCCGATCCGAACGATCCAAGCACCGTTACTCCGGCACCTCCGAGTTCTTAGCACACGTTCAGCTCGATGACGTTCCTCGGGCTCCGATCCAGCAAAGCGTCGAGGAAGAGTTCCGTCAGCACGACGGCGTGGTGACGATCTTGATGTACTACCAACGCAGGGCTTCGCCTAAGCACTGCAACGGTATGATCGAGGTGGAATTTGGTGGCAGGGGGCACCGCACACGGCTAAGGAACGATCTCAAGGATCAACTTGTGTGTCTTGGGGTGTCCCCTGCCCCCGTATATAAAGGATGGAGGGAGGGAGGCTGGCCGGCCAAAGAGAGGGAGGCGCAGGAGGAGTCCTACTCCTACCGGGAGTAGGACTCCCCCCTCAAATCCTAGTCCAACTAGGAATCCTTAAAGGGGAGAGAGAGAGAGGTGGCCGGCCCCTCTCCTAGTCCTAATAGGACTAGGGAGAGGGGGGAGGCGCAGCCCTATGTGGGCTGCCCTCTCACCTTTCCACTAAGGCCCATGTTGGCCCATTTGGCTCCCGGGGGGTTCCGGTAACCCTCCCGGTTATCCGGTAAAATCCCGATTTCACCCGGAACACTTCCGGTGTCCAAACATAGGCTTCCAATATATCAATCTTTATTTCTCAACCATTTCGAGACTCCTCGTCGTGTCCATGATCACATCCGGGACTCCGAACAACCTTCGGTACATCAAAATGCATAAACTCATAATAACTGTCATCGTAACGTTAAGCGTGCGGACCCTACGGTTCGAGAACAATGTAGACATGACCGAGACACGTCTCCGGTCAATAACCAATAGCGGGACCTGGATGCCCATATTGGCTCCTACATATTCTACGAAGATCTTTATCGGTCAGACCGCATAACAACATACGTTGCTCCCTTTGTCATCGGTATGTTACTTGCCCGAGATTCGATCGTCGGTATCCAATACCTAGTTCAATCTCGTTACTGGCAAGTCTCTTTACTCGTTCCGTAATACATCATCTCATAACTAACATCTTAGTTATTATGCTTGCAAGGCTTATGTGATGTGTATTACCGAGAGGGCCCAGAGATACCTCTCCGACAATCGGAGTGACAAACCCTAATCTCGAAATACGCCAACCCAACATCTACCATTGGAGACACTTGTAGTACTCCTTTATAATCACCCAGTTACGTTGTGACGTTTGGTAGTACCCAAAGTGTTCCTCCGGTAAACGGGAGTTGCATAATCTCATAGTTATAGGAACATGTATAAGTCATGAAGAAAGCAATAGCAACATACTAAACGATCGGGTGCTAAGCTAATGGAATGGGTCATGTCAATCAGATCATTCAACTAATGATGTGACCTCGTTAATCAAATAACAACTCTTTGTTCATGGTTAGGAAACATAACCATCTTTGATTAACGAGCTAGTCAAGTAGAGGCATACTAGTGACACTCTGTTTGTCTATGTATTCACACATGTATTATGTTTCCGGTTAATACAATTCTAGCATGAATAATAAACATTTATCATGATATAAGGAAATAAATAATAACTTTATTATTGCCTCTAGGGCATATTTCCTTCAGTCTCCCACTTGCACTAGAGTCAATAATCTAGTTCACATCGCCATGTGATTTAACAGCAATAGTTCACATCACCATGTGATTAACACCCATAGTTCACATCGTCATGTGACCAACACTCAAAAGGGTTTACTAGAGTCAGTAATCTAGTTCACATATCTATGTGATTAACACCCAAAGAGTACTAAGGTGTGATCATGTTTTGCTTGTGAGATAATTTTAGTCAACGGGTCTGTCACATTCAGATCCGTAAGTATTTTGCAAGTTCTATGTCTACAATGCTCTACACGGAGCTACTCTAGCTAATTGCTCCCACTTTCAATATGTATCCAGATTGAGACTTTAGATTCATCTGGATCAGTGTCAAAAACTTGCATCGACGTAACCCTTTACGACGAACCTTTTTGTCACGTCCATAATCAAGAAACATATCCTTATTTCACTAAGGATAATTCTGACCGCTGTCCAGTGATCTACTCCTAGATCACTATTGTACTCCCTTGCCAAATCAATGCAGGGTATACAATAGATCTGGTACACAGCATGGCATACTTTATAGAACCTATGAATGAGGCATAGGGAATGACTTTCATTCTCTTTCTATCTTCTGCCGTGGTCAGGCTTTGAGTCTTTACTCAACTTCACACCTTGTAACACAGGCAAGAAACTTTTTCTTTGACTGTTCCATTTTGAACTACTTCAAAATCTTGTCAAGGTATGTACTTATTGAAAAACTTATCAAGCGTCTTGATCTATCTCTATAGATCTTGAAGCTCAATATGTAAGCAGCTTTACCGAAGTCTTTCTTTGAAAAACTCCTTTCAAACACTCCTTTTATGCTTTACAGAATAATTCTACATTATTTCCGATCAATATGTCATTCACATATACTTATCAGAAATGCTGTAGTGCTCCCACTCACTTTCTCATAAATACAGGCTTCACCGCAAGTCTGTATAAAACTATATGCTTTGATCAACTCATCAAAGCGTATATTCCAACTCCGAGATGTTTGCACCAGTCCACAGATAGATCGCTGGAGCTTGCATATTTAGTTAACACCTTTAGGATCGACAAAACCTTCTAGTTGCATCGTATACAACTCTTCTTTAGCAAATCCATTAAGGAATGCAGTTTTGTTTATCCCTTTGCCAGATTTCATAAAATGCGGCAATTGCTAACATGATTCGGACAGACTTAAGCATAGATACGAGTGAGAAAATCTCATCGTAGTCAACACCTTGAACTTGTCGAAAACCTTTTGCGACAATTCTAGCTTTGTAGATAGTAACACTACTATCAGCGTCCGTCTTCCTCTTGAAGATCCATTTATTTTCTATGGCTTGCCGATCAACGGGCAAGTCAACCAAAGTCCAAACTTTGTTCTCATACATGGATCCCATCTCAGATTTCATGGCTTCAAGCCACTTTGCGGAATCTGGGCTCACCATCGCTTCTTCATAGTTCGTAGGCTCGTCATGGTCAAGTAACATGACCTCCAGAACAGGATTACCGTACCACTCTGGTGCGGTTCTCACTCTGGTTTACCTACGAGATTCGGTAGTAACTTGATCTGAAGTTACATGATCATCATCATTAGCTTCCTCACTAATTGGTGTAGTAGTCACAGGAACAGATTTCTGTGATGAACTACTTTCCAATAAGGGAGAAGGTACAATTACCTTATCAAGTTCTACTTTCTTCCCACTCACTTCTTTCGAGAGAAACTCCTTCTCCAGAAAGTTTCCGAATTTAGCAACAAAAGTCTTTGCCTTCGGATCTGTGATAGAAGGTGTATCCAATAGTTTCCTTTGGATATCCTATGAAGATGCACTTCTCCGATTTGAGTTTTGAGCTTATCGGGATGAAACTTTTTTCATATAAGCATCGCAACCCCAAACTTTAAGAAACGACAACTTTGGTTTCTTGCCAAACCATAGTTCATAAGGCGTCGTCTCGACGGATATAGATGGTGCCCCTTTTTTAACGTGAATGCAGCTGTCTCTAATGCATGACCCCAAAAAAAATAGTGGTAAATCGGTAAGAGACATCATAGATTGCACTATATCCAATAAAGTACGGTTATGACGTTCGGACACACCATTATGCTGTGGTGTTCCAGGTGGCGTGAGTAGTGAAACTATTTCACATTGTTTTTAACTGAAGGCCAAACTCGTAACTCAAATACTTTTCTCTATGATCAGATCGTAGAAACTTTATTTTCTTGTTACGATGATTTTTCACTTCACTCTGAAATTCTTTGAACTTTTCAAATGTTTCAGACTTATGTTTCATCAAGTAGATATACTCATATCTGCTCAAATCATCTATGAAGATCAGAAAATAATGATACCTGTCGCGAGCCTCAATATTCATCGGACCACATACATCAGTATGTATGATTTCCAACAAATCTGTTGCTCGCTCCATTGTTCCGAAGAACAGAGTCTTAGTCATCTTGCCCATGAGGCATGGTTCGCAAGCATCAACTGATTCATAATCAAGTGATTCCAAAAGCCCATCAGCATGGAGTTTCTTCATGCGCTTTACACCAATATGACCTAAACGGTAGTGCTACAAATAAGTTGCACTATCATTATTAACTTTGCATCTTTTGGTTTCAATATTATGATTATGTGTATCACTACGATCGAGATCCAACGAACTATTTTCATTGGGTGTGTAACCATATAAGGTTTTATTCATGTAAACAGAACAACAATTTATTCTCTTACTTAAATGAATAACCGTATTACAATAAACATGATCAAATCATATTCATGCTCAACGCAAACACCAAATAACACTTATTTAGGTTCAACACTAATCCCGAAATTATAGGGAGTGTGCGATGATGATCATATCAATCTTGGAAGCACTTCCAACACACATCATCACTTCACCCTTAACTAGTCTCTGTTCATTCTGCAACTCCCGTTTCGAGTTACTACTCTTAGCAACTGAACTAGCATCGAATACTGAGGGGTTGCTATAAACACTAGTAAAGTACACATCAATAACATGTATATCAAATATACTTATGTTCACTTTGCCATCCTTCTTATCCGCCAATCACTTGGGGTAGTTCCGCTTCCAGTGACCAGTCCCTTTGAAGTAGAAGCACTTAGTCTCAGGCTTAGGATCAAACTTGGGCTTCTTCACTTGAGCAGCAACTTGCTTGCCGTTCTTCTTGAAGTTCCCCTTCTTCCCTTTGCCCTTTTCTTGAAACTAGTGGTCTTGTCAACCATCAACACTTGATGTTTTTCTTGATTTCTACCTTCGTTGATTTCAGCATCACGAAGAGCTTAGGAATTACTTTTGTCATCCCTTGCATATTATAGTTCATCACGAAGTTCTACTAACTTGGTCATGGTGACTAGAGAATTCTGTCAATCACTATCTTATCTGGAAGATTAACTCCCACTTGATTCAAGCGATTGTAGTACCCAGACAATCTGAGCACATGCTCACTAGTTGAGCGATTCTCCTCCATCTTTTAGCTATAGAACTTATTGGAGACTTCATATCTCTCAACTCGGGTATTTGCTTGAAATATTATCTTCAACTCCTGGAACATCTCATATGGTCCATGACGTTCAAAACGTCTTTGAAGTCCCGATTCTAAGCCATTAAGCATGGTGCACTAAACTATCAAGTAGTCATCATATTGACCTAGCCAAACGTTCATAACGTCTGCATCTGCTCCTGCAATAGGTCTGTCACCTAGCGGTGCATCAAGGACATATTTTTTCTGTGCAGCAATGAGGATAAACCTCAGATCACGGATCCAATCCGCATCATTGCTACTAACATCTTTCAACATAATTTTCTCTAGGAACATATCAAAATAAAACGCAGGGAAGCAACAACGCGAGCTATTGATCTACAACATGATTTGCAAAATACTACCAGGACTAAGTTAAGTTCAATTTAATCATATTACTTAAGAACTCCCACTTAGATAGATATCCCTCTAATCCTCTAAGTGATCACGTGATCCAAATCAACTAAACCATAACCGATCATCACGTGAGATGGAGTAGTTTTCAATGGTGAACATCATTATGTTGATCATATCTACTATATGATTCACGCTCGACCTTTCGGTCTCCGTGTTCCGAGGCCATATCTGTATATGCTTGGCTCGTCAAGTATAACCTGAGTATTCCACATGTGCAACTGTTTTGAACCCGTTGTATTTGAACGTAGAGCCTATCACACCCGATCATCACGTGGTGTCTCAGCACGAAGAACTTTTGCAACGGTGCATACTCAGGGAGAACACTTCTTGATAATTTAGTGAGAGATCATCTTATAATGCTACCGTCAATCAAAGCAAGATAAGATGCATAAAAGGATAAACATCACATGCAATCAATATAAGTGATATGATATGGCCATCATCATCTTGTGCTTTGTGATCTCCATCTCCGAAGCACCGTCATGATCACCATCGTCACCGGCGTGACACCTTGATCTCCATCGTAGCATCGTTGTCGTCTCGCCAATCTTATGCTTCCACGACTATCACTACCGCTTAGCAATAAAGTAAAGCATTACATCGCGATTGCATTGCATACAATAAAGCGACAACCATATGGCTCCTGCCAGTTGCCGATAACTCGGTTACAAAACATGATCATCTCATACAATAAAATCAGCATCATGCCTTGACCATATCACATCACAACATGCCCTGCAAAAACAAGTTAGACGTCCTCTACTTTGTTGTTGCAAGTTTTACGTGGCTGCTACGGGCTTAAGTAAGAACTCATCTCACCTACGCATTAAAACCACAACGATAGTTCGTCAAATAGACTCCGTTTTAACCTTCTCAAGGACCGGGCGTAGCCACACTTGGTTCAACTAAAGTTGGAGAGAGAGTCTTCCGCAAGCCATCTATGTGCAAAGCATGTCGAGGGAACCGGTCTCGCGTAAGAGTACGCGTAAGGTTGGTCCGGATCGTCTCGTCCAACAATACCGCCGAACCAAAGTATGACATGCTGGTAGGCAGTATGACTTGTATCGCCCACAACTCACTTGTGTTCTACTCGTGCATATAACATCAAACCATAGAGCCTAGGCTCTGATACCACTGTTGGGGAACGTAGTAATTTCGAAAATTTTCCTACGCACACGCAAGATCATGGTGATGCATAGCAACGAGAGGGGAGAGTGTTGTCTACGTACCAACGCAGACCGACTGCGGAAGCGATCACACAACATAGAGGAAGTAGTCGTACGTCTTCTTCCCGATCCGACCGATCCAAGCACCGTTACTCCGGCACCTCCGAGTTCTTAGCACACGTTCAGCTCGATGAAGTTCCTCGGGCTCCGATCCAGCAAAGCGTCGAGGAAGAGTTCCGTCAGCACGACGGCGTGGTGACGATCTTGATGTACTACCGACGCAGGGCTTCGCCTAAGCACTGCAACGGTATGATCGAGGTGGAATTTGGTGGCAGGGGGCACCGCACACGGCTAAGGAACGATCTCAAGGATCAACTTGTGTGTCTTGGGGTGTCCCCTGCCCCCGTATATAAAGGATGGAGGGAGGGAGGCTGTCCGGCCAAAGAGAGGGAGGCGCAGGAGGAGTCCTACTCCTACCGGGAGTAGGACTCCCCCCTCCAATCCTAGTCCAACTAGGAATCCTTAAAGGGGGAGAGAGAGAGAGGTGGCCGGCCCCTCTCCTAGTCCTAATAGGACTAGGGAGAGGGGGGAGGCGCAGCCCTATGTGGGCTGCCCTCTCACCTTTCCACTAAGGCCCATGTTGGCCCATTTGGCTCCCGGGGGGTTCCGGTAACCCTCCCGGTTATCCGGTAAAATCCCGATTTCACCCGGAACACTTCCGGTGTCCAAACATAGGCTTCCAATATATCAATCTTTATGTCTCAACCATTTCGAGACTCCTCGTCGTGTCCGTGATCACATCCGGGACTCCGAACAACCTTCGATACATCAAAATGCATAAACTCATAATAACTGTCATCGTAACGTTAAGCGTGCGGACCCTACGGTTCGAGAACAATGTAGACATGACCGAGACACGTCTCCGGTCAATAACCAATAGCGGGACCTGGATGCCCATATTGGCTCCTACATATTCTACGAAGATCTTTATCGGTCAGACCGCATAACAACATACGTTGCTCCCTTTGTCATCGGTATGTTACTTGCCCGAGATTCGATCGTCGGTATCCAATACCTAGTTCAATCTCGTTACTGGCAAGTCTCTTTACTCGTTCCGTAATACATCATCTCATAACTAACATCTTAGTTATTATGCTTGCAAGGCTTATGTGATGTGTATTACCGAGAGGGCCCAGAGATACCTCTCCGACAATCGGAGTGACAAACCCTAATCTCGAAATACGCCAACCCAACATCTACCATTGGAGACACTTGTAGTACTCCTTTATAATCACCCAGTTACGTTGTGACGTTTGGTAGTACCCAAAGTGTTCCTCCGGTAAACGGGAGTTGCATAATCTCATAGTTATAGGAACATGTATAAGTCATGAAGAAAGCAATAGCAACATACTAAACGATCGGGTGCTAAGCTAATGGAATGGGTCATGTCAATCAGATCATTCAACTAATGATGTGACCTCGTTAATCAAATAACAACTCTTTGTTCATGGTTAGGAAACATAACCATCTTTGATTAACGAGCTAGTCAAGTAGAGGCATACTAGTGACACTCTGTTTGTCTATGTATTCACACATGTATTATGTTTCCGGTTAATACAATTCTAGCATGAATAATAAACATTTATCATGATATAAGGAAATAAATAATAACTTTATTATTGCCTCTAGGGCATATTTCCTTCAGTCTCCCACTTGCACTAGAGTCAATAATCTAGTTCACATCGCCATGTGATTTAACAGCAATAGTTCACATCACCATGTGATTAACACCCATAGTTCACATCGTCATGTGACCAACACTCAAAAGGGTTTACTAGAGTCAGTAATCTAGTTCACATATCTATGTGATTAACACCCAAAGAGTACTAAGGTGTGATCATGTTTTGCTTGTGAGATAATTTTAGTCAACGGGTCTGTCACATTCAGATCCGTAAGTATTTTGCAAGTTCTATGTCTACAATGCTCTACACGGAGCTACTCTAGCTAATTGCTCCCACTTTCAATATGTATCCAGATTGAGACTTTAGATTCATCTGGATCAGTGTCAAAAACTTGCATCGACGTAACCCTTTACGACGAACCTTTTTGTCACGTCCATAATCAAGAAACATATCCTTATTTCACTAAGGATAATTCTGACCGCTGTCCAGTGATCTACTCCTAGATCACTATTGTACTCCCTTGCCAAATCAATGCAGGGTATACAATAGATCTGGTACACAGCATGGCATACTTTATAGAACCTATGAATGAGGCATAGGGAATGACTTTCATTCTCTTTCTATCTTCTGCCGTGGTCAGGCTTTGAGTCTTTACTCAACTTCACACCTTGTAACACAGGCAAGAAACTTTTTCTTTGACTGTTCCATTTTGAACTACTTCAAAATCTTGTCAAGGTATGTACTTATTGAAAAACTTATCAAGCGTCTTGATCTATCTCTATAGATCTTGAAGCTCAATATGTAAGCAGCTTTACCGAAGTCTTTCTTTGAAAAACTCCTTTCAAACACTCCTTTTATGCTTTACAGAATAATTCTACATTATTTCCGATCAATATGTCATTCACATATACTTATCAGAAATGCTGTAGTGCTCCCACTCACTTTCTCATAAATACAGGCTTCACCGCAAGTCTGTATAAAACTATATGCTTTGATCAACTCATCAAAGCGTATATTCCAACTCCGAGATGTTTGCACCAGTCCACAGATAGATCGCTGGAGCTTGCATATTTAGTTAACACCTTTAGGATCGACAAAACCTTCTAGTTGCATCGTATACAACTCTTCTTTAGCAAATCCATTAAGGAATGCAGTTTTGTTTATCCCTTTGCCAGATTTCATAAAATGCGGCAATTGCTAACATGATTCGGACAGACTTAAGCATAGATACGAGTGAGAAAATCTCATCGTAGTCAACACCTTGAACTTGTCGAAAACCTTTTGCGACAATTCTAGCTTTGTAGATAGTAACACTACTATCAGCGTCCGTCTTCCTCTTGAAGATCCATTTATTTTCTATGGCTTGCCGATCAACGGGCAAGTCAACCAAAGTCCAAACTTTGTTCTCATACATGGATCCCATCTCAGATTTCATGGCTTCAAGCCACTTTGCGGAATCTGGGCTCACCATCGCTTCTTCATAGTTCGTAGGCTCGTCATGGTCAAGTAACATGACCTCCAGAACAGGATTACCGTACCACTCTGGTGCGGTTCTCACTCTGGTTTACCTACGAGATTCGGTAGTAACTTGATCTGAAGTTACATGATCATCATCATTAGCTTCCTCACTAATTGGTGTAGTAGTCACAGGAACAGATTTCTGTGATGAACTACTTTCCAATAAGGGAGAAGGTACAATTACCTTATCAAGTTCTACTTTCTTCCCACTCACTTCTTTCGAGAGAAACTCCTTCTCCAGAAAGTTTCCGAATTTAGCAACAAAAGTCTTTGCCTTCGGATCTGTGATAGAAGGTGTATCCAATAGTTTCCTTTGGATATCCTATGAAGATGCACTTCTCCGATTTGAGTTTTGAGCTTATCGGGATGAAACTTTTTTCATATAAGCATCGCAACCCCAAACTTTAAGAAACGACAACTTTGGTTTCTTGCCAAACCATAGTTCATAAGGCGTCGTCTCGACGGATATAGATGGTGCCCCTTTTTTAACGTGAATGCAGCTGTCTCTAATGCATGACCCCAAAAAAAATAGTGGTAAATCGGTAAGAGACATCATAGATTGCACTATATCCAATAAAGTACGGTTATGACGTTCGGACACACCATTATGCTGTGGTGTTCCAGGTGGCGTGAGTAGTGAAACTATTTCACATTGTTTTTAACTGAAGGCCAAACTCGTAACTCAAATACTTTTCTCTATGATCAGATCGTAGAAACTTTATTTTCTTGTTACGATGATTTTTCACTTCACTCTGAAATTCTTTGAACTTTTCAAATGTTTCAGACTTATGTTTCATCAAGTAGATATACTCATATCTGCTCAAATCATCTATGAAGATCAGAAAATAATGATACCTGTCGCGAGCCTCAATATTCATCGGACCACATACATCAGTATGTATGATTTCCAACAAATCTGTTGCTCGCTCCATTGTTCCGAAGAACAGAGTCTTAGTCATCTTGCCCATGAGGCATGGTTCGCAAGCATCAACTGATTCATAATCAAGTGATTCCAAAAGCCCATCAGCATGGAGTTTCTTCATGCGCTTTACACCAATATGACCTAAACGGTAGTGCTACAAATAAGTTGCACTATCATTATTAACTTTGCATCTTTTGGTTTCAATATTATGATTATGTGTATCACTACGATCGAGATCCAACGAACTATTTTCATTGGGTGTGTAACCATATAAGGTTTTATTCATGTAAACAGAACAACAATTTATTCTCTTACTTAAATGAATAACCGTATTACAATAAACATGATCAAATCATATTCATGCTCAACGCAAACACCAAATAACACTTATTTAGGTTCAACACTAATCCCGAAATTATAGGGAGTGTGCGATGATGATCATATCAATCTTGGAAGCACTTCCAACACACATCGTCACTTCACCCTTAACTAGTCTCTGTTCATTCTGCAACTCCCGTTTCGAGTTACTACTCTTAGCAACTGAACTAGCATCGAATACTGAGGGGTTGCTATAAACACTAGTAAAGTACACATCAATAACATGTATATCAAATATACTTATGTTCACTTTGCCATCCTTCTTATCCGCCAATCACTTGGGGTAGTTCCGCTTCCAGTGACCAGTCCCTTTGAAGTAGAAGCACTTAGTCTCAGGCTTAGGATCAAACTTGGGCTTCTTCACTTGAGCAGCAACTTGCTTGCCGTTCTTCTTGAAGTTCCCCTTCTTCCCTTTGCCCTTTTCTTGAAACTAGTGGTCTTGTCAACCATCAACACTTGATGTTTTTCTTGATTTCTACCTTCGTTGATTTCAGCATCACGAAGAGCTTAGGAATTACTTTTGTCATCCCTTGCATATTATAGTTCATCACGAAGTTCTACTAACTTGGTCATGGTGACTAGAGAATTCTGTCAATCACTATCTTATCTGGAAGATTAACTCCCACTTGATTCAAGCGATTGTAGTACCCAGACAATCTGAGCACATGCTCACTAGTTGAGCGATTCTCCTCCATCTTTTAGCTATAGAACTTATTGGAGACTTCATATCTCTCAACTCGGGTATTTGCTTGAAATATTATCTTCAACTCCTGGAACATCTCATATGGTCCATGACGTTCAAAACGTCTTTGAAGTCCCGATTCTAAGCCATTAAGCATGGTGCACTAAACTATCAAGTAGTCATCATATTGACCTAGCCAAACGTTCATAACGTCTGCATCTGCTCCTGCAATAGGTCTGTCACCTAGCGGTGCATCAAGGACATATTTTTTCTGTGCAGCAATGAGGATAAACCTCAGATCACGGATCCAATCCGCATCATTGCTACTAACATCTTTCAACATAATTTTCTCTAGGAACATATCAAAATAAAACGCAGGGAAGCAACAACGCGAGCTATTGATCTACAACATGATTTGCAAAATACTACCAGGACTAAGTTCATGATAAATTTAAGTTCAATTTAATCATATTACTTAAGAACTCCCACTTAGATAGATATCCCTCTAATCCTCTAAGTGATCACGTGATCCAAATCAACTAAACCATAACCGATCATCACGTGAGATGGAGTAGTTTTCAATGGTGAACATCATTATGTTGATCATATCTACTATATGATTCACGCTCGACCTTTCGGTCTCCGTGTTCCGAGGCCATATCTGTATATGCTTGGCTCGTCAAGTATAACCTGAGTATTCCACATGTGCAACTGTTTTGAACCCGTTGTATTTGAACGTAGAGCCTATCACACCCGATCATCACGTGGTGTCTCAGCACGAAGAACTTTTGCAACGGTGCATACTCAGGGAGAACACTTCTTGATAATTTAGTGAGAGATCATCTTATAATGCTACCGTCAATCAAAGCAAGATAAGATGCATAAAAGGATAAACATCACATGCAATCAATATAAGTGATATGATATGGCCATCATCATCTTGTGCTTTGTGATCTCCATCTCCGAAGCACCGTCATGATCACCATCGTCACCGGCGTGACACCTTGATCTCCATCGTAGCATCGTTGTCGTCTCGCCAATCTTATGCTTCCACGACTATCACTACCGCTTAGCAATAAAGTAAAGCATTACATCGCGATTGCATTGCATACAATAAAGCGACAACCATATGGCTCCTGCCAGTTGCCGATAACTCGGTTACAAAACATGATCATCTCATACAATAAAATCAGCATCATGCCTTGACCATATCACATCACAACATGCCCTGCAAAAACAAGTTAGACGTCCTCTACTTTGTTGTTGCAAGTTTTACGTGGCTGCTACGGGCTTAAGTAAGAACTCATCTCACCTACGCATTAAAACCACAACGATAGTTCGTCAAATAGACTCCGTTTTAACCTTCTCAAGGACCGGGCGTAGCCACACTTGGTTCAACTAAAGTTGGAGAGAGAGTCTTCCGCAAGCCATCTATGTGCAAAGCATGTCGAGGGAACCGGTCTCGCGTAAGAGTACGCGTAAGGTTGGTCCGGATCGTCTCGTCCAACAATACCGCCGAACCAAAGTATGACATGCTGGTAGGCAGTATGACTTGTATCGCCCACAACTCACTTGTGTTCTACTCGTGCATATAACATCAAACCATAGAGCCTAGGCTCTGATACCACTGTTGGGGAACGTAGTAATTTCGAAAATTTTCCTACGCACACGCAAGATCATGGTGATGCATAGCAACGAGAGGGGAGAGTGTTGTCTACGTACCAACGCAGACCGACTGCGGAAGCGATCACACAACATAGAGGAAGTAGTCGTACGTCTTCTTCCCGATCCGACCGATCCAAGCACCGTTACTCCGGCACCTCCGAGTTCTTAGCACACGTTCAGCTCGATGAAGTTCCTCGGGCTCCGATCCAGCAAAGCGTCGAGGAAGAGTTCCGTCAGCACGACGGCGTGGTGACGATCTTGATGTACTACCGACGCAGGGCTTCGCCTAAGCACTGCAACGGTATGATCGAGGTGGAATTTGGTGGCAGGGGGCACCGCACACGGCTAAGGAACGATCTCAAGGATCAACTTGTGTGTCTTGGGGTGTCCCCTGCCCCCGTATATAAAGGATGGAGGGAGGGAGGCTGTCCGGCCAAAGAGAGGGAGGCGCAGGAGGAGTCCTACTCCTACCGGGAGTAGGACTCCCCCCTCCAATCCTAGTCCAACTAGGAATCCTTAAAGGGGGAGAGAGAGAGAGGTGGCCGGCCCCTCTCCTAGTCCTAATAGGACTAGGGAGAGGGGGGAGGCGCAGCCCTATGTGGGATGCCCTCTCACCTTTCCACTAAGGCCCATGTTGGCCCATTTGGCTCCCGGGGGGTTCCGGTAACCCTCCCGGTTATCCGGTAAAATCCCGATTTCACCCGGAACACTTCCGGTGTCCAAACATAGGCTTCCAATATATCAATCTTTATGTCTCAACCATTTCGAGACTCCTCTTCGTGTCCGTGATCACATCCGGGACTCCGAACAACCTTCGGTACATCAAAATGCATAAACTCATAATAACTGTCATCGTAACGTTAAGCGTGCGGACCCTACGGTTCGAGAACAATGTAGACATGACCGAGACACGTCTCCGGTCAATAACCAATAGCGGGACCTGGATGCCCATATTGGCTCCTACATATTCTACGAAGATCTTTATCGGTCAGACCGCATAACAACATACGTTGCTCCCTTTGTCATCGGTATGTTACTTGCCCGAGATTCGATCGTCGGTATCCAATACCTAGTTCAATCTCGTTACTGGCAAGTCTCTTTACTCGTTCCGTAATACATCATCTCATAACTAACATCTTAGTTATTATGCTTGCAAGGCTTATGTGATGTGTATTACCGAGAGGGCCCAGAGATACCTCTCCGACAATCGGAGTGACAAACCCTAATCTCGAAATACTCCAACCCAACATCTACCATTGGAGACACCTGTAGTACTCCTTTATAATCACCCAGTTACGTTGTGACGTTTGGTAGTACCCAAAGTGTTCCTCCGGTAAACGGGAGTTGCATAATCTCATAGTTATAGGAACATGTATAAGTCATGAAGAAAGCAATAGCAACATACTAAACGATCGGGTGCTAAGCTAATGGAATGGGTCATGTCAATCAGATCATTCAACTAATGATGTGACCTCGTTAATCAAATAACAACTCTTTGTTCATGGTTAGGAAACATAACCATCTTTGATTAACGAGCTAGTCAACTAGAGGCATACTAGTGACACTCTGTTTGTCTATGTATTCACACATGTATTATGTTTCCGGTTAATACAATTCTAGCATGAATAATAAACATTTATCATGATATAAGGAAATAAATAATAACTTTATTATTGCCTCTAGGGCATATTTCCTTCACCACTTCGGTCGCGGCGAGGCCGAAGTTACTATTTTTGGCCTACCCTCCACCGACGCCAGGTCTTCGGCCCAGGCCCGCGTGTCTTCGGTCAACGGCTGGCTGAAAAGCCCTCTTTGGCCAAGCAGTGACTGAAAAGTGCCATTTCGGCCCACGCGTGGCTGACGGGGTCATAGTTCTAGTTTTTTTGCATTACGTGCTATATTTTCCGAAATTGCTATAAAAACGTCATAGTTTTGAAAAAAAATCAAGAAAATAAGCAGCACATGAGATTCGAAACTGCACGCAATTCCTGATGAACTTGGCGCTTCAACCACTACACTAGGATGGTTTGTTGTGTTATATGTGAGAATACAGTCCTATTTGACCCATGTTCGAGCCCATAACAAAAATATTTTGAAAAGGGAAGGAAAATTTGAACAAGAATTCACGAATTTTAAAACAGTTCATCGATTCTGACAAAAGTTCACCTATTCCGAAGAAATTTTCAAAAAAAATCATCAATTTTTCAAAAAAGTTCACTGGATTTTGAAAAGGTTCATCGATTTTGAGAAAAACATCATGAATTTTAAAAAAGTTCACCAAATTTTGAAAAAGTTCATCGGTTTTGATTAAAAAATGTTCATAGATTTGAAAAAAGTTCGTCGATTTTAATAAAAGAGTTCATGAATTTGGAAAAAGTTCACCAGATTTTAAAAAAAAATCACAGATTTAAAACAAGTTGATCGTGTTGGTAAAAAAAAGTTCACAATCTTGAAAAACGTCAATTGATTTCCAAAATGTTCACGATTTTAAAAAAATCTTCAATATTGAAAAAAGTTCACCATAATCAGAAAAAGGGTTCATCGATTCTGATTAAAAAATTAAGCATTTTGAAAAAATAGAAGGAAGAAGGAAAAGGAGAAAAGAAAAGAAAAATAGAAAAAGAAAAGCGGAAAGATGAAAAGAAGTAAAAGGAAGAAACAAAGCACGACAGCTTGGTCAGTCAGTTGACTTTCAGCGCTAACTCTTAATGAGAGATCGCGCGATCAAAACGCGCACGCCATTTGATTTTTGCGTTTTTAAACATAAGAGAAAATTGGTAAACGGGCCGGCCCAACATGGAGGCGTGGGGCGCGTGGGGGTGTGCGCCTGTTTGTGCCGATGCCTTTAAGCGGCGCAACGAGCACCGAATAGGATTTAGCCAAAATCTTGATCCCGTATACTACGTTCGCGTTGTAAAAATGGGCCTGCCCATAGCACGTTCGCTCGCTTGATCCATGTGTCACAAATTAGGTAAGCGCGAGCAGAGTGTCTTCCACCTTCGAATCGCCTCACCGGATGGGCTGGCCCATCAGCACACAATTTTTTTCATTTGTTGTTCACTTATTAAATAGTCCTAGCCCTCAATTTTTGTGTTAAATAATCCCACCTCGCTTTCTCACACCTCATCACCCCAACATCTATGATTTCAATTTAGTTAGTTGCCTCAAGATTCAAATAAACAAATGATAAACTCCATTGTGCCAATTGAAATAAAGAATTAATGCCTAGAAAATAACTTAGGAATAATATTTGTTTAGCACCTCATCAGTTAATACACCCCCTATCCTATCAATACGTGTTTTCATGAATTTTTTTTGTTATGTAGCATGTGGTTGTGCCTTTTGAAAAGTATTATGTTATTTCTAAAATAATATATGCATTTTAAAATATTTGTGTAGTTTTAAGAAAAAGTATTCGCATATAAAAATAGTTTTCATGTAATTTTAATTCTTCACCCTTTTCTTAAAAAAAGTTCATGTAGTTCTAAGTATTCATGCACTAAAAATATTTGTAACTTTAAAATATTCATGCTCTTTAAAGAAGTCCATGTGATTTAAAAAGTGTCTATATGTTTTAAAACAATGTTGATGCATTTTGCCAACAAATATACAACCTAAAAGTGAGTGCGCGTATGAGAGGCGGTGATGGACTAGGTGTAGGTCGTAGCTCGGGAAGGGCGGTCGCATAGCTTGACCATATTTATTTTCGTCACCTTTGAGATTGATTACATTTGAATGCATTGTGTTTTTTTTCTTGTTGCAACACATGGGTGTGTTTGCTCTAGTCATGAACAATAAAGCTATGTAAATAGCCTAATCAATAAAACTTAGACTCTAAACCGTAAACACCAGCCTTTAATTTTATAGCCTTATATTTATCTCCGATCTATCTATCTCTTTTGGGAGAGGTGCTTAGTAGTAGGCACAATCTTGCGGTGTCCTTACAGTATGAAAAGAGGAGTTGCAAGGCACATGTTTGTATTGTTGCTACTAAGGGTAAAATGGCGGGGTTCAAACATATTATTTGGTCTTACTTTGTTTACATTATGTCATCATGCTCCAAGCATTACTCTGTTTGTTATAAATTTAATACCTTAAGAGGCATGCTGGATTAATAGCAGTCGAGGGGTGGAGTAATAGTAGTAGATGCAGTTGGATTTCGGTCTACTTGTCTCGAACATAATGCCTATGCATTGATCATGCCATGAAGAACCATCAAAACTATGCGTTATTCTATCAATTGCCCAATAGTGATTTGTTTACCCACCGTTGCTATGCTTATGAGAGATATGCCTCTAGTGAACCTATGGCCCCGGGTCTAATCACTTTATATTTACTAAAACCCTTGAAATACTTGCTGAAATTTATTTCCGTTTAATTTTATCTATTTATCACTACCATGTTTAATCCTTGCAATTAACGAGAACAAGGGGATTGATAACGCCCTTGCTGTCGTTGGGTGCAAGCATTTATTTGTGTGTAGGTATCGTTTATCTTGTCCGTGTGGTGTCTCCTAATGCTTTTTGCTACTACACTACTTCGCTCATCCTCTTTGGAGAAGCCCAACGCCTATCACAATTAGCAAGATGCATGCTGGACAACGGTTTTGGGGTGGATTAATAGTACTACATGCAGTCGGATTACAGTCTACTTGTCATGAATATAATTCCTATATATTAATTATGCCATGGATGATCATAATACTATGTGCTATTCTGTCAATTGTCCAACAGTAATTGTTTACCCACCGATGTTATTTATGAGAGAGATGCTTCTAGTGAACGCTATGGCCACCGGGTCCATTCACCATTAAATTAAAACAAATCTTATAATTCCTCGTTGTTTTCTCTTAATTTTTATTTTACTTTTATTTATTATATCTACCACTACCACATTTGGTACTTGCAACGGGCAAGAACAAGGGGAGTGACGCCCCTTGCCTTGTTTGGCTGCAAGCATTTGTTTGTTTGTTTGTGTGTGTGTGTGTGTGTGCAGGTACTGAAGGAAATATTGTTGGGATCTACGGTAGGGTGCGTCGACTGGAAATTAAAACTTCCTATGCGCAGAACAACCAAGAACATGCTACGGGAGATGGATCACAGTTCGTTACCACTAGACGCGCAGTGCCGTGCATCGGAAGAAGAGTTGGGGCAGCGCGTCCGCGTGGATCGTCTCCTCCTCATCCGATCTCCCTCGTACAACCGATGGCCGGTTCCCACGTATAGGTTCGCCGAAGCGGCGCAAGTGCACCGCCTCTAACGGTATCCGCGCGTGCAGGAGGAACATCATGCGGCGGACTGCTAGGTCCGATCACACAACTGGCGGCGAGTGGAGGTGTCTATTCGCAACACATGCAAACCCTAGTGACAGCGCCGAAGCGATCAATCACGTGAGTGTGCGGCACCTCCACTATATATATAGGCGTTCGTCGCGGGCTCAACACTTGAGCCTCGCACGGACCCTAAAGCCCATAAGTCTACTCGGCCACAATCCGAATACAGTTCGGATCACATCCAACTAGTGTCCTCGGATCCGACCTCGTAGGTTCCTTCTCTTAAGCGTGCGACCCCTTAGGTTCAAGTCGGCTTGGTCGCAGTTTGAATCAACTCCAAACTGCACGGTTGGTAGCGCCCTCTAGCAAGGCATGCCGAACACCAAGCAGACTATGAAGCTGGTTAGCAAACCTGTACATCATACTTTCATTCCTTTTGCCACACGATATATGTTATCGAGCTCAAGACGAGTCTTTCATCCTTGTGCTAGCCCGACCTCTTTCTCGTTCCAGTGATGCCGACCACAAACCGGATTATCTCATAATCCTTGTCGCATGGCCATGCTTAACCTAGTCGGATCACACGAGGGGCCCAGAGTATATCTCTCCGGCTCGGAGGGGCAAATCTCATCTTCGTCGACCACGTCTCGCAGCATGGTTCTGGACAAACCCGAAACCTACCTTTATAACTACCCAGTTACGGAGTAGCGTTTGGTCCGCCCAAAGCAAGTCTGTCACCATCCCGAGTACATGCGTCAGCTCAGGTCTTAGGACATAGAACATATGTTGTACTAGAGACTCACAGATGACATATCGCTGCGTCTCGTAGTTGGGTCTGTCTGACTTGGACCTTATCTCGACTCGGATCCGACTACGTCGAATCCGACCAGATCCTTCCAAGTCCATATTATCCGGTTAGCATCCAATGCTCCATGGCTAGTGAGACCAAGCGATCGACCGTGTCATATGCTAGTCTAATTGGCTGCGCGTCCACACAGCCCTTTCGACTAGGGACCTTTTAGGACAATCATCATACAATGCATAGTCCCGCAAACAAGTCACGTACTTGCTGATACACATCATTGATAATGTCCAAGGACTATCTTTATTCATAAACACATAGGAAATATCATCATACACGATTGCCTCTAGGGCATATCTCCAACAAATATGCCCTAGAGGCAATAATAAAGTTGTTGTTTTATATTTCCTTATTCATTATAAAGGTTTGTTATTCATGCTAGAATTGTATTGATCGGAAACCTTAATACATGTGTGAATACATAAAAAAACACCATGTCCCTAGTAAGCCTCTACTAGACTAGCTCGTTGATCAAAGATGGTTAAGGTTTCCTAACCATAGACATGAGTTGTCATTTGATAACGGGATCACATCTTTAGGAGAATGATGTGATGGACAAGAAACATCCGTTAGCTTAGCATAATGATCATCCAGTTTTATTGCTATTGCTTTCTTCATGTCAAATACATATTCCTTCGACTATAAGATTATGCAACTCCCGATACCGTAGGAATGCCTTGTGTGCAATCAAATGTCACAACATAACTGGGTGATTATAAAGATTCTCTACAGGTATCTCCGAAGGTGTTTGTTGAGTTGGCATAGATCGAGATTAGGATTTGTCACTCCGAGTATTGGAGAGATATCTCTAGGCCCTCTCGGTAATACACATCATAAGCTTGCAAGCAAACAACTAAGGAGTTAGTCATGAGGTGATGTATTACAGAACGAGTAAATAGACTTGCCGGTAACGAGATTGAACTAGGTATGAAGATACCGACGATCGAATCTTTGGCAAGTAGCATACCGATAGACAAAGGGAATAACGTATGTTGTCATAACGGTTCGACCGATAAAGATCTTCGTAAAATATGTAGGAGCCAATAGGCATCCAGGTTCTACTATTGGTTATTAACCGGAGAGGTGTCTCAGTCATGTCTACACAGTTCTCGAACCCGTAGAGTCCGCACGCTTAACGTTCGATGACGATATTGTATTATATAAGTTATGTGATTTTGGTGACTGAATATTGTTCGGAGTCCCGATGAGATCACGAACATGACGAGGAGTCTCGAAATGGTTGAGAGGTAAATATTGATGTATAGACGATAGTATTTAGACACCGGAAATGTTCCGGAGGGTACTGGGTACATATCGGGTCACCGGAAGGGGTTCCGGGCACCCCCAGCAAAAGATATGTGCCTAATGGGCCAAGAGGGGAAACGCACCAGCCACCAGGGGCTGGTGCACACCCATATGGGCCGAACCGGAGGAGAGGGAAAGAGGGGAAGGGAGAAGGAAAGGGGGGATTCGGCCTCCCCCTTCCTTCCCTCCTCCCTCCTCTTTCCTCCCCCCTCCGGTAAATAAGGAAGGGGGGTGCCGGCCTAGCAGGAACCCAAGTAGGATTCGAGCCTACTTGGCGCGCCTCCTAGCCTCTCCCCTCACCCAGCCACCTATATATATGTGGGAGGGCCCCCCCTGGCACACCCCGGATAATTGTTAGCTGTGTGCGGCGCGCCCCCTCCACCGTTTACTCCCATGGTCATATCTTCGTAGTGCTTAGGCGAAGCCCTGCGAGGATTACTTCACCATCACCGTCGCCACGCCATCGTGCTGATGAAACTCATCTACTACCCCGAAAACTTGCTGGATCAAGAAGGCGAGGGACGTCACCGAGCTGAATGTGTGCAGAACGTGGAGGTGTCATGCGTTCGGTACTTGATCGGTTAAAGCACGAAGAAGTTCGAATACATCAACCTCATTGAGAAACACGTCTGCTTACGGTCTACGAGGGTACGAAGACACACTCTCCCCCTCGTTGCTATGCATCTCCATGGATAGATCATTGCGTGTGCGTAGATTTTTTTTTGTTTTCCATGCAATGTTTCCCAACAGGTACTGCTAAAGTTGTCTATGTGTTGTCTCATGTTGGTTCGATAAACCTTGACTCTTAACTGAGAGAAATACTATCTGCTAATATACTACATCACCCTTCCTCTCCAGGGAATCCCAACACTATTACAAGTAGAAGAAGAATTTCTCGCACTGTTTCGGGGAGGCTTCACCATACAAACTAGGTGCCTTTACACAAGCTTATCAGTTTCTTGTTCTTATCTTTTTTGCCTTTTTGCCTTTTTATTTACTTTTTATTTGCCTTCTCTTTTTCCACCCCCTCCTCATAAAAAACAAAAATACCAAAAATATTCATGTCACTATCTCTGCTTGTGTTACCATGTGC
Source organism: Triticum monococcum (assembly GCA_034509565.1). Taxonomy (NCBI): domain Eukaryota; kingdom Viridiplantae; phylum Streptophyta; class Magnoliopsida; order Poales; family Poaceae; genus Triticum; species Triticum monococcum. Next base: position 582,443,189 of record CM067843.1, read on the forward strand.
CTTCTATTTGCTTGCATCTTCGCTTGCTAAAATTTATTGATATGAATCCTCATCCACTTGCTAATCTTTTCAACAATTCCAATTATGATAAACCAATTTCTAGTGATGAAAATGCCATTGGGATAAGTTCTTTGAAAGAAAAGATGGAGTTGAGTGCACTTAATTATCTTTACGAAGTTTTTCTTAAAAATCATAAATCTGAAAAAATTTATGATGTGTTGAAGAAGAAATTTATAAAATGATTGATGGTGGTTATTTGAATGAAAAGCATGATGGCAATGATGTTAGCATAAATTCTATGAAAGTCAATTATGTTAATGATCATGATTGGGGTGATGATTATGATGCCTCTTGTGATCTTGAGAATTTATTTGAGCCTCGTAATGAATCTATTATTGATAATAAAATGTGTAATACTATTAAAAGTGGGTCTGGAAGAGTGTCAACTTTAGGTGAAAATCCCACTATTTTGGAGAACAATCAATCTTATGATTTTTTTGTTAATAGTGGGTTTGGAGAGGTCATGGCTTTAGTTGATGTTAATACCACTATTTTGGAAGATTATAAAATTCATATGCATGTGGATCATGTATACAATATATCATGCGATAGTTGTATTGTTCAATTTGATTATGATCCTATATGTAATTATTTTGAGAGGGCCAAATATGGTTATAAAAATCTTCATGTCACTAAATTACCTCTCTTTGTGTTAGAATTAGTAATGCTTCATTCTTCCTATTTGCATGTGCTAGATATTGCTTGTCTTGATAATTTATTTTCCTATAGAATGCCTATGCATAGGAAGATGGTTAGACTTAAATGTGTTTGTTAGTTGTTACACGTTATATGATGCTCTCTTTCTGCTTCATTTCTTATCTTTTATGTGAGCATCATTGAAATCTCAAGCCTATCTTAATGATTATAAAGAAAGAGTTTGTTAGGAGACAACCCAACTTCTTTCAAGGAGACAACCCAATATCAAGCCTATCTTAATCAAATTTTGTAGTAATTATGTTTGTATCTTCTATTTTCATTTCTATGCCAAGTAAATCCTTTGGGATAGTTTGGATGCTTGTTGATTTAATCTGTTGGGGAATGTAGCATGCAATTTAAAAAAAGTTCATATGATCACGTAAGATCTATCTAGGCGATGCATAGCAACAAGAGGGGGAGAGTGTGTCCACGTACCCTCGTAGACCCAAAGCGGAAGCATTTACTTAACGCGGTTGATGTAGTCGAACGTATTCTTGATTCAACCCATCAAGTACAAACGTACGACACCTCCGAGTTCTGCACACGTTCAGCTCGATGACGTCCCTCGAACTCTTGATCCAACAAGGTGTCGAGGCAGAGTTTCGTCAGCACGATGGTGTGGTGACGGTGATGTTGAAGTGATTCACGCAAGGCTTTGATCATCGGTATCTTCATATCTAGTTCAATCTCATTACCGGCAAGTCTCTTTACTCGTTCCGTAATGCATCATCCCGCAACTAACTCATTAGTCACATTGATTGCAAGGCTTATCACGATGTGCATTACCGAGAGGGCCCAGAGATACCTCTCCGATACTCGGAGTGACAAATCCTAATCTCGATCTATGCCAACCCAACAAACACCTACGAAGATACCTGTAGAGCATCTTTATAATCACCCAGTTACGTTGTGACGTTTGATAGCACACAAAGTATTCCTCCGGTATCCGGGAGTTACATAATCTCATAGTCAAAGGAATATGTATAAGTCATGAAGAAAGCAATAGCAATAAAACTTAACGATCATTGTGCTAAGCTAACGGATGGGTCTTGTCCATCACATCATTCTCCTAATGACGTGATCCCATTCATCAAATGACAACACATGTCCATGGTTAGGAAACTTAACCGTCTTTATTAACGAGCTAGTCTAGTAGAGGCATACTACGGACACTGTGTTTTGTCTATGTATCCACACATGTATCAAGTTTCCGGTTAATACAATTCTAGCATGAATAATAAAAATTTATCATGATATAAGGAAATATAAATAACAACTTCATTATTGCCTCTAGGGCATATTTCCTTTAGTCTCCCACTTGCACTAGAGCCAATAATCTAGATTACATTGTAATGATTCTAACACCCATGGAGTCTTGGTGCTGATCATGTTTTGCTCGTGGAAGAGGCTTAGTCAACAGGTCTGCCACATTCAGATCCATGTGTATTTTACAAATCTCTATGTCTCCCTCCTTGACTTGATCACGGATGGAGTTGAAGCGTCTCTTGGTGTGTTTGGTTCAATTGTGAAATATGGATTCCTTTGCTAAGGCAATTGCTCCCGTATTATCACAAAAGATTATCATCGGACCTGATGCACTAGGTATTACACCTAGATCGGATATGAACTCCTTCATCCAGACTCCTTCATTTGCTGCTTCCGAAGCAGCTATGTACTCCGCTTCACACGTAGATGCCGCCACGACACTTTTCTTGGAACCGCACCAACTGACAGCTCCACCATTCAATATAAATACATATCCGGTTTGCGACTTAGAGTCATCCGGATTAGTGTCAAATCTAGCATCGATGTAACCATTTACGACGAGCTCTTCGTCAACTCCATAAATGTGAAACATATCCTTAGTCCTTTTCAGGTATTTAAAGATGTTCTTGACCACTGTCCAGTGATCCACTCCTGGATTACTTTGGTACCTCCTTGCTAAACTTATAGCAAGGCACACATCAGGTCTGGTACACTGAATTGCATACATGATAGCCTATGGCTGAGGCACAGGGAATGACTTTAATTTTCTGTCTATCTTTTGAAGTGGTCGGGCACTGAGTCTGACTCAACTTCACACCTTGTAACACAGGCAAGAGCCCTTTCTTTGACTGATCCATTTTGAACTTCTTCAAAACTTTATCAAGGTATGTGCTTTGTGAAAGTTTAATTAAGCATCTTGATCTATCTCTATAGATCTTGATGCCCAATATATAAGTAGGTACATCGAGGTCTTTCATTGAAAAATTCTTATTCAAGTATCCTTGTATGCTATCCATAAATTCTATATCATTTCCAATCAACAATATGTCATCCACATATAATATTAGAAATGCTACATAGCTCCCACTCACTTTCTTCTAAATGCAAGCTTCTCCAAAAGTCTGTATAAAACCATATTCTTTGATCACACTATCAAAGCGTATATTCCAGCTCCGATATGCTTGCACCAATCCATAAATGGATCGCTGGAGCTTGCACACTTTGTTACCACCTTTAGGATTGACAAAACCTTCTGGTTGCATCATATACAACTCTTCTTTGAGAAATCCATTAAGGAATACAGTTTTGACGTCCATTTGCCAAATTTCATAATCATAAAATGCGACAATTGCTAACATGATTCGCACAGACTTAAGCATCGCTACGGGTGAGGTCTCATCGTAGTCAACTCCTTGAACTTGTAGAAAACCTTTCGCAACAAGTCGAGATTTTTAGACAGTAACATTACCATCAGCGTCAGTCTTCTTATTGAAGATCCATTTATTCTCTATGGTTTGTCGATCATCGGGCAAGTCAACCAAAGTCCATACTTTGTTCTCATACATGGATCCCATCTCAGATTTCATGGACTCAAGCCATTTCACAGAATCTGGGCTCATCATCGCTTCCTCATAGTTTGTAGGTTCGTCATGGTCTACTAACATGACTTCCAGAACAGGATTACCTTACCACTCTGGTGTGGAACACACTCTGGTTGACCTACGAGGTTCGGTAGTAACTTGATCTGAAGTTTCATGATCATCATCATTAACTTCCTCACGAGTTGGTGTAGGCATCACGGGAACGGTTTTCTGTGATGAGCTACTTTCCAATTCGAGAGGAGGTACAATTACCTCATGAAGTTCTACTTTTCTCCCACTCACTTCTTTCGAGAGAAACTCCTTCTCTAGAAAGGATCCATTCTTAACAACAAATATCTTGCCTTCGGATCTGTGATAGAAGGTGTACCCAACAGTTTCTTTTGGGTATCCTATGAACACGCACTTTTCTGATTTGGGTTCGATCTTATCAGGCTGAAGCTTTTTCACATAAGCATCGCAACCCCAAACTTTAAGAAACGATAGCTTAGGTTTCTTGCGAAACCATAGTTCATACGGTGTCGTCTCAACGGATTTAGATGTCGCCCTATTTAATGTGAATGTAGTTGTCTCTAATGCATAACCCCAAAATGATAGTGGTAAATCGGTAAGATACATCATAGATTGCACCATATCTAATAAAGTATGGTTACGACGTTTGGACACACCATTAAGCTGTGGTGTTCCAGGTGGCATGAGTTGTGAAACTATTCCACATTGTTTTAAATGAAGGCCAAACTCGTAACTCAAATATTTGCCTCCGTGATCATATCATAGAAACTTTATTTTCTTGTTACAATGATTCTCCACTTCACCATGAAATTCTTTGAACTTTTCAAAGGTTTCATACTTGTGTTTCATTAAGTAGATATACCCTTATCTGCTCAAATCATCTGTGAAGGTCAGAAAATAATGATACCCGCCGCGAGCCTCAACACTCATCGGACCGCATACATCGATATGTATTATTTTCAATAAGTCAGTGGCTCACTCCATTGTTCCATAGAACGGAGTCTTAGTCATCTTTCCCATAAGGCATGGTTCGCAAGCATCAAATGATTCATAATCAAGTGATTCCAAAAGTCCATCCGCATGGAGTTTCTTCGTGCACTTTACACCAATATGACCTAAATGGCAATGCCACAAATATGTTGCACTATCATCATCAACTTTGCATCTTTTGGCATCAATATTATGAATATGTGTATCACCACGATCGAGATTCAACAAAAATAGACCACTCTTCAAGGGTGCATGGCCATAAAAGATATTACTCATATAAATAGAACAACCATTATTCTCTGATTTAAATGAATAACCGTCTCGCATCAAACAAGATCCAGATATAATGTTCATGCTCAACGCTGGCACCAAATAACAATTATTTAGGTCTAAAACTAATCCCAAAGGTAGATGTAGAGATAGCGCACCGACGGCGATCACATCGACCTTGGAACCATTCCCGACGCGCATCGTCACCTCGTCCTTAGCCAATCTTCGTTTAATCCGGAGCCCTTGTTTCGAGTTGCAAATATGAGCAACATGACCAGTATCAAATACCCAGGCGCTACTACGAGCATTAGTAAGGTACACATCAATAACATGTATATCAAATATACCTTTGTTCACTTTGCCATCCTTCTTATCCCCCAAATACTTGGGGCAGTTCCGCTTCCAATGACCAGTCCGTTTGCAGTAGAAGCACTCAGTTTCAGGCTTGGGTCCAGACTTGGGCTTCTTCCCGAGAGTGATAACTTGATTGCCATTCTTCTTGAAGTTCCCCTTCTTTCCCTTGCCCTTTTTATTGAAACTAGTGGTCTTGTTAACCATCAGCACTTGATGCTCTTTCTTGATTTCTACCTCTGCAACTTTGAACATAGCGAAGTGCTCGGGAATTGTCTTTGTCGGCGTTCTGGGAATGGGGGTCCCTAGACTTGCCTGCCTGCGGCCTGTGGCGTGGCTCGAGTGGGGGCCCAGTGTGGCCCAGCTTCATCAACTCAAACTCAAGACCCTCGCGAGGGGCCAAGCCCTACGGGGCGGACGACAGGAAGCTTCCTCAGGAGCAGCCTCATCAGGCAGGCTCGCGAGGAGGCGGAGAGATCAAGGCAGGGGCACCTCGCGAGGAGCCCGTGACGCAAGCCATGACGATCAAGATCAGGCGGGCGTCAGGCGGGCACCGGCCTGTGCAATGTCCTTGTTTCCCCTTCGGTGCAAAGGGAACAAGCACAGTCCAAGGCATCGCGCAAAGGTTACCATTCCGGTGGAACGAGACCAAGACCAGCAGAGTGGCAGGACGGAGGTCATTGTGGAGCCCAAGACGGCATCATCACCAGTGCTTTGGGCAGCCAAAGACCACCTTTGGTCATGATAACTTGTACTAGATGTTCCCCTTCAAAATGGCCAATTGTTGGCGCCCTTCCCGCTCACATTTTGGGAAGAGGACCAAGGCCTCTATAAGTAGGACTAGCCACCATAGAGGGAGGGGGACCCGGACCAAGTAGAACATACCACACCAGCTCAAGAACACCTCTCGCAAGGCCGTTCTTCCCCCTGTATTGTTCATCATCAGCCCCCGAGGCAATCCACCACACCACACACTAGAGTAGGGTATTACACCACATCGGTGGCCCGAACCAGTATAAACCTCGTGTCCTTTGTGTGTTCTTCTTTCCAGCCTAGATTTCTTGCGAGCCATAGAAGCATGAGTCGGTAGTGGAAAGATCTCCGTGCGCACCCCATAGTTCGAACCTTAAGGGTCTGCCGGAACCCGAAATCCGACATTTGGCGCGCCAGGTAGGGGTGCGCCGGAGTTCTCCCTCTCGACGACCCGCTCTCCACCAACATCACGTTTCGCCCCCATGGCAGACAACACGCCGCCTGCTCCGGCCTTGGCCCCCACCTTGCGGCAGGTGAAGTGGCCGCACAAATTCAAGCCTGAGACGCCGCTGCGCTACAACGGCGCGACAGATCCGTTGGTTTTCTTGCTGGCGTATGAGGAGGCCGTCCTCAAAGCCGGGGGCGACAACCGAGTGATGGCCAATTGGTTCCCCATGTCCCTCACCGGTGACCCGCGCGCATGGCTCCTCCACCTGCCGACGGCTTCTAGGACCTCCTGGGAGGAGCTGCGCGACCTCTTCCTCGCCAGTTATGCCGCACCAGTGCCGCCCGTCGTCGCAGCTCTCCTGGGTGGCTCATAGGCACCACCCTCGAGCTGCCACGTCAAGCAGTTCACCCGCCGGATCAGCACCGCCCCCAAGCGTCGAGAAGCCCCCTGGGCTGGGTGGCGCCCGAGGCCGATCTAACCTTTGACTTGGATGATCACCCCATCAACCCCATCGGTTCGGGCGCGCTCCCGATGATGTGCACCCCCACCATCTGCTAGGTGGCCATCACCAGGACCCTCATCGACGGCGGTGCCTGCCTCAACGTGCTCTCGATGGAGGCCTTCAGCCTCCTCCACGTGTCGCTAGACCGGATTCTGCCTAGCAGGCCTTTCTCGGGTGTCGGAGTCGGTTCCACCGCCTCCTTGGGACAGATCCACCTCCCAGTGACCTTCGGCACCCACGACAACTTCCGCACAGAGCTGATCGACTTTGACATCTCCCCCATCGGCCTCCCCTACAATGCCATCCTCGGCTATCCGGCCTTGGCCCGGTTCATGGAAGCAACTCACCCAGAGTACAACCTCATGAAGATGCCCGGAAGCAGCGGCGTCCTTACCATGTCAGGAGACACAAGGGATGCGTTGCAGACGCTCAAGCTTGCCTTCAGGGCGGCCGCGGTGGTGCAGCCCACCAGCACCGACGCGCTTGAGCCCAAGGGGGCTGTGCCGGCTAAAAAGAAGCAAATGTTCACCCAAGACAAGGCGGAAACGAAGCAGGTACCGGTCGACGAGGACGGGTCCACTGATGCTACCTTCACCATAGGAGCCAACCTCGAGCCCAAGCAGGAGAAGGCCCTGGTGAGGTTCCTGCGTGCGAACAAGAAGGTGTTCGCATGGGAACCTGATCAGTTAGCAGGGGTCCCGAGGGGTGTGATTGAGCATCACCTTAACATGTGCCCCAACATGTGCCCCATGAAGCAGAAGGCGAGGCGACAGTCCATTGAGAAACAAGCTTTCATCGTTTAGGAGACCCAGAAGCTAGAAGTGGCAGGAGTTATCCGCGAGGTCCGTTACCCAGATTGGCTTGCTAATCCGGTCGTTGTGCCAAAAAAGGGAGGAAAGGAACGCATGTGTGTCGTCTTCACCAACCTCAACAAAGCCTGCCCACATGACCCATTTCCGCTCCCCCGCATTGACCAGATAGTCGACTCTACTGCAGAGTGTGACCTATTGTGCTTCCTAGATGCCTTCTCAGGCTATCACCAGATCAAGATGGCGGTAGAAGACGTGGAAAAAATGGCTTTCCTAACCCCATGTGGAGTGTACTGCTACACGTGCATGCCATCTGGGTTGCACAATGCAGGTGCAACCTTTCAGCGGCTGATGCACATTGCCTTAGGCCGGCAGCTCGGGAGGAACGCTGAAGCTTACGTCGACGACATTGTGGTGAAGTCCCGGGAGGCAAAAACCTTGATACAAGACCTGGAAGAAACCTTTGCGAGCCTCAACGAAGTGGTCCTACGGCTCAACCCGGAGAAGTGCGTGTTTGGGGTCCCCTCGGGCAAGCTCCTGGGTTTTCCCATGTCCCACAGGGGCATCGAGGCCAACCCAGAGAAGGTCAAAGCAGTCGAAGACATGAGCCTGCCAAGGACCCTTAGAGAGATGCAGAAGCTCACCGGCGTGTAGCCGCGCTAGGGCGCTTCATCTCCAAGCTGGGGGAACGAGCACTGCCCTTCTTCAAGTTGATGAAGAAGAAGGGCCCCTTTGAATGGACTGAAGAGGCCAACAAGGCATTCCAAGATCTCAAGAGGTACCTTACCAACCCACCAGTGATGGTAGCTCCGCGTCCACGGGAGCCCCTGGTGCTCTACCTTGCGGCCACCCCCTACTCCGCTAGCGCAGCCTGGTGGCGGTCAGGGAGGAGCGCCGAACCAAGGCCGCAACCACCGTCCGGGCTGAAGCAAAGCAAAGCCAAGAGGGCCTCGCGAGGATCACGACCGCAACCGGAGTGGAACAGCCACAACAGGAGAACGCACCCGGGGCAGGAGAGGCCTCTTCAAGCGACCAAGCACTGGGGGCTCCACCATCTCAGGAGACGCCTCAACCTCTGGAGGATGCAAGCTACGCCAGCACCATCAACCTCGTCGAGCATCCCATGTACTTCATCAGCACGGTGCAAGGGCGCGGTACCCCATGCCTCAAAAACTCCTCCTCGCACTATTAGTGGCCTCATGCAAGTTGCGGCACTATTTCCAAGGCCATCCCATCAAGGTCATCTCAGCATACCCCTTGGAAAGGGTACTCAGGAGCCCCAACTCAGCTGGAAGAGTCGCTGAATGGAACATCGAACTACATGCATTTCAGCTAGAATTCAGTATGACCAGAATCATCAAGGGAGCCGCACTTGCGGATTTCGTGGCAGAATGGGCAGAAGCATCGGGCCTCGAGGCAAGCAAGGACTGATCACTTTCCCCAGGAAGTGAGGCACCAGACGGCTGGGTCATGTACTTCGATGGGGCATTCTCCCGACACGGCGCGGGAGCTGGCGCAGTGCTCGTATCCCCCACTCAGGACAAACTCTACTACGCCGTGCAACTCTGTTTCCAGCACGGGGAAAAGGTCTCCAACAACATAGCAGAGTACGAAGGCCTGATAGCAGGCTTGAAAGCCGCAATCGCCTTAGGGGTAAAGCGCCTCATCATCAAGGGCGATTCGTAGCTCCTCGTCAACTTCTCCAACAAGATATACGAACCAAAGGATGAGCACATGGAAGCCTACCTTGCTGAGGTTCGCAAGATGGAGAAGCAGTTCTGGGGGCTGGAGTTGTAGCATGTGCCTTGCAGCACCAATCAAGAGGCTGATGAGATTGCCAAGAGGGCATCCAGGCAGCTGCCTCAGGAGCCTGGCGTCTTTGAGGAGCGGCTCTTCAAACCCTCGGCGGCACCGTCACTATCGAGCACGGTGCAACCAAGGGAGGAGCTCCCTCAGCCGCCTACCTCGGGAGCTCCGGCCTGCGGCCCGGCTTCAGGGGCACACCTGCTCCTGGCATTAGAGCCTCAGGAAGGGTGTTGGATCGCAGAGCTCAAGAACTACTTAATACAAGGGACCCCGGGGGAGAGCGAGGAGGAGGCAGAGCATGTAGCACGGCAGGCCACGGCTTACTGCATCAAGGATGGGGAGCTCTACCAGAAGCGACCAAATGACGTGTCCCTACGTTGCATCTCCAAAGAGCAAGGGAAGGAGCTGCTGGCGGACATACACGGCGGAGACTGTGGGCACCACTCATCATCGCGAACCCTCGTCGGCAAGGCGTTCCGCGGTGGATTCTACTGGCCCACAGCACTCAGCGACGCCGTTGAGCTGGTGAAGGCTTGCGAGGCCTGCCAGTTCCATGCTAGGCAGATCCATCAGCCGGCGGGGGGTCTACAGACTATACCCCTCTCGTGGCCGTTCGCAGTTTGGGGGCTAGACATTCTGGGCCCGTTCCCTCGGGCGCCAGGGGGCTATCACTACCTCTACGTCGCTGTGGACAAGTTCACCAAGTGGGCTGAGGTTGAAGCTGTCCGCACCATCCTAGCAGGCTCCGCAGTCAAGTTGATCAAGGGTCTCGTGAGCCGGTTTGGGGTGCCTAACCACATCATCACCGACAACGATTCACAATTCACTAGTAATCTCTTCAAAAGTGTCAGGGGTTTGTCACGGCAGATGTCCTTGTGAAAGGAATTAGTCGTGGAGCCATCGCTACGGGTTAGCTTTAAGGGGTTAAACCGGACAAAGGGACACGGGGAATTTTATACTAGTTCGGCCCCTTCGAGGAAGGTAAAAGCCTACGTCTAGTTGTGATTGGTATTGCTAGGGTTTCGAAGGCCAAGGAGCGAATCCGCTTTGTCTGGCTCTCGAGTTGTTGTCTGTTGTCCCGAACCGCTGCCGGGTCGTCCCCTTATATACATGGGCGGCGCCCGTCGGTTTACAGAGTCCCGAGACCGGCTCATAAATGTGTCCGGTTTGGTCTCCACTCTTTCTATCTTACAATACAAGTTTCATACAAATGCCAGTTCACGGCTATGGGCCTCAAACCGGTTTTGGGCCCTGGACCTTTCCTCTTTTGTCCACATGGGCTTCCAGCATAATCAACTACGGATGAAGTTAACCCGGCCTTTCTTGGCCGGTTTACGCCCAGTAGTAATATCCCCAACATTAGGCCCCAGATTCATTTGAACAGGTTCATGTCAATCCTTATTAAAAACTTCGTCTTCAATATCTTCTCATAATTTAGTAAACCGCCGTGACATCATCTTCTCGGATCGTGGTAAACCGTCATGACATCACCTGTTTAAAAACTGTGCATGACACATCTTCATTAATGGGTCTCTGACAATCGAGGCGACAGCTCTGCCTTACTTCCAATTTTCTGGCCCCTCAATTTTCGTGCCTGACAATTATCCCTTGCCTTTATAAATAGGACCGAGGGGTCATTTTCACCTTTTCCCCCTCGTGCCTCTTCGTGTCGTCTTCCTTGCGTTGCTCAGCCTCTGGAGCTCCGCCGCCACCATCGACCGCCGCCTCTGCTCCGACCATGGCCGCTGCATCACCCTGAACGCACCAGAGTACTGCGGCGCCTTTCCGCTTCCTCACCAGCTCTGGTAAGTTCTCTGCTTTTTTTGCCCCAGATCTGTTCTAGGGTTTCGACATTTTTCGCAGTTCTTCCAAAGTTCATCAGTGCTTCAGTGTTGTTCTTCCCTGTTCTGTCTTTAGTATGTGTCGGATTTCGGGTTCCGGCAGACCCTTAAGGTTCGAACACTAGGGTGCGCGCGGAGATTACGTCTTCTACCTCTCCGTCTCGCAAAGATCTAGACTACTGAAAGAACTGCACAAGAGACACAAGGTTTATACTGGTTCGGGCCACCGTTGCGGTGTAATACCCTACTCCAGTGTGTGGTGGGTGGATTGCCTCTTGGGGCTGATGATGATGAACAATACAAGGAAGAACAGCCTCGCGAGGGTCTGTTCTTGGCTGGGGCGATGAACTGTTAGGAGGAGTTCAGCCGCCCTTTTCTTTCTCTCTCTCTCTCTCACTGCCTTACTCTCACTCGCCGGCTCTATCGCCTCCTTGCCTACTGCCCCTTGCTATGTGGGTGGCTGGTCCTATTTATAGAGGCCCTGGTCCTCTTCCCAAATATCGAGCGGGAAGGGAGCCAACAATGGCGGGCTAATTTGAAGGGGGACAGCAAGTATCAGCTATCCTGACAAAAGTAGTCTTTGCCTGCACAAAGCTCTGGTGATGACGCCGTCTTGGGCTCCACGGTGACCTCCGTCTCGTAGTCCTCCTGGTCTTGGTCTCGTTGCACCGAAATGGCAACCTTTGCCTAATGCCTCGGTACTCCGTGGCTGCGCTTGCTCCCTTTGCACCAAAGAGGAAAGGAGGACGCTGCGCGGGCTGGCACCCGCCTGGCACCTTGAGTCGTCATGGCTTGCGTCACGGGCACCTCGCGAGGTACCCCGCCTTGATTTCTCCGCCTCCTCGTGAGCCAGCCTGATGAGGCCGCGCCTAAGGAAGCTCCACGTTGTCTGCCCCGCGAGGCTTGGCCCCTTGCGAGGGTCTTGAGTCTTGTGTTGATGGAGATTGGCCGTGCTGGGCCCCCCTTTGAGCCACGCCGCAGGCCGCAGGCAGGCAAGTCTGGGGACCCCCGTTCCCAGAACGCCGACAGTAGCCCCCGGGCCCAAGGCGCCCGGACTTGGCCGTGCCGAGAGGCGAAAGGGCACGAGCGAAGCGCCTCGGGCCCTAACAGCCTCCGGCCTTGGGCGCCGCGTGGCGGTTGATTGGACGTGGGCGTATCCGCTTCCCCATGATGCCTCGATGATCGCGCGGGTTGGACAAGTCCCTGCATGCAAATCTTGTCATGATTACCTGCGATCATGGAGGCTGGCGGTTGGCCTTCGTCGGCTATAAGTACGGAACTGCGCGTGCCCTTCCAGTCCATCCCTCCTTGCTTCTCCTTCTTCCTGATCCTTGCTCCGTCTTGCCGCGATGGCTCTGATTCGCCAGTTCTCGGCAGCGGAGAAGGGAAAGGCCCCTCGAGAGGGACCAGACCCGCTCCCGCCGAAGAAACGGCCCGCCCCTCGTGGCTGGGGCGAGGAGGACCGTCAGGTGGTGTTGAGGCCTCGGTGCGAGCGGCCTCCGCCGGGGTTCCCGCTTCCCTTGTATGCCCACGTCGAGGGCCTCAAAGGGGTCGATGCTGATCCCCGCGGTCAGCGCCGTCGTCGGCGTCGACGGGTCATGAAGGTGTGGGTTGTTCCTCCTGGGGTCCATGCCGAGGGCTCCTCCCAAGAGTTCGTGCTCCACTTCGCCATTCCTCTCCAGTCTTGGATCCGCCTGCCTCCCTTCTTCGCCTCCATCATCCCACTGGGGGAGCCCCTGGGGCTCTGGCTGCAGCACCCTCGCGACCGAGGCAGAGGTTGCGGTCATTGCCCAGGGCGAGGTCTACATGACTCGTGGCTGGAGAGAGATCGCCCGGGTTTGCAGGGTAAGGGGCGTCTTCGCGGTCCACTTGGAGTATGATGGCGCTTTGGTGATGTTCTTCAAGGTCTTCGACGCGAACGGGCGCCGGCTGGAGTGTTGCCCCGGGAGAGGTGGCCAGGACCTCGCCATGGTGAGGGCTAGGCCCGTCGACCGCTCCCTTGGCGGCTCTACAGGCGACGGAGGCGCCGGAGGATCCAGCGACTCCAGCGAGATCTTCATGACTCCGGAGACAAGTGACGACAGCTACGAGCCCCCGAGCCGGCGCCGCTCCTGGAGCAGGGCGGGCTCGTCTGGCCGTCGCCGACTCTGATCTGGATGGGGTTGGCGCTGACGCTTGACGGCCCACTGTTAATGGTGGCATCTTTTGCAGGAGCGCGTGTAGTTAGCATCCCTTAGGGTCCGTTCCCTGCGAGGAATCAAAATGCGCCCCATGGGGGCTTGTAAGGTGCCTGTAATCCTGTTTGTTAATACATACCCTTGCTGTAGAGCTGTGCGAGTTGCTGATTCCGTCTTAGCTTAGTTCTCCCTTTCAAACCTCGCAAGGGCTTGGTGCTCTGCATCGACAGGTCCCAGTCCCAAGGCGGTGTCAGTCGTCGCTGGTATGCCAGGTCGCGATGCCGTGGTCAAGGCCAGGAGGTGAGCGACCCGGGGTCCGATAAGAGCCCCTGAGTCGCGATGCTCCGGAGGTCCCCTTTGGCGCCCAAGCAGCCGTCGCTCGGCGAGAAAGGAGAGCGGCATCGCTGACACGGAATTGCATTAGGTGCGGGGGTAGTGCTACGATAGCCGGTGCTTTCGGGCGGTGACTTATCTCGAGAGTCGGGGATTATCCCTGGTGTGTCGTCGGGTCCGCGCGTCGGCAGGAGCGGAATCGCTCGGCGAGGTCCTCGCGCGCCCCTTCTCCCCCGCCTTTGCTCCCCCTTTCTGCTCTACGTTCTCGGGTCCCGGCCCTCGAGCTAGTCTCAGCCGTCGCTGGTATGCCAGGTCGCGATGCCATGGTCAAGGCCAGAGGGTGAGGGCTAGAGAGCCAGTAGGAGCCCTGAGTTGCGATGCTCAGGCGCCCCCCATTAACGTGCAAGCGGTTCGCGCGGACGAGAGTGAAAGGAACGCCGCGAGGGCCTCGCCTGGCGCAACTCCCTTAGGGGATCCTGTAAACTCATCATAGAAGGAAGAAGAGGTTGCCATGACAATTATCAGTATGCCGTTAGTTGCTTCCGAGGGGAGGTGATGCACTGGAGGCTTGACGAGGTGGCGGCATGCGGGGCTGCCACGGCCAGAGCTCAACCATTCAGGTTTGTCGGCGTTGCAGGGACGGACCCATGCGCAAGCGTCGTGCCATTGTGGGAGCAATTCCGCCAGTTGGCGTCAGTTGAGCAGGCAACTAGATCAAACACGTTAGCCGCGAAGGATGGGGATTCATTCAAACAGATGCTGGGAAGGTAGTCATCGCTGGGTCGGGCCCGAGCGACTTGGGGATGATGCAACCCGAGGGGCGCCCCCATCAAAGAAAGCCAACGACATGAAATAAAAGGGATACATGCCGCAGGGATAGACCCACGCGGCCTGGGAACGATGCAGCCCTGGGAGGGCGCTCCCAACTGGAAATGAAACTTGCAAGATGTCACCTGAAGGTGTCGAGGGCGAAGGGGTGTTGGTGCAGCAGACTCGGTGGGCTGCGGAAGCCGATCCTCACGAGCCCCCAGGCCCGGGGGCCTCGGGGGGCTCCGGAGGCACTGGTATCTCTTCGCGAATCATCTCCATCTCCGCCAAGGCTGCGGAATGCCTGTCTTCTTGAGCCTCCATGATGCCCCTCATGAGGCGCTGGCACATAGCAACCGCGCTCGGCAAGCCGTAAGGCATGCGAACGTAGCTGTGGGGCGGACCCCCGTAGCGCCCCACTCGCGAGGGCCAGAGGCGCTCCATCGTAGCGACTTGGTTGAGCCCTGGTACGTCGATGCAGACGCGCATCCCACCATCCTCGCCTGGATGGGGAGCCACAGCCGGTAGACGGAGGCAACCTCTCATGATTCTTGATTCCTGTAGTTCTTGAATGGCCTTGTCGACGAACTCTTGTGGGTCTGACCTTCCTTGCCTTGCTCCTTCTTGAGGGAAACGTGCTTCGAAACATGCCTCCCTGTGGTGCCCAAGCGCCTCCCTCGTGACCCTGGCCAGGTCGGTGGCCCTCCAAGGGAGAGCCCTCGAGCCCTGCCTGAGGAGGGCGCCGGGCGCACTTTCCTATGCGATGGAAGGAGGTTCCCCCTGGGCAGATGCGGGCCCTGAGGGGCCTGCCTCCCGAGGGGCCGGTCCGGACGACGTCTTCTTCTTCTTGGGGGTGGTCTCGGGAAGCCTCCTGCTTCCGTGATCTGGGTCTTCCAGTGACGCGGCCTGAAAGGCTCGCTCCAGGGAACACACTGCATCCTTCTCTTCACAGGGCACCGTGATGACTCCACCACTCCCTGGCATCTTGAGGACGTTGTAGCCATGGTGAGTCACGGCCATGAACTTGGCCAGTGCTGGGTACCCGAGGATGGCATTGTACGGCAGGCGGATGTGGGCGACGTCGAAGCTGATGAGCTCGGTGCGGTAGTTGTTGTGTGCCCCGAAGGTGACAGGGAGGCGGACCGGCCCAATCGGGACCGTGGAGCCGTCGGTGACTCCAGAGAAGGGCTTGGTTGGCTGAAGCTGGTCGTAGGGCACTTGGAGATTGTTGAACGTTTCCACGGACAGGACGTTGAGCCCTGCCCCACCATCGATGAGGGTCCTGGTGACCAGTACATTGCTGATGACTGGGGAGCAAAGCATCGGGAGGACTCCGGCTGTGGCCGCACACTTGAGTTGATCCACTGAGCTGAATGAGATGGCGCATGCTGACCACCTGAGAGGGTGCGTTGCTTCAAGCCTGGGGAGGACTGCATTCACTTCGCGGGCAAACTGCTTGAAGATGCGTTGGGAGGCTGGGGCTTGAGCTCCGCCCAGGATGCAGGCAATTGCGCGTGGCTCCTGGAAGCCCCCAGCCCCTTCGTCTTGATGGCGGTCCTCGTTCCTCCTTGGCTGAGGCGGCAGTGGAGGGAGGCCTGCGTGGCCCTATGGGCGATCCTCACGAGGCTGATCCCTCCAGTCCCCCTCGCGAGGCAGGTCTCGCCAGCGATCCTCGCGAGGTTGATCGCGCCACCCTTGGCGCGGGCCGCGGTCTTCCCAGCGTCATGCGTTTCTTCCTCCTCCTCGGCCGTAGCCCCGATCGGCGCGGTCGGGATGACAGCCGATCCTTCCTTCTCGCACGACGCGAAGTTCTTGGCATTCGTTGGTGTTGTGGGTGTGGAGGTTGTGGTACACACAGTACCGGCTGCCCCTGGAGGACTCAGGCAGATCTTTGCCCCGCTTGGTGTGTGGTTCTGCCGCGAGCACGATAGCCCCCTTGCGCTTCACGTCCTTGGCCTTGGGCTTCTTCTCCTCTGGGTCTGCGGCAGGCAGCTCGAGGAGGGAGAGGCGTCCCTCCTCAGCCCTGGCGCACTTGGTCGCCAAGTTGAACAGCTCCAGGGAGGTGCACATGTCTTCATGCATCGCCAACTCCTCCTTCATCTTGACGTCGCGCACACCATCAGAGAAGGCTGAGATGATGGCCTCCTCGGACACCTTGGGGATCTTGAGGCGCGCGCTGTTGAAGCGCTGGATGTACTTTTGCAGGGTCTCTCTGGGTTGTTGCTTGATGCAGCCATGTCGCTCACGGCGGGTGGCCGGTCGCGAGTACCTTCGAAGTTGGCGATGAAGCGGGTGCGCATCTGGTCCCAGGAAGAGATCGTGCCTGAACCAGATTCAGGAGCCAGGTGCGGGCTCCTTCCTTGAGCGCCATAGGGAACTAGTTCGCCATGACCTTCTCGTCCCCGCTGGCAGCTTTGATGCCCAGCTCATAGAGCTGGAGGAACTCTGCAGGGTCAGTCGTGCCGTCGTAACGAGGAGGCAGGTCTGGCTTGAACTTGCCGTGCCACGCGATGCTACGCAGCTCGATGGTGTAGGCACGGCAGCCTGCGGTGGCCACGAAAGGCTTCGGCTGGTGGAGAGCTCGGTCTTGAGGGTCCCCTCGCGCTGCAACTAGGAGCAGCGCTGGGTCTTGGCGTGCCGGAGCTGGGGCAGGGTCGCGGCATGCTGGAGCAGGGAGCGCCTGGGCAGCTCCTTGCGGGCGAGGGACTTCTTGGCAGCTCCATTCTTGCTGCGCTGGCACCTAACGGAGCGGGTTCCGCCCAGGGGCCACGCGCCTTGGAGCCATGGCGTCTTCTTGGAGAGGAGGCGGCTGGTACGCCCCCGGAGCTTCGTTGCCCGCGCGGGGCGGGGTGTGGCGCAGCGGAACGGACGGCGCGGGAGAGCCCCCTGCGGCGCGGACAAGCTCGGCGACGCGGTCGAGCCACTCTTCGTAGACGTCGTCGACGGGACGGTAGCGCAGGAGCTCATTTGCCGTGATGAGTGCAGCTCGAGCCTCCAAGGGTGCGTGGAGCGCGCGGAATGAAGGACCAGCTGGTGTGAGCGATGGAGTAGCGGTGCGGCCGTCTTGCCGCACGGATGGATGCTGAGACGACGCTTGCTGCTCGCCCCCCGCCGGGCCGGTGGCGGCGTTGATGGCGGGTGACGGGGAACGACGAGGACGTCCGCCGACGGGTGCCGTCTGGGCGACACGGGAAGCGATGGCGGCCCGGCGCTCGGCGCGGGCCCGACGAGCGTCGGACATGGATGCGACAGTCGGAGGAGAACGGGGCAGTGGAAGACGAACTCCGACGCACCCCTACCTGGCACGCCAAATGTCAGATTTCGGGTTCCAGCAGACCCTTAAGGTTTGAACACTGGGGTGCGCACGAAGATTACGTCTTCTACCTCTCCGTCTCGCAAAGATCTAGACTACTGAAAGAACTGCACAAGAGACACAAGGTTTATACTGGTTCGGGCCACCGTTGCGGTGTAATACCCTACTCCAGTGTGTGGTGGGTGGATTGCCTCTTGGGGCTGATGATGATGAACATTACAAGGAAGAACAGCCTCGCGAGGGTCTGTTCTTGGCTGGGGCAATGAACTGTTAGGAGGAGTTCAGCCGCCCTTTTCTTTCTCTCTCTCTCTCTCTCTCTCTCACCGCCTTACTCTCACTCGCCGGCTCTATCGCCTCCTTGCCTACTGCCCCTTGCTATGTGGGTGGCTGGTCCTATTTATAGAGGCCCTGGTCCTCTTCCCAAATATCGAGCGGGAAGGGAGCCAACAATGGCGGGCTAATTTGAAGGGGGACAGCAAGTATCAGCTATCCTGACAAAAGTAGTCTTTGCCTGCGCAAAGCTCTGGTGATGACGCCGTCTTGGGCTCCACGGTGACCTCCGTCTCGTAGTCCTCCTGGTCTTGGTCTAGTTGCACCGAAATGGCAACCTTTGCCTGATGCCTCAGTACTCCATGGCTGCGCTTGCTCCCTTTGCACCAAAGAGGAAAGGAGGACGCTGCGTGGGTTGGCACCCGCCTGGCTCCTTGAGTCGTCATGGCTTGCGTCACGGGCACCTTGTGAGGTACCCCGCCTTGATTTCTCTGCCTCCTCATGAGCCAGCCTGATGAGGCCGCGCCTGAGGAAGCTCCACGTCGTCCGCCCCGCGAGGCTTGGCCCCTCGCGAGGGTCTTGAGTCTTGTGTTGATGGAGATGGGCCGTGCTGGGCCCCCCTTTGAGCCACGCCGTAGGCCGCCGGCAGGCAAGTTTGGGGACCCCCATTCCCAGGACGCTGACAGTATGTAGATGGGCACTTCATGCTTTGACGTATCCCTTGCCGTAGCTAACCTACCTTTGTCATCACAAATCCTTATGCGCAAAGAACTGATCTAGTCCTTCATAAATTGCTTCAGTTCTGCACCCCTTCTAGATGCAATTATTTTTGCTTTTCTATCTTATCTTAGATCCGAAAATTTTATATGTCACTGTGAGATCTGTTTCTATGTTCCTGTGAGATCCGTTTCTCCTTGCACCAATATAGGCGGTTAACCTTGTATAAGCAGTCTATGCCATTAGCCCTTTGATAAACCGAAGGAGCATTTTACCTTCATAATTATGCTCCGGTTTAACAGTGTCCGAGTAATCTTGTGCTAGTATTACCTTTTTCTCTGATTGCATTAGTCTCTGGTTTATACCATTTCACATATCAGTATGTTTCTTATTCCCTTGTCTCTTGCATATAATCATGCATAATTTATAAACCGGCCTTTCATTTTTAGCTTGTTTGCTTCGCAATGGCCAAACAATTCACTGCCTGCAACTGGGCTCGTTCCCGGGTTACTGAGACTCAGTTGAATGAGATGGTTAGCATCGGCTCCCTGCCTAAGAAAACTGTGATCAAACGGCGAGTTCCCGGAACAGAAAATCCTCCAACCCCATGGTAGGGCGAGGTGGTGGTCTTTGTTGACCATATAGGCCGTGGCTTCAAACCGCCAGGGGCAAAGTTTTATCGAGATGTGCTTGCCAGTTTCCAACTTCATCCACAAGATATTGGTCCCAACTCGGTTTCCAACTTATGCAACTTCCAGGTCTTCTGTGAAGTATATTTACAAGAAGAACCAACTGCAAAACTGTTCCGGGATTTCTTTCAGTTAAACCGGCGCACAGAGTTTGTAAATGGCCCGAACACAGAACTTGGTGGTGTCTCGATTCAAAAGCGAAAAGAAGTTGAATTTCCTCATGCCAAACATCATAGCCACCCAAAGGAATGGAACCAAACATGGTTTTATTGCAGAGACACTTCCCCTAAAGACGAAAATCCCCTGCCCGGCTTTCGTGACCGCAGACTATCCAATACTCACCCCATGCCTCAACGCCTGAGTTCTTCAGAAAGGGCGAAATACGCTCCTCAACTCGCTAAACTCCGGGCCTTTATGGCAAACGGTTTAACAGGCGTGGACTTTGTGCGCTGTTGGATATCCTGGAGTATCTTGCCGCTAAGCCGGTGTACCGGTTTAATGTGTGAATATACCGGTGAGGTTGACGACCCTCGACACCATTGCAACATCCAATTATCTGAGGAAGAAGTCACTGAAGGTGTAAAGAAGATTCTGAATGAGTTAGAACTGATCTGTAGTCAAACCGGTCTGAGTCCCTTCTATGCCAAGAACAAACCGCCTGCTGTAAGCATTATACTTCTTCTTCATCTCTAATATCTTTTAACTTATGCAACCTGTAACTCTTCTTCTTTATATGTAGGGTGATGACCCCTTCTGGAAAAGGAAAACCGTAGAGAAAGCGGCAAAACTGACTGGAGATAAAGCGATCAAGCCATCCCGCCCAAAGACTAAAGCCGTAAAATGGACATCAAAATGGAAAACGGCTGACCGGATTAATATGGAGCTTGATGATGATACTGATGATCCAGATGTTGAGGTAGAACTTGACTCACTTGGCTCTCTTTTCATGCATCTCATTAACAATGATCTTCCTCAGGAGGACGCAGAAGCTAGTCAAGCTGATGACATAGAGGTAATTACCCTTTCCTCTGGTTCAGACTCTATGCCAACACAAAAAACTCGCCAAGTAGTCCGGAAAGTAAGATTTTCTCATCCTCTTGCTCACTTGGATCCAACATTTATTTTGAAGACTCAACAGCATGAAGCTCGCCGGACAACCTGGCACAGTGGCCAACAGGTCACTTCAGCCGGTTTACCTGACACTCCGGTTCGGAAGCGCCGGCCTGAGGTCTCTCCTACTTCTAACCATTCTTACCCCAAGGCAGGTTATTTCAGACAACATCTTAATCCGTCTGATTCAAATTATTAGGTGACACCTCCTTCATCTTCTGGTGAATCGACAGCAACTCAACTCCCCCCTTTGAAAACTGTGGCCGGGTGAGTTGTAAAAACCTTTCCTTTCAATGCGCCATAAATCCTTTGAATAGGATGTTAACCCTCTTTTATTATGTTTGCAGGGCCAAAGCCAGACCCAGCAAGAAAGCTTGGGTCACCAATCCGCCAGAAGACCCTGTCGCCGAAGAAGAAGAACCAAGAGGTGAACCGGAACAGACTGGTGAACCAGAAGGTCTCCATCCTGAAGCTTCTTTTGATTGTCCACCCCTTGAAGGCCAACATACCGACGAGCCAACAGATGCTGAGCCTGCCGCACCCGATACTGAACCGGCAGAGCCAAACCGGGCTAGTCCGGTGAAAGACACTGAAATTCCAGCATCATCCACCAAAAATCCTAAAGGCCGAGGTGATGATGTTATTATTACTGGAATAGGCCACAGCTCTCCTGGCCATCCCGTCATTTTAGCTCAGCACAGCGCCAAAGAAGAGCAAGCTGCCCGGGATAGAGGTAAATGGAGCAGCGACATATCAAGCTATGCTCATCTTAACGCTGATGAGCTTCATTCTGGCTTCTTGAACCGTCTGCACTCAAACCGGGATTATGAAGCCGGTTTGGTGAACTTGATGAAAGAGCGATATGAGGTCAATTACTCTCCCTTTGTATATTGATTTATAGTGGAAACACTATCCCAAGTAGCCACCAAAGGCTGTTTTATGATTTTTAATCACAAACCGGTTCTTTGTAATACATTAAACATCTCATCATTGATCCTTGCAATGGCAGGTCGCTAATAATAGATAAGACTTATCTTGAAAAAATTAGATAACTTTCTGCAACATAGCCCCCAAAGGCCGGTTTAACTTGGCAAGTTAATCCGGTTTTTAATCCACACATCCATTTTAGAACAGACGCACATTAGCCCCCAAGTGTCAAGGATAATGCTTGCATTGTTCTAGAGACTTGTATAAATTGTAGTACTTGAGAGCAAATAGACATTAGCCCCCAAGTGTCAAGGATAATGCTTGCATTGTTCTGGAGACTTGTATAAAGTGTAGTACTTGAGAGAAAATAGACATTAGCCCCCAAGTATGAAGTGCATAACTTTGTTATACGCTTTGTACTCTAGCACAAATATATGCTATTTGTTTAACATACCGTCAACGTTGCAGGCTGAACTGAGAAACAAAGATGCCCGAAATTTTGATTTGCAAGAAAATGTGAAGTCACAACAAGTCGAGGCTGCAAAAGCCAAAGAGGAGCTGACCCAGGCCCTGGCCGGAATGGAAAAGCTAAAAGAAACCTTCAACCAAGAACGTGCTGAATGGGAAACCGAGAAATCCGGTTTAACAAAAAGAGTTGTAGACGCCGAGGCAGCCCTGAAGCCAGTGGTTGAAGAACTAGCCGGCTTGAAACGCCAAATCAATGCTATGACCTATGCTATCTTTGGTAAGTGTATGCTTATGTATGTTGTGCCAGTCGATGAATCTTATAACTGACCAAAATGTTGATAAAATCTTTGGCAGGCACTCAGATCGCTCATCTTGGTACAGATATGCAGATGAAGCTCAAAGCGGCATATACCTTGGTTGAACAGCTATACTCTGGGTCTCAACGGGTTATTAGCATAGCAGCTTATAACAAACCGGCTCCAACTTTGATTAAGGAAACCCTTGAGAAGCTGGGCATGTTACCATCTTGTATTGCCGAGTTGAAGAGAGCAGCTGCCAGAGCAGGAGCTTTAACCGCCCTTATTCGAGCCAAAGCCTGGATTCCAGACCTTGAAGCGGAGGATATCATCAAAGGATACCCATGCGTTAAGGAAGACGGTTGAAGCTTCGACAATGATGATCTTCGGCGACTGATCAAACAGGTGCGGCCAGCAGCCAGCAAGTTGGCTGATGATATCGATTTGTCCCATTTTCAACCGCTTTATGATGCAGAAGGGAAAAGACAGCCGGCCGACATCCATGAAGTCGAAGAACTTGTGCCTCCGATTCGTAAGCACACTTTCGCTCCTGATATTAACCCTTCCAATCTTATCCATGAGGAAGCAGTGTTTCAAGCGTTAACTGGAATCGATTGGTCAACGACTGATTTCCAGCGTCTGGGGAGGGACGAAGAAGTGCCAACACCAACTGACCCTCAATCGTCAAACCGTCGCAATGAAGAGTCCTGATCCGGTCGCTGGTTTATATGGCTAATATAAAAACAGTGATACTGTTTGATCCGCTTTGAAGCTTCATGTAATAGGATAGCTGAAACTTCCGTTTATCTGCCATGCCATCGAGCATGTTTCGTAATACTTGTGACAATCTATTCCGCCCTTTGGGATATATTTATGCATAACTCATGATGAATTGTGTTCCTGGGTACAACAGCTTAAAAGTATCTCATTGGTTGACCAAACGTGTATACGGCAAAGGTGTTAATACCAATCCGAAACGTTGATAATTCCAACTTCATAATACCGGTCTATATATTAAACTGGACCGGGATAACCACCAGATTTTCTTTATAACACTGGCGATTTAGTCAAACCAGACTGGGTTAATGAACACCAGTTTACAATTAATCATGTGCCCACAACTTGTAGTTGAGAAGCAAGCCAGGTCAAGGACGCCGGTTTATCAAAAAATACTTATGATTTTCAAAAGTCAAACAGGAAAATATGCAAGGCTTTTTACGAGCTGCCAGGCTCCAAATCGAGGCTTTTCATGGGCTGCCAGGCCTCTGAGTTAAACCATTTAACAAAGCCTTTTAAGATGGGCCTCCAATTAACCAATCATCGTTTTAATTGTGACAAGTTCAGGGTCTGTAAAAGATTGACTTGTCAAACGTTCGATGGGTCATACCAGGATTACCTGGACAGGAGTGGCTTACTTGATGAAGGCAGGTTAACCCAGGTTTTTAGGTGAATACACCAGGCTTCCAAGCCGTGGCTTGATAGCCAATTACGAGGGTCCTTTCAAACTATTTGTTGCTTTGCAAAAAGAGCCCCCAAGTAACTTCTGTGAGTGATGCTCAGTGTGTTCCCATGTTTGAGTTTGTACTGTGTACAACACTCTCTTTGGCTCCACAAAATTTTCCCTTTGTGGCTTAAATGCCTATCAAGAGGTGTAGCTATGGTGTGAGGACAACCAAGCCCCCTAGTGATATCCCTTCGTGGTTTAAAAATCGATCAAGAGGTGTAGCTGTAGTTCAAATAGGACCAAGCCACTGCGTTCCATGGTCATAAAAAGAACAGATACCCCGCTTAAAACGGAGGCTCCGGTTTATTATATGATATATACACTGTCATAAATATGTACAGATGAAGAGCCTATGGCTTCAAGTATAGTAAGGCCGAAGGAGAGCTATGTTCCATGGTCGCTTGGTTTCCTCCTCCGATTGACGTGAGTCTTTATGCTCTCAAACATCAATGAGGTAGTAAGATCCGTTGTGCAGATTTTTGCTGGGGATAATTTGTGCATATCAGTCTGATCCTGGATGAGCCGGAGCACCAAATCACCTTCTTGAAAGGTTCTGGTTTTAACCCAACGGCTGTGATAATGTTGGAGATCTTGTTGATAAATCGCCGATCGTGCTGCTGCAAGATCACGCACTTCATCCAACAGGTCCAGTGAATCCTAACGTGCTTTCTCATTATCAGCTTCAACATAAGCTGCCACATGGGGCGAATCGTGACGGATGTCACTAGGAAGAACCTTCTCCGCTCCATAAACCATGAAGAAAGGTGTGTAACCCGTAGACCTATTGGATGTGGTGTTGATGCTCCATAACACAGAAGGTAGCTCCTCAACCCAACAACCCGGCGTCCGCTTTAAGGGAACCATAAGCCTTGGTTTGATACCCCGTAGAATTTCTTGATTTTCCCTTTCTGCTTGACCATTAGATTGGGGGTGAGCCACCGACGCTAGATCAAGCCGGATGTGTTCACGTTGACAGAATTCTTCCATCTCCCCCTTTGACAGATTAGTACCGTTATCTGTTATAATGTTGTGTGGAAAACCAAACTGGAATATCACCTTCTTGATGAATTGAACCGCCGTGGCTGCATCACACTTGCTGACTGGCTCTGCCTCCACCCATTTAGTGAATTTATCAACTGCTACTAACATGTGGGTATTTTTGTCCTTAGAACGCTTGAAGGGTCCAACCATATCAAGCCCCCAAGTTGCCAATGGCCACGTAATTGGAATCATCCGCAACTCTTGAGCCGGAACGTGCGCACGGCGGGCAAATTTTTGACATCCATCACATCTCTTGACTAAATCCTCCGCATCAGCATGTGCTGTCAACCAGTAAAAACCATGGCGAAAAGCTTTGGCAACCAACGACTTTGAACCGGCGTGGTGACCGCAATCCCCTTAATGGATTTCTTGCAAAATCTCACAACCTTCTTGAGGAGAAACACAGCGCTGAATTGCTCCTGAAACACTGTAACGATGTAACTGCCCGTTGAGTATGGTCATGGACTTGGAACGCCGGATTATCTGTCGAGCCAACGTTTCATCGTCTAGTAACTCGCCCCGGTTCATGTAATCCAGATATGGGATCGTCCAATCTGGTATGGCATGCAGAGCGGCCACCAACTGAGCCTCCGGATCAGGAATAGCCAAATCTTCTTCGCTTGGTACTTTGACTGACGGATTGTGCAACACATCAAGAAAGACATTGGGCGGGACCGGTTTACGTTGGGAACCAAGACAACTTAAAGCGTCCGCCGCTTCATTCTTCCGCCGGTCTATATGGTCCACCTGATAACCTTTAAAGTGACCAGCCACTGTGTCCACATCTCGCTGATACGCAGCCATGAGTGGGTCCTTAGAATCCCAAGTGCCAGACACCTGCTGAGCCACTAGATCTGAATCGCCGAAGCACTTAACCCGGCTCAAATTCATCTCTTTAGCCATCCGAAGACCATGGAGCAAAGCCTCATATTCAGCTGCATTGTTAGTACAAGGGAACATTAAACGGAGGACATAACAAAACTTGTCACCTCGTGGGGAAGTTAGTATGATTCCAGCCCCCGAGCCCTCCAACTGTCTGGATCCATCAAAATGAATAGTCCAATATGTATTATCTGGTTTCTCTTCAGGTGCCTGTAACTTCGTCCAATCGTTGATGAAATCCACGAGTGCGTGTGACTTGATCGCCGTGCGGGGTATATATTTGAGCCCATGAGGTCCAAGCTCAGTGGCCCACCTGGTAATCCGGCCAGTTGCTTCTCTGTTTTGAATGATGTCACCCAGAGGAGCTGAACTGACCACTATGATAGGATGGCCCTGAAAATAATGTTTAAGCTTCCGGCTCGCCATGAATACCCCATATACCAGCTTCTGCCAATGCGGATACCTCTGCTTTGACTCAATGAGCACCTCGCTGATATAATAAACCGGCCGTTGAACCGAATATTCCTTACCAAGCTCCTTGCGCTCTACCATAATGGCTATGCTAACAGCCCGGGCATTAGCAGCCACATATAATAATAATGGCTCTTTATCGATCGGCACCGCAAGCACGGGCGGTTCAACTATCTGCCTCTTCAGATCCTCGAACGCCTTATCAGCTGCCTCACTCCAGACAAAGTTATCTGTTTTCTTGAGCATCTGATATAAGGGGATGGCCTTCTCTCCAAGGCGACTGATAAACTAGCTCAAGGCTGTAATCCGACCGGCCAGACGTTGAACATCGTTAATACACGACGGTTTAGCCAAGGATGTAATTGCTACAATCTTTTTCGGATTAGCCTCAATGCCTCTGTTTGATACCAGAAAGCCTAAGAGCTTGCCTGCCAGTACACCGAAGACACCCTTCTCCGGATTAAGCATCATCTTGTAAACCTGGAGATTGTCAAAGGTTTCTCGTAGATCATCTATCAATGTCTCCTCCTTTCTGGACTTGACCACAATATCATCCACATATGCATGAACATTGCGCCCAATTTGTTTATGAAAGCAATTCTGAACACATCGCTGGTAAGTTGCCCGAGCACTCTTGAGCCCAAACGGCATGGAAACATAGCAGAAGGCTCCAAAGGGAGTTTTGAAAGCTGTCTTCTCCTGGTCCTTAATCACCATTTTGATCTGATGATAACCAGAGTAGGCATCCAGAAAACACAAACGGTCACAACCCGCCGTAGCATCAATTATCTGATCAATGCGAGGGAGAGCAAAGGGGTTTGCGGGGCAAGCCTTGTTTAAATCTGTGTAGTCCACACACATGCGCCAAGTGCCGTTTTTCTTAAGAACCAGCACCGGATTGGCCAACCACTCTGGATGAAGAACTTCGACAATAAACCCAGCAGCCAACAGACGGGCTACCTCTTCACCTATAGCCTTACGTCTCTCCTCATTGAAACGGCGGAGGAACTGCCAAACCGGTTTGAACTTAGGATCAATGTTGAGTGTGTGCTCAGCGAGTTCCCTCGGTACACCTGGCATGTCAGAAGGTTTCCATGCAAAGATGTCCCGATTCTCACGGAGGAACTCGATGAGCGCGCTTTCCTATTTGGGATCCAAGTTAGCGCTGATGCTGAACTGTTTGGATGAATCGCCAGGAACAAAGTCAACCATCTTAGTGTCTGTAGCTGATTTGAACTTCAACGCTGGATCATGTTCCGTAGTTGGCTTTTTTAAAGAGGCCATGTCTGCCGGATCAACTTGCTCCTTATGGAATTTCAACTCCTCTGTGGCACAAACCGACTCAGC
This sequence comes from Triticum monococcum, assembly GCA_034509565.1. Classification (NCBI taxonomy): domain Eukaryota; kingdom Viridiplantae; phylum Streptophyta; class Magnoliopsida; order Poales; family Poaceae; genus Triticum; species Triticum monococcum. The sequence continues at coordinate 582,470,943 of CM067843.1, forward strand.
ATAAGCCGCATCACCTTCTTCACACTCCAAAGCAATCTTTCTACTTCCATGTACTGTGATAGTCCCTTTATGACCTGGCATTTTAAGCTGTAGATGAACATAACATGGCCTTGCCATAAACTTAGCATAAACCGGCCGCCCAAACAAGGCGTGGTACGGACTTTTGATCTTTACCACCTCAAATGTCAATGTTTCTCACCTTGAATCATAGTCATCTCCAAAAGCTACCTCCAAAGCTATCTTGCCAACAGGATATGCTGACTTACCAGGCACCACACCATGAAAGACCGTATTTGACGGTTTAAGATCCTTATCTGTCAACCCCATATGGCGGAATGTATCATAATACAAAATATTGATACTACTTCCCCCATCCATGAGCACTTTAGTGAACTTATATCCCCCAACTTGAGGGGCTACCACCAGGGACAAATGACCTGGATTATCAACCCGGGGTGGGTGATCATCTCTACTCCACAAAATAGGTTGCTCAGACCAGCATAAATACTGAGGTACTGCCAGCTCAACAGAGTTTACTGCCCTTTTGTGAAGCTTCTGATCACGTTTGCACAAACTAGTAGTGAAGACATGATATTGCCCGCTGTTCAGCTATTTGGGATTGCTCTGATAACCCGACTGCTACTGTTGCTGCTGACTCCCCTGATGATTGTAACCTCCCTGGTTGCCTTGGTGCCCTTGATTGACGTGCCCGGTTTGGTTGCCTGGAAACCCTGAACCGGAACCACTACCTCCGTAACCCAGCCCGTGGAAACCTCCTCCTGAACCGCCGGGCGGGCCGTTGTCATATTGGAACATATTGGAATTCTTGAAATCCCGCATGATATAACAGTCCTTCCAAAGATGTGATGACGGCTTCTCCTTCAATCCATGCTTTGGACAGGGCTGATTTAACAAGTGCTCCAAATTGTTGCCTGAACCACCACCCCTATGGGGCTGCTTGCCCTTACGGCGCTGGCCATTCTCCTGCGCGTTGGTATTTGCAACAAAGTCCAAGCTACTGTCAGCCTTGCGCTTACCACCGTTTCCATGCCCTCCCGGATTATGCTGTTGACCTTTGGCATTGCCGTTCTTCTTACCTTTCTCCGGTTTGTCCTCCTCTGAATCCGGATCCTTGGTATTATCTGAATCGGCTTATTTAACCAAAGCGGCCATGAGTGTTGACATGTCATTGCAGTGACATTTGAGCCTTCCCAACTTCTGTTTTAACGGTTTGAAACGACAATTGCCCTCTAATGTTAACACTGCAGTGTCTGCATTGATACGGTCTGATGAATGAAAAATCGCTGAGACCCGTTTGACCCAATGGGTCGTGGACTCCCCTTCCTCTTGGACACAAGCGGCCAGATCTACGATTGACATCGGCTGCTTACACGTATCCTAGAAGTTCTGGCTAAACCGGTGTTTCAACTCGGCCCATGATCCAATAGAGTTGGTCGGCAAGCTCTTCAACCAAGTGCGAGCTGTTCCTTCCAACATCATGGTGAAATATTTAGCACACACTGCCTCATCCACATCTAACATCTCCATTGCCATCTCATAGCTCTCCACCCACGCCTCTGGTTGCAAATCAGCAGTGTAATTTGGTACCTTACGAGGTCCCTTGAAATCCTTGGGCAGTCTCACATTACGCAAAGCGGGGGTTAAACATGGCACCCCTAAGGAACTGAACATCACTCCTGGCTCCACGGAGGCCGTGGGGTGAACCGGAGTATGTTGTCGTGCTCTGTGTCGAGCTGCCAACTCAGCCTCCCGATGTGCGCAGCCATGGTCCACAACATCTTGCGCATTAGCGCCGCCCTGGCCGAGTTGTTCCCTCATGGTGAATTTCGGCGACGTGCACTACTGGACACTGCCGGTTCGTCCTCCACGTGTCTGCTATAACTCCGGCTTGGACGGGGAGTGGAATGAATCCTCTCATGGCTGTGTGAATACGCCTGCTATTGATTTAGTGTTGTTTGAAGGAGATCCCTGGCCCTACATGCTTCCACTACAACTGGTGACTCGCCGTCGGTTGGGAGGGCCGCCAGGCATGAAGCGGTAGCCACAATGTTGTCCAACGGGTTGGAATAATGCCCGGGCGGCGTTGATACATACTGTGGCACAATGTTGTTCTGGCGAGGCGGGTCCGTCGTGCGTGGTTGAACCGGCGCTCCTGTTCCCGGCGCCCTCGCCCGGTTTAGTGTGGGTTGGCTACCAGCTCCTACTCCTGGTGTGTTAAAGAGATGCTACGGCTCATAAACCGACGGGAGACGTGATCGATACCTTCTTCTCATGACTTCCTCTCAAGCATTCTGATCCAGTGTAATCCGATAGGCTTGTGCTTCCAATTCAGCCCGCTCTGTAGCCATCCTAGCATTCTCTGTTGCCAGGTCCGCTTTAGCTTGGGCAATCTGATCTTTCACCTTTGCAATCTCCGCATTGTGCCGATCCCTGGCTGCTGCATCCACCTCCGTGGCCATCAACGTTGCCAAAGCGTCAAACAAATCAGACAAGACTTGGGCCGGAGGCGGCGCCGAGCTTCCTACCCCTGCTAGTCTGGCCGTTGTTGAACCGGAGAGCATTTCCGCGGTGGTAGATGAATGAGGCGCCGATTGTATGCCGGCCATGAAGATGGCGGCCCGGTTTGGTAGATCGGGGGAATCCGGAATACTGTTGCCCTCAGATCCTCCATCAATCCGACCGTCCTGCAACTGATAAAGTGATTTTGTCTGTCCAGAAGACTCGTCATCAGAACAGACCACAGTCTCTCCATTGAACACCGGCCCGTCCTCGTACCTCGATCCATGGATGACACCCACAAAAACATGCCTTGCCTCGGGCTGAACCGGCGAAGAACTTGCACGCCGAGCCGTTTCGATGATGTCAGTGTAGATGTCCAACTCAAGGGCCGGTTCACCGATCTTGCCGATGAAGACGTGAATCCCAACAAAGGGGACCCTGTCAGATTTTGGGTTCCGGCAGACCCTTAAGGTTCGAACACTGGGGTGCGCGCGGAAATCACGTCCTCTACCTCTCCGTCTCACAAAGATCTAAACTACTAAGGGAACCGCAGGAGAGACACAAGATTTATACTGGTTTGGGCCACCATTGTGGTGTAATACCCTACTCCAGTGTGTGGTGGATGGATTGCCTCTTCGGGCTGACGATGATGAGCAATACAAGGAAGAACAGCCTCGCGAGGGTCTGTTCTTGGCTGGGGCGACAAACTACTGGGAGGAGTTTCGCCGCCTTCTCTCTCTCTCTCTGCTTGCTAGCCGGATCCACACGCCGAACCGAACCCCAAAAGCTCGAACCCCTTGCTACGTGGGCGGCCGGTCCCTATTTATAGGCGAAGGCCCTGGGCCTCTTCCCAAATACTGAGCGGGAAGGGCGCCAACAATGGTGGGCTAATTTGAAGGGGGACAGCAAGTACTCTTATCCTGACTAAAGTTGGTCTTCGCCTGCGAAAGACCCTGCGGTGACGCCGTGCTGGGCTCCATGGTGACCTCCGTCTCGTAGTCTGCTTGGTCCTGGTCTCGTTGCACCGAAATGGCAACCTTTGCCTGATGCCTCGGTACTCCACGGCTGCGCTTGCCCCCTTTGCACCAAAGAGGAAAGAAGGACGCTGCGCGCGCTGGCGCCCGCCTGGCACCCTCGATCGTCATGGCTTGCGTCATAGGCACCTCGCGAGGTACCCCGCCTTGATATCTCCGTCTCCTCACGAGCCATCCTGAGGAGGCTGCGCCTGAGGATGCGCCGTGTCGTCTGCCTCGCGAGGCTTGGCCCCTCACGAGGGTTGGCCCCTCACGAGGGTCTTGAGTCTTGTGCTGATGAAGATGGGCCATGTTGGGCCCCCATTGGAGCCACGCCGCAGGCCGCAGGCAGGCAAGTCTGGGGACCCCCATTCCCAGAACGCCGACAGTAGCCCCCAGGCCCAAGGCGCGCATGGGCTTGGCCGTGCCGAGAGGCGAAAGCGCAAGGGCGAAGCACCGCGGGCCCTAACAGCCTGCAGCCTTGGGCGCCGCGTGGCGGTTGATGGGACGTGGGCGGCACTGCTCCCCCCACGCCCCCTTATTCTGCGCCCTGTCAGGCGGACTTGTGGTTGCACACAGCCGCTCCCCTTCTTGTTGCTCGAGCGTCTCCTGCTCTTCCTTCCTTCGCACGCCGGCTCCCGCCTCCAATCCAATCTTAAATCTTTCCCCTCCTTCCCATCGCCATGACTCCGACGAGGAAAGAGAGAGAGGAGAAATCCACGCCTCCGTCTTGTGTGCCGCCATCGGCGGCCCCCGCCGTCGGCCAGTCGTCCGTACTCAACCAAGAGTGCCTGGGCAGGGACAGCTTGGCCCTGGCCTCCGTCTTCAACGAGTGCGGGAGGACGACGGCTTGGCTCGCGTCCCACTTCTCCATCAATAGGATAGCAACCGAGGTTCCATGTTTCACCGACGCCTTGTGGGCGGGTCTGGTTCCCCCCTTCTCCGATTTCTTCAATGTCGTGCTCTCCCATTATCAGATCCACTTAATGCATCTAAGTCCTGAGTCCATCACCCTTCTTTCGGTCTTCGCCTTCGTTTGCGAAGCCATGGTGGGCATCCCTCCTTCGGTTGCCTTGTTGCGCCACTTCTTCTCACTACGTCTTGTCGATCCTTCCCAACGCTGGGCATGCGTGAGCTTTGCTGCCGAGCCTGCGACCGAGGCCTCTGGGATTGACTTCAAACTCCCCCAGCCCGCAGTTGGGTTCTGCGAGCCGTGGTTGTACGTGGACGCAGGGGTACCCAGCCCCTGCTATCGGAGCCGACCTTGCCTGTTGTCCCCAATTCGGGTTGGGGCCAGGAGACGCTCAAGAGCCCCCGGCTCGTCTTCGTCTGGAGCCGCTTCACGCTCCTGAGGAAGCTTGGCGTGACAGCACCCAAGGTGGTGAAGGAGTTTCTGTTGTGCCGCGCCACTCCCCTGCAGCGCCACTCTCGCCGGATGTGGGCCTTCCGTGGCCGCGAGGATAACATGAGGCTCCAGGAGGAGGACCTGGCTCCAGCGGTGCTGAAGTCGACGCTCTTGACCTTAACCGGCGACCTCAACCCCGGCAACGTCCGGCAGGGAGGGGCCTTGTTGTATCTCTGCCGGAGCAGGGCCGACTTCATGAGGCAGATGCCTGTCTTCGATGAATGGGGACTGCGCCCGGCCGGCCTCCAGGGACCTCGCGAGAACCCGATGGTGGTGACTGCCCTTCCAACTGGCCAAGGCGGCTCCTCCTCAAGTGGCAGAGCAGGGAGGCAGGAGACGCCGAAGGCCGAGGGGGCTCCTGAGGGGATGGCAGCGCCGGGTGAAGCTCGCGAGGGGACGGCTCCTGAGGCCCGTGCTACTGCGGCTGAAGATGGCAAGCAGCCGCTCCTGGCACCCGGGGCTGAGGCCTTGGAGTCCCCAGTTGCGTCTTCTGGCAAGGCAATAGAAGGCAGGCGCCAGGCAGGCGCCCCTGACGCGGACCGCTCTGATGCTCCGTCCTCGCGGCAGGATGATCCTTGCGCTCTTCTCTTGGGCCGCTTCCGCGTGGACTTTGAGGCCCTCCGGAGGAAGAGGGAGGCCCTAGGTGATGACTTCCCTTGTCGTGCGCTGAAGCGCAGGAAGTACTTCACCACTGACGAGTAAGTCCTCCTTCTCTCTGGCTCCTGATCCCCTTGCTGCTTCCGCTGATCCTTGTTCCGCAGGCCCCTCCCGACTGAGCTCGCGGAAGTCGCCGAGGTGCCGCCTCCCTTAGCTTCATCCCCTCTACCGTCTTCAAATGCTCCGAGCAGCTCTGCCCTGGTGGTGAGGGCGTCTGAAGGGGCGGACCATCCCGAGGTGCACCGCGGCCCGTCATTCCCCGCGATTTTCCTTCGTGGGCCCTCTCGGGGAATAGCCAGCCTGCCGTGGGCTTCTCGTCTGGTCGGGGACCGCGACTGGTTGAGGCGCCTCCTACGCCCCTTATCTGGAGACGGGCTAGCCCTAGGCCAGGCTTCCGGCGCGACGCGCCCGGCCATCACAAGGGCGCCAGCCCCCAGCCCCCTGCCCAGAGGAGGAACAATGATTCGCGGCCCCCGGCGCTTGCTTGGGGCGGATGATGGTGTGGAAGATGTGCTTGAGCGTGCCCGGGAGCGCCGCGCCCGCCGCCAAGGGTTCCTTCGAAGAGCGGACGACGCGGTGAACTTGCTTGGAGAGGAGCTCGCTGACGAAGACGCACGCCTAGAGGCCGAGGGCCTGCGCCTGGCTGCAGGGAGGCGCGAGCTGGAGGCCGCCATCGCCCTCGCGCGCCGTCAGCGGGATCTTGATGATGAAGAGGCGAAGGCGTCACTGGAGGCCTCTCGAGTGGCCCGATCTCAGGCCACCGAGGAGGCCCGGAGAGCTGACCAATGGCGAGCGGCAGCGGAGAAGCGGGCTCGCGAGCTCCTGGCCCGGTGCCACTCACTGGAGGAGCAAGCGGAGCTGCGTGAGCTGGCCCTTGCGTCGATGCGGGTGGCCTCCGGCAACCCAGCTGAGCTCCAGAGGCGCGAAGAAGCGTTGACGCTGGAAGCCGATGAACGCACTCGCGAGTACGAGCGGCTGGAGACGAGGGAGCGCCTAGTGACGCAGGCGGAAGACGATGTCGCTGCGCGGGAAGCGCGTGTCCTGGAGGAGGTTTGTCGTCGGGTGGCGACGGCGCGCCAAGGCCTCGAGCGAGAGTTCGAGGGGAAGCTGGGGATGATCCGGGTCGAGGCCGAGGGCAGAACTGCAGCCCTGAGGGCCCAATGCGATGAGGCGACGCGGCTGGTCAACGCCTCCCGGGCCACCCTCGAGGCAGCGCAAAAGGAGCTGGCTGCCTCCCAGGCCGAGGTGCTCCGTCTTCGCCAGCGGATGGAAGAGGTCGAGGCCGTTGAGCGCCAGAATGCCGATGAAATACGCCAGCGGCGAGTCCTGGAGCACGCGCACGGCCCCATGCTCACCACGCTCAGGGTGAGGGCTAACGCAGCCTTGGGCAACATCTGCAAGGCAGCCGTCGGCGAGCCGCACACGATTAACTATGCCGGCAACCTGCAATTCTTCACCGCCGTGGTAACGCAGCTGGGGGCTCGGTCGGTTAGGGCCAACAGGTTGGTGGAGGAGAGGAGCCGCGCCCTGCTCGGGCGCGCCTTTTCCCGCGTCTTCAGCCATCTTCGGAACATGGATCCCCACTTTGACTTTGACGCCGCCATCGCCCTAGTTCCCCAGGCCGTCCGAGGCGACCTGGCGGATTGGGTGGAGAACAACGTGGATGCTCTCGTCCGAGCCTTCACTTCGGATGACGACGACGTGGTCGTGGCTGCCGACGAAGGCGGCGTGTTGGATGGCCCTGACGCCGCTGGTGGTGGCACAGACGACGAGGGCGGATTCAGTGATGCCAGTGACAGCTCGGGAGGCGCCCCCGAGGACGCGTTGGGGGATTTGTCAGACTGGCCATGTACTTCTCCTATCTTTTACCCTGCATGAATAAAACTCAGGTGTTTGGCCTGACGGTCATGAGAGCATTTTGGGAGGGGAAGCCCCTCATATAAAAACTTGTGTCCAGCGTATCAGTAGTAGTCAAATTACGTGCGTGCCTGACGGTGGGCTAGTTTACCTTTGCCTCACGCTGGCCCCGAGGTGGCCTGCAGGAGGGCGCGACGCCTTGGGTGCTCTCTAGTTGGGTCCTCAGGATGTGAGATCGTTGCTGGTGAAAAACTTCACAGGCGTTGGCCTTCTTCACAGGCTCTGGGCCTTCTCCTGAGCGCGAGGGCTTCACAGGCACTCGCCTTGCTTCACAGGCTCCGGGCCTTTTCCTTAGCGAGAGGGCTTCACAGGCACTCGCCTTGCTTCATAGGCTCTGGGCCTTTTCCTTAGCGCGAGGGCTTCACAGGCACTCGCCTTGCTTCACAGGCTCTGGGCCTTTTCCTAGCGCGAGGGCTTCACAAGCACTTGCCTTGCTTCACAGGCTCTGGGCCTTTTCCTTAGCGCGAGGGCTTCACAGGCACTCGCCTTGCTTCACAGGCTCTGGGCCTTTTCCTTAGCGCGAGGGCTTCATAGGCACTCGCCTTGCTTCACAGGCTCTGGGCCTTTTCCTAGCGCGAGGGCTTCACAGGCACTCGCCTTGCTTCACAGGCTCTGGGCCTTTTCCTTAGCACGAGGGCTTCACAGGCACTCGCCTTGCTTCACAGGCTCTGGGCCTTTTCCTTAGCGCGAGGGCTTCACAGGCACTCGCCTTGCTTCACAGGCTTTGGGCCTTTTCCTTAGCGTGAGGGCTTCACAGGCACTCGCCTTGCTTCACAGGCTCTGGGCCTTTTCCTAGCGCGAGGGCTTCACAGGCACTCGTCTTGCTTCACAGGCTCTGGGCCTTTTCCTTAGCGCGAGGGCTTCACGGGCACTCGCCTTGCTTCACAGGCTCTGGGCCTTTCTAAACAGGACAACCTCCGCAGGCACCTGAAAAATCCTCCCGAGGGGAGAGCAACAGCGGCAGGCTGGGCTGCGCACGGGCCTGGCCTGATCCGACTCGCGAGGGGCTCGCGAGGGGAGGCAGCTGTGACGAAGCGGTAACCAGGATGCAAGAAATGGCTCGAGCGAGAATAAGCACCCCTTCCCCGAACACACGCAAATCTCAAGTTTGAATTCAACTTAAATCCAGCGGGGGAAAGCAACAGCCAAAGGGAAAGGCAACGAAAAGCAGACAAAAAGCCGCGTCCGGCACCTAATCTAGTCTTGGACGTCTTCTCACCAGCGCGGAGCTAAGTGCTGTCCACTGGGCGTGGGAGGGAGCCCCAGGGCCTGAGGCCGGCACCCCTGAGACTCCGGGGCGTGTACAGCCCCACTCATTATTACGTGAGAGTGTCACGGGGCGACGAGCTTCACAGGCACTGGGCCTTCTTCATAGGTACTGGCCTTGCTTCATATCGCCAGACGAGGGCCCCGCCTTGCGCCACACTCTAGTGCCATCAGCAACGACCGGAACCCAGGACGCCGCCCGATGGGGTAGAGCGGTCGCCAGCGGTTCCCCCGACGACCACGAGTCCTCTGCCAGGGGCAGGCCCTGAGGCACCTCCCCAGCAGAGGGCCTACCTCCTGAGAACGCCTTGCTCCGAATGCCGCGGTGGTGATGTAGGATCTCGACCCCTCTCCCGCAGCCCCCTGCGCCCTCCTCCCGAGGGGCAGGAGACTATGGGAGCGGGGCAGCTGCTTGCCGCGGTGACCTGCACCTCCTGCGATCCATGGTTAGCATATACCTGCCCCTGAAGAGTTAGCGGTGCCCGATAGTCGTTGCCTCCAGCGTGGCCAGCGGGTTCGTCCATGGGCTCCTGGAAGGGCTCAGCTTCCACTGCCTCGTCCCCCCAGCTCGGGCCGAGGAGCGAGCCTTGCCTGCTCTCGCGAGGGTGTCCTTGATCCAGCATGAGGGGCACGTATTCCTCCGTCGCCGCCATCCCGAATGCCACGCCATGATGCCCCACATGCCACGCGGTCCCGCCTGCCGTGCCTACTGCGGGGTGGCAGCGCGGCAGCCCTCCGAGGCCGCGGGTCGTGTCGAGTCCTTCTTCTTCGCGGGCCGGGGGTGGAGGCAGCACCGCCGCCGGTCCGGCGCTGATGGCTTCGCTGGCGTCGGAGTAGCCATGGAGTCCGCGGGTGCGCGTGGAGCCCCCGCGCGGGCTGCCCTAGGCTTGAGATGGGAGCTGGGTCGAGAAGGGGTGAGCCCCCGAGGCGGCGAAGCCCAGGAGCTCCGCCACCCGCTCCAGTAGCACATCGTGGCCGCCCTCCAGCAGTCTGCACCGCAGCAGCTCCCGGGCCACCGTGAGCGCGGCCCTTGAATTTGCCTGCTCCCGGCGGGTGTACGGCATCGTGGTTGCGGCGTGATTGGAGGCCCTTGCCGCCGACCGCGCTTGCCGCGATGTGAGGGTCGCGGAAGCCTGTCCGCGTCGCCCGCGGCCCGCAACGCTCTGCGGGCCGCGAGCTGCCTGGGGCGCGGGGCCGCTCGAGGCGGGCGCCTCTACGCAGGTGGGCCACGCCGCCCATGGACCTTGGTTGCCCGCCTGGTCGCCGGACATGGTGATGACGATGCGACGGGAGGCGGAGCGGAGGGGTGGAAGACAGATTCCGGCGGACCCCTACCTGGCGCGCCAAATGTCGGATTTCGGGTTCCGGCAGACCCTTAAGGTTCGAACACTGGGGTGCGCGCGGAAATCATGTCTTCTACCTCCCCGTCTCACAAAGATCTAAACTACTAAGAGAACTGCATGAGAGACACAAGATTTATACTGGTTCGGGCCACCATTGTGGTGTAATACCCTACTCCAGTGTGTGGTGGATGGATTGCCTCTTCGGGCTGACGATGATGAGCAATACAAGGAAGAACAGCCTCGCGAGGGTCTGTTCTTGGCTGGGGCGACGAACTACTGGGAGGAGTTTTGCCGCCTTCTCTCTCTCTTTCTCTCTGCTTCCTAGCCGGATCCACACGCCGAACCGAACCCCAAAAGCTCGAACCCCTTGCTACTTGGGCGGCCGGTCCCTGTTTATAGGCGAAGGCCCTAGGCCTCTTCCCAAATATTGAGCGGGAAGGGCGCCAACAATGGCGGGCTAATTTGAAGGGGGACAGCAAGTACTCTTATCTAGACTAAAGTTGGTCTTCGCCCGCGAAAGACCCTGCGGTGACGCCGTGCTGGGCTCCATGGTGACCTCCGTCTCGTAGTCCGCTTGGTCCTGGTCTCGTTGCACCGAAATGGCAACCTTTGCCTCATGCCTCGGTACTCCGAGGCTGCACTTGCCCCCTTTGCACCAAAGAGGAAAGAAGGACGCTGCGCGCGCTGGCGCCCGCCTGGCACCCTCGATCGTCATGGCTTGCGTCACGGGCACCTCGCGAGGTACCCCACCTTGATATCTCCGTCTCCTCATGAGCCAGCCTGAGGAGGCTGCGCCTGAGGATGCGCCGTGTCGTCTGCCTCACGAGGCTTGGCCCCTCGTGAGGGTCTTGAGTCTTGTGCTGATGAAGATGGGCCATGTTGGGCCCCCATTGGAGCCACGCCGCAGGCCGCAGGCAGGCAAGTCTGGGGACCCCCGTTCCTAGAATGCCGACAGACCCGGTACCCGTACTCGATTGAATCGGCCTCGGGACCCCATCCAGCATTGTCGATGTAGAGCTTGCCGCGACGACTCTTCATCATCCAGCCCATAGTGTATCCCTTAAGTCCATCGAAGCTGCCCTTCAAGAACTCAAAACCATCGTGCGATAGCCCCACGGTGGGCGCCAACTGTCGTGGGTTTGTCACGGCAGATGTCCTTGTGAAAGGACTTAGTCGTGGAGCCATCGCTATGGGTTAGCTTTAAGGGGTTAAACCGGACAAAGGGACACGGGGAATTTTATACTAGTTCGGCCCCTTCGAGGAAGGTAAAAGCCTACGTCTAGTTGTGATTGGTATTGCTAGGGTTTCGAAGGCTAGGGAGCGAATCCGCTTTGTCTGGCTCTCGAGTTGTTGTCTGTTGTCCTAAACCGCTGCCAGGTCGTCCCCTTATATACATGGGCGGCGCCCGTCGGTTTACAGAGTCCCGAGACCGGCTCATAAACGTGTCCGTTTCGGTCTCCACTCTTTCTATCTTACAATACAAGTTTCATACAAATGCCAGTTCACGGCTATGGGCCTCAATCCGGTTCTAGGCCCTGGACCTTTCCTCTTATGTCCACATGGGCTTCCAGCATAATCAACTACGGATGAAGTTAACCCGGCCTTTCCTGGCCGGTTTACGCCCAGTAGTAATATCCCCAACAAAAAGGTACTGTGCTAACCTTGGAACGCAGATATGCTACGCCTTGGTGGCGCACCCCCGGAGCAACGGCTAGGCCGAGCGAGCCAATGTGGAGGTCCTAAGGGGCCTCAAAGCCAGACCTTCAAGAAGAAGCTGGAGGCTTGCGGCAGGGGCTGGTACGACAAGCTCTAGTCCGTGTTGTGGTCTATCCGCACAACCGCGGCCAAGCCGACTGGCGAGACCCCGTTCTTCCTCGTCTATAGAGCAGAAGCTGTCCTCCCTCACGAGGTCAGGCGTCGCTCCATGCGGGTCCTGGCGTTCGACGAGACGCAGCAAGACACCATGCGGGGGACGGATCTCGTGCCGGGGGAGGAACGCCGTCGAGAAGCCGCGCTATGAGCGGCAAGGTATCAACAGGCGCTGCGGCGATACCACTGCCGCAACATCTGCCCCAGAACTCTTGAGATAGGGGACCTCGTGCTTAGATGGGTTCTCTCCAGGGAGGGGCTGCACAATCTCTCTCCCATGTGGGAGGGCCCATTCAAGGTTGTTCATGTTTCCAGGCCTGGCTCCGCGCGCTTGGAGACCCCGGAGGGGGTACCCATCCAGAACGCGTGGAACATTCAACATCTCCGGAGGTTCTATCCCTGAGCAAGGCTGAGGGAGTCCTGGATTAGGGGGTGTCCAGATAGCCGGACTGTACCTTTGGCCGGACTCCTGGACTATAAAGACACAAGATTGAAGACTTCGTCCCGTGTCCGGAAGGGACTTCCCTTGGCGTGGAAGGCAAGCTTGGCGATACGGATATGTAGATCTCCTACCATTGTAACCGACTCTGTGTAACCCTAGCCCTCTCCGGTGTCTATATAAACTGGTGGGTTTTAGTCCATAGGACGAACAACAATCATACCATAGGCTAGCTTCTAGGGTTTAGCCTTCTTGATCTCGTGGTAGATCTACTCTTGTACTACCCATATCATCAATATTAATCAAGCAGGAGTAGGGTTTTGCCTCCATCGAGAGAGCCCGAACCTGGGTAAAAACATCGTGTCCCTTGTCTCCTGTTACCATCCGCCTAGACGCACAGTTCGGGACCCCCTACCCGAGATCCGCCGGTTTTGACACCAACATTGGTGCTTTCATTGAGAGTTCCTCTGTGTCGTCACTTTTAGGCCCGATGGCTCCTCCAATCATCAACGACGATGCGATCCAGGGTGAGACTTTTCACCCCGGACAGATCTTTGTATTTGGCGGCTTTGCACTGCGGGCCAATTCGCTTGGCCATCTGGAGCAGATCGAAAGCTACGCCCCTGGCCATCAGGTCAGATTTGGAAGTTTGAGCTACACGACCGACCTCCGTGGAGACTTGATCTTCGACAGATTCGAGTCATAGCCGAGCGCGCCGCACTGTCACGATGGGCATGATCTAGCTCTGCCGCCGAACAGTGCCTTGGAGGCCGCACCCGCATCAGCTCCGACCCTTAATTCGGAGCCAACTGCGCTAATCGAGGATGGGTGGTTGGACACCGCCTCGGGGGCTGCAATCTCTACGGCGATCGAGCCGAACACCAGCCCTATTCTCTACGAAGCCCGTGACTCCAAGGAGCCGGACTCCTCTCCAGACTCCGAGCCCTCCGTGCCCCTACCGATCAAACCCAATTGGGCGCCGATCATGGAGTTCACCACCATGGACATCTTTCAGCACTCGCCCTTCGACGATATTCTGAATTCACTAAAGTCTCTCTCTTTATCAAGAGAGCCCTGGCTGGACTATGGTCAACAAGGTTGGGATGTGGATGATGAAGAAATTCAAAGCCCACCCACCACCCAGTTCGTAGCCACTATCGATGATTTAACCGACATGCTCGACTTCGACTCCGAAGACATCGACGGTATGGACGCCGATGCAGGAGACGATCAAGAACCAGTGCCTATAGGGCACTGGAAAGCCACCTCGATGTATTATATATACATGGTGGACACCCCGAAAGAAGGCAATGGCGATGGAACAACAGAGGATGACCCCTCCAAGAAGCAGCCTAAGCGCCGGCGTCAACGGCGCCGCTCTAAATCCCACCAAAGCAAAAACGGTGATTCCGGCATGGGAAATAATAACACCCCGGACAGTGCCAAAGACAACCACCTCCAACAAGATTCAGCACAGGAGGATGGAGAAGCCAGCCCTCATGAGAGAGCGGCAGACAGAGAGGTCGAGGACGATAATTATATGCCTCCCTCCGAAGACGAGGCAAGCCTCGACAACGATGAATTTGTCATGCCGGAGGATCCCGTCGAACAAGAGCATTTCAAACGCAGGCTTATGGCCACGGCGAGCAGCCTCAAGAAAAAACAGCAACAGCTTAGAGATGATCAAGATTTGCTAGCTGACAGATGGACTGAAGTCCTTGCGGCCGAAGAGTATGAACTCGAACGCCCCTCCAAGAGCTACCCAAAGCACAGGTTGCTACCCCGATTAGAGGAGGAAGCACCTAAACCTACATCACCAGTGCATGATGCGGCTGACCGGCCACCCCGTGGCCGCGACAGAGAGGCCTCTCGGCCCTCCACTCAAGCCGCACCCCGGCGCCGCTCAAAAAATACCAAGGCACGGGAAAATGCGCCAGACCTGCGAGATATATTCGAGGACAAGGCAAGGCAAACAAGATTGATCTACGGATCGCGTGGGCGCCCCACGGCACGAGATGGTAATCATCACTCCGGATACAGTAAATCCACCCGGGCCGAACATAGTAGACAAAGCTCGTTTGAGCTGCGTCGTGATATAGCCCAATACAGAGGTGCCGCACACCCACTATGCTTCACAGATGAAGTAATGGATCATCAAATCCCCAAGGGTTTCAAACCCGTGAACATCGAATCATACGATGGCACAACAGATCCTGCGGTATGGATCGAGGACTATCTCCTTCATATCCACATGGCCCGCGGTGATGACCTACACGCCATCAAATACCTCCCACTCAAGCTTAAAGGACCATCTCGGCATTGGCTTAATAGCTTGCCACCAGAATCAATTGGTTGTTGGGAGGACCTGGAAACCGCATTCCTCGACAATTTCTAGGGCACTTATGTGCGACCACCAGATGCCGATGACCTTAGCCACATAATTCAGCAGCCAGAGGAATCGGCCAGACAATTCTGGACATGGTTCCTAACCAAGAAAAATCAAATCGTCGACTGTCCAAACGCAGAGGCCCTAGCAGCCTTCAAGCATAACATCCGCGACGAGTGGCTTGCACGGCACCTAGGACGGGAAAAGCCGAAATCAATGGCAGCCCTCACCACACTTATGACCCGCTTTTGCGCGGGAGAAGACAACTGGCTAGCTCGCAGTAATAACATGACTAAGAGCCCTGGTAATTCGGATACCAAGGACAGCAGTGGCAGGTCGCGTCACAACAAGCAAAAGCGCTGCATTAACGGCGACAATACTGAGGATACGACATATAATGCCGGATTCAGAGGCTCTAAACCCGGTCAGCGGAAAAAGCCATTCAAAAGAAATACTCCGGGCCCGTCCAGTTTGGACCGAATACTCGACCGCTCATGCCAGATACATGGCACCCCCGAAAAACCAGCCAATCACACCAACAGGGATTGTTGGGTGTTCAAGCAGGCAGGCAAGTTAAATGCTGAAAGCAGAGACAAGGGGCTGCATAGCGATGACGAGGAGGAGCCCCGGCCACCGAACAACAGTGGACAGAAAGGTTTTCCCCTAGAAGTGCGGATGGTGAACATGATATACGCAACCCACGTCCCCAAGAGGGAGCGGAAACGTGCGCTAAGAGACGTATACGTGATGGAGCCAGTCGCCCCAAAGTTCAACCCGTGGTCTTCCTGCCCGATCACTTTTGATTGAAGGGACCACCCCACTAGCATCCGTCATGGCGGATTCGTTGCATTGGTTCTAGACCCAATTATTGACGGATTTCACCTCACTAGAGTCCTTATGGATGGTGGCAGCAGCTTGAACCTGCTTTACCAGGATACAGTGCGGAAAATGGGCATCGATCCCTCGAGGATTAAACCCACTAAAACGACATTTAAAGGTGTCATACCAGGTGTAGAGGCCAACTGTACAGGCTCAGTTACACTTGAAGTGGTCTTCGGATCTCCGGATAATTTCCGAAGCGAGGAGTTAATCTTCGACATAGTCTCGTTCCGCAGTGGCTATCACGCACTGCTCGGGCGAACCGCATTTGCCAAGTTCAATGCGGTGCCGCACTACGCATACCTCAAGCTCAAGATGCCAGGCCCTCGAGGAGTCATCACGGTCAATGGAAACACCGAACGCTCTCTCTGAACGGAGGAGCATACGGCGGCTATCGCAGCAGAAGTACAAAGCAACCTCTCAAGGCAATTCTCCAGTCCGGCCATTAAATGTCTGGACACCGTCAAGCGCGCCCGGAGTAACCTACAACAAGACCGCCTGGCACGTTCCAAGCAAGCGTAGCAATGCGGCCCCAACCCCAGCCCTCGCGAACTTGCGAAACCAGTGTTGCGGGTACATAACTATGCTCTGGAAATACCATGGGCACAGGGGGAGGGGCACCATCATGGCACGCCCGAAACGCGGCTTAAACCACACTAGGGGCTGTCGATTTCTTAATTTTCTCTTATTTTCAGGACTCCATTCTTCGGAAGGCTTGTCCAGCAGTACAATTGTCGCATAAACGATATAACCAGGGAAGCAGAAAGCTACGCCGCACTATGGAACTCTAAGGTGGTCTCTATAACGAGCAGTATACCTGTTTCACATACCATTCTGCAGCTCGCCCATGGAAAGGACATGTTAAATAGTCCCATCTTTTGCTTATTGCACTATTTGTATCGTTCTGCTTTGATCTCAGCTTTTTTAAATAAACAATGCATAGCTTCCGTCTACTATTGCATTACTCTTTTTACGAATATATGTTCATTAATGACATGTTGCACCCGTACACTTTGGTACGGCCAATACGCCAGGGGCTTAAGTACCCCACAATACGGTGTGAGAAGTCTGAACACTTTCACAAGCGCGGCACCCCGAACTTATAGCATTATATGCATCGGCTCCGAATCATGTCTTGGGTCAATAGTTGGGTTTGCCCGGCTCCTATGTTTTGGTACCTTATGTTCCGTTATATCGGCTAAGGTAGCACTAGGAGAACTACTGCGATTGTGCCCCAGTTGAGCTAGGCTAAGCACCTCAGTAGAGAAAGCTAAAACTGGCCGTCATGATGAGGCGAGAGCTGGTCACTGTTCGAGAGGTTTTCGAGTCCCTAAAGACTTATGCCGCTTAGAGCGAGGAGTCGGCTTTGTCCGGCCCAGGCGTGGATAGCGCCCCGAACTCGGTCTTCCAAGCACTAGGGGCTTCGCCGAAATTTAAAATTATAGAATTCTATGGCTAAGTGAGAGTGTTCAAGCATTATAGTCTGATTGCCTTGTTCGTTGTGTTGAGCGCCTCCCTCGAAAGACCCAAGAATGGGAAAAAGAGCGCTCATGTTTATCCCGAACACCCCAGCACTCGTGGCATGGGGGCAGAAGCCGACGACTTGCCATCTCTCAAATTTGATAAACGGCCGCACAGAAGGTAATATTTTAAATTCAAAAGCGTTGCTTAGCGCATATGAACAAGTTTTCAGCGTACAGGATCACAAATGCGAGTTTACTCAAAAATTACATCTTTGGAGCATTCATCCGCTATAAGGCGGGCACCCTTCAGGACGCCCTCATAATACGCTTCCGGGACGCGATGCTCCTTGCCCGGCGGCGACCCGTCCTTCACCAGCTTCTCTGCATCCATCTTGCCCCAGTGCACTTTAGAACGGGCAAGCGCCCTACGGGCACCTTCGATGCAGACGGAGCACTTGATTACTTCAAGCTGTGGACAAGCATCGACCAGCCGCCTCACCAGCCTGAAGTAGCTCCCAGGCAGAGCCTCTCTAGGCCAAAGCCGAACTATGAGGCCATTTATGGCCTGTTTGGCCACCTTGTGGAGCTCGACCATTTGCTTCAGCTGGTCGCTCAAAGGCACCAGGTGTCCGGCCTCAGCATACTGAGACCAAAACACCTTCTCCGTCGAGCTCCCCTCCTCGGCTCGGTAGTAGGCGGTGGCATCAGACGCACTGCGGGGCAAATCTGCGAATGCTCCTGGAGAGCTCCGGACTCAGGTAAGTAACAACTAATTCACTTTCACGTGCTTGCTTTGCATAATGAATTCCTTACCCGCCGCTATCTTCTTCATTGCTTCAATTTCTTGGAGGGCTTTCTGGACTTCAGCCTTGGCAGACTTCGCGCTTTCGAGGGCTACCGCAAGCTCGGACGCTTGCGTATTTGAGTCAAGCTCCAAACTCTCGTGTTTTTTCATGAGAGCCTGGAGCTCTTTCTGCACCTCCTCCACCCGCGCCTCCTGCTTCCCTCTCTCTGTGTGCTCCATGGCCGCTCTGTTTTCGGCCTCGGACAGCGCTTTCTAAGGGTTGCCACCTCAGTCGTGGCCCCTATAATAGCACGTTGATCCTGTCATTTTTTGCAACCACATCTTCTCTATATACTTGCGCAAGGTATTACTTACCTTCCTTCTCCTCGAGTTGCCTCTTGGCATGGCAGAGCTCGTTCTCGGACCGCGCGAGGTTTTGCTTTAGCATATCCACCTCCGCAGTCAGTGCGGCGGAGGCCGGCAGCGAAGCCTGCATACGCATATTGACTTGATTATATTAGACTCCTGCGAATGTTATTAGATCCTCTATTCGGCTTTTCTTTCCGAACGCCGAACAGAGCATTAGGGGCTACTGTCTATGCGGTAATATTTTTACATATTCTTTACTTACCTCAAAGCCTGTTAGAAGGCTGGCACAGGCTTCAGTCAGTCCACTCTTGGCAGACTAAACCTTCTGGATTACCACACTCATAATAGTGCGGTGCTCCTCGTCGATGGAGGTGCCGTTAAGCACCTCCAGCAAATTGTCCGGTGCCTCCGGTTGGACGGAGGTCACCGGCTCGGTAGGCTTGCTCCTCTTGGAAGGAGGCTGCCTACCAGAGTCCGAAACCATTGAAGGTTCCGGCGCGATGTCCGGCTCAAGGCCGGACTTGGAGCCCTTAGGGGTTCTATCCCCTTTACGCCTGGAGTCCCGGAGGTCGCCTTGCGGCACCTCCAGGACCACCTCCTCCTAGCTTGGAACCTGTTGGGACGCCACCTCGGCATCGTCTGTAGGGTGGGGGGAGGTAGCCGTCGGAAGTCAATTCACATCCGACGAATCCAGGGAGCCGCTCGACGACTCGTCGAGCCCGGCCTTGGGCGGACTGCATAGTCATATTCGGCGTAAGGAGGATGTCAGTGTCAAAACCGGCAGATCTCGGGTAGGGGGTCCCGAACTGTGCGTCTAGGCCGGATGGTAACAGGAGGCAAGGGACACGAAGTTTTACCCAGGTTCAGGCCCTCTCGATGGAGGTAAAACCCTACGTCCTGCTTGATTAATATTGATGATATGGGTAATACAAGAGTAGATCTACCACGAGATCGGAGAGGCTAAACCCTAGAAGCTAGCCTATGGTATGATTGTTGTTGTATGTTGTCCTACGAACTAAAACTCTCCGGTTTATATAGACACCGGAGAGGGTTAGGGTTACACAAAGTCGGTTACAATGGTAGGAGATCTGTATATCTGTATCGCCAAGCTTGCCTTCCATGCCAAGGAAAGTCCCTTCCAGATACGGGACGAAGTCTTCAATCCCGTATCTTCATAGTCCAGGAGTCTGACTGAAGGTATAGTCCGGCCATCCGGACACCCCCTAATCCAGGACTCCCTCAGTAGCCCCTGAACCAGGCTTCAATGACGACGAGTCCGGCGCGCAGATTGTCTTCGGCATTGCAAGGCGGGTTCCTCCTCCAAGTACTTCATAGAAGATTTTGAACACAAAGATAGTGTCCGGCTCTGCAAAATAAGTTTCCACATATTGCCATAGAGAGAATAATATTTACACAAATCTAATCTGCTGACGTATTTCGTAGTGTGACACACCACGGCCAAGCCTTTATCCGAGTCGTTTTATTATCCCACCTCAGCGCGTCATGCGAGGCGGTTTCCTTGGCACGTCTTGTTAAAGCAGAGATCGTGTCCTCTTATTCCGGGATTCTCACCAATACGGGCGTGGGTAACCCAACCGCTTCTAGGACTCCCAGATTATAGGCAAGTCCAAACGGACACGGAGAGGACGCTTGATATTCACCCTCTTTATAAAGAGGACAAGGCTTTTATTTTTCCCTCCCATGCTCAATCGAATCCTTCCCCCACCTCAAGCTCAAACGCTCGAAGTTCAGGCCAGGTGCTCCGAACCTTCAGTCATGTCCGGATCTAGCCTTCAAGGCCGATGGGTGCCTTCTTCCGTCGTGGAAGAAGACATCGAAAAGTTGAGGGAGGCCAGATATCTAACCGCCGAGATTTTGCATCGGCTGCCTCCCCGAGGGCAGGCCATCCCCACCCCTGAACCCAACGAGAACATCGTGTTCGTCTCCCACTTCCTCCGAAGTCTAGGCCTTGCTCTGGATCCTTTCATCAGGGGTTTGATGTTTTATTACGGGCTAGACTTCCATGATCTAGCTCCGGACTCCTTTCTTGATATCACGACATTTATTGTCGTGTGCAAGGCCTTCCTCCGGGTTACCCCTCACTTTGGCCTATGGCTCAAGACCTTTGAAGTAAAGCCGAAGATGATCGAGGGGCAACATGCAGCATGTGGAGGTGCCTCAATACGCAAGATGACGGGAGCTCCGTGGCCGAAAGGTTCCATACCAGAGGTGTCTGAATTGTGGCAATAGGAGTGGTTCTACATCACGGCTCCTAGAAGTGCCAAGTGGGCGGCCGCCCCTGTTTTCCGCTCGGGCCCTCCACCACAACTGATGTCATGGATCAGCAGAGGACTGAGCTGGGGTCCAGCCAAGGACGTGCCTATACTACAAAGCCGCTTTCGAGATCTCTTTAATGGGGATTTCAGTTCGGTTGCGGTAATACAAGTTATGCTGGTTCGTCAAGTCCAGCCTTGCAAACGCCGGCCTCTTCGCCTGTGGGAGTTCAATCCCGAGGGACTGCGTGTCATTCAAAATTTTCTCGGCCTGACACACGAGGAGACGTACAAGTCATTCTTCGGACCTCAGGTGGAGTGTCCGGAAATTACCGAGGACGTGGGCCTGAGTAGTAACCGCTCCGCCAAACAGGTAAGGTATCTTCCGGCCGAACACACTATCTCTCCTTTGTTTATGAAGTTATTTCTAAGAGTTCGCTTTTTGACCAGGACTGGCTAGCAAAGGCGAAGTTGATTCGGTGTTCGGACGCCCTCCCTGAGGGTTTGGAAAATCCGGTATTGGAAAAGATGCTCCAGACCGCACCTTGGCTGGAGCCCTTGAAGGAAGATACTATGGAGGATAATACGGGCGGACGCGGGCCCCCAACGCTGCCCATTCTAACCGAGGGAGCGAGCGTCTCCATGAAGGAAGACGACCAGAAGAGAAAAAGGACTACGCCCGGGGATTCGGAAGCCGAAGCTTCCAAACGGGAGAAGAAGTCTCCCACAGAGGGTCCTGCCTTGGGGGCGCTGTTGCCGCACAAAGTCCGCGGAGGGATCAATTCTCCCGCGAGTCGTAAGTGACCCGAAATACTTTAATGGTACAGATATGCCATCTTTTTCTTCTGAGAGAATAACCACCGCATATATTTTTGCAGTTCGGGCCTTAGCCCCTCTCAAATGAGCTCGTCTTCGGGGGATCTTCCTCCAGAGATGATGGAGAGCGAAATGCCTCCTCCAGTGTAACGCCCCGTGACCGATGTGCCAGGTGCCCTCCAGTTATTCGCTGTTGTTGCCTTTTCTTTTTCTTGTGTGTTGCATTTCATCTTGTCATCATGTGCATTGCATCATCATGTTTTAAAAACCTTGCATCTGTCCCGGCCTCCTCGTTCTCTCCGTTGTCCGTTCTGAGCCCAGGTACACTTGCACGCGCCCGCGGCACGTCCGAAATAGTATTTTATAAGTGGCCGGAAAATGTTCTCGGAATGGGATGAAAGTTGGCGTGCGGTGTTGTTTTGTTGTAGGTAGGCCCCCTGCCAAGTTTCATCGCATTCGGAGTCCGTTTGACGCCCCAACGGATAAATATAGCGGCAATAGTAGCCGGTCTAACGTCGGACGTTTTCGATCCCCGGAAACAGTTGCCGGGTTGCTTTCCCCCTCTCTCTTCTCAGCCCACCTAGTCCATCCTCTTTCCCCTCTTCGCTTCCGGAGTTGACCGATGCGATCGCACGGTCCGAAACCCTCTCTGGTCAATGCATCAAAACCCCTCGCGCGCGCGTCCGAAAATTGTCTCGCACAGTCATCACCGTCGTGTCCGGATCATCCCCAAACATCTACAAAACGTCTCCGTTTTTCTCTTTGGGCTGCCTAACATATTTTTTCGCGACCGTCCGATTCAGATCGAAGGGACCAGTTGCACCTAACCAAGATTTCACCTACTATATATTCAGCCCACCTAACCCTAAAACCCTAGCTATCCCATCCATTCGTCTAATCCTCCCAGCCGCCGCCACTCACTCTCCCTTGTTTTCTCGGGAGCTTGTCCCAGCACCACTGATTCCCTCCTTCATCGGGATCCCCATCCCACCAACCACCACAGCCGAGCGCCTCCACCTTGCTTTTAGCGCCGCCCAACCAGATCACAGCCAGCCTCTCTCCTTCCCCTTGTTTGCAGCATCAGACCACCGAAGCCGCACCCAATCCAGATCCTCTCCCGCCTCCGACCATCTCCCTGGATTCGCGCCTCCTCGCTTCCCCCATCCTTGGTGACGAGCCCCTCCCGAACCAAGGCGGCACCCCTGCCTCCTCCCGCACCCCTCTGCTTGCTCGTCCTCGAGCAAGTCGCTCGACCAGCCGGCCACCAGAGCACCACCATCAGTGACCAGCAGCCGCCCCAGGCCTCTCTCGTATCCCTCTGGTTCCCTTTCTCTACGCTCTCCATCTCTCTCCCTCTGACCTCCTGCTCTTCCTCTCTTGTCCTGGGCAGGCACAACGACGCCATGGCACCCGGAGCTCGAGTTCGTCCGGCACCACCGCCCAGAACCATCTCCCGGCACCGGATTCGCGCCCCGTCATCCATCCCAGCCGACCACGCACCATCGGAGGTCATCCGGAGCGCCAAGTCCACCGCCGCCACTCCCCTGCATCCCGCCTCCGCCTCCCCTGTTTCTGTGAGCACTCGAGGACGAGGGACGAGCCCGTGCCTCCTCGCCTCCCCGAACTCGAACTGTCCTGATCCGGCCATCTCCGACGCCGTCCTCGACTGGATCCCCGTCGTCTGACGCCTCGCCAAGTCCCTGCAATCGCGCCGCTGTTTTACCTGTTGCTATCGCTGCTCTTCAGAGCGAGCAGTTTGCCCGCTCGCCTGTGCCTCACGTTGACCAAGCACGATGCTGCAATGCCCGCGCGTGGGCCTCCTCTTGCCTCGCTCCGGCCCAGCCGCTCCCCTCCACAGCGCCAAGGCCCAGCCTCCCACTGCTAGCTTCCCCGGCAGGCCTACCTCTCGTCCAGCTGGGCCAAGGCCCGATGTGAGCAGTCCCAATGCCTCTTTTTTCTGTTCTGTTGGACCTCTGCTCAGTTTCGGCCCATGTAATGTTTTTTTCCTGCTGCTATGATTTTGCCATTTAACTAGAGACTGCCTGTTTTATAGAAAACCCCTCACAGTTCTTGCATAAGATAACTTATTAACTATGCACCATATGTAAAAACTTAATATATGAAACTTGCTTAAAATTGTGTCTAGTTTCATAATATGTCACTTTCATCCATGTTCCAAATGTTTAAAATGTTGTTTGGTTAATTTTTGCTCTATGCCATGCTAAAATGTTTTAATTCATAACTAATTAACCGTAGCTCCAAATTTAACATACTTTATATGTAAATGGGGTAGAATTTTGCCTAGTTTAACATGGTGGCATCATCTTGCATGTTTAATAACTCTAAAATTGTGTTTAGGGCAGAACAGTACCAAACCTTAAAATATGCACATGAGGAGTTTCCGGTCTTGTTGTTTGTTGTTCCGGCCTCATTTAAACTTGCCTAGATAGGTAGTTTTGTTTTGCTTCACCCTCTTGCCATGTTTAACAACATTTAATATTGTTGAGTACATAAATGAGATCGAACTAAATAAGTCATGTGGCGTTTCGTCAATATGCAACGGAGTTGCATAATGAGCTCCACTTAATTTGTAGGATTGTTTGTGCACTTTGTCATGCCATGCCTCATTAAACCGGACATGCATCATACTTGGTTGTGCATCATGCCATGTCTATGTGATGGTTGTTTACTATGTTATTTGCTTCTTTCCGGTGTTTGCTTCTTCGGGTTGGTTCCGGTAACGTCGCGTTTGTGAGGACCCGTTCGACTACGTCGTTTGTCTTCTTCTTGGTCTCGTTCTTCTTCCTTGCGGGATTTCAGGCAAGATGACCATACCCTCGAAATCACTTCTATCTTTGCTTGCTAGTTGCTCGCTCTTTTTCTATGCCTATGCTACGATGCCTACCACTTGCTTGTCATGCCTCCCATATTGTTGAACCAAGCCTCTAACCCACCTTGTCCTAGCAAACCGTTGTTTGGCTATGTTACCGCTTTGCTCAGCCCATCTTATAGCGTTGTTAGTTGCAGGTGAAGATTGAAGTTTGGTCCTTGTTGGAACATGGAAATGTTCTTCCTTGTTGGAACATGTTTACTTGTTGGCATATCACAATATCTCTTATCTAATTAATGCATCTATATACTTGGTAAAGGGTGGAAGGCTCGGCTTTATGCCTGGTGTTTTGTTCCACTCTTGCCGCCCTAGTTTCCGTCATATCGGTGTTATGTTCCCGGATTTTGCGTCCCTTACGCGGTTGGGCTATAATGGGAACCCCTTGACAGTTCACCTTGAATAAACTCCTCCAGCAATGCCCAACATTGGTTTTACCATTTGCCACCTAGACTTTTCTTTTCCCTTGGCAGTCGCGCTCCTGAGGGTCATCATTATTTTACCCCCCGGGCCAGTACTCCTCTGAGTGTTGGTCCAAACTAGAGTCCTGTGCTGCGCCCCCTCGGGGAACTCGAGGTTTGGTTTTCGTTCTATGGAGAGCTCATCTGAGTGTGCCCTGAGAACGAGATATGTGCAGCTCCTATAGGGATTTGTCGGCACATTCGGGCGGTGTTGCTGGATTTGTTTTAACTTGTCGAAGTGTCTTGTAGAACCGGGATACCGAGTCTGATCGGAATGTCTCGGGAGGAGGTCTATTCCTTCGTTGACCGTGAGAGCTTGTGATGGGCTAAGTTGGGACACCCCTGCAGGGATTTGAACTTTCGAAAGCCGTGCCCGCGGTTATGGGAAGATGGGAATTTGTTAACGTCCGGTTGTAGAAAACCTGAAGTTGACCTTAATTAAAAAGCACCAACCGCATGTGTAACCGTGATGGTCTCTTTCCGGCGGAGTCCGAGAAGTGAACACGGTGTTGGAGTTATGCTTGACGTAGGTTGCTCTAGGATCACTTCTTGATCATAGATTTTCGATCGTGCTTTTGCCTTCTCTTATCGCTCTCATTTGCGTATGTTAGCCACCATATATGCTAGTCGCTTGCTGCAGCTCCTCCTCGTACCTTTACCTTGCCCATAAGCTTAAATAGTCTTGATCGCGAGGGTGCGAGATTGCTGAGTCCCTGTGGCTCACAGATACTTCCAAAACCAGCTTGCAGGTGCCGATGAGTCCGTGCAGATGATGCAACCAAGCTCAGGAGGAGCTCGATGAAGATCTTTTCCTTTGTGTTGTTTCGTTCTAGTTGTTCAGCAGTGGAGCCCAGTTGGGGTCGATCGGGGACCTTGTCGCATTTGGGGTTCTTCTTTTATTTTGGTTCCGTAGTCAGACCTTGATTGCATTTGGATGTTGTAATGCATTATTCATGTAATTGTGTGAAGTGGCGATTGTAAGCCAACTATGTATCTCTTTCCCTTATGTATTACATGGGTTGTGTGAAGATTACCTCACTTGCGACATTGCTTTCAATGCGGTTATGCCTCTAAGTCGTGCTTCGACACGTGGGAGATATAGCCGCATCGAGGGCATTACATCCAGACTCCTCCGCTCTGGAAGTGGGCGACCCTGAAGTGTCGTCGCGGAGGGCCTCTCCGAGTCCGGTGAGGCCAGAAGATAATCCCATTGACCCCCAAAGCTCCCAGTGTCTGGCTCCCAAAGAGAGCAGACAAAAGAGTCTGGCACCGTCTAGTGTGCGATCGAATGTTCTGAGGGAGTTCGTGGGGCGAGCGGCCATCTCAGATGAACATCGTGTGCTGATGAATACGGTGATGGAGA
The DNA here is from genome assembly GCA_034509565.1 of Triticum monococcum. NCBI lineage: Eukaryota > Viridiplantae > Streptophyta > Magnoliopsida > Poales > Poaceae > Triticum > Triticum monococcum. The sequence continues at coordinate 582,497,053 of CM067843.1, forward strand.
GAATATCGTCCGTCGAAAGTGGATTGCATGAAGCTTTTATGAGTCTACTGACAGGCTTTGAGGTAAGTAAAAGAATGTATGATAGTCCTGCACATGCTAGGTGTGCCCTGTGTAGATAGTAGCCCCTGAGACTCTGGTTGTCGTCGGAAACGATGATGAACAGAGGTTCATATTCCCAGGTAATAACCATACTGCCTCTATGTGCAGGTGATGGAAGCTCCGGTGGCTAGCCGAACTAGCGAGTTTGCCCATTTAGAAGGGCAGTTGGATGCGGCAGACGCCGACATCGAGCTTGTTAACAAAACGCTTGATGAGGCACAGGGCAAGTGTTATTATCTGGTAAACGCCACAATAGGAAGAGCAGCATGATGCCAGCATCTTTAATATGTAGTGACTGCAGATGGAGCTGCCACTGTTGAAGCCTTGCGGGCAGAACTTGCCCGAGCCAAGGAACAAGCGAGGTTGGGTAATGCGGCTGCTTTGAAGGCGGCCGAAGAGTTGCAAGCCGAGAAGGCCACACATGGCGAGAGCCGAGACAAGATGGCCAAGATGGCCATAGAATTAAAAGCCGCCGCCGACCGTTGCCGGGTTCTTGAAAAGGAAAACCAAGTGAAGGCATCGGACCTTGAGAAGGCTGCTGCGATGAGAAAAGACCTCCGCTCTACTATGAGGGCAAAGAAGGAGGAGCTGCGGGAAGCCGAGGATATTGTAGTTGGGAAATCCTTTATGTTGCGGAGGAAGTTCGCAGATCCACGGTATGCCCCTCTGGATCGGTTGTGGAGTTCGGAGGATGTGTATATGGACTTGGCGGCGAGCGCTGCCGATGTGGCCAAGTACTTCTAGGGTCAGACTGACCGTAAAGTAGACCAGCTGTTTTGGAGACAATTCCATTCTCCCGAGCGTCCACTTTCATTGACTGACCAATTATCCGAATGGGCCAAACTAAATAGGTTGTCCGGACTCTCCATGAGGTCTGTGTGGATCAGCTATGGCCGGAAAGGTCAAAACCGAACAGCTATTTCAGCTTGGTGCATCAGTTCCTTGACGTGGTGCCGCGCATTAATGTGATGAAGAGGTCGGCGTGCATAGAGGGCGCACGGATGGCCTTTGCCCGTGTTAACGCATACTGGGCGGAGATGGATGCTAGCAATGTTGCAGCGCGGGATTCGGCAATAGGTCGAAAGGCTGCTGAGCACTACTTTGAAGAAGTTCTTGAGGGTGCCCGTTTGAGTGATATGTAATCTCATTGTAAGCAAAATGCTTTTATAATTTTTATAAGGCTATTTTTATACGTTTGCCTGAAAGTAATATGATGCCTCCTGGGTGGCCGTTTATGTATACATGTGTATAACCTGAAAGATTGCAGTCGTCGGCTTCAACCCCCACGCATATAATGCGGAGGTGCTCGCAAAAACATGTGTTCACACTTAACCCAACGTCTTGGTCCTATTAAGGAGGTGATAGCGGAGCGAGCGAGGCAACCGGACTATAATGCTTTAGCACTTTCACTTAGCCATAGGAGTTTGACAGTGGGGCTACTAGATAGCCCCTGGTGGCTCCACACTCTCCCAATTCCGGGGTGCGTACATGCCTGGCCGAAAAACGACCCTTCGTTAAGGCGAAGGAATTCTAACATTCCCACAGGTAATCGAGTGGTTGACCAGTCTCACGCTATATCATGACAGTTAGTTTTCGGCTTTCTCTACTGAGGTGCTCGTCCGGATGAACCAGGGCATAATCGCAGTAGTTCTCTTGGTGCTACCTTAGCCGGTAAAGCGGAACGTAAGGCACCAAAACACAGGAGCCGGGCAAACCCAACATTTGACCAAAGACAATGATTCGGAGCTGATGCATATAGGGCCAAACTCGCGACGCCGAACACTCCCTAAGGTATTCCGTCTTTGTGGTATAAACCGGGCCTAAATAATGGCCTTTGTAAGAAGCCCCTTGTGTCCAAGTACGTGCATTGTTCTGGCGTGGCCACATGCCAAGACGTCAGCATCCTTCTCAATGGTGGATATGTATCAACAAGAGACAGTAAAAAAGGTTTACGCAGGGTCTTAATCTAAAAGGAATCCTTGGAGCGGGTCCCTGCTGCACGTCTGCGCCTGTGTCTCTGTTGTGCTGTATCCTGGACTGGTGTAGCACGATGATCGTCTGTAAAAGAGAGGAAGTTAAGTGAAAAAGTTGTCGTGCAAAAAGATAGTTTTTAAAGAAACCATGTATAATTCAAGATGATAAGAAATTGCTACTTGTCTGCGCGCGTTGAGCCCCTTGTATTGACAAATAGAGGTGTGACCACTTATTCGGTATAAATAGTGGCGCCGGACTTGATTAGTTGTGTCTGAGATCTTGACGACCTATTTGGATGCTTTCACTGGTCCAGGCGCCTTTAGTGTGTGGCTGCCACGGCGGCCGCACTCTCTTCGGCGCGCAGAGATCGCTTGATATTTCCGTTCACTAAAATGATGCCACATGGACCGGGCATCTTGAGTGTGAGGGAGGCGTAGTGTGGTATTGCATTAAAGCAAGCGAAAGCTTCGCGTCCGAGCAGTGCTTGATAGCCCCTTTGAAACGGAGCGATGTGGAAGGTTAAATGCTCGTGACGGAAGTTATCGGGGGAGCCGAATATAACCTGTAGTAGGAGGGAGCCCTTACAACGAGCCCCTGGGCCTGGCGTTACTCCTTTAAAGGTAGTATTGCTATGGCGAATTTGTGTTGGGTCTAACCCCATCCCGCAGATTGTATCCTGATATATTCAGTTTAGGCTGCTGCCGCCGTCCATCAAGACTCGTGTGAAGTGATATCCGCCAATTACTGGGTCTAATACCAGGGCAGCCCATCCTGCGTGTCGGATACTTGCTGAGTAATCGCGATGGTCAAAAGTGATCGGTTGAGACAACTAGTGGCGGGACTTCGCGGTGACAGGCACTTGGGTATATTTTCCTAGGAGTGCTGTGTTGTTTTTTCCCTTGATCACGTGTAACATGTTTACTGTTTTGACTTCTGGTGGAAATTTCTTTTGTTCCACCGTGTCTTGCTTGGGAGGCTCGTCCTCGTCTTCACTTGGTGTATCCTCCCCCTTATGTACGGCGTTGAGCTTGCCAGACTGCTTGAAGACTCAACATTCTCTGTGGGTATGATTAGCAGGTTTACTAGGGGTACTATGGATCTAACATACTTGGTCCAGAATTTTGTTGAGGCTGGACAGTTCATCCCTGGTGCCTTTAGGGGGCGGCTTATGACCTGGCCGAGAGCTTTTGAATCCGGCATTTACTGCCGTGCCCTTTGTGATGTCTTCTTTATTCCGACGTTTGTTATTGCTGTTGCGCCATGATTTCCCGTTTCCATCTCTAGCTTCAGATGTACTGGGGTCGCTGGTGCTGCATCTGGCTAGCCAGCTGTCCTCACCCGCGCAAAAGCGGGTCATGAGGTTTGTTAATGCGGCCATCGTTCTCGGCTTATTTTGGCCGAGGTGTCTGGCGAGCCATTCGTCACGGATGCTATGCTTGAAAGCTGCCAAGGCTTCGGCGTCCGAACAGTCGACAATCTGGTTCTTTTTAGTAAGAAACCTGTTCCAAAGCTTTCGGGCTGACTCTCCGGGCTGTTGAGTTATATGACTCAAATCGTCCGCATCCGGAGGTCGGACATAAGTCCCTTGAAAATTTGCCCGAAAGGCGTCTTCGAGCTCTTCCCAGCTTCCAATGGTGCTTTCGGGGAGGCCTTTGAGCCAGTGATGAGTTGGCCCTTTGAGCTTGAGGGGTAAGTACTTGATGGCGTGGAGATCATCTCCTCGAGCCATATGGATATGGAGGATGTAGTCCTCAATCCAGACCCCAGGGTCTGTTGTTCTGTCGTATGCCTCTATGTTTACGGGCTTGAATCCTTCTGGAAATTCATGGTCCAGCACCTTATCGGTGAAACATAGGGGGTGTGCGGCACCCCTGTAGCTGGGTGTATCGTGTTGTTCGGATGTTTGTTGTGTTGCATTGTATGCTGGGGTGCGCTTGCGTGGTCCATAGATGGATCTTGTTGCACCGTCCTTTGGGTGCGAGCCCTCGCATGGGTTGCGTGTTGTATTGTGAGCGGCGTTGTATGCCGCTCTGTGTTGGTAGAGGGGTCGTCTATCCGACCAGGTGGCTGCTTTGATATTTGGTTGTGGGGGGGTCTGAGGCCTCCTCATCGAATTCGGGTAGCAGCTTCCGCTTTGGGTAGCTCTTGGAGGGGCGATTGTCGTCGTACCTTGCTGCTGTGTTGAGTATTTTACTCCATCTGATTTGGAGTGTGTCTTGCGCGGCCTTGAGCCTTTGCTTCTGCTTTTTCAGACTCCTCGCGGTGGCAGCAAGCCTTTTACGAGCAGTCTGCTGCTCGGGGTGCCTGTCCGGTGTTATGTCGTCCGGACCATTATCCTTGATAGGATTTGTTTGTTCGGTTTGATTATCCGGATTGCCATTGTCCAGCAGCGGTTCGTCCTGCTCCAGCGCTGGGTCTGTGTGATCGCTATTTCTGTCGAGGCGGGATTTGGGGCGGCGCTTGCGTCGCCGCTTTGACTGCTTTTCGAGGAAACAAGCCTTTGGTGCGTCCTTCCGCTCCTCGTCGTCATCTTTTGGTGCGTCCACCATGTATACGTCATATGACGAGGTGGCGTTCCAGGGCCCAGTAGGCGCTGGTTCTTCATCGTCTCCTTCATCGGCGTCCATACCGTCGATGTCTTCGGAGTCGAAGTCGAGCATGTCGGTTAAATCATCGACAGTGGCTACAAAGTGGGTGGTGGGTGGGCTTTGAATTTCTTCATCATCCGTATCCCAATCTCATTGACCGTAGTCCGGCCAGGGCTCTCCAGATAAAGAGAGGGACTTTAGTGATTTCATAATATCACCAAAGGGCGGGTGCTGAAAGATGTCCGCGGTAGTAAACTCCACGATCGGCGCCTAATCGGATTCGATTGGGAGAGGCGCGAATGGTTCGGAGTCAAGAGAGGAGTCCGACTCCTTGGAATCACGAGTCTCGCGGAGTGCGGGGCTGGTGTTTGGCTCGATCGCCGCTAGGATCTCGGCCCCCGAGGCGGCGTCCATCCACCCATCCTCGATCGATGCAGTTGGCTCCGAATTAAGGGTCGAAGCCGATGCGGGTGCGGCCTTCAGGGCACTGCTAGGCGGTAGATCTAGATCATGCTCGTCGTGGCAGTGCGGCATGCTCGGCAGTGGCTCGAATCCGTCGAAGATCAAGTCCTCGCGGATGTCAGCCGTGTAGTTTAAACTTCCAAATCTGACCTGACGGCCAGGGGCATAGCTTTCGATCTGCTCCATATGGCCAAGTGAATTGGCCCACAGTGCAAAGCCGCCGAAGACAGAGATCTGTCCGGGGAGACAAGTTTCACCCTGTACCGCATCACTATCGATGATCGTGGGAGCCATCAAGCCTGACGGCGACGACACAGAGGAACTCTCAATGAAAGCACCAATGTCGGTGTCAAAACCAGCGGATCTCGGGTAGGGGGTCCCGAACTGTGCGTCTAGGCCGGATGGTAACAGGAGGCAAGGGACACGAAGTTTTACCCAGGTTCGGGCCCTCTTGATGGAGTTAAAACCCTACATCTTGCTTGATTAATATTGATGATATGGATAGTACAAGAGTATATCTACCACGAGACCGGAGAGGTTAAACCCTAGAAGCTAGCCTATGGTATGATTGTTGTTGTATGTTGTCCTACGGACTAAAACTCTCCGGTTTATATAGACACCGGAGAGGGTTAGGGTTACATAAAGTCGGTTACAATGGTACGAGATCTGTATATCCATATCGCCAAGCTTGCCTTCCACGCCAAGGAAAGTCCCTTCCGGACACGGAACGAAGTCTTCAATCTTGTATCTTCATAGTCCAGGAGTCCGGCTGAAGGTATAGTCCGGCCATCCGGACACCCCCTAATCCAGGACTCCCTCAGAGGAGCTGTGCAAGAAAGGAACACTATGAATTGCTCTGGTGTCAGAATACTTACGATCTCGCCAGGGGCTTGGCCCTGTGCGGCCACTCCTCATCGCCGTCGTCGGCGTTGGTGGAGTAGTCCGGAGGAGGGGTCTTCCCCTTCTTGTACCCTTCGGCCTCCCCAGTTAGGGCGGCCTTCCTTTTCTTCCCTCCCCTCGCTGGAGGGGGAGATGTCTCTTCTTCCTCCTCCTCGTCTTCACGGCAGGAGTGCGTCTTGGAGGCATCGGATGATGAATCCGACACCTCCAGGCGCCGGGCACTCTTTCGAGTCCCCGTGGCCTTCTTCTTGGCCTTCTCCTCCGGCACCACATAGGGTGCCGGAACTAGCAGCTTCACCAAGCGAGCGTCCGCTGGGCCTTCGGGCAAAGGAGCTGGATAGTTGATCTGTCCAGACGTCTCCTGCCAATCCTGTCAAAGGTAAGGGAGCTTAGATCCCGCATGGAGTCAAACTATGAAAAACTAATACCCTGTAAAAGGTAAAAACAGCTTACCGCACAAGCGCGACGCTGTGTGCTGAATCCGCGATCCTCGGTAGCGGATGCGGGGGCCTCGACGCCCTTGAAAAGCACCTTCCAGGCATCTTCGTACGTCGTGTCGAAGAGCCTGCTCAGAGTTCGGTGCTGCGCCGGGTCGAACTCCCACAGTTTGAAAGCCCGTTGTTGACATGGGAGGATCCGGCAGATGAGCATAACCTGGACTACGTTGACATGTTTGATCTTCTTGTCCACTAGGGTTTGGATGCATGTTTGGAGTCCGGTCAGCTCTCCTTTTTTACCCCAGGACAGGCCCGTCTCTTTCCAGGAGGTGAGCCGCGTAGGGGGTCCGGATTGGAACTCGGGGGCTGCGACCCATTCAGGTTCGCGCGGCTCGGTGATGTAAAACCACCCCGATTGCCACCCCTTTAGGGTCTCCACGAAGGAGCCCTCGAGCCATAGGACGTTGGGCATCTTGCCCACCATGGCGCCTCCGCACTCCGCCTGGGTGCCGCGCACCACCTTCGGCTTGACATTGAAAGTCTTGAGTCATAGGCTGAAATGGGGGCGGATGCAGAAGAAAGCCTCGCACATGACAATAAACACCGAGATGTTGAGGACAAAGTTTGGGGCCAGATCGTGGAAATCCATGCCATAGTAGAGCATGAGCCCCCGGATAAATGGGTGGAGAGGGAAGCCCAGTCCGCGGAGGAAATGGGGGAGGAACACCACCCTCTCGTGGGGCCTAGGGGTGGGGATGAGCTGCCCCTCTTCGGGAAGCCGGTGCGCAATGTCGTTAGACAAGTATCCGGCCTTCCTCAGTTTTTTGATGTGTCCCTCTATGACGGAGGAGACCATCCACTTGCATCCCGCTTCGGACATGGCTGGAGAAGGTTGAGGTGGGGTGTGCGCACTTGGGCGCTGGAGCTCGAGTGCGCGGAAATGGATAGGCAAAGAAGGAAGAAGGCGTGGATGAAAAGGTGGATCCTTATCCCTTTATATGGGTGGACGCGACTATGCGTCCCCACCAGCCTGGTAAAACTCGCTTATCTCCCAAGCGCCGTAATCAATGGCGCGGTTGAGTTACCCACACCCGTATTGATGAGAATCCTGGAATAAGGGGACACGGTCTCTGCTTTGACAAGACGTGCCAAGGAAACCGCCTCGCTAAACGCGCTGAGGTGGGACAGTATTGAGATTCGAATAAAGACTTGGCTGTGGTGTGATGTCATGCTACGGAATACGTCAGCAGATTAGATTTGTGTAAATATTATTCTCTCTATGGCGATATGTGGAAACTTATTTTGCAGGGCCGGACACTGCCTTTGTGTTCAAAATCTTCTATGAAGTACTTGGAGGAGGAACCCGCCTTGCAATGTCGAAAAACAATCTGTGCGCCGGACTCGTCGTCATTGAAGCCTAGTTCAGGGGCTACTAAGGGAGTCCTGGATTAGTGGGTGTCCGGATAGCCGGACTATACCTTCAGTCGGACTCCTGGACTATGAAGATACAAGATTGAAGATTTCGTCCCGTGTCCGGAAGGGACTTTCCTTGGCGTGGAAGGCAAGCTTGGCGATACACATATGTAGATCTCCTACCATTGTAACCGACTCTGTGTAACTCTAGCCCTCTCCGGTGTCTATATAAACCGGAGGGTTTTAGTCCGTAGGACGAACAACAATCATACCATAGGCTAGCTTCTAGGGTTTAGCCTTCTTGATCTCGTGGTAGATCTACTCTTGTACTACCCATATCATCAATATTAATCAAGCAGGAGTAGGGTTTTACCTCCATCGAGAGGGCCCGAACCTGGGTAAAAACATCGTGTCCTTTGTCTCCTGTTACCATCCGCCTAGACGCACAATTCGGGACCCCCTACCCGAGATCTGCCGGTTTTGACACCGACAGAGGCCTAGCACCTATGGAAACGCCTGGTGCCTGTGAAGAAGGCCAATCCCTGTGAAGCTACCGCGTTTTGCGAAAGGCCCGGTGCCTGTGAAGAAGGCCAATGCTTGTGAAGCTGCCGCGTTTTGGGAAAGGCCCGGTGCCTATGAAGAAGGCCAATGCCTGTGAAGCTGCCGCGTTTTGGGAAAGGCCCGGTGCCTGTGAAGAAGGCCAATGCCTGTGAAGCTGCCGCGTTTTGGGAAAGGCCCGGTGCCTGTGAAGAAGGCCAATGCCTATGAAGCTCGCCGCCCGTGACACTCTCACATAATAATGAGTGGGGCTGTACACGCCCCGGAGTCTCCGGAGTGCCGCCCTCGGGCCTCGGGGGCTCCCATCCACGCCCAGTGGCAGCACTTAGCTCCGCGCTGGTGAGAAGATGTCGAAGACTAGAATAGGTGCCGGATGCGGCTTTTTCATTTGCTTTCTGCAGTTGGCTTGTTCGTTCCTATTTGAAGTTTTACTGGAGCTGTTGCCATCCCAGGCTTGTGATTCTTTGTCCTTTTCACTCACTTGCCTCGTTTTCTCTCGCAAATCTCGCGAGGGAGGTTCGCGGGCGCCCTCGCGAGTGTTTTCTGCCCCGATCGTTTGAAGCTTTTCTGTCTGGGTCTACTGCGGGAGCACCCCTCCTAGTCCGTGCCCCACGGGCATCGCGACACGAGCACAGGACCTGGGCCGATTGCCCTCGCAACCAGACCGAAGGCTACTCCTCCTGCTAATCCTTGCAGGACATGAAGCGCGCGGCGAGGCATCAGCCTCGGGAGGTGAGGACCGCGTCAAGCCCCACTGAGCTAAATAATCCCCGCACATGGGCACGCGGTGCGGAAACATAACGCAGAAACAGTGGAAGCAGCACAATGATTAACAGCAATAGTTCTAACACGCCCTCGTAGGGCCCTATACTACCTTCTTTTTCTGCAGGGAAAGAACAAAAACAAAATGGACACGACTTGCTCGGCACCAACTTGCGGCGAAAGCTCGAGCTGCCTCTGGGGTCTCAGGTGAATCCCTCCTCTCGCTTCACCGGGGCGCGACGGCGGGCTGACCTGCTACCTTCACCCAGGCGGGCGCGACGGCGCGGGGGCTGGTCGCGGCCACCGCTGGAGGAGCTGCTGCCTGAGAAGGAGTCACCAAAGCTTGGTGAGCCCCAAGCGCCACCGCCTACATGCCTGCCGCCGTCTTCATCCTGGTCAGCACCGGGGCTGGGCAGGCGGCTGCGGTCATCGTCTTCGGGGCAGCACCCAGCGCGGCGACCGTCTTCCCCGAACGCCCTCACATAGAGGGTGGCGTCGCCATCGAATTTGAAGTGCAGGGTGCACCGCCGACTCAGGCCGCGTGCACGGGCAAATGTTTGCCAGTCGCGGGTCAGGACCGCATCCCCAAAAGCGGAGACCTCCAGCGAAGCCCAGGAGGCCCTGCTACAGCAATCATCTGCCTGAAGCCAGAGGCCGCCCCGAGCGCCGGCCGGCAGTTCACCTACGAAGAAACGGGGGAGCTGGAGCCAGGTGCTGGTCGGGTCCGCCAACCACACGATGAACTCCGGCAGCACCTCCGCCAAGCGAAAGCGCGGCCTGGGGGGCCTCGAGGCCACAGTGTGCCTCCCATCGGCAACCGCGCGCTCACCACCACGCAAGGAACCGCCTCCATGGCCACAAGAAGCCACTACGGGGACCGCGGGATGCTTGCGAGGGCGGCCCCAGCCACGCTTGGTCGGTGGGGAGTCTAGCCCTGTCGGACAAGCTTTTCCAATCTCCGCGGCCGAGAATCTCTTCAGCGGAGCCATGGGAATGACGAGTAGCCAAGAAGAAGAAAAGGAGTAGCAGGAAGGGATACGCTAATGAGGCTCGCATAGTCCTGTACTTATAGCTGGAGAAGGCCAACCGCCGACCACCACGATCGTAGGTAATCATGACCCATTTCTCTGCATGCAGGGACTTGCCAAGTCGTGCGGTTGCTGAGGCGTCGTGGGGAAGCGCATACGCCCACGACCAATCTGTCATGACGTGGCGCACAAGGCCGCGGGCTATTGGGGCCCGCGGCGCTTCGCGCTTGCCCCTTTGCTTCTCTGCTAGGCCCAGCCCGGGCGCGCCTCGGGCCCGGGGGCTACTGTCGGCATTCTGGAAATGGGGGTCCCCAGACTTGCCTGCCTGCGGCCTGCGGCGTGGCTCGAGTGGGGGCCCAGTGCGGCCTAGCTTCATCAGCTCAAACTCAAGACCCTCGCGAGGGGCCAAGCCCTGAGGGGCGGACAACAGGAAGCTTCCTCAGGAGCAGCCTCATCAGGCAGGCTCGCAAGGAGGCGGAGAGATCAAGGCAGGGGCACCTCGCGAGGAGCCCGTGACGCAAGCCATGACGATCGAGATCAAGCGGGCGCCAGGCGGGCACCAGCCTGTGCAATGTCCTTGTTTCCCCTTCGGTGCAAAGGGAATAAGAACAGTCCAAGGCATCAAGCAAAGGTTACCATTCCGGTGCAACGAGACCAAGACCAGCAGAGCAGCAGGACGGAGGTCATCGTGGAGCCCAAGATGGCGTCATCACCAGCGCTTTTGGCAGCCGAAGACCACCTTTGGTCAGGATAATTTGTACTAGATGTTCCCCTTCAAAATGGCCAATTGTTGGCGCCCTTCCCGCTCACATTTTGGGAAGAGGACCAGGGCCTCTATAAGTAGGACTAGCCACCATAGAGGGAGGGGGGCCCGGACCAAGTAGAACATACCACACCAGCTCAAGAACACCTCTCGCAAGGCCGTTCTTCCCCCTGTATTGTTCATCATCAGCCCCCGAGGCAATCCACCACACCACACACTGGAGTAGGGTATTACACCACATCGGTGGCCCGAACCAGTACAAACCTCGTGTCCTCTATGTGTTCTTCTTTCCAGCCTAGATTTCTTGTGAGCCACAGTAGCGCGAGTCGGTACTGGAAAGATCTTCGTGCGCACCCCAGAGTTCAAACCTTAAGGGTCTGTCGGAACCCAAAATCCGACAGTCTTATCCATCCCTTGCATATTATAGTTCATCATGAAGCCTTTGTAGCTTGGTGGCAGTGATTGAAGAACCCTGTCAATAACACTATCATCCGGAAGATTAACTCCCAGCTGAGTCAAGTGGTTATGGTACCCATACATTTTGTGCATGTGTTCACTGAAAGAGCTGTTCTCCTCCATCTTGCAACTATAGAACTTGTTGGAGACTTGATATCTCTCAACTCGAGAATTCGCTTGAAATATTAACTTCAACTCCTGGAACATCTCATATGGTCCATGACGTTCAAAATGTCTTTGAAGTCTCGATTCTAAGCCGTAAAGAATGGCACACTGAACTATAGAGTAGTCATCAGACCGCGTCTATCAGACGTTCAAAGTGTCTACATTAGCGGGAGGGGGCTTTTCACCTAGCGGTGCATCAAGGACATAATTCTTTTGGGCAGCAATGAGGATAATCTTCAAGTAACGGACCCAGTCCGTGTAGTTGATACCATCATATTTCAACTTAGCTTTCTCTAGGAACGCATTAAAATTCAAGGAAACGATTGCACAGGCCATTGATCTAGAACATAGATATGCAAAAATTATTAGGACTAAGTTCATGATAAATTAAGTTCAATTAATCATATTACTTAAGAACTCTCACTTAGATAGACATCCCTCAAGTCATCTAAATGATCATGTGATCCATATCAACTAAACCATGTCTGATCATCACGTGAGATGGAGTAGTTTTCAATGGTGAACATCTCTATGTTGATCATATATACTATATGATTCATGTCCGACCTTTCGGTCTCCAGTGTTCTGAGGCCATGTATGTACATGCTAGGCTCGTCAAGTTTAACCAGAGTATTCCACACGTGCAAAACTATCTTGCACCCATTGTATGTGAACGTAGAGCTTATCACACCCGATCATCACGTGATGTCTCGGCACGACAAACTGTCGCAACGGTGCATACTCAGGGAGAACACTTATACCTTGAAATTTTAGTGAGGGATCATCTTATAATGCTACCGCCATACTAAGGAAAATAATATGCATAAAAGATAAACATCACATGCAATCAAAATATGTGACATGATATGGCCATCATCATCTTGTGCCTTTGATCTCCATCTCCAAAGCACCGTCATGATCTCCATCGTCGCCGTCTTGACACCTTGATCTCCATCGTAGCGTCGTTGCCGTCTCGCCAACTATTGCTTCTACAACTATCGCTAACGCATAGTGATAAAGTAAAGCAACTACATGGCGATTGCATTTCATACAATAAAGCGACAACCATAAGGCTCCTGCCAGTTGCCGATAACTTTTATAAAACATGGTCATCTCATACAATAACGTATATCACATCATGTCTTGACCATATCACATCACGACATGCCCCGCAAAAACAAGTTAGACGTCCTCTACTCTGTTGTTGCAAGTTTTACGTGGCTGCTACAGGCTTCTAGTAAGAACCGTTCTTACCTACGCATCAAAACCGCAATGAAGTTTTGTCAAGTTTGTTATTTTAACCTTCAACAAGGACCGGCCGTAGTCAAATTTGATTCAACTAAAGTTGGAGAAACAGACACCCGCTAAGCACCTTTATGCAAAACAAGTTGCATGTCCGTCGGTGGAACTGGTCTCATGAACGTGGTCATGTAAGGTTGGTCCGGGCCACTTCATCCAATAATACCACTGAATCAAAATAAGATGTTCGTGGTAGGCAGTATGACAATTATCGCCCACAACTCTTTGTGTTCTACTCGTGCATATCGTCTACGCATAGACCTGGCTCGGATGCCACTTTTGGGGAACATAGCATGCAATTTCAAAAAAAATCCTACGATCATGAAAGATCTATCTAGGAGATGCATAGCAACGAGAGGGGGAGAGTGTGTCCACGTACCTTTGTAGACCGAAAGCGGATGCATTTAGTTAACGCGGTTACTGCTGTCGGCGTTCTGGGAACGGGGGTCCCCAGACTTGCCTGCCTGCGGCCTGCGACATGGCTCAAAGGGGGCCCAGCACGGCCCATCTTCATCAACACAAGACTCAAGACCCTCGCGAGGGGCCAAGCCTCGCGGGGCGGACGACGCGGAGCTTCCTCAGGCGCGGCCTCGTCAGGCTAGCTCACAAGGAGGCGGAGAAATCGAGGCGGGGTACCTCACGAGGTGCCCGTGACGCAAGCCATGACGATCAAAGGCGCCAGGCGGGTGCCAGCCCGCGCAGCATCCTCCTTTCCTCTTTGGTGCAAAGGGAGCAAGCGCAGCCGCGGAGTACCGAGGCATCAGGCAAAGGTTGCCATTTCGGTGCAACGAGACCAAGACCAGGAGGACTACGAGACGGAGGTCACCGTGGAGCCCAAGACGGCATCATCACCAGAGCTTTGCGCAGGCGAAGACTACTTTTATCAGGATAGCTGATACTTGTTGTCCCCCTTCAAATTAGCCCGCTATTGTTGGCTCCCTTCCCGCTCGATATTTGGGAAGAGGACCAGGGCCTCTATAAATAGGACTGGCCACCCACATAGCAAGTGGGGGGCAGTAAGTGAGAGTGAGTGAGAATTAGTGGCGGTTAGAGAGAGAGAGGAAGAAAAGGGCGACTGAACTCCTAACAGTTCATCGCCCCAGCCAAGAGCAGACCCTCGCGAGGCTGTTCTTCCTTGCATTGTTCATCATCATCAGCCCCAAGAGGCAATCCACCCACCACACACTGGAGTAGGGTATTACACCGCAACGGTGGCCCGAACTAGTATAAACCTTGTGTCTCTCGTGCAGTTCTTTCAGTAGTCTAGATCTTTGCGAGACGGAGAGGTAGAAGGCGTAATCTCCGCGCGCACCCTAGAGTTCGAACCTTAAGGGTCTGCCGGAACCCGAAATCCGACATTTGGTACGCCAGGTAGGGGTGCGATGGAGTTCGTCTTCCACCGCCCCGTTCTCCTCCGACCGTCGCGTCTATGTCCGACGCTCGTCGGGCCCGCGCCGAGCGTCGGGCCGCCATCGCTTCCCGCGTCGCCCAGACGGCGCCCGTCGGCGGACGTCCTCGTCGTTCCCCGTCACCCGCCATCAACGCCGCCACCGCCCCGGCGGGGGGCGAGCAGCAAGCGTCGTCTCAGCATCCATCCATGCGGCAAGACGGCCGCACCGCTACTCCATCACTCACACCAGCTGGTTCTTCGTCCCGCGCGCTCCGCGCACCCTTGGAGGCTCGGGCTGCGCTCATCGCAGCAAACGAGCTCCTGCGCTACCGTCCCGTCGACGACGTCTATGAAGAGTGGCTCGAGTGCGTCGCCGAGCTCGTCCGCGCCGCAGGGGGCTCTCCCACGCCGTCCGTTCCGCTGCGCCACACCCCGCCCCGCGCGGGCAACGAAGCTTCGGGGGCATACCAGCCGCCTCCTCTCCAAGAAGACGCCATGGCTCCAAGGCGCGTGGCCCCTGGGCGGAACCCGCTCCGTCAGGTGCCAGCGCAGCAAGAACGGAGCTGCCAAGAAGTCCCTCGCCCGCAAGGAGCTGCCCAGGCGCTCCCTGCTCCGGCACGCCACGACCCTGCTCCAGCTCCGGCACGCCAAGACCCCGCGCTGCTCCTAGCTGCAGCGCGTGGGGACCCTCAAGACCAAGCTCTCCACCAGCCGAAGCCTTTCATGGCCACCGCAGGCTACCGTGCCTACACCACCGAGCTGCGTAACTTCGCGTGGCCCGGCAAGTTAAAGCCATACCTGCCTCCTCGTTACGACGGCACGACTGACCCTGCAGAGTTCCTCCAGCTCTATGAGCTGGGCATCAAAGCTGCCAGCGGGGACGAGAAGGTCATGGCGAACTGGTTCCCCATGGCGCTCAAGGAAGGAGCTCGCACCTGGCTCCTGAATCTGGCTCCAGGCACGATCTCTTCCTGGGACCAGATGCGCACCCGCTTCATCGCCAACTTCCAAGGTACTCGCGACCGGCCACCCGCCGTGAGCGACATGCTCCGCATCAAGCAAGAACCAGAGAGACCCTGCAAAAGTACATCCAGCGCTTCAATAGCGCGCGCCTCAAGATCCCCAAGGTGTCCGAGGAGGCCATCATCTCTGCCTTCTCTGATGGTGTGTGCGACGTCAAGATGAAGGAGGAGCTAGCGATGCATGAAGACCTGTGCACCTCCCTGGAGCTGTTCAACTTGGCGACCAAGTGCGCCAGGGCTGAGGAGGGACGCCTCTCCCTCCTCGAGCTGCCTGCCGCAGACCCAGAAGAGAAGAAGCCCAAGGGCAAGGACGTGAAGCGCAAGGGGGTTGCCGTGCTCGTGGCAGAACCAGAAACCAAGCGGGGTAAAGATCTGCCTGAGTCCTCTAGGGGCAGCCGGTACTGTGTGTACCACGACCTCCACACCCACAACACCACCGAATGCCAAGAACTCCGTGCCGCGTGAGAAGGAAGGATCGGCCGTCATCCCGACCGCGCCGATCGGGGCAACAGCCGAGGAGGAGGAAGAAACGCATGACGCTGGGAAGACCGTGGCCCGCGCCAAGGGTGGCGCGATCAACCTCGCGAGGATCGCTGGCGAGACCTGCCTCGCAAAGGGGACTGGAGGGATCAGCCTCGTGACGATCGCCCATAGGGTAATGCAGGCCTCCCTCCACTGCCGCCTCAGCCAAGGAGGAACGAGGACCGCCATCAAGACGAAGGGGCTGGGGGCTTCCAGGAGCCACGCGCAATCGCCTGCATCCTAGGCGGAGCTCAAGCCCCAGCCTCCCAACGCATCTTCAAGCAGTTTGCCCACGAAGTGAATGCAGTCCTCCCCAGGCTTGAAGCAACGCACCCTCTCAGGTGGTCGGCATGCGCCATCACATTCAGCTCAGCGGATCAACTCAAGTGTGCGGCCACAGCGGGAGTCCTCCCGATGCTTTGCTCCCCAGTCATCAGCAATGTACTGGTCACCAGGACCCTCATCGATGGTGGGGCAGGGCTCAACGTCCTGTCCGTGGAAATGTTCAACAATCTCCAGGTTCCCTACGACCGGCTTCAGCCAACCAAGCCCTTCTCCGGAGTCACCGACGGCTCCACGGTCCCGATTGGGCAGGTCCGCCTCCCAGTCACCTTCGGCGCACGCAACAACTACCGCACCGAGCTCATCGACTTCGAGGTCGCCCACATCTGCGTGCCTTACAATGCCATCCTCGGGTACCCAGTGCTGGCCAAGTTCATGGTCGTAACTCACCATGGCTACAACGTCCTCAAGATGCCAGGAAGTGGTGGAGTCATCACGGTGCCCTGTGAAGAGAAGGATGCAGTGTGTTCCCTGGAGCGAGCCTTTCAGGCCGCGTCACTGGAAGACCCGGATCGCGAAAGTAGGAGGCTTCTCGAGACCACCCCCAAGAAGAAGAAGACATCATCCGGACCGGCCCCTCGGGAGGCAGGCCCCTCTGGGTCCGCACCTTCCCAGGGGGAACCTCCTTCCATCGCATAGTAAAGTGTGCCCGGCGCCCTCCTCAGGCAGGGCTCGGGGCTCTCCCCTAGAGGGCCACCGACCTGGCCAGGGTCACGAGGGAGGCGCTTGGGCACCACATGGAGGCGTGTTTCGAAGCACGTTTCCCTCAAGAAGGAGCAAGGCAAGGAAGGTCAGACCCGCAGGAGTTCGTCGACAAGGCCATTCAAGAACTACAGGAATCAAGAATCATGAGAGGTTGCCGCCGTCTACCGGCTGTGGCTCCCCATCCAGGCGAGGATGGTGGGCTGCGCGTCTGCATCGGCGTACCAGGGCTCAACCAAGTCGCTACGATGGAGCGCCTCTGGCCCTCGCGAGTGGGGCGCTGCGGGGGTCCGCCCCACAGCTACGTTCGCATGCCTTACGGCTTGCCGAGCGCGGTTGCTACGTGCCAGCGCCTCATGAGGGGCATCATGGAGGCTCAAGAAGACAGGCGTTCCGCAGCCTTGGCGGAGATGGAGATGATTCGCGAAGAGCTACCAGTGCGTCCGGAGCCTCCCGAGGCCCCCGGGCCTAGGGGCTCATGAGGATCGGCTTCCGCAGCCCACCGAGTCTGCTGCACCAACACCCCTTCGCCCTCGACACCTTCAGGTGACATCTTGCAAGCTTCATTTCCAGCTGGGAGCGCCCTCCCAGGGCTGCATCGTTCCTAGGCCGCGTGGGTCCGTCCCTGCGGTATGTATCCCTTTTATTTCATGTCGTTAGCTTGCTTTGTTGGGGGCGCCCCTCGGGCTGCATCATCCGCAAGTCGCTCGGGCCAGGCCCAGTGGCATGTATCTCCCTTGCGTTTATTTCCGGCTATGCATTCGCCCATCATGCTTGATTACTTGATGCCTGTCCGCGCCACCTCTTCTTCTCCATGTCGATCGCTTGCACATTAAAGGGGGGTACCTGAGCATCGCGACTCAGGGCTCTTACTGGCTCTCCAGCCCTCACCCTCTGGCCATGTCCACGGCATCACGACCTGGCATACCAGCGACGGCTGGGACAAGCTCGAGGGCCGGGACCCGAGGACGTAGAGTGCCGGCATCTAACCAAATTTGCAGGAACACAGCACAAGATAAGGCCCAATGCCAGGCGCAACCCGCCTAGAGGTAGGGCCCTGTGAGTCCCGCGCTGGCTCACGGGTGCCCAGATACACCTCACCTAGCCCTACCGTGCCAGCCACGTGTCAGGGCGGGGCTGTACATGCCCCGGGGGCTCCTCCCGGAGGGGAGCCCCCTCCCACGTACCAGTGGAAGCACCATGCTCCGCGCTGGCTGACGACACTGCCGAGGAGCGGCTATGCCCGTACACATGCGGAAGCGCTATGCCCCGCGTTGGTGATAAACAACTGAGGGTGGCCCCCGGGCCGCATCAACCTCAGGGAGCCCAAAGCTCAGTGTCTAGCCTCATCGCAACGCCTCTGCTCGGGAGCACCGCGCGAGGGGGCTGGGCACGGGGGCTGCGCCTGCGTCACGCCCAGACATATGCCACCCAGCCAGGCCCCTCCGGCCTGGTTCGTCGCGTGTCTCTCCCCGAGCGGAGCCAAGGTATGAAGGCCGTTTGAGCGTTAAGGGGGACCCCTGAGCATCGCGACTCAGGGGCCTAACTGGTCCCGTAGCCCCTCACTCCTTAGTTCCAAAAGGCTAATGCTGGGTGAGGCACGCGCGGGGCCGGGCTCTGCAGACGTAGAACGGTGGTCCCACTTGCATCTCACCTCACCACTTGCTGTTTGTGCGTCAAGGGGGACTCCTAAGCATCGTGACTCAGGAGCCTAACTGGCTCCGTAGCCCCTCACTCCTTTGGTCCCGTCCTAGTTTCCGGTCGGGGCTAATGCTGGGTGAGGTACGCGCGGAGTCGGGCTCTGCAGACGTAAAATGGAAGATCCACCTACATCACACCTCCCTACTTGTTGTTCATGCGCCAAGGGGGACTCCTGAGCATCACGACTCAGGAGCCTAACTGGCTCTGTAGCCCCTCACTCCTTTGGTCCCGTCCTGGTTTCCGGTCGGGGCTAATGCTGGGTGAGGTACGCGCGGGGCCAGGCTCTGCCGGCGTAGAACACAAGCAAGTAGGGAAGAAAAGCATAAAATTCAAGGAATTTAAAAGCAAATATTACAGTCCATATTGTCGTCTCAATACCAAACGCGAGTTTAAACACCTCCCCGAGGCACGATGCATGTGCAGGAATTAAAAGCAGGACAGGAGCAGTAGCGGAGTCACTTGGCGGCGGTGGAGCAGCGCGGGTGGCCCGGCCTCATGGAGCAGCAGGACCGGCAGCATCCTGCTTCGACTTGGTACTGAAGGCCCGGAACCTCCCCAGCAGAGCCTCCGCACGACCCTTCACGGCCTTGGCAGCGGCGGCAGCACCCTCGCCGCTTACTGGCTCCAACAGGCTGTCGAGGATGGCGCTGGGGTCATGAAGGTAGATGTGGGTGAAGACCCGCGTCAGCGCAGCAGAAGACAGGACACGTGCCTCGGCCTCGGCCGTGGGGCCAAGGCCAAGGGTGACATCCTCAAGAGCATGAACCAGGAAGGGAAGAAGCTTGGCGGGGCCGTCCTCGGCGCCGGCCAGCGGGCTCTCCAGGCCACTAGCGTAGAGCATCTTCAGCGAAGCACGAGCCCTCTTCTCCATGTCTGCGAAGGCCATGCGATCCTCGGCAAGAACCTGGGCCTTGCTGTCCAGCTCGACCTTCGTCGCCTCCAACTCCTTCCCCAGCGCACCTAGGCGGTCATGGCGCTTCTTGAGCTTGGCCTCCCGGCCCTTGATGGGCACCTCGCGAGCCTTCATGCCCTCTTCTTGCTCCTGGCGAAGACGAACCTCTTTCGCGATCTGGTCCCGCAGGCCTTGCAGCTCGTCCTCCAGCGCCTTGCAACGATCACGGACTTCAACCACCTCCCCTAGGGCTGCGTCATGAGCAGCCTTCGTCTCAAGGATGGCCTGCCTCTCCTCATCGCAGGTCGTCGAGGCTTGAACCAGCGCCGCCCGGATCGAGGTGTCGGAGCGAATCCATCCTGAAGCCAGCTCCAAGCGCCCGACCACCAGGCGAGGGTCGGCGCCAAGAAGATCCTGCCGCAGCCGGTCCAGTCCAGCAAAAACACGCTCCAGGACGGCAGGAGGAGTTGGAGAAACAACAGTCGGTGGAACGGGGGAAGAAGGCGGCGATGGCAAGACCACAATGTCCAGAGGTGGAGCCTGCTGCGCCCCAGCGGCTGTGGTGGCGGTAGTGGGTAAAGGCACCACAGGAGTCACTTGGGCCATGGGGGCTGAGCCCGCCCCAGCCAGCTCGGCCAGGCCTCGCGAGGACGAGCGGGCAGGAGAAGCCCGCGCGCCGTGGTCACCCTCCTCCACAGGCGGAGGCGCTGCCGCGGATGGAGCCTCAGGAGCCCCCTTCGGCTTCTTCGCCGCGAGCGCCAGCCTATTCAAGAGATGCGAACGTCAAGCCTCGGCAGCGGAACAAGAAATAAAGACAAGGGTCAAGCACTTACGGGTCATCGCCGGTGGGCTCGGGCAGCCTCCGGCCAAACTTGAAGCCTGACAGCCGGCTGGAAGGGTCAACCTCAGAAGCAGAAGGCGTGTCTGCAGACTGCCTCGGGGCAGGGGCAGACCCGCGGGAGATCAGCCCGGTCCTGTCCTTCTTCGGGATCAGGGGCAAGCTCCCGCCGACCTGCTCGTCTCCATCCTCGTCATCATCGCTCGAAGAAAGGCGGAGATTGCGGGGCCTGCGCCGGGGGAGGGGAGCCCTCGACTCTCCGTCGGTAGCCTCGGAGTCAGGCCCCTTTCCCGCTCCTCTTCGTCCTCCTCTTTGCTGGAGTCGCCGGAGGACACGTCCACCAGTCCCTCGGAAGCCGCCACGGGCACGGGCCCGTCCCCGTTAAAAATGGGCATGGACTCCACCACCTGCTTCCAGTCGTCGCGAAGGAACAAGGGCTTGGGAGCGCCCTCCAACCTTGCCACCTCGCCCCCGACCAGAGATTGGAGGACCGCGGCCAAATCTTCGCCGCCCAAGGCCGCGGGGCTTGGATGAAGCCTCCACATCGGAGGTGAGTACTGCCGGAGTGGAGCCAGCTGGTGCTCCAGGAACTCCCTCAGCAGCAACGCACCGGTCAACTTCGCCGCCGTCGTGCTGACCGGCCTCAGGTCCGCGTCCATCTTCTCCAACACCAGTTTCGCGCGGGGGTCCGTGAGCTCCGCTCGGCACCAGTCGCTGGAGCTCGCGGGCTGCTCCACGGGCAAGATCAGCCGAGGGTGGATGCGCCCGGCATCAACCAAGACCCACTTGCTCCTGAAGCCCTCAATCCTCTTCCCGGGATTCGAGATGGCAATGGTGCCGCCATATGCGACGAAGCTCACGCACGCGGAAGGAGAACCGCGAGAGACCCGGAGGGAGAAGTAGTGGCGCAGCAAGGCCACTAAGGGCTGCACCCCTACGTGAGCCTCGCAGTAATAAGCGACAATCGCCAGGAGAAGGATGGAGTTGGGGTGGAGATGGAGAGCCTGCAAGTTGTAATGGCGGAGGACAGAGAAGAAAAACTCGGTGAAGGGAGGCACCAGGCCCGCAGCAATGGAGCTTACAAAGAGAGGATAAAAGGTGCTCCATCGGCCCTCAGGGGTGGCGGAGCCGGCCTTGAACACCTGCACCCCGTCGATGCCCTGCGCCGCCGCCATCCAGCGCAGCCGGGCAAGGCCCGCCTCGGACACGCTCGGCAAGTCCAGAGCAGGCGAGTACCAAGCTTCGGCCGGAGACTAATGAGGCGCCATGGCTTCCTAGGTCACGCGGCCGGAGTAGATCTGGAAATTTGGAGGAAGAAAGGGGAGGCGCAAGAAAGGGGATCTGAGCAGCGACCGGAGAAAGCAAAAGGCAAAGTCTGGGCACATGCCGCTCCTTTACCAACCTGCGCGGTTGCTAGAGCACTTGCGTCCAATCAACCGCCACGCGGCGCCCAAGGCCACAGGCTGCTAGGGCCCGCGGCGCTTTGCCCTTACCCTTTCGCCTCTCAGCACGGCCAAGTCCGGGCGCGCCTTGGGCCCGGGGGCTACTGTCGGCGTTCTGGGAACGGGGGTCCCCAGACTTGCCTGCCTACGGCCTACGGCGTGGCTCAAAGGGGGCCCAGCATGGCCCATCTTCATTAACACAAGACTCAAGACCCTCGCGAGGGGCCAAGCCTCGTGGGGCGGATGACGCGGAGCTTCCTCAGGCGCGGCCTCGTCAGGCTGGCTCGCGAGCAGGCGGAGAAATCGAAGCGGGGTACCTCATGAGGTGCCCGTGACGCAAGCCATGACGATCAAAGGCAATAGGTGGGTGCCAGCCCGCGCAGCGTCCTCCTTTCCTCTTTGGTGCAAAGGGAGCAAGCGCAGCCGCGGAGTACCGAGGCATCAGGCAAAGGTTGCCATTTCGGTGCAACGAGACCAAGACCAGGAGGACTACGAGACGGAGGTCACCATGGAGCCCAAGACGGCGTCATCACCAGAGCTTTGCACAGGCGAAGACTACTTTTGTCAGGATAGCTGATACTTGCTGTCCCCCTTCAAATTAGCCCACCATTGTTGGCTCCCTTCCCGCTCGATATTTGGGAAGAGGACCAGGGCCTCTATAAATAGGACCGGCCACCCACATAGCAAGTGGGGGCGGTAAGTGAGAGTGAGTGAGAATTAGTGGCGGTTAGAGAAAGAGCAAGAAAAGGGTGACTGAAC
Organism: Triticum monococcum; assembly: GCA_034509565.1. Classification (NCBI taxonomy): domain Eukaryota; kingdom Viridiplantae; phylum Streptophyta; class Magnoliopsida; order Poales; family Poaceae; genus Triticum; species Triticum monococcum. Next base: position 582,519,567 of record CM067843.1, read on the forward strand.
TCCTCCTAACAGTTCATCGCCCCAGCCAAGAGCAGACCCTCGCGAGGCTGTTCTTCCTTGCATTGTTCATCATCATCAGCCCCAAGAGGCAATCCACCCACAACACACTGGAGTAGGGTATTACACTGCAACGGTGGCCCGAACCAGTATAAACCTTGTGTCTCTCATGCAGTTCTTTCAGTAGTCTAGATCTTTGCAAGACGGAGAGGTAGAAGGCGTAATCTCCGCGTGCACCCCAGAGTTTGAACCTTAAGGGTCTGCCGGAACCCGAAATCCGACAACTGTAGTCGAACATCTTCTTGATTGAACTGATCAAGTACCGAACGTACGACACCTCCAAGTTCTGCACACGTTCAGCTCGATGGTGTCCCTCGAACTCTTGATCCAGAAAAGTGTCGAAGGAGATTTTCGTCAGCACGATGGCGTGGTGACGGTGATGGTGAAGTGATCCACGCAGGGCTTCGCCTAAGCACTACGACAATATGACCGAAGGAGTAAACGGTGGAGGGGGGCGCCGCACACAGGTAGGAACAATTTTTGTGTGTTGGAGGCGCCCCCCGCCCCCGTATATAAAGGAGGGAGAGGGAAGGAGGCGGCCTAGGGGCGCCCCAAGTGGGAGAAGTCCCACTTGGGCTGCTAGTACAATTCAGCCCCCCTTCCTTTTATCGGAGGGGGAAAGGGGGGAAGGAGAGGGAGAAGGAGAAGGAGAAGGAGAAGGAGAAGGAAAGGGGGGCCGCGCCCCCTCCTCTGGTCCAATTCGGGCTCCTCCCTTGGGGGGCGCCACCCTTGTGGGCTGGCTTGCCTCCCTTCTATGGCCCATGTGGCCCATATCTTCCCCCCCCCCCTAGGGGGGTCCGGTCACCCCCGGTACTCTGATACATACACGATACATTCCAAAACACTTCCGGTGTCCGAATACTATTGTCCAATATATTAATCTTTACCTCTCGACCATTTCGAGACTCCTCGTCATGTCCGCGATCTCATCCAGGACTCCAAATAATCTTTGGTCATCAAAATACATAACTCATAATACAAATCGTCATCGAACGTTAAGCGTGCGGACCCTGCGGGTTCGAGAACTATGTAGACATGACCGAGACACCTCTCCGGTCAATAACCAATAGCGGAACCTGGATGCTCATATTGGTTCCTACATATTCTACGAAGATCTTTATCGTTCAAACCGTAATGACAACATAAGTCATTCCCTTTGTCATCGGTATGTTACTTGCCCCAGATGCGATCGTCGGTATCTTCATACCTAGTCCAATCTCGTTACCAGCAAGTCTCTTTACTCGTTTAGTAATGCATCATCCCGCAACTAACTCATTAGTAACATTGCTTGCAAGGCTTATCATGGTGTGCATTACCGAGAGGGCCCAGAGATACCTCTCCGATACTCGAAGTGACAAATCCTAATCTCGATCTATGCCAACCCAACAAACACCTTCAGAGATACCTGTAGAGCATCTTTATAATCACCCAGTTACATTGTGACGTTTGATAGCACACAAGGTATTCCTTCGGTATCCGGGAGTTGCATAATCTCATAGTCAAAGGAATATGTATAAGTCATAAAGAAAGCAATAGCAATAAAACTTAATGATCATTATGCTAAGCTAACGGATGGGTCTTGTCCACCACATCATCCTATATACTTAAGAAATTCATCCCCATTAACATATTTATCTAAGCATGCAGGCTATCCACATCAGCAGCCAACCACATCAGCGTCTTTACTCGCTTACATGAGGGACCCACCAGATTACAGAGCATCCACATCAACCTTCGGTTACCAGCATTAGGACCCACCATAGTTGATCACGAACCCCTCTTTCCCTGATTCATCTGAAACAATCGCTCCCCATGTCCAGTTCCACCACAAAGATATTGCACATTCGATTCCCCTTCTACCTTCTGTAATCGACGAGTCAATTTAATATCCACCACCACCCCATGTGGATCCAGTTTACCAACCCTCCTCGAGAGTGACCCGGTGAGGTGCAGCGGCGCTGCCTAGCGACCCTCGGCGAACCAGGCACGCCATCCGGTGTGACCCCGCTGACCCGTCCCACGATCTCGGGGACGTCGCCATGACCACCCCACTACCCCGTGTCCCCATGGGCGTTGCTACCTCTTGAGCACTGCGTTGGATTTCCCCGAAGAGGAAGGGATGATGCAGCGAAGTAGCATAAGTATTTCCCTCAGTTTTTGAGAACCAAGGTATCAATCCAGTAGGAGGCTACACTCGAGTCCCTCGTACCTACACAAAAACAATAGCTCAACGCAACCAACGCGCTTAGGGGTTGTCAATCCCTTCACGATCACTTACGAAAGTGAGATCTGATAGAGATGATAAATAATATTTTTGGTATTTTTGGTATAGAGATGCAAAGTAAATAAAGTAAAAGCAAAGCAATAATAAAGTGATGGAGATTGATATGATGAGAAAGAGACCCAGGGGCCATAGGTTTCACTAGTGGCTTCTGAAAGTGCGTTATATCGACTAGAGGGGGGTGAATAGGCGATTTTTATGAAAGTCTTCAAAACGTGGAAGTTATGAAGACAAACGATAAAAATAAACCTATTACCCTGCAGCGGAAGGTAGACTACACTAGGCAAGCCATAGTCAAGTATTCAATAGAGTGAAAGCACAATGACTAATAGCAGCAATGTAGTAAGGATCAGGTAGGAAGATATTATGAAGCCAAACAAAACACGCAGTCACTCAGTGAAGATAAAAGATAGTGCAATCATACAATGACTTCACAAGGAGTAACAGTACGTAAAGAGAAGGGAAGGATGAAACCAGTGACTCGTTGAAGACAATGATGTGTTGGACCAGTTCCAGTTGCTGTGACAACTGTACGTCTGGTTAGGGCGGCTAGGTATTTAAACCTGAGGATACACAGTCCCGGACACCCAGTCCTGAACACGCAGCTCAGGACACCCAGTCCTCACCGTATTCCTCTTGAGCTAAGGTCACACAGACCTCGCTCAATCACTCTGGTAAGTCTTCAAGGTAGACTCCCAAACCTTCACAGACTTCATTCACCGGCAATCCACAATGTCTCTTGGATGCTCAGAATGCGATGCCTAACCGGCTGGAGGACTCACAGTCCTCAAGTGTAATAAGTCTTCAGATCACACAGACAAGAAGACTTAAGTGATGCCTAATTCTCTTTGGCTCTGGGTGGTTAGGGCTTTATCCTTGCAAGGAATTCTCTCTCAAAAGCTTCGAGGTGGGTTGCTCTCAAACGACAAAAGCCGTATACTAACTCTGAGCAGCCAACCATTTTTGGTTGTAGGGGGTGGGCTATTTATAGCCACTAGGCAACCCGACCTGATTTGTCCGAAATGACCCTGGGTCACTAAGGAACTAACACGTGTTCCAATAGTCAGATTTCAAACTCACACGGCAACTTTACTTGGGCTACAGGCAAAGCTGACTTGTCCGACTCTGGACAAGATTCGCTCTCATAGTCTTCACTCGAATACATAGGTTTTGGTTAAGCATCACTTCAGTCGTTCTGACTGGTTCTCTTGGACCCCACTTAACAGTATGGTGGTTCCTATGACTCAACCAGGAGAAAAAGAACTACGAAAGATCTAAGTCTTCGAGCTCCATAGGCTTCATGCCACGTCTTCTCTTGTCATAGTCTTCAATGTGAATATCTTCATATACCACCTTTGACATCAATGTCTTCATACATTTTTAGGGGTCATCTCTGGTAGGAAAACCGAATCAATGAGGGACTTCTACCTGTGTTATCCTGCAATTCTCACAAACACATTAGTCCCTCAACTAGGTTTGTCGTCAATACTCCAAAACCAACTAGGGGTGGCACTAGATGCACTTACAATCTCCCCCTTTTTGGTGATTGATGAAAAACTAGTTGAAGTTTTCAACGGGGAATATAATATGTGAAATTGTAAAGGATAAGGAATTGTCTTCATAAGTTGCAAGGGCTCCCCCTGAAGATGTGCATATAAGTAGTTTGCTTTTGGAATGCAAATGCACATGGCAGGTTGTGCTTGTGGAGATCCTCTTCAACTTATGATGACAATCCACTATGCATGTGAAGGTATGTGAAGATAATGACATGCATAATGGAAAATGGACGTCTGCAAAATGATCTAAGTGCGGAATTTATCGTCGCACATGCGGAATTTATCATCGCATCACAAAATGGCAAATAGGTAGCAGACGACCATCGAGTTTAAGTGTTACAACTCAAAAAACCAAATGTATCAAAACGAGAGTTGTAAACACGAAGCAAAATATGAAGCACCCGCCCATATGGACCCGCTTGAAGACTATTAAACTCATATGCTTCTCCCCCTTTTGTCAGTAAGGACCAAAAAGGTTTGAAGACATAGAGCCTCTACTCGTTCCCATGAAGAGTAGGTGAAGCAGCAGGGTCATTGGTGGTGTTCGGTGGTGCAGAAGAGCTTGGAGCAGTGTCAAAGCGTGCTGAAGGAGGCGGCAGTGAAGTAGCATCGTCTTCATCCTCGATCACTCTGGCATTCACAGTTGCAGCAAAGGAAGAGAACTCAGAGTCTTCAAGAGATGGAGTTCGTCGCAGCACTGCCCTTCGAGGAGGTGTGGAGTCAAACTTGAAGCGCTCAGAGAAGCCATCCTCATGAAGATCATCTTCAGAACACATCAGCGTCAGCCCTTTCCATGTGCGTCGAGAGGTTTCATGAGCAACAAAAGCACTCTTGGTGGCAAGATTGCGAATGCGATTAACATCCACCAAGAGGCTTTGCATTTGACGCTTCAGCCAGTCATGATGCCTATCCTGTTTCTGATGAAGAGCCACAAGAAGCTCTCGATCATTGAGAACCCGAGTGCGCTTCTTGGGTCGTTGGGCAGTGGTGCTATCAGTGGCTTCAGTGAGAGCAGGATGCGGTGCACGTGTAGTGCCAGCCAAAGGATACACACGAGTGACTGCTTCAACTCCTTCAATGTTCTGAGAAAAACTTTGATGCTCTGCATTCTGAAGACTTAGAGGTTCCTTGGCAGGCTCAGGATAGATGGCTTCAATAGACATATCCACATCAGGCAGAAAAATCCGATGATTGCGAGCAGATGGCTGATATGAGATAGCGGAGTGAGGTTTGATCAGCCGCATTACCCATGGGGCGTAGAACTTCAAGCCAAACATATCAGAGCCTGATGCAGCAAGTTGGCGAATGACGAAGTCCTGTGCATTGAAGCATCTTTCATGAAGAATATAGAAGACCAAAGTCTTCATTGCACCTTCCAGCTTGGCATGTGGAGAGTGCCCTTTGATGGGCCAGAGAGTTCGCCTTATGATGTGATAAATAGTCCTTGGTAGATACTCTAGGTCTTCAACAAAGAACTCTTTGGGATATGCAGCATCTTGGGGTAATGGCTTCATCATACTGAGCATCTGACTCATGTTAGGTTCAGGCTTCTTAAAGATGCTCTCCACCGCTTCACTGTGAAGTTGACAGCCAGATTCGTAGAGATCGCCGGGAGTGGGTAGATCAGTGAGCTCAATGATGTCAAAGGCTTTGGCTTCGTGATGAACGTTTCTTGTCATCCACTCTAGGACCCAAGTCTTTGGATCTCTGTTATACCCATGGATGTGAAGTGTGGCATAGAATTGGAGCAGCAACTCTTCATTCCAATGCTCTTGGTCAGTGACGAACGGCAGCAATCCAACCTCTTTGAAGCAATCCAGAGCTTCTTCCAGACAGGGCAGACCAGCTATTGCTTCAATGTCAAGACGCTTGTGTGGGAAGATGCGACCTTGATTGTACAGAATGCAGGAGTAATAGCTTCGCTGCGGATAGCTCCAGAACCGATCAGATGATATTCTTTCCCTTGAGTAGGGGTTCCTGGAGCTATTGAAGAATGTGTTGTCTGCTCTGAAGCCATTGATATTGAAGGATCCAGGTGCTGATGCAGGACCTGGGAACCTGGGCAATCTTGGGATTGGCTTCTGTACCTGAGGCATGTGCTCAACATGATATTCAAACTGAGGACCGGCAGCAGGCGCGGGAACAGAAGCTGTGGGATCAGTGGCTTCGCTGACTTTTGGTGCTTTTGTTGGTGAGGGCTCCACATTAGCTTCAGCCATGACAACGTCAGTGGCTTCATTGGTGTTGGTGGTGGCAGCCTCAAGATTTTCAACCTCCACTTGACGAGCTGGAGGGTCGGTCACAACCACGTTCTTCTCGAGAACCGCTTCTTGGTGGGACAGGGGAGTAGCAGCTTGTGGGACTTCTTCTTCATCGGCTGATGCAGCCGGAATGTCTTCAGCAGCTTCAGCTTCAGACACAGAGACTGGAGGCCTTGGTCCTTTGCAAAGCCTGCGCAACACAGGCGACGCCTATGTAGTTGGCTGGGCCTCAAAGTCTTCTTCCTCTTGTGGGTGATCAGCCCATGAAGCATCCTGAGCAATTGGCGTCAGAGGACGACCAATGCTGATGAGTTCGTTGTGCTTGGGCTGAGGAAGGACTGCACCATCTTCTACATGGTCATGGTGACCAATGTCGTCAGCAGCGATGGGATCAGCTGCTAGAAAGTCTTCAGCTTCATGAGCCTCTGTGAAAGCAGGCTCATGGATTGTTAGTTGGCGTTCAGCGTCAGGACGAACCATGGAAATGGGTTCAACAATCAAAGGCTCTGTGGGAGCAGCCCTTTCTTTCTTGGTCTTCCTCTTCTTCTTGGAGGGGGCGGTAGGAGAGGCTTCAGGATGTTTCCTCTTCCTGGCTTCAGCCTCAACAGTCCTCGTCTTCTTCAGTTCTGAAGCGGTTGACCTGGCCTTTGGCTTCGGGCCAGTCACGCTAGTTGGGAAGACAATGGGATCTGCTTCCTGCCTTGGTGCGTCGGGTTCAGCCGTAGCGGGCTTCTTCTTCTTCTTTGCAGCCATCCTGGGGTCGATGCCAGGACGCCCAAGGGCCTTGCGCTTCTCAGCCTCATTGTAGGCTTGCACACACCTGTCAGCCAGAACCTTCATGCGCTCATGAGAACCCTGAGCTTCTGCACGTTTCTTGAGAAAGGCTTCCTTGAGCTCGTGTAGCATAATCTTGAAGTTCTTCACTTCTTGCACGCTGAGCTTGGCCATATGCTTCTTGAACTAAGATTTCTCAAAGTCAATCTTCTGCTTCAGTTCAATAATGCGCTGGGCGATAGCTAACTCTGAAGCAATGGCACCATGGAAGGCGACACTAAGGCCAATGGGAAGTTGCAGATCTTCGAAGCTGATGTTTGGCGTGTCAAACCACTCATCAATGAAGTTGTGGATGATTGTTACATCAAAGAGAGGCGGATCATTGAAGATTTCTGCTTCTTCTTTGCTCTTGATGAGTTTCTTAAGAGCGTCATCTGCAAGATCTTCATCACTGGATAGATCAATGGCATCATTACGCAGAACAGCAGTAGCTGTCAGTTCTTGGCCGGTGTGTGGTAGAGGCATCTTGACCTTCTGGGGCTTGGAGATGCGTGACAAATCTTTAGACTGCACACTGTCTTCAGGAGGTGCAGTTGCCAGTGGCTTCGCCCGTGAGATTCTTGGTGCAGAGGCCGGCTTTGAAGCTTTTGGCTGCTTCAGCTTCTTTGGCTTTGGCGATGCAGGCGCTTCATCTGATTCAGTGTCATTTGCAGGCTCATTCACGGCTGTCCCTTGAACCACGATGTGAGTGATGAGGCCTTCAAGATTGTAGAAGGGCCCAAGAAGATTGGGTTCAGCTTCGCGAGTTCCATCGGCACGGGGAGCAGAAGGACCAGGGTTGTAATCTAAACCCAAAGTCTTCTTGTTCTGCTTCGCTGAGTTTTGGGCAAACTGGAAGTTGCGCTTAAACAGATTGTCGTCACGACACCATAGCAGGGATGATGGGTCAGCATCCGCAGGCTGTGGTCCACGGACCATGCAGGGATAGAAGCCTTGTTCAATGGCTTCATCTCTGCTCCCGGGTTGAAGATTTTTGTAGACGATGTCTCCCCATGGTCGCTTGGTGGCATTCTTTTCAGCATATTCCTTGGTCACAAATCTATACTTGAACCACTGTTCTGCCCAATAGCGTCGAATCCATTGGATTCGCGTCTTGCGCTGATTGTAATCCTCTTCAAGATCTGTCTTGTACAGCTCTGAGAGGTCATCGGGCAGATCTCTTGATGTTTCTCCTCGACGCTTTCTGCCACCCTTCCTTGCTGATTTTTCTGAAGCCATGAACCTTAATCTGAAAGGCTTCATTACGTTCAGAGGCTTCAAAGGTTTTCGCTTGTTGGACAAACAGGAACTGGCTTCGGGAGAATTTATGTGATGTTGTAAGAATTCTACAAATGAATTCAGACTATGAGAACCAAGGGATTCTCCCACGGACATGTACCTGTGACAGCATTAAGGTGCGAGTGAAGGGGAAGAGGTCATATGCATTCTCAGAAGATTTTGAAGATAAATCAGTTTAGAAGACATTGACCTCATCGTGCGAAGACATTCACTCATAGATAAGGAGTTGGTTCCAGATTTGTACGAATCCACGGATCAGTACAAGTGAGGAATCTAACTACTTTGTGAAGCATAAGTGAATATACTAGGCATGTTATGAGATGCAGTATGAAAGAGATCCAACTTGTGTGAATAGAAACTGCTTGTGGTAGAAAGTGATAAAGCTATAGGATCAAAGAGGCCGTAAAAAGGAGGTTTTATTTACCACACGAAGAACTGCTAGACGGAGTGGAAGAGGAGGCCGAGCAGTTCGATCGTCCGTGCCCTAACTTGGCGACGGAGGACACCTACGGCGACGGCGGAGAAGACGATGTCCGCGGTCGGCGTGAAGACGGCGTCGGAGAGGTTGCGGCAGCGAAGCGCTTCGTCGCCGGCGTCGTCGAGGGCTAGCGGTGGCGCTAGGGTTCGTGCGAGAGTGGAAGAAGAGATAATGACTGCTGTGAGGTGTGTATTTATAGGTACAGGGGCGGCACTGTGTTATTACACAAGTGCTCCTGGCGATTCACATCTGAGGAACACGTGGCCATCATGCAGCATATTGGGGTTTGTTCCACGTCCCACGCATGCCTGGATTATCGGGTGGTCGTTCCCACTTCTCCGGGTTCCAGGTGGAGGAATGAGCATTGAAAATGGACTTAATAGTTGTCTCTATATCTTCTGCTGACAAGGACGCAGAGAATACATTCGACAATTTCAATAGAATGCATATGATTTGGAGAGATAGAGTTTGAGATAGAAAGCATAGAGGTTAGGGTCCGATCACATTCACTTAGTTCAAAAGATTCAACAAGAAGACATAGCTATAAGTGAATGTTGTAGAGGACAGAACACTAGTATATATATATATATATATATATATATATATATAATCAACATAGTGAAGATAATCATGAAGATATGTTGAGATTGAAGCCAATACCAAATGTGAAGACATAGCAAATGTAACGCCATGAGTGAAACACTTCAAACAGAACATTTGGTGGTGGCGTTACCCACCGTATAGGAAGTATTAGACCCAGACACGGCGCACAATTATCGTGGCGCTCCAAAGTCAAATTCCACATTAATGTATTCACACTTAGAATGTATACTTTACTTCGTGTGTTGCACATCTAAGTCATCAATATGCATAAGTGTTAGGATGTGTGCCTGATCATAGGACATTTGAGGATTCTAGGATATTTAGCTCACATCGTAACTTGCAAAATCTCTTCTCATCCAAGGGCTTGGTAAAGATATCTACCAATTTCTCTTCAGTGTTGACGTGTATGATATCAATATCTTCCTTCACAACATAATCTCTGAGAAAGTGATGACGAATTTCAATGTGCTTTGTCTTCGAGTGCTAAACTGGGTTGTTGGCAATCTTGATGGCGCTTTCATTGTCGCAGTAGAGTGGCACTTGCTTCAGATGAATGCCATAGTCCTTGAGTGTTTGCTTCATCCATAGAAGCTGAGCACAGCAAGATCCAGTAGCAATGTATTCAGATTCAGCAGTGGAGAGAGATACACAGTTCTGCTTCTTTAAAGACCAACATACAAGTGATCGTCCCAGAAAGTGACATGTGCCTGATGTAGACTTGCGATCCACTTTGTCGCCAGCATAATCAGCATCCGAGAATCCAACCAGATCAAACTCTGAGCCCTTTGGATACCATAATCCTAGAGTTGGGGTGTGAGCTAAATATCGAAGAATTCGCTTCACAGCTAAGTGATGCGACTCCTTTGGTGTCGCTTGGAATCGAGCACACATGCAAACACTAAGCATAATATCTGGCCTAGATGCACATAGATAAAGCAAAGAACCAATCATGGAGCGGTATGCCTTTTGATCGAACTCTTTACCATTGTCGTCGGGACCCAGATGATGCTTGGCTGGCATTGGCGTCGTGAAGCCTTTGCAGCCTTGCATACCGAACTTCTTCAGACAATCTTTGAGATACTTCTCTTGAGATATGAAGATGCCATTGCGTTGCGGTCGTATTTGGAGACCGAGGAAGAACTTCAGCTCTCCCATCATGGACATCTGATATTGCTCTTGCATCATATATCCAAACTCTTCACTGTACTTCTGATTGGTGCAGCCGAAGATAATGTCATCCACATATATTTGACACACAAACAGTTCACCATCATATGTCTTCGTGAAGAGAGTGGGGTCTAGGGAACCAGGTATGAAGCCTTTGCTCTTCGGGAAGTTTTGAGTGTGTCATACCAGGCCCGAGGGGCTTGTTTGAGGCCATACAGTGCCTTGTTGAGCTTGTATACCATGTCAGGATGTTTTGGATCTTCAAAGCCAGGCGGTTGTGCAACATACACTTCTTCTTCAATCTTGCCATTTAGAAAGGTGCTCTTCACATCCATTTGATATAGAAGTATGTTGTGATGATTGGCATAGGCCAGCAGTATGCGTATGGCTTCAAGTCTAGGCACAGGAGCAAATTTTTCATCGAAGTCAATGCCTTCCACTTGAGTATATCCTTGAGCAACGAGACGAGCTTTGTTTCTGACAACTTGACCATGCTCATCTTGCTTGTTGCGGTATATCCATTTGGTGCCTATTATGTTGTGCTTCCGAGGATCAGGACGCTTAACCAGTTCCCATACATTATTCAGCTCAAACTATTGAAGCTCTTCTTGCATAGCTTGAATCCATTCAGGTTCCATGAAGGCTTCTTCAACTTTCTTAGGTTCTGTTATTAAGACGAATGCGAAGTGCCCACAGAAATTTGCCAGCTAAGTTGCCCTTGATCGAATGAGCGGACCGGGTGCATTGATGCTGTCAATTATTCTCTCAATCTGCACTTCATTGGCAACACGAGGATGTACAGGGCGAAGGTTTTGCTCTTGCTGATCATTGTCATTGTTAATGGGATTGTCTTCAGGCTAAGCATTGTCTTCAGGTTGATCAGGTGCGGAGATGATAAGTTCCTCTTCAGGTTGAGCTTCAGAGGGTATGATTTCTCCGGTTCCCATAAGCTTGATTGATTCGCTGGATGGAACTTCATCTAGCATATTTGGGAGGTGCTCTCTTTGTGAACTGTTAGTCTCATCAAACCGCACATCCACTGTTTCAACCACTTTATAATGAAAGAGATTGAAGACTCTGTAGTGCGAATCCTTTCCATATCCAAGCATAAAACCCTCATGTGCTTTTGGTGCAAATTTTGAAGTGTGATGTGGATCCTTGATCCAGCACCTGGCACCAAATACTCTGAAGTAACTGACATTTGGCTTCTTGCTAGTAAGGAGCTCATAAGATGTCTTGTTCATAAGCTTGTGAAGATAAACACGATTGATTGTATGGCATGCAGTATCAATGGCTTCAGGCCAGAATTTTCTTGGAGTCTTGTATTCATCAGGCATCGTTCGGGCCATCTCAATGAGTGTTCTGTTCTTGCGTTCGACGACGCCATTCTGCTGTGGGGTGTATGGGGTTGAGAATTCATGTGTGATGCCCAAGGTATCAAGATATGTATCAAGGACAGTGTTCTTGAATTCAGTGCCATTGTCACTTCTGATGTGCTTTATCTTGGCGCCATAATTGTTCATTGCTCGATTGGCGAAGCGTCTGAAGACATCCTGCACTTCAGTCTTGTAGAGGATTATGTGCACCCAAGTATATCTAGAATAATCATCAACAATTACAAAGCCATAGAGACAAGCAGTAGTAGTAAGAGTTGAGTAATGAGTGGGACCGAAAAGATCCATGTGGAGCAGTTCGAAGGGTCGAGTAGTAGTCATGATTGTCTTCGAGGGATGTTTGGCCCTCGTCATCTTTCCTGCTTCACAAGCACCGCATAAGTGATCTTTCTTGAACTTGATGGCTTCGATGCCTATGACATGCTTCTTCTTTGCAAGGGTGTGGAGGTTCCTCATGCCAGCATGCCCAAGCCTCCGATGCCAGAGCCAGCATTCTGAAGCTTTTGCTAGAAGACATACGGCAAGCTGTGGTCCCACTGAGAAATCTACCACATACAAATAATCTTTCCGATACCCTTCAAACACTAGAGACTTGTCAGATTCCATTAGAAAAAGGCAATGATATTTTCCAAATATTACGATCATGTTCAAATCGCAAAGCATTGAGACAGACATTAAGTTGAAGCCAAGGGATTCAACAAGCATGACTTTATCCATGTGTTGATCCTTTGAGATTGCAACTCTACCTAGACCCAATACCTTACTTTTACCAGTGTCAGCAAATGTGATGTGACTCTTGTCGGATGGACGTAAGGTTGAGTCCATAAGAAGGCTTCTTTTGCCAGTCATGTGGTTGGTGCACCCACTATCAATAATCCATTCTGAAGACGCTGGTGTCGTACCCTACAGTGCAGTTAGGGGGATAGGCTTCACGAAGAGAATTGTGAAGCAAAAACATTTGACGGACCCGTGGGTTACGAAAGCTTAGATCCAGATTAGGACTGATAGGGAGAGTAGCAAGCGATTCAGGAACGAAGTACATAGTAAGACCATTCGGGCATTTGATCTTGCGCCCTACAAGATGTTTAAGGTCCCCAGCAATGGCGTCAGACGATTTTGGTTTTCTACTGGAGACCTTTCCCTGCAAAAGAGAGTTAAGCTTTCTTAGCCACCCACATCTTCAAGGGTGGCTTAGAAGCGATAAGTCTAAGTGCAGCATCTAAGAACTTTGGCTATGGAGCCCTAGCAAAAAGTCTTGCAGGTGGACAATAGTACTCATAAGAATAAGCAGAATAGTTCTTGGTCTTATGAACATGGCGGTTCGATGAACCGCGCTCATATTCATAGGCCTGAGTATGATTTCCCTGCAAAACATTTGCGTTAGTGCGACTCAGGTGAGTCCTCTGTCTGTATGAAGCCTTTGGACCGTCTGAAGCCTGTGGTCTGGGGTTTGTCTTCTTCACCTGTGGTGTCATGATGACATTCACAGGAAGATTTTCCAAACACTTTTTCGGCACCCAGATCTTCTTCATAGGCGGCCCATTCCTACAGTTAGTACCAATATACCTGGCAAACACTTCACCATTCTGATTCTTAAACAGTTTATAGTTTGCATCAAAGGATTCATCAATGACAATGGGGTTAGCACAAGTGAAGCCAGATAGATTGGATGGATCTGCTAAAGGTTCCTTTGTAGCAACCCATGTGGTTTTGGGGTACTGCTCAGGTTTCCAGTAAGAGCCATCAGCATTCATTTTCCTTACGAACCCAACACCCTCTTTCCTCGGGTTTTGGTTCAGAATCTGCCTTTTGAGGACATCACATAGTGTCTGATGCCCTTTAAGGCTTTTCTACATCCCTGTTTCAAGCAATGTCTTCAACCTAGCATTCTCATTAGCAATAGCAGTGGTATCCTCAGCAGAGGGGTTAGTTACCACATCAACAGTTGAAGATATTGCAACAGTAGCAGCAGCAGAACATTCAGCAACAGAAGTAGTATTATCACGCTCAATGCATTTAAGACATGGTGGTTCAAATCCTTCCTGAGCGGAACTGATCTGTTCGGCGTGAAGTGACTCGTTTTCCTTTTGAAGATCTTCATGAGCCGCTCGCAATTTCTCAAGATCTTGCTTCCTTTAAAGATAATCATAGGAAAGCTTTTCATGAGTTGTTGAGAGCGTTTCATGACAACTTTCAAGTTCCTCATACTTAACGTGAAGATTTTTTATGTCTTCAATTAAGGACTCAGATCGAGTCATTTCAGCGCCCAACAGATCATCGCTTTTGTCTAACAGTTTTTGAATATGTTCCATGGCTTTCTGTTGTTCAGTTGCAGTTTTAGCAAGTGTTTTGTAGCTGGGTCTTGAACCACAATCAGAGTCATCGTCACTAGATGTTTGATAGTGACTAGTGCGTGTGTTTACCTTGGCACCGCGTGCCATGAAGCAGTAGGTAGGAGCAGAGTAGTCCTTGTCATTTGCATTGGTGTCGGTGGTGAAGTCATTGTCTTCAGTGTTGAAGATGGACTTGGCAACGTATGCTGTAGCCAGACTTGCAACGCCAGAATCAGACTCCTCCTCAGACTCCACCTCCGCCTCCTCAGAAGCGGACTCCTCCTCTGAATCCGTTTCCTTGCCAACAAATGCATGTGCCTTGCCAGATGAGCTCTTCTTGTGTGATGAAGACTTTGAGGAAGACTTGGAAGAAGACTTTGAGTATTTCTTCTTCTTTTTGTCGTCAGAGTCATATTCCTTGCTCTTCTTCTTCTTTATGTTCTCATTGTCCCACTGCGGACACTCAGAGATGAAGTGGCCAGTTTTCTTACACTTGTGGCATGTTTTCTTCTTGTAGTCATGAGCAGAAGCTTCATCATTCCTTGAGCTTGATCGTGAAGACTTTCTGAAGCCTTTCTTCTTGGTGAATTTTTGGAACTTCTTCACAAGCATAGCAAGTTCCTTTCCAATGTCTTCAGGATCATCAGAACTGCTGTCAGATTCTTCTTCAGATGAGGAGACAGCTTTTGCCTTCAAGGCACGAGTTCGCCCATAGTTTGGACCATAGATATCTCTTTTCTCAGAAAGCTGAAACTCATGTGTGTTGAGCCTCTCAAGTATGTCGGACGGATCGAGTGTCTTGAAATCAGGTCGTTCTTGAATCATCAGGGCTAGGGTGTCAAACAAACTGTCAAGTGATCTCAGTAGTGTCTTGACGACTTCATGCTTGGTGATCTCAGTAGCGCCGAGGGCTTGAAGCTCATTTGTGATGTCAGTGAGTCGATCAAACGTGAGCTGGACATTCTCATTGTCATTTCGCTTGAAGCGGTTGAAGAGGTTGCGAAGGACACTGATTCTCTGATCTCTCTGGGTTGAGACGCCTTCGTTGACCTTGGAGAGACAGTCCCAGACCAGCTTAGATGTTTCCAAAGCACTCACACGGCCATACTGTCCTTTGGTCAGATGACCACAGATGATATTCTTGGCAGTAGAGTCCAGTTGAACGAACTTCTTGACATCAGCAGCAGTGACACCTTCTCCAACCTTGGGAACGCCGTTCTTGACGACATACCATAGGTCGACGTCAATGTCTTCAAGATGCATGTGCATCTTATTATTCCAGTAGGGATATTCAGTTCCATCAAAGACGGGGCACGCAGCGGAGACTTTAATTATCCCTGCAGTCGACATAGCTAAAACTCCAGGTGGTTAAACCGAATCACACAGAACAAGGGAGCACCTTGCTCTGATACCAATTGAAAGTGCGTTATATCGACTAGAGGGGGGTGAATAGGCGATTTTTATGAAAGTCTTCAAAACGTGGAAGTTATGAAGACAAACGATAAAAATAAACCTATTACCCTGCAGCGGAAGGTAGACTACACTAGGCAAGCCAAAGTCAAGTATTCAATAGAGTGAAAGCACAATGACTAATAGTAGCAATGTAGTAAGGATCAGGTAGGAAGATATTATGAAGCCAAACAGAACACGCAGTCACTCAGTGAAGATAAAAGATAGTGCAATCATACAATGACTTCACAAGGAGTAACAGTACGTAAAGAGAAGGGAAGGATGAAACCAGTGACTCGTTGAAGACAATGATGTGTTGGACCAGTTCCAGTTGCTGTGACAACTGTACGTCTGGTTAGGGCGGCTAGGTATTTAAACCTGAGGACACACAGTCCCGGACACCCAGTCCTAAACACGCAGCTCAGGACACCCAGTCCTCACCGTATTCCCCTTGAGCTAAGGTCACACAGACCTCGCCCAATCACTCTGGTAAGTCTTCAAGGTAGACTCCCGAACCTTCACAGACTTTGTTCACCGGCAATCCACAATGTCTCTTGGATGCTCAGAACGCGACGCCTAACCGGCTGGAGGATTCACAGTCCTCAAGTGTAATAAGTCTTCAGATCACACAGACAAAAAGACTTAAGTGATGCCTAATTCTCTTTGGCTCTGGGTGGTTAGGGCTTTATCCTCGCAAGGAATTCTCTCTCAAAAGCTTCGAGGTGGGTTGCTCTCAAACGACAAAAGCCGTATACTAACTCTGAGCAGCCAACCATTTTTGGTTGTAGGGGGTGGGCTATTTATAGCCACTAGGCAACCCGACCTGATTTGTCCGAAATGACCCTGGGTCACTAAGGAACCGACACGTGTTCCAACGGTCAGATTTCAAACTCACACGGCAACTTTACTTGGGCTACAGGCAAAGCTGACTTGTCCGACTCTGGACAAGATTCACTCTCATAGTCTTCACTTGAAGACATAGGTTTTGGTTAAGCATCACTTCAGTCGTTCTGACTGGTTCTCTTGGACCCCACTTAACAGTACGGTGGTTCCTATGACTCAACAAGGAGAAAAAGAACTACGAAAGATCGAAGTCTTCGAGCTCCATAGGCTTCATGCCACGTCTTCTCTTGTCATAGTCTTCAATGTGAATATCTTCATATACCACCTTTGACATCAATGTCTTCATACATTTTTAGGGGTCATCTCTGGTAGGAAAACCGAATCAATGAGGGACTTCTACCTGTGTTATCCTGCAATTCTCACAAACACATTAGTCCCTCAACTAGGTTTGTCGTCAATACTCCAAGACCAACTAGGGGTGGCACTAGATGCACTTACAGCTTCTCTCAAGAGCATAAGTATTCTACGGTGGGTGAACAAATTACTGTTGAGCAATTGACAGAATTGAGCATAGTTATGAGAATATCTAGGTATGATCATGTATATAGGCATCACGTCCGAGACAAGTAGACCGAAACGATTATGCATCTACTACTATTACTCCACTCATCGACCGCCATCCAGCATGCATCTAGAGTCTTAAGTTAAAAATAGAGTAATGCCTTAAGCAAGATGACATGATGTAGAGGGATAGTTTCATGCAATATGATAAAAACCCCATCTTGTTATCCTCGATGGCAACAATACAATACGTTCCTTGCTGCCCCTTCTGTCACTGGGTGTCAGGACCCCGATTCTAAGCCACATCGATCTAGTCGGTAACACCTCATATCACTTTGCGGCCTCATGCACGGTATCCCACGGGTGTCGCCTTACCATGGCCCGGGACCGTTTGCGCCTTTTGGCTCGCGTATATGACAATGTCGCTAGCATCCATATGACCGAGAACCCGGGCCGACATGGCTAGTCGTGAACCCAAAGCGGCACAGACCTATGGAGACAGGCATACATGAATCACAACGAACATGTCGGTCATCAACGAGTGATTCCGGGCTGTAGCACTGGGCTAACAGGACTCCGGGAAATCCCGGGCTGTAGCAGGCTAGACAGGACTCCGGAGATCACCGCGTGACATTTCCCCGAAGGGACAGACATAGGGACGAAGTGAAACACATGTCGGCCAGTCAAGCGTCCTGAACAGTAGTGCTGGGCTAGCAGGACTCCGGTGAACCGGGCTGTAGCGGACTACTATGGCTCGAGGAGCACTAGACTACATTTCCCCATAAGAAAGGCTGCGAAGGACAAACAACTAGATTGTCGGATCCCACTCATACCAAGCATTTCAATCATACATACAATATGCTCGATATGAGTACATACAACATGGCATCACAACAAAACTCTACAACTCAAGTACTTTATTTAAAGGCTCCAGGGAGCCATACATAACATATCCATACAGGTAGGGGTCACATGACCCGACACTCAAGTCATACAGTCATACAAGCACATGCGGAAGCAACTAGTCTGAGTACAGACTCTAGAAAGAAAGAAGGCTTCTCGAAGCCTGTCTATCTACATAGGGCCCTCCATGGCCTGGATCACCACCTGGGTGGCTAGTCACTCGTCGACGTCAAGGTCTACGTAAAACCCATCGGAGGGGGCAGTGTTGTCGTCTGAAAACAATAAATAAGCAAACATGAGTACAAAGGTACTCAGCAAGTCTTACATCAGAACCTACTGTACATGCTCATTCTCAAGAAGGTGGTGGGGTTTATGCAGCAAGCCAGCTTTGACTCTTGGCTAAGCTATCCTACGGAATCTTTTAGCAAAATAGTTTTCGCACACGAGTCCACTACTCACCATCACAATACTCCACCGTGGATCCTCCCTCGTATCCTGCGAGGGGGCCATCCTCGGTACTCACACTTATCTTGAGTCTTTTAGTAGTATCCATTAACTTGTCTATGAACTGTATAGGCAACCAAGTAGTCCTTTACCGCGGACGCGGCTATTCGAATAGTTTTATACCCTGCAGGGGTGTACTTCGTCATACACGCTTTCACCGCTTACCGCCGTCTACACGACATGTACTCGGCAACCTTCAAGCGGAGGCCCAGCGAGGGTGTCGGCCACGGCCTACCTAAACACCTAAGCCCCTAGTCCAGGTTATCGCCTATCCAGGTTCCATCCGCAGGGAGTCCGGCCGAAGTTTCCACATACGGCCCCGAACGATGTGAACAGGGTTCCCGAGACACCAAACGGGTGACTCGGTACACCGTGCCACGGTGTATCTACCGCAACATAGCCCACCCCTAGGGTCAGCGCTACGCACGGCCGCCAACACATATCCTACAAACACCAGAAACTATTTGCAACTCCTGGACAGAGTACTAGGGTGGCTAAGAAGCCGAGAGGGTCCATTTGTTTCGGGCCCAATGTACAATAGTAACTGCATCTTAAATCACACATACAGATCTCAGTTCTTATGGACGGCCTCAATGAAACAACCCACCATGTACTCCTACATGGCCTCTCATCGATACCTTTACCAAAACATGTTCAACACATCCCTCATATTACTGGCACAAGCATTTCACTCTAGCCCATCACCCAGATGAACCAGACCTGACACAACTCTAAGCATAGCAGGCATAGCAAGGTAGGAATCACAAAACATGGCTCAATCAACTCCTACACATGCTAGTGGGTTTCATCTAGTTACTGTGGCAATGACAGGTCATGCAGAGGATAAGGGTTCAACTACCGTAGCACACAGCAGTTTGAATCGTGTTGTCTTAATGCAGTAAACAAGAGCAGGAGCGAGAACATGGGTTGTATCGGAATGATCAATGGTTGCTTGCCTGATGGAGTGGTAACAGGATACCGCCCTTCAGTTGGATACTCGTGAATATCCTCGGAGGTAGAACCTACCACGAAGAACACAACCGAGCACAATCAACACATGACGATATGCAACAATATGATGCATGCTATGACATGGCAATATGGATGTGTCTTGAGCTAATGCAACTAGCTATGATTTAAATGAAGTTGGTTTGAGTACAAGATTCAAATTCCAACCCCATATATGATTATTTAAATGCCCTTTATTTGTTTTGTCCAAAACAGAGGACAAGCATTGTTCAACCATGCATGAAAATGGTACAGATGGATTCCTTGAATTTTTCTGATAATTTTTCATATATAATTTATCTCATTTGGAGTTAGGGTTGAATTTCTATGAATTTTTGAAGTTTTGGGTATTTTCTGAAATTTCCTGAATTGTTTTTAAACTGGAAAATGATTTACTGCGTCATCTTGACGTCATGATGATGTCAGCAAGTCAACAGGGTGCGTCCGGGTCAAACCTGACCAGTGGAGTCCACTGGTCAGTGACTCTAGTTGGTTTCTGTGGCTGACGTGTGGGACCAGGTCAACTGTGACGTGGCAAAGTCAAACTGACAGGTGGGGCCCTCCTGAGACCAGTGCTAAACTAACAGAATAGTTAACTAACTAATTAAGCACTAGGGCCCACATGGTAGTGACTCTAGAGGGGTGGTTAGTGGTTTAGTTAGCCGCTAATGACGGCCACGTCGGCTACCGGCGTTTAGCCGTCGGCGACCTCAGATCGCGGCGGCGTCCGCGTCGGGATTTCGCTACAGGCGATGGTTTGGCGCGCTGGGGGCACCAGGGAGGAGCTCGTGCTCGTGCGCATCTAGGGAGACCAACGGGAGGTGCGGGGGTGGCCGGAGCTGATGGCGGCGAGCTCGGTTGCGGCCGCCGGAGTTCGGGCGCCGATGAAAACGACGACGCCGTGCATGGGAGGATCAACGGGTGGCACCTACGTGTTCTGCAGGCTCTCACAAAGCCAACGGCCATATGAACGGGGCCGATTGGCCACCGGAGCCTCGTCGCCGGCGAGCTTGGGCGGCGCCGCAGTTCGGTCATCAAGGGGGCGACGGCTACGGCGATCAATTGAAGCGGGGAAGAGGGGGAAACGGTGGCGGAGCTCACAGGGAGGTCGATGAGTAGCTCAGCGGCTCGGGGAAGCTTCTGCAACGGCGAATTGACGACGGCGATCTCCGGGCACCGGAGATGAAGACGACGACGCTCGGGTCGACTGGGGCCTCCTCTGGTCGCGTGCTTCGGGTGTGTAGCTCCACGGGGTCAGGGCGGAGCCCAGGGATGCGGAGAGGGAGCGAGGGGGTGGCTGTGGACGCGGTGGCAGCGAACGGCGGCGACGGCGCGTTCGGGTGTTTGTGAGAGATCGAGACAGGGGAGGGGATGAGGGCGAGGGAGGGGAATGAGAGGGCCAGGGGGGTGCGTGGCGTCCATAGCGACGTCGGGGAGGCGGCCGAAGCAGGAGGTGGCCGTCGGTGGCCGCGCACGTGCCGGCGCACCGCGGGCACACGCCCGGCGTCCTCCTGGCAGCAGCTGGAAGAAGACAAGGAAGGAGGTGGGCTGGGCCAACAGTGCTGGGCCACAACTGGGCCGCCAGGTAAGTACTCTCTCTCTCTCTCTCTAATTTATTCTGTTTTTCTATTTCTGTTATTCTGTTTTGATTTAGTTTAAATACTAAATCATTTTATAAAATCCTGAAAATATTTATGGACACTTTCTGAAATATTTCAGTGGCCCAAAAATAGTTCCAACATTATTTGAGCATTTGAATTATATAATAGTATTTTAAATGCCCAAATTCAAATATTTATGAATTAAGTCAATGCCCCTTTTGTTGACCTAAAATTATATGCACCATTTTTCCCAAGGGTTCTAACCCAAGGCAAAGAGGGTGAACATATTTGAAGGGCATTTCAGGTTCATTGAATTTATTTTAAGTAAACCCTAGTTGATTTCAGGGGGGGTGCTGGGGGTTCTGCTTTCCCCATTTCAATTTCTGATGAATGTAAACATGATGCACACTCTAATGCATAATCTAGCTAGGGTGTGACACTAGGAAAGGACACCGCAAGATTGAACCCAAAGCTAAGCACTTCTTCCATGGAAAGAAAAATCAATCTAGTAGGCCAAACCAAACTGATAATTCAAAGAGACTTGCAAAGATAACTAATCATACATAAAAGAATTCAGAGAATATTCAAATATTATTCATAGATAGACTTGATCATAAACCCACAATTCATCGGTCTCAACAAAGACACCGCAAAAACAAGATTACATCGAATACATCTCCACGAGAGAGGGGGAGAACATTGTATTGAGATCCAAAAAGAGAGAAGAAGCCATCTAGCTACTAGCTATGGACCCGTAGGTCTGAAATAAACTACTCACACTTCATCGAAGTGGCTTGGATGATGATGTAGAAGCCCTCTATGATCGATGCCCCCTCCGACGGAGCTCTGGAACAGGCCCCAAGATGAGATCTCGTGGATACAGAAAGTTGCGGCGGTGGAATTAGGTTTTTGGCTCCGTCCCCGATCGTTTGGGGGTACGTGGATATATATAGGATGAAGAAGTACGTCGGTGGAGCTTCGAGGGGCCCACGAGGCAGGGGGCGCGCCCCCTACCCTCGTGACAACCTCGTGGCTTTCTTGATGGAGGGTCCAAGTCTCTTGGATCTTATCTCATGAGAAAATCATGTTTCCGAAGGTTTCATTCCGTTTGGACTCCGTTTGATATTCATTTTCTTCGAAACCCTAAAACAGGCAAAAAACAGCAATTCTGGGCTGGGCCTCCGGTTAATAGGTTAGTCCCAAAAATAATATAAAATTGGAAAATAAAGCCCAATAATGTCTAAAACAGTAGATAATATAGCATGGAGCAAACAAAAATTATAGATACGTTGGAGACATATCAAGCATCCCCAAGCTTAATTCCTGCTCGTCCTCGAGTAGGTAAATGATAAAAACAGAATTTTTGATGCGGAGTGCTACTTGGCATAATTATAATGTAATTCTTCTTAATTGTGGTATGAATATTCAGATCCGAAAGATTCAAGATAAAAGTTCATATTGACATAAAAATGATAATACTTCAAGCATACTAACTAAGCAATTATGTCTTCTCAAAATAACATGGCCAAAGAAAGTTCATCCCTACAAAATCATATGGTTTAGTCATGTTTCATTTTCGTCACACAAGAATGCTATCATCATGCACAACCCCGATGACAAGCCAAGCAATTGTTTCATACTTTAGTAATTTCAAAGCTATAAACTTTCACGCAATATATGAGCGTGAGACATGGACATAGCACTATGGGTGGAATAGAATATAATGGAGGGGGGTTATGTGGAGAAGACAAAAAAGGAGAAAGTCTCACATCAACGAGGCTAATCAATGGGCTATGGAGATGCCCACCGATTGATGTTAATGCAAGGAGTAGGGATTGCCATGCAACGGATGCACTAGAGCTATAAATGTATGAAATCTCAACAAAAGAAACTAGTGGGTGTGCATCCAACTTGCTTGCTCACGAAGACCTAGGGCACTTGAGGAGGCCCATTGTTGGAATATACAAGCCAAGTTCTAAAATGAAAAATTCCCACTAGTATATGAAAGTGATAACATGAGAGACTCTCTACTATGAAGATCATGGTGCTACTTTGAAGCACAAGTGTGGTAAAAGGATAGTAACATTGTCCCTTCTCTCTTTTTCTCTCATTTTTTTGGGCCTTTTCTTTTTTTATGGCCTTTCTTTTTTGGGGCCTTCTCTTTTTTATGGCCTTTCTCTTTTTTTATATTCCTCACTTGGGACAATGTTCTAATAATGATGATCATCACACTTCTATTTATTTACAACTCAATGATTACAACTCGATACTAGAACAAAGATGACTCTATATGAATGCCTCCGGCGGTGTACCGGGATATGCAATGAACCAAGAGTGACATGTATGAAAGAATTATGAACAGTGGCTTTGCCACAAATACTATGTCAACTACATGATCATGCTAAGCAATATGACAATGATGAATGTGTCATGATGAACGGAATGATGGAAAGTTGTATGGCAATATATCTCGGGATGGCTATGGAAATGCCATAATAGGTAGGTATGGTGGTTGTTTTGAGGAAGATATAAGGAGGTTTATGTGTGAAAGAGCGTATCATATCACGGGGTTTGGATGCACGGGTGAAGTTTGCGCCAACTCTCAATGTGAGAAAGGGCAATGCACGGTACCGAAGAGGCTAGCAAGGATGGAAGGGTGAGAGTGCATATAATCCATGGACTCAACATTGGTCATAAAGAACTCACATACTTATTGCAAAAATCTAAAAGTCATCAAAAACCTCGGCACTACGTGCATGCTCCTAGGGGGATATATTGGTAGGAAAAGACCATCGCTCGTCCCCGACCGCCACTCATAAGGAAGACAATCAAATAACACCTCATGTTTCAAATTTGTTGCATAACATTTACCATACATGCATGCTACGGGACTTGCAAACCTCAACACAAGTATTTCTAAATTTCACAACTACTCAACTAGCATGACTTTGATATTATTACCTCCATATCTCAAAACAATCATCAAGCATCAAACTTTTCTTAGTATTCAACACACTCATAAGAAAGTTTTATTATTAATCTTGCATGCCAAGCATATTAGTATTTTAAGCAAATTACCATGCTATTATGACTCTCAAAATAATCTAAGCGAAGCATGAGAGATCAATAGTTTCTATAAAACAAATCCACCACCGTGCTCTAAAAGATATAAGTGAAGCACTAGAGCAAAACTATAAAGCTCAAAACATATAAGTGAAGCACATAGAGTATTCTATCAAATTCCAAATGATGTATGGCTCTCTCAAAAGGTGTGTACAGCAAGGATGATTGTGGTATACTAATAAGCAAAGACTCAAAACATAAGAGACGCTCCAAGCAAAACACATATCATGTGGTGAATAAAATATAGCTCCAAGTAAAGTTACCGATAGAAGTAAACGAAAGAGGGGATGCCTTCCGGGGCATCCCCAAGCTTTGGCTTTTAGGTGTCCTTAGATTATCTTGGGGGTGCCATGGGCATCCCCAAGCTTAGTCTCTTGCCACTTCTTGTTCCATAATCCATCAAATCTTTACCCAAAACTTGAAAACTTACAACACAAAACTTAAAGTAGAAAATCTTGTGAGCTCCGTTAGCGAAAGAAAACAAAAGACCACTTCAAGGTACTGTAATGAACTTATTATTTATTTATATGGGTGTTATACCTACTTTATTCTAACTTCTATATGGATTATAAACTATTTTACTAGCCATAGATTCATCAAAATAAGCAAACAACACATGAAAAACAGAATCTGTCAAAAACAGAACAGTCTGTAGTAATCTATAGCTAGCGCAAGATCTGGAACCCCAAAAATTCTAAAATAAATTGCTGGACGTCAGTAATTTATCTATTAATCATCTTCAAAAATAATTAACTAAATATAACTTTTCAAATAAAAATGAAAGCAGTTCCCGTGAGCGCTAAAGTTTCTGTTTTTTTACAGCAAGTTCAACAAGACTTTCCCCAAGTCTTCCCAACGGTTCTACTTGACACAAACACTAACTAAACACAAAAACACAACCAAAACAGAAGCTAAATAATTTATTTATTACTAAACAGGAGCAAAAAGCAAGGAATACAAATAAAATTGGGTTGCCTCCCAACAAGCGCTATTGTTTAACGCCCCTAGCTAGGCATAATAAGCAAGAATAGATCTAGGTATTGCCATCTTTCCTAGGCAATCCATAAGTGGCTCTCATGATAGATTCATATGGTAATTTTATTTTCTTTCTAGTAAAGTGTTCCATGCCCTTTTTAATGGAAATTGGAATCTAATATTCCCTTCCTTCATATCAATAATTGCACCAACCGTTCTAAGGAAAGGTCTACCAAGAATAATAGGGCAAGAAGGATTGCAATCTATATCAAGAATGATAAAATCTACAGGCACATAATTCCTATTTGCAACAATAATAACATCATTAATTCTTCCCATAGGTTTCTTAATAGTGGAATCCGCAAGATGCAAGTTTAGAGAGCAATCATCAAAATCACGGAAATATAGTAAACCACACAAAGTTTTGGGAATAGTAGAGACACTAGCACCCAAATCACACAAAGCATAAAACTCATAATTTTTAATTTTAATTTTAATAGTTGGTTCCCACTCATCATAAAGTTTTCTAGGGATAGAAACTTCCAATTCAAGTTTTTCTTCATAAGATTGCATCAAGGCATCAATGATATGTTTAGTAAACGCTTTATTTTGACTATAAGCGTGAGGAGATTTTAGCACGGATTGCAACAAGGAAATACAATCAATCAAAGAGAAATTTTCATTGTTAAATTCCTTGAAATCCATAATAGTGGGTTTAGCAACATTTAGTGTTTAAATTTCTTCAATCCCACTTTTATAAAATTTAGCATCAAGATCAACAAATTCCGAATTCTTAGAACGCCTTCTAGGTAAAGGTGGATCATAATCAGTCCCATCATATCAAGATTCATATTGCAAAACAAAGATTTAATAGGGGACACATCAATAACCTTTAGATCTTCATCATTATTTTCATAGGAATCCGGTTTAGCGGCCATCTTATTGACTAAGGTAGCTTGCATATCCGAAATTTTAGTAGTTAATTTTTCAAGATGGGAAATTTGGGACCTTATACCATCAAATTCTTTAGACATATCATCGAGCTCTTTATTCATATAATTCATGAAACTTTTTTGTTCCTTAAGCTCATTTCTAAAGAAATTATTATGCTCAAATTGCAAAACCATAAACTTCCTGACGTTGTTTTCGATCTCCTCTAACCTTTTAAGGTGAAGATCACCAAATCTAGGTACAGCCATCGTGACAGACAAGAAAACTAACACACGAGCAAACAAAAAGCAAATGGAGAAAGAGAGGGAGGATATATATATATATATAGAGAGAGAGAGAGGGAGGGAGAGAGAGAGAGAGGGAGGGAGAGAGAGAGGGCGAATAAAATGGCAAGGGTGAAGTGGGGGAGGGGAAAACGAGAGGCAAATGGCAAATAATGTAATGCGGGAGATAGGGATTGTGATGGGTACTTGGTATGTTGACTTCTGCGCAGACTCCCCGGCAACGGCGCCAGAAATTCTTCTTGCTACCTCTTGAGCACTGCGTTGGATTTCCCCGAAGAGGAAGGGATGATGCAGCAAAGTAGCATAAGTATTTCCCTCAGTTTTTGAGAACCAAGGTATCAATCCAGTAGGAGGCTACGCTCGAGTCCCTCGTACCTACACAAAAACAATAGCTCAACGCAACCAACGCACTTAGGGGTTGTCAATCCCTTCACGGTCACTTACGAAAGTGAGATCTGATAGAGATGATAAATAATATTTTTGGTATAGAGATGCAAAGTAAATAAAGTAAAAGCAAAGCAATAATAAAGTGACGGAGATTGATATGATGAGAAAGAGACCCGGGGGCCATAGGTTTCACTAGTGGCTTCTCTCAAACGCATAAGTATTCTACGGTGGGTGAACAAATTACTGTTGAGCAATTGACAGAATTGAGCATAGTTATGAGAATATCTAGGTATGATCATGTGTATAGGCATCACGTCCGAGACAAGTAGACCGAAATGATTCTGCATCTACTACTATTACTCCACTCATCGACCGCTATCCAGCATGCATCTAGAGTATTAAGTTAAAAACAGAGTAACGCCTTAAGCAAGATGACATGATGTAGAGGGATAGTTTCATGCAATATGATAAAAAACCCATCTTGTTATCCTCGATGGCAACAATACAATACGTGCCTTGCTACCCGTTCTGTCACTGGGAAAGGACACCGCAAGATTGAACCCAAAGCTAAGCACTTCTCCCATGGCAAGAAAAACCAATCTAGTAGGCCAAACCAAACTGATAATTCGAACAAACTTGCAAAGATAACTAATCATACATAAAAGAATTCAGAGAATATTCAAATATTATTCATAGATAGACTTGATCATAAACCCACAATTCATCGGTCTCAACAAAGACACCGCAAAAACAAGATTACATCGAATTGATCTCCACGAGAGAGGGGGAGAACATCGTATTGAGATCCAAAAAGAGAGAAGAAGCCATCTAGCTACTAGCTATGGACCCGTAGGTCTGAAGTAAACTACTCACACTTCATCGAAGGGGCTTGGATGATGATGTAGAAGCCCTCCATGATCGATGCCCCCTCCGGCGGAGCTCCGGAACAGGCCCCAAGATGAGATCTCATGGATACAAAAAGTTGCGGCGGTGGAATTAGGTTTTTGGCTCCGTCCCCAATCGTTTGGGGGTACGTGGATATATATAGGAGGAAGAAGTACGTCAGTGGAGCTTCGAGGGGCCCACGAGGCAGGGGGCGCGCCCCCTACCCTCGTGACCACCTCGTGGCTTTCTTGACGGAGGGTCCAAGTCTCATGGATCTTATCTGATGAGAAAATCACGTTTCCGAAGGTTTCATTCCGTTTGGACTCCGTTTGATATTCCTTTTCTTCGAAACCCTAAAACAGGCAAAAAACAGCAATTCTGGGCTGGGCCGCTGGTTAATAGGTTAGTCCCAAAAATAATATAAAAGTGGAAAATAAAGCCCAATAATGTCTAAAACAGTAGATAATATAGCATGGAGCAATCAAAAATTATAGATACGTTGGAGACATATCAGACGCCGACACGTGTGACCTCTCTGAGCCACCTCGCGCCCCCTGCGAGCCATGCGGATTCGGCGCCCCCGGCTACTAACTGTGTGTCTGTTCTTCGACCTATCACTCTAGTTGTTGTTCAGGGGAGGGCACTCCCGTGGGCGTCAGGTGGCCGGCAGAGGTCTCCCTAGATCAGATCTGCCAACAACTTAATCCACAAAGGAATTTTCCGTCACTTCAATCCGAGCTATGTAGCCCTTGTGGAGGAGTACTGAGGAAGGAGGTGGAATCGGCAGCTGACTGTGCCTCTACCTACGCATCTATCCATTTGAGATTGACCAGAATTGGTTGATTATGCCCTACTGTATCAGGTTTCGTCCACATCCTCCTCATCCCAACACTTTATTGTCTAGCTGCTTTACCGCCACAGTATGTAGCAGTTAATTAAGCTGCAGATTATTTTTGTCAGCCAATGTAACTTTACTAATATTGATGTCCCAGGTATATCTAATTGACAATTGTTCTCTGCATTCAGACGCTATCTGGATTATGACGCAAGTTTTGTTTTCTCACATTCAGAAAAAAGTGCATGGTTTAAACCATGTTTATCTTGATTGCGGATTATCCTACATATTGTAGGTTTAAACCAATTTTCCAGGTTATCCAAAGGCATGGCAGCACAATAGGTGATCCGACACATGGCTCACATGGTATCATACTTTGCATTTGTTCAGGGCCTTTTCAGCTTTATCTCTTTTCGATTCAGTAAGAAAACAAAAAAATATGTTGGGATTCAACCGTCTAGGGTCATCAATTTATCCGATGTAAGATTGTATATACTAAGTGGTGGCTCACCATATTTTTTGCATTATGGATGCTCAAGTCATCGGCCAGGTAATCCGAGGTTATTATGATATTTTCATCAACATTAATGTTTTAGTTGATGTGAATAAGATTATTCACTTTGAAGTTATTTGGGAGAAGCATGCAAATAACATGTTCTTTTTTCGCGATTGCGCAATCCACATCCAAAAACTACTGCATCAAGTCTAATTTCTATATCTGACAGAAGGTATTACAGTAGAGTGTACTACCTTTAATAAAAAAAGACTTTTAAGCAATTAATAACTTCTAACTATTCCCTGTTGCCATCTTATCATATGTAAAAGTACACATAATTCTCTCATCACAATTTTTGTAATTGAATAACAATGTGTCAACTACTTTGTTAAAGACTGTCGTCAAAACATGCTATTTTTGCTTCAACTGTGGTTTCTCAACATGCCATTTATAGTTTCCTCATGGTGTTTGCGTGCGACTTTGCTCCATAAATAAGTTCATATATTTTTGGTCATTTCATATATGTTGTTGTTCCGATGAGTTGACAAGTGGAAGACCTTTTCGACTGTATAGTCATTCATAGTAAATAATCTCTGAATAGAATGATGAATTTGAAATAGAATAGGGAATTGGTTTCTACACTCAATAGAAAAGTTAATTGTATGGATCAGTTCAGAAGCTTTCATAATGTACACACTGTTTTATGATTTCTTCTCTTTGCCTCCTCTCACATTTGTAATATATTGTCTCTTTAAGCATTTTGGCATGCTTATGTACCGCGACATTGTTCATATTTTTTGTTATGTACCGATAAGAAAAGTCACAACAAATACCCGCAGCAACGCGCGGGGTATCTTCTAGTTCTCCTAATGATGTGATCCCATTCATTAAATGACAACACATGTCCATGGTTAGGAAACTTAACCATCTTTGATTAACAAGCTAGTCTAGTAGAGGCATACTAGGGACACTATGTTTTGTCTATGTATCCACACATGTATCAAGTTTCCGATTAATGCAATTCTAGCATGAATAATAAGCATTTATCATGATATAAGGAAGTATAAATAACAACTTTATTATTGCCTCTAGGGCATATTTCCTTCATGATCCCGTGTAGAAACAAAAACTTTTGCATCTAGCATTTGAATTGTTTTGTTGTACTGGACGTGATCAATTCCTGATATGTTTAAAAATTATTGGGTTCCAATTCTTTACGTTATAGAAGTATGATTAAAAAATATGATGCGGAGCATCCTGCGGACATCACCATGTCAAGAGTCTATTTGGCAAGTGACACATACAACATCTACTTCACATACATAAAGGTGAATCATCTCCTTTACACGTGTTCACTTGACCCCTTCGAGGATGGTATACTACTTGAAAGGTGCATGCATAGGTATTTTCAGAACTTCATGAATGACAAGGAGGAGTGCAAGCTCCAAGGATCACCTGCACCATCCGCGAGGGGAGCGTGGAAGCGAAGATGGAAGAAGCAGAGCTGCTGCAAACTACAACCACCTGACGTTCGGACGCCACCAGACATCTAGTACCTAATGCAGAGGAGCCATCCAGAAAACTACAGCCACAAACTCTAAAGCGGTCGGACGACCGACGAGATGTCAGACGTACGACAACCTCCAGTGACCGGACGATCGACCATGTCCAGAAACCTGGTGCCACTCGTTCAGAGCCTACACGTCGGAAGTCCGATACCAGCCTATGCACAGTAGCGGGCCTTTGGCCTTGTATCTTTCTCCCACTTACCCCTTCTTGGCTTGGACTATAAATAGACCTTCTCCTACTCATTTATAGGGTTAGCAAAGTGATAGCTCATTCTAATTGAGCTTTGCTCCTTACCACTGCTACTCCCATGGAGTCCAAGGCCTCCATGTTAGAAGACCCTAGAGCGTATCAAGACCCCTTTCTAGGGAAGATCCATCTTAGATTAAATACCTCATCTCCTTCATAGGATTTGGGATGAAGTCTACCATGTTTCCTTGTTCCATTTGTTGTTCCTGTACCTTTGTGGATCTTGTGTGGCTATGAGTCTAGTGGATGTGCGATTGGGGCTTATTCTTGAGAGTTCCTCTTGTGATTTCTCTATGCTCTTCGTGTTCTTCGTAGAAGCCCCCTCCAATTCGTGAAAGATCACCAGGCTCTCCACCCTACATCATCTTGGATCAGAGCTTAGGTTCTTATGAATTTGGAGTGTCCACCCTTTGTTTTCTAGCCAGATTTTGTTTGTTTTCGTCCCAATTTGAAATCCCCAGAAAAATACCATACCATTTTTTTGCATTTTGTTGGTTCTTGTGAGATTTTGTTGTGTTTGATCCATGATTTCGTTGTGTTGCAAGTGGATATTGGCATTCCCCACCTCCCCACCATGAAATCCACCAAAAAAATTCTTTCTTCATCAATTTTGACCTCACAATCATCAATTTCTGTCCAAAATCGCGCCCCGCATCCAAAATCCCCCGTTGACCCCGACCCACCGGACGACCGGTCGTTTTCCGGACGTCCAGAGCCTCCCGAACCACCGGATGTGGTAATTACCTGAAATCCGACGGCCCTATATAGTACCAAATTACCGGAAGTCCGAACTTTACCAGACGTCCAGTATGTACGTGTGAAAACTGACTCGGCTGAAAATTTATTTTGGTCACAACTAATTCATCCAGAGTCCGATTTTGACATTCTTTAGCTCATTTATTGACACCCACCATCCATCTAGATAGGTTACAACACCATTTGACTCCATCAAATTTTTGCTATTTTGGCATCTTTTCTTAGGCCCTCCACCATATCATCCGCAAAAACACCATTGCCTTTCGCAACTAACCGATTTTGGTCCCCGTCACATTTGTGGTTGTTTGTGTTTTGATTCGAGTCTCCTAAGGTGTTTTGGCTACTTAGGGACGGTTACTTCTTCATCAACCGTCCACCATAACTTCTGCATAACTGATACTCCGTCGTATCTACTTTTCCAAACACTCTTGCCCTTGTTTTGGACTCTAACTTGTATGATTTGAATGGAACTAGCCCTGACTGACGCTCTTTTCAACAGAATTGCCATGATGTTGTTTTATGTGCAGAAAACAAAAGTTCTCGGAATGACCTGAAACTCCGTGGAATATCTTACAATAAATAATAAAAAATCCTCGCCAAAGATGAAGACCAGGGGGCCCACACCCTTGCCACGAGGGTGGGGGGCGCGCCTCCTACCTCGTGGGCCCCCTGGAGACCTCCCGACTCCAACTCCAACTCTATATAACTGCTTTCGGGGAGAAAAAAATAGGAGAGAAGATTTCATCGCATTTTACGATATGGAGCCGCCGCCAAGCCCTAAAACCTCTTGGGAGGGCTGATCTGGAGTCCGTTCGGGGCTCCAGAGAGGGGGATTCGTCACCATCGTCATCATCAACCATCCTCCATCACCAATTTCATGATGCTCACCGCCGTGCGTGAGTAATTCCATCATAGGCTTCCTGGACGGTGATGGGTTGGATGAGATTTATCATGTAATCAAGTTAGTTTTGTTAGGGTTTGATCCCTAGTATCCACTATGTTCTGAGATTGATGTTGCTATGACATTGCTATGCTTAATGCTTGTCACTAGGGTCCGAGTGCCATGATTTCAGATATGAACCTATTATGTTTTTGTCACGACCGGTTTTCCAATAAAAATATTTATTGAAAACCCAATCTTTTGAGTCCAGCATGAGAGAAATCCTCCTCACTGGTAGACAAATTCTTGAAACAATAAGCCAGTAGCATAGAATATATTACAGGGTTGAGCTAGGGCTGCTCAACAAATTATTACAAGCATGCCAATAATTATACATAATGGCGGATTTAACACAATGGTGTGGTGGCATACTACTGACTCGAGGATAAAGTGATGGTGGAATAACTCAGTGGGGAGTGTGATAACATGACTCTCAAACTGGCATCTCATCGAGCGTCGAGGTGAGGCTCGATGAATGTTATTCGAGTTGCGGAAGCGGACATAATACAGTGACCAAATCCAGGGTCGCACAAGACTGACTGGGATTCCTCTAGGCGTCGGACTCGCTATCGAACTCTTCATCCATGAGATCACCGTCGTCAGCATCTGGCCAAATCAACAAGCCAGTGAGTACTTTGAAAGTACTCGCAAGACAGTTCGGATGTAAGATATAACAAATGCATGCATGAATGCGTCATGATTAATTTATCCAATGCACATTCAAAAATTTGCATAACGAAGTAAGTGCAAGGGAAACGGCGGTAGTCCGCCTGAAATCCCAACAGAATATAAATGAAAACCGATCGGGTGTCTGAAGCGACGCCTCGAAAGGTGAACAAATAATAACAGAAAATCATGCCACAGTCGGGCGTCTTAGCGACACCACATAAAGGGCTTTAAAAGAAATGCCACAGTCGGGCGTCTTAGCGACACCACAGAAAGGGCTTTAAAAGAAATGCCACAGTCGGACGTCGGGGCGACATCACAGAAAGGGCTTTAAAAGAAATGCCACAGTCGGACGTCTGAGCGACATCACAGAAAGGGCTTTAAAAGAAATGCCACAGTCGGACGTCTGAGCGACATCACAGAAAGGGCTTTAAAAGAAATGCCACAGTCGGACGTCTGAGCGACATCTCAGAAAGGGCTTTAAAAGAAACGCCACAGTCGGACATCTGAGCGACATCACAGAAAGGGCTTTAAAAGAAATGCCACAGTCGGACATCTGAGTGACATCACAGAAAGGGCTTTAAAAGAAATGCCACAGTCGGACGTCTGAGCGGCATCACAGAAAGGGCTTTAAAAGAAATGCCACAGTCGGACGTCTGAGCGACATCACAGAAAGGGCTTTAAAAGAAATGCCACAGTCGGACGTCTGAGCGACATCACAGAAAGGGCTTTTATTCACAAGTAAATAATACTCATAATAAATATTCAATTCATGATAATAAACGGGTTAGTCCATCCATAGGAATAAACATTTAACCGGGCTTAGCACTCATGTGATTCACCGGAGTATCTGTCACCAAAACTGGCACTTGTCAGAATAAGTTAGCGCAAAATTTGGATATGGATATTGTCAGAATAAGTTAGCGCAAAATTTGGATATGGATAAGATGATTTGGAGATTTATGACTCTGCAGAGTTTGTACAAAAATTTCCCACAGTTAACGGATTTCCGTAGTCACGAAGGACTAGTTCCGCTTACGGTATTTCGGAAGAAAACACAGCTAACCAGTACACACCCATCCTACCTCTCGATGCCAGGACTCACCCTAGACATCGTCCAAGAAAAACTTTTGAGACAGGGAGATCACAATCTCGAATAGCATGGGATCAAATTTATATACGCGCGCTCTAAGGGGTGCCCCCCTCTCGGTCCCAACCGGAAACACCCATGCCCCTGACCGGATGACTGGCTTTAATCCAGGGCCATGGAACCATCATCCCGGCCTATCCTTTTGGTGTGTACCAGGAAAGCGGTTTGCAACTTACTAATCCATATTCCTTGCGGAAAACATGTGGTAGTACAGGGAAGGAAATGGGAGGAACTAGACCGACACGGTTTAACACTGTAGTCATATAGTCTGGCATAAGACTGGCATGCTACAACACTGCCATCTTACCCATCCTCATGCCAACACATGGCCATTCATACTCACATCCATCCACCTATGGATCATCGAGCTCACTTACCTCAACAATGCATGAAAATAACGTTCATCGGTATGCTCATCAACATGCCATGAAACTAACTAAATGCAAAACATGCCAAGACACTCATCATATCAAAAGTTCAAACATGCTTGCCTGGTTCAGAGTAGTCGGAGCCTAGCTCGGTGAAGTTCGCGGCTCCGTCACCTCCTTCGGTATCTACGGTATAAAGAAAACACACGCGCTAACGTAAATACCGAGAGGTGCACAAAAATTATTCCAAGTATTTTTCAAATAAATCTAATAAAAAACTAGACCAAATTCTAAAGAGGACAGAAAAAGAATCAATCCAAAATATGCTTCTGTTAACAAGTTATAAAGGTTTTTGTCCAGGGACTCATCTGTAATGAAACAGAAAGTTTCCAGGGGCTAGTTAATAAAAACAGAAAACGCTCCAGTCTCGAATACGCCAGCCCAGAGGGGAAAGCGTATTTCGCCCGAAGGCGTTTTCAGAAAACGATTCGTTTAGAAAGGACAGAGAGGCTGACAGGCGGGTCCCGCCTGTCAGGTTTAAAAATTTAAAAGAGGCTGCAGAGCTCGACGGTGCCCGAGAGTCGCGGCGGTCGCCGGCAGCGATCCACGACGAGGCAGGGGGATCGGAAGGTACCTCCGTGTTCAGGGCGCCCTTCCGCGTCGATTGGTGGTGGTGGTGGCGGTCGGCGAGCACCATGTCGACGGCGAGCCTTGCTCCGGCGGACGGTGGTTCGGGCGGAGATGGATCTCGCCGGGGAGAGCTGCGAAGGCCAAATTGACGCTTGGGTTAGCTCAGTGGTTGCTCGAGGATGCTACTGACAAGGTTTAGGCGCCGGATATGGCCTCACCGGAGCGAATCGAGATGTAGGCCGAGGCGGGATGGGGCGGCCGGAGTCGGGGGAGGAGACCTCTTCGAGGTCCTCCTAGTGGCCTGGCGGGGTGTTTGTGGGGTGCAGTGGTGGTGCGTGCTCGAGGGCGAGCTCGGGGTCTCCTTTTATAGGCGATCCGAGGCGGTGGCCGTGAACGGGGATCTTCGGCGATGGATTACGGCGGCGCAGTGCTTGGTCGGGGAGTTTAGGAGGTTGGGCATCAATGTGGAGGTCCACTGGTTCCATTCAGACGCTAAACGGACTTGGATTAGAAGCTTAGGGCAGATTTTGGTCAGAACGGGACGGCGCGGGTCCGTCAGTGGCAGAGAGCGCGTTCTGTGCTTGCCGGGCCACGGCGACGGTGCAGCGGGGCTGTGCTGGCATGCATGAGCCACGCGGAGAGCCAGGGAGCATTGGGCGGCGCCGAACGGCGTTGAGCCGCCGTTCTGCTCCCTGTCGGCCGCTACGGTGGTTCGGCCGCCGCAAGACACGCCGGCGCAGGCGGGCCAGGGTGCTACCGACGCCAGGATGGCGCCAAGCGCGCGTGCGGTGCTCCAGACAGGAGGAAGAGGCGGCGAGGAACATGCCAAGGGCACTGTGGACATGTGACTGAATCTCTGACGGAGAACGACACTGCAAATTCTGAATTTACTGAACATGAACAAAAACAATGCACGCCAAGTGTTCGACAGAATGAATTTGGCCTCTAGCGATTTTTCCTTGAGCTGATTTTTGGTGGAGTGGCTACTCATTGCTCCAGTAGGCTGCCTGAATTTTGGTGGAATTTTTGGAGAAGTATAGATATGAATTTCACCAAATTTGGCAAATCTGGTCCAAACTTGCAAAGGCTGAAATTTGAAAAATTTGAAAAGAGGAGGAGTGGATCAAGATGGTTCTAGGTTGTGGATGCTAAGGACAATCCAGAGGAGTTGGTTTGAGGTCAAAACTCAAATGAAATAGGGTACTTGCTTTGAAAAACACTCAGGCTCCAAATAATTGACAGAAATGATTTGAGAGGAAAAATAATTAGAATAAAATCCAAAACTTGTTTGGATTAGTTGGGACAGAGAACTTAGGTTTATTACAAGGAGGAGGAAAGGATTTTGAGAGGTTTTACCACATGGGCAAAAATACAAAGTCATGGGGGGGGTTCTAGATATGAAAGTCCCCAATTTTCATAGAGTTTCTTTTTTCAAAAGAAAGAGACTAAACTCCCAAAAATATAATTTGAAAAGGGAACCAACAGAGGAAGTTTTGAATGATCAAACACCAAAGTTTGAAGAAAAATAAAAATCCTCACCAAAGAAAAGGAAGTTTTTAAGAGGAAGGATTTCTGGAAAAGAAATTTTAAATGCTCTCTTTTAAAATCCAACAAAGTTTTTGAAGAAAACCAAATTAAAATTTTTGGAGTGTCACAACCCCTACCCCCTTAGGAAAAATCTCGTCCCCGAGATTTCAGCTGTCCCTCAAATAAGTGTGGATGCTCTGTCCGAAGAAAATCCTCTCTTTCCCAAGTTGCTTCACTGTCGGTGTGATTGCTCCACTGGACTCTAAAGAATTTGATGGTCTTCTATCGGGTCCTCCTTTCAGACTCCTCCAATATTCTTACTGGACGTTCCCGATAAGTGAGGTCTGGCTGCACATCAATGCTCTCATGGGATACTTGTTTCTCTGGGTTGCTTACGCACTTCCTCAATTGCGAGACGTGGAACACGTCGTGGACATCGGATAATTCCTCGGGTAAGTCTAGCTGGTAGGCTACCGTCCCTCTTCGCGCCATTATACAGAATGGTCCAATGAATCTTGGTGCTAGCTTCCCTTTAATCTTGAATCGTTGCAATCCTCTCATAGGAGATACTCTCAGGTATACGAATTCACCGGGCTCGAAGCTGACCCTACGATGTTTCTGATCATAATAACTCTTCTGTCGACTTTGAGCGGTCTTAAGTCGGTCTCTGATTAGCTTGACTTTTTCCTCGGCTTCTCTGAGCATGTCTGGTCCGAAGGTGCGGCTGTCTCCGGTCTCTGACCAATTTAACGGGGTACGACATCTCCGTCCGTATAAAGCCTCAAATGGTGCCATTTGCAGGCTGGCCTGGTAGCTATTGTTGTACGCGAACTCGGCGTATGGCAGGCTTTCTTCCCAACTGGCTCCATATGTGAGGACACATGCCCTCAGCATGTCTTCTAAAACCTGGTTTACGCGTTCCGTTTGTCCATCAATCTGTGGGTGGTATGCTGTACTGAAGGCTAGTTGAGTTCCCAGAGCCTGTTGTAAATGCTCCCAAAATCTCGAGACGAATTGAGTGCCCCTGCCGGATATTATAGTCTTCGGGACACCGTGCAGACAAACTATACGGGAGAGATAAATCCTGGCAAGCCTCTGAGCGTTGTAGGTTGTCTTCACTAGAATGAAATGTGCCACCTTGGTTAATCTGTCGGTGATGACCCATATGGTATCATTCCCAGGTCGCGACCGAGGTAGTCCACCTTGTTCTAGTTCTCTATTAAAAGGAGGCCTTAATATCCCTTAGTTTCCATTAGGACCCCGCTACCATGGGAGGGTAGGACAAAAGATGTCATGCAAGTTCTTTTCCATATGCACGTATGACTATATTCGGAATACATGCCTACATTACATTGATGAATTGGAGCTAGTTCTGTGTCACCCTATGTTATGACTGTTACATGATGAACCGCATCCGGCATAATTATCCATCACTGATCCGATGCCTATGAGCTTTCCATATACTGGTTTACGCTTATTTACTTTCCCGTTGCTATTGTTACAATCACTACAAAATACCAAAAACGTTACTTTTCTTTTGTTACTCTTTTGTTACCGTTACCATCACTATCATATTACTTTGCTACTAAACACTTTGCTGCAGATACTAAGTTTCCAGGTGTGGTTGAATTGACAACTCAGTTGCTAATACTTGAGAATATTCTTTGGCTCCCCTTGTGTCGAATCAATAAATTTGGGTTGAATACTCTACCCTCGAAAGCTGTTGCGATCCCCTATACTTGTGGGTTATGAAGACTGATTTCTGGTGTCGTTGCCGGGGAGCATAGCTCTATTCTTTGAGTCACTTGGGATTTATATCTGCTTATCATTATGAAGAACTTGAAAGATCCAAGAACCAAGATTTATCCCTCAACTATGAGGGGAGGTAAGGAACTGCCATCTAGCTCTGCACTTGATTCACCTTCTATTATGAGTAAGCTTGCGACACCTAAACCTGCTTCTGCTATTCGTTCTAATATGTCGCATGTTATTGATGATGCTACTTCTGCTATACATGATACTTATGATGAAACTACTTCTATGCTTGATACTACTGTGCCACTTGGTGATTTTCACGAGGAACGACTTGCTAGGGCTAGAGAGATTGAAAATATTGAATCTGATTATGATGATGAAAGTGATGATGAAGAATCACTTGTTATTCCTGAGGGTTATTTATTTGATCAAGAAGCTTCTTTAGCTATTTTAGCTTGCAAAGATAGATATGAACTCAAAAGGTTATTAGCTAAATGGAATAAGCAATCTCTAAATGCTAGGATGAGACCTGACCCTGCTTTTTCTACTTCGCCTATCTGTGTTACTGATAAGGATTATGAATTCTCTATTGATCCTGATAGAATTACTTTGGTTGAATCTGATCCTTTTCATGGCTATGAATCTGAAACTGTTGTGGCACATCTTACTAAATTAAATGATATAGCCACCCTATTCACTAGTGATGAGAGATCTCGCT
Organism: Triticum monococcum; assembly: GCA_034509565.1. Lineage (NCBI taxonomy): Eukaryota > Viridiplantae > Streptophyta > Magnoliopsida > Poales > Poaceae > Triticum > Triticum monococcum. Next base: position 582,558,939 of record CM067843.1, read on the forward strand.
ACTTTTATATCCTTAAAATATTTTCGTTCTCATTAAAGGGTGATGCTAAGATATGGTTTAATTCTCTTGATCCTGGTTGTGTGCGTAGTCCCCAGGATATGATCTATTACTTCTCTGCTAAATATTTCCCTGCTCATAAGAAACAAGCCGCTTTAAAGGAAATATAAAACTTTGTGCAAATTAAAGAAGAGAGTCTCCCACAAGCTTGGGGGAGGCTTCTCAAGTTACTTAATGCTTTGCCTGATCATCCTCTTAAGAAAAATGAAATACTTGATATCTTTTATAATGGACAAACCGATGCTTCCAGAGATTACCTGGATAGTTGTGCTGGTTCTCTTTTCAGGGAAAGAACACCGGATGAAGCTGAAATCTTATTGAATAATATGTTGACAAATGAAAATAATTGGGCACCTCATGAGCTAGCTCCTGAGCCAGCTCCTGCTCCAATTCATGAGCCTATTCCTAAACCAACTCCAAAGAAGAGGGGTATTCTATTTCTCAGTCCTGAAGATATGCAAGAGGCAAAGAAATTTATGAAAGAAAAAGGTATTAAAGCCGAAGATGTTAAGAATTTACCTCCTATTGAAGAAATACATGGTCTTAATTTACCGCATGCTGAAGAAACATATGATCTTGATCCTTTACTTATTGAAGAACCTCCAGATCTCGATAACCCGACACAGATAGTAAAGGTAAATTCTCTCTATAGATTTGATAAAGCTGAAATCCCTCCTGCTAAAATTGCTAGTCAATGCTTAGATGAGTTTGATAATTTTATGGCTAAGCCAGAAGACTATAAATATTTATTTTGGTAGACAATTAAAATACAATTCGAATATGCTACAGAACTTGGGTAATTATATGGCTAATATTAGAGGTGAACTTAAACTTGTTAGCAAACATGCTTCTATGGTTACCACTCAAGTAGAACAAGTACTTAAAGTTCAAAAGGAATTGCTCATTGAGATGAATAGTAAGGAAAATGATTATGCTATTAAAGTGGCTACTAGAACTAGTAGAATGACTCGAGAACCTTTGTATCCTGAAGGCCACCCTAAGAGAATTGAGCAAGATTCTCAAAGAAATAATATTGATGCACCTAGTTCTTCTAAAAGGAAGAAAAAGAAAAATGATAGAACTGTGCAAACTTCTAGTGAACCTATTGTTGAACCATCTGATAATCCAAATGATATCTCTACGTCTGATGCTGAACCACAATCCGGCAATGAACATGGAGCTAATGAAAATGTTAATGATGATGTTCATAATAATGCTCAACCTAGTAATGATAATGATGTAGAAATTGAACCTGCTGTTGATCTTGATAACCCACAATCAAAGAATCAACGTTATGATAAGAAAGATTTTGTTGCTAGGAAACATGGTAAAGAAAGAGAGCCTTGGGTTCAGAAACCCATGCCTTTTCCTCCTAAACCATCCAAGAAAAAGGATGATGAGGATTTTGAGCACTTTGCTGAAATGATTAGACCTATCTTTTTGCGTATGCGATTGACTGATATGCTCAAAATGAATCCTTATGCTAAGTACATGAAAGATATTGTTACAAATAAAATAAAGATACCATAAGCTGAAATTTCCACCATGCTTGCTAATTATACTTTTAAGGGTGGAATACCAAAGAAACTTGGAGATCCAGGAGTACCTACTATACCATGCTCCATTAAAAGAAACTATGTTAAAACAGCTTTATGTGATCTTGGAGCCGGTGTTAGTGTTATGCCTCTCTCTTTATATCGTAGACTTGATTTGAATAAGTTGACACCTACTGAAATATCTTTGCAAATGGCTGATAAATCAACTGCTATACCTGTCGGTATTTGTGAGGATGTGCCTGTTGTGGTTGCAAACGTTACTATTTTAACGAACTTTGTTATTCTTGATATTCCCGAGGACGATAGTATGTCTATTATTCTTGGAAGACCTTTTCTTAATACTGCAGGGGCTGTTATTGATTGCACTAAAGGCAATGCCACTTTTCATGTTAATGGTAATGAGCATACGGTACACTTTCCGAGGAAACAACCTCAAGTTCATAGTATCAATTATATTGGAAAAATGCCATCGATTATATTTGGAGGTTTTGAATTTCCTCTTCCTACTGTCAAGAAGAAATATGATATACTTATTATTGGGGATGTGCATATCCCCTATTCGAAATTTCTCTGGTTTCATGTTAATCGGAATGAGTTTGTTAACAAGACTTGATCAACCTTGTTAGTGGATTCCTTTTGACGAGCATGAGATGGATGAAACTAGAAGCACAACCTTCTGTACCCTCTCTATACTTTCTATTATTTAGTTGAAATAAAATAAAAATATATATTTTTCTGCCTGTTATCTGATTATCCGTGCAATATAAAAATACCTCGAAAATAAAAGTTCTCCAAATGCCCTGAAAATTAAATATGATTTTTTTTTAGAATATTTGAGGATTTATGGAACAAAGAATACACCAGGGGGCCAACCACCTTGCTACGAGGGTGGAGGGCAAGCCCACCCCCCTAGGGCGCGCCCCCTACCTCGTGGGCCCATGGTGGCCCTCCTCCACTTATTCCTGCACCCATCCTCTTCTTCTTCCTCCCACAAACACGAAAAACCAACTCAAGCACGAGTTCCAGCCCTCTTTGCTACCATTTTCGATCTCGTTGCTCAAAACACCTCTCACAAAACTGCTTGGGGAGATTGTTCCTTGGTATGTGACTCCTCCATTGGTCCAATTAGTTTTTGTTCTAGTGCTTTATTCATTGCAATTTTTTGCTGCTTAGGTGACCCTGTTCTTGAGCTTGCATGCCAAATTTATATGGTCAAAAGTAGTTTTGATGCATGATATAGGCCCTAGGCACTTGTAGGAGTAGTTGCTATCAATATTACTGAGTTTGGTTTACTTTTATTCTGAAGTTACTAAAAATTTCAGGATTTTTCAGAAAATGATGAGGACATTATTGAGGGGCTCATCGAGGCAAAGCTCGAAGGAAAAGGCACCGAAGCCTAAGTATAATTTGCCGCGCACCGCGGAGGTTCGGGCGTGTGAATGGCCTTCTGAGCATTTCTTGAGAGCAGCCGGGATTTATGAAGATTTTCATGAATTGGCTCATAATGCAGGCCTCACCGCTTTCCTCCATGACCAATGCGATCAGTATCTCTTACTCACAAATACCTTTGTGCAAAACTTTCATTTTCATTCTAGGAACTCACCACCTATAGTGGAGTTTCATTTATATGATGAGCATCAGGAGATGTCAGTTTATGATTTATGTCTGATTTGTTTAGTACCTTTTGGGGGCAAGACAGAAGAACCACATCATGATGATGTGGAGGGGTTTATTGATACTATCATTGTATGAGAAACTAGGAAGTTTTCTGATGCACGAATCACTAGAATACATTTTTCCTGTTTTTCGTTACCTTGCATTATTTGCTAGTCGCTGCTTAATTGGACGCGGAAACTGTGGAAACCTTAGTATCCCTAATATAATTATTCTGCTCCACGGTTTATATAGTGATAACACTTTTAGTATGGGCAGTATTATTGCTAAACGGTTAAGTCTGAACCGTACAAAGGGCCCTATCTTTGGAGGCATCTATGCTACATGCCTAGCTGCACATTTTAACATACCTATTATGCATGCTGAGAAGGAAGAAAAAGTGTTGCCTCGTGTTTATCTAGATTATAAAAGTATGCTGGCACATGATTTTATTATTAAGAATAGGGTAGGAGAGCTTAAATATCAATTGCTCTTTAATAAACATCATCCTAAGACTATTGCCTTGCCTGCTCCTTCTTTGTTTGATTTGAGTGTAGGCACGTACCTTGTTCCGTTGACGGCTATCCACACCTACCGGAACCCTGCACCAGCTGAGGAGCCAGAACCGGAACCGCAATTTGATCCTTCATGACAGTCTAACTATCAGTGGGATCCGGAGATGATTGCCAGCCAGTGGCAATCGGAGCCTTCTTCTTCCTCATCCTAGTATGACCCCAACTATTATTATGGATATCAGCCAGGCCAGCCGTAGCCATAGACCAACTTAGGCCAAAAGCCTAATCTTGGGGGAGTACGTATTTCTCACCGACATTACATTTATGTTCACACACACTCATTGCTAGATGTCGGTGTTCATACTTTTTCATTGTATCATCCATGCTAGTTTATTTCCTTTTATGCTTTCTTATTGTGTGTTTAATAAACCTTAAGAAAAAACCAAAAAATTAGTTGTAACTTTTAATCAGTTTAATTTCCATGCTTGTAGTAGTAATTAAAAAGAAAACCCAAAAAGATTTCATGTTCTTCTTTTGCTTGTTGGGAGCTTTCCCGTGTAAATAGTTTTATTTCTTTTCTTTGGGGGTCAGTAGGAGAAGACCATGATTAAATTGTTGAAGTGGCTCTTATATGCTTTATTGTTGATTTAACCAAGATCCCATATTGCTTTGTCTTCTCCTGTTTATTGAATGCTCGCAGACTCCAGCTTAGTCCAATGCATGTGCACTCTTATTATTATTCACATCGTTTGGTCGTGAAAGTGAAAGGCAATTATGATGATATATGATGGACTGACTGAGATGAGAAAAGCTGGTACGAACTCGACCTCTTTTGTTTTTGTAAATATGATGGGTTCATCGTTCTTGATTCAGCTTGTTATGAATAAACATGTTCGCAATGACAATTAGAGATCATAGTTGCTTGTGCCATGCTTGATTAGCTATGAGTTATAATGGTTTACCTTGCGTGCCAACATGCTATTAAAATAGTTATGATGTGGTATGATAGGGTGGTATCCTCCTCTGAATGATTTAAGTGACTTGACTTGGCACATGTTCACGCATGTAGTTGAAACAAATCAACATAGCCTTCACAATATTTACGTTCATGGTGGATTATATCCTACTCATACTTGGATCCAATGTTTATTAATTTTAATGCGTGTATGGCTGTTGTCGCTCTCTAGTTGGTCGCTTCCCAGTCTTTTGCTAGCCTTCACCTGTACTAAGCGGGAATACTGCTTGTGCATCCAATCCCCTAAACCCCAAAGTTATTCCATATGAGTCCACTATACCTTCCTATATGCAGTATCTACCTGCCATTCCAAGTAAATTTGTATGTGCCAAACTCTAAACTTTCAAATAATCATCTTGTTTTGTATGCTCGAATAGCTCATGTATCAACTAGGGCTGACTGTATCTTCCATGCTAGGCAGGTTATTCTCAAGAGGAGTGGACTCCGCTCCTCACTCACGAGAAAATGGCTGGTCACCGGGATGCCCAGTCCCATGCTTTATGCAAACTAAATCAAAAATAATTGCAAAACAAAACTCCCCCTGGGACCTGATGTATGTTGGAGGCACTCGTTCTTTTGAGCAAGCCATGGATTCATGTTTGTTGGTGGAGGGGAGTATAAACTTTACCATTCTGTTTGGGAACCGCCTATAATGTGTGTAGCATGGAAGATATCGCCATCTCTTGGTTGTTATGTTGACAATGAAAGTATACCGCTCAAAATATTATTCACCTCTATTTCAAAACCGAGCTCCGGCACCTCTACAAATCCCTGCTTCCCTCTGCGAAGGGCCTATCTATTTACTTTTATGTTGAGTCATCATCCTCTTATTAAAAAGCACCAGTTGGAGAGCACCATTGTCATTTGCATTCATTACTGTTAATTTATATTGGGTGTGACTATGATTGGATCTCTTTTACCATGAATTACAATGTCTAGTCAGTCCTTGATCTTTAAAGGTGCTCTGCATTTATGTTTTGCGGTCTCAGAAACGGCTAGCGAGATACCATCTTGTTATATCATATTATGATTGTTTTGAGAAAGTGTTGTCATCCGAGATTTACTATTATGGCTTGCTAGTTTATTATGCTATTGATATGGGTAATCATGAGACCTGAGAATTATTGCAAATGTGGTTAGTTATAATCTTTGCTGAAAACTTGAATGCTAGCTTGACATATTTACAGCAACAAGATCAAACCGAGTTTGTAAAAGTTTTTCTTTATTTCTTTCAATTTGTCAATTGAATTGCTTGAGGACAAGCAAGGGTTTAAGCTTGGGGGAGTTGATATGTCTCTGTCGTATCTACTTTTCCAAACACTTTTGCCCTTGTTTTGGACTCTAACTTGTATGATTTGAATGGAACTAACCCGGACTGACGTTGATTTCAGCAGAATTGCCATGATGTTGTTTTATGTGCAGAAAACAAAAGTTCTCGGAATGACCTGAAACTCCACGGAATATCTTACAATAAATAATAAAAAAATCCTCGCCAAAGATGAAGACCAGGGGGCCCACACCCTTGCCACGAGGGTGGGGGCACACCCCCCCTAGGGCGCGCCCCCTACCTCATGGGCCCCCTAGAGACCTCCCAACTCCAACTCCAACTCTATATAACTGCTTTCGGGGAGAAAAAAAATAGGAGAGAAGATTTCATCGCATTTTATGATACGGAGCCGCCGCCAAGCCCTAAAACCTCTCGGGAGGGCTGATCTGGAGTCCGTTCGGGGCTCCGGAGAGGGGGATTCGTCACCGTCGTCATCATCAACCATCCTCCATCACCAATTGCATGATGCTCACCGTCGTGCATGAGTAATTCCATCGTAGGCTTGCTGGACGGTGATGGGTTGGATGAGATTTATCATGTAATCGAGTTAGTTTTCTTAGGGTTTGATCCCTAGTATCCACTATGTTCTGAGATTGATGTTGCTATGCTTAATGCTTGTCACTAGGGCCCGAGTGCCATGATTTCAGATCTGAACCTATTATGTTTTCATCAATATATGAGAGTTCTGGATCCTATCATGCAAGTCTATAGTCACCTATTATGTGTTATGATCCGTTAACCCCGAAGTGACAATAATCGGGATACTTACCGGTGATGACCGTAGTTTGAGGAGTTCATGTATTCACTATGTGCTAATGCTTTGCTCCGGTTCTCTATTAAAAGGAGGCCTTAATATCCCTTAGTTTCCATTAGGACCCCGCTGCCACGGGAGGGTAGGACAAAAGATGTCATGCAAGTTCTTTTCCATAAGCATGTATGACTATATTCGGAATACATGCCTACATTACATTGACGAATTGGAGCTAGTTCTGTGTCATCCAAAGCTAGGTAGCCGAGGATGGCGTTGTAAGGGAGGCCGATGGGGGCGATGTCGAAGTCGACCATCTCCGTGCGGAAGTTGTCGTAGGTGCCGAAGGTTACCGGGAGCCGGATTTGTCCTAGCGAGTTGGACGATCCGCCCCCGACACCTGAGAAGGATCGACTGGGTCGCAGGCGCTCCCGAGGTATGCGGAGGAGGCTGAAAGTCTCGACCGAAAGCACGCTGAGACCCGCGCCGCCGTCAACGAGGGTCCTAGTGACGGCCACCCGGCAGATAGTGGGCGTGCACAGCAGCGGGAGCGCGCCAGAGCCGACCGGGTTGGTGGGGTGGTCCGCCGAGCTGAAGGTCAGGCCGACCTCGGGCGCTGCCCGGTCCGGGGGAGCCCCCTGCCGTGCAGAGACGGTGCTAACCCGGCGGGCAAAGGGCTTGACGTGGCGACAGGTGGACGGCGCCTGCGAGCCGCCTAGGAGGGCCGCGACGACCGGAGGCGTCGGCGCCGTGGTGCAGTCACTCCGTCGCGCGGGCGGGTGCTGAGACAAGGCCTGCTGCTCGCCCCCCGCCGGGCCGGTGGCGGCATTGACGGCGGGCGACGGGGAACGGCGAGGGCGTCCACCGACGGGTGCCGTCTGGGCGACGCGAGAAGCGATGGCGGCCCGGCGCTCGGCGAGGGCCCGACGAGCGTCTGACATGGATGCGACGGTCGGATGAGAGTGGAGTGGTGGGAGACGAATTCCGGCGCACCCCTACCTGGCGCGCCAAATGTCGAATTTCGGGTTCCGGCAGACCCTTAAGGTTCGAACACTGGGGTGCGCGCGAAAATCTCGCCTTCAACCTCTCCATCTCGATGGGATCTAAACTACTAAAAGAGCTGCATGAAAGACACAAGATTTATACTGGTTCGGGCCACCGATGTGGTGTAATACCCTACTCCAGTGTGTGGTGGATGGATTGCCTCCTGGGGCTGGTGTGGATGAACAATACAAGGAAGAACAGCCTCGCGAGGGTCTGTTCTTGGCTGTGGTGATGAACTGCTATGAAGAGTTCAGTCACCTTTCTCTCTCTTTCTCTCTCAGATCCCGGACCGAACAACCAGGAATCGAACCCCTTGCTATGTGGGTGGCTAGTCCTATTTATAGAGGCCCGGGTCCTCTCCCCAAATATTGAGCGGGAAGGGATCCAACAATGGCGGGCTAATTTGAAGGGGGACAGCGAGTACATCTATCCTGACAAAAGCAGTCTTCGCCTGCCAAAGGCTCTGGTGATGACGCCGCGCTGGGCTCCATGGTGACCTCTGTCTCGTAGTCCTCCTGGTCTTGGTCTCGTTGCACCGAAGTGGCAACCTTTGCCAGATGCCTCGGTACTCCACGGATACGCTTGCCCCCTTTGCACCAAAGAGGAAAGAGGGACGCTGCGCGCGCTGGCACCCGCCTGGTGCCCCGTGGCGTCATGGCTTGCGTCATGGGCACCTCACGAGGTACCCCGCCTTGAACTCTCCGCCTCCTCACGAGCCAGCCTGATGAGGCTGTGCCTGAGGATGCGCCGCGTCGTCCGCCTCGCGAGGCTTGGCCCCTCGCGAGGGTCTTGAGCCTCGTGTTGATGAAGATGGGCCGCGCTAGGCCCCCACTTGAGCCACGCCGCAGGCCGCAGGCAGGCAAGTCTGGGGACCCCCGCTCCCAGAACGCCGACAGTAGCCCCCGGGCCCAAGGCGTGCATGTTGGGCTGTGCCGAGAGGCGAAAGGGCAAGGGTGAAGCGCTGCGGGCCCTATCAGCCTGCGGCCTTGGGCGCCGCTTGGCGGTTGATTGGCCATGGCGTCTCCGCTTCCCACGACGCCTTGGTGATCGTGCGAGTTGGACAAGTCCCTGCATGCAGATCGTGTTATGATTACCTGTGATCGTGGGGCCGGCGGTTGGCCTTCGCCGGCTATAAGTACGGCACCGCGCGTGCCCGTCCAGTCCATCTCTTCTTGCTCTCTCCTTCGCCTCAGTTCTTGCTCCGTCTTAGTGTGATGGCTCCATCGAGGAGGTACTCGGCCGCAGAGAAGGGGAAGGCCCTCCAGGTCGGTCCTGCCTCTCCCCCACCCAAGCGTGGTCGCGGGCGCCCTCGGAAGCACCCGGTGGCCGCCCCGGCAGCTTCCAGCGGCCATGGGGGGCTCCCAGCGCGGCGGCGGGCAAGCCGCCGCAGCCGGAGGGTGCGCCTGGGTTGCGCGCTCCCCCAGGCCGCGCTTTCGCGCCGTGCAGGCGCCGCCGGAATTCGTCGTTTGGTCGGCGGAGCCGGCTCGCGCCCAGCTCCCGCTCCCTCGCTTCCTCCTTGGCGAACTCCCGGCCGGCGCTCCTGGCGGCCTCTGGCTCCAGGCGGAGGGCTGCTGCAGCAGGTCCTCGTGGGTCGCGCTGGAGGTCTCCGCCAGCGGGGGCTTGGCCTTCACTCGTGGCTGGCAGGCGTTTGCCCGCGCTCGCAGCCTGGAGCGTCGGTGCACTCTGCACTTCAGGTTCGATGGCGACGCCACCCTCTACGTGAGGGTGTTTGGGGAAGATGGTCGCCGCGCGGGGTGCTTCCCTGAGGACGATGACCGCGTCCGCGGGCCCCGCTCCGATGGTGATGGGGGAGATAGCGCCCGAGCGGGCGGCGGCGTCAGCGACTTCCCCAGCTTCGTCAGCTCTTCCTCAAGCGACTCCTCCAGTGGTGGCAGCAGTCCTCCCCTGCACGGATTGAAGCTCGTCGTACCAACCTCGGCCGTAGGCCTCCAGCTTCTTCTTGAACGTCCTGGTCTTGAGGCCTCTCAGGACCTCTGCGTTGGCTCGTTCGGCCTGGCCGTTGCTTCGAGGGTGCGCCACTGAAGCGTAGCATATCTACATTCCAAGGTTAGCGCAGTATGTTTTGAAGAGGTTACTGGTGAACTGTGAACCATTGTCTGTGATGATGCGGTTCGGCACCCCGAACCGGCTCATGATGCCCCTGATGAACTTGACCGCAGAGCCCGCGGGGATGGTGCGGACGGCCTCCACTTCATCCCACTTGGTGAACTTGTCCACGGCGACGTAGAGGTAGCGGTAGCCCCCTGGCGCTTGAGGAAACGGGCCCAGGATGTCCAGCCCCCAGACTGCGAATGGCCATGAAAGGGGTATAGTCTGCAGGCCTCCGGCCGGCTGATGGATTTGCTTGGCGTGGAACTGGCAGGCCTCACAAGCCTTCACCAGCTCTATGGCGTCATTGAGTGCGGTAGGCCAATAAAACACACAGCAGAACGCCTTGCCGACGAGGGTCCGCGATGATGAGTGGTGCCCGGTAGTTCCTTTCCTTGCTCCCTGGAAATGCAACGCAGGAGTACATCGTTTGGTCGCTTTCGGTAGAGTTCTCCGTCGCTGATGCAGTACGCAGTGGCCTGCCGCGCCACCCGCTCCGCTTCCTCCTCCTTCTCCGGCGTGGTCCCTTGCGTCAAGTAACTCCAGAGCTCCGTGATCCAGCACTCCTCCTGAGGTTCCATCGTCAGGAGCAGGCGTGCTCCTGAGGCCAGGCCATAGACCGGGGCTCCTAAGGCAGGTGGCTGGGGGAGCTCCTCCCGAGGCTGAGCCGTGTTTGATAGTGACGGCAAGGCTGAGGGCTTGAAGAGCCTCTCCTCGAAGACGCCAGGCTCCTGAGGCAGCCACCTGGATGCCCGCTTGGCGATGTTGTCGGCCTCCTGATTGGTGCCACGGGGCACATGCTGCAACTCCAACCCCCAGAACTGATTCTCCATCCTGCGGACCTCCGCAAGGTAAGCTTCCATGTGCTCGTCTTTCGGCTCGTACACCTTGTTGGAGAAGTTCACGAGGAGCTGTGAATCGCCCTTAATGGTAAGGCGCTTCACCCCTAGGGCTGCCGCGGCCTTCAGGCCCGCTATTAGACCCTTGTATTCCGCTATGTTGTTGGAGACCTTTTCACCTTGTTAGAAGCAGAGCTGTACGGCGTAGTAGAGCTTGTCCTGAGTGGGCGATATAAGCACCGCTCTAGCCCTAGCACCATGTCTGGAGAACGCCCCGTCAAAGTGCATGACCTAGCCTTCTGGCGCCTCGCTCCCCGGGAAGAGGGACCGATCCTCATCGGCCTTGAGGCCTGGTGCCTCTGTCCATTCTGCCACAAAATCCGCCAATGCTGCTCCTTTGATGACCCTCATTGTGCTGAATTCGAGCTGAAATGCCTGCAACTCTATGTTCCACTCAGCGACCCTTCCGGCTGAGTTAGGGCTCCTGAGCACCCTCTCCAGGGGGTATGACGAGACGACTTTGATGGGGTGAGCCTGGAAGTAGTGACGCAGCTTGCGCGAGGCTATCAGTAGCGCGAGGAGGAGCTTCTGAGGCATTGGGTACCGTGCCCTCGCGCCCCGTAGCACCGTGCTGACAAAGTAAACTGGGTGCTCGACAAGACTGGGAGCATCTGGGGTTGCCGCGCCCTCGGGAGGTGAGGGCGCCTCGCGAGGCGTCGCGGCCTCGGCAGGTGGACTACACGGTCGGGTGGCCTCTCCTGCCTCCGGTGCATTTCCCGGCTGCTGACCCTCCTCAGCTGTGGTTGTGGCTCCTGCAAGCTTTCCTTGTTCCTGTTTTGTCCTACCCCGGGCTACTGCTGCGGCCTTGACTTTGCGTTCCTCCCTAACCGCCACCAGGGCTGCACTGGCGGAGTAGGGTGTGGCAGCGAGGTACAGTAGCAGGGGCTCCTGAGGGCGTGGAGCCACCATGACTGGGGGACTGGTCAGGTACCTCTTGAGATCTTGAAACGCCTTATCTGCTTCTTCAGTCCACTCAAAGGTCCCTTCCTTCTTCATCAGCTGGAAGAAAGGCAGCGCTCGCTCCCCCAGTTTGGAGATGAAGCGCCCTAGCGCAGTCACGCGCCCCGTGAGCTTCTACATTTCTCTGAGGGTCTTTGGCGGGCTCATGTCCTCGACCGCTTTGACCTTCTCGGGGTTGGCCTCGATGCCACGATGGGACACGAGGAATCCCAAGAGCTTGCCCGAGGGGACGCCAAACACACATTTCTCCGGGTTGAGCCACAGGTTTACTGCGTCGAGGCTCGCGAAGGTCTCCTCCAGGTCTTGTATCAGGGTCTTGGCCTCCCGAGACTTTACCACTATGTCATCGACGTAGGCTTCGACATTCCTTCCGAGCTGCTGACCCAAGGTGATGTGCATCAGTCGCTGAAAGGTTGCCCCTGCGTTACGTAGCCCGAATGGCATGCATGTATAGCAGTATACCCCGCAAGGGGTCAAGAAAGCAGTCTTCTCGACGTCTTCCATGGCCATCTTGATCTAGTGATACCCGGAGAAGGCATCCAGGAAGCATAGCAGGTCGCACTCCGCAGTGGAATCGACAATCTGGTCGATACGGGGGAGCGGGAATGGATCTTGCGGGCATGCCTTGTTGAGGTTGGTGAAGTCGACACACATGCGTTCTTCCCCCCCCCCCCCCTTCTTGGGCACAACGACAGGGTTGGCCAACCAGTCCGGGTATCGGACCTCGCGAATGACCCCTGTAGCCTCTAGCTTGCGGGTCTCTTGGGCGATGAAAGCCTGCTTCTCCGTGGACTGCCGCCTGGCCTTCTGCTTCACGGGGCGTACATTTGGGCATACGTTGAGGTGGTGCTCGATGACACTTCTGGGGATCCCCGCCAGCTGATCCGGCTCACAAGCAAATACCTTCTTATTCGAGCGCAGGAACTTGACCAAGGCCTCCTCCTGCTCAGGCTCTAGGTTGGCGCCTATGGTGAAAGTGGCGCTGGAGGACCCGTCCTCGTCGACGGGTATCTGCTTGGTTTCTGCTTTGTCCTGGGTGAACAACTGCTTCTTCTTGGCAGGTGCAGCCCCCTTGGGCTCTGGGGTCTCCGCATCAACGGGCCGTGCCGGCGCCGCGGTCTTGAAGGCGAGTTTGAGTACTTGCAGGGCGTCCCCGGTGTCCCTGTGCATGGTGAGGGTACCGCTGCTCCCGGGCATCTTCATGAGGTTATACGCCGGGTGCGTGGCGGCCATGAATTGAGCCAAAGCTGGGTAGCCGAGGATGGCGTTGTAAGGGAGGCCGATGGGGGCGATGTCGAAGTCGACCATCTCCGTGCGGAAGTTGTCGTAGGTGCCGAAGGTTACCGGGAGCCGGATCTGTCCTAGGGAGTTGGACGATCCGCCCCCGACACCTGAGAAGGATCGACTGGGTCGCAGCCGCTCCCGAGGTATGCGGAGGAGGCTGAAAGTCTCGACCGAAAGCACGCTGAGACCCATGCTGCCGTCAACGAGGGTCCTGGTGACGGCCACCCGGCAGATAGTGGGCGTGCATAGCAGCGGGAGCGCGCCAGAGCCGACCGGGTTGGTGGGATGGTCCACCGAGCTGAAGGTCAGGCCGACCTCAGGCGCCGCCTGGTCCGGGGGAGCCCCCTGCCGTGCAGAGACGGTGCTAACCCGGCGGGCAAAGGGCTTGACGTGGCGACAGGTGGGCGGCGCCTGCGAGCCGCCTAGGAGGGCCGCGACGACTGGAGGCGTCGGCGCCGTGGTGCAAAAACTCCGTCGCGCGGGCGGGTGCTGAGACGAGGCCTGCTGCTCGCCCCCCGCCGGGCCGGTGGCGGCGTTGACGGCGGGCGACGGGGAATGACGAGGACGCCCACCGACGGGAGCCATCTGGGCAACGCGAGAAGCGATGGCGGCCCGGCGCTCGGCGCGGGCCCGACGAGCGTCTGACATGGATGCGACGGTCAGAGGAGAGCGGAGCGGTGGGAGACGAATTCCGGTGCACCCCTACCTGGCACGCCAAATGTCGGATTTCGGGTTCCGGCAGACCCTTAAGGTTCGAACACTGGAGTGCGCGCGGAAATCTCGCCTTCAACCTCTCCGTCTCGATGGGATCTAAACTACTAAAAGAGTTGCATGAAAGACACAAGATTTATACTGGTTCGGGCCACCGATGTGGTGTAATACCCTACTCCAGTGTGTGGTGGATGGATTGCCTCCTGGGGCTGGTGTGGATGAACAATACAAGGAAGAACAGCCTCGTGAGGGTCTGTTCTTGGCTGTGGTGATGAACTGCTATGAAGAGTTCAGTCACCTTTCTCTCTCTTTCTCTCTCAGATCCCGGACCGAACAACCAGGAATCGAACCCCTTGCTATGTGGGTGGCTAGTCCTATTTATAGAGGCCCTGGTCCTCTCCCCAAATATTGAGTGGGAAGGGATCCAACAATGGCGGGCTAATTTGAAGGGGGACAGCGAGTACATCTATCCTGACAAAAGCAGTCTTTGCCTGCCAAAGGCTCTGGTGATGACGCCGCGCTGGGCTCCATGGTGACCTCCGTCTCGTAGTCCTCCTGGTCTTGGTCTCGTTGCACCGAAGTGGCAACCTTTGCCTGATGCCTCGGTACTCCACGGATACGCTTGCCCCCTTTGCACCAAAGAGGAAAGAGGGACGCTGCGCGCGCTGGCACCCGCCTGGCGCCCCATGTCGTCATGGCTTGCGTCATGGGCACCTCGCGAGGTACCCCGCCTTGAACTCTCCGCCTCCTCGCGAGCCAGCCTGACGAGGCTGTGCCTGAGGATGCGCCGCGTCGTCCGCCTCGCGAGGCTTGGCCCCTCGCGAGGGTCTTGAGCCTTGTGTTGATGAAGATGGGCCGCGTTGGGCCCCCACTTGAGCCACGCCGCAAGCCGCAGGCAGGCAAGTCTGGGGACCCCCGTTCCCAGAACGCCGACACATACATAACATACTTGGGATTGAAGACGTCACGATTATTTGCATAGGTTGGTGCACAAGCATATTTAGCCCATTTGACCAATCAAGCAATTGTCTCTCTAGTATCCGTGCAATAAGAGATTTTCCGTGGTAACATATTTTTGAGCTCATTCCTTGGTTGCATGGTTCCTACTTATCTATCCGTGCGTGTGTTTCTTATGCCACCATAGTTATTGATCTATTTGTTTTACATCACAATTTTTTGAATCTTCCTCAACATTTTTGATATCATTGACTAACACTTGCTTGAATTTTGTGCCACTTGTCCTAACCAAGCCACTTGGTAAGCTTTACTTTGTATGTGTGGGTGAACAAGTCCGGTACCAATTCCAGTGTTCTCTCAATTCACATTGAGTGATGCAGGATACATCCTCAACTTTGGGAAAAGGTATATTGGGATTGTTTGTCTCATTTCCTACCCACCTTTGCTTGAGTCTTGTGATGGATAGGCAAAGCACATCTACTTTGGTCTACACCAACAACGACGAGTTTGATGCCATGAAGAACAACTTGGACGTCAAGATGGATACCCGATAACCCACAAGTATAGAGGATCAATTGTAACCTTCCTCGATAACTAAGAGTGTCGAACCCAATGAGGAGCTAAAGGTAGAATCAATATTCCCTTCAGGTTCTATCGACCATCGATACAACTCTATGCACACTTAATGTTCGCTTTACCTAGAACAAGAATGAAACTACTTTGTAGGTGTAAGAGGATAAGTTTGCAAGAATAAAACTATAAGTACTTAGCTAGATAATAAAAGTTAGTTTGTCTTAGTAGAGAGCTTTTTGTAACACAAAGAGAAAGATTGTACATAGACAATTGAATATAGCACGATAGATATTTATCATATGCAATGAGGGAGAGGCATACGCTAACATACTTTCCATACTTGGGTCACATGCACTTATGATTGGAACTCGCCCCCATGGTAGTACCGTAGAGGTTGTAGTACAAAGTAATAGCAGCAGTGGAGTGGGCGAGGGATGGTAGTGCCGCGTCCAGCGGTACTGCCACGTCCTACTGCCGCTCTACTTCCACTGAGAGGGAAATTGATACAAAAGCTAAAATTAGGCGGTAGTACGAGTGGAGGAAGAATGCGGCAGTACCGCACAAGCAGTACTATCGCTCCTCCTCAGTGTTGTTGATGCTTAAACCAACAATGCTATAGAAGGAATTGCGGTAGTGAGGTAGAGGTGTGGGCCGTAGTGCCGCTCAAGCGGTACTACCGCTCGCCACTACCGCCCTACTACCGCTGAAGCGATTTTCATCACAATAACCCTAAAACAAGCGGTAGTGCACAAAGCACTGAAATGCGGCAGTACCGCTAAAACGATACTGTCACTGCCCAGCGTAGTACTACTGCTTGGGTGCTTCAAAACCACCAACAGAAAAATAGATGGAACTCCATTGAAGCGGAAAGTATCATGGGTGCATAGGGAAGTGTACGTGTTGATTGCACCCCAACATTTCCATTGTGTACGGTTTTCCAATGACTCAAATCCACCAAAAATAAATCATTGGAAAATAACCATATTCACTTAATCACCGAGGGGGAATAAACTGTCTCAGCCATCTAATGTAATCTCTAAAATACTAAATGCACATGGTTAGTCCGAAAAATGCATTGTCATCAATCACCAAAATCACAAGGGTGAAATATGCCCTAACAGCAGGCCATAGGGCAACACAGAGGTCTTCCATGGTAGGCCTGGCAACACGACCCAACTCCATAAACTACTTCATCTGGTTGCCGAGGAGTGGTGGATGCAATGGCGCTTGAAATTGTGCCCAGAGGGTCTTGTGATCGGCAGCATCTTTGCGCCCATCGAAGTATTGTTGCACATCTGCCACACTCCTTGGTGGGTCCGCAAAGGCACCTGACACATGCCAAAGTTGTGTAAGCTCAGCGAAACGACCACCACCTAAGACGCACTACATTAAAATGGCTTACCAGCGGCTATATCTAAAATTTGTCGAAGTTCTTCCCTGTCCACCCTCGCCTGGACCTGGGCCTCTTTTTGCGCCAGCTTGAGCATTTTAAGCCCAGCGGTGTCCTTCTTCTTGTCGACCTTGAGGGTGTTGTGCTCCACGTATAGACCATGTAGGTCCCGCTCCACCTCTAATATCCATGCTTGATCCTTCCTCCGAGCATTCTAATCTTCGGGAAGCTCGGTATGGAGGGCCTCCATTTCGGCCGCGGCAGCTAAATCAACAACAAGTGCACATGTATTAGTACTTGAGTTGTTTTATTAACAAATAAAGCTATGGTGCACATCTTACCTTGCGCCTTATCCATCTTCTCCTTCAGCAGATTCATGTCCTCTTCGGACCAACAAGCTTATGGTTTAGCTCCTCCAACTCTTTTGAGTTGGATGCCAAAGTGGAGGCGGGCGCCTGCAAAGATTTTATTAGTCTTTTACAATGAAAATTAATACTCTCGTCGGAAGTATTGGTCCAACAGGAGTCTCGGGGGATACGGCATAATCACTTTTAGATATAATTTTTAAGTTCGTTAAAGTGACCCCCAAGTCAGTTTATCAAGCTAATTAGGGCTCAGTGGCTACTATATATGCGTTTCCAAAAGCATAACCCAACTTTTTCAAGAGAGTACCGGCGAGTAAATTCTTCGAACAACTTTTGCCATATCTAAAACTTGTCCACTAGGTGTATATGCATTAACTTAAAGCATTACAGTTGTACTTTATAGACTGATGAATAGTAAATGTTACATACCTTGAAACCTTTTGAAAGGCTTATTACAGCCCCCGTGATGCGGTCTCTGCAGCACGGAATTGGTTGAATGCCGCACCAAGAATGGCGTGATGCTTGGAAATATTGAGTTGCTCTTGAGAGCTGCCTTTATCTCTCTATGCCACTCCAAGATGGGCGGCTGGGCGTCCTTGTCTGGTTGTCCCCGTCCCTCATTGGAGAAGTGATGGCCGCCTCCGGGCAACTCGGTGGCGGTGGAGCCGTCGGGACCGGGGACTCCAAGCAGTTAAGCACCGGTTCTTCAGAAACCAGGGGGACACTTTTCCCCTTGGTCCTCGACGACCGAGGTCTGAACCTCGGCCATGAGCACATCATCATCTCTCACTGTGTTTAATACAAGAGGAGCCGAATGCGAAGACACCTCCCCAAGCTCATCATGTCTAGGGGAGGGATGCACGTGCGGGTCTGAAGAGATCTCCGCTAGCTCGGGTGGAGGGATGGCATTGTCCGATCCCTCACCTGGAAGGCGGCACTACGGACTGTATAAGTAAATAGTCAGCAAAATCAAGCGCATGTTAACTAAAATTGGCTACCTGCAATGTGTTAGACAAGGTACCTTCTCGGTTGCATTTTTTCCCCGTGCGATGGGGGAGCACGTCCTCGGAGGCACCAAAATGTGCGGCCTCATCAAGGGCCGAGGACCAGCTTGGTTGGGCGGCTTTGACTTTTTGGAGCCTTTTGAACCGAGGAAGATCATCCTCCGTGGCATCTTCAGATGTCTCCCTCCTCCTCTTAGGGGCGGTTTCCTCGCTCTCCACCTCTTCTTCCTCCTTCTCTTCCTCCTCCTTGTGGATGGAGGAGCTGTGGTTACTCTTTAACCTGGCACGCAAAGTTGCCCTTCAACGGTGCATGCCCTCTTTCTTCTTCTTCGGCTCTTTGACCGGAACCTCGTATGGCTCCTCGACCAGGAGGACTTCGAGTTGAGGATTCCTGGCCTCTTCGGCCAGCGGCGCCGGAGACTTCATCTCCCGATCCTTATATCACAAGGTCTGGTTACGGGAGGACAAACCAATAACTGTATTGAAAGAAAAAAACAATGAAAGGATAGGAACATAAGTAACATTGTTTCATTCCTCCGATGGAGCATTATCGGCATCAAGGCCGATGTCTTCTTTCCTTTTGGGGAAGTCATTCTTGGACGGCTTAAAGAGCATCGTCCACATCCTGTCAAGGTTGGTGCGGAAGAAGTGTTGCATGATCACCTCATGCTCAGGCTTGTAGCACCACAGCGGGTTGGCCCTGAGCTGAGGAGGGAGGGTGCCGCGATGATGCTTGACCTGGAATATGTCCACTAATTTGACGCCCTGCTCGATGACCATCGTGAGTTGTTTTTGAAGCATATGAACCTCAGCTGGGTTTCCCCGATCAAGGCATTTCTTCGTCCAGGAGACGAGTCTCTCCGGGGGCTCAGCCGTAAAGGCGGGGATCTCTGTCTGACCCTTGGTAGGCATGTCAGTGAGATAGAACCATCCGCTTCCACACTTTGGTGGTCTCCACAAAAACGCCCTCCGGCTAGAGCACCTTGGGAAGTTTGCTTATCATGGCCCCACCACATTTAGCTAGCTGGGAGCCGCTACTCTTCGGCTTAAAGCTAAAGATCTTCAGCCAGAGGCCAAAGTGCGGCTCGACGTGCAGGAATGCCTCACAAATAGTTATGAAAGTGGCTATGTGGAGGATGGCTTTTGGGGCCACATGGTGGAAGTCTAACCCGTAGTAAAACATCAGCCCTCTCGCGAAGGGATGAAGAGGAAACCCGAGACCTTGGATGAAGTGGGGGATGAAGACCACCCATTCCCCGTCCTTGGGAGTGGGAATGGCGAAGTCGGAGTGGTTGGTCTCACTTAGCGCCGGTGCATGACACTTGGCTGCTGCAGGGATGTACCCCATAGACTGGAGCTCCTCGATGGTGCCCACTGTGACATTGGAGGGCACCCACCCCCCTTTCAGATTGGCGTCCGTGCTCGTTGATGGGGAAATGTGGGAAAGGGAGAGAAGCTTGGAGGTGGATCTGAGGGCGACATCACTTTGGGTGATTTGAGAGATGGAGCAAGGGATGGAAGCATGGAAGAAGTGATTTACTACCCCTTTGCTTTTATAGGTTAGTAAAAGATTAAGAGTCCCCTCGCCGCACCGGGTAAATCGCATGTTTTCCAACCATCATGTCATTGTGCTCGCATCGATAAATCAACTTGTTGATGACATGCCTTAAAAACCGGGGCACGAACTCAGTATTGATGAGACGTGCCAGTAAAAGGCGGCATCAGGCCATGAAACGATTTCGTGATAACCGACCTCACCCCATGATAGCTGGTGATGGTTCAGTAAAGTTGTAAAGGTTTGAAGCCTCTAACTAGTTATGCCTATGTGGCAAGCCTTTGAGGCTAAGTTAACTCAAGACCCCAAACAAAGGGTGGATGCCCTTGTAAAAAAAGGAATCGAGTGCCCTCTTAGCTGAGGATAAGGTTTTAAACACATGGTCGGTGGAGTCTACTGTAAAAGGAGAACAATGAAATATGAGTCACTAAAGACTCCAGATTCAAACACAAACTGATAAAGAAGGAACTCGCCCACCAAGCCGAAGACATCAAGCCAAAGACATCAAGAGCCAAAGAGATCAACTCGAGGACGGGGCAACAGTCTTCGACTTTGAAGACCAGTTCAGGGGCTATTGACAGTGTCCTGGACTAAGGGGTACTAACCTATACGCCCCACAGTCCATGGGCCGAGCTAATGGCCCACCGATCACCAAAAGGAAAGGGCAATCAAAGCTGTGAACCTCGACATGATCAGGATGGAAACTACCGATGACTTGGCGTGTACTTCAAGGATAGCTCAATAGTCGTTGCGTTGGCAACCGACCATGTGTGTAACCTAGGTACCCCCAGGGCATATATAAGCCGAGGGATTTAGTCTTTAGGGACACAATTACCAGCCTTAGGATTTAGAACACATTCATACGATCTTGAGGTAGATCATCTTGTACTCTGTACTCCATTGCATCAATATAATGAAAGCATGACGTAGGGTTTTACTTCTTCCAGAGGGCCCGAACCTGGGTAAACATCTTCTCCTGTTTCCCCCCAGTTACCATTGTTCCTAGACCTATAGCTCAGGACCCCCTACCCAAGATTTGTCGTCTTTAGCACCGACACATGGGTGTAAGTGTCTGATGTGTCTCGTGTCCAGACTCCCGCAACCCCCCCCCCACACACACACACACATTTGGTTCCGGTTTATGGAAAAAAAACATGGTCCAAACTACTCAGTGGACCGATACAAGCCCGTGTTGGATAGCTTCTAGGGTCTGAACCGTGCGCTTCGAACGTATGCAGGCAGTTTGAGAGTCAGCATTGGAGATGTTGTAATAAGAGTAATAATATGTGCATCCTTCACCATGTGGATATGGTGCTAGGCGGCTTTGCCGCAGCGCATATTCATTGAGAAGTTTCCCTCTCCGCGTCATTGCTTACCTAACTGAAGCAGCCAACGAAGCCACACACTTAGTACTGGACCCACCCCAACCCCACCCCATCTCCCTCCGTCTCAAACGCTAACCTTCTAGAAAATTCTATGCATATCTGACAACAAAACTACCCACATCCAGCCAATGATCAACGAAACCATCCACATCTGGCTAATGATCAACAAAACTATGCATATCCGGCAACAAAACTATCCACATCTGGCTAATGATCAACAAAACTATCCACATCCGGCCAATGATCAACAAAACAATGCATATCCGGCTACTGATCAATAAAATTATGCATATCGGGCCACAAAACTATGCACACCCGACCACTGACCAATAAAACTATGCATATCTGGCTGGTGACCAACAAGACTATGCATATCTAGCTAGTGATCAACAAGATTATGCATATCCGGCTAGTGATCAACAAGACTATGCATATCTAGCTAGTGATCAACAAGACTATACATATCCGGTCAAATGAACTTACTTTCTCGGTGATTTGTGCACCATTAGTCCCCCGCGCTATGAGATGCTCTAAGTGGCCGCAATACTTCGACACGGCCTCTTGGATGGTGTACCATCGATGGTTGAGGGAATTTGATTCATAGTTGTGGATGCCCGCGTTGGCGTGGGGCATGATACGTCTCCAATGTATCAATAATTTTGGTTTGTTCCATGCTATTATATTATCTATTTTGGATGTTTAATGGGCTTTATTATACACTTTTATATTATTTTTGGGACTAACCTACTAACCCAAGGCCCAGTGCAAATTGTTGTTTTTTTGCCTATTTTAGTGTTTTGTAGATAAGGAATATCAAACGGAATCCAAACGGAATGAAACCTTCGGGAGAGTTATTTTTGGAACAAACGTGATCCAGGGGACTTGGAGTAGACGTCAAGAAAGAAGCAAAGCGGCCACGAGGCAGGGAGGCGCGCCTGCCCCCTGGGTGCGCCCCCACCCTCATGGGCCCCTCGCAGCCCACCGACCTACTTCTTCCTCCTATATATATATATATCCATATATATATATATATATATCCATATATCCATATACCCCGAAAACATCCAGGAGCACCACGAAACCCTATTTCCACCACCGCAACCATATGTACCCAAGAGCTCCCATCTTGGGGCCTTTTCCGGAGCTCCGCCGGAGGGGGAATCGATCATGGAGGGCTTCTACATCAACACCATAGCCTCTCCGATGATGTGTGAGTAGTTTACCATAGACCTTCGGGTCCATAGTTATTAGCTAGATGGCTTCTTCTATCTCTTTGGATCTCAATACAATGTTCTCCTTGATCTTCTTGGAGATCTATTCGATGTAACTCTTTTTGCGGTGTGTTTGTCGAGATCCGATGAATTGTGGGTTTATGATCAAGTTTATCTATGAACAATATTTGATTCTTCTCTGAAACCTTTTATGTATGATTGGTTATCTTTGCAAGTCTCTTTGAATTATCAGTTTGGTTTGGCCTACTAGATTGATCTTTCTTGCAATGGGAGAAGTTCTTAGCTTTGGGTTCAATCTTGCGGTGTCCTTTCCCAGTGACAAAAGGGGCAGCAAGGCACGTATTGTATTGTTGCCATTGAGGATAAAAATATGGGGTTTATATCATATTGCTTGAGTTTATCCCTCTACATCATGTCATCTTGTGTAATGCGTTACTCTGTTCTTATGAACTTGATACTCTAGATGCATACAACTCCAAGGAATAATGCCAGGCACTATGGCGATTCCCACCTCCCCACCCACCCCCCATGGAGACTCCCATGGCGACTCCGGCCTTTGGCTCTAGTTGCCCCTTCCGGCGCCCCCAATGGACGGCCTCCTCCATTGGGATTTCTCCCCCAGCCTCAGGGTCGAGGACCAAGTGCGTAAACGTTTTGGATCTACGGTCCATTTCGTCCCAAACCCTAACTCCAAGGAGTTCTTCCTTGAAGTTTCCTTCTCCTCGGCCTCGTTTCCTCTCTCGGTTGAATCGGTGGGATTGGCCCTACAATCTTGTATTGGAGGTCTCAGTGAAGGTTTCAATGTGCTACGGCTGGGTGATAGTCGTTTTCGGTTCTCGGTGGCTTCCAATCGGGTGGGTCATTTTATTTTTGCCCTACGAGATCGCATTTGGCCGGACTTCATATGTCATTTCCATCTCCATCGAGGTGCAAATTCTCAGTCTTGGTTTGTTGGTTGGCATGCGGATACTGAACTCAATGGATTGGCATCTTCGCCTGGTCCGGCAACTAAATCCAACTGGCTCTCTTCCAATTCCAAGGATGGTATTGATCCAACATCGCTCATGGTTTTTCAAAAATTGGGGTTGTTCCACTCGCCGACGGTGGCACATTCCGGCGCCGACCCCTCACCGGAGATTTCTTTTGGAAGTTTATTGGGGTCGTATTCTCAGGAACATCCTAATCCTTTTCGTATTGGGGCCATCAATATACTGAATCTGTCCGGATCTCATGTCATGCTACCATCCTTCCATGGGCATCAATTTTTCCAAGGTTTGTGGGATAATATTCCTGAAGAAACACTTTTCCATATTCTTGATGGTTGGCAAGCTGGATATGATAATGAGAGTGTCAAGTTAATGATGGATCTCTCTTGTCTACCTACTAAAGAATATATTTATGAACGGCTTAAGCACTGTTCTCGCTGTGATAGGTTTGGTCACTCACCTTCAATTTGCACTCGTATCTTTTGTCAAAAGTGTGGGGATATCTCTGGAAAATGTTTGTGTTATTCATCTGATTCACTGCAGCCAGTTGCTCCCACCCCATCATGTCAAATGCCATGCATACTGGGCCGCTCTTTAACCATATTGACCTGCTTGGCCTGTTCAGCTACTGGACACCGGACCACCAACTGCCCTGAGCTTCGTCGATGCCTCCTTTGTCAACACCTTGGCCATAGGGCCCATAAGCCCAACCTTTGCTGCATAGAGGAGTAATACCCGGCGTAGAGGCTTGCTACATAGGGTCAGTAACGCTGGAAGTAGTCTTTGGCTCACCGGATAATTTCCCAAGCGAAGATTTGATCTTCGATATCGTCCCCTTCTGCAGTGATTATCATGCACTGCTCGGATGAACCGCTTTTGCCCGCTTCAATGCAGTCATGCACTATGCTTATCTAAAGCTCAAGATGCACAGACCATGCGGTGTCATAACAGTCAATGGAAATATGGAGCGCTCCCTCCGTACTGAGGAGCATACTGCGGCCCTTGCAGCTGAGGTACAGGGTGGCCTTATCAAGCCAAATACTTCATCGACCATCAAGCCCCCGGACACTGTCAAACGAGTCTGGTCTACCCTGCAGAACGACAGTTCGGTTCATCCAGAGATGGACGAGCAATTCGGCCCCCGTCAAAACCCCCACCTAATCGCGGCAACGTACCGCGCGTGCATAACTACGCACTAAAAATACCATGGGAAAGTACGGAGGCACACTAAGGACAAGGTCCACAACATGGCTCGACCCTATTCGGACCTTAATCTTCTCCCTTTCCCCCCTTCTCTCTCTTATTTCAGGTTCTTTAAAACCTAGATCACTTTTTTGTGGTGCAAGGGCCCTTTCCCAGGCCCCTTCTATATATACGATCATTGATCCTCTCAAAGGATCCTTCACCAGGGTGAAAAGCGGCGCATACGTGCGGCAGGGTGTCCAAAGGATCTTCAAGACCACTTTTTTAGGACCTGTGTACAGCTTTCCCTTGTTCACAAATTCTTGGTATGTAAAATAGCCTTGATGCTTATGTCATTCTCTGTAAGACCACGTTTTGACGTATCAATCAGACTATAGCGGAAACAGTTTTGTCCAACCCTATTCGGTATTGGCTTATTTCATAATCTGTGTTCCGTCTTCACGACAGATTGACATATACACCTCGGCATAAATTGCCAGAGGCTCTATTCGGCCACATATATTTTTCAAAAACAAAAAGTCCGAACACTTTTATAGTATACCTCGGCGTCCCGAATACTGGATTATATGCATCAGCTCCAAATCATGTCTTTGTTCAATAGTTGGGTTGCCCGGCTCCTGTGGTTACCACCTTACGTTTCGCTCGTTCAGCTAAGGTAGTAAAGGGAGAACTACTGCAATTGTGTTTCTGGTTCGTCCGGTCAAACACCTCGGTAGAGAAAGCCGAAAACTGATTGTCATGCTATAGCGAGAGTTGGTCAGCGGTTCAGGGACTTACTAAATCTTTTGCGATTTTCTTTCTGTATTGTACGAAGGAGTGGCCTCCACCTAGTCACGCACCTACGACATCCAAGCTCGGATAGCCGCACATGCACCAGGGGCTAGCTTATAGTCCCATTGTCAAACTCCTATGGCTAAGTGAGAGTGATAAAGCCGCATAGTCGGATTGTCTGGTTCGCTGCACAGACACCTCCTTTACGGACCAAGACGTTGGGTCAAGTGTGGTCATGTGCTATTCCGAACACCCCCATAGTATCTACATGGGGGCTCCAGCCGACGACTGGCAAACTTTCAGAAATAAAAACGGCCGCACAGGAGGAAAATAATTTTAGATAAAGGCACAAATATATTATAAAAGCCTTGGCTCATAACACAAAGTCTGGGTAGTCCGGATACATTCATTCAAACATAATATCCTTCGAGCATTGACCCTCTATTAAATGGGCACCCTCCATGACGTCTCTGAAATATCCCTCTGGCTTGCGATAGTTCTTGCCTTCAGGTGGTCCCTCAACTGCCACGACGGCGGCCTTCATCCTCGCCCAGTGCATCTTGACACGGGTAAAGGCCATATGAGAACCCTCTATGCACGTCGAGCGCTTTACAACTTCAACTCGGGGCAAAGCGTCGCCAAGCCGCTTGACCAGGCCGAAGTAGCTGCTAGGAATGGGTTCGGCTGGCCATAGCCAGACTATGACGTCCTTCATGGCCAAACTGGACATCCGATGCAGCTCCGCCAGTTGCATCATCTGGTTGTTCAGCAGCGGCCGGCGCCAGGTACTGCGACCAGAAGAGCTTCTCCGTCGTGTTCCCTTCTTGGGCCAGGAAATACTATGCGGCGTCGGCAGCACTCCTCGGAAGGTTCGCAAAGGCGTCTGGATAACTCCATAGCGATTAAGTAAAGCATATCTCCGACCGCCAAATATACTCTATAAAAGAAAGGGCTTACCAGCCGCTATCTGTTCGGCCTGCTTGATCTCCTTGCAAGCCGCCCGGGACTCGGTCTGCGCCTCCTTGGCCTCCTGAAGAGCCTTGGTGAGATTGACCGCTTGGGCCTTATTCTCCTCCTCCAAGGCCTCGCACTTGCTGGCGGCATCCTTGAGCTCCTGCTCCACTTCGGTCACCCACTCCTCATACTTGTGGCGGGCGACCTGCTCGGCCTTTAAATCCGCAGCCACTTTGTTAGCGGCCGCTTGGCTCACCCGTGCCTGCCCCTTGGCTTGAGCGAGGGCGCTCTTCAGGGTCTCGACCTGGGCCGCACTACCTGCAAATATGATCAGGGCAACACAAGAGATTAGACTCAGCATTGGCATATTAGGTGTGTAAACAATTTTTTCAAACATACCTTGCGCCTCATCAAACCGCTTGTTGATGCGGACGAGGTCCTCATTGGCCCGCTCCAGCTTCCACTTGAGTTTGAATACTTCGACGTCCTGGGCGGTCGCCGCTAACAGTGAAGCCTGTTTATCAAAATAGACAAGTATGTTATCTCCTGCGAATATTACTTGATCCTTAGTTCGGCCTTTTTTCAAAAGACGAACAGAGTCTCAACGACTACTATCTATACACAGGTATATTTTTTGCATATGCAAAGCGGCTAAGAATATTACATCACATACCTCAAAGCCTGTTAATAGGCTGGTGAAGGCTTCGTTCAGCCCGCTTTTGGCGGACTGAACCTTCTCAACCACCGTACCCATCAGGGTACGGTGCTCCTCCATAATGGAAGCACATTGAAGTGCTTCCACCAAAGTGTCCGACGCCTCCGGATTGATAGAGGTCGCTGGTGGAGTCGACGCTCCCCCTCCTTTAAAGGGGGTTTCTCGCTCGATGCCGGAGCCGTATGGGTGTCTAGAATAATGTTCGGCTGGGGGCCAGATTGGTCATGGCCCCCGTCGCTAGTCTCCATGGGGGTTGGTTCCCCCATGTTCTCGGCAGCCGAGGTGTTATCCTCTGGAGTCGTCTTGGCGGCCTCCCGCACCTCTCCATGTCCCGGAGAGGCTCTTCGGGACAACACTTCGGTGTTCTCCGTGGCGGTTGGCGGAGAGGCTCGCGGAGGTGTCTCGCTCTCCACCATCCCCGGCTCCAACGAGTTCCCCGAAGATGATGATAGTTGGGGGAGATCGCGGGCTGAACTGAAGTACACAATATAATGTGTTAAAACTACAATCATAAAAACCGGATATATGTACAATATCCTTGGATACTTATGATGCGGCCAGGGGCTTCGACCTAGGGCGCCACTCGGGGGAGGTCGGTATCGAAGTCCGAGCCATCCGAAAGGGATATCTTCCCCCTCTTGGATGCCGCCGCCTCTAGGTCCACGGAGGCCGCCCTTTTCTTCTTCCTCCCCTTAAGGGGAGAATTTCTCTCTCCCTCCTCCTCCTCTTCGTCTTCATCTCCCTCGTGGGAGGAGGGAGCTTCGGTATCTCTGGACGTGCGTCCGAAGTACCTTTGCGGTAGAGGCCACCTTTGGTCTCCTTGCCCTTCTTCTTGGCCTTCTTCTCCGGCGCCTGGTACGGCGCCGGGACCAGCATCCTCGTTAGCAGGGGAGTGGCTGGGTCTTCGGGTAGCGGAGCCGGACACTTGATCCGCTCCGCCTTCTTTGTCCGGCCCTGATTGAAGGATGGAAGGCTCAGAATACCCTTTGATTGACAAACTGAAGTTATGTTCGGAAACTAAAAACTTACCGGGGTGGTCGGATGAGCGCAGTTGAGGCCGATGTCATCGGTCATCTCTGGCCATGACTTCTGGGCCTTGAAAAGCAGCTTCCAGATCTCTTCATGCGTCGTGCCGAAGAATCGCTACAGGGTCCGTAGACCTTCCGGATTGAACTCCCACATGTGGAGAGGCCGGCGCTGGCAGGTGAGGATCCGGCGGAAAAGCATCACCTGAATCACATCAGCGAGACTGGTGTTCTTCTCTATCATGTTTTTATGCGCTTTTGCAGCACTATCCCTTCATCGGACGATGCCCAATCCAGGCCCTTGTTAATCCACGACGTGAGCCGCATTGGGGGTCTGGATTTAAACTCAGGAGTGGCTGCCAATGTGGCACCACAGGGTTCGGTGATGTAGAACCACTCCTGTTGCCATCCCTTCCTAGTCTCCACGAAGGCCCCTTTGGGCCAGGTGACGTTGAGGAGCTTGCTCACCATGGCGCCGCCGCAGTCCGCATGTTGCCCGTCGACCACTTTCGGCTTCACATTGAAAACCTTAAGCCATAGGCTGAAGTGGGCCGGATGCGGAGGAGCGCCTCACACACGACGATGAACACCGAAATGTGGTGGAAGGAATTTGGGGCCAGATCATGGAACTCTAGCCCATAATAGAACATGAGGCCACAGACGAAAGGGTGGAGAGGAAACCCTAGTCCGTGGAGGAAGTAGGGGATAAACACCACTCTCTTGCCGGGCTCCGGAGTAGGGATGATATGCTTTTTGGCAGGGAGCCCGTGCGCGGTACTCGCAGCCAGGTACCCCGCTTCCCGGAGTTCCCTGGCGTTCTTCTCCGTGACGGAGGAAGTCATCCACTTGCCCTGCGAGCCAGATCCGGCCATGGCTAGAGAGGTTGGGAGGTGGGAAAGATTGAAGCTTGGACGCTGGAGCTCGAGGATGAGAAGGCTGAGGAAGGAAGAAGGCGTCGGGTAAAAAGATGGATCTTTATCCGCTTATATAGACAGTGAATATCAAGTGCCCCCCATAAGCCTTAAAACTCACCTGTTCCCAAGGGGTCATGCAAATGGCACGGTTGGATTACCCAAACCCGTATTGATGAAAATACCGCAATAAGGGGACACAATCTCTGCTTTGACAAGACGTGTCAATGGAGGTTGCGCCTCGAAACACGAAGCGGGAGGCCAAAAAATGGTTCGAAATAATAAAAGGCCAGACGTAACGTTTCACCCAAAAAGCTGTCAATAGACATACCTTATTTTGATTAAGTATTGTACCCTTGTGGTTGAGGGTTGTAACTGTTATATAGAGCCGGATACAGTTCTCTTGCTCAGAAGACTGCTTTGAAGTATGCGGAGAAGGAACCCGCCTTGCAATGTCGAAGACGACCCGCGAGCCGAACACATCGTCATTGAGACTCGTTCAGGGGCTACTGAGGGAGTCCTAGACTAAGGGGACCTCGAGAGTCCGACCCGTGTGTTGTGAGCCGGACTGATGGGCCGTGAAGATACAAGGTAGAAGGCCTTCCCTCATGTCCGGATGGGACTCTCCTTTGCATGGATGGCAAGTTTGGTCTCCGGGTGCGTAGTTTCCTTTCTCTGTAAACCGACTCTGTACAACCCTAGGCCCCTCCGGTATCTATATAAACCGAAGGGGTTAGTCCGTAGAGGCTATCAGAATTTACATATATAGGCTAGACAGCTAGGGTTTAGCCATTACGATCTCGAGGTAGATCGACTCTTGTAACCCATATACTCGTAAAAGTCAATCAAGCAGGAAGTAGGGTATTACCTCCATTAAGAGGGCCCGAACCTGGGTAAACATCGTGTCCCCCTTGTATCCTGTTACCTTCGATCCTCAGACGCACAGTTCGGGACCCCCTACCCGAGATTGGCCGGTTTTGACACCGACAAGGGGTCCTCGGGCTGCCGGTCTATCTCTTATGGGCCGGATAGGTAGGCCGCTCCGTGACTATTACTGGAAGGCCGAGCTATAAGGTGACTCTGTGTTCGGGAAGGAAACCTCTGAAGCCTTGGTGTGTCCTCCAAGTCAAGATGGAAGAATCGACATGTTTATTCCCTGATGGCAACCGACCATGCGTAGCCCTAGGTACCCCTGGTGTCTATATAAACCAGAGGCTTTAGTCCATAGAGGCTAGAAGAACCATCATCCTACTCGTCTAGGGTTTAGTTTATCCGATCTCGTGGTTGATAAACTCTGTAACCATCATACACACATCAATATAATCAAGCAGGACGTAGGGTTTTACCTCTTCGAGAGGGCCCGAACCTGGGTAAATACTGTCCCTGTGTTTCCTGTTTCCCATTGATCCAACATCCATAGCTCGGGACCCCCTACCTGAGATCCACCGGTTTTGACACCGGCAGCGACCTCCACCATGTCTGCGACAAGCGCGCCCACCGCCACGGACGCCATCAGCACGCCCTCCACTGGCCTTCCGCTTCTTGAGCTTTTCCTCCTTTGCGGCCTTTGCATTGACGCGGCGGCTTTACTGCGTCGCCGAGTTGATCTTCTGGGCGAGAGTGATGCTGGGATCCTCCTGCACCTCCACCACCTCCAACTCCGACATGCTATCGTCCGGTTCCATGCGTCGGCGGCGGGAGGGGGGAAGAGAGTGGGAAAAAGGGTGGGAATTAGGTGGAGAGTGGTGGGATGGAGGAAGAGAGTGGGGATTTTGTCGTGGAAACAAGGCGGGCAGCTACAAAAGCGCGGGCTCCGTCTTCCTTTTAGGTGGGAACCCCACATTTGGTTCCTGTTTATGGAAAGGACATGGTCCGGATCGCTCGGCGGATCGTTACATGACTGCTTTGAATGGCTTTCGGTGTCCGAACCGTGTGGTTCAAAACATATGCGAGTGTTTTGAGGGTCGGAGTTGGAGATACGTAATAAAAGTAATAATATGTGCGTCCTTCGCCATGTGGATGTGGTGTTAGGCGGCTTTGCCGCAGCGCGTATTCATTGAGCAGTCCCCCTCTCCGCGTCACTGCTTACCTAACCGAAGCAGCCAACGAAGCCGCGCACTTGGGGCTGGATCCACCCCGACCCCACCCCGTCTCCCTCCGCCTCCAACGCTAACCTTCTGGAAAATTCCGCTAATCCAAGAAATTCTCGCCCCCCAACCCAACCCCCAACCAACCAACCAAACCCAACCGAAGAAGCCGAGCCGAACCCCACTCCGCCGATCAGCAGCTATGCGCTGAGGCCGAATCGCCGCAGCCCGAGCAGGAGAAGGGGTGGAGGGGATGGAGGGGAGTGGCGGGTCCTCGTCGCTGCCGCCGTTCCTCACCAAGACGTACGAGATGGTGGACGAGCCGGCCACGGACGCGGTGGTGGCGTGGACGCCGTCCGGCACCAGCTTCGTCGTCCTCAGCCAGGCCGACTTCTGCCGGGATCTCCTCCCCAAGTACTTCAAGCACAACAACTTCTCCAGCTTCGTGCGCCAGCTCAACACCTACGTAAGGAGAACAACTTCACACCCACCCTCCCCCTCTCTCCTCCGCCCAATCTCTGTTCCGCCGCTGGAATTGGGGCCTGGCCGAAATGCGTGGCGGTTTCTTGTGCTGACATGTGAGGCTATGAGCCAAGGAGGCTGTGTGGGTTATCGTGGAATTCGGTTCAGTTGGGCAAATAATCTGCGATTTAGAACGAGTGTTTGTGATTTATTGCTCTTGTGATCCAAAATACACTTTATAGGTAGCTGCTTAGTGTGCCGGATTATATAATTTGTCATTTTACTTGGCATACTTTTAAACAACAAAGGTCAACTCTTGATTTGTTCCATGTGAAACTCAACAAGCTTCGTTCAGTACTGTCTCATCTTGGGGCTGTTTGACAAACAAAATCTACCACACCCACTTCCAGTATAATTTGTTTCCCTTCTGTTGCAGTACATGATTTATTTTAGCCTTGGTAATGGTAATGCATGATACCTGTTGTGCGTATGTGAGGCTATTCTAATATTTGTCACCTACTCGTTCTTATATAGGGCTTTAGGAAGGTAGATCCAGAACAATGGGAATTTGCAAATGAAGAATTCATACGGGACCAGCGGCATCGGTTGAAAAATATCCATAGACGCAAGCCAATATTCAGCCATTCATCACATACTCAGGGTGCCGGACCATTAGCTGATAGTGAAAGGAGGGACTATGAGGAGGAAATTGAGAGGATCAAGTGTGATAATGCATCACTAAAGTTACAGCTTGAAAGGAAGAAAACTGATATGGAGAGTAAAATGAAGGCTTTGGAAGACAAACTATTTGCTATCGAGGGTCAGCAGAAAAATCTTATATCTTATGTCAGAGAAATTGTGAATGCACCTGGATTCATTTCTAGCTTCGTAGAACAATCTGATCATCACGGAAAGAAGAGGAGACTGCCTAAACCAATTTCATTCCATGAGGATGCAAGTACTCAGGGGAACCAGATTATGCATTGTGACATGGTCAACTCACCAACTCATGAACTTTTTAGGGCATCATTTGACAAAATGGAATCATCCTTAAATTCCTTGGAGAATTTCTTCAAAGAAGCGAGCGAGGCATTTGGTAATGATGTTTCATATGATGGTGATGTCCCAGGTCATTCTTCAGCTGTTGTTCTTACAGAGCTCCATTCATCTGGGGAGAGTGAGCCCCACGCGCAATCACCTCCGTCCATGATGCATACTTGTTCAACTGGTGTAGGAGATTCACACTCTTCTCGCGATATAGCAGAGTCCGCCAGCTGTCCAGAGAGTTCTCCGCTTCCCGAAGCTCATTCTCGTGCAGATTCACGATCTAAGGTCTCCGAGATAGATGTCAATTTGGAACCTGCTGTTACAGAAACTGGTCCATCGAGAGATCAACAACCCACCCAAGACCCTCCTGCTGATGCAAATGATGGATTTTGGCAGCAGTTTCTTACCGAGCAGCCTGGGTTGTCCCATGCACACCAGGAGGCCCAATCAGAACGGCGAGACAGAGAAGCAAATCAAACAACAGCAGGAGACCGCGGAAGTTTTTGGTGGGGCAAGAGCGTCGAACAGATGACAGAAAAACTGGGGCATCTCACCTCAGCTGAGAAAACCTGAGTATGTATTTCTCATTTCTTGTAGCTGAAAAATGACCAGTACAGAAACATTAGGACGATGGCAGCTCCCAGTGAGATATGCCTACTAACATTTACTTTGCAGTGTATCATAATTGCGTGCTTAGATTGTTGCAGACTATGTGCTATACTACCTTGATATACGTTCATACTTTGTTAGCTACACGTTCAGACACCATTGTCAACGACTCGTGATATTTCCCAGATTTGTGGTTCTTTTGTGACAACTACGCGTTGCAGTTCAGAGCTGTTGCCTGTTGGAGGGTTTTTATTTCTATTTGTGTGCATGTTGCCAGCTATTTGAACCATGGTCAATAATTTCCTTGTTTGTGAAACATGAACCCTTGTTATTTCTTGCCGTAGTGGCTTCAGATGATCAGTGATATTATGTCCATGGTTCATTTGGTTTCTTGCGTTGTGTCATCGCCATCAACGGCGCCTTTTGTGCATCAAGATGTCCCTTGGCTGCTTTTCCCTGAGGCTTCAGCAAATCCGCAGCTGCCTCGCCCTGGATTACGTAGAGTAGTAATAAAATCAGCAAAAGGATCCTTTGCTGCTCGCCTGCTCCTCTTGCTATGGCTTGGCTCAAAACTGGGCCCTGCCTCGCTGCCTCTGCCCTTCCCCCCACATGCATATAGTGTGAGGACTGGAGGAGAGATATTTTCAAGTCATCGACGTTTCCTGGCACTGGAAGCTTGCAAAACTTTACAGATGCGTTGTAGTACTCCGCTAGTTGCATGCATGGTCCTACCAAGAACTCTGGTCTCGACTCCCTGTATCAAAGGGTAGAACAACCAGCTGCTCAGGCGGACATTTCTTTCGCTTCGGTCCAAAGCATGGCAGACTTATTTGTGCCAACGCCGCGTGGTACTTGCAAATTGTGAATCGTATCCGGTCTTGACCTATGCCTCCTTAGGGCATCTCCAACGCTCACCCCTAAATTTTTTCCCGCATCGGCCGGAGCCAGTTATCCAACACTACCTGCAAACATTTCAAAGCGTGGTTCAACCAAACCGGAGGAAACTCATGCAAATCGGACAAAATTCATTACATTCTGGACATATTTTCACTAAACCATACTCTAAATCTAATCTAAATGATCGCCGGCGTCCGCTCGGGCGTGAGCACCGCGAAAAGACGCTCCGGCTCTGCCTCCGCAGTGCGGTGGCCTTCTTGGAACCTGAGCGTCGAAGACCTAGCATGCACTATTCTTCGTCGCTGCCGGCTGCCTCCGCGGACGTGCCAGCGTCGTTGTTGGTATTGCTGCCAACCTCATTGCCGTCGTCAGAGTGCCGTCGTCAGAGTCGGGCCCGTAAACCTCATCGTTCGCCTCATCGATCTCCATGTAGGCGGCCTCTAAATCCTCTTGACACTGGCAGTAGAGCAAGCGGTCGCGACAAATGTCGCGGGCGGAGCGGTAGGACTCGAGCAACGCCTCCTGCTCATCCACCTCCACGTCTGCCGTGGTGCCAACGACTAGTAACTCCTTCGCGCGCGGGTGCTCATCGAGGAGGCGGATGTTGCAGGATTGGTCGGCTTGCGCCTGCCGGAACGTGACCCCTCTCCACGTCTGTGATGTCTACTACACAACCTTCTTCTTGTAGATGTTGTTGGGCCTCCAAGTGTAGAGGTTTGTAAGACAGTAGCAAATTTCCCTCAAGTGGATGACCTAAGGTTTATCAATCCGTAGGAGGCGTAGGATGAAGATGGTCTCTCTCAAGCAACCCTGCAACCAAATAACAAAGAGTCTCTTGTGTCCCTAACACACCCAATACAATGGTAAATTGTATAGGTGCACTAGTTCGGCGAAGAGATGGTGATACAAGTGCAATAGGGATGGTGGATAAAGGTATTTGTAATCTGAAATTATAAAAATAGTAAGGTAACTAATGGTAAAAGTGAGCGTAAACGGTATTGCAATGATAGGAAACAAGGCCTAGGGTTCATACTTTCACTAGTGTAAGTTCTCTCAACAATACTAACATAATTGAATCATAAAACTATCCCTCAACATGCAACAAAGAGTCACTCCAAAGTCACTAATAGCAGAGAACGAACGAACAGATTATGGTAGGGTACGAAACCACCTCAAAGTTATTCTTTCCAATCAATCCGTTGGGCTATTCCTATAAGTGTCACAAACAGCCCTAGAGTTCGTACTAGAATAACACCTTAAGACATAAATCAACCAAAACCCTAATGTCACCTAGATACTCCAATGTCACCTCAAGTATCCGTGGGTATGATTATACGATATGCGTCACACAATCTCAGATTCATCTATTCAACCAACACAAAGGACCTCAAAGAGTGCCCCAAAGTTCTACCGGAGAATCACGACGAAAACGTGTGCCAACCCCTATGCATAGGTTCATGGGCGGAACCCGCAAGTTGATCACCAAAACATACATCAAGTGAATCACGTGATATCCCATTGTCACCACAGATATCCACGGCAAGACATACATCAAGTGTTCTCAAATCTTTAAAGACTCAATCCGATAAGATTACTTCAAAGAGGAAACTCGATTCATTACAAGAGATAAGAGGGGGAGGAGAAACATAATCCAACTATAATAGCAAAGCTCGCGATACATCAAGATCGTGCCAAATCAAGAACACGAGAGAGAGAGAGAGAGATCAAACACATAGCTACTGGTACATACCCTCAGCCCCGAGGGAGAACTACTCCCTCCTCGTCATGGAGATAAGATTACTTCAAAGGGGAAACTCGATTCATTACAAGAGAGAAGAGGGGGAGGAGAAACATAAGATCCAACTATAATAGCAAAGCTCGCGATACATCAAGATCGTGCCAAATCAAGAACAAGATCTCACATCAACTAGGCGTATCAACGGGCTATGGAGATGCCCATCAATAGATATCAATGTGAGTGAGTAGGGATTGCCATGCAACGGATGCACTAGAGCTATAAATGTATGAAAGCTCAACAAAAGAAACTAGTGGGTGTGGATCCAACTCACTTGCTCACGAAGACCTAGGGCATTTTGAGGAAGCCCATCATTGGAATATACAAGCCAAGTTCTATAATGTAAAATTCCTACTAGTATATGAAAGTGACAACATAGAAGACTCTCTATCATGAAGATCATGGTGCTACTTTGAAGCACAAGTGTGGTAAAAGGATAGTAGCATTGCTCCTTCTCTCTTTTTCTCTCATTTATTTATTTTTATTTTTTTATTTGGGCCTTCTCTTTTTTTTATGGCCTCTTTTTTTCATTTGGGCTTCTTTGGCCTCTCTTTTTTCGTCCAGAGTCTCATCCCAACTTGTGGGGGAATCATAGTCTTCATCATCCTTTTCTCACTGGGACAATGCTCTAATAATGATGATCATCACACTTTTATTTTCTAACAACTCAAGAATTACAACTCGATACTTAGAACAAGATATGACTCTATATGAATGCCTCCGGCGGTGTACCGGGATGTGCAATGATGCATGAGTGACATGTATGAAAGAATTATCAATGGTGGCTTTGCGACAAATACGATGTCAACTACATGATCATGCTAAGCAATATGACAATGATGAAGCGTGTCATAATAAATGGAACAGTGGAAAGTTGCATGGCAATATATCTCGGAATGGCTATGGAAATGCCATAATAGGTAGGTATGGTGGTTGTTTTGAGGAAGGTATATGGTGGGTTTATGGTACCGGCGAAGTTGCGCGGTACTAGAGAGGCTAGTAATGGTGGAAGGGTGAGAGTGCGTATAGTCCATGGACTCAACATTAGTCATAAAGAACTCACATACTTATTGCAAAAATCTGTTAGTTATCGAAACAAAGTACTATGCGTATGCTCCTAGGGGGATAGATTGGTAGGAAAAGACTGTCGCTCGTCCCCGACCGACACTCATAAGGAAGGCAATCAATAAATAAATCATGCTCTGACTTCATCACGTAACGGTTCACCATACGTGCATGCTACGGGAATCACAAACTTCAACACAAGTATTTCTCAAATTCACAACTACTCAACTAGCATGACTCTAATATTACCATCCTCATATCTCAAAACAATCATCAAGTATCAAACTTCTCATAGTATTCAACACACTCATAATAGAATTTTATTACTAATCTTGTATACCTAGCATATTAGAATTTTAAGCAAATTACCATGCTATTTAAGACTCTCAAAATAATCTAAGTGAAGCATGAGAGTTCATCTATTTCTTCAAAATAAAACTACCACCGTGCTCTAAAAGGTATAAGTGAAGCACTAGAGCAAATGACAAACTACTCCGAAAGATATAAGTGAAGATCAATGAGTAGTCAAGTAATTATGCAACTATGTGAAGACTCTCTAACATTAAATAATTTAAGATCTAGGTATTTTATTCAAACATCAAGCAAAGTAAAAGAAAATGACATTCTAAAAATAGCAAACATCATGTGGAGAAGCAAAAACTTAGGATCAACCAATACTAACCGATAGTTGTTGAAGAAGAAAGGTGGGATACCAACCGGGCCATCCCCAAGCTTAGATGCTTGAGACTTCTTGAAATATTATCTTGGTATGCCTTGGGCATCCCGAAGCTTGAGCTTTTGTGTCTCCTTAATTCCTCTTATATCATGGTCTCCCTAAATCTCAAAAGTTTCATCCACACAAAACTCAACAAGGACTCGTGAGATAAGTTAGTATAAACCATTGCCAAAACCTTATCATACTCTACTGTAGAAAATCACTAAAATTATTATTCAACATTTCATACTAAATGCCTCTGCATATTTAATAGTCCTAGCCTCAAATAGATCATTAAAGAAGCAACCATATGCAAACAATGCAAACAATGCAAACATAATAGCAATCTGCCTAAACAGAATAGTCTGTAAATAATGTTGCAACATCCATACTTCCCTAGCTCCAAAAATTATGAAATAAAATTCCCACTATAGTAAATTTATCATAGATTAATATGCAAAAGGTTTCAACATTTTATCACATTCTGACTTTTCTAGGGAATTATTGCAACAGCGGTAAACTTTCTGTTTTCAAACAGCAACATGTGGATTTCTAAAATAGGCATAGTAAAGGCTATCAATGCCACTTTTATTGAAATAAAAGATTCAAAACATTGTTCTAAATAGCATCAAGAAAATTCTAACAAAATAAATTGACGCTCCAAGCAAAACACATATCGTGTGGTAAATAAAAATATAGCTCCAAGTAAAGTTACCGATGAACGAAGACGAAAGAGGGGATGCCTTCCGGGGCATCCCCAAGCTTAGGCTCTTGGCTATCCTTGAATATTACCTTGGGGTGCCTTGGGCATCCCCAAGCTTAGGCTCTTACCACTCCTTATTCCATAGTCCATCGAATCCTTACCCAAAACTTGAAAACTTCACAACACAAAACTTAACAGAAAACTCGTGAGCTCCGTTAGTATAAGAAAATAAATCACCACTTCAAGGTACTATAATGGACTCATTATTAATTTATATTGGTGTTAAACCTACTGTATTCCAACTTATCTATGGTTCATACCCTCCGATACTACTCATAGATTCATCAAAATAAGCAAACAACACACGAAAAACAGAATCTGTCAAAAACAGAACAGTATGTAGTAATCGGAATCAAACCTATACTTCTGGTACTCATAAAATTATCAAATAAATTGCTGGACCTGAGTAATCTGTCTATTAATCATCTGCAAAAATAATTAACTAAATAGCACTCTCCAAATAAAAATGGCAGCAATTCTCGTGGGCGCTAAAGTTTCTGTTTTTTACAGCATGATCATAAAGATTTCACCCAAGTCTTCCCAAAGGTTCTACTTGGCACAAACACTAATTGAAAGCATAAAACCACATATAAACAGAGTCTAGATGAATTATTTATTACTAAACATGAACAAAAAGCAAGGAACAAGAATAAAATTGGGTTGCCTCCCAACAAGCGCTATCGTTTAACGCCCCTAGCTAGGCATGATAATGACAATGATGCTCATATAAAAGATAAGAATTGAAATATAGAGAGAGCATCATGAAGAATATGACTAGCACATTTAAGACTAGCCCACTTCCTATGCATAGAGATTTTGTGAGCAAACAACTTGTGGGAACAAGAATCAACTTGCATAGAAAGGTAAAGCAAGCAAAACTTCAAAATTTTAAGCACATAGAGAGGAAACTTGATATTATTGCAATTCCTACAAGCATATATTCCTCCCTCATAATAATTTTCAGTAGCATCATGAATGAATTCAACAATATAACCATCACCTAAAGCATTCTTTTCATGATCTACAAGCATAGAAATTTTATTACTCTCCACATAAACAAAATTCTTCTCATGAGTAATAGTGGGAGCAAACTCAACAAAATAACTATCATGTGATTGAAAATTAAGATCAAGATGACAAGTTTCATGGTTATCATTATTCTTTAAAGCATACGTGTCATCACAATAATCATCATAGATAGGAGGCATGCTTTCATCATAGTAAATTTGCTCATCAAAGCTTGGGGGGCAAAAAATATTATCTTCATCAAACATAGCTTCCCCAAGATTGTGGCTTTGCATATCATTAGCATCATGGATATTCAAGGAGTTCATACTAACAACATTGCAATCATGCTCATCATTCAAATATTTAGTGCCAAACATTTTATAGATTTCTTCTTCTAGCACTTGAGCACAATTATCCATTCCATCATACTCACGAAAGATATTAAAAAGGTGAAGCGTATGAGACAAACTCAATTCCATTTTTTATAGTTTTCTTTTATAAACTAAATTAATGATAAAACAAGAAACTAAAAGACTCGATTGCAAGATCTAAAGATATACCTTCAAGCACTTACCTCCCCGGCAACGGCGCCAGAAAAGAGCTTGATGTCTACTACACAACCTTCTTCTTGTAGACGTTGTTGGGCCTCCAAGTACAGAGGTTTGTAGGACAGCAGCAAATTTCCCTCAAGTGGATGACCTAAGGTTTATCAATCTGTAGGAGGCGTAGGATGAAGATGGTCTCTGTCAAGCAACCAAATAACAAAGAGTCTCTTGTGTCCCCAACACACCCAATACAATGGTAAATTGTATAGGTGCACTAGTTCGGTGAAGAGA
This sequence comes from Triticum monococcum, assembly GCA_034509565.1. Lineage (NCBI taxonomy): Eukaryota > Viridiplantae > Streptophyta > Magnoliopsida > Poales > Poaceae > Triticum > Triticum monococcum. The sequence goes on from CM067843.1 coordinate 582,599,127, forward strand.
TGGTGGATAAAGGTATTTGTAATCTGAAATTATAAAAACAGCAAGGTAACTAATGGTAAAAGTGAGCGTAAACGGTATTGTAATGATAGGAAACAAGGCCTAGGGTTCATACTTTCACTAGTGTAAGTTCTCTCAACAATACTAACATAATTGGATCATAAAACTATCCCTCAACATGCAACAAAGAGTCACTCCAAAGTCACTAATAGCGGAGAATGAACGAAGAGATTATGGTAGGGTACGAAACCACCTCAAAGTTATTCTTTCCAATCAATCCGTTGGGCTATTCCTATAAGTGTCACAAACAGCCCTAGAGTTCGTACTAGAATAACACCTTAAGACACAAATCAACCAAAACCCTAATGTCACCTAGATACTCCAATGTCACCTCAAGTATCCGTGGGTATGATTATACGATATGCGTCACACAATCTCAGATTCATATATTCAACCAACACAAAGGACCTCAAAGAGTGCTCCAAAGTTCTACCGGAGAATCACAACGAAAACGTGTGCCAACCCTATGCATAGGTTCATGGGCGGAACCCGCAAGTTGATCACCAAAACATACATCAAGTGAATCACGTGATATCCCATTGTCACCACAGATATCCACGGCAAGACATACATCAAGTGTTCTCAAATCTTTAAAGACTCAATCCGATAAGATTACTTCAAAGAGGAAACTCGATTCATTACAAGAGAGAAGAGGGGCAGGAGAAGCATAAGATCCAACTATAATAGCAAAGCTCGCAATACATCAAGATCGTGCCAAATCAAGAACACGAGAGAGAGAGAGAGAGAGATCAAAAACATAGCTACTGGTACATACCCTCAGCCCCGAGGGAGAACTACTCCCTCCTCGTCATGGAGAGCACCGGGATGATGAAGATGGCCACCGGAGAAGGATTGCCCCCTCCGGCAGGGTGCCGGAACGGGTCTAGATTGGCTTTCGGTGGCTATGGAGGCTTCTGGCGGCGGAACTCCCGATTTATTTTGCGTTCTGGAAGTTTTAGGGTACGTGGAGTTGTATAGCCTGAAGAAGTACGTCAGGGGAGCCACAAGGGCCCCACGAGGCAGGGGGGCGCGCCCTAGGGGGGGGGGGGCGCCCCCACCCTCGTGAGCACCTCCCGTATCTCCTGACGTGGAGTCCAAGTCTATCCGGTGGCTTTCGTTCCAAAAATAACTTCTCTAGTTGATTTCGTTCCGTTTCGACTCCGTTTGATATTCCTTTTCTTTGAAACACTGAAATAGGCATAAAACAGCAAATCTGGGCCGGGCCTCCGGTTAATAGGTTAGTCCCAAAAATAATATAAAAGTGGAAAATAAAGCCCAATATTGACCAAAACAGTAGATAATATAGCATGGAGAAATCCAAAATTATAGATACGTTGGAGACGTATCAGTCTGCCGCGATGCCGACGACTATTAACTCCTTCGCGCGCGGGTGCTCATCGAGGAGGCGGATGTTGTAGGATTGGTCGGCTTGCGCCTGCCGGAACGCGCCCCCACTCCTCCAAGATGTAGTGGGCACGGGCCTTACCCATGGTGATGCCGACATTGGCTGACGAGGATGGTGGCGCCGGCTCGTCATCGGCCGCATCTGTCATTGGCGCATCCTCAGTGCCGATCTCCGATGAGCTCGATAGCCTTGCGACCCGCCATCCGCCAGCAATGACGGTGAGCTCCTTCTTTTGGTCAGAGGAGAGGTCGTACCAAAAAGCTTCGGAGCTCGAGGAGGCCATGGCGGGTGTACTGCAGAGAGGAGGAGGGTGGATGGATGCGGCTGTGTTGCCTGCTTGTAGTTTAAATAGCGGGCGAAGGGCAGGGCAGGCGGTGAGGTCCTTAATGGTGGGCAACAGAGGAACAAATGGGTGGTGTCAGAGTAGATTCCTCAAGAACCGCATGTGTTTAATCAATGCAGACGAACGAACCGGTGTCGTTTGAATGCAGAGAGACACCGCATGCACCGGGAAGTGGCGCGGCCGGCGCTCTCGGCCGGCATGCCACCTCAATGCTGGCTCTACTTTGGGCCGGCATGAATGTGGCGCTGATGCTCTGTAGCAGCATTGACCAGTGCCAGGCGAGGGAGGAGGTTTTGGGTGGGCCACGGTTGCCAGACGTGGACATGGCAGCAGTCTGGACGCCCCCCCTTTGTCTCCAGTTTGCGGGAAAAAGCGCATTTGGGCCAGCCTGCGGACCATGACTGAATTGGATGGCAAAACATGCCCGGACCGGACGATTGTGAGCAGTTTGAGGGTAAGTGTTGGAGATGCCCTTATTAGGAGGTTTGTGGGTGCTATGCTGGGCCATTTGTGTTATCGGGATTTCATAATATTTTTATTTGGTTTGGCGCGTGAGAGAGATGATGGTGCATGTTTTTTTAAAATATGATGTTTTGGTGGGCCCTTTCTAGAGATGTGATTCTGTGTTATTTGCTTTATCAGCCTACATGTATGTGGGAAAATTCCTTGTGCTGGTGATCACATGTTGCATGCTGATGATTCTTTTTTACCAAGTGATAAGAGGGTGTGCGGGACTTGTGTTCTATACCCTAGTTGTTGGCGGTTGATTTGAGAAATCACAGTCTCGTCAAAAATCATAAATCAAACTAAAAATTGGACACCTCCATCGGAATCGTTAACCTAGTCAAAATTATGAATCAGATTCGAAATTGAACACCTCAATTGAATAAAGTCTATGAACCAAATCTAAAAGAATCTCAATCAAAATCGTTGACCAGTCAAAATCATGAACCAAATCCGAAATTGAACATCTCAATTGAATGAGAAAGCTCCAAAATTTGGAAGCATAGTGTATCGTTATTACAATACATCTTTTTCTACTACCCTTGTACTTTTTTCCTAACAAGCCTCGGGGCTTTTACATAATTTATAAGCGACTTCATGAGAAAGCCCAAGTACAAAAATCCAAGGAAAGAAAGATCTAGCTATCTCATGTGCTGCAACATTTGCTTCCGCACAATTCATAGGAAACATCATCAAAGGCAATTGCATGGAGCATGTAGTCATGGAAAATTGTCGAACTTGTACTCACAGAAGGAAACAAAGTCGAGTTAAGAGTCAACATCACATGTTCACTATTATACTGAAGAATAATCTTGTAATGCCCCATGAGCTGAGCAAAGCATACACCATCTGGAGCGGCAGAAGCTTCAGCCAAAAGTACATCCGTTCTGCCGGAGGGATTTTGGTTGGTTTAAAAAAGATAAGTTTGAGGTTATTGGCTTTTAAAAGTAAAACCTTATGTGTGGTCTCTACTGTTATGAACAAATGTGATGGTTTTGTGTGGCAATTGATTGTTGTTTATGATACTATTTATCCTGAATTTAAACTGTATTTTTTTGCTGAACTTCATGATGTTATGGAACAAGCTACATACCCTATCTTGTTATGTGGTGATTTTAATCTAGTTGGAGATGATAAGGATGAGAGTAATGGCTCTTTTAATCCACACTACATTTTCCTCTTTAATGATTGGGTTAATAGATGGGGCTTGTTAGAGATTTCTGTTTCTAACAGGAGTTTTAATTGGTCTAATAACCAAGATGACCCTTTTTGTTTTGAATAGAGAGCTTACTTCTGTGAGCTGGGATGCTCATTATCCCCATTATTCTTTAGTAGCCTTTCCTAGGGTTCACTAGTAGAAAAAGGGTCAAACGTGAAGCACATTAGTGCCGGTTTGTATCTGAGCCGGTACTAATGGTACCATTAGTGCCGGTTCGAACGGATTTGCACGAACCGGTACTAAAGGTCTAACCTTTAGTACCGGTTCGTGGCACGAACCGGTACTAAAGGGGTCTGACCTATAGTACCGGTTTGTGACACAAACCGGCACTATAGGGCAATTTTCAAACTCTACCCCCCCCCCTCCCGTGGATCGCCTTTTCAGTTTTAAAAAAAATAAACGAAAATGATGGAAATGTCAAAAAAATAAAAGAAAATAATTTTCCCATGTGATATGTGGTCTAGTTGTTGGGAAAATTTGCAAATGTGAATTTTGACTTTATTTGCAAAATCTCTCTGAAATTTGTAAAAATGGGCATAACTTTTGCATACTAACTCGGATGAAAAAGTTTTTTATATGAAAAATCATCTACACGAAAAGTTACATCCAAATTTAACTGGGGGAACCCTGTTAAACATTTTTAAAATCCTCAAAAACCTAATAGAAAAAAGTTACGGGGCTTTTAAGATCTAGAGTGGAAAAAATTGAAAAATATTCAAACAGTGGGCAAACTGTGCTCAAACAATGATCAAACTAATTATTCTAGAATATTAGTGTTACTAAATAATTATTTTAGCTATTTCAATTTTGGTCAAATCTGGTCAAACTTTGGTCAAACTATGGTCAAACAATGGTCAAACTAATTATTCAAGAAATATTAGTGTTACTAAATAATTATTGTTTTTTAAAACAATAGTTTCAAACACAAACAGTGAAATGTGTAACTTCATGCTCAAGCAAAATTCCTAAAGGTTAATAGGATTGACATCTTACTATTGTCAGGAAAACAACAAGTGCAGACTTGGAGCGAGGGAGAATAGAACCCGGAAGTTAAGCGTGCTCGGGCTGGAGTAGTGAGAGGGATGGGTGACCGGTCGGGAAGTTAGATGATTTGGAATGAGTGATCCACACTTGAGCAGTTAAGAGACGTGATTAGAGACTAAATCTTCAAATAATTCAGAAAAATTAAAAATAAAAAAATTCCAAAATTTTCAAAAAAAAAATTCAAAAAAAAAAACCTTTAGTACCGGTTGGTAACACCAACCGGTACTAAAGGTCCCCCCGTGCCAGGGCACGAGCTCACGCCACGTGGTGCCCCTTTAGCGCCGGTTCGTGCTGAACCGGTACTAAAGGGGGGGGGCCTTTAGTGCCGAAATAATAGTGCCGGTTCCATAACCGGCACTAAAGGCCCTTACGAACCGGTGCTATTGCCCGGTTTTCTACTAGTGGTTGGGAGTGATCATACTCCACTAGTACTTGATATTGGGGCTAGGAAAATCTCCTCTCCTAAGATGTTTAGGTTTGAGAAACGGTGGCAATCACAACTTGGTTTCAGTTATTGGTGTGTGTTGTTTGGAATACTAAAACCAATGATGCTTCTGCTATTGAGAATTGGCAATTAAATTTAGGCTCCCTAGGAAAAAAATCAAGGGCGACAAAACCACCCATCCATTTAGGGGTAGATTTTGGGATGTGTGTGACCTTGTTACTGTTGAGGAGAATGAAAATCTGGAAAGAAAAAACCTTTTTGAAGATGAGACTAAAGAAGCTATTATAATTCGTGTGCCCATGGTGCTCCTGGCCCGGATGGGTTTTCTTTTTTATTTTACCAAACTTTCTGAGATTTAATTAAAGATTATTTTATGGCTCTTGTGAGAGATTCTGCAAAATGGCTCATTGGACATTTATCATCTTCATTTTGCTATTATCATTTTCCTACCTAAAGAACTTGATTCTAAGGAAATGAAAAAAATGGCCTATTAGTCTCAGTAACTATATTGCTAATTTGCTTTACTAAAGTAATGACTACCAGGGCTTCCCCTGTTTGTGATAGACTTATATCCCCAAACAAAACTGCTTTCATCAAGGGAAGATTCATTCTTGAGAGTGTGGTTACGGTCCATGAAGTTATCCATGAGGTTCCCATAGGCTTTCATCAAGGGAAGTTTCATTCTTGAGAGTGTGGTTACGTTCCATGAAGTTATCCATGAGGTTCATAGAACTGTTGGTAGTGGTTTGACTTTAAATTGTACAATGAGAAAGCCTATGACACACAATGAGGGGGATTTCCTTGTGGAAATGCTCACTACTATAGGTTTTGATAGTTACTTGATTGGGTGGATTTGTAGCACTCTCTTCCAAAGTTTCTTTTGTGTGAGAATTAATGACACTAGTGGTTCTTATTTTGTGGGTGCAAAATGTCTCAAGAAAGGAGACCCTCTTTCCCCCCTCCTTTTCAATTTTCTAGTTGATGTCTTTTCTAAGATGTTGTTTAAAGCTGCTAAGCATAAATTGATTATTGGTCTACTACCACATGCCATTCATGGAGGCTGGAGGGGGGATGATGAACTTGCAGTATGTTGATGGCACTATCTTCTTCTTAAAAAGCTTATAATGAACATGCTAGGAATTTGAAATGGATTCTAGCTTGTTTCAGAAAACATTATGGTATGAAAATTAATTTTCATAAATGTGATCTTCATACCATTCATGTGGAGGAGGATGTTGCTATAGATTTTGCTCAAATTTTCTGCTAGCAGATTGGGGAATTCCCCTTTAAATATTTAGGTGTTCTATTACATTACGAAAAATTGTAAGAGAGGATCTTCAACCTATAATTGATAGTATTATCAAGAACATGGCTGGGTGGTGGTAGAAACCTTTTGTATAGACGGAAACTTATTTTACTTACCACTTCCATTGTTAGCATCCCAACTTACCTCATGTCTATGATTAAATTTCCCAAGTGGGTTGTTGAAGCCATTACCTCTCAAATGGCTCATTTCTTCTGGGGTAATATAGGGGATGAGCACAAATACCATCTTGCTAACTAGGGGTTTCTGTCCAGGAACAAATAGTTGGTGTTCTTGGTGTTCCTAATCTTAGTGGCTTTAATATGTTGGTGCTAGCTTCTTGGAGGAAGATATTTTTTATGATTGGCCTAATGACTGGAAAAACCTGATTAACTTTAAAGATAACACTGGTAACCCAAACCTGTTGTGGTCTAAAGCTGCCCTTGGACCTCCTTCCCAGAAAGGGGTGACCTGGGCATTATCTGCTACTAATGTGTTTTATAGATGGAAACTTGGGGATGGTCAACATATTGCCTTGTGGCATGACACCTAGTGTGGTAATTGTTCACTTAAGACTAGTTTCTAGGATTTATTTTCAATCTGTCAACAACAAAGTGCTACTGTTAGCTAAGTGTGAGATGGGATTGAATTGAAGCTTACTTTTAGAAGATGTGTAAATGAGCAATTATTAGTTAAATGGCTTGATTTGATTTCTTTCATTAAAAATATTGTCTTCTCTGATGGGAAGAATGTCCCTATTTGGTCACTTGAATCCTCTAGGGTATATTCAGTTAAATCCTTCTACAAGATGATCAACTTGAGGGGGTGATCATGATCTAAAATATTGCATTTGGAAAATTAAAACCCCTCCCAATACTCATGTCTTCATGTGGATTATTTACAATAATAAAAGTTTAACTAGGGATAATTTGGCCAAGAGGGCACCATGTGACTGATCTTACTTGTGTCTTTTGTTGTGAGAAGGAAAGCATACAATATCTCTTTTTTGACTTCATTGTTGCTAGCAACACATGGGGAACCATTGCTGGAATCCTTGACATACCTATAACACATGATTTTTGTGATCTTGTTTATTAGAAGAGAAGGAAAATGTTACTCTTATTAATGTGATTACATTTGCTACCTTGTGGGTCTTAAGTTTGTTTTGAGACGAATTTGTTTTTCAGGGACGAACATGGTGAAGCCTGGAGTGTTCGGAAACGTTGCATGGAAAACAAAAAAAATTCTACGCACATGCAAGATCCATCAAGGAGATGCATAGCAACGAGAGGGGGAGAGCATGTCTATGTACCCTCGTAGACCATAAGCGGAAGCGTTAGATAACGCGGTTGATGTAGTCGAACTTCTTCGCGCTCCAACTGATCAAGTACCAAACGTACGACACCTCCGCGTTCTGCACACGTTCAGCTCGGTGACATCCTCCGCCTTCTTGATCCAGTAAGACGGCGAGGTAGTAGATGAGTTCCGGCAGCACGACGGTGTGGTGACGCTGATGGTGAGGCTATCTCCGCAGGGCTTCACCTAGGCACTACAAAAATATGACCAGGGGGTGTAAACGGTGGAGGGGGCGCCACACACGGCTAGGCAATTGTCTATTTTGTGCTATGCACCCTCCTCCCATATATATATATATATATATATATATATATATATATATATATATATAGGTGGGAGGGAGGGAGGAGCAGCCAAAAGAGGCACCCAAGTAGGAGGAATCCTACTTGGGGTCTCTCCCAAGCCGCACCCCCTTTCCTTATTTGGAGTGAGGGGGAAAGGCAGGGGAGGGTGGCGCCCCCGCCCCCTTTTCCTTTCTCCCATGAGAGGGAAAGGCAGGAGGGGCTAGCCCTCCCCCTTTTCCTTCCAACTTGTCGGGGGGGGGGGGGGTGCCCGAAACACCTTCCGATGACCTGATTCCTTCCCGGTACGTCCCGAAACACTTCCGGTGTCCAAATACCATCGTCCTATATATCAATCTTTACCTCTTGACCATTTCGATACTTCTCATAATGTCCGTGATCTCATCCGGGACTCCGAACAACATTCGGTCACAAAAACATATAACTCATATAACACTATATCGTCAACGAACGTTAAGCGTGCGAACCCTACGGGTTCGAGAACTATGTAGACATGACCAAGACACCTCTCTGGCCAATAACCAATAGCGGAACCTGGATGCCCATATTGTCTCCTGCATATTCTACGATGATCTTTATCGGTCGAACCGTTATGACAACACACTACAAGAAATATGTCAACTTGTGACCTTGACTATTGGTCACTGAAAGGTCATTGTTTTTCATTTGCGACCTTTTTGTGACCAAAAACAGAAGGTCAAAAGCTGGCGGTCATAAACTGAAATTAACGACCTTACAAAGAAGGTCGTAGACGTTTACGACCAAAATATGCCTACTGGTTTGTTTTGGTCACTAGCAACCTCCCCAGGCCACGTAGGCATCCAGCGTGGCAAGCTGATGTGGCACAAGATTCAGCCCGGTCCAATTCGGTTTTCTACATGGGCCTAGCCCAACAATTCGGCCTTTTTTAATTATTATTCCTACGAATTCTGTTGGGCTACATGGGCTAAGCCCAATATTTCAGCCTTTTTATCTCTGGGCTTTGGCCTTTACAGTCTATTGATTATATATTTTTGGAAAATATATTTTGGAGCTGGTCCCACTAGTCATGTTAATCTCATATATTGATCCCACACATAAGAAAGTTACGAACTAGTCATATTATTTCATAAGTGGGTTGCACTGGTCAGGTTCCCATCTCACACACAATCAAATCACATTCATAATCAAATATTCCAAACAACAGAACATGTGAAACTCATCAAATGACACTAGATTAGTGTACTACAATTTCTGTAGACTATTACAACCTAGGTATACTAGCTATTACAATATTACAGTCAAATAGAACAGACAACTCTTTGCTGAGTAGCACTTCATGACTTCACGCTTTTCTTCACGTCTTCGCACTTCCAACTTTCTTAGGCCTGGAGCTCCTGTAAAAGAGGAACCAAGTAAAGAAGTTACGTGCAGCTATATTTGCTACAGATCAGCTATCAACTCGATATTTATGTACACCATACAGAAATTGTTTCTAGTTAGAACAAGTTCACTTAATAGTCAACTCCTTTATTTGTGCCCATTTAGTGCAAGTCCATTATCCATGCATATAAACTTTTGCTCCCAGCCAGCACCTACCCAACTGAGTACAAGTCAGGAGGCCACTACTATTAAACCAACTCAAGTGAGAGAGCCAGCAAACTAGGTGGGATATTTCCTTATCACTAAAATTAAAAATTTAAGCACACCAAAAATTAATTGTGTGTCATAAGATGATCCTGAGAGTGCAGCACCATGTTACCATCTCTAAAGCTCATTAGCCAGTAGCAAAAATTGTGTAACATATGTATAACCATTGCAAACAACCTTAGCAGAATAAGCAGAACAAAATTTCATGTAAAATCTTGGTATAACTAGTAGATTATCCCCTAATAGAAGCTAATTAGGCTCCAATACACAAGGCATAGCAAGCACAGACTAAATAAGCCACGGCCATGAAACAGAGCATGGTATTACAGCAGCTCGGAGATGGAGCTAGAGGTAGGAGAAGGACTCACCGGAGAGGAGGTTGTAGTCGAAGCCGCACAAAGGTGCCGCCACCACCGTCACCCTCTAGAGGAGACGCTGCCGCTTCATCGACGGACTCATCTGGTACAAGGAGATCATCAAAATGCATCAGACTCATGATCATCAAAACGCAGCAGCTGGAGCAAATACAAGTTTAGCCCACCATGAACAGGGGCACTAGGCAATCCAGTAGCAATGTCATATATAGGTAATAATAACAGGACCTTAGATAATTAGTTTTTGTTCTTACTGACACACAAGTTGACAGAATGTACTCAATATATTCTAATAAAAAGGTTTGGGGGCAGAGGGAGAGGGAGGTGGAGATGGACGTGCTACCTGCTGCTGTGGTGGTGCCTCTTGGTGGTCGTGCTTGAGCTCCTCCTCCTGATGTTGCTCACTAACCTGCAGGACAAACAAGACCATGGGTGAGCTGCAGCACAGGCACATACAACAAGGGAAGGTAAGGACAAGAACCTGGAAGAATAGAGGTGCTCTGTCCTCCTCCGCCCGTGCCTATGTCCAACAACCTCCTTTCATCGCTTGCGAGCACCATGCGCCTTGATTGGCCATGAAGCCCTTGTCCTCTGCTGCACGGATTAAACCCAAAGCATCAGTACAGCTACACTGGCACATAGTACAGACATGGTATCACAGACATTCTCTAATTGACTAGCACCCAAATATATATACATGCACCAGTTGAGAAAAATCATGACTAGAAGAAAAATCAGTGTTCCATGCACACCAAATCATTCAAAAAACTAACTACACTACTACAGTTCTGAACAGCTATCGGTGCATCAACAAAATATGGAACAACAAGCACTGCATGACAACTAGAGTATATATATAGCACTCAACAATGAACAGTTATCATAGAGAACAAGATAGCAAGAGATGAATGATGTCACTTAAATTCTAATTTCACATAGATAAAATTCATTGCCATAGTAACAGTACATCTTCACTTGGATATATCTAAGAAGTCCAGTTGGTTCTCACAAGCAAGTGTTCTCAGGTTTGCCTTAACATGAAAGGTTAACTTATACTTAACTGTGAGCAAACAATAGATAACAAAATCATGGATTTGATTTCAAGTAACCAAGAGACTAATTAATGTGTTACTGCCTGATACTGTCGATAAGAAAAGCATAAGCAGCAAACAATATCATGCGTATCAGTGGAAACAAGGTGACAAACTAATGATCCAGGGAGGTACTTTATATAATAAAAACTAATAAAAACAAACTAGGCACCAACATAATCACACGGTGGTAGTTTTAGATAATAAAAACTACTGTTCCATGCAGTCTTAGCGCTCCATCAAAGAATCAACTAAAATTACTTTCAAGCAAACAGGTTGTACATCGATCAGGTTGTAAAGGACAAAAATTCAGGGGTGTACCTAGTGCAAGAAGGCATTTACTAGGTTTTGAAGCTAATAACAATTAGCATGCACGTATCACTCGTTGGAGTTGGTGCGTGGTCAAATTCAACTAGTGTAATGTATTGCCTATATATAATAGACCCATCTCTCCAATGCAATTTCACGGACCAAGAAACATAGGTGTTTATTTCTTCCTCTCCTAAACTATCTCCATATGGATACCAGCTAATGATACGTACATCGTATTAAGGCAACGCTTTGGATGGCACATATTCTGCAAGCTGCTGCTAATTTGCAAATACAAACGAACGCCTAACAATGCTCGCATAGAATTAGCAGAGCATGGTAGATTTATAGCCATCAGGGGAGGGGACACCTGAACCCACGTCGGCTGCTGCAGGGCTTGTGCTGCACACAAACACACACATACATGTATCAGAAGCAATTCAGTCAACACTCTTGGCAGGCAAGAGGCAAGTTGGCTTCATAAGTCTAATTATGGAAAAAAATGTGAGACTAGTGCTGATATGGTCAGTTTGAGCTTCATAAGTCTAATTATGGGAAAAATGCACTGAAATCAACTTGGTCTGCGTTGCAGACTAAGACAGTAGAAGGCAAGCAACGTTGCAGTAACCCAAGTAATATAATGTACAACAGAGCAAGGCTATTGGGGTTTCTACAATTTTTTGACCAACTGTTTTTTCTTCACAAAAAGCTAACAGTTGGTCCTGAATTTTATCTTCACAGGGGTGTCAATCAACCACAACGAAACTACATAAACTGAGGGATTGAATGCTAATTGGAACGCGAGTATGCACAGGAAACCTACGGGAAACCTACAGCGATGGAGAACCAAATTCGCATCCGCATCAAATCAAGCGGCCATATCTATGCGGAAACCTACGGGAAGCAAAGGAAGCAGATCGAGGACATGGACCTGTGGTCGAAGATGACAACGCATGTGGAGTCATAGGTCGGAGGGGAGCTGGAGCCAACCACGCCGACGCACAAGCCACCGTCCCCTCCTCGGAGGAGACGCGTGGGTGATGGAGCTCCTGGTAGGGCGCGGCAGACGACGAGATGCACAGCCCTGCTAGGCTTGCGACAGCGCTGTCGCGTCATGGTAGCCGATGCTCTGTTGGCGCTGGGAGGGAGGTTGCGTGGTAGGGGAGAAGGAGCTCCATCTCCTTGGTGGCGACCCGTCCCATGGTGGTTCGCGCTTCCTGCCATCGTCGTCGTCCCATCCACAACCATGTTGACCTGCCAAAAGGGAACACAAGACGAGGTGAGGTGAGGAGGAGATAGTGCACGAATAAGGAGGGGAGGGGCTTACCAGTGCCAGATCCGACCACCTCTGGCCTCGCCGTCGCCGGATTTCGCAGATCCCGACGAAGTTAGGGGTGGAGGCCGAAACCCTAGCCACGGGTGAGGGTTGCGGGCGAGTACTAGAGGGCGCGGGTCGGGGAATGGGCTCGATGGTGAGTGTCGTCGACGATGGGGGTGGGCGGCGGAGGGGGTGGGCGACAGTGGGCGGCGGTGGGGGTGGGCGAGGGTGGGCGGCGGAGGATTTGGTAGATCAGATCGGAGTGAGGGAGAGGAGAGAGGGGCGTCAGTGCGTGGGAGAGAAGGGTGCGAGAGGAGGAGTGCGGGACGTGGGTGAGACAGGCGACGTGCGGGCCGTTGGATCTAGGAGCATCCGACAGTGATATATCCACGATCCGCGTGAGAGGCCTCTGGACCAATCAAAATGCAGTATACAGGTATGATATTTTGACCATTTAAATTGGTCGTAAACGACTAAAAGTAAGGTGCTAAATCATGTTAGCTATTTTATTATGATCTGAAAAATTGAAAAAAAAACTTCGCATTGTGTCAGCAAATTTGAATTTAGTTTTCAGGAATAATCACAAATTGAAATAAGACAAATATTTTTTAAAGAGTTATGAGAAATGACTTCTTTTAATTCATTTTTCATTTATCGTGTGTCCAAAATGAGTTCTTTTGCGAAGGACCTATCATATATTTATTAAAAAAATTACCAAATTAATTTTCTAAAATACTAGAACATATTTAATGCACAATTGACCAAATGGTTGGGTGTAAAAAGTTTTGATCTACCTCTCGTGAAAAATACAAATTTTCGCCGATTCAGCTGGAAGCGGGTCAAATTTGAACTGTAGCTACCTCGTAGTTTGCTCTTTATTTTTTTCAAAAATCATTTCTAGGTACATAAGTATCTATTTAATCAGAGAAATACCAAAAAAATTCCAAGATTCAACCACTAACTAGGAACGGTTATTCCCGCCGTTTTGACCGCATTTTGAAACGGGCATAAAAAATCAAAAAATTGGAAAACCTTCACATAGTTTCATTATATGTGGCCAAGTTACCAGCAAAAATTATAAAATTTTAATATGACAATTATCTTAAAAAAGTGTTCTCAGAACGAGCTATCAAGTGTGATGATTCATGGCTTTCAAGCCAAATGATCAATCTTATGGCCACATTCATGACATAGTTTGTTCAAATGATTTCATATTGTGCACAAGGATGCATCTTGGAATGGCAGACAATGTTGCTAAGGAAATTTTCATTTTCTTTGGACGAAAAATTCATTTTCCATTTTTCGAGTGCCCAAAATGAGTTTTTTTGTGAAGGACCTATAATATATTTGTTGCAAAATTGGACCAAATAAATTTAATAAAATACTAGGCCGTATTTATTGCACAATTGATCAAATGGTTGGATGTAAAAAGTTTTGATCCACCTCTCGTGAAAAAGACAAATTTCCGCTGATTCAGCTGGAAGCGGGTCAAATTTGAACTGTAGCTGCCTTGTAGTTTGCTCTTTATTTTTTCCAAAAATCATTTCTAGGTACATAAGTATCTATTTAATCGAGAAACACCAAAAAAATTCCAAGATTCAACCACTAGCTAGGAACGGCCATTCCCGCTGTTTTGACCGCATTTTGAAACGGGCATAAAAATTTCAAAAAAATAAAAAAATTGGGAAACCTTCGCATTGTGTCTTTATATGTGGCCAAGTTCCTAGGAAAAGCAACAAACTTGTAATACGACAATTATTTTAAAAAAGTGTTCTCAGAAACGAGCTATCACGCATGAAGATCAATGGCTTTCAAGCCAAATGATCAATCTTATGGCCATATTCATGGCATAGTTTGTTCAAATGATCTCATATTGTGCACAAGGGTGCATATTGGAATGGCAAACAATGTTGCCTAAGGAAGTTTTCATTTTCTTTGGACGAAAAAACCATTTTCCATTTTTCAAGTGCCCAAAAGGAGGTTTTTTTGTGAAGGACCTCCCAAATAATTGTTGCAAAATTGGACCAAATCAATTTTCTAAAATACTAGGACATATTTAATGCACAATTGACAGAATGGTTGGGTGTAAAAAGTTTTGATCCACCTCTCGTGAAAAAGACAAATTTTCGCCGATTTAGCTAGAAGCGGGTCAAATTTGAACTGCAGCTGCCTCATAGTTTGCTATTTATTTTTTCCAAAAATCATTTATAGTTACATAAGTACCTATTTAATCATAAATACATGGTCTGGTGGCGATACGTAGAGGTTTGGACGGTGGTCGAGGGTCCCAACTCTAGAGCGCGTAAACTCGCATGCCCGCCGCGTGGTCACCGTGTGACTATGGCGTTGCCATGTGTTGTGGGCAGCCTAGGCATGTCTAGTGGGTTGGGCGCTCCCCAGGTAGGTGCTAGGAATAAAATCACAACATAACATTCTCACGAGGAGACCGGTCGATGCTCAAACATGAATAAGCAGCCAAGTGTTTGATTAGCGGTACGGGAAATGCACATGGCTAATGGGCGTGAGTTTTTGCTGAGGATGATCAGTTACTAAGAAGACCGTCTTCACAAATTTTCAGCTCAAAAGGAGGAGCCTAGGTGGTACTTGCTTTGCAAAGTACCACACCGGACATAAATACGAATGTTGAAGCTGGGCTCAAAACAATGAATGGATTGAGCTGGCATTTGGTGGAGGATGGTTATTTGGGCATAGGAAAGCACTGTAGAAAATGTATACCATTTGGACATGCCAAAGTGGTACTTACTTCACAAAGTGCTACTCTAAATAGAATAGGAAAATGAATATTGTTGAGTTATTTTTGAACTAGGCAAGGAAGGTTTTTGACATATTTGATGAAGATATGATCCAAACAATTTATGAGAATTTTTTGGGAATTTTTGGAATAACAGAAATATAGGTTGCTTCACAACCTAGGGCAAAAATTGACACATGGACATGACACATAGGCAAAACTAATGAGATGGCGCCTTGTCATCACAACCCACTACAATCTACAAGGCTATGACCATCTATATTGGTCGTTAACAACTAGAAATAAGGCAGCGGACCAGGACTGTTTGCTTTATGACCATTTCGTGTAAGGAAATTACGACCTTTCTGACCAAAATGGTCGCAATGGTTTAGGGTTTGGAGCCCCCTGAACAGCTTTTGACCAATTGGTCTGAAATGGTCATAGATCTATGACCAATTCTTCCGGAGTCACTGACAGAAGGTCACTAGTTGACATATTTCTTGTAGTGACATACATATTTCCCTTTGTCCATCGGTATGTTACTTGCCCGAGATTCGATTGTCAGTATCTTCATACCTAGTTCAATCTCGTTACCGGCAAGTATCTTTACTTGTTCCGTAATACATCATCCTACAACTAACTCATTAGTCATTTTGCTTGTAAGGCTTGTTATGATGTGTATTACTGAGAGGGCCCGGAGATACCTCTCCGATACTCGGAGTGACAAATCGTAATCTCGATCTATGACAACTCAACAAACACCTTCGGAGATACCTATAGAGCAGACATTTGATAGCACACAAGGTATTCCTCTGGTATCCGGGAGTTGCATAATCTCATAGTCGAAGGAATATGTATTTGACATGAAGAAAGCAATAGCGATAAACTGAACGATCAATATGCTAAGCTAACAAATGAGTCTTGTCCATCAAATCATTCTCATAATGATGTGATCCCTTTATCAAATGACAACACATGTCTATGGTTAGGAAACCTTAACCATCTTCGATCAACGAGCTAGTCTAGTAGAGGCTTACTAGGGACACGATATTTGTTTATGTATTCACACATGTGTTTAAGTTTCTGGTCAATTCAATTCTAGAATGAATAATAAACCTTCATCATTATTTAGGAAATATAATAATAACCATTTTATTATTGCCTCTAGGGATATTTCCATCAGTCTCCCACTTGCACTAGAGTCAATAATCTAGTTCACACCATCATGTGATTTAACACCCATAGTTCACATCGCCATGTGACCAACACCCAAAGAGTTTACTAGAGTCAATAATCTAGTTCACATCGCCATGTGATTAACACCCAAAGAGTACTAAGGTGTGATCATGTTTTGCTTGTGAGAGAGGTATAGTCAACGGGTCTGTCACATTTAGATCCACATGTATTTTGCAAATTTCTATGTCTACAATGCTCTACATGGAGCTACTCTAGATAATTGCTCCTGCTTTCAATACATATCTAGATCGAGACTCACAGTCATCCGGATCGGTGTCAAAGCTTGCATCGACGTAACTCTTTATGGCAAACTCTTTAGCACCTCCATAACCGAGAAACATCTCCTTAGTCCTCTTTAGGTACCTAAGGATAATTTTGACCGCTGTTCAGTGATCTACTCCTGGATCACTACGGTACCCCCTTGCCAAACTCATGGCAAGGCACACAACAGATCTGGTACATAGCATGGCATACTTTATAGAACCTATGAATGAGGCATAGGGAATGACTTTCATTCTCTCTCTATATTCTGCTGTGGTCGGGCTTTGAGTCTTACTCAACTGCACACCTTACAATACATGCTAGAACTTCTTCTTTGACTGATCCATTTTGAACTCTTTCAAAAACTTGTCAAGGTATGTATTTATTGAAAATCTTATCAAGCGTCTTGATCTATCTCTATAGATCTTGATGTTTAATATGTAAGCAGCTTCACCGAGGTCTTTCATTGAAAAATTCTTATTCAAGTATCCTTTTATGCTATCCAGAAATTCTATATCATTTCCAATCAACAATATTTCATCCACATATAATATTAGAAATGCTACAGAGCTCCCACTCACTTTCTTGTAAATACAGGCTTCACCGAAAGTCTGTATAAAACCATATGATTTGATCACCTCATCTAAGCGTATATTCCAACTTAGAGATGCTTGCACCTATCCATAGATGGATCGCTGGAGCTTGCACACTTTGTTAGCGCCTTTAGGATCGACAAAACCTTTTGGTTGCATCATATACAACTCTTCTTTAAGAAATCCATTAAGGAATGCAGTTTAGACGTCCATTTGCCAAATTTCATAATTATAAAATGCGGCAATTGCTAACATGACTCAGACCGACTTAAGTATCGCTACGGGTGAGAAGGTCTCATCATAGTCAACCCCTTGAACTTGTCAAAAACCTTTTGCGACAAGTCAAGCTTTGTAGATGCTGACATTACCATCAGCGTCTGTCTTCTTCTTGAAGATACATCCTCAATGGCTTGTCGATCATCGGGCAAGTCCACCAAAGTCCACGCTTTGTTCTCATACATGGATCCTATCTCAGATTTCATGGCCTCAAGCCATCTATCGGAATCTTGGGCTCATCATAGCTTCTTCATAGTTCGTAGGTTCGTCGTGTTCTAGTAACATGACTTCCAGGACATGATTACCATTCCACTCTGGTGCGGAACATGCTCTGTTCGACCTACGAGGTCCAGTAGTAACTTGATCTGAAGTTTCATGATCATCATCATTAGATTCCTCTCTAGAAATCACGGGAACGAGTTTCTCTAATGTTCTACTTTCCAATTCGAGAGAAGGTACAATTAACTCAACAAGTTCTACTTTCCTCCCACTCACTTCTTTTGAGAGAAACTCCTTCTCTAGAAAGGATCCATTCTTAGCAACAAAGATCTTGCCTTCGGATCTGTGGTAGAAGGTGTACCCAATTGTTTTCTTAGGGTATCATATGAAGACACACTTCTCTGATTTGGGTTTGAGCTTGTCAGGCTGAAGCCTTGACATAAGTGTCGCAACCCCAAACTTTAAGGAATGACAACTTAGGTTTCTTGCCAAACCATAGTTCATACGGTGTCGTCTCAACGGATTTAGACGGTGCCCTATTTAATGTGAATGCGGATGTCTCTAATGCACAACCCCAAAACGATAGTGGTAAATCGGTAAGAGACGTCGTAGAACACACCATATCTAATAAAGTATGGTTACGACGTTCGAACAAACCATTACGCTGTGGTGTTCTAGGTCGCGTGAGTTGTGAAATAATTCCACATTATTTTAAATGAAGGCTAAACTCGTAACTTAAATATTCGCCTCCGCGATCGGATCATATAAACTTTATTTTCTTGTTACGATGACTCTCTACTTCACTCTGAAATTCTTTAAACTTTTCAAATGTTTCAGACTTTTGTTTCATCAAGTAGATATACCCATACCTACTCAAATCATCTGAGAAGGTGAGAAAATAACGATACCCGCCGCGTGCCTCAATACTCATCCGACCACAAACATCGGTATGTATTATTTCCAATAAGTCATTAGCTCGCTCCATTATTCCGAAGAACAGAGTTTTAGTCATCTTGCCCATGAGCCAGGGTTCGCAAGTATCAAATGATTCATGATCAAGTGATTCCAAAAGTCCATTTGCATGGAGTTTCTTCATGCGCTTTACACCAATATGACCTAAACGGCAGTGCCACAAATATGTTGCACAATCATTATCAACTTTGCATCTTTTGGCATCAATGTTATGAATATGTGTATCACTATAATCGAGATTCAATAAACCATTCACCTTGGGTGTATGACCATCGAAGGTTTTATTCATGTAAACAGAACAACAATTATTCTAGGACTTAAATGAATAACCGTATTGCAATAAACATGATCTACTCATATTCATGCTCAACGCAAACACCAAATAACATTTATTTTAGGTCCAACACCAATCCTGAAGGTAGAGGGAGCGTGCGATGCTGATCGTATCAACCTTGAAATCACTTCCAACACACATCGTCACCTCGTCCTTAACTAGTCTCTGTTCATTCTGCAACTCCTGTTTCGAGTTACCAATCTTAGCAACTGAACCGCTATCAAATACTCAGGGGTTGCTACGAACACTAGTAAAGTACACATCAATAACATGTATATTAAATATTGCGATCCTTCTTATCCGCCAAGTATTTGGGGCAGTTCCGCTTCCAGTAACCATTTCCTTTGCAGTAGAAGCACTCAGTTTTAGGCTTGGGTCTAGCTTTGGGCTTCTTCATGGGAATGACAACTTGCTTGCCATTCTTCTTGAAGTCCCCTTTCTTTCCCTTTTCCTTAAAACTGGTGGTCTTATTAATCATCAACACTTGATGCTCTTTTCTTGATTTCTACCTCTGCGGCCTTAAGAATTGCAAAGAGCTCAGGAATCGTTTTATACATCCCTTGCATATTATAGTTCTTCATGGAGTTCTAGTAGCTTGGTGATAGTGACTAGAGAACTCTATCAATCACTATCTTATTTGGAAGATTAACTCCCACTTGATTCAAGCGATTGTAGTACTCAGACATTCTGAGCACATGCTCACTGGCTAAGCTATTCTCCTCCATATTGTAGGAAAAGTACTTGTCAGAGGTCTCATACCTCTCGACACGGGCATGAGACTGAAATACCAATTTCAACTCTTGGAACATCTCATATTGCTACCTCTTGAGCTTGCATTGGTTTTTCCCTTAACGAGGAAAGGGTGATGCAGCAAAGTAGAGTAAGTATTTCCCTCTGTTTAGAGAACCAAGGTATCAATCCAGTAGGAGACAACACGACAAGCCATCGAATACCCGCACAAACAAACACCAACTTGCACCCAACGCGAAAAGGGGTTGCCAATCCCTTCACAGTTATTTGCAAAGTGAGGTCTGATATAGATGGATAAACGATAAATTGATATCTTTGGTTTATGGAATGAAAAGTAAAAGATTGCAAAGAAAGTAAATCAGAAACTAAAATTATAGACCAGAAACTTATATGATGGAAAATAGAAGATTATATGATGGAAAATAGACCCGGGGCCATAGGTTTCACTAGAGGCTTCTCTCAAGATAGAAATGATTACGGTGGGTGAACGAATTACTGACGAGCAATTGATAGAAAAGCTCAAAGTTATGACGCTATCTAAGGAAATGATCATGAATATAGGGATCATGTCCGTGTCAAGTAGATCGAAATGATTCTACATCTACTAGTGTTACTCCACACATCAACCGACTCCTGCCTGCATCTAGAGTATTAAGTTCATAAGAATATAGTAATGCATTAAGTAAGATGACATGATGTAGCGGAATTAACTCAAGCAATATGATGAAAACCCCATCTTGTTATCCTCGATGGCAACAATGCAATACATGTCGGTTCCCCTTCTGTCACTAGGGTCGAGCACCGCAATATTGAACCCAAAGCTAAGCACTTCTCTCATTGCAAGAAAAACCAATCTAGTTGGCCAAACCAAATCGATAGTTCGAAGAGACTTGCAAAGATATCAAATCATGCATATAAGAATTCAAAGGAGATTCAAATAATATTCATAGATAAGCTTATCATAAATCCACAATTCATCGGATCTCGTCAAACACACCGCAAAAGAGTATTACATCAAATAGATCTCCAAGAACATCGAGGAGAACATGGTATTGAGAATCAAAGAGAGAGAAGAAGCCATCTAGCTACTAGCTATGGACCCGTAGGTCTGTGGTAAACTACTCATGCTTCATCGAAGAGGCAATGGTGTTGATGTACTAGCCCTCCGTGATCGAATCCCCCTTCGGCAGGATGCTGGAAAAGGTCCCTAGATGGGATCTCACGGGTACAGAAGGTTTGCGGCGTTGGAAAAGTGGTTTCATGGCTCCTCTAGAAGTTTTTGGGGTATATGAGTATATATAGGAGGAGTATCTAGGTCAGGGGATCACCGAGGGGCCCACAAGGTTGGGGACACACCCTACCCCCCTAGGCGCGCCCTCCACCCTTGTGGCTGCCTCATGGCTCTTCTGACTTGCACTCCAAGTCTCCTGGGTGTCTTCTGGTCCAAGAAAAATCATCGCAAAAGTTTTATTCCGTTTGGACTCCGTTTGGTATTCCTTTTCTGGAAACTCTAAAACAAGGAAAAAACTAAAAATGGCTCTAGGCTCTAGGTTAATAGGTTAGTCCCAAAAGTAATATAAAATAGCATATTAATGCATATAAAACATCCAAAACTTCAAGCATACTAACAAATAATTATGTCTTCTCAAAATAACATGCCCAAAAAAGCTTATCTGTAACATCCCAAATTTTCAATTTGGAATGTTATACACTAGATCATCATGCATATCATATTTTCTTGCATTTTGTCGATCCTAGAAATTTCACGCAACTCAAGGACCCTCGGAGAGAGTTGGAGATTTCGTCATTTTCATATTTGAGCTTTCTCAAATTTCGAAAAAGAAGATCATTGGTTTTGTCGGAGTTTCATTTGCCTTTCATTTGGATAGGGAAAAATGCGTGTTTCAAAAATTTCATTCTAGGTCCCGAGAAAAGTTCATTTTGTTCGACTCATTTTTAGGAGTCGGGGAAAATTTACTTTAGAAGTTTTGGAGTTCGTTTAGTTCTCTTTTCTTTTGTTTTTTCTGCGCGCGTAACCGTTTTAAAAAAAATCCAGCAGCGCGCCTGGGCCAAGGCCCAAGCCGGCCGGCCAAGGCCAGGCCTCGCGCGCCGCGCGCGCCAGCGCAGGGAGCCGCCGCCGCCCTAGAGTCCTTCTAGGACTCCAACTCCAATCTCCCTCTCCTTCTCTTATTTCTTG
Source organism: Triticum monococcum (assembly GCA_034509565.1). Taxonomy (NCBI): domain Eukaryota; kingdom Viridiplantae; phylum Streptophyta; class Magnoliopsida; order Poales; family Poaceae; genus Triticum; species Triticum monococcum. The sequence goes on from CM067843.1 coordinate 582,621,416, forward strand.
CCCCCTCCCCCAAGCAAACCCTCCCCCTCACCTATATAAATACTCACCCCCCTCTAAACCCACACCAAACCCCAAGCCCCTCACCCCGCGCCCCAAGCCGCACCGCGCCCTAGAGCCGCCGCCGCCCTTGCTCGCCGCTGCCGCCCTGCGTCACCGCCGCCGCCGCCCTTGCCCTAGCGCCGCCGCCGCCCTTGCTCGCCGCCGCCGGAGACCTCGCCGAGGTTGCCCCGCGTCTCTTTTTCTCCCCTTGGTTCGATTTTCTTCTAAATATTTCCGATTCTTTTCTTCTCTTCCGATTCGTTTTCTAGATCGGTTTTTCGTTCGGTTTTCTTTTCTCGAAACCCTAGATCGGTTCCTTTTTCTTTTCCCGGTTTAGTTGCCTAGAGACCGTTCGCCCTAACGAACGTGATCACCGGATTATTCCTAGGTTAACGAACGTCCGTTCGTTTAACCGTTCTTCTTTTTCTTTTCGTCGGATTTATTCCGCGATCGTGATCTCAGATCCGATCTTCGTTCTAGTTTATCTTCTCGCTCGTTTATCGGAATCAGGTGATTCAAGCGCCTGGTGTTTTGATTCGAAACCGCCGTTCCGACTAATCAACTTAAACCAGTTTTGCTACGGTAAAATTTGACCTAGTTTCAACTTGCTAGAACCAAGTTGTTTTCTTCCGCCTTTTGTTTTCGGTTTCTTTGTTCGGTTCTTTCTCTCTTTGCAACCGGAGTTCTTAAGTTGAAATATCTGGTTTGATCTCTTGTTCGAGTTTTACCTGTGCATTAGATGAGTACTTATTGTATGCTTGTTGTTTGTCTGCGATAGATTACCCGGATTGCGCCGCCTGTTACTTCGAATCTCTAGGACTCGCGGATCATCAGCAAGGCAAGTAACACTTTGATCATACCTTTTCTACAGCCCAGTTTTATTGCATTAGATCCATCCTCACACATTGCATGATTAGGATCTAATTAAATTGTGGGATGGGAAGTAGATGAGGTAGTACCTATTACCTGTTTATTATGAAACCTTTGGGAGTTACTTCTACGTTTGCTTATTATGCCATGCTATGCTAGTAGACGTGGATTGGGTGAGTGATATCCATGACAGATGTGAGATTGATAATTTTATGGGTTTATCTAAGGTGGCAACTTAAACACACATCTGGGTGGATTGAGGCACCTGATATCTATCAGGACTTGCCTGTTTTATTTTGGACCGCCACCCAGGCTCAAAGGGATCATAAGATCTTTCATGCTAAATACTTACGTGTGCAGCCACAAGCCATTATGGGCTCTGGCATAGTTGACTAAGTCGTGCGAACTCTTACAGGGTAGACTAGCAGATGTAGGGGAAGTAGGTGTACCGGTCTATCCATCGTAAGGTGCTAGCGCTTCTGAAAGACTGTGTCTCGGTCATCCGTTTCTCAAACACCAGTAGTGCGAGAAATCCAACGGAGGCGATTGAGTCTTGTGGGGAAAAGTGCGCAAACCTCTGCAGAGTGTAATAAACTAATCATGATTAGCTGTGTCCTCGGTTATGGACATCTTGAGTATCTAGTACTTGAATATCATGTGAATCTCAACATGTTACTTCTAATTAATATTGTTGGGTTATTGATGATTACTTTTAATTGGGATTGAGAATGCTGTCAACCATTCTCAATGTTTAACAACCACAATGATAGTTAAATAAATTTATTCCTTTGCAGTAGGGAAAAATTGGCTTTATGCAAAACAGTAACCATAGAGCTTTCCACCAGCCAAATATGCATATAGTATAGCTGTTTTATTCCATTACTCTCTATGTGTTACATTGCCAGCATATTCCATGTGCTGACCCGTTTCGGGCTGCAACGTTAATGTTGCAGACTTTTCAGACGACGATTAAGGTGCTTTTAGGTCGTGGTTCTATACTCAGTGATGCCGTTGGAGTTGATGGACCCATTTATCTTCCAAGTCTTCCACTGTTATCGATATTAGATGGCCTTAAGCCATATTATTGTAATAAGTTCTCTTTGAGACATCGTTGTAATAAGTGTGTGATTGCCACTCTGCTATAAATCCTTCGAAGTACTGTGTGGTGTCAGCATTACTGATCCAGGGATGACACCGGAGCACAGTAGACTTGATCCATTCGGGTCGGGTCGCTACAGAGATGGTATCAGAGAACACGCTGACTGTAGGACACGACCACTAAGTTAAAGCCATAGATCACTATTCTCTCCTCATTTTCTAACTCCTCATCTTTTCTACTCTTTAGGATGAAGGACGCGAAGATTAAGTACGCTCAACCGGATGAAGGCACACCTTTTGGATTTCACTTGAAGGAAGTCACCAAGTACCTGAACATTGGATTACCAAGCTTCACGGGAACCTTCAACGCCACTCTGCCTGAAGAGGAGCGCTGGAAGATTCAAGCCCACGTTCCGGGAAGAACATTCGCGCCAATCACAAAGCCCATAGATAGTGTTTTCAATGCACCAACTTGGAGCCTAGGAAGGAGCATGGCAGCCCATATCACCATAGGACGCATTGGAGAAGTTTATCAAGAAGACCTCAAGGACACCATCTACCAGATTTGCGGACGCCGAGATGAACAATGGGAGTTAGTCACCACCAAGAAGGATAGATCCATTGTAGCTTTCATCCAGGAGTTAAACCAGCACATTCAATGCCACGAGAACCAGATGTGCAATGATATGATAGAGTTGAAGAATGCAAAAGCGAGGATCATCGAGCTAGAAGGAGAACTGAAGGCTACACGCAAGGACTACATGGACGAGATCGTAGCTCTAGCAAGACACAACGTCGATCTTAAGCAGGAGATTGAAGAACTCAAGAGGGAGTTAGCATCCAGGAAGGAAGACATGTACGTCGCATGTCCGGACAACTACATCATCATCGACGACACCGATTCGGATCCAAGTGAACCCAACTTTGAAGATGAAGCTGGAGCGGACATCATGGAGTCTTCCACCAGTTCAAATTTCTAGATGACCACCAAATATTAGTAGTATTCCCCCCATGTAAACACTATAGTTCGAGCACTTTTGCGATAGCTAGATCGATTGTAAGCCCTTGTTTGATTGAATGAAGTGATTTTGTGTGAATTGCTCATGTGCATTGGGGTAGTGTTTTCTCTTTAGACCTCATTATATTCTTATATCTCTTCTTTTCTAAACCCTCAGATGCCTCCGAGACGTGACAATGGATTTCCACCGGAGCTCACTCAGTTGATCCAACAGCAGAATTAGTTGATGCAGATATTAGTTCAGAATCAGCACAACAACAACAACAACCCACCACCACCACCACCTGTTGACCACTTAGCCCGTTTCCTTAGGCTAAATCCGCTGGTGTTTTCTAGTAGCATCGAGCCGATAGTAGCAGACGATTGGCTCCGCAAGATAGGAAGGGAGTTGACCACTGCAGGATGCACGGATGGTGAGAAAGTGAAGTTTGCCGCACATCAGTTAGAAGGACCCGCGACAGCATGGTGGGAGAATTTCACAGCCACCTTTCCAGTTGACACTGTCACATGGGATCAGTTCCAGCAAGCTTTCCTCACTGCACATGTTTCAGCAGGAGCTATGGCCATGAAGAAGCGTGAGTTTCACAACTTACACCAAGGAGGAAGGACAGTTGGCCAGTACGTTGACGACTTCAGCAAGCTAGCACGTTATGCCCCAGATGACGTTGCTACGGATGCAACCAAGCAGGAGAAGTTTCTGGAAGGACTGAATGATGAGTTAAGCATGCAGTTGATGGTAGGAAGTTTCAACAACTACCAGGAGTTGGTAGATCGTGCCATCATGATTGAAGGGAAGCAACAGCAGATTGAGAACCGCAAGAGGATGTATGGACAAGGGAAGTATAACTCTGGAGCCCAGCAGAAGCCCCGTTTTACCCCTAAATTGGGATTTCAGTTTCAGCATACCCATGGAGGAGGTAGTTCGCACAACCACAATGGCCACAAGAATGGTAATGGGAATGGAGGAAGCAACGGCCAGAATCGAACCACCCCATCAACCCCATCCAAGAGAGATCTGAGTCAAGTCACCTGTTTCAAGTGTTCCAAGACCGGACATTATGCCAATGAATGTCCCGAAGGCCAGAATGGGAATGGCAATGGAAGCTCAAGGAAGAAGCCAAACCCTTTCAATAGAGGACAGGTGAACCACGTTAACGTGGAGGAGGTTGAAGATCAGCCTGATGCAGTAATCGGTAAGTTTTTGGTTAAGTCATTTACCGCACTCGTTCTTTTCGATACTGGTGCATCACATTCATACATATCAAGGGGATTTGTGGAAAAGTATAGCCTGCCCACTAGGATTCTTAAAACACCTATGCTAGTACGTTCGCCAGGAGCAGAGTACATGGCCAGTCAAGGATGTTTTCAAGTGTCATTAAGCATAGGAAGGCATGTTTTCCCAACAGATTTAATTATTCTAGAATCCCAAGGTCTGGATGTAATTCTTGGTATGGATTGGCTGTCGATGTATGGAGGAAACATCAATTGTGCCGGTAAGTCAATTTTGCTTACAACGCCAGAAGGAAGAAGGATCAAGTATGTATCCCGGCATGTGCCAAATAGGACACAAGTAAATTGCCTAACAGGAGTTGTGCAGGAGGAAGTACCAGTGGTAAAGGATTTTCCTGATGTATTTCCTGAAGAATTGCCAGGCATGCCACCGGATAGAGACATTGAGTTTCTGATTGAGTTGTTGCCAGGTACAGGCCCAATATCAAAGAGACCATACCGGATGCCAGCAAAGGATTTGGTAGAAATTAAGAATCAGATTAAGGAGTTATTGGAGAAGGGTTACATTCGCCCAAGTTCTTCGCCTTGGGGATCACCTGTACTTCTAGTGGAGAAGAAGGATGGATCATTAAGGATGGTTGTTGATTATCGTGGATTGAATGAAGTAACCAGCAAGAACAAGTACCCACTGCCAATGATAAATGATCTGTTTGATCATTTGCAAGGAGCTAAAGTGTTTTCCAAGATCGATTTGCGATCAGGGTACCACCAGTTGAAGATTCAAGAGCAGGACATACCTAAGACAGCATTCACCACAAGATATGGATTGTATGAGTATACCATTATGTCATTTGGATTGACTAACGCACCTGCCTATTTTATGAACCTGATGAACAAAGTGTTTATGGAGTTTTTGGATAAGTTCATCATAGTGTTCATTGATGATATCCTGGTTTATTCAAAGAATGAAGAAGAGCATAAGGAACATTTGCGTTTGGTTTTGGAGAAACTAAGGGAACATCAGTTATATGCCAAATTTAGCAAATGTGAGTTTTGGTTGAAGGAAGTAGGATTCCTCGGACACGTTATATCCGGAGAAGGGATAGTAGTTGACCCCGCAAAGGTTGAGACCGTAACCGAATGGGAAGCACCAACGACAGTTGGAGAAATCCGGAGTTTTCTTGGACTCGCAGGATATTACCGGAGATTCATTGAGAACTTTTCAAAGATTGCAAAGCCTATGACGGAGTTGTTGAAGAAGGATACCAAGTTCAATTGGACTGAGGAGTGTGAGGCTAGTTTCCAGGAGTTGAAGAAACGTTTGGTTACCTCACCAGTGTTGATTTTGCCAGATCAGACCAAGGATTATGAGGCGTATTGCGACACTTCACGTCGAGGACTTGGTGCAGTGCTTATGCAGGAAGGGAGAGTTGTTTCGTATGCTTCACGACAACTGAAACCTCATGAGTTGAATTATGCCACGCATGATTTGGAGTTAGCAGCCGTAGTGCATGCATTGAAGACATGGAGACATTTCCTCATTGGAAATCATTGTGAGGTGTACACGGATCACAAGAGTTTGAAGTACATTTTCACGCAGAAGGAGTTGAATCTCAGACAAAGGAGATGGTTGGAGCTCATCAAGGATTATGATATGAGATTGCATTACCATCCCGGTAAAGCTAATGTAGTAGCTGACGCATTGAGCCGTAAGAGCCACGTCAATACGCTAATGACGGGAGAAATACCCAAGGAGTTAGCAGAAAACCTTCATGAACTAAGTTTAGAGATAGTTCCGAAAGGCTATGTGGCAGCATTGGAGATTCAGTCAACATTGATGGATAAAATCAGAGAGGCTCAGAAATTTGACAAGGAGATTGCTGCTATAAAGGAGAAACTAAGCAAAGGAAAAGCAAAGGGATTTCGTGAGGATGAGCACGATACCCTATGGTTTGAGGACCGTGTTTATGTGCCAAATGACCCGGAGATCAGGAAGTTGATTCTACAAGAGGCACATGATACACCATATTCGATTCACCCAGGAAATACCAAGATGTCTTTGGATTTGAAGGAGACATTCTGGTGGACCGGAATGAAGAAGGATATTGCAGCATATGTAGCAGTTTGTGACGTATGTCATAGAGTAAAGGTAGAGCATCAGAAGCCAGTCGAATTGTTGCAACCATTGCCGATACCCGAATGGAAGTGGGATAAGATAGGCATGGATTTTAGCACAGGACTACCCAGGACGAAAGCAGGATATGACTCGATATGGGTAGTGATTGATCGTTTGACGAAGGAAGCACATTTCATTCCAGTCAAGACCACTTACACCAGTGCTAAGTTGGCAAAGATATACATGACTAGGATCATTTGTTTGCATGGAGTTCCAAGGAGTATTGTATCAGACAGAGGAACCCAATTTACCTCAAAGTTTTGGAATCAGTTGCATGAAACTTTGGGAACCAGGCTAGAGTTCAGCACCGCTTTTCATCCGCAGATAGATGGACAGACCGAGAGAGTCAATCAGATTTTGGAGGATATGCTGAGAGCTTGTGCACTAGATTATGGATCTAGTTGGGACGATAATTTGCCGTATGCGGAGTTTTCTTATAACAACAGTTACCAAACCAGTTTGAAGATGGCACCTTTCGAAGCTTTATACGGAAGGAGGTGCAGGACACCGTTGTCATGGGACAAAGTTGGAGACCGTCAATTCTTTGGACCAGATTTGATTAAGGAATCTGAACAGAAGGTTAAGTTGATACGCGATAGGCTCAAGGTAGCCCAGTCCGGGCAGAAGAGCTACGCAGATTCTAAACGCAAGGAGACAGTTTACGAAACCGGAGACAGAGTGTATCTCCGAGTATCCCCACTACGAGGAGTTAAGCGATTTGGAGTTAAGGGAAAGTTAGCACCCCGTTTCGTTGGACCATATAAGATCTTGCAACGTATGGGAGAAGTCGCTTATAAGTTGGAATTACCAGAGGGACTGTCAGGAGTTCATGATGTATTCCATGTTTCTCAGCTGAAGAAATGTCACGCCGAGATGGCGGAGGTACCGTTAAGAGATACAGTGCCGCTTGAAGCGATTCAGTTGAAGGACGACTTAACGTATGAAGAGAAACCAGTCAAAATTCTCGAGTTTGCCAGCAGAGTTACCCGCAGCAAGGTTATCAAGTTTTGCAAAGTTCAGTGGAACCACCACTCAGAGGATGAAGCCACTTGGGAGAGAGAAGAAGATTTGCTCAAGGACCACCCTCACCTATTTTCTAGCCAACCCGAATCTCGAGGGCGAGATTCATCTTAAGGGGGGTAGGTTTGTAACATCCCAAATTTTCAATTTGGAATGTTATACACTAGATCATCATGCATATCATATTTTCTTGCATTTTGTCGATCCTAGAAATTTCACGCAACTCAAGGACCCTCGGAGAGAGTTGGAGATTTCGTCATTTTCATATTTGAGCTTTCTCAAATTTCGAAAAAGAGGATCATTGGTTTTGTCGGAGTTTCATTTGCCTTTTATTTGGATAGGGAAAAATGCGTGTTTCAAAATTTTCATTCTAGGTCCCGAGAAAAGTTCATTTTGTTCGACTCATTTTTAGGAGTCGGGGAAAATTTACTTTAGAAGTTTTGGAGTTCGTTTAGTTCTCTTTTCTTTTGTTTTTTCTGCGCGCGTAACCGTTTAAAAAAAATCCAGCAGCGCGCCTGGGCCAAGGCCCAAGCCGGCCGGCCAAGGCCAGGCCTCGCGCGCCGCGCGCGCCAGCGCAGGGAGCCGCCGCCGCCCTAGAGTCCTTCCAGGACTCCAATTCCAATCTCCCTCTCCTTCTCTTATTTCTTGCCCCCTCCCCCAAGCAAACCGTTCCCCTCACCTATATAAATACTCACCCCCCCTCTAAACAACCACCAAACCCCAAGCCCCTCACCCCGCGCCCCAAGCCGCGCCGCACCCTAGAGCCGCCGCCACCGCCCTTGCTCGCCGCCACCGCCCTGCGTCACTGCCGCCGCCGCCCTTGCTCGCCGCCGCCAGAGCCCCTCGCCGGAGACCTCGCCGAGGTTGCCCCGCATCTCTTTTTCTCCCCTTGGTTCGATTTTCTTCTAAATCTTTCCGATTCTTTTCTTCTCTTCCGATTCGTTTTCTAGATCGGTTTTTCGTTCGGTTTTCTTTTCTCGAAACCCTAGATCGGTTCCTTTTTCTTTTCCCGGTTTAGTTGCCTAGAGACCGTTCGTCCTAACGAACGTGATCACCGGATTATTCCTAGGTTAACGAACGTCCGTTCGTTTAACCGTTCTTCCTTTTCTTTTCGTCGGATTTATTCTGTGATCGCGATCTCAGATCCGATCTTCGTTCTAGTTTATCTTCTCGCTCGTTTATCGGAATCAGGTGATTCAAGTGCCTGGTGTTTCGTTTCGAAACCGCCGTTCCGACTAATCAACTTAAACCAGTTTTGCTACGGTAAAATTTGACCTAGTTTCAACTTGCTAGAACCGAGTTGTTTTCTTCCGCCGTTTGTTTTCGGTTTCTTTGTTCAGTTCTTTCTCTCTTTGCAACCGGGGTTCTTAAGTTGAACTATCTGGTTCGATCTCTTGTTCGAGTTTTACTGTGCATTAGATGAGTACTTATTGTATGCTTGTTGTTTGTCTGCGATAGATTACCCGGATTGCGCCGCCTGTTACTTTGAATCTCTAGGACTCGCGGATCATCAGCAAGGCAAGTAACACTTTGATCATACCTTTTCTACAACCCAGTTTTATTGCATTAGATCCATCCTCACACATTGCATGATTAGGATCTAATTAAATTGTGGGATGGGAAGTAGATGAGGTAGTACCTATTACCTGTTTATTATGAAACCTTTGGGAGTTACTTCTACGTTAGCTTATTATGCCATGCTATGCTAGTAGACATGGATTAGGTGAGTGATATCCATGACAGATGTGAGATTGATAATTTTATGGGTTTATCTAAGGTGGCAACTTAAACACACATCTGGGTGGATTGAGGCACCTGATGTCTATCAGGACTTGCCTGTTTTATTTTGGCCCGCCACCCAGGCTCAAAGGGATCATAAGATCTTTCATGCTAAATACTTACGTGTGCAGCCACAAGCCATTATGGGCTCTGGCATAGTTGACTAAGTCGTGCGAACTCTTACAGGGTAGACTAGCAGATGTAGGGGAAGTAGGTGTACCGGTCTATCCATTGTAAGGTGCTAGCGCTTCTGAAAGACTGTGTCTCGGTCATCCGTTTCTCAAACACCAGTAGTGCGAGAAATCCAACGGAGGCGATCGAGTCTTGTGGGGAAAAGTGCGCAAACCTCTGCAGAGTGTAATAAACTAATCATGATTAGCCGTGTCCCCAGTTATGGACATCTTGAGTATCTAGTACTTGAGTATCATGTGAATCTCAACATGTTACTTCTAATTAATATTGTTGGGTTATTGATGATTACTTTTAATTGGGATTGAGAATGCTGTCAACCATTCTCAATGTTTAACAACCACAATGATAGTTAAATAAATTTATTCCTTTGCAGTAGGGAAAAATTGGCTTTACGCAAAACAGTAACCATAGAGCTTTCCACCAGCCAAATATGCATATAGTATAGCTGTTTCATTCCATTACTCTCTATGTGTTACATTGCCAGCATATTCCATGTGCTGACCCGTTTCGGGCTGCAATGTTAATGTTGCAGACTTTTTAGACGACGATTAAGGTGCTTTTAGGTCGTGGTTCCATACTCAGTGATGGCGTTGGAGTTGATGGACCCATTTATCTTCCAAGTCTTCCGCTGTTATCGATATTAGATGGCCTTAAGCCATATTATTGTAATAAGTTCTCTTTGAGACATCGTTGTAATAAGTGTGTGATTGCCACTCTGCTATAAATCCTTCGAAGTACTGTGTGGTGTCAGCATTACTGATCCAGGGATGACACCGGAGCGCAGTAGACTTGATCCATTCGGGTCGGGTCGCTACATTATCCCTACAAAATCATATAGTCTGGCTATGCTCCATCTTGGTGTCACAAATATTCAAATCATGCACAACCCCGATGACAAGCCAAGCAATTGTTTCATACGTTTGATGTTCTCAAACCTTTTCAACTTTCATGCAATACATGAGAGTGAGCCATGGACATAACACTATAGGTGGGATAGACGATGGTTGTGGAGAAGACAAAAAAGGAGATAGTCTCACATTAACTAGGCGTATCAATGGGTTATGAATATGCCCATTAATAGATATCATGTGAGTGAGGAGGGATTGCCATGCAACGGATGCACTAGAGCTATAAGTTTATGAAAGCTCAAAAAGGAAACTAAGTGGGTGTGCGTCAAACTTCCTTGCTCATGAATACCTAGGGCATTTTGAGGAAGCCCATCGTTGGAATATACAAGCCAAGTTCTATAATGAAAAATTCCCACTAGTATATGAAAGTGATATCATAGGAGACTCTCTATCATGAAGCTCATGGTGCTACTCTGAAGCACAAGTGTGGCAAAAAGGATAGTAACATTATCCCTTCTCTCTTTTTCTCTCATTTTTTTCTTTTCTCTTTTTTTTGGGCCTTCTTTTTTTGGCCTTTCTTTTTTTTCCGCACATGGGACGATGCTTTGATAATGAAGATCATCACACTTCTATTTACTTACAACTCGATACTAGAACAAAAATATGACGCTATCTGAATGCCTCTGGCGGTGTACCGGGATGTGCAATAAATCAAGATTGACATGTATGAAAGAATTATGAACGGTGGTTTTGCCACAAATGCGATGCCAACTACATGATCATAGAAAGCAATATGACAATGATGGAACGTGTCATAATAAACGGAACGATGGAAAGTTGCATGACAATATATCTCAGAATGGCTATGGAAATGCCATAATAGGTAGGTATGGTGGCTGTTTTGAGGAAGGATATGTGGTGTGTTTATGGTACCGACGAAAGTTGCGCGGTACTAGAGTGGCTAGCAATGGCGGAAAGGTTAGAGTGCGTATAATCCATGGACTCAACATTAGTCATAAAGAACTCACATACTTATTGCAAAAATCTATTAGTCATCGAAACAAAGTACTACATGCATGCTCCTAGGGGGTAGATTGGTAGGAAAAGACCATCGCTCGTCCCCGACCGCCACTCATAAGGAAGACAATCAATAAATAAATCAAGCTCTGACTTCATCACATAACTGTTCACCACACGTGCATGCTACGGGACTCACAAACCTTAACACAAGTATTTCTCAAATTCACAACTACTTACTAGCATGACTCTAATATCACCATCTTCATATCTGAAAACAATCATAAGGAATCAAACTTCTCATAGTATTCAATGCACTCTATATGAAAGTTTTTATTATATCCCTCTTGGATGCCTATCATATTAGGACTAATTTTATAACCAAAGCAAATTACCATGCTGTTATAAAGGCTCTCAAAATAATATAAGTGAAGTACGAGAGTTCATAATTTCTATAAAATAAAACCACCGCTGTGCTCTAAAAAGATATAAGTGAAGCACTAGAGCAATTTTGCCTAGCTCAAAAAAATATAAGTGAAGCACATAGAGCATTCTAATAAATCATGATTCATGTGTGTCTCTCCCAAAAGGTGTGTACAACAAGGATTATTGTGGCAAAGTAAAAAGAAAATACTCAAATCATACAAGACGCTCCAAGCAAAACACATATCATGTGGTGAATAAAAATATAGCCTCAAGTAAAGTTACCGATAGACAAAGACGAAAGAGGGGATGCCTTCCCGGGGCATCCCCAAGCTTAGGCCCTTGCCTCCTTGAATATTACCTTGGGGTGCCTTGGGCATCCCCAAGCTTAGGCTCTTGCCACTCCTTATTCCATAGTCCATCAAATCCTTACCCAAAACCTGAAAACTTCACAACACAAAACTTCAACAGAAAATCGCGTAAGCTCCGTTAGTATAAGAAAATAAATCACCACTTTTGGTATGTGAACTCATTATTTATTTATATTGGTTTAATATCTATTGTATTCCAACTTTTCCATGGTTCATACCTGTAACGCCCTCGATGCGACTATAGCTCCCACGTGTCGAGGCACGACTTAGAGACATAATCGCATTGAAGGCATATGTCGCAAGTGAGGTAATCTTCACACAACCCATGTAATACATAAGGGAAAGAGATACATAGTTGGCTTACAATCGCCACTTCACACAAATACATGAATAAAGCATTACATCATACAAATACACTCAAGGTCCGACTACGGAACCAAAATAAAAGAAGAACCCCAAATGCGACAAAGGTCCCCAATCGACCCCAACTGGGCTCCACTACTGATCGACTAGAATGAAACAACACAAAGGACAAGATCTTCAATGAGCTCCCCCTGAGCTGGATTGCGTCATCTGCTCGGTCTCAACGGCACCTGCAAGCTGGTTTTGGAAGTATCTGTGAGCCACGGGGACTCAGCAATCTCGCACCCTCGCGATCAAGACTATTTAAGCTTAAGGGTAAGGTAAAGGTATGAGGTGGAGCTGCAGCAAGCGGCTAGCATATATGGTGGCTAACATACGCAAATGAGAGCGAGAAGAGAAGGCAAAGCACGGTTGATAAAAGTATGATCAAGAAGTGATCCTGGACTACCTACGTCAAGCATAACTCCAACAACCGTGTTCACTTCCCGGACTCCACCGGAAAGAGACCATCACGGTTACACACGCGGTTGATTCATTTTAATTAAGGTCGACTTCAGGTTTTCTACAACCGGACGTTAACAAATTCCCATCTGCCCATAACTGCGGGCACGGCTTTCGAAAGTTCAAATCCCTACAAGGGTGTCCCAACTTAGCCCATCACAAGCTCTGACGGTCAATGAAGGAATAGACCTCCACCCGAGACATTCCGATTAGACTCGGTATCCCGGTACAACAAGACATTTCGACAGGGTAAAACTAAACCAGCAACACCGCCCGAATGTGCCGACAAATCCCGATAGGAGCTGCACATATCTCTTTCTCAGGGCACACTCAGATGAGCTCTCCATACAACTAAAACCAAACCTCGAGTTTCTCCGAGCGGGCGCTGCACAGGACTCTAGTTTGGACCAACACTCACAGGAGCACTGGCCCGGGGGGGGGGGGGTAAAATAACGATGACCCTCAGGAGCGCGAATCCCAAGGGAAAAGAAAAGGCTAGGTGGTGAATGGTAAAACCAATGTTGGGCATTGCTGGAAGAGCTTTACTTAAGGCGAACTGTCAAGGGGTTCCCATTATAGCCCAACCGCGTAAGGGACGCAAAATCCGGGAACATAACACCGATATGACGGAAACTAGGGCGGCAAGAGTGGAACAAAACACCAGGCATAAGGCCGAGCCTTCCACCCTTTACCAAGTATATAGATGCATTAATTAAATAAGATATATTGTGATATCCCAACAGGTAAACATGTTCCAACACGGAACGAATTCCATGTTCCAACAAGGAACAACTTCAATCTTCACCTGCAACTAACAACACTATAAGAGGGGCTGAGCAAAGCGGTAACATAGCCAAACAACGGTTTGCTAGGACAAGGTGGGTTAGAGGCTTGGTTCAACAAAGTAGGAGGCATGATAAGCAAGTGGTAGGTATCGCAGCATAGGCATAGCAAAAGAGCGAGCAACTAGCAAGCAAAGATAGAAGTGATTTCGAGGGTATGATCATCTTGCCTGAGATCCCGCAAGGAAGAAGAACGAGTCCATGAAGAAGACAAACAGACGTAGTCGTACGGGTCCTCACAAACGTGACGTTATCGGAACCAACCCGAAGAAGCAACACCGGAAAGAAGCAAACAACATAGTGAACAACCAACACATCAACATGGCATGATGCACAAGCAAGTATGATGCATGTCCGGTTTAAAGTGGCATGGCATGGCAAAATGCACAAACAACCCTACAAATTAAATGGAGCTCAATATGCAACGAGTTGCATATTGACGGAACACCACATTAATTATTTAGTTCTCTCCCGGTTAGGTACTCAACAAATTTAAATGTTGGTTAACATGGCAAGAGGTGAAGCATAACAAAATTATATCATCTAAACAATTTAAATGGGGCCGGATATAACAAATAACGAATCCGGTAAATCCCCATATGCATTTAGCAATTTGGTGCAACAACAATTTTTAAACATATTAAATGTTGTTATCATGATGCGGATGTCATGTGCAAGTTTAAAGCAATTTTATGAAAAAGTTGACATGAGCATGTTATGAAGCATTTGTCACCGTGGTGGAAAAAAGGGGTGCCACAGCAACGAATCCAAAAATGATGCCACGACAAAGATAACGGTTCCGATAGCTCTTGGAGATACCGGTGCAAAAGAAAGTGACGAGAGCGTGACGTACGATAGAAGGTGGGGTGATCCCGGATACCGGGTTCCCACAAGGTGGTGGCATGACAAAAGAGGAGCATCGCAAGGAACAATCGCAAACGGTGCAAACACGCGGTTCATCTCATACACCACACAACATTCGTTCTCGGAAGGTCGTCTCGGGGTTATACCTTCGAAGCGTGCATTTCGAAGTGAATCGGTTCGGAGGGGAAGTAGTCGTTCTCGCGACGGTAGTGGTTCACATTTCGAAGAGGAAGTAATTTTTCATGTTCCGTAGTTGTTCGGGGTCACGACAAGGAACTTGACGTCCACGGGGGCTTCACGGGTGGACGGTAGTGGTACATGTTTCGTAGACGTTCGAGCCATCTGTAGCGGTACTTGATGAATCCCGAAACGGTCTTGGCGTCTTCGTGCGTAGGGGTACTTGGCGTTTCCGGAGACGACGGTAGAGGTACTTGACGCGTCATTGTGGTACTCGGCAAAAATCACAGAGAAGATGCTTGGCGGTCCTGGTATGGTCTTGGCGTCCATGTAGTCGATCTTGCAGATCTTGACGGTCCAACACAAAACATCACAAGGGGCCTCGGGGCGGCGGCAGCAAGGACACGATGGTGGTGGTGAGCGGCAGAGGCTCGCCGGAGAAACTGGTGGCGACTGGGCGCGACGCGATGGGGCATGGGGACGGCACTGGCCCTCTCCTCCAGCGAAGCAAGACGACGATGAGCGGGGTTCAGCGATGCCGGGAGTCCTGCTGGCTTGGTGTCGCGATGAACGAACAAGGACGACCAGGGGCGCGAGGCACTTGAGGGTGCGGGGGCGCGATGGAGCTCGGTGGGCGTGCTCCTCTGCGCGCGGACAAGGACGAAGGCGGGCAGCCGAGGGGGACCTCCTGTCCAAGGCGCAGGGGTGGAAACTCCGGCCATGTTGCGATGCGGCTCCTGCGCGAAGAAATAGAGAGAGAGGGAACCGGGTGAGAGAGAGAGAGCAACGAGGGAGAGAAAATGGAGGCGAGGTCAGCCTGAAACGGCAGCACAGCGACGCGGTCCGGTGGCTCGGCTCGCCGGCGGTGGGTGAAGGTAGGGGCGCGGCTGCAGGCGCTGGGCCTGGGCGGCGACGAGCTGATGGACGACGGGGACGAGGTGGCGGTGTCATGGAGGCGCGAGGAAGAGAGCGTGAGGAGGAAGAGATGGTGATCGGGCGCAGCCCTGTGCGTGTGTGCGTGTGGCGCTGAGGGAGGGGAACGAACGGGGAGATCGAGCGTGGGGCTCTCCTGGCGGCGCTAGGAGGAAACGAAGGGGGGAGAGAGGATCGGGGCTCGCTGGGTTAGGGTTAGTTAGACAGAGGCCGGCTGGGCCTTGGGCCACTGGTGGGATGGGGCTGCTGCAGGCTCAAATGGCCAGGCTGGCTAGGCTTCTCTCTTCCCTCTTAATTCTTCTCTTTACAAAAACAGAGAACAATAAGAGAAAGGAAAAGAGAAAAGAGAATGTTAGGGGAAGAATTTGAGCATTGGAATAAATTTCCCGGACTCGCATAAATGCGCATGTTCCAAGAAAAATGGAGTGGGCATTTTTGAAAGTTTAAATTCAAACTCATTTGATTTAAAATCAAATGGTTTGAATAGGAAGTGAGGGTTAGGAAGGTCCAAAAATGATCGGATTTTTGGTGGAGCTCCGGAAAATGACGAAAGAATTTATGGGCAAAGTTAAAGGCCAAGAGACGTGATGACTAAAGCATTGGGATTTGCAAGTGTGTTATGGTGAATTGCAAATTAAAGAAATATTTAATATAGCTCCCTATTATCGGGTGGATATGTTTTAAAGAGAATCACCATGTGAATTCCCTCGATTTAAATGGATCAAAGATCCATGCCATTTATTTAGTTGAGTTGCAAAAGATTTATGAGATGAAGGCATGATGACATGATGCAATGCACAAGATGCAAAGATGAATGCAACAGACGAAACAAATCACACAACGAATCTCGGAAACCCTGGAAGACATCTGAAGCTTCGGTCTTGGGGCGTTACAACACTCCACCACTACGAGAGGATCTCGTCCCGAGATCTAGAATGGCACCGGAGAGAAAACGGAAGAGATATGAGAAGAGGTAAGAACTAAGTTGCTTCTTTGACAAACGAGTGAAACCAAAGAACCTTGCGAGGTTGAACAATTCGAGAAAAGAATACAACGAAGGTGAACAAAGTCAAAAACACTCCGTTTGAAAAGAGAGACAACGAGCATTGCGAAACCCTTGAGATTGAAGGGCAAGATATTTATTAAAAACACTCCGGTTAAGGAAGGGGATCAAGGAAAAACCAAAATTCGGGCAGCACTCCGGTTGAAAAGAAAAGGAATTGAATCATAACTTGATAAGATGAGAAGATATTTGATGAAATCACAACACACTACGACCGGAACTATTGAATGAATGGAACAAGGGGTAAGAAAGATCTCAGACAGCACTCCGGTTGAGAAGGGAGTCCAAAATTTGATAAGATGAGAGAGCTCAAATGAAAACACGACACTCTGGTTGAGAAAGGGATGCAAGACTTGATAAGGCGAAAAGAACTTGAACGAAGGGGCACAATACTCTGGTTAAGCAAGATAGGGAAGGAATAAGAGTGATATAATTTGGACAGCACTCCGTCTGTAAATGGAAGGAATTGAAGTTGACAAGATGAGAGGATACTTGTAAAGAGGACACAACACTCAGATAAAAGTATAGGCATGGAAAGATCATGATCTTTGACAAAACGAGATGATGGGTTGAAAATATGAACATCACAATGCCTCCGAAACAAAAGTAAGAATGGAATGGAGTGAACGAAGGAAAACAATATCTTGAGAGAGCACGGTTACAACAGAAGCTAGAACGGAGTTGTTGGAAAACCCACAACGAAAATAGTAAGCTTGATATGGTCTTATGGAATACATCTCGAATTATGAGGTGACAACCTGCCACTCACGAAAAACAAGATTGGATTGATATGAACAAGAAGACGAGAAACTATTTCACCGGGAGGATAAATAAAGAACTTGGGTCAATTATAAGCACCATAGATAGCAACAAACCTTAGGGAAGACTTTAGGTGAAAAAATAACCCAAGATAACTCCAACAAAGAGGTTGATGGATTTAAAATATCTCATCCTTGACAACATGTGAATCATGAAACATGAACTCAAATTATCAAGAATGACATAATACCACCTCTATTGATATGGAAGGAATAATTGCACTCCGGATTACAATATGAAGAAAGCTTGAGCTTCTTAGAAAAGAATCTCGATTAAAAGGTTGGAGAAGGAATTAAATCCTTGATGGACCATTATGTAGAACCTCCATGAAGAACTCCGGTAACGAAAGGATGATAAAAGCAAAAGAAGTTGAAAACACAAGGTGAGACCTTGTAATGATTAGATGGATCTCCGCGGTGAAATAATTGGAAGAAGTTGGGACTCCGGGAAAAGAAAAGAAGATGAAACAATTGAGATCAAGAATTTAGATGAGCCTCCGGAATCAAGAATAGATCACTAGGATGAAACAAGAATAAGAATTACATTATGCGTAACCTTCACCAATTAAATTGATGACAAGCAATGGATTTGGCACACTACTTATTCTTGTAGAAAGGATTAAGATAGATATAGCGCCAACTTGGGAAAATATTAAACGAACCACCGGTAGGATTGAAAAGAACGAAAGAACTGATATGATAAATGAAGGAAGAAGAATCTTGAGCAAACCACCGTCAGAATTGAAAAAGAACGATTAAAACATGAAGAAACACCGGGAAGGATTATCAATTAAACGAAGATGCTTGAGAGAATTTAGATACAACTAAAACGAAGAGATCATGCGCTGATTAAAGATCACTTGAACGAAGCACCGGTAAGATTGAAGAATGAGAGCTGAAAGCCGAGAATGAATAATATTTGAAAAGATGGATTCCGGATAACAAATTGAGAAGACTCTTGAATTGCTCCGGATAAGTGAAAAGAATTCTCACAATCAAAACAATTATGAGAGAATGGTAACAAGCTAGAATCACGAATCTTGAAGAGAATGGAGCAAGATTAAAGATAAACTCTTCTTCGGTCTTCCAATGTTGAGAATGACGACGAGAAACACCATCAAGAATTATTTAGACACTCCGAAAGAATCAAAATGAAGAGGTTGAGCCACTGATGGAAAGAATTTGAAAGATCTTGGAGAAATACATTTGACTAATGATAATTCATTCTTACGTCAAACTTTGACAAGAAATTTGAGGATATCTCCGGGAAATAAGAAGAGTCAGGTAAGATCCTGGAAAAAGACCTATGGGTTAGGGCCCACTCAAGAGAAACACCGTAGAACGATGAAAAAGAGAGATTGCACCGGTTGAATTAAAAGGCTTGAATGATATAACATCCTCGAAATAGGTTGAACGGATCTTGAATGACAAGATGAGCCTTTTGAGGAAGCTTTAGAACGCCGGAACAAAAGAATAGTGAGAAGTGAATTATTATGAGGTGCACCGGTATAAGAAGGTATTGAAATGAGGAAAAGAATATGATCAAACACCGAAAGCTTGAATTGGCAACACCAGAGAAGAAAAAGAATGAAGAATGATGAACTAGAAACTCCGTTAGAATCTTCATGAGAATCACCGGATAAGAATATTGAAGGAAAAAGAATGGAAAGGCTTCACATCAACAAGATGGATACTCGATTAAGAAATCCGAGTCCTTGAAGAAAAAAACAAGGGAGGGAGGGTGGGAAAAACAACGACAATTTGGAATGGATGAAACGAACACCGTTGAGAAGAAGTGATAATTGATCTTGCGGTTGTTGAAATGATCAGATCCACTTGAAGAGAAGCACGCCGGTTAAAAAGGATTGACATGACAAACTCGATGATCGAGAAGGATTAGTATTCACATAGAAGTATGAGAACACCATTTGGAAAAGGTATGGAATCAACATTTGACTTCGAAGCAACTCGAATACCACAACTCAAAACAAAAACAAAGGATTGGCTTGCAGAATAAGCCGGAACAAACATATGATAGAGATTTCGTCCGAAGTTTTTGTGGTGGGACCTACACGGGCTCGATCGTACAGTACCATCATGTACAAGGCAGTGCACATGACATACGAAGCGTCCCCGAGTCGGCATAGCCAAGGACTCTTTAAGACACAACGAGACCACTGTAAAATCGACCGTGAATAGGCGAACCACTAGACGTCGAACCCCAATTTCATATCATACATCTGTCGGAAGGATATCCTAAGAGCTACTTGAATTCCCACCTATGAAACTCCCGAAACTTTCCGGTTATGCAATCAGGTGTTGGGGATACAGGGGAAGCATAATATCTCACCCAAACTAGCAAATCCTACGTCCAGCTGTATCCATCCTTCAACACATAACCAAGAAACCTTCGGAAACCATCTACCTCAACCTTCGAAAAGCATCCGTTATACAAGTTATGGCGATACTCCCGAACTCCCGCCCCAGTACTGGGTGGCGTCGAGGTTATCTCACCAACGAACTGCATAAAAGAGATTTTCGATGTCGCGAACATATCTCAAGTATACCAGAATTGCAACGATAAAATTATGATGACAACACCTCAGAGCTCAACTCCCCGGGACACTTCCACTAAACCCCTGACAGGAGGCACCAAGACAGTATTCTCATCATAAGTCATCGGAACAAATCCAAGATACTCGCATGATCCTAAAATTTTTTTAGTGAAATTTGAGAAGAGAAGAGTCAAAAATCTACGTCAGGATGCCTTACCAGAGCGATGAGGAGACTGGGAAGTAAAAAGAATTCCTAAGCTCTCCGATATATAATTCCTAGAAGACTCAAAACATTTTTCTAGACACAACTCGGCCGCTAAAAACGATCAAGCAGTGGGGGCTCCTAAGGTCGGGGAAGGCTCTGATTACCAACTTGTAACGCCCTCGATGCGACTATAGCTCCCACGTGTCGAGGCACGACTTAGAGACATAACCGCATTGAAGGCATATGTCGCAAGTGAGGTAATCTTCACACAACCCATGTAATACATAAGGGAAAGAGATACATAGTTAGCTTACAATCGCCACTTAACACAAATACATGAATAAAGCATTACATCATACAAATACACTCAAGGTCCGACTACGGAACCAAAATAAAAGAAGAACCCCAAATGCGACAAAGGTCCCCGATCGACCCCAACTGGGCTCCACTACTGATCGACTAGAACGAAACAACACAAAGGACAAGATCTTCAATGAGCTCCTCCTGAGCTGGATTGCGTCATCTGCTCGGTCTCAACGACACCTGCAAGCTGGTTTTGGAAGTATCTGTGAGCCACGGGGACTCAGCAATCTCGCACCCTCGCGATCAAGACTATTTAAGCTTAAGGGTAAGGTAAAGGTATGAGGTGGAGCTGCAGCAAGCGGCTAGCATATATGGTGGCTAACATACGCAAATGAGAGCGAGAAGAGAAGGCAAAGCACGGTCGATAAAAGTATGATCAAGAAGTGATCCTGGACTACCTACGTCAAGCATAACTCCAACAACCATGTTCACTTCCCGGACTCCGCCGGAAAGAGACCATCACGGTTACACACGCGGTTGAGTTATTTTAATTAAGGTCGACTTCAGGTTTTCTAGAACCGGACGTTAACAAATTCCCATCTTCCCATAACTGCGGGCACGGCTTTCGAAAGTTCAAATCCCTGCAGGGGTGTCCCAACTTAGCCCATCACAAGCTCTCACGGTCAACGAAGGAATAGACCTCCACCCGAGACATTCCGATCAGACTCGGTATCCCGGTACAACAAGACATTTCGACAGGGCAAAACTAAACCAGCAACACCGCCCGAATGTGCCGACAAATCCCGATAGGAGCTACACATATCTCTTTCTCAGGGCACACTCAGATGAGCTCTCCATACAACTAAAACCAAACCTCGAGTTTCTCCGAGGGGGCGCTGCACAGGACTCTAGTTTGTACCAACACTCAGAGGAGCACTGGCCCGGGGGGGGGGGGGGTAAAATAACGATGACCCTCAGGAGCGCAACTCCCAAGGGAAAAGAAAAGGCTAGGTGGCGAATGGTAAAACCAATGTTGGGCATTGCTGGAAGAGCTTTACTTAAGGCGAACTGTCAAGGGGTTCCCATTATAGCCCAACCGCGTAAGGGACGCAAAATCCGGGAACATAACACCGATATGACGGAAACTAGGGCGGCAAGAGTGGAACAAAACACCAGGCATAAGGCCGAGCCTTCCACCCTTTACCAAGTATATAGATGCATTAATTAAATAAGATATATTGTGATATCCCAACAGGTAAACATGTTCCAACAAGGAACGAATTCCATGTTCCAACAAGGAACAACTTCAATCTTCACCTGCAACTAACAACGCTATAAGAGGGGCTGAGCAAAGCGGTAACATAGCCAAACAACGGTTTGCTAGGACAAGGTGGGTTAGAGGCTTGGTTCAACAAAGTAGGAGGCATGATAAGCAAGTGGTAGGTATCGCAGCATAGGCATAGCAAAAGAGTGAGCAACTAGCAAGCAAAGATAGAAGTGATTTCGAGGGTATGATCATCTTGCCTGAGATCCCGCAAGGAAGAAGAATGAGTCCATGAAGAAGACAAACGGACATAGTCGAACGGGTCCTCACAAACGTGACGTTATCGGAACCAACCCGAAGAAGCAACACCGGAAAGAAGCAAACAACATAGTAAACAACCAACACATCAACATGGCATGATGCACAAGCAAGTATGATGCATGTCCGGTTTAAAGTGGCATGGCATGGCAAAATGCACAAACAACCCTACAAATTAAATGGAGCTCAATATGCAACGAGTTGCATATTGACGGAACACCACATTAATTATTTAGTTCTCTTCGGGTTAGGTACTCAACAAATTTAAATGTTGGTTAACATGGCAAGAGGTGAAGCATAACAAAAACTATATCATCTAAACAATTTAAATGGGGCCGGATATAACAAGTAACGAATCCGGTAAATCCCCATATGCATTTAGCAATTTGGTGCAACAACAATTTTTAAACATATTAAATGTTGTTATCATGATGCGGATGTCATGTGCAAGTTTAAAGCAATTTTATGAAAAAGTTGACATGAGCATGTTATGAAGCATTTGTCACCGTGGTGGAAGAAAGGGGTGCCATAGCAACGAATCCAAAAATGATGCCACGGCAAAGATAACGGTTCCGATAGCTCTTGGAGATACCGGTGCAAAAGAAAGTGACGAGAGCGTGACGTACGATAGAAGGTGGAGTGATCCCGGATACCGGGTTCCCACAAGGTGGTGGCATGACAAAAGAGGAGCATCGCAACGAATAATCGCAAACGGTGCAAACACGCGGTTCATCTCATACACCACACAACATTCGTTCTCGGAAGGTCGTCTCGGGGTTATACCTTCGAAGCATGCATTTCGAAGTGAATCAGTTCGGAGGGGAAGTAGTCGTTCTCGCGACGGTAGTGGTTCATGTTTCGAAGAGGAAGTAATTGTTCATGTTCCGTAGATGTTCGGGGTCACGACAAGGAACTTGACGTCCACGGGGGCTTCGCGGGTGGACAGTAGTGGTACACGTTTCGTAGACGTTCGAGCCATCTGTAGCGGTACTTGATGAATCCCGAAACGGACTTGGCGTCTTCGTGCGTAGGGGTACTTGGCGTTTCCGGAGATGACGGTAGAGGTACTTGACGCGTCGTTGTGGTACTCGGCAAAAATCACAGAGAAGATGCTTGGCGGTCCTGGTATGGTCTTGGCGTCCATGTAGTCGATCTTGCAGATCTTGACGGTCCAACACAAAACATCACAAGGGGCCTCGGGGCGGCGGCAGAAAGGACACGATGGTGGTGGTGAGCGGCAGAGGCTCGCCGGAGAAGCTGGTGGCGACTGGGCGCGACGCGATGGGGCATGGGGACGGCGCTGGCCCTCTCCTCCAGCGAAGCAAGACGACGATGAGCGGGGTTCAGCGATGCCGGGAGTCCTGCTGGCTTGGTGTCGCGATGAACGAACAAGGACGACCAGGGGCGCGAGGCACTTGAGGGTGCGGGGGCACGATGGAGCTCGGTGGGCATGCTCCTCTGCGCGCGGACAAGGACGAAGGCGGGCGGCCGAGGGGGACCTCCTGTCCAAGGCGCAGGGGTGGAAACTCCGGCCATGCTGCGATGCGGCTCCTGCGCGAAGAAACAGAGAGAGAGGGAACCGGGTGAGAGAGAGAGAGCAACGAGGGAGAGAAAATGGAGGCGAGGTCAGCCTGAAATGGCAGCACGGCGACGCGGTCCGGTGGCTCGGCTCGCCGGCGGTGGGTGAAGGTAGGGGCGCGGCTGCAGGCGCTGGGCCTGGGCGGGGACGAGCTGATGGACGACGGGGACGAGGTGGCGGTGTCATGGAGGCGCGAGGAAGAGAGCGTGAGGAGGGAGAGATGGTGATCGGGCGCAGCCCTGTGTGTGTGTGCGTGTGGCGCTGCGGGAGGGGAACAAACGGGGAGATCGAGCGTGGGGCTCTCCTGGCGGCGCTAGGAGGAAACGAAGGGGGGAGAGAGGATCGGGGCTCGCTGGGTTAGGGTTAGTTAGACAGAGGCCGGCTGGGCCTTGGGCCACTAGTGGGACGGGGCTGCTGCAGGCTCAAATGGCCAGGCTGGCTAGGCTTCTCTCTTCCCTCTTAATTCTTCTCTTTACAAAAACATAGAACAATAAGAGAAAGGGAAAGAGAAAAGAGAATGTTAGAGGAAGAATTTGAGCACGGGAATAAATTTCCCGGACTCGCATAAATGCGCATGTTCCAAGAAAAATGGAGTGGGCATTTTTGAAAGTTTAAATTCAAACTCATTTGATTTAAAATCAAATGGTTTGAATAGGAAGTGAGGGTTAGGAAGGTCCAAAAATGATCAGATTTTTGGTGGAGCTTCGGAAAATGACGAAAGAATTTATGGGCAAAGTTAAAGGCCAAGAGACGTGATGACTAAAGCATTGGGATTTGCAAGTGTGTTATGGTGAATTGCAAATTAAAGAAATATTTAATATAGCTCCCTATTATCGGGTGGATATGTTTTAAAGAGAATCACCATGTGAATTCCCTCGATTTAAATGGATCAAAGATCCATGCCATTTATTTAGTTGAGTTGCAAAAGATTTATGAGATGAAGGCATGATGACATGATGCAATGCACAAGATGCAAAGATGAATGCAACAGACGAAACAAATCACACAACGAATCTCGGAAACCCTGGAAGACATCTGAAGCTCCGGTCTTGGGGCGTTACAATACCCCCCGATACTAGCCATAGATTCATCAAAATAAGCAAACAACACACGAAAAGAAAACTAATTTCCTGGGTGCAAAAGTTTCTAGTGTAAAAGTTTCTGTTTTATGGATGCAGAAGTCCTATAACTTTTTTATTAATCCTCTGCAAAAAGAATTAGTATTTTACCGTGCTTATGTTAAAAATGAAAACTAATCTCCTGGGTGCAAAAGTTTCTGTTTTCTAGCAGGATCAGATCAACTATCATCGTAAGCTATCCCAGAGGTCTTACTTGGCAAAAAACACTAATTAAAACATAAAACTGAAGGAAATATGCCCTAGAGGCAATAATAAGGTTGTTATTTATATTTCCTTATATCATGATAAATGTTTATTATTCATGCTAGAATTGTATTAACTGGAAACTTAGTACATGTGTGAAGACATAGACAAAACAAAGTGTCCCTAGTATGCCTCTACTTGACTAGCTCGTTAATCAAAGATGGTTAAGTTTCCTAACCATATACATGTGTTGTCATTTGATGAACGGGATCACATCATTAGGAGAATGATGTGATGGACAAGATCCATCTGTTAGCTTAGCATAATGATCGTTAAGTTTTATTGCTATTGCTTTCTTCGTGACTTATACATATTCCTATGGCTATGAGATTATGCAACTCCCGAATACCGGAGGAACACCTTATGTGCTATCAAATGTCAAAATGTAACTGGGTGATTATAAAGATGCTCTACAGGTGTCTCCGAAGGTGTTTGTTGGGTTGGCATAGATCAAGATTAGGATTTGTCACTCCGAGTATTGGAGAGGTATCTCTGGGCCTTCTTGGCAATGCACATCACTATAAGCCTTGGAAGCTATGTGACTAATGAGTTAGTTATGGGATGATGCAATACGGAATGAGTAAAGAGACTTGCCGGTAACAAGATTGAACTAGGTAGAAGATACCGACGATCGAATCTCGGGCAAGTAACATACCGATGACAAAGGGAATGCCGTATATTGTCATTGCGGTTTGACCGATAAAGATCTTCGTAGAATATGTAGGAACCAATATGAACATCCAGATTCCGCCATTGGTTATTGAACGGAGATGTGTCTCGATCATGTCTACATAGTTCTCGAACCCATAGGGTCCGCACGCTTAACGTTCGATGATGATTTGTATTATGAGTTATGTGTTTTGGTGACCAAAGTTTCTTCAGAGTCCCAGATGAGATCACGGACATGACGAGGAGTCTCGAAATGGTCGATAGGTAAAGATTTATATATTGGAAGATGGTATTCGGACATCGGAATGGTTTTGAGTGGTTCGGGTATTTTTCCGGAGTACAGAGGGGTTATAGGAACCCCCCGGGGGAAGTCATGGGCCTCGTGGGCCACGGGAGAGAGAGGGGATAGCCCACAAGGTGTGCCCCCCCATGGGAGTCTGAATTGGACTAGGGGAGGGGGCGGCGCCCCCTTCCCTCTCCTACTCCCTCTCCCTTTCCCCCTTTCCCACTTCAGAAAAGGAAAGGGGAATCCTACTAGGACTGGGAGTTCTAGTAGGACTCCCCCATGGAGAGCCCCTCTAGGCCGCCCGCCTCCTCCCCTCCTCCTTTATATATGGGGCCAGGGGGCATCCCAAAGCACAACAGTTTTTCTCTTAGCCGTGTGGTGCCCCCTCCACAGTTTACTCCTTCGATCATAGCGGCGTAGTGCTTAGGTGAAGCCCTGCGCGGATCACATCACCATCACCGTCACCATGCCGTCGTGCTGACGAAACTCTCCCTCAACCTTTTGCTAGATCAAGAGTTCAAGGGACGTCATCGAGCTGAACGTGTGCTGAACTCGGAGGTGCCGTACGTTCGATACTAGATCGGTTGGATCGTGAAGATGTTCGACTACATCAACCGAGTTAACCTAACGCTTTTGCTTTCAGTCTATGAGGGTACGTGGAAACACTCTTCCCCTCTCGTTGCTATGCATCTCGTAGATAGATCTTGCGTGATCGTAGGAAATTTTTGAAATTGCATGCTACGTTGCCCAACAGTGGTATCAGAGCCAGGTCTATGTGTAGATGATATGCATGAGTGGAACACAAAGAGTTGTGGGCGATAATAGTCATATTGCTTACCACCAATGTCTTATTTTGATTTGGCAGTATTGTTAGATGAAGCGGCCCAGACCAACCTTACATGACCATGTTCATGAGACCGGTTCCACCGACAGACATGCAACTTATTTTGCATAAAGGTGGCTAGCGGGTGTTTGTTTCTCCAACTTTAGTTGAATCAAATTTGACTACGGCCGGTCCTTGTTGAAGGTTAAAACAACATACTTGACGAAAAATCATTGTGTTTTTGATGCGTAGGTAAGAACGGTTCTTGCTAGAAGCCCGTAGCAGACACGTAAAACTTGCAACAACAAAGTAGAGGATGTCTAACGTGTTTTTGCAGGGCATGTTGTGATGTGATATGGTCAAGACATGATGTGATATAAGTTACTGTATGAGATGATCATGTTTTGTAGAAGTTATCGGCAACTGGCAGGAGCCTTATGGTTGTCGCTTTATTGTATGAAATGCAATCGCCATGTAATTGCTTTACTTTATCACTATGCGGTAGCGATAGTTGTAGAAGCAATAGTTGGCGAGACAACAACGACACTACGATGGAGATCAAGGTGTCAAGCCGGTGACGATGGAGATCATGACGGTTCTTCGAAGATGGAGATCAAATTCACAAGGTGATGATGGCCATATCATGTCACATATTTTGATTGCATGTGATGTTTATCTTTTATGCATCTTATTTTGCTTAGTACAGTGGTAGAATTATAAGATGACCCCTCACTAAATTTCAAGGTATAAGTGTTCTCCCTGAGTATGTACCGTTGCGATAGTTCGTCGTGCTGAGACACCACATGATGATTGGGTGTGATAAGCTCTACGTTCACATACAACGGGTGCAAGACAGTTTTGCACGTGCAGAATACTCGGGTTAAACTTGACGAGCCTAGCATATGCAGATATGGCCTTGAAACACTGAGACCAAAAGGTCGAACATGAATCATATAGTAGATATGATCAACATAGAGATGTTCACCATTGAAAACTACTCCATCTCAGGTGATGATCGGACATGGTTTAGTTGATATGGATCACGTGATCATTTAGATGACTAGAGGGATGTCTATCTAAGTGGGAGTTCTTAAGTAATATGATTAATTGAACTTAAATTTATCATGAACTTGGTCCTGATAGTTTTTTCATATCTACGTTGTTGTAATTCAATGGCCCGTGCTACCGTTCCCTTGAATTTAATGCGTTCCTAAAGAAAGCTAAGTTGAAAGATGATGCTAGCAACTACACGGACTGGGTCTGTAATTTGAGGATTATCCTCATTGCTGCATAGAAGATTTACATCCTTGAAGCACCGCTAGGTGCAAGGCCCGCTGCAGGAGCAACTCTAGACGTTATGAATGCCTGGCAAACTAAAGCTGATGACTACTCGATAGTTCAGTGTGCCATGCTTTACGGCTTAGAAACGGGACTTCAAAGACGTTCTGGATGTCATGGAGCATATGAGATGTTCCAGGAGTTGAAGTTAATATTTCAAGCAAATGCCCGAGTTGTGAGATATGAAGTCTCCAAGAAGTTTTATAGTTGCAAGATGGAGGAGAATAGTTCTGTCAGTGAACACATACTCAGAATGTCTGGGTACCATAACCACTTGACTCGGCTGGGAGTTAATCTTCCTGATGATAGTGCCATCAACAGAGTTCTTCAATCACTGCCACCAAGCTATAAAGGCTTCGTGATGAACTATAATATGCAAGGGATGAACAAGATGATTCCTGAGCCCTTCGCAATGCTAAAGGTTGTGGAGGTAGAAATCAAGAAGGAGCATCAAGTGTTGGTGGTTAACAAGACCACTAGTTTCAAGAAAAAGGGCAAAGGAAAGAAGGTGAACTTCAAGAAGAATAGCAAGCAAGTTGCTGCTCAAGGGAAGAAGCCCAAGTATGGACCTAAGCATGAAACTGAGTGCTTCTACTGCAAAGGAACTAGCCACTGGAAGTGGAAGTGCCCCAATTATTTGGCGGATAATAAGGATGGCAAAGTGAAAGGTATATTTGATATACATGTTATTGATGTGTACCTTACTAATGCTCGTAGTAGCGCCTGGGTATTTGATATTGGTTCTGTTGCTCATATTTTCAACTCGAAACAGGGGCTATGGATTAAACGAAGATTGACTAAGGACGAGGTGACGATGCGCATTGGAAATGGTTCCAAGGTCGATGTGATCGTCGTCGGCACGCTACCTCTACATCTACCTTTGGGGTTAGTTTTAGACCTGAATAATTGTTATTTGGTGCCAGCGTTGAGCATGAACATTATATCTGGATCTTGTTTGATGCGAGACGGTTATTCATTTAAATCAGAGAATAATGGTTGTTCTATTTATATGAGTAATATCTTTTATGGTCATGCACCCTTGATGAGTGGTTTATTTTTGTTGAATCTCGATCGTAGTGATACACATATTCATAATATTGAAGTTAAAAGATGCAAAGTTAATAATGATAGTGCAACTTATTTGTGGCACTTCCGTTTAGGTCATATTGATGTAAAGCGCATGAAGAAACTCCATGCTGATGGGCTTTTGGAATCACTTGATGCTTGCGAACCATGCCTCATGGGCAAGATGACTAAGAATCCGTTCTACGGAAGAATGGAGTGAGCCACTGACTTATTGGACATAATACATACTGATGTATGCAGTCCGATGAGTGTTGAGGCTCGCGGCGGGTATCATTATTTTCTGACCTTCATAGATGATTTGAGAAGATATGGGTATATCTACTTAATGAAACATAAGTCTGAAACATTTGAAAAGTTCAAAGAATTTTAGAGTGAAGTGGAAAATCATCGTAACAAGAAAATAAAGTTTCTATGATCTGATTGTGGAGGTGAATATTTGAGTTACGAGTTTGGTCTTCATTTGAAACAATGTGGAATAGTTTCACAAGTCACGCCACCTGGAACACCACAGCATAATGGTGTGTCCGAACATCATAACTATACTTTATTAGATATGGTGCGATCTATGATGTCTCTTACCGATTTACCACTATTATTTTGGGGTTATGCTTTAGAGATGGCTGCATTCACGTTAAATAGGGCACCATCTAAATCCGTTGAGACGACATCATATGAAATGTGGGTTGACAAGAAACCTAAGCTTTTGTTTCTTAAAGTTTGGGGCTGCGATGCTTATGTGAAAAAGCTTCAACCTGATAAGCTCGAACCCAAATCAGAGAAATGTGTCTTCATAGGATACCCAAAAGAAACTATTCAGTACACCTTCTATCACAGATCCGAAGGCAAGATATTCGTTGCTAAAAATGGATCCTTTCTAGAGAAGGAGTTTCTCTCGAAAGAAGTGAGTGGGAGGAAAGTATAACTTGATGAGGTAGTTGTACCTTCTCTCGAATTGGAAAATGGTTCATCACAGAAATCAGTTCGAGTGATGCCTACACCAATTAGTGAGGAAGTTAATGATGATGATCATGAAACTTCAGATCAATTTACTACCGAACCTCGTAGGCCAACTAGAGTACGGTCTGCACCAGAGTGGTACATCAATCCTATTCGGGAAGTCATGTTACTAGACCATGATGAACCTATGAACTATGAGGAAGCAATGATGAGACCAGATTCCGCGAAATGGCTTGAGGCCATGAAATCTGAGATGGGATCCATGTATGAGAACAAAGTATGGACTTTGGTTGACTTGCCCGATGATCGGCATGCCATAGAGAATAAATGGATCTTCAAGAAGAAGATTGATCCTGATGGTAATGTTACTATCTACAAAGCTCGACTTGTTACGAAAGGTTTTTGATAAGTTCAAGGAGTTGACTACGATGAGACGTTCTCACTCGTAGTGATGCTTAAGTCTCTTCGAATCATGTTAGCAATTGCCACATTTTATGATTATGAACTTTGGCAAATGGATGTTAAAACTGCATTCCTTAATGGATTTCTTAAAGAAGAGTTGTATATGATGCAACCAGAAGGTTTTGTCGATCCTAAAGGTGCTAACAAAGTGTGCAAGCTCCAGCGATCCATTTATGGACTGGTGCAAGCATCTCGGAGTTGGAATATACGCTTTGATAGTGTGATCAAAGCATATGGTTTTATACAGACTTTTGGAGAAGCTTGTATTTACAAGAAAGTGAGTGGGAGCTCTGTAGCATTTCTAATATTATATGTGGATGACATATTATTGATTGGAAATAACACAGAATTTTTGGATAGCATAAAAGGATACTTGAATAAGAATTTTTCAATGAAAGACCTCGGTGAAGTTGCTTATATATTGTGCATCAAGATCTATATAGATAGATCAAGACGCTTAATTGGACTTTCACAAAGCACATACCTTGATAAAGTTTTGAAGAAGTTCAAAATGGATCAGTCAAAGAAAGGGTTCTTGCCTGTGTTACAAGGTGTGAAGTTGAGTCAGACTCAATGCCCGACCATTGCAGAAGATAGAGAGAAAATGAAAGTCATTCCCTATGCCTCAGCCATAGGTTCTATCATGTATGCAATGCTGTGTACCAGACCTGATGTGTGCCTTGCTATAAGTTTAGCAGGGAGGTACCAAAGTAATCCTGGACTGGATCACTGGACAACGGTCAAGAACATCCTGAAATACCTGAAAAGGACTAAGGATATGTTTCTCGTTTATGGAGGTGATAAAGAGCTTGTCGTAAATGGTTACGTCGATGCAAGCTTTGACACTGATCCGGATGACTCTAAGTCGCAAACTGGATACGTATTTATATTGAATGGTGGAGCTGTCAGTTGGTGCAGTTCGAAGCAGAGCATCACGGCGGGTTCTATGTGTGAAGCAGACTACATAGCTGCTTCAGAAGCAGCAAATGAAGGAGTCTGGATGAAGGAGTTCATATCCGATCTAGGTGTAATACCTAGTGCATCGGGTCCAATGAAAATCTTTTGTGACAATACTGGAGAAATTGCCTTAGCGAAAGAATCTAGATTTCACAAGAGAACCATACACATCAAGAGATGCTTCAACTCCATCCGCGATCAAGTCAAGGAGGGAGACATAGAGATTTGCAAAATACATACGGATCTGAATGTTGCAGACCCGTTGACTAAGCCTCTTCCACAAGCAAAACATGATCAACACCAAGACTCCATGGATGTTAGAATCATTACTATGTAATCTAGATTATTGACTCTAGTGCAAGTGAGAGACTAAAGGAAACATGCCCTAGAGGCAATAATAAAGTTGTTATTTATATTTCCTTATATCATGATAAATGTTTCTTATTCATGCCAGAATTGTATTAACCGGAAACTTAGTACATGTGTGAATACATAGACAAAACAAAGTGTCCCTAGTATGCCTCTACTTGACTAGCTCGTTAATAAAAGATGGTTAAGTTTCCTAACCAGAGACATGTGTTGTCATTTGATGAACGGGATCACATCATTTGGAGAATGATGTGATGGACAAGACCCATCCATTAGCTTAGCATAATGATCGTTTAAGTTTTATTGCTATTGCTTTCTTCATGACTTACACATATTCCTATGACTATGAGATTATACAACTCCCGAATACTGGAGGAACACCTTGTGTGCTATCAAATGTCACAACATAACTGGGTGATTATAAAGATGCTCTACAGGTGTCTCTAAAGGTGTTTGTTGGGTTGGCATAGATCAAGATTAGGATTTGTCACTCCGAGTATCGGAGAGGTATCTCTGGGCCCTCTCGGTAATGCACATCACTATAAGACTTGCATGAAATGTGACTAATGAGTTAGTTACGCGATGATGCATTATAGAACGAGTAAAGAGACTTGCTGATAACGAGATTGAACTAGGTATGAAGATACCGACGACCGAATCTCGGGCAAGTAACATACTGATGACAAAGGGAATGACGTATGTTGTCATTGCGGTTTGATCTGTAAAGATCTTTTTAGAATATGTAGGAACCAATATGAGCATCCAGGTTCCGCTATTGGTTATTGACTGGAGATGTGTCTCGGCCATGTCTACATAGTTCTCAAACCCGTAGGGCCCGCACGCTTAACGTTCGATGATGATTTGTAGTATGAGTTATGTGTTTTGGTGACCGAAGTTTGTTTGGAGTCCCGGATGAGATCACGGATATGACGATGAGTCTCGAAATGGTTGGAAGGTAAAGATTGATATACTGGAAGATGGTATTCGGACACTGAAATGGTTTCGAGTGGTTCGGGTACTTTTCCAGAGTACCGAGGGGTTACCGGAACCCCCAGGGGAAGTCATGGGCCTCATGGGGCATGAGAGAGAGAGAGGGGGGGACAACCCACAAGGGGTGCCCCCCCCCATGGGAGTCCGAATAGGACTAGGGGAGGGGGCGGCGCCCCCCTTTCCCTCTCCTACTCCCTCTCCCTTTCCCCCTTTCCCACTCCGGAAAAGGAAAGGGGAATCCTACCAGGACTGGGAGTCCTAGTAGAACTCCCCCCATGGCGCGCCCCTCTAGGCCGGCCGCCTCCTCCCCTCCTCCTTTATATACGGGGGTAGGGGGCACCCCAAAGCACAACATTTGTTCTTTTAGCCGTGTGCGGTGCCCCCTCCATAGTTTACTCCTCCGGTCATAGCGTCGTAGTGGTTAGGCGAAGCCCTACGTGGATCACATCACCGTTACAGTCACCACGCTATCGTGCTGACGAAACTCTCCCTCGACCTTCTGCTGGATCAAGAGTTCGAGGGAGGTCATCGAGCTGAATGTGTGCTGAACTCGGAGGTGTCGTACGTTCGGTAATAGATTGGTTGGATCGTGAAGACGTTCGACGACATCAAGCGCGTTAACCTAATGCTTCCACTTTCGGTCTACGAGGGTACGTGGACACACTCTCGCCCTCTCGTTGTTATGCATCTCCTAGATAGATCTTGCATGATCGTAGAATTTTTGTAAATTGCATGCTACGTTCCCCAACAAAACCCACATCTAAACAGAGGCTAGATGAATTATTTATTGCAAAACAGAACCTAAAAAGCAAAAACAAAAATAAAATTGGGTTGCCTCCCAACAAGCGATATTGTTTAACGCCCCTAGCTAGGCATAAAACAAGAATATATCTAAGTATTCTCATCTTTGGCATGCAATCCATAAGTGGGTCTCATAATAGATTCATAAGGCAATTTAATTTTCTTTCTAGGGAAGTGTTCCATGCCTTTTCTTAAAGGAGATTGAAATCTAATGTTTCCTTCTTTCATATCAATAATTGCACCAATCGTTCTAAGGAAAGGTCTACCAAGAATAATAGGACATGTAGTATTGCAATCTATATCAAGAACAATGAAATCTACGGGCATATAATTCCTATTAGCAACAATAAGAACATCATTAATTCTTCCCATAGGTTTCTTAATAGTGGAATCCGCTAGATGCAAATTTAAAGAACAATCATCAAATTCACGAAAACCTAACACATCACATAAAGTTTTCGGAATCATGGAAACACTAGCACCCAAATGACATAAAGCATAGCACTCATAATCTTTAATTTTAATCTTAATAGTAGGTTCCCACTCATGATAAAGTTTTCTAGGGATATAAACTTCCAATTCTAGCTTTTCTTCAAAAGATTTCATCATAGCATCAACGATATGTTTAGTAAAAGCTTTGTTTTGATTATAAGCATGAGGAGAATTCAACATGGATTGCAACAAGGAAATACAATCTATTAAAGAACAATTATCATAATTAAAGTCCTTGAAATCCAAAAGAGTGGGTTCATTGCTACCTAAAGTTTTGATCTCTCCAATCCAACTTTTATCAATTTTTCTATCAAGATCTAAAAACTCCAAATCATTGAGACACCTTCTAACTAAAGTTGACTCGTCTCTAGTAGCATCTTTATAAATATTTACATTGGAAAACAAAGATTCAATAGGAGTCACATCAATTACTTTAAGATCTTCATCCTTATTTTCACGGAAACTAGAAGAACACGCTTTTATAAACCAATCTTTCTTAGCACACATCTTATTGGTTCTTTCTTTGCAATCATCAATGGAAATTCTCATAGCTTTGAGAGGCTCATTGATATCATGCTTAGGTGGAATAGATCTAAGTTCCAAAGAATCAACATCAAGAGAAATTATATCCACGTTCCTAGCCAAATCATCAATCTTAAGCGATTTTTCTTCAATCAAAGCATTGAAATTCTTTTGCGAACTAACAAATTATTTAACACTATTCTCAAAATTAGAGGGCATATTATTATAATTTCCATGAGAATTGTTGTAGGAATTACCGTAATTATTACAGGAATTACTAGCAAATGGCCTAGGATTAAAATTACCTCTATACACTTTATTACCAAAATTGTCCCTACCAACAAAATTCACATCCATAGATTCAATATTTTTTCAATCAAAGTAGACAAAGGAATATCATTAGGATCAATAGTATCACTCTTTCTAGCAAATAATTTCATAAGTTCATCCATCTTTCCACTCAAAACATTAATCTCTTCAATACCATGCACCTTTTTACTAGTGGAAGATCTGTCGGTATGCCATTGAGAATAATTTACCATAATAATATCTAGGAGTTTAGTAGCTTCTCCTAAAGTAATTTCCATAAAAGTGCCTCCCGCGGCTGAATCTAAAAGATTTCTATAAGCAAAATTCAATCTGGCATAAAAGTTTTGTATAATCATACACAAATTCAAACCATGCGTAGGGCAATTTCTAATCATCAATTTCATCCTCTCCCAAGATTGTGCAACATGTTCATGATCAAGTTGCTAAAAATTCATAATATCGTTCCTAAGGGAGATGATCTTAGCGGGAGGAAAATACTTGGAAATAAAATCATCTTTACACTTGTTCCATGAATCAATACTATTTTTAGGTAAAGATGAAAACCAAATTTTAGCGCGATCCCTAAGCGAGAACGGAAATAGCTTCAATTTAACTATATCATTATCCATATCTTTTTTCTTTTGCATATCACACAAATCAAAGAAATTATTAAGGTGGGATACGACATCTTCATTGG
Source organism: Triticum monococcum (assembly GCA_034509565.1). Classification (NCBI taxonomy): domain Eukaryota; kingdom Viridiplantae; phylum Streptophyta; class Magnoliopsida; order Poales; family Poaceae; genus Triticum; species Triticum monococcum. Next base: position 582,657,422 of record CM067843.1, read on the forward strand.
GAAGGCCGGAAAATTGATCTTTCATAACAAGATTCAGCAAAGCGGTATTAATTTCACAAGATTCCGCATTAGCATTGGGAGCAATCGGAGTACTAATTAAATCATTATTGTTGGTGTTGGAAAAGTCACACAATTTGGTATTATCTTCAGCCATCGTGACAAAGCAAGCAATCCAACACATAGGCATACAAAAACCAAGCGGAGAAGGCAAATGGAAGAAGGGCGAAGAAAAGGCAAATCTTTTCGAAAATCATTTTAGAAGTGGGGGAGAGGAAAATGAGAGGCGAATGGTGAATAATGTAATGTGAGGGATGAGAGTTTATGATGGGTACTTGGTATGTCTCGGCTTGGCGTAGAGCTCCCCGGCAACGGCGCCATAAATCCTTCCTGCTACCTCTTGAGCTTGCGTTGGTTTTTCCCTTGAAGAGGAAAGGGTGATGCAGCAAAGTAGAGTAGGTATTTCCCTCAGTTTTGAGAACCAAGGTATCAATCCAGTAGGAGACAACGCGACAAGCCACCGAATACACAAACAGACACCAACTTGCACCCAACGCGAAAAAGGGGTTGTCAATCCCTTCACGGTTATTTGCAAAGTGAAATCTGGTATAGATGGATAAACTGTAAAGTAATATTTTTTGGTATTTTTGGTTTATGGAACGGAAAGTAAAAGATTGCAAAGAAAGTAAATCGGAAACTAAAATTATAGATCGGAAACTTATATGATGGAAAATAGAAGATTATATGATGGAAAATAGACCCGGGGCCATAGGTTTCACTAGAGACTTCTCTCAAGATAGAAATTATTACGGTGGGTGAACAAATTACTGCCGAGCAATTGATAGAAAAGATCAAAGTTATGACGCTATGTAAGGAAATGATCATGAATATAGGGATCATGTCCGTGTCAAGTAGACCGAAATGATTCTGCATCTACTACCATTACTCCACACATCGACCGACTCTTGCCTGCATCTAGAGTATTAAGTTAATAAGAACAGAGTAACGCATTAAGTAAGATGACATGATGTAGTGGAATTAACTCAAGCAATATGATGAAAACCCCATCTTGTTATCCTCAATGGCAAAAATACAATACGTGTCGGTTCCCCTTCTGTCACTACGATCGAGTCTAAGCACTTCTCCCATTCCAAGAAAAACCAATCTAGTTGGCCAAACCAAATCGATAGTTCGAAGAGACTTGCAAAGATATCAAATCATGCATATAATAATTCAGAGGAGATTCAAATAATATTCATAGATAAGCTGATCATAAATCCAAAATTCATCGGATCTCGGCAAACACACCACAAAAGAGTATTACATCGAATAGATCTCCAAGAACATTGAGAAGAACATGGTATTGAGAATCAAAGAGAGATAAGAAGCCATATAGATACTAGCTATGGACTCGTAGGTCTGTGGTAAACTACTCACGCTTCATCGGAGAGGCAATGGTGTTGATGTAGAAGCCCTCCGTAATTGAATCCCCCTCCGACAGGATGCCGGAAAAGGTCCCTAGATGGGATCTCACGGGTACATAAGGTTGCGGCGGTGGAAAAGTGGTTTCATGGCTCCCCTGGAAGTTTTCAGGGTATATGAGTATATATGGGAGGAAGATCTAGGTCAGGGGGTCACCAAGGGGCCCATAAGGTTGGGGGAGCGCCCTCCACCCTTGTGGCCGTGTCGTGGCTCTTGTGACTTGCACTCCAAGTCTACTGGGTGTCTTCTGGTCCAAGAAAAATCATCGCGAAAGTTTTATTCCGTCTGGTATTCCTTTTCAGCGAAACTCTAAAACAAGGAAAAACAGAAACTGGCACTAGGCTCTAGGTTAATAGGTTAGTCCCCAAAAATCATATAAAATAGCATATTAATGCATATAAAACATCCAAAACAGATAATATAATAGCATGGAACAATAAAAAATTATAGATGTGTTGGAGACGTATCACATATGCTCCATGGCGTTCAAAACATTTTTGAAGTCCCGGTTCTAAGCTGTAAAGCATGGCGCACTAAAGTATTAAGTAGTCATCATATCAAGCTTGCCAAGCGTTCATAATATCTGCATCTGCTCCTGCAATAGGTCAGTCACCTAGTGTTGCATCAAGGACATAATTCTTGTGTGTAGCAATGAGGATAATCCTCAGATCACAGACCTAGTCCGCATCATTGCTACTATCATCTTTCAACTTAGTTTTCTCTAGGAACATATCAAAAATAGGGAAGCTTTATCGTGAGCTATTGATATACAACATAGATTAAACTATAATACTAAGTTCAATTAATCAAATTACTAAAGAACTCCCACTTAAATAGACATCCCTCAAGTCATCTAAGTGACACGTGATCCAAATCAACTAACTCATGTCCGATCATCACGTGAGATGGGGTAGTCCTGAATGGTGAACATCTATATGTTGATCATATCTACTATATGACTCATGTTTGACCTTTCAGTGTCCAGTGTTCTGAGACCATGTCTGTACATGCTAGGCTCGTCAAGTTTAACCCAAGTATTAATGTATGTGTAAAATTGTCTTACACCCAAACGTATAGTCTACCACACCCGATCATCATGTGTTGTCTCAAAACGACGAACTGTAGCAACGGTGCATACTTAGGGAGAACACTTCTATCTTGAAATTAAGTGAAGGGATCATCTTATAATGCTACCGCCGTTCTAAGCAAAATAAGATGCATACAAGATAAACATCACATGCAATTAAAATATGTGACATGATATGGCCATCATCTTGTGCTTTTGATCTCCATCTCCAAAGCATTGTCATGATCTCCATCGTCACCAGCTTGACACCTTGATATCCATCGTAGCATCATTGCGTCAAGGTCATCATGCCAACTATTGCTTCTACAACTATCACTAATGCATAGTGATAAAGTAAAGCAATTACATGGCACTTGCACTTCATACAATAAAGAGACAACCCTAAGGCTCCTGCCGGTTGTTGATATTACAAAACATGATCATATCATACATCAACATATATCACATCACATCTTGACCATATCACATCACAACATGCCCTGCAAAAACAAGTTAAACGTCCTCTACTTTGTTGTTGCAAGTTTTACGTGGCTGCTGATAACCCACAAGTATAGGGGATCACAACAGTTTTCGAGGGTAGAGTATTCAACCCAAATTTATTGATTCGACACAAGGGGAGCCAAAGAATATTCTCAAGTATTAACAGTTGAGTTGTCAATTCAACCGCACCTAAAAGACTTAATATCTGCAGCAAAGTATTTAGTAGCAAAGTAATATGGAAGTAGTGGTAACGGTGGCAAAAGTAACAATAGTAGTTTTTGTAGTGATTGTAACAGTGGCAACGGAGAAGTAACTAAGCAAAGATCAATATGTGGGGTGACACAGAACTACCTCCAGTTCATCAATGTAATGCAGGCATGTATTCCGAATATAATCGTACGTGCTTATGAAAAGAACTTGCATGACATATTTCGTCCTACCCTCCCGTGGCAGCAAGGTCCTATTGGAAACTAAGAGATATTAAGGCCTCCTTCTAATAGAGTACCGGACCAAAGCATTAACACTTAGTGAATACATGAACTCCTCAAACTATAGTCATCACCGAGAGTGGTCCCGATTATTGTCACTTCGGGGTTACCGGATCATAACACATAGTAGGTGACTATTGACTTGCAAAACAGGATCAAGAACTCACATAAATTCATGAAAACACAATAGGTTCAGATCTGAAATCATGGCACGCGGGCCCTAGTGACAAGCATTAAGCATACAAAGTCATAGCAACATCAATCTTAGAACATAATGGATACTAGGGATCAAACCCTAACAAACTAACTCGGTTACATGATAAATCTCATTCAACCCATCACCGCCAGCAAGCCTGGGATGGAATTACTCATGCACGGCGGTGAGCATCATGAAATTGGTGATGGCAGAAGGTTGATGATGACGACGGCAACGGATTCCCCTCTCCGAAGCCCCGCATGGACTCCAGATCAGCCCTCCCGAGAGAGATTAGGGCTTGGCGGCGGCTCTGTATCGTAAAATGCGATGAATCCTTCTTTATGATTTCTTTCTCCCCGAGCGTGAATATATAGAGTTGGAGTTGACGTCGGTGGATCCTCAGGGGGCCCACGAGGCAGGGGGCGCGCCCCCACCCTCGTGGATAGGGTGTGGGCCCCCTGGTGTTGATTCTTTCGCCGGTATTTTTTATAAATTCCAAAAATATTCTCCGTGAAGTTTCAGGTCATTCTGAGAACTTTTATTTCTGCACAAAAATAACACCATGGCAATTCTGCTGAAAACAGCGCCAGTCCCGGTTAGTTCCATTCAAATCATGCAAGTTAGAGTCCAAAACAAGGTCAAAAGTTGTGACGTCCGGATAATTATGCTACAGTAATACCCTGCTAATGATGCCACGTCACCATGATCACTATTGCTAATCTCACGTCAGTTCGAAACCGATTCTAGTTCAAATCCAAAATCAAGTAAACAACAAAAGTTTTCAAATATTTAAACTAAAATGTTCGGAGTGAGCCAAATAATGCATAGGTAATTATGGTGGAGAAACCGCACTTTAATAAAATGTTTAAATATTCAAATGTTAATAAAACAGTAGCAAAAACTATTATTTAAATACTTTTAAATAATAATTAATTACAAAACTATTTTTATTTATGTGCCAAAGTTATCGTGGTAGAGGTATATTTAGTAATGCAAATTTGGGTGTTAATAACATATTTTGCAAAGAAAAATAAATTGGGAAATCAAATAAAATCAGTAAAAGAATAATGCACAAAATTAAAAAAATAAAGAAAAGAAAGAAAGGCCCACAACTCCCCCTCCCCCTGGGCCAACCGGCCCACCTGGCCATCCAGCCGGCCCACCCCATCCCCCCTTAACCCTAGCTCCCGATCCCCACGACCCCCACACTCTCCTGTACAAACCCCCTCCCCTCCCTCATGCGCAGGGCACACACACTGTATCGTCGCCGCCCTGGCTCTGGAGGATCCGCGCCGGAGCCCCACCCCGGCGAGCGCTATGCCGCGCCCGAGGACAGCCGCCGCCCCGCCGCTCCTCTAGCGTCTCCACGACAAATCCCCCTCGTCCCGATCTGGATCGGCACCTGAGCTGATCCCTGACGCCCGGCGCCACCTCAACCTCGCCGCCTGGATCGCCCGCCACCTCGCGTCTACGACCTCATTGCCTGCTTCCTCGTCCTCCTCCCCGATGGCCCCTCCTCTCCCCTGCAAGCGCATGTGAGTGCCCCCTCCTTCCCTCCTGCCCTGCGGTCACCGCCGTACGCTCGCGCCCCGCCCCTCGCCGTGCCCATGCCCGGACCCGCGGTTGCAGGGGACCGCGCGCGCCCACAGCCGTGTCGTTGTCCCCACCCACCTCAGCTGCTCACCATCGCCGTCATGCACGCGCCCACTCCGACCGCCCCCTCGCTTTGGTTCGCGTCCGCCTGCTCAATCTGTAGCCATGCTGTCGCCCCGCCATGGTCGCGCCTCCCGCGCGCGCCCGCGTCGCCTACCGTGGCCATGCTCCTGCCGCCTCCACCTCTTGCTCCCCCGCGTGCTCGCCATCGCTCGCTCCCCCTGTGGCCCCTGATGCATGTTGCTGCTACCGCGCCTCGCTGCTGCATCCGCCGCGCCACCCGCTGCCGCATGCTCCGGCCCCCGCTCCGCCGCTGCTGCCGCGCCGCCCCGCCTGATGCCTTCCTCCGCCACTCGCCTACACCCCGACGGCCTCCACGCTCGTCTCGCGTCGTCGTGCCGCAGCCACCGGCCGGGTTCGCCCACCCTGCGCGCCCCTTTCGGGCTGGGCGTTAGCGCCCACTAACCGCGCCTGTTAAGGCCCCCCAGGGGCCCATGACAAAGGGGCCCCATCGCCCAGAATGTTTTATAAAAAAAGATAAAAAATAAATATTAAAAAAATAATTAATTAATTAATTAATTAACTTAATTAATTCTGTTTAGATTAGCCTAATCATTAGGTAAACTAATTAACTAAATAGTCAATGACGAACGGGACCCACACATCTGCTGACCAGTCAAGGCCTCTGTTGACAGCTGATGTCATGCTGACATCAGCATGCACTGTTCTGGATAACGTTAAATTAAATTAATTAAATAAATGGTAAAATTGATTAAATCTTTTAAAATCAATATAAAATAAACCGTAGCTCAGATGGAAAAACTTTGTACATGGAAGTTGCTCAGAACGATGAGACGAATCCAGATACGCAGCCCGTTCGTCTGCCACACATCCCTAGCATATCGAACATGAAACTTTCCCCCTCCGGTTCATCTGTCCGATAACGCGAAACACCGTGGATACTTTCCTGGATGTCTCCCCCTTTGCCGGTATCACTTAGTATCGCGTTAGGTCACCTCTAGCACCGCGTATTGTCTTGTTATGCTTTGTGATACTCTGATTGCTCTATTATTTATTGTATTCCCCTCCATTACTTCTTTCCGGTAGACCCCGAGACTGCTGGCGACCCCAGTTCGACTACGGTGTTGACGACCCCTCTCTCTTGCCAGAGCAACCAGGCAAGCCCCCCCCCCCCCCATGATCACCAGATATCGCCTACTCTCCTCTATACCGCTTGCATTAGAATAGTGTAGCATGTTACTGCTTTCCATTAATCCCATTCTGATGCATATCCTGTCATTGTTGCTACAATTGTTGATACCTTACCTGCAATCCTAAATGCTTAGTATAGGATGCTAGTTTATCATCAGTGGCCCTACATTCTTGTTAGTCTGCCATGCTATACTATCGGGCCGTGATCACTCAGGTGTTGATCACGGGTTTATACTATATATACATACTATACATCTTGTGACTAAAGTCGGGTCGGCTCGTTGAGTACCCACAAGTGATTCCGATGTTGGGGGCTGAAGGGGCGGGTGGTTCCACCCAGGTAGTGGTGGGCCTAGGTTCCCGTCGGCCCCCGCCTGTTACTTTGAGGCAGAGCGACAGGGCCGGCGGAGACCACCTAGGTGAGAGGTGGGCCTGGCCCTGGTTGGCGTTCGCAGTTACTTCAAGATAACACGCTTAACGAGATCTTGGTATTTGATCTGAGTCTGGCTACTGGCCTATACGCACTAGCCAACTACGCGGGAACAGTTATGGGCACTCGACGTCATGGTATCAGCCGAAGCCTTCGTGACGTCAGCGACTGAGCGGTGCGCGCCGGGTTGGACCGCGAAACGCAACTTCCTTTGTACTGGAGGTTGCTAGGTCTGCTCACTGGCCGCGTACGCAACGTGCAGGTGTGCAATGGGCGATGGGCCCAGACCCCTGCGCTCATAGGATTTAGACCGGCGTGCTGACCTCTCTGTTGTGCCTAAGTAGGGTTGCGACGTGTTGATCTTCCGAGGCCGTGCATGACCCATGAAAGTGTGTCCGGACAAAGGGGGTCGAGCGTGTTGGGAAATGTGGTGCACCCCTGCAGGGAAGTTAATCTATTCAAATAGCCGTGATCTTCGGTAACAGGATGACTTGGAGTTGTACCTTGAACTTATGACAACTAGAACCGAATACTTAATAAAACACACCCTTCCAAGTGCTAGATACAACCGGTGATCGCTCTCTCACAGGGCGATGAGGGGAGGATCGTCGGTTAGGATTATGCTATGCGATGTTACTTGGTGAACTTACTGTCTACTCACTTCTTCTGCTGCAAGATGGAGGTTGCCAGAAGCGTAGTCTTTGAGAGGACTAGCTATCCCCCTCTTATTCCGGCATTCTGCAGTTCAGTACACATATGATACCCCTTTTCCATTTGATACCAATGCATACATAGGTAGTGTAGCTCCTTGCTTGCAAGTACTTTGGATGAGTACTCACGTATGCTTTGCTCCCCCTTTTCCCCTTTCCTATACCCGATTGTTGCAACCAGACGTTGGAGTCTAGGAGCCAGACGCCACTGTCGATGACAACTACTACTACACTGGAGGTGCCTACTACTATGTCCAGGCCGCTGACGATGACCAGGAGTAGCTTAGGAGGATCCCAGGCAGGAGGCTTGCGCCTCTTTCGATCTGTATCCCAGTTTGTGCTAGCCTTCTTAAGGCAAACTTGTTTAACTTATGTCTGTACTCGGATATTGTTGCTTCCGCTGACTCGTCTATGATCGAGCTCTTGTATTCGAGCCCTCGAGGCCCATGGTTTGTAATATGATGCTTGTATGACTTATTTTATTTGTAGAGTTGTGTTGTGATATCTTCCCGTGAGTCCCTGATCTTGATCGTACACGTTTGCGTGTATGATTAGTGTATGGTCAAATTGGGGGCGTCACAAGTTGGTATCAGAGCCAACTGCCTGTAGGAATCCCCCTTCCACACTCCTTGGCCAAAGTCGAGTCTAGACATTACAAAACTTTTTACTAACATGGCTGTGTGTCTTACGGCCCACGTCGCCATTTGGGTGGTATTAGGATCTTTTACTCCTCGTCTATACTCTGGGACTCTGATCTCTCTTCTATTCAGGTTAAATGATTTTACTAAATCTAACTCTAGGTTCTCGTAACTACTTCTCCCGAAGAGCCCCTTATCACAGATGATCTCCCACTGCACCGGAAGATTTTGAAGATACTCTTCGATCATTCCCGAGACCCTTGTGACCTCTGCCTTTTCAATTCCCTACTACCGATATATCCATATGGATAACGACATACACTTGTTGTTCATACAATTACTCTGAGATTCTCTTGTTGTTACAAGATGCATCGAATTGCTCTCTGTCATTTAAGAATCCCTTGTACCACTGCCTTGTAGTTCCTTGCCGTAAAAATTCCCCTATGGATAATTCCTCGGAATTATTGAGTATCCACTCACTCCCAGTTGTTCTTGTGTTCCGCCAAAGATTTTGAAATACTATTTGATCTTTCGAAAATCCTCAACAGCCTGTTATTCTTGGAATTCTTGCATACTTGCATTCCGGTTAATTCCATTGGTCTAGCAATTTACTTTAAAAACCTTTGTGATTGTCATTCTGATCCTTTTGATTCAACATATGTGTGAATGCACACAATCATTAGTTGTTCCCTGTAATTTATCCTTCCGACTCAGACGTCATTTTAAACACGAGCTGGATCTCGACCAATCTAATTTTGGCATCGATTGTACCCCTAAGTCTATTCAACTTATCCATCCCTAATCATAGCATTGCTTCTGATCGCTTGTCTTGGAATTGATAATCCCTTTGCATTTGAACTTTGAGTTAGTTAGTTGTTTCTATAAACTGATCTCCTTGCATTCCTTCTTCCTTTGGTTGAGTACCAATGCTCACATCAGATCCCTTGAGGACCACCAGATCCTTTGTTGGATTTTGTTCGACACCGTCCTTCATATTCATTAAACATTGTGAGCTTTTCTTCGGATACATAATACCTTTGGTAAATTTTATCCCCTGCTTTTGTCAACCATGCTCTGCTCCTAAGCTTGTATTATTTACTCCTAAAGTTTGTGGTATATGTTCCTATGATGCCCTGATGGGTTGAACCTATGCCTTCCTTAATCTATGTGAACCCGAAAGATTTCATGGGTCATACTTATGTGGTATTGCACCAGGTAAAACTTTCAACAACTAATGACATTTTCAAAAGGAGAGAGGTGAATGAAAGGTTATGCATTGGAGAAGTGGGAGTCGACCTTGAACTTAGTGTTCATGCCCATGGACCCGATGTGGAACTTATCATGGAAGCTTCTTGCAAAACTTTTTATCAGTTGGATAATTCTTTTGGTGTCTTTGAATTGGATCCCTTGCAACTATGGTTTCGGCCATATTGATATTCCTTGATTCCTTTTCTCGGACAAGTTAAAGTACTTGTCTTTTACAGATCAATACACTTGTCAACCCTCTATGTTGCTCTACCTCCACATATTACCCTCTGGTATCTCGATAATATCACCGAACCATGTTGCTTATTATGAGCCTTCATCAAGTATTATTCCTCACCGATTCCAATGTTTCTTGGTTCTGAGTTGTTAGTCACTCGAGGACACTGATAACTAAATCGGGTCCACACCATGATTAAACAACTCTTAGAAATCTCCTTTACTCATGAGTGTGTACTCGAGAATGTCAATCCTAGCCTGATCGACTATCATCATATTGATAATTTTTAACTATGCTACCCGGTCCTTATTCCCGGAGCATAATTTTTTACGATGAGCTAATCTTACAACGATCTTCCCCATCATATCATTTTGCCTTGAACATCGAGCTTGGTTTCGAGTTTGTGTCATACCCTTGGTTCCAATAACCTTTCGCTTCACCATTCCTTTGACTTGATGTCATCGTCAGACGATTACATCTTGAAACCCTCGACTAATGTGTCGTGATCATCATCAGCATTCTGAGCTCTTGCAGGATATCAATTGAAATTATGTTGAGAAAGACCCTCCTTGCCCTCGATGATTAGTGTTATCATCGACCACTTTATTGACTTCCCTCCAACCCAAACTTATTCATGTTTTGTGTTTACGTTGAGTTCATTGCTATCCAGCAACTGTCCTTTTTACCTTGGAGTATTACTGTCTTTTATGTCCAGAATTTGGCGAGAATTTCACTACCTCTTAAGAATTCCTGATATAGTAATACTTCTCGCCATCTCCGTTCATATCTTGGTCCCCGTGTTGATTCGAACTGGGGTACGAACAAGTGAACAGTGCTGCTTGGATTCTGAACTTCTAGCAACCCTATTGCTTTGAAGTTGATGGTCGATAGTTCGTTCTTAGACTATTGGTTGTTGAACCACCATTCTAACATTGATCGTGCAACCCGGCCCATATTTTGGGAGCACCTTTCAATCAAATGATTAATTATGTATGTTTTTCCTCTAGCATACCTCATTATATCATTTGATCTGACAAATGTCATCTCCTTGTTCACATGATTGTGGAAACCCACCTTTTTGGAAATCTGGAGGAATGGTCGTTGAGCGATCAGCCACCTCCTCATCCTCTCCTTGGTTTAATGATGAACTCTTGTTTCAAAACTCGCTTCCATAGTTCATTTCCAAGAATCTTACAATGTCATCTCGTCAATTAGTGTTGCGCCTTTTCTTCTCAGGCATCCCGAGTCCGAGGTATCCTGACACCCATCAGATCTGAATCTCGGTCAGATATGATGGTTGGGACATATTTCCAAGAGTTACAACATTGGTCCTTATATATCGGTAAGGTGATGTCATGCCTAACACACCTGGCCGGAGGACCTATTGTTGTCGGTTTCCTATTTAGCAAGGTTAACCATTCTTCCATGTGGAGATCGTAATACTTATTCTATATGTTGTTCCTAATGAATCCTTTGTGTATCCGAGTTTGATCCTTGCTTGAAGACCGTGTTGATGCTATCTCGAAGCATGTCTGTGGTACTCCGATTTCCAAGAAGAACATGTGAACCACGATGCTAAACTTTTCTTTACCAATTATCCAAACACCGTTGTATGGGTAATGTCATGGAATTTGTCTCTCCTTACCTAAAGAGTTTTTTACATTATATCATGTCATGGATATCATGCTCTGCTTGTCCTTGGGAAGGATATACCCATGAAATATGTGTTTAAACACATTTGCCTTTCCATTGTTCTATTTAATCTGATAATCATATTTTCCTTTCCATTGTTTGGTTTAACCTTTCTTGTGATCTATATGATCTAAGCAGTAATATTCTCCTGCTTATGTAAGCACCTCGGTGTACAATCCTGTCAATAAGACCATGTTTCTACTGTTGATGACATTCCGGTAGCCACCGATGGATGAGAAATTTGCCTATTGTTCCGCCTCGTTTCAACGAGAAGGAAAATGGTTCTCTTCGTCCCTCGCCCTTGGTACCGACGTTGTTGCCGACATAATCGATAGTCTATCCTCTGACATGCCATGCTTGCATGATCACGCAAGATGTCTCTGCCCTGCCTACTTTTAACCCACATGGTGGGCCATAACCCACAGTTCCACAGGATCGAAACCTAACTCCCCTGTACATCCCTGATTCAAAGTTATCCTTGCGCTTGGTTTCGTAGGTAATTCGCGAGCCACCTTCCTAGTGATCTATTCTGGCATCAGACGCAATACTTATTCTCATTGTACTGAAACCCTTTCACCTTCTGTTTAGGCATTGAACGATTGTCGGGCCGCTTGAAACTCCTTATTGTACCTTCTTCCTTTGCTCTCGATGTTTTCCTAAGTTTCAACTCGAGGGATACCTTGGGCCAAAACCCCAGAGCTAATTGCCGAATATCAGCCCTTGTAGACATATGTCCTTGTAGTTTTCCCTCCTATCCTTTCGTAAGTACGATGGAGTTCCCGAAGAAAAGATGACGACTTCATCATCATGAACTGGAGCAGAGAAATGAAGACATGAATGTACTGGGTAGACCTTCTCGAGAAGAGCAACCAAGACCGGGAACACTCGTTAGAATTTTGTAACCCAATCCCTTCCCCATACTTCCCTCCTAAATCTCGGGACGAGATTTCTTGTAGTGGAGGAGAATTGTGATGCCCGGATAATTATGCTGCAGTAATACCCTGCTAATGATGTCATGTCACCACGATCACTATTGCTAATCTCATGTCAGTTCGAAACCGATTCTAGTTCAAATCCAAAATCAAGTAAACAACAAAAGTTTTCAAATATTTAAACTAAAGTGTTTGGAGTGAGCCAAATAATGCATAGGTAATTATGGTGGAGAAACCACACTTTAATAAAATGTTGAAATATTCAAATGTTAATAAAACAATAACAAAAATTATTATTTAAATAATAATTAATTACAAAACTATTTTTATTTAGGTGCCAAAGTTATCGTGGTAGAGGTATACTTAGTAATGAAAATTTGGGTGTTAATAACATATTTTGCAAACAAAAATAAATTGGGAAATCAAATAAAATCAGTAAAATAATAATACACAAAATTAAAAAAATAAAGAAAAGAAAGAAAGGCCCACAACTCTCCCTCCCCCTGGGCCAACCGGCCCAGCTGGCCATCTAGCTAGCCCACCCCATCCCCCTTAACCCTAGCTTCCGATCCCCACGACCCCCACACTCTCCTGTACAAACCCCCACCCCTCCCTCATGCGCAGGGCACACACACAGCATCATCGCCGCCCTGGCTCCGGAGCATCCGCGCCGGAGCCCCACGCCGGCGAGCGCCATACCGCTCCCGAGGAACGCCGCCTCCGCGCCGCCGCTACTCCAGCGTCTCCACACCGAGTCCCCCTCATCCCGATCTGGATCGGCACCCGAGCTGATCCCCGATGCCCGGTGCCACCTCAACCTCACCGCTCGGATCGCCCGCCGCCTCGCATCTCCAACCTCGTCGCCCACTTCCTCGTCCTCCTCCCCGATGGACCCTCCTCTCCCCTGTAAGCGCACGTGAGCGCCCCCTCATTCCCTCCTGCCCCGCGGTCACCGTCGTACGCTCGCGCCCCGCCCCTCTCCGTGCCCATGCCCAAACCCGCGGTTGCAGTGGACCGCGCGCGCCAGCTGCATCGTTGTCCCCCCCCCACACACACACTTCAGCTGCTCACCTTCGCCGTCATGCACGCGTCCGCTCCGACCGCCCCCTCGCTTCGGTCCGCGTCCGCCCGCTCAATCTGCAGCCACGCTCTCGCCCCGCCATGGTCGCGCCTCCCGCGCGCGCCTGCGTCACCTATCATGGCCATGCTCCTGCCGCCTCCACCTCTTGCTCCCCTGTGTGCTCGTCGTCGCCCGATCGCCCTGCGGCCCCTGATGTGTGCTGCTGCTACCGTGCCTTGCTGCTGCATCCGCCGCGCCACCCGCTGCCGCACGCTCCGGCCCCGGCTCCGCCGCTGCTGCCGCGCCGCCCCACCTGCTGCCTTCCTCCGCCACTCGCCTACGCCCCGACGGCCTCCGTGCACGTCTTGCGTCGCCGTGCCGCAGCCACCGGCCGGGTTCGCCCGCCCCACGCGCCCCTTTCGGGCTGGGTGTTAGCGCCCGCTAACCGCGCCCGTTAAGGCCCCCATGGGCCTATGACAAAGGGGCCCCACCGCCCAGAATGTTTTATAAAAAAAGATAAAAAATAAATATTAAAAAAACTAATTAATTAATTAAATTAACAAATTCTGTTTAGATTAACCTAATCATTAAGTAAACTAATTAACTATGTTTAATTAACCTGTTAACTAAACAGTCAATGATGAACCGGACCCACACGTCAGCTGACCAGTCAACGCCTTTGTTGACTGCTGATGTCATGCTGACGTCAGCGTGCACTGTTCTGGATAATGTTAAATTAAATTAATTAAATAAATGGTAAAATTGATTAAATCTTTTAAAATCAATATAAAATAAACCATAGCTCAGATGGAAAAACTTTGTACATGAAAGTTGCTCAGAACGACGAGGCGAATCCGGATAAGCAGCCCGTTCATCCGCCATACATCCCTAGCATCTCGAATACGCAACTTTCCCCCTTTGGTTCATCTGTCCGATAACGCGAAACACCGGGGATACTTTCCCGGATGTCTCCCCCTTTGCCGGTATCACTTAGTTTCGCGTTAGGTCACCTCTAGCACCGCGTATTGTCTTGTTATGCTTTGTGATACTTTGATTGCTCTATTATTTATTGTATTGCTCTATTATTTATTGTATTCCCCCTCCGTTACATCTTTCCGGTAGACCCCGAGACTGTCGGCGACCGCAGTTCGACTACGGTGTTGAAGACCCCTCTCTCTTGCTAGAGCAACCAGGCAAGCCCCCCCCCCCTGATCACCAGATATCGCCTACTCTCCTCTATACTACTTGCATTAGAATAGTGTAGCATGTTACTGCTTTCCGTTAATCCCATTCTGATGCATAGCCTGTCATTGTTGCCACAACTGTTGATACCTTACCTGCAATCCTAAATGCTTAGTATAGGATGCTAGTTTATCATCAGTGGCCCTACATTCTTGTAAGTCTGCCATGCTATACTATCGGGTCGTGATCACTCGGGTGTTGATCACGGGTTTATACTATATATACATACTATACATGTTGTGACTAAAGTCGGGTCGGCTCGTTGAGTACCCGCAAGTGATTCCGATGTTGGGGGCTGAAGGGGTAGGTGGTTCCACCCAGGTAGTGGTGGTCCTAGGTTCCCGACGGCCCCCGCCTGTTACTTTGAGGCGGAGCGACAGGGCAGGCGGAGACCACCTAGGTGAGAGGTGGGCCTGACCCTGGTCGGCGTTCGCAATTACTTCAAGATAACATGCTTAAACGGATCTTTCTATTTGATCTGAGTCTGGCTACTGGCCTATACACACTAGCCAACTACGCGGGCATAGTTATGGGCACTCGACGTTGTGGTATCAGCCGAAGCCTTCGTGACATCAGCGACTGAGCGGCGCGCGCCGGGTTGGACCGTGTAACGCAACTTCTTTTGTAATGGAGGTTGCTAGGTCTGCTCACCGGCCGCGTACGCAACGTGCAGGTGTGCAATGGGCGATGGGCCCGGACCCATGTGCGCATAGGATTTAGACCGGCGTGCTGACCTCTCTGTTGTGCCTAGGTAGGGCTGCGACGTGTTGATCTTCCGAGGCCGTGCATGACCCATGAAAGTGTCGCCGGACAAAGGGGATCGAGCATGTTGGGAAATGTGGTGCACCCCTGCAGGGAAGTTAATCTATTCGAATAGCCGTGATCTTCGGTAACAGGACAACTTGGAGTTGTACCTTCACCTTATGACAACTAGAACCGGATACTTAATAAAACAAACCCTTCCAAGTGCCAGATACAACCGGTGATCGCTCTCTCACAGGGCGACGAGGGGAGGATCATCGGTTAGGATTATGCTATGTGATGTTACTTGGTGAACTTACCATCTACTCACTTCTTCTGCTGCAAAATGGAGGTTGCCAGAAGCGTAGTCTTCGAAAGGACTAGCTATCCCCCTCTTATTCTGGCATTCTGCAGTTCAGTCCACATATGATACCCCTTTTCCATTTGATACCAATGCATACATAGGTAGTGTAGCTCCTTGCTTGCGAGTACTTTGGATGAGTACTCACGGTTGCTTTGCTCCCCCTTTTCCCCTTTCCTATACCCGATTGCTGCGACCAGACGTTGGAGTCCAGGAGCCAGACGCCACTGTCGATGACGACTACTACTACACTGGAGGTGCCTACTACTACGTGCAGGCCGCTGACGACGACCAGGAGTAGCTTAGGAGGATCCCAGGCAGGAGGCCTGTGCCTCTTTCGATATGTATCCCAGTTTGTGCTAGCCTTCTTAAGGCAAACTTGTTTAACTTATGTCTGTACTCCGATATTGTTGCTTCCGCTGACTCGTCTATGATCGAGCTCTTGTATTCGAGCCCTTGAGGCCCCTGGCTTGTAATGTGATGCTTGTATGACTTATTTTATTTGTAGAGTTGTGTTGTGATATCTTCCCGTGAGTCCCTGATCTTGATCGTACACGTCTGCGTGTATGATTAGTGTACGGTCAAATTGGGGGCGTCACAAAAGTATTTGGAAAAGTAGATACGAAATACGTATCAACTCCCCCAAGCTTAAACCTTTGCTTGTCCTCAAGCAATTCAGTTGACAAACTGAAAGTGATAAAGAAAAACTTTTGCAAACTCCGTTTAATCTTCTTGTTGTAAATATGTAAAGCCAGCATTCAAGTTTTCAACAAAGATTATGAACTAACCATATTCACAATAACATTTAGGTCTCATGTTTACTCATATCAATGGCATAATCAACTAGGGAGCAATAATAATAAATCTTGGATGAGAACACTTTCTCAAAACAATCATAATATGATATAACAAGATGGTATCTCGCTAGCCCTTTCTGAGACCGCAAAACATAAATGCAGAGCATGTCTGAAGATCAAGGACTGACTAAACATTGTAATTCATGGTAAAAGAGATCCAGTCACGGTCATACTCAATGTAAATTAATAGCAATGCATGCACATGAAAGAGGTGCTCTCCAACTGGTGCATTTTAATAAGAGGATGATGACTCAACATAAAAGTAAATAGATAGGCCCTTCGCAGAGGGAAGAAGGGATTTGTAGAGGTGTTAGAGCTCAATTTTTGAAATAGAGATAAATAATATTTTGAGTGGCATATTTTCATTGTCAACATAAAAACCAAGAGATCTCGATATCTTCCATGATACACACATTATAGGCGGTTCCCAAATAGAATAGTAAAGTTTATACTCCCCCACTACCAACAAACATCAATCCATGGCTTGTCTGAAACAATGGGTGCCTCCAACTAACAACAATCCCGGGGGAGTTTTGTTTGCAATTATTTTAATTTAAGCATGGGACTGGGCATCTCGGTTACCAGCCATTTTCTCATGAATGAGGAGCGGAGTCCACTCCTCGTGAGAATAACCCACCTAGCATGGAAGATATAGACAACCCTAGTTGATACATGAGCTATTCGAGCATACAAAACAAAAATTCATTTGAAGGTTTAGAGTTTGGCACATACAAATTTACTTGGAACGGCAGGTAGATACCGCATATAGGAAGGTATGGTGGACTCATATGGAATAAGTTTTGGGGTTTATGGAAGTGGATGCACAAACAGTATTCCCGCTTAGTACAAGTGAAGGCTACAAAAAGACTGGGAAGCGACCAACTAGAGAGCGACAATAGTCATGAACATGGATTGAAATTAATCAACACTGAGTGCAAGCATGAGTAGGATATAACTCACCATGAACATAAATATCGTGGAGGCTATGTTTATTTTGTTTCAACTACATGCGTGAACATGTGCCAACTCAATCCACTCGAATCGTTTAAGGTACTAGGTTCATGATAAATTAAAGTTCAATTAATCATATTACTTAAGAACTCCCACTTAGATAGGCATCCCTCTAGTCATCTAAATGATCACGTGATCCATATCAACTAAACCATGTCCGGTCATCGCATGAGATGGAGTAGTTTTCAATGGTGAACATCGCTATGTTGATCATATCTACTATATGATTCACGTTCGACCTTTCGGTCTCAGTGTTCTGAGGCCATATCTGCATATGCTAGGCTCGTCAAGTTTAACCCGAGTATTCTGCACGTGCAAAACTGGCTTGCACCCGTTGTATGTGAACGTAGAGCTTATCACACCCGATCATCACATGGTGTCTCGGCACGACAAAATGTAGCAACTGTGCATACTCCGGGAGAACACTTGTACCTTGAAATTTAGTGCGGAATCATCTTATAATGCTACCGCCGTACTAAGCAAAATAAGATGCATAAAGGATAAACATCACATGCAATCAAAATATGTGACATGATATGGCCATCATCATCTTGTGCCTTTGATCTCCATCTCCAAAGCACTGTCATGATCTCCATCGTCACCGGCTTGATACCTTGATCTCCATCGTAGCATCGTTGTCGTCTCGCCAACTATTGCTTCCACGACTATCGCTACCGCTTAGTGATAATGTAAAGAAATTACATGACGATTGAATTTAATACAATAAAGCGACAACCATAAGGCTCCTGCCAGTTACCGATAACTTTTATAGAACATGATCATCTCATACAACAATTTATATCTCATCATGTCTTGACCATATCACATCACAACATGCCCTGCAAAAACAAGTTAGACGTCCTCTACTCTCTTGTTGCAAGTTTTACGTGGCTGCTACAGGCTTCTAGCAAGAACCGTTCTTACCTACGCATCAAAACCACAATGATTTTTTGTCAAGTGTGCTATTTTAACCTTCAACAAGGACCGGTCATAGTCAAACTCGATTCAACTGAAGTTGGAGAAACAGACACCCACCAGCCACCTATGTGCGAAGAACGTCGGTAGAATAGAACCAGTCTCATGAACGCGGTCATGTAATGTCGGCTCGGGCTGCTTCATCCAACAATACCACCAAATCAAAGTAAGACGTTGGTGGTAAGCAGTATGACTATTATCGCCCACAACTCTTTGAGTTCCCGATCCATTGCCATCCTTAGGTAGAACCAGTCTCATGAACGCGGTCATGTAATGTCGGTCTAGGCCGCTTCATCCAACAATACCGCCGAATCAAAGTAAGACGTTGGTGGTAAGCAGTATGACTATTATCGCCCACAACTCTTTGTGTTCTACTCGTGCATATAACATCTACGCATAGACCTGGCTCGGATGCCACTGTTGGAGAACGCAGTATTTCAAAAAAAATCCTACGATCACGCAAGATCTATCTAGGAGATGCATAGAAACGAGATGGGCGAGTGTGTCCACGTACCTGATAACCCACAAGTATAGAGGATCACAACAATTTTCGAGGGTAGAGTATTCAACCCAAATTTATAGATTCGACACAAGGGGAGCCAAAGAATATTTGAAGGTATTAGCAGCCGAGTTGTCAATTCTACCACATTTGGAGATTAATTATCTGCAGCAATATGATCAGTAGCAAAGTAGTTTGATAGTTCTGATAGTGGTGACAGTAACAGTGATAGCAGTAATTTGTAGTAAGTGTAAAAGTGATGTTAGCAGTAGTAACATAGCAGAAACAATTAGGATAAATTCGTAGGCATTGGATCGGTAACTTGTTGGATGGTATTCATCATGAGACAGTTATAACCTAGGGTGATACGTGTAACGCCCTCGATGCGGCTATGTCTCCCACGTGTCGAGGCACGACTTAGAGACATAGGCGCATTGAAAGCAATGTCGCAAGTCGGGAATCATTACACAACCCATGTACATATATAATATAAAGGGGAAAAATATCATAGTTGGCTTACACTCGCCACGTCACATCAAAGTACATAAATAACACCCTTCATACAAGCACTCATGGCTCGACTACGGCGCCAAAATAGAAAAGACCCCCAACAAGCGACTAAACCCTGAATCGAACCCCGAATAGGCACCACTACTGATCATCAGGAAAAGACACATAGTATCGCTGAGAGTCCTCGTCGTACTCCCACTTCAGCTCGAGCGCGCCATCCGGAGAAGTATCATCGGTCCCTGCATCTGGTGTAATAGTAATCTGTGAGCCACAAAGGACTCAGCAATCTTGCACCCTCGCGATCAAGACTATTTAAGCTTAATAGGTAGGAAAGGGGTAATGTAAGTGGAGCTGCAGCAAGCGACTAGCATATATGGTGGCTACCTTATTCGCAAAAGAGAGCGAGAAGAGGAGGCAAAGCACGGGCGGAAAACTATATAGAATAGCCTACGCAAACATAACTCCAACGCCGTGTCCACTTCCCAGACTCCGCCGAGAAGAGGCCATCATGGCCACACACTCAGTTGATTCATTTTAATTATTTAAGGTTCAAGTTGTCTACAATCGGACATTAACAAATTCCCATCTGCCCATAACCGCGGGCACGGCTTTCGAAAGATCAATCCCTACAGGGGGTCCCAACTTAGCCCATAACAAGCTCTCACGGTCAACGAAGGAATAGACCTCCACCCAGGACCCACCGATCAGACTCGGTATCCCGGTACAACAAGATGACTCGACAAGTCAAAACTAGTCCAGCAACACCGCCCGAATGTGCCAACAAATCCCGATAGGAGCTGCACATATCTCTTTCTCAGGGCACACTCAGATTGTCCAAACTTCCGGTAGGCCAGCCCAGAGTTGCCCCTGGTGGCCACCGGCGGCTGACGTTCCGGACCAACACTCAGAGGAGCACTGGCCCGTGGGGGGCTAAAATAAAGATGACCCTCGGGCTCCGGAAACCCAAGGGAAAAAGGGGTAGGTGGCAAATGGTAAAACCAATGTTGGGCATTGCTGGAAAAGCTTTAATCAAGGCGAACTATCAAGGGGTTCCCATATAGCCCAACCGCGTAAGGGACGCAACAATCCGGGAACATAACACCGATATGACGGAAACTAGAGCGTCAAGAATGGAACAACACACTAGGCGAGAGGCCGAGCCTTCCACCCTTTACCAAGTATATAGATGAGTAAAGATAACATAGCAATATAATGATATCCCAACAAGTAAATAAATGTTCCAACAAGGAACGACTCCAATCTTCACCTGCAACTAGCAACGCTATAAGAAGGGGCTTGAGTAAAGCGGTAACATAGCCAATCAATGGTTTGCTAGGACAAAGGTGGGTTAGAGGCTCAATCATGGCAATTGGGAGGCTGACAAGCAAGTGGTAGGCATCGTAGCATTGGCAAAGCAAAAGAGCGAGCAAACTAGCATAGCAAAGATAGTAGTGATTTCAAGGGTGTGATCATCTTGCCTGCACAGTTGTCAGAATTGACTGGATCCTCAAAAGCAAACTCAACGGGCTCCTCGTTAGCGAACTCGTCTCCCGGCTCTACCCAACAACACAAACAAGCAACAAGGATACAATCAACCACGTGTAAGGGCAACCAATAATATGCAAAGATGATATGCTATGCGGGATGCGATGCGGGATGCAAAATGCAAGATGTAATAGGAAATGCATGAACCTGACCTCAACTTGGAAATCCAAGTGTGCCACTGGATAGAGGGGAAGAAATCCCCTGAAAACGATATAAAGATCATGGCAATCGGAGCTACGGTTTAGAAATGGCAAGCGATTTACTAAACGAACCGATCTGCGATATACAGCAAGTAGGCTCCTAAATGCAACAAAATGAACATGCTACAGCCACCCAACATAAAAACAAATTGCATGGCAGTGATGTACTCAAGAAGCTTAACAAATAACCATGACTAAGGCATAGGCAA
Source organism: Triticum monococcum (assembly GCA_034509565.1). Classification (NCBI taxonomy): domain Eukaryota; kingdom Viridiplantae; phylum Streptophyta; class Magnoliopsida; order Poales; family Poaceae; genus Triticum; species Triticum monococcum. The sequence continues at coordinate 582,679,112 of CM067843.1, forward strand.
ATTCATCCATTAAGGGCTTCAAACAAGCATGGCAAAACTGAATAAGCAAAACAGATTTCAGACTTAGCGAAATTAACGCTAGTCTGGAATTTCAGACCACGATGCTCTCTTCGGAGCAGCAAAACAACATGAAGCAAAACCTGAAAATGGCAAGTAAGAGCATGGCATGGAGCTACTCAACAAGCTTAACAAAACACCCAAAATGACCTGGGGCCAAAAGGGTTCACAAAATACTCTAGCGAGCACACAAACATCGATGAAACACAATCAGTTTTCAGACTTAGTGAAAACTGGGACATGCTGAAATAATAACTCACGGAGGCATGTAAACGAGCTCGATGCACTCACTACGGTGCAAGTCATGGCAAGGCAAGCATATATCCATTAAGAAGGCACAAAATTCTAGCTAGACATGGCAAGAACAATGGCATAGCATGCATGGATCACTAGCAATCACTCCGGCAAAATCGCAAAATAGTTCACGATCTGCCCAAAACAGCAACTATGCAAAAGTTGAGCTCGATTGAATCAACCTAGGATGCTCCAACATAACAAGTAAAGACATTGATGGATTAAGCACAACAAGCATAACAAATCACTCTTACTGATCATCCTCAAAAGAGGCACGGATCACTAGGAAACAAGCCGGACATACAGCATCGTGAACTAAAACATCCCAGACTTAGTGATTTTCACCAAGTCCCTGAAATCAGTAAACTCAGGTAGCCCTCTTCGCAAGCTTGCACAAGACAACACACACATCCTAAAAATGCATGGGAGGCACCTCTGGATAGAAGACAACATGCTTAACAATTCATCCCAAAGGGGCACAGGCATATCATGCACGGATTAAACATGGCAAAAATGACAAAAGTGCATGATGAACTATCGGATCTGCAATTTAACTCATGATGCCTCCTTCCAACAGCATTTTGGGCACCAAGATGACCTCAAATGCAAATGATGCAATGGAATGAAATGATGTACTCGTCGAGGCGAAGATTTTGACATATCATATGCCCAAATCGGAGCTACGGATGCAAAGATATGGCAGGTCAAAGTAGCAAGAAAAATAGGGTTAGAGGGGGAAAAGTCAACCGAATTGGATCTGGATCTGGGATCCGGCGGGTACTGTTCACGGTGGCGGCGCTACTGTTCACGCCAGAGTTGCCGGGGCTCGCCGGAGCGGGGAGACGGCGGCGAGGTGCTCCCGGGCCGGATCTCGCCGGATCCGGCCGGCGGGGAGCCAGAGAGGCGGCGCGCGGGCGGGGGCGCGGCCACGGAGGCCGCCGGAGCCTTCGGGCGCCGAGTCCTCCGGCGCGGGAGCTCGGTGGCGCCGGCAATGGCGGCGGTGGCCGGCGGGGAAGATGGCGGCGACGCGGGCGACCCTGGCGGCGGGGTGAGCGGGCACGCGAGGCGGCGGCTTCGGGCCGGGAGGGCCCGCCCCGGGCTCCACGGGCTGGCGGCGGCGACGAAGTGGGCCTGAGGCGCGGGCCAACGAGGACGCGCCACGTGGCAGCGATGGCGGGTGGCGATTTGTCCGGCCGGGTCGGACAATGTCCGGCCGGCGCGAGGAAGGGGAAGACTAGGGTTTCGGGGAGGAGGAGATCCGAATTTGGAGGGGGATGTATATATAGGCATAAGTGGAGCTAGGAGAGTCCAAATGAGGTGCGGTTTTCGGCCACGCGATCGTGATCGAACGACCGAGACGATGGAGCAGAGTTTGGTGGGTTTTGGGCCAAATTGGAGGGGTGTTGGGCTGCAACACACACGAGGCCTTTTCGGTCCCTCGGTTAACCGTTGGAGTATCAAACGAAGTCCAAATGACCCGAAACTTGACAGGCGGTCTACCGGTAGTAAACCAAGGCCGCGTGGCAAGTCTCGGCCCAATCCGGAAATGTTTAATCCCCACACACGAAAGAAAGCTAGAAATGGCCACCGGAGGAGAACGAAGCGCCGGAATGCAAAACGGACAACGGGGAAAATGCTCGAATGCATGAGATGAACATGTATGCAAATGCAATGCATGTGATGACATGATATGAGATGCACGAAAACAAAAACAATACACGGAGACAAAGACCCGAACCCGAGAATTAAATATAACTTAATGCCGGAAACGGCAAGAGTTGGAGTACAATTCGGGAAGGTTACATATAGGGCGTTACAATACGGCACTAGCTCCAGTTCATCGATATAATGTAGGCATGTATTCTGTAAATAGTCATACGTGCTTTATTAAAAGAACTTGCATGACATCTTTTGTCCTACCCTCCCGTGGCAGCGGGGTCAATATTGGAAACTAAGGGATATTAAGGCCTCCTTTTAATAGAGAACCGGACCAAAGCATTAACACATAGTGAATACATGAACTCCTGAAACTACGGTCATCACTGGGAGTGGGCCCGGTTGTTGTCACTCCGGGGTTGTCAGATCTTAACCGTAGTAGGTGACTATAACTTGCAAGATCGGATCTAAAACATGGATATAATGATGAATTCATGAATTATTCAGATTTGAAATCATGGCACCTGGGCCCAAAGTGACAGGCATTAAGCATAGCAAAGTCATAGCAACATCAATCTAAGAACATAGTGGATACTAGGGATCAGGCCCTAATAAAACTAACTCGATTACATGATGAATCTCATCCAACTCCTCACCGACTAGCGAGCCTACAAAGGAATTACTCACTCCCGGTGGGGAGCATCATGGAGTTGGCAATGGAGAAGGGTTGGTAATGACGAAGAACGAAGAACCCCCTCTCCGGAGCCCCAAATGGACTCCAGATCTACCCTCCCACGGAAGAACAGGGCTTGGCGGCAGCTCCGTCTCGTGGATCGCGATAATTCTTTCTCCCTGATTTTTTTCTGGATGCGCCAGGAGTGGGGGGTGCGCCCTGGTGGGTTGTGCCCACCCAAGGGCCCCTCTCTAGTGGGTCTTGGCTCCATAAATTCTTATTATTGGTATAAAAAATCCTCGCAAAGTTTCGTTCCATTTCGAGAACTTTTATTTCTGCACAAAAACAACACCATGGTAGTTCTGCTGAAAACAACGTCAGTCCAGGGTTAGTTTCATTCAAATCATGCAAATTAGAGTCCAAAACAAGAGGAAAAGCATGAGAAAAAGTAGATACGTTGGAGACATATCAACTCCCCCAAGCTTAAACCTTTGCTTGTCCTCAAGCAATTCAGTTGAGAAACTAAAAGTGAGAACGAAAAACTTTTACGAACTCTTTTTTCTCTTGTTTGCATAAATAAGCTTAAACAACATCCAGGTTTTTAGCCAACATTATAACTAACCATGTCGACAATAACTCTTAAAGATTATAATGACTCATATCAATGACATAATCAGCTAGCGAGCAATAATAAGATATCTCAAATGGCAACATGTTGTGAAAACAACCATGATATAATATGACAATAGTGGTATCTCGCTAGCCCTTTCTGAGACCGCAAAACATAAATGCAGAGCACCTCCAAAGTTCAAGCAGCGACTAAACATTGTAATTCATGGTAGAAAAGATCCAGTCATGATGCACCCAACATTAGCTATAGACAATGCATAAATCATGATCGCTGTGCTCTACTTAGTTTCCGGTGCTTGTTTATAGAAGGTGATGACACAACATAAAAGTAAATAGATAGTCCCTTCGCAGAGGGAAGCAGTGATTTGCAGAGGTGCCAGAGCTCAATTTTTAAAACAGAGATAAATGAAATTTTGAGACATGCACCCTTCTCATTCACTTCACGACCATCAGTTATCAACATCTTCCATGCTAAGCACGCTAGTGGTGGTTCCCAAGCAGTAAAAGTAAAGGTTTTGATTCCATTGGGAGTTTTTGTCCGATTATTTAAGAGATGAACTCTTGTTGTATTTTGCAGCTGGGGACTGGGCATCCCTATTACCGCCCATTTCCTCGTGCGATGGCGAGTGAATAAACACTCGACCTGAGGATAACATGCTTAGCACGGAAGATATCGACCACTTCCTGCCGTTCCATGAATGATCCAGGCACACAAAAAGGGTAAATTTTTAGAAGTTTTAGAGGTGGCACATGCAAATTTACTTAGGACGGCAGGGTAATACTGCATATAGGTAGGTATGGTGGACTCGTTTGGAATAAATTTGGGTTCATGGTTTTTGATGTACAAGCAGAGTCCCCACTTAGTACAGGCGAAGGCTAGCAATTTAGATTGAGAAGCGGCCATCTAGAGAGCAACAACGATCATAACCAGGCATTATGCATAAGTAACATTGGACACTAGCATGAGTAGGATATGAACACCATGAACATAAATATTATAGAGGCTATGTTGGATTTGATTCAACTACATGCATGAACACGTACCAAGTCAAGCCACTCGAACATTCAGAGGAGGATACCATATCATCATACTACATCACAATCATTTTAACGCTATGTTGATATCCAATATAAATCATTATTAACTCCAAGATACTTATGCATGGCATGACAAACTATAATCTCTAATTGTCATTGCAAACATGTTTAATCATAACGGGCTGAATCATGGGCACTAGGTTAAACATATTTACACAGACAGAACAAGTTGAGTTCATACCAGTTTCTCTTTGCCACGGCCAGTTCATTGGATGTCGTTATCATTGCCTTTCACTTGCATGACCGAATGATATGAAAATAATAATAGTGCAAGAGTGCCATGGACTAAGCTGGAATCTGCAAACATTTTATTCAATAGGAGAAGACAAGGTAAAATGGGCTCTTTATTAGTTCAACAGTTATTCATATGAGAGCCACTCAACATTTTTGTCGTGGTATTCTCCTCGGTACAACTCGAATAAAAGAAAAGAATTTCAGAGAAACATACTGAAATATTTTTGGAGTTTTTGGTTTTCTTGAACAAGCAAATAGAAAAGCAAAAATGAGAAAAACTATTTACACGGGAAAGCTCCCAACAAGCAAAAGAAGAACAAGGAAATCTTTTTGGATTTTCTTTTTAGTACTACTACTAAGCATGCATAGAAAGTAAATTACTACAACTAATTTTTTGGTTTTTTCTAAGGTTTTCCAAACACGCAAGAAGAAAGCAAGAAAAATAAATCTAAGCATGGATGAAAAAGTGTGAGCACCGACAAATGGAATGATATGTGAACATGAATATAATGTCGGTGAGAAACACGTACTCCCCCAAGCTTAGGCTTTTGGCCTAAGTTGGTAATTGATCGGTAGCCTGGTGGCTAGTATGGATCCTGAGGAGCGAGCATCCATTCATCCCACTGCGGTGGTGCCTGGTGTGCCGCCTCCTCAGCAGCCTGAGCGTTCCGATAGGCGATGATGTCAGTAGGCATAATCCTATATCTGCCCCTGGCAACAGAATCAAACAAAGCAGGAGCAAGCAATGGAATAACATCGCGAGTCCTCACACTAAAAAAAGGTTATACAAAATAGGGATGTGAGGGGACTCGATATCAGTAAAATGGTGGTGATCCATGGCTGCACGGTCTAGGTAAACTTTGGCCAAAGGGAAATCATGAGGGCGTATCTCAACCTCGAAGTGAGCCGCCAAACGAGTAGCATAAATCCCACCATGTATTTCACCCTATGATTTATTAAGATGGAGGCGACGAGCCACAATAGCTCCCAAGCTATAGGTGTTGTCGCCCTCTAGTGCTCGAAGTAAAACAACAAAGTCTGGTGCACTGAGCGCACCTACTTTCTTTCTAGCAAGCAAGCACTTAGCAACAAATAAAGCAAAATAATGTACCGCGGGAAAGTGTATGCTAGCAGCCGTAGTGGCTAACACTCCTCTCTCTTCACCCACTGTCAGAGTGCGATAAAAATCCTCAAACCTAGCCGGCCTAGGCTTAGCCAAGCTCCCATCAGACGGGATCATGCATATGTCACAAAACTCAGTAAGGGGTATCTGATGGTTTTCAGCATATAAATCAAAGCTCACTTTAGGAGGATTATTTCTAGGTAAGAAAGAAAAGCTTTGAGCAAAGACATTTGTGAGGATTTGGTGCTGGTCACACTCATCTGCGATGAAGTCGGTGAGACCGGCATTGGCAATGAATTGCATGAACTCCTCATGAATTCCAGCTTCTTGTAGGAACGGGATGTGCGGCCATTCGCACGGCCGTACCTCCACTAACCTCCGAGGGTGGAGATCATTGTCAGAAGACTCCCCAATAACACCCTTGGAGTTCTTCTTTGAGCCAAACTTCCTGAAGATATTCATGTCCGCGTACAACTTTTCCTATGAACAAAAATCTAAATTTTTAGTTCACAATTTTTTCCAACAAAACTTCACAAAATTGATAGCAACTACTCATAGGGATACATAGAGGCCATAGCAAGCATTCATACAACTTAGAACACTAAGAATTGAACATGCAAGAACATCTACAGCAGCACCAAGAGTAGCTATTTATTCAAAGTATAAACCACTAAAACAAAAACTAATTGGACAAATGGTGGAGTCACATACCAAGCAACAATCCCTTGAAACAGTTTCAGAAATGGAGCTCGAGCAAAGCGATCGAAAATCATAGCAAAATGAGCAAGAACATGGGAGAGAGAGCAATGGGATTTTTTTCTAGAGGTAAGTGATGGTGTGGGATGAAGAGGTAAGTGAGGGGGCTCATGTGGGACCACAACCCACCAGGGCGCGCCTAGGGGTGCTGGTGTGCCCAGGTGGGTTGTGCCCACCTGGTGCACCTCCCTCTGATTATTTTTGCACCAAAAATTCTTAAAATATTCAGGAAAAAATCATATAAAATTTTCAGGGCATTCTGAGAACTTTTATTTTTGGGGCATTTTTTATTGTACAGGAAATTCAGAAAACAAACAGAACATGGCATTTTATTTTATTTAACTAATAAAAACAGAGAATAAGAAGTAGGGACAGAAAGTAGTGCTTACTAAATTCATCAACTTCATACCGTCAAAAATGATTCATTAATAAGGTTGATCAAGTCTTATTAACAAACCACTTTCGATTAGTATGAAACCGAAGAACTTTCATAAATCACTAAGTTACCTCAATGGGGATATGCATTTCCTCAACAATAAGCATTTCATATTTCTTTTTGACAGTGGGTAGAGGTATTTGAAAACTTCCAATAGTTATTTTCGGAGATTTTTCAATAACATTAATACCATTCACTTGGAATTGTTTCTCCGGAAAGTGCACCGTATGCTCATTATCATTGATATGAAAAGTTACCTTGCTTTTATTGCAATCAATAATAGCCCCTGCAGTATTCAAGAAGGGTCTACCAAGGATAATCGACATGTTGTCGTCCTCGAGCATCTCAAGTATAACAAAGTCAGTCAAAATAGTAACATTAGCAACAATAACAAGCACATCCTCACAGATACCGATAGGTATGGCAGTTGATTTGTCAGCCATTTGCAAAGATATTTCAGTAGGTGTGAGTTTATTCAAGTTAAGTCTTTTATACAAAGAGAAAGGCATAACACTAACACCTGCTCCTAAATCACACAAAGCAGTTTTCACATAATTCTTTTTGATAGAGCAAGGTATAGTTCGTATACCTGGATCTCCAAGTTTTTTAGGTACTCCATCTTTGAAAGTATAATTAGCAAGCATGGTGGAGATTTCATCTTCTGGTATTTTTCTCTTATTTGTGATGATGTATTTCATATACTTTGCATAAGGAGGCATTTTCAAGATATCAGTCAAGCAAGTACGCAAAAAGACTAACCTCGGCATTTCAGCAAAGCATTCAAATTCTTCATCATCATTATTTTTAGTTGACTTGGGTGGAAAAGGCATAGGTTTTTGAACCCATGGTTCTCTTTCTTTACCGTGTTTTCTAGCAATGAAGTCTTTTTTATCATACCTTTTATTTTTAGGTTGTGGGTTATCAAGATCAACATGTGGTTCTATCTCAACATCATTGTCTGGTTCTTTATCATTTGGTTGAGTGTCTTCATGAACCTCAGCATTATCTTTTTCATTATCACTAGGTGAGTGCTCATTACCAGATTGAGTTTCAGCATCAGAGATAGAAGTTTCATTTTCATTATCAGGAGGTTTTTCTATTTCAAGTTCACTAGAAGTGTGCAAAGTCCTATCATTTTTCTTTTTCTTTCTAGAAGGGCTAGGTGCACTAGTGTTAGCTCTTTGTGAATCTTGTTCAATTCTTTTAGGGTGCCTGAGGGAGTCCTGGATTAGGGGGTCTCCGGACAGCCAGACTATATCCTTTGGCCTGACTATTGGACTATGAAGGTACAAGATTGAAGACTTCGTCCCGTGTCCGGATAGGACTCTACTTGGCATGGAAGGCAAGCTAGGCAGTACGGATATGGATATCTCCTCCGTTGTAACCAACCTTGTGTAACCCTAACCCTCTCAGGTGTCTATATAAACCGGAGGGTTTTAGTCCATAGGACAACAACAATCGTACTATAGGCTAGCTTCTAGGGTTTAGCCTCTCGGATCTCGTGGTAGATCAACTCTTGTAATACCCATATCATCAAGAATAAATCAAGCAGGACGTAGGGTTTTACCTCCATCAAGAGGGCCGAACCTGGGTAAAACATCGTGTCCCCTGCCTCCTGTTACCATCCTCCTTAGACGCACAGCTCGGGACCCCCTACTCGAGATCCGCCGGTTTTGACACCGAAATTGGTGCTTTCATTGAGAGTTCCTCTGTGTCGTCGCCGTTAGGCTTGATGGCTCCTTCTATCATCAATAGTGATGCAGTCCAAGGTGAAACTTTTCTCCCCGGACAGATCTTTGTGTTAGGCGGCTTCGCACTGCGGGCCAACTCGCTTGGCCATCTGGAGAAGATCGAAAGCTACGCCCCTGGCCATCAGGTCAGGTTTGGAAACTTAAATTACACGGCAGATATCCGCGGAGACTTGATCTTCGACAGATTCGAGCCCCTGCCTTGTGCGCCACGCGGTCACGATGAGTACGATTTAGCTCTACCATTGAACCGTATTCAGGAGATCGCATCGGCAGCCGCTTCGAGCCTCAATTTGGAGCCAGTTGCGCCATCCATGGATGGGTGGATAGACCCCGTCACGGAGGTCGTATCCTCACCAGCGATTGAGCCAAATATCAACCTTACCCTTCACGAGAGCCGTGTTGCCAAACTGCCGGATCCTTCCCTGGCCACGGACTCCGAACCGCCTGCGCCCATGCCTATCAAATCCGACTGGGCGTCAATCATGGAGTTCACCTCCGTGGATATCTTTCAGCACTCGCCCTTCGGCGACATACTGAATTCATTAAAGTCTCTCTCCTTGTCAGGAGAGTCCTGGCCGAACTATGTCCGACAGGATTGGGATGCGGATGACGAAGAAATTCGCCGCCCACCCACCACCCACTTAGTAGCCACTGTCGATGACTTAACCGACATGCTCGACTTCGACTCCGAAGACATCAACGGTATGGACGACGATGCAGGAGACGAACAGGAACCACTGCCCACAGGGCACTGGACGCCCACTTCATCACATGACGTATACATGCTGGACACACCAAAAGAAAACGACGACGAGGAACGGAAGGACGCAATGAAGGGTTGTCCCCTCGAGAAGCAGTCAAAGCGGTGGCGTAAGCGCCACTCCAAATCCCGCCTCGGCAGAAACAACGATCATATAGACCCAGCGTTAGAGCAGGGTGAATCATCGCCGGACCACGGCAACACGGAGAATCAAACCGAACAACCCGACTCTGTCAAAGACAATAGTCCGGACGACATCACACCGGACAGACACCCGGAGCAACAGAATGCCCGTCAAAGGCTTGTTGCCACCGCGAGGAGCCTAAAAAAGCAGAAGCAAAGGCTCAAGGATGCGCAAGACACACTCAGAATTAGATGGAGTAAAGTACTCAACACAGCAGCGAAGTACGGCGGTAATCACCCCACCAAGAGCTACCCGAAGCGGAAGTTGCTACCTGAATTCGATGAGGAGGCCTTAGATCCCCTGCAACCAAAAATTAAAACGGCCATCTGTCCGGATAGACGACCTCACGGCCAACATAGAGCGGCAAACAATGCCGCACATAAGCCAATACGTGATCCACGCGAGGGCTCACATCAAAAGGACGGCGCAACCAGATCCATCTATGGACCACACAAGCGTGCTCCAACATAGGATGCAACACAACAAACATCCGAACAATGCGGTACACCTAGATATAGGGGTGCCGCACACCCCCTATGTTTCACCGATGAGGTGCTGGACCATGAATTTCCAAAGGGATTCAAACCCGTAAACATAGAGGCATACGACGGAACAACAGACCCTGGGGTTTGGATTGAGGACTATATCCTCCATATCCATATGGCTCGAGGAGATGATCTCCACGCCATTAAGTATTTACCCCTCAAACTCAAAGGGCCAGCTCGGCACTGGCTTAAAAGCCTCCCCAAAGCTCCATTGGAAGCTGGGAAGAGCTCGAAGACGCTTTTCAGGCAAATTTTCAAGGGACTTATGTTCGACCTCCGGATGCGGACGATTTAAGTCATATAACTCAACAGCCCGGAGAGTCAGCCCGAAAGCTTTGGAACATGTTTCTTACTAGAAAGAACCAAATAGTCGACTGTCCGGACACTGAAGCTTTGGCAGCTTTTAAACACAGCGTCCGAGACGAATGGCTTGCCAGACACCTCGGCCAAGAAAAGCCGAGAACAATGGCAGCATTAACAAGCCTCATGACCCGCTTTTGCGCGGGCGAGGACAGCTGGCTAGCCCGATGCAGCACCAGCGACCCAAGTACATCCGAAGTTAGAGATGGAAACGGGAAATCACGGCGCAGCAAAAATAATAAGTGCCAGAATAAAGAAGACATCTCGAAGAGCACGGCGGTAAACGCCGGATTCAGAAGCTCTCGGCCAAGTCAGCAAAAGTCGTCCTCTAAAGGCGCCAGAGATGAACTGTCCTGTAACACCCCGGATGTAACTTTCCCAATTTGTACTCCAACTCTTGCCGTTTTCGGCCTTAACTTATTTTATTTTCTCGGGTTCGGGTCTTTGTCTCCATGTGTTGTTATCGTTGTCATGCATCTCATATCATGTCATCATGTGCATTGCATTTGCATACGTGTTCGTCTCATGCATTCGAGCATTTTCCCCGTTGTCCGTTTTGCATTCCGGCGCTTCGTTCTCCTCCGGTGGCCATTTCTAGCTTTCTTTCGTGTGTGGAGATTAAACATTTCCGGATTGGACCGAGACTTGCCAAGCGGCCTTGGTTTACTACCGGTAGACCGTCTGTCAAGTTTCGTACCATTTGGACTTCGTTTGATGCTCCAACGGTTAACCGAGGGACCGAGAAGGCCTCGTGTGTGTTGCAGCCCAACACCCTTCCAATTTGGCCCAAAATCCACCTAAACCTGCTCCATCACCTAGAGCGTTCGATCACGATTGTGTGGTCGAAAACCGCACCTCATTTGGACTCTCCTAGCTCCCTCTATGCCTATAAATAGATCCCTCCATGAAATCTCGGATCTCCTCACCCCCCTAACCCTAAAAAATTCAGCTCCGCCGTCATCGGACACGTCCGGCCGCGACTGGCCGCGTCCACCCACCGCGCCCAGCCAGCCACAGCGTGCCACGTGGCACCCCGGCGCCCGCCGCCGCCGCGGCCGGCCCTCCTCCACCGCCTCCCGGGTCGCGCCTCCACCGCGCCCCATGCCGCTCCTCTCCTCCGCGCGCTGCCCGAGTCCGCCGGCGCCGCCCTGCCTTGCCTCGTCGCCGGTGGCCGCCGACCTCGCCGTCGTTCGCCTCTCCGACCGGGCCCCGCCGCCGTTCGGTCGCCCCGCGCTAGAGCCGCGCCTCGACGCCCCGTCCTCGCCACCTCGCCGCCCGGTGCCGACTCCGGCCACCGCCCCGGCAAGTCCTTGCTGCAGTCCGGCGACATCCTCAACCCCGGCGAACCTCGAGACTCGTGCAACTACAGTAACCGCCGGCTCGGATCTGGATCTGGAAGTTTTGCCTCGGTTGACTTTTGCCCTAACCCTAATCCATGTGCTCATGTTCATAGAATCGTATCTCCGCATCCGTAGCTCCGATTTGGGCATATAGCATATCAAAATGTTCGTCTCAGAGAGTACATCATTTCATTCCATTGCATCATTTTCATTCGAGTGCATCTTGATGCCCGAAATTCTGTTAGAAGGAGGCTACTTGAGATAATTGTCAGATCTGCTACTCTATTTAGACATTTGTCATTTTTGCCATGATTATTGTGTGCATGATATGCCCTGATGCTCTACATATGTTTTGTTAAGGGTTTTGTCATCTTTCCAGAGGTGCAACCCATGTATTTTTGTGATGTGTGTGGTGACTAGCACAAGCTTGCCAAGTGAGGCACTTGGTAATTCTGTTTTCAGGGACTTAGCATTTCTACTAAGTCCTTGACCTGTTTAGTTCATGATGCCATATGTTCATGTTGTTTCCTAGTGATCCGTGCCTCTTTTGAGGATGATCAGTAAGGATGTTTTATTAATATTGTAGTGCTCTATCCATCCATGTCTTTGTTTGCAATTATGGAGCACCCTAGCTTGAGTCAATCGAGCTCTACTTTTGCTACTTTGTGAATCTGGGCAGATTGTCAACTTGTTTGCAATTTTGCCGATGATGTTGTAGTCGATCTGTGCATGCTATGCTATTGTTCTTGCCATGTCTAGCTTGCATTTTGTGTGTTCTTGATGGATGTATGCTTAGCTTATCATGACTTGCACCGTAGTGAGTGCATCGAGCTCATAAACATGCCTACTTGATATCTGTTTTCAGCATGTTCCGGTTTTCACTAAGTCTGAAAACTGATTATGTTTTTGCCATGTTCACATGCTTGCAAATGTATTTTGTGATCCCTTTTGGCTCAAGGTCACTAAGGGACTTTTGTTAAGATTTTTGAGTAGCTCCATGCCATGCTTTACTTTGTCATGTTAAGGTCCTGTAGCATATAGTCTTGTTGCTCCGAAGAGTGCTACCTGATCTGAAATTCCAGACAAGTGTTAATTTCACTAAGTCTGAGATCTGTTTACCATATGCATTTTTGCCATGCTTGTTTGAACCTGTTAATGGATGAATTGGCCGTAGCTCAGTGCTAGACTTTTGTTAAGCATCTCGAATGCATCTCTGCCATGTATTTTTTTTCCATGTTTGGGTGTTGTAGCATGTTCATCTGATTGCATTTAGATGGCTACTTGCTGTAAATCGCAGATCATGGGCATAATTGTATCGCTTGCCATTTCCAAACCGTAACTCCGATTCCGGCGTTCTTTATATCGTTTTCAAGCGATTTCATCTCATCTTTCCAGTGGCACACTTGGTTTTCCAAGCTGAGGCAAGGTTCATGCATTTCCTATCACATCTTGCATATGCATCCCGCATCGCATCCCGCATAGCATACCATGTTTGCATCATTTTGTTTATTCCTTGCACGTGTTGATTGTGTCCTTGTTGCTTGTTTGTCTTGTTTGGGTAGAGCCGGGAGATGAGTTCGCTAACGAGGAGCCCGTTGAGTTTTCTTTCGAGGATCCAGGCAACTCTGACAGCTTTGCAGGCAAGATGATCATACCCTCGAAATCACTACTATCTTTGCTATGCTAGTTTGCTCGCTCTTTTGCTATGCCAATGCTACGATGCCTACCATTTGCTTTCAAGCCTCCCAAATTGCCATGTCAAACCTCTAACCCACCATGCCCTAGAAAACCGTTGATTGGCTATGTTACCGCTTTGCTCAGCCCCTCTTATAGCGTTGCTAGTTGCAGGTGAAGATTGGAGACCGTTCCCTGTTGGAACATTTATTTACTTGTTGGGATATCATTATATTGCCATGTTATCTTAATGCATCTATATACTTGGTAAAGGGTGGAAGGCTTGGCCTCTCGCCTAGTGTTTTGTTCCACTCTTGCCGCCCTAGTTTCCATCATATCGGTGTTATGTCCCAGATTTTGCGTTCCTTACGCGGTTGGGTTATAATGGGAACCCCTTGATAGTTCGCCTTGATTAAAGCTTTTCCAGCAATGCCCAACCTTGGTTTTACCATTTGCCACCTAGCCTCTTTTCCCTTGGGTTTCCGGAGCCCGAGGGTCATCTTATTTTAAACCCCCCCGGGCCAGTGCTCCTCTGAGTGTTGGTCCGAACTAGAGTCCTGTGCAGCGCCCCCTCGGGGAAACTCAAGGTTTGGTTTTAATTGTATGGAGCGCTCATCTGAGTGTGCCCTAAGAATGAGATATGTGCAGCTCCTATCAGGATTTGTCGGCACATTCGGGCGGTGTTGCTGGTCTTGTTTTAACCTGTCGAAGTGTCTTGAAGAACCGAGGTACCGAGTCTGATCGGAACGTCTCGGGAGGAGGTCTATTACTTCGTTGACCGTGAGAGCTTGTCATGGGCTAAGTTGGAACTCCCCTGCAGGGATTTTAACTTTCGAAAGCCGTGCCCACGGTTATGGGCAGATGGGAATTTGTTAATGTCCGGTTGTAGATAATTTGAACCTTAACTTAATTAAAATGAATCAACAGTGTGAGTTACCGTGATGGCCTCTTCTCGGCGGAGTCCGGGAAGTGGACACGGTGTTGGAGTAATGCTTGCGTAGGTTGCTCTCTAGTTTCTCGCTTGCGCTTTGCCTCCTCTTCTCGCTCTCTTTTGTGAATAGGTTAGCCACTTGTTATGCTAGTCGCTTTCTGCAGCTCCACTTATATTCCCCTTACCCTACCTATTAAGCTTAAATAGTCTTGATCGCGAGGGTGCGAGATTGCTGAGTCCCTGTGGCTCACAGATTACTATTACACCAGATGCAGGTCCTGATGATTCTGCTCCAGGTGACGCGCTCGAGCTCAAGTAGGAGTTCGACGAGGACTCTCAGCGATACTATGTTTCTTTTCCTGATGATCAGTAGTGGTGCCCAGTTGGGGTGATCGGGACCATGTCGCTTGTTGGGTTGTCTTTTATTTTGGCACCGTAGTCGGGCCATGAGTGTTTGAATGATGTATGTTATTTATGTACTTGATTGACGTGGCGAGTGTAAGCCAACTATGTTATCTCCCCTTTTATTAATTATATTACATGGGATGTTTGTGATGATTGCCTGACTTGCGACATATGCCTTCAATGCGATTATGCCTCTAAGTCGTGCCGCGACATGTGGGAGATATAGTCGCATCGAGGGTGTTACAAGTTGGTAATCAGAGCCTTCCCCGACCTTAGGAGCCCCATTGCTTGATCGTTTTTAGCGGCCGAGTTGTGTCTAGAAAAATGTTTTGAGTCATCTAGGAATTATATATCGGAGAGTTTAGGAATTCTTTTTACTTCCCAGTCTCCTCATCGCTCTGGTAAGGCATCCTGACGTTGAGTTTTGACTCTTCTCTTCTCAAATTTCACAAAAAAAAAAATTAGGATCACGCGGGTATCTTGGAATCGTTCCGATGGTTTTATGATGAGAACATTGTCTTGGTGCCTCCTGTCAGGGGTTTAGGGAAGTGTCCCGGGGAGTTGAGCCCTGAGGTGTTGTCATCATAATTTTATTGTTGCAGTTCTGGAATACCTGAGTTTAGTACGCCGACATCGAAAATCTCTTTTATGCATTTTGTTGGTGAGATAACCTCGACGCCACCCAGTACTGGGGCGGGAGTTCGGGAGTATCACCATAACTTGTATAACGGATGCTTTTTGAAGGTTGAAGTAGATGGTTTCCGAAGTTTTTCTCAGTTATGTGTTGAAGGATGGATATAGCTGGATGTAGGATTTGCTAGATTTGGGTGAGATATTATGCTTCCCCTGTATCCCCAACACCTGATTGCATAACCGGAAATGTTCGGGAGTTTCATAGGTGGGAATTCTTGTAGCTCTAGTTCTTCTTCCACGGATATTGGTTTGAGATTGGGATTTCTTACCGATTATTCGTTCTTGATCCGTACCTTGTTGATTTATTTCTCTACCTTAATTCTACGTGGCTTCTCAATTTATGGATATGTGACCATTTCTAGAGGAATGCATTCGTTCATTTCGTTCGGATGTGAAGACTTTATGTTGCAATTTTCTTTCCGTTGGATTCAGCTTCATTTTATCTGTATATGTGCTAATGGTGGTCAACCTCTTCAGGATGGCTCCCGCTAAGAGCACCAATCAGAATCAGAATCAAGATCCGCCACCACCTCCACCTCCTCCGGAGGCATGGCAAGCTGTGATGGCCGCAACCAATGCAAACACACAGTTGATCATGCAAATTCTCCAAGAGCGCAATCAAGGCAACCAAGGGAATCAAGGCAACAATCAGAATCACTTTGCTACACTCAACCAGTTCCTTGCTAATGGGCCAAAGACTTTCAGCAATTGTGTTGAGGCAACCGATGCTGACGATTGGCTTGTGGATCTGTGTAAGAATTTTGAGTGCAGTAACGTCAGGCCTGAGGATTTCGTCAAATTCGCTTCCTTCCAACTCAAAGATCAAGCTGCAGAATGGTTCTAGCAGTACAAGGATTCCAAAGGTGGACGTGTGATCACTTGGGATGAATTCCGTCAAGATTTCCGAGCTCATCATATCCCTCAGAGTGTGGTTGAAAGTAAGCGTGAGGAATTCCGCAACCTGAAGCAAGGCTCTTTGTCTGTCTATGACTACAACAAGTTTTTACAGAAGCTCGCCCGCTTTGCCAAGCAGGACGTACCTGATGAGAAGAGCATGATATACCAGTTCAGGGGTGGTCTCAGAGAAGAAATCCAGCTCGCTCTTGTTCTCTTTGAGCCCTTGAGGTACGATGAGTTCTACAACATGGCACTGAAGCAAGAGGCCGCTCAATTGAGGTGTGATGCTTCCAAGAAGCGAGTCAGAGACACTACGCCTTCTTCCTCTACTCAAGTGGCCAAGCAACAGAAGTATTGGCTTCCTCCTCCTCCGTTCCATCAGCCATATCAGCAGAAGAGCAAAGGTGGTAGTGGTTCTTCCCACCCACCCAACCCTGGCTTTTAGAACAAGACTTCGTCTCAAGCTCCAAGATCAAGTGCTCCGTACCACCGTCCGCTTTCAGAGGTCACGTGCAACAAGTGCCAATAGAAGGGTCACTATGCCAACAAGTGTCTCAACTAGAGGCATCTTCCTCCTCCTCCTCCTGTGAGATCGGCAAGTACAGTTGTGGTCAAGCATAACCCCAAGTACGCCAAGGTCAATTTGATGAATGCAGCTCAGGCAGAGGACTCATCAGATGTCATCATGGGTAACCTTCCTGTTAACGATATTCCTGCAAGAGTTCTTTTTGACACTGGTGCATCGCATTGTTTCATTTCCAAACCTTTTGCATCAAAGTATGAGTGCGATTATCAGTATCTACAAAGTTCCTTGCAAATTGTGTCACCGGGCAAGCAGATGACAGCTAACACCTGCGTTCCGGAGGTTACTATCACCTTGGGCGACTACAAGTTCCTTTCTTCCCCAATTGTTCTTGGTAACTCGGATATTGATCTTATTCTCGGAATGGATTGGCTTTCTAAGCACAAGGCGCATCTTGATTGTGCAGCCAGGCAGATTCAATTGACTCATTCGTCTAAGGATGTAATTGTCTTTGCCGCTTGGGATAACACTATTCGTCTGTTTTCTCTCAATGAGAAGGGTGAACTGGATGCTATCTCGCAAATTCCAGTCGTTTGCGAATATCAAGACGTCTTTCCAGAAGAGCTTCCAGGAATGCCTCCGAACTGGCCAGTTGAATTCATTATTGATCTTGAGCCCGGCACGGAACCTGTGTGCAAGCGTCCTTACAAGCTCGGACCTGAAGAGTTGAAGGAGCTGAAGAAACAACTCGATATTCAAGAAATAATGGGTCTCATCCGGCCTAGTTCTTCTCCGTGGGGTTGTGGTGTTCTTTTTGTGAAGAGGAAGGATGGAACAGACCGACTTTGTGTTGATTACCGTCCATTGAACAAGAAGACCATCAAGAATAAATACCCACTTCCCAACATCAACGAGCTGTTCGAACAACTCAAAGGTGCCCAAGTATTCTCCAAGCTTGATCTCCGTATGGGTTATCATCAGATTCGAATCCGTGAGCAAGATATTCCCAAGACGGCTTTCAGGACAAGCTATGGTTCTTATGAATACACTGTCATGTCTTTTGGCCTCGTCAACGCTCCTCCGACGTTCTCTCGCATGATGAATTTCATCTTCAACGCCTACACCAATGACTTCATTTTGGTCTATCTCGACGACATTCTGGTTTTCTCGAAGAACAAGGAAGATCATGCCAAGCACTTGCGTTTGGTACTCGATAAGCTCACAGAACATCAGTTCTACGCCAAGTTCTCCAAGTGTGAATTTTGGCTCGATGAGCTTCTTTATCTTGGTCATATCATCTCTGCCAAGGGTATTGCCGTGAATCCTGAGAAGGTGTCTGCAATTGTGAATTGGGAACCTCCTCAGAACGTGAAGCAACTCCGTAGCTTCCTCGGTCTCGCAAGTTATTGCCGAAGATTCGTTGAAAACTTTTCTAAGATCGCGAAGCCTCTCTCTAACCTTCTTCAGAAGCACGTCAAGTACGTTTGGTCCCCGGAGTGTGACATTGCTTTCAACACTTTGAAAGAGAAATTGATCACTACTCTAGTTCTGACTCCGCCTGATGAATCCAAACCGTACGAGGTATTTTGTGATGCCTCTCTCCAAGGTCTTGGCGCAGTGTTGATGCAAGAGAAGAAAGTGGTTGCTTATACCTCTCGCCAGTTGAAACCTAATGAGAAGAACTACCCCACTCATGATCTCGAGTTGGCGGCAGTTGTGCATGCTCTTTTGACTTGGAGACATCTTCTATTGGGAAGAAAAGTGGACATTTTCACTGGTCACAAGAGTCTCAAGTACATCTTCACTCAGCCTAATCTCAACCTCAGGCAAACTCGATGGGTCGAAATGATTCAAGAGTATAATCCGAGTATCGAGTATACTCCAGGCAAGGCCAATGTGATTGCTGACGCATTGAGCAGGAAGGCTTATTGCAACAGTCTGATTCTTAAGCCTTATCAACCCGAGCTTTGTGAAGCTTTCCGCAAACTTAATCTTCAAGTTGTTCCTCAAGGTTTCCTCGCCAACCTTCAAGTCTCTCCTACCTTGGAAGACCAGATTCGCCAAGCCCAGCTTCTTGATGCTATGGTGAAAAAGGTGAAGATTGGGATTGCCAAGAGTCAACCCAAGTACAAGTGCTACCGCCTTGATGACAAGGATACTCTCTTCTTCGAGGATCGTATTGTTGTGCCCAAAGGTGAACTTCGTGAAGTGATCATGAACGAGGCTCACAATTCTCTCCTCTCCATCCACCCTGGGAGTACGAAGATGTATCAGGATCTCAAGTAGGACTCGAATGAAGCGCGAGATTGCTCAATTCGTGAATGAATGTGATGTCTGCAGAAGAGTGAAGGCAGAACACCAAAGGCCAGCTGGTCTCCTCCAACCTCTTGCCATTCCAGAATGGAAGTTTGACCACATTGAGATGGACTTTGTGACTGGGTTTCCAAAGTCCAAACGTGGCAATGATGCTATATTCGTTGTCATCGACAAACTCACCAAAGTGGCTCACTTTCTGCCTATCAAAGAGTCGATCACTGCAACTCAATTGGCAGAACTCTATACCGCTCGAATTGTCTCTCTGCACGGTATTCCACAAGTGATCTCTTTAGACCATGGCAGCATCTTTACCTCCAAGTTTTGGGATTCTTTTCAGAAGGCCATGGGCACCAACATCCGCTTCAGCATAGCTTTCCATCCTCAAACTAGCGGTCAAGTCGAGCGTGTCAACCAGATTCTTGAAGATATGCTCAGGGCTTGTGTGATCTCCTTCGGCATGAAGTGGGAGGATTGTCTTCCTTATGCTGAATTCTCCTACAACAACAGTTTTCAAGCAAGTTCGGGCAAGGCCCCATTTAAAATTTTGTATGGCAGGAAGTGTCGTACCCCTCTCAACTGGTCTGAAACCGGTGAACGTCAGCTTCTCGGAAATGACTTAATCACAGAGGCAGAGGAAATGTGCAAAGTCATTCGAGATAACCTCAAAGCAGCCCAATCCCGACAGAAGAGCTACTATGATAATAAGCACTGTGATTTGGCTTTCGAGATCGGAGATCATGTTTACCTCCGTGTCTCTCCTATGAAAGGTACTCGTCGCTTCGGTATCAAAGGGAAGCTTGCCCCTAGATACGTGGGACCTTTCAAGATTGTCAGCAAGAGAGGCGATCTCGCCTATCAACTCGAGCTTCCTTCAAACTTTGCAAATGTTCATGATGTGTTCCATGTCTCTCAGCTTCGTAAGTGCTTCAAGACTCCTGACCGCACCGTCAACTTCGAGGACATTGAGCTCCAAGAAGATCTCTCCTATCGTGAGCACCCCGTTGCTATTCTCGAAGAGACTGAACGCAAGACTCGCAACAAGTCAATCAAATTCCTCAAAGTCAAGTGGTCACACCATTCCGACAGTGAAGCTACCTGGGAACGCGAGGATCACCTCCGTTCTGAGTACCCGGCGTTCTTTCAGTCCTAGATCTCGGGACGAGATCCTTTCGTAGTGGTGGAGTGTTGTAACACCCCGGATGTAACTTTCCCAATTTGTACTCCAACTCTTGCCGTTTCCGGCCTTAAGTTATTTTATTTTCTCGGGTTCAGGTCTTTGTCTCCGTGTGTTGTTATCGTTGTCATGCATCTCATATCATGTCATCATGTGCATTGCATTTGCATACGTGTTCGTCTCATGCATTCGAGCATTTTCCCCGCTGTCCATTTTGCATTCCAGCGCTTCGTTCTCCTCCGGTGGCCATTTCTAGCTTTCTTTCGTGTGTGGAGATTAAACATTTCTGGATTGGACCGAGACTTGCCAAGTGGCCTTGGTTTACTACCGGTAGACCGCCTGTCAAGTTTCGTACCATTTGGACTTCGTTTGATGCTCCAACCGTTAACCGAGGGACCGAGAAGGCCTCGTGTGTGTTGCAGCCCAACACCCTTCCAATTTGGCCCAAAACCCACCTAAACCTGCTCCATCACCTAGAGCGTTCGATAACGATCGCGTGGCCGAAAACCGCACCTCATTTGGACTCTCCTAGCTCCCTCTATGCCTATAAATAGATCCCTCCACGAAATCCCGGATCTCCTCTCCCCCCTAACCCTAAAAAATTCAGCTCCGCCGTCATTGGACACGTCCGGCCGTGACCGAATGCGTCCACCCGCCGCGCCCAGCCAGCCACAGCATGCCACGTGGCACCCCGGCGCCCACCGCCGCCGCGGCCCGCGGAAGCCCGCGGCCGACCCTCCTCCACCGCCTCCCGGGCCGCGCCTCCACCGTGCCCCACGCCGCTCCTCTCCTCCGCGCGCCGCCCGAGTCCGTCGGTGCCGCCCTGCCTTGCCTCGTCACCGGTGGCCGCCGACCTCGCCGCCATTCGCCTCTCCGACCGAGCCCCGCTGCCGTTCGGTCGCCCCACGCCAGAGCCGCGCCTCGACGCCCCGTCCTCGCCACCTCGCCGCCCGGTGCCGACTCCGGCCGCCGCCCCGGCAAGTACTTGCTGCAGTCCGGCGACATCCTCAACCCCGGCGAACCTCGAGACTCGTGCATCTACAGTAACCACCGGCTCGGATCTGGATCTGGAAGTTTTGCCTCGGTTGACTTTTGCCCTAACCCTAATCCATGTGCTCATGTTCATAGCATCGTATCTCCGCATCCGTAGCTCCAATTTGGGCATATAGCATATCAAAATGTTCGCCTTGGAGAGTACATCATTTCATTCCATTGCATCATTTTCTTTTGAGTGCATCTTGATGCCCGAAATGCTGTTAGAAGGAGGCTACTTGAGATAATTGTCAGATCTGCTACTCCATTTAGACATTTGTCATTTTTGCCATGATTATTGTGTGCATGATATGCCCTGATGCTCTACATATGTTTTGTTAAGGGTTTTGTCATCTTTCCAGAGGTGCAACCCATGTATTTTTGTGATGTGTGTGGTGACTAGCACAAGCTTGCCAAGTGAGGCACTTGGTAATTCTGTTTTCTGGGACTTAGCATTTCTACTAAGTCCTTGACCTGTTTAGTTCATGATGCCATATGTTCATGTTGTTTCCTAGTGATCCGTGCCTCATTTGAGGATGATCAGTAAGGATGTTTTATTAATCTTGTAGTGCTCTATCTATCCATGTCTTTGTTTGCAATTATGGAGCACCCTAGCTTGAGTCAATCGAGCTCTACTTTTGCTACTTTGTGAATCTGGGCAGATTGTCAACTTGTTTGCAATTTTGCCGATGATGATGTAGTCGATCCGTGCATGCTATGCTATTGTTCTTTCCATGTCTAGCTTGCATTTTGTGTGTTCTTGATGGATGTATGCTTAGCTTATCATGACTTGCACCGTAGTGAGTGCATCGAGCTCGTAAACATGCCTACTTGATATCTGTTTTCAGCATGTTCCAGTTTTCACTAAGTCTGAAAACTGATTATGTTTTTGCCATGTTCACATGCTTGCAAATGTATTTTGTGATCCCTTTTGGCTCAAGGTCACTAAGGGACTTTTGTTAAGCTCTTTGAGTAGCTCCATGCCATGCTTTACTTTGTCATGTTCAGGTCCTGTAGCATATAGTTTTGTTGCTCCGAAGAGTGCTACCTGATCTGAAATTCCAGACAAGTGTTAATTTCACTAAGTCTGAGATCTGTTTACCATATGCATTTTTGCCATGCTTGTTTGAACCTGTTAATGGATGAATTAGCCGTAGCTCAGTGCTAGACTTTTGTTAAGCATCTCGAATGCATCCCTGCCATGTATTTTGTTGCCATGTTTGGGTGCTGTAGCATGTTCATCTCATTGCATTTAGATGGCTAATTGCTGTAAATCGCAGATCGTGGGCATAATTGTATCGCTTGCCATTTCCAAACCGTAACTCCGATTCCGGCGTTCTTTATATCGTTTTCAAGTGATTTCATCTCATCTTTCCAGTGGCACACTTGGTTTTCCAAGTTGAGGCAAGGTTCATGCATTTCCTGTCACATCTTGCATATGCATCCCGCATCGCATCCCGCATAGCATACTATGTTTGCATCATTTTGTTTGATCCTTGCACGTGTTGATTTTGTCCTTGTTGCTTGTTTGTCTTGTTTGGGTAGAGCCGGGAGACGAGTTTGCTAATGAGGAGCCCATTGAGTTTGCTTTCGAGGATCCAGGCAACTCTGACAGCTTTGCAGGCAAGATGATCATACCCTCGAAATCACTACTATCTTTGCTATGCTAGTTTGCTCGCTCTTTTGCTATGCCAATGCTACGATGCCTACCATTTGCTTTCAAGCCTCCCAAATTGCCATGTCAAACCTCTAACCCACCATGCCCTAGAAAACCGTTGATTGGCTATGTTATCGCTTTGCTCAGCCCCTCTTATAGCGTTGCTAGTTACAGGTGAAGATTGGAGACCGTTCCCTGTTGGAACATTTATTTACTTGTTGGGATATCATTATATTGCCATGTTATCTTAATGCATCTATATACTTGGTAAAGGGTGGAAGGCTTGGCCTCTCGCCTAGTGTTTTGTTCCACTCTTGCCGCCCTAGTTTCTGTCATATCGGTGTTATGTTCCCGGATTTTGCGTTCCTTATGCGGTTGGGTTATAATGGGAACCCCTTGATAGTTCGCCTTGATTAAAGCTTTTCCAGCAATGCCCAACCTTGGTTTTACCATTTGCCACCTAGCCTCTTTTCCCTTGGGTTTCCGGAGCCCGAGGGTCATCTTATTTTAAACCCCCCCCCCCCGGGCCAGTGCTCCTCTGAGTGTTGGTCCGAACTAGAGTCCTGTGCAGCGCCCCCTCGGGGAAACTCGAGGTTTGGTTTTAGTTGTATGGAGCGCTCATCTGAGTGTGCCCTGAGAACGAGATATGTGCAGCTCCTATCGGGATTTGTCGGCACATTTGGGCGGTGTTGCTGGTCTTGTTTTAACCTGTCGAAGTGTCTTGAAGAACCGAGGTACCGAGTCTGATCGGAACATCTCGGGAGGAGGTCTATTCCTTCGTTGACCGTGAGAGCTTGTCATGGGCTAAGTTGGGACTCCCCTGCAGGGATTTTAACTTTCGAAAGCCGTGCCCACGGTTATGGGCAGATGGGAATTTGTTAATGTCCGGTTGTAGATAATTTGAACCTTAACTTAATTAAAATGAATCAACAGTGTGAGTTACCGTGATGGCCTCTTCTCGGCGGAGTCCGGGTAGTGGACACGGTGTTGGAGTAATGCTTGCGCAGGTTGCTCTCTAGTTTCTCGATCGCGCTTTGCCTCCTCTTCTCGCTCATTTTGTGAATAGGTTAGCCACTTCTTATGCTAGTCGCTTGCTGCAGCTCCACTTATATTCCCCTTACCCTACCTATTAAGCTTAAATAGTCTTGATCGCGAGGGTGCGAGATTGCTGAGTCCCTGTGGCTCACAGATTACTATTACACCAGATGCAGGTCCTGATGATTCCGCTCCAGGTGACACGCTCGAGCTCAAGTGGGAGTTCGACGAGGACTCTTAGCGATACTATGGTTCTTTTCCTGATGATCAGTAGTGGTGCCCAGTTGGGGTGATCGGGACCATGTCGCTTGTTGGGTTGTCTTTTATTTTGGCGCCGTAGTCGGGCCATGAGTGTTTGAATGATGTATGTTATTTATGTACTTGATTGACGTGGCGAGTGTAAGCCAACTATGTTATCTCCCCTTTTATTAATTATATTACATGGGATGTTTGTGATGATTGCCTGACTTGCGACATATGCCTTCAATGCGATTATGCCTCTAAGTCGTGCCTCGACACGTGGGAGATATAGTCGCATCGAGGGTGTTACATGTCCAGCGTAAACAAAATTCTGGACCAAATATGTCAGATCCATAGCACCCCTGGAAAACCCGCTAATCATACCCACAGAGAATGTTGGGTCTTCAAGCAGTCCGGCAAGCTCAACGCCGTACACAAGGGGGAGGATACACCAAGCGAAGACGAGGATGAGCCTCTCAAGCAAGACACTCGGAAACAAAAGAAATTTCCACCAGAAGTCAAAATAGTAAATGTGTTACACGTGATCAAGGGGAGAAACAAAGTGGCACTCCCAGAGGAATATGCCCAAGGGCCTATCACCGCGGAGTCCTGCCACTGGTCGTCTCAACCGATCACTTTCGACCATCAGGATTACTCAGCAAGTATCCAGCGTGTAGGATGGGCTGCCTTGGTATTAGACCCAATAATTGACGGATACCTCTTCACACAAGTCCTGATGGATAGTGGCAGCAGTCTAAACCTGATATATCAGGACACAGTCCGCAAAATGGGGATAGACCCAACAAAAATTCGCCACCGCAATACTACCTTTAGAGGAGTAACGCCAGGCTCAGGGGCTCATTGCACGAGCTCCCTGCTACTAGAGGTTATATTCGGCTTCCCCGATAACTTCCGTAGCAAAATTTTAACCTTCCACATTGCTCCGTTCCAAAGTGGCTATGAAGCACTACTCAGACGCGAATCTTTTGCTTGCTTTAACGAAATACCGCAGTACGCTTCCCTCATGCTCAAGATGCACGGTCCATGTGGCATCATTACAGTAAGTGGAAATATTGAGGGATCCTTGCGCGCGAAGAGAGTGCGACTGCCTCGGCAACCGCACACTAAAATGGCCTCACCAACTAAAGCATTTGATAGGTCGTCAAGACCACGGACACGGTCAGACGAGTCTGGCACAGCTATATGTAATCCATACAGGTTCGACGGCCACACCCCTATTATAAAAACAAGGGGCTCCACGCGCGTAAACAAGTGGCAATTTTCGCTCATCTTGAATTGTACACGGTTTCTTCAATATAACCTACCTTTTTGCATGACAACTTTTCACCTAAGTTCCTCTCTTTTACAGATGACCATCGTGCTACACCCGTCCAGGATACGGCACAACGGAGACACAGGGGCAGACGTGCAGCAGGGACTCGTTCCAAGGATTCTTTTTAGATTAAGACCCTGCGTAAACCTTTCTTATTGTCTCTTGTTGATACACATCCCTCGGATTCTCAGTACTATTGAGAAGGATGCTGACGTCTTGGCATGTGGCCACGTCAGAATAATGCACGTACCTGGACACCAGGGGCTTCTTACAAAGGGCATTGTTTAGGCCCGGTTTATACCATAAAGACCGAATACCTTAGGGAGTGTTCGGCGTCGCGAGTTTGGCCTTATATGCATCAGCTCCGAATCATGTCTTTGGTCAAATGTTGGGTTTGCCCGGCTCCTGTGTTTTGTTGCCTTACATTCCGCTCTATCGGCTAAGGCGGCACCAGGAGAACTACTGCGATTGTTCCCCGGTTCATCCAGACGAGCACCTCAGTAGAGAAAGCCGAAAACTTACTGTCATGATATAGCGTGAGACTGGTCAACCACTCGATGACCTATCAGAATGTTAGAATTCCTCGGCCTTAACAAAGGGCCATTTCCCGGCCAGGCATGTACGCACCCCGAACTCGGGTGAGTGCGGAGCCACTAGGGGCTATATAGTAGCCCCACTATCAAACTCCTCTGGCTAAGTGAAAGTGTTAAAGCATTATAGTCTGGTTGCCTAGTTCATTGCGCTATCACCTCCTTAATAGGACCAAGATGTTGGATTAAGTGTGAACACACATCTTCTGCAAACACCCCCGCATTATATGCGTGGGGGCTGAAGCCGACGACTGCAATCTTTCAGGATATACATACATATATATATATACATATATATATATATACGTAAACGGACGCACAAGAGGCATCATTTTACTTTCGGGCAAAAGTATAAATACAGCCTTGATAAATTTAATAAAAACATTGTTTTTACAATGGGAATACATGTCACTCAAACATTATATTCTTCGAGCACTGGGCCTCTATCAAACGAGCACCCTCAAGAACTTCAAAATAGTGCTCGGCAGCCACTCGGCCTATGGCCGAACCCTGCGCCGCAACAGTGGTAGCATCCATCTCCGCCCAGTATGCTTTGACACAGACAAGGGTCATCTGCGAGCCCTCTATGCACGCCGACCTCTTCATCGCATTGATGCGCGGCACCGCACCAAGGAACTGCTGCACCAGGCTAAAATAGTTGTTCGGCTTTGGCCTTTCCGGCCATTGCTGATCCACGATAGACCTCATGGCGAGTCCGGACAACCTATTGAGTTCGGCCCATTCGGCTGGCTGATCAGTCAATGGAAGCGGACGCTCTGGAATGTTAAACTGCGACCAGAACAGCTTGTCCACTTCACGATCTGTTTGATCTCGGAAGTATTCGGCCGCATCGACAGCGCTCGCCGCCAAGTCCATATATGTGTCTGCCGAACTCCACAGCTGATCCAGAGGGGCATACCACGGATCTCTGAACTTCCTTCGCAGCATAAAGGGCTTCCCAACCACAATATCCCCAGCTTCACGCGGTTCCTCCTTCGCTCTCATGGCAGAGCGGGTGTCCTTGGTCGCCATTGTGGCCTTCTCAAGGTCCATCGCCCTCGCCCGGTTTTCTTCTTCGAGGAACTGGCAATGGTTGGCAGTGTCTTTTAACTTTATAGCCATCTTGGCCATTTTATCTTTGCTCTTGCAATGTGCAGCCTTTTCGGCTCTCAACTCTTCGGCCGCCTTTAAAGCGGCCGCATTACCAATCCTTGTTTGTTCTTTGGCTCGGGCAAGCTCCGCCCGAAGGATCTCCACGGTGGTAGCTCCGTCTACAGTCACAACATATTAAAGATACTGGCATCACGCTGCCCTTACTATGTGACATTCACCAGAAAACATTACTTACCCTGTGCCTCGTCAAGCCGCTTGTTAACAAGCTCGATGTCGGCATCTGCCGCATCCAGTTGCCGCTTTAGTTCGGAAAACTCATTAGTCCGGCTAGCCACCGGAGCTTCCAACACCTGCACATAAAGCGGTATGGTTATTACCTGGGACTACGATCCTCTGTTTGCCGCCGTCCTCGGCGACAACCAGAGTCTCAGGGGCTACTATCTACACAGGGCACACCTAAAAAGGTGCGGTACTATCACAAATATACATCATTTTACGTACCTCAAAGCCCGTCAGTAGACTCATAAAGGCATCATGCAACCCGCTTTCGGCGGACGAAATCCTTTCCATCACCGTACCCATCAACGTACGGTGTTCTTCCGAGATGTTCGCTCACTTTAGCAGATCCCTTAGTGCATCCAACCGCATACCAGATGGCGCCGGACTCTTTTGTTCACCCTCTTTAAGAGCCGGATACTGGGGGCTTCGGGTGACCATAGGATTATCTTCTGGCCTCACCAGATCCGGAGAGGCCCTCCTTGACGACACTTCAAGGTCGCCCGCTTCTTGAGCGGGGGAGTCCGGGGGAGGCGTTTTGCTCTCCATCATCTCCGGAAGAAGATCCCCCGAAGACGAGCTCTGAGAAGGGCTAAGATCCGAACTACAAGATAAACACTTCTGTCATTTTCCTCGGAAGTAAGGTAGAATATCTTTACTATTAAGTATTTTTTGATCACTTACGGCTCGTTAGAGGGCTGATCCCTGCGTGGACTTTGTGCAGCAAAAGCACCCTCCGAGGCAGGACCCTCTAGTGGAGACTTCTTCTCCCGTTTGGAAGCCTTGGTTTCTGGATCTTCAGAGGCAGTCCTCTTCCTTGCTCGAAGTGAGAGAAGGTCAGATTCTTCCCCTTGGTTATCCTCTTTCACGGAGGCGCTCATTCCCTCGGTTGGAATTGGTAGCGATGGGGGCCCGCTTTTGCCCGTTCCCCCCTTTATCTTCCTTTGAGGGCTCCGGGCAAGGTGCTAGCTCGGGCATCTTTTCCAGTACCGGATTGTCCAAACCCTCATGAAGGGGGGCCGAACACCGAATCATCTTCGCCTTTGTTAGCCAGCCCTGGTCAAAGAGCAATTTCTCAGAATGACGTCATGATAAATGAAAGACGGTGTGTTCGGCTAGAGGATTACTTACTTGGTTGGCGGTGCGGTTGCTGCTCAGGCCCACGTCCTCGGTAGTATCCAGACACTCTCTTTGGGGTCCGAAGAATGATTTATACATCTCCTCATGCGTCAGGACGAGGAAATTCTGAATAGTGCGCGGTCCTTCTGGGTTGAACTC
Source organism: Triticum monococcum (assembly GCA_034509565.1). NCBI lineage: Eukaryota > Viridiplantae > Streptophyta > Magnoliopsida > Poales > Poaceae > Triticum > Triticum monococcum. The sequence goes on from CM067843.1 coordinate 582,708,176, forward strand.
CCACATGCGGAGGGGCCTGCGTTTGCAAGGCTGGACTCGACGAACCAGCATGACTTGCACCACCGTAACCAGACTGAAATCTCCTGCGAAGAGATCTTGAATGCGGCTTTGCAGTATAGGCGCGTCCTTGGCTGGACCCCAGCTCAGCCCTCTGCTAATCCATGACATCAGTTGTGGTGGAGGGCCCGAGCGGAAAGCAGGGGCAGCCACCCACTTGGCACTTCTGGGAGCTGTGATGTAAAACCACTCCTGTTGCCATAATCCGGACACCTCTGGAAAGGAACCCTTTGGCCATGGAGCTCCAGCGATCTTGCTTATTAATGCGCCTCCGCACACTACATGCTGCCCCTCGACCATCTTCGGCTTCACGTCAAAGGTCTTGAGCCACAGGCCGAAGTGAGGGGTAATGCGGAGGAAGGCCTCACATACGACAATAAATGCCGAGATGTGGAGAAAGGAGTCCGGGGCTAGATCATGGAAATCTAGCCCGTGATAGCACATCAAACCCCTAACGAAGGGATCCAGAGTGAGGCTTAGACCTTGAAGGAAGTGGGAGATGAACACAACATTCTAGTTGGGTTCAGGAGTAGGGACGACCAGCCCTCGGGTAGGCAGCCGATGCGAAATCTCGGCGGTCAGGTATCTGGCCTCCCTCAACTTCTTGATATCCTCTTCCATAACGGAGGAGGGCATCCACCGGCCTTGAAGGCTAGATCCGGACATGACTGAAGGTCTGAAGCACCTGACCTGGGCTTTGGGTGTTAGAACTCGAGGCGGGGGAAGGATTCGATTGAACACGGGAGGGAAAAAAGTAAAAGCCTTGTCCCTTTATAAAGAGGGTGAATATCAAGCGTCCTCCTAGTGGCCGTTTGGGACTTGCCTAAAATCTAGGAGTCCTAGGCACGGTTGGGTTACCCATGACTGTATTGATGAGAATCCCGTAATTAGGGGAACATGATCTCTGCTTTGACAAGACGTGTCAAGAAACCGCCTCGCGTTATGTGTGGAGCTGGTTGAAGAAAAACGGTTCGAATAATCACCGAGCCATGGCCTGATGTCATGTTGCCAAAGCGTGTCAGCAGAGTAAGATTTGTGGAAATATTATTCTATCTACGGTGGTATGTGGAATTTATTTTGCAGGGTCGGACACTATCCTGCTATTCAAACTCTTCTATGATGTGTTCGGAGGAGGAACCCGCCTTGCAATGCCGAAGACAACACTGCGCGCCGGACTCATCGTCATTGAAGCCTAGTTCAGGGGCTACTGGGGGAGTCCTGGATTAGGGGGTCTCCGGACAGCCGGACTATATCCTTTGGCCGGATTGTTGGACTATGAAGGTACAAGATTGAAGACTTCGTCCCGTGTCCGGATAGGACTCTACTTGGCATGGAAGGCAAGCTAGGCAGTACGGATATGGATATCTCCTCCTTTGTAACCGACCTTGTGTAACCCTAACCCTCTCCGGTGTCTATATAAACCGGAGGGTTTTAGTCTGTAGGACAACAACAATCGTACTATAGGCTAGCTTCTAGGGTTTAGCCTCTTTGATCTCGTGGTAGATCAACTCTTGTAATACCCATATCATCAAGAATAAATCAAGCAGGACGTAGGGTTTTACCTCCATCAAGAGGGCCCGAACCTGGGTAAAACATCGTGTCCCCTGCCTCCTGTTACCATCCGCCTTAGACGCACAGTTCGGGACCCCCTACCCGAGATCCGCCGGTTTTGACACCGACAGTGTCCCTCGGGATAAAGTGGTTCCTGAGTCATTTCACCTACTCTAGTTGCAACTCTAATAGCAAAGTCATGCATATTATGATTCATTTCATCAAGTAATTCTCTTTGTGATTTAGCAACTTGTTCTAATTGAGTTTGAACCATAGAAGCATGCTTTCCAACACCTCTAACATCATTTGATATTCTAAACAACATGTCACTCAAACGAGCAATCATATCAGAATTATATTTCAATTGTTTCATAACATTTGCATTGAAGTGATCTTGTTTTCTAATGTAGTTTTCAAACTCATAAAGGCATTGACTAGGATGCATATTGTGAGGATTATCATTATCATTGAACTTCATAAGAGAATTTACCTCTACCACCTTAGGCATTGGTGGTGTATTAAACCCATGTATTTCTTCAATAGGAGGTAAAAATTTAACATTCTCAGCCTTAATACCTTTTTCCTTCATAGATTTCTTTGCCTCTTGCATATCTTCAGGACTGAGATATAATATACCCCTCTTCTTCAGAGTGAGTTCAGGCGGTTGTTCACAGTCCAATCATCATAATTTTTTAATATGTTATTCAATATTTCTTCAGCTTGAGCAATAGTTTGTTCCCTGAAAACACAACCAACACAACTATCTAGGAAGTCCCTAGAAGCATCGGTTAGTCCATTATAGAAGATATCAAGTATTTCATTTTTCTTAAGAGGCTGATCAGGCAAAGCATTAAGTAACTGTCAAAGCCTCCCCCAAGCTTGTGGGAGACTCTCTTCTTTAGTTTGAGCAAAGTTAAATATTTCCTGTAAGGCAGCTTGTTTCATATGAGCAGGATTTTTTTCAAAGAAGTAATAAATCATATCCTGAGGACTACGCACACAACCAGGAGTAGGAGTATTGTACCAAGATTTAGCATCACCCTTTAATGAGAAAGGAAATAATTAGAGGATAAAGTAATAACGAGTTTTCTCATCATGAGTAAAAAGGGTGGCTATGCCATTCAACTTAGTAAGATGTGCCACAATAGTTTCAGTTTCATCACCATGGAAAGGATCAGATTCAACCAAAGTAATTAAATCTGGGTCGATAGAGAATTCATAATCCTTATCATCAATAAAGATAGGTGAAGTTGCAAACTTAGGATCACATTTCATTCTAGCACTCAGAGATTTTTCTTTATACTTGTGTAGTAATTTCTCTAGATCATCTCTATCATTGCAAGCAAGAATATCTCTAGTTGCTTCTTCACTCATAACATAACCTTCCAGTATCTTAGGAAATTCATATCCAGGAAGGTAGTTCTAGTAGGTGTTTCGGGAATTTCAGTTTCAAGCTCATCATCAGATTCAACAACATCATGTTGTATAACTCTAGCAATTTGTCTATCAAGAAATTCACCAAGTGGCACATCATCATTATCAAGCAAGGTACTAGCATCATCATAAGCATCATTCATAGTAAAAGTAGCATCATCAATAACTTGCAGCATATCAGAATTGATAGCATGTGGTGGTGTTGCAAGTTTACTCATAACAGAAGGTGAATCTAAAGCAGAACTGGATGGCAGTTCCTTACCTCCCCTCGCCCTTGAGGGAAGTATCTTAGTCTTTGGATACTTCAGATTCTTCATAGTGATAATATGATAATAATCCCAAGTGACTCAACAAATATAGCTATGCTCCCCGGCAACGGCGCCAGAAAAAGGTCTTGATAATCCACAAGTATAGGGGATCACAACAGTTTTCGAGGGTAGAGTATTCAACCCAAATTTATAGATTCGACACAAGGGGAGCCAAACAATATTTGAAGGTATTAGCAGCTGAGTTGTCAATTCAACACACCTGGAGATTAATTATCTACAGCAATATGATCAGTAGCAAAGTAGTTTGATAGTTTTGATAGTGGTGACAATAGCAACGGTAACAGTTATAGTGATACCAATAATTTGTAGCAAGTGTAACAGTGATGATAGCAGTAGTAACTTAGCAGAAACAATAAGGATAAATTTGTAGGCATTGGGATGGTAACTTGTTGGATGATATTCATCATGAGACAGTTATAACCTAGGGTGATACGGCACTAGCTCCAGCTCAATGATATAATGTAGGCATGTATTCCATAAATAGTCATACGTGCTTTATTAAAAGAACTTGCATGACATCTTTTGTCCTACCCTCCCGTGGCAGCGGGGTCCATATTGGAAACTAAGGGATATTAAGGACTCCTTTTAATAGAGAACTGGAACAAAGCATTAACACATAGTGAATACATGAACTCCTCAAACTACGGTCATCACCGGGAGTGGGCCCGGTTGTTGTCACTTCGGGGTTGCTGGATCATAACTGTAGTAGGTGACTATAACTTGCAAGATCGGATCTAAAACATGGATATAATGATGAATTCATAAACGGTTCAGATCTGAAATCATGGCACCCGGGCCCAAAGTGACAAGCATTAAGCATAGCAAAGTCATAGCAACATCAATATAAGAACATAGTGGATACTAGGGATCAGGCCCTAACAAAACTAACTTGATTAAATGATGAATCTCATCCAACTCCTCACCGACCAGCGAGCCTACAAAGGAATTACTCACTCCCGGTGGGGAGCATCATGGAATTGGCGATGGAGAAGGGTTGGTGATGACGAACAATGAAGATCCCCCTCTCCGGATTCCCAAACGGACTCGAGATCTGCCCTCCCGAGGAAGAACATGGCTTGGCGGCGGCTCCATCTCGTGGATCGTGATACTTTTTTCTCCCTGATTTTTTTCTGGGCACGCCAGGAGAGGGGGCGCGCCCTGGTGGGTTGTGCCCACCCAGGGGCCCCTCTCTGGTGGGTCTTGGCTCCAGAAATTCTTATTATTGGTATAAAAATCCTCGCAATGTCTCGTTCCATTCCGAGAACTTTTATTTCTACACAAAAACAACACCATGGCAGTTCTGCTGAAAGCAACATCAGTCCGGGGTTAGTTTCATTCAAATCATGCAAATTAGAGTCCAAAACAAGAGGAAAAGTGTGAGAAAAAGTAGATACATTGGAGATGTATCAGTACCCTTGTAGACCAAAAGCGGGAGCGTTTAGTAACGCGGTTGATGTAGTCGAACGTCTTCACGATCCAACCGAGCCAAGCACCAAACGTACTAGTTGAGGACGGGGGAGAGTTCCGTCAGCATGACGGCGTGGTGACGGTGTTGATGATGTGATCCGCGCAAGGGCTTCTGAGAATGGTTTCATACTTAAACCATACTTGAACCATACCCATACATGTATCTCTCAAAACCATACTTGAACCATACCCGTTTAATGCCATTTTCAGCCCAACCAAAACTAAACCCTCTATTTTTTTCACCCAAACCAATTTAAACCCAATACATAACCGTGGGTTTAAACATACATAACTATGAGTTTGCTTCAATGTATATATGATTGCACAAATCGACATGTCAATGAGCAAATGACACAGAAAAGGCATAAGTGCATCTACAACAATTTAGGAACAAAGTTATCGTTGAGATACGATCAACACACAAGAAGAGTCAAAAAGACAATGCCCACGACTGAAAAAGCTCATTGACAAGTGTATTAAACCAATTGCTTAGCTAAAGCACAAGCAAACACATTCGATTTGCATGTGGTGTTTCCCCATAATACAGAATTACATAGTGCATCGCACCATGTATGCGGATCAAAGATACTCGTTGTCGATGCGTAGTTGCTTATTGCACATAACCAATGCCCAGAAACCGGTTTGGACCCATAGTTTATAGTCGTTAATAACCAAACTGTTTAAGCACATAACCAACTATACCCAAATTGGTTTCTTCACATACCCAAACCAAAACCAAACTAAAAAAGATTCAGCCCAATAAAACCTGAACCAATCAAACCCAAAGCAAGAACCGAACCATTTCACCCAGCTTTTTAATAACCATTCTCAGGTTTACGCCTAAGCACTACGACAATATGACCGAGGTGGTAAACTTTGGAGGGGGGCACCGCACACGGTTAAGACAATTAATCTTGTGTGTTTTAGGGTGCCCCATGCCTCCGTATATAAAGGAGGAGAGGGGGAGGCCGGCCGGCCCCTGTAGGGTGCGCCAAGAGAGAGGAGTCCTACTAGGACTCCAAGTCCTAGTATGGAAGGGGGAAGAAGGAAGGGAGAGGGAGAGGGAAAGGGAAAGGAAAAGGGGGGAGCTGCCCCCTTCCCCTGCAAAGGCGGGCTGGGGGCGCGTGGCCAGCCCCTTATGCCCTCCTCTCTCTCCACTAAGGCCCATTAGTTCCCTCGGGCGGTTCCGATAACCCTCCGGCACTCCGATAGTTATCCGGTACCTCTCGGAACTCATCTGGTGTCCGAATAACATCGTCCAATATATCATTCTTTATGTCTTCACCATTTCAAGACTCCTAGTCATGTCTGTGATCTCATTTGGGACTCCGAACAAACTTCGGTCATCAAAAACACATAACTCATAATACAAATCGTCATCAAACGTTAAGCGTGCGGACCCTACGGGTTCGAGAACTATGTAGACATGACCGAGACACATCTCCGGTCAATAACCAATAGCGGAACCTAGATGCTCATATTGGCTCCTACAAATTCTACAAAGATCTTTATCGGTCAAACCGCATAACAACATACGTCATTCCCTTTGTCATTGGTATGTTACTTGCCCGAGATTCGATTGCCGGTATCATCATACCTAGTTCAATCTCGTTACTGGCAAGTCTCTTTACTCGTTCTGTAATGCATCATCCCGTAACTAACTCATTAGTCACATTGCTTGCAAGGCTCATAGTGATGTGCATTACCGAGAGGGCCCAGAGATACCTCTCCGATATAGGGAGTGACAAATCCTAATCTCGATCTATGCCAACTCAACAAACACCATTGGAGACACATGTAGAGCATATTTATAATCGCCCAGTTACATTGTGACGTTTGATAGCACACAAGGTGTTCCTCCGGTATTCGGGAGTTGCACAATCCCATAGCCAGAGGAACATGTATAAGTCATGAAGAAAGCAATAGCAATAAAACTAAACGATCATTATGCTAAGCTAACAGATGGGTCTTGTCCATCACATCATTCTCTAATGGTTTGATCCCATTCATCAAATGAAAACACATGTCTATGGTCAGGAAACTTAACCATCTTTGATTAACGAGCTAGTCAAGTAGAGGCATACTAGGGACACTCTGTTTGTCTATGTATTCACACATGTACTAAGTTTTCGGTTAATACAATTCTAGCATGCATAATAAATATTTATCATGATATAAGGAAATATAAATAACAACTTTATTATTGCCTCTAGGGCATATTTCCTTCAAGTCTTTACCTCTCGACCATTTCGAGACTCCTCGTCATGTCCGTGATCTCATCTGGGACTCCGAACAACATTCGGTCATCAAAACATATAACTCATATAACACTATATCGTCAACGTACGTTAAGCGTGCGGACCCTATGGGTTCGAGAACTACGTAGACAAGACTAAGACACCTCTCCGGTCAATAACCAATAGCGGAACCTGGATGCCCATATTGGCTCCTACATAATCTACAAAGATCTTTATCGGTCGAACCGTTATGACAGCATACGTAATTCCCTTTGTCCATTGGTATGTTACTTGCCCGAGATTCGATCGTCGGTATCTTCATACCTAGTTCAATCTCGTTATCGGTGATACGTCTCGAACGTATCTATAATTTTTTATTGTTCCATGTTGTTATATTATCATTCTTCGATGTTTTACAATCATTTTATAGCAAGTTTAAATCATCTTTTGGGACTAGCCTATTGACATAGTGCCCAGTGCCAGTTGTTGTTTTTTCCTTGTTTTTTACTTCACAGAAAATCAATACCAAACGGAGTCCAAACACAGAGAAACTTTTTAGAGATTTTTTCTAGACCAGAAGACACTTGTTGGGCCAAAGAAGTACCAGAGGGGGCTCCGAGGGGAGCACAACCCACCAGGGAGCGCCTGGGGGCCCAGGCGCGCCCAAGTGGGTTGTGCCCACCTTAGTGGCCTCCTGCATCGGCTCTTTGCTCTATAAATACCCCAATATTCCAGAAACCCTAGGGGCATCGACCAAAATCAATTCTATCCGCCGCAAGTTCCAAAAACCCCAGATCCAATCTAGACACCATCATGGAGGGGTTCATCATCCTCATTGGCGCCTCTCCGATGATTCGTGAGTAGTTCATTGTAGACCTACGGGTCTGTAGTTAGTAGCTAGATGTCTTCCTCTCTCTCTCTCTCTCTCTCTCTCTCTCTCTCTCTCTCTCTCTCTCTCTTTTGATTCTCAATACAATGGTCTCTTGGAGATCTAACTCCTTTTGCGGTGTGTTTGCTGGGATCCGATGAACTTTGAGTTTATGGTCAGATCTATGTTTTTATCCATGAAAGTTATTTCAGTCTTTTGATCCCTTATATGCATGATTACTTATAGCCTCATATTTCTTCTTCTAATCTTTGGTTTAGTTAGGCCGACTGGATCAATTTTTCTTGCCATGGGAAGAGGTGCTTTGTGACGGGTTCGATCTTACGGTGCTTGATCCCAGTGACAGAAGGGGAAATGACACGTATGTATCGTTGCTATTATGGATAACAAGATGGGGTCTATTTCTACATAAATTGATCTTGTCTACATCATGTCATCATTCTTATTGCATTACTCTGTTTCTCCATGAACTTAATACACTAGATGCATGCTGGATAGCGATCGATGTGTGGAGTAATAGTAGTAGATGCAGCCAGGAGTCGGTCTACTAATTTTGGACGTGATGCCTATATAATGATCATTGCCTGGATATCATCATGATTATTTGAAGTTCTATCAATTGCCCAACAGTAATTTGTTTACCCATCGTATGCTATTTTTCTCGAGAGAAGCCATTAGTGAAATCTATAGCCCACGGGTCTCTTCTTTATTATATTTGCCTTCGAGATCTATTTTTATCCGCTTTTATTTTCAGATCTATATTTCCAAAAACCCAAAAACACCTTGCTGGACTTTATTTTATTTTGCATTTATTCGCGATCTATTTATCCAATCTATCATATTTTTCTCCCGTCAACTCGACAATCTCTGGCACTGTTACCTGAAAGGGATTGACAACCCCTTTAACACGTCGGGTTGCAAGTATTTGTTCTTTGTGTGCAGGTACTATTTACGTAGTGTTGCATGATTCTCCTACTGGTTCGATAACCTTGTTCTCATCACTGAGGGAAATACATACCGTTGTTGTGATGCATCATCTCTTCCTCTTTGGGAAAATACCGACGTAGTTCAAGCCGCAATCAAAAGTAATTTCTGGCGCTGTTGCCAGGGAGACAACATCAACATCTACCAGGTTCCTAATCACAAATCTCATCTCCTTGCGATTTACATTATTTGCCTTTGCCTCTAGTTTTCATCTCCCGCACTTCACAAAAAAATGCCATTTTATTCGCCATTTTTCGTTTGTCGTTTGTCGTTTTCTCGTCAGATCTATTTTTGTGCGCAATTTTGTTTATTACTTTTTGTCGCTATGGATAGTTCTTCCTCTATTGCATGCACTCTCAAGAACGAGGTTCTTAACTTTAAGCAAAGGGGAAGGGAGAATTTAAAATATGCTTGGTATAGGATTTGCAATGCCCATAATAGATCTATCCGTAAGCAATCTACCATTGTTCTTCTTCACTATTTTTATGTGGGCATCACCACTTGGTATAGATTCGTCCTTGATATGATTACCAGTGGGAATTTCTTGATGTGCCCTTCTCTAGATGCTTTTAATCCTATGGGAGATTTAGTAGGATCACCACCTCTTATGGTTAATGAAACAACTTTAACTCTTCAGCATGTTCTGGAAAGGCTTGATGCTATTGAAAAGAAAATGCTTGCAGAGGAACATATTGAAAACTTGGATAAAAATATGCATAATTTTGCTAGTAAAATTGGGTTAAAAGCGGGAGAAGTTCTTAAGTTGTTAAAATAAAAGGGGATTATAATTCATGAAGAATTGAAGAGATCCCTTCTCGGATTGATAAGTTGGAAGAAATTTTTAGTAATCTAAGCACGTCTTTTTCCTCCGCTAGAACTATTGAAAAAACTCCGATAAAAATTGGCAAGATTACACAAGTTATTAAAAACAAGGGTACAATTTCTAATTGTAACAAGGAAGATCTTAAGATGATTAGTATTCACCCGGATTTTTTTGAAGTTATGAAAGACCCTTTTTGCAAGAATGAATTCTTCAAACTAGCTCCTAGGAACGTTGTTATACAAAATTTGTATGAAGAATTCTAATTGTTTGATTAAGGAGTTGGAAAACAAAGATGACAACACTTAGGTCCGTTGCATTATGCCTAGCTAGGGGCATAAAACGATAGCGCTTGTTGGGAGGCAACCCAATGAATAAAATTTATTTTTGTCTTTTTCTTTCTATTCTTGAGTGTTTGAACAATTATTCTACTGTTATGATTCTACTTTTATGTTTTAATTAGTGTTTGTGCCAAGCAAAGCCTTTGGGACCACGTTGGGTGATAGTTGATTTGATCTTGCTAAAAAATAGAAACTTTTGCGCCCAGGAAAATAATTCTCATTTTTAGCAGAAGCACGATAAAATGCATATTCTTTTCGCAGAAGATTAATATACAAATTTCGCATGTTGTCCTAATTTTTCGGTATTTTCAGAATCACAGAAGTATTTGAAGTTTTCAGATTGCTACAAACTATTATGTTTTTGACATATTCTGTTTTCTTTGCATTGTGTGCTTATTTCGATGAATCTATGGTTTGTATTGGAGTGTATAAGCTATAGCAAAGTTTGAACACAGTAGATATAATGAAAAAAAATGGGTTTGCAACAATACTTATAGTAGTGATTTGCTTTGTTATACTAACGGATCTCATGAAGGTTTTGTTGAGTTTTGTGTGATTAAAGTTTTCAAGTTTTGGGTGAGATCACGATGGATGAAGGAATAAGGAGTAAGGAGAGCCTAAGCTTGGGGATGTCCCATGGCATACCAAGCCATTATCTAAAAGAGAAGCGAGCAACTAAGCTTGGGGATGCCCAAGTTGCATCCCCTCTTTCTTCTAACGACCATCGGTATTTTACTTGGAGCTATATTTTTATTCGTCACATATCATGAGTTTTGCTTGGAGCGTCTTGTATGATATGATTCTTTGCTTGTTTTGCTTTTTATTTTTAGTCATCTATCCTTACTGGACACACCTATTTGAGAGAGCAAAAATTATGCTATGACTTGTTAGAATTACTCTCTATGCTTCACTTAAATCTTTTTGAGCTATGGAATTGCTCTAGTTGTTCACTTATATCTTTTTGAGCATGGTGTGCTTTAGTAGTTTTGAAGATATGCCCTCATGATTCACTTAGATTTATTTGAGGGTTAGTAAAAAAATTAAAAATTCTCTCATGCTTCACTTAAATTATTTTGAGAGAAGAAAAATTCTCGCTTAGATTTGTTTGAGCTATCAAAAGCAACATATGAAATTAGTCCCAAAGTGATAGATATTCAAGAGGGATATAGTAAAAACTTTCATGAAGATCATTGGACAAAATAAACTTGATTCCTTATAATAGTTTTGCGATATGTCGATATAATATGTTAGTCATGTTGATGAGTAATTATGCTTTAGTAAGAATATTGGTGTTAAGGTTTGTGATTCCCTATGCAAGCACGAAAGTCAATAGTTATGCTATGAAATTACATCCTACTTGTGGTGCATTATTCGGTGTTAGTTATGCTTAATGCTCACTTATGAGATTTTTTTCTTTTCTTGGTTGGATGTTTCTCAATCTTTTGCTAGCCTTCATTTGCACTAAGTATGATCACTACTTGTGCATCCAAAATCCTTGAACCAATTTTGCCACATGAGTCCACTATACCTACCTATATGCGGTATTCTTTTGCCGTTCTAAGCAAATTTGTATGTGCCATCTCCATTTTTCAAAATAAATTTCTCTTTTGTGTGCTCGTATCGCTCATGAAACGGTAGGGGGTGGCTGATATATTTCCATGCTACATGTGTTACCCTCAAGATGAGTGTTTGTTCACTTGTCATTGCACTAAAGTACGGCAAAGGTATTAGGGATGCCCAGTCCCAAAATGAAAAATGTATTTACTTTATGTTGTCAAATAATAAATTCCTTGGAAAGTGTTGGTATGGACGGCACTCGTGGATTCGATTAGCCGTGGAATTTTAAAGTATGGTGGAAAAGGGAATAAACTTTATTTTCTATTTGGGAACTGCCTATGATATATCTTTCATGGAAAGTATTGGGAACTACTCAATCGTTTTCGTTGACAGGAAAAGCATGCCACCCAAAATGTTTTTATCTCTATCTTTTTTGCTTTGAGCTCTGGCACCTCTACAAATCCTTACTTCCCTCTGCGAAGGGCCTTTCTTTTACTTTATGCATTTTTTATTTCTATTTGAGTCTCCACCTTCTCTTATAAAGCACCAACTAAGGGGCACTATGATCGTACTTGAGCATTGGGTGTAGCAAATATGGAAGAGTGTTTCATGAATGGATCAATGATTGAGCATAATGGGCTAGGGATAACTTGCTTTAGTGTTGATATTTTGAAAGACATGGTTGCTTGTTGATATGTTTGAGTGTTGAAATCTTCATGTCAAAACTAGACTATTGCTTTGAATCATATAAAAGTCCAAATGTCCATGCTACAAAGAAAAGAATATGTGATGAACATGTTAGGCAGCATTCCACATCAAAATTCTGTTTTTATCATTTACCTACTCGAGGATGAGCATGAATTAACCGGCAAGTCTCTTTACTCGTTCCGTAATACATCATCCCGCAACTAACTCATTAGTCACTTTGCTTGTAAGGCTTCTTATGATGTGTATTACCGAGAGGGCCCAGAGATACCTCTCCGATACTCGAAGTGACAAATCCTAATCTCGATCTATGACAACTCAACAAACACCTTCGGAGATACCTGTAGAGTATCTTTATAATCACCCAGTTATGTTGTGACGTTTGATAGCACACAAGGTATTCCTCCGGTATCCGGGAGTTGCATAATCTCATGGCCGAAGGAATATGTATTTGACATGAAGAAAGCAATAGCAATAAACTGAACGATCAATATGCTAAGCTAACGAATGGGTCTTGTCCATAACATCATTCTCCTAATGATGTGATCCTATTATCAAATAACAACACATGTCTATGGTTAGGAAATCTTAACCATCTTTGATCAACGAGCTAGTCTAGGCTTACTAGGGACACAGTAATTATTTATGTATTCACACATGTATTTAAGTTTCCGATTAATACAATTCTAGCATGAATAATAAACCTTTATCATGATTTAGAAAATATAATAATAACCATTTTATTATTGCCTCTAGGGCATATTTCCATCATGGAGCGTGTATTGGATCTGGTATGGTCTTTTGTGCGTCAATGGAAGGTTGTTTGCATCGATGCTCAAGCTTCTCTGCTCCTTGAATGCTTGCGACTTCTCGATCATCACAATGAGGAGCTACTTAGGATAGATTGGGTAGTTCTTTCGATACGCTACTCTACTAGTGGGCAGTGCTCACTATATCCTGTGCTTCCTAGTTATGTTGAGTGCCTATCATATGGTTTGTTGTTGGTACTTTTAAAAAATCCTTGTAATAATTTCGTTGCAACTAAAGATGGCTCTAGCCGAGAGTTCTGAAACATATGTGTGATGACTGCTTTGCCTTGACTTTTAACAAAAGTTAGGTCAAGGGGACCCCTTTGATTAAAAAAAGCACATTCATTGCTCCTCCTATTCTGAAGAATTGATCGTACACAAATCCTCCATTAGAGTCTCTAATCACCACCCCTGAAGCCGCCACATGGGATTCATGCTTGAAAGAAGCATCCACATACACCATCTAGACCCCTTCAAGGGTTTTCTGCCATCCCACTTGAGGCCTTGGAGTTGTTTTCTTCCTGCTTCTGATATAATTAAGCGATAAAGGAGTAATTGACATCATAGATCGTTTGTCCATGTGTTGCTTATCTTCTCTCCCACCAAATATACTAGGTGGTATTTAGAACTAGCTCTCGTATGCGATCTTTGGGGCATAAGGTCTTCTAGCATAAGGGCGTTGGACAGTCATTTTCTAAAAAGCTCCCCCAAGACAATGGCACACAAAGCCACTTCTACCTCTTCTTTTACTCCTAACTCCTTCAAAAGTTTCCTTTCTCTAGTACGAGTAAATTACATGTGTTTCAAATCTTTATATCCTAGTGTACACAAATGGTATTGATCTAAATCCGCGGCGTGTCACATGCTAATGTACACACATGATCGCTTCTTTCGGTGCTCTTCAACCGAACACTTTAACTTTTGGTGCCATAGTGGATGTTCATAAATTTCTCCAAGCCCCCCTATCTCCTCCATGTCGAGTGTCATGATCATTAGCATTGATTTATCTTTTGAACTTATGATTCCACTCGCCATAGTAGGCCAATTTTACTACAAATATGCCATTTTTGAATTGTTTCATGCAACAAAATCTTCACTATCATCTACTAGCGGAATTGACAATATGGATTCGGCATCAACTCGCCAAAAACTATCCCTGACGAGCTCCTCATCCCACTGACCTAAGACTGGATTGATTAGATAACATACTTTTCGCACTAAGTTCCCACCTTTAGGGGTTAAAACTCGTAGATTAGAATTTGTTGGTATCTAATTATCACTCCAAATATTAATATGGGCGCGATCACCAACCCGTCATATATAGCCCCTCTTGAATGCTTCAAAACCCAGCATAATAGCTTGCTACGTGAATGATGATCTACTTTTCAGTTTAGCTTTCAAAAGATTCCCATGAAGAAAATATCTCATCCTTAGGATGGAAGAATATAAGGAATCCCGACTCTCTAACAACCTCCAGCATTGCTTTGCGAGCATAGCGAGATTAAAATAATATAAGTCATGAAAGCCCATACTTCCACTTAATTTGGGTATGCACAACTTCCACCATGCCATCCAGCATCCGTTTCTTATCGTGATCATCACCCCACCAAGATCTAGTTGTAGCATCACGAATATACCTTTTAAAAATTGCTTTCGTATCTTGAAAACAGTCATAGCAAATACTGGGACAACTTGTGCAGTTACTTTAATAAGAGTCTCCTTCCCTCCATACGATAACAATTTCTCCTTCCAACGTGCAGCAAAACGTGCCCAGACTCTGTCCAATAAATGTTTGAAACAATCTGACATGTCCACCCCCACCATATATAGTATGCGCAAATATTTATCATTTCTATATTCAGAACCTAACAAACCTTTACTCTTGCGTCAACCATTGTACTAGGCCTAAAATAAATGATGCATATTGAGGCACTAACCAACTAACCTGAATAGCTAGAGTAGGTGTCAAGAATATGCTTCAGAATCAAAGCATTCTTCTGATTTTCTGAAATTAATATTAGTGCATCACCAACAAAAAGAAGATGGGAAATTAGTGTCGCATCCCAAGACACCTTCACCGCTTCCAAGTCTCCCCTCTGTTCTGCCCTTAATAATATCTTTGACAAACCCTCTACACATAGGACATAGAGATACATTGATAAGGGATCACCCTACCAGAGCCCCCTAGAAGGGGCAACAAAATTGGTCTCCGCAGCATTAAATCTTATACGGTATTTTACTAATGTAATACACGCCATCACGAGTTCAACCCATCGTGGCATGAACCCCAACACTATCATCATTCTCTTAAGAAATTCCCACACCACATGACTATAGTCCTTGTGCATGTCCAATTTGATTTCACACAGATGTTTCCTCTCCGTTTTCTTACCTGATGGTGTGAAAACATTCATATGCTAGAAGAATATTGTCAGTAATTACCCTCATGGGGACAAACACGATCTGATGCTGACCAATATTCTCAGGGAGCAAATTCTTTAACCTATTTGCTAGCGTCTTATATCACCTTATAAACAACATTACAAAGGCTAATTGGCGGAATTGAATTGCCTTTTCTAGGTTACCTACTTTGGGTATAATTAGCACTGTAGTTTCATTCCAACCCTCCAGGATAACCCCTGAATTTGCAGCCTCCAAAACATCCTTCACCAGATCATCACCCTGCAAATCCCAAAAGCACTTATAAAATGTTGCATGAAGTCCATCAGGCCTGGGGTCTTCAAATCGCCAATAGCGAACAATCTTCTTGACCTCCCCCAGAGAGAAAGGAGCAAGAAGCATGTCATTCATTTGTTACATTACCTTTTTTCAATGTCATTTAAAACCTCGTCGCTCGTCACATTCCCATTAGCTATAACGAGGATATTAAAATAGCTAGCGATGAAAGATTTCATAATGTCATCTCCTTCTAGTTTTGCACCCATATCATCTACTCCCTCCGATCCAAATTAATTGACGCTGCTCTAATACAACTTTAGTATAAATTTATATGAAAGTAGCCTATGTTTAACATGGATCGGAGGGAGTAGTACGTATTTTATTGTATTCTATTTTCTTTCTAGCCTTTGTGTAATTCCGAAAGAATCCCATATTACGGTCCCCTTGTCGTAAACAGTTCACCCGTCATTTTTTAAAATGGTGCATCTCCTCTTGTCTGAAGAGGCCTTCGAGTCGTAACCAGTTCGCCCGTTCTCTCTGGAGATGGTGCAACTCCTCTTGTTTGAACAAGCTTTCCAGCCTGATTAGAATCTCATTCTATCAAGCTACCGAACGATCACTCATTGGACCACAAGTTTCCTCTTCAACTCGCTAATTCTGTTTGTAGGCCCTTACAATACTCATTTGTCCCCTCTAAAGGGAAAACTTTGTTTTTGCCACTCGCCCACTTTGCTGATGCCACTCTACAATTTGACATCTTACTTTTGCCACTCCTAACTTTTGACAATACATCACAAATGCCATTGCATGGCAAAAGCAATAATTGTTTATTTCACTTTTGCCACTCTTAGATTTTGACAATATATCACAATTGCCACTCTGAAATTTTTGCTTTTGCCACGTAATGGCATTTGTAATAATTGTCAAAAGTTAAGAGTGACAAAAATGAGATGTTAAATTCTAGAGTGGCATAAGCAAAGTGGCCAAAAGCTAGAGTGGCAAAAACAAAGTTTCCCCTTAAAATAAAAATAAAGAAGGATGAGAAAAAGAAAAGAAGAAAGGAATGAACCGAACTACAGAACGAAATAATTTCAGAAAAACAAACTTTGTGAGCATCGGTCAGTTGATGGTCTGGTGGTTAGAGCCGAGGGCTCGGGATGAAGGAGTAGCAGGTTCTATTCCCTGTCAGCGCATATTTTTGGTGTTTCTGAAACAAGAAAAAGAATGATGGGCCGGCCCGGTCGGACTGCTTCAGGCGTCCGTTTGCAAAAATGCACTGTAATGGGCGCCTGAAGCGCCAAATAGGATTTTCCCATTGAGTGTCCATTAGGGAGTTCTGCAACGGTCCTTCACTTCGGAATTTCCTATATGACGCTCTCTGCGTCAAACTGTCGAGCGATTTGTGCCAACCCATCATGTAAATCTTTCATGTCCCGGTTTTGGGAACCTTATGAGGGTTCCCGGCCAGTTTTTTCTTGTTTTGGAAACCTTCTAGAAGGTTCCCGAACCGTTATTTATTTTCATTTCTTTTTCTTTTTCTCTTTCTGTTTCGTTTTTCTTTTCTTTTTTTGATTATTGTTTCTTTTTTTTGTTTTCCTTTTTCAAAAAATTTCTCTTTTTTAAAAAATGTTTGATTTTCAAAATTTTGTTCGTGTTTTCAAATTTTGTTCCAGAGTTTCAAAAAATTGTTTGTGTTTACAATTTTCGGTCGGTTGTTTCAAAAAAAATTCTGATTTCAAGAAAAAATCACATATTTAAAAAATGTTCACTTTTTTAAAAAAATTGTTCTTGTTTTGAAATTTTGTTCGCGTTTTAAAAAAATGTTCGGGTTTTCAAATTTTGTTCAGAATTTCAAAAAATGTTCCTGTATTCAAATTTTGTTCATAGATCCAAAAAAAAATTCATGCTTTTCAATGTTTTCCGAGTTTCAAAAATGTTTATGTTTTCAAAATTTAAAAAATGTTCCCATTTTTTAAAACAAATGTTGAAAGATTCAAAATTTCATGGTTTAAAAAAATGTTCACAAATTTGAAGAACTGTTTGCGTTCTCAAAAAATGATCACTTACAAAAAAGAGGGTGGTACAGTAGACCGAGAGCGCTACACTTCCGCCTTGCTGCAGTAGCCCGGGTTGCTACAGTGTCCGCTGCTTCGCTACAGGCTTTCTTTTAGTTCGATCGATCCTGTGCGCTAGTGGGCCGGCCCAGTTGGGCGCTCCCCTGTGCGGGAGGCTGGCAACCTGACGCAGAACGCGTCATATAGGTGCTCCCACCTCCACCCCTACCATCAGACTTATCTACTGCCATATGACGAAAAACCAATCTTCCGCTTTGTTTTTTCTGACTTACTAATGCGTAAGCCACATTCATATGCATCTGCCTCTGGATCTCCAGAAACGCTCGTGCTGTCCGAGTCGTGCCCAAACCACGGCAAATTCCAGGCTAAAAGTTCCATTGCTCCCAGCCGTCGGGAAGACGAGGAACGGCAAAGGAAAAATTCACGATCGGCAGTGGCCACCGGAGGACATCAAACCCTAGCTTTTCCCTAGGGGACGGAAATTCTAGAGAGGAAGCCCCCTCGTCAGATTATCAGGAAGGCTTCAGGAAGATGCCATCAGTCCAACGGCCGCCGCGGCGGTCCAATGCTAGCCGCCAAAAACAGTCCCGTTCCTGATAGACGGCTCCCTTGTAGTTTAAGACGAGGCTCAGTTCTACCCACACAACAATGTGCCCCATGTCCACGATTCGTAGTCTAAGGGAAACATCATCTGTTTTACGTTGTCTGTTCATACTTTGTACCTATCCGTTGTACAGCCGTTTTCTAAACGACACCACGAACTGATGGAGCAAAGAGATGTACTCCCTCCGTTCTTAAATATAAGTTTTCGCAGAGATTTCATTAAATGAACTATATTCAGAGCAAAATGAATGAATCTACATTTAAAATGCATTTATATACATCCTTATGTGGTTCATAGTAGAATCTCCACAAAGACTATATTTAAGGACGGAGGAAGTAGTACTGAAGGAACAAATTCGCCAGTACTCCAAGCAAGTGTATCACATGTTAGGAAAATCGATAGATAGGCAAGCAAACCATCAACAACACGTTTGCAAATTTGCCCGTGCCACCGTCAAGTTTAGAATCCTATATGCTGTTTTCAGATAGAAGCATACTTGAACCCAACAAAGGAGAAATTATGGAGCAAGCTATGAGAGCAAGGCTAGCAAAAAACAAAAAGGTTTCAAATAACGAACCAAATCTCACCAATTCACATTTACTACGCGACTTTAGACTTCGAAAACAAAACCGAAACCGATGTGTAACTTGTTTACACAGGATAACACGCAGAGGAGGATGCACTCCATTGAATTTCCATGTGCAGTGCCAATCCTATCATCCCAAGTGCCTATCACCCCGTCCATACAGTTCACTTGCCTTCCATGAAGCATCTCGTTTTACTAGAGAAGGAAAAGGTTTAAGAGAAAGATGCAAAGAGAGGTGACGAGTCAGCTATTGACATATGGACCTGCGTTTTGCAGCAAAAGATGGTAATGGCTTGCCCGGCTGGAGAATCGAGCATGCTTCTGCACTAGCTTCACATCGTAGGCCCTGGTGTTAGTCGTTCCTTAGTATCCATCTTATCCGTCAGAATATATGTGTAGAAGCGACTGCTGAATCAATCGCCATAATCTGCAGATTTAACCAAGATCTGAACTACAATCCATCGAAAGCTCTACCCCTTGACTGACTTTGTTCACCACCAATATCAATTGAGGACATAGACGTAGCTAACTCATCGGTGGAGCCAGCCATAGGTTCAGGATCTGTTGCCTCCGCCAGTGCGCTCAGCATGGTGGCCACTTCAAACGTATCATCCAGGTAGAATTTTGCTTTGCTTGGTTTTTGTCCCACGGTGCATGCAAACAACGGTGTTTTGGGGGCAACCATACCCCTTTTGATTACGTCTGCAATGTTTTCAAACATGTCTTCGTCAGACCTGTCATCACCAATACACAATACAAAGTCGGCCTGTTTTCCTCTCTCTTTCATTGATATCAGTATGTTTTCAGCTATTACTCCCTTGCTTACTCCCTGGAGAATTAGCATAAAGAAACAAGAGATTCAATGTTAATGTTGAGCATACATCACATATCAAACATGCGAGGCAATTTTGAGAGGGGGCACACCAACAAACTAAACACAAAGGTGCAAGTGATGTCAACTTGTGTGACCATTACTTCAGCTCAATGTAACTAAAAGAACTAACACACTTACAGAAGAAAGAACAATGTTGATAGTAGGTGGGGAGGTGAGGTAGTTAAGGCCCTGCGATGTGACATGACACTGTTTGCTTTTTAACAAAGCTAATAAGCATGCACATATGATTATATTAAAACCACGGCAAAGCAGCCCATATTGGTTCTTCAAAAGCTGCTTTCAGAAAGCTCTTCTACAACCACAAGATAAGTTAAACTGGTCTTCAGCACTTATAAGGTCTTTCCAAATCAAGAGGAAAGCTAAACACAACTAGCACATGCCTAATATATTTTCCAATGAGCAGAACACACAACAAACCTAGCGTAATTGCATACAGATTACAAAATAAACAGTGTATCTACTGCAGCAAAACAAAAGCTACTGGCTGAAATTAGTAGGGACTAAGATATGGAAACCACTGAGAATGTTTATTTATAAACAAAAAAGTGGCATGTGTTCTATATGGTAGATACTCTCCAGGTGAACTTGTCAGCTAAATGGCAAAAAATAATATGAAGAAAGGTATTTGAGAAATTAAGGAGATGCACAAACCTGAGGTTTGACTTCAACAATATACTGGCCACTCTTAACAGAGACCGGTTCGTTTGCTAGCACACTCTCCAGGTGATCAAGCATCTCTTTGGCCTGTGAGGACCCAAAGCCTGGGTCAGCATCCTGGTGGTGCCACACCAAAGCACTTTCCTTGTTCTCAATGTAGGATCCATCAGTTGATTCTGTATACAAATTCATCACTGGTTCAGCCATTTCCATCCATCCGAAGTCCGAAGCCTGGGCACACGTTTGCCACTCATCATCTCTACTCCACCTACACATGTTTAGACAGAACAAATTTAATTGTCTGTTCCTTTTTGAGAAAATCTGATAGTAGCCAGCTAAGCAAAGTTAACAGAGCTATTATTGTTAACTTAAGTAACAAAGCAAATAATTACGACCAATTTGAGGAAAACATGAAAATGTTCATGTTTATATGAGCTCTTTAGGTGCCTAGCAAGGAGAATACCAAGGCGTAGTTGTGCTGAATAACGAGTGAACAAATACTAGAGATACATATGAAAACATGGGGGATGAAAACACGGCAACTGCCTCGACTCTACTTGAACTGCTTTAAAGATAACACTGTCTCATGTACTATCAATACTGAATGACAAACATGATAAGACCAAACATGAAAGGAACCATCACCCTTTACACACTTCCCATCCTATCATTATGGGGTTATTTTTCTGAACTTTTTCCTACAGTCTATAACATCCCAGTTTCAGAAACTAAAATGATCCTGATAATTATAGCAGGTTACACCAAGAACAAGCCATGAAATAAATGTAGTTAACTGTTTGGTAATATCTGATTATTAATTAACAGATTAGCACAATCTGTATTGCTGTTACTGATTATATCAAGATCATAAGGTAAATAAGATTATAAAATTCCTGCTACCAACATTATCAAACGTGTCAAGATGAAAGACGGTACCTTAAGAAGTAGCCATGTTCAGCTGCAATACCCAGCTTCGGACACGAGGAAAACCATTCGGCCAATTTATCCCTGCCTCTCCCGCTGACAATAAAAACTATGTTCCTCTCATCTGAGCAGAGGGTATTGATAATCCTCAGAACTTCTGCACTAGGCGTCTTGTTGATGGAAGTCTGAGGCACCAATGTTCCATCATAGTCAAGAAATATAGCTCTGCTCTCTGACCTCTCGTAAGCCATAACAATAGAATCCATGTTAAGCTTTGTGAAATGAGGGTCTAAGGCCACCACCCTGAAACCAAATCCCAATCCAATGCCCCAGCATGTCCTTCTAAAATGGTCCTTGCAAGCCCTCTCCAAGTCCTGGATGAAGCTCTTCGACCAATAAGCAACATCATGAGTGCTGACATAACGGTAGTGCTTCTCGTGCCTCAGCTGCTTCTCCTGATCAGACATTGAAATGGCCTCATTCATCGCCTCTGCAGTTGCCTCTACATTCCATGGGTTAACCCGAATAGCACCACTCAAAGACGGTGAGCACCCAATGAACTCTGACACCACGAGCATGCTCTTCTTCGGCCCAGTCACCTCCGATGAGGACTCCGACCTAGGTGTCCCCTGCCTACAGACGATGTATTCATATGGTGTCAAGTTCATCCCATCCCTTACTGCGGTCACTACCACACACTCCGCAATCGTATAGTAGGCACTCTTCTCCACACTAGACACATCCCTATCAATAAAAACAACAGGGCTGTACCCGGACCGGCCAAACTCTCCATTGATCCTATTGTAGCTCTCACGAATCTCAGCCTCAATGGCTTCCAGATCTTTACCCTTCCCACGGACTGGCTTTGCAATCTGCACCAACACTGCTCGTCCCTGCCACTTGGGGTGCGTCCTCAGCATATTCTCAAAGGCAAGAAGCTTCAGATTGATCCCTTTAAAGATGTCCATATCATCCACACCGAGCAACACAGTCTTCCCCTCAAACTGCTGCTGCAGCTCGGAAACTCTCCACTGCCTGTCCGGCAAGCACAGAACCGCCTGCAACTGATCCATATGAATTCCCACTGGCATGATTTTGATCCCAACAGTGCGGCCAAAGTACTCCAATCCAATGTACCCACGCTTGGACTGGTATTCGATTCCCAGCATCCTACTACAGCATGAGAGGAAATGCCTGGCGTAATCGAAAGTGTGGAACCCAATGAGATCACAATTGAGCAGCGCCTTTAGGATCTCCTCGCGGACAGGCAGGGTGCGGTAGATCTCCGACGAGGGGAATGGGCTGTGGAGGAAGAAGCCGATGCGGAGGCGGTTGAAGCGGCGGCGGAGGAAGGTGGGAAGCGCCATGAGGTGGTAGTCGTGGACCCATACATAGTCGTCCTCCGGGTTGATGACCTCCACGACCTTCTCGAAGAAGAACTTGTTGGCGAGCACGTATGCCTCCCACGAGCCGCGGTCGAAGCGGCCGTTGCCAGCCGGGGGAGCCGATGAGGAGGAGGAGGAGGAGGTTGCTGTGGGCGCGGAGGAGGCGAAGGGGAGCATGTAGTGGAAGAGAGGCCAGAGTTGGCGCTTGCAGAAGCTGTGGTAGAAGCGGTCGTGGAGGGACTCGGGGAGGAACACCGCGACGCAGCGGAAGCGGTCGTACAGCGCCTGCGAGACCTCGTCCTGTTCGGCGAGGGGGATGTCGGCGCGCACGCCGCCGACGAAGAGCACCTCCATCTCGTCGGGAATGCCGTCGCGGAGCTGGAGGAGCAGCGAGTCGTCGTCCCAGGAGAAGGACCAGCCGCGGCCGTCGGGGCGGCGGCGCGCGACGATTGGGAGCTGGTTGGAGACGACGAGCAGGCGCTCGCCCGACACGGAGGAGGGCACGTCGGAGGCGACGCTGTTGGTGGCGGCCGGCTCCGACTCGTCCTCCCCGTCGAGCTCCGACAGCGTCCCCGGCACCGTCATGACCCGCGACATCCGCTTCATCCCGAACGAGCCCGACCTCCGCCGCGCCCCGCCGCCGGCCGGGCCGAGCGCGGCGAAGTTGCCCTCGGCGAGATCGAGCAGGTTGGTATACGACCGCGACATCATGGCTGAAGCAGGCGCTCGGAGAATCTAGCCCCCTCGGATTGGCGGAACGGCCGAGGTCTCCAGCAGAAACCGCGAGATCGTGCCCCGCTCTGATCTTATCCGATCTGATCTGAGAGAGACGGCGAGCGAGGGGTGGGGGAAGTGGCGTGGTGGGTTTTCGAGTTTGGAAATGAAACCGGAGGCGAGAGGTTGGGGACGGGGGAGGAGGACGCGCCCCGTATATTCCACGGGGTGGGGGGGGTAGGCTGAGGCCCGGCGCGCGACTCCCTCGTGGACTGCCGCCCACTGACAGCAACGGGCTGCCTCCGGGTCGGTGGGTGCGATCCCCGTGGACCGCGCCTATCCAGGGCGCGCGGAACGGGGGGCGCAGGGGATAAGGTTTGGGCTCGCACTCTCCGATGCCAGCTGGCGTCACGCGCCCCACCATCCCTCCCCTCCCCTTGTGGGGCGCACTCACTTATTAACGGTTACGATGAGGGCCGCTACAGGAGCGGCTGGCCGACGGACGGACCAGATCCACGCGGTCGTGGGCCCGCCTGCTTGCTCACATAATTGCTGGCCATTTTAACTGTTCTGGTGGCTCATTTCGTCCTCTCTTTCCCCGGTGGGCGAGAAAAACGTGTCGGGTGCGGGCGCGGCCACGACGCCGTGGCCCGGGTGACGCAGGGCGTGACGCGCGCGCCGGGGAACTGCCTGCGCACCGCTCCTGTATGCTCGTTTGTAGTACTACGTAGTATTGTTGTTTTGTTCCTTCTGCTGCATTTAAGATCTTTTTGGAGTCCCGGCTCACAAATCTGTGGTTTTTGGTTGATAGGAAAACCCGTGGTTCAGAATCCATCATGTTGAGCGTCCGACCATCGCTCGCATCGCATCCTCGGGCCGCAACTACGATGCCTGGCAGGCTCATCAGATTGGAAGTTGTGCGTTGTCTTTTACTACTGTCTCAAGTCTCAACAGACAACGGGTTATCTAGTTTCTGTGATGAGGTGGGTAGGGCCTCCTGAAAGCAGCTTTGCAACCCTCGACCGGAAAAATAAGATCTCGTCTCGCCGTGGCCATTCAGCAGTCGTGATTCTGAGAAGGACAATTATATGAGTTAAGTAATACTCGTACTAGTACTGCAGGTTATTAAGCTTGATTAACATAATCCAAGTGGTCATTCTAAATGAAAAGCGCAGAAGCGCTTAAGCAGTTCAAGAAGCCGGCCATCTGCTTTTTTTAAGCAGCAGCCAGGGACGAATCAACGCACGTTTCGTCAAAAGAGGCCTTCCAGGCGAGGTGGCTGCTGCCGGGGCCAAACTTTCTCCAGGTTGGAAGCTGAATTCGACTCCCCCAAGCGGCAAATGAGATCCATCGGCGGTGCGCGGTCGTCTCGTCGTCCCCAAACGCCAGCTCGCATGGCGCCGCCGTCGTCGTGTCGTGGGGCGGGGACGCGGCTGGCCAGCACGTTCACGGTGGCTGGCCTGGCACGCGCTTAACTTGCCTGCAGCGGGCGGCAACAGGCGCCGACGTGTAGGTGACGTGGAGGCCGAGCACCGCTGCCCAATCCGGGCGGCGTCGCGTCGGTTCCGAGTCAGCACCCTCCATATCTGCACGGAAAGAAAGCATTAAAGAAGCAGGGCGCGTCTCATTGTCCATGACCTGCAATGGCAAAGCTGTTTTCTGCGTGGATGCTACGACTATGACACTTGGGCCATGCACTCCAGCCGCCGCGACCATCGGTCCGTCGGTCCAAGATGTTTTGAGGCTTCCAATAAAACAGTATTTCTTCATCTCCTAAGAGCAACTCCAATGCGCCGATCAATTTTATCCACATGCGTTTGTTTGGATTGCGGCGGACTAAAAAGTCGATTCAATGCACCGACCTAAAACAGACGTTCGTCCGCTTTTCATCCGTTTGCTGATTCATTTTCGGTCTATTTTTTAGCCTGATTTGCATTGGCGTGGACACGAGATCGACGCGCGCGCCGTGCGACAAATACTCCCCCTGGCCCGACAGTCAATAGCAAAGCATCCATCGTTCCCACCAATTTCCCAAAAACCCTCCTGGCCGCTCGCCATGGACGACGCCCTCGATGCAGCCGCCGGCCTTGCCTCCCCTCTCTAGCAAAGGCAAGCCCCTCGCAAGACCGCCGCGCCGCCAAAGAAGAAGCGGACCTCCGGCCTCGCCTCCCCCTCTGGCAAAGGCAAGCCCCGCGCTCCTCGCAAGACCGCCGCGCCGACAAAGAAGAAGCTGACGCTGGAGGAGCGGGCTGTGCAGTCGGCCAAGAGGAAGGGTCGAAGGCACACGGCAGACACAAGGGAAGAAGCAGCGGTCGCCGCCGCGCAGCAGGAGGACACCAACTCCCGCGTCGCGGCGGCAACGAGGAAGGCCCTGTTCTACCTAGGGTTAAACACTGGCCAGCACGGGCTCGTCAACGCTGCCGTGGCCGCGGATAGCACCGGCTCGTCCCCATTTCCACGGATGGTGCTGTCGGAGTCACCGCGCGCGTCGACAAGGCACCCGATCCCCGGCTTCCACGTCTACCCGCAAGCCTCCCGACTCTCTGAGGAATGCTCGCCGGAGGTGAGCGTGGTGGTTCCTTTCACGCTCGCACCCGCGCCCATCGACCTCAACTCCACGGCGGTGGCTGGTGCGTCGTCATCCAGATGGACTAGGAAACACGTGCGGGTGATGCCAGCCGACGTGCTCCCCGGCGCTCGCAACCTGTTCGACAGAATGCCGGCGGTCGCCGCCGACAAGATGGCCGACCGTTACATGGAGAGCATCGTCTTCGAGTGTGGTGCGGCAGCCGCTGGCAGTGCCACTGTGGCTGGCTACGATCCCAATGAGACCCAAAGCCAGGACGGCCGAGGGACGTTCATGCCGGCGACCTATGATCAAGCTAGCATACACGATGACTTCATGCAAGATCAAGTCAGCCTGGACCTGGACGGCTTCCCGCTGGACCACGAGTTTCCGGAGGACTATGGGCTCGAGGAAGAGGATAAGTTGGACATTGACGGGGAGACTTTGTTCGAGGATATGTTTACAAGAAAGTGAGTGGGAGCTCGGTAGCATTTCTGATATTATATGTGGATGACATATTGCTGATTGGAAATGATATAGAATTTCTGGATAGCATAAAGGGATACTTGAATAAGAGTTTTCAAATGAAAGACATCGGTGAAGCTGCTTATATATTGGGCATCAAGATCTATAGAGATAGATCAAGACGCTTAATTGGACTTTCACAAAGCACATACCTTGACAAAGTTTTGAAGAAGTTCAAAATGGATCAAGCAAAGAAAGGGTTTTTGCCTGTGTTACAAGGTGTGAAGTTGAGTAAGACTCAATGCCCGACCACTGCAGAAGATAGAGAGAAGATGAAAGATGTTCCCTATGCTTCAGCCATAGGTTCTATCATGTATGCAATGCTGTGTACCAGACCTGATGTGTGCCTTGCTATAAGTCTAGCAGGGAGGTACCAAAGTAATCCAGGAGTGGATCACTGGACAGCGTTCAAGAACATCCTGAAATACCTGAAAGGGACTAAGGATATGTTTCTCGTTTATGGAGGTGACAAAGAGCTCATTGTAAATGGTTACGTTGATGCAAGCTTTGACACTGATCCGGACGATTCTAAATCGCAAATCGGATACATGTTTACATTGAACGGTGGAGCTGTCAGTTGGTGCAGTTCTAAACAAAGCGTTGTGGCGGGATCTATGTGTGAAACGGAGTACATAGTTGCTTCGGAAGCAGCAAATGAAGGAGTCTGGATGAAGGAGTTCATATCCGATCTAGGTGTCATACCTAGTGCATCGGGTCCAATGAAAATCTTTTGTGACAATACTGGAGCAATTGCCTTGGCGAAGGAATCTAGATTTCACAAGAGAACCAAGCACATCAAAAGATGCTTCAATTCCATCCGGGATCTAGTCCAGGTGGGAGACATAGAAATTTGCAAAGATACATACGGATCTGAATGTTGCAGACCCGTTGATTAAGCCTCTTCCATGAGCAAAACATGATCAGCACCAAGACTCCATGGGTGTTAGAATCATTACTGAGTAATCTAAATTATTGACTCTAGTGCAAGTGGGAGACTGAAGGAAATATGCCCTAGAGGCAATAATAAAGTTATTATTTATTTCCTTATATCATGATAAATGTTTATTATTCATGCTAGAATTGTATTAACCGGAAACATAATACTTGTGTGAATACATAGACAAACAGAGTGTCACTAGTATGCCTCTACTTGACTGACTCGTTGATCAAAGATGGTTATGTTTCCTAACCATAGACATGAGTTGTCATTTGATTAACGGGATCACATCATTAGAAGAATGATGTGATCGACTTGACCCATTCCGTTAGCTTAGCACTTGATCGTTTAGTTTGTTGCTATTGCTTTCTTCATGACTTATACATGTTCTTATGACTATGAGATTATGCAACTCCCGTTTACCGGAGGAACACTTTGTGTGCTACCAAACGTCACAACGTAACTGGGTGATTATAAAGGTGCTCTACAGGTGTCTCCGAAGGTACTTGTTGGGTTGGCCTATTTAGAGATTAGGATTTGTCACTCCGATTGTCGGAGAGGTATCTCTGGGCCCACTCGGTAATGCACATCACTATAAGCCTTGCAAGCATTGCAACTAATGAGTTAGTTGCGGTATGATGTGTTACGGAACGAGTAAAGAGACTTGTCGGTAACGAGATTGAACTAGGTATTGAGATACCGACGATCGAATCTCGGGCAAGTAACATACCGATGACAAAGGAAACACCGTATGTTGTTATGCGGTCTGACTGATAAAGATCTTCGTAGAATATGTGGGAGCCAATATGAGCATCCAGGTTCTGCTATTGGTTATTGACCGGAGACGTGTCTCGGTCATGTCTACATAGTTCTCGAACCCATAGGGTCCGCACGCTTAAAGTTTCAATGACGCTTATATTATGAGTTTATGCGTTTTGATGTACCGAAGGTTGTTCGGAGTTCCGTATGTGATCACGGACATGACGAGGAGTCTCGGAATGGTTGAGACATGAAGATTGATATATTGGAAGCCTATATTTGGATATTGCAAATGTTCCGGGTGAAATCAGGATTTTACCAAAGTACCGAGGGGTTATCGGAACCCCCCGGGGGATTAATGGGCCATAGTGGGCCTTAGTGAAGAAGAGGAGAGGCAGCTAGGGCAGGGCCGCGCGCCCCTCCCCCTCTAGTCTGAATAGGACAATGAGAAGGGGGCGGCGCCCCCCCTTTCCTTCCTCTCTCCCTCCTCTTTCCCCCTTCTCCTAATCCAACAAGGAAGGGAGGGAGTCCTACTCCCGATGGGAGTAGGACTCCTCTTGGCGTGCCTCCTCCTGGCCAGCCGCACCTCCCTGAAGGAAATATGCCCTAGAGGCAATAATAAAGTTATTATTTATTTCCTTATTTCATGATAAATGTTTATTATTCATGCTAGAATTGTATTAACCGGAAACATAATACATGTGTGAATACATAGACAAACAGAGTGTCACTAGTATGCCTCTACTTGACTAGCTCATTGAATCAAAGATGGTTAAATTTCCTAGCCATAGACATGAGTTGTCATTTGATTAACGGGGTCACATCATTAGAGAATGATGTGATTGACTTGACCCATTCCGTTAGCATAGCACTTGATCGTTTAGTTTGTTGCTATTGCTTTCTTCATGACTTATACATGTTCCTATGACTATGAGATTATGCAACTCCCGTTTACCGGAGGAACACTTTGTGTGCTACCAAACGTCACAACGTAACTGGGTGATTATAAAGGTGCTCTACAGGTGTCTCCGAAGGTACTTGTTGGGTTGGCGTATTTCGAGATTAGGATTTGTCACTCCGATTGTCGGAGAGGTATCTCTGGGCCCACTCAGTAATGCACATCACTATAAGCCTTGCAAGCATTGTAACTAATGAGTTAGTTGTGGCATGATGTGTTACGGGACGAGTAAAGAGACTTGCCGGTAATGAGATTGAACTAGGTATTGAGATACCGACGATCGAATCTCGGGCAAGTAACATACCGATGACAAAGGGAACAACGTATGTTGTTATGCGGTCTGACCGATAAAGATCTTTGTAGAATATGTGGGAGCCAATATGAGAATCCAGGTTCCGCTATTGGTTATTGACCGGAGATGTGTCTCGGTCATGTCTACATAGTTCTCGAACCCGTAGGGTCCGCACGCTTAACGTTTCGATGACAGTTATATTATGAGTTTATATGTTTTGATGTACCGAAGGTTGTTCGGAGTCCTGGATGTGATCACGGACATGACGAGGAGTCTCGAAATGGTTGAGACATGAAGATTGATATATTGGAAGCCTATGTTTGGATATTGGAAGTGTTCCGGGTGAAATCGGGATTTTACCAGAGTACCGGGAGGTTACCGGAACCCCCCGGGAAGTTAATGGGCCATAGTGGGCCTTAGTGGAAGAGAGGAGAGGCGGCCAGGGCAAGGGCCACGCGCCCCTCCCCCCTAGTCCGAATAGGATAAGGAGAGGGGTGCGGCGCCCCCCTTTCCTTCTTTTCCTCCACTCCCCCCCAAGTCCTAATCCAACTAGGAAAAAGGGAGGGAGTCCTACTCCCGGTGGGAGTAGGACTCCTCCTGGTGCGCCCCTCTCCTGGCTGGCTGCACCCCCCTTGCTCCTTTATATACGAGGGCAGGGGGCACCCTAGAGACACAACAATTGATCAGTTGATCTTTGAGCCGTGTGCGGTGCCCCCCTCCACCATAGTCCACCTTGATAATACTGTAGTGGTGCTTAGGCGAAGCCCTGCGTCGGTAGAACATCATCATCATCACCACGCCGTCGTGCTGACGAAACTCTCCCTCAACACTCGGCTGGATCGGAGTTCGAGGGACGTCATCTGGCTGAACGTGTGCTGAACTCGGAGGTGCCGTGCGTTCGGTACTTGATCGGTCAGATCGTGAGGACGTACGGCTACATCAACCGCGTTGTGCTAAACGCTTCCGCTTTCGGTCTACGAGGGTACGTGGACAACACTCTCCCCTCTCGTTGCTATGCATCACCATGATCTTGTGTGTGCGTAGGAAAATTTTGAAATTACTACGTTCCCCAACAGTGGCATCCGAGCCAGGTTTTATGCGTTGATGTAATATGCACGAGTAGAACACAAGTGAGTTGTGGGCGATATAAGTCATACTGCTTACCAGCATGTCACACTTTGGTTCGACGGTATTGTTGGATGAAGCAGCCCGGACCGACATTACGCGTATGCTTACGCGAGACTGGTTCTACCGACGTGCTTTGCACACAGGTGGCTGGCGGGTGTCAGTTTCTCCAACTTTAGTTGAACTGAGTGTGGCTACGCCCGGTCCTTGAGAAGGTTAAAATAGCACTAACTTGACAAACTATCATTGTGGTTTTGATGCGTAGGTAAGAACGGTTCTTGCTCAGCCCGTAGCAGCCACGTAAAACTTGCAACAACAAAGTAGAGGACGTCTAACTTGTTTTTGCAGGGCATGTTGTGATGTGATATGGTCAAGACGTGATGAGATATAAGTTGTTGTATAAGATGATCATGTTTTGTTGAAGTTATCGGCAACTGGCAGAAGCCTTATGGTTGTCTCTTTATTGCATAAGATGCATGCGCCAAATAATTGCTTTACTTTATCGCTATGCGATAGCAATAGTTGCAAGAGCAATAGTTGGCGAGACGACCATGTGACGACACATTGATATAGATCAAGATGATGGAGATCATGGTGTCATGCCGGTGACGACGGAAATCATGACGATGATTAGGAGATGGAGATCAAAGGCACAAGATGATGATGGCCATATCATGTCACATATTTTGATTGCATGTGATGTTTATCTTTTATACATCTTATTTTGCTTAGTTCGACGATAGCTTTACAAGATGATCTCTCACTAATTATCAAGGTACAGGTGTTCTCCCTGAGTATGCACCGTTGTGAAAGTTCTTCGTGCTGAGACACCACATGATGATCGGGTGTGATAGGCTCTACGTTCAAATACAACGGGTGCAAAACAGTTGCACACGCGGAATACTCAGGTTAAACTTGACGAGCCTAGCATATAACAGATATGGCCTCGGAACACTGAGACTGAAAGGTCGAGCGTGAATCATATAGTAGATATGATCAACATAGTGATGTTCACCATTGAAATTACTCCATCTCACGGGATGATCGGACATGGTTTAGTTGATATGGATCATGTGATCACTTAGAGGATTAGAGGGGTGTCTATCTAAGTGGGACTTCTTAAGTAATATGATTAATTGAACTTAAATTTATCATGAACTTAGTCCTGGTAGTATTAGCATATCTATATTGTAGATCAATAGCTCGCGTTTAGCTCCCCTGTTTTATTTTTGATATGTTCCTAGAGAAAACTAAGTTGAAAGATGTTAGTAGCAATGATGCGGATTGGATCCGTGATCTGAGGTTTATCCTCATTGCTGCACAGAAGAATTATGTCCTTGATGCACCGTTAGGTGACAAACCTATTGCAGGAGCAGATGCAGATGTTATGAATGTTTGGCTAGCTCAATATGATGACTACTTGATAGTTTAGTGCACCATGCGTAAACGGCTTAGAATCGGGACCTCAAAGACGTTTTGAACGTCATGGACCATATGAGATGTTCCAAGAGTTGAAGTTAATATTTCAAGCAAATACCTGAGTTGAGAGATATGAAGTCTCCAACAAGTTCTATAGCTAAAAGATGGAGGAGAATAGCTCAAGCAGTGAGCATGTGCTCAGATTGTCTGGGTACTACAATCGCTTGAATCAAGTGGGAGTTAATCTTCCAGATAAAATAGTGATTGACAGAATTCTCTAGTCACCATCACCAAGTTAGTTGAACTTTGTGCTGAACTATAATATGCAAGGGATAACGAAAACGAATCACAAGCTCTTCATGATGCTGAAATCGACGAAGGTAAAATCAAGAAAAGCATCAAGCGTTGATGGTAAACAAAACCACTAGTTTCAAGTAAAGGGACAAAGGGAAGAAAGGGGAACTTCAAGAAGAACGGCAAACAAGTTGCTGCTCAAGTGAAAAAACCCAAGTCTGGATCTAAGCCTGAAACTAAGTGCTTCTACTGCAAAGGGATTGGTCACTGGAAGCGGAACTACCCCAAGTAATTGGCGGATAAGAAGGATGGCAAAGTGAACATAGGTACATTTGATATACATGTTATTGATGTGTACTTTACTAATGTTTATAGAAACCCCTCAGTATTTGATACTAGTTCAGTTGCTAAGAATAGTAACTCGAAACGGGAGTTGCAGAATGAACAGAGACTAGTTAAGGGTGAAGTGACGATGTGTATTGGAAATGGTTCCAAAATTGATATCATCATCGTCGCGCGCTCCCTATACTTTCGAGATTAGTGAAACCTAAAATAAATGTTATTTAGTGTTTGCGTTGAGCATGAATATGATTGGATCATGTTTACTGCAATACGGTTATTCATGTAAGTTAGAGAATAATTGTTGTTCTGTTTACATGAATAAAACCTTCTATGGTCATACACCCAATGAAAATGGTTTGTTGGATCTCGATAGTGGTGATACACATTTTCATAATATTGAAGCCAAAAGATGCAAAGTTAATAATAATAGTGCAACTTATTTTGTGGCACTGCCATTTAGGTCATATTGGTGTAAAGCGCATGAAGAAAATCCATGGTGATGGGCTTTTGGAATCACTTGATTATGAATCAGTTGATGCTTGCGAACCATGCCTCATGGGCAAGATGACTAAGACTCCGTTCTCCGGTACTATGGAGAGAGCAACAGATTTGTTGGAAACCATACATACAGATGTATGTGGTCTGATGAATGTTGAGGCTCGTGGCGGATATCATTATTTTCTCACCTTCATAGATGATTTAAGCAGATATGGGTATATCTACTTAATGAAACATAAGCCTAAAACGTTTGAAAAGTTCAAAGAATTTCAGAGTGAAGTTGAAAATCATCATAACAAGAAAATAATGTTTCTACGATCTGATCGTGGAGGAGAATATTTGAGTTATGAGTTTGGTCTTCATTTGAAACAATGCGGAATAGTTTCGCAACTCACGCAACCCGGAACACCACAGCGTAATGGTGTGTCCGAACATCGTAATCGTACTTTATTAGATATGGTGCGATCTATGATATCTCTTACCGATTTACCACTATTGTTTTGGGATTATGCATTAGATACAGCTGCATTCACATTAAAAAGGGCACCATCTAAATCCGTTGAGACGACACCGTATGAACTGTGGTTTGGCAAAAATCCTAAGCTATGATTTCTTAAAGTTTGAGGTTGCAATGCTTATGTGAAAAAGTTTCAACCTGATAAGCTCAACCCCAAATCGGAGAAGTGCGTCTTCATAGGATACCCAAAAGAAAATGTTGGGTACACCTTCTAGCACTCATCCGAAGGCAAGATATTCATTGCTGAGAATGGATCCTTTTTAGAGAAGGAGTTTCTCTCGAAAGAAGTGAGTGGGAGGAAAGTAGAACTTGATGAGGTAACTGTACCTGCTCCCTTATTGGAAAGTAGTTCATCACAGAAATCTGTTCCTGTGACTACTACACCAATTAGTGAGGAAGCTAATGGTGATGATCATGTAACTTCAGATCAAGTTACTACCGAACCTCGTAGGTAAACCAGAGTGAGATCCGCACCAGAGTGGTACGGTAATCCTGTTCTGGAAGTTATGTTACTAGACCATGACGAACCTACGAACTATGAAGAAGCGATGGTGAGCCCAGATTCCGTGAAATGGCTTGAGGCCATGAAATCTGAGATGGGATCCATGTATGAGAACAAAGTGTGGACTTTGGTTGACTTGCCCGGTGATCGGCAAGCAATTGAGAATAAATGGATCTTCAAGAAGAAGACTGACACTGACGGTAATGTTACTGTCTATAAAGCTCGACTTGTTGCAAAAGGTTTTCAACAAGTTCAAGGGATTGACTACGATGAGACCTTCTCAGCTGTAGCGATGCTTAAGTCTATCCGAATCATGTTAGCAATTGCCGCATTTTATGATTATGAAATTTGGCAAATGGATATCAAAACTGCATTCCTGAATGGATTTTTGGAAGAAGAGTTGTATATGATGCAACCGGAAGGTTTTATCGATCCAAAGGGAGCTAACAAAATATGCAAGCTCCAGCGATCCATCTATGGACTGGTGCAAGCATCTC
The DNA here is from genome assembly GCA_034509565.1 of Triticum monococcum. Lineage (NCBI taxonomy): Eukaryota > Viridiplantae > Streptophyta > Magnoliopsida > Poales > Poaceae > Triticum > Triticum monococcum. The sequence continues at coordinate 582,743,103 of CM067843.1, forward strand.
AGAGTTGGAATATACGCTTTGATAAGTTGATCAAAGCATATAGTTTTATACAGACTTGCGGTGAAGCAAGTATATGTGAATGACATATTGTTGATCGGAGATAATGTAGAATTATTCTACAAAGCATAAAGGAATGTTTGAAAGGAGTTTTTCAAAGAAAGACCTTGGTGAAGCTGCTTACATATTGAGCATCAAGATCTATAGAGATAGATCAAGACACTTGATAAGTTTTTCAATGAATACATACCTTGACAAGATTTTGAAGTAGTACAAAATGGAACAGTCAAAGAGGAGTTCTTGCCTGTGTTACAAGGTGTGAAGTTGAGTAAGACTCAAAACCCGACCACGGCAGAAGATAGAGAGAGAATGAAAGTCATTCCCTATGCCTCGGCCATAGGTTCTATAAAGTATGCCATGCTGTGTACCAGATCTATTGTATACCCTGCCCTGAGTTTGGCAAGGGAGTACAATAGTGATCTAGGAGTAGATCACTGGACATTGGTCAAAATTATCCTTAGTGGAATAAGGATATGTTTCTCGATTATGGAGGTGACAAAAGGTTCGCCGTAAAGGGTTACGTCGATGCAAGTTTTGACACTGATCCAGATAACTCAAAGTATCAATCTGGATACATATTGAAAGTGGGAGGAATTAGCTAGAGTAGCTCTGTATAGAGCATTGTTGACATAGAAATTTGCAAAATACATACGGATTTGAATGTGGCAGACCCGTTCACTAAACTTCCCTCACAAGCAAAACATGATCACACCTTAGTACTCTTTGGGTATTAATCACATAGTGATGTGAACTAGATTATTGACTCTAGTAAACCCTTTGGGTGTTGGCCACATGACGATGTGAACTATGGGTGTTAATCACTTGGTGATGTGAACTATTGATGTTAAATCACATGGCGATGTGAACTATATTATTGACTCTAGTGCAAGTGGGAGACTAAAGGAAATATGCCCTAGAGGCAATAATAAAGTTATTATTTATTCCCTTATTTCATGATAAATGTTTATTATTCATGCTAGAATTGTATTAACCGGAAACATAATACATGTGTGAATACATAGACAAATAGAGTGTCACTAGTATGCCTCTACTTGACTAGCTCATTGAATCAAACATGGTTATGTTTCCTAGCCATAGACATGAGTTGTCATTTGATTAACGGGGTCACATCATTAGAGAATGATGTGATTGACTTGACCCATTCCGTTAGCATAGCACTTGATCGTTTAGTTTGTTGCTATTGCTTTCTTCATGACTTATACATGTTCCTATGACTATGAGATTATGCAACTCCCGCTTACTGGAGGAACACTTTGTGTGCTACCAAACATCACAACGTAACTGGGTGATTATAAAGGTGCTCTACAGGTGTCTCTGAAGGTACTTGTTGCGTTGGCCTATTTAGAGATTAGGATTTGTCACTCCGATTGTCGGAGAGGTATCTCTGGGCCCACTCGGTAATGCACATCACTATAAGCCTTGCAAGCATTGCAACTAATGAGTTAGTTGTGGGATGACGTGTTACGGAACAAGTAAAGAGACTTGCCGGTAACGAGATTGAACTAGGTATTGAGATACCGACGATCGAATCTCGGGCAAGTAACATATCGATGACAAAGGAAACACTGTATGTTGTTATGCGGTCTGACCGATAAAGATCTTCGTAGAATATGTGGGAGCCAATATGAGCATCCAGGTTCCACTATTGGTTATTGACTGAAGACGTGTCTCGGTCATGTCTACATAGTTCTCGAACCCGTAGGGTCCGCGCGCTTAACGTTTCGATGACAGTTATATTATGAGTTTATATGTTTTGATGTACCGAAGGTTGTTCACAGTCCCAGATGTGATCACGGACATTACGAGGAGTCTCTAAATGGTCGAGACATGAAGATTGATATATTGGAAGCCTATGTTTGGATATCGGAAGTGTTCCGGGTGAAATCGGGATTTTACCAAAGTACCGGGAGGTTACCGGACCCCCCCGGGAAGTTAATGGGCCATAGTGGGCCTTAGTGGAAGAGGGGAGAGCTGGCCAGGGCAAGGGCCGCGTGCCCCTCCCCCTAGTCCGAATAGGACAAGGAGAGGGGGGCGCCCCCCTTTCCTTCTTCTCCTCCACTCCCCCCAAGTCCTAATCCAACTAGGAAAAAGGGAGGGAGTCCTACTCCCGGTGGGAGTAGGACTCCTCCTGGCGCACCCCTCTCCTGGCCGGCTGCACCCCCTTGCTCCTTTATATACGAGGCCAGGGAGCACCCTAGAGACACAACAATTGATCAGTTGATCTTTGAGCCGTGTGTGGTGCCCCCCTCCACCATTGTCCACCTCGATAATACTGTAGCGGTGCTTAGGCAAAGCCCTGCGTCGGTAGAACATCATCATCATCACCACGCTATCGTGCTGAAGAAACTCTCCCTCAACACTCGGCTGGATCGGAGTTCGAGGGACGTCATCGGGCTGAACGTGTGCTGAACTCGGAGGTGTCGTGCGTTCGGTACTTGATCGGTCGGATCGAGAAGACGTACGACTACATCAACCGCGTTGTGCTAAACGCTTCTGCTTTAGGTCTACGAGGGTACATGGACAACACTCTCCCCTCTCGTTGCTATGCATCACCATGATCTTGTGTGTGCGTAGGAAAATTTTAAAATTACTACCTTCCGCAACACTCCCCCCTTGCTCCTTTATATATGGGGGCAGGGGCACCTCATAGACACAACAATTGATTTGATCTTTTAGCCGTGTGCGGTGCCCCCTCCACCATAGTCCACCTCGATAATACTGTAGCGGTGCTTAGGCGAAGCCCTATGTCGGTAGAACATCATCATCGTCACCACACCGTCATGCTGACGAAACTCTCCCTCAACACTCGGCTAGATCGGAGTTCGAGGGACGTCATCGGGATGAACGTGTGCCGAACTCGGAGGTGCCGTGCATTCGGTACTTGATCAGTCGGATCGTGAAGACGTACGACTACATCAACCGCGTTGTGCTAACGCTTCCGCTTTCGGTCTACGAGGGTACGTGGACAACACTCTCCCCTCTTGTTGCTATGCATCACCATGATCTTGCGTGTGCGTAGGAATTTTTTTGAAATCACTACGTTCCCCAACAGTTAATACTTGAAGCTCGACCACGGCAGAAGAAAGAGAAAGGACGAAATTCATCCCCTATGCTTTAGCCATAGGCTCTGTACGATATGCCATGCTGTGTACCGCGATGTGCCTTGCCACGTGTCTGGCAAGGGGGTACAAGAGTGATCCAGGAGTGGATCATTGAGCGGTCAAAATTGTCCTTAGGAATGAGGAAAGGTTTCTCGGTTATGGAGGTGATAAAGAGTTCGGCGTAAAGGGTTACGTCGATGCAAGCTTTAACACCTATCCGGATGACTCTGAGTAGCAAACCGAATACGTATAGTGGAGCAACCATTTGGAATAGCTCCAAGTGGAGCATAGTAGCAACATCTACAATATGAAATCGAGATTTGCAAAGAACACACAGATGTGAATGTTGCAGACCCGTTGACTGACACTTCTCTCGTAAGCATAACATGATCAAACCCTAGAACTCATTGAGTGTTAATCACATGGTGATGTGAACTAGATTATTGACTCTAGTAAAGTCTTGGGTGTTAATCACATGGCGATGTGAATTAGATTATTGACTCTATTAAACTCTTCGGGTGTTAGTCACATGGCGATGTGAACTATGAGTGTTAATCACATAACGGTGTGAACTAGATTATTGACTCTAGTGCAAGTGGGAGACTGTTGGAAATATACCCTAGAGGCAATAATAAAATGGTTATTATTATATTTCTTTGTTCATGATAACTGTCCATTGTTCATGCTATAACTGTATTAACCGGAAACCGTAATACATGTGTGCATACATAGATCGTAATATGTCCCCAGTAAGCCTCTAGATGACTAGCTCGTTGATCAATAGATGGTCATGGTTTCCTGACCATGGACATTGGATGTCATTGATAACGTGATCACATCATTAGGAGAATGATGTGATGGACAAGACCCAATCTTAAGCGTAGCACAAGATCGTGTAGTTCGTTTGCTAAAGCTTTTCTAATGTCAAGTATCATTTCCTTAGACCATGAGATTGTGCAACTCTCGGATACCGTAGGAGTGCTTTGGGTGTGCCAAACGTCACAACGTAACTGGGTGACTATAAAGGTGCACTACGGGTATCCCCGAAATTGTCTGTTGGGTTGGCATGAATCGAGACTGGGATTTGTCACTCCGTGTAACGGAGAGGTATCTCTGGGCCCATTCGGTAGTACATCATCATAATGTGCACAATGTGACCAAGGAGTTGATCACGGGATGATGTGTTACGGAACGAGTAAAGAGAATTGCCGGTAACGAGATTGAACGAGGTATTGGGATACCGACGATCGAATCTCGGGCAAGTAACATACCGATAGACAAAGGGAATTGTATACGGGATTGATTGAATCCCCGACATCGTGGTTCATCTGATGAGATCATAGTGGAACATGTGGGAACCAATATGGGTATCCGAACCCGTAGGGTCTACACACTTAAGGTTCAGTGACGCTAGAGTTGTTATGGGAAATAGTATGTGGTTACCGAAGGTTGTTCGGAGTCCCGGATGAGATCCCGGACATGACGAGGAGTTCCGGAATGGTCCGGAGGTGAAGATCGATATATTGGACGAAGGGTATTGGAGTCCAGAATTGTTCCGGGGGTACCGGGTGACGACCAGCGTGTCCGAAGGGGGTTTCGGAGGCCTCCGCAAGCGTTGGGGGCCTTATGGGCCAAGACATCAGCCCACTAAGGGGCTGAGCACCCCTACCACCCCATCTCACGTAACTTGGAGAGGTGGGGGCGCCTCCCCTAGGGAAGCCACCCCTCCCGGCTTGGGGGGAAGTTTCCTAGGGGTGGGGGCACCCAAACCCATCTAGGGTTTCCCATGTGGCCGCCGCCCCTCCCCTAGGGAACCCTAGGGCGCCTCCTCCTCCCCTCTTCCCCCTATATATAGTGAGGGAGAGAGAGGGCAGCCGCTCCCTTCCCCTGGCGCAGCCCCTCCCCCTCTTCTATACCTCCTCCTCCTCCTCCGTAGCGCTTGGCGAAGCCCTGCCGGAGAACCACGAGCTCCATCACCACCACGCCGTCGTGCTATCGGAGTTCTCCCTCAACTTCTCTTCTCCCGTTGCTGGATTAAGAAGGAGGATATGTCCCCGGGCTGTACGTGTGTTGAACACGGAGGCGCCATTGTTCGGCGCTTAGATCGGAATCGACCGCGATCTGAATCGCTGCGTGTACGACTCCACCAACCGCGTTCTTGTAACGCTTCGCTTAGCGATCTTCAAGGGTATGAAGATGCACTCCCTCTCTCTCGTTGCTAGTATCTCCTAGATTGATCTTGGTGACACGTAGGAAAATTTTGAATTATTGCTACGTTCCCCAACATTGGTATCAGAGCTAGGTCTATGCGTAGATTCTATGCACGAGTAGAACACAAAGCAGTTGTGGGCGATGATTTGTTCAATTTGCTTACCGTTACTAGTCTTATCTTGATCCGGCGGCATTGTGGGATGAAGCGGCCCGAACCGACCTTACACATACGCTTACGTGAGACTGGTTCCACCGACTGACATGAACTTGATGCATAAGGTGGCTAGCGGGTGTCTGTCTGTCCCACTTTAGTCGGATCAGATTCGATGAAAAGGGTCCTTATGAAGGGTAAATAGCAATTGGCATATCACCGTTGTGGTTTTGCGTGGGTAAGAAACATTCTTGCTAGAAACCCATAGCAGCCACGTAAAACATGCAACAACAATTAAAGGACGTCTAACTTGTTTTTGCAGGATATGCTATGTGATGTGATATGGCCAAAAGGATGTGATGAATGATATATGTGATGTATGAGATTAATCATGTTCTTGTAATAGGAATCACGACTTGCATGTCGATGAGTATGACAACCCGCATGAGCCATAGGAGTTGTCTTAATTTATTTATGACCTGCATGTCAATGAAAACGCCATGTAATTACTTTACTTTATTGCTAACCGTTAGCCATAGTAGTAGAAGTAATAGTCGGCGAGGCAACTTCATGAAGACACGATGATGGAGATCATGGTGTCATGCCGGTGACGATGGTGTTCATGCCGCGCCTCAAAGATGGAGATCAAAGGCGCAAGATGATATTGGCCATATCATGTCACTTTATGATTTGCATGTGATGTTTGTCATGTTTACATCTTATTTGCTTAGAATGACGGTAGCACAAATAAGATGATCCCTCACTAAAATTTCAAGAAAGTGTTCCCCCTAACTGTGCACCGTTGCGAAGGCTCGTTGTTTCGAAGCACCACGTGATGATCGGGTGTGATAGATTCTAACGTTCGAATACAACGGGTGTAAGCCAGACTTACACATGCAAAACACTTAGGTTGACTTGACGAGCCTAGCATGTACAGACATGGCCTCGGAACACGAGAGACCGAAAGGTCAAACATGAGTCGTATAGTAGATACGATCAACATGGAGATGTTCACTGTTGATGACTAGTCCGTCTCACGTGATGATCGGACACGGCCTAGTCGATTCGGATCATGTATCACTTAGATGAATAGAGGGATGTCTATCTGAGTGGGAGTTCATTGAATAATTTGATTAGATGAACTTAATTATCATGAACATAGTCTAAATTGTCTTTGCAAATTATGTTGTGGATTAATAGCTCGCGCTTTAGCTCTTTGTTTTAATACATTCCTAGAGAAAGACTAAGTTGAAAGATATTGTAAGCAATTGTGCGGGCTAGGGCCGTAGTCTGTGGATTGTCCTCACTGCTACACGGAAGGCTTCTGTCCTTGATGCACCGCTCGGTGTGCCAACCCCTCTGGCGTCGTTTGTGGATGTTGTGAACATCTGTTAGACACGTTCTAATGACTACCTGATAGTTTAGTGCGCCATGCTTTACGGCTTAGAGTCGGGGCTCCAAAAGCGTTTTGAATGCCATAGAACATCGAGATGCTCGAAGAGCTGAAATTGGTATTTTAGGCTCATGCCCGTGTTGAGAGATTGAGGCCTCTGACAAGACCTTTGCCTACAAGATGGAGGAGAATAGCTCAGCCAGTGAGCATGTGCTCAAAATGTCTGGGTACTTCAATCACTTGAATCAAGTGGGAGTTAATCTTGCAGATAAGAGAGTGATTGACAAAAGTTCTCCAGTCGCTATCACCAAGCTACTAGAGTTTCGTGATGAACTATAACATGCAAGGGAAGATAATCCCGGAGCTGTTCATTATGCTTAAGGCTGTAAAGGTAGAAATCAAGAAGGAGCATCAAGTGTTGATGGTTAACAAGAGCACTGCTTTCAACGAAGGGCAAGGGAAACAAGGGAAACTTCTTGAATGGCAAGCCAGTTGCCACTCCACTGAAGAAACCCAAGAACCCAAACCCGAGACAAAGTGCTTCAATTAGGGGAACGGTCACTTGTAGCGGAACTGCCTCAAATACTTGGTAGATAAAAAGGCTGGCAACTTCAACAAAAGTATATTTGATATATGTGTGTTATTGATGTGTACCTTACTAGTACTCCTATTAGCACCTAGGTATTAGATACCGGTTCAGTGGCTAATATTGGTAACTCGAAATAAAAGCTACAGAATTAACGGAGACAATTAAGGACGAGGTGACGATGTGTGTTGGAAGTGTTTCCAAGGTTGATGTGATCACCATCGCACGCTCCCTCTACCTTCGGGATTAGTGTTGAACCTAGATAAATGTTGTTTGCATTGGTGTCTGCGTTGAGCATGAACATGATTAGATCATGTTTATTGCAATACAGTTATTCATTTAAGTCATGGTTATTCTATTTACATGAATAATACCCTCTATGGTCATGCACCCAATGTGAATGATTTATTGAATCCCGGTCGTAGTTATACACATGTTCATAACATTGATGCCAAAAGATGTAGAGTTGATAATGACAGTACCAATTTCATCTGGCACTGCCGCTTAGGTCATATTGGTGTAAAGCGCATGAAAGAACCTCCATGCTAATGGAATTTTGAAGTCACTTGATTTTGAATCACTTGACACATGCGGACCATGCCTCTTTGGCAAGATGACTAAACCCCGTTCTTTGGAACAATGGAATGGGCAAGTGACTTGTTGGAAATCATACATGCTGATGTGTGCGGTCCGATGAGTGTTGACGCGCGCGGTGGATATCGTTATTCTCTCACCTTCACCGGTGAATTGAATAGATACGGGTATATTTACTAATGAAGCATAAGTCTGAAATGTTTGAAAAGTTCAAGCAATTTCAGAGTGAAGTTGAGAATCATCGTAACAAGAAGATCAAGTTCCTTCGATCTGATCAAAGGGAAAGTATATGAGTTATGAGTTTGGCAATCACTAAAGACAAGGTGGAATCGTTTCACAGTTGACGCCGCCTGGAACACCATAGCATGATGGTGTATCCGAACGTCATAATCGAACCTTATTGGATATGGTGTATAATGTCTCTTACCAATCTACCGCTATTTTTGGGGGTTATGCATTAAAGACAATTACATTCACTTTAAATAGGGCACCATCTAAGTCCGTGGAGATGACACCATATGAGCTATGGTTTGGCAAGAAACCAAAGTTGTTGTTTCTTAAGGTTTGGGGCTATGATTCTTATGTCGATAGGCTTCGGTCAGAAAAGCTCGAACCCAAAGCGGAAAATTGTATCTTCGTAGAATACCCAAACAAGACGATTGGTATACCTTCTATCTCAGATCTGAGGGCAAATTGTTTGTCTCTAAGAACAGGTCCTTTCTCGAGAAAGAGTTTCTCTCGAAAGAATTGAGTGGGAGGAAGATAGAACTTGATGAGATTGTTGAACCTTCACTTCAACCAGAGAGTAGCGCAGCACAGAAAGATGTTTCTGTGGCAAGTACGTCGGTTGAAGAGAAAGCTAATGATGATGATCATGAAGCTTTAGATCAAATTACTATCGAACCTCATAGGTCGACAAGGGTTTGTACAACTTCTCAGTGGTAACCTTGTCTTAAAGGTCATGTTGTTGGACAACGATGAACCTATGAGCTATGAAGAAGCGATGGTGGGCCCGGATTCCAACAAATGGCTAGAAGCAATGAAATCCGAGATAGGATCCATGTATGAGAACAAAGTATGGACTTTGGTGGACTTGCCCGATGAACGGCAAGCCATTGATAATAAATGGAGGTAATGTCACCATTTGTGAAGCTCGACTTGTCTCAAAGAAGTTTTTGACAAGTTCAAGGAGTTGACTATGATGAGACTCTCTCAATCATAGCGATGCTAAAGTCTGTTAGAACTATGTTAGTAGTTGCCGCATTTTCATTTACGAAATCAGGTAGATGGATGTCAAAACAAAGTTTTCTTGACGGTTTCCATGAGGAAAGGTTGTATGTGATACAACCAAAAGGTTTTTGTCAATCCTAAGGATGCTAAAAGGTATGCAAACTCCAGCGGTCCTTCTATGGACTGGAGCAAGCATCTCGGAGTTGGAACATACGCTTTGATGAGGCGATCAAAGCATTTGGGTTTATACAAAGATTGCAAGAAACTTGTATTTGCAAGGAAGTGAGTGGGAGCACTACAGCATTTCTGATAGGTACATGTGGATGACATATTGTTGATCGGAAATGATGTAGAATTTTTAGAAAGCATAAAGGGTTGTTTGAATGTAGTTTTTCAAAGAAAGACCTGTGTAAAACTGCTTACATGTTGGGTATCAAGATCTATAGAGATAGATCAAGACGTCTGATAGGACTTTCACAAAGCACATACCTTGACATGATCTTGAAGGAGTTCAAGATGGATCAATCAAAGAAGGAGTTTGATACGTCTCCAACGTATCTATAATTTTTTATTGCTCCATGCTATACTATCTACTATTTTGGACTATATTGGGCTTTATTTTCCACTTTTATATTATTTTTGGGACTAACCTATTAACCGGAGGCCCAGCCCAGAATTGCTGTTTTTTTGCCTATTTCATTGTTTCAAAGAAACGGAATATCAAACGGAGTCCAAACGGAATAAAATCTTTGGGGACATGATTTCTCACCGAACGTGATCCAGGAGACTTGGACCCTGCTCCAAGGAACAAAAGAGGCGGTCATGAGGGTGGGGGGCGCGCCCCCTGCCTCGTGGGCCCCTCGTTTCTCCTCCGGCGTACTTCTTCCTCCTATATATACACACATACCCCCAAATGATCAGAACAGGAGCCAAAAACCTAATTCCACCGCCGCAACTTTCTGTATCCACGAGATCCCATCTTGGGGCCTGTTCCGGAGCTCCGCCGAAAGAGGGCCGTCATCACGGAGGGCTTCTACATCATCCTAGCCTCTTCGATGAAGTGTGAGTAGTTTACCTCGGACCTTCGGGTCCATAGTTAGTAGCTAGATGGCTTCTTCTCTCTCTTTGAATCTCAATACAAAGTTCTCCCCCTCTCTTGTGGAGATCTATTCGATGTAATCTTCTTTTTTGCGGTGTGTTTGTTGAGACCGATGAATTGTGGGTTTATGATCAAGTCTATCTATGAATAATATTTGAATCTTCTCTGAATTCTTTTATGTATGATTGGTTATCTTTGCAAGTCTCTTCGAATTATCCGTTTGGTTTGGCCAACTAGATTGGTAGTTCTTCCCATGGGAGAAGTGCTTAGCTTTGGGTTCGATCTCGTGGTGTCCTTACCCAGTGACAGAAGGGGCAGCAAGGCATGTATTGTATCGTTGCCATCGAGGATAACAAGATGGGGTTTATTTCATATTGCATGAATTTATCTCTCTACATCATGTCATCTTGCTTAAGGTGTTACTCTGTTTTTAACCTAATACTTTAGATGCATGCTGGATAGCGGTCGATGAGTGGAGTAATAGTAGTAGATGCATAATCGTTTCAATCTACTTGTCACGAACGTGATGCCTATATACATGATCATGCCTAGATATTCTCATAACCATTCTCAATTCTTTCAATTGCTCAACAGTAATTTGTTCACCCACCGTAGAAAACTTATGCTCTTGAGAGAAGCCACTAGTGAAACCTATGGCCCCCGGGTCTATTCTCATCATATCAATCTGTTGGGGAACGCAGTAATTTCAAAAAATTTCCTACGCACACGCAAGATCATGGTGATGCACAGCAACGAGAGGGGAGAGTGTTGTCTACGTACCAACGCAGACCGACTGCGGAAGCGATCACACAACGTAGAGGAAGTAGTCGTACGTCTTCTTCCCGATCCGACCGATCCAAGCACCGTTACTCCGGCACCTCCGAGTTCTTAGCACACGTTCAGCTCGATGACGTTCCTCGGGCTCCGATCCAGCAAAGCGTCGAGGAAGAGTTCCGTCAGCACGACGGCGTGGTGACGATCTTGATGTACTACCGACGCAGGGCTTCGCCTAAGCACTGTAACGGTATGATCGAGGTGGAATTTGGTGGCAGGGGGCACCGCACACGGCTAAGGAACGATCTCAAGGATCAAGTTGTGTGTCTTGGGGTGCCCCCTACCCCCGTATATAAAGGCCAGGGGCAGGGGGTTCGGCCGGCTAGGAGGGAGGCGCAGGGAGGAGTCCTACTCCCACCGGGAGTAGGACTCCTCCCCTCCAATCCTATTCCAACTAGGATTCTTGGGGGGGAAGGAGAAAGAGGGGGCCGGCCCACCTCTCCTAGTCCTATTAGGACTTGGGAAAGGGGGGGCGCCGGCTAGGCTTGTGGGCTGCCTCTTTTCTCTTTTCCACTAAGGCCCAATAGGCCCATTTACCTCCCGGGGGGTTCCGGTAACCCTCCCGGTAATCCGGAAAAATCCCGATTTCACCCGGAACGCTTTCGGTGCCCAAACATAGGCTTCCAATATATCAATCTTTACGTCTCGACCATTTCGAGACTCCTCGTCATGTCCGTGATCTCATCCGGGACTCCGAACAACCTTCGGTACATCAAAATGCATAAACTCATAATAACTGTCATCGTAACGTTAAGCGTGCGGACCCTGCGGTTCGAGAACAATGTAGACATGACCGAGACACGTCTCCGGTCAATAACCAATAGCGGGACCTGGATGCCCATATTGGCTCCTACATATTCTACGAAGATCTTTATCGGTCAGACCGCATAACAACATACGTTGTTTCCTTTGTCATCGGTATGTTACTTGCCCGAGATTCGATCGTCGGTATCCAATACCTAGTTCAATCTCGTTACCGGCAAGTCTCTTTACTCGTTCTGTAATACATCATCTCACAACTAACATATTAGTTGCAGTGCTTGCAAGGCTTATGTGATGTGTATTACCGAGAGGGCCCAGAGATACCTCTCCGACAATCGGAGTGACAAACCCTAATCTCGAAATACGCCAACCCAACATCTACCATTGGAGACACCTGTAGTACTCCTTTATAATCACCCAGTTACGTTGTGACGTTTGGTAGTACCCAAAGTGTTCCTCCGGTAAACGGGAGTTGCATAATCTCATAGTTATAGGAACATGTATAAGTCATGAAGAAAGCAATAGCAACATACTAAACGATCGGGTGCTAAGCTAATGAAATGGGTCATGTCAATCAGATCATTCAACTAATGATGTGACCTCGTTAATCAAATAACAACTCTTTGTTCATGGTTAGGAAACATAACCATCTTTGATTAACGAGCTAGTCTAGTAGAGGCATACTAGTGAAACTCTGTTGGTCTATGTATTCACACATGTATTATGTTTCCGGTTAATACAATTCTAGCATGAATAATAAACATTTATCATCATATAAGGAAATAAATAATAACTTTATTATTGCCTCTAGGGCATATTTCCTTCACAATCTCCATCACTTTAATCTTGCTTTGCTTTTTTACTTTGCTTTTACTTTTTACTTTGCATCTTTATACCAAAAATACCAAAAATATTATATCTATCAGATCTCACTCTCGTAAGTGACCGTGAAGGGATTGACAACCCCTAATCGCGTTGGTTGTGAGTAGCTATCGTTTTGTGCAGGTACGAGGGACTTGAGCGTGGCCTCCTACTGGATTGATACCTTGGTTGTCAAAAACTGAGGGAAATACTTACGCTACTCTGCTGCATCATCCCTTCCTCTTCGGGGAAAACCAACGCAACCTCAAGACGTAGCAAGAAGGATTTCTGGCGCCGTTGCCGGGGAATCTACGCAAAAAGTCAACATACCAAGTACCCATCGCAATCCTTATCTCTCACATTACATTATTTGCCATTTGCCTCTCGTTTTCCTCTCCCCCCAATTCACCCTTGCCGTTTTATTCGCCCTCTCTCTCTATCCTCCCTCTCTATTTGCCTCTTTTTGCCTGCTTGCTTTTTGTTTGCTCATGTGTTAGATTGCTTGTTTGTCGCGATGGCTCAATATACTACCAAATTGTGTAACTTCACCAATACCAATAATAATGATTTCCTTAGCACTCCGATTGCTCCTCTTACCGATGCTGAATCTTGTGAAATTAATACTGCTTTGTTGAATCTTGTTATGAAAGATCAATTCGCCGGCCTTCCTAGTGAAGATGCCACTACTCATCTGAATAGCTTCGTTGATTTATGTGATATGCAAAATAAAAAAGATGTCAATAATGATGTCGTTAAATTGAAGCTATTTCCTTTTTCGCTTAGAGATCGTGCTAAAGCTTGGTTTTCGTCTTTGCCTAAGAATAGTATTGATTCATGGAACAAGTGCAAAGATGCTTTTATCTCTAAGTATTTTCCTCCCGCTAAGATCATCTCTCTTAGAAACGATATTATGAACTTTAAACAACTTGATCATAAACATGTTGCACAAGTTTGGAAGAGAATGAAATTAATGATACGTAATTGCCCTACTCATGGTTTGAATTTGTGGATGATCATACAAAATTTTTATGCCAAATTGAATTTTGCTTCTAGAAATCTTGTAGATTCGGCCGCGGGAGGCACTTTTATGGAAATCACTTTAGGAGATGCTACTAAACTCCTAGATAATATTATGGTTAATTATTCTCAATGGCATACTGAAAGATCTTCTAATAAAAAGGTGCATGCGATAGAAGAAATTAATGTGTTGAGTGGAAAGATGGATGAACTTATGAAGTTATTTGCTACTAAGAGTGTTTCTTCTGATCCTAATGATATGCTTTTGTCTACTTTGATTGAGAATAACAATGAATCTATGGATGTGAATTTTGTTGGTAGGAATAATTTTGGTAACAACGCTTATAGAGGGAATTTTAATCCTAGGCCATATCCTAGTAATCCTTCTAATAATTATGGGAATTCCTACAACAACTCTTATGGAAATTATAATAAGATGCCCTCTGAATTTGAGACTAGTGTTAAAGAGTTTATGAATTCACAAAAGAATTTTAATGCTTTGCTTGAAGAGAAATTGCTTAAAGTTGATGATTTGGCTAGGAACATTGATAGAATTTCTCTTGAGGTTGATTCTTTAAAGTTTAGATCTATTCCTCCTAAGCATGATATCAATGAGTGTCTCAAATCCATGAGAATTTCCATTGATGAGTGCAAGGAAAGAACCGCTAGGATGCGTGCTTCCAAAGATGCCTTTATTAAAGCGTGTTCTTCCAATACCTATGAAAATCAAGATGAAGATCTAAAAGTTATTGATGTGCCCCCTATTAAATGTTTGTTTTGCAATATGAATCTTGATGAAACTGAATATGATCTTCCTTTACCTAGAAGGCGTTCTAAAAATTCGGAGTATTTAGATCTTAATGATGAAATTGATGAAAGTGGAATTGAAAGAAATAAAAATCTAGATGTTGCTAAAACCACTATATTGGATTTCAAGGAATTTAATTATGAAAGTTGCTCTTTAATTGATTGTGTTTCCTTGTTGCAATCCGTGCTAAATTCTCCACATGCTTATAGTCAAAATAAAGCCTTCACCGAACATATTGTTGATGCCTTGATGCAATCTTATGAAGAAAAACTTGAGTTGAAAGTTTCTATCCCTAGAAAACTCTATGATGAGTGGGAACCAACTATTAAAATTAAAATTAAAGATCATGAGTTTTATGCTTTGTGTGATTTGGGTGCTAGTGTCTCTACTATTCCCAAGACTTTGTGTGATTTACTAGATTTCCGTAATTTTGATGATTGCTCTCTAAACTTGTATCTTGCGGATTCCACTATTAAGAAACCTATGGGAAGGATTAATGATGTTTTTATTGTTGCAAATAGGAATTATGTGCCTGTAGACTTCATTGTTCTTGATATCTCCTTCTTGCCCTATTATTCTTGGTAGACCTTTCCTTAGAATGGTTGGTGCGATTATTGATATGAAGGAAGGGAATATTAGATTTCAATTTCCATTAAAAAAGGGCATGGAACACTTTCCAAGAAAGAAAATAAAATTACCATATGAAACTATCATGAGATCCACTTATGGATTGCCTACCAAAGATGGCAATACCTAGATCTATCCTCGCTTTTATGCCTAGCTAGGGGCGTTAAACGATAGCGCTTGTTGGGAGACAACCCAATTTTATTTTTATTACTTGATTTTTGCTCCTGTTTAGTAATAAATAAATTATTTAGCCTCTTTTTTGTTTGTGTTTTTTGTGTTTAATTAGTGTTTGTGCCAAGTAGAACCGTTGGGAAGACTTGGGGAAAGTCTTGTTGAACTTGCTGTAAAAAACAGAAACTTTAGCGCTCACGAGAACTGCTGTCATTTTTATTTGAAGAGTGCTATTTAGTTAATTCTTTTTCAGATGATTAATATATAAATTCCTCACGTCCAGCAATTTATTTTAGAATTTTTGGGATTCCAGATCTTGCGCTAGCTACAGATTACTACAGACTGTTCTGTTTTTGACAGATTCTGTTTTTCATGTGTTGTTTGCTTATTTTGATGAATCTATGGCTAGTAAAATAGTTTATAATCCATAGAGAAGTTGGAATACAGTAGGTTTAACACCAATATAAATAAATAATGAGTTCATTACAGTACCTTAAAGTGGTTTTTTTGTTTTCTTTCGCTAACGGAGCTCACGAGTTTTCCATTTTGAGTTTTGTGTTGTGAAGTTTTGAAGTTTTGGGTGAATTCTTTTGATGGATAATGGAACAAGGAGTGGCAAGAGCCTAAGCTTGGGGTATGCCCATGGCACCCCCAAGATAATCCAAGGACACCAAGAAGTCAAAGCTTGGGGATGCCCCGGAAGGCATCCCCTCTTTCGTCCACTTCCATCGGTAATTTACTTGGAGCTATATTTTTATTCACCAACATGATATGTGTTTTGCTTGGAGCGTCTTGTATTATTTGTGTCTTTGTGTCTTAGTATGCCACAATCATCCTTGCTGTACACACCTTTTGAGAGAGCCATACATGAAATAAAATTTGATAGAATACTCTATGTGCTTCACTTATATCTTTTGAGCTAGATTATTTTGCTCTATGTGCTTCACTTATATCTTTTGAGCTAAGTAATTTTGCTCTATGTGCTTCACTTATATCTTTTGAGCGAAGTAGTTTTGCTCTATGTGCTTCACTTATGTATTTTGAGCGTTATAATTTTGCTCTATGTGCTTCACTTAGATCTTTTAGAGCACGGTGGTGGATTTGTTTTAAAGAAACTATTGATCTCTCATGCTTCACTTAAATTATTTTGAGAGTCTCTTAATAGCATGGTAATTTGCTTAATAATAATATGCTTGGTATTCAAGATTTGTGAAACTTTCTTTTGAGTGTGTTGAATACTAAGAAAAGATTGAAGCATGATAATTGTTTTGAGATATGGAGGTGATAATATTAAAGTCATGCTAGTTGAGTAGTTGTGAATTTAAAGAATACTTGTGTTAAAGTTTGTGATTCCCGTAGCATGCACGTATGGTGAACCGTTATGTGACGAAGTCGGAGCATGATTTATTTATTGATTGTCTTCCTTATGAGTGGCGGTCGGGGATGAGCGATGGTCTTTTCCTACCAATCTATCCCCCTAGGAGCATGCACGTAATACTTTGCTTTGATAACTTCTAGATTTTTGCAATAAGTATATGAGTTCTTTATGACTAATGTTGAGTCCATGGATTATACGCACTCTCACCCTTCCACCTTTGCTAGCCTCTCTAATACCGCGCACCTTTCGCCGGTATCATACACCTACCATACACCTTCCTCAAAACAGCCACCATACCTACCTATTATGGCATTTCCATAGCCATTCCGAGATATATTGCCATGCAACTTTCCACCATCTAGTTCATCATGACACATTCATCATTGTCATATTGCTTAGCATGATCATCTAGTTGACATAGTATTTGTGGCAAAGCCACCGTTCATAATTTCTTCATACTTGTCACTCCTGATTCATTGCATATCCCGGTACACCGCCGGAGGCATCCATATAGAGTCATACTTTGTTTTAGAATCAAGTTGTAATCATTGAGTTGTAAAAAAATAAAAGTGTGATGATTATCATTTAATAGAGCATTATCCTAATAAAAAATATAGAGAAAGGCCAAAGAAAAAAAAGAAGGCCCAAAAAAGAAAATAAATAAAAAGGGGCAATGCTACTATCCTTTTTTCCACACTTGTGCTTCAAAGTAGCACCATGATATAGCGAGTCTCATATATTGTGCTTCAAAGTAGCACCATGTTCTTCATATAGAGAGTCTCATATGTTGTCACTTTCATATACTAGTGGGAATTTTACATTATAGAACTTGGCTTGTATATTCCAATGATGGGCTTCCTCAAATTGCCCTAGGTCTTTGTGAGCAAACAAGTTGGATGCACACCCACTTAGTTTCTTTTGTTGAGCTGTCATACATTTATAGATCTAGTGCATCCGTTGCATGGCAATCCCTACTCACTCACATTGATATCTATTGATGGGCATCTCCATAGCCTGTTGATACGCCTAGTTGATGTGAGACTTGTTGGGGAACGTAGTAATTTCGAAAATTTTCCTACGCACACGCAAGATCATGGTGATGCATAGCAACGAGAGGGAGAGTATTGTCTACGTACCAACACAGACCGACTGCGGAAGCGATCTCACAATGTAGAGGAAGTAGTCGTACGTCTCCTTCCCGATCCGACCGATCCAAGCACCGTTACTCCGGCACCTCCGAGTTCTTAGCAAACGTTCAGCTCGATGACGATCCTCGGGCTCCGATCCAGCAAAGCATCGAGGAAGAGTTCCGTCAGCACAACGGCGTGGTGACGATCTTGATTTACTACCGACGCAGGGCTTCGCCTAAGCTCTACAACGATATGACCGAGGTGGAATTTGGTGGCAGGGGGCACCGCACACGGCTAAGGAACGATCAACAATGATCAACTTGTGTGTCTATGGGGTGCCCCCTGCCCCCGTATATAAAGGAGCAGGGGGAGGGGTTCGGCCGGCTAGGGAGAGAGGCGCAGGAGGAGTCCTACTCCTACCGGGAGTAGGACTCCCCCCAATCCTATTCCTAATAGGACTCTCCAAAGAGAAGAGAGAAGAGAGGGGGGCCGGCCCCTTCTCCTAGTCCTAATAGGACTAGGGAAGGGGGGGAGGCGCGCAGCCCTTGTGGGCAGCCCCTTTTCACTTTTCCACTAAGGCCCAATAGGCCCATTTGCCTCCCGGGGGGTTCCGGTAACCCTCCCGGTATTCCGGTAAAATCCTGATTTCATCCGGAACACTTCCGATGTCCAAACATAGGCTTCCAATATATCAATCTTTACGTCTCGACCATTTCGAGACTCCTCGTCATGTCCGTGATCACATCCGGGACTCCAAACAACCTTCGGTACATCAAAATGCATAAACTCATAATAACTGTCATCGTAACGTTAAGCGTGCGGACCCTATGGTTCGAGAACAATGTAGACATGACCGAGACATGTCTCCGGTCAATAACCAATAGCGGGACCTGGATGCCCATATTGGCTCCTACATATTCTACGAAGATCTTTATCGGTCAGACCGCATAACAACATACGTTGTTCCCTTTGTCATCGGTATGTTACTTGCCCGAGATTCGATCGTCGGTATCCAATACCTAGTTCAATCTCGTTACTGGCAAGTCTCTTTACTCGTTCCATAATACATCATCTCATAACTAACATCTTAGTTATTATGCTTGCAAGGCTTATGTGATGTGCATTACCGAGAGGGCCCAGAGATACCTCTCCGACAATCGGAGTGACAAATCCTAATCTCAAAATACGCTAACCCAACATCTACCTTTGGAGACACCTGTAATGCTCCTTTATAATCACCCAGTTACGTTGTGACGTTTGGTAGCACCCAAAGTGTTCCTCCGGCAAATGGGAGTTGCATAATCTCATAGTCATAGGAACATGTATAAGTCATGAAGAAAGCAATATCAACATACTAAACGATCGTGTGCTAAGCTAATGGAATGGGTCATGTCAATCAGATCATTCAACTAATGATGTGACCTCGTTAATCAAATAACAACTCTTTTGTCCATGGTCAGGAAACATAACCATCTTTGATTAACGAGCTAGTCAAGTAGAGGCATACTAGTGACACTCTGTTTGTCTATGTATTCACACATGTATTATGTTTCCGGTTAATACAATTCTAGCATGAATAATAAACATTTATCATGATATAAGGAAATAAATAATAACTTTATTATTGCCTCTAGGGCATATTTCCTTCAGTCTCCCACTTGCACTAGAGTCAATAATCTAGTTCACATCGCCATGTGATTTAGTAGCAATAGTTCACATCACCATGTGATTAACACCCATAGTTCACATCATCATGTGACCAACACTCAAAGGGTTTACTAGAGTCAGTAATCTAGTTCACATCTCTATGTGATTAACACCCAAAGAGTACTAAGGTGTGATCATGTTTTGCTTGTGAGATAATTTTAGTCAACGGGTCTGTCACATTCAGATCCGTAAGTATTTTGCAAAATTCTATGTCTATAATGCTCTGCATGGAGCTACTCTAGCTAATTGCTCCCACTTTCAATATGTATCCAGATTGAGACTTTAGATTCATCTGGATCAGTGTCAAAAACTTGCATCGACGTAACCCTTTACGACGAACCTTTTTGTCATGTCCATAATCGAGAAACATATCCTTATTTCACTAAGGATAATTCTGACCTCTGTCCAGTGATCTACTCCTAGATCACTATTGTACTCCCTTGCCAAATCAACGCAGGGTATATAATAGATCTGGTACACAGCATGGCATACTTTATAGAACCTATGAATGAGGCATAGGGAATGACTTTCATTCTCTTTCTATCTTCTGCCGTGGTCGGGCTTTGAGTCTTTACTCAACTTCACACCTTGTAACACAGGCAAGAAACTTTTTCTTTGACTGTTCCATTTTGAACTACTTCAAAATCTTGTCAAGGTATGTACTTATTGAAAAACTTATCAAGCGTCTTGATCTATCTCTATAGATCTTGAAGCTCAATATGTAAGCAGCTTTACCGAAGTCTTTCTTTGAAAAACTCCTTTCAAACACTCCTTTTATGCTTTACAGAATAATTCTACATTATTTCCGATCAACAATATGTCACTCACATATACTTATCAGAAATGTTGTAGTGCTCCCACTCACTTTCTTGTAAATACAGGCTTCACCGCAAGTCTGTATAAAACTATATGCTTTGATCAACTTATCAAAGCGTATATTCCAACTCCGAGATTCTTGCACCAGTCCATAGATGGATCGCTGGAGCTTGCATATTTAGTTAACACCTTTAGGATCGACAAAACCTTCTAGTTGCATCGTATACAACTCTTCTTTAGTAAATCCATTAAGGAATGCAGTTTTGTTTATCCATTTGCCAGATTTCATAAAATGCGGCAATTGCTAACATGATTCGTACAGACTTAAGCATAGATACGAGTGAGAAAAACTCATCATAGTCAACACCTTGAACTTGTCGAAAACCTTTTGCGACAATTCTAGCTTTGTAGATAGTAACACTACTATCAGCGTCCATCTTCCTCTTGAAGATCCATTTATTCTCAATTGCTTGCCGATCATCGGGCAAGTCAACCAAAGTCCATACTTTGTTCTCATACATGGATCCCATCTCAGATTTCATGGCCTCAAGCCACTTTGCGGAATCTGGGCTCACCATCGCTTCTTCATAGTTCGTAGGTTCATCATGATCTAGTAGCATGACTTCCAGAATTGGATTACCGTACCACTCTGGTGCAGATCTCACTATGGTTGATCTACGTGGTTCAGTAGTATCTTGTCCTGAAGTTTCATGATCATCATCATTAGCTTCCTCACTAATTGGTATAGGTGTCGCAGAAACAGTTTTCTGTGATGTACTATTTTCCCATAAGGGAGCAGGTACAGTTACCTCGTCAAGTTCTACTTTCCTCCCACTCACTTCTTTCGAGAGAAACTCCTTCTCTAGAAAATATCCATTATAAGCAACGAATGTCTTGCCTTAGGATCTGTGATAGAAGGTGTACCCAACAGTCTCCTTTTGGGTATCCTATGAAGACATATTTTCCGATTTGGTTTTGAGCTCATCAGGATGAAACTTTTTCACATAAGCATCACAACCCCAAACTTTAAGAAACGACTACTTTGGTTTCTTGCTAAACCACAGTTCAGATTGTGTCGTCTCAACGGACTCAGATGGTTCCCCTTTTTAACGTGAATGCAGCTGTCTCTAATGCATAACCCCAAAAACGATAGTGGTAAATCGGTAAGAAACATCATAGATTGCACTATATCCAATAAAGTACGGTTATGACGTTCGGACACACCATTATGCTGTGGTGTTCCAGGTGGCGTGAGTAGTGAAACTATTTCACATTGTTTTAACTGAAGACCAAACTTGTAACTCAAATACTATTTTCCACGATCAGATCATAGAAACTTTATTTTCTTGTTACGATGATTTTCCACTTCACTCTGAAATTATATGAACTTTTCAAATGTATCAGACTTCTATTTCATTAAGTAGATATACCCATATCTGCTCAAATCATCTGTGAAGGTTAGAAAATAATGATACCCGCTGCAAGCCTTAAATATTCATCAGACCACATACATTAGTATGTATGATTTCCAACAAATCTGTTGCTTGCTCCGTTGTTCCGGAGAACGGCGTTTTAGTCATCTTGCCTAAAAGGCATGGTTCGCAAGCATCAAGTGATTCATAATCAAGTGATTCCAAAAGCCCATCAGCATGGAGTTTCTTCATGCGCTTTATACCAATATGACCTAAACGGCAGTGCCACAAATAAGTTGCACTATCATTATTAACTTTGCATCTTTTGGTTTCAATATTATGAATATGTGTATTACTACGATCGAGATCCAACGAACTTGTTTCATTGGGTGTATGACCATCGAAGGTTTTATTCATGTAAACAGAACAACAATTATTCTCTGACTTTAATGAATAACCGTATTGCAATAAACATGATCAAATCATATTCATGCTCAACGCAAAACCCAAATAACACTTATTTAAGTTCAACACTAATCCCGAAAGTATAGGGGAGTGTGCGATGATGATCATATCAATCTTGGAACTACTTCCAACACACATCGTCACTTCACCCTTAACTAGTCTCTGTTTATTCTGCAACTCCTATTTCGAGTTACTACTCTTAGCAACTGAACTAGCATCAAATACTGAGGGGTTGCTATAAACACTAGTAAAGTACACATCAATAACATGTATATCAAATATACTTATGTTCACTTTGCCATCCTTCTTATCCGCCAATCACTTGGGGTAGTTCCGCTTCCAGTGACCAGTCCCTTTGCAGTAGAAGCACTTAGTCTCAGGCTTAGGATCAGACTTGGGCTTCTTCACTTGAGCAGCAACTTGCTTGCCGTTCTTCTTGAAGTTCCCCTTCTTCCCTTTGCCCTTTTCTTGAAACTAGTGGTCTTGTCAACCATCAACACTTGATGTTTTTCTTGATTTCTACCTTCGTTGATTTCAGCATCACAAAGAGCTTGGGAGTTGTTTCCGTTATCCCTTGCATATTATAGTTCATCACGAAGTTCTACTAACTTGGTGATGGTGACTAGAGAATTCTGTCAATCACTATCTTATCTGGAAGATTAACTCCCACTTGATTCAAGCGATTGTAGTACCCAGACAATCTGAGCACATGCTCACTAGTTGAGCGATTCTCCTCCATCTTTTAGCTATATAACTTGTTGGAGACTTCATATCTCTCAACTCAGGTATTTGCTTGAAATATTAACTTCAACTCCTGGAACATCTCATATGGTCCATGACGTTCAAAACGTCTTTGAAGTCCCGATTGTAAGCCATTAAGCATGGTGCACTAAACTATCAAGTAGTCATCATGTTGAGCTAGCCAAACGTTCATAACGTCTGCATCTGCTCCTGCAATAGGTCTGTCACCTAGCGGTGCATCAAGGACATAATTTTTCTGTGCAGCAATGAGGATAAACCTCAGATCACGGAACCAATCCGCATCATTGCTACTCACATCTTTCAACATAATTTTCTCTAGGAACATATCAAAAATAAACACAGGGAAGCAACAACGCGAGCTATTGATCTACAACATAATTTGCAAAATACTACCAGGACTAAGTTCATGATAAATTTAAGTTCAATTTAATCATATTACTTAAGAACTCCCACTTAGATAGACATCCCTCTAATCCTCTAAGTGATCACGTGATCCAAATCAACTAAACCATAACCGATCATCACGTGAGATGGAGTAGTTTTCAATGGTGAACATCGTTATGTTGATCATATCTACTATATGATTCACGCTCGACCTTTCGGTCTCTGTGTTCCGAGGCCATATCTGCATATGCAAGGCTCGTCAAGTTTAACCTGAGTATTCTGCATGTGCAAAACTGGCTTGCACCCGTTGTAGATGGACGTAGAGCTTATCACACCCGATCATCACGTGGTGTCTGGACACGACGAACTTTGGCAACGGTGCATACTCAGGGAGAACACTTCTTGATAATTAGTGAGAGATCATCTTAAAATGCTACCGTCAAACTAAGCAAAATAAGATGTATAAAAGATAAACATCATATGCAATCAAAATATGTGACATGATATGGCCATCATCATCTTGCTTCTTTGATCTCCATCTCCAAAGTACTGTCATGATCTATATCGTCACCGGCATGACACCATGATCTCCATCATCTTGATCTATATCAATGTGTCGTCACGTGGTCGTCTCGCCAACACTTGCTCTTGCAACTATTGCTATTGCATAGCGATAAAGTAAAGCAATTATTGGGTGCTTGCATCTTATGCAATAGACAGACAACCATAAGGCTTTTGCCAGTTGCCGATAACTTCAACAAAACATGATCATCTTATACAACAACTTATAACTCATCACGTTTTGACCATATCACATCACAACATGCCCTGCAAAAACAAGTTAGACGTCCTCTACTTTGTTGTTGCAAATTTTACGTGGCTGCTACGGGCTTAAGCAAGAACTCATCTCACCTATGCATCAAAACCACAATGATAGTTTGTCAAATAGACTCCGTTTTAACCTTCGCAAGGACCGGGTTTAGCCACACTCGGTTCAACTAAAGTTGGAGAAACAGTCACCCGCAAGTCACCTGTGTGCAAAGCACGTCGGGGAAACCGGTCTCGCGTAAGCATACGCGTAATGTCGGTCCGGGCCGCTTCATCCAACAATACCGCCGAACCAAAGTATGACATGCTGGTAGGCAGTATGACTTATATCGCCCACAACTCACTTGTGTTCTACTCGTGCATATAACATCAAACCATAAAACCTAGGCTCGGATGCCACTGTTGGGGAACGTAGTAATTTCGAAAATTTTCCTACGCACACGCAAGATCATGGTGATGCATAGCAACGAGAGGGAGAGTATTGTCTACGTACCAACGCAGACCGACTGCGGAAGCGATCTCACAATGTAGAGGAAGTAGTCGTACGTCTCCTTCTCGATCCGACCGATCCAAGCACCGTTACTCCGGCACCTCCGAGTTCTTAGCACACATTCAGCTCGATGACGATCCTCGGGCTCCGATCAAGCAAAGCGTCGAGGAAGAGTTCCGTCAGCACAACGGCATGGTGACGATCTTGATGTACTACTGACGCAGGGCTTCGCCTAAGCTCTACAACGATATGACCGAGGTGGAATTTGGTGGCAGGGGGCACCGCACACGGCTAAGGAACGATCAACAATGATCAACCTGTGTGTCTATGGGGTGCCCCCTGCCCCCGTATATAAAGGAGCAGGGGGAGGGGTTCGGCCGGCTAGGGAGAGAGGCACAGGAGGAGTCCTACTCCTACCGGGAGTAGGACTCCCCCCCAATCCTATTCCTAATAGGACTCTCCAAAGAGAAGAGAGAAGAGAGGGGGGCCGGCCCCTTCTCCTAGTCCTAATAGGACTAGGGAAGGGGGGGAGGCGCGCAGCCCTTGTGGGCAGCCCCTTTTCACTTTTCCACTAAGGCCCAATAGGCCCATTTGCCTCCCGGGGGGTTCCGGTAACCCTCCCGGTATTCCGGTAAAATCCCGATTTCATCCGGAACACTTCCGATGTCCAAACATAGGCTTCCAATATATCAATCTTTACGTATCGACCATTTCGAGACTCCTCGTCATGTCCGTGATCACATCTGGGACTCCGAACAACCTTCGGTACATCAAAATGCATAAACTCATAATAACTGTCATCGTAACGTTAAGCGTGCGGACCCTACGGTTCGAGAACAATGTAGACATGACCGAGACATGTCTCCGGTCAATAACCAATAGCAGGACCTGGATGCCCATATTGGCTCCTACATATTCTACGAAGATCTTTATCGGTCAGACCGCATAACAACATACGTTGTTCCCTTTGTCATCGGTATGTTACTTGCCCGAGATTCGATCGTCGGTATCCAATACCTAGTTCAATCTCGTTACTGGCAAGTCTCTTTACTCGTTCCATAATACATCATCTCATAACTAACATCTTAGTTATTATGCTTGCAAGGCTTATGTGATGTGCATTACCGAGAGGGCCCAGAGATACCTCTCCGACAATCGGAGTGACAAATCCTAATCTCGAAATACGCTAACCCAACATCTACCTTTTGAGACACCTGTAATGCTCCTTTATAATCACCCAGTTACGTTGTGACGTTTGGTAGCACCCAAAGTGTTCCTCCGGCAAACGGGAGTTGCATAATCTCATAGTCATAGGAACATGTATAAGTCATGAAGAAAGCAATAGCAACATACTAAACGATCGTGTGCTAAGCTAATGGAATGGGTCATGTCAATCAGATCATTCAACTAATGATGTGACCTCGTTAATCAAATAACAACTCTTTTGTCCATGGTCAGGAAACATAACCATCTTTGATTAACGAGTTAGTCAAGTAGAGGCATACTAGTGACACTCTATTTGTCTATGTATTCACACCTGTATTATGTTTCCGGTTAATACAATTCTAGCATCAATAATAAACATTTATCATGATATAAGGAAATAAATAATAACTTTATTATTGCCTCTAGGGCATATTTCCTTCAAGACTATCTTCCCCTCCTTTTTGTCTTCTCCACAACCACCATTCTATTCCACCTATAGTGCTATATCCATGGCTCACGCTCATGTATTGCGTGAAGATTGAAAAAGTTTTGAAAAAGTTAGAGTATGAAACAATTGCTTGGCTTGTCATCGGGGTTGTGCATGATTTAAATACTTTGTATGGTGAAGATGGAGCATAGCTAGACTATATGATTTTGTAGGGATAACTTTCTTTAGCCATGTTATTTTGAGAAGACATAATTGCTTTGTTAGTATGCTTGAAGTATTATTATTTTTATGTCAATATAAAATTTTGTCTTGAATCTTTCTAATCTGAATATTCATACCACAATTAAGAAGATTTGCATTGAAATTATGCCAAGTAGCACTCCGCATCAAAAATTCTCTTTTTATCGTTTACCTACTCGAGGACGAGCAGGAATTAAGCTTGGAGATGCCTGATACGTCTCCAACGTATCTATAATTTTTGATTGCTCCATGCTATATTATCTACTGTTTTGGACTATATTGGGCTTTATTTTCCACTTTTATATTATTTTTGGGACTAACCTATTAACCGAAGGCCCAGCCCAGAATTGTTGTCTTTTTTTGCCTATTTCAGTGTTTCAAAGAAACGAAATATCAAACGGAGTCCAAATGGAATAAAATCTTCGGGAACATGATTTTCTCACCGAACGTGATCCAGGAGACTTGGACCCTGCTCCAAGGAACAAAAGAGGCGGTCACGAGGGTGGCCCCCCCTAGGGCGCGCCCCTGCCTCGTGGGCCCCTCGTTGCTCCTCCGGCTTACTTCTTCCTCCTATATATACACACGTACCCCCAAACGATTAGAACAGGAGCCAAAAACCTAATTCCACCGCCGCAACTTTCTGTATCCATGAGATCCCATCTTAGGGCCTGTTCCGGAGCTCCGCCGGAAGAGGGCCGCCATCACAGAGGGCTTCTACATCATCCTAGCCTCTTCGATGAAGTGTGAGTAGTTTACCTCAGACCTTCGGGTCCATAGTTAGTAGCTAGATGGCTTCTTCTCTCTCTTTGAATCTCAATACAAAGTTCTCCCCTCTCTTGTGGAGATCTATTCGATGTAATCTTCTTTTTTGCGGTGTGTTTGTTGAGACCGATGAATTGTGGGTTTATGATCAAGTCTATCTATGAATAATATTTGAATCTTCTCTGAATTCTTTTATGTATGATTGGTTATCTTTGCAAGTCTCTTCGAATTATCCGTTTGGTTTGGCCAACTAGATTGGTAGTTCTTGCCATGGGAGAAGTGCTTAGTGTCGGTGTCAAAACTAGCGGATCTCGGGTAGGGGGTCCCAAACTGTGCGTCTAGGCGGATGGTAATAGGAGACCAGGGACACGATGTTTTTACCCAGCTTCGGGCCCTCTCGATGGAGGTAAAACCCTACATCCTGCTTGATTGATATTGATGATATGGGTTGTACAAGAGTAGATCTACCACGAGATTAGAGAGGCTAAACCCTAGAAGCTAGCCTATGGTATGATTGTATGTTCGTCCTATGGACTAAAATCCTCCGGTTTATATAGACACCGGAGAGGGCTAGGGTTACACAGAGTCGGTTACAATGGCAGGAGATCTACACATCCGTATCGCCAAGCTTGCCTTCCACGCCAAGGAAAGTCCCTTCCGGACACGGGACGAAGTCTTCTATCTTGTATCTTCATAGTCTAGGAGTCCGGCCGAAGGTATAGTCCGGCTATCCGGACACCCCCTAATCCAGGACTCCCTCACTTCGCTTTGGGTTCGATCTTGCGGTGTCCTTACCCAGTGACAGAAGGGGCAGCAAGGCACGTATTTTATCGTTGCCATCGAGGATAACAAGATGGGGTTTATTTCATATTGCATGAATTTATCTCTCTACATCATGTCATCTTGCTTAAGGCGTTACTCTGTTTTTAACTTAATACTCTAGATGCATGCTGGATAGCAGTCGATGAGTGGAGTAATAGTAGTAGATGCAGAATCATTTCGATCTACTTGTCACGGATGTGATGCCTATATACATGATCATGCCTAGATATTCTCATAACTATGCTCAATTCTGTCAATTGCTCAACAGTAATTTGTTCACCCACCGTAGAAAACTTATGCTCTTGAGAGAAGCCACCAGTGAAACATATGGCCCCCGGGTCAATTCTCATCATATCAATCTCCATCACTTTAATCTTGCTTTGCTTTTTTACTTTGCTTTTACTTTTTTACTTTGCATCTTTATACCGAAAATATTATATCTATCAGATCTCACACTCGTAAGTGACCGTGAAGGGATTGACAACCCCTAATCGCGTTGGTTGTGAGTAGCTATCGTTTTGTGCAGGTACGAGGGACTTGAGCGTGGCCTCCTACTGGATTGATACCTTGGTTCTCAAAAACTGAGGGAAATACTTACACTACTCTGTTGCATCATCCCTTCCTCTTCGGGGAAAACCAACGCAAGCTCAAGACGTAGCAGAGTTCTTGCCTGAGTTGTGAGGTGTGAAGTTAATGAAGGAAATATGCCCTAGAGGCAATAATAAAGTTATTATTTATTTCCTTATATCATGATAAATGTTTATTATTCATGCTAGAATTGTATTAACCGTAAACATAATACTTGTGTGAATACATAGACAAACAGAGTGTCACTAGTATGCCTCTACTTGACTGGCTCGTTAATCAAAGATGGTTATGTTTCCTAACCATAGACATGAGTTGTCATTTGATTAACGTGATCACATCATTAGAAAAATGATGTGATTGACTTGACCCATTCCGTTAGCTTAGCACTTGATCATTTAGTTTTTTGCTATTGCTTTCTTCATGACTTATACATGTTCCTATGACTATGAGATTATGCAACTCCCGTTTACCGGAGGAACACTTTGTGTGCTACCAAACGTCACAACATAACTTGGTGATTATAAAGGTGCTTTGCAGGTGTCTCCGAAGGTACTTGTTGGGTTGGCGTATTTCGAGATTAGGATTTGTCACTCCAATTGTCGGAGAGGTATCTCTGGGCCCACTCGGTAATGCACATCACTTAAGCCTTACAAGAATTGCAACTAATGAGTTAGTTGCGAGATGATGTATTATAGAACAACTAAGAGGCTTGCCGGTAACGAGATTGAACTAGGTATTGAGGTACCGACGACCGAATCTTGGGCAAGTAACATACCGATGACAAAGGGAACAATGTATGTTGTTATGCGGTCTGACCGATAAAGATCTTCGTAGAATATGTGGGAGCCAATATGAGCATCCAGGTTCTGCTATTGGTTATTGACCGGAGACGTGTCTCGGTCATGTCTACATAGTTCTCGAACCCGTATGGTCCGCACGCTTAAAGTTTCGATGACAGTTATATTATGAGTTTATGAGTTTTGATGTACTGAAGGTTGTTCAGAGTTCCGGATGTGATCACAGACATGACGAGGAGTCTCGGAATGGTAGAGACATGAAGATTGATATATTGGAAGCCTATATTTGGATATTGGAAATGTTCCGGGTGAAATCAGGACTTTACCGGAGTACCGAGGGGTTACCGGACCCCCCCCCTCGGGATTAATGGGCCATAGTGGGCCTTAGTGGAGAAGAGGAGAGGCGGCTAGGATAGGGCCGCGAACCCCTCCCCCTCTAGTCCGAATAGGACAAGGAGAAGGGGGCGACGCCCCCCTTTCCTTCCTCTCTCCCTCCTCTTTCCCCCTTCTCCTAATCCAACAAGGAAGGGAGGGAGTCCTACTCCCGGTGGGAGTAGGACTCCTCCTGGCGCGCCTCCTACTGGCCGGCCGCACCTCCCCCCTTGCTCCTTTATATATGGGGGTAGGAGGGCACCCCATAGACACAACAATTGATTTGATCTTCTAGCCGTGTGAGGTGCCCCCTCCACCATTGTCCACCTCGATAATACTTTAGCGGTGATTAGGCGAAGCCCATGCGTCAGTAAAACATCATCGTCGTCGTCACCACACTGTCGTGCTGACGAAACTCTCCCTCAACACTCGGTTGGATCCGAGTTCGAGGGACGTCATCGGGCTGAACATGTGCTGAACTCGGAGGTGTCGTGCGTTCGGTACTTGATCGGTCGGATCGTGAAGACATACGACTACATCAACCGCGTTGTGCTAACGCTTCCGCTTTCGGTCTATGAGGGTACGTGGACAACACTCTCCCCTCTCGTTGCTATGCATCACCATGATCTTGTGTGTGCGTAGGATATTTTTGAAATTACTACATTCCCCAACAGTGGCATCCGAGCCTGGTTTTATGCGTAGATGTCATATGCACTAGTAGAACACAAGTGAGTTGTAGGCGATATAAGTCATACTGCTTACCGGCATGTCATACTTTGGTTCGGCGGTATCGTTGGATGAAGCGGCCCGGACCGACATTACGCGTACCCTTACGTGAGACTGGTTCTACCGACGTGCTTTGCACATAGGTGGCTGGCGGGTGTCAGTTTCTCCAACTTTAGTTGAACCGAGTGTAGCTACGCCCGGTCCTTTCGAAGGTTAAAACAACACCAACTTGACAAACTATCATTGTGGAGAACGGTTCTTGCTCAGCCCGTAGCAGCCACGTAAAACTTGCAACAACAAAGTAGAGGACGTCTAACTTGTTTTGCAGGGCATGTTGTGATGTGATATGGTCAAAGCATGATGCTAAATTTTATTGTATGAGATGATCATGTTTTGTAACCGAGTTATCGGCAACTGGCAAGAGCCATATGGTTGTCGCTTTATTGTATGCAATGCAATCGCCCTATAATGCTTTACTTTATCACTAAGCGGTAGCGATAGTCGTAGAAGCATAAGATTGGCGAGACGACAATGATACTACGATGGAGATCAAGGTGTTGCGCCGGTGACGATGATGATCATGACAGTGCTTCGGAGATGGAGATCACAAGCACAAGATGATGATGGCCATATCATATCACTTATATTGATTGCATGTGTTGTTTATCTTTTATGCATCTTATCTTGCTTTGATTGACAGTAGCATTATAAGATGATCTCTCACTAAATTTCAAGATAAAAGTGTTCTCCCTGAGTATGCGCCGTTGCCAAAGTTCGTCGTGCCCAGACAACACGTGATGATTGGGTGTGATAAGTTCTATGTCCATCTACAACGGGTGCAAGCCAGTTTTGCACACGCAGAATACTCAGGTTAAACTTGACGAGCCTAGCATATGCAGATATGGCCTGGGAATACTGAGACTGAAAGGTCGAGCGTGAATCATATAGTAGATATGATCAACATAGTGATGTTCACCATTGAAAGCTACTCCATTTCACGTGATGATCGGTTATGGTTTAGTTGATATGGATCACGTGATCACTTAGAGGATTAGAGAGATGTGTATCTAAGTGGGAGTTCTTAAGTAATATGATTAATTGAACTTAAATTTATCATGAACTTAGTACCTGATAGTATCTTGCTTGTCTATGTTGATTGTAGATAGATGGCCCGTGTTGTTGTTTCGTTGAATTTTAATGCGTTCCTTGAGAAAGCAAAGTTGAAAGATGATGGTAGCAATTACACGGACTAGGTCCGTAACTTGAGGATTATCCTCATTGTTGCACAGAAGAATTACGTCGTGGAAGCACCGCTGGGTGCCAGGCCTGCTATAGATGCTGCTGACGATGTTAAAAACGTTTGGCAGAGCAAAGCTGATGACTACTCGATAGTTCAGTGTGCCATGCTTTACGGCTTAGAACCGGGACTTCAATGATGTTTTGAACGTCATGGAGCATATGAGATGTTCTAGGAGTTGAAGTTAATATTTCAAGCAAATGCCCGGATTGAGAGATATGAAGTCTCCAATAAGTTCTATAGCTACAAGATGGAGGAGAATAGTTCTGTCAGTGAGCATATACTCAAAATGTCTGGGTATCATAATCACTTGACTCAACTAGGAGTTAATCTTCCTGTTGATAGTGTCATTGACAGAGTTCTCAATCACTGCCACCAAGCTACAAAAGCTTCGTGATGAACTATAACATGCAAGGGATGGATAAGACGATTCCCGAGCTCTTCGCAATGCTAAAAGCTGCGAAGGTAGAAATCAAGAAGGAGCATCAAGTGTTGATGGTCAATAAAACCACCAGTTTCAAGAAAAAGGGCAAAGGGAAAAAGAAGGGGAACTTCAAGAAGAACAAAAAGCAAGTTGCTGCTCAAGAGAAGAAACCCAAGTCTGAACCTAAGCCTGAGACTGAGTGCCTCTACTGCAAGCAGACTGGTCACTGGAAGCGGAACTGCCCCAAGTATTTGGCGGATAAGAAGGATGTCAAGGTGAACAAAGGTATATGTGATATACATGTTATTGATGTGTACCTTACCAGAGCTCGCAGTAGCACATGGGTATTTGATACTGGTTCTGTTGCTAATATTTGCAACTCAAAACAGGGAGTACGGATTAAGCGAACACTGGCTAAGGACGAGGTGACGATGCACGTGGGAAATGGTTCCAAAGTCGATGTGATCTCTGTCGGCACGCTACCTCTACATCTACCTTCGGGATTAGTATTAGACCTAAATAATTGTTATTTGGTGCCAGCGTTGAGCATGAACATTATATCTGGATCTTGTTTGATGCGAGACGGTTATTCATTTAAATCAGAGAATAATGGTTGTTCTATTTATATGAGTAATATCTTTTATGGTCATGCACCCTTGAAGAGTGGTCTAGTTTTTATGAATCTCGATAGTAGTGATACACATAATGTTGAAGCCAAAAGATGCAGAGTTGATAATGATAGTGCAACTTATTTGTGGGACTGCCTTTTAGGTCATATCAGTGTAAAGCGCATGAAGAAACTCCATACTGATGGACTATTGGAACCACTTGATTATGAATCACCTGGTACTTGCGAACCGTGCCTCATGGGCAAGATGACTAAAACGTCGTTCTCCGGAACTATGGAGCGAGCAACTGGTTTATTGGAGATCATACATACTGATGTATGTGGACCAATGAATATTGAGGCTCGCGGCGGGTGTCGTTATTTTCTCACCTTCACAGATGATTTAAGCAGATATGGGTATATCTACTTAATGAAACATAAGTCTGAAACATTTGAAAAGTTCAAAGAATTTCAGAGTGGAGTTGAAAATCATCGTAACAAGAAAATAAAGTTTCTACGATCTGATCATGGAGGAGAATATTTGAGTTACGAGTTTGGTCTACATTTGAAACAATGCAGAATAGTTTCGCAACTCACGCCACCTGAAACACCATAGCGTAATGGTGTGTCCGAACATCGTAATCGTACTTTACTAGATATGGTGCGATCTATGATGTCTCTTACTGATTTACCGCTATCATTTTGGGGTTATGCTTTAGAAACGGCCTCATTCACGTTAAATAGGACACCATCAAAATCCGCTGAGACGACGCCTTATGAATTGTGGTTTGGCAAGAAACCAAAGTTGTCGTTTCTTAAAGTTTGGGGCTGCGATGCTTATGTGAAAAAGCTTCAACCTGATAAGCTCAAACCCAAATCGAAGAAATGTGTCTTCATAGGATACCCAAAGGAGACTGTTGGGTACACCTTCTATCACAGATCCAAAGGCAAGACTTTCGTTGCTAAGAATGGATCCTTTCTAGAGAAGGAGTTTCTCTCAAAAGAAGTGAGTGGGAGGAAAGTAGAACTTGATGAGGTAACCATACCTGCTCCCTTATCGAAAAGTAGTTCATCACAGAAACCGGTTCCTGTGACGTCTATACCAATTAGTGAGGAAGTTAATGATGATGATCATGGAACTTCAGATCAAGTTGTTACTGAACCTCGTAGGTCAACCAGAGTAAGATCCGCACCAGAGTGGTACGGTAATCCTGTTCTAGAGGTTATGTTACTAGACCTTGATGAACCTACGAACTATGAAGAAGCGACAGTGAGCCCAGATTCCGCAAAATGGCTTTAAGCCATCAAATCTGAGATGGGATCCATGTATGAGAACAAAGTGTGGACTTTGGTTGACTTGCCCGTTGATTGCCAAGCCATTGAGAATAAATGGATCTTCAAGAAGAAGACTGATGCTGATGGTAATATTACTGTCTATAAAGCTCGACTTGTTGCGAAAGGTTTTCGACAAGTTCAAGGGATTGACTACGATGAGACCTTCTCACCCGTAGCGATGCTTAAGTCTGTCCGAATCATGTTATCAATTGCCGCATTTTATGATTATGAAATTTGGCAAATGGATGTAAAAACTGCATTCCTGAATGGATTTCTGGAAGAAGAGTTGTATATGATGCAACCAAAAGGTTTTGTCGATCCAAAGGGAGCTAACAAAGTGTGCAAGCTCCAGCGATCCATTTATGGACTGGTGCAAGCCTCTCAGAGTTGGAATAAACGCTTTAATAATGTGATCAACGCATTTGGTTTTGTACAGACTTTTGGAGAAGCCTGTATTTACAAGAAAGTGAGTGGGAGCTCTGTAGCATTTCTGATATTATATGTGGATGACATATTGCTGATTGGAAATGATATAGAATTTCTGGATAGCATAAAGGGATACTTGAATAGAGTTTTTCAATGAAAGACCTTGGTGGAGCTGCTTATATATTAGGCATCAAGATCTATAGAGATAGATCAAGACGCTTAATTGGACTTTCACAAAGCACATACCTTGACAAAGTTTTGAAGAAGTTCAAAATGGATCAAGCAAAGAAAGGGTTTTTGCCTGTGTTATAAGGTGTAAAGTTGAGTAAGACTCAATGCCCGACCACTTCAGAAGATAGAGAGATGATGAAAGATGTTCCCTATGCTTCAGCCATACACTATAAAAAAATACACTTCCGTGATGATACGTGTTTGTCACAATAGGTCGCATCTTTTGTCATGCATGTACATCCATGACGATTTTATGACAGAATCAAGATAGTCATACCTGTGCTGTCGTAGAAGTGTTCCATGACATTACCAAAATTATCATCACGGAAGTGTCCACTTCCATGACGATAAATCGCGCGTCACAGAAGTGCTTTCGTCAAGGGTGACCAACACGTGGCATCCACCGTAACGGAAGACCGTTAAGCTATCGGGGCGGATTTTGGATCCGATAACCCGTTAACAGCCCTGACCAATGGGAAATTTCCACATGTAAAATTCTGATTGGCCGAAGGAAACACGTGTTGCCTCACCGTTGGGACAAATGTCATCCACTCATTGGACAGGCGGCACCTATGATAGGTTGACACATGGCATGACCCAATAGTGGCCCATTCCGGTGAAAAAGGCTGGCCCAATAAAAATTAGCAGGCCGACCCATATAAGGCCTACTTGTGTTAGGTCCATTTAAGCCCATGGCCCATACGAGATGTGCCAATTTGGCCCGTCAACGGCCCATTAAAGATTTGACACCATTGCAGCCCGTCGTCAGTTCGAGCCCGTTAACAGCCCGCTATATATTTGGGCTCAATATCGGCCCGATGGGATTTCAGCCTGTTAACGGCCCATTTAATGAATGGGCCAATTTTCAGGATGTACATCTTTCGGCCTTTTAGCGACCCATTTAAATGTTGGGCTAATTTCTGGCCTGGTGTGTCTTTCAGCATGTTGATGGCCCATAAATCTGATGGGCCATTTGTAGTCGGACTTGAGTTTCGGCCTTTTAGCGGCCCATTTTAGTGTTGGGCCAATTTATGGCCCGGTGTCACTTTTAGCCTGTTGACGGCCCATAAATCAGTTGGGCCATTTGTAGTCGGACCTGAGTTTTGGCCTTTTAGCGACCCTAAGTGTTGGGCCAATTCCCGGCCCTGTGTGCCTTTCGGCCTGTTAAAGAACCATAAATGAGTTGGGCCATTTGTAGTCGAACCTTACTTTTGGCCTTTTAACGGCCCATGCCCTTCATGGTCCAATACCAGCCCAGTTTCTCTTTCGGCCTGCTAAAGGCCCACAACACAGTTGAGCCATTTACAATACGACCTGACTTTCGGCCTCTTAGCGGCCCATGCTCTTCATGGTCTAGTACAAGCCCGCTGTCTCTTTCGGCCTGCTAAAGGCCTACAGTATAGTTGGGCCATATGTAGCCCAAACTTAGTAACGGCCTGTTAACGACCCGGGAGGTAAGAGGGCCGACCATTAACTTTCGGCCTAGTAACGGCCCATTAACTTAATGGGCCCACTAAAGTTCATTTGTGTATTTAGGCCAAATTAGATAATTTGAGCCCATTATGACGAGCAATTATGCACATGACCAAAACCGATCAAGCAAAGGTACGACATACAGGGAATAATGTTGCACATCCAACATATATTACAGGAAATTACATCCATTGGGCAATCAAAGATTGATGCCAGTGCAAATAAATGAGCAGAACCTAACCATCTACAACGTCACAATCTGCAACCTCAGCATAGATGACGCCCATAAGCATGTGGGCAAGTTCTTGCTACTTTGCTACACTGTCTCTGAAAACATTGATCGGTTGTTGTGTCGCACGACTCTGCACCTCTGATTTATCCACCATTTCCATCATTGCTTCAGCCATTAATTGGTTCACAAACATACATTTATTCCATTGCATTTGAGGCATAAGATACTGAACAGATTCAGATGGCGATTTTGGCAGGCTTGTATTATTGATAGTGGAGAGTGTCTCGACCACTGCATCATAACATAAATTAGGACGGGAACCAAACAGATTAATCATGAGTTACTGCCATATTACCTGGCCTAGATTTACTGGAAAGAAACAATGGGGTTGCCTTGCTGTTTTCAGAGTTTGTCTTCTTATCTTCAGCAGCCTGCACAAAATTAACACACTAGCATTGCTATCATTGGCCAAGTCAGATAATAGGAAAGCAATATTTACACAACGAACGTTTGG
The DNA here is from genome assembly GCA_034509565.1 of Triticum monococcum. Lineage (NCBI taxonomy): Eukaryota > Viridiplantae > Streptophyta > Magnoliopsida > Poales > Poaceae > Triticum > Triticum monococcum. The sequence continues at coordinate 582,780,498 of CM067843.1, forward strand.
GCAACTAGCCTACACCAAATTAACACAATATGGCACAGCTATCATCAGCCAGGTAAGGTAATACGAAAGCAACATTGACACAATGAATGAATGGGCAACCAGAGAAGCACTACAATTCAGTAATGTGCGTGATATGAGATAGTACATTCATGCAACTCAGTATGTAAACCTACCAGGCAGTTTTCCTTACAAAAATCAACATTGGCGCCTTTAACATTTTGCTACAACTTATTTTGGATCGGATAAAGGTTAGATTCACGCCGATTAACAAAATACATGCTGATGTAAAAATATAGTGATATACAACAGGTACTTACATCAGCATTGGAGCACAGGGAATTCCCGCAAGATATTTTCCTCGAATACGATCCCAATGGAGGAAGTCTTGTATCGTTTAACCTTATTTTCTAAAAGAGAGATGGGTAAGAAACATGTAGAAAATATGATCAGAATGCTATAAAATTTCATGATGCAAGGATACGCACACGCTTCTTAGAATGGAGTTGACATTCTTTTGCTGGACTGGAGCGGACTAGTTCTTTGGCCACTGGAATCTGCTTATTATCACTGGGAGTTGGGTTTCTCTGTGCTGGAGCAGTATCTATGAAAAATGGAGTTGGTTTATTATCTCCTGGCGTTTGGATCTTTTGCAAAGACCTAGTTTGTAACCCTTCAGATTCTAACATAGCCGTCTTCCCCTTGCATGCCTTATATAGAAGAATGGTGATTCAGTTATAAAACATGCTACAGCGGAGATGGAATAGGTACTGAAGAATAGAAAGGCATAACATATTGACATGTATTCCCTCCATCCGGAAATAAATGGATGGGTCTAGGCGTATTTCAGTTCTAGATACATCCGGTTTTATCCATTTCTGCGACATTTAATCCGGACGGAGGGAGTATGATGTAAGATCTAGGGATACGACAGGACAACACAATAAAAAAACACTAAAAAACCCACTGCAGAACCAAAGTATTCAAACCCACTGATATGATATAGTACACTCATGCAGCTCAGGATGCAAAACTACCAGGCAGTTTTCCTTGCAAAAATCAACACTGTGGCCTTTAATCATACATTTTGCTACAACTAAATTTAGATCAGATAAAGGTTGGATTCACGCCGATTAACAAAATACATGCTGATGTAAAAATATAGTGATATACAATAGGTACTTACATCTACATTGGAGCACAGAGAATTCCTGCAAGAATCTTTCCTCATAAACGATACCATTGCAGAAATTCTTCTATCTGTTAAGCTTATTTTCTAAAAGAGAGATGGGTAAGAAACATGTAGAAAATATGATCAGCATGCTATAAAATTTCATGATGCAAGGATACGCACACGCTTCTTAGAATTGAGTTGACATATTTTTGCTGGACTGGAGCGGACTAGTTCTTTGGCCACTGGAATCTGCTTATTATCAGTAGGAGTTGGGTTTCTCTGTGCTGGAGCAGTATCTATAAAAACTGGAGTTGGTTTATTATCTCCTGGCATTTGGATCTTTTGCAAAGGCCTTGTTTGTAACCCTTCAGATTCTAACATAGTCGTCTCCCCCTTGCATGCCTTGTATAGAAGAATGGTGCTTTAATTATAAAACATGCGACAGCAGAGAGATGGAATAGGTACTGAAGAATAGAAAGGCATGACATATTGACATGTATTCCCTCCATCCGGAAAAAATGGATGGGTCTAGGCGTATTTCAGTTCTAGATACATCCTTTTTATCCATTTCGGCAATATGTAATCCGGACGGAGGGAGTATGGTGTAAGAGCTAGGGATACGACAGGACAACACAACAAAAAAAACTAGTTGAATGTAAAACTGTATGCTAGCGGAATACGTACAGAAATGACTAAGGCAACATACACGTGTATGATTGGGAAAATAAGATGGCATTGCAACAAAGCACTAGAACAGCACTTCAATGTAAAAAAACATGGTATGGTAGACAGATGAAGTACATACTGATGAATAACAATGCATAAGATATTTAGAAGTATGATGTCCAAATTAAGCAGATGGCATTGCGATAGAGTAGAATGACAGTACTTGAATTTGAAAACATGTTATCATGAATGGAATAGGTACTGAAAAACAGGAAGGCATGACATATTTACATGCATGATCAACATGCTAAGCACATGGCATTGCAATAGAGTAGATACACTCCAGGACATTATATGCATGTTGTACCCATATCACATGCCAAGTTAGAGCAAGAACCTTGTGGGGTGAAGAGGATTCATCATCTTTCTGCAAGGCTTCTGAAGAACTGCCTTTACATGTTCCATCATATTGGGTATCATTGACATCAAGTTTATTGGCCTTTACATTGCTCCGTGAGGTTCTTGTGGATATATCAGTGTGTGCAATTATATCTGACATGCATGGAAGACAACTAGTAGTTAGATTTATGTAATGAGTACCTGTAGGAGACGACATAAATAGTAGGACTGGGGTTAACTAGCAGCAACAGGTCTCATAAACTAAAGGGAGAACACATATGAAAGCTACAGAATATGTATTGTTTGTACTCAAGATTAACTAGATGGCACACAAAAGTATTAAAGAACAACATAGGTAATACTAGAAGTGGTATAATACTATAATCACTAGCCTGTGGGATAGCATTGGCTGATGGATGATAAGTATGGAACAACGTTACCTAAAGAACAAGTATCTTAGCTGAACTATGGAACAACGTTAACTCCTGAACAAGACCCGTAAGAGATCAACATGAATATACAGTGAAATGTGATGATCTATTTTCCATGCTTAGATGAATAACAAAGCCATAAATGTTGCACACAAGTAAGATGAGGGTACAACCTATCTGGCTGCCATCCATAGGAGTGAGCATCATGTGCTGACTTGTCGATGGCCCTGAAGTTGTTGTGGTTGTCCATGTCGGGCCCACGCATTCGATGCAGGGAACTGTTGAGTGGGGACTATAGCTCCCTTCTGGTGTATGCTTCCCTTGTTGGAGCAGCTGCGGTGAGTCGGAAGACGGTGTGTCTGAAGATGCAGATAACACATAATGTTAGGAACGACATATCTCTTTGATCTGAAGAAATACACTAAGAGATCAACAACAAGGTACGAGAGCGGTCACACGTCTGTTGACTGAAGAGTAAATTGGGGTCACACGACTTTATTTTATTTTGGTACTGTCCGATCTACGCCGGATGGCTGGCCGTCTTGTGCCTCCCGGCTGACACTGTACGGAATCTTCCCCGAAGAGCCAGCGACCAACGGTAGAGCAGCCTGCCTCCACCGTCCGTGGCCCTAGCCAAAACCCTGCTCCTCGCCCCACCGCACTGCCGTGGTTGCGCCACCCCCGGGCCAATCCACAAAGACTCCCCATCATCCAGATCCGGCGGCGGCAGTACCTTCGACCCACGCAACTCTAAAAGATAGCCATCTAAGCGCTGCTTCCGCGACGAACTTGTGGCCCTGCACCCTTACATTAGGCACCAGCCAACTGGCAGCCTAGGAGCTCCGCCGCCTCGAGGGGTGCTGCTTTCCATTGGGAATCGATTGGCCCAGAATAAAAATTCAGACAACTGACGCCTAAATAAAGTGATTTGAGATGAGGGTGTGACCTATCTGGCGGCATGGTGAAGTAGGCAGGTCCAGCTACTGAGTCGGTGAGGCCGGCGCGGTTGCGGTGGCGACCGGCGGCAGGGAAAGAGCGATGTCGCGATGGTCAACGGCTACGCGGAAGCAGCGACAGGACTCTGGGCGGATCCGAAGTTGGAGACGCTCCGGCCCCGTGAACAACGGCGGGGGTGAATCAGCTTCGGTACGGTTCACGCGACCGTCGTCGAGGCAGCACCAGCAGCACGGAGTAAGAGGCACACGACCCAGTGCACGACGGCAAATGGACAGCGTCTCCGGCATTAGGGTGGAGGGCGGCTATGAAATTGGTGCGGTGGGGGCGCCATGGAGGTGGGGCTGAGGTTTCGCGGCTCGGGAGAAGGGAGCTTCCTGGGGAGAAGGTGATTTGGCGCCCACGAGGTATGAATGGGGGCGGGCGGGCGGGGAGGGGGGGGATTGGGAGGGGAGTGGAGTGGAACCATGTCTTACGGACGCATTTGTCTGAAATGTGAGGGGGAGGTACAGTTCTACCCTTGCCTGTAGGCTTCTCGGCTTGGGTCTGTGTACTGAGGGTCGGGGAAAGTAGAGTAACTTTGCTTCTCCCCAAATAGTGGGTGGGAGCAATTTCGGGCGAGGAGGGCGTGTTTTGAACTATAGTGGGCACGAGCGATTTCGGGCGAGGAGAGCATGTTTTTAAATAGTGGGCGCGAGCTATTTCGGGCGAGGAGAGCGTGTTTTTCTGACCATGGTTTATGAATTATTCGTCACATGTCATTTCGGCCGAGGAGAAGGCGCGCTTGGATGAAGTTACGAACCTACCCTCGATGTACAACAGGCCAATTGATGTGTGTCCCACATAGGACGGTAATTTCGCATCTACCATTTATTTTCTCGGGCGAATTCCACTGAGCAGAGAGGATGTTTAACAGTTCGCTCAAATTTTGGGAGAACAAGCATCCATGTCTACCATACCAAGTCGATTCGGATCAAATTTTGAAATATTAGCTTGCCACTTCTTTTTTAGATGGAGAGATGATGCTCGGGAGTAATGTGTTTTACATGCTTGTTGCTAGCGATTTACTATATGACAAATAGTTGACCCACTCAAAAATGCGAATCAAACCCAAAATGAAATATCTCGATTCAATGAAATAGCTCGTTCAGTAGGTTAAAATAGTTAACTAAATCCAAAATTGAACACCTCAATCGAGTAGCATGTTGTACAATATTATAGTACTCCATGAACATGTTGAAAGTCAAATTAATGAACTTGTTTGATATACGCATATATCCGTTCATGTGTGGATTGCAGACAACATGTTCTCCAATTTAAATATTTGAATGCAAGTTTATATTGAAACATGGTTTATATCAGTCTTTGATGCATAAAACGCGGCCTCCCCCTCTCCCGGACTCCCGTTCTCTGTCTCTCTCTCTATCTCTCGCCGACAATCTTCAATTCTGTCGCACGCATCCGACACAAAAACCTTGTTGGTCCCTCTCCCTTTCTCTCCATCTCTCTCTCTCTTTGTGTGTGTGTGTGGGGGGGGGGGTCTTTCTAGTTCACATGCATATATACACCATCTATAGGTCTCTCTCGCACACTATGTATGATACTCTAGCTAGTCCAAGCTAGATATCTTGGGTGCACTCATCGTACGCACGCAAATTCCTTGGCTCTTTGCCCGTAACTCTCTCACGCACCACTATGTCGTCTTGGAGCTCTTCCCCCCTCTTTCAAACTCTCCATCCACCCGAGTCACACATACACATGCATATCTCACTCGCACTCGATAGGACCATCTAAAACTCTATCTATCCCCCTCGTTCTCTCTCCATCTCACACGCGCACACACACAATCTCATGCCTAGCTAGCCAAGTATGATGGTCTCTCACTCAATTGTAGGCACACGCAGTCCCCCCTATATGTATATGACTAGCTAATCTTAGTCTCCATCACAAACATGTGCATGGTCTATCTCGATTTCTCTCGGGGCATCTTTCTATCACGCACGCACTCCCTTGATCTCCCACCCATATAGTCCCCTCACGATCTCGACGGGATCTCTCTATCACAAACACACCCTCTCTCCCTCCCCATGCGTCCATGCCATCCATGTGTCCCTCTCGACCTTTGTTCCTTGTTGGCCAGACCTCTATTGGACATGTGCTACAGGGGTGTCTCTCTCCGTTGCAAACAATCACACACTAGCTATCTTCGTGTATCTCCTCGCCTCGCTTTTCCATCTCGGAGATGCATGCGTGATATGTTCGCATAAGAAACGAAAAAACGCACACTCTCTCTAATTTATCGTTTGTTGTCACTTTCTCTTTCATACACATACTCTTTTTGCACACTTACTCATTCTCCTTCACACGCACTTGATCTGTCTCGACTGAGGCACTTTCCTCGGTCAATAGCATATAGATTTATTGAAAAGTCAAACATCACAAAGTTTGACCATGTACGTGGAGAACAAGAATTACATCTAGTACGGCAAACATATACCATTAGATTCACCATGAGATGTAGTTTTGTATGATGTATCTTTGGTATTGTAGATATAAATAACATTTGCGTAAACCTGATAAAAGTTTCCAAAGTTTGACTTCTAAAAAATTTACATGCACTGCATTATCGAGCGGATGGAATATCTCTTTCCCCCTCTCAGCTATCTGACGCACCACTCAGCCTTATCGGGGCTCCTCAATCTCTCTCAAACTTTATTGGTCAGTTTGGTTCATGACCTGGCCCTCATGCCTTGATGGCCGGTACTGCCTGGTGTGGACATGAGATGTAAAATATTTTTGCCTGGCCAGGCTTGTGTGGTGTTGAAGCGTTTGGTTCATGCATGGGCTAGGCAAAGCGTCAATGTCCCATCAATCAATCCATGCATCAATTATTTAATGCTAATATCCATCCATGTTGCTGTTAGCCTCGTGGCCACACGACCAGGCACGGCCAGGCGTTCGAAATCGGTCATCTGGGCCAGGCTACTTGCAGTATCTGGAGTTCAGCCAGGATAATTAAAGTGCAAGGGAACCCAGGCCAGTCGGGCTTTCTTTTTCACAGGGTAGCAACCAAACAAGCATGCATGAAATCCAACCACAACCCCAGGCCAGGCAAAAGATGCTCAGGACGCAAGCCAAACTGGCCTTATATCTCCCTGGTTCACACATACACATGTCTCGCTCGCGCTATACATATAGACCCATCCAACACTCTCCGCCCTTGTTCTCTCTCCATGTGACACGCACCCCCCTAAGTACCATAATCCCTCACTCCATCATAGGCGCAAGCACTCCCCCTCCTAAGTATGATTATCTCTTACTAGCCATCAGGAACACACGTATTGTCTCCTTCCATCCATACGTCTATCTCGATATCTCTCGGGGCATCTTCTATCACACACACACCTTGTCACTCGATCTCCCACCCATGTAGTCCCATCACGATCTCCAGGGGATCTCTCTATGATAAACATACACTCTCTCCTCCCCATGTCTGCATTTTCTCCGTACGTCTCTCTCGACCTCTCTCCCTTGTTTGTCAGACCCGTCTTGGCCACGTGCTAGGGGTCTTGCTCTCTCGGTTCCAAACAACCACACACTATCTCCTCACCTTGCCTCCGTTGTCGAAGATGCATGTGTGATATGTTTGCATAAGACACGCACGCCTTTTCTCTACTTTTATCGTGTGTTGTCCATGTCTCTTTCACACACGCACACACACTTTTTTCACTCTCTCTCTCTCTCTCTAGTTAGGGACTCTGTCACATCCATAAGCATATGGATGTTTTGAAAAGTCAAACCTCAGAAAAGTTTGACCAGGTATATGTGGAGAAAAACATTTACATCTGGAATGATCCTTAGATTCATCACAACATGTACTTACTTCATACTATCATTTGTCTTTGGTATTGTAGATATAAGTAATTTCTTTATAAACTTGGTCAAAGTTTCAAAAGTTTGACTTAAAAAATGTTGGAACTACATTATCGAACGGAGGGAGTAGCTCTTTTTCTCTCTCTCTCTGCTATCTCTCATGGGCCTCCCCTCTCACTCGAACTCTCTATACCGACGGATTATACGCTCACTGTGTTAGCGTATAGCTCCGTATATTGTTTAGTTGACCGGTCAACCAATCCACATGCTGCCTTGTCAGCTCATGTTCTGTATCTTCGTGTGCTGGCCCATGTGGCAGTGGGTGAAAAGAAGTAAACTAGAGGCCCACCTGACATGCGGTGAAGTAAACAAAGTTGAAACCACTCGGGGCAGCACCCCGCACGCTAGTAAATTGAGGGCACATTGAGGACAAACATCTTGCGCGTGAAGGACGCACTTGCGCACAATTCACCACTGTGCGGCGGCATGCACAGAAGGACGCACTCGCGCACACCCAGCACACAACACAGACCAGCACACGTGTACACCGGCGTCGCCGCCGGTTGAGATGGACGGCGAGGCAGCCAAAAAGCGGAGGCGGCTCGAGCCAAAACCGCATCCGGCGAGCCTGGACTTCATCAGCAGCCTCCCCGACGACATGCTGCTCGTCATCATCGGCCTCCTCCCCACAAAATCTGTCGTGCGGACTGCCCTGCTCTCCCGGCGGTGGCGCCCCCTCTAGCGCTGCGTCCCCCTCAACCTCACCGTCGATAGCTGCCTCTGCGACGGGGATTGCAAACGCATGGCCGCAGTATCCAAGATCCTTTCATCGCACCCTGGGCCAGCCAGACGCCTTGACATCCGCATGTTCAATACCAACTGCAAGGTCCAACCCAAGTTCAACGAGTGGTTCTTATCTCCCGCCCTAGATCAGCTCGAGGAGCTCAGCTTCGAAGCTGGACGATGTCGCTCTCTGCCGCCGTCCGCGCTCCGCCTCACAGCAACGCTGCGCCAGCTTCAGCTCCTGCTATCTTCCCCAGATTAATGCCGCGCCCGCCCTTCTTCTCCCTCAACTCAAGCAGCTCGTCCTCTTCGACGTTGTCATCTCGAAGAAGGCTATGGAGCACCTGCTCCGCAGCTATACTGCACTCGAGTACCTTCGTCTTGAGCAGATCCATGGGTTCATTAGCCTCCACATCGCCTCGACGAATCTCTGATGGATTTATGTGTCTTGCTGGCCCCGCAACAAGACATCAATTGGGAAGAGATCACTCCAGCTGTTCCACGTTATGGTCATTGAGAATGCGCCTTTCCTTGAGAGATTGCTTGTATTGGATCTAGAAGGTCCAACAAAAATCAGGGTCATTGACACGCCGAAATTGACAGCATTGGTGTACTCATCTGCCAAATTCTCCGAACTCTTTATTGGATCCGTAATCTTTCAGGTACAACACTCATCTTCTTCTCCGTCTTCTTGAAATTCACATTTTTTTAATTTCTTCTTGATGTATTTACGACCGTCTCTAGAAAATGATTCCCACAAGCTTGACCCAGTCCATGCGCACAGTGAAGATCTTAGCACTAAAATTTATCGGCCCCAATCTGGATCAAGTTGTTGGATTCCTTACATGCTTTCCGTGCACGAAGAAGCAACTCATCGAGGTGAAACTTCTTTCCTATAAGTAAACGGTAATCACAACGTAGCTCAATTTTTTCGTAATTTTCTCAAATTACGATGACAAGTGTAGTGTTCAAAACTGCATCTACGCACTGCACCGAAAGAAATGTTTTTAGTGTTTTTTCTCACATGATCACCTGCATCGTTTTTATGCTGTACTACTATAGTAGCCTAGGCTAGTCATAGTGGAAAGTAACTTAGACTACTCCAGTAACTCTATGGTTACCCTAAGAGCAAGTACTACCTCCGTCCTGGTTTACTCTTCCAATTTTGTAGTATCAAAATTTGACCATAGATTTAACTGACAAAATGTTAATGCATGTCACTAAGAACTATATTGTTGGATTCGTATTTGAACATAATTTCAAATGGTGTAATTTTTAGTGACATGCATTGGCATTTTCTTAGGTAAATCTATGGTCAAAATTTTATACTAAATACGAGGTAGTATTCCCTCCGTCCCAAAATTCATGTCTTACATTTGTTTAGATACGGATGTATCTAACACCAAAATGTAACAAGATACATCCGTATTTAGACAAATTTAAGACAAGAATTTTGGGACGGAGGGAGTACAAAAGTGGGCTATGTAGGCCAAAACATGTGCCAAATTCACTTGCGATGCATTTGGCATCGATGCCCCTCCATTGCTCACCTGGTGCCCCAATATGGATCACCTACTTTGCTCCGGTGCCAAATTAACTCACGCAATGAAAAAACACTGTGTGGGAGAGAGAGAGGACTGAGGCAATAAAAAACACTTGTTTGGGAGAGTGAGAGGCGGGTGTAGTTGGTTTGATTGATTTGTTTATACATGTGGGTCTTTGTGCACAGCGGTGCCAACTCTCTCACATCGCGAGAGCGGTGCCAAAATCTTTTGATTTGACATCGATGCGTATTATGTGGCATACTTTTGCGAAATATGGCATCGGCCACATAGTGGAAGGCAACAAATGCCCAAGATCTTCATGTCCTCCTAGTTAAATGAGAGGAAACAGAAGGGGAGAGAGAGAGAGAGAGAGAGTGAAAAAATATCACTAGCCAGCCAACCCTATCGTATGAGCGAATGATATTGGTACCTCTTGATGACACGACAATCTTATGCAGCCAGCTCCTGTAATATGTTCTCTTGTTTTGCATATAAAAAAAGACCCGAAAGTGAAAAATGTGCTGCACTATAACAATCTCATTGAATGCCTTGATCTCCATCTTACAGAAATTGATTGGATCGACTACCGAGGCAGCACATCTGAGATTAAATTGGCTAGGTTCTTTGTTCTGGAGGCAAGTGTGCTCAAGGTAATGAGGTTTGGCGTTCTCTGGCACAACAATGAATGGCGTGCTGATCACCGCAAGCGTCTAAGCCTAAATGACAAAGTCTCCGCGGAAGCTGAATTTGTTTTTGAAACATCAAGTGGCCAGTGACTCAAAAACTTATTTGCCCATTAGTGACTTGTCAGGGCGGTGGATTTTAGTTTGTATGATAATGCCGCATCCACCTAAAGTAACGAAAGTTCTTATGTAAACTTCCTAGTAATTCCCTCTTCGTAGGTGCACCATTACTCCTAACATTTGTAATATCAGTTTGAAACTTGTAATATTGCCGTGTCCTATTCCTGCATTTTCAAAATCATGCGAATCAAACAGGTCCTGAGTTGGTGATGATGTTGTGCCTCCCATCTTTCACCAATAGCTGTCGAATCTAGATCTGACGCACACAAACCAAGCTTCTCCATTTTTGCAAAAAGATGCCCGCACTTGTTCGCTATTTACAAACAACTCCTTGTCTATCACAATCAGCCTTATCTCCTCCCCACCACATCTAGAAGGTCATGGAAAAATCTGGCGCGATGGCCGTTGCCGGAGCCGTCCACCCCCAATCTTGGTGTTCCGTGCAATGCACGGGCATCTACGCATGGGAAATTATGTTGAACAGGGCTAGTTGTAAGCAGGCTAGCTCTACGGCCATGATGATAGTGACTGCAGACGGTGAGGCTGACTATGGTATGCCGAACATAGCGCCTATACTCAGGTGTCATCTCCGGCGCAGGGTCTTGTCACTTCACTATGAGGAGTAGCACCTAATAATTTGACCAACGGGTAGTGCAGTGCTAGTACTCCTACTACTACATTGGTACTACTACTACTAGTACTAGTAGCACCACCGTCTGGATTTAGGAGTACTACCACGTCCATCTGGATTTTAGTATTTTACTAGCAATATCTAGTAATGCATGTCACAAAAAATGTACTACTCCCTCTGTAAATAAATACATGGTGTTTTATTCCAATCGGCGAGAGAACTTAATGTTTTTTTGCTAACTAGAGTACTAATAGGATTACATGCAATGAACTAAACACTTCATGTCATGTTTGGTAGTCTCAAGTCATTGAAACCATGCACGATCCACATCTCTCATTGGTTGATATGTCACGAAATAAGAAACAAGGAGGGAGTTAATGCACCGCGCCTAAGTATTTTGGGATTATTTGGTTTTCGTAAGGTGACTTACACAACATTTTTGTTTACATGCATTAACATTTTATTAGTTAAATCAAAGGTCAAAACTTGGTGCAAAATGCAAAGGGGACCAATAAACTAGTAAACATCAAACTTCTCTCGTTTGGCCCCAACTAGAGGTCTGGTGAGATGACTATACTGCACCGGCACGGAGGGGGACGCAGCTTCATTGACTTACGGCAACTGCCTTTGGGTGAATGACACATGGGCCCAGGGGGTGGCTGGCCCACCTATCATACAGCCAAAGGCAGGTGCAGTAGAGGGCCGAGGAGCAGTACGAAATCCTACGCACCTATGTGTTGGGGAACGTAGAAATTTCAAAAAATTCCCTACGCACACGCAACATCAGGGTGATGCATAGCAACGAGAGGGGAGAGTTTGATCTATGTACCCTTGTAGACCGACAGCGAAAGCGTTAGCACAACACGGTTGATGTAGTCGTATGTCTTCACGGCCTGACCGATCAAGCACCGAAACTACGGCACCTCCGAGTTTTAGCACACGTTCAGCTCGATGACGATCCCCGGACTCCGATCCAGCAAAGTGTCGGGGAAGAGTTCCGTCAGCACGATGGCGTGGTGACGATCTTGATGTTCTACCGTCGCAGGGCTTCGCCTAAGCACCGCTACAATATTATCGAGGATTATGGTGGAAGGGGGCACCGCACACGGCTAAGAAAATGATCACGTGGATCAACTTGTGTGTCTAGGGGTGCCCCCTGCCCCCGTATATAAAGGAGCAAGGGGAGGCGGTCGGCCGGCCCTATAGACGCGCCAAGGAGGAGTCCTCCTCCTAGTAGGAGTAGGACTCCTACTAGGAGGGGGAAGGAAGTGGGGAAGGAGAAGGAAAGGGGGGCGCCGCCCCCCCTCTCCTAGTCCAATTCGGACTAGGGGGGAGGAGGCACGCGGCCCACCCTGGCTGCCCTTCTCTTTCTCCACTAAGGCCCATATGGCCCATTACTTCTCCCGGGGGGTTCCGGTAACCCTCCGGTACTCCGGTTTTCTCAGAAATCACCCGAAACACTTCCAGTGTCCGAATATAGCCGTCCAATATATCAATCTTTATGTCTCGACCATTTCGAGACTCCTCGTTATGTCCATGATCACATCCGGGACTCCGAACTAACTTCGGTACATCAAAACTCATAAACTCATAATATAACTGTCATCGAAACCTTAAGCGTGCGGACCCTACGGGTTCGAGAACAATGTAGACATGACCAAGACATGTCTCCGGTCAATAACCAATAGCGGAACCTGGATGCTCATATTGGCTCCTACATATTCTACGAAGATCTTTATCGGTCAGACCGCATAACAACATACGTTGTTCCCTTTATCATCGGTATGTTACTTGCCCGAGATTCGATCGTCGGTATCTCAATACCTAGTTCAATCTTGTTACCGACAAGTCTCTTTACTCGTTTCGCAATACATCATCTCGCAACTAACTCATTAGTTGCAATGCTTGCAAGTCTTATGTGATGTGCATTACCGAGAGGGCCCAGAGATACCTCTCCGACAATTAGAGTGACAAATCCTAACCTCGAAATACGCCAACCCAATATTTACCTTTGGAGACACCTGTAGAGCTCCTTTATAATCACCCAGTTACGTTGTGACGTTTGGTAGCACACAAAGTGTTCCTCCGGCAAACAGGAGTTGCATAATCTCATAGTCATGGGAACATGTATAAGTCATGAAGAAAGCAATAGCAACATACTAAACGATCGAGTGCTAAGCTAATGGAATGGGTCGTGTCAATCACATCATTCTCCTAATAATGTGATCCCGTTAATCAAATGACAACACATGTCTATGGTTAGGAAACATAACCATCTTTGATTAATGATCTAGTCAAGTAGAGGCATACTAGTGACGTTTGGTTTGTCTATGTATTCACACAAGTATTATGTTTCCGGATAATAAAATTCTAGCATGAATAATTAACATTTATCATGATATAAGGAAATAAAATAATAACATTATTATTGCCTCTAGGGCATATTTCCTTAAGTCTCCCACTTGCACTAGAGTCAATAATCTAGATTACATAGTAATGATTCTAACACCCATGGAGCTTTGGTGCTGATCATGTTTTTGCTCGTGGAAGAGGCTTAGTCAACGGGTCTGCAACATTCAGATCCATATGTATCTTGCAAATCTCTATGTCTCCCACCTGGACTAGATCCCGGATGGAATTGAAGCATCTCTTGATGTGCTTGGTTCTCTTGTGAAATCTGGATTCCTTTGCCAGGGCAATGGCACCAGTATTGTCACAAAAGATTTTCATTGGACCCGATGCGCTAGGACACCTAGATTGGATATGAACTCCTTCATCCAGACTCCTTCGTTTGCTGCTTCCGAAGCAGCTATGTACTCCGCTTCACATGTAGATCCCGCCACAACGCTTTGTTTAGAACTGCACCAACTGACAGCTCCACCGTTTAATGTAAACACGTATCCGGTTTGCGATTTAGAATCGTCCGGATCAGTGTCAAAGCTTGCATCAACATAACCATTTACTATGAGCTCTTTGTCACCTCCATATACGAGAAACATATCCTTAGTCCTTTTCAGGTATTTCAGGATGTTCTTGACCGTTGTCCAGTGATCCACTCCTGGATTACTTTGGTACCTCCCTGCTAGACTTATAGTAAGACACACATTAGGTCTGGTACACAGCATTGCATACATGATAGAGCCTATGGCTGAAGCATAGGTAACATCTTTCATTTTTTTCTCTATCTTCTGCATTGGTCGGGCATTGAGTCTTACTCAATTTCACACCTTGCAACATAAGCAAGAATCCTTTCTTTGCTTGATCCATTTTGAACTTGTTCAAAATTTTGTCAAGGTATGTGCTTTGTGAAAGTCCAATTAAGCGTCTTGATCTATCTCTATAGATCTTAATGCCCAATATGTAAGCAGCTTCACCGAGGTCTTTCATTGAAAAACTCTTATTTAAGTATCCCTTTATGCTATTCAGAAATTCTATATCATTTTCGATTAGTAATATGTCATCTACATATAATATCAGAAATGCTACAGAGCTCCCACTCACTTTCTTGTAAATACAGGCTTCTCCAAAAGTCTGTACAAAACCAAATGCTTTGATCACACTATCAAAGCGTTTATTCCAACTCCGAGAAGCTTGCACCAGTCCATAAACGGATCGCTGGAGCTTGCATACTTTGTTAGCTCCCTTTGGATCGACAAAACCTTCCGGTTGCATCATATACAACTCTTCTTCCAGAAATCCATTCAGGAATGCAGTTTTGACATCCATCTGCCAAATTTCATAATTATAAAATGCGGCAATTGCTAACATGATTCGGACAGACTTAAGCATCGCTACGGGTGAGAAGGTCTCATCGTAGTCAATCCCTTGATCTTGTCAAAAACCTTTTGTGACAAGTCGAGCTTTGTAGACAGTAATATTACCGTCAGCGTCAGTCTTCTTCTTGAAGATCCATTTATTCTCAATTGCTTGCCGATCATTGGGCAAGTCAACCAAAGTCCATACTTTGTTCTCATACATGGATCCCATCTCAGATTTCATGGCTTCAAGCCATTTTGTGGAATCTGGGCTCACCATCACTTCTTCATAGTTCGTAGGTTCATCATGATCTAGTAGCATGACTTCCAGAACAGGATTACCGTACCACTCTGGTGGGGATCTTACTCTGGTTGATCTACGAGGTTCAGTAGTATCTTGTTTTCATGATTATCATCATTAGCTTCCTCACTAATTGGTGTAGGTGTCACAGCAACTGGTTTCTGTGATGTACTACTTTCCACTAAGGGAGCAGGTACAGTTACCTCGTCAAATTCTACTTTCCTCCCACTCACTTCTTTTGTGAGAAACTCCTTCTCTAGAAAGTTTCCGAATTTAGCAACAAAAGTCTTGCCTTCGGATCTGTGATAGAAGGTGTATCCAATAGTTTCCTTTGGATATCCCATGAAGACACATTTCTCCGATTTGGGTTCGAGCTTATCAGGTTGAAGCTTTTTCACATAAGCATCGCAGCCCCAAACTTTCAGAAACGACAACTTTGGTTTCTTGCTAAGCCACAGTTCATAAGGCGTCTTCTCAACGGATTTTGATGGTGCCCTATTTAACGTGAATGCGGCTGTCTCTAGAGCATATCCCCAAAACGATAGCGGTAAATCAGTAAGAGACACCATAGATCGCACAATATCTAGGAAAGTACGATTACGATGTTCGGACACACCATTACGCTGTGGTGTTCCGGGTGGCGTGAGTTGCGAAACTATTCCGCATTGTTTCAAATGTACACCATACTCGTAACTCAAATATTCTCCTACACGATCAGACCGGAGGAATTTTATTTTCTTGTTATGATGATTTTCAACTTCACTCTGAAATTCCTTGAACTTTTGAAATGTTTCAGACTTATGTTTCATTAAGTAGATATAACCATATCTGCTTAAGTCATCTGTGAAGGTGAGAAAATAACGATATCCACCACGAGCCTCAACATTCATCGGACCACACACATCTATATGTATGATTTCCAACAAATCTGTTGCTCTCTCCATAGTACCGGAGAACGGTGTTTTAGTCATCTTACCCATAAGGCACGGTTCGCAAGTACCAAGTGATTCATAATCAAGTGGTTCCAAAAGTCCATCGGTATGGAGTTTCTTCATGCGCTTTACACCGATATGACCCAAACAGCAGTGCCACAAATAAGTTGCACTATCATTATCAACTCTGCATCTTTTGGCTTCAACATTATGAATATGTGTGTCACTACTATCGAGATTTAATAAGAATAGATCACTCTTTAAGGGTTCATGACCATAAAAGATATTACTCATATAAATAGAACAACATTATTCTCTGATTTAAATGAATAACCGTCTCGCATCAAACAAGATCCAGATATAATGTTCATGCTTAACGCTGGCACCAAATAACAATTATTTAGGTCTAATACTAATCTCGAAGGTAGATGTAGAGGTAGCGTGCCGACCGCGATCACATCGACTTTGGAACCATTTCCCACGTGCATCGTCACCTCGTCCTTAGCCAATCTTCGCTTAATCCGTAGTCCCTGTTTCGAGTTGCAAAGTTAGCAACAGAATCAGTATCAAATACCCAGGTGCTACTGCGAGCATTAGTAAGGTACACATCAATAACATGTATATCACATATACCTTTGTTCACCTTGCCATCCTTCTTATCCGCCAAATACTTGGGGCAGTTCTGCTTCCAATGACCAATCTGCTTGCAGTAGAAGCACTCAGTTTCAGGCTTAGGTCCAGGTTTGGGTTTCTTCTCTTGAGTAGAAACTTGCTTGCTGTTCTTTTTGAAGTTCCCCTTCTTCTTTCCTTTGCCCTTTTTCTTGAAACTAGTGGTCTTATTGACCATCAACACTTGATGCTCCTTCTTGATTTCTACCTCCGCAGCTTTCAGCATTGCAAAGAGCTCGGGTATAGTCTTATTCATCCCTTGCATATTATAGTTCATCACGAAGCTCTTGTAGCTTGGTGGCAGTGATTGGAGAATTCTGTCAATAACGCAATCATCTGGAAGATTAACTCCCAATTGGATCAAGTGATTATTATACCCAGACATTTTGAGTATATGCTCACTGACAGAACTGTTCTCCTCCATCTTGCAGCTATAGAACTTATTGGAGACTTCATATCTCTCAATCCGGGCATTTGCTTGAAATATTAACTTCAACTCCTGGAACATCTCATATGCTCCATGACGTTCAAAACGTCATTGAAGTCCCGATTCTAAGCCGTAAAGCATGGCACACTGAACTATCGAGTAGTCATCAGCTTTGCTCTGCCAGACGTTCATAACATCTGGTGTTGCTCCAGCAGCAGGCCTGGCACCCAGCGGTGCTTCCAGGACGTAATTGTTCTATGCAGCAATAAGGATAATCCTCAAGTTACGGACCTAGTCCGTGTAATTGCTACCATCATCTTTCAACTTTGCTTTCTCAAGGAACGCATTAAAATTCAATGGAACAACAGCACGGGCCATCTATCTACAATCAAACATAAACAAGCCAGATACTATCAGGTACTAAGTTCATGATAAATTTAGGTTCAATTAATCATATTACTAAAGATCTCCCACTTAGATAGACATCCCTCTAATCCTCTAAGTGATTACGTGATCCAAATCAACTAAACCATGTTCGATCATCACGTGAGATGGAGTAGTTTCATTGGTGAACATCACTATGTTGATCATATCTACTATATGATTCACGCTCGACCTTTCAGTCTCCGTGTTCCGAGGCCATATCTGTATATGCTTGGCTCGTCAAGTATAACCTGAGTATTCCGCATGTGCAACTGTTTTGCACCCGTTGTATTTGAACGTAGAGCCTATCACACCCGATAATCATGTGGTGACTCAGCACGAATAACTTTCGCAACGGTGCATACTCAGGGAGAACACTTTTTGATAATTAGTGAGAGATCATCTTAAAATGCTACCGTCAATCAAAGCAAGATAAGATGCATAAAATATAAACATCACATGCAATCAATATAAGTGATATGATATGGCCATCATCATCTTGTGCTTGTGATCTTCATCTTCAAAGCACCGTCGTGATCACCATCGTCACCGGCGCGACACCTTGATCACCATTGTAGCATCATTGTCGTCTCACCAATCTTATGCTTCCACGACTATCGCTACCGCTTAGTGATAAAGTAAAGCATTACAGCGCCATTGCATTGCATACAATAAAGCGACAACCATATGGCTCCTGCCAGTTGCCGATAACTTGGTTACAAAACATGATCATCTCATACAATAAAATTTAGCATCATGTCTTGACCATATCACATCACAACATGCCCTGCAAAAACAAGTTAGACGTCCTCTACTTTGTTGTTGCAAGTTTTACGTGGCTGCTACGGGCTTAAGCAAGAACCAATCTTACCTACGCATCAAAACCACAACGATAGTTTGTCAAGTTGGTGATGTTTTAACCTTCGTAAGGACCGGGCGTAGCCACACTCGGTTCAACTAAAGTTGGGGAAACTGACACCCGCTAGCCACCTTTGTGCAAAGCACGTCGGGAGAACCGGTCTCGCATAAGCGTACTCGTAATGTCGGTCTGGGCCACTTCGTCCAACAATACTGCCGAACCAAAGTATGACATGCTGGTAAGCAGTATGACTTATATCGTCCACAACTCACTTGTGTTCTACTCGTGCATATAACTTCAACACATAAAACCTAGGCTCGGATGCCACTGTTGGGGAACGTAGTAATTTAAAAAAAATTCCTACGCACACGCAAGATCATGGTGATGCATAGCAACGAGAGGGGAGAGTGTGATCTACGTACCCTTGTAGACCAATAGCGGAAGCGTTAGCACAACGTGGTTGATGTAGTCGTACGTCTTCACGGCCCGACCGATCAAGCACCGAAACTACGGCACCTCCGAGTTTTAGCACACGTTCAGCTCGATGATGATCCCCAGACTCCGATCCAGCAAAGTGTCGGGGAAGAGTTCCGTCAGCATGACGGCGTGGTGACGATCTTGATGTTCTACCACCGCAGGGCTTCGCCTAAGCACCACTACAATATTATCGAGGATTATGGTGGAAGGGGGCACCACACACGGCTAAGAAAAAGATCACGTGGATCAACTTGTGTGTCTAGGGGTGCCCCCTGCCCCCGTATATAAAGGAGCAAGGGGAGGAGGCCGGCCGGCCCTATAGGCGCGCCAAGGAGGAGTCCTCCTCCTAGTAGGAGTAGGACTCCTACTAGGAGGGGGAAGGAAGTGGGGAAGGAGAAGGAAAGGGGGGCGCCGCCCCCCTCTCCTAGTCCAATTCGGACCAGGGGGAGGAGGCGCGCGGCCCACCCTGGATGCCCTTCTCTTTCTCCACTAAGGCCCATATGGCCCATTACTTCTCCCGGGGGGGTCCGGTAACCCTCCGGTACTCCGGTTTTCTCCGAAATCACCCAGAAAACTTTCGTGTCCGAATATAGCCGTCCAATATATCAATATTTATGTCTCGACCATTTTGAGACTCCTTGTTATGTCCGTGATCACATCTGGGACTCCGAACTAACTTCGGTACATCAAAACTCATAAACTCATAATATAACTGTCATCGAAACCTTAAGCGTGCAGACCCTACGGGTTCGAGAACAATGTAGACATGACCAGGACATGTCTTCGGTCAATAACCAATAGCGGAACCTGGATGCTCATATTGGCTCCTACATATTCTACGAAGATCTTTATCGGTTAGACCGGATAACAACATATGTTGTTCCCTTTGTCATCAGTATGTTACTTGCCCGAGATTCGATCGTCGGTATCTCAATACCTAGTTCAATCTCGTTACCGGCAAGTCTCTTTACTCGTTTCGTAATACGTCATCTCGCAACTAACTCGTTAGTTGCAATGCTTATGTGATGTGCAATACCGAGAGGGCCCAGAGATACCTCTCCGACAATCGGAGTGACAAATCCTAATCTCGAAATACGTCAACCCAACATGTACCTTTGGAGACACCTGTAGAGCACCTTTATAATCACCCAGTTACGTTATGACGTTTGGTAGCACACAAAGTGTTCCTCCGACACACGGGAGTTACATAATCTCATAGTTATAGGAACATGTATAAGTCATGAAGAAAGCAATAGCAACATACTAAACGATTTGGTGCTAAGCTAATGGAATGGGTCATGTCAATCAGATCATTCAACCAATGATGTGATCCCGTTAATCAAATGACAACACATGTCTATGGTTAGGAAACATAACCATCTCTGATTAATGAGCTAGTCAAGTAGAGGCATACTAGTGACGTTTGGTTTGTCTACGTATTCACACATGTATTATGTTTCCGGATAATACAATTCTAGCATGAATAATAAACATTTATCATGATATAAGGAAATAAAATAATAACATTATTATTGCCTCTAGGGCATATTTCCTTCACTACACACGCTAACCAAGGGCAAGAGTGATCACTCGAATCGCAAGATCAGTTGACTAGAAGCTAAGCTAGACCCATGGAGGCGATGAGCGCGAGCATGAGCCGGCTGTGCCAGATGGTCTACGACGCCGGCCTATGGCCCGGCAACGAGGAACGTCTCTAGGTAGTATTGCTTGAGGCCTCCAGGGCGAGGGGCCGCTTGGACGACAGCTTGGTCTCCTTGTTCAATGAGGTCCTCGTCGGTTTCCTCGACAAGTTCACCGTCGTCAAGAAGCTTGCGGACGACTTTGACGTAAGCCTCTAGCCGACACGCCCAGGCTCTGCGATGCCCGCCACCCTCAATGGCCACTATGGTGACAACCTCTTCGACGCACTGGTGGCCCTGCGACTGCCCGCCGTGCACCGGAGAATGTCCACCTCGAGGTCACATTTGCCGCGCAGTGCCTAGCGCAGCAAGACACCATCGACATAATCACCCACATCTACGCGCAAATCATCCACAAGGACTACTACATGCAAGAGGAGGACGATAGGACGCTGGCCTTCTTGGACCGCAGGGCAACCTTGGACGGCACTGTTCAGAAGCACGTTGAGCTCGCCGACAACACCGCTGCTCCTCACACGTCAGTTGGTGACCTGGCGCACTAGGGCCTGAGGATGTCGTTGATGGATCCGTATGTATTTTTATCTTTCCGTCAAATCCATGCAGTAGTATATGATACTACAGTAATTATCTTACCTTTCGCATCAACTTCATAATTTTCGTATGTACTCCATGCATGAACGGCGCCAGAAACAAACTTCTCATTACTCTAGGCAAAATCGTTATTTTCTATCTATCGGTCGCGCCATGGAGCAGAACCAAATTTTACAAGTTACGAGTTCAAAAGGAAAAGCCTGCCGTGTTCACGTCGCACCCCCACACGGTTGGTCCGGCATGCCGCTCAAGCGGGAATGCATGTGGTGTTGCATTTTCACTTACAAGTGGGACCGCAGTTGAGCAAACCGACTATCGGCAAACCCCCACCCCACTCACCGCGCGATGGCTGAGAAAATAGGAGGGATAAGAGATGGTTGTAGCATGGACTCCAAGAAAATTGGTGTCGGATGGGACTCGTGTGGGTGGCATGTGCCGTATTGCTAGACGTGAATGCTAGTTATGGCCCATGCCACCCCACTATATCGAGCCTATATCGAGGTACGTAGAACAAATTTCCTGTAGTCCGTGCTCAGCCCTCCTCTATCTCTCTTCTCAGCCAGCCAGCGGACGCGCGGAGCCCATCTTCGGTTTGCTCACATGCGGCCCCACATGTTAGTGAAAACGCAAGAGGACCCACTGAACCTGCACATCTTTCACCTCGACGTGTAGGTGATGAAAAACAAATCCAATAAAGATCTTCGGTGGCCGCTTTTGGAGTTACTCAGGAGTAGTAAGATTCTATTTACAGTTTAGCCCAAGATGCACATCTCGTGGCTTCAACTACCACTCTATTTTCTTTCATGACACAACCTGGATGCTGGATGTCCCACGTGTCGACAAAAGGAGGAAGAACCCGACCAAATCATCGGTTGTGCTCTCGGATTAGACTAGTTGTGCTAACTTAAAAAATTTATTGTGTACTCCCTCCGTTCCAAAATACTTGACTTCCATTTGTCCAAAAATGGATGTACCTATATACTAAAACATGTCTAGATACATATATATTTTGACAAATAGAAGGCATGTATTGTGCAACGGAGGGAGTAGAATGGATGCAAGTTTTTGCATTGGGAAGAAGAGTACATCCATATATTGATAGAGCGCAATTTAGTAGATGTTCTATCACTTTTAGCTAGCACAGAGGCTAGAGATGAGATTAGTGCACTTGTTAATACTCCTACTGGAATAGAGGCTAGACATGAGACTAGTTGCGAGGAAGCAACGTCTACTTCTTTACACTCGAAGTAGAAAGAAGCACGCAAGATCGAGCCCCCGCAGATCAACAATGAGTGCATCGAGAAGGCACTAATCCAACTTACAGGAGTAGTAAAATGTATTCTTATGGTTCTTGTTTTCTTTGTCCTTGCTTTTCTAGTCAAAATTATCGTTGGAGTTCGTGCAAAATGGAGGTCCGTCTGTGGTCGTGCGTTGGAGTTGGCTTTACAAGTGGGACCGCAGTTAAGGAAACCGACTATCGGCAAACCCCCACCTCGCCCGCCGCGCGATGGCTGAAGTTAGAGAAACGACGAGGTTGAAGAGATTGCTCTAGCACGGACTCCAAGAAATAATATGGTGTCAGATGGATGTCGTGGTGGTGGCGTGTGCCGTACTCCTGGAGGTGAATGCTTGTTCTGGCCCATGCCACCCTACTACTCCTACTACTTACTCCTACTATATAGTACTAGTATCGAGGATTGGAATTGCTTGTTACGTATAGCAAACACATTAACATATGGCTACAGTAAAAACACCCGCCCGACGCGCAAAGCATGTGAAGCTAGTACAAATAGTGTACTACTATTGTTGATTGGCCTCATCCGATAACCTGTTGCAATGCACGTATAATAATGTATTCGGAAAATATTTTTTTGCCTCATCGCACCACTCACTCAGAGAAGCGACTCGAAAGCCATTCATAAATTTAGTAAGTTTATCACAGGCATATCATTTTATTACATACAACAGGTCATCAACCCACATCGACAACGAGGATACATTATAAATACTAAAGTTTTCACCACACAACAAATAACAAGAAATGAAATAAACTTCAATTCAACCATTCCTCGGCGTTGGAAACGCTTGCTTTGAACCACAAGTGATTCTCTGGGACGGGCCATCAATTGTCGATCTGGAAACCTACGCAGGACTGATCATCTAGGCTGAAGCGGCCTACTATATTAGTACCAGGGTAGGGAACCACCCAAATGTCTGAGGTATAGACACAGTTGCTTCTCATAAATGTTACTGTTAACGTTGTGTCAACAGCAGTTGGATCGCCTTTCACCATCATCGGATAGTTTTGTCCAAGGAAGAGCGAGTTTTCTCCAAGACTATCAATTCTGTACCAGGGAGAAGGAGTTGGCGCTAGCACACTAGTATCCATCCCGAATACCATACAACGAGTGTTGGAATAGGTCTGGAGAGTGCGACCACGGGAGACTACACCTGCTTCCATAGCAGTAACATCATCAGTGGGCTGTATACACACAAGAAGAGGTGATCCATCGGAATTAGTTGCTAGGCGCCACAGAGTATATGGGTGCTGCTCATCCTCATGCTCGTGATCATCACCATCGTCATCTCCCCCTTGGTTATAAAAATTTTCAAGTATAGGTGGTGGGATGTTCACATGACCTTGGAAACACAAGAAGAAGGTTAATTAGTAAAGGGAAACTTGCTAATGAGGATCCCATGCAAAAACAATGCCACGAGTGGTGGCAGCAAACACAAGGCCCTCGTATTGAATTACATCACAGTACTCATCCGTGTACATAAACTGATTTTTGAGCAATATCCATCGAGTCGAACCACGAAGGACGGCAACAAGCTTGTCGAAGATAGCAACAACTTGATAGCTGTTGTAATTCCAAGAGCAGTTGGGAACTCGACAAATTGCTATCTTCGATAGAAGACAGTCACCATGATCGTATTTGAACGTGCATACAATACCGGTGTGCTCAACCTCTGGGCAGTCTGCTGAGATTTTTGGGAGTGGAACCTGGTCATGAGTGTACACATTCACAAGTTCCCACTCGTGGTTGGACCCAATGTAAACAACCCAATCTCAATTTGCGCCCGCCCAAGCCTTGCCCTCAAGCGATGTCATCTTAACATCATACGTATCATTATCAAGCGGCATCAACTAGCACAGGGCGAGGCCTCCATCTGTAACATCCCAAATTTTCAATTTCAAATTTTTGCATTTTGGTTGATCCTAGAAATTCTACGCAACTCAATGACCCACGGAGAGAGTTGGGGATTTCGTTATTTTCATATTTGAGTTTTCTCAAATTTTGAGAATAGGATCATTTGATTTTATTTATTTTATCACCAATTATTTCTATTACAAAAATATGAGAGAGGGAATAAAATGACTTTCCCAAAATAAAGAAATTTTGAGGATTTAATAATAAAATCAAATAAGATTTTATTTCGGAGTTTTTCGGTGTTTTATTTGAATTTAGGAAAAATGTGCGTTTTTCAAAATTGCATTTAGGGCCCAAATAAATGTTCACCTTGTGCGGCTTGATTTTAGAAGCCCGCGAAAATTTATTTCGGAATTTTTGGAGTCCGTTTAGTATTTCTTTTTATTTTTCTTCCGAGCGGAATAATTAAAAAAACGAACCGACCTACGGGCCGTGTCCGACTAGGACTCCGGCCCGAGGAGGGGCTTTATAAGCCGGGGCAGCCCACCCCGAGGGAAACCCTAGCCAGCCCCCAGCCCAGCCGCCGCCGGATCCCGCCGCCGAGGTTCGTCGCGCCTCGTTTTCCATGCCGAAAAAAGAAGAAGAAAAATCGGCGTTCGTCATTTTTCTTTTTCTCGGATTAAATCCACGATTTTTCTGATCACGATTCCTGACCTAATTTTCATTTTAGTATAACTTTTCGCTCGTCTATCGGAATCAGGCGATTCAAGCGCCTAGGGATTCGTCTCGAAACCCTCTATCCGTTTAACCAACTTAAACAAGATTTTGCTACTGTAAAATTTTCTCTAGATCCAGATTACTAGAACAAAATGCTTTCTTTCGCCGTTTGACTTTCGTTGCTTCGTTCGATTTGATTCTTTTTGCGAACCGGAGTTCTTAAGTTGAACCTTCTGGTTAGATCTCTTATTTGAGTTTTACCTGTGCATTAGATGAGTTATTATTGTATGCTTGTTTTTTTGTTTGCGATAGAGTACCCGGAGTGCGCCGCCTGTTACTTCGGATCGTTAGGTTTCGCCGATCATCAGCAAGGCAAGTAACACTTTGATCATATATTTTCTACTACCCAGTTTTATTGCATTAGATCAATCCTCACACATTGCATGATTAGGATCTAATTAAATTGTGGGATGGGAAGTAGATGAGGTAGTACCTATTACCTGTTATTACCAAACCTTTGGGAGTTACTTCTACGTTTGCTTATTATGCCATGCTATGCTAGTAGACGTGGATTGGGTGAGTGATATCCATGACAGATATGAGATTGTTAATTAATGGTTTATCTAAGGTGGCAACTTAAACACACATCTGGGTGGATTGAGGCACCTGGGTATTCCAGGACTTGCCTGTTTTCTTTTGGACCGCCACCCAGGCTCAAAGGGATCATGAGACTATTCATACTAGAAACTTCCATGTGCAGCTACAAGCTATTATGGGCTCTAGCATAGTTGACTAAGTTGTGCGAACTCTTACAGTGGTAGACTAGCAGATGTAGGGGATGTAGGTGGTACGGTCTACCCAATCGTAAGGTGCTAGCGCTTCTGAAAGACTATGTCTCGGTCATCCGTCTTCTCAAACACCCTGTAGTGCGAGAAACCAAACGGAGGCGATCGAGTCTTGTGGGGAAAAGTGCGCAAACCTCTGCAGAGTGTAATAAACTAATCATGGTTAGCCGTGTCCCTGGTTATGGACATCTTGAGTATCTAGTACCTGGATATCTTGTGAATCTCAACATGTTACTCTAAATTAATTTTGTTGGGTTATGTTTAATGATGATGCTTAATTGAGATTGAGAATGTTGTCAACCATTCTCAATGTTTAACAACCACCATGATAGTAATTAAATTTATTCATTTGAAGTAGGGAAAAATTGGTTTTACGCAAAACTGTAACCATGGAGCTTTACACCAGCCAAATAAGCATATAGTATAGCTGTTTCATTCCATTATTCTCTATGTGTTACCTTGCCAGCATATTCCATGTGCTGACCCGTTTCGGGATGCAACGTTAATGTTGCAGACTTTTCAGACGATGATTAAGGAGTTTTTAGGTCGTGGTTCTATACTCAGTGATGCCGTTGGAGTTGATGGACTCACTTATCTTCCAAGCCTTCCGCTGTTATCGTTATTAGAAGGCCTTAAGCCATACTTATTGTAATAAGTTCTCTTTTGAGACACTCAATGTAATAAGTGTGTGATTGCTACTCTACTATAAATCCTCCGAGTACTGTGTGGTGTCATCATTACTGATTCAGGGATGACACCGGAGCACAAAGATCAGACTGTTTGAGGTCTGGTCGCTACAGAGATGGTATCAGAGCACACGCTGACTATAGGACACGACCACTAAGCTAAAGACCTAGATCACTATTCACTCTCTTCTCTTCTGACCTCTCATCTTTTCTACTCTTTAGGATAGCGGTTGCAAGGAACAAGTTCACACAACCGGATGAAGATACACCCTTTGGACGACACTTGAGGGAAGTCACTAGATATCTGAACATAGGAGTACCAAGCTTCACGGGAACCTACAACGCCACTTTACCTGAAGAAGAGCGCTGGATGATTCAAGTTCAAGTTCCAGGAAGGACGTTCATGCCAGTCACTGAGCCCATAGAGTTTTCTTTTGATGCACCAACTTGGAATCTAGGAAAGAGCATGGCAGCTCATATCGCCATGGGACGCATTGGAGAAGTCTACCACAAGGATCTCAAGGATACTATCTACCAGATTTGTGGGCGCCGAGATGAGCACTGGGAGATGATTAGCACCAGGAAGGATAGATCAATTGCAGCTTTTATTCAGGAGTTAAACCAGCACTTTCGACGACAAGAGAACCAGATGTGCGCCGACATGATAGATCTGAAGAAGGCTAAGACTAGAATCAAGGAACTGGAGGAAGAACTCAAGGCTACACGTGAAGATTATGAAGAGGAAATTGAAGTATTGGTGGAGAAGAATGAAAACCTGATCAAGAAGATTGGAATATTTATGGGAGGCCCTATGACAGTAGATGAAGACGAAGAACCCAAGGAAATTAGCCCGGAAGACTACATCATCATCGACGACACCGACTCGGAACCAGATAGTAGCGATGATGACTATATTGATGAAGCTGGAGCAGATATTATGGATTCAACGACCGTAGAATATTTCTAGTAGACCACCTCATCAGTAGTAGTAGTCCACCATGTAAATATAGTAGTCCGAGCACTTTTGCGATAGATAGATCGATTGTATGCCCTTGTTTGATTGAATGAAGTGAATTGTTTGCTTTTGCCTCATGTGCATATGGGTAGTGTTTTCTCTTTAGACCCCCTCTATTCTTACATCTCATCTTTTCTAAACCCTTAGATGACTCCGAGACGTGACCCCGGATCTACCTTTCCCCCGGAGCTCACCCAGTTGATCCAGCAGCAGAACACATTGATGCAGTTGCTAGTCCAGAATCAGAATCAGGGGAACAACAACAACAACCCACCACCACCACCACCACCTGTTGACCACTTAGCTCGTTTTCTTAGGCTGAATCCGCCGGTTTTTTCCAGTAGCACCGAGCCGATAGTAGCAGATGATTGGCTCCGCAAGACAGCTAGGGAGTTGACCACAGCAGGATGCACAGATGCGGAGAAGGTGAAGTTTGCCGCACATCAGTTAGAAGGACCCGCAGCATCATGGTGGGAGAATTTCACCGCCACTTTCCCTGTGGACACTGTCACATGGGACCAGTTTCAGCAGGCTTTTCGTACTGCCCATGTTTCAGCAGGAGCTATGGCCATAAAGAAGCGTGAGTTTCGCAACTTGTGCCAAGGAGGAAGGATAGTTGGCCAGTATGTGGAGGAATTTAGTAAGCTAGCATATTATGCCCCAGATGACGTCGCTACGGATGCAGCTAAGTAGGAGAAGTTTCTGGAAGGACTGAATGATGAGCTGAGCAAGCAGTTGATGGTAGCAACCTTCAACAACTACCAAGAGTTGGTAGATCGTGCTCTTATGATTGAAGGGAAGCAGCAGCAAATTGAGAATCACAAGAGGAAGTATGGACAAGGAAAATATACTTCAGGAGCTCAGCAGAAGCCACGTCTTACCCCTAGACCGGGAGGACATTTTCAGCATACCCATGGAGGAGGTAGCTCGCACAATCACAATGGCACCAAGAATGGTAATGGCAATGGAGGAAGCAACAGCGAGAACCGCACCAACCCCTCAACCCCAGCCAAGAAGGACTTAAGCCAAGTCACTTGCTTTAAGTGTTCAAAGACCGGACATTATGCCAATGAATGTCCTGAAGTGCAAAATGGAAATAGCAATGGAAGTTCTGGGAAGAAGCCGAACCCTTTTAACAGGGGACAGGTGAACCACGTTAGCGAGGAGGAGGTCGAAGCTCAGCCCGATGCAGTAATAGGTAAGTTTTTGGTTAAGTCAGTTACTGCACTCGTTCTTTTTGATACTGGCGCATCACATTCATACATCTCAAGGGGATTTGTGGATAAGTATAACCTACCAACCCAAGCCCTTAGGTCACCTATGTTAGTAACCTCGCCAGGAGCAGAGTATGTGGCTAGTCTATGGTGTGATCGGTTACCATTAAGATTGGTAACTATGTTTTTCCCTCAGACCTAATAGTATTCGAATCCCAAGGATTGGATGTGATATTAGGCATGGATTGGTTATCAAGGTATGAAGGGAATATTGAGTGTGCTAGCAAGTCAATTTTGCTTACCACACCAGAAGGGAGAAGGATCAAGTATGTATCCCGGCATGTGCCAAAGAGGACTCAAGTAAATTGCCTAACATGAGTTGTGCAGGAGGAAGTACCAGTGGTAAGGGATTTTCCTGATGTTTTTCCAGAGGAGTTGCCAGGCATGCCACCGGATAGAGATATTGAGTTTTTGATTGAGCTATTGCCAGGCACAGGGCCAATATCAAAGAGACCATATAGGATGCCAGCAAAGGATTTGGTGGAAATTAAGAAGCAGATTAAGGAGTTACTGGATAAAGGATATATTCGCCCAAGTTCTTCGCCTTGGGGATCGCCAGTACTACTACTAGTGGAGAATAAAGATGGATCGTTAAGGATGGTTGTTGATTATCGAGGATTGAATGAAGTAACGATCAAGAACAAGTACCCACTACCAATGATCAATGATCTGTTTGATCGATTGCAAGGAGATAAGGTATTTTCCAAGATCGATCTGCGATCAGGATACCACCAGTTGAAGATTCGAGAACAAGATATTCTGAAGACAGCTTTTACCACTAGGTATGGGCTGTATGAGTATACTGTTATGTCATTTGGTCTGACTAACGCACCTGCCTATTTTATGAACATGATGAACAAAGTGTTTATGGAGTTTTTGGATAAGTTCGTCGTAGTGTTCATTGATGATATCCCGGTTTATTCGAAGAATGAGGAGGACCATAAGGCACATTTGCGTTTGGTACTTGGAAAGCTCAGAGAACATCAATTATATGCCAAGTACATCAAATGTGACTTTTGGTTGAAGGAAGTAGGATTCCTCGGACACGTTATATCTAGAGAAGGTATAGCAGTAGATCCCGCTAAAGTTGAAACCGTGACCAAGTGGGAAGCCCCAACAACAGTTGGAGAGATCCGGAGTTTTCTTGGACTCACAGGATACTACCGGAGATTTATTGAGAATTTCTCAAAGATTGCGAAGCCTATGACTGAGTTGTTGAAGAAGGATACCAAGTTCATATGGACAGAGGAGTGTGAGGCTAGTTTCCAAGATTTGAAGAAACGCTTAGTTACCTCACCAGTGTTGATTTTGCCAGACCAGACCAAGGATTATGAGGTGTATTGCGACGCTTCACGTCGAGGACTTGGAGCAGTGCTTATGCAAGAAGGGAGAGTTGTTTCATATGCCTCAAGACAACTGAAGCCTTATGAGTTGAATTATGCTACACATGATTTGGAGTTAGCAGCCATAGTGCATGCTTTGAAAACATGGAGACATTTCCTCATTGGAAATCATTGTGAGGTGTACACGGATCATAAGAGTTTGAAGTACATTTTCACACAGAAGGAGTTAAATCTCAGACAGAGGAGATGGTTGGAGCTTATCAAGGATTATGATATGAAATTGCATTATCATCCTGGAAAGGCTAATGTAGTAGCAGACGCATTAAGCCGCAAGAGCCATGTCAATACATTAATGACGGGAGAAATACCAAGGGAGTTAGTAGAAAATCTTCGTGAACTATGTTTGTAAATAGTTCCAAGAGGCTATGTAGCAGCATTGGAGATTCAGTCAACTTTGATGGATAGAATCAGAGAAGCTCAAAAAGCTGACAAAGAGATTGCCGCTATAAAGGAGAAACTGAGAAAAGGAAAAGCTAAAGGATTTCCTCAGGATGAGCACGGCACCCTATGGTTTGAAGACCGCGTTTATGTGCCCAAGGACCCGGAGATCAGGAAGTTGATTTTGCAAGAGGCACACAACTCGCTGTATTCAATTCACCCAGGATATACCGAGATGTATTTGGATTTGAAGGATATTTTTTGGTGGACCGGAATGAAGAAGGATATTGCGGAGTATGTAGCAGTCTATGATGTATGTCAGAGAGTAAAGGCGGAGCATCAGAAGCCAGCAGGATTGTTACAACCATTGCCGATACGCGAATGGAAGTGGGATAAGTTAGGCATGGATTTTATTACAGGATTGCCCAGGAGTCGTTCAGGCTATGACTCGATTTGGGTTGTAGTTGATCGATTGATGAAAGTAGCTTATTTCATCCCAGTAAAGACCACTTACACCAGTGCTAAGTTGGCAAAGATATACATGACCAGGATCGTATGTTTGCATGGAGTTTCGAGGAGTATCGTATCAGATAGAGGAACCTGGTTTACCTCAAATTTCTGGAAGCAGTTGCACGAAACTTTGGGAACCAGGTTAGAATTCAGTACGTCTTTTCATCCACAGACATATGGACAGACCGAGAGAGTCAATCAGATTTTGGAGGATATGCTGAGAGCTTGTGCGCTAGATTATGGATCTAGTTGGGACGATAATTTGCCATATGCAGAGTTCTCTTACAACAACAGTTATCAAACCAATTTAAAGATGGCCCCTTTCGAAGCTTTGTACAGAAGGAGGTGCAGGACACCGTTGTCGTGGGATGAAGTTGGAGACCACCAGTTGTTTGGACCTGACTTGATTAAAGAGTATGAACAGAAGGTGAAGTTGATTCGCAATAGGCTCAAGGTAGCCCAGTCCATACAGAAGAGTTATGCGGATTCTAAACGCAAGGAGATAGTTTACGAAGTTGGGGATAGAGCTTATCTTCGAGTATCTCCACTTCAAGGAACAAAGCGTTTTGGAGTAAAAGGGAAGTTAGCGCCACGATTTGTAGGACCCTATCGAGTTTTGGAGCGTATGGGAGAAGTGGCCTACAAGTTGGAATTGCCTGAAGGATTGTCAGGAGTTCATGATGTGTTCCACGTTTCCCAATTGAAGAAGTGTCACGCGGAGATGGCTGACATACCGTTGAGAGACAAAGTGCCTTTGGAAACTATTCATTTGGATAACGATTTGACCTACGAGGAGAAACCAGTCAAGATTCTCGAGTTTGCCAGCCGAGTTACTCGCAGCAAGGTTATCAAGTTTTGCAAAGTTCAGTGGAGCCACCACACGGAGGATGAAGCCACCTGGGAGCGAGAGGAAGATTTGCTCAAAGACCACCCTCACCTATTTTCTAGCCAACCCGAATCTCGAGGGCGAGATTCATCTTAAGGGGGGAAGGTTTGTAACATCGCAAAATTTCAATTTGGAATGTTATACATTAGAGCATCATGCATATCATATTTTATTTTTGCATTTTGGTTGATCCTAGAAATTCTACGCAACTCAATGACCCACGGAGAGAGTTGGGGATTTCGTTATTTTCATATTTGAGTTTTCTCAAATTTTGAGAATAGGATCATTTGATTTTATTTATTTTATCATCAATTATTTCTATTACAAAAATATGAGAGAGGGAATAAAATGACTTTCCCAAAATAAAGAAATATTGAGGATTTGATAATAAAATCAAATACGATTTTATTTTGGAGTTTTTTGGTGTTTTATTTGAATTTAGGAAAAATGTGCGTTTTTCAAAATTGCATTTAGGGCCCAAATAAATGTTCACCTTGTGCGACTTGATTTTAGAAGCCCGTGAAAATTTATTTCGGAATTTTTGGAGTCCATTTAGTATTTCTTTTTATTTTTCTTCCGATCGGAATAATTAAAAAAAACGAACCGACCTACGGGCCGTGTCCGACTAGGACTCCGGCCTGAGGGGGGGCTTTATAAGCCGGGGCAGCCCACCCCGAGGGAAACCCTAGCAAGCCCCCAGCCCAACCGCCGCCGCTGGATCCTGCCGCCGAGGTTCGTCATGCCTCGTTTTCCGTGCTGGAAAAAAATCGGCGTTCGTCGTTTTTCTTTTTCTCGGATTAAATCCGTGATTTTTCTGATCGCGATTCCTGACCCGATTTTCGTTTTAGTATAACTTTTCGCTCGTTTATCAGAATCAGGTGATTCAAGCGCCTAGGGATTCGTGTCGAAACCCTCTATCCGTTTAACCAACTTAAACAAGATTTTGCTACTGTAAAATTTGCCCTAGATCCAGATTACTAGAACAAACTGTTTTCTTTCGCCGTTTAACTTTCGTTGCTTCGTTCGATTTGATTCTTTTTGCCAACCAGAGTTCTTAAGTTGAACCTTCTGGTTAGATCTCTTATTTGAGTTATACCTGTGCATTAGATGAGTTCTTATTGTATGCTTGTTTGTTTGTTTGCGATAGAGTACCCGGAGTGCGCCGCCTGTTACTTCGAATCGTTAGGTTTCGCGGATCATCAGCAAGGCAAGTAACACTTTGATCATACCTTTTCTACTACCCAGTTTTATTGCATTAGATCAGTCCTCACACAATGCATGATTAGGATCTAATTATATTATGGGATGGGAAGTAGATGAGGTAGTACCTATTATCTTTATTAACAAACCTTTGGGAGTTACTTCTACATTTGCTTATTATGCCATGCTATGCTAGTATACGTGGATTGGGTGAGTGATATCCATGACAGATGTGAGATTGTTAATTAATGGTTTATCTAAGGTGGCAACTTAAACACACATCTGGGTGGATTGAGGCACCTGGGTATTCGAGGACTTGCCTGTTTTCTTTTGGACCGCCACCCAGGCTCAAAGGGATCATGAGACTATTCATACTAGAAACTTCCGTGTGCAGCCACAAGCTATTATGGGCTCTAGCATAGTTGACTAAGTTGTGCGAACTCTTACAGTGGTAGACTAGCAGATGTAGGGGATGTAGGTGGTACGGTCTACCCGATCGTAAGGTACTAGCGCTTCTAAAAGACTATGTCTCGGTCATCCGTCTTCTCAAACATCCTGTAGTGCGAGAAACCAAATGGAGGCGATCGAGTCTTGTGGGGAAAAGTGCGCAAACCTCTGCAGAGTGTAATAAACTAATCATGGTTAGCTGTGTCCCCGGTTATGGACATCTTGAGTATCTAGTACCTGGGTATCATGTGAATCTCAACATGTTACTCTAAATTAATTTTGTTGGGTTATGTTTAATGATGATGCTTAATTGGGATTGAGAATGCTATCAACCATTCTCAATGTTTAACAACCACCATGATAGTAATTAAATTTATTCCTTTGAAGTAGGGAAAAATTGGCTTTACGCAAAACTATAACCATAGAGCTTTCCACCAGCCAAATAAGCATATAGTATAGCTGTTTCATTCCATTATTCTCTATGTGTTACCTTGCCAGCATATTCCATGTGCTGGCCCGTTTGGGCTGCAACGTTAATGTTGCAGACTTTTCAGACGATGATTAAGGAGTTTTTAGGTCGTGGTTCTATACTCAGTGATGCCGTTGGAGTTGATGGACTCACTTATCTTCCAAGCCTTCCGCTGTTATCGTTATTAGATGTCCTTAAGCCATATTTATTGTAATAAGTTCTCTTTTGAGACACTCGATGTAATAAGTGTGTGATTGCTACTCTGCTATAAATCCTTCGAGTACTGTGTGGTGTCAGCATTACTGATCCAGGGATGACACCGGAGCACAGAGATCAGACTGTTTGAGGTCTGGTCGCTACACTGTCGTGCCGACGCCAGTCATCAGGGTCACGGCGAAGAAGATAGGGGAGATCAAACCGCTCCTTGACTCTTGGGTTCTTTGTAATGATGTTATTAGTTGAGTCGAGAATGGGCTTGAACGAACCTGCCATGCTAGCCGCGGTGATGACGTCGCACCGATCAATGAGTTCCTCCACCACATCATCTTTCATATCGGGGCAAGAATAACGGGGTCGTTTCCGGCCTGTTCCCTCCATGGAGAAGAAGATCGAACAATGGCAGAAGAAAGGGTGAAGGGCTGAAGGAAAATGGAGGAGGGAGAGGAAGAGCGTGCAACAACAGTTCCAAATCGAGAGGGAAAGGTGAAGAGTCGGTGGACGGTTGCGAGTTTGCCACGGTTCACAAAGAGGCGTCCCGGCCTACACGTCCGTTCGGAAATACTACTACTACTCGCCGTCGTCTCACTGATATGTTGGAACGGGACCACATGTCCACGAAACATGGTGTGTAATTTCTCATGCAAAATGCAATCTGGCCGCGTTGGCCCGAGGTGCCGCATTAGTTATCGACATTTATTTTTTTAATGGCGTGCCGATCAGTTTTGAAGCACAACTAACTGGTATTGTACATAGAGAAAATATAAACTACTCTACCACTACACCACCTCCAGTACTAGTAGCATAAAAAAGATATATAGGCTGGAGCTTGAGCGCTTTTTTGCTAAGGGCTACCCACTTGCTTCTCACACTACCACCCTCTCTCCAGATCTAAAAAGATGCCCCCTCTCTCCCTCCTCACCAGTGGTCATAGATCCGCCGGGGAAGAAAAGGACGTGCAGCGTTGACGCACTCGTCGTCGGCAAGCGAGGTCACGCACTGACGACAAGGCCGTCCTCTCAGACCTAGCGCCCGCGCGGGATGGCCTCCGTCCCCAAGCTCGCTGCCGTAGTGTGTGTGGAGGACGACGACCACGAGCGAAGCCACTTCCCGCTGACCCTCAGGTATGCTACCTCTTTTCAAACCATAACCTTGTTCTATTGCCCCATCTGCCACGTTGTTGCATGTGGATCTTTTTCCACTCCACCATCTTCCCAATTTGCTATCCTCTGCTCTACTGGCCACGTAGACGAAAACCATAATTTGCACTATTAAAGGAAACCCTACTTCATGCACACTAATCCATGTCTGGGTTGAATAAGGAAGGGAGACCGTACTGTCCAAGAGAGTAGGCATCGAACCCGCATCTAGGTTGAAAAGGGGAAAATCAGTAGCTAAGGAACGAGTCTCGTGTCTCTTGGTTGAAGAAGGGTAGAAAGGCATGACAACGCAATAGAGAATGACCAGGTCGATCGGTTTGTTGTACTCACATAGGAAAAAGGTGGCTAAAGAGAACAAAAATGGGACGTAATCCACATATGCTACCTGGATATTTGTTGCTCTGGGCAACCATACCTTCCTCACCACTCTGCGTCCGTGGAGGTACATCGTACTGGTGCGCCCACTGTCCGAATGGGCCTCCCATGCTCTTATTGCCACTTTTTTTGCTGTTAGTATAACGCTAGCAGTCAAGTCAAGCAATGCTACTGCTAAAGTGATGCCACATTTAACTAATGCCGCTCTCAGTCTAATGCCACCGATAAATTTAAGCAATGCCATTTAATGTCACTGGATTATTTCAGGGTTAGCTATTGATTGTGGATGTATTAAAGATTTTTCAGCTAAGGCATTCTAATGTTGTTGCACAGCCAGTATACCAACGATGAAACTTGTTACTACCTTCAGATTTTTGCACTGTTAATGCTTATAGATTACATACCTCACTTTCATGAGATAAGTTAATTTTTTTGTACAGTGTCACCAAAATGCCAAGGCGCTGATGTCATTTTATTTTGGTTAAACTGCACAGACAATTATGAAGACAAGAGGAAAGGTCAAGAGTGGGCACCTCCTCCTCCTCCTGCCGTTCTCTTGATTCGTTCGATCAAGTTTTTATGTTTGATCGATTATCAAGATTGGGATAGCAATTTTTAAGGTCCCCACGAGTTCGGAATGATATTTACCTTGGAGGTACTTGGTTTGCAATTTTTTATACTATCATTAGTTAATAATGCTAGTTACCTTCAGACTTTTGTATTTGGTTTAATGCTCATGCATAGCTAGTATACCAATGCTGAAACTTGTTACATTTACATTTTGTATTGTTAATTCTTATAGAAACCTTCTAGTGCTAGAGTTTATTGAAATCTGTTCAGTAAAACCATTGTACTATACCCTGTAGTAAACTAACTACTCTAATGTTGCACTAGCCACTGGATTAGTGTATATTTGTAGTATTCGAATGGTGTTGCATTAGCGTATGGACATAAATAAAGTGTGGCAAGCTTTCCCAGATATGTGCTCAAGAAAACTACTACCTGTTTTTCTAAATACTAGACATTTGGGTACTTTAAATTGAACCGCGAAAATGTCTTATATTAAGGAATAAAGGGTGTAGAGTTCACTCAAATTATCCCGGTAAAGCTAGTCACACCTTTGTTAAAACTAATGTTCATTATGTTATCGGAGGAGGTCTGTATGTTTGTCTCTAATGCCTGTCGACTACATACCTGACATCATGATGTAATGTTAAGTCATTTCCTTTTGTACAGTTTCACTGAATTGTCAAGGCGGTGATGGCATTTTATTTTAGTAGAAATGCACAAAATTTGCTTAAAAGAAGAGGAAAGGTCAGGAATGGCTCAGTTTTTCAGAAAAAACTATGTATGCCTTCCTGACATCAGCCGTTGTTGCTTTATTTATTCCTTCAAACAGGTGGTTAGAAACAGTCTTGCTGCCTTTTCCCATTAAGAAATTGGAATGCTTATATTTGTGAGTCCATGCTTCAACTAGTGCCACTTTTAGAGTAATCACACTTTCAATATCTATGCAAACAGGGATGCTCGATTTTAGTGGAACTGCACAAAAGTCCAACTGGTTCAACATTAGGAGCATGCTTTTTTCCAAACCTTTTTATCCAATTGGTGGCACTATGAGCTGTTCATTATGAAGGTACATGGTTTGATACTATCTTGCTACTCTTTTTGTACTGTCATTAGATAGTAATACTAGTGGTTTGCATATGAATTTATTGGCAAGGTGGACCTACATTGGAGGTGCAAGACATGATTCAATGATTGGATGCTCAATTTCGGTTGTATTGATTTCACCTCTTCCATCACTGCGAACATGGATATCCTTGGTCTGATGAAGAATAGACGCTATATTTCTGCTCTGAACCAGCAAATCAATTCAGTATGAAATTGTCCAGGGCAAAACATAACTATATCAGATTGTCCAGTGCAGAACATGACAGATGCTAAGCGGAAGAGACATGTTTAAACCGAAAATACAAGGTGTGGTATATGTTTACTAGCTGCTTGATATTTGTGCAGACAGAGATGTCTGCCCGTTGCTCTTTGGCAAACAAAAAAAGTGTCCACAATTTTGGTTGAACTGCACAAGAGAATAGTATAGTCACTGCATGCAGTGCCATTTGAAAATAGACACAGAAAGATTGGATAGTCACTTTATGGACTGCAGAAAAGTAGTACTGTACTATTTATTGGCCAACACTAGGTGCTTCATTGCTTTGGTTTGATTATACAGTGGGCATCATTTTGTCTAAGTTAAAGTTTGTATTCCGAAAATAGTCTCGCAGTGTGATCGAGAGAAGACCAAATTATATTGAAGTGGATGTTCCTCCATCAGGTGTGGTTCATTCTCATGGTTCCAGCTGTTGGTGAAACCACTTACATTTGCAAGAGGAATTGTAGACTTCACAAACAAATTTGTCTTTCAGTATGTACTGAATGTTGGCCAAGAGAAGCATCCATGTTAGTAGGAAGAACATATGTTTTTTCTAGATCTTTGCTTTTGGAGCTACATATTTGTATATGATCTGTGAATCATTGAGATGCATTAACATGTTGATCTTATGTATGGGAATCATACTAGTTAGTTTTAGTTGCGACGCAAGATCCGAAGTGACTGATCTTTGCTTTTGGAGCTACATATTTGTATATGATCTGTGAATCATTGAGATGCATTAACAGTTACTTATTTCTGTTCGCTCAGTGTTTACAAGTTACTGATCAATCACTAGCTAGCCTACAAATGCGCTCCTGGCAGTTTTATTTGCGACGCAAGATGCGAAGTGGCAGTTTTTTGAATAAAAATGTCTACCTCTGAAGAAACTGACAAGCTACACTATCGATCCTACACGGATAAAAATGCCTACCTTTGAAGAAGTTTAAGCCTAATTAATTCCGTGAGCAAAGCAGCAAGACCAAGGCATGTCAATAATTAACGGCATGCAGAAGTTTAAGCCTAATTAATTCCAGCGATTTAAGTGGCTGCATGCGTGCCCTCAGCTGCGACTCGTTGTGTGCTGCTTCGCGTACTCCCCGGGAGCGATTTTGAGTGCCTGCATGCAGCCGGACGTAATTAAGGCAGCTAACTGATGCGAAAAAAGATACGCTTTAATTGTTGCAGGCTTTTTAAATTCGTGGAATCATTACTGACAAGGAGGAAGATGATTCGAGCGCACTCGTTTGACCGCCATGCCGGCGTGCAACCCAGACGGGACGGGATGGCACAGTCATAATTTTAGTTTCTCTAGTTTTCCATGGCAAGCTGTCACGCTAAGCCATTATGCATTGAATTCCGATGACCGTCGCGCTACCTTCCGCCTATAAGTACTGCTTCCCGGCCTTCTACGGTGCCACCGTGACCCAACTCGCCATATCCTCATAAGCCCCCACCGGCTCGACGTTGCTCGCCACGTCCGCCATGCCCCCTCCCATCCGCGGTAGGCGACGCCGGAGGCGGTCACCGCCGGAACTAGTGTTCGGGTTTTCACCGGAAGGCAGACGGAGGGAGGAGGCATTCTATCTGTATTTAGATGGCAATGCGGAGATCGAGGAGTTGTTGGAGCGCGACCGCATGGCGGAGGAGCAGGAGTTGTTTGAGCGCGACCGCCTGGCGGAGGAGCAGCGTATCGCTGATTTGCACCGCCAGCGGGACATGGAGCAGCAGCGCACCGACGCTCTGAGTCGCGAGCAGAGCGCCCGCAACTGGGCCGACTACATGGAGGCCGGCGCCCGGCAAATAGCCCTGGAGGCTGTCGGGCATGCACACGTTTGCGACGCCGAGTTTTACTACTAGCTCGTCAAGTGGGTTTCCCGCTTGGAAGACGAAGCTTCGGTGGACCACGCCGGCATGGAAACGGCCAACGCGCGCGAGCAATGCGCCCTATCACACCTCTTGCAAATCCGAGGCGAGGCGCACGACACCGGTGCCGGCGTTTAGCGTGTACCACAGATGGCGGCCGGCATCGTCTAGTTAGCTAAGAGTAAGTTAGTACTTGTACGCTACTAGAGTATTAGTGGGAGTAGATAGTTAACTTGGCTATGATGGTTTTCAACGTGGAACTTCAGTACTCTATATGTGGATCAGACCTGTTACTTTGCTCTGAATGTTGAACTTTCTGTTTGAATGTATGGAATGGGCTGTTATTTTTTTAAATGGGTTGTATTTGTCCTCCACGGGTTTAGAGGCTGACTTGTGGGCCTAGCAAGTTGACGCGTACACAATCAAGAGATGATTGTACGTGGATAGGATGACAGCAAGGACCCGCCAAGGTCATGGCAGTACGCAAGCAAGTGCCTCCTTATTTCAAGCCAATAAAAAATGGCTCCTCCTAGTGGATTTCTGACATCTGGGTCCCATGCCATTGTCAATGTAGTCAATA
This sequence comes from Triticum monococcum, assembly GCA_034509565.1. Classification (NCBI taxonomy): domain Eukaryota; kingdom Viridiplantae; phylum Streptophyta; class Magnoliopsida; order Poales; family Poaceae; genus Triticum; species Triticum monococcum. Next base: position 582,820,957 of record CM067843.1, read on the forward strand.
AACGAGAGAATTGCACAACGAGCGACTGACACCAGGGACCCAGCAGCTCGCCCAGTTATTTTTGTTTTGGGTTAATATGATAAATGTGTTGGGGAACGTAGTAATTTCAAAAAAAATCCTACGCACATGCAAGATCATGGTGATGCATAGCAACGAGAGGGGAGAGTGTGATCTACGTACCCTTGTAGATCGACAACGGAAGCGTTTGGTTGATGTAGTCGTATGTCTCCACGGCCCGACCGATCAAGCACCGAAACTACGGCACCTCCGAGTTCTAGCACATGTTCAGCTCGATGACGATCCCCGGACTCCGATCCAGCAAAGTGTCGGGGAAGAGTTCCGTCAGCACGACGGTGTGGTGACAATCTTGATGTACTACTGTCGCAGGGCTTCGCCTAAGCACCGCTACAATATTATCGAGGACTATGGTGGCAGGGGGCGCCGCACACGGCTAAGAATAAGATCACGTCGATCAACTTGTGTTCCCCTAGGGTGCCCCTGCCTCCGTATATAAAGGCTCAAGGGGGGAGGCCGGCCGGCCATCATAGGCGCGCCAGGAGGAGAGTAGGACTTCTCCCCCCAATCCTAGTTGGAATAGGATTCGCGAGGTGGAAAAGAGAGAGAGAGAGAGAGAGAGAGAGAGAGAGAGAGAGAAGGAGGGGGGCGCCGGCCCCCTCTCTCCTTGTCCTATTCGAACTAGGGGGGAGGGGCGCGCGGCCCAGCCCTGGCCGCCTCTCCTCTTCTTCCACCAAGGCCCACTAAGGCCCATATAGCTCCTGGGGGGTTCTGGTAACCTCCCGGTACTCCGGTAAAATCCTGATTTCACCCGGAACACTTCCGATATCCAAACATAGGCTTCCAATATATCAATCTTTATGTCTCGACCATTTCGAGACTCCTCGTCATGTCCTTGATCTCATCCGAGACTCCAAACAACCTTCGGTACATCAAAACGTGTAAACTCATAACATAACTGTCATCAAAACCTTAAGCGTGCGGACCCTACGGGTTCGAGAACAATGTAGACATGACCGAGACATGTCTCCGGTCAATAACCAATAGCGGGACCTGGATGCCTATATTGGCTCCTACATATTCTACGAAGATCTTTATCGGTCAGACCATATAACAACATACGTTGTTCCCTTTGTCATCGGTATGTTACTTGCCCGAGATTCGATCGTCGGTATCCAATACCTAGTTCAATCTCGTTACCGGCAAGTCTCTTTACTCGTTCCATAATACATCATCCCGCAACTAACTCATTAGTTGCAATGCTTGCAAGGCTTTAAGTGATGTGCATTACCGAGAGGGCCCAGAGATACCTCTCCGACGATCGGAGTGACAAATCCTAATCTCGAAATACGTCAACCCAACATGTACCTTTGGAGACACCTGTAGAGCACCTTTATAATCACCCAGTTACGTTATGACGTTTGGTAGCACACAAAGTGTTCCTCCGGCACACGGGAGTTACATAATCTCATAGTTATAGGAACATGTATAAGTCATGAAGAAAGCAATAGCAACATACTAAACGATTTGGTGCTAAGCTAATGGAATGGGTCATGTCAATCAGATCATTCAACCAATGATGTGATCCCGTTTAATCAAATGAAAACTCTTTGTCCATGGTTAGGAAACATAACCATCTTTGATTAACGAGCTAGTCAAGTAGAGGCATACTAGTGACACTTTGTTTGTCTATGTATTCACACATGTATTATGTTTCCGGTTAATACAATTCTAGCATGAATAATAGGCTTTTATCATGATATAAGGAAATAAATAATAACTTTATTATTGCCTCTAGGGCATATTTCCTTCAGTCTCCCACTTGCACTAGAGTCAATAATCTAGATTACACAGTAATGATTCTAACACCCATGGAGCTTTGGTGCTGATCATGTTTTGCTCGTGGAAGAGGCTTAGTCAACGGGTCTGCTACATTCAGCTCCATATGTATCTTGCAAATCTCTATGTCTCCCACCTGGACTAGATCCCGGATGGAATTGAAGCGTCTCTTGATGTGTTTGGTTCTCTTGTGAAATCTGGATTCCTTTGCCAAGGCAATTGCACCAGTATTGTCACAAAAGATTTTCATTGGTCCCGATGCACTAGGTATGACACCTAGATCGGATATGAACTCCCCCATCCAGACTCCTTCGTTTGCTGCTTCCGAAGCAACTATGTACTCCACTTCACATGTAGATCCCGCCACGACGCTTTGTTTAGAACTGCACCAACTGACAGCTCCACCGTTTAATGTAAACACGTATCCGGTTTGCGATTTAGAATCGTCCGGATCAGTGTCAAAGCTTGCATCAACGTAACCGTTTACAATGAGCTCTTTGTCACCTCCATATACGAGAAACATATCCTTAGTCCTTTTCAGGTATTTCAGGATGTTCTTGACCGCTGTCCAGTGATCCACTCATGGATTACTTTGGTACCTCCCTGGTAGACTTATAGCAAGGCACACATCAGGTCTGGTACACAGCATTGCATACATGATAGAGCCTATGGCTGAAGCATAGGGAACATCTTTCATTTTCTCTCTATCTTCTGCAGTGGTCGGGCATTGAGTCTGACTCAACTTCACACCTTGTAACACAGGCAAGAACCCTTTCTTTGCTTGATCCATCTTGAACTTCTTCAAAATCTTGTCAAGGTATGTGCTTTGTGAAAGTCCAATTAAGCATCTTGATCTATCTCTATAGATCTTTATGCCAAATATGTAAGCAGCTTCACCGAGGTCTTTCATTGAAAAACTCTTATTCAAGTATCCCTTTATGCTATCCAGAAATTCTATATCATTTCCAATTAGTAATATGTCATCCACATATAATATCAGAAATGCTACAAAGCTCCCACTCACTTTCTTGTAAATACAGGCTTCTCCGAAAGTCTGTATAAAACCAAATGCTTTGATCACACTATTAAAGCGTTTGTTCAACTCCGAGAGGCTTGCACCAGTCCATAAATGGATCGCCGGAGCTTGCACACTTTGTTAGCTCCCTTTGGATCGACAAAACCTTCTGGTTGCATCATATACAACTCTTCTTCCAGAAATACATTCAGGAATGCAGTTTTGACATCCATCTGCCAAATTTCATAATCATAAAGTGCGGCAATTGCTAACATGATTTGGACAGACTTAAGCATCGCTACGGGTGAGAAGGTCTCATCGTAGTCAACCCCTTGAACTTGTCGAAAACCTTTTGCGACAAGTCGAGCTTTGTAGACAGTAATATTGCCGTCAGCGTCAGTCTTCTTCTTGAAGATCCATTTATTCTCAATTGCTTGCCGATCATTGGGCAAGTCAACCAAAGTCCATACTTTGTTCTCATACATGGATCCCATCTCAGATTTCATGGCTTCAAGCCATTTTGCGGAATCTGGGCTCACCATCGCTTCTTCATAGTTCGTAGGTTCATCATGATCTAGCAGCATGATTTCCAGAATAGGATTAGCGTACCACTCTGGCGCGGATCTTACTCTGGTTGATCTACGAGGTTCAGTAGTATCTTGTCCTGAAGTTTCATGATCATTATCATTAGCTTCCTCACTAATTGGTGTAGGTGTCGCAGAAACAGTTTTCTGTGATGTACTACTTTCCAATAAGGGAGCATGTACAGTTACCTCATCAAGTTCTACTTTCCTCCCGCTCACATCTTTCGAGAGAAACTCCTTCTCCAGAAAGTTTCCGAATTTAGCAACAAAAGTCTTGCCTTCGGATCTGTGATAGAAGGTGTATCCAATAGTTTCCTTTGGATATCCTATGAAGACACATTTCTCCGATTTGGGTTCGAGCTTATCAGGTTGAAGCTTTTTCACATAAGCATCGCAGCCCCAAACTTTCAGAAACGACAACTTTGGTTTCTTGCCAAACCATAGTTCATAAGGCGTCGTCTCAACGAATTTCGATGGTGCCCTATTTAACGTGAATGCGGCCGTCTCTAAAGCATAACCCCAAAACGATAGCGATAAATCAGTAAGAGACATCATAGATCGCACCATATCCAGTAAAGTATGATTACGACGTTCGGACACACCATTACGTTGTGGTGTTCCGGGTGGTGTGAGTTGCGAAACTATTCCGCATTGCTTCAAATGTACACCAAACTCGTAACTCAAATATTGTCCTCCACGATCAGATTGTAGAAACTTTATTTTCTTGTTACGATGATTTTCAACTTCACTCTGAAATTCTTTAAATTTTTCAAATGTTTTAGACTTATGTTTCATTAAGTAGATATACCCATATCTGCTTAAGTCATCTGTGAAGGTGAGAAAATAACGATATCCGCCACGAGCCTCAATATTCATCGGACCACATACATCTGTATGTATGATTTCCAACAAATCTGTTGCTCTCTCCATAGTACCGGAGAACGGTGTTTTAGTCATCTTGCCCATGAGGCACGGTTCGCAAGTACCAAGTGATTCATAATCAAGTGGCTCCAAAAGTCCATCAGTATGGAGTTTCTTCATGCGCTTTATACCGATATGACCTAAACGGCAGTGCCACAAATAAGTTGCACCATCATTATCAACTCTGCATCTTTTGGCTTCAACATTATGAATATGTGTATCACTACTATCGAGATTCAATATGAATAGACCACTCTTTAAGGGTGCATGACCATAAAAGATATTACTCATATAAATAGAACAACCATTATTCTCTGATTTAAATGAATAACCGTCTCGCATTAAACAAGATCCAGATATAATGTTCATGCTCAACGCTGGCACCAAATAACAATTATTTAGGTCTAATACTAATCCCGAAGGTAGATGTAGAGGTAGCATGCCGACCGCGATCACATCGACTTTGGAACCGTTTCCCACGCGCATCGTCACCTCGTCCTTAGCCAATCTTCGCTTAATCCATAGTCCCTATTTCGAGTTGCAAATATTAGCAACAGAATCAGTATCAAATACCCAGGTGCTACTGCGAGCATTAGTAAGGTACACATCAATAACATGTATATCACATATACCTTTGTTCACCTTGCCATCCTTCTTATCCGCCAAATACTTGGGGCAGTTCTGCTTCCAATGACCAATCTGCTTGCAGTAGAAGCACTCAGTTTCAGGCTTAGGTCCAGGTTTGGGTTTCTTCTCTTGAGTAGAAACTTGCTTGCTGTTCTTTTTGAAGTTCCCCTTCTTCTTTCCTTTGCCCTTTTTCTTGAAACTAGTGGTCTTATTGACCATCAACACTTGATGCTCCTTCTTGATTTCTACCTCCGCAGCTTTCAGCATTGCAAAGAGCTCGGGTATAGTCTTATTCATCCCTTGCATATTATAGTTCATCACGAAGCTCTTGTAGCTTGGTGGCAGTGATTGGAGAATTCTGTCAATAACGCAATCATCTGGAAGATTAACTCCCAATTGGATCAAGTGATTATTATACCCAGACATTTTGAGTATATGCTCACTGACAGAACTGTTCTCCTCCATCTTGCAGCTATAGAACTTATTGGAGACTTCATATCTCTCAATCCGGGCATTTGCTTGAAATATTAACTTCAACTCCTGGAACATCTCATATGCTCCATGACGTTCAAAACGTCATTGAAGTCCCGATTCTAAGCCGTAAAGCATGGCACACTGAACTATCGAGTAGTCATCAGCTTTGCTCTGCCAGACGTTCATAACATCTGGTGTTGCTCCAGCAGCAGGCCTGGCACCCAGCGGTGCTTCCAGGACGTAATTCTTCTGTGCAGCAATGAGGATAATCCTCAAGTTACGGACCCAGTCCGTGTAATTGCTACGATCATCTTTCAACTTTGCTTTCTCAAGGAACGCATTAAAATTCAACGGAACAATAGCACAGGCCATCTATCTACAAACATACATAAGCAAGATACTATCAGGTACTAAGTTCATGATAAATTTAAGTTCAATTAATCAAATTACTTAAAGCACTCCCACTTAGATAGACATCCCTCTAATCCTCTAAGTGATTACGTGATCCAAATCAACTAAACTATGTCCGATCATCACGTGAGATGGAGTAGTTTCATTGGTGAACATCACTATGTTGATCATATCTACTATATGATTCACGCACGACCTTTCGGTCTCCGTGTTCCGAGGCCATATCTGCATATACTTGGCTCGTCAAGTATAACCTGAGTATTCTGCATGTGCAACTATTTCGCACCCGTTGTATTTGAACGTAGAGCCTATCACACCCGATCATCACGTGGTGTCTCAGCACGAAGAACTTTCGCAACGGTGCATACTCAGGGAGAACACTTCTTGATAATTTAGTGAGAGATCATCTTATAATGCTACCATCAATCAAAGCAAGATAAGATGTATAAAAGATAAACATCACATGCAATCAATATAAGTGATATGATATGGCCATCATCATCTTGTGCCTGTGATCTCCATCTCCGAAGCACCGTCATGATCACCATCGTCACCGGCACGACACCTTGATCTCCATCGTAGCATCGTTGTCGTCTCGCCAATCTTATGCTTCCACGACTATCGCTACCGCTTAGTGATAAAGTAAAGCATTACAGCGCGATTGCATTGCATACAATAAAGCGACAACCATATGGCTCCTGCCAGTTGCCGATAACTCGGTTACAAAACATGATCATCTCATACAATAAAATTTAGCATCATGTCTTGACCATATCACATCACAACATGCCCTGCAAAAACAAGTTAGATGTCCTCTACTTTGTTGTTGCAAGTTTTACGTGGCTGCTACGGGCTTAAGCAAGAACCAATCTTACCTACGCATCAAAACCACAACGATACTTTGTCAAGTTGGTGCTGTTTTAACCTTCGCAAGGACCGGGCGTAGCCACACTTGGTTCAACTAAAGTTGGAGAAACTGTCACCCGCAAGCCACCTATGTGCAAAGCACGTCGGGAGAACCGGTCTCGCGTAAGCGTACGCGTAATGTCGGTCCGGGCCGCTTCGTCCAACAATACCGCCGAACCAAAGTATGACATGCTGGTAAGCAGTATGACTTATATCGCCCACAACTCACTTGTGTTCTACTCGTGCATATAACATCAACACATAAAACCTAGGCTCGGATGCCACTGTTGGGGAACGTAGTAATTTCAAAAAATTTCCTACGCACACGCAAGATCATGGTGATGCATAGCAACGAGAGGGGAGAGTGTGATCTACGTACCCTTGTAGATCGACAACGGAAGCGTTTGGTTGATGTAGTCATACGTCTCCACGGCCCGACCGATCAAGCACCGAAACTACGGCACCTCCGAGTTCTAGCACACGTTCAGCTCGATGACGATCCCCGGACTCTGATCCAGCAAAGTGTCAGGGAAGAGTTCCGTCAGCACGACGGCGTGGTGACGATCTTGATGTACTACTGTCGTAGGGCTTCGCCTAAGCACCGCTACAATATTATCGAGAACTGTGGTGGCAGGGGGCGCCGCACACGGCTAAGAATAAGATCACGTCGATCAACTTGTGTTCCTCTGGGGTGCCCCTGCCTCCGTATATAAAGGCTCAAGGGGGGAGGCTGGCCGGCCATCATAGGCGCGCCAGGAGGAGAGTAGGACTTCTCCCCCCAATCCTAGTTGGAATAGGATTCGCGAGGTGGAAAAGAGAGAGAGAGAGAGAAGGAGGGGGCGCCGGCCCCCTCTCCCCTTGTCCTATTCGGACTAGGGGGGAGGGGCGCGCGGCCCAGCCCTGGCCGCCTCTCCTCTTCTTCCACCAAGGCCCACTAAGGCCCATATAGCTCCCGGGGGGTTCCGGTAACCTCCCGGTACTCTGGTAAAATCCCGATTTCACCCGGAACACTTCCGATATCCAAACATAGGCTTCCAATATATCAATCTTTATGTCTCGACCATTTCGAGACTCCTCGTCATGTCCTTGATCTCATCCGGGACTCCGAACAACCTTTGGTACATCAAAATGTATAAACTCATAACATAACTGTCATCGAAACCTTAAGCGTGCGGACCCTACGGGTTTGAGAACAATGTAGACATGACCGAGACATGTCTCCGGTCAATAACCAATAGCGGGACCTGGATGCCCATATTGGCTCCTACATATTCTACGAAGATCTTTATCGGTCAGACCGTATAACAACATACGTTGTTCCCTTTGTCATCGGTATGTTACTTGCCCGAGATTCGATCGTCGGTATCCAATACCTAGTTCAATCTCGTTACCGGCAAGTCTCTTTACTCGTTCCGTAATACATCATCCCGCAACTAACTCATTATTTGCAATGCTTGCAAGGCTTTAAGTGATGTGCATTACCGAGAGGGCCCAGAGATACCTCTCCGACGATCGGAGTGACAAATCCTAATCTCGGAATACGTCAACCCAACATGTACCTTTGGAGACACCTGTAGAGCACCTTTATAATCACCCAGTTACGTTGTGACGTTTGGTAGCACACAAAGTGTTCCTACGGCACACGGGAGTTACATAATCTCATAGTTATAGGAACATGTATAAGTCATGAAGAAAGCAATAGCAACATACTAAACGATTGGGTGCTAAGCTAATGGAATGGGTCATGTCAATCAGATCATTCAACCAATGATGTGATCCCGTTTAATCAAATGACAACTCTTTGTCCATGGTTAGGAAAAATAACCATCTTTGATTAACGAGCTAGTCAAGTAGAGGCATACTAGTGACACTTTGTTTGTCTATGTATTCACACATGTATTATGTTTCCGGTTAATACAATTCTAGCATGAGTAATAAACTTTTATCATGATATAAGGAAATAAATAATAACTTTATTATTGCCTCTAGGGCATATTTCCTTCAGAATGCCACTCCAAATCTGGTGTATCCGAGAAATGACACTGCAATTTCCAATCCAAACTTTGAAAAATGCCATTTCGTGCCATTTCTAGTGGCATTTTCGAAGTCTGGAGTGGCGTTTTTCAAAGTTTGCCATCCGCAGTGGCGTTTTTCAAAGTTTGCAAAAATTGCAGCGGCATTTTTCAAAGTTTGGAAATTGCAGTGGAATTTTTATGAATCGCCATAATTGGAGTGGCATTTATCTAATTTGTTTTTGAGACGGAAGCAGGGTGTCAACTGGGCTGTGCGGGACACTCTGGCCTGTCTAGACAGCCTTTTATTTATGTTTACCACAGACCAACCCAGTAGTTTTTTTTCTTTCTGAAAATGGCTAACCCAGTTTTTTTGTGATTTGTCAAGTAAGTCGCTTTATCAGGCCTGTTGGGCTGCAAATGTTTCAAGACAAGGACAGCTTCATTCGGCTGGCCGAGAAAATGGCCTATCAGTAATGAGAAATGGGATGTACATTTTTAAAACACAACAAACCGGCAATTAGTTTTAGATATCTTTTTTCATTTCAAGATTTTAAATTGCATTGATTTTTATGTGTGGACAATTTATTGGATTTTATATTGATATACATTTATTTTTAAAATCAGTCTGAATGTGACTCGAAATTTCGGGATTAAAAATAGTTCGGACCGCACCGACATATACAAAATTTCGTATAATTTTTTAATCATGGCCACAATATGGGCTGTAATGCTAACAAGAAGAATATGGGCTCCAAAAAAACCCATAAGAATTAGCAAATGGGCTATAAATTATTTGAAATAATGGCAGATGGGTTGTATGCTGTTTTCCATAGATGGCCTATATACTGTTGGATGTCCATCCAATGGTCGTCATGCTTCTTCGATCTCTGCTCTTCCTGCTCCAGCCGCTCAAACAAGCACCGACGGGACTGCCTGCTCCCTCCTCCCCGCGGCCGGCTGTGCTACCGCGCAGGCCTCACCGCCCCACTGTACTCCCATCGTTGGCCTAGCCATCCCTCTACTCAACCACACCTGCTATTATTCTCCGGCGACGGTAGACGAACCAGTAAACCCTCTTACAATCGTACTCCCCTCCGCGTGGGAAACAAAAACAATTGTCGAGTCTTCCCTGCCTCCGTGTCATTCCCTTCCTAGACCTCACCGTCGTCCACCGCCCTGGTGCTCTCGGCGTGGCGTGGTCAACATGGTCAACGACCGACATGCATCTGAAGTGGACTGTACGTGGAGAGGCTGACAGCCGGGTCCACGGCCGCACGCAAGGAAATGCTTCCTTATTACGCGCAAAATAATGATTCCTCCACCTGACATCTGGGACCCACTGAAAGGGCCTCTGTATTTCACGAAAAAACGTTACCGCCGCTGACAACTCAGACCCACCAGCTATATCTTTGCACGCAAGAAAGTGCCTCCTTATTACGCACAAAAAAATGAATACTCCCCCTGCTAGCTGGGACCCAGTATAGTGGGCCTACTAAGTTGACAGGGACGAAGGGCTTTGTCAACTTAGTCAATATGCACGATTCTAGCTCGACTGACCATATGATGTCCATCCAACGGCCGTAGTGCTTCTTCAACATCTGGATTCTTGCTCCAGCCGCCCAAATCGGCGCCGGTCATGCCGCCTGCTCCTGCCTCCCATGGCCAGCTGTGCTGCCACGGAGGCCTCGCCGCCCCCATACTACTCCCACCGCTGGCCAGGCCGTCCCTCCACTCCACTCACCCACACCCCTTGTTATTCTGCGGCGACGACAGTGCAGCCGAACTAGTGAACCCTCGTACTCCTCTCCGCGTGGGCATCCACTGCCGCGGCTCCGCGTTGTCCCCTTCCTAGGCCTCGCCGTCGTCCACCGCTGTGGTGCTCTCGGCACGGCGTGGTCAATGTGGTCAACGACCGAATTCCATCGGAAGAATACTGTACGTGGAGAGGCTGGCAGCTAGGTCCATGGCAGCCGCAAGGAAGTGCCTCCTTATTACGCGGAAAATAATTATTCCTCCACCTGACAGCAGGGACCCACCGGACGCCCACCAGTATTTCGCGAAAAAACGTTTGCCCCTGACTGCTGGGACCCACCCGAGGGCCACCGTATTTCACGAAAAAAACGTTCCCCTTGCTGTCAGCTCGGACCCACCGAAAGTACCTCCATATTACGCACAAAAAATGAATACCCCTGCTAGTTGGGACCCACCTTGGTGGGAGGCTGACTTGTGGGCCTACTAAGTTGACGGGGACGGAGGGTTTTGTCAACTTAGTCAATATAAACGATTCTAGCTCCAGTGATCGTACGATGTCCATCCAACGGCCGTAGTGCTTCTTCAACATCTGGTCTTCTTGCTCCAGCCGCCCAAAGCAGCACCGGTCGTGTCACATGCTCCTACCTCTCGTGGCCGGCTGTGCTGCCGTGGAGGCCTCACCGCCCCCTACTATTCCCACCGCTGGCTAGGCCCTGCGGCGACGGCAGCCTCACACCATAGCCGAACCAGTGAACCCTCGTACTCCTCTCCGCACGGGCTTCCACTGCCGCGTCTTCCCCGGCTCCCCGTCGTCCCCTTCCTAGGTCTCACCGTCGTCCACCGCCCTGGTGCTCTCAGCGCGGCATGGTCAACGTGGTCAAGGAACGACTACCATCGGACATGGACTGTACGTGGAGAGGCTGACAGTTGGGTCCACGGCCGCAGCAAGGAAGTGCCTCCTTATTACGCGGAAAATAATGACTCCTCCACCTGACAGCTGGGACCCACCGGATGGGCCACTGTATTTCGCGAAGAAAACATTTCCCCTTGACTGCTGGGACCCACCAGCTACATCTTCGCACGCAAGGAAGTGTGTCCGGGCAAAAAAAATGATTCGCCCCCTGACTGTTGGGACCCACCAGCTACATCTTCGCAGGCAAGGAAGTGCCTGATAGTCGGGACCCACCTGGTCGAAGCGTACGTAGCGTTGTCACTCTGGTCGCAAATGTGTATGTACATATATACTGGTGGATGTAGAGGCGCGCACATGTCATAGTAGAGGCGTGCACGTGTCGTAGTAGAGGCGCGCACGTGTCGTAGTAGAGGCGTGCACGTAGCATGTACACGTCCGTACATCGGCCAGGGTGCAAGAAAGAAAATACGGCCACGTATGTGTACATACGGGCGGGGTCTCGAACGCCTACTCACGCATACGTACGGCCAGGGCTCGTGTACATGGCTGGGTCGGAACGGAGAAACATCGTCGTCGTCGTCTTCATGGGGAGGCAACGGAATGCCTCGTGTTCACGGGGAGGCAATGGAATGCGTCGTGTTCATCGGGAGGTAACGGAACGCGTGGGAGCCAACCGACTGCGTCGAAACGGAATGCGTGGTTGTGTTCATCGGGAGGGCTTGGACGGAACAGGCTTTGAAACGAGGCCTGGCGTACCGCACAACGGAGGAAACAGACCTCCTATGTTTGGAATGGGGTCCTGTTGATCGGGAGGGGTCTGGCATACCGCAAAACGGAGGAAACAGACTTCCTACGGTCGAAATGGGGGTCCTGTTGATCGGGAGGGGTGTGGCGTACCGCAAAACAGACAAAACGGACCTCCTACGGTCGAAACGGGGGGTCCTGTTGATCAGGAGGGGTGTGGCATACCGCAAAACGGACAAAACGGACTTGTGTTGGAGCGCTACGGTCGAAATGGGGGCCATGTTCATCGGGAGGGGTGTGGCGTACCGCAAAACAGGACTCCACGGGATACTGTTCATCTCCACCGTCGACCTCCTCCAGCCTCCACGGGCTCCTGTTCATCCAGCCTCCACCGCGCGCTACTCCACCGGCTACTGTTCAACCACCCCTCCACGGGCACCCCTCCACCATCTACTGTTCATCCAGCCCTCCACACCACGGGGTCCTGTTCAACCACCCCTCCAGTGTCTACTATTCATCCAGCCCTCCACCACACCACGGGGTCCTGTTCATCCAGAGGCAACGCCACCGCTCACTGTTCGTCCAACCCCCCCCCCCCCCCCCCCCCGCAACGCTCACTGTTCATCCAATCGATTGGCTTCAGTTAGCAGCAGTAGCGAAGGAATCGCTCGATCGGGTTTAGTTAACAGCCATCGATCGATCAATCGGGTTCAGTAACGCGTAGCCTGTAGTGCAATTGCTCGGGTTCAGTTAGAGCCCAACGCCTCGCTCGGGTTCAGTTAGAGCCAACGCCTCGCACACACGCGCGTACGTGTACAAGAGTAACGCGCATCGCTCGGCCCCCGACCTCCCACCGTAACCGGGAACTCCCTGAAATTTTCCTCGCCCTTGCTTCTAGCACAGTTTTTTCCGTCATGGATGGCCCAAAGAATGTCATGCAGCTGCATCTCCAGCCCGCCCAGGACGAAAAGCCCATTTTCTGTCATGATTTTTTGTCATAGAAGTAGGAGCCCACCACATCTATGATGATACCGGGTTTTGTCACAATTATCGTCATAGAAGTTTCATATGTATGACAAAAAAAATTCGTTCGGCCCAAAATGTCGCGGATGTGTCTTTTTTTGTAGTGATAGGATCTATCATGTATGGAATGCTGTGTACCAGACCTGATGTGTGCCTTGCTATAAGTCTAGCGTGGAGGTACCAAAGTAATCCAGGAGTGGATCACTGGACAGCGGTCAAGAACATCCTGAAATACCTGAAAAGGACTAAGGATATGTTTCTCGTTTATGGAGGTGACAAAGAGCTCATTGTAAATGGTTACGTTGATGCAAGCTTTGACACTGATCCGGATGATTCTAAATCGCAAATCGGATACGTGTTCACATTGAACGGTGGAGCTGTCAGTTGGTGCAGTTCTAAACAAAGCGTCATGGCGGGATCTACGTGTGAAGCGGAGTACATAGCTGCTTCGGAAGCAGCAAATGAAGGAGTCTAGATGAAGGAGTTCATATCCGATCTAGGTGTCATACCTAGTGCATTGGGTGCAATGAAAATCTTTTGTGACAATACTGGAGCAATTGCCTTGGCGAAGGAATCCAGATTTCACAAGAGAACCAAGCACATCAAGAGACGTTTCAATTCCATCTGGGATCTAGTCCAGGTGGGAGACATAGAAATTTGCAAAGATACGTACGGATCTGAATGTTGCAGACCCGTTGACTAAGCCTCTTCCACGAGAAAAACATGATCAGCACCAAGACTCCATGGGTGTTAGAATCATTACTGTGTGATCTAGATTATTGACTCTAGTGCAAGTGGGAGACTGAAGGAAATATGCCCTAGAGGCAATAATAAAATTATTATTTATTTCCTTATATCATGATAAATGTTTATTATTCATGCTAGAATTGTATTAACCGGAAACATAATACTTGTGTGAATACATAGACAAACAGAGTGTCACTAGTATGCCTCTACTTGACTGGCTCGTTAATCAAAGATGGTTATGTTTCCTAACCATAGACATGAGTTGTCATTTGATTAACGGGATCACATCATTAGAAGAATGATGTGATTGACTTGACCCATTCCGTTAGCTTAGCACTTGATCGTTTAGTTTGTTGCTATTGCTTTCTTCATGACTTATACATGTTCCTATGACTATGAGATTATGCAACTCCCGTTTACTGGAGGAACACTTTGTGTGCTACCAAACGTCACAACGTAACTGGGTGATTATAAAGGTGCTTTGCAGGTGTCTCCGAAGGTACTTGTTGGGTTGGCATATTTCGAGATTAGGATTTTTCACTCCGATTGTCGGAGAGGTATCTCTGGGCCCACTCGGTAATGCACATCACTTAAGCCTTGAAAGCATTGCAACTAATGAGTTAGTTGCGGGATGATATATTATGGAATGAGTAAAGAGACTTGCCGGTAACGAGATTGAACTAGGTATTGAGATACTGACGATCGAATATCGGGCAAGTAACATACCGATGACAAAGGGAACAACGTATGTTGTTATGCGGTCTGACCAATAAAGATCTTCGTAGAATATGTGGGAGCCAATATGAGCATCCAGGTTCCGCTATTGGTTATTGACCGAAGACATGTCTCGGTCATGTCTGCATAGTTCTCGAACCCGTAGGGTCCGCACGCTTAACGTTTTGATGACAGTTATATTATGAGTGTATATGTTTTGATGTACTGAAGGTTGTTCGGAGTCCCGGATGCGATCACGGACATGACGAGGAGTCTCGAAATAGTCGAGACATGAAGATTGATATATTGGAAGCCTATGTTTGGATATCGGAAGTATTCCGGGTGAAATCGGGATTTTACCAGAGTACCGGGAGGTTACCGGAACCCCCCGGAAGTTAATGGGCCATAGTGGGCCTTAGTGGAAGAAAGGAGAGGCAGCCAGGGCAAGGGCCGCGCGCCCCTCCCCCCTAGTCCGAATAGGACAAGGAGAGGGGGGCGGCGCCCCCCCCCCCCCTTTCGTTCTTCTCCTCCAATTCCACCCCCCAAGTCCTAATCCAACTAGGAAAAAGGGAGGGAGTCCTCCCGGTGGGAGTAGGACCCCTGCTGGCGCGCCCCTCTCCTGGCCGGCCGCACCCCCCCCCCTTGCTCCTTTATATACGAGGGCATGGGGCACCCTAGAGACACAACAATTGATCAGTTGATCTTTTAGCCGTGTGCGGTGTCCCCCTCCACCATAGTCCACCTCGATAATACTGTAGCGGTGCTTAGGCGAAGCCCTGTGTCAGTAGAACATCATCATTGTCACCATGCCGTCGTGCTGAAGAAACTCTCCCTCAACACTCGGCTGGATCGAAGTTCGAGGGACGTCATCGGGCTGAACGTGTGCTGAACTCAGAGGTGCCGTGCGTTCGGTACTTGATCGGTTGATCGTGAAGACGTACGACTACATCAACAGCGTTGTTCTAAACGCTTCCGCTTTCGGTCTACGAGGGTACGTGGACAACACTCTCCCCTCTCGTTGCTATGCATCACCATGATCTTGTGTGTGCATAGGAAAATTTTGAAATTACTACGTTCCCCAACACTCCCCCTTACTCCTTTATATACGGGGGCAGGGGGCACCCCATAGAAACAACAATTGATTTGATCTTTTAGCCGTGTGCGGTGCCCCCCTCCACCATAGTCCACCTCGATAATATTGTAGCGGTGCTTAGGCGAAGCCCTGCGTCGGTAGAATATCATCATCGTCACCACACCGTCGTGCTGACGAAACCCTCCCTCAACACTCGGCTGGATCGGAGTTCGAGGGACGTCATCGGGCTGAACGTGTGCTGAACTCAGAGGTGTTGTGCGTTCGGTACTTGATCGGTCGGATCGTGAAGACGTACGACTACATCAACCGCGTTGTGCTAACACTTCCGCTTTCGGTCTACGAGGGTACGCGCACAACACTCTCCCCTCTCGTTGCTATGCATCACCATGATCTTGCGTGTGCGTAGGAATTTTTTTGAAATTACTACGTTCCCCAACAGTTAAGACTTGAAGCTTGACCACGGCAGAAGAAAGAGAAGGGACGAAATTCATCCCCTATGCTTTAGCCATAGGCTCTATACGATATGCCATGCTGTGTACCGCGATGTGCCTTGCCACGTGTCTGGCAAGGGGGTACAAGAGTGATCCAGGAGTGGATCATTGGACAGCGGTCAAAATTGTCCTTAGGAATGAGGAAAGGTTTCTCGGTTATGGAGGTGATAAAGTGTTCGGCGTAAAGGGTTACATCGATGCAAGCTTTAACACCTATCCGGATGACTCTGAGTAGCAAACCGGATATGTATAGTGGAGCAACCATTTGGAATAGCTCCAAGTGGAGCATAGTAGCAACATCTACAATACGAAATTGAGATTTGTGAAGAACACACAGATCTAAATGTTGCAGACCCGTTGACTGACACTTCTCTCGTAAGCATAACATGATCAAACCCTAGAACTCATTGAGTGTTAATCACATGGTGATGTGAACTAGATTATTGACTCTAGTAAACTCTTGGGTGTTAATCACATGGCGATGTGAATTAGATTATTGACTCTAGTAAACTCTTCGGGTGTTAGTCACATGGCGATGTGAACTATGAGTGTTAATCACATAACGATGTGAACTAGATTATTGACTCTAGTGCAAGTGGGAGACTGTTGGAAATATGCCCTAGAGGCAATAATAAAATGGTCATTATTATATTTCCTTGTTCATGATAATTGTCTATTGTTCATGCTATAATTGTATTAACCGGAAACCGTAATACATGTGTGAATACATAGATCGTAATATGTCCCTAGTAAGCCTCTAGTTGACTAGCTCATTGATCAATAGATGGTCATGGTTTCCTGACCATGGACATTGGATGTCATTGATAATGGGGTCACATCATTAGGAGAATGATGTGATGGATAAGACCCAATCTTAAGCGTAGCACAAGAACGTGTAGTTTGTTTGCTAAAGCTTTTCTAATGTCAAGTATCATTTCCTTAGACCATGAGATTGTGAAACTCCCGGATACCGTAGGAATGCTTTGGGTGTACCAAACGTCACAACGTAACTAGGTGACTATAAAGGTGCACTATAGGTATCTCCGAAAGGGTCTGTTGGGTTGGCACGAATCAAGACTGGGATTTGTCACTCCGTATGACGGAGAGGTATCTCTGGGCCCACTTGGTAATGCATCATCATAATGAGCTCAACGTGACTATGGAGTTAGCCACGGGATCATGCATTACGGAACGAGTAAAGTGACTTGCCGGTAACGAGATTGAACGAGGTATTGGGATACCGACGATCGAATCTCGGGCAAGTAACATACCGATAGACAAAGGGAATTGTATACAGGATTGATTGAATCACGACACCGTGGTTCATCTGATGAGATCATAGTGGAATATGTGGGAACCAATATGGGTATCCAGATCCCGCTATTGGTTATTGGCCGGAGAGATGTCTCGGTCATGTCTGCATGGTTCCCGAACCCGTAGGGTCTACACACTTAAGGTTCGGTGACGCTAGAGTTGTTATGGGAAATAGTATGTGGTTACCGAAGGTTGTTCGGAGTCCCGGATGAGATCTCGGACGTGACGAGGAGTTCCAGAATGGTCCGGAGGTGAAGATCGATATATTGGACTAAGGGTATTGGAGTCCGGAATTGTTCCGGGGGTACCGGGTGACGACCAGCGTGTCCGAAAGGGGTTTCGGAGGCCTCGGCAAGCGTTGGGGGGGCTTATGGGACAAGGGGAGGGGCACATCAGCCCACTAAGGGGCTGAGCGCCCCTCCCACCCCATCTCAAGTAACCTGGAGAGGTGGGGGCGCCTCCCCTAGGGAAGCCACCCCTTCCGGCTTGGGGGGCAAGTTTCCTAGGGGTGGGGGCGCCCAAACCCATCTAGGGTTTCCCCTGTGGCCGCCGCCCCTCCCCTAGGGAACCCTAGGGCGCCTCCTCCTCCCCTCTTCCCCCTATATATAGTGAGGGATAGAGAGGGCAGCTGCACCCTTCCCCTGGCGCAGCCCCTCCCCCTCTCCTATACCCATCCTCCTCCGTAGTGCTTGGTGAAGCCCTGCCGGAGAACCACGAGCTCCATCACCACCACACCATCGTGCTGTCGGAGTTCTCCCTCAACTTCTCTTCTCCCCTTGCTGGACCAAGAAGGAGTAGATGTCCCCGGGCTGTACGTGTGTTGAACGCGGAGGCGCCGTTGTTCGGCGCTTAGATCAGAATCGACCGTGATCTGAATCGTTGCGTGTATGACTCCACCAACCGCGTTCTTGTAACACTTCCGCTTAGCGATCTTCAAGGGTATGAAGATGCACTCCCTCTCTCTTGTTGCTAGTATCTCCTAGATTGATCTTGGTGACACATAGGAAAATTTTGAATTATTGCTACGTTCCCCAACAGTGTCCACCGTGAGTACCATGAGTGCAAGACGTTTGTGCCGTACCAAATGCAAAGCACACGTGGGTGGGTGTCCATTTCGAAGCGATGGAGCATGATCCAATAAGAGTGCAACAAGTTTTGTGCCACTCTTGAGAGCATCAAGGCATGACCCGTGACCGGCATCGGCATGCAAGACATGGTATGCATGCAGCCCTCTTCGTTTTCATTCTGTTTATGATTGCATGTCCATTTGCATACCCATTTACACATATGCTTGCATGCTATCCATTTGTAGGTGTTCCAAGCTTTGAAGGCTTTCAAGGTCCAACATGACGACAAGTCCTTTAACCTATCCCATTGTTGGAGGGTCATCAATGGGGAGGAGAAATTCAAGGCACAATATGCCACCCTCATGGTGCGTGGGGGGAAGAAATCCGTGGAGGAGGTTGGGGAGGGCGAGAAGCCACGGCCGCGGGGGAAGACCAACTCCAAGGAGGACAAGCGGGATGCGGCGTCCAATGCCTTGATCGCAACCGTGGAGAGCATGGTGACTAAGAAGGACTCAAGAGAGGAGAAGCGCTAGCAAGACAAGGAAGAGCAAATGAACGCCTTCATGGAGATCCAAAGGAGGAGGCTTGAGATGGAGGCAGAGAAGCAAGCGAGGATGCTTGAGATGGAGGCGGAGAAGCAAGCCAAGATGCTCGAGATCGAGGCTGCCAATGCCAAGACCAAGGCGAAAGAAGTAGCTCTCGCTAGCATGATAACGAGGGTGGAGATCATGAACGTGGACCTCAACACGGTGTCACCGAGGAAGAGGCCATGGTTCTAGAAGATGCAGGCCGACATGCTAAAGTTTGACGACGAGTGATCTATGGCGGCATGCGCCATCCTTTTTTTGTATGCCAGCAAGTGTGTTGGCATGACCACGCCCGAGATGGCGTGGTCGAACTCCCGACCTTTTTGTGTGCTGGCATGTGTGCCGGCCGCTGGCAAGCGCGCCAACAAGACTGTGTGATGGTCTTTTTGGAGGCTGACATTGTATACCGGCCGCTGGCATGGTGCCGGCCTGAACTGAACTTCGGGCGGTGGCATGGCCGCTCGCATGATCTATGGTAGTGGGTCTTTTAAATTTGTACGCGGACATGAAATGGGTCGCTTGCGTTGGGCGCATGGCCGACCCAAAAAGTAAACTGGGTGGACACTGAGCGGGCTGCCGACCCATTTGCGGCCCAAATTTATGTCAGAAATGCATCGGCGCGGACGCGAAGCAGACGCCTCGCGTGCCTTCTCGATGTCCGCCGCGTCCCCACCTGGCGGACGTATAACTACCGCGGGCAACTTAGTTTATGACGACCGCCCAACACGGGCCCACGCGTCAGCGATGGTGGTCGGCCGATACGTCTCCAACGTATCTATAATTTTTTATTGTTGCATGCTATTATATTATCTGTTTTGGATGTTTTATATGCATTAATAATTTAATATGCTATTTTATATTATTTTTGGGACTAACCTATTAACCTAGAGCCTAGTGTTAGTTTCTGTTTTTCCTTCTTTTTGACTTTTACAGAAAAGGAATATCAAACAAAGTCCAAACGAAATAAAAGTTTACGATGATTTTTCTAGGACCAGAAGACACCTACGTGACTTGGAGAGAGGGCCAGAAGAGTCTCAAGGAGACCACAAGCCTCTAGGGTGCGCCCCAGGGAGCCTGGCTTGTGGGCCCCTCAGGAGTCCTTCAACCCAAATTCTTCCACTATATATTCTCAAATATTCCCCGAACATGAGAAGCGTCCACCAAAATACTTTTCCGCCACCACAAGCCTCTGTTCCCATGAGATCCCATCTTGGCACCTTTTCCGGCACTCCGTCGGAGGGGGATTCGATCATGAAGGGCATCTACATCAACCTTGTTGACCTTCCGATGAAGCGTGAGTAGACCTACAGGTCCACAGCTAGTAGATAGATGGCTTCTTCTCTCTCTTTGATCTTCAATACAATGTTCTCCTTAATGTTCTTGGAGTTCTATCCGATGTAATACTCTTTTGCGGTGCGTTTGTTGAGATTCGATGATTGTGGATTTATGATTAGATTATCTATAAATATTATTTGAGTCTTCTCTGAACTCTTTTATGCATGATTAAGATGTCTTTATATTTCTCTTCAAACTATCGGTTTAGTTTGGCCAACTAGATTGGTTTTTCTTGCAATGGGAGAGGTGCTTAGTTTTAGGTTCAATCTTCCGGTGTCCTCACCTAGTGACATAGTAGGGGTAGTGATGACCCACAAGTATAGGGGATCAATTATAGTCCTTTCGATAAGTAAGAGTGTCGAACCCAACAAGGAGCAGAAGGAAATGACAAGTGGTTTTCAGCAAGGTAATTTCTGCAAGCAGTGAAATTGTCATTAATAGGTAGTTTGATAGCAAGATAATTTGTAATGAGCAAGCAACGACGACGGTAAGGAAAATGTAGAAAGGTAGCCCAATCCTTTTGTGGCAAAGGACAAGCAAAAATGGTTTCTTATAATAGGCAAAGCATTCTTGAGGGTACACGGGAATTTCATCTAGTCACTTTCATCACGTTGGTTGATTCGTGTTCCGCTACTTTGATAATTTGATATGTGGGTGGACCGGTGCTTAGGTGTTGTTCTTACTTGAACAAACATCCTAATTATGATTAACCCCCCTCGCAAGCATCTGCAACTAAGATAAAAGTATTAAGATAAAATCTAACCATAGCATTAAACTATTGGATCCAAATCAGTCCCTTACGAAGTAGCGCGCAAACTAGGGTTTAAGATTTTGTCACTCTAGCAACCCATCATCTAATAACTACTCCACAAATGCATTTCCTTAGGCCCAAATATGGTGAAGTGCCATGTAGTCGACATTCACATGACACCACTAAGGGAATCACAACATACATATCATCAAAATATCGAACACATATCAAGTTCACATGATTACTTGCAAGCAACATGACTTCTCCCATGACCTCAAGAACAAAAGTAACTACTCACAAATAATAATCATGCTCAAGATCAGAGGGGTATTAAATAGCATAATGGATTTGAAATATAATCTTCCACCAAATAAACCATATAGTAATCAACTACAAGATGTAATCAACACTACTACCCATAGGTACCAATCTGAGGTTCCGATACAAAGATTGAACACAAGAGATGAACTAGGGTTTGAGAGGAGATGCTGCTGTTGAAGATGTTGATGAAGATTGGCCTCCCAAAGATGAGAGGGTTGTTGGTGATGAGTGATGACGACGACAATGATTTCCCCCTCCGAAAGGGAAGTTCCCTTGGCGGAGGGCAAAAGTGCTCCTGGCCAAGTTCCGCCTCGAGACGGCGGCGCTCTGTCCCGAAAGTCCTCCCCTTATTTTTTTCAAGGTCAAAATGACTTATATACCAGAATATGGGCACCAGAGGTGGGCCGAGGAGGGCACAACCCACCAGGGCGCGCTTGGGCTGCCTGGCGCTCCCAGGTGGGTTGTGCCCACCTGGTGGCCCCCCTCTGGTAGTTATTTGCTCCAGTACTTTTCTTATATTACAAAACAATTGTCCGTAAATTTTTAGCTCATTTGGAGATCTATAGAATAGGTAACTCTGACATGGCTTTTTCAGGTCCAGAATTCCAGCTGCCGACATTCTCCCTCTTTGTGTAAACCTTGCATATTGTGAGATAAAAAGGCATTAGAATTACTCCATAAAGCATTATTATGCATAAAAACATTGTAAATAACAGTAGGAAAACATGATGCAAAATGGACGTATCAACTTCCCAAGCTTAGACCTCACCTGTCCTCAAGCGAAAACCGAAATCAAAAAACATGTCCACATGCTTAGAGAGAGAGAGGTGTCGATAAAAACAAAATACGGACATAGAAGCATCATGCATATTATATAACAACAACAAATTTTATCATAAAAATTTATCACA
Source organism: Triticum monococcum (assembly GCA_034509565.1). Taxonomy (NCBI): domain Eukaryota; kingdom Viridiplantae; phylum Streptophyta; class Magnoliopsida; order Poales; family Poaceae; genus Triticum; species Triticum monococcum. The sequence goes on from CM067843.1 coordinate 582,843,527, forward strand.
TAAATTTTATCATATCACTTCTCATGAACAAGTAGAATTCATCACAACATCGAAGTAAAATCATAAACTCTATTGAAAACCAACAAACTATGTTCTCGGTCAACTTACAATTCATCATCTTTTCAGGAAGGGTCACATATCGGAGCCTTTTGGCAAGTCCACATACTCAACCATCATATGGTCTTCTATGATTGCTAACGCTCACCGCATACACATGAGAAAAAAGTTTCAACCGGACACATAGAAAGATAGGGGCTTATAGTTTTTGCCTCCCAACGTATTCACCTCAAGGGTGATGTCAACAATAGCGACTCATGTTCACCCATATCCAATTGAATATATGTGCCTAGATCTTTCCTCGCCACATGATGCTGTTGGGGAACGTAGTAATTTCGAAAAATTTTCCTACGCACACGCAAGATCATGGTGATGCATAGCAACGAGGGGGAGAGTATTGTCTACGTACCAACGCAGACCAACTGCGGAAGCGATCTCACAACATAGAGGAAGTAGTCGTACGTCTTCTTCCCGATCCGACCGATCCAAGCACCGTTACTCCGGCACCTCCGAGTTCTTAGCACACGTTCAGCTCGATGACGATCCTCGGGCTCCGATCCAGCAAAGCATCGAGGAAGAGTTCCGTCAGCACAACGGCGTGGTGACGATCTTGATGTACTACCGACGCAGGGCTTCGCCTAAGCACTACAACGGTATGATCGAGGTGGAATTTGGTGGCAGGGGGCACCGCACACGGCTAAGGAACGATCTCAAGGATCAACTTGTGTGTCTTGGGGTGTCCCCTGCCCCCGTATATAAAGGATGGAGGAGGAGGAGCTGGCCGGCCAAGGTGGGAGGCGCAGGAGGAGTCCTACTCCTACCGGGAGTAGGACTCCCCCCTCCAATCCTAGTCCAACTAGGTTTCCTCAAGAGGGGAGTGAAAGAGAGAGGTGGCCGGCCCCTCTCCTAGTCCTAATAGGACTAGGGAGAGGGGGGAGGCGCAGCCCTATGTGGGCTGCCCTCTCACCTTTCCACTAAGGCCCATGTTGGCCCATTTGGCTCCCGGGGGGTTCCGGTAACCCTCCCGGTAATCCGGTAAAATCCCGATTTCACCCGGAACACTTCCGGTGTCCAAACATAGGCTTACAATATATCAATCTTTACGTCTCGACCATTTCGAGACTCCTCGTCATGTCCGTGATCACATCCGGGACTCCGAACAACCTTCGGTACATCAAAATGCATAAACTCATAATAACTGTCATCGTAACGTTAAGCGTGCGGACCCTACGGTTCGAGAACAATGTAGACATGACCGAGACACGTCTCTGGTCAATAACCAATAGCGGGACCTGGATGCCCATATTGGCTCCTACATATTCTACGAAGATCTTTATCGGTCAGACCGCATAACAACATACGTTGTTCCCTTTGTCATCGGTATGTTACTTGCCCGAGATTCGATCGTCGGTATCCAATACCTAGTTCAATCTCGTTACTGACAAGTCTCTTTACTCGTTCCGTAATACATCATCTCATAACTAACATCTTAGTTATTATGCTTGCAAGGCTTATGTGATGTGTATTACCGAGAGGGCCCAGAGATACCTCTCCGACAATCGGAGTGACAAACCCTAATCTTGAAATACGCCAACCCAACATCTACCATTGGAGACACTGTAGTACTCCTTTATAATCACCCAGTTACGTTGTGACGTTTGGTAGTACCCAAAGTGTTCCTCCCGTAAACAGGAGTTGCATAATCTCATAGTCATAGGAACATGTATAAGTCATGAAGAAAGCAATAGCAACATACTAAACGATCGTGTGCTAAGCTAATGGAATGGGTCATGTCAATCAGATCATTCAACTAATGATGTGACCTCGTTAATCAAATAACAACTCTTTTGTCCATGGTTAGGAAACATAACCATCTTTGATTAACGAGCTAGTCAAGTAGAGGCATACTAGTGACACTCTGTTTGTCTATGTATTCACACATGTATTATGTTTCCGGTTAATACAATTCTAGCATGAATAATAAACATTTATCTTGATATAAGGAAATAAATAATAACTTTATTATTGCCTCTAGGGCATATTTCCTTCAGTCTCCCACTTGCACTAGAGTCAATAATCTAGTTCACATCGCCATGTGATTTAGCAGCAATAGTTCACATCACCATGTGATTAACACCCATAGTTCACATCGTCATGTGACCAACACTCAAAGGTTTTACTAGAGTCAGTAATCTAGTTCACATCTCTATGTGATTAACACCCAAAGAGTACTAAGGTGTGATCATGTTTTTTTCTTGTGAGATAATTTTAGTCAAGGGGTCTGTCACATTCAGATCCGTAAGTATTTTGCAAAATTCTTTGTCTATAATGCTCTACACGGAGCTACTCTAGCTAATTGCTCCCACTTTCAATATGTATCCAGATTGCGACTTTAGATTCATCTGGATCAGTGTCAAAAACTTGCATCGACGTAACCCTTTACGACGAACCTTTTTGTCACGTCCATAATCGAGAAACATATCCTTATTTCACTAAGGATAATTCTGACCGCTGACTAGTGATCTACTCCTAGATCACTATTGTAATCCCTTGCCAAATTAATGCAGGGTATACAATAGATCTGGTATACAGCATGACATACTTTATAGAACCTATGGCCAAGGCATAGGGAATGACTTTCATTCTCTTTCTATCTTCTGTCGTGGTCGGGCTTTCAGTCTTACTCAACTTCACACCTTGTAATACAGGCAAGAACTCTTTCTTTGACTGCTCCATTTTGAACTACTTCAAAATCTTGTCAAGGTATGTACTCATTGAAAAAACTTATCAAGCGTCTTGATGTATCTCTATAGATCTTGAAGCTCAATATGTAAGCAGCTTCACCGAAGTCTTTCTTTGAAAAACTCCTTTCAAACACTCCTTTTATGCTTTACAGAATAATTCTACATTATTTCCGATCAACAATATGTCATTCACATATACTTATCAGAAATGCTGTAGTGCTCCCACTCACTTTCTCGTAAATACAGGCTTCACCGCAAGTCTGTATAAAACTATATGCTTTGATCAACTTATCAAAGCATATATTCCAACTCCGAGATGCTTGCACCAGTCCACAGATGGATCGCTGGAGCTTGCACATTTTGTTAGCACCTTTCGGATTGACAAAACCTTCTAGTTGCATCACATACAACTCTTTTTTAATAAATCCATTAAGGAATGCAGTTTTGTTTATCCATTTGCCAGATTTCATAAAATGCGGCAATTGTTAACATGATTCGGACAGACTTAAGCATAGATACGAGTGAGGAAAACTCATCGTAGTCAACACCTTGAACTTGTCGAAAACCTTTTTCGACAATTCTAGCTTTGTAGATAGTAACACTACTATCAGCGTCCGTCTTCCTCTTGAAGATCCATTTATTTTCTATGGTTTGCCGATCATCGGGCAAATCCATCAAAGTCCATACTTTGTTCTCATACATGGATCATATCTCAGATTTCATGGCCTCAAACCATTTCGCGGAATCTGGGCTCATCATCGCTTCCTCATAGTTCGTAGGTTCATCATGATCTAGTAGCATGACTTCCAGAAAAGGATTACCGTACCACTCTGGCGCGGATCTTACTCTGGTTGATCTACAAGGTTCAGTAGTATCTTGTTCTGAAGTTTCATGATCATCATCATTAGCTTCCTCACTAACTGGTGTAGGTGTCACAGAAACAATTTTCTATGATGTACTACTTTCCAATAAGGGAGCAGGTACAGTTACCTCGTCAAGTTCTACTTTCCTCCCACTCACTTCTTTCGAGAGAAACTCCTTCTCCAGAAAGTTTCCGAATTTTAGCAACAAAAGTCTTGCCTTCGGATCTGTGATAGAAGGTGTATCCAATAGTTTCCTTTGGATATCCTATGAAGACGCACTTCTCCGATTTGAGTTTGAGCTTATCAGGATGAAACTTTTTCACATAAGCATCACAACTCCAAACTTTTAAGAAACGACAACTTTGGTTTCTTGCTAAACCATAGTTCATATAGTGTCGTCTCAACGGATTTAGATGGTGCCCTATTTAACGTGAATGCAGCTGTCTCTAATGCATAACCCCAAAACGATAGTGGTAGATCGGTAAGATACATCATAGATTGCACTATATCCAATAAAGTACGGTTATGACGTTCGGACACACCATTATGCTGTGGTGTTCCATGTGGCATGATTTTGTGAAACTATTCCACATTGTTTTAATTGAAGACCAAACTCGTAACTCAAATATTTTACCTCTGCGATCATATCGTAGAAACTTTTATTTTCTTGTCACGATGATTTTCCACTTCACTCTGAAATTCTTTGAACTTTTCAAATGTTTCAGACTTATGTTTCATCAAGTAGATATACTCATATCTGCTCAAATCATCTGTGAAGATCAGAAAATAATGATACCTGTCGCGAGCCTCAATATTCATCGGACCACATACATCAGTATGTATGATTTCCAATAAATCTTTTCTCGCTCCATTGTTCCGGAGAACGGCGTTTCAGTCATCTTGCCCAAAAGGCATGGTTCGCAAGCATCAAGTGATTCATAATCAAGTGATTCCGAAAGCCCATCAGCATGGAGTTTCTTCATGCGCTTTATACCAATATGACCTAAACAGCAGTGCCACAAATAAGTTGCACTATCATTATTAACTTTGCATCTTTTGGTTTCAATATTATGAATATGTGTATTATTAAGATCGAGATCCAATGACCTATTTTCATTGGGTGTGTAACCATATAAGGTTTTATTCATGTAAACAGAACAACAACTTATTCTTTTACTTAAATGAATAACCGTATTACAATAAACATGATCAAATCATATTCATGCTCAACGCAAAAACCAAATAACACTTATTTAAGTTCAACACTAATCCCAAAAGTATAGGGGAGTGTGCGATGATGATCATATCAATCTTGGAACTATTTCCAACACACATCGTCACTTCACCCTTAACTAGTCTCTGTTTATTCTGCAACTCCCGTTTCGAGTTACTAATCTTAGCAACTGAACTAGCATCAAATACTGAGGGGTTGCTATAAACACTAGTATAGTACACATCAATAACATGTATATCAAATATACTTATGTTCACTTTGCCATCCTACTTATCCGCCAATCACTTGGGGTAGTTCCGCTTCCAGTGACCAGTCCCTTTGCAGTAGAATCACTTAGTCTCAGGCTTAGGATCAGACTTGGGCTTCTTCACTTGAGCAGCAACTTGCTTGCAGTTCTTCTTGAAGTTCCCCTTCTTCCCTTTGCCCTTTTCTTGAAACTAGTGGTCTTGTCAACCATCAACACTTGATGTTTTTCTTGATTTCTACCTTCGTTGATTTCAGCATCACGAAGAGCTTGGGAGTTGTTTCCGTTATCCCTTGCATATTATAGTTCATCACTAAGTTCTACTAACTTAGTGATGATGACTAGAGAATTCTATCAATCACTATCTTATCTGGAAGATTAACTCCCACTTGATTCAAGCGATTGTAGTACCCAGACAATCTGAGCACATGCTCACTAGTTGAGCGATTCTCCTCCATCTTTTAGCTATAGAACTTGCTGGAGACTTCATGTCTCTCAACTCGGGTATTTGCTTGAAATATTAACTTTAACTCCTGGAACATCTCATATGGTCCATGACGTTCAAAACGTCTTTGAAGTCCCGATTCTAAGCTGTTAAGCATGGTGCACTAAACTATCAAGTAGTCATCATATTGAGCTAGCCAAACGTTCATAACGTCTGCATCTGCTCCTGCAATAGGTCTGTCACCTAGCGGTGCATCAAGGACATAATTCTTCTGTGCAGCAATGAGGATAAACCTCAGATCACGGATCCAATCCGCATCATTGCTACTAACATCTTTCAACACAATTTTCTCTAGGAACATATCAAAATAAACACAGGGAAGCAACAACGCGAGCTATTGATCTACAACATAATTTGCAAAATACTACCAGGACTAAGTTCATGATGAATTTAAGTTCAATTAATCATATTACTTAAGAACTCCCACTTAGATAGATATCCCTCTAATCCTCTAAGTGATCACGTGATCCAAATCAACTAAACCATAACCGATCATCACGTGAGATGGAGTAGTTTTCAATGGTGAACATCGTCATGTTGATCATATCTACTATATGATTCACGCTCGACCTTTCGGTCTCTGTGTTCCGAGGCCATATCTGCATATGCTAGGCTCGTCAAGTTTAACCTGAGTATTCTGCGTGTGCAATACTGGCTTGCACCCGTTGTAGATGGACGTAGAGCTTATCACACCCGATCATCACGTGGTGTCTGGGCACGACGAACTTTGGCAACGGTGCATACTCAGGGAGAACACTTCTTGATAATTTAGTGAGAGATCATCTTATAATGCTACCGTCAATCAAAGCAAGATAAGATGCATAAAAGGATAAACATCACATGCAATCAATATAAGTGATATGATATGGCCATCATCATCTTGTGCTTGTGATCTCCATCTCCGAAGCACCGTCATGATCACCATCGTCACTGGCGTGACACCTTGATCTCCATCGTAGCATCGTTGTCGTCTTGCCAATCTTATGCTTCCACGACTATCACTACCGCTTAGTAATAAAGTAAAGCATTACATCGCGATTTCATTGCATACAATAAAGCGACAACCATATGGCTGCTGCCAGTTGCCGATAACTCGGTTACAAAACATGATCATCTCATATAATAAAATCAGCATCATGCCTTGACCATATCACATCACAACATGCCCTGCAAAAACAAGTTAGACGTCCTCTACTTTGTTGTTGCAAGTTTTACGTGGCTGCTACGGGCTTAAGTAAGAACTCATCTCACCTACGCATCAAAACCACAACGATAGTTCGTCAAATAGACTCCGTTTTAACCTTCTCAAGGACCGGGCGTAGTCACACTTGGTTCAACTAAAGTTGGAGAGACAGTCTTCCGCAAGCCATCTATGTGCAAAGCACGTCGAGGGAACCGGTCTCGCGTAAGAGTACGCGTAAGGTTGGTCCGGATCGTCTCGTCCAACAATACCGCCGAACCAAAGTATGACATGCTGGTAGGCAGTATGACTTGTATCGCCCACAACTCACTTGTGTTCTACTCGTGCAAATAACATCAAACCATAAAAACCTAGGCTCGGATGCCACTGTTGGGGAACGTAGTAATTTCGAAAATTTTCCTACGCACACGCAAGATCATGGTGATGCATAGCAACGAGGGGGAGAGTATTGTCTACGTACCAACGCAGACCGACTGCGGAAGCGATCTCACAACGTAGAGGAAGTAGTCGTACGTCTTCTTCCCGATCCGACCGATCCAAGCACCGTTACTCCGGCACCTCCGAGTTCTTAGCACACGTTCAGCTCGATGACGATCCTCGGGCTCCGATCCAGCAAAGCGTCGAGGAAGAGTTCCGTCAGCACAACGGTGTGGTGACGATCTTGATGTACTACCGACGCAGGGCTTCGCCTAAGCACTACAACGGTATGATCGAGGTGGAATTTGGTGGCAGGGGGCACCGCACACGGCTAAGGAACGATCTCAAGGATCAACTTGTGTGTCTTGGGGTGTCCCCTGCCCCCGTATATAAAGGATGGAGGAGGAGGAGCTGGCCGGCCAAGGTGGGAGGCACAGGAGGAGTCCTACTCCTACCGGGAGTAGGACTCCCCCCTCCAATCCTAGTCCAACTAGGTTTCCTCAAGAGGGAAGTGAAAGAGAGAGGTGGCCGGCCCCTCTCCTAGTCCTAATAGGACTAGGGAGAGGGGGGAGGCGCAGCCCTATGTGGGCTGCCCTCTCACCTTTCCACTAAGGCCCATGTTGGCCCATTTGGCTCCCGGGGGGTTCCGGTAACCCTCCCGGTAATCCGGTAAAATCCCGATTTCACCCGGAACACTTCCGGTGTCCAAACATAGGCTTCCAATATATCAATCTTTACGTCTCGACCATTTCGAGACTCCTCGTCATGTCCGTGATCACATCCGGGACTCCAAACAACCTTCGGTACATCAAAATGCATAAACTCATAATAACTGTCATCGTAACGTTAAGCGTGCGGACCTTACGGTTCGAGAACAATGTAGACATGACCGAGACACGTCTCCGGTCAATAAACAATAGCGGGACCTGGATGCCCATATTGGCTCCTACATATTCTACGAAGATCTTTATCGGTCAGACCGCATAACAACATACGTTGTTCCCTTTGTCATCGGTATGTTACTTGCCCGAGATTCGATCGTCGGTATCCAATACCTAGTTCAATCTCGTTACTGGCAAGTCTCTTTACTCGTTCCGTAATACATCATCTCATAACTAACATCTTAGTTATTATGCTTGCAAGGCTTATGTGATGTGTATTACCGAGAGGGCCCAGAGATACCTCTCCGACAATCGGAGTGACAAACCCTAATCTTGAAATACGCCAACCCAACATCTACCATTGGAGACACCTGTAGTACTCCTTTATAATCACCCAGTTACGTTGTGACGTTTGGTAGTACCCAAAGTGTTCCTCCCGTAAACGGGAGTTGCATAATCTCATAGTCATAGGAACATGTATAAGTCATGAAGAAAGCAATAGCAACATACTAAACGATCGTGTGCTAAGCTAATGGAATGGGTCATGTCAATCAGATCATTCAACTAATGATGTGACCTCGTTAATCAAATAACAACTCTTTTGTCCATGGTTAGGAAACATAACCATCTTTGATTAACGAGCTAGTCAAGTAGAGGCATACTAGTGACACTCTGTTTGTCTATGTATTCACACATGTATTATGTTTCCGGTTAATACAATTCTAGCATGAATAATAAACATTTATCATGATATAAGGAAATAAATAATAACTTTATTATTGCCTCTAGGGCATATTTCCTTCAGATGCTTGCAAAAATAGAAAATAAAAAGGAATAGGGAATAATACTTTGACTCTTGCATAAAAGTAAATACATAAAAGTAAAGGATAGGCCCTTCGCAGGGGAAGCAAAGGTTGTCATGCGCTTTTTGTTTGTATGCTCAATCTCTTAGTGCAAAAGAACGTCATGTTATATTGCCCCTTGTGATAGCAACCTTTATTATGCAGTCTGTCGCTTTTATTATGTTGCCATCACAAGTTCGTACAATGCTCAATTTTCTCTTACACTAAATGATCTAACAATTTAGAAGCAATTTTTATTACCTTATTGCACTGATGACAACTTACTTGAAGGATCTTACTCGATCCATAAGTAGGTATGGTGGACTCTCAAAACAATATTTTGGGTTTAAGGGTTTTTGGATGCACAAGTAGTATCTCTACTTAGTGCGGAATTTTTGGCTAGCAAAGATAGGGAGCAAGCACCACATGTTGAAGGATCTATGACAATATAACTTCTATGTGAATATGAACAAACATAAATCATTATGTTGTCTTCCTTGTCCAACATCAACAATTTTGACATATAATAATTTGATGGGGGCTCACAATCATAAAGGTGTCCAAGATAGTGTATTTGCATGTGAATCTTCTCTTCCCTTGTTAATTCTTTCATGAATTGCATCATTGACCAATGCTATGTTTGTCAATCTCCCATAAACGTTGCCACTTATACTTTTCCTTATGTGATGTCATTGCTTACCATACGATTAGTATATGATCTTTTTCATTTATTTTCCTTTCTTTTTATTGGAACATAAAAGTAAAGGAGCAAAAATCAAACTAAACTTTATTATATAACTTTCACTCGATTACATAGATGGATGGATCACGAAACTAAGACTCGAAAATAAACCATGCTAAACTTTTATTCAACTAATTCATGAGATAACTAAGATCAAACTAAGAAAGGTAAAGGAAATAAAAGTGATGGCGATGATACGATACCGGAAAGCTTATTTTGAGAAGACATGATTGTTTTATTAGTATGCTTGAATTATTATTGTTTTTATGTCAATATTAAACTTTTGTTTTGAATCTTATGGATGTGAACATTCATGCCACAATAAAGAAGATTGCATGGATAAATATGTTAGGTAGCATTGAACATCAAAAATTCTGTTTTTATCTTTCACCTACTCGAGGACGAGCAACAATTAAGCTTGGGGATGCTTGATACTTCTCCAACGTATCTATAATTTTTTTATTGTTCCATGCTATTATATTATCTGTTTTGGATGTTTTATATGCATTATTATGCTATTTTATATTTTTTTGGGACTAACCTATTAACCTAGAGCCCAGTGCCAGTTTTTTCTTTTTTCCTTGTTTTCAACTTACAGAAAAGGAATATCAAACGGAGTCCAAACGGAATAAAAGTTTACGATGATTTTTCTTAGACCAGAAGGCACCTACATGACTTGGAGAGAGGGCCAGAAGAGTCCCGAGGAGGCCACAAGCCTCTAGGGCGTGCCTCGTGTGTGGGGAGGGGGGGTGGCTTGTGGGCCCCTCGGGAGTCCTCCAACCCTAATTCCTCCACTATATATTCTCAAATATTTCCCGAACATCAGAAACGTCCATGATACGTCTCCAATGTATCTATAATATTTGATTGTTCCATGTTGTTATATTAGTATTATTGGATGTTTTACAATCATTTTATAGCAACTTTATATCATTATTTGGGACTAACCTATTGACATAGTTCCCAGTGCCAGTTGCTGTATTTTTGCTTGTTTTTTACATTGCAAAAAATCAATACCAAACGGAGTCCAAACGCATCGAAACTTTTTAAAGAAATTTTGTGGACGAGAAGAAACAACATGGGCCAAAGGAATATCAGAGGGGTGCCCCGAGGGGGGCACAACCCACCTGGGCGTGCCCACCTCAGTGTCCTTCCGCACTGCCTCTTCGCCCTTGAAATACCCAAATATTCTAGAAACCCTAGGAGAGTCGACGAAACACAATTCCAGCCGCCGCAAGTTCCAGAACCATGAGATCCAATCTAGACACCATCACGAAGGGGTTCATCATCCTTATTGGTGCCTCTCCGATGATGCGTGAGTAGTTCATTATAGACCTATGGGTCCGTAGGCAGTAGCTAGATGGTTTCCTCTCTCTCTTTGATTCTCAATACAATGGTCTCTTGGAGATCTATTTGATGTAACTCCTTTTTGAAGTGTGTTTGTTGGAAACCGATGAACTTTGAGTTTATGATCAAATCTATTTTATCCATGAAAGTTATTTGAGTTTTGATCTCTTATATGTATGATTATTTATAGCCTCGTATTTCTGCTTCGAATCTTTGGTTTAGTTAGGCCAACTAGATCGATTTTTCTTGCCATGGGAAGAGGTGTTTTGTGATGGGTTCGGTCGTGCGGTGTTCTTTCCCTATGACAGAAGGGGCAGCAAGACACATATTGATTGTTGCTATTAAGGATAACAAGATGGGGTCTATTCCTACATGAATAGATCTTGTCTTCATCATGTCATCGTTCTTATGGCATTACTTCGTTCTCCATGAACTTAATACACTAGATGCATGCTGGATAGAGGTCGATGTGTGGAGTAATAGTAGTAGATGCATGCAGGAGTCGGTCTACTAATCTTGGACGTAATGGCTATATATTGATCATTGCCTGGATATCGTCATAATTATTTGAGGTTCTATCAATTGCCCAACAATAACTTGTTTACCCACCGTGTGCTATTTCTTGAGAGAAGCCACTAGTGAAATCTACGCCCCCCGGATCTATCCGAATAGATCCGGGGGCCGTAGATTTCACTAGTGGCTTCTGTCAAGAAATAGCACACGATGGGTAAATGAATTACTGTGCATCTCCATGGATAGATCTTGCATGTGCGTAGAATTTTTTATTTCCCATGCGTCGTTCCCCAACACACGCCTCCTCGAGCAGGCCTGAAGCGACGAGTTGCTGAACCATGTGCGGACTTGGGGCGGCAACTGGCCCCGTTGGGCTAGGCGAGGGAGGTGGAGCAGCGAGCTTCCCCGCTCATATCCGGCGGCTTGACGGGCCACCCAGCCGGCTTTTATGGCGGAGAAATGCTCTTCCGGCTCGTCAGATGCTATTGAAAGATTGGAGAAACGGTGGAAGGAGGAGATGGGGAGTGGCGGAGTGGTGTGATTCTTGCACGACGTCTGGCCTGGTTTATATAGAGGGCGGGCAGGAGGAGCTTGCCCATCGTTTGCGTTTAATGTCGGCCCTCTCGTGAACGACGTGTGGCAGGAGTAGGTTTCCCGGCTTCCACGCGGGGTTAATGAAGATGTTTGAATGCCGCGAGAAGGCATGTTCAGCCGGGCGTGTGGCTGTCGGCGCCCTCGGCTGGCGCGCCGCTTCAATGACGGAGGCAGTGAGAGGTCACGTCCACTCTGAGTCCTTTTCAATGTTGAGCGGCACACTCTAAAGCGGAATGAAAGTGAACAGCCGGCGTCGGGTGGGAACGCACGGGGGCGAGCGTGGAAGGGTTTGGGTGGGCCAAGATGGTCAGAAGCGGGCGTGACAGCGGTCCGGACTCCTGCAAACCCCCACGTTTATCTTCGGTTTGCGAGAGAAAATACGTAGACCGCGCCGTGGACCGATATAGGACCGTGTTGAACGGCTTTCATGGTCCGGATAGCGTGATCCGAATGTTTACAATAGGTTTAAGGGTCAGCATTGGAGATGTCCTTATGGAGCAGAAAACACTAGGATGCTACAGCGACTGAGTCATGAACCGCATGGCTGCTAGCACATGAAAAAGGATTGGTACTTGCAAGTTCAAGTAACGGTGTTGCCACAGATGTCTTACTGACATGTAGGATAGCCACGGCCACAGGGCTTACGTTAACCCCGCTTACGAGACGGCCCCACCTGCTCTGTCCACATAGTTTTTTTTGTTTGTTTGAAAGTTCTGTGTACATAGGTCGCACGCGCGCTTTCCACAAAGACCCAACCCTTGTGCGGCAACACACGAGGTAAAGCCTCCGCCCACGCCAAAAGACGGTAGTAAGAAATCCAAAAGCGTGCATGCCTTCGAAGCAATTTGGGGCATATCCCCGGATTTTATTCGGATATGAACGAATGAGGGCATGTACAATGGTTGATAAGATAGTCTTATCTTAAGTCTTGCATGCAATTTAGAGATGACAAAAAAGTATGTCTACAATGGATTATATCTTAGTCTTATCTTCAATAATTAGCAATTCCTTAAAACATGGTGAGACAAATTGTGCTAAGAGATCATCTCTTGTCTTATCTTAAATAAGAGAAGACAAGTTTTTTCTTACGAGTTCTCTCTCCTCCACATCATCATTAATCCTACGTGGCACTTCTAAGATAGTACCATTGTACATGCCTTGAGTCTTCTGCAATCGGCACCCCCTTTTCCGCGGCAGCCCATAAATCTGTGGCGCAGATTGACTGCGTCATGAACCTCTCGCGGCATCTCATCCATCGGCCGGCGGTCAAGCTTTTGTCTCCCCTACCGCCTGAATTGCTATACTGTATCTGTAGCATGTGACAAAGGAAGCAAAATAATTAACCGACAGTCCCAGCTAAACCTCTGTACCGCGATTAAATGCGGAGCCGTACACGTATGGGTGGGATCCCCGTCGCCGTAGCACGTGGATTAGCTCTGGGTCGGCTCGCTCTCGCTGGCCCTCGTGCCCACTAGTGCAACTTTAACCTCTCGTGCTTCCCGTGCGGTGTGGTGGTTAGTGATCGATCGACCTCGCCGGTGCCAAGATCAGAAGCTAGGGTCCATCGTCCATGCAGCAGCAGCCATGGTCCGCTTTGTGGCAAGTTGCAGCTGATGCCTTTTTAGGCTCATGCGTTTGCTTTCTCTCGGTTTGCTCCATCGCTTTGCGTTCTTGTGCGGCATCGTGTTGAACTGTTGAGCCACCACACGACACAGTAACAAGCACGCGACCATTTTGCTGTTAGCGCTAGTTCTGCTGTTAGCACTAGTTCCCCCTTCTGTTGCTTGTCTAATTAAGAGCGGCGTGCCCCACGTGTCTTTTTCTTTTTTTAGTTATAGTGGAGCTGGAAAGGATCGGTTTTGCTGCCTTGGGTCTATGCCGAGAATGTGCTGTGCATTCCCGGTTCTGATCGGGCCACATGACCAGTCTGTCCACCTATAGTGTGATTTGATTTTGCATCTGCCGGGAAAATAGCTATAGCTAGCTAGTACTACGTGTGCGTCATTCTTTCCGAGGCTGCGCGGTGCTCCGCATATTTCTGAGGCTGCGTCAAACACAACAACTCCCGCACGTTCTAATTTATTTTTTAACTCGGCATATTTCTTCAACTCCTCATATTCCGGCCCTTACGTTAACGTGCACCAAATGTGCATTGACAGTTGACAAGCTGGGAGCTTGAGATAGATATATTCCTGATTATCCTCGATTAACTCTCGTGAGAGGGAACGAGGACACGTGGCTATGGCAAGTGCCTCAAGATATAGATGTGTCCAAATATACGATTGGTTCCAAGGAAAGCTATTCCATCGGGACACTGATCTGCATTGCATGCAACAAAAAATGCTGACGTGTCACTAATCCTGATAGAATGATAGGCAATGCCACTAGAAGAGGAGTGTTTCGAAATCTCTGAGCAGCGGCAAAACAAGCCGCTTTCGCCTCTTTTTGGCGAAAGATACTTATAGTTTTCCACCGGCGCCTACTCCATCCATATTGGCAGCACATCCATCAACAAGTGGGCGTCGCGAGAACCACGAAGATTCCGAGAAATTCCAAACATCTTGCCAACAAGCTAGAGCTAGACGCCACGGACCACGAGCCAAAAGGGGGAAATCACGTGCGACACCGATACGGGCGCGATCGCCAGCAGACTGGACCCTCGCGTCGTGTTCCGACCCTGACCGGCACGCATTGGCCCTGGCCCCCGATACGACACGACGGGGTGGATCGCCGCGCTGCGGGTTAATGATACGGTGAATGTGGCGCTTGGCTCGCGCGGAAGGCCGCCCTGTGCTTGTGGTGGTGGCGCCCGCGGGCGGCCGACAGCGTCGCCGTCGGCGAAAAGCGGGCCGCGCGCGGGTGGAGGAGCGGAAAGGCCGCGGCGGCCCTGGCGCCGGCGCTGCTGGGGGTCGAGTGATTGCTCTTCGGCCGGGCTCGCGATAAGACAGCGACGCGCGCATCTTCCGGCCGGCGCCGCGCCTACGTTATCTGCTGCGGATAGGAACCCCCCGACGGCCCCGATCCTCTCTCTTTCAGAGAATTTACGGCCCCGATTCTCTCTCCGGCAGATAAAACTGATCCCGTTCCGCCCGCAGGAGCAGGACCGACGGGTCTCTCTCGCTCTTTCGCGTCCCGATGGCTCCTGCGTGCGTCCTGGTCCCGATTCAATCATGCTAGGTTCCGTAGTAAGTGAGTGTAGGGAGTGATCCCGGACGGGATTGTTACTTTCCCGACGCATCAAACACGCATGAACCGATCCAAGATTGAGATAAGACCAGGATTAGTGAGTACAGGGTATGAATTCAGGGTTTAAAACAAACTTCACCCGTAAATAAGTGGTAGTACAGAGGATTACTCGGTAGTGGGACGATCGTGATGAGTTTACCGGCTAGGTCAAACACGCTCACGTATGCACGCCAATTATTCTTGCCACACTTAGCGGTCCGCCATGGAGATGCGGAGCGGGAGACGTGCGTGACGGCATGGTTTCATGCACGGCTGATGTCTGCACCGTGCATAAAATGTATATAATGCCCAGCAGATCTTGACGCGTTCATAGCTCCATGCACACCCTGGAAAGTTCGAGGACACCGGTATTTTAAAGCGAATCTCCGGTCAAGGCCGTCGGTGAGACCGGATTATTTCGGTGGTGACGCTGCATTGCCGGGATGCCAGTACGTGCTTCGTTTTTTTATCATTCTTTGTCGGGTTGGCTTAGAGGCCGTATCGGGACACAATATTGTTTCTTGTCTTCTGTTCCTGTTTTTTAAGGGGTTCGCACGTGGATCATCTGCAAACATGCAAACAGAGGGAGGAAGAAAGTTTAAGGGGGGAATTTTCTGTTCCTATACACTGCCCGTGTGTGCGTCCGTTCTTCACGGCTTCGCTGAAGCGACGCTAAACGGACCGCAAGCAAGCACCAGGATCAGACTCCCAACATCCTGGTGGACTCTAGCGTGCGTAGCCAGCCAAGCTAGCGACCTACAGCGGTTTTAGTGCAGCACAAGTCTTAAAGTAGAGAGCGGCAATTCATTTTTTCCAAAAAAAAATAATTTTTTCATAATATACATTGAAAAACCTTTAAAATATAGTGAACCTTTTTTGTAAGCAAACACTGAACAAATTTCAAATACACAAATGGGCATTTTGCAGTATGCGTTGAACAATTATTTAATGCACGATGAACAAATTTTAAATACACAATGAACATTTTGTAGTATGTGTTGAACAATTGTTTAATGCACGATGAACAAATTCTAAATACACAATGAAATTTTTGTAGTATGCGTTGAACGATTGTTTAATGTACGATGAACAAATTTCAAGTACACAATGAATGTTTTTTAATATACGTTGAACAATTTCATAATATACGATCAACATTTTTGTAATACATGATGGACATTTTTATAAATTCAAAGGTGAACTATTTCATAATATATGATGAACATTTTCTTAATACGATGAAGATTTTGGTAATACATGGTGGACTTTTATATAATACGCAATAAAAAGAAGAAAAACATAAATAGAAAAAATAAAAAAAGGAAACATAAAAGAAAAAATGAAATGAGAAAGGAACCAAAAGAGAGAAAAAGGAAAAAAACCAGAAGAAAACAGCTGAAAACCGGACAAAAACAGTGAAAACACTGGATACAAAAAACCATATTGAAGAAAACGAAAGAAAACTCGCAAGGAATAGCCAAGGAAGCAGCAGCGAACGAATCAAAGAGCAAACGCCAATCCCGTACGTGGGGCAGCCCAACAGGAGGCTCGCCTCAGCGAAAGCACGTCGTTCTGACACTAACGAGCGTCAAATAGGGTTTGCCGGAATTTTCTCGGGCGCTCGTGCTTTTTTTTTTTTAGAAGATCTCGGGCGCTCGTGCTGAGTTCGATGCTAGCCTCGCCTGAAGCAACCGGCATACAAGGCCGGGCCAGACGCGCCGGAAGCCACTGCCTCGTTTTTATCCTGGATTTTTTTTGGTTTTTACGATTTATTTTTATTTTTTACTTTTGTTTATATACCTACAAATATTTTAAACATATATATTACAGAAATATACTTTACAGACCTTTTTGAAAATATTATTAATCAGGCATTTGAAATATGTTAAATATATATACAAAAAAAATGTTTTCGATGCATAAGAATAATGTACAGTGTGTATGGCAAAATTATACAGAAACATTTTTATAAATGTTAATAATTTATTTTGAAAATTATAAAAAGTATGTAAAAATATTTCTGATGTATAGGAAAACTGTATAATGTGTATGGAAAAAGTAAACATCCAAATATATATATATAAACATTAGGCATCTACTACAAAAGTGATAAATGTGTACGAAAAAATATTCTTAATCTATACCAAAAATATAAAACGTGTATTAAAAAGATTGGACATAAAAACATAAATTTAGAAAATGTTGATTGTGCATCAACCAATGTTAATCATATATTTCAAAAATGTTCAACATGCATAGAAAATGTTCTGATTTTTACCAAAAATATACAATGTGTATAAATAAGACGTAAACAAACAAAAATATTTGGAAAAAAAATTAATCATCTATTTAAAGAATGTTAAACGTGTATAAAAAGCTTACTGATGTATACGGAAAATGTAGAATGTGTATTAAATTAAAACATAAATTTTCAAAAATATTGATCATGTATAAAAATGGAAAATATATAATAAAAATGCTATACATGTATCTAAAAATGTTCTGGATATATAACGAAAATGTACAATGTGTATGAATAAATTAGTCATCAAACATATGTTTTCTAAATGTTAATCATGTTTTTGAAAAATGTTAAACATTTATAAAAAATGTTACCTCATGTATACGTAAAATGTACAAATGCGTATGAAAAATGTAGACACGTGTTGAGAAAACAAATAAAAAAGCTGTAAAACTGAAGAAATGAAAGAAATAAACACCTTAGAAACGAAGACAAACGGAAAACATGAGGAAAATCAAGAAACCAAGAAAAAAACAAAATGGAAGGAAATCAGAGAAAAGTGGTGAAAACTAAGAATGGAACAAAAAAGTCGAAGAAAATAAATAAAATAAGAAAAGAAAGCAACAGGTGAAAATCGACGGAAAACGAAGAAACCCAATAAAAGCCAAAAAGAAAAACAAAGAAAAGAAAAGAAATAAAAAAACCCAACAAAGCCAATGCAAAAGAATGAGACCGAGAAAGAAATAAAGAAATACAAAGAAAACCAGTGAAGACCAAGAAAAAACGAAGAAAGAAAGAAAGAAAAGAAAAAACCAGGAAAGAAACAAATAAAAATGAAGAAAAAAGAAGAACCAGTGAAAACCGAGAAACAAGCAACGAAAACCATTGACAAGTAAAGAAAACGGAAAAACTTAAGAAAACCAATGAAAAAACTTGATAAGAAACAAGAAACTAAAAGAGAGAAAATAATGAATTCAAACCACCCAAGCCGTTGCTTGCGACAGAGCATATTGTAGGAGGGATCGAAAGAAAGATAAAAGGGCCTGCCCAATTGCTATGCGAGATAAGACCTTTGGGCGATAGAAGCTATCGACTCGCGATAAGCGAGACATAACTCTCACGATATTTCTCTTGTTGGTCGATGCGGTAGCTGCTAGTCTCGAATATCCATGGGCTATATATCCAACCCAAGAGATAACCAGCCTACTAACTTAAAACCTGCCTTCCCACTTTGCATTTCACCCATTTCAAAATTTGGATTGAATTAAAAACATTATTCGCTGCTTCGATCTATTATTGTCACAATGTTTCTTTACGACGACAAAAATCTACTGGCCTAGTGGTAATTATTTTAACGGAATATGTAGTTGGCACACTAAATCATTTTTGCTAAACTACTAAACAGACTCGAACACCGCAGGATGCACATCCTACGCCCACTAACCCCTTCCCCCTCCCCAGATTTCGCTCGCACATGATCGTTGATCGCCAGATCCCTCCCTATTTTTTCAGACATGATCACTAGTCTCGCGCACCTCCCTTTGATCGCTGGCGGGATTCCCTCCCGATATTTTTCATCAGTTCCCTAGTCATGTGCCCCTTTACATGCCCCTAAGTGTTTTTTTCAAAGGAAGTTTGTTGTAAATTAAAAAAAGTGATGAGGTGTGACTTGAACTCACAAGTTGTTGGTTTTGGACAAGGTTCTACTACCAACTGGACAACCGTGTTGTGCATGAGTACTTAGTGGGACGTATTTATGTAAATACATACCGTGGTGATTAGCATGTGGAACGAGCGTATTGATGTGTTTTTTGTTGGTGGATATCAGTGATTCTCCCCAATTCCAATGTATTACCTAATTAAATAACACGATAGTTTTCGCAGAGCGAGCCTGATAAATTACGTATCTCGGGTCTAGTAACTTTTTGACCGGGAAATATTTTTGAAACATACCCTTGAAAGTGCGTTATATCGACTAGAGGGGGTGAATAGGCGATTTTTATGAATTCTTCACTGAGGAATTTCAGGGTGAGGAAATTCCTGAATGAAGAACTACTTGCAGCGGAATAAGTACTCAGAAGTAAACATAACAGTGCATGAGAATGATCTTCATGATGAGATGAAAACAAGCACAGAGTACATAAGGCGTAAACACATGATAACAGAGGATAAAGACAAACAGACTGAAGAAATTGAACTGAGGAAATAGAGAAAGTCTTCAGACAAAGTCTTCAAACAGATATGAACAAGCACACAACACAGAAATGAGGAAATGGAAGGGTTGAGGAAATGGAACCAGTTAGCTCGGTGAAGACAATGATTTGGTAGACCAGGTCCAACTGCTGTAACAGTTGTACGTCTGGTTAGGGCGGCTAGGTATTTAAACCAGAGGACACACAGTCCTGAACACGCAGCTTAGGACACTCAGTCCTCACCGTATTCCCCTTGAGTTAAGGTCACACAGACCTCGCCCAATCACTCGTGGTAAGTCTTCAGGTGACTTCCAAACCTTCATAGACTCGGCCAGTCGGCGATCCACAATTTCCTCTTTGATGCTCTAGACCATGACGCCTAACCGTCTGGAAGATGCACAGTCTTCAAAGGTAACAAGCGTCGGATCCACGCATGATCAATCTCTTCAGTGATGCTCAATCACTTTGGGTTTGTAGGTGTTTGGGTTTGGGTTTTCCTCACTTGATGATTTTCACTCAAAGTCCTCGGAGGATGGGATGCTCTCAAATGACAAGTGTCAGTTTCTCTCGGAGCAGCCAACCAGCTAGTGGTTGTAGGGGGCGGCTATTTATAGCCTAGGGAGCAGCCCAACATGATAAGACATAAATGCCCTTCAATGATATGACCATTAGGTGGGTAGATATTTTGGGACAGCTGGCGCATAGCACAACAATGGTCGGAATTTTGAGTATCAAATTCCTTAGGGCTATCATGTTCCTCACCGTGTAGGCAATCCGCACTGGCGAATTCCTAACTCCTCAGTCAGAACAAATTTGTCAGAGACCAGAAGAACTTCATCTCTGTCACTGAAGAAATTTACTGAACTGTACGAGATTTCCAATGACTTCACTCGAAGGGATTGGTAGGTGTAGGATTTAAGTTGAGCATCACTTGAAAATGTTTCCTTAGTATTTCCTCGACCCCCTTTAATAGTACGGTGTTTCCTATGACTCAAGAAAGAGAAAATGAAACTACGAAAACAAAAGTCTTCATGCTTCATGTTCCTCGAATGAATACCAAGTCTTCAGGATTACACCAATTTCTTCACTTTCAAAGTCTTCAGAAAGTCTTCAGAAATCCAAAGTCTTCAGTCGAAGAACTTCATTTTTAGGGGTCGACTCTCTCTGTAAATATCAAATTCCTCATAGACCTGTGTATACTCACAAACGCATTATTCCCTTAACCTATAAGTCTTCAATACACCAAAATCACTAAGGGGCACTAGATGCACTTACAATCTCCCCCTTTTTGGTGATTGATGATAATATATGTTAAGTTTTCGACGGGGATAAATATATGAAGTGTAAATACTGAAATTTAGGAATTTGATTGCAAGATATAGAAGAACTCCCTCTGAAGATGTGCATAGTGAGGAATTTGCTTTTGAAGCAATGCACACTTTGAAGAGTAGAATCATGGAGATCTCCCCCTATATCTTGTATTTCATACACACATATAATATGAAGAATTTGAAATGCATGATGACATATGGTGACTGATGTAATTCAGTATGCGTGCATTAACATTAATGAGGAATAAGCATGCAGAAAAACTCAGCAAAAGTATCAGACCACCATAGAGTTTAAGTTTACAACTCGATCCAGCAAAAGTCAAATCAAATGCATCAAGGATGGAGCAGGCCAACTCTTTGTGAAGGACGAGGAGATTAAGCATAGATGGCGGGAGTACTTCGACAAGCTGTTCAATGGGGAGAATGAGAGTTCTACCATTGAACTGGACGACTCCTTTGATGAGACCAGCATGCGTTTTGTGTGGTGAATCCAGGAGTCTGAGGTCAAGGAGGCTTTAAAAAGGATGAAAGGAGGCAAGGCGATGGGCCCGGATTGTATCCCCATTGAGGCGTGGAAAGGTCTCGGGGACATAGCGATAGTATGGCTAACCAAGCTTTTCAACCTCATTTTTCGGGCAAACAAGATGCCAGAAGAATGGAGACGGAGTATATTAGTACCAATCTTCAAGAACAAGGGGGATGTTCAGAGTTGTACTAATTACCGTGGAATTAAGCTGATGAGCCATACAATGAAGCTATGGGAGAGAGTCATTGAGCACCGCTTAAGAAGAATGACAAGCGTGACCAAAAATCAGTTTGGTTTCATGCCTGGAAGGTCGACCTTGGAAGCCATTTTCTTGGTACGACAACTTATGGAGAGATATAGGGAGCAAAAGAAGGACTTGCATATGGTGTTCATTGACTTGGAGATGGCCTATGATAAGATACCGCGGAATGTCATGTGGTGGGCCTTGGAGAAACACAAAGTCCCAGCAAAGTACTGAAGGAAATATGCCCTAGAGGCAATAATAAAGTTATTATTTATTTCCTTATATCATGATAAATGTTTATTATTCATGCTAGAATTGTATTAACCGGAAACATAATACATGTGTGAATACATAGACCAACAGAGTGTCACTAGTATGCCTCTACTTGACTAGCTCGTTAATCAAAGATGGTTATGTTTCCTAACCATGAACAAGGAGTTGTTATTTGATTAACGAGGTCACATCATTAGTAGAATGATCTGATTGACATGACCCATTCCATTAGCTTAGCACCCGATCGTTTAGTATGTTGCTATTGCTTTCTTCATGACTTATACATGTTCCTATAACTATGAGATTATGCAACTCCCGTTTACCGGAGGAACACTTTGGGTACTACCAAACGTCACAACGTAACTGGGTGATTATAAAGGAGTACTACAGGTGTCTCCAATGGTAGATGTTGGGTTGGCGTATTTCGAGATTAGGGTTTGTCACTCCGATTGTCGGAGAGGTATCTCTGGGCCCTCTCGGTAATGCACATCACATAAGCCTTGCAAGCACTGCAACTAATAAGTTAGTTGTGAGATGATGTATTACGGAACGAGTAAAGAGACTTGCCGGTAATGAGATTGAACTAGGTATTGGATACCGACGATCGAATCTCGGGCAAGTAACATACCGATGACAAAGGGAACAACGTATGTTGTTATGCGGTCTGACCGATAAAGATCTTCGTAGAATATGTAGGAGCCAATATGGGCATCCAGGTCCCGCTATTGGTTATTGACCGGAGACGTGTCTCGGTCATGTCTACATTGTTCTCGAATCGTAGGGTCCGCACGCTTAACGTTACGATGACAGTTATTATGAGTTTATGCATTTTGATGTACCGAAGGTTGTTCGGAGTCCCGGATGAGATCACGGACATGACGAGGAGTCTCGAAATGGTCGAGACGTAAAGATTGATATATTGGAAGCCTATGTTTGGACATCGGAAGTGTTCCGGGTGAAATCGGGATTTTACCGGAATACCGGGAGGGTTACCGGAACCCCCCGGGAGACTAATGGGCCTATTGGGCCTTAGTGGAAAAAAGAGAAAAAGGGAAAAGGCCCAAGCTGGCCGGCGCCCCCCTTCCCCAAGTCCTATTAGGAATAGGATAAGGGGCCGGCCCCCCTTCTCTCTCTTTCCCCCCCGGGAGTCCTAATTGGATTAGGATTGGGGGGAGGAGTCCTACTCCCGGTGGGAGTAGGACTCCCCTGCGCCTCCCCTCCCTTGGCCGGCCGGCCCCCCTCCTCCAACCTTTATATACGGGGGCAGGGGGCACCCCAAGACACACAACTTGATCCTTGAGATCGCTCCTTAGCCGTGTGCGGTGCCCCCTGCCACCAAATTCCACCTCGATCGTACCGTTGTAGTGCTTAGGCGAAGCCCTGCGTCGGTAGTACATCAAGATCGTCACCACGCCGTCGTGCTGACGGAACTCCTCCCCGAAGCTTTGCTGGATCGGAGCCCGGGGATCGTCATCGAGCTGAACGTGTGCTAAGAACTCAGAGGTGCCGGAGTAACGGTGCTTGGATCGGTCGGATCGGGAAGAAGACGTACGACTACTTCCTCTACGTTGTGTGATCGCTTCCGCAGTCGGTCTGCGTTGGTACGTAGACAACACTCTCCCCTCTCGTTGCTGTGCATCACCATGATCTTGCGTGTGCGTAGGAAAATTTTCGAAATTACTACGTTTCCCAACAGTGGCATCCGAGCCTAGGTTTTATGGTTTGATGTTATATGCACGAGTAGAACACAAGTGAGTTGTGGGCGATACAAGTCATACTGCCTACCAGCATGTCATACTTTGGTTCGGCGGTATTGTTGGTTGAGACGATCCGGACCAACCTTACGCGTACTCTTACGCGAGACCGGTTCCCTCGACGTGCTTTGCACATAGATGGCTTGCGGAAGACTGTCTCTCCAACTTTAGTTGAACCAAGTGTGACTACGCCCGGTCCTTGAGAAGGTTAAAACGGAGTCTATTTGACGAACTATCGTTGTGGTTTTGATGCGTAGGTGAGATGAGTTCTTACTTAAGCCCGTAGCAGCCACGTAAAACTTGCAACAACAAAGTAGAGGACGTCTAACTTGTTTTTGCAGGGTATGTTGTGATGTGATATGGTCAAGGCATGATGCTGATTTTATTGTATGAGATGATCATGTTTTGTAACTAAGTTATCGGCAACTGGCAGGAGCCATATGGTTGTCGCTTTATTGTATGCAATGCAATCGCGATGTAATGCTTTACTAGATTACTAAACGGTAGTAATAGTCGTGGAAGCATAAGATTGGCGAGACGACAACGATGCTACGATGGAGATCAAGGTGTCGCGCCGGTGACGATGGTGATCATGACGGTGCTTCGGAGATGGAGATCACAAGCACAAGATGATGATGGCCATATCATATCACTTATATTGATTGCATGTGATGTTTATCCTTTTATGCATCTTATCTTGCTTTGATTGACGGTAGCATTATAAGATGATCTCTCACTAAATTATCAAGAAGTGTTCTCCCTGAGTATGCACCGTTGCCAAAGTTCGTCGTGCCCAGACACCACGTGATGATCGGGTGTGATAAGCTCTACGTCCATCTACAACGGGTGCAAGCCAGTTTTGCACACGCAGAATACTCAGGTTAAACTTGACGAGCCTAGCATATGCAGATATGGCCTCAGAACACAGAGACCGAAAGGTCGAGCGTGAATCATATAGTAGATATGATCAACATGACGATGTTCACCATTGAAAACTACTCCATCTCACGTGGTGATCGGTTATGGTTTAGTTGATTTGGATCACGTGATCACTTAGAGGATTAGAGGGATGTCTATCTAAGTGGGAGTTCCTAAGTAATTTGATTAACTGAACTTAAACTTATCATGAACTTAGTACCTGATAGTATCTTGCTTGTTTATGTTGATTGTAGATAGATGGCTCGTGTTGTTGTTCCGTTGAATTTTAATGCGTTCCTTGAGAAAGCAAAGTTGAAAGATGATGGTAGCAATTACACAGACTGGGTCCGTAACCTGAGGGTTATCCTCATTGCTGCACAAAAGAATTACGTCCTGGAAGCACCGCTGGGTGCCAGGCCTGCTGCTGGAGCAATGCCAGATGTTATGAACGTCTGGCAGAGCAAAGCTGATGACTACTCGATAGTTCAGTGTGCCATGCTTTACGGCTTAGAATCGGGACTTCAACGACGTTTTGAACGTCATGGAGCATATGAGATGTTCCAGGAGTTGAAGTTAATATTTCAAGCAAATGCCCGAATTGAGAGATATGAAGTCTCCAATAAGTTCTATAGCTGCAAGATGGAGGAGAACAGTTCTGTCAGTGAGCATATACTCAAAATGTCTGGGTATAATAATCACTTGATTCAGATGGGAGTTAATCTTCCAGATGATTGCGTCATTGACAGAATTCTCCAATCACTGCCACCAAACTACAAGAGCTTCGTGATGAACTATAATATGCAAGGGATGAACAAGACTATTCCCGAGCTCTTCGCAATGCTGAAAGCTGCGGAGGTAGAAATCAAGAAGGAACATCAAGTGTTGATGGTTAGCAAAACCACTAGTTTCAAGAAAAAGGGCAAAGGGAAGAAGAAGGGAAACTTCAAGAAGAACAGCAAGCAAGTTGCTGCTCAGGAGAAGAAACCCAAGTCTGGACCTAAGCCTGAAACTGAGTGCTTCTACTGCAAGCAGACTGGTCACTGGAAGCGGAACTGCCCCAAGTATTTGGCGGATAAGAAGGATGGCAAAGTGAGCAAAGGTATATGTGATATACATGTTATTGATGTGTACCTTACTAGAGCTCGCAGTAGCACCTGGGTATTTGATACTGGTTCTGTTGCTAATATTTGCAACTCGAAACAGGGACTACGGAATAAGCGGACACTAGCAAAGGACGAGGTGACGATGCGCGTGGGAAACGGTTCCAAAGTCGATGTGATCGCGGTCGGCACGCTACCTCTACATCTACCTTCGGGATTAATATTAGACCTAAATAATTGTTATTTGGTGCCAGCGTTGAGCATGAACATTATATCTAGATCTTGTTTAATGCGAGACGGTTATTCATTTAAATCAGAGAATAATGGTTGTTCTATTTATATGAATAATATCTTTTATTTTCATGCACCTTTGAAGAGTGGTCTATTCTTGTTGAATCTCGAAGATAGTGATACACATATTCATAATGTAGAAGCCAAAAGATGCAAAGTTAATAATGATAGTGCAACTTATTTGTGGCACTGCCGTTTAGGTCATATCGGTGTAAAGCGCATGAAGAAACTCCATACTGATGGGCTTTTGGAATCACTTGGTACTTGCGAACCGTGCCTCATAGGCAAGATGACTAAAACACCGTTCTCCGGTACTATGGAGAGAGCAACAGATTTGTTGGAAATCATACATACCGATGTATGTGGTCCGATGAATATTGAGGCTCGTGGCGGATATCGTTATTTTCTCACCTTCACAGATGATTTAAGCAGATATGGGTATATCTACTTAATGAAACATAAGTCTGAAACATTTGAAAAGTTCAAGGAATTTCAGAGTGAAGTTGAAAATCATCGTAACAAGAAAATAAAATTTCTACGATCTGATCGTGGAGGAGAATATTTGAGTTACGAGTTTGGTGTACATTTGAAAAATTGTGGAATAGTTTCGCAACTCACGCCACCCGGAACACCACAGCGTAATGGTGTGTCCGAACGTCGTAATCGTACTTTACTAGATATGGTGCGATCTATGATGTCTCTTACTGATTTACCGCTATCGTTTTGGGGTTATGCTTTAGAGACGGCCGCATTCACGTTAAATAGGGCACCATCAAAATCCGTTGAGACGACGCCTTATGAACTATGGTTTGGCAAGAAACCAAAGTTGTCGTTTCTTAAAGTTTGGGGCTGCGATGCTTATGTGAAAAAGCTTCAACCTGATAAGCTCGAACCCAAAGCGGAGAAATGTGTCTTCATAGGATACCCAAAGGAAACTGTTGGGTATACCTTCTATCACAGATCCGAAGGCAAGACATTCGTTGCTAAGAATGGATCATTTCTAGATAAGGAGTTTCTCTCGAAAGAAGTGAGTGGGAGGAAAGTAGAACTTGACGAGGTAACTGTACCTGCTCCCTTATTGGAAAATAGTACATCACAAAAAACTGTTTCTGCGACACCTATACCAATCAGTGAGGAAGCTAATGATGATGATCATGAAACTTCAGGGCAAGATTCTACTGAACCACGTAGATCAACCAGAGTGAGATCCGCACCAGAGTGGTACGGTAATCCAGTTCTGGAAGTCATGCTACTAGATCATGATGAACCTACGAACTATGAAGAAGCCATGGTGAGCCCAGATTCCGCAAAGTGGCTTGAGGCCATGAAATCTGAGATGGGATCCATGTATGAGAACAAAGTATGGACTTTGGTTGACTTGCCCGATGATCGGCAAGCAATTGAGAATAAATGGATCTTCAAGAAAAAGACTGACGCTGACGGTAATGTTACTGTCTATAAAGCTCGACTTGTCGCAAAAGGTTTTCGACAAGTTCAAGGGGTTGACTACGATGAGACTTTCTCACCCGTAGCGATGCTTAAGTCCGTCAGAATTATGTTAGCAATTGCCGCATTTTATGATTATGAAATATGGCAGATGGATGTCAAAACTGCATTCCTGAATGGATTTCTGGAAGAAGAGTTGTATATGATACAACCAGAAGGTTTTGTCGATCCAAAAGGAGCTAACAAAGTATGCAAACTCCAGCGATCCATTTATGGACTGGTGCAAGCATCTCGGAGTTGGAATAAACGCTTTGATAGTGTGATCAAAGCATTTGGCTTTATACAGACTTTTGGAGAAGCCTGTATTTACAAGAAAGTGAGTGGGAACTCTGTAGCATTTCTGATATTATATGTGGATGACATATTGCTGATTGGAAATGATATAGAATTTCTGGATAGCATAAAGGGATACTTGAATAAAAGTTTTTCGATGAAAGACCTCGGGGAAGCTGCTTACATATTAGGCATAAAGATCTATAGAGATAGATCAAACGCTTAATTGGACTTTCACAGAGCACATACCTTGACAAGATTTTGAAGAAGTTCAAAATGGATCAAGCAAAGAAAGGGTTCTTGCCTGTGTTACAAGGTGTGAAGTTGAGTCAAACTCAATGCCCGACCACTGCAGAAGATAGAGAGAAAATGAAAGATGTTCCCTATGCTTCAGCCATAGGCTCTAT
This sequence comes from Triticum monococcum, assembly GCA_034509565.1. NCBI lineage: Eukaryota > Viridiplantae > Streptophyta > Magnoliopsida > Poales > Poaceae > Triticum > Triticum monococcum. The sequence continues at coordinate 582,871,993 of CM067843.1, forward strand.
CATGTATGCAATGCTGTGTACCAGACCTGATGTGTGCCTTGCTATAAGTTTAGCAGGGAGGTACCAAAGTAATCCAGGAGTGGATCACTGGACAGCGGTCAAGAACATCCTGAAATACCTGAAAAGGACTAAGGATATGTTTCTCGTATATGGAGGTGACAAAGAGCTCACCGTAAGAGGTTACGTTGATGCAAGCTTTGACACTGATCCGGACGATTCTAAATCGCAAACCGGATACGTGTTTACTTTAAACGGTGGAGCTGTCAGTTGGTGCAGTTCTAAACAAAGCGTCGTAGCGGGATCTACATGTGAAGCGGAGTACATAGCTGCTTCTGAAGCAGCGAACGAAGGAGTCTGGATGAAGGAGTTCATATCCGATCTAGGTGTCATACCTAGTGCATCGGGTCCAATGAAAATCTTCTGTGACAATACTGGTGCAATTGCCTTGGCAAAGGAATCCAGATTTCACAAAAGAACCAAACACATCAAGAGACGCTTCAACTCCATCCGGGATCTAGTCCAGGTGGGAGACATAGAGATTTGCAAGATACATACGGATCTGAATGTTGCAGACCCGTTGACTAAGCCTCTTCCACGAGCAAAACATGATCAGCACCAAGGCTCCATGGGTGTTAGAATCATTACTGTGTAATCTAGATTATTGACTCTAGTGCAAGTGGGAGACTGAAGGAAATATGCCCTAGAGGCAATAATAAAGTTATTATTTATTTCCTTATATCATGATAAATGTTTATTATTCATGCTAGAATTGTATTAACCGGAAACATAATACATGTGTGAATACATAGACCAACAGAGTGTCACTAGTATGCCTCTACTTGACTAGCTCGTTAATCAAAGATGGTTATGTTTCCTAACCATGAACAAGGAGTTGTTATTTGATTAACGAGGTCACATCATTAGTAGAATGATTTGATTGACATGACCCATTCCATTAGCTTAGCACCCGATCGTTTAGTATGTTGCTATTGCTTTCTTCATGACTTATACATGTTCCTATAACTATGAGATTATGCAACTCCCGTTTACCGGAGGAACACTTTGGGTACTACCAAACGTCACAACGTAACTGGGTGATTATAAAGGAGTACTACAAGTGTCTCCAATGGTAGATGTTGGGTTGGCGTATTTCGAGATTAGGGTTTGTCACTCCGATTGTCGGAGAGGTATCTCTGGGCCCTCTCGGTAATGCACATCACATAAGCCTTGCAAGCACTGCAACTAATAAGTTAGTTGTGAGATGATGTATTACGGAACGAGTAAAGAGACTTGCCGGTAACGAGATTGAACTAGGTATTGGATACCGACGATCGAATCTCGGGCAAGTAACATACCGATGACAAAGGGAACAACGTATGTTGTTATGCGGTCTGACCGATAAAGATCTTCGTAGAATATGTAGGAGCCAATATGGGCATCCAGGTCCCGCTATTGGTTATTGACCGGAGACGTGTCTCGGTCATGTCTACATTGTTCTCGAACCGTAGGGTCCGCACGCTTAACGTTACGATGACAATTATTATGAGTTTATGCATTTTGATGTACCGAAGGTTGTTCGGAGTCCCGGATGAGATCACGGACATGACGAGGAGTCTCAAAATGGTCGAGACGTAAAGATTGATATATTGGAAGCCTATGTTTGGACATCGGAAGTGTTCCGGGTGAAATCGGGATTTTACCGGAATACCGGGAGGGTTACCGGAACCCCCCGGGAGACTAATGGGCCTATTGGGCCTTAGTGGAAAAAAGAGAAAAAGGGAAAAGGCCCAAGCTGGCCGGCGCCCCCCTTCCCCAAGTCCTATTAGGAATAGGATAAGGGGCCGGCCCCCCTTCTCTCTCTCCCCCCCCCCGGGAGTCCTAATTGGATTAGGATTGGGGGGAGGAGTCCTACTCCCGGTGGGAGTAGGACTCCCCTGCGCCTCCCCTCCCTTGGCCGGCCGGCCCCCCTCCTCCAACCTTTATATACGGGGGCAGGGGGCACCCCAAGACACACAACTTGATCCTTGAGATCGCTCCTTAGCCGTGTGCGGTGCCCCCTGCCACCAAATTCCACCTCGATCGTACCGTTGTAGTGCTTAGGCGAAGCCCTGCGTCGGTAGTACATCAAGATCGTCACCACGCCGTCATGCTGATGGAACTCCTCCCCGAAGCTTTGCTGGATCGGAGCCCGGGGATCGTCATCGAGCTGAACGTGTGCTAAGAACTCGGAGGTGCCGGAGTAACGGTGCTTGGATCGGTCGGATCGGGAAGAAGATGTACGACTACTTCCTCTACGTTGTGTGATCGCTTCCGCAGTCGGTCTGCGTTGGTACGTAGACAACACTCTCCCCTCTCGTTGCTGTGCATCACCATGATCTTGCGTGTGCGTAGGAAAATTTTCGAAATTACTACGTTTCCCAACAAGTACATTACCCTCATCAAGGACATGTACGATAATGTTGTGACAAGTGTTCGAACAAGTGATGTCGACATTGATGACTTCCCGATTAAGATAGGACCGCATCAGGGGTCAGCTTTGAGCCCTTATCTTTTTGCATTGGTGATGGATGAGGTCACAAGGGATATACAAGGAGATATCCCATGGTGTATGCTCTTTGCGGATGATGTGGTGCTAGTTGACGATAGTCGGACGGGGGTAAATAGGAAGTTAGAGTTATGGAGACAAACCTTGGAATCGAAAGGGTTTAGGCTTAGTAGAACTAAAACCGAGTACATGATGTGCGGTTTCAGTACTACTAGGTGTGAGGAGGAGGTTAGCCTTGATGGCCAGGTGGTACCTCAGAAGGACACCTTTCGGTATTTGGGGTCAATGTTGCAGGAGGATGGGGGTATTGATGAAGATGTGAACCATCGAATCAAAGCCGGATGGATGAAGTGGCGCCAAGCTTCTGGCATTCTCCGTGACAAGAGAGTGCCACAAAAACTAAAAGGCAAGTTCTACAGGATGGCGGTTCGACCTGCAATGTTGTATGGCGCTGAGTGTTGGCCGACTAAAAGGCGACATGTTCAACAGTTAGGTGTGGCGAAGATGCGTATGTTGAGATGGATGCGTGGCCACACGAGGAAGGATCGAGTCCGGAATGATGATATACGAGATAGAGTTGGGGTAGCACCAATTGAAGAGAAGCTTGTCCAACATCGTCTGAGATGGTTTGGGCATGTTCAGCGCAAGTCTCCAGAAGCTCCGGTGCATAGTGGACAGCTAAACGTGAGGAGAATGTCAAGAGAGGGCGGGGTAGACCGAATTTGACATGGGAGGAGTCCGTTAAGAGAGACTTGAAGGATTGGAGTATCACCAAAGAGCTAGCTATGGACAGGGGTGCGTGGAAGCTTCCTATCCATGTGCTAGAGCCACGAGTTGGTTGCGAGATCTTATGAGTTTCACCTCTAGCTTACCCCAACTTGTTTGGGAATAAAGGCTTTGTTGTTGTTTGTTGTTGTAATCAAATGACCAAAAGGGATGAAAAATGAGGACTAACGCCCCTAAAGAATATCAAGTTGATGGAGGAGCGCCAGCGTTGTTGGGGTCGTTGGTTGTTGTAGGGCCTGCCGCAGTGTCGTCCAAGTCTTCAAACTCATCGGTGTCGCGGGATGAAGAATATGAGTTGGCCATCAAGGAAGGAATTTTGACTTTCTTGAATTTCTTCGCTGGAGGTGCAGACCAATTAAAGTTCTCCTTGAGACCCATTTGCTTCAGATCTTCTTCACCATACAGATGTGATAATATAGCCCAGGTGCGACCGAAAACTTCATGGAGGTAGTAATGGTTTTTCTTCACTGCATTATGTGTAGCAGTCATGTTGTGAAGAAGAGAACCAAACTGACGCTTAACCCATTTATGGTTTTGATCCACCTTCTGGTGAAGACTAAGAAGCAGCTTACGGTCAGTCATCACCCTGGGAGCTGTGGCTTGAGGATTTGGCTTGGATGCATGTGCAGCAGAATCATGAGTGGCAGAGTCATCATTGGTGGAATAAGATGCAACTTTGCGAAACTGACCATCCAATGGACGAATGCTTTCATCAATGACAGCAAGTGCCTTGCCCTTTTCATCAGTTGAGGAATAAGTCTGCTTGAGGACTTCAATTGGGGGCAGGTAGCTGAGGTGATTCTGAAAGTCAGCCTTGTAGTTTAGTGAAGACCTTGTTCTGAGGAATCTCATAATCCAAGGAGCATAAGGCTTCAACTCAAACGGAGAGAGTGCAACATTTGCCAGAGTCCTCATGAAGAAATCATGATAATTGACGGGAATGCCATGTATGATTTTGAATAGCAGATTCTTCATGATGCCAACAATTTCCTCATCAAATGAGTCGTGGCCTTTGATGGGACTCATTGTGCTCGTCAGAATGCGATAGACTATTCTAGGCACATATAGAAATTCCTTCACGAGGAATTTGGTCCTTGGCGCTTGACCGAGCTTCAGGGGCTTCATCAGCACTTGCATATAATGGGCAGTGAGTTCAGGCTCCTGGTACAGACAGCGAGCTCCTTCAAGGGGTGGACTGATGGGCAGGGCATGAAGTAATTCAGAGGCCGGTGCTTTATAATGAGTGTTATTGGTCATCCAGTCCAATACCCAAGTGTTGATATCATTAGGATCACCTGTGATGTGTAGTGTAGCATAGAACTGAAGAATAAGTTCTTCATTCCAATTAACAATGTCAGAGCAAAAGTTGAGGAGGCCTGCGTCATGAAGCACACTGAGGATAGGAGAGAAGCAAGACAGTGATTCCATGTCCACGTGAGGAATATGCTCATGGTAGAAGACTTTATCCTTGCTGAAGAGCAGCGAAGAATAGAAATTGGCCTGGTTGGCAGTCCAGAAGCGCTTCCTCCTAAGATGAGCAAAGTCATAAGGATTGTAGTCCGTGAAGAATACATGCTCGCCGAAGAAGTCATCAGCCTTGAATTTTTGCTTCTTTGAGAAGGGATCCTTTGGCTTGGGGTGAGGAGTGTCCGTCAATTGCATCACAACCTTAGGGATCTCGATCTCAGGTTCCACAGGCTGAGGAATTTCAGGTTCTTCTTTAGTGGCAGCCTCAGACTTCAATTCTTCATTTACATTTTCTTCAGCACTAGTGGCTGGAATCTCTTCATGGACAGATGGTGTGGCATGAGGTTCTTCAGATCCCATTTGTACTTCAGTAGTGACAGGGGACTGAGGAATTTGTTGTAGGGGTGTGAACAGAGGAGAATTGGGATGCTGACTTTCCCAAAAGTTGTCGTTCAATACTAGATTTGTGCATCCAATGTCCACATCTTCGTCTTCATTCATTTTTTCAACGCCGGCCTCTTCAGCAGTGAACTTAGGCGTGGGCGATGAGACTATTGGGGTTGAAGGGATTGCATCCGCTTCAATTGCTTCATCCAACTGCTCTGAGGAAGCAGCAGAAGGAATGTCTTCATCGGATTCGCTTGGGATCACGTATTCTTCATCAAAAGGAACAGGGTCCTTTGATGGCGTAGATGAGACTGGAACATCATCAATTGGATTTTCAAATGAGCTGGTCAGTGGCTTCATTTTCTTCGGAGCTGAAGAATTTGATGCAGTTGATGCCTTCCTTTTCTTCACAGCTGCATGCTCTGTAGCCTTGGTCTTCTTCACATCTGATGCAGATGGAAGGATCGGAGATGGTGTAGGCGCAGGAGGAGAAGAGGAATTTGGTTCATGATCTTCAGGCACAACCGATGCAGTTGCCCTGACTTCTTCATTTTCTTCAGACGCAGCACTAGTGGTTGCCCTGGCAATTTCTTCAGCGGCTGGAATGCAGTCATCGGCCCTGGTACTAGCATTTTCTTCAGCAGCCTGAGTATCATCAGCGGTGCTGGCATTTTCTTCAGTAGGCTGAGCAGATGCGTCAGCCTGAGGATTTTCTTGTTGCGTTTGGGATGCAACATTGGAAGTGAATTGCTCAGTTATCTTAACAAATCTGACTTTGGCTCCAAGCCAGTCAGCATAGTAACGATCAAATTTATCACTCAGTTTCTTGATTTCAGATTGAAGAGAAACAAGTTCTTCAGGTGAAAACTTCAGAACGTTTTGCTTCAGGAAGCGCTCTTTCTTGTACTGCGCTTTCTTCACTCCTTCCTTGTTCAAATTTCCATTTTTCTTCATTAATGAAGTGAGTCAGCATATGACTTTGAACCAGGAGTGAGGTTCAGCTCAGGCAAAGGTGTGTTGGGGTCCTTGTGCCACAAGTCAATGGAGTCTAGGATCAACTTCGGATCCAGCATCAGTGGCACATTGCTGCCTTTGGCTCTAGCGGCCTTGTGTTGCCTGTCCCTGATGATTTCAGCAAGTTCTTCATCATCAGCTTCGTCTTCATCAGAAGGCACTTGAAAGGCGAACTGCTTCTTATGAGGACTCGGTCAAGAGCCTCGTCCAGCAGTGGCCTTTGTCTTCAGCAGAGAGGGACCAGTTGATGAATTTGGTGCAGCTGAAGAACTAGAAGAAGCTCCTGATGCAATAGAGATGCCTGTTGTCCTTTGGCACGTGGTGAGATGCACAGGTGCTGAGGATTTTGACGAAGGAGCTGAGGACTTTGGAGGAGCTGGTGCGACTTGAGGAATTGGCCGTGAGGGCTTTGAAGAATCTGGCCGTGAGGGCATTGCTGAGGAATTTGGTCGTGAGGGCATTGGGGTTGAAGCACTTGGCTTATGAGCCGGCTTCTTTGGCATGGCCTTCTTTGGCTTGCTTGCAGAGGCCTCAGTAGTGGCAATAGCAGCAGCAGAGTCTTCATTAAATTTCCTCACTACTTTCTTTGCTACTCGGGCTAGCTTGGCCTGGCGCTTGGCCCATTCATTGGGATAATCCTCACCATGCTTGAGGCTAGTGGGATCAGCTTCTTGGCCAGGTGCCAACAGAGGTCTTGGGCATGGAGGATTAAGAGCGAATTTCTTCATATACTTGGGAGTAACATATCTGTATTCCCTCCATTCCCATGCCCATCTCCTCTCTATACTTTGGATGCGCACTTTGCGCTCATTCTTAGTTTCCTTTCCATGGGTGGCCTCATCAGGAGTGCAATAATACTTGTATATATCCTCAGGGATTTCAAACGCAGTGTTGACTTCCAGCTTCTTTCCTCCTTTCTGAGGTTTCTCGCCATCTGCCATTTTCTTCAGCTGAGGGTTTTGAACAATTGAGTTCTCTAAAGAGGTATGCAACTTTTCTTTGAGGAATGCTGCAAAAGAGTTAAGTTGATGAGAACCTAATGATTCAGTAGTGGTCATGTGTACCTGTGAACAGAGTATTGTCGGATTTCGGGTTCTGGCAGACACTTGAGGTTCGAACACTGGGGTGCGCGTGGAGATCTCGCTTCCTACCTACCTGCACCCCTCCGCCTCGCTAAGATCTAAACTATGGAAAGAACAACACAAGAGACACAGGGTTTATACTGGTTCGGGCCATCGTTGTGGTGTAATACCCTACTCCAGTGTGTGGTGTGGTGGATTGCCTCTTGGGCTGATGATGATGAATAATACAAGGAAGAACAGCCTCGCGAGGGTCTTTTCTTGGCTGGGGGGATGAACTGCTGGGAGGAGTTCAGTCACCCTTCTCTCTCTCTCTCTCTCTCTCTCTCTCTCTCTCTCTCTCTGCCTCCCACCTCTCGTGGGTGGCTGGTCCTATTTATAGAGGCCCTGGTCCTCTTCCCAAATATTGAGCGGGAAGGGAGCCAACAACGGCGGGCTAATTTGAAGGGGGACAGCTAGTACTAGCTACCCTGACAAAAGTAGTCTTCGCCTGCGCAAAGCTCTGGTGGTGACGCCGTCTTGGGCTCCACGATGACCTCCGTCTTGTAGTCCTTCTGGTCTTGGTCTTGTTGCACTGAAATGGCAACCTTTGCCTAATGCCTCGGTACTTCGCGGCTGCGCTTGCCCCCTTTGCACCAAAGAGGAAAGGAGCACACTACGCGGGCTGGCACCCGCCTGGCGCCCTTGGTCGTCATGGCTTGCGTCACAGGCACCTCGTGAGGTACCCCGCCTTGATCTCTCCGCCTCCTCGCGAGCCCGCCTGATGAGGCCATGCCCGAGGAAGCTCCGTGTCGTCCGCCCCGCGAGGCTTGGCCCCTCACGAGGGTCTTGGGTCTGTGCTGATGAAGATGGGCCGCGCTGGGCCCCCCTTTGAGCCACATCGCAGGCCGCAGGCAGGCAAGTCTGGGGACCCCCGTTCCTAGAACGCCGACAGTAGCCCCCGGGCCCAAGGCGCACCCGGACTTGGCCGTGCAGGGAGGCGGAAGGGCAAGAGCGAAGCGCTGTGGGCCCTAAAAGCCTGCGGCCTTGGGCGCCGCGTGGCGGTTGATTGGACATGGGCGCCTTAGCAACCGCGCGAGTTGATAAAGGAACAACATCCACCCAGGCTTTGCTTCATGCTTTCCCCGGTTGCTGCTCAGATCCCCTTTCTTGCGCCTCTCCTTCCTTCCTCCAAAATTTCCAGATCTACTCCGACCGTGTGACCTAGGAAGCCATGGCACCTCGTCAGCCCCCGGCCATAGCTTGGTACTCGTCTGCCCTCGACCCGCCGAACATGTCGGAGGCGAGCCTTGCCCGGTTGCGCCGGATGGCGACGGCGCGGGGCATCAACGGGGTGAAGGTGTTCAAAGCCGGCTCCGCCACCCCTGAGGGTCAAGGGAGCACCTTCTATCCGTTCTTCGTAAGTGCCATTGCTGCTGGCCTAGTGCCTCCCTTCTCCGAGTTCTTCTTCTCTATCCTCCGCCATTATAAGCTACAGGCTCTGCATCTCCACCCCAACTCCGTCCTTCTCCTGGCACTCTTCGCCTATTACTGCGAGGCTCACGTGGGGGTGCAGCCCTCAGTGGCCTTGCTGCGCCATTACTTCTACCTCCGGACCTCTCGCGGTACTGTTTCCGCGTGCGCGAGCTTCGTCGCGTACGGTGGCGCCATTGCCATTTCGAACCCCGGGAAAAGGATTGAGGGCTTCAGGAGCAAGTGGGTCTTGGTGGATGCTGGGCGTATCCACCCTCGGCTGATCTTGCCCACGGAGCAGCCCATGAGCTCCTGCGATTGGGGTCGAGCGGAGCTCGCGGACCCCCGCGCGAAGCTGGTGTTGGAGAAGATGGACGCGGATCTGAGGCCGGCCAACATGGCGGCGGCGAAGCTGACTGGCGCGTCGCTGCTGAGGGAATTCCTGGAGCACCAGCTGGCTTCGCTTCGGTAGTACTCACTTCCGATGTGGAGGCCCCGTCCGAGCCCCGCGGCCTTAGCCGACGGAGATCTGGCTGCGGTCCTCCAATCTCTGGTCGGGGGCGATGTGGCAAGGCTGGTGGGCGCTCCTACACCCTTGTTCCTCCACGACGACTGGGAGCAGGTAGTGGAGTCCATGCCCATCTTCAACGGGGATGGGCCCATGCCCATGGACACTCCCGAGGAACCGGTGGACGTGCCCTCCGACGACTCTAGCAAAGAGGAGGAAGGAGGGGAGCGGGGAAGGGGCCTGACTCCGAGGCGACTGACGGAGAGTCAAGGGCTCCCCTCCCTCGGCGCAGGTCCCGCGTTCTCCGCCTCCCTCCGAGCGATGACGACGAGGATGACGATGAGGAGGACGGCGAGGATAACGACGGGAGCTCGCCCCCGATCCCGAAGAAGGACAGGACCGGGCTGCTCTCCCGTGGGTCTGCCCCGGCCCCGAGGCGGACCGCAGACGCACCTTCCACCTCCAAGCTTCCCGAGGTTGATCCTTCCAGCCGGCTTTCAGGCTTCAAATTTGGCCAGAGGCCGCTTGAGCTCACTGGCGACGACCCGTCAGCATTCGATTCTTGTCTTTATTTCTTGCTCTGCTTCTGAGGCTTGACGTCCGCATCTCTTGGATAGGCTGGCGCCCGTAGGAAAGAAGCCGAAGGGAGCTCCTGAGGTTCCATCCATGATAGCGCCTCTGCCCGCGAAGGAGGGTGACCGCGACGCACAGGCTTCTCCTGCCCGGTCGTCCTCGCGAGGCCTGGCTGAGCCAGCTGGGGCGAGCTCAGCCCCCTCGGCCCAAGTGACTCCCGAGGTGTCCTTGCCTGCCGCCGCCACTTCAGCCGTTGGGGCGTGGCAGACCCCGCCTCAAGATGCTGTGGCCGCGCTGCTGCCTTCTCCTCCTACTCCACCGGCTACTGTCTTTCCGACTCCTTCTGCCGTTCTGGATCGTGCTGTTGCTGAGCTGGACCGACTGCGGCAGGATCTTCTTGGCGCCGACCCCCGCTTGGTGGCCGGGCGCTTGGAGCTGGCTTCAGGATGGGTTCGCTCCGATGCTTTGATTCGGGCGGCGCTGGTCCAGGCCTCGACGGCTTGCGACGAGGAGAAGCAGGCCGTCCTTGAGGCGAAGGCTGCTCGTGACGCAGCCCTGGGGGAGGTGGTCGACGTCCGTGGTCGTTGCAAGGCGCTGGAGTACGAGCTGCAAGGCCTGCGGGACCAGCTCGCGAAAGAGGTCCGCCTTCGCCAAGAGCAGGAAGAAGGCGTGAAGGCTCGCGAGGTGGCCGTCAAGGAGAGGGAGGTCAAGCTCAGGAAACACCGCGACCGCCTAGGCGCGCTAGAGCAGGAGTTGGGGGCAAGGAAGGCCGAGCTGGACGGCAAGGCCCTGGTTCTTGCCGAGGACCGCGTGGCCTTCACAGAGATGGAGGCGAAGGCTCGCTCCTCGCTGAGGACGCTTTACGACAGCGGCCTGGAGAGCCCGCTGGCTGCCGCCGAGGACGGCCCCGCCAAGCTGCTTCCCTTCCTGGTTCGCGCTCTTGAAGATGTCGCCCTTGGCCTTGGCCCCACGGTCGAGGCCGAGGCGCGTGTCCTGTCTTCTGCAGCACTGACGCGGGTCCTCACCCACATCTACCTTCGCGATCCCGGCGTCGACCTCGACAGCCTGCTGGAGCCAGTAAGCAGCGAGCATGCCGCTGCTGCTGCCGAGGCCGTGAAGGGTCGCGCGGAGGCTCTGCTGGGGAAGTTCCGGGCCTTCAGCACCAAGCCGAAGCAAGGCGCTGCCGACCCCACTGCTCCATGAGGCGAACCCACTCCACGCTGCTCCACCGCCGACAAGTGACTCCGTCGTGGCTCCTGTCCTGCCTTTAATTCCTACACATGTATCATGCCTCGGGGAGGCGTTTAAACTTGCATTTGGCATTGAGATAACAGTGTGGACTGTAATATTTGCGTTTGAATTCCTTGAAATTGGTGCTTTTCCTTCCTACTTGCTTATGTTCTACGCCGGCAGAGCCCGGCCCCACGCATGCCTCACCCAGCGTTGGTCCCGACCGGAAACCAGGACGGGGCCAAGGAGTGAGGGGCCACGTGACAAGTTAGGCTCCTGAGTCGCGATGCTCAGGAGTCCCCCTTGGCGCACGAACAACAAGTAGGGAGGTGTGATGCGGGTCGATCTACCATTCTACGTCTGCAGAGCCCAGCCGCGCGCATGCCTCACCCAGCGTTGGTCCCGACCGGAAACCAGGACGGGGCCACGGAGTGAGGGGCTACGTGACCAGTTAGGCTCCTGAGTCGCAATGCTCAGGAGTCCTACTTGACGCTCAAACGACCTTCGTACCTTGGCTCCGCTCGGGGAGAGACGCGTGACGAACCAGGCCCGGGGGGACCTGCCTGGGCGGCGTGCGTCTGGGTGTGACCCAGGCGCAGCCCCCGTGCCCAGCCCCCTCGCGCGGCACTCCCGAGGGGAGGCATTACGATGAGGCTAGACACTAAGCTCTGGGCTCCCTGAGGTTGATGCGGCCCGGGGGCCACCCTCAGTTGTTTATCACCAGCGCGGAGCATAGCGCTTTCGTATGTGTACGGGCATAGCCGCTCCTCGGCAGTGTCATCAGCCAGCGCGGAGCATGGTGCTTCCACTGGTACGTGGGAGGGGGCCCCCCTCCGAGAGGAGCCCCCGGGGTGTGTACAGCCCCGCCCTGACACGTGGCTGGCACGGTAGGGCCTGGCGAGGTGTATCTGGGCACCCGTGAGCCAGCGCGGGACTCACGGGGCCCTACCTCTAGGCGGGTTGCGCCTGGCACTGGGCCTTATCTTGTGATGTGTCCCTGCAAATTTGGTTAGATGTCGGCACTCTACGTCCTCGGGTCCCGGCCCTCGAGCTGGTCTCAGCCGTCGCTGGTATGCCAGGTCGCGATGCCATGGACAAGGCCAGAGGGTGAGGGCTGGAGAGCCAGTAAGAGCCCTGAGTCACGATGCTCAGGTACCCCCCCCCTTTAACGTGCAAGTGGTCGGCATGGAGAAGAAGAGGTGCCGTGGACCAGCATCAAATAATCAAGCATGGTGGGTCTAACGCATAACCGGAAATAAACGCAAATGGGATACATGCCGCTGGGCCTGGCCCGAGCGGCTTGGGGATCATGCAGCCGGAGGGGCGCCCCCAACAAGGTAAGCTAACAACATGAAATAAAAAGGGATACACGCTGCAGGGACAGACCCATGCGGCCTGGGAATAATGCAGCCCTGGGGGGGGGGGCGCTCCCAGCTGGAAATGAAACTCGAAAGATGTCACCTGATGACGTTGAGGATGAAGGAGCGTTGGTGTAGCAGACTCGGTGGGCTGCGGGAGCCGATCCTCATGAGCCCCCAGGCCCAGGGGCCTCAGGAAGCTCCGGAGGCACTGGCGGCTCCTCGCGGACCATCTCCATCCCCACCGGGGCTGCGGAACGCCTGGCCTCTCGTGCCTCCGTGATGCCCCTCATGAGGCGCTGGTACGTGGCAGCCGCGTTCGGCAAGCCGTAAGGCATGCGAACGTAGTTGTGGGGTGGGCCTCCGCAGCGCCCCACCCGCGAGGGCCAGAGGCGCTCCAGAGAGGCGACTCGGTTGAGCCCTGGTATGTCGATGCAGACGCGCAACCCACCATCCTCGCCTAGATGGGGAGCCACTGCTGGTAGGCGGCGGCCGCCTTTCATGACTCTTGAGTCCTGTAGCTCCTTAATGGCCTTGCTGACGAACTCCTGAGGGTCTGGATCTCCTTGCCTTGCTCCTTCTTGAGGGAAACATGCTTCGAAACACGCCTCCATGTGGTGCCCAAGCGCCTCCCTCGTGACCCTAGCTAGGTCGGTGGCCCTCCAGGGGAGAGCCCCCGAGCCCTACCTGAGGAGGGAGCCCGGCGTGCTTTCCTATGTGATGGAAGGATGTTCCCCCTGGGCAGGCGCGGGCCCGAAGGGGCCTGCCTCCTGAGTGGTCGGGCCGGACGATGTCTTCTTCCTCTTAGGGGTAGTCTCGGGATGCCTCCTGCTTCCGCGATCCGGGTCTTCCAGTGACGCGGCCTGAAAGGCTCGTTCCAGGGAACACACCGCGTCCTTCTCTTCACAGGGCACCGTGATGACTCCGCCGCTTCCTGGCATCTTGAGGACGTTGTAGCCGTGGTGAGTTACGGCCATGAACTTGGCCAGCACTAGATACCCAAGGATGGCATTGTACGACAGGCGAATGTGAGCGACGTCGAAGTCGATGAGCTCGGTGCGGTAGTTGTCGCGTGCCTCGAAGGTGACAGGGAGGCGGACCTGCCCAATCGGGACCGTGGAGCCGCCGGTGATACCGGAGAAAGGCTTGGTTGGCTGAAGCTGGCTGTAGGGCACTTGGAGATTGTTGAATGTTTCCACGGACAGGACGTTGAGCCCTGCCCCGCCATCGTTGAGGGTCTTGGTGACCACCACGTTGCTGACGATTAGGGAACAAAGCATCATGAGGACTCCGGCTGTAGCCACACACTTGAGCTGATCTGCTGAGCTGAACGTGATGGCGCACGCCGACCACCTGAGAGGGCGCGTGGCTTCGAGCCTGGGGAGGACTGCGTTCACTTCGCGGGCGAACTGCTTGAAGATGCGTTGAGAGGATGGGGCTTGTGCCCCGCCCAGGATGCAGGCGATTGCGCGCGGCTCCTGGAAGCCCCCAGCCCCCTCGTCCTGGTGGCGGTCCTCGTTTCTCCTTGGCTGCGGCGGCTGCGGTGGGAGGCCTGCGTTGCCTTGCGGGCGATCCTCACGAGGCTGATCCCTCCAGTCTCCCTCGCGAGGCGGGTCTTGCCAGCGATCCTCGCGAGGTTGTTCGCGCCACCCTTGGCGCGGGCCACGGTCTTCCCAGTGTCCTGTGTTCCTTCCTCCTCCTCGACCGTATCCCCGGTCACCGCGGTCAAGGCGACGGCCGATCCTTCCTTCTCGCACGGCTCGGAGCTCTTGGCATTCGTTTGTGTTGTGGGTGTGGAGGTCGTGGTACACACAGTACCGGCTGCCCTTGGAAGGTTCGGGCTGATCTCTGCCCCGCTTGGTGTCTGGTTCTGCCGCGAGCACGGCAGCCCCCTTGCGCTTCACATCCTTGGCCTTGGGCTTCTTCTCTTCTGGGTCTGCGGCAGGCAGCTAGAGGAGGGAGAGATGCCCTTCCTCGGCCCTGGCACACTTGGTTGCCAGGTTGAACAGCTCCAAGGAAGTGCACATGTCTTCATGCATCACCAGCTCCTCCTTCATCTTGACGTCGCACACGCCGTCGGAGAAGGCTGAGATGATGGCCTCCTCAGTCACCTTGGGAATCTTGAGGCGTGCGTTGTTGAAGCGCTGGATGTACTTCTGCAGGGTCTCCCTGGGCTGTTGCTTGATGCGGCGCATGTCGCTCACGGCAGGTGGCCGGTTGCGAGTGCCTTGGAAGTTGGTGATGAAGCGGGTGCGCATCTCGTCCCAGGAGGAGATTATGCCTGGAGTCAGGTTCAGGAGCCAGGTGCGGGCCCTGTCCTTGAGCGCCATGGGGAACCAGTTCGCCATGACCTTCTCGTCTCCGTTGGCAGCTTCGATGCCCAGCTCGTAGAGCTGGAGGAACTCCGCAGGGTCAGCTGTGCCGTCGTAGCGAGGAGGCAGGTCTGGCTTGAACTTGCCGGGCCACGCGACGCTGCGTAGCTCGGCGGTGAAGGTGCGGCAGCCTGCTATGGCCACGGGAGGCCTTGGGTGACGGGGAGCTTGGTCTTGCATGTCCCCACGCGCTGCAGCTAGGAGCAGCGCGGGGTCTTGACGCGCGGGAGCAGGGAGCGCCCGGGCACCTTCTTGCGGGCGAGGGACTTCTTGACAGCTCTGCTCTTGCTGCGCTGGCACCTGACGGAGCGGGTTCCGCCCAGGGGCCATGCGCCTTGGAGCCATGGCGCCTTCCTGAGGAGGAGGTAGCCGGGGCGCCGCCGGAGCTTCATCGCCTGCGCGGGGCGGGGTGCGGTGCAGCGGAACGAACGGCGCAGGAGAGCCCCCTGCGGCGCGGACGAGCTCGACGACGCGGTCGAGCCATTCTTCATAGACGTCGTCGACGGGATGGTAGCGCAGGAGCTCATTTGCCGCGATGAGTGCAGCCCGAGCCTCCATGGGTGCGCAGAGCGCGCGGGAAGAAGAACCAGCTGGGGTGAGCGAGGGAGTTGCGGTGCGGCTGTCTTGCCGCACGGACGGATGCTGAGACGATGCTTGCTGCTCGTCCCCCGCCGGGCCGGTGGCGGCGTTGACGGCAGGTGATGGGGAACGGCGTGGACGCCCACCGACAGGGGCCGTCTGGGCGACGCGGGAAGCGAGAGCGGCCTGGCGCTCGGCGCGGGCCCGATGAGCATCAGACATGGGCGTGATGGTCGGAGGAGAACGGGGTGGTGGAAGACGAATCCCGGCGCACCCCTACCTGGCGCACCAAATGTCGGATTTCGGGTTTCGGCAGACCCTTGAGGTTCGAACACTGGGGTGCGCACGGAGATCTCGCTTCCTACCTACCTGCACCCCTCTGCCTCGCTAAGATCTAAACTATGGAAAGAACAACACAAGAGACATAGGGTTTATACTGGTTCGGGCCACCGTTTTGGTGTAATACCCTACTCCAGTGTGTGGTGTGGTGGATTGCCTCTTGGGCTGATGATGATGAATGATACAAGGAAGAACAGCCTCGCGAGGGTCTGTTCTTGACTGGGGGGATGAAGTGCTGGGAGGAGTTCAGTCACCCTTCTCTCTCTCTCTCTCTCTCTCTCTCTCTCTCTGCCTCCACCTCTCGTGGGTGGCTGGTCCTATTTATAGAGGCCCTGGTCCTCTTCCCAAATATTGAGTGGGAAGGGAGCCAACAACGGCGCGCTAATTTGAAGGGGGACAGCTAGTACTAGCTACCCTGACAAAAGTAGTCTTCGCCTGCGCAAAGCTCTGGTGGTGACGTCGTCTTGGGCTCCATGATGACCTCCGTCTTGCAGTCCTTCTAGTCTTGGTCTTGTTGCACCGAAATGGCAACCTTTGCCTGATGCCTCGGTACTCCGCGGCTGCGCTTGCCCCCTTTGCACCAAAGAGGAAAGGAGGACACGGCGCGGGCTGGCACCCGCCTGGCGCCCTTGGTCATCATGGCTTGTGTCACGGGCACCTCGTGAGGTACCCGGCCTTGATCTCTCCGCCTCCTCGCGAGCCAGCCTGATGAGACCATGCCTGAGGAAGCTCCATGTCATCCGCCCCGCGAGGCTTGGCCCCTCGCGAGGGTCTTGGGTCTGTGCTGATGAAGATGGGCCGCGCTGGGCCCCCGTTTGAGCCACGCCGCAGGCCGCAGGCAGGCAAGTCTGGGGACCCCCGTTCCCAGAACACCGACAACTATAGTTGCGAGGAATTTGGAGAGGTCATGCGTTCTCAGAAGATTTTGCAATAAGAACATGTTTGAGGAATTTGACCGGATGAATCTTGAGGAATTTCACTAAGCGTTCTTTGACTTAGGTTCCAGAGTTGTACAAATTTAAAAATCCACACAACTGAGGAATCTTGATGAAAAATGTTGCTTAGAGAAACAGATCAAGAACAAATGATATGTGAGGTTTCTAGTGTGTGAGGATTTGAAGAAAAACACCTTTTGAAGATTTGAAGAAAAACATCTGAATCAATCAAGGGTAGTAAAAGTAACTTTTATTTACCCTAGATGAAGAACACGACGAACTAGGAAGTGTAGATTTGAAGCTCGTCGGTTCAGATCTTCCATGCCCTAACTTGGCTGAGGAAGACAGCTACGGCGGCAGCGAAGTGAAGAAATCCGTGTCCAATGTGAGTACGGCAGCGACGAGGTCGAGGCAGTGAAGCTCTTCCTCACCGGCGACGATGGAAGTAGCAGCGGCGCTAGGGTTTGAGAGCTCAAGCGAGGGAGGGTGGTCGAGCGGAGTAAAAGTGAAGTGAGGAAGGGAGAGGGGTATTTATAGCCGAAGTGAAAAACTGTTCGCCTGAGGAAATAGGATGAACGTGCCCCTGACCCTTCTCATTCACATGACATGTGTGACCCACGTAGTGAGAGGTGGCGATCGTGTGCAATCATGGGTGAATAGGATAAGTATTATCGTAGAATGTGTAATGGTTTGAGCGGCAAAGGCCGAAAATTCAGATAAGATAAGTTTAAAGTTCCGTTTGCAATTTCTTCAGCTGACAAGGACACAGTGAAGATTTTGAACGAGTTTCAAATAGAATGCACATGAAGAATTTGTGAATAGACTGGGTTGAGTTTAGCATAGAGGGGGAAAGGGTCCGATCACATTCACTTAGCAGAACAGGTAACTTGAAGAATTAGCAATAAGCGAAGTTTGTAGAGGACATAAACTTATTGCTAAAATCATCATTCTTATATGGTGGGTCAAGCAACCACCAAAAGTTGAAAATCTCCAATTTGAGTTTTTTCTCAGTTTTGAAATTCCTCAGTTGTTTTTCAACTTGGATTGTCTTCACCATTTCCATCGTTTTCTTCATTGGCTACCCTGTTTTTGAACAGACTTTGAAATAACTCACATTGGGTTTCTTGTCGGTGAGGAGTTCATATGTAGTCTTCTTGAAGAATTTGTGAAGATATACCCTATTGATGATGTGGCACACAGTATCAATTGCCTCAGGCCAAAAGTGAGGAGGCGTCTTGTACTCATCAAGCATAGTGTGATCCATCTCAACAAGAGTCCCGTTCTTGCGCTCCACGACGCCATTTTGTTGAGGAGTATAAGGAGCAGATAACTCATGAGTAATACCAAGTTCATCAAGATAGTCATCAAGACCAGTTTTCTTGAACTCAGTTCCATTATCACTTCTGATGTGCTTGATCTTCACACCAAAGTTGGTTGAAGCCCTCAAGGAAAATCGTTTGAAGACTTCCTGCACTTCAGTTTTGTAAGTGATGATATGCACCCATGTATATCGAGAATAATCATCAACAATGACAAAGCCATATAAAGATGCAGCATTAGTAAATGTGGCATAGTGAGTAGGGCCAAAGAGATCCATGTGAAGCAATTCAAATGGTCGAGTAGTAGTCATGATAGTCTTTGCTGGATGCTTGGCCTTGGTCATCTTTCCAGCTTCACAAGCTCCACACAAGTGGTCCTTGAGGAATTTGACATTCTCAATGCCAATGACATGCTTCTTCTTCGCGAGCGTGTGCAGATTCCTCATGCCAGCATGACCAAGTCGTCGATGTCATAGCCAGCCTTCTGAAGCTTTTGCAAGTAGACATGTAGCAGGTTGTGGTCCTGTAGAGAAATCAACAATATACAAATCTCCTCTCCTAAAGCCTTCGAAGACTTTGGAATTGTCAGCTTCCATGATCACAACACAACGATACTTGCCAAATACAACAACCATATCAAGATCACAAAGCATTGATACAGAAATTAGGTTGAACCCTAAGGACTTGACAAGCATGACTTTATCCATGTGTCGATCCTTTGAGATTGCAACCTTACCTAGACCCAATACCTTGCTTTTGCCTTTGTCAGCATAGGTGATATGCTTCAGATGTGATGGAGATAAAGCAGAGTCCATCAATAAGCTCCTGTCACCAGTCATGTGATTTGTACATCCACTATCGAGGACCCACTCAGTGGCTTTGGGTTGATCATCCTGCAGATGAATTAGTGCAACTTACGAACTCATATACTTTAGCAGTGAAGAATATAGTATCAATTTCATCAGATCAATTTCATCAAGAAATAGAACAGATAAAGCAGTATGAGGACGTGAGAAATGAAAATTCATTTCTTCATGATTCGCTTGCGTCCTTTCAAGCAAATTCAGGTCTCCAGCAAATTCTTCGGATGATTCAGTTCGTCTGGAGACCTGACCCTGTATAAGAGATTAGTTATTTTTCTTCACCACCCACATCTGAAGGGGTGGCAAAGAGTTCATCATTCTGTGAGCTCCATAAGAGAAAGGTGGCATAGATGCCAATCCACTTCGTTTCACATAAGAGGGGTTAGGGTAAGCATAGGAGTAAGCAGAGAAAATCTTCAAGGACTTATGAACATAATGATTTGAAGAATAATGCACATATCTATAATCCTTAGATCTTCCGTGTGAAACAGACGGGTTAGCACGATGATGTTCATATGAGGACTTTGATCCTTTTGAGGAACTTGATCCATGTGAGGAGTTTGGTCTGTATGAGGACTTGGATCCATATGAAGAATTTGATCTGGGGTTCCTATTCTTCACAGGTGGTGTCATGATGACATTCACCTGAAGATTTTCAAGGTACTTTTCGGGAACCCAGATTTTCTTCATAGGAGAACTGTTCCTGCAGTTAGTGCCAACATATCTAGCAAATACTCCATCATTCTGATTTTTGAATAGTTTATAATTGGAGTCAAATGACTCATCAGAAGAATATGAAGATTCACATGTAAAGCCAGATAAAGTAGATAGATCCACTGAATGTCCCTTTGCAGCAACCCATGAGGTTTTGGGATACTGCTCAGGTTTCTAGTAGGTCCCATCAGCATTAAGTTTCCTCTCAAAGGAAATACCCTCTTTCCTAGGGTTCCTGTTGAGGATCTTCTTTTTAAGCACGTCACAAAGAGCCTGATGCCCTTTGAGGCTTTTGTACATGCCTGTCATATACAATTCCTTCAGCCCTACATCATCAGCGATACTAGCAATGTCCTCAGATGAGGAATTAGTGATGGCAGAGACAATTGAAGAATTTGCAACAATGGAAGCATTTGAGCATTCAGGTGAAGAATTAGCAGTTTCACGTTCAATGCACTTCAAACATGGAGGAACAAATTCATCCTGAGTAGCACTGATCTGTTGAGAAAGTAATGAATCATGCTCCTTCTGAAGATCTTCATAACTCACTCTTAACTGCTCAAGATCTTGCTTTCTTTGAAGAAATTCATAAGAGAACTTCTCATGATCAGATATGAGAGTATTATGATGACCTTGAATATTGTCAAACTTGGACTGAAGTCTCTGAAGATTTTCAGTCAAAATTTTAGTGCGATCCATTTCCTCGCCCAACATATCATCGCTTTTATCTAGCATGTTTTGAACCTTTTCAAGAGCCTTTTGTAGTTTCACAACAATCTTAGCAAGTTTAGAATAGCTAGGTTTGAGGTTTTCATCAGATTCATCCTCACTAGATTCAGAGGAGGGATATTTGAGTACCTTTGAGCCTTTTGCCATGAAGAAATAGGTGGGAGCATAGTTCTCATCGCCGTCATCAGTAGTGTTGGGGAGGTCCTTTTCTTCAGAGTTGAAGATGGACTTGCTCACGAATGTGGTAGCGAGGGCTAGGCTCGCCACACCAGAGCCTGACTCCTCATATTCCTCCTCTTCCTCATTTTCCTCAAATTCAGCCTCAGAGTCCATTTCCTTGCCAATGAATGCCCGAGCCTTCTTGGAGCTGCTCTTCTTGTGAGATGAGGACCTTGAAGACTTTGATGACGAGGTCTTTGAAGATTTCTTCTTCTTCTTTGAATCATTAGAACTGTAATCCTTGTACTTCTTCTTCTTTGATTCCTTTTCCCACTGAGGACAATCTTGAATGTAGTGTCCAGGTTTCTTGCATTTGTGACAAAGTCTCGTCTTGTAGTCATGGGATGAGGAATCTGATCTCAAGTCACCACTTCTTGAGGATTTACCAAAGCGACCACGTCTTGAGAACTTCTGAAACTTCCTCACGAGCATTGCTAGCTCCTGGCTCAGTTCTTCAGGGTCACCAAGACTGCTGCCAGAATCTACACCTTCAGATTCAGACATTGCCTTGGCCTTCAGAGCCCGTGATCTACCATAACTTGGTCCATAGAGATCTCTCTTCTCAGCAAGCTGGAACTCATGAGTGTTTAGTCTCTCGAGGATATCAGCGGGATCAAGTGACTTATAGTCTCCACGTTCTTGTATCATCAATGCCAAGGTATCAAATGAGGAATCAAGCGATCTCAACAATTTCTTCACCACCTCATGGTCGGTGATATCAGTGGCACCAAGTGCTTGAAGCTCATTTGAGATGTCAGTGAGGCGATCGAAGGTTTGCTGAACATTTTCATTGTCGAGTCTTTTGAAGCGGTTGAAGAGATTTCAAAGAACGTCAACTCGAGAGTCACGCAGTGTTGAGACTCCCTCATTGACCTTGGACAACCTGTCCCAGATAAGCTTAGCTGTCTCCAAAGCACTCACTCCGCCATACTACCCTTTGCTCAGATGGCCACATATGATGTTCTTCGCTTGAGAGTCGAGTTGCTTGAATCTCTTCACATCAGTAGTGTTGATGGAAGGAGTGACAAAGGGGACGCTATTTTCCACAACGTACTAGAGATCATTGTCAATTGCCTCAAGATGCATGCGCATCTTATTCTTCCAGTAAGGGTAGTCCGTCCCATCAAAGGTAGGACACCCAGCAGAAACCTTGATCATACCTGCAATCGACATAACTAAAAATCCAGGTGGTTAAACCAAAATCACACAGAACAAGGGAGTACCTTACTTTGATACCAATTGAAAGTGCGTTATATCGACTAGAGGGGGGTGAATAGGCGATTTTTATGAATTCTTCACTGAGGAATTTCAGGGTGAGGAAATTCCTGAATGAAGAACTACTTGCAGCGGAATAAGTACTCAGAAGTAAACATAACAGTGCATGAGAATGATCTTCATGATGAGATGAAAACAAGCACAGAGTACATAAGGCGTAAACACAGGATAACACAGAGTACTGAAGAAATTGAACTGAGGAAATAGAGAAAGTCTTCAGTCAAAGTCTTCAAACAGATATGAACAAGCACACAACGCAGAAATGAGGAAATGGAAGGGTTGACGAAATGGAAGGGTTGAGGAAATGGAACCAGTTAGCTCGGTGAAGACAATGATTTGGTAGACCAGTTCCAACTGCTATGACAGTTGTACGTCTAGTTAGGGCGGCTAGGTATTTAAACTTGAGGACACACAGTCCCGGACACCCAGTCCTGAACACGCAGCTCAGGACACCCAGTCCTCACCGTATTCCCCTTGAGCTAAGGTCACACAGACCTCGCCCAATCACTCGTGGTAAGTCTTCAGGTGACTTCCAAACCTTCACAGACTCGGTCACTCGGCGATCCACAATTTCCTCTTGGATGCTCTATACCATGACGCCTAACCGTCTGGAAGATGCATAGTCTGCAAAGGTAACAAGCATCGGATCCACGCAGGATCAATCTCTTCAGTGATGCTCAATCACTTTGGGTTTGTAGGTGTTTGGGTTTGGGTTTTCCTCACTTGATGATTTTCACTCAAAGTCCACGGAGGATGGGTTTCTCTCAAATGACAAGTGTCAGTTTCTCTCCGAGCAGCCAACCGGCTAGTGGTTGTAGGGGGCGGCTATTTATAGCCTAGGGAGCAGCCCAACATGATAAGACATAAATGCCCTTCAACGATATGACCGTTAGGTGGGTAGATATTTTGGGACAGCCGGCGCATAGCACAGCAACGGTCGGAATTTTGAGTATCAAATTCCTCAGGGCTATCATGTTCCTCACTGTGTAGGCAATTCGCACTTGCGAATTCCTAACTCCTCAGTCAGAACAAATTTCTCAGAGACCAGAAGAACTTCGTCTCTGTCACTGAAGAAATTTACTGAACTGTATGGGATTTCCAATGGCTTCACTCGAAGGGATTGGTAGGTGTAGGATTTAAGTTGAGCATCACTTGAAATTTTTTCCTTAGTATTTCCTCGACCCCCTTTAACAATACAGTGTTTCCTATGACTCAAGAAAGAGAAAATGAACCTACGGAAACAAAAGTCTTCATGCTTCATGTTTCTCGAATGAATACCAAGTCTTCAGGATTACACCAATTTCTTCACTTTCAAAGTCTTCAGTCGAAGAACTTCATATTTAGGGGTCGACTTTCTCTGTAAATATCAAACTCCTCATAGACTTATGGACCTGTGTATACTCACAAACGCATTAGTCCCTTAACCTATAAGTCTTCAATACACCAAAAACACTAAGGGGCACTAGATGCACTTACAACACTAAAAACTTCTATGTAAATAACATGGTAATTCACGCACAATACGATTGATAATTTACGTACCTCGGGTCTTGTTACTTTGACTGGGTGGGAAAGTTCTTGAAACATACTGTAGTACCTTCTGCATAAATAACATGGTAATTCATGCACTGTAAGTGTTGGTAACTTACATACCCTGGCTTGGTAACTTCTTTGTAAATAGGACGGTAATCCACGCACTGCAAGGCTGGTAACTGTCGGGGTTACAACTACGGGTAGGCCCAAGTGTACGAATGACCCAACCAAGGATCATAGCCCATCAAAAATATAATCTAGAAGATATTGGGCCAATGCGTGTCATTAAATCCAAGATGTCAAAGGCTCCAGGTGGGTTTCTCATGATCGGCGAAGTCCCAACAATCGGTCACCACGAGGCAGCAACATTCAGATAATCTACTGTTGGTTACGACGTAGGATACCATTACACCCACGATGTCTTAATGACTTCAGTTATCCAACAACAATATAATCTAGTTAAATACAATAGTTACAAGCAGTAATAGCCAAGGAACAACTGGCCATGCATGAGGCCATGAATAACATTAATACTAGCCCGTTATGACCCTATTCCTAGCGCACTATACATATCCTGGGAGGGGAGCACCGGGCTGAAGGTTGAACATCCACACATTGTACGTCACATGAGTAGGATATTACCTCCATCGGTGAGGGCATGGACCTATAAAAATCTTATGCACACCCGCATCCATATTGACCAATAAATACGATTGACTCTACATATACACAACCCTATAGTACTATTAGGATTATATCCACAATAATTGGTGCCCACCATGGGGCAAGTGTCTACCGACAACATGGTGTAGATGGCTTTGTCTCTGATTCCTGCTGGCATCATCTGCTTTGACGAGCTCAAGTTTGCCATCGACGGTTCGGCCTGACATCTGGATCCCGACCGAACAGTGCTAACCTACCAGCATGCGGGAGCATGCACTACCGAGCAATGGATCGGGCATTTTGAGTTTTTAGCTCCCATCCCTGCACTAGTCTGCGTAGCTAGTGGCGCGTGATTGCTTGTATCTGCGTTGGTATTTTCTCAAAAAGGAGAGGATGATGTAGCACAACAACAGTAAGTTTTTCCCTCAGTCATGAAACCAAGGTTATCAATCACGACACCTATAGTTCATAAAAATGGTCTACCAAGTATGATGGGACAAGATGGGTTGCAATCAATATCAAGAACAATAAAATCTATGGGCACATAGTTCCTATTTGCAAGAATAAGAACATCATTAATTCTTCCCAAAGACTTTTTAATAGTAGAATCCGCCAAGTGGAAATTAAGAGAACATTCTTCAATATTGGTAAGACCAAGCACATCGCATAGAGATTTCGGAATTGTGGAAACACTAGTACCCAAATCACATAAAACAAAGCACTCATAATTTTTAATCTTGACTTTAGTGGTAGGTTCCCACTCATCATATAATTTTCTAGGAATTGAAATCTCTAATTCCAACTTTTCTTCTAAAGCTTTCATCATCACTTCTACAATATGTTTAGTAAAAGCTTTATTTTGTTCATAGGCATTAGGTGAATTTAACATGGATTGCGACAAAGAAATACATTCAATCAAAGAGCAATTATCATAATTAAAGTCTTTGTAATCCAAGAGAGTGGGTGGTGTCTACTATGCAACCTTCTTCTTGCAGACTCGTGTTGGGCCTCCAAGCGCAGAGTTTTGTAGGACAATAGGAATTTTCCCTCAAGTGGATGACCTAAGGTTTATCAATCCATGGGAGGCTGATACGTCTCCATCGTATCTACTTTTCCTAATGCTTTTCCTCTTGTTTTTGACTCTAATTTGCATGATTTGAATGAAACTAACCCGGACTAACGCTGTCTTCAGCAGAACTACCATGGTGTTGTTTTTTGTGCAGAAATGAAAGTTCACGTAATGACACGAAACTTTTTGAAGTTTTTTATGGAATAAAAAAATACTGGAGCCAAGAACCACCAAAGGGGAGCTTGTGGGTGAGCATAACCCACCAGGGCGCGCCCCCTCCTGGCGCGCCCAGATGGGTTGTGCCCACTTGGTGGCCCCGCAGGCCCTGATTCCAACCCTATAAAATCCTATTTTTGGAGAAAAAAATCAGGGAGAAAGAATTATCGCGTTTCATGAGATGGAGCCGCCGCCTCTTGTTCTTCATCGGGAGGCCAGATCTAGAGTCTGTTTGGGGCTCCGGAGAGGGGGATCTTCGATATTTGTCATCACCAACCCTTCTCCATCGCCAATTCCATGATGCCCCTCACCGGGAGTGAGTAATTCCTTCGTAGGCTTGCTGGTCGGTGAGGAGTTGGATGAGATTCATCATGTAATCGAGTTAGTTTTGTTGGGGCTTGATCCCTAGTATCCATTGTGTTCTGAGATTGATGTTGCCATGACTTTTCCATGCTTAATGCTTGTCACTTTGGGCCCGGGTGCCATGATTTAAGATCTGAACCGTTTATGTTATCACCATTATATCTATATCCTAGATCCGTTCACTACTGCAGGATGGTCCAAACGCGACACTACGATCAGAGACCCTTCGACGAAACTGTGTGCGATGCCATAATCGCAAACGGTGGTGTAAAAACCCGTCAAAAAGGCGCAAAACATTTGCGATGACGGATGCATTGAACACGGTTCAGATTGTAGTTGCCTGTGCGATGCAGGGCATACGGTTCAGTTCAATTAACTGTTTGAGATGAGGAGGAACAAAATAAATGGGTAGCCAGATGAAGGTGTGTGCGATATACAACATACGCTTCACTAGGATGAACTGTGTGTGATTAGGCAACACAATGGAAACAATTCAACTGAACAAGATGCGTGAGATACGCGGCAAACATGTTCGTAATCAGAAATGTGTGCGAAGACAAATAATACCACAGACGATTGCTGCTAATAAGCCATGTGATTTGCTCTGTATACAGTAGAATAACATGTATATATAATTGAAATAAACATCCAATTACATAAGTGACTATACAAATCATTCGCACACACCTCAATAAACAATTGCATGCATTTTGAAGATCGTCTAGTCATCTGTTGGGGAACGCAGTAATTTCAAAAGATTTCTTATGCACACGCAAGATCTATCATAGTGATGCATAGCAATGAGAGGGGAAGAGAGTTTTCCATGTACCCTTGTAGACCATAAGTGGAAGCTTTATGACAACGCGGTTGATGTAGTTGTACGTCTTCACGATCCGACCGATCCTTGTACCGAAAGTACGACACCTCCACGATCTGCACATGTTCAACTCGGTGACATCCCACGAACTCTCGACCCAGCTGAGTGTCGAGGGAGAGCTTCCTTAGCACGACTGCGTGATGACGGTGATGATGATGCTACCAGAATAGGGCTTCGCCTAAGCACGACTACGATATGACCGAGGTGGATTATGGTGGAGGGGGGCACCGCACACGGCTAAGGGATCAATGACCAACTTGTGTGTCCATGGGGTGCCCCTGGCCACGTATATAAATGATGGAGGGAGGAGGAGGTCGGCCCTCATAGGGCGCGCCCAAATTGCGGAGTCCTACTAGGACTCCCTAGTCCTAGTAGGATTCCACCTCCCACATGGAATATGAAAAAGGGAAGGGGGAAGGAGAAGGAAGGAAGGGGGCGCCCCCTTTCCCTAGTCCAATTCAGACCAGTCCATGGGGAAGGGGCGCTGCCACCCTTGAGGCCTTTCTCTCCTTTCCCGTATGGCCCATTAAGGCCCAATACGAATTCCCGTAACTCTCTGATACTCCGAAAAATACCCAAATCACTCGGAACCTTTCCGATGCCAGAATATAGCCTTCCAATACATCGATCTCTACATCTCGACCATTTCGAGACTCCTCGTCATGCCCCTGATCTCATCCGGGACTCCGAACAAACTTCGGTCATCAAATCACATAACTCATAATACAAATTGTCATCGAACGCTAAGCGTGCGGACCCTACGGGTTCGAGAACTATGTAGACTTGACCGAGACATATCTCCGATCAATAACCAATAGCAGAACCTAGATGCTCATATTGGCTCCTACATATTCTACGAAGATCTTTATCGGTCAAACCACATAACAACATACGTTGTTCCCTTTGTCATCGGTATGTTACTTGCCCGAGATTCGATCATCGGTATCATCATACCTAGTTCAATCTCGTTACCGGCAAGTCTCTTTAATTGTTCCGTAATGCATCATCCCGCAACTAACTCATTAGTCACATTGCTTGCAAGGCTTATAGTCATGTGCATTACCAAGAGGGACCAGAGATACCTCTCCGATACACGGAGTGACAAATCCTAATCTCGATCTATTCCAACTCAACAAACACCATTGGAGACACCTGTAGAGCATCTTTATAATCACCCAGTTACGTTGTGACGTTTGATAGCACACAAGGTGTTCCTCCGGTATTCGGGAGTTGCATGATCTCATAGTTTGAGGAACATGTATAAGTCATGAAGAAAGTAGTAGCAATGAAACTGTAACGATCATAATGCTAAGCTAACGAATGGGTCTTGTCCATCACATCATTCTCCTAATGATGTGATCCCATTCATCAAATGACAACACATGTCTATGGTTAGGAAACATAACCATCTTTGATAAACGAACTAGTCAAGTAGAGGCATACTAGGGACACTTTGTTTTGTCTATGTATTCACACATGTACTAAGTTTCCGGTTAATAAAATTCTATCATGAATAATAAACATTTATCATGAAATAAGGAAATAAATAATAACTTTATTATTGCCTCTAGGGCATATTTCCTTCAGTCTCCCACTTGCACTAGAGTCAATAATCTAGTCCACATCGCCATGTGATTTAACACCAATAGTTCACATCACCATGTGATTAACTCCCATAGTTCGCATCGTCATGTGACCAACACCCAAAGGGTTTACTAGAGTCAATAATCTAGTTCACATCGCTATGTGATTAACACCCAAAGAGTAATAAGGTGTGATCATGTTTTGCTTGTGAGAGAAGTTTAGTCAACGGTTCTGCCACATTCAGAGCCGCATGTATTTTGCAAATATTCTATGTCTACAATACTCTGCACGGAGCTACTCTAGCTAATTGCTCCCACTTTGAATATGTATCTGGATTGAGACTCAGAGTCATCCATATCGGTGTCAAAGCTTGCATCGACGTAACTCTTTACGACGAACTCTATCACCTCCATAACCGAGAAATATTTCCTTAGTCCTCTAAGGATAATTTTGACCACTGTCCAATGATCTACTCCTAGATCAAAATTGTACTCCCTTGCCAAACTCAGGGCAGGGTATACAATAGGTCTGGTACACAACATGACGTACTTTGTAGAACCTATGGCCGAGGCATAGGGAATGACTTTCATTCTCTCTCTATCTTCTGCCGTGGTCGGGTTTTGAGTCTTACTCAACTTCACACCTTGCAACACAGACAAGAACTCTTTCATTGACTGTTCCATTTTGGACTACTTCAAAAACATGTCAAGGTATGTACTCATTGAAAAAACTTATCAAGCGTCTTGATCTATCTCTATATATCTTGATGCTCAATATGTAAGCAGCTTCACCGAGGTCTTTCTTTGAAAAACTCCTTTCAAACATTCCTTTATGCTTTCCAGAAAATTCTACATTATTTTCGATCAACAATATGTCATTCACATATACTTATCAGAAATGCTGTAGTGCTCCCACTCACTTTCTTGTAAATACAGGCTTCACCGCAAGTCTGTATAAAACCATATGCTTTGATCACTTTATCAAAGCATATATTCCAACTCCGAGATGCTTGCACCAGTCTATAGAAGGATCGCTGGAGCATGCTCACTTTGTTAGCACCTTTAGGATTGACAAAACCTTCTAGTTGCATTATATACAACTCTTCCTTAAGAAATCCATTAAGGAATGCAGTTTTGACATCCATTTGCCAGATTTCATAAAATGCGGCAACTGCTAACATGATTCAGACAAACTTTTAAGCATCGATACGAGTGAGAAAATCTCATCGTAGTCACCACCTTGATCTTGTCGAAAACATTTGCGACAATTCAAGCTTTGTAGATAGTAACACTACTATCAGTGTCCGCCTTCCTCTTGAAGATCCATTTATTCTCAATGACTCGCCGATCATCGGGCAAGTCAATCAAAGTCCATACTTTGTTCTCATACATGGATCCCATCTCAGATTTCATGGCCTCAAGCCATTTTGCGGAATCTGGGCTCATCATCGCTTCCTCATAGTTCGTAGGTTCGTAACGGTCTAGTAACATGACTTCCAGAACAGGATTACCGTACCACTCTGGTGCGGACCGTACTCTGGTTGACCTATGAGGTTTGGTAGTAACTTGATCTAAAGTTTCATGATCATCATCATTAGCTTCCTCACAAATTGGTGTAGGAATCACTGGAACTGATTTCTGTGATGAACTACTTTCCAATTCGGGAGAAGGTACAATTACCTCATCAAGTTCTACTTTCCTCCCACTCACTTCTTTTGAGAGAAACTCCTTCTCTGGAAAGGATCCACTCTTAGTAACAAAGATCTTGCCTTTGGATCTGTGATAGAAGGTGTACCCAACAGTTTCTTTTGGGTATCCTATGAAGACGCACTTCTTCGATTTGGGTTTGAGCTTATCAGGTTGAAACTTTTTCACATAAGCATCGCAACCCCAAACTTTAAGAAACAACAGCTTAGGTTTCTTGCTAAACCACAGTTCATATGGTGTTGTCTCAACAAATTTTTAGACGGTGCCCTATTTAACGTGAATGCAGCTGTCTCTAATGCATAACCCCAAAATGATAGTCGTAAATTGGTAAGAGACATCATAGATCGCACCATATCCAATAAAGTACGATTACAACGTTCGGACACACCATTATGCTGTGGTGTTCTAGGTGGCGTGAGTTGCGAAACTATTCCACATTGTTTCAAATGAAGAACAAACTCATAACTCAAATATTCACTTCCCTGATCAGATTGTAGAAACTTTATTTCCTTGTTACGATGATTTTCTACTTCACTCTGAAATTCTTTGAACTTTTCAAATGTTTCAGACTTATGTTTCATCAAGTAGATATACCTATATCTACTCAAATCATCTGTGAAGGTCAGAAAATGATGATACCCGCCACGAGCCCCAACTCTCATCGGACCGCATACATCAGTATGTATTTTTTCCAATAAGTCAGTTGCTCGCTCCATTGTTCCGGAGAATGGAGTCTTAGTCATCTTGCCCATGAGGCATGGTTCGCAAGCATAAAATGATTCATAATCAAGTGATTCCAAAAGTCCATCCGCATGGAGTTTCTTCATGCGCTTGACACCAATATGACCTAAACGGTAGTTCCACATATAAGTTGCACTATCATTGTTAACTTTGCATCTTTTGGCTTCAATATTATGAATATGTGTATCACTATGATCGAGATTCAATAAAATATTCACCTTGGGTGTATGACCTCAGAAGGTTTTATTCATGTAAACAGAATAACAATTATTCTTTGACTTAAATGAATAACCGTATTGCAATAAACATGATCCAATCATATTATGTTTAACGCAAACATCAAATAAAATTTATTTTAGGTTCAACACTAATCCCGAAGGTAAAGGGAGTGTGCGATGGTGATATTACCAACCTTGGAATCACTTCCAACTCACATCATCACATCGCCCTTAACTAGTCTCTGTTTATTTTGCAACTCCCGTTTCGAGTTACTACTCTTAGCAATTGAACCGGTATCAAATACCGAGGGGTTTCTATAAACACTAGTAAAGTACACATCAATAACATGTATATCCAATATACCTTTGTTCACTATTCTATCCTTCTTATCCGCCAAGTATCTAGGGCAGTTCTACTTCCAGTGACCATTTCCTTTGCAGTAGAAGCACTCAGTTTCAGGCTTGGGTCTAGCTTTGGGCTTCTTCACATGAGTGAAAACTTGTTTGTCATTCTTCTTGAAGTTCCCTTTCTATCCCTTTGCCCTTTTCTTGAAACTAGTGGTCTTGTTAACTATCAACACTTGATGCTTTTCTTAATTTCTACCTTCGCCGATTTTAGCATCGCGAAGAGCTTGGGAATTGTTTTTGTTATCCCTTGCATATTATAGCTCATCACGAAGTTCTAGTAACTTGGTGATAGTGACTAGAGAACATTGTCAATTACTATCTCATCTGGAAGATTAACTCCCACTTGATTCAAGCAATTGTAGTACCCAGACAATCTGAGCACATGCTCACTGGTTGAGCTATTCTCCTCCATCTTGTAGGCAAAGTACTGTTAGAGGTCTCATACCTCTTGACACGGGCATGAGTATGAAATACCAATTTCAACTCATGGAACATCTTATATGCTCCATGGCGTTCAAAATGTTTTTGAAGTCCTAGTTCTAAGCCGTAAAGCATGGTGCACTAAACTATCAAGTAGTCATCATACCGAGCCTGTGAAACGTTCATAATGTCTACATCTACTCCTGCAATAGGTCTGTCACCTAGTGATGTGTCAAGGACATAATTCTTCTGTGCAGCAATGAGGATAATCCTCAGATCACGGACCTAGTCCGCATCATTGCTACTATCATCTTTCAACATAGTTTTTCTCTAGGAACATATCAAAATAAACATGGAGCTACATCGCGAGCTATTAATCTACAACATAGTTATGCAAATACTATCAGGACTAAGTTCATGATAAATTAAAGTTCAATTAATCATATTACTTAAGAACTCCCACTTAGATAGACATCCCTCTAGTCATCTAAATGATCACGTGATCCAAATCAACTAAACCATGTCTGATCATCATGTGAGATGGAGTAGTTTTCGATGGTGAACATCACTATGTTCATCATATCTACTATATGATTCACGCTCGACCTTTGGGTCTCCAGTGTTCCGAGGCCATATCTGCATATTCTAGGCTCGTCAAGTTTAACCCGAGTATTCCGCGTGTGCAAAACTAGCTTGCACCCGTTGTATGTGAACGTAGATCTTATCACACCCAATCATCACGTGGTGTCTCGGCACGACGAACTGTCGCAACAGTGCATACTCAGGGAAAACACTTATACCTTGAAATTTAGTGAGATACCATCTTATAATGCTACCCTCGAACTAAGCAAAATAAGATACATAAAGGATAAACATCACATGCAATCAAAATATGTGGCATGGTATGGCCATCATCATCTTGTGCCTTTGATCTCCATCTCCAAAACACCGTCATGATCTCTATCGTCACCGACATGACACCATGATCTCCATCATCTTGATCTCTATCAATGTGTCGTCACATGGTCGTCTCACCAACTATTGCTATCGCATAGCAATAAAGTAAAGCAATTATATGGCGCTTGCATCTTATGAAATGAAGAGACAACCATAAGGCTCCTGCCAGTTGCCGATAACTTTAACAAAACATGATCATCTCATACAACAATTTATATCTCATCACGTCTTAACCATATGACATCACAACATGCCCTGCAAAAACAAGTTAGACATCCTCTACTTTGTTGTTGCAAGTTTTACGTGGCTGCTACGGGCTGAGCAAGAACCGTTCTTACCTACGCGTCAAAAACCACAACACGGTATAGTGATTGCTTTTTGATCTTTAGAAAGAACCCTGTTCATTGAATCCTATTCAACTAAAGTTGGATAAACAGACACCCACTAGCCACCTGTGTGCGAAGCACGTCGGTAGAACCAGTCTCGCATAAGCGTACACGTAATGTCGGTCTGAGTCGCTTCATCCAACAATACCGCCAAATCAAGAATCAACTAGTGACGACAAGCAATATGTATATACCCATGCCCACAACTCCTTTGTGTCTACTCATGCATATAACATCTACGCATCGACCTGGCTCGGATGCCAATGTTGGGGAACGCAGTAATTTCAAAAAATGTCCTACGCACACGCAAGATCTATCATGGTGATGCATAGCAACGAGAGGGGAAGAGTGTTGTCCACGTACCCTCGTAGACCGTAAGCGAAAGCGTTATGACAACGTGGTTGATGTAGTCGTACGTCTTCACGATCCGACCGATCCTAGTACTGAAAGTACAGTACCTCCGCGATCTGCGCACGTTCAGCTCGGTGACGTCCCACGAACTCTCGATCCAGCTGAGTGTCGAGGGAGAGGTTCGTCAGCACGACGGCGTGATGATGGTGATGATGATGCTACTGGAACACGGCTTCGCCTAAGCACTCATACGATATGACCGAGGTGGATTATGGTGGAGGGGGGCACCGCACACAGCTAAGGGATCAATGATCTACTTGTGTGTCTATGGGGTGCCCCTGGCCACGTATATAAAGGATGGAGGGAGGAGGAGGCCGGCCCTCATAGGACGCGCCCAAATTGTGGAGTCCTACTAGGACTCCCTATTCCTAGTAGGATTCCACCTCCCACATGGAATTGGAAAAAAGGGAAGGGGAAGGAGAAGGAAGGAAGGGGGCGCCCCCTTTCCCTAGTCCAATTCGGACCAGTCCATGGGGAAGGGGCGCGGCCATCCTTGAGGCCTTTCTTTCCTTTCCCGTATGGCCCATTAAGGCCTAATACGAATTCCCGTAACTCTCCTGTACTCCGAAAAATACCCGAATCACTCAGAACCTTTCCGATGTCCGAATATAGCCTTCCAATATATCGATCTTTACATCTCGACCATTTTGAGACTCCTCGTCATGTCCTCGATCTCATTCGGGACCCCAAACAAACTTCGGTATTCAAATCACATAGCTCATAATACAAATCGTCATCGAACGTTAAGCGTGCGGACCCTACGGGTTCGAGAACTATGTAGACATGACCGAGACATATCTCCGGTCAATAACCAATAGCGGAACCTGGATGCTCATATTGCTACATATTCTACGAAAATCTTTATCGGTCAAACCGCATAACAACATACGTTGTTCCCTTTGTCATCGGTATGTTACTTTCCCAAGATTCGATGATCGGTATCATCATACCTAGTTCAATCTCGTTACCGGCAAGTCTCTTTACTCGTTCCGTAATGCATCATCCCGCAACTAACTCAGTAGTCACATTGCTTGCAAGGCTTATAGTGATGTGCATTACCGAGAGGGCCTAGAGTTACCCCTCCGATACACGGAGTGACAAATCCTAATCTGGATCTATGCCAAGTCAACAAACACCATCGGAGACACCTGTGGAGCATCTTTATAATCACCCAGTTACGTTGTGACGTTTGATAGCACACAAGGTGTTCCTCCGGTATTCGGGAGTTGCATAATCTCATAGTTTGAGGAACATGTATAAGTCATGAAGAAAGCAATAGCAATACAACTTAACGATCATTATGCTAAGCTAACTGATGGATCTTGTCCATCACATCATTCTCCTAATGATGTGATCACATTGTAACGCCCTAGATGCGGCTATATCTCTCACGTGTCGAAGCACGACTTAGAGGCATAACCGCATTGAAAGCAATGTCGCAAGTGAGGAAATCTTCACACAACCCATGTGATACATAAAGGAAAGAGATACATAGTTGGCTTACAATCGCCACTTCACACAATACATGAATATAACATTACAACATCCAGAATCCAATCAAGGTCCGACTACGGAACCAAAATAAAAGAAGACTACCCCAAATGCTACACAGACCCCCGATCGACCCCAACTGGGCTGCACTACCGATCAACTAGAAACGGAACAACTTAACGAACACAATCTTCTTCGAGCTCCTCCTTGAGCTTGTGTGCGTCACCTGCACGATATCATCGGCACCTGCAAGTTGGTTTTAGAAGTATCTGTGAGTCACGGGGACTCAGCAATCTCACACCCTCGCGATCAAGACTATTTAAGCTTATAGGTAGGGTAAAATGTATGAGGTGGAGCTGCAACAAGTGACTAGCATATTTTGGTGGCTAACATACGCAAATGAGAGCGAGAAGAGAAGGCAAAGCATGATCGAGAATCTATGATCAAGAAGTGATCCTAGAACAACCTACGTCAAGCATAACTCCAACACCGTGTTCACTTTCCGGACTCCGCCGGAAAGAGACCATCACGGCTACACATGCGATTGATGTATTATAATTAGGTTAAGTTTCAGCTTCTCTACAACCGGACATTAACAAATTCCCATCTGCCCATAACCGCGGACACGGCTTTCAAAAGATCAAATCCCTGCAGGGGTGTCCCAACTTAGCCCATCACAAGCTCTCATGGTCAACGAAGGATATTCCTTCCCCCAAGACAATCCGATCAGACTCGGCATCCCGGTTACACGACATTTCGACAATGGTAAAACAAGACCAGCAAAGCCACCCAGATGTGCCGACAAATCCCGATAGGAGCTGCACATATCTCGTTTTCAGGGCACACTGGATGAGACTTGCTACGAGTAAAACCAGCCCTCAAATTTCCCCGAGGTGGCCCCGCAGGCAGCTCAGTTCGGACCAACACTCAGAGAAGCACTGGCCCGGGGGGGGGGGGGGTTAAAATAAAGATGACCCTTGAGCCGGCCGACCCAAGAGAAAGAAAAGGCTAGGTGGCAAATGGTAAAACCAATGTTGGGCCTTGCTGGAGGAGTTTTATTCAAGGCGAACTATCAAGGGGTTCCCATTATAACCCAACCATGTAAGGAACGCAAAATCCGGGAACATAACACCGATATGACGAAAACTAGGGCGGCAAGAGTGGAACAAAACACCAGGCATAAGGCCGAGCCTTCCACCCTTTACCAATTATATAGATGCATTGATTAAAATAAGAGATATTGTGATATCCCTACAAATAAATATGTTCGAACAAGAAACAACTCCAATCTTCACCTGCAACTAGCAACGCTATAAGAGGGACTGAGCAAAGCGGTAACACAGCCAAACAATGGTTTGCTAGGACAAGGTGGGTTAGAGGCGTGGCTTAACAATATGGGAGGCATGATAAAGCATGTGGTAGGTATCGCAACATAGGCATAGCAAAAGAGCAAGCATCTAGCAAGCAAGGATAGAAGTGATTTCGAGGGTATGGTCATCTTGCCTTAAATCCCGCAAGGAAGAAGAACGAGTCCATGAAGAAGACAAACGGATGAAGTCGAATGGATCCTCACAACATGACGTTATTGAAACCAACCCGAAGAAGCACACCGGAAAGAAGCAAACAACATAGTAAACAACCACCACATAAACATGGCATGATGCACAAACAAATATGATGCATGTCTGGTTTAATGAACCATGGCATGGCAAAGTGCAACAACCAACACGACAAATTAAGTGAAGCTCAATATGCAACGGAGTTGCATATTGAAGAAAACACCATAAGACTTATTTAGTTCTCTCTCGTTTATGTACCCAACAATATTAAATGTTGATTAGCCTGGCAAGGGGTGAAGCAAAGTAAAACTACCTATCTAGGCAAGTTTAAATGAGGCCGGAACAACAAACAACAATTCTGGAAAATCCTCATGTGCATATTAATGGATTTGGTACTGTTCTGCCCTAAACACAATTTTAGGGTTGTTAAACATGCAAAGTGATGCCGCCATGTTAAACTAGACATTTTTCCACCCCATTTACATATAAAGTTTATTAAATTCCGAGTTACGGTTATTTAGTTATGAATTAAAGCATTTTGGCATGGCATAGGAGTAAAGTTAAACAAACAACATTTTAAGCATTTCAAACATAGATGAAAGTTGGAAATTATTAATCTACTCAAAATTCTAAGCAAGTTTCATATATAAATCATTTAGATCCAATGCACGGTTTGTGAGTTATTAAATGCATGATGTTTGAGGTCTATTATGCAAAACTGCAAAACACTGGATAATAGATAAATTCGTTCCACGGAAAAAAACATGTCCCAGGCCGAATCTGGCCGGCCCAAAAGTGCACAGGGACAGAGGCTGCTCACCAGGCCTCATGGGCCGGCTCGATGGAGCAGTGACCGGCTGGTGCGCTGGGCCTTGGCGCCGAATGCGGCCCAGGCACGCAGGAGGCAGGCGGCCTGGAGCTGGGCTGGATCTTGGTAGCCGAAGGCGGCCCAAGGTGCGCAGGAGTCGACGTGTGGCTGCGGTCAACGACGATGAGCGGCTCCTGCTGCTCGATCTGGACCAGGGAAAACAGAGGCCGCCGATGCAGGCGACAGTCAACGGCGGCGCTCGAGCAGCAAAGAGGCGGGACTTGCGGGGATGAACCATGCGAGGATGGAGATGTTCGTGGAGGTCGGGAACGGGCGCGGCGATCTCCAGCAGTACCCGAATGGCGGCGCGGGGAAGCAGCGAGCTTGAGGGCCAGCGGAGATCCGGAGCATCATCTGGAGGAGCTGGTGTTCCTGTGAGAGAGACCGGGGTCTTAGAGAGGAGCACGCGGAGGAAGGAGATAAACAGGAGAAAGAGAGGCAGGGGTAGGTGCTGCTGCTGCTGTCACCGGTGGCAAGCACCGGCACGGGCTAAGGCCATCGGGCGTGGGAGAAGGAGCTCGAGCTCCTGGTTGCTGCTGGTCGAGGAGGGCCATGGGGATCTCTGGTTGGAGGGGATGGATCGATGGAAATGGGGCGACGAGTGGTTGGCCCGATTGGAAAATCAAGGAAGGATTTTGGATCGGGAGGGGATCCCGATGTGGAAGAGGAGTCGCGGGGGCAGCTAGGGGATCCCTAGAAACTAGGGATTTGGTCTCAGGTTAGACTAATATATATATATAGTGAGTAGGTAAGGTTAGGGGCTATCTCGTCTCTCCGATTAAAATCCGACGGCCAGGAAAAATAGGCTAGGGAGGCCAAATAAGAAAACGGTGATGTTTTGTAGATGTTCGGGGATGATCCGGACACAACGGTGACGACTGCTCAGGTCGGGTCCCGGACAATTTTCGGACGCGCGCCCGAGGAGGGCCGCGGGCTGACGAGAGAGGTTAGGTTGGGCCTGGTGGTAGGCAGTGGACTGTGCAGAAGGCCTCAGGCTGAGAGAAGAGAAGAGAGAGAGGCCCGGCGACCGAAAATGTCCGACGTGTGCCCGGCTATAATGTCGCTATAGTTATCCGTTGGCGCATCAAACGAACTCCGAACGCGATGAAACATGGCAGGTGGCCTACCTACAACATAATAAGACCGCACGCCAACTTTCAACCCAATCCGAGAACATTTTCCGGCCACTTATAAAATACTATTTCGGACATGCCGCGTGCGCGTGCAAGTGTGGTTGGGCTCAGAACGGACAACGGACGGAACAAGGAGACCGGGACGAATACAAGTTTTGAAAAGATGATGATGCAATGCATATGATGCAATGACAAGATGCAACACGCAAGCAAATGACAAGGCAACGCCGGCGAATAACTGGAAGACACCTGGCGCATCGGTCTCGGGGCGTCACAACACTCTACCACTACGAGAGGATCTCGCCCCGAGATCTAGAATGGCACTAGAGGGAAAAAAGAAGAGGAAGAGATGCGGTAAAACTAAGTTGTTTCTTTGACAAACGAGTGAAACCAAAGAACCTTGAAAGTTTGAACAACTTGAAAGAAAGAATACAACAGAGATGAACAAAGTTGAGAACACTCCGTTAGAAAAGAGGAACAAGGAAGAACAAATTCGGACAACACTCTGGTAGAAAAGAGATACAAGAATAGATAAGTAGAAAAAAACTTGAGCAGAGTGCACAACACTCCGGTTAAATGGATAAGCATGAAAAGAACAAGGTCCTGACAAAACAAGAAGATGGGTTGAAGAGAGCAGCATCACAATGCCTCCGGAAGAAAAGAGAGAATGGAATGGAATGAACGGAGGAGAAAAACAATATCTTCTATCTCGAATGAGCTTGAAAGCATCTTAGGAGAAGGGTCGAACGTAATTGTTGGAAAAACCAACAACAAAAAGAGTAAGCTTGTAGTGGGCTTATGGAGAACATCTCAAAATTATGAGGTGACAACCTGCCACTCACGGAAAAAAGATTGTATTGATAAGAACAAGAAGACGAGAAACTATTTCACCTGGAGGATAAAAGAAGAACTTGGGTCATTTATAAACACCTTAAATAGCAACAATCCTTAGGGAAGGCTTTAGGTGAAATATAACCCAAGATAACTCCAACGAAGAGGTTGATGGATTTAAAATACCTCATTCTTAACAACATGTGAATCATGAAACATGAACTCAAATTATCAAGAATGACATAATACCACCTCTATTGATACGGAAGGAAGAATTGCACTCCGGATTGCAAGATGAAGAATACTTGAACTCCTTAGAAAAGAATCTCGATGAAAACTTCGAGAAGGGATAAAATCCTTGATGAACCATCATGTAGAACCTTCATTAGGAACTCCGGTAGCAAAAGAATGATCAAATGAAATGAAGGATGAAAAGAATAAGGTTGAAGCCTTGCAATGATTTAGATGGATCTTCGTGATGATATAATTGAGAGATCTTGGAACTTCGGGAGAAAAGATAAAGCATCTCGAACCGAGAATGTGCTATGAAGAACCTCCGAAATAAGGAATTGAATTCACTCGATGAAACAAGAATAAGAATTACATTATGCTTATCCTTCACCAATTAAATTGATGACAAGCAATGGATTTGACATACTACTTATTCTTGTAGAAAAGATTAAGATAGATATAGCGTCAACTTGGAAAGGTCTTCGGCGAATCACCGGTCGGGTTGGAACAACGAATAAATTGATATGAAAAGAAGGAAGAGAAATCTTGAACGAACACCGTAAGAATTGAAAATGAACGAAGAAAATATAAAGAAACACCGGGAAGAATTAGAGAACGAATGAAGATACTTGACAGAATTTAGATACAAGAGAACGAAGAGATCACGAGCTGATTAGAAATCACTTGAACGATGCACCGGTAAGATTGGAGAATGATAACTGAAAGCTGAGAATGAATAAACCTGAATTGATGGCCTCCGGATAATCAAACTGAAAAATACTCCTGAATTGCTCCGGAAGGGTGAAAAGAAATATCTCACAATCGAAAATAATTATGAGAGGATGGCATCAAGCTAGAATCACGAATCTTTGAGAGAGCGGATAAGATATGGAGGAAAACTCTTCTTCGGTCTTCAAAATCTGAGAATTACGACTAGAAACACCACCAAATTGTTGAGGCACTCCGAAAGAATCAAAAGTGAAGAGGTTGTGCCAACGATGAAAAGAAATTGAAAGATCCTAGAGGAAGACATTTGACTGATGATAAATCATTCTCACGTCAAACTTTGGAAAAGAATTTGATAATCCCCAGGAAAAAAAAGAAGAGTCAGGTAAGATCCTAGGAAAAGACCTATGGGTTAGGGCCCACTCAAAAGAAACACCGTTGAATGATTTAAAAGATAGATTGCGCCGGTTGAGTTAAATGACTTGAATGAGATAACACCCTCGCAAAAGCTTGAACGAATTGAGAATAGAAACTTGAATCTCCTGACATATCTTCAACACTCCGGAAGAAATGAATAGCGAGAAGTGGAATGATAATGATGTGCACCGGAATAAGAAGGTATTAAAAACAAGGAAAAAATATGATCAACAAAGCTTGACTTGGATCCACCGGAGAAGAAAAATGAGTGAAGAGTGACGAATCCGAAGCTCTGTTAGAATCTTCATGAGAATCATCAGATTAGAATATTGACGGAAAAGAATGGAGAGAATTCACATCAATAAGATGGATACTCGATAAAGAAATCCGAGTCCTTGAAGAAAAGGGGTGGGAGGGCGGGAAAACAAAGGCAACTTGAAGACGGATGAAACAAACACCGTTGAGAAGAACTGAGAATTGATCTCGCTGATGTTGAAATGATCGGATCCACTTGAAGAGAAACACGCCGGTGGAAAAAAAATTAACATGACAATCTCGATGACCCAAAAGGATTAGTATTCCTATAGGAATATGAGAACACCACTTAGGAAAGGTATGGAATCAACATTTGACTTCGAAGCAACTCGAATACCAAAACTGAAAACAAAAACAAAGTATTGGCTTGCAGAATAAGCCGAAACAAACATATGATAGAGATTTCGTCCGAAGTTTTCGTGGTGGGGCCTACACGGGCTCGATCGTACAACACCATCATGTACAAGGCAGTGCACATAACATACGAAGCGTCCCCGAGTCAACATAGCTAAGGACTCTTTAAGACACAACGAGACCACTGTAAAACCAACCGTGGATAAGCGGACCACTAGATGTCGAACCCCAATTTCATATCATACATCTGTCGGAAAGATATCCTAAGAGCTACTTGAATTCCCACTTATAAACTCCCAAAACTTTCCGGTTATGCAATCAGGTGTTGGGGATACAGGGGAAGCATAATATCTCACCCAAAACTAGCAAATCCTGCATCCAGCTGTATCCATCCTTCAACACATAACCAAGAAAACTTCGGAAATCGTTTACCTCAACCTTCGAAAAGCATCCGTTATACGAGTTATGGCAATACTCCCGAACTCCCGCCCCAGTACTGGGTGGTGTCGAGGTTATCTCACCAACAACTGCATAAAAGAGATTTTCGATGTCGGCAAAACTCAGGTATTCCAGAACTGCAATGATAAAATTGTGATGACAACACCTCGGAGCTCAACTCCCCGGGACACTGCCACAACCCCTAAATGTCAGGAGGCACCAAGAACAATGTTCTCGTCACAAAACCATCGGAACGATTCCAAGATACCCGCGTGATCCTAAAAATTATTTAGTGAAATTTGAGTAGAGAAGAGTCAAAACTCTACGTCAAGATGCCTCACCAGAGCGACGAAGGGACTGAGGAGTAAAAAGAATCCTACTCTCCGATATATATAATCCTAAATGACTCAAAACATTTTTCTAGACTCAACAACGCCAGCGATTCGATCAAGCAGGGGGCTCCTAAGTCGGGGAAGGCTCTGATTACCAACTTGTAACGCCCTCGATGCGGCTATATCTCCCACGTGTCGAAGCACGACTTAGAGGCATAACCGCATTGAAAGCAATGTCGCAAGTGAGGAAATCTTCACACAACCCATGTAATACATAAGGGAAAGAGATACATAGTTGGTTTACAGTCGCCACTTCACACAATACATGAATATAACATTACAACATCCAAAATCCAATCAAGGTCCGACTACGGAGCCAAAATAAAAGAAGACTACCCCAAATGCTACACAGACCCCCGATCGACCCCAACTGGGCTCCACTACTAATCAACTAGAAACAGAACAACTTAACGAACATGATCTTCTTCGAGCTCCTCCTTGAGCTTGTTTGCGTCACTTGCACGATATCATCGGCACCTGCAAGCTGGTTTTGGAAGTATCTGTGAGTCACGGGACTCAACAATCTCACACCCTCGCGATCAAGATTATTTAAGCTTATAGGTAGGGTAAAAGGTATGAGGTGGAGCTGCAACAAGCGACTAGCATATTTGGTGGCTAACATACGCAAATGAGAGCGAGATGTGACGCCCCCGATTTAATCGTACACTAATCATACATGCAAACGTGTACGATCAAGATCAGGGACTCACGGGAAGATATCACAACACAACTCTACAAATAATATAAGTCATACAAGCATCATATTACAAGCCAGGGGCCTCGAGGGCTCGAATGCAAGAGCT
The DNA here is from genome assembly GCA_034509565.1 of Triticum monococcum. Lineage (NCBI taxonomy): Eukaryota > Viridiplantae > Streptophyta > Magnoliopsida > Poales > Poaceae > Triticum > Triticum monococcum. The sequence goes on from CM067843.1 coordinate 582,914,846, forward strand.
CGATCATAGACGAGTCAGCGGAAGCAACAATATCTGAGTACAGACATAAGTTAAACAAGTTTGCCTTAAGAAGGCTAGCACAAACTGGGATACAGATCGAAAGAGGCGCAGGCCTCCTGCCTGGGATCCTCCTAAACTACTCCTGGTCGTCATCAATCAGGCAGCACGTAGTAGTAGGCACCTCCGGTGTAGTAGGAGTCGTCATCGACGGTGGCGTATGGCTCCTGGGCTCCAACATCTGGTTGCGACAACCAGGTAGAAGGGATAGAGGGAAAAGAGGGAGAAAGCAACCGTGAGTACTCATCCAAAGTACTCGCAAGCAAGGAGCTACACTACATATGTATGCATTGGTATCAACTGGGATAAGGCTATTATAAGTGGACTGAACTGCAGAAAGCCGGAATGAGAGGGGGATAGCTAGTCCTTTCGAAGACTACGCTTCTGGCAGCCCCCGTCTTGCAGCATGTAGAAGAGAGTAGACTGAAGTCCTCCAAGTAGCATCGCATAGCATAATCCTAACCGATGATCCTCCCCTCGTCGCCCTGTGAGAGAGCGATCACCGGTTGTATCTGGCACTTGGAAGGGTGTGTTTTATTAAGTATCCGGTTCTAGTTGTCATAAGGTCAAAGTACAACTCCGGGTCGTCCTTTTACCGAGGGACACGGCTATTCGAATAGATAAACTTCCCTGCAGGGGTGCACCACATACCCCAACACGCTCGATCCCATTTGGCCGGACACACTTTCCTGGGTCATGCCCGGCCTCGGAAGATCAACACGTCGTAGCCCCACCTAGACCAACAGAGAGGTCAGCACGCCGGTCTAAACCTAAGCGCCCAGGGGTCTGGGCCCATCGCCCTTAGCACACCTGCACGTTGCGAGGGCGGCCGGAAGCAGACCTAGCCTAGTGGCGTTCCAGTCCAATCCAGCGCGCGCCGCTCCGTCGCTGACGTCAAGAAGGCTTCGGCTGATACCACGACGCCGGGATACCCATAACTACTCCCACGTAGATGGTTAGTGCGTATAGACCAAATGGCCAGACTCAGATCAAATACCCAGATCTCGTTAAGCGTGTTAAGTATCCGCGAACGCCGAACAGGGCCAGGCCCACCTCTCTCCTAGGTGGACGGAACCTGCCCTGTCGCTCCGCCTCAAAGATCCACTCGCGGGTGCTCCTACGAGCCTACCCGTCTTTAGTCACCACATGTATCATGTATAAAGTATATAGTATATACCCGTGATCACCTCCCGAGTGATCACGGCCCGATAGTATAGCATGGCAGACGGATAAGAATGTAGGGCCACTGGTGATAAACTAGCATCCTATACTAAGCATTAGGATTGCAGGTAAAGGTAACAACAGTAGTAGCAAGGACAGGCTATGCATCAGTATAGGATTAACGGGAAACAGTAACATGCTACACTACTCTAATGCAAGCAGTATAGAGAAGAGTAGGCGATATCTGATGATCAAAGGGGGGGCTTGCCTGGTTGCTCTGGCAAGAGAGAGGGGTCGTCAACACCGTAGTCGATCACAGGGGCGGCATCAGTCGCGGGGTCTACCGAAGAGAAGAGGGGGAAGAAACAGTAAATATAAAGCAAACATAGCATCACAAAGCATAACGTGGCAATATGCTGTGTCGGGTGTGACCTAACGTATGGCTAAACGATAAAGGTGAAGGGGGAATTCAACCGGGAATGTTTTCCCGGTTCCGGACCTATGTTAGACAGATGACCGGAGGGGGAATGTCCCATGTTCAGCATGCTAGAGGCATGTGACAGATGAACGGACCGCGTATTCGGATTCGTTGGATTTTTCTGAGCAACTTTCATATAGAAAACATTTTCATCCGAGTTACGGATTAATTTCTATTAATTTACAAAGATTAAACCATTTTCTGGATTTATTTATTTACAGAAAAGATATATGACGTCAGCATGATGTCACAGTGACATCAGCAGGTCAACAGACGGCTGACCGGGTCAAACCTAACATGTGGGTCCAGTGGGACCCACTTGTCAGCCTCTGTTATTTTAACAGTGGAATAAAACTAATTTAGCAGAGATAGTTAAAGGTGTGGGCCCCAGTGTCAGTGTCTGATTAGAGTTTAACTAATTAGATTTTAATTTGAAACGTGACTAATTAGCCTAACCACTCGGGGACCCACACGTCAGCGAGAGGGATGATCAGGGCCCCGCGTTGACTTGGGTCAACGCGGTCAAAAGGGCGCAGGGGGGGCCACTCGTCAGCGACCGTGGGTGGGTCCCACGCGGCGCCAGCTCAGCGGGGCCGGCGACTCGCCGGCGGCGATGCCAGAACGCGGCGGAGGCCACAGGTGGTGATCGGATTTCTTCTACAGACGGCCGTTTCGAGCGCGGCCGGGCCTGTTCGAACGAGCAGACGACAACGAGTCGAACTGTGGTGGTGGCGGGGTCGGACTCGACCGGAATCATCGCCGGCGTCGAGCAAGGCGGCGGTGGCTTTCGGGCATGTATGGAAACGGCGCTAGAGAGGGCGGTTGCACGAACTAGAGGGCGTCACGGGTCCCTACGGCGTCGAGGAGCACGGCGGAGAACTCGGTCGAGCTCAACGTCGACCGAGACGACGGCAACGAACGGCGCGGCGGCGGTTCGGGCATGAATAAGAACGACGATTGCGAGCGCGGGGAGAGAGGAGAAAGAGAGGGGTTCGGTGCGGCAGCTTACGATGCGGCTCACGGTGGCCTTTGGATGCTTAGGAGCGCAGCGGGTCGACGGAGTTGGCGACGGACAGAGCGGAGGAGCTCCGGCGATCCACATCAGTCGTCGGCTCGATCCGGGCGATGTAGTGGCCTCCGGCTTGGACGCGAGGCCGGGGGAGAGGGCGAAGATGCCGACGGTGCTGGTGGACAGGTCAGGAGGACGAGACGACTCCGGTGGCCGTGTTAACGACGGAGGATGGCCGCGGGCACGCTCGGGTCAGTATGCAGAGAGTGAGCGAGGAAGGGAGAAGGGGTAAAAGGTGAGGCGTCCAGAGGGAGTGGATGAGGCGGTAGGTGAGGGGGAGGGCTCGAGGCGTCGCCCTCATCCTCTCCGCGGCGCCTGTAGCGGCGTGGCCGGCGAGGTGGTTCGGCAGCGACGTGCGCGCGCGGTCGCCTGCACAGTGGGGAAGGGGGAAGACGACAGGGGGAGTGGGCCGGCCTGCTGGGCTGCCAGGTGGGCTGAGGCCCATGAGGGGGCGCGGTGGCCAGCTGGGCCAATCAGCCCAGTTCAGGGGGGCTTTTCCCTTTTTTTTGGTTTTGTTTTCTGATTGTTCTTTTCTTTTATTTATTTATTTCCTTTTGTACTGTTTTATTTTAGTTTCCTTTTAGCTTAGTTTTATAAGATAAGCGAGTCCTGATTTAGTATTAAAGTTAGGCTACTGCCCCATTAACTTTGGGCAACTAAATAAAATATCTTAACATTTTATTATTTGCAAAAAGGAAATTTAATTAATTGTTTTGGTATTGTTTTAATCACTTTAGGGTATTTGGTTATGTTAATAAAATGTGGTTTCTCTATCATAATTACCTATGCATTATTTGGCAATCACCGAACATTTTTGTTTTAATTTTTGAAAACTGTTATTATTCACCAAACTTTGAATTTGAATTTTGGACCGGTTTTTGACCTAACGATAGATTAGCAACAGTAACCGAGGTGACGTGGCATAATTAGCGTGGGATTACTGTAGCATGATTATCCGGGCGTCACAATTCTCCTCCACTACAAGAAATCTCGTCCCGAGATTTAGGAGCGGGAGTAAGGGGGTGGGGGATCTGGTTACATAATTCTAACGATTCTTCTTGGTCATAGTTGCTCTTCTCGAAGAGGTCGATCCATTACATTGATGTCTTCATTTCTCTGCTTCAGGTCATCATGATGAAGTTATCGTCCTTTCTTCGGGAACTCCATCGTACTTACGAATAGGTAAGGGGCAGCTTTACAACAATTGAATGTTATAAGGGAAATTCATTTAGGGGGTATCCCAAGAATGATCATAAGAGTATCTCTCGAGTTGAACAATTAAAACACATCGAGAGCAAAGTAAGAAGGTACCATAAGAAGTTTGAAACGGATAGACAATCTTCGTTGCCTGAAACAAGGCAACGGTATAGGTATTGTGTTTAATACCAGAATCGATGATTCCCCGAAAGGTGGCTCGTGAATTACATATGAAGCCAAGCGTGAGGATCAACCTTGGGAACAGGTGATGTACAGGAGAGTCAGGTTTCAATCCTGTGGAACTGTGGGTTATGGGCCCACCATGTGGTTAAAAGTAGAAGGAGCGGTGACATCTTGCTCGGTCATGACAGCAAGGCATGTTAACGGGTAGCCTATCAGTTATGTCGGCAACAATGGCGGTACCAAGGGCGAGGGACGAAGAGAACCATTTTCCTGCCCGTCGAAACGAGGCGGACCAATAGGCAAAGTTCTCGTTCATCGGTGGTTACCGGAATGTCAACAACAATAGTAACAGGGTCTTACTAACAGAGTTGTACGCTGAGGTGCTTATAAAAGCAGTGACGTATTACTGCTTAGATCATATAAACCTCAAGAAGGTTAAACAGAACAATGGAAAGGAAAATATGATTATCAGATTTAACAGAAGAATGGAAAGGAAAATGTGTTTAAACACATATTTCAGGGGTATATCCTTCCCAAGGACAAACAGAGCATGATATCCGTGGCAGGATATCATGTAGAAAACCCTTTAAGTAAGGGGAGAGAAATTTCATGACTGTACCCATACAACGGTGTTTGGATAATGGTTAAGGAAAACTTAGCACTGCGCTTTCAATGCTCTTATTGAAAATCGGAGTACCACAAACATGCTTCAAGAAGCATTGACATGGTATTCAAGCAAAGGTCAGATTTTGGAAACACAAAGGATCCATCAGGAATAACTTGTGAAATAAGTCTTACAATTCCCTCACGGAAGAATGGCTAAACTTGCTAAAAAGGATACTACAACAATAGGTCCTCCGGCCAGGTGTGCTAGGCCTGACATAACCTTACCGGGTCATATATAAAGACCAACATTATAACTCTTGGAAATAAGTTCCAACCATCATATCTGACCAAGATTCAGATCTGATTGGTGTCACGATACCTCAGACTTAGGATGCCTGAGAAGAAAAGGTGCGGCACAATTTGACGAGATGACGTTGTAGAATTCTCGGAAGTGATCTATGTAAGTGAGCTCTGAAATAAGAGGTCATCAGTATACCAAGGAGAGGATGAGGAGGTGGCTGATAGGCTCAGCAACAAATCATCGAGATTTCCAAAGGATTGATTTCCACAATTATGTGAACAAGGAAATATCATTTGTCGAATCAAATGCCATAATGAAGTATGCTCGAGGGAAACATACACAACTGAACAATGATAGAAGGGTGCACCCAGGAATCTGGACTAGGTAGCACGATCAATGTTTGAATGATGATTCAATAATCAATAGACTTAGAATGAAACTGTAGACCAATAACTTCAAGCAATCGGGTAGCTAGAAGTTTAGAATTTACACATCACAGACCATTTATCGGTATTCCGGTTAGAAACAACACGGAGACCAAGAAATGAACGCAAAAGGCGAGAGATATTACTATATCAAGAATTCTCAAGAGGTGGTAAAATTACCACGACATTCTTGACATATAAGGTGGTAACATTCCAAGGTAAAGAAGAACAAATGCTGTATAGCAAGGATCTCAAGGTATAACTCAAAACACGAATAAGTTTGTGTTGGAGGGAAGGCACTAAAGTGGCCGATGATAATACAATTCATCGGGGGCAAGGATGGTATTTCTCATCATGAATTCAATTGGTATCCAGGAAGACCTCATAAGGTTGATGATCTTCACGGCACATTGGTCGAGAGATTTCAAGATGTCATCAATCAGTGACAACATCAAATCAAAGGAATGATGAAGCGGAAGGTTATTGGAAGCATGGGCAGGGCACAAACTTGAAATCAAGCTTGTTGTTCAAGGTGAACTGATATGACGAGGAAGATCGACGTAAGCTTAGCTCATCATCGAAAGTTGTGCTCCGGGATTAAGGACCAGGTAGCACAGTTAAAATTTAGCACGATAATGATATAGCCGATCAGGCTAGGAATGACATGATCGAGTACAAACTCGGACTTAAAGAAGATTATCAAGAGTTGCTGAACCGTAGGGCAGACTCGGTTCAGTTATCGGTGTCTTTGAGTGTTTAATAACTCAGAGCCCATGAAAACTGTAATCAGTGAGAATGTAGTACTTGATGAAGAACTCATAAGAAGTTATGCAGTTTCAAGATAATCTCGAGATACCAGGGGGGTAATACTAGAAGACGGATCAAAGTAGAGGTTGCACCGAGGTATTGATCCACATGAGACAAGTGCTTACACTTGCATCGAAAATGGTATTTAAAAGAGAACATGGTCGGAACCACGATTGTACAAGGCCGGATCCCAGATATAAGATGAACTTATACCAAGGGAGCTAATATCATTTACAAGAAGCTTCGATGATAAGTTTCACATCGGGTCCATGGGCATGAACGCAAAGGCTCAAGGTCGACTCCCAATTCTTCCATGCATAACCTTTCATTTTACTTCTCGCTTTTGATGAAGCTGTAGTATAGAATTTTATCTAGCAAAATACCAGAAGAGTATGACTCGTGAAAACTTTCGAGTTCACACAGTTTAGAGAAGGCATATGTTCAACCCATCAGGGCACCTTAGGAGTATATACCACAAATTTCAAGAATAAATAACACCAGCTCGATAGTAGAGCATGTTTGAGAAAGCAGAGGATACAATTTACCAAAGGTATTATGTATCCGAGGAAAGGCTCACAGACTTATTGAATATGAAGGACGTTGTCGGATAAAATTCCCGCAAATGATCTGGTGGTTCTCAAGGGATCTGGTGCGAGCATCGGTACTCACCCAGAGGGAGAAACAATGCAAGGAGATCAGACTTTAGAAACAACTGACTAATTCAAGGCTCAAATGCAAAGGAATTATCAATTCCAAGACAAGGGATCAGAAGCAATGCTCTGATCAGGGATGGATAAGTTGAATAGCCTTAAGGGTACGATCGATGGTCAATTGATTGGTCGAGATCCAGCTCATGTTTAAACTGGCATCTGAGCCGGAAGGATGAATTCTAGGATCTGACTGATGATTGCGTGCATTCGCACTCATGTTGAATCAATAGGATCAAAATGACGGTGGCAAAGAATGCCAATAAGATTACTATACTTATGGGATTAACCATAATGCAAGCAAGCAAAGAATTTCAAGAGCAATAAGCTGCCAAGGATTTTCGGAAGATCGAATAGTATTTCAAAGACTTTTGTGAAACACATGAACAACTGGGGGATGAGCGGATACTCGATAAGTGCGAGAATTATCCGTAGGCGTATTCAGGTGACAAAGAACAGCAAGGCAGTAGGCCCAAAGGATTACTGAAACAACGACGAGTATTTCGGGGTATCTTGTAATAACAAGACCAACTGGGGATGAATGTAAGAATAACAACTGCAAGTAGTTATCCATAAGGGTTGACGGTGGAAGGGGAATTGCAAACGCGATGAACACAAGTTCTCGGGTTAACAGCGGAGAGTATCTTCAGGGTCTTCACGTACAGCAGACGATCATCAGTAATAAGGGGCTCTCCGGGTGAATGTGATAACGAGATCCTAATGTTAGATTTAGCAAAATTCATTTAACCCGAATAGAAGAGAGCTCAGAGTCCCAGAGTAAGGATCGAGGAGTAAAAGATCCTAATACCACCTAGATGGCGACGTGGGCCCGTAAGGCACACAGCCATGTTAGTAAAAAGTTTTGCAATGTCTAGACTCGACTTCGGCCAAGGAGTGTGGAAGGGGGTTTCCTACAGGCAGTCGGCTCTGATACCAACTTGTGACGCCCCCGATTTAATCGTACACTAATCATACATGCAAACGTGTACGATCAAGATCAGGGACTCACGGGAAGATATCACAACACAACTCTACAAATAATATAAGTCATACAAGCATCATATTACAAGCCAGGGGCCTCGAGGGCTCGAATGCAAGAGCTCGATCATAGACGAGTCAGCGGAAGCAACAATATCTGAGTACAGACATAAGTTAAACAAGTTTGCCTTAAGAAGGCTAGCACAAACTGGGATACAGATCGAAAGAGGCGCAGGCCTCCTGCCTGGGATCCTCCTAAACTACTCCTGGTCGTCATCAATCAGGCAGCACGTAGTAGTAGGCACCTCCGGTGTAGTAGGAGTCGTCATCGACGGTGGCGTATGGCTCCTGGGCTCCAACATCTGGTTGCGACAACCAGGTAGAAGGGATAGAGGGAAAAGAGGGAGAAAGCAACCGTGAGTACTCATCCAAAGTACTCGCAAGCAAGGAGCTACACTACATATGTATGCATTGGTATCAACTGGGATAAGGCTATTATAAGTGGACTGAACTGCAGAAAGCCGGAATGAGAGGGGGATAGCTAGTCCTTTCGAAGACTACGCTTCTGGCAGCCCCCGTCTTGCAGCATGTAGAAGAGAGTAGACTGAAGTCCTCCAAGTAGCATCACATAGCATAATCCTAACCGATGATCCTCCCCTCGTCGCCCTGTGAGAGAGCGATCACCGGTTGTATCTGGCACTTGGAAGGGTGTGTTTTATTAAGTATCCGGTTCTAGTTGTCATAAGGTCAAAGTACAACTCCGGGTCGTCCTTTTACCGAGGGACACGGCTATTCGAATAGATAAACTTCCCTGCAGGGGTGCACCACATACCCCAACACGCTCGATCCCATTTGGCCGGACACACTTTCCTGGGTCATGCCCGGCCTCGGAAGATCAACACGTCGTAGCCCCACCTAGACCAACAGAGAGGTCAGCACGCCGGTCTAAACCTAAGCGCCCAGGGGTCTGGGCCCATCGCCCTTAGCACACCTGCACGTTGCGAGGGCGGCCGGAAGCAGACCTAGCCTAGTGGCGTTCCAGTCCAATCCAGCGCGCGCCGCTCCGTCGCTGACGTCAAGAAGGCTTCGGCTGATACCACGACGCCGGGATACCCATAACTACTCCCACGTAGATGGTTAGTGCGTATAGACCAAATGGCCAGACTCAGATCAAATACCCAGATCTCGTTAAGCGTGTTAAGTATCCGCGAACGCCGAACAGGGCCAGGCCCACCTCTCTCCTAGGTGGACGGAACCTGCCCTGTCGCTCCGCCTCAAAGATCCACTCGCGGGTGCTCCTACGAGCCTACCCGTCTTTAGTCACCACATGTATCATGTATAAAGTATATAGTATATACCCGTGATCACCTCCCGAGTGATCACGGCCCGATAGTATAGCATGGCAGACGGATAAGAATGTAGGGCCACTGGTGATAAACTAGCATCCTATACTAAGCATTAGGATTGCAGGTAAAGGTAACAACAGTAGTAGCAAGGACAGGCTATGCATCAGTATAGGATTAACGGGAAACAGTAACATGCTACACTACTCTAATGCAAGCAGTATAGAGAAGAGTAGGCGATATCTGATGATCAAAGGGGGGGCTTGCCTGGTTGCTCTGGCAAGAGAGAGGGGTCATCAACACCGTAGTCGATCACAGGGGCGGCATCAGTCGCGGGGTCTACCGAAGAGAAGAGGGGGAAGAAACAGTAAATATAAAGCAAACATAGCATCACAAAGCATAACGTGGCAATATGCTGTGTCGGGTGTGACCTAACGTATGGCTAAACGATAAAGGTGAAGGGGGAATTCAACCGGGAATGTTTTCCCGGTTCCGGACCTATGTTAGACAGATGACCGGAGGGGGAATGTCCCATGTTCAGCATGCTAGAGGCATGTGACAGATGAACGGACCGCGTATTCGGATTCGTTGGATTTTTCTGAGCAACTTTCATATAGAAAACATTTTCATCCGAGTTACGGATTAATTTCTATTAATTTACAAAGATTAAACCATTTTCTGGATTTATTTATTTACAGAAAAGATATATGACGTCAGCATGATGTCACAGTGACATCAGCAGGTCAACAGACGGCTGACCGGGTCAAACCTAACATGTGGGTCCAGTGGGACCCACTTGTCAGCCTCTGTTATTTTAACAGTGGAATAAAACTAATTTAGCAGAGATAGTTAAAGGTGTGGGCCCCAGTGTCAGTGTCTGATTAGAGTTTAACTAATTAGATTTTAATTTGAAACGTGACTAATTAGCCTAACCACTCGGGGACCCACACGTCAGCGAGAGGGATGATCAGGGCCCCGCGTTGACTTGGGTCAACGCGGTCAAAAGGGCGCAGGGGGGGCCACTCGTCAGCGACCGTGGGTGGGTCCCACGCGGCGCCAGCTCAGCGGGGCCGGCGACTCGCCGGCGGCGACGCTAGAACGCGGCGGAGGCCACAGGTGGTGATCGGATTTCTTCTACAGACGGCCGTTTCGAGCGCGGCCGGGCCTGTTCGAACGAGCAGACGACAACGAGTCGAACTGTGGTGGTGGCGGGGTCGGACTCGACCGGAATCATCGCCGGCGTCGAGCAAGGCGGCGGTGGCTTTCGGGCGTGTATGGAAACGGCGCTAGAGAGGGCGGTTGCACGAACTAGAGGGCGTCACGGGTCCCTACGGCGTCGAGGAGCACGGCGGAGAACTCGGTCGAGCTCAACGTCGACCGAGACGACGGCGACGAACGGCGCGGCGGCGGTTCGGGCATGAATAAGAACGACGATTGCGAGCGCGGGGAGAGAGGAGAAAGAGAGGGGTTCGGTGCGGCAGCTTACGATGCGGCTCACGGTGGCCTTTGGATGCTTAGGAGCGCAGCGGGTCGACGGAGTTGGCGACGGACAGAGCGGAGGAGCTCCGGCGATCCACATCAGTCGTCGGCTCGATCCGGGCGATGTAGTGGCCTCCGGCTTGGACGCGAGGCCGGGGGAGAGGGCGAAGATGCCGACGGTGCTGGTGGACAGGTCAGGAGGACGAGACGACTCCGGTGGCCGTGTTAACGACGGAGGATGGCCGCGGGCACGCTCGGGTCAGTACGCAGAGAGTGAGCGAGGAAGGGAGAAGGGGTAAAAGGTGAGGCGTCCAGAGGGAGTGGATGAGGCGGTAGGTGAGGGGGAGGGCTCGAGGCGTCGCCCTCATCCTCTCCGCGGCGCCTGTAGCGGCGTGGCCGGCGAGGTGGTTCGGCAGCGACGTGCGCGCGCGGTCGCCTGCACAGTGGGGAAGGGGGAAGACGACAGGGGGAGTGGGCCGGCCTGCTGGGCTGCCAGGTGGGCTGAGGCCCATGAGGGGGCGCGGTGGCCAGCTGGGCCAATCAGCCCAGTTCAGGGGGGCTTTTCCCTTTTTTTTTGGTTTTGTTTTCTGATTGTTCTTTTCTTTTATTTATTTATTTCCTTTTGTACTGTTTTATTTTAGTTTCCTTTTAGCTTAGTTTTATAAGATAAGCGAGTCCTGATTTAGTATTAAAGTTAGGCTACTGCCCCATTAACTTTGGGCAACTAAATAAAATATCTTAACATTTTATTATTTGCAAAAAGGAAATTTAATTAATTGTTTTGGTATTGTTTTAATCACTTTAGGGTATTTGGTTATGTTAATAAAACGTGGTTTCTCTATCATAATTACCTATGCATTATTTGGCAATCACCGAACATTTTTGTTTTAATTTTTGAAAACTGTTATTATTCACCAAACTTTGAATTTGAATTTTGGACCGGTTTTTGACCTAACGATAGATTAGCAACAGTAACCGAGGTGACGTGGCATAATTAGCGTGGGATTACTGTAGCATGATTATCCGGGCGTCACACGAGAAGAGAAGGCAAAGCACGATCGAGAATCTATGATCAAGAAGTGATCCTAGAACAACCTACGATAAGCATAACTCCAACACCGTGTTCACTTCCCGGACTCCGCCGGAAAGAGACCATCACGGCTACACACGCGATTAATGTATTATAATTAAGTTAAGTTTCAGGTTCTCTACAACCGGACATTAACAAATTCTCATCTTCCCATAACCGCGGGCACGGCTTTCGAATGATCAAATCCCTGCAGGGGTGTCCCAACTTAGCCCATCACAAGCTCTCATGGTCAACGAAGGATATTCCTTCTCCCAAGACAATCCGATCAGACTCGGCATCCCAGTTACAAGACATTTCGACAATGGTAAAACAAGACCAGCAAAGCCACCCATATGTGCCGACAAATCCCGATAGGAGCTGCACATATCTTGTTCTTAGGGCACACCGGATGAGACTAGCTACGAGTAAAACCAGCCCTCAAGTTTCCCCGAGGTGGCCCCGCAGGGAGCTTAGTTCGGACCAACACTCATAGGAGCACTGGCCCCCCCCCCCCCCCCGGGGGGGGGGGCGGTGTTAAAATAAAGATGACCCTTGAGCCGGCCGACCCAAGGGAAAGAAAAGGCTAGGTGGCAAATGGTAAAACCAATGTTGGGCCTTGCTGGAGGAGTTTTATTCAAGGCGAACTATCTAGGGGTTCCCATTATAACCCAACCGTGTAAGGAACGCAAAATCCGAGAACATAACACCGATATGACGAAAACTAGGGCGGCAAGAGTGGAACAAAACACCAGGCATAAGGCCGAGCCTTCCACCCTTTACCAATTATATAGATGCATTAATTAAAATAAGAGATATTGTGATATCCCTACAAATAAACATGTTCCAACAAGGAACAACTCCAATCTTCACCTGCAACTAGCAACACTATAAGAGGGACTGAGCAAAGCGGTAACATAGCCAAACAATGGTTTGCTAGGACAAGGTGGGTTAGAGGCTTGGCTTATCAATATGGGAGGCATGATAAAGCATGTGGTAGGTATCACAGCATAGGCATAGCAAAAGAGCGAGCATCTAGCAAGCAAAGATAGAAGTGATTTCGAGGGTATGGTCATCTTGCCTGAAATCCCGCAAGGAAGAAGAACGAGTCCATGAAGAAGACAAACAGACGGAGTCGAATGGATCCTCACAACACGACGTTATCGAAACCAACCCGAAGAAGCACACCTGAAAGAAGCAACCAACATAGTAAATAGCCACCACATAAACATGGCATGATGCACAAACAAATATGATGCATGTCTGGTTTAATGAAGCATGGCATGGCAAAGTGCAACAACCAAACACTACAAATTAAGTGAAGCTCAATATGCAATGGAGTTGCATATTGAAGAAAACACCATAAGACTTATTTAGTTCTCTCTCGTTTATGTACCCAACAAGATTAAATGTTGATTAGCATGGCAAGGGGTGAAGCAAAGTAAAACTACCTATCTAGGCAAGTTTAAATGAGGCCGGAACAACAAACAACAATTCCGGAAAATCCTCATGTGCATATTAATGGATTTGGTACTGTTCTGCCCTAAACACAATTTTAGGGTTGTTAAAATGCAAAGTGATGCCACCATGTTAAACTAGACATTTTTCCACCCCATTTACATATAAAGTTTATTAACTTCCGAGTTACGGTTATTTAGTTATGAATTCATGCATTTTAGCATGGCATAGGAGCAAAGTCAAACAAACAGAATTTTAAGCATTTCAAACATAGATGAAAGTTGGAAATTATAAATCTACTCAAAATTCTAAGCAAGTTTCATATATAAATCATTTAGATCCGATGCACGGTTTGTGAGTTATTAAATGCATGATGTTTGAGGTCTATTCTGCAAAACTGCAAAACACTGGATAATAGATAAATTCGTTCGACGGTAAAAAACATGTCCCGAATCTGGCCGGCCCAAACATGCATAGGGACAGGGGTTGCTCACCAGGCCTCATGGGCCGGCTCGATGGACCAGTGACCGGCTGGTGCGCTGGGCCTTGGCGCCGAATGCAGCCCAGGCACGCAGGAGGCAGGCAGCCTGGAGCTGGGCTGGATCTTGGCAGCCGAAGGCGGCCCAAGGTGCGCAGGAGTCCACGCGTGGCTGCGGTCAACGACGATGAGCGGCTCCTGCTGCTCGATCTAGACCAGGGAAAACAGAGGCCGCCGATGCAGGCGACAGTCAACGGCAGCGCTCGAGCAGCAAAGAGGCGGGACTTGCGGGGATGAACCATGCGAGGATGGAGATGTTCGTGGAGGTCGGGAACGGGCGCGGCGATCTCCGGCAGTACCCGAATGCTTGCGCGGGGAAGTAGCGAGCTTGAGGGCCGGCGGAGATCTGGAGCATCATCTGGAGGCGCTGGTGTTCCTGCGAGAGAGACCGGGGTCTTAGAGAGGAGCACACGGAGGAAGGAGAGAAACAGGAGAAAGAGAGGCAGGGGTCAGGTGCTGCTGCTACTGTCACCGGTGGCAAGCACCGGCACGGGTGGAGGCCATCAGGCGTGGGAGAAGGAGCTCGAGCTCCTGGTTGCTGCTGGTCGAGGAGGGCCGTGGGGATCTCTGGTTGGAGGGGATGGATCGATGGAAATGGGGCGACGAGTGGTTGGCCCGATTGGAAAGTCAAGGAAGGATTTTGGATCGGGAGGGGATCCCGATGTGCAAGAGTAGTGGCGGCGGCAGCCAGGGGATCCCTAGAAACTAGGGATTTGGTCTCAGGTTAGACTAATATATATAGTGAGTAGGTAATGTTAGGGGCTATCTCGTCCCTCCGATCAAAATCAGACGGTCAGGAAAAATAGGCTAGGGAGGCCAAATAAGAAAATGGTGATGTTTTGTAGATGTTCGGGGATGATCCGGACACAACGGTGATGACTGCTCGGGTCGGGTCCGGGACAATTTTCGGACGCGCGCCCGAGGAGGGCCGCGGGCTGACAAGAGAGGTTACGTTGGGCCTGGCGGTAGGTAGTGGACTGTGCAGAAGGCCTCAGGCTGATAGAAGAGAAGAGAGAGAGGCCCGGCGACTGTTTCCGGAGACCAAAAACGTCCGACGTGTGCACGGCTATAATGTCGCTATAGTTATCCGTTGGCGCATCAAACGAACTCCGAACGCGATGAAACATGGCAGGCGGCCTACCTACAACATAATAAGACCGCACGCCAACTTTCAACCCAATCTGAGAACATTTTCTGGCCACTTATAGAATACTATTTCAGACATGCCATGGGCGCGTGCAAGTGTAGTTGGGCTCAGAACGGACAATGGACGGAACGAGGAGATCGGGACGGATGCAAGTTTTGAAAACATGATGATGCAATGCATATGATGCAATGACAAGATGCAACACGCAAGCGAATGACAAGGCAACGTCGGCAAATAACTGGAAGACACCTGGCACATCGGTCTCGGGGCGTCACACACATTCATCAAATGACAACACATGTCTATGGGTAGGCAACATAACCATCTTTGATAAACGAACTAGTCAAGTAGAGGCATACTAGGGACACTTTGTTTTGTCTATGTATTCACACATGTACTAAGTTTCTGGTTAATACAATTCTAGAATGAATTATAAACATTTATCATGAAATAAGGAAATAAATAATAACTTTATTATTGCCTCTAGGGCATATTTCCTTCATCAGCTACTTCTTGTGACGCTCCCTGCACTGCTATGTGGTTTGATCCCTCATCTGGGTCAGGAAGAAGACATTTTCTCATGTCAACGATCCGCTTGTACATCTCATAGCTTGTGTACGTGTCCATGGCCGCATACTTGACATGTTGTTCATCCAGTCTCTCATGCCACACACTGTGCCATGCGTTCCTGTCCTTATTGCTCTCATTCTTCATCTTCATGTAGTAGGGTTCGATGATGGCCGAGGCGAGGTCAACCAGGGAGTTCAGTTTGTTTTTGTCGCTGCCCCAGACCTTGTAGTGGTGCTGGATGTTGACAAGATTTGGGCATTTCAAGCCTGAAACCTTGAGCGCTTTTAGATCGTTGGTGGTGTCCACCGCAGCAAAACTATAGTCGGAGCTGTTGATAAACCTGGAGAAACGCTCGCAAGGCGTTGTGGCGAGGTGGTAGTGGTAGACGACGACGTCATGTCGCACGCACAACTGGGCAACGACAACTGTCGGCGTTCTAGGAACGGGGGTCCCCAGACTTGCCTGCCTGCGGCCTGCGGCGTGGCTCAAAGGGGGGCCCAGCATGACCCGTCTTAACCAACACAAACCCAAGACCCTCGCGAGGGGCCAAGCCTCGCGGGGCGGACGACGCGGAGCTCCCTCAGGCACGGCCTCGTCAGGCTGGCTCACGAGGAGGCGGAGAGATCAAGGCGGGGTACCTCACGAGGTGCCCGTGATGCAAGCCATGACAACTTAGGGCGCCAGGCGGGTGCCAGCCCGCGCAGCGTCCTCCTTTCCTCTTTGGTGCAAAGGGGGCTAGCGCAGTCGCAGAGTACCAAGGCATTAGGCAAAGGTTGCCATTTCGGTGCAACGAGACCAAGACCAGGAGGACTACGAGACGGAGGTCATCGTGGAGCCCAAGACGACGTCATCACCAGAGCTTTGCGCAGACGAAGACTACTTTTGTCAGGATAGCTGATACTTGCTCTCCCCCTTCAAATTAGCCCGCCATTGTTGGCTCCCTTCCCGCTCGATATTTGGGAAGAGGACCAGGGCCTCTATAAATAGGACCAGCCACCCACAGAGCAAGGTGGGTGAGTTGGAGAGGTTGGGAAGTAGGAAGGAAGAGGCTTGTTAGAGAGGGTCTCGATCAAAGAGAGATATAGAGAGAAAGGTGATTGAACTCTTCTCAGTAGTTCATCCCCCCAGCCAAGAATAGACCCTCGCGAGGCTATTCTTCCTTGTATTGTTCATCATCATCAGCCCAAGAGGCAATCCACCACACCACACATTGGAGTAGGGTATTACACCACAACGGTGGCCCGAACCAGTTCTCTTGTGTTGTTCTGTCCGTAGTTTAGATCCTAGCATGGCGGAGGGGTGCATGTAGGTAGGAGGCGAAATCTCCGCGCGCACCCCAGTGTTCGAACCTCAAGGGTCTGTCGGAACCCGAAATCCGACATTTGGGGCGCCAGGTAGGGGTGCGCCAGAATTCGTCTTCCACCGCCCCGTTCTCCTCCGACCATCACGCCCATGTCTGATGCTCGTCGGGCCCGCGCCGAGCGCCGGGCCGCCCTCGCTTCCCGCGTCGCCCAGACGGCCCCTGTCAGCGGGCGTCCTCGCCGTTCCCCGCCACCTGCCGCCAACACCGCCACCGGCTCGGCGGGGGACGAGCAGCAAGCATCGTCCCAGCATCCGTCCGTGCGGCAAGACGGCCGCACCGCAACTCCCTCGCTCTCCCCAGCTGGATCTTCGTCCCGCGCGCTCTGCGCGCCCATGGAGGCTCGGGCTGCACTCATCGCGGCAAACGAGCTCCTGCACTACCGTCCCGTCGACAACGTCTATGAAGAATGGCTCGACCGCGTCGCCGAGCTCGTCCTCGCCGCGAGGGGCTCTCCTGCGCCGTCCGTTCCACTGCACCGCACCCCGCCCCGCGCGGGCGACGAGGCTCCGGCGGTGCCCCGTCCGCTTCCTCCTCAAGAAGATGCCATGGCTCCAAGGCGCGTGGCCCCTGGGCGGAACCCGCTCCGTCAGGTGCCAGCACGGCAAGAACAGAGCTGCCAAGAAGTCCCTCGCCCGCAAGAAGCCGCCCGGGCGCTCCCTGCTCCAGCACGTCGCGACCATGCTCCTGCTCCCGCGCGTCAAGACCCCACGCTGCTCTCAGCTGCAGTGCGTGGGGACATGCAAGACCAAGCTCTCCGTCACCCAAGGCCTCCTGTGGCCACAGCAGGCTGCCGCGCCTTCACCACCGAATTACGCAGCATCGCGTGGCCCGGCAAGTTCAAGCCAGACCTGCCTCCTCGCTATGACGGCACGGCCGACCCTGCGGAGTTCCTCCAGCTCTACGAGCTGGGCATCGAAGCTGCCAACGGAGATGAGAAGGTCATGGCGAACTGGTTTCCCATGGCGCTCAAGGACGGGGCCTGCACCTGGCTTCTGAACCTGGCTCCTGGCACAATCTCCTCCTGGGAAGAGATGCGCACCCGCTTCATCACCAACTTCCAAGGCACTCGCGACCGGCCACCCGCCGTGAGCGACATGCGCCGCATCAAGCAACAACCTGGGGAGACCCTGCAGAAGTACATCCAGCGCTTCAACAACGCACGCCTCAAGATTCCCAAGGTGACTGAGGAGGCCATCATCTCAGCTTTCTCCGACGGCGTGCACGATGTCAAGATGAAGGAGGAGCTGGCGATGCATGAAGACCTGTGCACTTCCTTGGGGCTGTTCAACTTGGCAAACAAGTGCGCCAGGGCTGAGGAAGGGCGTCTCTCCCTCCTCGAGCTGCCTGCCGCAGACCCAGAAGAGAAGAAGCTCAAGGCCAAGGATGTGAAGCGCAAGGGGGCTGCCGTGCTCGCGGCAGAACCAGACACCAAGCGGGGCAGAGATCAGCCCGAATGTTCCAAGGGTAGACGGTACTATGTGTACCACGACCTCCACACCCACAACACCAACGAATGTCAAGAACTCTGAGCCGTGCAAGAAGGAAGGATCGGCCGTCGCCCCGACCGCGGTGACCGGGGCTACGGTCAAGGAGGAGGAAGGAACGCAGGATGCTGGGAAGACCGTGGCCCGCGCCAGGGGTGGCGCGATCAACCTCGCGAGGATCACTGGCAAGACCCG
The DNA here is from genome assembly GCA_034509565.1 of Triticum monococcum. Classification (NCBI taxonomy): domain Eukaryota; kingdom Viridiplantae; phylum Streptophyta; class Magnoliopsida; order Poales; family Poaceae; genus Triticum; species Triticum monococcum. The sequence goes on from CM067843.1 coordinate 582,933,458, forward strand.
CCTTGCGAGGGAGGATGGAGGGATCAACCTCGCGAGGATCGCCCACAAGGCAACGCAGGCCTCCCACCGCTTCAGCCGTAGCCAAGGAGAAACGAGGACCGCCACCAAGACGAGGAGGCTGGGGGCTTCCAGGAGCCGCGCGCAATCGCCTGCATCCTGGGCGGGGCTCAAGCCCCAGCCTCTCAACGCATCTTCAAGCAGTTCGCCCGCGAAGTGAATGTAGTCCTCCCCAGGCTCGAAGCCACGCGCCCTCTCAGGTGGTCGGCGTGGGCCATCACGTTTAGCTCAGCAGATCAGCTCAAGTGTGCGGCTACAGCCGGAGTCCTCCTGATGCTTTGTTCCCCAATCATCAGCAACGTGGTGGTCACCAAGACCCTCATCGATGGAGGGGCAGGGCTCAACGTCCTGTCCGTGGAGACATTCAACAACCTCCAAGTGCCCTACAGCTAGTTTCAGCCAACCAAGCCTTTCTCAGGTATCACCGACGGCTCCACGTTCCCGACTAGGCAGGTCCGCCTCCCTGTCACCTTCGGGGCATGCGACAACTACCGCACCGAGCTCATCGACTTCGACGTCGCTCACATTCGCCTGCCGTACAAGGCCATCCTTGGGTACCCAGCGCTGGCCAAGTTCATGGCCGTAACTCACTAGGGCTACAACGTCCTCAAGATGCCAGGAAGCGGCGGAGTCATCACGGTGCCCTGTGAAGAGAGGGACGCAGTGTGTTCCCTGGAACGAGCCTTTCAGGCCGCATCACTGGAAGACCTGGATCGCGGAAGCAGGAGGCTTCCCGAGACCGCCCCCAAGAAGAAGAAGACATCGTCCGGCCCGACCACTCAGGTGGCAGGCCCCTCTAGGCCCGTGCTTGCCCAAGGGGAACCTCCTTTCATCGCATAGGAAAGCGTGCCCGGCGCCCTCCTCAGGCAGGGCTCGGGGGCTCTCCCCTGGAGGGCCACCGACCTAGCTAGGGTCACGAGGGAGGCGCTTGGGCACCACATCGAGGCATGTTTCGAAGCACGTTTCCCTCAAGAAGGAGCAAGGCAAGGAGATCCAGACCCTCAGGAGTTCGTCAGCAAGGCCATTCAGGAGCTACAGGAGTCAAGAGTCATGAAAGGTGGCCGCCGCCTACCAGCAATGGCACCCCATCCAGGCGAGGATGGCGGGCTGCGCGTCTGCATCGACATACCAGGGCTCAACCGAGTCGCCTCCCTGGAGCGCCTCTGGCCCTCGCGAGTGGGGCGCTGCGGGGGCCCACCCCACAGCTACGTTCGCATGCCTTACGGCTTGCCGAGCGTGGCTGACACGTACCAGCGCCTCATGAGGGGCAACACGGAGGCACGAGAGGCCAGGCGTTTCGCAGCCCTGGCAGGGATGGAGATGGCCCGCGAGGAGCCGCCAGCGCCTCCGGAGCCTCCTGAGGCCCCTGGGCCTGGGGCCTCATGATGATCGGCTTCCGCAGCCCACCGAGTCTGCTACACCAACACCCCTTCGTCTTTAGCGTCATCAGGTGACATCTTTCAAGTTTCACTTCCAGCTGGGAGCGCCCCCAGGGCTGCATTATTCCCAGGCCGCGTGGGTCCGTCCCTCCGGCGTGTATCCCTTTTATTTCGCGTTGTTAGCTTACCTTGTTGGGGGTGCCACTCGGGCTGCATCATCCCCAAGCCGCTCGGGCCAGGCCCAGCGGCACGTATCCCATTTGCGTTTATTTCCGGTTATGCGTTAGAACCACCATGCTCGATTATTTGATGCCGGTCCACGGCACCTCTTCTCCTCCATGCCGACCACTTGCACGTTAAAGGGGGGGGGGTACCTGAGCATCGCGACTCAGGGCTCTTACTGGCTCTCCAGCCCTCACCCTCTGGCCTTGACCACGGCATCGCGACCTGGCATACCAGCGACGGCTGAGACCAGCTCGAGGGCCGGGACCCGAGGACGTAGAGTGCAGGCATCTAACCAAATTTGCAGGGACACATCACAAGATAAGGCCTAGTGCCAGGCGCAACCCGCCTAGACGTAGGGCCCCGTGAGTCCCGCGCTGGCTCACGGGTGCCCAAATACACCTCGCCAGGCCCTACCGTGCCAGCCACGTGTCAGGGCGGGGCTGTACACGCTCCGGGGGCTCCTCCCGGAGGGGGCCCCCTCCCACGTACCAGTGGAAGCACCATGCTCCGCGCTGGCTGACGACACTGCCGAGGAGCGGCTATGCCCGTACACATACGGAAGCGCTATGCTCCGCGCTGGTGATAAACAACTGAGGGTGGCCCCCGGGCCGCATCAACCTCAGGGAGCCCAGAGCTCAGTGTCTAGCCTCATCGTAACGCCTCCCCTCGGGAGTGCCGCGCGAGGGGGCTGGACACGGGGGCTGCGCTTGGGTCACGCCCAGACGCACGCCGCCCAGCCAGGCTCCCCCGGGCCTGGTTCGTCGCGCGCCTCTCCCCGAGCAGAGCCAAGGTATGAAGGCCATTTGAGCGTCAAGGGGGACTCCTGAGCATCGCGACTCAGGAGCCTAATTGGTCACGTAGCCCCTCACTCCTTGGTCCGTCCTGGTTTCCGGTCGGGACTATTGCTAGGTGAGGTATGCACGGGGCCGGGCTCTGCAGACGTAGAACGGTGGATCCACCCACATCATACCTCCCTACTTGTTGTTCGTGCGCCAAGGGGGACTCCTGAGCATCGCGACTCAGGAGCCTAACTGGTCACGTAGCCCCTCACTCCTTGGTCCCGTCCTGGTTTCCGATCGAGACTATTGCTGGGTGTGGTACGCGCGGGGCCGGGCTCTACAGACGTAGAACGGTGGATCCACCCACATCATACCTCCCTACTTGTTGTTCGTGCGCCAAGGGGGACTCCTGAGCATCACGACTCAGGAGCCTAACTTGTCACGTAGCCCCTCACTCCTTGGTCCCGTCCTGGTTTCCGGTCGGGACTATTGCTGGGTGTGGTACGCGCGGGGCCGGGCTCTGCCGGCGTAGAACATAAGCAAGTAGGAAGGAAAAGCGCAAATTTCAAGGAATTCAAAAGCAAATATTACAGTCCGCACTGTCATCCCAATAACAAACGCAAGTTTAAACGCCTCCCCGAGGCATGATACATGTGCAATAATTGAAAGCAGGACAGGAGCCACTGCAGAGTTACTTGTCGGTGGGGGAGCAGCGCGGAGTGGGTTCGCCTCACGGAGCAGCGGGGTCGGCAGCGCCTTGCTCCGGCTTGGTGCTGAAGGCCCGAAACTTCCCCAGCAGAGCCTCCGCGCGACCCTTCACGGCCTCGGCAGCGGCAGCGGCACGCTCACCACTCACTAGCTCCAGCAGGCTGTCGAGGTCGACACTGGGATCGCGAAGGTAGATGTGGGTGAGGACCCGCGTCAGTGCTGCAGAAGATAGGACACGCGCCTCGGCCTCGGCCGTGGGGCCAAGGCCAAGGGCGACATCTTCAAGAGCATGAACCAGGAAGGGAAGCAGCTTGGCAGGGCCGTCCTCGGCGCCAGCCAGCGGGCTCTCCAGGCCGCTGTCATAAAGCGTCCTTGAAAGTGCGTTATATCGACTAGAGGGGGGGGGGTGAATAGGCGATTTTTATGAAAGTCTTCAAAACGTGGAAGTTATGAAGACAAACAGTAGAGATATGCCTATTACTATGCAGCGGAAGTTAGACTACACTAGGCAAGCCATGGTCAAGTATCAACAGAGTGAAAGCACAGTGACGAATAGCTGCAGTGTAATACGGATCAGGTAGGAAGATATTATGAAGCCAAACAGAACACACCGTCACTCAATGAAGACAAAAGATACAGCAAACATGCAATGACTTCACAACGAGTAACAGTATGTAAAGGGAAGTGAAGATGAAACCAGTGACTCGTTGAAGACAATGATTTGTTGGACCAGTTCCAGTTGCTGTGACAACTCTACATCTGGTTGGAGCGGCTAGGTATTTAAACCTTAGGACACACAGTCCCGGACACCCAGTCCTGAACCGCAGCTCAAGACACCCAGTCCTCACCATATTCTCCTTGAGCTAAGGTCACACAGACCTCGCTCAATCACTCTGGTAAGTCTTCAAGGTAGACTCCCAAACCTTCACAGACTTCGTTCACCGGCAATCCACAATGACTCTTGGATGCTCAGAACGCGACGCCTAACCGGCTGGAGGATGCACAGTCCTCAAGTGTAATAAGTCTTCAGATCACCCAGACAAGAAGACTTAAGTGATGCCCAATTTGCTCTGGCTCTGGGTGGTTAGGGCTTTTTCCTCGCTAGGTATTCTCTCTCAAAGGCTTCGAGGTGGGTTGCTCTCAAACGACAAAAGCCGTGCACTGAATCTGAGCAGCCTACCGTTTATGGTTGTAGGGGGTGGGCTATTTATAGCCACTAGGCAACCCAACCTGATTTGTCCGAAATGACCCAGGGTCACTAAGGAACTGACACGTGTTCCAACGGTCAGATTTCAAACTCACACGGCAACTTTACTTGGGCTACAAGCAAAGCTGACTTGTCCGACTCTAGACAAGATTTGCTCTCATAGTCTTCACTCAAAGACATAGGTTTTTTGTTTAGGCATCACTTCAGTCGTTCTGACTGGTTTTCTTGGACCCCACTTAGCAGTACGGTGGTTCCTATGACTCAACACAAATAAAAGAGAACTACGAAAGATCTAAGTCTTCGAGCTCCATAGGCTTCATGCGGTGTCTTCTCTTGTCATAGTCTTCAAAGTGAATATATTCATATACCACCATTGACTTCAATGTCTTCGTACATTTTTAGGGGTCTTCTCTGGTAGTAAAACCGAATCAATGAGGGACTTCTACCTGGGTTATCCTGCAATTCTCACAAACACATTAGTCCCTCAACTAGATTTGTCGTCAATACTCCAAAACCAACTAGGGGTGGCACTAGATGCACTTACAATCTCCCCCTTTTTGGTGATTGATGACAAACTAGTTGAAGTTTTCAACGGGGAATATAGTCTGTGAAATTTTAAAGGATAAGGAATTGTCTTCATAAGTTGCAAGGGCTCCCCCTGAAGATGTGCATATAAGTAATTTGCTTTTGGAATGCAAATGCACATGGCAGGTTGTACTTGTGGAGATCCACTTCACCTTATGATGACATTCCACTGTGCATGTGAAAGTATATGAAGATAATGACATGCATAATGAAAAATGGATGCCTGCAGAATGATCTAAGTGCGGAATTTATCGTCGCACAAGCGGAATTTATCATCGCAAAACAAGTTGGCAAATAAGTAGCAGACGACCATCGAGTTTAAGTGTTACAACTCAAAGAACCAAATGTAGCAAAACGAGAGTTGTAAGCACGAAGCAAAATATAGCAAAATATAAAGCACCCTTCCATAATGACCCGCTTGAAGACTATCAACCTCATATGCTTCTCCCCCTTTTGTCTGTGAGGACCAAAAAGGCTTGAAGACATAGAGTTTCTACTCGTTCCCATGAGCAGCAGGGTCGTTGGTGGTGTTTGGCGGTGCTGAAGAGCTTGGTGCAGTGTCGACGCGTGCTGAAGGAGGTGGCGGTGATGTAGCATCGTATTCATCCTCGATAATTCTGGCAGTCACTGTGGCAGCAGAGGAAGAAAATGCAGAGTCTTCAAGGGATGGTGTTACTCGCAGCACAGCTCTTCTAGGAGGTGTGGAGTCAAACTTGAATCGCTCTGTGAAGCCATCCTCTTGAAGATCAGCTTCAGAACACATCATCGTGAGCCCTTTCCATGTGCGTCGACAGGTTTCATGGGCAACGAAAGCATTCTTGGTGGCAAGATTTCGAATGCGATTGACATCCACCAAGAGGCTTTTCATCTGTCGCTTGAGCCACTCATGATGCCGATCCTGCTTCTGATGAAGGGCCACAAGAAGCTCTCGGTCATTGAGAACACGAGCGCGCTTCTTGGGTCTTGGAGCAGTTGTGCTGTCAGTGGCTTCAGTGGAAGCAGGGCATGGTGCACGTGTAGTGCCAGCCAACGGATACACCCGAGAAACTGCTTCAATTCCTTCAATGTTTTGAGTGAAGCTCTGGTGTTCTGCATTCTGAAGACTCAGAGGTTGCTTGGCCGGCTCAGGATAGATGGCTTCAGCAGAGGTATCCACATCAGGCAAGAAGATCCGATGGTTGCAGGCTGAGGGCTGATACGAGATAGCAGAGTGAAGTTTGATCAGCCGCATTACCCAAGGGGCATAGAACTTCAAACCAAACAAGTTAGAGCCTGACGCAGCAAGTTGGCGTATGAAAAAATCCTATGCATTGAAGCATTTGCCATGAAGGATATAGAATATCAAAGTCTTCATTGCACCCTCAATCTTGGCATTTGGTGAGTGTCCTTTAATGGGCCAGAGAGTCCGCCTGATGATGTGATAGATGGTTCATGGCAGATACTCAAGGTCTTCAACGAAGAACTCAGTGGGATAAGGAGCATCTGGGGGCAATGGCTTCATCATGCTGAGCATCTGACTCATATCAGGTTCAGGCCTCTGAAAGATGCTTTCAATAGCTTCAGTATGCAGCTGACAGCCTTGCTCGAAGAGATCGCCAGGAGTGGGCAAGCCAATAAGCTCAATGATGTCAAATGCATTGGCTTCGTGATGAACATTTCCGGTCATCCACTCCAGGACCCAAGTCTTCGGATCTCTGTTGTACCCTCTGATGTGAAGTGTGGCATAGAATTGAAGCAGCAGCTCTTCATTCCAATGCTCTTCGTCAGTAATGAATGGCAGCAGTCCCACTTGCTTGAAACAATCTAAAGCTTCTTCGAGGCAGGGCAGACCAGCTATAGCTTCAACGTCAAGGCGCTTATGTGGGAAGATGCGACCTTGGTTGTACAGTATGCATGAGTAGTAGCTTCGCTGAGGATAGCTCCAGAACCGATCTGATGAAATCCTTTCTCTTGAGTAGGGGTTCTTGGAGCTATTGAAGAATGTATTATCCGCCCTGAAGCCATTGATGTTGAAGGAGCCAGGTGCTGATGCAGGACCTGGGAACCTTGGCAGTCTTGGGATTGGCTTCTGTACCTGAGACCTTTGCTCAACATGATAGTCGAACTGGGGACCTGCAGCAGACTCAGGAATAGAAGTGTCAGGATCAGTGGCTTTGCTGTCTACTGACGCTTTTGGTGGGGAGGGCTCCACATTAGCTTCATTGTTGGTTGTGGCAGCCTCATGATTTTCATCCTCCACTTGACGAGCTAGAGGGTCAGACACAAGCACGTTATCCGTAAGAACTTCTTCTTGGTGAGACGGGGGGACTGGTGGTACTTCTTCGTCTTCATCTTCGGCTGATGCAGCCGGAATGTCTTCAGTGGAGACTTGAGGCCTTGGACCTTTGCGAAGCCTGCGTAACGCAGATGACGCCTGTCGAGTCGGAGTGGGTTGGGCCTCAGATTCTTCTTCCTCTTGGGGGCGATCCGCCCATGAAGCATCCTGGGCAATTGGCGTCAGTGGACGACCAATGCTGATGTGTTCGCTGTTTTCAAACTGAGGAAGGACTGCATCATTTTCTACATTGTCATGATGACCAATGTCTTCAGCAGTGATGGGATCAGCTGCTGGAATGTCTTCAGCTACATGAGCCTCTGTGGAAGCAGGCTCATGGACAGTCAGTTGGCGTTCAGCTTCAGGATAGACCATAGAAAGGGGTTCAACTATCAAGGGCTCTGTGGGAGCAGCCCGATCCTTCTTGGTCTTCCTCTTCTTCTTAGAGGGGGCAGTTTCAGATGCTTCAGGATATTTTCTCTTCCTTGCTTCAGCCTCAGCAGTCTTGGTCTTCTTGAGCTCTGAAGTGGTTGACCGGTTCTTTGGCTTCGAGCCAGTCATTGCAGTTGGGAAGACAATCGGAACCTCTTCTTGCCTTGGTGCGTCGGTTTCAGCTGTAATAGACTTCTTCTTCTTCTTTGCGGCCATCCTGGGGTCAATGCCAGGACGCCCAAGGGCCTTGCGTTTTTCAGCCTCATTATAGGCTTGCACACTTCTGTCAGCCAGAGTCTTCATGCGCTCACGCGAACCCTGAGCTTCGGCGCGTTTCTTCAGGAAGTTTTCCTTGAGCTCGTGCATCATGATCTTGAAGTTCTTCACTTCTTGCACGCTGAGCTTGGCCATATGCTTCTTGAACTGAGCCTTTTCATAGTCAATCTTCTGCTTCAGCTCAACAACGCGCTGGGCGATGGCTAGTTCTGAAGCAATGGTGCCATGGAAGGCGACATTGAGGCCAATGGGTAGCTGCAGATCTTCAAAGCTGATATTTGGCATGTCAAACCACTCGTCAATGAAGTTGTGGATGATGGCGACATCAAAGAGAGGCAGATTATTGAAGATTTCTGCTTCTTCTTTGCTCTTGATGAGTTGCTCAAGAGCGTCATCTGCCAGGTCTTCATCACTTGACAGGTCAATGTCATCATTGCGGAGAATAGCAGCAGCTGTGAGCTCTTGGCCGCAGTGTGGCTGAGGCATCTTGCTCTTCTGGGGCTTGGAGATGCGGGATACGTCTTCAGACTGCACACTGTCTTCAGGAGGTGCAGTTGCCAATGGCTTCGCCCTTGAGATTTTTGGTGAAGGGGCCGGCTTTGAAGCTTTTGGCTTCTTCAACTGCTTTGGCTTCGGCACTGCAGGCGCGTCATCAGACTCAGTGTCAGTTGCAGGCTCATTCACTGCAGTCCCTTGGACCAAGATGTAGGTGATGAGGCCTTCAAGGTTGGCGAAAGGACCGATGACATTGGGTTCTGCATGTCGTGTGCCATCTGCCCTTGGCGATGAGGGACTAGGGTTGAAGTCTAACCCAAACTTCTTCTTGTTCTGCTTCGTTGAGTATTGGGCAAACTGGAAGTTGCGCTTGAACAGATTGTCATCACGACACCATAGCAGTGACGACGGATGTGCATTAGCAGGCAGTGGTCCACGGACCATGCATGGATAGAAGCTTTGGGCAATAGCTTCATCTCTGGACCTGGGAAGAAGATTCTTGTATAGGATGTCTCCCCATGGTCTTTTGATGGCACTTTTCTCAGCATACTCTTGGGTTGTGAAGCGGTATTTGAACCATTGTTCTGCCCAATATCTTCGAATCCATTGGATTTGGGTCTTGCGCTGACTGTAATCCTCTTCAGGATCTGTCTTATACATTTCTGCGAGTTCATCAGGCAGATCTTTGGATGTTCCGCCACGATGCTGTCTGCCCCCCTTCCTTGCTGCTTTCTCTGAAGCCATAAACTTTAACTTGAAAGGCTTCAAGATGTTCAAAGGATTCAAGGGCTTTCTCTTGCTGGACCAACAGGAACTGGCTTCAGGAGAATTTATGTGATGCTGTAAGAATTCTGCAAATGAATGCAGACTATGAGAACCAAAGGATTCTCCCACGGACATGTACCTGTGACGGCATTAAGGTGCGAGGGAAGGGGAAGAGGTCATATGCATTCTCAGAAGATTTTGAAGATAAATCGGTTTAGAAGACATTGACCTCATCATGCGAAGACATTCACTCATAGATAAGAAGTTGGTTCCAGATTTGTACGAACCCATAGATCAGTACAAGTGAGGAATCTAACTACTTTGTGAAGCACAAGTGAATATACTAGGCATGTTATGAGATGCAGTTGGAGAGAGATCTAACTTGTGTGAATAGAAACTTCTTATGGTAGAAAGTGACAAAGCCATATGATCAAAAGGTGCCGTAAAAAGAAGTTTTATTTACCACACTGGGAACTGCTAGACGGAGAGGAAGATGAGGCCGAGCAGTTCAATCTTCCGTGCCCTAACTTGGCGACGGAGGACACCTACGGCGACGGCGGAGAGGACGATGTCCGCGATCGGCGTGAAGACGGCGTCGGAGAGGTTGCGGCAGCGAAGCGCTTCGTCGCCGGCGTCGCCGAGGTCTAGCGGTGGCGCTAGGGTTCGTGCGAGGGTGGAAGAAGGGATAATGACTGCAGTGAGCGTGTATTTATAGTTACAGGGGCGGCACTACGCTATTACACAGGTGCCCCTGGTGATTCGCATCTGAGTAACACGTGACCATCATGCGGAATTTTGGGGTTTGTTCCACGTCCCACGCACGCCTGGATTGTCGGGCGGTCGTTCCTACTTCTCCGGATTTCATGTGGATAAATGAGCATTGGAAACGGACTTAAAGGTTGTCTCTGTGTCTTCTGCTGTCAAGGACGCAGAGAAGACATTCGACAGTTTCAATAGAATGCATATGACTTGGAGAGATAGAATTTGAGATAGAGAGCATAGAGAGGTTAGGGTCCGATCACATTCACTTAGTTCAAAGGATTCAAACAAGAAGACATAGCTATAAGTGAATGCTGTGGAGGACAGAACACTAGTATATATATATATATATATATATATATATATATATATATCTATGACGTAGTGAAGATAATCATGAAAACATGTTGACATTGAAGCCAAACCAAATGTGAAGACATTGCAAGGTAACGCCATGAGTGAAACACTTCAAAATAGAACATTTGGTGGTGGCGTTACCCACCGTATAGGAAGTATTAGACTCAGACACGGCGCACAATTATCGTGGCGCTCCAAAGTCAAATTCCACATTAATGTATTCACACTTAGAATGTAAGTCTTCATTAATTGAAGATATACGTTACTTCGTGTGTTGCACATCTAAGTCATCAATATGCATAAGTGTTAGGATGTGTGCCTGATCATAGGACATTTGAGGATTCCAGGATATTTTGCTCACACCGTAACTTGCAAAATCTCTTCTCATCCAAGGGCTTGGTGAAGATATCTGCCAATTGCTCTTCAGTGTTGACGTGTATGATATCAATATCTTCCTTCACAACATGATCTCTGAGAAAATGATGACGAATTTCTATGTGCTTTGTCTTCGAGTGCTGAACTGGGTTGTTAGCAATCTTGATGGCGCTTTCGTTGTCACAGTAAAGTGGCACTTGCTTCAGATGAATGCCATAGTCCTTGAGAGTTTGCTTCATCCACAGAAGCTGAGCGCAGCAAGATCCAGCACCAATGTATTGAGATTCAGCGGTGGAGAGGGATACACAGTCCTGCTTCTTTGAAGACCAACATACAAGTGATCGTCCCAGAAAGTGGCATGTGCCTGATGTAGACTTCCGATCAACCTTGTCACCAACATAGTCAGCATCCAAGAATCCAACCAGATCAAACTTTGAGCCCTTTGGATACCATAATCCGAGAGTTGGGGTGTGAGCCAAATATCGAAGAATTCGCTTCACAGCTAAGTGATGCGACTCCTTTGGTGCCGCTTGAAATCAAGCACACATGCAAACACTAAGCATAATATCTGGCCTAGATGCACATAAGTAAAGCAAGGAACCAATCATGGAGCGGTATACCTTTTGATCGAACTCTTTACCATTGTCGTCGGGACCCAGATGATGTTTGGCTGGCATTGGTGTTGTGAAGCCTTTGCAGTCTTGCATACCAAACTTCTTCAGGCACTCTTTGAGATACTTCTCTTGAGATATGAAGATGCCGTTGCATTGTTGTCGTATTTGAAGTCCGAGGAAGAACTTCAGCTCCCCCATCATAGACATCTGATATTGCTCTTGCATCATATAGCCAAACTCTTCACTGTACTTCTGATTGGTGCAGCCGAAGATAATGTCATCCACATAAATTTGGCACACAAACAGTTCACCATCATATGTCTTCGTGAAGAGAGTGGGATCTAGGGAACCAGGTATGAAGCCTTTGCTCTTCAGTAAATATTTGAGTGTGTCATACCAGGCCCGAGGGGCTTGTTTGAGGCCATACAGTGCCTTGTTGAGCTTGTATACCATGTCAGGATGTTTTGGATCTTCAAACCCAGGCGGTTGTGCAACATACACTTCTTCTTCAATCTTGCCATTGAGAAAGGCACTCTTCACATCCATTTGATATAGAAGTATGTTATGATGATTTGCATAGGCCAGCAGTATACGTATGGCTTCAAGTCTGGCCACAGGAGCAAATGTTTCATCGAAATCAATGCCTTCCACTTGAGTATATCCTTGAGCAACGAGACGAGCTTTGTTTCTAACAATTTGACCATGCTTATCTTGCTTGTTGCGGTATATCCATTTGGTGCCTATTATATTGTGCTTCCGTGGATCAGGACGCTTAACCAGTTCCCATACATTGTTCAGCTCAAAGTGTTGAAGCTCTTCTTGCATAGCTTGAATCCATTCAGGTTCCATGAAGGCTTCTTCAACTTTCTTGGGTTCTGTAATTGTGACGAATGAGAAGTGCCCACAGAAATATGCCAGCTGAGTTTCCCTAGAACGAGTGAGTGGACCAGGTGCATTGATGCTGTCAATTATTCTGTCAATTTGCACTTCATTGGCAACACGAGGATGTACAGGGCGAAGACTTTGCTCTTGCTGATCTGTGTTGTTGTTGGGAGGAATGTCTTCAGGCTGAGCATTGTCTTAATGTGGATCAGGTGCTGAGATGATAAGTTCTTCTTTAGGATGAGCTTCAGAAGGTATAATCTCTCCAGTTCCCATTAGGTTGATTGATTCACTAGATGGAACCTCATCTAGCACATTTGGCAGTTTCTCTCTTTGTGAACCATTTGTCTCATCGAACCGCACATCCACTGTTTCAACCACTTTGTAATGAAAGAGATTGAAGACTCTGTAGGATTGCGAATCCTTTCCATATCCAAGCATAAAACCCTCATGTGCTTTTGGTGCAAACTTTGAGGTGTGGTGTGGGTCCTTGATCCAGCACCTTGCGCCAAATACTCTGAAGTAACTGACATTTGGCTTCTTGCCAGTTAGGAGTTCATAAGATGTCTTGTTCAGAAGCTTGTGAAGATAAACATGATTGATTGTATGGCATGCAGTGTCAATGGCTTCAGGCCAGAATTTTCTTGGAGTCTTGTATTCATCTAGCATCGTTCTGGCCATCTCAATGAGTGTTCTGTTCTGGCGTTCGACGACGCCATTCTGCTGTGGCGTGTACGGGGCTGAGAATTCATGTGTGATTCCCAAGGTATCAAGATATGTATCAAGTCCAGTGTTCTTGAATTCAGTGCCATTGTCACTTCTGATGTGCTTTATCTTGGCGCCGTAATTGTTCATAGCTCGATTGGTGAAGCGTCTGAAGACATCCTGCACTTCAGTCTTGTAAAGGATTATGTGCACCCAAGTATATCTAGAGTAATCATCAACAATGACAAAGCCATAGAGGCAAGCAGTAGTGGTAAAAGTTGAGTAGTGAGTGGGACCAAAAAGATCCATGTGAAGCAGTTCGAAGGGTCGAGTAGTGGTCATGATTGTCTTCGAGGGATGTTTTGCCCTCGTCATCTTCCCTGCTTCACAGGCACCGCATAAGTGATCTTTCTTGAACTTGACGCCCTCGATGCCTATGACATGCTTCTTCTTTGCAAGGGTGTGGAGGTTCCTCATGCCAGCATGCCCAAGCCTCCAATGCCAAAGCCAACATTCTGAAGCTTTTGCTAGAAGATGTACTGCAAGCTGTGGCCCTGCTGAGAAATCTACCACGTACAAATCATCTTTCCGATACCCTTCAAACACTAGAGACTTGTCAGATTCCATTAGTACCAGGCAACGATATTTTCCAAATATTATGATCAGGTTCAAATCGCAAAGCATTGAGACAGACATTAAGTTGAAGCCAAGGGATTCAACAAGCATGACTTTATCCATGTGTTGATCCTTTGAGATTGCAACTCTACCTAGACCCAATACCTTACTTTTACCAGTGTTAGCGAATGTGATGTGACTCTTGTCAGATGGACGTAAGGTTGAGTCCATAAGAAGGCTTCTTTTTCCGGTCATGTGATTTGTACACCCACTGTCAATAATCCATTCTGAAGACGCTGGTGTCGTACCCTACAGTGCAGTTAGGGGGATAGGCTTCACGAAGAGAATTGTGAAGAAAAAACATTTGACGAACCAGTGGGTTATGAAAACTTAGATCTAAATTAGGACTAATAGGGAGAGTAGCATGCGATTCAGGAACGAAGTACATAGTGATGCCATTCGGGCATTAGATCTTGCGCCCTACAAGATGTTTAAGGTCCCCAGCAATAAGTCAGAAGATTTTGGTTTTCTACTGGAGACCTTTCCCTGCAAAAGAGAGTTAAGCTTTCTTAGCCACCCACATCTTCAAGGGTGGCTTAGAAGCAATAAGTCTAGGTGCAGCATCTGAGAATTTTGGCTTTGGAGCCCTAGCAAATAGTCTAGCAGGCGGACAATAGTACTCATATGAATAGGCAGAATAGTTCTTGGTCATATGAACATGACAGTTTGATGAACCGCTCTCATATTCATATGCCTGAGTGTGGTTTCCCTGCAAAACATTTGCGTTAGTGCGACTCAGGTGAGTCCTCTGTCTGTATGAAGCCTTTGGACCGTATGAAGCCTTTGGTCTGAGGTTTGTCTTCTTCATGTGAGGAGTCATGAAGACATTCACAGGAAGATTTTCCAGACACTTTTTCGGAACCCAGATCTTCTTCATAGGCGGTCCATTCCTGCAGTTAGTACCAATGTACCTGGCAAACACTTCACCATTCTGATTCTTAAACAGTACATAGTTTGCATCAAAGGATTCATCAATGATAATGGGGTTAGCACAAGTGAATCCAGAGATATTGGATGGATCTGCTGTAGGTTCCTTTGCAGCAACCCACTTGGTTTTGGGGTACTGCTCAGGTTTCCAGTAAGAGCCATCTGCATTCATTTTCCTTACGAACCCAACACCCTCTTTCCTAGGGTTTCGGTTCAGAATCTTCTTCTTGAGGAAATCACATAATGTCTGATGCCCTTTAAGACTTTTGAACATCCCTGTTTCAAGTAATGTCTTCAACCTAGCATTCTCATCAGCAATAGCAGTGGTATCCTCAGCAGAGGGGTTAGTTACCACATCAACAGTTGAAGATATTGCAACAGCAACAGCAGTAGCAGTAGAACATTCAGCAACAGAGGCAGCATTGTCATGCTCAATGCATTTAAGACATGGTGGTTCAAATCTTTCCCGAGTGGAATTGATCTGTTCGGCGCGAAGTGACTCGTTTTCCTTTTGAAGATCTTCATGAGCTGCTCTCAATTTCTCAAGATCTTGCTTCCTTTGAAGATAATCATAGGAAAGCTTTTCATGAGTTGTTGAGAGAGTATCATGACGACTTTCAAGTTCCTGATACTTAACGTGAAGATTTTTTATGTCTTCAATTAAGGATTCAGATCGAGTCATTTCAGCACGCAACAGATCATCGCTTCTGTCTAACAGTTTTTGAATATGTTCCATAGCTTTCTGTTGTTCAGTTGCAATTTTAGCAAGTGTTTTGTAGCTAGGTTTTGAATCACAATCAGAGTCATCGTCACTAGATGTTTGATAGTGAGTAGTGCATGTGTCTACCTTGGCACCGCGTGCCATGAAGCAGTAGGTAGGATCGGAGTAGTCCTTGTCATTTGCATCGGTATCGGTGATGGAGTCATTGTCTTTAGTGTTGAAGATGGACTTGGCAACGTATGCTGTAGCCAGACTTGCAATGCCAGAATCAGACTCCTCCTCAGACTCCACCTCTGCCTCCTCAGAAGCAGACTCCTCCTCTGAATCCATTTCCTTGCCAACAAACGCACGTGCCTTGCCAGATGAGCTCTTCTTGTGTGATGAAGACTTTGAGGAAGACTTGGAAGAAGACTTTGAGTATTTCTTCTTCTTCTTCTTGTCGTCAGAGTCATATTCCTTGCTCTTCTTCTTCTTCTTTCTGTTCTCATTGTCCCACTGTGGACACTCAGAGATGAAGTGTCCAGTTTTCTTGCACTTGTGGCATGTTTTCTTCTTGTAGTCATGAGCAAAAGCTTCATCATTCCTTGAGCTTGATCATGAAGACTTTCTGAAGCCTTTCTTCTTGGTGAATTTTTGGAACTTCTTCACAAGCATTGCAAGTTCCCTTCCAATGTCTTCAGGATCATCAGAACTGCTGTCAGATTCTTCTTCAGATGAGGAAACAGCTTTTGCCTTCAAGGCACGAGTTCGCCCATAGTTTGGGCCGCAGATATCTCTTTTCTCAGAAAGCTGAAACTCATGTGTGTTGAGCCTCTTAAGTATGTCGGACGGATCGAGTGTCTTGAAATCAGGAAGTTCTTGAATCATCAGGGCTAAGATGTCAAATGAACTATCAAGTGATCTCAGCAGCGTCTTGACGATTTCATGTTTGGTGATCTCAGTGGCACCGAGGGCTTGAAGCTCATTTGTGATGTCAGTGAGTCGGTCAAATGTGTGCTAGACATTCTCATTGTCATTTCGCTTGAAGCGGTTGAAGAGGTTACGAAGGACACTAATTCTCTGATCTCTCTGGGTTGAGATGCCTTCATTGACCTTGGAGAGCCAGTCCCAGACCAGCTTGGATGTCTTCAAAGCACTCACACGGCCATACTGTCCTTTGGTCAGATGACCACAGATGATATTCTTGGCAGTAGAGTCCAGTTGAACGAACTTCTTGACATCAGCAGCAGTGACACCTTCTCCAGCCTTGGGAATGCTGTTCTCGACGACATACCATAGGTCGACGTCAATGGCTTCAAGATGCATGCGCATCTTATTCTTCCAGTAGGGATATTCAGTTCCATCGAAGACGGGGCACGCAGCGGAGACTTTAATTATCCCTGCAGTCGACATAGCTAAAACTCCAGGTGGTTAAACCGAATCACACAGAACAAGGGAACACCCTGCTCTGATACCAATTGAAAGTGTGTTATATCGACTAGAGGGGGGTGGATAGGCGATTTTTATGAAAGTCTTCAAAACGTGGAAGTTATGAAGACAAACAGTAGAGATATGCCTATTACTATGCAGCGGAAGTTAGACTACACTAGGCAAGCCATGGTCAAGTATCAACAGAGTGAAAGCACAGTGACGAATAGCTGCAGTGTAATACGGATCAGGTAGGAAGATATTATGAAGCCAAACAGAACACACAGTCACTTAGTGAAGACAAAAGATACATCAAACATGCAATGACTTCACAACGAGTAACAGTATGTAAAGGGAAGTGAAGATGAAACCAGTGACTCGTTGAAGACAATGATTTGTTGGACCAGTTCCAGTTGCTGTGACAACTGTACGTCTGGTTGGAGCGGCTAGGTATTTAAACCTTAGGACACACAGTCCCAGACACCCAGTCCTGAACCGCAGCTCAGGACACCCAGTTCTCACCGTATTCTCCTTGAGCTAAGGTCACACAGACCTCGCCCAATCACTCTGGTAAGTCTTCAAGGTAG
Source organism: Triticum monococcum (assembly GCA_034509565.1). Taxonomy (NCBI): domain Eukaryota; kingdom Viridiplantae; phylum Streptophyta; class Magnoliopsida; order Poales; family Poaceae; genus Triticum; species Triticum monococcum. The sequence goes on from CM067843.1 coordinate 582,950,689, forward strand.
ACTCCCAAACCTTCACAGACTTCGTTCACCGGCAATCCACAATGACTCTTGGATGCTCAGAACGCGAGGCCTAACCGGCTGGAGGATGCACAGTCCTCAAGTGTAATAAGTCTTCAGATCACTCAGACAAGAAGACTTAAGTGATGCCCAATTTGCTCTAGCTCTGGGTGGTTAGGGCTTTTTCCTCGCTAGGTATTCTCTCTCAAAGGCTTCGAGGTGGGTTGCTCTCAAACGACAAAAGCCGTGCACTGAATCTGAGCAGCCTACCGTTTATGGTTGTAGGGGGTGGGCTATTTATAGCCACTAGGCAACCCGACCTGATTTGTCTGAAATGACCCAGGGTCACTAAGGAACTGACACGTGTTCCAACGGTCAGATTTCAAACTCACACGGCAACTTTACTTGGGCTACAAGCAAAGCCGACTTGTCCGACTCTGGACAAGATTTGCTCTCATAGTCTTCACTTGAAGACATAGGTTTTTTGTTTAGGCATCACTTTAGTCGTTCTGACTGGTTCTCTTGGACCCCACTTAGCAGTATGGTGGTTCCTATGACTCAACACAAATAAAAGAGAACTACGAAAGATCTAAGTCTTCGAGCTCCATAGGCTTCATGCGGTGTCTTCTCTTGTCATAGTCTTCAAAGTGAATATCTTCATATACCACCATTGACTTCAATGTCTTCGTACATTTTTAGGGGTCATCTCTGGTAGTAAAAACGAATCAATGAGGGACTTCTACCTGTGTTATCCTGCAATTCTCACAAACACATTAGTCCCTCAACTAGGTTTGTCGTCAATACTCCAAAACCAACTAGGGGTGGCACTAGATGCACTTACAGTCCTCAGCGTGAAGCGAGACTTCGCCTCCAACTCCGTGAAGGCCGCGCGGTCCTCGGCAAGAACCAGGGCCTTGTCGTCCAGCTCGGCCTTCCTCGCCCCCAACTCCTGCTCCAGCGCGCCTAGGCGGTCGCGGTGCTTCCTGAGCTTGGCCTCCCGGCCCTCGACGGCCGCCTCATGAGCCTTCATGCCTTCTTCCTACTCTTGGCAAAGGCGGACCTCTTTCGCGAGCTGATCCCGCAGGCCTTGCAGCTCGTCCTCCAGTGCCTTGCAGCGACAATGGGCGTCGACCACCTCCCCCAGGGCTGCATCACGAGCAGCCTTCGCCTCAAGGACGGCTTGCTTCTCCTCGTCGCATGCCGTCGAGGCCTGGACCAGTGCCGCCTGAATCAAGGTGTCGGAGCGAACCCATCCAGAAGCCAGCTCCAAGCGCCCGGCCACCAAGCAAGGGTCGGCGCCAAGAAGATCCTGCTGCAATCGGTCCAGCTTAGCAGCAACACGATCTAGAACGGCAGAAGGAGTCGGAGAGACAGCAGCCGGTGGAGTAGGAGGAGAAGGCGGCAGCGCGGCCACAGAATCCTGAGGCGGAGCCTGCCGCGCCCCGACAGCTGTAGTGGCGGCGGCAGGCAAGGACACCTCGGGAGCCACTTGGGCCGTGGGGGCTGAGCTCACCCCAGCCGGCTCGGCCAGGCATCGCAAGGACGACCGGGCAGGAGAAGCCTGTGCGTCGTGGTTACCCTCCTTCACGGGCAGAGGCGCCACCATGGATGGAACCTCAGGAGCCCCCTTTGGCTTCTTTGCTGCGGGCGCCAGCCTATCCAAGAGATGCGGACGTCAAGCCTCAGAAGCAGAGCAGAAATAAAGTCAAGAATCGAACACTTACGGGTCGTCGCCAGTGAGCTCAAGCGGCCTCCGGCCAAATTTGAAGCCTGAAAGCCGGCTATAAGGATCAACCTCGGGAAGCTTGGAGGCGAAAGGTGCGTCTGCGGTTCGCCCCGGGGCCGGGGCAGACCCGCGGGAGATCAGCCTGGTCCTGTCCTTCTTCGAGATCAGGGGCGAGCTCCCGCCGTCCTGCTCGTCGTCGTCTTCGCCGTCACTCTCGTCATCATCGCTCGGAGAGAGGCGGAGAACGCGGGACCTGCGCCGTGGGAGGGGAGCCCTCGACTCTCCGTCAGTCGCCTCGGAGTCAGGCCCTTTTCCCCGCTCCCCTCCTTCCTCCTCTTCGCTGGAGTCGTCGGAGGGCACGTCCACCGGTTGCTTGGGAGTTTCCATGGGCACGGGCCCATCCCCGTTGAAGACGGGCATGGACTTCACTACCCGCTCCCAGTCGTTGCGGACGAACAAGGGCGTAGGAGCGCCCTCCAGCCTCGCCACGTTGCCCCCGACCAGAGACTAGAGAACCGCAGCCAGGTCTCCGTCGGCCAAGGCCGCGGGGCTCGGACAGGGCCTCCACATTGGAAGTGAGTACTGCCGAAGCGGAGCCAGCTAGTGCTCCAGGAACTCCCTCAACAACGACGCGCCAGTCAGCTTCGCCGCCGCCATGTCGGTCGGCCTCAGATCCGCGTCCATCTTCTCCAACACCATCTTTGCGTGGGGATCCGCGAGCTCCGCTCGACCCCAGTCGCTGGAGCTCGTGGGCTGCTCCGTGGGCAGGATCAGCCGAGGGTGGATGCGCCCAGCATCCACCAAGATCCACTTGCTCCTGAAGCCCTCAATCCTCTTCCTAGGGTTCGAGATGGCAATGGCACCACCGTACGCGATGAAGCTCGCGCATGCGGAAGCAGGACCGCGAGAGGTCCGGAGGTAGAAGTAGTGGCGCAGCAAGGCCACTGAGGGCTGCACCCCAACGTGGGCCTCGCAATAATAAGCAAAGATTTCCAGGAGAAGGACGGAGTTGGGATGGAGATGCAGAGCCTATAGCTTGTAATGGCAGAGGACAGAGAAGAAGAACTCGAAGAAGCGAGGCACCAGGCCAGCAACAATGGCACTTACGAAGAGCGGATAGAAGGTGCTCCTTTGACCCTCAGGGGTGGCGGAGCCGGCCTTGAACATCTTCGCCCCGTTGATGCCCCGCGCCGTTGCCATCCGGCGCAACCGGGCAAGGCTCGCCTCCGACACGTTCGGCGAGTCCAGGGCAGACGAGTACCAAGCTGCGGCCGGGGGCTGGTGAGGTGCCATGGCTGCCTAGGGCGCACGGTCAGAGCAGATCTGGAAATTTCGGAGGAAGGAAGGAGAGGCGCAAGAAAGGGGATCTGAGCAGCAACTGGGGAAAGCAAGAAGCAGGGCCTAGGCAAATGCCACTCCTTTATCAACTCACGCGGTTGCTAAGGCACCCACGTCCAGTCAACCGCCACGCGGCGCCCAAGGCCGCAGGCTGTTAGGGCCCACGACGCTTCGTTCTTGCCCTTCCGCCTCCCTGCACGGCCAAGTCCGGGCGCGCCTTGGGCCCGGGGGCTACTGTCGGCGTTCTGGGAACGGGGGTCCCCAGACTTGCCTGCTTGCGGCCTGCAGCGTGGCTCAAAGGGGGGCCCAGCACGACCCGTCTTGACCAACACAAACCCAAGACCCTCGCGAGGGGCCAAGCCTCGCGGGGCGGACGACGCGGAGCTCCCTCAGGCACGGCCTCGTCAGGCTGGCTCACGAGGAGGCGGAGAGATCAAGGCGGGGTACCTCATGAGGTGCCCGTGACGCAAGCCATGACGACTCAGGGCGCCAGGCGGGTGCCAGCCCGCGCAGCGTCCTCCTTTCCTCTTTGGTGCAAAGGGGGCAAGCGCAGCCGCGGAGTACCAAGGCATCAGGAAAAGGTTGCCATTTCGGTGCAACGAGACCAAGACCAGGAGGACTATGAGACGGAGGTCATCGTGGAGCCCAAGACGACGTCATCACCAGAGCTTTGCGCAGACGAAGACTACTTTTGTCAGGATAGCTGATACTTGCTGTCCCCCTTCAAATTAGCCCGCCATTGTTGGCTCCCTTCCTGCTCGATATTTGGGAAGAGGACCAGGGCCTCTATAAATAGGACCAGCCACCCATAGAGCAAGGTGGGTGAGTTGGAGAGGTTGGGAAGTAGGAAGGAAGAGGCTCGTTAGAGAGGGTCTCGATCAGAGAGAGAGATAGAGAGAAAGGTGACTGAACTCTTCTCAGTAGTTCATCCCCCTAGCCAAGAACAGACCCTCGCGAGGTTGTTCTTCCTTGTATTGTTCATCATCATCTGCCCAAGAGGCAATCCACCACACCACACACTGGAGTAGGGTATTACACCACAACGGTGGCCCAAACCAGTATAAACCCTGTGTCTCTTGTGTTGTTCTGTTCGTAGTTTAGATCCTAGCATGGCGGAGGGGTGTAGGTAGGTAGGAGGCAAAATCTCAGCGCGCACCCCAGTGTTCGAACCTCAAGGGTCTGCCGGAACCCGAAATCCGACAACAACCTTCTGATCGTGCCCGGCACGACCCATGGTGTACTCGAGGTCGAAGCCGACCACTTGGTACTTGTCCTCGACAAGGAACTGCTCCATAGTTTGGATGGAGCTCTCCACCGAGACCAGGTCGTTCATGTACACCACTGAGAGAGCTTTCCTCCTCACATGGGTGTCCACGACATGTTGTGTGGTGAACTACGCGCCGTTGTCGTCATCGGCCGCTGGGAGCGCCATTGGAGCCACGGGGAGTGCCATTGGAACCGTTGGATGTCCTCTCTGCATGTGTGCTCGTGGGTGTGCTTATTTTGTCGTGTGAGACGAGAGATGAAGGTAAATGACCGCAGGAATAAAAGGGGGCCGGGCGGCGTGGATTCTCGGCACGTTCGCATGGCAATTTTTGCAGGGGTAACTGCATCGTCGCGCCGCGCCCGGCGCAACCGCATGCACACGAAAGTGCATGATCATGCGCCGGCCCCAAACACTGGCAGCGCGCGTGGAGGGACGAGGGCAGAGCACCTGGAGGGACGCGAGAGTAGAGCGTGCATGGCGGGATGCAAGCAGAGCGCGCCATGGCCGCCTGAACCACAAGCAACCACACACATAGAGCAGTTGAACACACAGGAAATGGTCGCCTACAAGCTGGCCGACAGTTGCATCGCTGCGTAGAGAGCAGCTGTGTGCTACAACCTCCGTCTAGTCTATTGTCCCCTTTATATTCTGTGCCTTACTTTGCCCTCAAATTTAACCAACAAAATGTTAATGCATGTTATAAAAATTATATAATTGGAAACTATGTTCAAATACGAATCCAACTATATAATCTTTGGCGACATGCATTCGTATTTTATTAGTTAAATCATACTTAGAAACTAGGACGGGGGCATAGTAGGTAACTAAATCGCAAATTTTTTATTAACCGTATGTGTACGTGGCCTTTCGTCCTCCTCTCGCACGTCTTGTCACCCCGCTGCCGCAGACGGCTTACATCGCAAGCTTGCGCAGCACACGGGGGCGTTCTTTTAGCCACACGGTGGCACCAATGAATCATCGGTGAGCCCATTCCCGCGCAACCTCGCAGGTTCCCGCGCAAGCTTCTCGCCCGACTTAGTGAAATCCCCCAAAATCCCAATGCTTACCGGCCTACTATAAAAATCCTCACGACCGGCGAGTCCTATGTCGCATTTTCCCCTCCCTCCATGTAGCTTATCTCATCTGCTCTCCCACAATCGCCAATGGCACCGGTCCGTCATCGTCGCTCAGCCACTCCGCCGTCATTAGAGGACAGCTCCAGCTGGGAGGCTACACCGTGGCGGCGGCGCGGTCCCCAGCGTAGTGTAGTGCGCGTGGCGTAACTGTTGGGTGTGCGCGGAACACCCACCACACACTCCACCACCGGTGCCCGTTGGCAGCTGTTGCCGGCCGCCGTTGCTGCCACACCACCGTCGAATGTCAGGGCCATATGGGCCATAGAGGGGAGGGGAGGCAGGCCACAAGGGGTGGCGCCCCCCCCATGGGGAGTCCGAATTGGAAAGGGGAGGGGGCACGACCCCCGTTTCCTTCTCCTCCTCCTACTCCTTCACCCTCTCCCCTTCCGATAAAAGGAAAGGGGGGAATTGGACTAGGGGTCCAAGTGGGACTCCTCCCACTTGGAACGCCCTAGGCCGGCCTCCTCCCCTCTCACTCCTTTATATACGGGGGCAGGGGGCACCTCTAGGCACATCAATTGTTTCTTAGCCATGTGCGGTGCCCCCTCCACCGTTTACTCCTTTGGTCATACTGTCATAGTGCTTAGGTGAAGCCCCGCGTGGATCACATCACCATCACCGTCACCATGCCATCGTGTTGACGAAACTCTCCCTCAACACTTTGCTGGATCAAGAGTTCGAGGGACGTCATCGAGTTGAACGTGTGTGAAAGTGCGTTATATCGACTAGAGGGGGGGGGGGTGAATGGGCGATTTTTATGAAAGTCTTCAAAACGTGAAAGTTATGAAGACAAACATTAGAGATATGCCTATCACTATGCAGCGGAAGTTAGATTACACTGGGCAAGCCATGTTCAAGTATTCAATTGAGTAAAAGCACAATGACAAATAGCTGCAGTGTAATAAGGATCAGGTAGGAAGAAGTTATGAAGCCAAACAAATCATACAGTTACGTTGTGAAGACAAAAGATAGAGCAAGCATGCAATGGCTTCACAATGAGTAACAGTAAGTAAAAGGAAGTGAAGATGAAACCAGTGACTCGTTGAAGACAATGATTTGTTGGACCAGTTCCAGTTGCTGTGACAACTGTACGTCTGGTTGGAGCAGCTAGGTATTTAAACCAAAGGACACACAGTCCCGGACACCCAGTCCTGAACACGCAGCTCAGGACACCCAGTCCTCACCGTTTTCTCCTTGAGCTAAGGTCACACAGACCTCGCCCAATCACTCTGGTAAGTCTTCAAGGTAGACTCCCAAACCTTCACAGACTTCGTTCACCGGCAATCCACAATGTCTCTTGGATGCTCAGAACGCGACGCCTAACCGGCTGGAGGATGCACAGTCCTCAAGTGTAATAGGTCTTCAGATCACTCAGACAAGAAGACTTAAGTGATGCCCAATTTACTCTGGCTTTGGGTGGTTAGGGCTTTTCTCCTCGCTAGGAATTTTCTCTCAGAGGCTTCGAGGTGGGTTGCTCTCAAACGACAAAAGCCGTGCACTGAAATCTGAGCACCCAACCGTTTATGGTTGTAGGGGGTGGACTATTTATAGCCACTGGGCAACCCGACCTAATTTGTCCGAAATGACCCTGGGTCACTAAGGAACTGGCACGTGTACCAACGGTCAGATTTCAAACTCACACGGCAACTTTACTTGGGCTACAAGTAAAGCTGACTTGTCCGACTCTGGACAAGATTTGCTCTCATAGTCTTCGCTCGAAGATATAGGTTTTGAATTAGGCATCACTTCAGTCATTCTGACTGGTTCTCTTGGACCCCACTTAACAGTACGGTGGTTCCTATGACTCAACACAAATGAAATAAAACTTCGAAGGATCTAAGTCTTCGAGTTCCATAGGCTTCACATGGTGTCTTCTCTTGTCATAGTCTTCAATGTGAATATCTTCATATACCACCATTGTCTTCAATGTCTTCGTACATTTTTAGGGGTCATCTCTGGTAGTAAAACCCAATCAATGAGGGACTTCTACCCGTGTTATCCTGCAATTCTCACAAACACATTAGTCCCTCAACTAGGTTTGTCGTCAATACTCCAAAACCAACTAGGGGTGGCACTAGATGCACTTACAATCTCCCCCTTTTTGGTGATTGATGACGAACTAGTTGAAGTTTTCAAAGGGGAATATAATTTTTGAAATTGTAAAGGAATTGTCTTCATAAGCTGCAAAGGCTCCCCCTGAAGATGTGCATATAAGTAATTTGCTTCTGGAACGCAAATGCACATGGCAGGTTGTACTTGTGGAGATCCACTTCAACATATGATGACAATCCACTATGCAAGTAAAAGTATATGAAGAGAATGACATGCATAATGAAAAATGGACGTCTGTGGAATGATCTAAGTGCGGAATTTATCGTCGTACATGCGGAATTTATCTTCGCAAAACATAGTGGCAAACAAGTAGCAGACGACCATCAAGTTTAAGTGTTACAACTCAAGGAAGCAAATGTAGCAAAAACGGGAGTTGTAAGCACGAAGCAAAATGTAGCAAAATGTAAAGGCACCCGCCCATAGTGACCCGCTTGGAGACTATAAACATCATATGCTTCTCCCCCTTTTGTCAGTGATGACCAAAAAGGTTTGAAGACATAGAGTTGTCTACGCGTTCCCAGGCGCAGCAGGGTCGGTGGAGGTGTTTGGCGGTGTAGACGAGCTTGGTGCAAATTCGACGCGCGCTGAAGGAGGTGGAGGTGATGTAGCATCGTCTTCTTCTTCGATAATCCATGCAGTCACTGTGGTAGCAGAGGAAGAGAACTCCGAATCTTCAAGTGATGGAGTTCTGCGTAGCATAGCCCTTCGAGGAGGCGTGGAGTCAAATTTGAAGCGCTCTGTGAAGCCATCCTCTTGAAGTTCAGCTTCAGGACACATCATCGTGAGTCCTTTCCAAGTGCGGCGACAGGTTTCATGTGCAACAAATGCATTCTTGGTTGCAAGATTTCTGATACGATTGATGTCCTCCATGATGCTTTTCATCTGCCTCTTGAGCCAGTCGTGATGCCTGTCCTACTTTTGGTGAAGAGCCACAAGAAGCTCTCGGTCATTGAGGGCACGAGCGCGTTTCTTGGGTCGCTGAGCAGGTGTGCTGTCAGTGGCTTCAGTAGATGCAGGTGCACGTGTGGTGCCAGCCAACGGATACACTCTGGAGATGGCTTCAACACCTTCAACATTCTAAGTGAAGCTCTGGTGTTCTGCATTCTGAAGACTTAATGGTTGCTTGGTAGGCTCAGGATATATAGCTTCAGCAGAGGTGTCCACATCTGGCAAGAAGATCCGATGGTTGCGGGCTGAGGGTTGATATGAAATCGCAGAGTGAAGCTTGGTCAGCCTCATAACCCAAGGAGCATAAAACTTCAAGCCAAATAAATCTGAGCCGGATGCCGCAAGCTGGCGTATGAAGAAGTCCTGCGCATTGAAGCATTTGCCATGAAGGATGTAGAATATGAGAGTCTTCATTGCACCCTCAATCTTGGCATGTGGAGAGTGTCCCTTAATGGGCCAGAGAGTCCGCCTGATGATGTGATATATGGTTCTGGGCAGGTACTCTAGGTCTTCAACGAAGAACTTAGTTGGATAGGGTGCATCATGGGGCAATGGCTTCATCATTGAGAGCATCTGACTCATATTTGGTTCAGGCCTCTGGAATATGCTCTCAATTGCTTCAGCATGTAGTTGATAGCCTTCCTCGAAGAATGCGCCAGGAGTGGGCAGGCCGGTAAGCTCAATGATATCAAATGCATTGGCTTCATGATGGACATTGCCGGTCATCCACTCCAGGACCCAAGTCTTCGGATCTCTGTTGTAGCCTTTGATATGAAGAGTGGCATAGAATTGAAGCAGAAGCTCTTCATTCCAGTGCTCTTCGTCTGTGATAAATGGCAGCAAACCCACTTGCTTGAAGCAATCCAGTGCTTTTTCCAGGCTGGGAAGACTAGCAACAGCTTCAACCTCAAGGCGCTTGTGTGGGAAGATGCGACCTTGGTTGTATAGGATGCATGAATAATAGCTGCGTTGTGGATAGCTCCAGAACCTATCGGATATAATCCGTTCCCTTGCATAAGGGTTCTTGGAGCTGTTGAAGAATGTATTATCTGCCCTGAAGCTATTGACGTTAAAGGAGGCAGGAGCTGATGCAGGACCTGGGAACCTTGGCAGTCGTGGGATCGGCTTCTGAACCTGAGGCATGTGCGCAACATGATAGTTGAATTGTGCACCGGCAGCAGACTCAGGCACAAAAGTGTCAGGAGCAGTAGCTTTAGTGTCTTCTGAAGCTGTTGTTGGGGAGGGCTCCACATTGGCTTCAATGTTGGTGGTGGCAGCCTCCATATTTTCTGCCTCCACTTGACTAGCTGGAGGGTCAGACTCAGGCACGTTCTCCTGGAGAACGGCTTCTTGGTGGAGCGGGGAAGTGGGTTCCGGTGGTACTTCTTCATTGTCTTTGGCTGATGCAGCCGGAATGTCTTCAGCCGAATCTTGTGGGCGATCCGCCCATGATGCAGCTTGTGCGATTGGCGTCAGAGGACGACCAATGCTGATCAGTTCGCTTGTCTCAAGCTGAGGAAGGGCTGCATCATCTTGTACATTGTCCTGATGACCAATGTCTTCAGCAGCGATGGGGTCGGCTGCTGGAATATCTTCAGCTTCAGGAGCCTCTGTGGGAGCAGCCTCATGAACCGTCAGCTGACGATCTGCGTCAGGATAGATGACATAGAGAGGTTCAACTATCAAGGGCTCTGTGGGAGCAGCCCGAGCTTTCTTGATCTTGCGCTTCTTCTTGGTGGGGTCAGAAGGAGAGGCTTCAGAGTTTCCTCTTCCTCGCTTCAGCCTCGGCTGTCCGTGTCTTCTTGAGCTCTGAAGCTGTTGACCAGCTCTTTGGCTTCGAGCCAGTCGTAGCAGTGGGGAAGACAATCGGAGCAGCTTCTTGTCTTGGTGCCTCTGGTTCAGGCATAGCAAGCTTCTTCTTCTTCTTCACATCCATCCTGGGGTCGATGCCGGGACGCCCAAGTGCCTTGCGCTTCTCGGCCTCATTGTAGGCCTGCACACATCGATCAGCCAGAGTCTTCATTCGCTCCCGCGAACCCTGAGCTTCTGCACGCTTCTTCAGAAAGTTTTCCTTTAACTTGTGCAACATGATCTTGAAGTCCTTGACTTCTTGCACGCTGAGCCTGGCCATATGCTACTTGAACCGAGCCTTTTCAAAATCAATTTTCTGCTTCAGTTCAACAATGCTCTGGGCAATTGCAAGTTCTGAAGCAATAGCACCTTGGAAAGCGACGCTGAGGCCAATGGGCAGCTGCAGATCATCGAAGCTGATATTTGGTGTAGCAAACCACTCATCGATGAAGTTGTGGATGATGGCGACATCAAACAGAGGCAGATTGTTGAAGATTTCAGCGTCCTCCTTGCTCTTGATGAGCTGCTCAAGAGCATCATCTCCAAGATCTTCATCGCTTGACAGATCAATGGTTTCACTGCGCAGAATGGCAGCAGCTGTGAGCTCTTTGCTTGTGTGTGGCTGGGGCTTCTTGGCTTCCTGGGGCTTGGAGACTCGTGATAAGTCTTCAGACTGCACACTGGCTTCAGGAGGTGCAGTAGCCATTGGCTTCACCCTTGTGATTTTGGGTGAAGGGGCCGGCTTTGAAGCTTTTGGCTTCTTCATCTGCTTTGGCTTCGGAGCAGCAGGCGCGTCATCAGACTCAGTGTCAGCTGGAGGATCATTCACGGCAGTCCCTTGGACTAGGATGCGGGTGATGAGGCCCTCAAGATTTGCATACGGACCGATGATATTGGGGTCTGCCTCGCGTGTGCCATCTGCCCTTGGTGCGGAGGGACCAGGGTTGAAGTCTAAGCCCAATTTCTTCTTGTTGTGCTTCGCTGACCTCTGGGCAAACTGGAAGTTTCTCTTGAACAGATTGTCATCACGACACCAGAGTAGTGACGACGGATGAGCATTAGCAGGCTGCGGTCCTCTGACCATGCATGGATAGAAGCCTTGAGCAATGGCTTCATCTCTGGACCTGGGCACGAGATTTTTGTATAGTACGTCTCCCCATGGTCTCTTGATGGCGCTTTTCTCAGCGTACTCCTTGGTGACGAAGCGGTATTGGAACCATTGCTCCGCCCAATAGCATCGAATCCATTGGATTCGTGTCTTGCGCTGATTGTAATCCTCTTCAGGATCTGTCTTGTACAGCTCTAAGAGGTCATCGGGCAGATCTCTTGACGTTTCCCCTTGACGCTTTCTGCCACCCTTCCTTGCTGGTTTTTCTGCAGCCATAAACCTTAACTTGGAAGGCTTCAAGACGTTCAAAGGCATCAAAGGCTTTCTTTTGTTGGACCAACAGGAACTGGCTTCAGGAGAATTGATGTGACGCTGTAAGAACTCTACAAATGAATGCAGACTATGAGAACCAAAAGATTCTCCCACGGACATGTACCTGTGACAGCATTAAGGTGCGAGGGAAGGGGAAGAGGTCATATGCATTCTCAGAAGATTTTGAAGATAAATCAGTTTACAAGACATTGACCTCATCGTGCGAAGACATTCACTTATAGAAAAGAAGTTGGTTCCAGATTTGTACGAACCCATAGATCAGTACAAGTGAGGAATCTAACTACTTCATGAAGCACAAGTGAATATACTAGGAAAGTTATGAGATGCAGACTGAGAAAGATCTAACTTGTGTGAATAGAAACTTCTTATGGCAGAAAGTGACCGAACTATATGATCAAAAGAGGCTGTAAAAAGAGGTTTTATTTACCACACTTGGAACTGCTAGACGGAGTGGGAGATGAGGCCGGGCAGTTCGATCCTCCGTGCCCTAACTTGGCGATGGAAGACACCTATGGCGACGACGGAGAGAGTGATGTCCGCGGTCGGCGTGAAAACGGCGTCGGAGAGGTTGCAGAACTGAAGCGCTTCGTCGCCGGCGTCGTCGAGAGCTAGCGGTGGTGCTAGGGTTCATGCGAGGGAGGAAGAAGGAGATAATGACCGTGGTGAGTGTGCATTTATAGTCACAGGGGCGGCACTGCGCTATTACACAGGTGCCCCTGGCGATTCGCATCTGAACAACACGTGGCCATCATGCGGAGTCTCGGGGGCAGTTCCACATCCCACGCACGCCTGGATTGTCGGGTGGTCGTTCCTACTTCTCCGGATTTCTTGTGGATGAATGAGCATTGAAAACGGTTTTAAAGTTTGTCTCTGTGTCTTCTGCTGACAAGGACGCAGAGAAGACATTCGACAGTTTCAATAGGATGCATATGACTTGGAGAGATAGAATTTGAGATAGAAAGCATAGAGAGATTAGGGTCCGATCACATTCACTTAGTTCAAAAGTTTCAAAACAAGAAGACATAGCTATAAGTGAATGCTGTAGAGGACGGAACACTAGTATATATATATATATATATATATATATATATATATATATATATATATATATATATAAAATCCACGTAGTGAAGATAATCATGAAGACATGTTGGGAATGAAACCAGACCAAATGTGAAGACATTGCAAGGTAACACCGTGAGTGAAACACTTCAAAATAGAACGTTTGGTGGTGGCGTTACCCACCGTATAGGAAGTATTAGACCCAGACACGGCGCACAATTATCGTGGCGCTCCGAAGTCAATTTCCACATTAATGTATTCACACTTAGAATGTATGTCTTCATTGATTGAAGATATACGTTACTTCGTGTGTTGCACATCTAAGTCATCAATATGCATAAGTGTTAGGATGTGTGCCTGATCACAGGACATTTGAGGATTCCAAGATATTTAGGTCACACCGTAACTTGCAAAATCTCTTCTCATCCAAGGGCTTGGTGAAGATATCTGCCAATTGCTCTTCAGTGTTGACGGGTATGATATCAATATCTTCTTTTGCAACATGATCTCTGAGAAAGTGATGACGAATTTCAATGTGCTTTGTCTTCGAGTGCCGAACTGGGTTGTTGGCGATCTTGATGGCGCTTTCGTTGTCGTAGTAAAGAGGCACTTGCTTCAGATGAATGCCATAGTCCTTGAGAGTTTGCTTCATCCACAGAAGCTGAGAGCAGCAAGATCCAGCAGCAATGTATTCAGATTCAGCAGTGGAGAGGGATACATAGTTCTGCTTCTTTGAAGACCAACATACAAGTGATCGTCCCAGAAAGTGACATGTGCCTGATGTAGACTTCCGATCAACCTTGTCACCAGCATAATCAGCAACCGAGAATCCAACCAGATCAAACTCTGAGCCCTTTGGATACCATAACCCTATAGTTGGGGTGTGAGCCAAATATCGAAGAATTCGCTTCACCGCTAAGTGATGCGACTCCTTTGGTGCCGCTTGAAATCGAGCACACATGCAAACACTAAGCATAATATCTAGCCTAGATGCACATAAATAAAGCAAAGAACCAATCATGGATCAGTATACCTTTTGATCGAACTCTTTACCATTGTCGTCTGGACCCAGATGATGTTTGGCTGGCATTGGTGTTGTGAAGCCTTTGCAGTCTTGCATACCGAACTTCTTCAGGCAATCTTTGAGATACTTCTCTTGAGATATGAAGATGCCATTGTGTTGTTACCGTATCTGAAGACCGAGGAAGAACTTCAGCTCCCCCATCATAGACATCTGATATTGCTCTTGCATCATATATCCAAACTCCTCACTGTACTTCTGATTGGTGCAGCCGAAGATAATGTCATCCACATATATTTGGCACAGAAACAGTTCACCATCATATGTCTTTGTGAAGAGAGTGGGATCTAGGGAGCCAGGTATGAAGCCTTTGCTCTTCAGGAAGTATTTGAGTGTGTCATACCAGGCCCGAGGGGCTTGTTTGAGGCCATACAGTGCCTTATTGAGCTTGTAAACCATGTTAGGATGTTTTGGATCTTCAAACCCAGGTGGTTGTGCAACATACACTTCTTCTTCAATCTTGCCATTGAGAAAGGCACTCTTCACATCCATTTGATATAAAAGTATGTTATGATGATTTGCATAGGCCAGCAGTATACGGATGGCTTCAAGTCTGGCCACAGGAGCAAATGTTTCATCGAAGTCAATGCCTTCCACTTGAGTATATCCTTGAGCAACGAGACGAGCTTTGTTTCTGACAACTTGACCATGCTCATCTTGCTTGTTGCGGTATATCCATTTGGTGCCTATTATGTTATGCTTCCGTGGATCAGGACGCTTAACCAATTCCCATACATTGTTCAGCTCAAACTGATGAAGCTCTTCTTGCATTGCTTGAATCCATTCAGGTTCCATAAAGGCTTCTTCAACTTTCTTGGGTTCTGAAATTGAGATGAATGCGAAGTGCCCACAGAAATTTGCCAGTTGAGTTGCCCTTGAACGAGTGAGTGGACCAGGTGCATTGATGTTGTCAATTATTCTGTCAATCTGCACTTCATTGGCAACACGAGGATGTACAGGGCGAAGACTTTGCTCTTGCTGATCTGTGTTGTCGTTGGGAGGAATGTCTTCAGGCTGAGCATTGTCTTCATGTGGATCAGGTGCTGAGATGATAAGTTCTTCTTCAGGATGAGCTTCAGAAGGTATAATCTCTCTAGTTCCCATAAGCTTGATTGATTCACTAGCTGGAACTTCATCTAGCACATTTGGCAGTTGCTCTCTTTGTGAACCATTGGTCTCATCGAACCGCACATCCAATGTTTCAACCACTTTGTAGTGAAAGAGATTGAAGACTCTGTAGGAGTGCGAATCCTTTCCATATCCAAGCATAAAACCCTCATGTGCTTTTGGTGCAAATTTTGAGGTGTGGTGTGGGTCCTTGATCCAGCATCTTGCGCCAAATACTCTGAAGTAACTGACATTTGGCTTCTTGCCAGTTAGAAGTTCATAAGATGTCTTGTTCAGAAGCTTGTGAAGATAAACACGGTTGATTGTATGGCATGCAGTGTCAATGGCTTCAGGCCAGAATTTTCTTGTAGTCTTGTATTCATCTAGCATTGTTCTGGCCATCTTAATGAGTGTTCTGTTCTTGCGTTCGACGACGCCATTCTGCTGTGGCATGTACGGAGCTGAGAATTAATGTGTGATGCCCAAAGTGTCCAGATATGTATCAAGGCTAGTGTTCTTGAATGCAGTGCCATTGTCACTTCTGATGTGCTTTATCTTGGTGCCATAATTGGTCATAGCTCGATTGGCGAAGCGTCTGAAGACATCCTGCACTTCAGTCTTGTAAAGGATTATGTGCACCCAAGTATATCTAGAGTAATCATCAACAATGACAAAGCCATAGAGGCAAGCAGTAGTGGAAAAAGTTGAGTAGTGAGTGGGACCAAAAAGATCCATGTGAAGTAGTTCGAAGGGTCGAGTAGTGGTCATGATTGTCTTTGAGGGATGTTTTGCCCTTGTCATCTTCCCTGCTTCACAGGCACCGCATAAGTGATCTTTCTTGATATTGACGCCTTCGATGCCTAAGACATGCTTCTTCTTTGCAAGTGTGTGGAGGTTCCTCATGCCAGCATGCCCAAGCCTCCGATGCCAAAGCCAGCATTCTGAAGCCTTTCCAGAAGACATACTGCAAGCTGTGGCCCTGCTGAGAAATCTACCACATACAGATCATCTTTTCGATACCCTTCAAACACTAGAGACTTGTCAGATTCCATTAGTACTAGCCAACGATATTTTCCAAAAATTACAATCATGTTCAAATCGCAAAGCATTGAGACAGACATTAAGTTGAAGCCAAGGGATTCAACAAGCATGACTTTATCCATGTGTTGTTCCTTTGAGATTGCAACTCTACCTAGACCCAATACCTTACTTTTACCAGTGTCAGCAAATGTGATGTGGCTCTTGTCAGATGGACGTAAGGTTGAGTCCATAAAAAGACTTCTTTTGCCAGTCATGTGATTTGTACACCCACTGTCAATAATCCATTCTGAAGACTCTGAAGACGCTGGTGTCGTACCCTACAGTGCAGTTAGGGGGATAGGCTTCACGAAGAGAATTGTGAAGCAAAAACATTTGACGAACCAGTGGGTTATGAAAACTTAGATCCAGGTTAGGACTAATAGGGAGAGTAGCATGCGATTCAGGTACGAAATACATAGTGATGCCATTCGGGCATTTGATCTTGCGCCCCACAAGATTTTTAAGGTCCCCAACAATAGCGTCAGAAGATTTTGGTTTTCTGCTGGAGACCTTTCCCTGCAAAAGAGAGTTAAGCTTTCTTAACCACCCACATCTTCAAGGGTGGCTTAGAAGCAATAAGTCTAAGTGCAGCATCTGAGAATTTTGGCTTTGGAGCCCTAGCAAACAGTCTAGCAGGCGGGTAATAGTACTCATAAGAATAGGCAGAGTAGTTCTTGGTCATATGAACATGACGGTTTGAAGAACCGCTCTCATATGCCTGAGTATGGTTTCCCTGCAAAACATTTGCGTTAGTGCGACTCAGGTGAGTCCTTTGTCTGTATGAAGCCTTTGGACCATATGAAGCCTTTGGTCTGAGGTTTGTCTTCTTCATGTGAGGTGTCATGAGGACATTCACAGGAAGATTCTCCAGACATGTTTTTGGAACCCAGATCTTCTTCATAGGCGGTCCATTCCTGCAGTTAGTACCAATGTACCTGGCAAACACTTCACCATTCTGATTTCTAAACAGCTTATAGTTTGCATCAAAGGATTCATCAATGATAATTGGGTTAGCACCGGTGAAACCAGACAGATTGGATGGATCTGCTGAGGATTCCTTTGCAGCAACCCATGTGGTTTTGGGGTACTGCTCAGGTTTCCAGTAAGAGCCATCAGCATTTATTTTCCTCACGAACCCAACACCCTCTTTCCTAGGGTTTCGGTTCAGAATCTGCTTCTTGAGGACATCACATAATGTCTGATGTCCTTTGAGACTTTTGTACATTCCTGTTTCAAGCAATGTCTTCAACCTAGCATTCTCATCAGCAATAGCAGTGGTATCCTCAGCAAAGGGGTTAGTTACCACGTCAACAGTTGAAGATATTGCAACAGCAGTAGCAGTGGAACATTCAGCAACAGAGGTAGCATTATCACGC
The DNA here is from genome assembly GCA_034509565.1 of Triticum monococcum. Taxonomy (NCBI): domain Eukaryota; kingdom Viridiplantae; phylum Streptophyta; class Magnoliopsida; order Poales; family Poaceae; genus Triticum; species Triticum monococcum. The sequence continues at coordinate 582,968,211 of CM067843.1, forward strand.
TCAATGCATTTAAGGCATGGTGGTTCAAATCCTTCCTGAGCGGAACTGATCTATTCGGCGCGAAGTGACTCGTTTTCCTTTTGAAGATCTTCATGAGCCGCTCTCAATTTCTCAAGATCTTGCTTCCTTTGAAGATAATCATAGGAGAGCTTTTCATGAGTTGTTGAGAGAGTATCATGACGACTTTCAAGTTCCTGATACTTAATGTGAAGATTTTTTATGTCTTCAAATAAGGATTCAGATCGAGTCATTTCAGCACCCAACAGATCATCGCTTCTGTCTAACAGTTTTTGAATATGTTCCATGGCTTTCTGTTGTTCAGTTGCAATTTTAGCAAGTGTTTTGTAGCTGGGTTTTGAATCACAATCAAAATCATCGTCACTGGATGTTTGATAGTGAGTAGTGCGTGTGTTTACCTTGGCACCGCGTGCCATGAAGCAGTAGGTAGGAGTGGAGTCGTCCTTGTCATTTGCGTCGGTGTTGGTGATGAAGTCAATGTCTTCAGTGTTGAAGATGGACTTGGTGATGTAAGCTGTAGCCAGACTCACAATGCCAGAATCAGATTCCTCCTCAGACTCCACCTCTGCCTCCTCAGAAGCGGACTCCTCCTCTGAATCCATTTCCTTGCCAATAAACGCACGAGCCTTGCCAGTTGAGCTCTTCTTGTGTGATGAAGACTTTGAGGAAGACTTGGAAGAAGACTTTGAGTATTTCTTCTTCTTCTTATCGTCAGAGTCATATTCCTTGCTCTTCTTCTTCTTCTTTCTGTTCTCATTGTCCCACTGTGGACACTCAGAGATGAAGTGTCCAGTTTTCTTGCACTTGTGACATGTTTTCTTCTTGTAGTCATGAGCAGAAGCTTCATCATTCCTTGATCTTGATCGTGAAGACTTTCTGAAGCCTTTCTTCTTGGTGAATTTCTGGAACTTCTTCACTAGCATTGCAAGTTCCCTTCCAATGTCTTCAGGATCATCAGAACTGCTGTCAGATTTTTCTTCAGATGAGGACACAACTTTTGCCTTCAAGGCACGAGTTCGCCCATAGTTTGGATCGTAGATATCTCTTTTCTCAGAAAGCTGAAACTCATGTGTGTTGAGCCTCTCAAGTATGTCAGACGGATCGAGTGTCTTGAAGTCTGCACGTTCTTGAATCATCAGGGCTAGGATGTCAAACGAACTGTCAAGTGATCTCAGCAGCGTCTTGACGATTTCATGTTTGGTGATCTCAGTGGCGCCGAGGGCTTGAAGCTCATTCGTGATGTCAGTGAGCCGGTCAATTGTGTGCTGGACATTCTCATTGTCATTTCGCTTGAAGCGGTTGAAGAGGTTGCGAAGAACACTGATTCTCTGATCTCTCTGGGTTGAGATGCCTTCGTTGACTTTGGAGAGCCAGTCCCAGACCAGCTTGGATGCCTTCAAGGCACTCACACGGCCGTACTGTCCCTTGGTCAGATGACCACAGATGATATTCTTGGTAGTAGAATCCAGTTGAGTGAACTTCTTGACATCAATAGCAGTGACACCTTCTCCAGCCTTGGGAACGCCGTTTTCGACGACATACCATAGGTCGACATCAATGGCTTCAAGATGCATGCGCATCTTATTCTTCCAGTAGGGATATTCAGTTCCATCGAAGACGGGGCACGTAGCAGAGACTTTGATTATCCCTGCGGTCGACATAGCTAAAACTCCAGGTGGTTAAACCGAATCACACAGAACAAGGGAGCACCTTGCTCTGATACCAATTGAAAGTGCGTTATATCAACTAGAGGGGGGGTGAATAGGTGATTTTTATGAAAGTCTTCAAAACGTGAAAGTTATGAAGACAAACAGTAGAGATATGCCTATCACTATGCAGCGGAAGTTAGATTACACTGGGCAAGCCATGGTCAAGTATTCAATTGAGTAAAAGCACAATGACAAATAGCTGCAGTGTAATAAGGATCAGGTAGGAAGAAGTTATGAAGCCAAAAAAATCATACAGTTATGTTGTGAAGACAAAAGATAGAGCAAGCATGCAATGGCTTCACAATGAGTAACAGTAAGTAAAAGGAAGTGAAGATGAAACCAGTGACTCGTTGAAGACAATGATTTGTTGGACCAGTTCCAGTTGCTGTGACAACTGTACGTATGGTTGGAGCGGCTAGGTATTTAAACCAAAGGACACACAGTCCCGGACACCCAGTCCTGAACACGCAGCTCAGGACACCCAGTCCTCACCATTTTCTCCTTGAGCTAAGGTCACACAGACCTCGCCCAATCACTCTGGTAACTCTTCAAGGTAGACTCCCAAACCTTCACAGACTTCGTTCACCGGCAATCCACAATGTCTCTTGGATACTCAGAACGCGACGCCTAACCGGCTGGAGGATGCACAGTCCTCAAGTGTAATAGGTCTTCAGATCACTCAGACAAGAAGACTTAAGTGATGCCCAAGTTACTCTGGCTTTGGGTGGTTAGGGCTTTTCTCCTCGCTAGGAATTTTCTCTCAAAGGCTTCGAGGTGGGTTGCTCTCAAACGACAAAAGCCGTGCACTGAAATCTGAGCAGCCAACCATTTATGGTTGTAGGGGGTGGACTATTTATAGCCACTGGGCAACCCGACCTGATTTGTCCGAAATGACCCTGGGTCACTAAGGAACTGACACGTGTACCAATGGTCAGATTTCAAACTCACACGGCAACTTTACTTGGGCTACAAGTAAAGCTGACTTGTCCGACTCTGGACAAGATTTGCTCTCATAGTCTTCGCTCGAAGATATAGGTTTTGAATTAGGCATCACTTCAGTCATTCTGACTGGTTCTCTTGGACCCCACTTAACAGTACGGTGGTTCCTATGACTCAACACAAATGAAATAAAACTATGAAGGATCTAAGTCTTCGAGTTCCATAGGCTTCACATGGTGTCTTCTCTTGTCATAGTCTTCAATGTGAATATCTTCATATACCACCATTGTCTTCAATGTCTTCGTACATTTTTAGGGGTCATCTCTGGTAGTAAAACCGAATCAATGAGGGACTTTCTACCTGTGTTATCCTGCAATTCTCACAAACACATTAGTCCCTCAACTAGGTTTGTCGTCAATACTCCAAAACCAACTAGGGGTGGCACTAGATGCACTTACAGTGTGCAGAAATCGGAGGTGTCGTACGTTCGGTGCTTGATCGGTTGAATCGAGAAGAAGTTCGACTACATCAACCGCGTTAAGCTAACGCTTCCGCTTTTAGTCTACGAGGGTACGTGGACACACTCTTCCCCTCTCGTTGCTATGAATCTCCTAGATAGATCTTGTGTGATCGTAGGATTATTTTTGAAATTGCATGCTACGTTCCCCAACAATGGTGGCACTACTGCAGGATGCTGCTAACGCGACACTACGATCAGAGACCCTTCAAGAAACTGTGTGTGATGCAATAATCGCAAATGGTGGTGTATGAAAACATTTAAAATGTATAAAACATTTGCGATGATGGATGCATCAAGCACGGTTCAGATTTTAGTTGCATGCCCGATGAAGGGCATGCGGTTCAGTTCAATTTAACTGTTTGCGATGAGGAGGAACAAAAGAAACATGCAGCTAGATGAAGGGTGTGCGATACACAACATACAATTCACTGGGATGAACTGTTTGTGATTAGGCAACATAAAAGAAACAGGCAGCCAGATGAAGGTGTGTGCGATATACAACATACGGTTCACTCGGATGAACTGTTTGTGATTAGGCAACACAAAAGAAATGGTCAGCCAGATCAAGGTGTGTGTGATATATGCATGCGGTTCACTCGGCCCTTGTCGTCAGTGTGTGACCTTTGTGGCAACCGTTCGCTCCCCAGGCGCCTCTTCGTGTACCGTGGCAACCGTCCATCGACTCTTCGCCTTTCCCTCTCGATTTGGAACTGCTGTCGCACGCTAGCTCTTCCTCCCTTCTCCATTTGCCTTCATCCTTCCTTTTGCCATTGTTTGATCATCTTCTCCATGGAGGGAACAGGCCGGAAACGACCCCGTTATTCTTGCCCTGATCTGAATGATGACGCGGTGGAGGAACTCATTGATCGGTGCCATGTCATCACCTCGGCTAGCATGGCAGGTTCGTTCAAGACCATTCTCGACTCAACTAATAACATTATTACAAGGAACCCAATTGTCCAGGAGCGGTTTGATCTCCCCTATCTTCTTCGCCATGACCCTACTGACTGGCGCGGGGACGAGGGAAGCCTCACCTTGTGTAAGTTGATGCCGCCTGATAATGATACGTATGATGTTAAGATGCCATCGCTTGAGGGCAAGGCTTGGGCAGGCACACATGGAGATTGGGTTGTTTATATTGGTTACAACTGCGAATGGGAACTTGTGAATGTGTACACTCGTCACCGGGTTCCACTTCCAAAAATCTCAGACGACCGCCCAGAGGTTGAGTACACCGGTATTCTACATGAGTTCAAATACGATCATGTTGACTGTCGTCTACAGAAGATAGCAATTTGTTGTGTTCCCGACCACTTTTGGGGTTATAGGAATGCTTGTGTTGTTGCTATCTTCGACAAGCTTGTTGCCGTCCTTCATGGTTCGACTCGATGGATATTGCTCAAAAATCAATTTCTATACACGGATGAGTACTGTGATGCAATTCAATATGAGGGTCTTGTGTTTGCTGCCACTACTCGTGGCACAGTTTTTGCATGGAATCCTTATGCTTTCGGTACGTTTGTCTTCCACTGTGATTATAATTATTTCATCTACATGCATGCGGGTGAGCTAGTTTCCCTTTACTAATTAACCTTCTTGTGTTTCCAAGGTCATGTGAACATTCCACCACCTATACTTGAAAATTTTTATAACCAAGGGGGAGATGAAGATGCTGATGATCACGACCATGAGGACAAGCAGGGCCCATATACTCAGTGGCGCCTGGCAACTTAATCTAATGGATCACCTCTTCTTGTCTGTATACAGGGCACTGCTGATGTTACTAAGGAAGCAAGTGTTGTCTCGTATGGTCGCACTCTCTGGACCTATTCCAACACCCGTTGCATCGTATTCAGGATGGATACTAGTGTACTAGCGCCAACACCTTCTCCCTGGTTCAGTATTGAAAGTCTTGGAGGAAACTCGCTCTTCCTTGGACAAAACTATCCAAGGATGGTGGAAGGCGATCCAGCTGCTGTTGACACACTGTTACTACCATTTATGATAAGCAACTATATCTATACCTCGGACATTAGTATGGTTCCCTACCATCCCAATATGGGTCCTGACATAGCCCGCTTCAGCCTCGATGATCAGTCCTGCGTTGGTCTTGAGATTGACAGTAGCTCGCCCTTCCCAGAGAATCACATCTGGTTCAAAGCAAGCATTTCCAACGCTGACGAGGGGTTGAGCTGAAGTTCATTTCATCGCTTTGTTATTTGTTGTGTGAGAAAAAACTTTACTAGAATGTTTTGTTGGAAATGATCTATAATCCAATGTGTATCCTCATTGTCATTGTGGGTTGATGACTTGTTGTATGTAATCAATGGTACATTTGCATATGCGTCCATCAACTCACACTAAAAAAAAGACACATTCGTGACATTTTGGGCCAAACGAATTTTTTTCTTGTCATACATATGACACTTCTATGATGATAATTGTGACAAAACCCGGCATCATCATAGATGTGGTGGGCTCCTACTTCTATGACAAAAAATCATGACAGAAAATGGGCTTTTCGTCCTGGGCGGGCCGGAGATGCAGCTGCATGACATTCTTTGGGCCGTCCATGACGGAAAAAACCGTGGTAGAAGCAAGGGCGAGGAAAATTTCGGGGAGTTCCCGGTTACGGTGGGAGGTCGGGGGCCGAGCGATGCGCGCTTCTCTCGTACACGTACGCACGTGTGTGCGAGGCGTTGGCTCTAACTGAACCCGAGCGAGGCGTTGGGCTCTAATTGAACCCGAGCGATTGCACTACAGGCTACGCGTTACTGAACCCGAGCGATCGATCGATGGCTCCCGATCGAGCGATTCCTTCGCTACTGCTGCTAACTGAAGCCGATCGATGCTGCCTCTAGATGAACAATGAGCGTTGCGGGAGGGGGGGGGGTTGGATGAACAGTTCCCAGTGGGGGTGGATGAATAGGACCCCGTGGTGTTGCCTCTGGATGAACAGAACCCCGATTGATCGAGCCAGTTGGGGCTGGATGAACAGGACCCCGTGGAGGGTTGGATGAACAGGACCAGCCCGTGGAGGGCAGGATGAACAGTAGACGGTGGATGGCAGGATGAACAGTAGCCCGTGGAGGGGTGGTTGAACAGGAGCCCGTGGAGAGGGCTGGTTGAACAGTAGCAGGTGGAGTAGCGCGCGGTGGAGGCTGGATGAACAGGAGCCCGTGGATGAACATTCGCAGGTGGAGGCTGGAGGAGGTCGATGGTGGATGAACAGTAGCTCGTGGAGGCTGGAGGGGGTCGACGGTGGAGATGAACAGTATCCCATGGAGTCCCGTTTTGCGGTACGCCACACCCCTCCCGATGAACAGGACCCCCGTTTCGACCGTAGCGCTCCAACACAAGTCCGCTTCGTCCGTTTTGCGGTACGCCACACCCCTCCTGATCAATAGGACCCCCGTTTCGACCGTAGGAGGTCCATTTCCTCCGTTTTGCGGTATGCCAGACCCCTCCCGATCAACAGGATCCCATTTCGAACATGGCCGATCGAACACAAGGCCGTTTCCTCCGTTCTGTGGTACGCCAGGCCTCGTTTCCATCGCCTGTTCCGTCCAAGCCCTCCTGATGAACACGACCACGCATTCCGTTCCGACCCAGCCGGTTGGCTCCCATGCGTTCCGTTGCCTCCCCATGAACACAACGCATTCCATTGCCTCCCCATGAACACGACGCATTCCGTTGCCTCCCCATGAACACGACTACGACGCTGTTTCTTTGTTCCGACCCAGCCATTTACACGAGCCCTGGCCATACGTATGAGCGAGTAGGCATTCGAGACCCCGCCCGTATGTACACATACGTGGCCGTATTTTCTTTCTTGCACCCTGGCCGCTAGACGTACATGTACATGCTACGTGCGCGCCTCTACATCGACCAGTATATATGTACATACGCGTTCGCGACGAGAATGACAACGCTACATATGCTTCGACCAGGTGGGTCCCGACTGTCAGGCACTTCCTTGCGTGCGAAGATGTAGCTGGTGGGTCCCAGCAGTCAGGGGGGGGGGGGGCGAATCGTTTTGTTTGTTTTTGCTCGGACGCACTTCCTTGCGTGCGAAGGTGTAGCTGGTGGGTCCCAGCAGTCAGGGGAAACGTTTTTTCACGTAATACGGTGGCCCGTCCGGTGGGTCCCCGCTGTCAGGTGGAGGAATAATTATTTTGCACATAATAAGGAGGCACTTCCTTGCTGCGGTCGTGGACCCAGCTGGCAGCCTCTCCATGTACATTCCACATCCGATGGAAGCCGTTCCTTGACCATGTTGACCACGCCGCGCTGAGAGCACCAGGGCGGTGGACGACACCGAGGCCTAGGATGGGGACGACACGGAGCCGGGGAAGACGCGGCAGTGGATGCCCACGCGTAGAGGAGTACGAGGGTTCACTGGTTCGCTGTGGTGTGAGGCTGCCGTCGCCGCAGAATAACAGGGGGTGTGGGTGAGTAGAGGGATGGCCTGGCCAGCGGTGGGAGTAGTAGGGGGCGGTGAGGCCTCCGCCGCATCGCATACGGCCACGGGAGGCAGGAGCACGAGGCACGACCGGCGCTGGTTTGGGCGGCTGGAGCAAGAAGACCAGAGGTTGAAGAAGCACTACGACCGTTGGATGGACATCGTACGGTCACTGGAGCTAGAATCGTGCATATATTGACTAACTTGACAAAGCCATCCGTCCCCGTCAACTTAGTAGGCCCCCAAGTCAGCCTGCCACTATACTGGGTCCCAGCTAACAGGGGAGTATTCAATTTTTTGTGCGTAATAAGGAGGCACTTCCTTGCATGCGAAGATATAGCTGGTGGGTCCAAGCTGTCAGCGGCGGTAACGTTTTTTTCGCGAAATATAGAGGCCCTTTGTCAGGACCCCGATCCTAAATCACACCGATCTAGCATGTAACACTTCATATCACTTTGCGGCCTCACGCACGGTATTCCCACGGGTGCCACCTTACCTGGCCCGGGACCGTTTGCGCCTTTTGGCTCACGTATATGATAATGTCGCTAGCATCCATATGGCGGAGAACCCGGGCCGACATGGCTAGTCGTGTAACCAAAGCGGCACCAACCTATGGGGACAGGCATACATGAATCACATCGAGCATGTCGGTCAGTAGCGTGTGAATCCGGGCTATAGCACTAGGCTAATAGGACTCCAGGAACCCGGGCTGTAGCAGGCTAGGCAGGACTCCGGATGTCACCGCGTGACATTTCCCCGAAGGGACAGACACAGGAACGAAGTGAAACACATGCCGGCCAGTCAAGTGTCCTGAGCAGTAGTGCTGGGCTAGCAGGACTCCGGTGAACCGGGCTGTAGCGGACTACTATGGCTCATGGAAGCACTAGACTACATTTCCCCATAAGAGAGGCTGCCAAGGATAAACAACTAGATTGTCGGATCCCACACATACCAAGCATTTCAATCATACACACAATATGCTCGATATGTGTAAATACAACATGGCATCACAACATAACTCTACAACTCAAGTATTTATTCCTTAGGCTCCGAGGAGCGAGATATTACAAACATGGGTCTCATGACCCAACAATCACAACATACAAATCAAGCACATGCGGAAGCTTAACATGTCTGAGTACAGACATCTACAAATGGAAAAAGGCTAAGAAGTCTGACTATCTACCAGATCCTGCCGTGGGCACAAGATCGTAGCTGAGGTATCAAGCTAAACGTCGAAGTCCATGCGGAAGTACTAGCGAGACTGAATTCTCTCTCTGCAAAACATAAATTAAGCAAACGTGAGTACAAAGGTACTCAGCAAGACTTACATCAAAACTAGCTACATATGCATCGGTATCAACAAGGGGGGGGGGTGGTGGAGTTTAACTACAGCAAGCCAGCTTTGACTCAGTGGCTAACCTGAACTACGACTGCAAGCAACTCTTTTGAGGTGGCGCACACGAGTCCACATATTCACCATTTAATACACCACTATGGATCCGCTCGCGTCTCCCTACGAGAAGGCCATCCATAGCACTCACGCTTATCTTGCGAGTTTTAGGGTATCCACTTTCACTTGTCTATGAACTATGCAAGGGGTCCAAGTTTCCATATCCGAGGAATCCGGCTATTCGAATAGATAATGATAACCCTGCAGGGGTGTACTTCTTCACACACGCTCCCACCACTTACCGTCGTTTACACGACATGTACTCGGCAACCTTCGAGCGGAAGCCCAACGAGGGTGTCGGCCACGGCCTACCTAAACACTTAAGTCTCTAGTCCAGGTTTATCGCCTATCCAGGTTCCATCTGCAGGGAGTCCGGCTGAGGTTTCCACATACGGCCCCGAACGATGTGTACAGGGTTCCGAGACACCAAACGGGCGCCCGGCATGCCCGGCCACGGTGTATCTACCGCAACATAGCCCACCCCTGGGGTCAGCGCTACGCACGGCCGCCAACACATAAGCTACAAACACCAGAAACTAGTTGCAACTCCTGGACAGAGTACTAGGGTGATTAAGAAGCCGAGAGGGTCAATTAAGGATCCCAATGAGTGGTAGTAGCTGTTCATGGATCACAGACACAGAACTCAGTTCCTGAGGACGGTTTCAATGAGACAACCCACCATGTACTCCTACATGGCCTCTCACTTCTACCTTTACCAAATCGTGTTCACACACTTAGCTCACACACAGTAGGACATGTTCACACACCTCTGATTCGTTCCCGACGAATCAGACCTGACACAACTCTATGCAATAGCAGGCATGACAAACAAGCATGAATGAGTAGGCACATCAGGGCTCAAACATCTCCTACTCATGCTAGTGGGTTTCATCTATTTACTGTGGCAATGACAGGTCATGCAGAGGATAAGGGGTTCAACTACTGCAACAAGAAACAGAAGAATCATTGTTGTCCTAATGCAGTAAAAGAGAGCATGAGCGAGAGAGTGGGCTTGTATCGGAATGAACAAGGGGGGAGTGCTTGCCTGACACTTCCGAAGATAGTAAAGCTCTTCATCGGTGTCATCGAATTCATCGCTGGATCAACGTCTACTGAGGGGGGACAAACACCGGCAACTGAGAAAGAACACAATCAACACATGGCGATATGCAACAATATGATGCAAGCTATGACATGGCAATATGAATGTGTTTTGGCTAATGCAACAGAAAGTCATTTTAATTGAAGTGGAATTCAAAACTATATCAAATTCCAACTCCAAACCTATTATGAAATTTGCCCTAATCATGTTTCATCCTAAACAATGAGGTTAACTTGCTCAAACATGCATGAAAATGGTACAGATGGATTCTTTGAATTTTTCTAATAATTTTTCATATATAAATTATTTCATTTGGAGTTACGGTTGAATTTCTATGATTTTTAGAAGTTTTGGACAATTTTTGGAATTTCCTGAATTAAAATTAATTCAGAAAATGAGTTATGGCATCAGCACTACGTCACTGTGACGTCAGCAGGTCAACTGAGCTGCCCCGGGTCAAACCTGACCAGTGGGGTCTACTGGTCAGGGACAAAGTGCCGGTCAGTGTCGCTGACAGGTGGGGCCAGGTCAACTGACACATCATCAAGTCAACCAGACATGTGGCCTAGTCAACAGCCAGGTCAGCGCAGTCAAAGCTGACGCGTGGGGCCACTGTGGTTAGTTAACCCTAAACATGAACTAAACTAATGTTAATTAAGGGCACAGGACCCATGTGTCATTGGCTCAAGGGGTTGTTTAGTGGGGGTTTAGCCGTTAATCACGCGGCCACGTTGGCTCGCCGGAGTATGGCCGGCGGTGACCTCAAAACGCGGCCGAGGGTCTCGGGCTCGCTCCTCCGTTGTCCATATGAGTAGCGGAGAGCGTCCACGGGGAGCTGGAGCTCGCCCGCATCCATCGCTGCAAGCAGCAGCAGCTAGGGCGGCCGGAGCTCGTCGGAAACGAGCTCGGGGCGGCGCCGGAGTTCGGACACGAGCGGGGACGCGGTTGCGGTGGCCGTGGTGCTGTGTGTTTAGCACCTATGGTGTCTACGGGGTGCGGTGAGTACGATGGGCGTATGCCCGGGACCAAATGGTCACCGAAGCATCACCAGCGACGAGCGCGGCGGCGGCGGGTTTTGGTCAATAAGGGGGCGACAGCTATGGCGTGTGAGAGCGAGGACGGAGAGGGGGAGAAGGGGCAGGAGCTCACGGCGAGTGCAGAGATGGCCTTGGCGTGCCCGGGGAAGCACCGGAGCGAGCGGGGCGGCGAGAGGAATCTCCGGCGGCCGGCGACGAAGGTGATGAAGATGGCGTCGATGCAGGGTCTCCGGCAAGGCGCGGCTCGGTGGGGAGGAAGAGGGAGTCGAGGCGAAGCTTTTGGACACGTCGGAGAAGCGAGGGGGAGGCGGTGGTTGCGGCAGCAGCAAGCGGCGGCGACGAGATCCGCTCGGTGGGAGAGAGCGGGAGCTAGAGGAGGGGATGGGGACGAGAGAGTGAGCGAGAGGGTTCCAGGGGGTGCGTGGCGTCGTTGGAGATGTCTAGAGCGTCGAGGACGCAGGCAAGCAGGGTGGAGGTGGCCGCATGGTGGCGCGCGCGCGTCGGGCACGCGCCCGTCCTCCTGGCAGGGAGGAAGACGACAGGGAGGGGGTGGCTTGGTGGGCTGGGCTGCCAGCTGGGCCAGCCAGCTGCAGAGCTGGGCCGAATAGGTAAGTTAGCGAGGTAATTCTCTCTCTCTCTCTCTTTTCTAAAAATGCGTAGGCACTTTCAAAAATCACCAAACTGCTCATGCCCACTGTTTAGCATATAACCAACATGGAACATTTCTGTTTAGGATTATTTGGACATCTAAAATATTCTATAGCATTTAAATGCCCAAATGCAAATAGAGTATGATTTAATTCAGTGACCCTATGATGTCCTAGAAATATGTGCACCATTTCTGTCAGAGGTTTAAGACCAAGGCAAAGATGATGAACATTTTAGAAGGGCATTTCAGGTTCATTGAAAAAGATTTTAGTAAATCCTAGTTGGATTAATGGGGTGTTGGGGGTTCTGTCATCCCCATTTCAGTTTTCTGAGTAAAGTAGACATGATGCAACAGCGTATGTTAGCACTAGGCATTACCAGAACTTGGGATGTGACACCCTTTCGGTGGGTCCCTGATGTCAGGTGGAGGAATCATTATTTTGCGCGTAATAAGGAGGCATTTCCTTATGTGCGGCCGTGGACCCAGTTGTCGGCCTCTCCACGTACAGTGTACTTCAGATGCATGTCGGTCGTTGACCACATTGACCAGGCCGCGCCGAGAGCACCAGGGCGGTGGACGACGGCGAGGCCTAGGAAGGGAACGACACGGAGGCAGGGAAGACTCAGCAGTTCTTTCCCACGCGGAGGGGAGTACGACTGTACGAGGGTTTACTGGCTCGTCTGCCGTCGTCGGAGAATAACAGCAGGTGTGGGTGAGTAGAGGGATGGCTAGGCCAGCGATGGGAGTACGGTGGGGCGGTGAGGCCTGCGCGGCAGCACAGCCGGCCGCGGGGAGGAGGGAGCAGGCAGTCCTCCCACCGGCGCTTGTTTGAGCGCCTGGAGCAGGAAGAGCAGAGATTGAAGAAGCATGACGGCCGTTCGATGGACATCCAACAGTCACTGCTTGTGCGTCAACCTTTTTTAGGAAAGCCTCAAATCTGTGGAAAACAGCATACAACCCATTTGCTAATTCTTAAGGTTTTTTTGGAGCCCATATTCTTTTTGTTAGCATTAGATCCCATATTGTGGCCACGGTTAAAAAATTATACGAAATTTTGCATATTTCGGTGCGGTCCGAACTGTTTTCAATCCTGAAATTTCGACTCGCATTCAAACTGATTTTAAAAATAAATGTATATCAATATAAAATCCAACAAATTCTCCACGCATAAAATTAATGTAATTTAAAATCTCGAAATGAAAAAAGATATTTGAAACTAATTGCCGGTTTGATGTGTTTTATAAATGTACAGCCCATTTCTCATTACTGATGGGCCATTTTCTTGGCCAACCGACTGAAAGCTCTCCTCGTCTTGAAAGATTTGCACCCCAACAGGTCTAACAAAGCGAGTTACTTGGCAAATCACAAAAAAAACTAGGCTGTGGCCATGGACCCAGCTGTCAGTCCATTTGTTTTTAGTCCATTTGGTGGGTTGGGTGAAACAATGATGTAGCATCTATGCAGCCCGTTTAAATCCAATTTGCATTTTCTCGACATCCGCGGACTTGCTGGGCTGGGTGAAAATATCATGTTGGGCTAGATGGAGAAATGTTATAAAAACATAAACACATGATTGCACGTTAGTAAAATCTTTGCAAGCTTATGTACGCAATCACTAGGAGTTAACTTGCCAAGTTATATATAAACAATTATTATTATTATTTTGTAAGAACTTCTGTCGGTGTCAAAACTGGCGGATCTCGGGTAGCAGGTCCCGAACTGTGCGTCTAGGTCGGATGGTAACAGGAGGCAGGGGACACGATGTTTTACCCAGGTTCGGGCCCTCTTGATGGAGGTAAAACCCTACGTCCAGCTTGATTAATATTGATGATATGGGTAGTACAAGAGTAGATCTACCACGAGATCAGAGATGCTAAACCCTAGAAGCTAGCCTATGGTATGATTGTTGTTCATTCTACGGACTAAAACTCTCCGGTTTATATAGACACCAGAGAGGGCTAGGGTTACACAGAGTCGGTTACAATGGTAGGAGATCTACATATCCGTATCGCCAAGCTTGCCTTCCACGCCAAGGAAAGTCCCTTCCGGACACGGGACGAAGTCTTCAATCTTGTATCTTCATAGTCCAGGAGTCCGGTCGAAGGTATAGTCCGGCCATCTGGACACCCCCTAATGCAGGACTCCCTCAGTAGCCCCTGAACCAAGCTTCAATGACGACGAGTCCGGCGCACAGATTGTCTTTGTCATTGCAAGGCAGGTTCCTCCTCCAAGTACTTCATAGAAGATTTTGAACACAAAGGTAGTGTCCGGCTCTGCAAAATAAGTTTCCACATATTGCCATAGAGAGAATAATATTTACACAAATCTAATCTGCTGACGTATTCCGTGGCGTGACATCACACCACGGCCAAGTCTTTATTCGAATCGTTTTATCGTCCCACCTCAGCGCGTTTAGCGAGGTGGTTTCCTTGGCACGTCTTGTTAAAACAGAGATCGTGTCCCCTTATTCCGGGATTCTCATCAACACGGGCGTGGGTAACCCAACCGTACCCGTTGTATATTTTCTCTATCAAAGGCGAGTCCCAAACGGTCACGGGGAAGGCCCTTGGTATTCAACCTCTTATAAAGAGACCAAGGCCTTACTCCTTTCTTTCAATCTCAAACGAGTTCGCCCTTCGCCTCGAGTTCCAACACCCAAGGCTCTAGATTTCAGGCACTTCGTACCTTCGACAATGTCCGGTTCCGACCTTCGAGGCCGATGGATGCCTTCCTCCATCACGGAGGAGGACGTGCTGAAGTTGAGAGAGGCCAAGTTCTTGACCGGTGAAATCTCACATAGGCTGCCTGCTCAAGGGCAAGTCATTCCCACTCCCAAGCCCGGTGAGAGTGTGGTGTTCATGTCTCACTTCCTTCGGGGGCTAGGCTTCCCGACGGATCCCTTCGTGAGGGGGCTCATGTATTATTATGGGCTGGAATTTCACGACTTAACCCCGGAGTCCATCCTCCATATTTCCTCATTCATCGTCATGTGTGAAGCCTTCCTCCATATCACTCCTCACTTCGGACTATGGCTCAAGACCTTCAAAGTAGAGCCGAAGATGATCGAGGGACGACATGCGGAGTGCGGAGGTGCTTTTATAAGCAAGAATGTTGGTACTCCATGGCCCGAGGGCTCTTTTCAAGAGGAGTGCAGCTTATGGCAGCGAGAGTGGTTTTATATACCGCTCCCAGGGGCCCTATGTGGGTGGCGCCACCTGCCTTTCGCTCAGGTCCCCCGCCACGACTGGCGTCATGGGTCAATACGGGGCTGGACTGGGGGCCGGCAAAGGACGTGCCCCTGTTGCAGGGCCACATCCGAGATCTCCTAGAAAGAGACATCAGTCTGGTCATGGTGACGCAGGTTATGTTAATTCGCCGAGTTCTACCCTGCAAACGTCGCCCCCTCCGCCTGTGGGAGTTCAACCCAGAGGGACCACGAGTTCTCCAACATTTTCTTGGCCTGACGCCCGTGGAGATGTACAAATTGTTCTTCGGACCACAAGTAGTGTGTCCGGATTCTACGGAGGACACAGGTCTGAGCTGCAATCGTACGGATACTCAAGTAAGTAGCCTTGTGCCCAGACTCGCTATCCGTATATTTATTACAAAATTTCCCCTAAAAGAGCTGTCCTTTAAACATGAGTGGATAGCGAAAGCAAAGCTAATCAGGTGTCCGGCCCCCTCCCCGAGATCACGCCGGGTCCCGTGCTAGTCAGGATGTTGGAGGTTGTGCCTTCAAAGGGAAGCGAGGGAGGGGTCAAGGGAGCTATAGCCTCCTCAAAGGAGGTTGTCCGGAAGGGAGGAGTCGAAAATTCTTCTCCTCAGGGGAAGAAGAGGACCGCCTCTGAAGACCCGGAGACCATGGCCTTAAAGCGGGGGAAGAAATCTTCGCCAGAGGGTCCTGTGCTGGGGGATACTTCGGCCGAATTATGCCCTCAAGGGGATCAGCCCTCCAACAAGCCGTAAGTAGAGAGGAGTTTTCTTTTTAAGAAACGAGAGAAATCCCTGCTTTATATCTGAGAAAAGTAATCAAAAATTTACCTTGTAGCTCGGACCTTAGCCCTTCTCAGCAGAGCTCGTCTTCGGGAGATCTTCTTCCGGAGATGACGGAGAGCAGAATGCCTCCCCCTGCCGTACCGCCTTGCGAGGCGGGCGACCCTGAGGTATCGTCGCGGAGGGTTTCTCCGGATCCGGCGGGGTCGGAAGGTAGTCATATGGCCCCCTAAAGCCCTCCGCGTCCGGCCTTCGAAAAGGGCCATCGGACGAGTCCGCCACCGTCTGGTGCGCGGTCGGAGGAGCTGAAGGATCTGCTAGGGCGAGCATCTATCTCAGAGGAGCACCATGCATTGATGGGTACGGTGATTGAGAGGATTTCATCTGCGGAGAGTGGATTGCACGAGGCCGTCAGGAGTTTACTGACAGGTTTTGAGGTACGCGAAATAATGTACCCTTTTTGGACAGTTGCGCATAAATAAGATGCGCCCTGTGTAGATAGTAGCCCCTGAGACTCTGTGTGTTGTCAAAAGTGACGGCACACAGAGGATCATAATCCCAGGTCTAATATGCCGCCTTTATGCGTAGGTGGTGAAGTGTCCGGTGGCCAGCCGGACTGATGGATTTGCCGAGCTAAAGCGGCAACTTGACATGGCAGATGCCGACATCGCGCTTGTCAACAAGCGGCTTGACGAGGCACAAGGTATGTAATTCCGTCGGCGACGCCTGGTAAGAGGAGCTTTATGCCAGTATCTTACAATGTGTGCGCTTGATGCATATGGTGCTGCTGCCATGGAGAATCTTTGGGCAGAACTTGCCCGAGCCAAGGAGCAAGCCAGGAAAAGTGATGCAGCTGCCGGAAAGGCAATTGAAGAGCTGAAAGCCGAACAGGCTGCTCACCGTCGAAGCAAGAAGGAAATGGCCGAGATGGCCGTGAAGCTGAAGAACGCTGCTGACCGTTGCAAGCTTCTTGAAAAAGAAGATCAGGCGGAATAGATGGGCCTGAAGAAGGCCATTGTCGATGCCAAGGATGCTCGCTCTGCGATGACAGCTGTGAAGGAGGAGCTGCGTCAGGCCGGAGAAATCGCAGCTGGAAAGCCCTATATGCTGCGGAGGAAGTTCTGTGATCCTAAACATGCTCCGTTAGACCAGATATGGAGTACGGCGGACACCTATCTGGATTTAGCAGCGTGTGCCGCAGATGCGGCCGAGCACTTCCGAGATCAAGAAGATCGCGAAGTGGAAAAGCTCTTCTGGTCGCAGTTCCACAATCCAGAGCGTCCACTGTCGTTAGCCGATCATTTGGCCGAATGGGCCGAGCTAAATAGGTTGTCCGGACTCGCCATGAAGTATGTCGTGAGTCATCTGTGGCCAGAGAGACCAGAGCCGAAAAGTTATTTCAACTTGGTGCAGCAGTTCCTTGGTGCGGCGCCGCATATCAATGCGATGAAGAGGTCATCGTGCATAGAGGGTGCGCGGATGGCTCTTGCCCGTGTCAAGACATACTGGGCGGAAATGGAAGCCACCGCTGTTGCATCCCCAGACTCGGATGGAAGCGGAGTACCTGCCGAGTGCTATTTTCAGGAAGTTCTGCAAGGCGCTCGTTTAATAGAGACACAGTGCTCGAAGGATACTATATTCTAATATCATGTATTGTTGTAAAACAATTATTTTGATAAATTGTAGAAGCTTTTTATACTTGTGCCTGCAAGTATTATGATACCTCCTGTGCGGCCGTTTAACATATATGTATATATAATCTGAAAGATGGCAGTCGTCAGTTTCAGCCCCCACGCACATAATGCGGGGGTGTTCGCAGAAGGCGCATTTTCACACTTGATCCAACGTCTTGGTCCTACAAAGGAGGTGATGGCGCAGCGAACTAGGCAATCGGACTATGATGCTTTATCACTTTCACTTAGCCATAGGAGTTTGACATTGAGGCTACTTATATAGCCCCTGGTGGTGCCTGCGCTCGCCCGAACTCGGGGCGCGTATGTGCCTGGACGGGAAACGGCCCTTCGTTAATGCGGAAGAATCCTAAAGATTCCGGTATGTCATCGAGTGGTTGACCAGTCTCACGCTATATCATGACAGTCCGTTTTCGGCTTTCTCTACTAAGGTGCTCGCCTGGCTGAACCGGGGCACAATCATAGTAGTTCTCCTGGTGCTGCCTTAGCCGATAGAGAGGAACCTAAGGCAGCAAAACACAGGAGCCGGGCAAACCCAACATTTGACCAAAGACATGATTCGGAGCTAATGCATATAAGGCCAAACTCGCGACGCCGAACACTCCCTAAGGTATTTGGTCTTTATGAGGGCGGGCGGGATAACGCCCTTAGTAATAAGCCCCTAGTGTCCAGGTACGCGCAAAACTCTGACGTGGCCACATGCCAAAACGCCAGCCTCCTCCTTGGTTATACCAAGAAACCAGGGGATGTGTATCAACAAGAGACAGTAAAAAAGGTTTACCTAGGGTCTTAATCTGAAAAGAATCCTTGGAATGGGTCCCTGCTGCACGTTTGCGCCTGTGTCTCTGTTGTGCCGTATCCTGGACGGGCGTAGCACGGTGTTCATCTGTAAAAGAGAGTAACTTAGTTAAAGAAAGATCGTGCCGGACATGAGTTATACTAAATAAACAAAGTATGAATCGAAATGGCTAAAATTGAGCTTTATTGTCTCTTGTTTTATATGCGCGGAGCCCCTAGTACAGGGGTATATGGCTATTAAGCCTTTATCAATTGTATGTTTATGCCGGACTCGTCTAGCCGTGTCCGTGGTCTTGACGACCTGTTTAGATGCTTTGGCTGGTGAAGCCGCTTTATTGTGGGGCTGTCAAGGCAGCCGCACTGTTTTCCATGCGGGAGGAACACTCAATGTTTTCCCTTTAATGAGATGATGCCTCATGGACCGGGCATCTTAAGCGTAAGAGATGCATAATGCGGTATTGCGTCAAAGCTGGCGAAAGCTTTGCGTCCCAGCAGTGCTTGATAGCTACTTGAGAATGGGGCGATGTGGAAAGTTAGTTGTTCGCAACGGAAGTTATCGGGGGAGCCGAACATAACTTCTAGCCGGAGAGAACCCATGCAACGGGCATCCGGGCCTGGCGTTACCCCTTGAAAGGAGGTTTTGCTATGGCGAATTTTTGTTGGGTCTATCCCCATGTTGCGGATTGTGTCCTGGTATAACAGGTTTAGACCACTGCCGCCGTCCATCAGGGCATTTGTAAAATGGAGTCCGCCGATTATTGGATCTAATACCAAGGCAGTCCAGCCTGCGTTCCGGATACTTCTAGAGTAATCCTGATGGTCGAAGGTGATTGGTTTTAACAACCATTGGCGAGACTCCATTGGGATAGGCCGTATGGCGCGTATCTCTTGTGGCGCCGTTCTGTTCGTCACGTGAAGCAAGTTTACTGTTTTGACTTCTTGTGGGAAATCCTTTTGTTTCCTGGTGCTCTGCTTGTGGGGTTCGTCGTCGTCCTCACTTGGTGTGTCGAGCCCCTTGTGTTCAGCGTTGAGCTTGCCGGCTTGCTTGAAAACCCAACAATCTCTGTGGGTATGGTTCGCAGGCTTCCCGGGAGTACTGTGTATTTGACATATCTTGTTCAAGATTTTGTTTAAGTTGGATAGCTCGTCCCTGTTATCCTTGAGGGGCGCCTTTCTCTGATTCTTCTGCGAGCTTTTGAATCCGGCGTTGACCGCCGTGCTCTTTGGGCTGTTTCCCTTATTCCGGCGCTGGTCCTTGCTGCGTCGGGGTTTTTCGTTTCCATCCCTAACTTCAGATGTACTTGGGTCGCTGGTGCTGCATCTTGCCAACCAGCTGTCCTCTCCTGCGCAAAAGCGGGTCATGAGGCTTGTCAATGCGGCCATTGTTCTTGGCTTTTCTTGGCCGAGGTGTCTGGCGAGCCATTCGTCTCGAACGTTGTGCTTAAAAGCTACTAGGGCTTCGGCGTTCGGACAGTCGACTATCTGATTCTTTTTAGTAAGAAATCTGTTCCAGAATTTCCGGGCTGACTCTCTGGGCTGTTGAGTTATGTGACTGAGATCGCTGCATCCGGAGGGCGGACATAGGTCCCTTGAAAATTTGCCCGGAAAGCATCCTCAAGCTCTTCCCAACTTCCAATGGTGTTTTCGGGAAGGCTTTTGAGCCAATGCCGGGCTGGCCCTTTAAGCTTGAGGGGTAAGTATTTTATGGCGTGGAGGTCATCTCCTCTGGCCATGTGTATGTGGAGGATATAATCCTCGATCCAGACCCCAGGGTCTGTTGTTCCGTCGTACGCCTCTATGTTTACGGGCTTGAATCCCGCTGGAAATTCATGGTCCATCACCTCATCGGTGAAACATAGGGGGTGTGCGACACCCCTGTATTTGGGTGTGCCGTGATGTTCGGATATTTGTTGTGTTGCATTGCTTACTAGAGCTTGCTTTCTTGGCCCGTATATAGATCTGGCTGGGCCGTCTTTTTGATGCGGATCCTTTGGTGGATCGCGCGCCGGCTTGTGTGCGGCGCCGCTTGCCGCTCCATGCTGGCCATGCGGTCGTCCATCTGACCGAATGGCTTTCCTATTTTTTGACTACGGGGGCTCTAAGGCCTCCTCGTCAAATTCAGGCAGTAGCTTTCGCTTTGGATAGCTTTTTGTGCGGCGACTGTTGGCATATTTGTCTGTGGTGTTGCGTACTTTGCTCCATATGATTCTGAGTGCATCTTCCGCAGTTTTGAGCTTCCGCTTCTGCTTTTTCAGGCTATGCATAGTGGTGACGAGCCTTTTGTGGAGGTTCTTCTGCTCCATGAGTTTATCCGGCGTAAGGTTGTCCGGACTGTTGTTTTCGCCGGGGATGGGGTGTTCAGTTTGTTTATCCAAGTTACCCTGTTCGGGCGCTTGCTCGAAGGCATGTTCGTCGTCCGCCGGCTCGTCGTGCTCTATGGCTGGGTCTGTATGACTGCTGTCTCTGTCGAGGCGGGGCTTGGAGCGGTGCTTATGTCGCCGCTTTGATTGCTTTTCGAGTGAACGATCCCTCGTTGCATCCCTGTGTTCCTCATTGTCGCTTCCTTTGGATGTGTCCACCATGTATACATCATGAGATGAGGTGGCTGTCCAGTGCCTTATAGGCGTTGGTTCGTGTTCATCTCCTACATCGTCGTCCATACCGTCGATGTCTTCGGAGTCGAAGTCGAGCATGTCGTTTAAATTATCGACAGTGGCTAAATTCATTAAGATCTCTCTCCTTGTCAGGAGAACCTTGGCCGAACTATGTCCGGCTAGAATCGGATGCGGACGACGAAGAAATTCGCTGCCCACCCACCACCCACTTCGTAGCCACTGTCGATGATTTAAACGACGTGCTGGGTGGTGGGTGGGTGTAGCTTTCGATCTGCTCCAGATGACCAAACGAATTGGCCCGCAGTTCAAAGCCGTCGAATACGAAGATCTATCCGGGGAGAAAAGTCTCTCCCTGGATTGCATCGCTGTTGATGATCGGAGAAGCCATCGGGCCTAAAAGAGACGACACAGAGGAACTCTCAATGAAAGCACCAATGTCGGTGTCAAAACCGGCGGATCTTGGGTAGGGGGTCCCAAACTGTGCGTCTAGGTCGGATGGTAACAGGAGGCAGGGGACACGATGTTTTACCCAGGTTCGGGCCCTCTTGATGGAGGTAAAACCCTATGTCCTGCTTGATTAATATTGATGATATGGGTAGTACAAGAGTAGATCTACCACGAGATCAGAGAGGCTAAACCCTAGAAGCTAGCCTATGGTATGATTGTTGTTCGTCCTACGGACTAAAACTCTTCGGTTTATATAGACACTAGAGAGGGCTAGGGTTACACAGAGTTGGTTACAATGGTAGGAGATCTACATATCCGTATCGCCAAGCATGCCTTCCACGCCAAGGAAAGTCCCTTCCGGACACGGGACGAAGTCTTCAATCTTGTATCTTCATAGTCCAGGAGTCCGGTCGAAGGTATAGTCCGGCCATCCGGACACCCCCTAATCCAGGACTCCCTCAACTTCCAACTTACGAAATAA
Source organism: Triticum monococcum (assembly GCA_034509565.1). Taxonomy (NCBI): domain Eukaryota; kingdom Viridiplantae; phylum Streptophyta; class Magnoliopsida; order Poales; family Poaceae; genus Triticum; species Triticum monococcum. The sequence continues at coordinate 582,990,125 of CM067843.1, forward strand.
AGTATCATTTTAATTTGATGAGTGAATAGTACATGGGGTATTATTTTTTAGGCTAGACGTGGGACAGTTGAGTTGGTTCTAGGGGAAAGTACTGGGAGAAAACTCAGTTTACATCGAAAAAGAAAGTGGGAGAAAATTTAGAGACCTGCTGGGTCCACCTGAGGAGGGGAATCTATTGGGAGGAAGGAGATTCAAAGCACGGCAGCCGAGTGAACTAGTTTTTTTTACGGACAAGTGAACTAGTTTAGATACATAAGCAAATAGCCACTAAAAAGAAATCAGGTTAATGGGTTCTGAAAAGAAATATTTCGGACAAAACAGATAATTATGACACATAGGCTAATGCATGAAACACTCAGATGATAAAGGTGCTTATAAACAGATAAAGTACAACATCTAGACCTTCCTGGCACGCTTGATCATGACGCTGCGGCTGTCCGTGTACTTGTCGGTTACGGGAAGCAGACACGCCCTCATGTCCAAGATCTGCCTGTACATGTCGTAGCATGCGTATGTGTCCTTGGCCACGTAGGTTATGTAGGCTAGATTCAGAGGTACGTCCCACGTGTTTAGGTCGTCTTCTTTCATGTTGGCATATCAGGGGTCGATGATGGTCTCAGCGAGGTCAACCACGGAGTCCTTCTCCTGCCCGTTGCTAATGATCTTGTATTGCTTCTGGATGTCGACAAGCTTGTTGCACCAGATGGCCGAATCGTCACGTTCTTCCTTCTCTCCACCGTAGCGAAGGTGCAGTCGGCGCTGCCGATGAAACAGGCGAATGCTCCAGAACCTGGTGCAGCCATAGGACTGAGGCGAGGCAGAGCTTCACCGAGTCCATATCGTTGGTGTACATGACATTCAACTTGGTGCAGCCATACGACTAAATGATGAACTCAAAGGGGAACTCCTTGCTGAAGTCCATATCCAGCAGGCTCATCCCTCGGATCGCCATTGGAGTCTCTTCGAGTGAACGAGTGTGTAGGCGGCGGCAGCAGTTCGTTTTTCAGCTCTTGGGGAACTGGATTCAACAGTAAGGTGAGTGTGTACAGGCGACAACAGTTACTACCCCTCCCTCGTCCGCTGCATGCCCGACAGAAGATGCACCCTCGGCCACATGTCGGTTCACGAGCGGGTCTGTATTGGTGTGACGCCCGGGTAATCAAGCTACAGTAACCCTCTGGTAATGATGCCATGTCACCTCGATTTTGGTTGATAAACTCGCGTTAGTTCAAAACGATTCAAATTCAAATTTAAAATATAGGCAAACAACAAAAGTTTTCAAACAATAAAACTAAAATGTTCGGGTTGTGCCAAATAATGCGTAGGTAATTATGGAGGAGAAACCACACTTTTGTAAAATATTTAAATACTATAAGATGAATAAAACTCTAGATAAAACAATTATCTAAATGCCTTTTGAATTATGTAAAATACTAAACTGTTTTGTTTAGGGTAAATCTTTTTATGACAGTGGGTTTAGTGGCAATGCTAAATTTAGGAGTTGAAGTTATATTTTTACAAAATTACAATAAATTGAAAAGTCCAAAGAAAACAGAAAATAAAAATAAATAAAAGGAAAAACAGACAAAGCAAATAAACCCCCCTCCCGTGGGCCTCGGCCCAGCTGGCCTCAGGCCCAACCAGGCCGTCCCATCCCGCACCTCCCTGGCCTATATGGCCCTATCCCCCGAAACCCTAAACCGCTACCCACTCCCCCCCACTCGCGCCCCCACTTCCTCTCCCCCAATCAAATCGGGATCGGGCCATACGCCAGCGCCGCCCCTCCCACTCTCCTCCGCGCCCTCCCTCGCCGGTGCCCCGTCGCCCTACGCCGTCGCCACCTTGACCCGGACGCCGCCCCGTCGCACACCGTCCTCCTCCTAGTCTCCTCCTCGCCGGACCACCCCGCGCACACTGCCCGTGCCCTACTACTCCCGTGTGAGCTCCCCCCTCTCCTCGTCCGGTCACCGCCGTGGACGCGGCCCCTCCCCCCCCCCCCCCGCGGCTCCCTCGTCCCGTGCACGCACACGGCACCCGCGCGCCGCGCCCCAGCTCCTGGCCGCGCCGCCCCCCCGTCGATGCGCGCGCGCTCGCGCGCCCAGCGCCCCGCTGCCACCCCCGGGCCACGGCCTCCTTCCCCCGCCGCGCCTGGTCTGCGCGCCTCACCACGTCCCCTCCCTGCGCTCGCCCGCGCGCACAGCTGCGCGCCCGCGGCCGCGCCACTGCCCGCTAGCTCTGTTGCCGCGTCGCGCCAATGGCCACGCCCCGCGCGCGCCTTGCCCTGCGCCCATGGCCCTCCGCCTTGCCTTGCCCCCGCGCTCGCTGGCGCGCACCACTGCCTGCTGCCATGGCTGCTGCTCGCCGCTGCTGATCCCCACCGCCGCTGCTGGCCTTGCCTTAGGCTGCCGCCCGCCGGCCACCGCAAACCCCCCTGCCCGTCGCCCCGCGCTGCACCCTGCGGCGCCCTATCTGGTGCCCGCTCGAGCCGCCCAGTGCCCGCACCCAGTGCCCAATTGGCCATGGGCCTATGACACATGGGCCCTGCCCAGAACTTTTTTTAATAAAAAATATAAAAATAAAAATAAAAATAATAAAAATAAATAAATGAATAAGTAATTAACTAATTAATTAAAGAATTAATTAACTTAATTAATTTTGATTAATTAAACTAATTAAATAACTAAACTAATTAAACTATTAGGTAGTTAATTAATCAGTCAATGACACTAGGGCCCACCCCTAATTAATCTTCATTAGGTTAATTAAACTGGATAACTAAATGGGTCACTGACAGGGTACCCATCTGTCAGGTTGACCAGGTCAACTGCTGATGTCATGCTGACGTCAGTAAACACTATTCTGGATAATGTTGAATTAAAATAATTAAATAAATCCTAAAAATGATTTAATTCTTTTACAATTAATATAAATTAAATAGTAGTTCGGATGGAAAAACTTTGTACATGAAAGTTGCTCAGAAAGACGAGACGAATCAGGATACACAGCTTGTTCGTCTGCCACGCATCCCTAGCATAGCGAACACACAACTTTCCCCCTCCGGTTCATCTGTCCGAAAACGCGAAACACCGGGGATATTTTCCCGTATGTTTCCCCCCTTCACCGGTATCACCTCGTACCACGTCATGTCACCCCTAGCACACCGTAATGCCGCATCTTGCTTTTTGTTACATTGATTGCTCTATTATTTATTGTGTTCCCCCTCCGTTACCTCTTTCCGGTAGACCCCGAGACTGCCGGAGACCCCTAGTACGACAACGGTGTTGATGACCCCTCCTTGGCAGAGCAACCAGGCAAGCCCCCCTTGATCACCAGATATCGCCTACTCTCCTCTATACTGTTTGCATTAGAGTAGTGTAGCATGTTATTGCTTTCCGTTATCCTATCCTAATGCATAGCCTGTCCTTGCTACCACTGTTGTTACCTTTACCTGCAATCCTAATGCTTAGTATAGGATGCTAGTTTATCATCAATGGCCTACACTCTTGTCCGTCTGCCATGCTATACTACTGGGCCGTGATCACTTCGGGAGGTGATCACGGGCATATACTATATACTTTACACTGTTACATTACCGGTGATACTGTTTGGAGATGGGGGCTGAAGTGGCAGGTGGCTCCATCCAGGTAGTGGTGGGCCTGAGTTCCCGACGGCCCCGACTGTTACTTTGAGGCGGAGCGACAGGGCAGGTTGATACCACCTAGGAGAGAGGTGGGCCTGGCCCTGGTCGGCATTCGTGATTACTTCAAAATAACACGCTTAACGAGATCTGGGTATTTGATCTCAGTCTGGCTACTGGCCTATATGCACTAACCATCTACACGGGGACAGTTATGGGCACTCGACGTTGTGGTATCAGCCGAAGCCTTCGTGACGTCAGCGACTAAGCGGCGCGCGCCGGGTTGGACCGCGTAACGCAACTTCCTTTGTAATGGAGGTTGCTAGGTATGCTCTCCGGCCGCGTACGCAACGTGCAAGTGTGCAATGGGCGATGGGCCCAGACCCCTGCGCCATAGGATTTAGACCGGCATGCTGACCTCTCTGTTGTGCCTAGGTAGGGCTGCGACGTGTTGATCTTCCGAGGCCGGGCATGACCCAGAAAAGTGTGTCCGGACAAAGGGGATCGAGCGTGTTGGGAAATGTGGCGCAGCCCTGCAGGGAAGTTAATCTATTCGAATAGCCGTGATCTCCGGTAACAGGATGACTTGGAGTTGTACCTTGACCTTATGACAACTAGAACCGGATACTTAATAAAACACACCCTTCCAAGTGCGAGATACAACCGGTGATCGCTCTCTCACAGGGCGATGAGGGGAGGATCATCGGTTAGGATTATGCTAGGCGATGCTACTTAGTGAACTTAGCATCTACTCTCTTCTCCTGCTGCAAGATGGAGGTTACCAGAAGCGTAGTCTTTGATAAGACTAGCTATCCCCCTCTTATTCCGGCATTCTGCAGTTCAGTCCACATATGATAGCCTTATTCCATTTGATACCAATGCATGCATATGTAGTGTAGCTCCTTGCTTGCGAGTACTTTGGATGAGTACTCACGGTTGCTTTGCTCCCTCTTTCCCCCTTTCTATACTCGATTGCTGCGTCCAGACTTTGGAGCCCAGGAGCGAGACGACACCGTCAACAATGACTACTACTACTCAGGAGCTGTCTACTACTACGTGCAGCCCGCTGACGACGACCAGGAGTAGTTTAGGAGGATCCCAGCCAGGAGGCCTGCGCCTCTTTCAATCTGTATCCCCGTTTGTGCTAGCCTTCTTAAGGCAAACTTGTTTAACTTATGTCTGTACTCAGATATTGTTGCTTCCGCTGACTCGTCTATGATCGAACTCTTGTATTCGAGCCTTCGAGGCCCCTGGCTTGTAATATGATGCTTGTATGACTTATTTTATTTGTAGAGTTGTGTTGTGATATCTTCCCGTGAGTCCCTAATCTTGATCGTACACGTTTGCATGTATGATTAGTGTATGATTGAATCGGGGGCGTCACAAGTTGGTATCAGAGCCGACTGCCTATAGGAACCCCTCTTCCACACTCCTTGGCCGAAGTTGAGTCTAGTCATTGAAAAACTTTTACTAACATGGCTGTGTTGCTTACGGGCCCACGTTGCCATTTGGATGGTATTAGGATCTTTTACTCCTCGATCTATATTCTGGGACTCTGAACTCTTTTCTATTCGAGTTAATTGATTTTACTAACTCTGACTCTAGGTTCTCGTAATTACTTCTTCCCGGAGAGCCCCTCACTCCAGATGATTGCTTGGTGCGCCGAAGGATTCCGAAGATACTCTTCGTTGTTCTCTCGAGACTTTGTGCCCATTGCTTTTGCCATCCCCTACCACCAAAATATCCCTATGGATAAATACTTACACCTGTCACCCTTACTTTATTCCCAGTTAATCTTGTTATTACAAGATACCCTGAAATTCTCTCTCTTGTTCCGAAAATACCCTGTGCCCACTGCCCTTGCAGTTCTTTGCAACCTGGATAACCCTACGAATAATTTCTCGCACTTATCAAGTATCCGCTCATCCCCAGTGGATACATGTATTTCACGAAATTCTTCGAAATACCATTCGATCTCCGAAAATCCTCAACAGCCTATTGCTCTTGAAATTCTTGCTTGCTTGCATTATGATTAACCTCATAAGTCCGGTAATCTTATTGGCATCCTTAGTCATTATCAATTTGAGTCTGTTGAATCAATATGAGCGTATGCATGCGATCATCAGGTTATCCTTTTAAATTCTCTTTCCGACTCAAATGTCCTCCCAGACATGAGTTGGTTCTCGACAATTCAAACATTTATTGATTGTACAACTAAGTCATTTCAACTTATCCATCCTTTATCAGAGCGTCTGCTTCTGATCCTTTATTTTGGAAGCCATAATTTCTTTGTATTTAAGCATCAGACTATTCAGGTGTTTCTTGAATCTGATGCCTCTGCATTCTTTCTTCCTCTGAGTGAGTACCGATACTCACATCAGCTCCGTTGTGGATCGCCCGATCCATTGTTGGATTATTATCCGACAGTGTCCTTCATTTTCAATCACCTTGTGAGTCCTTCCCCCGATACATAATACCTTAGGTAAATTGTATCCTCTGTTTTGCCAGCCATACTCTGCTTACAAGCTTTTGCTATGTACTCTTGAAGTTTGTAGTATATGTTCCTAAGATGCCCCGATGGGTTGAACCTATACTTTCACTAATCCATGTGAACCCGAAACCGAAAGTTTTCACGAGTCATACTCTTCTGGTGTCTTGCCAGATAAATTCCCAACACTACAACTTTATCAGAGCGAGAAGTAAATGAAATGTTATGCATTGGAAAAGTGGGAGTCGACCTTGAACTTTGTGTTCATGCCCATGGAAACGATGTAGACCGTCTCGGAAGCTTCTTGCAAAATGATTATCCATCTGTATGATTCTTTTGGTGTCCTTAAATTGAACCTTGCAGATTTGGTTCGACCATACTGTCCTTTTTCCCATATGTCTGAAAGAAATCCATTCCAGGCCTCGTCAATTTTGGACAAGGTTAAAGTATCTGCTGTTGTCGGTCAATGACCCAGTTCAACTTCTATCATGTTCTACCTTCGAGTTTTACCCCGTGGTATCTCGAGGATATCAAGCCTTTGCACGACATCTTACTAACTTGTTGAAGTAATAACTTTCCTTGTCGTAATCACTCTACGGGTTCTAGGTTGCCGTCAACCGAGGGCACTGTTTAGTAAATCAAATCCGCTCTAAAATTCAAATACCCCTAGTAATTGTTACTGGGAAAATTTAAACTCAGTCGTGTCGTCCTAGACCATCGGCTACACCCTTATCTTGCAATCTTTGATTGTGCTACCTCGACCTTCTTCGGTGCACAAATTCTTCAGAGTGTGAGCACGACTTAAGTCGAGCTTTCAACATCATGTTTCTTGTTCTGAAAGGCAACTTTGATTCTGAGCTTGCATCTTACTTGTTGTTCCTATGACTTTCACGTCGTCATTCCCTGCTTGACGCCGTTGCTGTTTGATCGCGTCCTCTTGAAACCTCCCGGCAAATGTGTCGGATCACCTTCAACACTTTGACTTCTTTCGAGATGTCAACTGTGTTCATGTTGAGAAATACCCTCCTTGCCCTCGATGATTTTTGTTATCATCGACAACACCCTGAACTTCTTTTCATCGTGAGCTTGTCCATGTTATGGATGCAACTTGCTATCCTATTTGCATTATATTCTACCTTGAAGTATTACTGTGCTTTATGCCGAGTATGTTGTGAGGATTGCTTCACCTCTTTGAAAATTCTTGGCATAGTGATACTTCTCACCGTCACCATTCTTTCTTGGTCCCCGCGTTGATTCTAACCGGGATACCATCTAACAAGCGGTGCTGCTTGGATTTTGTACTTCTGGCAACCCTATTGCTTTGAATGTTAATGATCGACAGTTCGTTCTTAGGCTGTTGATTATTGAATCATCACTCTAACATTGATCTTGCTGCCTAAGGTCGTATTTCGGTCACACCTTTCAACTAATGATTAATGGTGTATGTTTTCCTCGGGCATACAACATTATATCATTTGAATTTTCAAATGTCATCTCCTTGTGCACATAATTGTGGAAATCCATCCGTGTGGAATTCTCGATGAATCGTCGTTGAGTCCATCAGCCACCTCCTCATCCTCTTCTTGGTTTTAACGATGGACTCTTGTTTCGAACTTTCTTCCATAGTTCATTTCCCGAGGATCTTATAATGTCATCTCGTCAATTTGTGTCGCACCTTTTTCTGCTCAGGCATCCAGAGTCTAAGGTATCCTGCCACCAATCAGATCTGAATCTCGGTCAGATATGATGGTCGGAATATATTTTCAAGAGTTATAACATTGGTCTTTATATGACCCGGTAAGGTGATGTCATGCCTAGCACACCTGGCCGAAGGCTCTATTGTTATAGTTTTCCTTTTCAGCTAGGTTAAACACTCTTACATGAGGAAATTGTAAGACTTAATCTGCCAGTTGTTCCTGATGAATCCTTCGTGCATCCAAAGACTGACCTTTACTTAAAGACCATGTCAATGCTATCTCGAAGCATGTATGTGCTACTCTGATCATCAATAAAGAGCATTTGAAGCACAATTCTAAATTGTCTTTATCAATTATCCAAACACCATTGTATGGGTGATGTCATGAAATTTATTTCCCCTTTCCTAAAGGATTTTCTACGTTATATCATGTCATGGATATCGTGCTCTGTTTGTCCTTGGGAAGGATATACCCCTAAAATTTGTGTTTAAACATATTTTCCTTTCCATTGTTCTGTTTAATATGAAGATCACCTTTTCCTTCCATTGTTTTGTTTAACCTTTCTAGTGATCTATATGATCTAAGCAGTAATATTCTTCTGCTTATGTAAACGCCTTGGTGTACAACCGTGTCAGTAAGACCCTGTTGCTTTTGTTGATAGCATTTCGGTAACCACCGATGGACGAGAACTTTGCCTATTGGTCCGCCTCGTTCAACGAGCAGGAAAATGGTTCTCTTTGTCCCTCGCCTTTGGTACCAATGGTTGTTGCCAACATAATCGATAGCCTACCCTTTGACATGCCTTGCTTACATGATCATGCTAGACGTCGTCCCCCTTCCTACTTTTAACCCACATGGTGGGCCCATAACCCATAGGTACCAGGATCGAAACCTGACTCTCCTGTACCCCTTGTTGTCAAATATATTCCTTGAGCTTGACTTCGTATGTAAATCACGGGCCACCTGCCTAGTAATCTATTCCGGTATCAGACGCAATACTTATTCCCATTACTCTGAACCCCTTTCACATTTCGTATCAGGCATCGAACGATTGCCTATGCGCTTGAAACTTCTATGATGTACCTTCTTACTTTGCTCTCGGTATTTTCCTAAGTTTCAGTTCAAGAGTTCCGCCACCTTCCTCGATGTTATCGACCAGATAGTCGACCTTGCTGAGGTCCGTTCTCCCGGACTACCCCCTTTATTCTTTCGTAAGTACGATGGAGTTCCCGAAGAAGGGATGCTGACTTCATCATGATGAATTGAAGCAGAGAAATGAAGACATCAACATAATGGATCGACCGCTTCGAGAAGAGCAACTAAGACCGAGAAGATCCGTTAGGATACCGTAACCAGAGCTTTCCCCCTTACTCCCCACCTAAATCTCGGGACGAGATTTCTTGTAGTGGAGGAGAATTGTGACACCCGGGTAATCAAGCTACAGTAACCCTCTGGTAATGATGCCACGTCACCTCGATTTTGGTTGATAAACTCGCTTTAGTTCAAAACAATTCAAATTCAAATTTAAAATATAGGCAAACAACAAAAGTTTTCAAACAATAAAACTAAAATGTTCGGGTTGTGCCAAATAATGCGTAGGTAATTATGGAGGAGAAACCACACTTTTGTAAAATATTTAAATACTATAAGATGAATAAAACTCTAGATAAAACAATTATCTAAATGCCTTTTGTATTATGTAAAATACTAAACTGTTTTGTTTAGGGTAAATCTTTTTATGACAGTGGGTTTAGTGGCAATGCTAAATTTAGGAGTTGAAATTATATTTTTACAAAATTACAATAAATTGAAAAGTCAAAAGAAAACAGAAAATAAAAATAAATAAAAGGAAAAACAGACAAAACAAATAAACCCCCCTCCCGTGGGCCTCGGCCCAGCTGGCCTCAGGCCCAACCAGGCCGGCCCATCCCGCACCTCCCTGGCCTTTATGGCCCTATCCCCCGAAACCCTAAACCGCTACCCACCCCCACTACCCACTCCCCCCCACTCGCGCCCCCACTCCCTCTCCCCCGATCCAATCGGGATTGGGCCCGACGCCGGCGCCGCCCCTCCCACTCTCCTCTGCGCCCCCCTTCGCCAACTGCCGCCGCCCGGAGTGCTCTCCCCGCAGGTGCCCCGTCGCCCTACGCCGTCGCCACCTCGACCCGGACGCCGCCCCGTCGCGCACCGTCCTCCTTCTCGTCTCCTCCTCGCCGGACCACCCCGCGCACACTGCCCGTGCCCTACTCCTCCCATGTGAGCTCCCCCCTCTCCTTGTCCGGTCACCGCCGTGGCCGCACCCCCTCCCCCCGCGGCTCCCTCGTCCCGTGCACGCACACGGCACCCGCGCGCAGCGCCCCAGCTCCTAGCCGTGCCGTCCCCCCGTCGATGCGCGCGCGCTCGCGCGCCCAGCGCCCTGCTGCCAACCCGGGGCCGCGGCCTCCTTCCTCGCGCCGTGCCTGGGCCGCGCGCCTCACCGCGTCCCCTCCCCGCGCTCGCCCGCGCGCACAGCCGCGCACCCGTGGCCGCGCCGCTGCCCGCTAGCTCTGTTGCCGCGTCGCGCCCATGGCCACGCCCCGCGCGCCTTGCCCTGCGCCCGTGGCCCTCCGCCTTGTTTCGCCCCTGCGCTCGGTGGCGCGCACCACCGCCTGCTGCCATGGCTGCTGCTCGCCGCTGCTGATCCCCACCTCCGCTGCTGGCCTCGCCTCCAGCCGCCGCTCGCCGGCCACCGCAAACCCCCCCTGCCCGTCGCCCCGCGCTGCTCCCTGCGGCGCCCTATCGGGCGCCCGCTGCGCCCGCTCGAGCCGCCCAGTGCCCGCACCCAGTGCCCAATTGGCCATGGGCCTATGACACATGGGCCCTGCCCAGAACGTTTTTTAAATAAAAAATATAAAAATAAAAAAAATAAAAATAAATAAATAATAATTAATGAATTAATTAATTAATTAAGGAATTAATTAACTTAATTAATTTTGATTAATTAAACTAATCAAATAACTAAACTAATTAAACTATTAGGTAGTTAATTAATCAGTCAATGACAGTGGGGCCCACCCTAATTAATCCTGATTAGGTTAATTAAACTGGATAACTAAATGTGTCACTAACAAGTGGGACCCACCTGTCAGGTTGACCAGGTCAACTGCTGATGTCATGCTGACATCAGCAAACACTATTCTGGATAATGTTGAATTAAAATAATTAAATAAATCCTAAAAATGATTTAATTCTTTTAAATTTAATATAAATTAAACCGTAGCTCGGATGGAAAAACTTTGTACATGAAAGTTGCTCAGAACGACGAGACGAATCCGGATACGCAGCCCGTTCGTCCGCCACGCATCCCTAGCATAGCGAACACGCAACTTTCCCCCTCCGGTTCATTTGTCCGAAAATGTGAAACACCGGGGATATTTTCCCGTATGTTTCCCCCCTTCACCAGTATCACCTCGTACCGTGTCAGGTCACCCCTAGCACAACGTAATGCCGCATCTTGCTTTTTGTTACATTGATTGCTGTGTTATTTATTGTGTTTCCCCTCCGTTACTTCTTTTTGGTAGACCCCGAGACTGCCGGAGACCCCCAGTACGACTACGGTGTTGATGACCCCTCCTTGCCAGAGCAACCAGGCAAGCCCCCCTTGATCACCAGATATCGCCTACTCTCCTCTATACTGCTTGCATTAGAGTAGTGTAGCATGTTACTGCTTTCCGTTATCCTATCCTAATGCATAGCCTATCCTTGCTACTACTGTTGTTACCTTTACCTGCAATCCTAATGCTTAGTATAGGATGCTAGTTTATCATCAGTGGCCCTACACTCTTGTCCGTCTGCCATGCTATACTACTGGGCCATGATCACTTCGGGAGGTGATCACGGGCATATACTATATACTTTACACTGTTACATTACCGGTGATACTGTTTGGAGATGGGGGTTGAAGGGGCAGGTGGCTCCATCCAGGTAGTGGTGGGCCTGAGTTCCCGACGGCCCCCGACTGTTACTTTGAGGCAGAGCGATAGGGCAGGTTGAGACCACCTAGGAGAGAGGTGGGCCTGGCCCTGGTCGGCGTTCGTGATTACTTCAAAATAACACGCTTAACGAGATTTGGGTATTTGATCTGAGTCTGGCTACTAGCCTGTATGCACTAACCATCTACGCGGGGACAGTTATGGGCACTCGACGTCGTGGTATCAGCCGAAGCCTTCGTGACGTTAGCGACTAACCGGCGCGCGCCGGGTTGGACCGCGTAACGCAACTTCCTTTGTAATGGAGGTTGCTAGGTCTGCTCTCTGGCCGCGTACGCAACGTGCAAGTGTGCAATGGGCGATGGGCCCAGACCCCTGCGCCATAGGATATAGACTGGCGTGCTGACCTCTCTATTGTGCCTAGGTAGAGCTGCGACGTGTTGATCTTCCGAGGCCGGGCATGACCCAAAAAAGTGTGTCCGGACAAAGGGGATCGAGCGTGCTGGGAAATGTGGTGCACCCCTACAGGGAAGTTAATCTATTCGAATAGCCGTGATCTTCGGTAACAGGACGACCTGGAGTTGTACCTTGACCTTATGACAACTAGAACCGGATACTTAATAAAACACATCCTTCCAAGTCCCAGATACAACTGGTGATCGCTCTCTCACAGGGCAACGAGGGGAGGATCATCGGTTAGGATTATGCTAGGCGATGCTACTTAGTGAACTTACCATCTACTCTCTTCTCCAGCTGCAAGATGGAGGTTACGAGAAGCGTAGTCTTTGATAAGACTAGCTATCCCCCTCTTATTCCGGCATTCTGTAGTTCAGTCCACATATGATAGCCTTATTCCATTTGATACCAATGCATGCATATGTAGTGTAGCTCCTTGCTTGCGAGTACTTTGGATGAGTACTCACGGTTGCTTTGCTCTCTCTTTTCCCCCTTTCTATACTCGATTGCTGCGTCCAGACTTTGGCGCCCAGGAGCTAGACGACACCATCGACGACTACTACTACTACTCGGGAGGTGCCTACTACTACATGCAGCCCGCTGACGACGACCAGGAGTAGTTTAGGAGGATCCCAGGCAGGAGGCCTGCGCCTCTTTCGATCTGTATCCCCGTTTGTGCTAGCCTTCTTAAGGCAAACTTGTTTAACTTATGTCTGTACTCTGATATTGTTGCTTCTGCTGACTCGTCTATGATCGAGCTCTTATATTCGAGCGTTCGAGGCCCCTGGCTCTTAATATGATGCTTGTATGACTTATTTTATTTGTAGAGTTGTGTTGTGATATCTTCCCGTGAGTCCCTGATCTTGATCGTACACGTTTGCGTGTATGATTAGTGTACGATTGAATCGGCGGCGTCACAATTGGTACTGTAATAACAGGAGTTAGTGGTCACTTTACTTAAATTTAATTAGCTTTAATAGAAATTTGTACTTAAAAGAAGCAATGCATTCGCTCGTTCTATCAGTGCCACAGGATCAACATGCACAACAATTAGAATTATTATTCTCAGGACACACACGATCAACACATTTGTCGCACTTTCAAAAACATAATACTACCAAATGTTGAGCTTTTTGTTATGGTAGTTGTCCTCTTCATCATCATGCCGTGTTTCCCAGCTTGCAAGATTCAGAACCAACAAATAAGATCCAAATAATAAGTACAACAAAGATGCCTACACATCTCATTGATTCCCAGCTTGCAAGATTCAGAACCAACAAATAAGATCCAAATAATAAGTACAACAAAGATGCCTACACATCTCACTGATTCCCAACTTGCAAGATTCAGAACCAACCCATTAGAGCCTTTTAATAAAGTGAATATCGGGATTAAATCCATCTTGGCTAGCCATGTCATACAATCGAAGAACTTGGCGAATGCTCTTGACCGTCACAACATCTGTAGTTGAGTATTCCTATTTGCATAGCATGTTTGCACAGCACAAACAAGGAGACATGAGAGCATGATTTCGCTTTAATAGCAGCCTCCTTGAACTCAACCTCCAGCTCTACTTGGATGTGGTCTACCTGGAGTTCCATGATTCAATTCATGTGCCTTTTTCTGGAGTTCACCTGAAATGAAGCAAAGATTGCATCATTCAGCTAGCAAGAAGTACTTGCTCTTGTGAGATGGAAGGTTCTTCTTTAGTAGTTGCACTAAAAGTGAGGAACATTAAGGTTGGCTGTCCGGCTCATGTAAGGTGCAACTATAATTTTCTTATCCTTTTGTGCAGTTCCACTAAAATAAAGTGCCATTGTGGTGACAATGACGGCTCCATCTTGCAAAGGCTAATAAAATGTTGCACGAGATTACCAGCATAACTTGACGGAGATTTTGGAAACCCCAATCACCATTTTGTGCAGTTCCACCAAAATTGAGAGATGTTGCCCACGTGACATTTTAGTTGAACTACACAAGACACTCATTCCAAAAAAAAGTGTTTTGTGCAGTTCACCAAAAGGTTACAATAGAAACAAGGTGAAATGGATATCCCTATCTGCACAAAAAGATAGAAAGTAAACAGTTGCTGGTTAATAAGAATATACGAAACATATACAAAATGAAAAGAAGCATCTTAATTATGTTCATGGCAATCACGCAAGGACAATAGAAATTTTAAAACGTCAGCAATGCTTCATGTTACCAGAAGCATTACGATAAAAAATGAGATTCCTCAAGTATGGGATTACTTTAATGGTGGCATTGCTTGTTTACCAGACACGGTAAATCAACAGCAGCTAAAGAGTTGGTTTAAGGGCATGGGACCGTGGGGACACCAGGACACTCAGCAGCGTAAAGGAGCAACTTACTTATCATACTGGGGAAAACAGCAAGAGTGCCATTGTACTATGTGAGGGCAGCAAATCTAATCTTGGAGACCTTTTACTATGTGAGCGCAGCAAATCTAATCCTAGAGACCTTTTACTATGTGAGGGCAGCAAATCTAATCCTAGAGACCTTTTACTATGTGAGGGCAGCAAATATAATCCTGAGACCTTTTACTATGTGAGGGAAGCAAATCTAATCGTGGAGACCTTTTACTATGTGATGGCAGCAAATCTAATCCTGGACATACTCTGTTGACTTGTCCACCAGCTGCCACTTTCTATCCTTTTTTCAACCAATAATAGATCTGTTCCTTATCCAGTTTGTACTGCGTTTTCCCATTATTTCCCTTTTCAACCAAGAGACCAGTTGGGTATCCGGTCTCTACTACTTCCACCATATTATTTCCTCTTTGAATCAAGTCCTAGATTCATGCTACAACTTTCCCCCCTTTCTTCATTGTTTGAACAAAGCCCTAGATTCGAATGCATGAAGTAGCTTTACCTCTAATAATACTAAAATTTTAGGTGGCTTTGGAAGAGCTGATGGGAGTAGAAAAAGATGCACATGTAGACACGTGGGGACCTGAGGCGGTAGAGCAAGGCCGCTTTCGAAGAACTTATACCTGAGGGTCGCCGGGATGTCGGCGGCGGCAGGTCAGATCTACGGACAATACGGCAGGGAGGAAGAAGGGTCGGAGGACCTCCCAAGCCGGCCATGTGTCGGAGAGAACGGCACGGGTAGAGGATCGGGCCCCTCCGGCAGCTATGGGTTTCCTCCCTCGATGGCGATGACCGCGTGAATGATGCACCTTTTAGTCCTCTACACACACCGGCCGAAGGGATCCGGCCGGATCTGGGACCAGCGGTGAGCAGAGAGAAAATGTCGCTACCGCTCTCCTGTTTATATCTGGAGAGGATGAGAGAATGAAGAGAGCAACCCTAGTAAAGCAAGTGCTCAAGCCCCTGCATCCATATATAGTGGAGTGATTAACTTTTTCTCTCCACAACAAGCGTTTCAATTTGTGTATGTGGCATTAAAGAAAAGAAACTCTCTATTTAAGGTGACTACTGTACGACTCCTACTTACTACTAGTAGTACTACAGTATTGTTCACTTGTGCTCCCCGCCCCTCCATTCATTGAACAACCCCACGGGTGAATAAACATACAGTAAGTACTGTATTTATATAGAACAAACAAGCTCGAACTATTTTCGCGTAGTTAAAAGTTGAGGGCGGGGCTTTTCCCGGGCAGTACGCGCGGCAGTTTTCGGGTAGGGCTAGAAGACTATTTTAATTTTTTTAAACTCCGAGACGGCCACATAGCATGGAGCCGACCCCAATGATTTTAAGCTTGCAGGCACGGTACATGCTATCCTAGACTACTATACACATGAAACTACCACACGAGCGTTCGGGCAGCGCTTGGCTCTTCGCCTCTTTGGGAAGTCGAACAATGATGGAATACTAATGCACTGGAGGAGTACTACAGTACGCTTCTGGCCATCTGACACCGATTGAACTGCTGCATGTCGACCGCGTGCGGGAGGGAGAGCGTGTAGCGAAAGCTTCTCCTAGTCTTGCCAGCCACCACACTCATGGGCGAGGGAGGGACGCTCCTGCCTTTGCGTGTATGATAGGTGGGCCCTACAGGTGTGTGGCCAACCTGTCATACAGCCAAAGGCAAGTGCAGTTAAGTCCGCGAGGGAGAGGATAATCAAACTTCTCGTTGATGTACGAGTTGAAGCGACACATCAAAGCACTGCACTCGATATATTTCAATAATTTGCGTGTGTGACTCCCGGATGCAGAGGCCGGGGGTCATCATCCTCCCTTTCGAGAAAAATAGACGCGTGTGTGAGAGGACGAGTGCATACGTGCACCTCTTCTCTTCCTGTATAACGTACTACTAAACTTAGAGTACAAGTTTTTGTGGGTGGCACGATGGTGCGTGCGAGAAGTCCAGAGAGACAGGTTTAATGCATTAATTGCAATGCATGCATGCATAAAGTACATGCATTGGTCAATTTTCTCTTAGTACTTGCACGCAATGATTTAATGCACCTTGGAATCTGAACATGTGTTGGGGACAACCAAATTGAGCCTTATAAAATGGAAAAACTAAAATTTTGAGATAAGCCCTATAAAACCGGAAAGGAGGGAGTAGAAAAAAAGTACTCCATCCGGGAATAGTGCCACACTTCGAAACTAGAACCGTCAATAAATTTTGAGCTTGCATCTCGTCACATTCCAAATTACTCCATGCTATATTGAATTGCAAACCTGTTCACACCGATCACAACCTAAACTGTTTCCCACTTAGGAGCGTATTAGTACTCGGTTATAAATACTAGTATGCCAAGATGACTGCACATTCCTCCTCAACTCCTCATCCACAAAACAACCAAGTCATTCATCATCCTTCCCTTGCATCTCCCATGGCCAGCGTGAGTTTTGGGTCGAGAGATTGCCACCAGGGAGAGGCGAGCATGGAAGCGGAAGCACGAGAGATGTCCCGCCTCGTTGCGAGAGCAACCAACATGTCCCGCCGCGCGGAAGTAGCAGCACAGAGGTCCCGCCATGCCGCTGAAGCAGCACGGAGGCCCCGCCGTGCCGTCGATGCAGCAGACTGGTCCGGCCGTGCCACCGAAGCAGCAGAGATGTCCCGCCGTGCCATGAATGCAGCAGAGATGTCCCGCCGCGCTGCGGCGGCCTAGGAAAATTTCTCGCGGGCAGGTGACGACTGTTACAGGCGCATGCATGCGATCGTCCATTGCCAGATGGATCAGATCTCCGGCTCGGCGAGGTTGCAGGACGACATGATAGCCTTGTTTGAACAGGCCACTTGCGTCCGGCAACTAAGGGAGGGCAATGAGAGGCTCCGGGCTGAGCGCGACCTGCTGAGGGAGAAGATCATCCGAAGTGCAGACTTGCAGGAGGAGACCAGTGCCTTGTTGAAGAAACTTATGGACGAGATTGACATGCTCCGCAATGAGCGCCAAAGGCTGGTGGAGGAATCCATGGATGTTCTCAAGCAGCGTCTTGAGGACACGAAAGATCTCATCGCCGCTTGCCGCGGAGACTAGTTTCCTGGTTTCTTTTGATGTAATAATCGGTTTAGGATGTGGATTGTGTCGTCGGTTGTGAAATGTTGGGTTCTAGCGCGGATGTCTGGCCTTTGTTGGCCTCTTGGGATGTTGCGATGTCAATCTGGTAGCTTTTAGTCCTTCGTCTCAGGCTGGAGTTGTGCTGAACTTCTTGTGAATTGTGGTGGTTTTCAGTAATAAAAATTGAAAGGGGCAAGCCCTTCTTTGATAAAAAAAATTTAATCGTCCTTATATATTCATCAGTCTTGCTATAAGTCACAGTAGATGCTATATAGGTCCGTCGGATCTTACATCAAGATCCATGCTTTCAGATTTTCTTTTTTCTCTCATAAATCTTAGTCGAGTGAGACATAGCCACGCCATTAAACAGAGGCTCGGGCGCCATTAATGGAGACCTTGGGAGAGAGGTGGACGGCAGATGGAGGTCAAAGGGCTCTCCTCCCGATAAGCACGCGTAGGGGTCTGATCACACGCCTCTCGTACACAAATAGCTACCCTGCACGGCGCCTCCTAGATAATAAAAAATGGGGACGCATGGCGGCACGTAAATGGTACTAGTAAGTAGAACGCCCACGGTTTCAATAATACTTGTGTTTCCGATTGTAACGTGATAGCACTTGTTCCAAAATGACTTTGTTGATTGTTAATGTGTGCGCCTTCACAAATCGGACTGCAAATTTACCACAGCATGTTGGTGCCATGTCATGGCACCAACCCAAGTTTCATTATTTTCATGCGTGTTTTAGATTTATAGGAATTAAAAAACTAAATTTCTCAATGTTTCCAACCCAGCCACGATGCCCATAATTTTCAATTTCATTTCCATTTCTTGCATGGAACCTAGAAATTTACCCGAGGACAGACATGTGATTTTTCAACAAACTTTGGTGCACTGGAACATGTGCTTGTATTTCAAATTTGAATTATGCACACAAAGGTGACATGTTCCCTCCCAGAACCACGAGCCTTCTTGAGAGAAGCTCCGATTTGCAAGAAGCTTATGCCAAAATTTGTTCCTATTCGGCCAACTTTTTTTACCATGGCATGGTACTACCATGACATGACACCATGCCAAGTTTCATGATTTTAAAACCAAGTTTCTCAATATTCTTGACCGATCCACGATGCCCAGATGTTTGAATTTTATTCTCATTTTTTGCAAGGGACCTACTCCCTCCTTCCATCTATATAGGACCTAATGTGTTTTTCAAGACAGCCTTTGACTATTGACAAGATTAATAGCACATGCGATGTATACTATGAAAATTATATTATTGGAAGCTCCTTTGACATACAAAATTGAAGGTATGCTTTGTGTAAGTTGCATGTCTTATATAATTCCTCTAACGTTTGGTCAAAGTTAGCCTCAAAAAACGCCTTAGGACCTATATAGATGGAAGGAGGGAGTAGAAATTCACCCGAGGACACAAATGTGATTTTTCAACCAACTTTGGTGCACGGGAGCATGTGCTTGTAGTTCAAATTTGAATTATGCACATTAAATGACCAAAAATTCAATTAATGTGTAAATAAGGCCAAACGAAGCCGGAATAATTCCAAAAATTAACAGGGCACTCATGTAGTTCTATGTTGCCTTTGTAAATAAGCTCAAGGGGGACAATGTATATCGTTTCGCACTCAAAGGTGGCATGTTCCCTCTCAAAACCATGAGCCTTCTTGAGAGAAGCTTCGGTTTGCAAAAGCTTATACCAAAATCTATTCATATTCGGCCAATTTTTTTACCACAACATGGTAGTACCATGACATGACATCCATGCCAAGTTTCATAATCTTCAGACGTGTTTTGGATTTACAAGAATTTTAAAACCAAGTTTCTCAATGTTCTCGACCGAGCCACAATGCCCAGATGTTTTAATTTTATTCTCATTTCTTGCATGGGACCTAGAAATTCACCCGAGGACACAAATGTGATTTTTCAACCAACTTTGGTTCATGAGATCATGTGCTTGTAGTTCAAATTTGACTTATGCACATTAAATGACCAGAAACTCAATTAATGTATAAAAAACTACAAACGAACCCGGAATAATTCCAAATTTAATAGGGCACTAATGTAGTTCTATTTTGCCTTTGTTAAGAAACTCAAGGGGGGGGGGCAGCGTATTTTGTTTCACACTCAAAGGTGGCACATTCCCTCTTAGAACCACGAGCTTCCAAATTGGCCCATTTTTTACCACAACATGTTAGTGCCATGACATGACACCATGCCAAGTTTCATGATTTCCAAGCGAGTTTGATTTACATGAATTTAAAATCAAAGTTTCTCGATGTTCTCGGTCGAGTCATGACGCCCAGATGTTTGAATTTCATTCTCATTTCTTCCATGGGACCTAGAAATTCAACCAGGGACACACATGTGATTTTTCAACCCACTTTGGTGCACTGGAGCATGTGCATGCAATTCATATTTAGATTATGCACATTAAAAGTCCAGAAACTCAATTAATGTATAAAAAAGGCCAAATGAACCTGAAATAATTCCAAAATTTAACAGGGCACTCATATAGTTCTATGTTGCCTCTGTAAATAAAATCAGGGGGGAGGCAGCGTATATCGTTTCGCACACAAAGGTGACACGTTCCGTCTCGGAACCACGAGGCTTGTTGAGAGAATCTCCGGTTTTGCAAGAGGCTTATACCAAAACTTGTCCCAACTCAGCCAAAAATTATTATGTATGAAAACAGGGTTTAGGTTATCCCAAACACTCGCTACCTAGACCAATAATGTACTTTGATTTGAATTCAACATAAAATGGATACAAATATTTGAATTGGACAGCGTATGGTACATGTAGTTCATAGTGAAATATGATTACTGCTATATGTATGTTTTTTGTTCTCAAGATAATATTTAAATTATTGCATAACTTGACAACAATCGTATTAAGGTAAGGAAAAATGATTCAAATTTAGTCCATATGGTAGACGACAATATATATGTTCATATATGATGGAAGATCAAAATGTACGACTACATCAATTATAAACCGCAAGGTCACCTAACGATATATTCGAATTCAACATAACGTGGATTGAAAAATTGAAATTCGAGATCATGGCATCTGTAATCATATAAAAAGGGACATTACTCTTTCTTTGGTGGGAATTTATTTGTTTTTTGTTGTTGTTGAGGGAAGTGCGAATCGATTTGGTACTGTGCAGGGTAATCTTGTTCTCTCGATTTTTTTACATTTTTCTTGTAGTTTTTTCAATGGCATCTATAGCAATATAGTAAAAGGGGACATGACTCTCTTGTGTCTTGTATGAATTGTTTTTTACACATTAAGTTTGTTCTGCTGAACATGGAATCCGCACCTTGTTATCCCGAAATTTTCAAGCTCGAGTATCTTTTGTCTCACGTGCTTTGAAACTCCCGCTTCTTCAACACACGCCGCGCCTTGTTATCCTGAAATTTGGACACACGCGAGAACTCCCTCCTCATCCGAAATCGCTCCGGTAGCCCAGACACGCGAAATCCCCCTTCTACCCCTCAACCGGAAATGAAGTTCCACGTCGCGGTGTCAAAACCGGTGGGGGTACTGAAAGTGCGTTATATCGACTAGAGGGGGGGGGGTGAATAGGCGATTTTTATGAATGTCTTCAAAACGTGGAAGTTATGAAGACAAACAGAATAGACAAGCCTATCACTATGCAGCGGAAGTTAGATTACACAAGGCAAGCCATGGTCAAGTATTCAATGTAGTGAAAGCACAGTGACAAACAGCTTCAGTGTAATAAGGATCAGGTAGGAAGAAGTTATGAAGCCAAACAAATCATACAGTTACGTTGTGAAGACAGAAGATAAAGCAAGCATGCAATGGCTTCACAATATGTAACGGTAAGTAAAAGGAGGTGAAGATGAAACCAGTGACACGTTGAAGACAATGATTTGTTGGACCAGTTCCAGTTGCTGTGACAACTGTACGTCTGGTTGGAGCGGCTAGGTATTTAAACCAAAGGACATACAGTCCCGGACACCCAGTCCTGAACACGCAGCTCAGGACACCCAGTCCTCACCGTTTTCTCCTTGAGCCAAGGTCACACAGACCTCGCCCAATCACTCTGGTAAGTCTTCAAGGTAGACTCCCAAACCTTCACAGACTTCGTTCACCGGCAATCCACAATTTCTCTTGGGTGCTCAGAACGCGACGCCTAACCGGCTGGAGGATGCACAGTCCTCAGGTGTAATAAGTCTTCAGATCACTCAGACAAGAAGACTTAAGTGATGCCCAATTTACTCTGGCTCTGGGTGGTTAGGGCTTTTCTCTTCGCTAGGTATTTTCTCTCAAAGGCTTCGAGGTGGGTTGCTCTCAAACGACAAAAGCCGTGCACTGAAATCTGAGCAGCCAACCGTTTATGGTTGTAGGGGTGGACTATTTATAGCCACTTGGCAACCGACCTAATTTGTCCGAAATGACCCTGGGTCACTAAGGAACTGCCACGTGTACCAACGGTCGGATTTCGAACTCACACGGCAACTTTACTTGGGCTACAAGTAAAGCTGACTTGTCTGACTCTGGACAAGATTTTCTCTCATAGTCTTCGCTCGAAGACATAGGATTTGAATTAGGCATCACTTCAGTCATTCTGACTGGTTCTCTTGGACCCCACTTAACAGTACGGTGGTTCCTATGACACAACATGAATGAAGTAAAACTACGAAGGATCTAAGTCTTCGAGTTCCATAAGCTTCATAGGGAGTCTTCACATGTCATTGTCTTCAATATGAATATCTTCATAAACCACCATTGTCTTCAATGTCTTCGTACATTTTTAGGGGTCATCTCTGGTAGTGAAACCGAATCAATGAGGGACTTCTACCTGTGTTATCCTGCAATTCTCACAAACACATTAGTCCCTCAACTAGGTTTGTCGTCAATACTCCAAAACCAACTATGGGTGGCACTAGATGCACTTACAATCTCCCCCTTTTTGGTGATTGATGACAAACTAGTTGAAGTTTTCAACGGGGAATATAATTTGTGAAATTGTAAAGGAATTGTCTTCATAAGCTGCAAGGGCTCCCCCTGAAGATGTGCATATAAGTAATTTGCTTCTGGAACGCAAATGCACATGGCTGGTTGTACTTGTGGAAATCCACTTCAACTTATGACGAAAATCCACCCTGCATGTAAAAGTATATGAAGAGAATGACATGCATAACGAAAAATGGACGTCTGCGAAATGATATAAGTGCGGAAATTATCGTCGTACATGCGGAATTTATCTTCGCAAAAACATAGTGGCAAACAAGTAGCAGACGACCATCAAGTTTAAGTGTTACAACTCAAAGAACCAAATGTAGCAAAACGAGAGTTGTAAGCACGAAGCAAAATGTAGCAAAATATAAAGCACCCGCCCTTATTGACCCGCTTGAAGACTATAAACATCATATGCTTCTCCCCCTTTTGTCAGTGATGACCAAAAAGGTTTGAAGACATAGAGTTTTCTACGCGTTCCCAGTCGCAGCAGGGTCGGTGGAGGTGTTTGGTGGTGCTGAAGAGCTTGGTGCAGAGTCGACGCGCGTTGAAGGAGGTGGTGGTGATGTAGCGTCATCTTCTTCCTCAATGATTCTGCTAGTCACGGTGGCAGTAGAGGAAGAGAAATCAGAATCTTCAAGGGACG
The DNA here is from genome assembly GCA_034509565.1 of Triticum monococcum. Taxonomy (NCBI): domain Eukaryota; kingdom Viridiplantae; phylum Streptophyta; class Magnoliopsida; order Poales; family Poaceae; genus Triticum; species Triticum monococcum. The sequence continues at coordinate 583,013,511 of CM067843.1, forward strand.
GAGTTCCGCGCAGCACAGCTCTTCTGGGGGGTGTCGAGTCAAACTTGAATCTCTCTCTGAAGCCATCCTCTTGAAGTTCAGCTTCAGTGCACATCATGGTGAGGCCTTTCCAAGTGCGGCGACAGGTTTCGTGTGTGACGAATGCATTCTTGGTGGCCAGGTTTCTGATGCGATTGACGTCTTGCATGATACTTCTCATCTACCTCTTGAGCCAGTCATGATGCCTATCTTGCTTTTGGTGAAGAGCCAAAAGAAGTTCTCGGTCATTGAGTGCACGAGCGCGTTTCTTGGGTCTCGGTGCAGCTGTGCTGTCAGTGGCTTCAGTTGATGCAGGGGCACGTGTGGTGCCAGCCATTGGATACACTCTTGAGATGGCTTCAACACCTTCATCATTCTGAGTGAAGCTCTGGTGTTCTGCATTCTGAAGACTTAATGGTTGCTTGGCAGGCTCAGGATATATTGCTTCAGCAGAAGTGTCCACATCGGGTAAGAAGATCCTATGGTTGCGGGGTGAGGGCTGATAGGAGATAGTAGAGTGAAGCTTGATCAGCCTCATAACCCAAGGAGCATAAAACTTCAAACCAAAGAGATCTGAGCCAGACGCTGCAAGTTGGCGTATAAAGAGATCCTGTGCGTTGAAGCATTTGCCATGCAGAATACAGAAGATGAGAGTCTTCATTGCACCTTCAACCTTGGCATATGGAGAGTGCCCCTTAATGGGCCATAGAGTCCTCCTGATGATGTGATATATGGTTCTGGGCAGGTACTCTAAGTCTTCAACGAAGAACTCAGTTGGATAAGGTGCATCATGAGGCAATGGCTTCATCATTGAGAGCATCTGACTCATATTTGGCTCAGGCCACTGGAATATGCTCTCAATGGCTTCAGCATGGAGTTGGCAACCTTCTTCGAAGAGTTCACCAGGAGTGGGTAGGCCGGTAAGCTCAATGATATCGAATGCATTAGCTTCATGATGGACATTGCCGGTCATCCACTCCAGGACCCAAGTCTTCGGATCTCTGTTATAGCCTTTGATATGCAGGGTGGCATAGAACTGGAGCAGAAGCTCTTCATTCCAGTGCTCTTCATCGGTGATAAACGGCAGCAGACCCACTTGCTTGAAGCAATCCAGTGCTTCTTCCAGACCAGGCAGACCAGCAATAGCTTCAACCTCAAGGCGCTGGTGAGGAAAGATGCGGCCTTGGTTGTATAGGATGCATGAATAGTAGCTGCGTTGTGGGTAGCTCCAGAACCTATCTGATACAATCCGTTCCCTTGAATAAGGGTTCTTGGAGCGGTTGAAGAATGTGTTATCTGCCCTGAAGCTGTTGATGTTGAAGGAGCCAGGAGCTGATGCAGGACCTGGGAACCTTGGCAGTTGTGGGATCGGCTTCTGGACCTGGGGCCTGTGCGCAACATGATAGTTGAATTGTGGACCGGTAGCAGACTCAGGCACAGAAGGTTCAGATGCAGTAGCTTCAGTGTCTCTTGAAGCTGTTGGTGGGAAGGGCTCCACAATTGCTTCAGTGTTGGTTGTGGCAGCCTCAACGTTTTCAGCCTCAACACGTGTAGTGAGAGGGACGGATTCAGGTACGTTCTCCTGGAACACTGCTTCTTGTTGGTGCGGGGGAGATGGAACTTGAGGTTCTTCTTCATGCTCTTCGGCTGATGCAGCCGGAATGTTGTCAGCAGCCTGAGCCCTTGGCCCTTTGCGAAGCCTACGGAATGTAGGCGACGCCGGTGGAGTTGCAGTGGGCTGGGGCTCATTATCTTCCTCCTGTGGGCGATCTGCCCACGATGCATCTTGTGTGATTGGTGTCAGTGGACGACCAATGCTGATCATTTCGCTTGTCTCAAGCTGAGGCAGGGCTGCATCACCTTGTACATTATCTTGGAGACCAATGTCTTCAGCAGCGTTGGGGTCGGCTGCTGGAATGTCTTCAGCGTGCAGAGCCTCTGTGAAAGCAGGCTCATGCACTGTCAACTGACGATCTTCGTCAGGATAGCGGACGGAGAGGGGTTCGACTATCAAGGGGTCTGTGGGAGCAGCCCGAGATTTCTTGGTCTTGCGCTTCTTTTTGGTGGGGTCAGAAGGAGAGGCTTCAGGGTGTTTCCTCTTCCGAGCTTCAGCCTCTGCAGTCCGTGTCTTCTTGAGTTCTGAGGCGGTTGATCGACTCTTTGGCTTCGAGCCTTTCGTAGCAGTAGGGAAGACAATCGGAACAGCTTCTGACCTTGGTGCCTCTGGTTCAGCCACAACAGGCTTCTTCTTTTTCTTTGCGGCCATCCTGGGGTCGATGCCGGGACGCCCAAGTGCCTTGCGCTTCTCGGCCTCATTGTAGGCCTGCACACAACGATCAGCCAGAATCTTCATTCGCTCCTGCGAACCCTGAGCTTCTGCACGTTTCTTCAGAAAGTTTTCCTTTAACTCGTGCAGCATGATCTTGAAGTCCTTGACTTCTTGGACGCTGAGCCTGGCCATATTCTGCTTGAACTGAGCCTTTTCAAAATCAATCTTCTGCTTCAGTTCAACGATGCGCTGGGCAATTGCAAGTTCTGAAGCAATAGCGCCTTGGAAGGTGACGCTGAGGCCAATGGGCAGCTGCAGATCATCGAAGCTGATATTGGGTGTATCAAACCACTCATCGATGAAGTTGTGGATGATTGCTACATCAAACAGAGGCAGATTGTTGAAGATTTCAGCCTCCTCCTTGCTCTTGATGAGCTGCTCCAGAGCGTCATCTCCAAGATCTTCATCACTGGACAGATCAATGGTCTCGCTGCGCAGAATGGCAACAGCTGTGAGCTCTTTGCCTGTGTGTGGCTGAGGCTTCTTGGCTTCTTGGGGCTTGGAGACTCGTGATAAGTCTTCAGACTGCACATCGGGTTCAGGAGGTGCAGTCGCCAATGGCTTTTGGAGCAAATTTTGCGGTGTGGTGAGGGTCCTTGATCCAGCATCTCGATCCAAATACTCTGAAGTAACTTACATTTGGCTTCTTGCCAGTTAGAAGTTCATAAGATGTCTTGTTCAGCAGCTTGTGAAGATATACACGGTTGATAGTATGGCATGCAGTGTCAATGGCTTCAGTCCAGAATTTTCTTGGTGTCTTGTACTCATCTAACATTGTTCTGGCCATCTCAATGAGTGTTCTGTTCTTGCATTTGACGATGCCATTCTGTTGTGGCGTGTATGGAGCTGAGAATTCATGAGTGATTCCCAATGTATCAAGATATGTGTCAAGGCCGGTGTTCTTGAATTCTGTGCCATTGTCACTTCTGATGTGCTTTATCTTGGCGCCATATTTGTTCATTGCCCGATTTGCGAAGCGTCTGAAGACATCCTGCACTTCAGTCTTGTAAAGGATTATGTGCACCCAAGTATATCTAGAGTAATCATCAACAATGACGAATCCATAGAGGCAAGCAGTAGTGGAGAAAGTTGAGTAGTGGGTAGGACCGAAGAGATCCATGTGAAGCAGTTCGAAGGGTTGAGTAGTGGTCATGATTGTCTTCGAAGGATGTTTTGCCCTTGTCATCTTCCCAGCTTCACAGGCACCGCACAAGTGGTCTTTCTTGAACTTGACGCCCTCGATGCCTATGACATGCTTCTTCTTAGCAAGGGTGTGGAGGTTCCTCATGCCAGCATGCCCAAGTCTTCGATGCCAAAGCCAGCATTCTGAAGCCTTTGCGAGAAGACAAACTGCAAGCTGTGGCCCTGCTGAGAAATCTACCACGTACAAATCATCTTTTCGATACCCTTCAAAAACTAGAGACTTGTCAGATTCCATTAGTACCAGACAGCGATATTTTCCAAAGATTACAATCATGTTTAAATCACAAAGCATTGAGACAGACATTAAGTTGAAGCCAAGGGATTAAACAAACATGACTTTATCCATGTGTTGATCCTTTGAGATTGCAACTCTACCTAGACCCAGTACTTTACTTTTACCAGTGTCAGCGAATGTGATGTGGCTCTTGTCAGATGGACGTAAGGTTGAGTCCATAAAGAGACTTCTCTTGCCAGTCATGTGATTTGTACACCCGCTGTCAATAATCCATACTGAAGACTCCGAAGTTACTGGTGTCGTACCCTACAGTGCAGTTAGGGGGATAGGCTTCACCAAGAGTGTTGTGAAGCAAAAACATTTGACGAACCAGTGGATTATGAAAACTGAGATCCAGGTTAGGACAAGCAGGGAGAGTAGCATGCGATTCAGATATGAAATACATAGTGATGCCATTCAGGCATTTGATCGTGCGCCCCACGAGTTTTTTAAGGTTCCCAGCAATAGCATCAGAAGATTTTGGTTTTGTGCTGGAGACCTTTCCCTGCAAAAGAGAGTTAAGCTTTCTTAACCACCCACATCTTCAAGGGTGGCTTAGAAGCAATAAGTCTAAGTGCAGCATCTGAGAATTTTGGCTTTGGAGCCCTAGCAAACAGTTTAGCAGGTGGGCAATAATACTCATAAGAATAGGCAGAATAATTTTTGGTCATATGAGAATGACGGTTTGAAGAACCGCTCTCATAAGCCTGAGCATGGTTTCCCTGCAAAGCATTTGTGTTAGTGCAACTTAGATGAGCCCTCTGCCTGTATGAACCCTTTGGACCATATGAAGCCTTTGGTCTGAGGTTTGTCTTCTTCATGTGAGGTGTCATGAGGACATTCACAGGAAGATTCTCAAGACATGTTTTTGGAACCCAGATCTTCTTCATAGGCGGTCCATTCCTGCAGTTAGTACCAATGTACCTGGCAAATACTTCACCATTCTGATTCCTAAACAGTTTATAGTTTGCATCAAAGGATTCATCAATGATAATTGGATTAGCACAAGTGAAGCCAGATAGATTGGATGGATCTGATGAGGATTCCTTTGCAACAACCCATGTGGTTTTGGGGTACTGCTCAGGTTTCCAGTAAGAGCCATCTGCATTAATTTTCCTCACGAACCCAACACCCTCTTTGCTAGGGTTTCGGTTCAGAATCTGCTTCTTGAGGACATCACATAGTGTCTGATGTCCTTTGAGACTTTTGTACATCCCTGTTTCAAGCAATGTCTTCAACCTAGCATTTTCATCAGCAATAGCAGTGGTATCCTCAGCAGAGGGGTTAGTTACCACTTCAACAGTTGAAGATATTGCAACAGCAGTGGCAGTGGAACATTCAGCAACAGAAATAGCATTATCACGCTCAATGCATTTAAGGCATGGTGGTTCAAATCCTTCCTGAGCAGAACTGATCTGTTCGGCTCGAAGTGACTCGTTTTCCTTTTGAAGATCTTCATGATCCGCTCTCAACTTTTCAAGATCTTGCTTCTTCTGAAGATAATCATAGGAAAGCTTTTCATGAGTAGTTGAGAGAGTCTCAAGACGATCTTCGAGTTCCTGATACTTAACATGAAGATTTTTTATGTCTTCAATTAAGGATTCAGAACGAGTCATTTCAGCACCCAACAGATCATCGCTTCTGTCTAACAGTTTTTGAATATGTTCCATGGCCTTTTGTTGTTCAGTTGCAATTTTAGCAAGTGTTTTGTAACTGGGTTTTGAATCACAATCAGAGTCATCGTCACTAGATGTTCGATAGTGAGTAGTGCGTGTGTTTACCTTGGCACCACGTGCCATGAAGCAGTAGGTGGGAGTAGAGTCGTCCTTGTCATTTGCATCGGTGATGGTGATGGAGTCATTGTCTTCAGTGTTGAAGATGGACTTGGCGACATAGGCTGTAGCCAAACTTGCAATGCCTGAATCAGACTCCTCCTCAGACTCCACCTCTGCCTCCTCAGAAGCGGACTCATCCTCTGAATCCATTTCCTTGCCAACAAACGCACGAGCCTTGCCAGATGAACTCTTCTTGTGTGATGAAGACTTTGAGGAAGACTTGGACGAAGACTTTGAGTATTTCTTCGTCTTCTTATCGTCAGAGTCATATCCCTTGCTCTTCTTCTTCTTTCTGTTCTCATTGTCCCACTGTGGGCATTCAGAGATGAAGTGTCCAGTTTTCTTGCATTTGTGACAAGTTCTCCTCTTGTAGTCATGCGCAGAAGCTTCATCATTCCTTGAGCTTGATCGTGAAGACTTTCTGAAGCCTTTCTTCTTGGTGAATTTTTGGAACTTCTTCACTAGCATTGCAAGTTCCCTTCCAATGTCTTCAGGATCATCAGAACTGCTGTCAGATTCCTCTTCAGATGATGACACAGCTTTTGCCTTCAAGGCACGAGTTCGCCCATAGTTTGGACCGTAGATATCTCTTTTCTCAGAAAGCTGAAACTCATGTGTGTTGAGCCTCTCAAGTATGTCAGACGGATCGAGTGTCTTGAAGTCTGGACGTTCTTGAATCATCAGGGCTAGAATGTCAAATGAACTGTCAAGTGATCTTAGCAGCGTCTTGACGATTTCATGTTTGGTGATCTCAGTGGCGCCGAGGACTTGAAGCTCATTTGTGATGTCAGTGAGCCGGTCAAATGTGTGCTGGACATTCTCATTGTCATTTCGCTTGAAGCGGTTGAAGAGATTGCGAAGAACACTGATTCTCTGATCTCTCTGGGTTGAGATGCCTTCATTGACCTTGGAGAGCCAGTCCCAGACCAGCTTGGATGTCTTCAAGGCACTCACACGGCCGTACTGTCCCTTGGTCAGATGACCACAGATAATATTCTTGGCAGTGGAGTCCAGTTGCGTGAACTTCTTGACATCAGCAGCAGTGACACCTTCTCCAGCCTTGGGAACGCCGTTTTCGACGACATACCATAGGTCGACGTCAATGGCTTCAAGATGCATGCGCATCTTATTCTTCCAGTAGGGATATTCAGTTCCATCGAAGACGGGGCACGCAGCGGAGACTTTAATTATCCCTGCAGTCGACATAGCTAAAACTCCAGGTGGTTAAACTGAATCACATAGAACAAGGGAGCACCTTGCTCTGATACCAATTGAAAGTGCGTTATATCGACTAGAGGGGGGGGGGTGAATAGGCGATTTTTAAGAAAGTCTTCAAAACGTGGAAGTTGTGAAGACAAACAGACTTGAAGCCTATCAATATGCAGCGGAAGGTAGATTACACAACGCAAGCCATAGTCAAATATACAGTACAGTGAAAGCACAGAGACAAATAGCTTCAGTGTAATGAGGATCAGGTTGGAAGAAGTTATGAAGCCAAACAGATCATACAGTCAGGTTGTGAAGACAGAAGATTAAGCAGGCATGCAATAGCTTCACAATGTGTACTGGTAAGTAAAGGGAGGTGAAGATGAAACCAGTGACACGTTGAAGACAATGATATGTTGGACCAGTTCCAGTTGCTGTGACAACTGTACGTCTGGTTGGAGCGGCTAGGTATTTAAACCAAAGGACACACAGTCCCGGACACCCAGTCCTGAACACGCAGCTCAGGACACCCAGTCCTCACCGTTTTCTCCTTGAGCTAAGGTCACACAGACCCCGCCCAATCACTCTGGTAAGTCTTCAAGGTAGACTCCCAAACCTTCACAGACTTCGTTCACCGGCAATCCACAATTCCTCTTGGATGCTCAGAACGCGACGCCTAACCGTCTGGAGGATGCACAGTCCTCAAGTGTAATAAGTCTTCAGATCACTCAGACAAGAAGACTTAAGTGATGCCCAATTACTCTAGCTCTGGGTGGTTAGGGCTTTTCTCCTCACTAAGGATTTTCTCTCAAAGGCTTCGAGGTGGGTTGCTCTCAAACGACAAATGCCGTGCACTGAAATCTGAGCAGCCAACCGTTTATGGTTGTGGGGGTGGACTATTTATAGCCACTTGGCAACCCTGACCTGATTTGTCCGAAATGACACTGGGTCACTAAGGAACTGACACGTGTACTAATGGTCGGATTTTGAACTCTCACGGCAACTTTACTTGGGCTGCAAGTAAAGCTGACTTGTCTGACTCTGGACAAGATTTTCTCTCATTGTCTTCACTCGAAGACATAGGATTTGAATTAGGCATCACTTCAGTCATCCTGACTGGTTTTCTTGGACCCCACTTAACAGTACGGTGGTTCCTATGACACAACATGAATGAAGTAAAGCTATGAAGGATCTAAGTCTTCGAGTTCCAAAAGCTTCATGGGGAGTCTTCATATGTCATTGTCTTCGACATGAATGTCTTCACGAACCACCATTGTCTTCAATGTCTTCGTACATTTTTGGGGGTCATCTCTGGTAGCTAAACCGAATCAATGAGGGACTTCTACCTGTGTTATCCTGCAATTCTCACAAACACATTAGTCCCTCAACTAGGTTTGTCGTCAATACTCCAAAAGCAACTAGGGGTGGCACTAGATGCACTTACAATCTCCCCCTTTTTGGTGATTGATGACAAACTAGTTGAAGTTTTCAACGGGGAATATAATTTGTGAAATTGTAAAGGAATTGTCTTCATAAGCTGCAAGGGCTCCCCCTGAAGATGTGCATATTAAGTGATTTGCTTCTGGAATGCAAATGCACACAGCAGGTTGTATTTGTGGGAATCCGCTTCAACTTATGATGACAATCCATCATGCACGTAAAGATATATGAAGATAATGATATGCATAATGAAAAATGGACGTCTGCGAAATGATAAGAGTGCGGAAATTATCATCGTACATGCGGAATTTATCTTCGCAAGAACAAAGTGGCAAACATAGTAGCAGACGACCATCAAGTTTAAGTGTTACAACTCAAAGAACCAAATGTAGCAAAACGAGAGTTGTAAGCACAAAGCAAAATGCAAAATATAAAGCACCCGCCCATATTATTGACCCGCTTGAAGACTATAAACATCATATGCTTCTCCCCCTTTTGTCAGTGATGACCAAAAAGGTTTGAAGACATAGAGTTTTCTATGCGTTCCCAGGCGCAGCAGGGTCGGTGGAGACGTTTGGTGGTGCAGGCGAGCTTGGGGCAGTGACGACGCGCGGTGAAGACATTGGTGGTGATGTGGCGTCGTCTTCTTCCTCAATGATCTTCCCCGTCACGGTGGCAGCAGAGGAAGAGAACTCGGATTCTTCAAGTGAAGGAGTCCCACGCAACACAGCTCGTCTGGGGGGTGTGGAGTCAAACTTGAAACGCTCCTTGAAGCCATCCTCTTGCAATTCAGCTTCAGTGCACATCATAGTGAGGCCTTTCCAAGTGCGGCGACAGGTTTCGTGTGCGACGAAGGCGTTCTTGGTGGCCAGATTCCTGATGCGATTGACGTCTTGCAGGAGACTGTGCATCTGCCTCTTGAGCCAGTCGTGATGCCTATCTTGCTTTTGATGCAGAGCCACAAGAAGTTCACGATCAGTGAGTGTACGAGCGCGTTTCTTGGGTCTCTGCCCAGCTTCGCTGTCAGTGGCTTCAGTGGATGCAGGGGCACGTGTGGTGCCAGCCATTGGATAGACTCTGGAAATGGCTTCAACACCTTCATCATGTTGAGTGAAGCTTTGGTGTTCTGCATTCTGAAGACTTAGTGGCTGTTTGGCAGGCTCAGGATAAATAGCTTCAGCAGAGGTGTCCACATCGGGTAAGAAGATTCTGTGGTTGCGAGCTGAGGGCTGATATGATATCGCAGAGTGGAGCTTGATTAGCCTCATAACCCATGGAGCATAAATCTTCAGACCAAAGAGATCTGAGCCAGACGCAGCAAGTTGACGGATGAAGAGATCCTGGGCATTGAAGCATTTGCCGTGTAGGATGCAGAAGATTAGAGTCTTCATGGCACCTTCAACCTTGGCATATCGAGAGTGCCCCTTGATGGGCCAGAGAGTCCGCCTGATGATGTGATAGATAGTTCTCGGCAGGTACTCTAAGTCTTCAACGAAGAACTCCGTTGGGTAAGGTGCGTCAGAAGGCAATGGCTTCATCATCGAGAGCATCTGACTCATATTCGGCTCCGGTCGCTGAAATATGCTCTCAACTGCTTCAGTATGGAGTTGGCAGCCTTCTTCGAAGTGTTCGCCTGGAGTGGGTAGGCCAGTGAGCTCAATGATATCAAACGCATTGGCTTCATGATGGACGTTGCCGGTCATCCACTCCAGGACCCAAGTCTTCGGATCTCTGTTGTAGCCCTTGATGTGCAATGTTGCATAGAACTGAAGCAGAAGCTCTTCGTTCCAGTGCTCTTCATCCGTGACAAACGGCAGCAGGCCAACTTGCTTGAAGCAGTCCAGGGCTTCTTCCAGACCAGGCAGACCAGCAAAAGCTTCAACTTCAAGGCGCTGATGTGGAAAGATACGGTTCTGGTTGTAGAGGACGCAGGAGTAGTAGCTGCGCTGTGGGTAGCTCCAGAACCTATCTGACACAATCTTTTCCCTTGAGTAGGGGTTCTTGGAGCGGTTGAAGAAAGTGTTGTCTGCCCTGAAGCTATTGACATTGAAGGAGCCAGGAGCAGTGACTGGACCTGGGAACCTTGGTAGTCGTGGGATTGGCTTCTTTACCTGGGGCCGGTGCGCAATATGATAATTGAACTGTGGTCCGGCAGCAGACACAGGCACAGAAGGGTCAGAGGCAGTTGCTTCAGTATCTCTTGAAGCTGTTGGTTGGTCTGGCTCCACAAATGCTTCAGTGTTATGTGTGGCAGCCGCAGTGGTGTCAGCCTCCTTGAGAATTTCTTCTTGCTGGTGTGGGGGAGATGGAGCTTGAGGTTCTTCATGCTCTTCTGCTTGTGCTTCGGCTGATGCAGCCGGAATGTCGTCAGCAGTCTGAGCCCTGGGTCCTCTGCGAAGCCTACGGAATGCAGGCGACGCAGGTGGAGCTGCAGTGGGCTGGGGCTCATCCTCTTCCTCTTGTGGGCGATCTGCCCACGATGCATCTTGTGTGATTGGCGTCAGGGGACGGCCAATGCTGAGCAATTCACTCGATTCGAGCTAAGGAAGGACTGCATCATCTTGTACATTGTCTTGGAGACCAATGTCTTCAGCAGCGGTGGGGTTGGCTGCTGGAATGTCTTCATCACGCTGAGCCTCGGTGAGAGCAGGCTCATGGACGGTCATCTGACGATCTTCATTAGGACGGCGAACGGAAAGGGGTTCAACTATCAAGGGCTCTGTGGGAGCAGCCCGAGACTTCTTGGACTTGCGCTTCTTGGTGGTGGGGTCTGAAGGAGAGGCTTCAGAGTGTTTCCTCTTCCTTGCTTTAGCTTCGGCTATCCTTGTCTTCTTAAGCTCTGAAGCGGGTGAGCGCTTTGGCTTCGAGCTAGGCTTGGCGGTGGGGAAGACAATTGGAATAGCTTCTTGGCGTGGGGCCTCTTCTTCAGCCACGGTGGGCGTCTTCTTTTTCTTGGCGGCCATCCTGGGGTCGATGCCGGGACGCCCAAGTGCCTTTCGCTTCTCGGCCTCATTGTAGGCCTGTACGCAGAGATCAGCCAAATTCTTCATGCGCTCGCGTGAGCCCTGAGCCTCTGCATGTTTCTGCATGAAGTTTTCCTTCAGCTCATGCAGCATGACCTTGAAGTCTTTGATCTCTTGGACGCTGAGCGTGGCCATGTTCTGCTTAAATTGAGCTTTTTCAAAATCTATCTTTTGCTTCAGTTCCACGATGCGCTGGGCAATAGCGAGTTCTGAAGCGATAGCTCCTTGGAAGGCTACGCTGAGGCCAATGGGCAGCTGCAGATCCTCAAAGCTGATGTTGGGCGTGTCAAACCACTCATCTATGAAGTTGTGGATGATTTTTGCATTGAACAGAGGCAGATTGTTGAAGATTTCAGCCTCCTCCTTGCTCTTGATGAGCTGCTCAAGAGCGTCATCACCAAGATCTTCATCACTGGACAGATCAATGGCTTCGCAGCGAAGAACGGCAGCGACAGTTAGCTCTTTGCTGGTGTGTGGCTGTGGTTTCTTTGCTTCTTGAGGCTTGGAGACTCTTGATAAGCCTTCAGACTGCACACTGGCTTCAGGAGGTGCAGTGGCCAATGGCTTCGCTTTGGAGATCTTGGGGGAGGCGACTGGCTTGGAAGCTTTTGGCTTCTTCTTCATCTGCTTCGGCGCTGGGGCAGCAGGAGCATAATCAGACTCAGTGTCTGCTGGAGGGTCGTTCACGGCAGTCCCTTGGACTATAATGTGAGTGATGAGGCCGTCGAGATTGGCAAATGGCCCGATGACATTGGGATTAGCGTCGCGTGTGCCATCTGCCCTTGGTCTGGAGGGACCAGGGTTGAAGTCCAATCCAAACTCCTTCTTGTTTTGCTTCGCAGAGTTCTGGGCAAATTGGAAGTTGCGCTTGAACAGTGTGTCATCGCGACACTAGAGAAGGGATGATGGATGTGCATCAGCTGGCTGTTGTCCCCTGACCATGCATGGAAAGAAACCTTGAGCAATGGCTTCATCTCTGGTTCGGGGTACGAGATTCTTGTACAGGGCGTCTCCCCATGGCCGCTTGATAGCGCACTTCTCTGCATATTCTTCGGTGACAAAGCGGTATAGGAACCACTGCTCTGCCCAATACCTGCGAATCCATTGGATTCGTGTCTTGCGCTGAGCATAGGTTTCTTCAGGATCTGTTTGGTATGTAACTGCCAAATCTGCAGGCAGATCCTTTGATGTGTCACCCCGTCTCTGTCTGCCTCCCTTCCTTGATGGTTTCTCGGATGCCATGAAGCTTAACTTGGAAGGCTTCAAAAGCTTCAAAGGCTTCAAAGGTTTCAAAGGCTTCAAAGGCTTCCTTTTGCTTGACCAACAGGAATTTGCTTCGTGTGAATTGATGTGACGCTGTAGGAATTTTGCAAAATCTCTTCTCATCCAAGGGCTTGGTGAAGATATCTGCCAATTGCTCTTCAGTGTTGACGTGTATGATATCAATGTCTTCCTTTGTAACATGATCTCTGAGAAAATGATGACGAATTTCAATGTGCTTTGTCTTCGAGTGCTGAACTGGGTTGTTGGCGATCTTGATGGCGCTTTCGTTGTCGCAGTAAAGTGGCACTTGCTTCAGATGAATGCCATAATCCTTGAGGGTTTGCTTCATCCATAGAAGCTGAGCGCAGCAGGATCCAGCAGCAATGTATTCAGATTCAGCAGTGGAGAGAGATACACAGTTCTGCTTCTTTGAAGACCAACAGACAAGAGATCGGCCCAGGAAATGACATGTGCCTGATGTGGACTTCCGATCAACCTTGTCACCAGCGTAATCAGCGTCCGAAAATCCAACCAGATCAAACTCTGAGCCCTTTGGATACCATAACCCTAGAGTTGGTGTGTGAGCCAAATATCGAAGAATTCGCTTCACTGCTAAGTGATGCGACTCCTTTGGTGCCGCTTGAAACCGAGCACACATGCAAACACTAAGCATAATATCTGGCCTAGATGCACATAAATAAAGCAAAGAACCAATCATGGAGCGGTATACCTTTTGATCGAACTCTTTACCATTGTCGTCAGGACCCAGATGATGTTTGGCTGGCATTGGTGTTGTGAAGCCTTTGCAATCTTGCATACCGAACTTCTTCAGGCAGTCTTTGAGGTATTTCTCTTGAGATATGAAGATGCCATTGCGTTGTTGCCTTATTTGAAGACCGAGGAAGAATTTCAGCTCCCCCATCATAGACATCTGATATTGCTCTTGCATCATATATCCGAACTCCTCACTGTACTTCTGATTGGTGCAACCGAAGATAATGTCATCCACGTATATTTGGCACACAAACAGTTCACCATCATATGTCTTTGTGAAGAGAGTGGGATCCAGGGAACCAGGTATGAAGCCTTTGCTCTTCAGGAAGTATTTGAGTGTATCATACCAGGCCCGAGGGGCTTGTTTGAGGCCATATAGTGCCTTTTTGAGCTTGTACACCATGTCAGGATGTTTTGGATCTTCAAACCCAGGTGGTTGCGCAACATACACTTCTTCTTCAATTTTGCCATTGAGGAAGGCACTTTTTACATCCATTTGATACAGGACTATGTTGTGATGATTTGCATAGGCCAGCAGTATACGGATGGCTTCAAGTCTGGCCACAGGAGCAAATGTTTCGTCAAAGTCGATGCCTTCCACTTGAGTATATCCTTGAGCAACGAGACGAGCCTTGTTTCTGACGACTTGGCCATGCTCATCTTGCTTGTTGCGGTATATCCATTTGGTGCCTATTATGTTATGCTTCCGTGGATCAGGACGCTTAACTAACTCCCATACATTGTTCAGCTCAAATTGTTGAAGCTCTTCTTGCATAGCTTGAATCCATTCAGGTTCCATAAAGGCTTCATCAGTTTTCTTGGGTTCTGTGATTGAAACAAATGCGAAGTGTCCGCAAAAGTTTGCCAGTTGAGTTGCCTTTGAACGAGTCAGTGGACTAGGTGCATTGATGCTATCAATTATTCTGTCAATTTGCACTTCATTGGCAACACGAGGATGTAGGGGTCGAAGACTTTGCTCTTGCTGATCTACGTTGTCATGGGGAGGAATGTCTTCAGGCTGAGCATTGTCTTCATGTGGATCAGGTGCTGAGATGATAAGTTCTTCTTCAGGACGAGCTTCAGAAGGTATAATTTCTCCAGTTCCCATTAGCTTGATTGATTCACTGGCTGGAACTTCATCTAGTACATCTGGTAGTTGCTCTCTTTGTGACCCATTGGTCTCATCAAACCGCACATCCACTGTTTCAACCACTTTGTAGTGAAATAGATTGAAGACTCTGTAGGAGTGCGAATCCTTTCCATATCCAAGCATGAAGCCCTCATGTGCTTTTGGAGCAAATTTTGCGGTGTGGTGAGGGTCCTAGATCCAGCATCTCGATCCAAATACTCTGAAGTAACTTACATTTGGCTTCTTGCCAGTTAGAAGTTCATAAGATGTCTTGTTCAGTAGCTTGTGAAGATATACACAGTTGATAGTATGGCATGCAGTGTCAATGGCTTCAGTCCAGAATTTTCTTGGTGTCTTGTACTCATCTAACATTGTTCTGGCCATCTCAATGAGTGTTCTGTTCTTGCGTTCGACGATGCCATTCTGTTGTGGCGTGTATGGAGCTGAGAATTCATGAGTGATGCCCAATGTATCAAGATATGTGTCAAGGCCGGTGTTCTTGAATTCTGTGCCATTGTCACTTCTGATGTGCTTTATCTTGGCGCCATATTTGTTCATTGCCCGATTTGCGAAGCGTCTGAAGACATCCTGCACTTCAGTCTTGTAAAGGATTATGTGCACCCAAGTATATCTAGAGTAATCATCAACAATGACGAATCCATAGAGGCAAGCAGTAGTGGAGAAAGTTGAGTAGTGGGTAGGACCGAAGAGATCCATGTGAAGCAGTTCGAAGGGTTGAGTAGTGGTCATGATTGTCTTCGAAGGATGTTTTGCCCTTGTCATCTTCCCAGCTTCACAGGCACCGCACAAGTGATCTTTCTTGAACAAGACGCCCTCGATGCCTATGACATGCTTCTTCTTAGCAAGGGTGTGGAGGTTCCTCATGCCAGCATGCCCAAGTCTTTGATGCCAAAGCCAGCATTCTGAAGCCTTTGCGAGAAGACAAACTGCAAGCTGTGGCCCTGCTGAGAAATCTACCACGTACAAATCATCTTTTCGATACCCTTCAAAAACTAGAGACTTGTCAGATTCCATTAGTACCAGACAGCGATATTTTCCAAAGATTGCAATCATGTTTAAATCGCAAAGCATTGAGACAGACATTAAGTTGAAGCCAAGGGATTCAACAAACATGACTTTATCCATGTGTTGACCCTTTGAGATTGCAACTCTACCTAGACCCAGTACTTTACTTTTACCAGTGTCAGCGAATGTGATGTGGCTCTTGTCAGATGGACGTAAGGTTGAGTCCATAAAGAGACTTCTCTTGCCAGTCATGTGATTTGTACACCCGCTGTCAATAATCCATACTGAAGACTCCGAAGTTACTGGTGTCGTACCCTACAGTGCAGTTAGGGGGATAGGCTTCACCAAGAGTGTTGTGAAGCAAAAACATTTGACGAACCAGTGGATTATGAAAACTGAGATCCAGGTTAGGACAAGCAGGGAGAGTCGCATGCGATTCAGATATGAAATACATAGTGATGCCATTCGGGCATTTGATCGTGCGCCCCACGAGTTTTTTAAGGTTCCCAGCAATAGCATCAGAAGATTTTGGTTTTGTGCTGGAGACCTTTCCCTGCAAAAGAGAGTTAAGCTTTCTTAACCACCCACATCTTCAAGGGTGGCTTAGAAGCAATAAGTCTAAGTGCAGCATCTGAGAATTTTGGCTTTGGAGCCCTAGCAAACAGTTTAGCAGGTGGGCAATAATACTCATAAGAATAGGCAGAATAATCTTTGGTCATATGAGAATGACGGTTTGAAGAACCGCTCTCATAAGCCTGAGCATGGTTTCCCTGCAAAGCATTTGTGTTAGTGCAACTTAGATGAGCCCTCTGCCTGTATGAACCCTTTGGACCATATGAAGCCTTTGGTCTGAGGTTTGTCTTCTTCATGTGAGGTGTCATGAGGACATTCACAGGAAGATTCTCAAGACACGTTTTTGGAACCCAGATCTTCTTCATAGGCGGTCCATTCCTGCAGTTAGTACCAATGTACCTGGCAAATACTTCACCATTCTGATTCCTAAACAGTTTATAGTTTGCATCAAAGGATTCATCAATGATAATTGGATTAGCACAAGTGAAGCCAAGTAGATTGGATGGATCTGATGAGGATTCCTTTGCAGCAACCCATGTGGTTTTGGGGTACTGCTCAGGTTTCCAGTAAGAGCCATCTGCATTAATTTTCCTCACGAACCCAACACCCTCTTTGCTAGGGTTTCGGTTCAGAATCTGCTTCTTGAGGACATCACATAGTGTCTGATGTCCTTTGAGACTTTTGTACATCCCTGTTTCAAGCAATGTCTTCAACCTAGCATTTTCATCAGCAATAGCAGTGGTATCCTCAGCAGAGGGGTTAGTTACCACTTCAACAGTTGAAGATATTGCAACAGCAGTGGCAGTGGAACATTCAGCAACAGAAATAGCATTATCACGCTCAATGCATTTAAGGCATGGTGGTTCAAATCCTTCCTAAGCAGAACTGATCTGTTCGGCTCGAAGTGACTCGTTTTCCTTTTGAAGATCTTCATGATCCGCTCTCAACTTTTCAAGATCTTGCTTTTTCTGAAGATAATCATAGGAAAGCTTTTCATGAGTAGTTGAGAGAGTCTCAAGACGATCTTCGAGTTCCTGATACTTAACATGAAGATTTTTTGTGTCTTCAATTAAGGATTCAGAACGAGTCATTTCAGCACCCAACAGATCATCGCTTCTGTCTAACAGTTTTTGAATATGTTCCATGGCCTTTTGTTGTTCAGTTGCAATTTTAGCAAGTGTTTTGTAACTGGGTTTTGAATCACAATCAGAGTCATCGTCACTAGATGTTCGATAGTGAGTAGTGCGTGTGTTTACCTTGGCACCACGTGCCATGAAGCAGTAGGTGGGAGTAGAGTCGTCCTTGTCATTTGCATCGGTGATGGTGATGGAGTCATTGTCTTCAGTGTTGAAGATGGACTTGGCGACATAGGCTGTAGCCAAACTTGCAATGCCTGAATCAGACTCCTCCTCAGACTCCACCTCTGCCTCCTCAGAAGCGGACTCATCCTCTGAATCCATTTCCTTGCCAACAAACGCACGAGCCTTGCCAGATGAACTCTTCTTGTGTGATGAAGACTTTGAGGAAGACTTGGACGAAGACTTTGAGTATTTCTTCGTCTTCTTATCGTCAGAATCATATTCCTTGCTCTTCTTCTTCTTTCTGTTCTCATTGTCCCACTGTGGGCATTCAGAGATGAAGTGTCCAGTTTTCTTGCATTTGTGACAAGTTTTCCTCTTGTAGTCATGCGCAGAAGCTTCATCATTCCTTGAGCTTGATCGTGAAGACTTTCTGAAGCCTTTCTTCTTGGTGAATTTTTGGAACTTCTTCACTAGCATTGCAAGTTCCCTTCCAATGTCTTCAGGATCATCAGAACTGCTGTCAGATTCCTCTTCAGATGATGACACAGCTTTTGCCTTCAAGGCACGAGTTCGCCCATAGTTTGGACCGTAGATATCTCTTTTCTCAGAAAGCTGAAACTCATGTGTGTTGAGCCTCTCAAGTATGTCAGACGGATCGAGTGTCTTGAAGTCTGGACGTTCTTGAATCATCAGGGCTAGAATGTCAAATGAACTGTCAAGTGATCTTAGCAGCGTCTTGACGATTTCATGTTTGGTGATCTCAGTGGCGCCGAGGGCTTGAAGCTCATTTGTAATGTCAGTGAGCCGGTCAAATGTGTGCTGGACATTCTCATTGTCATTTCGCTTGAAGCGGTTGAAGAGATTGCGAAGAACACTGATTCTCTGATCTCTCTGGGTTGAGATGCCTTCATTGACCTTGGAGAGCCAGTCCCAGACCAGCTTGGATGTCTTCAAGGCACTCAGACGGCCGTACTGTCCCTTGGTCAGATGACCACAGATAATATTCTTGGCAGTGGAGTCCAGTTGAGTGAACTTCTTGACATCAGCAGCAGTGACACCTTCTCCAGCCTTGGGAACGCTGTTTTCGACGACATACCATAGGTCGACGTCAATGGCTTCAAGATGCATGCGCATCTTATTCTTCCAGTAGGGATATTCAGTTCCATCGAAGACGGGGCACGCAGCGGAGACTTTAATTATCCCTGCAGTCGACATAGCTAAAACTCCAGGTGGTTAAACCGAATCACACAGAACAAGGGAGCACCTTGCTCTGATACCAATTGAAAGTGTGTTATATCGACTAGAGGGGGGTGAATAGGCGATTTTTAAGAAAGTCTTCAAAACGTGGAAGTTGTGAAGACAAACAGACTTGAAGCCTATCAATATGCAGCGGAAGGTAGATTACACAACGCAAGCCATAGTCAAATATACAGAACAATGAAAGCACAGAGACAAATAGCTTCAGTGTAATGAGGATCAGGTTGGAAGAAGTTATGAAGCCAAACAGATCATACAGTCAGGTTGTGAAGACAGAAGATTAAGCAGGCATGCAATAGCTTCACAATGTGTACTGGTAAGTAAAGGGACGTGAAGATGAAACCAGTGACACGTTGAAGACAATGATATGTTGGACCAGTTCCAGTTGCTGTGACAACTGTACGTCTGGTTGGAGCGGCTAGGTATTTAAACCAAAGGACACACAGTCCCGGACACCCAGTCCTGAACACGCAGCTCAGGACACCCAGTCCTCACCGTTTTCTCCTTGAGCTAAGGTCACACAGACCCCGCCCAATCACTCCGGTAAGTCTTCAAGGTAGACTCCCAAACCTTCACAGACTTCGTTCACCGGCAATCCACAATTCCTCTTGGATGCTCAGAACGCGACGCCTAACCGTCTGGAGGATGCACAGTCCTCAAGTGTAATAAGTCTTCAGATAACTCAGACAAGAAGACTGAAGTGATGCCCAATTACTCTGGCTCTGGGTGGTTAGGGCTTTTCTCCTCACTAAGGATTTTCTCTCAAAGGCTTCGAGGTGGGTTGCTCTCAAACGACAAAAGCCGTGCACTGAAATCTGAGCAGCCAACCGTTTATGGTTGTGGGGGTGGACTATTTATAGCCACTTGGCAACCCTGACCTGATTTGTCCGAAATGACCCTGGGTCACTAAGGAACTGACACGTGTACTAACGGTCGGATTTTGAACTCTCACGGCAACTTTACTTGGGCTGCAAGTAAAGCTGACTTGTCTGACTCTGGACAAGATTTTCTCTTATTGTCTTCACTCGAAGACATAGGATTTGAATTAGGCATCACTTCAGTCATCCTGACTGGTTTTCTTGGACCCCACTTAACAGTACGGTGGTTCCTATGACACAACATGAATGAAGTAAAGCTACGAAGGATCTAAGTCTTCGAGTTCCAAAAGCTTCATGGGGAGTCTTCATATGTCATTGTCTTCGACACGAATGTCTTCACGAACCACCATTGTCTTCAATGTCTTCATACATTTTTGGGGGTCATCTCTGGTAGCTAAACCGAATCAATGAGGGACTTCTACCTGTGTTATCCTGCAATTCTCACAAACACATTAGTCCCTCAACTAGGTTTGTCGTCAATACTCCAAAACCAACTAGGGGTGGCACTAGATGCACTTACAGTTGGCGATCTTGATGGTGCTTTCGTTGTCGCAGTAAAGTGGCACTTGCTTCAGATGAATGCCATAATCCTTGAGGGTTTGCTTCATCCATAGAAGCTGAGCACAGCAGGATCCAGCAGCAATGTATTCAGATTCAGCAGTGGAGAGAGATACACAGTTCTGCTTCTTTGAAGACCAACATACAAGTGATCGGCCTAGAAAGTGACAAGTGCCTGATGTGGACTTCCGATCAACCTTGTCACCAGTGTAATCAGCATCCGAGAATCCAACCAGATCAAACTCTGAGCCCTTTGGATACCATAACCCTAGAGTTGGGGTGTGAGCCAAATATCGAAGAATTCGCTTCACTGCTAAGTGATGCGACTCCTTTGGTGCAGCTTGGAATCGAGCACACATGCAAACACTAAGCATAATATCTGGCCTAGATGCACATAAATAAAGCAAAGAACCAATCATGGAGCGGTATACCTTTTGATCGAACTCTTTACCATTGTCGTCAGGACCCAAATGATGTTTGGCTGGCATTGGTGTTGTGAAACCTTTGCAGTCTTGCATACCGAACTTCTTCAGGCAATCTTTGAGATACTTCTCTTGAGATATGAAGATGCCATTGCGTTGTTGCCGTATCTGAAGACCGAGGAAGAATTTCAGCTCCCCCATCATAGACATCTGATACTACTCTTGCATCATATATCCGAACTCCTCACTGTACTTCTGATTGGTGCAGCCGAAGATAATATCATCCACATATATTTGGCACACAAACAGTTCACCATCATATGTCTTCGTGAAGAGAGTGGGATCTAGGGAGCCAGGTATGAAGCCTTTGCTCTTCAGGAAGTATTTGACTGTGTCATACCAGGCCCGAGGGGCTTGTTTGAGGCCGTACAGTGCCTTATTGAGCTTGTACACCATGTCAGGATGTTTTGGATCTTCAAACCCTGGTGGTTGTGCAACATACACTTCTTCTTCAATTTTGCCATTGAGAAAGGCACTCTTCACATCCATTTGATACAGAATTATGTTGTGATGATTTGCATAGGCCAGCAGTATACGGATGGCTTCAAGTCTGGCCACAGGAGCAAATGTTTCATCGATGTCAATGCCTTCCACTTGAGTATATCCTTGAGCAACGAGACGAGCTTTGTTTCTGACAAATTGACCATGCTCATCTTGCTTGTTGTGGTATATCCATTTGGTGCCTATTATGTTATGCTTCCGTGGATCAGGACGCTTAACCAATCCCCATACATTGTTCACCTCAAACTGATGAAGCTCTTCTTGTATTGCTTGAATCCACTCAGGTTCCATAAAAGCTTCTTCAACTTTCTTGGGTTCTGTGATTGAAATGAATGCGAAGTGTCCGTGGAAATTTGCCAGTTGAGTTGCCCTTGAACGAGTCAGTGGACCAGGTGCATTGATGCTGTCAATTATTCTGTCAATCTGTACTTCATTGGCAACACGAGGATGTATGGGTCGAAGACTTTGCTCTTGCTGATCTATGTTGTCGTGGGGAGGAATGTCTTCAGGCTGAGCATTGTCTTCATGTGGATCAGGTGCTGAGATGATAAGTTCTTCTTCAGGATGAGCTTCAGAAGGTATAATTTCTCCAGTTCCTATTAGCTTGATTGATTCACTGGCTGGAACTTCATCTAGCACATCTGGCAGTTGCTCTCTTTGTGAACCATTGGTCTCATCGAACCGCACATCTACTGTTTCAACCACTTTGTAGTGAAAGAGATTGAAGACTTTGTAGGAGTGCGAATCCTTTCCATATCCAAGCATAAAGCCCTCATGTGCTTTTGGTGCAAATTTTGAGGTGTGGTGAGGGTCCTTGATCCAGCATCTTGAGCCAAATACTCTGAAGTAACTGACATTTGGCTTCTTGCCAGTTAGAAGTTCATAAGATGTCTTGTTCAGAAGCTTGTGAAGATAGACACGGTTGTTTGTATGGCATGCAGTGTCAATGGCTTCAGTCCAGAATTTTCTTGGAGTCTTGTACTCATGTAGCATTGTTCTGGCCATCTCAATGAGTGTTCTGTTCTTGCGTTGGACGATGCCATTCTGCTGTGGCGTGTAAGGAGCTGAGAATTCATGAGTGATGCCCAATGTATCAAGATATGTGTCAAGGCCAGTCTTCTTGAATTCAGTGCCATTGTCACTTCTGATGTGCTTTATCTTGGCGCCATAATTGTTCATAGCCCGATTTGCGAAGCGTCTGAAGACATCCTGCACTTCAGTCTTGTAAAGGATTATGTGCACCCAAGTATATCTAGAGTAATCATCAACAATGACAAAGCCATAGAGGCAAGCAGTAGTGGAAAACGTTGAGTAGTGAGTGGGACCAAAGAGATCCATGTGAAGCAGTTCGAAGGGTCGAGTAGTGGTCATGATTGTCTTCGAAGGATGTTTTGCCCTTGTCATCTTCCCTACTTCACAGGCACCGCATAAGTGATCTTTCTTGAACTTGACGCCCTCGATGCCTATGACATGCTTCTTCTTCGCAAGGGTGTGGAGGTTCCTCATGCCAGCATGACCAAGCCTCCGATGCCAAAGCCAGCATTCTGAAGCCTTTGCCAGAAGACATACTACAAGCTGTGGCCCTGCTGAGAAATCTACCATGTACAGATCATCTTTCCGATACCCTTCAAACACTAGAGACTTGTCAGATTCCATTAGTACCAGGCAATGATATTTTCCAAAAATTACAATCATGTTCAAATCGCAAAGCATTGAGACAGACATTAAGTGGAAGCCAAGGGATTCAACAAACATGACTTTACCCATGTGTTGATCCTTTGAGATTGCAACTCTACCTAGACCCAATACCTTACTTTTACCAGTGTCAGCAAATGTGATGTGGCTCTTGTCGGATGGACGTAAGGTTGAGTCCTTAAAAAGACTTCTTTTGCCAGTCATGTGATTTGTACACCCACTGTCAATAATCCATTCTGAAGACTCTGAAGATGCTGGTGTCGTACCCTACAGTGCAGTTAGGGGGATAGGCTTCACGAAGAGTATTGTGAAGCAAAAACATTAGACGAACCAGTGGGTTATGAAAACTTAGATCCAGGTTAGGACTAATAGGGAGAGTAGCATGCGATTCAGGTACGAAATACATAGTGATGCCATTCGGGCATTTGATCTTGCGCCCCAAAAGATTTTTAAGGTCCCCAGCAATAGCGTCAGAAGATTTTGGTTTTCTGCTGGAGACCTTTCCCTGCAAAAGAGAGTTAAGCTGTCTTAACCACCCACATCTTCAAGGGTGGCTTAGAAGCAATAAGTCTAAGTGCAGCATCTGAGAATTTTGGCTTTGGAGCCCTAGCAAACAGTCTAGCAGGCGGGCAATAGTACTCATAAGAATAGGCAGAATAGTTCTTGGTCATATGAACGTGACGATTTGAAGAACCGCTCTCATATGCCTGAGCATGGTTTCCCTGCAAAACATTTGCGTTAGTGCGACTCAGGTGAGTCCTCTGCCTGTATGAAGCCTTTGGTCTGAGGTTTGTCTTCTTCATATGAGGTGTCATGAGGACATTCACAGGAAGATTCTCCAGACACGTTTTTGGAACCCAGATCTTCTTCATAGGCGGTCCATTCCTGCAGTTAGTACCAATGTACCCGGCAAATACTTCATCATTCTGATTCTTAAACAGTTTATAGTTTGCATCAAAGGATTCATCAATGATAATAGGATTAGCACAAGTGAAGCCAGATAGATTGGATGGATTTGCTGAGGATTCCTTTGCAGCAACCCATGTGGTTTTGGGGTACTGCTCAGGTTTCCAGTAAGAGCCATCTGCATTAATTTTCCTCACGAACCCAACACCCTCTTTCCTAGGGTTTCGGTTCAGAATCTGCTTCTTGAGGACATCACATAATGTCTGATGTCCTTTGAGACTTTTGGACATCCCTGTTTCAAGCAATGTCTTCAACCTAGCATTCTCATCAGCAATAGCAGTGGTATCCTCAGCAGAGGGGTTAGTTACCACTTCAACAGTTGAAGATATTGCAACAGCAGTAGCAGTGGAACATTCAGCAACAGAGGTAGCATTATCACGCTCAATGCATTTAAGGCATGGTGGTTCAAATCCTTCCTGAGCGGAACTGATCTGTTCGGCTCGAAGTGACTCGTTTTCCTTTTGAAGATCTTCATGATCCGCTCTCAACTTCTCAAGATCTTGCTTCTTTTGAAGATAATCATAGGAAAGCTTTTCATGAGTAGTTGAGAGAGTCTCAAGACGATCTTCAAGTTCCTGATACTTAACATGAAGATTTTTTATGTCTTCAATTAAGGATTCGGAACGAGTCATTTCAGCACCCAACAGATCATCGCTTCTGTCTAACAGTTTTTGAATATGTTCCATAGCCTTTTGTTGTTCAGTTGCAATTTTAGCAATTGTTTTGTAGCTGGGTTTTGAATCACAATCAGAGTCATCGTCACTGGATGTTTGATAGTGAGTAGTGCATGTGTTTACCTTGGCACCGCGTGCCATGAAGCAGTAGGTAGGAGTAGAGTCGTCCTTGTCATTTGCATCGGTGTTGGTGATGAAGTCATTGTCTTCAGTGTTGAAGATGGACTTGGCGACGTAGGCTGTAGCCAGACTCGCAATGCCAGAATCAGACTCCTCCTCAGACTCCACCTCTGCCTCCTCAGAAGCGGACTCCTCCTCTGAATCCATTTCCTTGCCAACAAACGCACGAGCCTTGCCAGTTGAGCTCTTCTTGTGTGATGAAGACTTTGAGGAAGACTTGGAAGAAGACTTTGAGTATTTCTGCTTCTTGTCGTTGGAGTCATATTC
Source organism: Triticum monococcum (assembly GCA_034509565.1). Classification (NCBI taxonomy): domain Eukaryota; kingdom Viridiplantae; phylum Streptophyta; class Magnoliopsida; order Poales; family Poaceae; genus Triticum; species Triticum monococcum. Next base: position 583,038,363 of record CM067843.1, read on the forward strand.
CTTGCTCTTCTTCTTCTTTCTGCTCTCATTGTCCCACTGTGGACACTTAGAGATGAAGTGTCCAGTTTTCTTGCACTTGTGACATGTTTTCTTCTTGTAGTCATGAGCAGAAGCTTCATCATTCCTTGAGCTTGATCGTGAAGACTTTCTGAAGCCTTTCTTCTTGGTGAATTTCTGGAACTTCTTCACTAGCATTGCAAGTTCCCGTCCAATGTCTTCAGGATCATCAGAACAGCTGTCAGATTCTTCTTCAGATGAGGACACAGCTTTTGCCTTCAAGGCACGAGTTCGCCCATAGTTTGGACCGTAGATATCTCTTTTCTCAGAAAGCTGGAACTCATGTGTGTTGAGCCTCTCAAGTATGTCAGACAGATCGAGTGTCTTGAAATCTGGACATTCTTGAATCATCAGGGCTAGGATGTCAAACGAACTGTCAAGTGATCTCAGCAGCGTCTTGACGATTTCATGTTTGGTGATCTCAATCGCGCCGAGGGCTTGAAGCTCATTTGTGATGTCAGTGAGCCGGTCAAATGTGTGCTGGACATTCTCATTGTCATTTCGCTTGAAGCGGTTGAAGAGATTGCGAAGAACACTGATTCTCTGATCTCTCTGGGTTGAGATGCCTTCATTGACTTTGGAGACCCAGTCCCAGACCAGCTTGGATGTCTTCAAGGCACTTACACGGCCGTACTGTCCCTTGGTCAGATGACCACAGATGATATTCTTGGCAGTAGAGTCCAGTTGAATGAACTTCTTGACATCAGCAGCAGTGACACCTTCTCCAGCCTTGGGAAAGCCCTTTTCGACGACATACCATAGGTCGACGTCAATGGCTTCAAGATGCATGCGCATCTTATTCTTCCAGTAGGGATATTAAGTTCCATCGAAGACGGAGCACGCAGCGGAGACTTTAATTATCCCTGCAGTGGACATAGCTAAAACTCCAGGTGGTTAAACCGAATCACACAGAACAAGGGAGCACCTCGCTCTGATACCAATTGAAAGTGCGTTATATCGACTAGAGAGGGGGTGAATAGGCGATTTTTATGAATGTCTTCAAAACGTGGAAGTTATGAAGACAAACAGAATAGACAAGTCTATCACTATGCAGCGGAAGTTAGATTACACAAGGCAAGCCATGGTCTAGTATTCAATATAGTGAAAGCACAGTGACAAACAGCTTCAGTGTAATAAGGATCAGGTAGGAAGAAGTTATGAAGCCAAATAAATCATACAGTTATGTTGTGAAGACAGAAGATAAAGCAAGCATGCAATGGCTTTACAATATGTAACGGTAAGGAAGAGGAGGTGAAGATGAAACCAGTGACACGTTGAAGACAATGATTTGTTGGACTAGTTCCAGTTGCTGTGACAACTGTACGTCTGGTTGGAGCGGCTAGGTATTTAAACCAAAGGACACACAGTCCCGGACACCCAGTCCTGAACACGCAGCTCAGGACACCCAGTCCTCACCGTTTTCTCCTTGAGCCAAGGTCACATAGACCTCGCCCAATCACTCTGGTAAGTCTTCAAGGTAGACTCCCAAACCTTCACAGACTTCGTTCACCGGCAATTCCACAATTTCTCTTGGATGCTCAGAACGCGACGCCTAACCGGCTGGAGGATGCACAGTCCTCAAGTGTAATAAGTCTTCAGATCACTCAGACAAGAAGACTTAAGTGATGCCCAATTTACTCTGGCTCTGGGTGGTTAGGGCTTTTCTCCTCGCTAGGTATTTTCTCTCAAAGGCTTCGAGGTGGGTTGCTCTCAAACGACAAAAGCCGTGCACTGAAATCTGAGCAGACAACCGTTTATGGTTGTAGGGGTGGACTATTTATAGCCACTTGGCAACCCGACCTGATTTGTCCGAAATGACCCTGGGTCACTAAGGAACTGACACGTGTACCAACGGTCGGATTTCGAACTCACACGGCAACTTTACTTGGGCTACAAGTAAAGCTGACTTGTCTGACTCTGGACAAGATTTTCTCTCATAGTCTTCGCTCGAAGACATAGGATTTGAATTAGGCATCACTTCATTCATTCTGACTGGTTCTCTTGGACCCCACTTAACAGTACGGTGGTTCCTATGACACAACATGAATGAAGTAAAACTACGAAGGATCTACGTCTTCGAGTTCCATAAGCTTCATAGGGAGTCTTCACATGTCATTGTCTTCAATATGAATATCTTCATAAACCACCATTGTCTTCAATGTCTTCGTACATTTTTAGGGGTCATCTCTGGTAGTGAAACCGAATCAATGAGGGACTTCTACCTGTGTTATCCTGCAATTCTCACAAACACATTAGTCCCTCAACTAGGCTTGTCGTCAATACTCCAAAACCAACTAGGGATGGCACTAGATGCACTTACAGGTACGCTGGTAATTTACCCTACATTTCGGACAAGCGCGTCCCTAAGCTTGGCTCACCCCTCCCCCTTCGCCCCCATTCGTACACCGAGGCCGCCAAAACCCGCGAAACCCCACGCTCCTTCGTCAGCCTCCCGACCGTCGCCCAGCTGGAGACTCTTCCCTGACTACGTCGTCCACCGCAACAGCTCGCCGTCCCTCATCCACCGCACCGGATGAGGATCCGTTGTCGATCTCATCGTCCCGCCGGATCAGCCGCCCCATCCTCCACCTCCAAGGAGCTGCCCCGACGTTTGCCTCGTCTATCGCGCCACCTCAATCCCCACAGCACCGTCTTGACCCGCCCCACCGGAACCGCAACACCCTCACCAATTCCTCTGATGAAGCCGAGGCCAACTCGGTGCCACCAAGGAGGTTCTGCACTCACCGCTGCATTTTATCTCATACTAGCAAAAGAGCCCGTGTGTTGCAACGGGTACAAAATAAAAAAAATGCTTAGAAACCAGAAAATTAATGTATCACAGAAACAATTATGCAAGTAGATCAATAATATTGAAAGTACTCGAAAGTACCTGAACATCAACTCCAGACCAACCCTTCCAAAAGATGATTTCTATCATTCTCTCACGCCCGTCAATGTAATCTACTATGTCTGGCTTTTTTCATATCAAATATGTACTTGGATCTCATTCTTAGGCACACTTGGCGCAAGTTCTTCTGGTCTCCGAGTCAACATCTGCAACAATTATTCCAAGAGATGTGACACATGATATTTGCAAAACTGCATCATACACTGTACACACCCTATTCGGGTTTATGTGGAATGCCCTAATTGATAAATTTGATACACGAGGAAGTTGGATTGTTTAGTCAATTTTAGTGCCCAGCTGTGTAAAATGAAATCATACTATATGCATATTATGTTGGATGATTCTAGTTCAGTCTTCCTCATTGTTTTTGGATTTTCTTTCTTGCTTTCACACTTGTCGCTAGATAAATCTCCTTCTCAGCCATGCTAAAAATCAAAATAAAAACTCTGCATATATGTTTACAATGAGCCGACATTTTGGCCGTTCTTTTCCACCATGGTCAGTATGACATGGCTTACGCTAGGTGGCCTGTAATTCATATCCAGCTTTCTAGTGTGTGTTGCACTGTTGCCTGCTTGTAGTAGCAGTTCTACATCTCTGGTATAACATCCACCATGGCTGTTGAACTCGTGCATTACATTTACAGGAGTGCCACGTTTACCTGTCATTAACTCTCATCAAAATGTCAAGTCAGCAAGCATGTACTTGCGGATGTTTTCTGTTCATTGCAAGAATGCCGGCCACTCTTTATCGGAAAAAAGAATGGCAGCCACCAGATGACTATACTGTGTTTACTCACAGTTTAGATTATCTTGGAATAGTTACTGGCATCCTAGACAGAAACAGCTAGGGAGGAACAGAGAGCCCTACAATGAGTAGTTATAAACCAAAAAATCAAACAAAAAGATTGCCAGGATACTATTTTGATGTTCTTTCATTGAAGATTTGGAGTACATTAGTATGACTGCCATCTGATTAGAGTTCTCAGTTTTCATACAAAGCCAACTCTTTAGTTTTGGCAGACAAAGAAAGAGAAGAAGAAAACTCAAATAGCCAAGAGAAGGAAAGACTGGAGGGCCAGCATGTCGTTACTGCTAGTCGACTGCCTCAAGTCTTCCATGCCCCTGCCGCCCATGCTCCCATGTTTCTTATTATACGTATACCATGGAAAAAAGTTCATAAAATCTGTCAATCAAGCAAAATGTCAGGTAAATTATTCTTTATACGGAGGTAGGGAGAAGAGCAGTAGTATGATGAGAAATCAGAAAGAAAAGGATTCCATGAAAATGTAATGCAACCACATCCACCAAAAAGCGCAAGAAATAAAGTCACTACATCATATCATAGTATGTGCAAAGCCCATTTGTACTTTCTTGGTGCTTCTGATATGCATTATATTTCTATATCAATTACACTTCATGGATAAGAGCAAACTTAACAATTTTGTGATATATATATGTGGCCATCAACATAGAACCCATGATTCACAAATGAGGTGTGGAGATGGTGCATTGGTGATTTCAGCTTATCGTAGCAAAAGGTACAAAATGAACCTTGTACATAACATTATAGCTATTTAGGAGTCCAAATTGGAGCTAAAGCGAGCAACATGAAGCTAAGACCTTTCTAATTAGTTTATAGAAACTTATCATTACAACATGATGCATCTACTAATCCTTACAAAAGAAGCTTACGATTTTTCATAGCGAGCTTAAGAATTTGTAAAATAAACAAAGATAACAACATGTGGATCGTAATAAAAACATATTTAAAAAATAAAAACTACTTTGTTACTGCTACCTTTTTTGAGAATGTAGATTAATGCGTTTAAGAATGTGAATCTTTCATGAGATGCTGAAGCCAAGATTAGTAAATCTATTCTAATACGCAATCTGTGCAGGCAGCGTAACTTACAATTTAATTCACCGGAATTTGATTCTACATGAAAACTAAACTGAGCAAGAATTTGTATGTAAAGCAACGGATAAAATCAGGCAATTTGAAAGTTCTACACATAAAAGCAGAGCCACTACCCACAAGCAGGTTAAAGCCAATAGATTTTAGACTTCGATTCATACCATCCAACTATGAAATCATTGGTTTTGTAGCTGTCGCCGCTTCCAATATTGCCGGCACTTGACACCACCGGGAGAGCTATGTGAGTCAAATCTAGCCGATGCACCGTGATCAGGTATTCGCCACTACATGCCTGTACTGGCTACCACTGCGCGCCTTTGTGCAGACCTGAGATGATGCAGGATGAGAGAAGAATCTACCCGGACCACAGCTAGAACTACAATGATATTTGAGGACAAATTTTGACCAGAACGAATCAGATGGTACTGAATCAAAGAGAAATAGTACAGAGGAAAAGAGAGATTGCATAGGCATGTACTTACATATCCATGTTGACCTTTACACAAAACAAAACGCGTGCGGTGGAGAGAAGCAAGTCTTCGAGTTGGGCATTAGTTCAGAAACAATTGGATGCAATTCAATACACCACAGAAAAAGAGATACCAAAAACAACACAAGGACACAGGTTCAGCAACTGAAGTTCGACAACTTCAATCTCAAACTGAAGGGGATGCTTGAATCTCCGTCCCAGTAACAATGTAATCTTGCATTCAATTCGTTCATTCCCTAACAAACAAATTTTTTTGCTAGTGCTTGCCGCATGGTTAGAGGCTTGAGGAGGGGGATCTCGTGCTCACCATCCTGCTCGGAGAGGAGATTCTGCCTAAGGAGGGGATCCAACCAGATGAGGGGAGCTTGGGTCTCCGTGCTTCAATCCAGCGCCTTTGCCGCTGATGTAGCACGTTGTGCTCAGAGATGAGAAGGAGGGGCATCTATATCGGGCTATGGGAAGGGAGTGAGCGGCGACGGCAGTGGTGGTAGATGGTGGCGCGCGAGGGGGGGGGGGATCGACCCGCCTCCGGTGCGCGGCTAAGCGAGTCGGTTGGCGGGCCGGCCTGCCGCCGCTGCCGAGCGAGGCGAAGCCGTAGGGCGATGCAACAGATGTTCTGGTGTAGGCGTACGGGAGACCTTTTTTTCAACGACGAACCGTTATTTAACCTACGGACATGACTGCGGGTTAATTTTTAAAAAGCACAGGGGCTTTTTCACGAAAAAGATGTGACGGTGAACCCGGAGGCTCAATCCGTGCTTTATTATTAGGGAGAGATTCTATCTCACGGGGCTGCCGGTGCTCGATACTGAGCAGACATGGCGTGTCTCCATCGACGACGCCATCACCGACCACATCATCCACGACGTCCCTCCCCCATGTCATTGCTTCCTCAACGGCGACTTCCACAACGGCACTAGCTGCAGCTGCTCCGGCTCTCGCTCGCGTTGCGGCTCTGTTCTTGTTGTCAGTCGTGCTATTGCACTGCTCCTGCTTTCGTTCATGCTACTGCTCTGCTCTTGCTCTCGCTTGCGCTGCTGCTGCTGGACGACCTCCGGCAGCTACAGGAGTTGCTGCTTTAGCACTCGCTCACGGTGCTACTGCACGACTTGCTCTCTGCTAGTGCGTTCCCTACTCGAGCGTCTGCTGATTTAGATCACTGATTCTCTGCTACTAGTGCTCGAACGCCCTAAACATCTATTGCAATGCTCTGTTACTAGTTCAATTAGTTTCGGCAGTAAAATTCAGTTTCGACTGTGAAGTTCATTTTCTTCAGTTAAGTTCAGAGTGAACAGTACTTACAACAACTGTCAGAGTAGCCGTGGCGCGGCTGATGCGTTTTACATCTAGCACTTTTTGGTGATGTATTTTACATCATCTATTGCAGATGATATTAGGGTCCCACTTCAGATTAACATTGTCTGTCTTGTCATGCTTCAGCCTCGTCGCCGTACACCTTGGCGGAGCTGCTCCAACGACGGAACCGTCCATCACAGCGGAGCAGTACCCTCGGCGCCGTTTCCAGAGGCCTCAGATCTTCTTCCCCGCCTCTGACAGTCACACCAGCATCATCACCATCCTCCACATCCAACCCAATGATGCTGAGGTCCACAAGGCTATGCCAAAGAGGTTGTACACTCGTCGCATCACTTTGTTTCTCGATTCCTCTGTTCTTCCAATTCATGTGAGCCAAACACCCAGGTTGACTGAAATCCTATGTTTCCAAATGCTCTGTTTTGCACGTGCATTCCTATCCTATTCCTATGTTTTTCCCGTCCCTGCATTTATAGAATCCTCCAATTCTAAGGAGCCCTTACAGATTTACTTCGTTTTTAGATAGGCATCAAAGAAAACTCTGTGTGTTATGTCCTGCTCCTGCCGTGCCATCATCCACCCCACCTGAGGTCCACCATCGACAGAAGCGTTCACTACAGCAGAGATCCCCCCTGCAGACTTCCTTTCTCCGCCTCAAATCATCTTCCCCGTTGCCAGTAGCCATGCCAACTGCATTACCATCATCGACTTGAGCAGATGAACCTGAGGACTACACAGTTCCGAAAGAGAGGTTGCAGTCTTTCGTGTTTGCTTACGTTATACATCGGTTATTATTACCTGCTACTTTTGAAGGAAATATGCCCTTGAGGCAATAATAAAGTTATTATTTATTTCCTTATATCATGATAAATGTTTATTATTCATGCTAGAATTGTATTAACCGGAAACATAATACATGTGTGAATACATAGACCAACAGAGTGTCACTAGTATGCCTCTACTAGACTAGCTCGTTAATCAAAGATGGTTATGTTTCCTAACCATGAACAAGGAGTTGTTATTTGATTAACGAGGTCACATCATTAGTAGAATGATCTGATTGACATGACCCATTCCATTAGCTTAGCACCCGATCGTTTAGTATGTTGCTATTGCTTTCTTCATGACTTATACATGTTCCTGTAACTATGAGATTATGCAACTCCCGTTTACCGGAGGAACACTTTGGGTACTACCAAACGTCACAACGTAACTGGGTGATTATAAAGGAGTACTACAGGTGTCTCCAATGGTAGATGTTGGGTTGGCGTATTTCGAGATTAGGGTTTGTCACTCCGATTGTCGGAGAGGTATCTCTGGGCCCTCTCGGTAATACACATCACATAAGCCTTGCAAGCATAATAACTAAGATGTTAGTTATGAGATGATGTATTACGGAACGAGTAAAGAGACTTGCCAGTAACGAGATTGAACTAGGTATTGGATACCGACGATCGAATCTCGGGCAAGTAACATACCGATGACAAAGGGAACAACGTATGTTGTTATGCGGTCTGACCGATAAAGATCTTCGTAGAATATGTAGGAGCCAATATGGGCATCCAGGTCCCGCTATTGGTTATTGACCAGAGACATGTCTCGGTCATGTCTACATTGTTCTCGAACCGTAGGGTCCGCACGCTTAACGTTACGATGACAGTTATTATGAGTTTATGCATTTTGATGTACCGAAGGTTGTTCGGAGTCCCGGATGAGATCACGGACATGACGAGGAGTCTCGAAATGGTCGAGACGTAAAGATTGATATATTGGAAGCCTATGTTTGGGCACCGGAAGCGTTCCGGGTGAAATCGGGATTTTACCGGATTACCGGGAGGGTTACCGGAACCCCCCGGGAGGCAAATGGGCCTATTGGGCCTTAGTGGAAAAGAGAGAAGAGGCAGCCCACAAGCCTAGCCGGCGCCCCCCCTTCCCCAAGTCCTAGTAGGACTAGGAGAGGTGGGCCGGCCCCCTCTTTCTCCTTTCCCCCCAAGAGTCCTAGTTGGAATAGGATTGGAGGGGAGGAGTCCTACTCCCGGTGGGAGTAGGACTCCTCCCTGCGCCTCCCTCCTAGCCGGCCGAACCCCCTGCCCCTGGCCTTTATATACGGGGGCAAGGGGCACCCCAAGACACACAACTTGATCCTTGAGATCGTTCCTTAGCCGTGTGCGGTGCCCCCTGCCACCAAATTCCACCTCGATCATACCGTTGTAGTGCTTAGGCGAAGCCCTGCGTCGGTAGTACATCAAGATCGTCACCACGCCGTCGTGCTGACGGATCTCTTCCTCGACGCTTTGCTGGATCGGAGCCCGAGGATCGTCATCAAGCTGAACGTGTGCTAAGAACTCGGAGGTGCCGGAGTAACGGTGCTTGGATCGGTCGGATTGGGAAGAAGACGTACGACTACTTCCTCTACGTTGTGTGATCGCTTCCGCAGTCGGTCTGCGTTGGTACGTAGACAACACTCTCCCCTCTCGTTGCTGTGCATCACCATGATCTTGTGTGTGCGTAGGAAAGTTTTTCGAAATTACTACGTTACCCAACAGTGGTATCAGAGCCTAGGTTTTATGGTTTGATGTTATTTGCACGAGTAGAACACAAGTGAGTTGTGGGCGATACAAGTCATACTGCCTACCAGCATGTCATACTTTGGTTCGGCGGTATTGTTGGTTGAGACGATCCGGACCAACCTTACGCGTACTCTTACGCGAGACCGGTTCCCTCGACGTGCTTTGCACATAGATGGCTTGCGGAAGACTGCCTCTCCAACTTTAGTTGAACCAAGTGTGACTACGCCCGGTCCTTGAGAAGGTTAAAACGGAGTCTATTTGACGAACTATCATTGTGGTTTTGATGCGTAGGTGAGATGAGTTCTTACTTAAGCCCGTAGCAGCCACGTAAAACTTGCAACAACAAAGTAGAGGACGTCTAACTTGTTTTTGCAGGGCATGTTGTGATGTGATATGGTCAAGGCATGATGCTGATTTTATTGTATGAGATGATCATGTTTTGTAACCGAGTTATCGGCAACTGGCAGGAGCCATATGGTTGTCGCTTTATTGTATGCAATGCAATCGCGATGTAATGCTACATTATTACTAAGCGGTAGTGATAGTCGTGGAAGCATAAGATTGGCGAGACGACAACGATGCTACGATGGAGATCAAGGTGTCGCGCCGGTGACGATGGTGATCATGACGGTGCTTCGGAGATGGAGATCACCAAGCACAAGATGATGATGGCCATATCATATCACTTATATTGATTGCATGTGATGTTTATCCTTTTGTGCATCTTATCTTGCTTTGATTGACGGTAGCATTATAAGATGATCTCTCACTAAATTATCAAGAAGTGTTCTCCCTGAGTATGCACCGTTGCAAAAGTTCTTCGTGCTGAGACACCACGTGATGATCGGGTGTGATAGGCTCTACGTTCAAATACAACGGGTGCAAAACAGTTCCACACGCGGAATACTCAGGTTATACTTGACGAGCCAAGCATATAAAGATATGGCCTCGGAACACGGAGACCGAAAGGTCGAGCGTGAATCATATAGTAGATATGATCAACATATTGATGTTCACCATTGAAAACTACTCAATCTCACGTGATGATCGGTTATGGTTTAGTTGATTTGGATCACGTGATCACTTAGAGGATTAGAGGGATGTCTATCTAAGTGGGAGTTCTTAAGTAAATTAACTGAACTTAAAAATTATCATGAACTTAGTACCTGATAGTATCTTGCTTGTTTATGTTGATTGTAGATAGATGGCTCGTGCTGTTGTTCCGTTGAATTTTAATGCGTTCCTTGAGAAAGCAAAGTTGAAAGATGATGGTAGCAATTACACGGACTGGGTCCGTAACCTGAGGATTATCCTCATTGCTGCACAGAAGAATTACGTCCTGGAAGCACCGCTGAGTGCCAGGCCTGCTGCAAGAGCAACACCAGAAGTTATGAACGTTTGGCAGAGCAAAGCTGATGACTACTCAATAGTTCAGTGTGCCATGCTTTACGGCTTAGAACCGGGACTTCAACGACGTTTTGAACGTCATGGAGCATATGAGATGTTCCAGGAGTTGAAGTTAATATTTCAAGAAAATGCCCGGATTGAGAGATATGAAGTCTCCAATAAGTTCTATAGCTGCAAGATGGAGGAGAACAGTTCTGTCAGTGAGCATATACTCAAAATGTCTGGGTATAATAATCACTTGATTCAATTGGGAGTTACACTTCCGGATGATTGCGTCATTGACAGAATTCTCCAATCACTGCCACCAAGCTACAAGAGCTTTGTGATGAACTATAATATGCAAGGGATGAACAAGACTATTCCTGAGCTCTTCGCTATGCTGAAAGCTGCGGAGGTAGAAATCAAGAAGGAGCATCAAGTGTTGATGGTCAACAAAACCACTAGTTTCAAGAAAAAGGGCAAAGGGAAGAAGAAGGGGAACTTCAAGAAGAACGGCAAGCAAGTTGCTGCTCAAGAGAAGAAACCCAAGTCTGGACCTAAGCCTGAAACTGAGTGCTTCTACTGCAAGCAGACTGGTCACTGGAAGCGGAACTGCCCCAAGTATTTGGCGGATAAGAAGGATGGCAAGGTGAACAAAGGTATATGTGATATACATGTTATTGATGTGTACCTTACTAATGCTCGCAGTAGCACCTGGGTATTTGATACTGGTTCTGTTGCTAATATTTGCAACTCGAAACAGGGACTACAGAATAAGCAGACACTAGCAAAGGACGAGGTGACGATGCGCGTGGGAAACGGTTCCAAAGTCGATGTGATCGCGGTCGGCACGCTACCTCTACATCTACCTTCGGGATTAATATTAGACCTAAATAATTGTTATTTGGTGCCAGCATTGAGCATGAACATTATATCTGGATCTTGTTTGATGCGAGACGGTTATTCATTTAAATCAGAGAATAATGGTTGTTCTATGAGTAATATCTTTTATGGTCATGCACCCTTGAAAAGTGGTCTATTCTTATTGAATCTCGATAGTAGTAATACACATATTCATAATGTTGAAGCCAAAAGATGCAGAGTTGATAATGATAGTGCAACTTATTTGTGGCACTGCCGTTTAGGTCATATCGGTGTAAAGAGCATGAAGAAACTCCATGCTGATGGGCTTTTGGAACCACTTGATTATGAATCACTTGGTACTTGCGAACCGTGCCTCATGGGCAAGATGACTAAAACACCGTTCTCCGGTACTATGGAGAGAGCAACAGATTTATTGGAAATCATACATACCGATGTATGTGGTCCGATGAATATTGAGGCTCGTGGCGGATATCGTTATTTTCTCACCTTCACAGATGATTTAAGCAGATATGGGTATATCTACTTAATGAAACATAAGTCTGAAACATTTGAAAAGTTCAAGGAATTTCAGAGTGAAGTTGAAAATCATCGTAACAAGAAAATAAAGTTTCTACGATCTAATCGTGGAGGAGAATATTTGAGTTGCGAGTTTGGTGTACATTTGAAAAATTGTGGAATAGTTTCGCAACTCACGCCACCCGGAACACCACAACGTAATGGTGTGTCCGAACGTCGTAATCGTACTTTACTAGATATGGTGCGATCTATGATGTCTCTTACTGATTTACTGCTATCATTTTGGGGTTATGCTTTAGAGACGGCCGCATTCACGTTAAATAGGGCACCATCTAAATCCGTTGAGACGACGCCTTATGAACTGTGGTTTGGCAAGAAACCAAAGTTGTCGTTTCTTAAAGTTTGGGGCTGCGATGCTTTTGTGAAAAAGCTTCAACCTGATAAGCTCGAACCCAAATCGGAGAAGTGTGTCTTCATAGGATATCCAAAGGAAACTATTGGATACACCTTCTATCACAGATCCGAAGGCAAGACTTTTGTTGCTAAATTCGGAAACTTTCTTGAGGAGTTTCTCTCGAAAGAAGTGAGTGGGAGGAAAGTAGAACTTGACGAGGTAACTGTACCTACTCCATTATTGGGAAATAGTACATCACAGAAAACTGTTTCTGTGAGACCTACACCAATAAGAGAGGAAGTTAATGATGATGATCATGAAACTTTAGATCAAGATACTACTGTACCTCATAGATCAACCAGAGTAAGATCCGCACCAGAGTGGTACGGTAATCCTGTTCTGGAAGTCATGCTACTAGATCATGATGAACCTACGAACTATGAAGAAGCGATGGTGAGCCCAGATTCCGCAAAGTGGCTTGAAGCCATGAAATCTGAGATGGGATCCATGCATGAGAACAAAGTATGGACTTTGGTTGACTTGCCAGATGATCGGCAAGCAATTGAGAATAAATGGATCTTTAAGAAAAAGACTGACGCTGATGGTAATGTTACTGTCTACAAAGCTCGACTTGTCGCAAAAGGTTTTCGACAAGTTCAAGGAGTTGACTACGATGAGACTTTCTCACCCGTAGCGATGCTTAAGTCTGTCAGAATCATGTTAGCAATTGCCGCATTTTATGATTATGAAATTTGGCAAATGGATGTAAAAACCGCATTCCTGAATGGATTTCTGGAAGAAGAGTTGTATATGATGCAACTAGAAGGTTTTTTCGATCCAAAGGGAGCTAACAAAGTGTGCAAACTCCAGCGATCCATTTATGGACTGGTGCAAGCATCTCGGAGTTGGAATAAACGCTTTGATAGTGTGATCAAAGCATTTGGGTTTATACAGACTTTTGGAGAAGCCTGTATTTACAAGAAAGTGAGTGGGAGCTCTGTAGCATTTCTGATATTATATGTGGATGACATATTACTAATTGGAAATGATATAGAATTTCTGAATAGCATAAAGGGATACTTGAATAAAAGTTTTTCGATGAAAGACCTCGGGGAAGCTGCTTACATATTAGGCATAAAGATCTATAGAGATAGATCAAAACGCTTAATAGAACTTTCACAAAGCACATACCTTGACAAGATTTTGAAGAAGTTCAAAATGGATCAAGCAAAGAAAGGGTTCTTGCCTGTGTTACAAGGTGTGAAGTTGAGTCAGACTCAATGCCCGACCACTGCAGAAGATAGAGAGAAAATGAAAGATGTTCCCTATGCTTCAGCCATAGGCTCTATCATGTATGCAATGCTGTGTACCAGACCTGATGTGTGCCTTGCCATAAGTTTAGCAGGGAGGTACCAAAGTAATCCAGGAGTGGATCACTGGACAGCGGTCAAGAACATCCTGAAATACCTGAAAAGGACTAAGGATATGTTTCTCGTATATGGAGGTGACAAAGAGCTCACCGTAAGAGGTTACGTTGATGCAAGCTTTGACACTGATCCGGACGATTCTAAATCGCAAACCGGATACGTGTTTACTTTAAACGGTGGAGCTGTCAGTTGGTGCAGTTCTAAACAAAGCGTCGTAGCAGGATCTACATGTGAAGCAGAGTACATAGCTGCTTCGGAAGCAGCGAACGAAGGAGTCTGGATGAAGGAGTTCATATCCGATCTAGGTGTCATACCTAGTGCATCGGGTCCAATGAAAATCTTCTGTGACAATACTGGTGCAATTGCCTTGGCAAAGGAATCCAGATTTCACAAAAGAACCAAACACATCAAGAGACGCTTCAACTCCATCCGGGATTTAGTCCAAGTGGGAGACATAGAGATTTGCAAGATACATACGGATCTGAATGTTGCAGACCCGTTGACTAAGCCTCTTCCACGAGCAAAACATGATCAGCACCAAGGCTCCATGGGTGTTAGAATCATTACTGTGTAATCTAGATTATTGACTCTAGTGCAAGTGGGAGACTGAAGGAAATATGCCCTAGAGGCAATAATAAAGTTATTATTTATTTCCTTATATCATGATAAATGTTTATTATTCATGCTAGAATTGTATTAACCGAAAACATAATACATGTGTGAATACATAGACCAACAGAGTGTCACTAGTATGCCTCTACTAGACTAGCTCGTTAATCAAAGATGGTTATGTTTCCTAACCATGAACAAGGAGTTGTTATTTGATTAACGAGGTCACATCATTAGTAGAATGATCTGATTGACATGACCCATTCCATTAGCTTAGCACCCGATCGTTTAGTATGTTGCTATTGCTTTCTTCATGACTTATACATGTTCCTGTAACTATGAGATTATGCAACTCCCGTTTACCGGAGGAACACTTTGGGTACTACCAAACGTCACAACGTAACTGGGTGATTATAAAGGAGTACTACAGGTGTCTCCAATGGTAGATGTTGGGTTGGCGTATTTCGAGATTAGGGTTTGTCACTCCGATTGTCGGAGAGGTATCTCTGGGCCCTCTCGGTAATACACATCACATAAGCCTTGCAAGCATAATAACTAAGATGTTAGTTATGAGATGATGTATTACGGAACGAGTAAAGAGACTTGCCAGTAACGAGATTGAACTAGGTATTGGATACCGACGATCGAATCTCGGGCAAGTAACATACCGATGACAAAGGGAACAACGTATGTTGTTATGCGGTCTGACCGATAAAGATCTTCGTAGAATATGTAGGAGCCAATATGGGCATCCAGGTCCCGCTATTGGTTATTGACCGGAGACATGTCTCGGTCATGTCTACATTGTTCTCGAACCGTAGGGTCCGCACGCTTAACGTTACGATGACAGTTATTATGAGTTTATGCATTTTGATGTACCGAAGGTTGTTCGGAGTCCCGGATGAGATCACGGACATGACGAGGAGTCTCGAAATGGTCGAGACGTAAAGATTGATATATTGGAAGCCTATGTTTGGGCACCGGAAGCGTTCCGGGTGAAATCGGGATTTTACCGGATTACCGGGAGGGTTACCGGAACCCCCCGGGAGGCAAATGGGCCTATTGGGCCTTAGTGGAAAAGAGAGAAGAGGCAGCCCACAAGCCTAGCCGGCGCCCCCCCTTCCCCAAGTCCTAGTAGGACTAGGAGAGGTGGGCCGGCCCCCTCTTTCTCCTTTCCCCCCAAGAGTCCTAGTTGGAATAGGATTGGAGGGGAGGAGTCCTACTCCCGGTGGGAGTAGGACTCCTCCCTGCGCCTCCCTCCTAGCCGGCCGAACCCCCTGCCCCTGGCCTTTATATACGGGGGCAAGGGGCACCCCAAGACACACAACTTGATCCTTGAGATCGTTCCTTAGCCGTGTGCGGTGCCCCCTGCCACCAAATTCCACCTCGATCATACCGTTGTAGTGCTTAGGCGAAGCCCTGCGTCGGTAGTACATCAAGATCGTCACCACGCCGTCGTGCTGACAGAACTCTTCCTCGACGCTTTGCTGGATCGGAGCCCGAGGATCGTCATCGAGCTGAACGTGTGCTAAGAACTCGGAGGTGCCGGAGTAACGGTGCTTGGATCGGTCGGATCGGGAAGAAGACGTACGACTACTTCCTCTACGTTGTGTGATCGCTTCCGCAGTCGGTCTGCGTTGGTACGTAGACAACACTCTCCCCTCTCGTTGCTGTGCATCACCATGATCTTGCGTGTGCGTAGGAAATTTTTTCGAAATTACTACGTTACCCAACAACTTTATCGTTCAATCTTGAGTTTTGAATTGCCCATGGGTCTCATATCAAGCCAGCAATGAATAGTATATGTCTACTATCTAGTTCATCTAGGTCTTCTATGTGGTTCATGTTGGGTGGGCAATAAACAATAGATGATCCATTGCCTATCTTTTTAACTGAAGCTATAATCTACCTGCTATCATTAGTTTTGGATCCATCCACTTGTTTGCTACCATCAGTCTTGATTTTTGCATGCACCCCTTAGGCCTTATAAAATCTAACTATTTTTTTATTATGCATGTCAGATATTGTACACAATCGTACTGAACATGTAGAGAAAAAGAGAAGACTGTTGCGTGCGAATATAATGTCATGCAGACGCCGCTCCATGGTGGGCGAAGGGCCCCCCTCCTGCATTTCCAAATTGTATTCCAGAGGAAGATAACTGTTCAGATGGAGATTCAGAAGGAGCCGACCACGCCTGTTTACCACCTGAGGTGTTTGCTCTAACCTGGCATGCTGATGTTGGTCATATCATGCATATGGCGCCTTGCATTGCTTACATTATACATCTCATATGTCATCAGCTTAGTTTAGATTTGCTTTGTGTGAATGCCACCTGTTTGGTTTCTATATCATACTCCCACCATTCCTAAATATTTGTCTTTTTAGAGATTTCAACAAGTGACTACATACGGAACAAAATGAGTGAATCTACACTCTAAAATGTGTCTAAATACATCCATATGTGGTAGTCCATTTGAAATCTCTAAAAAGACAAATATTTAGGAACGGAGGGAGTATATGGGAATTATGCAATGCCATCTTCTTTAGCCAGGCATCATATACGTGAATCATGCAATGCCATCATGTTTAGCTAGTCATCGTATATGTGAATTGTATCGTGCCATATTTTTCCACAATGTATTCCATTTGTCAACAATGTTTATACATTCATCTACTCTTCCTGTGCATCAGCCATTTGAGTCGGTCATGGGAAAATCTGGAGTGAAAACAAGGTCTTCTGAGCAGTCAGTGCTACCTGTCGATGCATATTTCTTGCTGGTTACAGATAGCTCCTTAGAGGAGGATTCAGAGGGAGATGACTAGTCGTATTCCCCCCCCCCCCCGAGGTGCATGCTCTAACTTGGCTGGGTTATGTTGCTCATATCATGCATATGGTGTCTTGCATTGCCATGCCATCTGCTTAGATTAGACATGCTTTGTGTGAATGCCTCATGTTTGCTTTCTATATCAGATTTGTGAATTATACAATGCCATGTTTTTCAGCCAGTTATCATATATGTGAATTATGCACCGCCATGGAGCCAGGCATCATATATGTGAATTATCTCATGCCATCTTTTTTTCATTACGTATTCCATTTGTCGACAATCTGTGTATAGTGAACTACTCTTCATGTGTATCAGCCATTTGAGCCGGTTATGGAAAAATCTATAGTGAAAACAAGGTCTTCAGACCAGGCAATGGTACATGTTGAAGCATATATCTCGATGGTTACAGGGAGCTCCTCAGAGGAGGATTCAGAGACAGATGACCAGTCCTATATCCCACCCGAGGTGTATGCTCTAAGTTGCAATGTTTATATTTCTCATATGATGCATATGGTGTCTTGCGTTGCTTAGTTTAGACATCATATGCACAATATTGAATTCTATCTGCTTAGTTTAGAGATCATACATGCGAGTGCCAGCTGCTTACTATATGAATCAATTATGTCAATTATATCATGTCATCCTGTATACTTAGACAACATGTATGTGAATTATTTCATCCCAACCTATTTTAGAAAGACATCATATAGTTGTGTCATGTCATCCTGTTTAGGTACTCATCATATGTTGAATTATGCCATTATATCCTTCTAAGTTATCCATCATATATCTGAAACTATGTCATGCTATCCTGTTTAGTTAGGCATCATATATGTGAAACTGTGTCATGCTGTCCTGTTTGGTTAGACAACATATATGTGAATTACCACATCTGTCTATCATACAATGTCTGTACGTTCAATTTCTTTTCTTGTTTATCAGCCATTTGAATTGGAGGGGGTTCTTGAACGGGACAGCGGTACTGGCCAGCTACAAGCGCTTGTGCCAGCGGTACTGGCCAGTAACTCGAACAACAAGTTACTGTGGCTGATAAACACCAGTCCTTTCTTGTGCAACAGCAAGCGCTGGAGGATTTAAGCGCCAAGCAAAGGAAAGTTAATAAGCTTGCTAAGCATCTTGCCAGCATTATGGGTACCCAGGATATTGTTTCTTGGACTCCTCTGAAGTGGTTTCAGTTCTGGACTTGTTTTGCTGCGGCGTTTATATGCTGCTTTGTTCCCTATATTTGCACTAGTGGCGAACTTTGATGCCCAGTGGATGTAATATGTGTAATAGCCGTGATAGCCTAGCATAAGTTGCTTGCTTATTTATTTCCTTGTTGTCTTGTTTATTTGTTTGCTTGTAGTCAGTGCAGTTCTTTTTCCGCGGTTTGCTAGTGGCTACAATAACCTATTTTTTTAAAACTAGGCCACAATAACCATGGGCTAATATTTACTGTAGTGACACTGGGCCTCCTACGGGCTGTAGAAACAGTGGGCCATCTACGGGCCGTAGAAACAGTAGGCCTTCTACGGGCCGTAGAAACAATGGGATTTCTACGGGCCATAGAAACAATGGGCCTTCTACGGGCCATATCATCAATGAGCGTTATACGAGACGTATGATCGATTGGCCAAACATGGGCCAATAACAGGCCGCATTATGGCCATAAACAGGCAATCGTTAATAGGCCGTATTTGATGACGCTATGAAAATGGCCCAACATATTAACGGGCCACAAACGGGCCGACTGTAACCACGGGCTGAATTTGGCCCACAAGCAGAAAATGACAGTAACGGGCCGTAAGTAAACGAATGCTGGAAATGAGCCCAAGAATAAATGGGCTCTGAGAAGGCCGAAAGATAACATGGGCTGGACGGCCCAACGGAATAACAGGCCGTTAATGGGTATAAAGTGATACACTGTTCATTACGGGCCAGTTTCACCAAGGGCCGTTAATGGGTGTAAAGTGATACACTGCTCATTACGGGCCAGTTTCACCACGGGCCGTTAATAGGGCAAGAGTTACATAGGGCCTCATATGGGCCGAAAGACGTCATCGGCCATACATGGGCCAGAAGTTAAAATGGGCTGGAATCATATTGGATGGCCCAAATGACGCTACTGGGCCTAATTTGGATAGGTCGTAACGAGCCTTGGGTTAGCGGGCTGTAAATGGGCTATATGCGAACAGGTCGTTAACCGGCTTTCCATGGGCCGGCCCGCCACCTTTTGACCAAGTCAAATGGGCCGACCTTTTCACAGGAATGGGCCTCTGTTGGGCCGTGCCATGTGTCGACGTATCGTAGGCGCCTTCTGTCCAATGAGTGGATGACATCTGTCCCAATGATGAGCCGACACGTGTTTCCTCGAGCCAATGATGATTTTACACATGGAAAATCCCCATTGGTCGGGGCTGTTAATGGGTTATCGGATCCAAAACCCGACCCGATAGCTTAACGGCGTTCCGTTACGGTGAATGCCACATGTCGATCACCCTTGACAAAAGCACTTCTGTGATGCGCGATTTAGCGTCATGGAAGTGCACACTTCCGTGATGATAATTTTGGTAATGTCATGGAACAGTTCTATGACAGCACATGTATGACTATCTTGATTCTGTCATAAATTTGTCATGGATATACATGCATGACAAAAAACGCGACCTACTGTGACAAACACGTATCA
Source organism: Triticum monococcum (assembly GCA_034509565.1). Taxonomy (NCBI): domain Eukaryota; kingdom Viridiplantae; phylum Streptophyta; class Magnoliopsida; order Poales; family Poaceae; genus Triticum; species Triticum monococcum. The sequence goes on from CM067843.1 coordinate 583,058,356, forward strand.
TCACGGAAGTGTATTTTTTTTGTAGTGTCACGCCTGCTAGTGGTGTCCATATGAACAGTGCTAGTGATTTTAGTTGCAAAAATTAGATAGCGCTAGTGATCTGTAGCTGCATATTTTGACAAATCACAATGTTACAAGGTTGACAAATGACAATGTTACTAGATAAACAAATGTCAATCTTTCCAGTTTGACAAATGGCAACATACCCAAAATGACAGATATGCAAAGCTTATCCAATTGTTTGTACGTGGTTGCACACGGGTCATGCAAAACAATCGTTTGCATTGAAGGGATGCAGAAATCCTGCTCGACACATTTTCCCTTGGCTTCCTGGGGAAGCTGTCGGTTTGCATACGGGTGTTCTAACTAAAACATTTGCGATGAGTGTTTTATATTTAAAAACCATTGACGTTTTTTTCAAAAGAAAACCGTTTGATAAGTCTGTACATTAAGAGAGAAAAACGCAAGTTCGTCCAAATCATATCTTTCATGAATTTATATTCATATGATCGAGAATTCGAGATACAACAGTAAACCCCCAAAAAACTATTTCCGGCGGCGTGCCGCGCTGTCGTTGTCATCCTCTGGGACGCCGTTGTTGAAGTCCTCAAGGCAGTACAAAATGTTCTTCACTTGTAAATCAAGCATCATGTTATCGCCCGATCGACGAGCGGGGCGCGGGAGGACGACAACTGGCGCCGTTGAGAGGTAGCAGTAGACGGTAGCGTCCCATGCAGCTGAGGGGGGGCGCACGGGCACGGGCGCGGCAGGTGCAACCAAACACACGGGGACTGGCGCTGCGGTGGGTGGAGGGGCACACATGGGCGCAGCGGGTGCATCCAAATGCATGGGGGCCGGTGCCACGATGGGTGGAGGGGCGCGCACAGGCACGGGCGCTGGCACGGGCGCTAGCGCTGGCATGTACATGAGCCCGCGCGGGTCCGGGAGACCTCGCTAACGCCCGCGGCTTCCAGCTCTGCGATAGTGCTCGGCGACCGGCCCGTCAATGCTACGGGGATGGTCGCTGGCGCGAGCGCGGGGATGGGAGCTGGGACGGGAGCGGGGGCAGCAACCGATGCGGCCATCTCGTTCTGGGCCATGTCCATGAGGCCCCATTCCTACTTATTTTCTGTCTCCTTCGGCTCAGAATCGACTTCACCAAACCTGAAGACTAGTGGCAGATGATCATTCCGCGCCATGGCGTTGGTGGAGGTCCGCAGGAGGGAGGGGAATGGGAGGCGAACAGTAAGGCCACCCATATTAAACAGCAGTTCGGGCGCCATTAATGGAGAGGAAGGCCGGCGGCCATGGAATTCAAAGGGCTTGCTTCCCAGTGAGCCTGCGCAGCATACAACTCACACGCTTCCCAGTGAGCCTTCGCATTGGAGAATAACTTGCACGCCTCTCAGTTAGCCTGCGCACCGGACTCACTACAAAAAATACACTTCTGTGATGATGCGTGTTTGTCACAGTAGGTCACGTTTTCTGTCATGCATGTACATCCATGACAAATTTATGATCGAATCAAGATAGTCATACTGTGCTGTCGTAGAAGTGTTCCATGACATTACCAAAATTATCATCACAGAAGTGTCCACTTCCATGACGATAAATCGTGTGTCATAGAAGTGCTTTCGTCAAGGGTGACCGACACGTGGCATCCACCGTAAAGGAACACCGTTAAGCTATCGGGTCTGGTTTTGGATCCGATAACCCGTTAACAGCCCCGACCAATGGGGATTTTCCACGTGTGAAATCATCATTGGCTGGAGGAAACACGTGTCGGCTCACCGTTGGGACATATGTCATCCACTCATTGGACCCAAAGCGCCTATGATACATCGACACGTGGCACGGCCCAACAGAGGCCCATTCATGTGTAAAGGCCGGCCCGTTTGACTTGGTCAAAAGGTGGCGGGCCGGCCCACGACAAGCCTGTTAATGGCATGTTCACATATAGCCCATTTACAGCCCGCTAACCCAGGGCCCGTTTACGGCCTATCCGAATTAGGCCCAGTAGCGTCATCTAGGCCGTCCAATATAATTCCATCCCGTTTTAACTTCCGGCCCATGTATGGCCCATGACGTCTTTTGGCCCATATGAGGCCCTTAGTAACCCTCGGCCCAATAACGGCCCGTGGTAAAACTGGCCCGTAATGAACAATGTATCACTTTATACCCATTAACGACCCATTATTCCGATGGGCCATTTCCAGCCCATGTTATCTTTCGACCTTATCAGGGCCCATTTATTCTTGGGCTCATTTCCAACATTCGTTTACTTTCGGCCTCTTACTGTCATTTTCTACTTGTGGGCCAAATACACCCCGTGGTTATAGTCAGCCCGTTTGTGGCCCGTTAATACGTTGGGACATTTTCATAGCATCATCAAATATGACCTATTAATGATGGCCCGTTATGGTCGGCCCATCAGCGGACGATTTCAACTCTAGCCCATTTACGACCATAATGTGGTTTGTTATTGGCCCATGTTTGCCAATCAATCATACGACCCGTAGAAGGCCCATTGATGATACGGCCCATAGAAGGTCCATTATGTCTGCGCCCCGTAGAAGGCCCATTGTTTCTACAGCCCTTAGAAGGCCCATTGTTTCTACGGCCGATAGGAGGCCCATGTTAACTACAGTAAATATGTAGCCCATTGTTAATGTGGACTAGTTTTAAAAAATATGTTATTGCAGCCACTAGCAAGCCGCGGAAAAATAACTGCAATAACTACAAGAAAACAAATAAACAAGACAATGGAAATAAATAAGCAAGCAACTTACGCTAGGCTATCATGGCTATTACACATATTACATCCACCGGGCATCAAAGTTCGCCACAACTGCAAATATAGGGAACAAAGCAGCATATAAACGCTGCAGCAAAACAAGTCCAAAACTGAAACCACTTTAGAAGAGCTCAAGAAACAATATCTTGGGTACACATAATGCTAGCAAGATGCTTAGCAAGCTTATTAACTTTCTCTTGTTTGGCCCTTAAATCCTCCAGCACTTGCTGTTGCACCAGAAAGTATGCATCTGAATTCTGCAGGGACTTCCTTAGTCCTTCAGCTTCCTATCGCATACCATCTGATCGATGTCTTTCAACTTGAAGTTGAGGCTCAAGAAGCCGAACTGATTCAGGCAGCGAGTTCGAAGAGCCGGTGCCAACAGTAGTAGCCAGTAACTCGGACACTACATCAAGACAGGACTTAGGGGTTGTCTCAGTGTCTTCAATGTAGTTTTTATCATCTTTCTTGGAGAACAACAGGGATGTCTCACTATCTTGAACCTGATCTGCATTACTTCCTTTACCATTGCATAACGGGGTACTCTTCTCCAATATTTTATCCGCGTTCTAAAGGAGAAACAAACAAACACATCACAGGTTTACAATGTAGTATATGAAACTCATTTTGGTAAACCAGTTTAGTAGTAAGGTGGAAAGGATAACATCATGAAACAAACATATATCTATGTAGTATGGTCACTCTATGGTCTGTATCATTCTAGTTTATGTTGACAAATCAAGATAGATACAGTTCGAATCATATCTATTTAAGACAAAGCAGCATAGATAGAATATAAGTGTGGGAAACTACACATCAATAACAACACTTGCAATGTGCATGGCATGAGAACATAACTGTTTATTCAATTGAAACTGAAATCAAAATAGAGCAAGTTACAACAGCAAACACGTTAAAGAAACATACCTGTTGCGCCATTGGAGTTTCAATTTCATCCTTCAAATTTGTAATTAGTTGGTATGAGTAAATACAGTGATGCAAGAGCAAAGTAGTATGAACCATAGCTATGGAACCCGACCTAAGAACAATTCTTCTTCTACTTTAAGCGTTGACTTGGGGTTCGGAGTGGTAGTCCTCGTGCTTTGGGCACAGCTGTTGCCTTACTAACTGCTCGTGTTTGGGTGCTCTGTGGTGGAGACGGTGTTGTGTCAACGTGAACTGGATTACTATCTACTGGGGTTGGGGTTAGAAGGGGTGTAGCTGGTTCTCTGTCCAACTGGGTAGGGGTACAATCTGTGTGAGTCTGGGTTATGTGTGGTGGGGCTGGTTCTTGGGGAAGTACAACCGTGGTACTATCTCCATCGACAGGTAGCACGATCTTTTCCGAAGACCGTGTTTTTACTCTCACAGATACCGCCATCACCCCTCCAACTGAAATGGCTGATAAACAAGAAAATTAATTGAATGTACAGACATTGTAAGATAGACAGGTGCAATGGATAGTAGGGAAGAAAACAGGGCATGAAATAATTCACATTTATATTGTCTAACCAAACAGAATAGCAGGACATAATTTCAAATATATGATGGCTAATTAAACATGATAGCATGAGACAATTTCACATGTATGATGGCTAACTAAACAGGATAGAATGACATACTTCAAAATATGATGACTATGTAAACAGGATGACATGATATAACTATACGATGTGTCTATTAAAGTGGTTGGCATGCCATAAATCACAAACATGCCGTTGATGGAAACATGATGGCATGATATAATTCACGGATAGAATGACATAATTCAAAATATGATGACTATGTGAACAGGATGAGATGATATAACTATATTATGTCTTTAGAAAATGGGTTGGCATGCCATAATTCAGATACATGCTGTCTATGTAAACATCATGGCATGATATAATTCAAATATATGATTTATATACTAAGGAAGTGAGCAGAGGGCAATCGCATATATGATGTGTCAACTAAGGAGATGGCATTCAGTATCATGTATATGATGTAAAAACTAAGGATTGCAATACAACATATGCATGATATGAGTAATATAACCCTGCCAAGTTTGAGCATACACCTCAGTATGATAATAGGACTGGTCATCTGCCTCTGAATACTCCTCTAAAGAGCTATCTGTAACCAGCAACATATCTACTTCACTAGGTAGCATTGTCTGCTCTGAAGACCTTGTTTTCACTCCAGATTTCTCCATCACCAATTCAAATGGCTGATGCACAGGAAGAGCAGTTGAATATACAAACATTGTTGACAAAAGCAATGAGAAACACAAAAAAGTACATCATGATATAATTCACATGTATGACGCTTGGCTAAACAGCATGGCATTGCATAATTCACATATATAATGCCTTGCAACAAGATAGCATTGCATAATTCACATATATAATGTCTTGCAAAAAGATGGCATTGCATAATTCACATATATGGTAATTAGACAATAAACACGTGGCATTCACACAAATCATGTCTAAACTAAGCAAATGACATAGCAATGCAAGATACCATACACACGATATGAGCAACATAACCCTGCCAAGTTAGAGCATGCACCTGGGGGGGGGGGGTTAGGACTGGTCATCTGTCTCTGAATCCTCCTCTGAGGAGCTATCTGTAACCAGCAAGACATGCGCTTCGTCCGATAGCATTGTCTGCTCTGAAGACCTTGTTTCCACTCCAGATTTTTCCATTACCGTGCCGAATGGCTGATGCACAGGAAGATTAATTGAATGTACTAAAATTGTTGACAAATTTAACACGTAATAAAAAATGATGTCATGATATAATTCACATATAAGATGACTGGCTAACCAGGGTGGCATTGCAAAATTCACATATATGATGCCTGGCTAAACAAGATGGCATTGCATGATTCACATATACGATAAAGAAACTAAACAAATGGCATTGACACAAAGCATGTCTAAACTAAGCAGATGACATCTTTGATGTATACAGTAAGCAATGCAGGGCACCATATGCATGATATTACCAACATCAGCATGCTAAGTTAGAGCGAAGACCTCATGGGGTAAATAGGAGTGGTATTCTACTTCTCAATCCCCCTCAGAACAGTTATCTTCCTCTTGATTACGATCTGAAATGGGTGGAGGGGGGGCTTCCTTTGCGCCCACCATGGATCGATGTCTGCATGAAATTTTATTGCCACACAAGGCTCGTCTCTTTTGGTCTACATGTTCAGTTCCATTGTGTACAATAACTGGCATGCATAGGTATTAAACATAGTGAGATTATGTAAGGAGTGCATGCACAAATCCAGAGTGAAGGTAGCAAACTATGGATAGACCCAAAACCAATGATAGCAGGAAGATAATAGCTTTGGTTAAAAATTACAAATAATGGCTCCTTTAATGTTTGTTTGCACCCAACATGAAACTAATAGTAGACACCCGATATTAACTAGATAGTAGACAGATAGTACTGATTGCTGCCCCAATATGTACCCCACAACCATTTAAAAACTCAAGTTTCAGCATAAGTTTGGATATGAGTCGGAGTCTAATAGGTGAACACACGATAAAGTAGCATGTCATCATATTAAGCGATGCATAACGTAAGCAGACACGGAAGAGTGCGACCTCTCTTGCGGACCCGTGTAGTCCTCAAGGTCATCTGCTTAGTTGATGATGGTAATGCAGTTGTCGTGGCTGCCAGCGGCGGGAAGAAGATCTGAGGCGGCGAAAGATAGTCTGGAGAGCGGATCCCTGCTGTGGTGAACCCTTCCGTCATTGGAGCAGCTGAGCTGGGGTGGAACACATCACCGCATGAGCATTACAAACCACACAAGGTTTTCTTTGACACATATGTGTAACAGAAGTAATTGTGTAAGGGCTTGTTTGAATTTTAGGATTCTAACAATGCAGGGATAGGAAATAGACAGGAATAGGATAGGAATCCACGTGCAAAACAGAGAATTTAAAAACACAGGATTTCTGCCAATCTGGGTGTTTGGTTCACAAGAATTGGAAGATCATAGGATGCAAAGAAGCATGGTCAGATTAAGTCAAACCACAAGAAGTGTACAACCTCTTTGGTGAAGCCATGTCGATCTCAGCGTGATTGGGTTGGCCGGTGAGGATGCTCTGGCTGACTTGGCTGTTGGAGGAGGGGAAGAAGATCTTAGGCGTCTAGAGATGGAGCCCGAGGTACTGCTCCGCTCTGATGGAGGGTCTCATTGTTGGAGCCTCTCCGGTGAGTTGTACGACGCTGAGGCTGAAGCAGGACACGAGAGACAATGTTAACCTGAGTGAATTCTAATAGCATCTCCAATAGATGACGTAAAATACATAACCACAAACTACTAGATGTATACATCACCCGCTCATCTCTGAACTTAACTGTCGAAACTGAATTTAACTGTCGAAACTGAATTTTGCTGTCGAAAGTGAATTTTACTGTCGAAATTGAACGCACTAGAGGTGAGGCTACAAGTCAGTTGACTGACTTTTTCATCCCTGGCCAGTCGATTTTGTAGCCGTTGGATACGAAATCAAGGGTCTGCAGTTCATCTTCAACATCCACCACCCTGAGCTGCCAGCCACCACCGGCCAAACAGCGGCCCCCCGCCCCCACGGCCGGCGGTGCGCTGCCCCGCCCGCCCCGAAAACACTCCCCATCACCGGTCCGCCGCCGCCCCGGCCATCCCTGTAGCCCCCCCCCCCCGTGCCGAGCTTTTTCTCCGGCGATCCCGATGCCACCGCCCCATGACCGCCGGTGTGACACCCGGATAATTAAGCTACAGTGAACCTCTACTAATGATGTCACGTCACTTCGATTTCTGTTGCTAATCTCACGTTAGTTTGAAATCCATTCAAATTTAAATTCAAAATCCAGCAAACAATAAAAGTTTTCAAATATTAAAACCAAAATGTTCGGAGTGAACCAGATATTGCATAGGTAATTATGGTGGAGGAACCACACATTTATAAAATGCTAAAAAACTCCAGCATGAATAAAACAGTTGCATAACCAATTTAATAAATGCCTTTTATTAATTATAAAATGTTAAACTACTTATTTAGGGGTTTGAACTTTTTGTAGCAACGGTATAATTAGTGATACTAATTTAGGTACAGCTTTTATGTTTTTATAAAACTAAAATGAGATGAAACTAGAAATAAAACGGGAAAGAAAAATAAGAAAAGAGAAAAGCCAGATAGAGCAAAAGAAACAAAGGCCCCAACCCCCCTCGCCTGGGCCTCGATCACCCGAAGGCTAGCCCACACCCCTTCATCCCCTTCCTCCCTGTTCATGCATCCCCCGTGGATGCAGAGCATCCGTCCACGGCGCCGATGGCCACGGGGCGGCCATCCGGCAGCTCCCTGACGCCTACAAGACCAGCCCCGCGGCGCCCCGAACCCTAGATCGCCTCCCCTCCCAGCTCTCGCCCCTCTCCCTCTCGATTTTCCTCGCGCCCAAGCTACTGTCAACGCGCTCATCGTCGTCTTCGTCGTCACTATGTCCATCGGACAGTGTTTGCCGTTCCAAGGTCTCCAGGAGTCGCGCCTCCGTCGTCCACTTCACCTGCGAGGGCAAGTTCGAGCTGAAGGCCCCTGCTCGTCGCCAACGGACGTCGTCCTCAAGCCCGGCCGCCCTTGTTCGGCGGCAGATTCGTCGCGTCCCGACCTCCCCCGGCCTCCCCGACCTCGCCACCGACCACCGCTGTGAGCCCCGGGCCGATTCCCCTCTTTTTCCCGTTGATCCACCGCCGTAGCAGCCATTGCCTGAGCTCGCGCACCCTCGATCCGTCGCGCCCCCTGAATAGCCGCGCCCACCCACATGCGTGCACCCGCTCTTGCCCAACCTCGCACTGCTGCTGCTTGCTACGGCCGTTGTCGCCTCCGATCGCCGCTCCTCACGCCCGTAGCCGCTCTTGCCTGCTGCTGCTTCGTGTTGCTCCGCCGCTGCTATACTGCCGCTGCAGCCGCCAGGCCCCGCGCGCCCGCTGCCGAGCCCCGCTGGTCGCCGTCCCGCACCCCATCGCCTTAGCCGCCTGTCCGCATCGCCGGCGCCTGGCCGCGCCGGCCAGGGTCACCGCCGCCCCCGCCTCCCAGCACCCCAGCCACCCACTGGCCACCGGCGCCCTCCCGCGCGAGCGTGCAGCCCGACCAGAGAGGCCATCAGACTCTCTGGATCTGAGGCCGGCCTAAATTTCAATTAGGGCCTAAACGAGATTAATGAACTAACTCTCCCTAGCTAATCAGTGCATGACATGTGGGCCTTCACTGTTAATTAAACTAGCTAAAAAAACTTAGTTAAATATCATCCTATGACAGGTGGACCCTGTCCAGTTTGACCAAGTCAAACTGTTGACTGGACTAGCCTAGTCATTGACAGGAAGGTCCCACTGGACCCCTCTGACTGGTCAAACTGACCAGTCAGCTATTGACTAGGCCATTGACCTGGCCCCACTGTCAGCCTCTAGTGCATTGCCGGGTGCACTGGACTGGGTGCACTTAGCATTTTCATGTATATTTTCGAATTAACTTTAATCCGAGGAATTTCCAGAAAAGGAATAAAACTTTGAAAATCAATATAAAATAATCCGTAATTCGGATGAAAATACTTTGTACATGAAAGTTTCTCAGAACGACGAGAAGAATCCGGATACGCAATCCGTTCGTCCGCTACACATCCCTAGCATAGCAAACACGCAACTTTTCACCTCCGGTTCATCTATCCGAAACGTGAAACTCCGAGGATACTTTCCCGGATGTTTTCCCCCTTCGTCGGTATCACCTATCCCTGCGTTAGCTCACCCCTGGCACCGCGTATTGCCTTGTTATATTTTGTGATGCTATTGATTGCTCTATTATTTATTTGTTTCCCCTTTGTTACTTCTTTCCGGTAGACTCCGAGACCGCTGCCGATGTCCGTGTGTTCGACTACGTCGAAGATAACCCCTCCTTCTTGCCAGAGCAACCAGGCAAGCCCCCCACCTAGTCACCAGATATCGCCTATTCTTCTCTATACTGCTTGCATTAGATTAGTGTAGCATGTTGCTGCTTTTAGTTAATCCTATACTGCTGCATAGCCTGTCCTTTCTACTACTGTTGTTACCTTTACCTGCTATCCTACTGCTTAGTATAGGATGCTAGATTATCAACAGTGGCCCTACACTCTTGTCCGTTTGCCATGCTATACTACTGGGCCGTGATCACTTCGGGAGGTGATCACGGGCATATGCTATATACTTTATAATGTTACATTACTTATGATACTGTTCGGAGATGGGGGCTGAAGGGGCAGGTGGCTTCATCCCGGTAGAGGTGGGCCTGGGTTCCCGACGACCCCCGACTATTGCTTTGTGGCGGAGCGATAGGGCAGGTTGAGGCCACCTAGGAGAGAGGTGGGCCTGGCCCTGGTCGGCGTTCGCGGATACTTAACACGCTTAACTAGATCTTGGTATTTGATCTGAGTCTGGCTACTGGCCTATACGCACTAACCATCTACGCGGGGACAATTATGGGCACTCGACGTCGTGGTATCATCCAAAGCCTTCGTGACGTCAGCGACTGAGCGGCGCGTGCCGGGTTGGACTGGAACGCCTGCTCTTGTATAAGGGAGGCTAGGTCTGCTCACCGGCCGCGTACGCAACATGCAGGTGTGCAATGGGTGATGGGCCCAGACCCCTGCGCCATAGGATTTAGACCGGCGTGCTGACCTCTCTGTTGTGCCTATGTAGGGCTGCGACGTGTCGATCTTCCAAGGCCGGGCATGACCCAGAAAAGTGTGTCTGGACAAAGGGGATCGAGCATGTTGGGAAATGTGGTCCACCCCTGCAGGGAAGTTGATTTATTCGAATAGCCGTGTCCCTCAGTAAAAGGACGACCCGGAGTTGTACCTTGACCTTATGACAACTAGAACCGGATACTTAATAAAACACACCCTTCCAAGTGCCAGATACAACCGGTGATCGCTCCCTCACAGGGAGACGAAGGGAGGATCATCGGTTAGGATTATGCTATGCGATGATACTTGGTGAACTTACCATCTACTCTCTTCTCCTGCTGCAAGATGGAGGTTACCAGAAGTGTAGTCTTCGATAGGACTACCTGTCCCCCTCTTATTCCGGCATTCAGTAGTTCAGTCCACATATGATAGCCTTTTCCATTTGATACCAATGCATACATATGTAGTGTAGCTCCTTGCTTGCGAGTACTTTGGATGAGTACTCACGGTTGCTTTGCTCCCTCTTTTCCCGCTTTCTATACCCGATTGCTGCGACCAGACGATGGAGCACAGGAGCCAGACGGCACTGTCGATGACGACTACTACAACTCAGGAGGTTCCTACTACTACGTGCAGCCCACTGACGATGATCGGGAGTAGTTTAGGAGGATCCCAGGCAGGAGGCATGCGCCTCTTTCGATCTGTATCCCAGTTTGTGCTAGCCTTCTTAAGGAAAACTTGTTTAACTTATGTCTGTACTCAGATATTGTTGCTTCCGCTGACTCGTCTATGATCGAGCTCTTGTATTTGAGCCCTCGGTGTTCCTGGATTGTAATATGATGCTTGTATGACTTATTTTATTTGTAGAGTTGAGTTGTGATATCTTCCCGTGAGTCCCTAATCTTGATCGTACACGTTTGCGTGTATGATTAGTGTACAGTCAAATCAGGGGCGTCATAGCCGGCGACCTCCGCCCCCATCCTGAACCCTAAGATAGATAGTGGGGTACCTCTCCGGTGAGCCCCCCCACTGCGGCTGGTTCTTCCTTAACTCCGGCGAGCCCCCCACCCCCTGAAAATCGACTGACCCAAAAGTCGATTCAGTCGACTGAAGTGTAGCTAAATCGGAGCAGCATCGCAAGCAAGAGCAAGGGCGAGAGCAGCAGCGCGAGCAAGAGCAGACCAGGAAGGGGACCGAGAGCAAGAGCAGAGCAGCAGCAGCTCCTACTAATGTGGACATTGCCGCCGAGGGAGTGACGCCATGGAGGAAGTGGCCGGTGACGCCGACATGGACGGAGCCACGCCATGTCGGCTCGGGACCGAGCGCCGGCAGCACCGTCAGATCGAATCAAGAAGAAAATGCGGCGATTAGTGTACAAGCTCTTCGGTGGCGCCGATTAGGCCGCAGCTTCATCCGAGGAAACAGTGATGATGATGCTCTTCCGGTGGTGCAAGTGAAGACGACGATGTGGGAATGGAGGTGGCGCGGAAGACGAGGGGAACGTCGGGGAAGCTCCTTGGAGGTGGAGGATGGGGTGGCTGAACCGGCGGGATGACCATATCGACAACGGATCCTCATCTGGTACGGTGGATGAGGGACGTCGAGGTGTTGTTGTGGACGACGTCGTCAGGGGAGAGGCTTCGGCTGGGTGGCGGATGGAGGAGGGTGTGGGGCTTCGCGGGCTTTGCTGGCCTTGGTGTATGAATGGGTGGGCTGATGGGATGGGAGTGGGGCAACCATGGCTTAGGGACGCGCTTGTCCGAAATGTGGGGTAAGTTACGAAAGTACCCCCACCGATTTGAGGTGGTTCTCTCGGTTCAGGGGTATCACAGACATTTCACGTGTCGGGATTTCACAGGAGGTGGGAGTTTTCGCGCGCGTTGTGATTTTGGAATAGCAAGGCGTGGGTTGAGATGGAGGGAGTTGTCGGAGCACAAAGAGACAAAGATATATCTTAAATATTTCGGGCTAACAAGGCGCGGGTTGAAATTTCCGGACAAGCCTAACGTATACTGTACCAAATCAATTCGCACTACAAATGTCATTCAAAACTTTGAATTCATGTTATGTTCAATTAAAATATTTCGCTATGTGTATAATGCATGCAACCTAGTACTCAAATGAACGTTTTAGTGCATTCCACACATATATACTACTGCTTCAATATGAACTAAATTTGAATTCGTTTCTCTATTTGAATAAGATCTACAATAATGATTGTTGTGAAGTCAAAGCATTTGAATTCGTTTCTCTGTTTTAATAAGATCTTCAATCGTCATTATTGTCAAGTTAAACCATCGTTTGTGTATTATCTTCACAGCACACCACATGATTAGTCTCGAGTTACATATGAACTATGTGTACTATATGAACTCGAACTCGATTATTTGAATCCACTTTATGTTGATTTCAAATCATAGTACATTTCAAGATCTAGCTATATCTTCACGAACTAAACCATGTCTCATATGTATAATGTGTTTATCACATTATGTATGGTGCCCCGCCCCCTACGCCTACAAGTATTTAGATGTGAGTTGCGAACACCACACATTACCACAAATTCAAATAAAATGTGAGAATGTTCGATATATAGTATTGTTTAGATTGTTTGATATTTAGTTGTAAGCTGCAAACACCACACGTTATCACAAATTCAAATAGAATGTGAGATTGTTCGATGTATAGTATGGTTTAGATTGTTCGACATTTAGCTATGAGTTGCAAACGCCATGCATCATCACATTATGGTATACCATGTGCAAAACCACAACACGCGTATCACCGCTATATTCAAGCATGCATATGTTTAAAACACTATGATCTCCTATTCAAATATATGAATCCACTTCCATATCAAATTATGTTCTTTGTTAGTCTCTTACACCCACACAATCCTCTAACCTTTGTAGCTACCACTAACTTTCTCTCGTGCATGCACACGCCCTCCTCGCCCTCCCCCTCCCTCAGCATTCTATCCATCGCGCACATTCATTTTTTTCTTTAGGTCATTCTCCCACAGTCTCCACAACTCCTTTCCGACACACACACCGATCGATAAACCTCTCCAGCGATGTCTGCCTACAACATACACATGCACCTTCAATCTCCTCCTTTATGTGTCCTTGCCTCCTGTCTCTCATACGGTCCAACACACGTGTAAACTCTTGTCCCTCTTTTCATCGATCTCACAACCGCACACTCCTCCCCCTATCTAGCTAGTAGCTGGGCCTCTCGCACCACCTCCTAGCTCCATTCTCTCTGTCTATCCGTCTCGCCGGGCCTTATTTGCCTCTAACAAATGGACGTACGCCGACCGATCTCCCGCTATACATATAGCTAGCTAGGTCCTTATAACTCATTTTTCCCCACACGTCGATCGATCTACCTCATTAGTTATGTCTCTCCCTTCCTCCGACAGACAACAATTGATCTACCGATCTAGTTAGGTTTGTTTACCAAACACATGGTTCCCCTTCATCATCCATGGATGTGTCTCGATAGATCTATCACGCACAGGCACACACAGAAACACATCCCCACTCTTATTGATAATATTACCATTCCACCCTTAGTTTGTCTAGTAGGCCTCTCCCACCATCTTCGAGAAGCAACTCCATCACCCATCCAGCACTCTACTCCTCTCCCTCTCTCTCTCTCTCTCTCTCTCTCTCTCTCTCCTCTCTCTCTGTCCCATCCTATTTCCCATCCCTTCGGTTATGTATGGATGTCGACCGATCTCCCTCAAGACATAGCCGAGTCTCTCCTTCTCAACACATATACGAGTCGTTCTGCCTCTATAGTTAGGCATCTGCTCCCACCACCCCCTCCCCCCCACACACACTGATACATCGAGCGCTCTAGTCATGTCTCCCTGCCACACACAAACTTGACCTATGCCCTTTGACGTTCCGGTAGCTAGGTCAGTCGCCCTAAATCTTTGACTTGCACACACACACAATTTTGATGGCTCTCTTCATCGATCTCGCACCCACCCACTTGATCCTCTCTTCGACGCTATTGATATCTGTGACCCCTCCCTCTCTTCTCATGGATCGCCTGACCCTCTATATATGATATGGATAGGCCTCCATTTCACACACATTGCATGCAAAATTTTGTTTGAGATGTCATCGACACATATTCCCACAAATACATTCACAAAATCAACCTCCCCCCAAAACAAAAAACACTCAGGAACGCACAAGCCATTTGTCTAGGGTTGTATCTCTCTCACACACACACGTACGTGGGGGACGTGCACGAAGAGAAGAGGTGCACGCACGGCGCACGTACTCCCGTCTCTTTCCCAACCACACCCGCGCGGGTACACGGTGGAGCTCATTTCTGTACGAAAAGGTAGCCCACGTGGTAATTTGACATGTGTACTGGTTGTCCTCTAGATGGAGGGAGGATCGTCTACCACAGGTGAACAAACAAATTGCGACTTGATGTGTTATGTTAAAAAAGAGGAAAACCATGTGGGGACTACATAAGAGGCAAGGCTCTATACACTGGATTACTTTTGATGTGTCCCGTCAACTCGCAGAACGAGGAGAAGCTTCCTTGTACGCCGTCTCCCCCTCCCACGGGCGCGGTGGCTCGCAGGATGAGGTGAAGCCTGCTTACTATGCCTTACGCCCGCTCCCTCGCCCACGCGCGCGGTGGCTCGCAGGACGAGGAGAAAATTTTACTAGTACTCCCTCCGTTTACTCCTCGTCCCTACCTTGGTTAGAGAGATTATCATATTGTTTGGAATATATGTCCTTTAGTAGATTTCAATATGAACTACTAGTACATACTCCAAACACTGATGTATATAGACGTATTTTAGAGTGTAGATTCACTCATTTTGCTCCGTATGTAGTCCATATTGAAACGGACGTAATAGTACGCACTCTCCCTCGCCCCTCGACCCTTGCCACGTGGTGGACGTGCAGGAATTCATTCGGTCTCATATAGCCAGAACGATATATACTACAGTACCATTATTTCTCAACTTCCCGAAGAGGCGAAGAGCCAACCGCAAGGTTAATAGTTTGGAGATGCCAAGCGCAAGGTTTATAGGAGAACGAGTAGTAGGTGCCGCGTCATTTACAAATAAATTTGTAGTGTGAGGTGGGCCATGTAATCACTGAGCCTGTGTGTTTTCACTGCTCTTGCACTCCTCCGCCATAAGAATGGAGAAAATTGTAATCTAGTAGTACCTCCTTTCGCCAAAAGCATGGGACATCCAGCGGTCCTACCACCTCAGTAGTAATGACCAATGAGCCGTCAAATCACATACACCCAGCAGTAAGTTGGACGGACGAAGCAACCATCACTCTTGAATCCGCTTCTCCCTTCAACGCAGGCGCCAGTGAGAGGTCGTGTCCGCTCTGCCCGCGCATGAATGCGGCACCAATTCTTTGTAGGAGTAGGTCGATCTGTCGCTCTCTCTAACACACACATGTTGTTAAACACACACACACACACACACATGTTCATATAATAGGAAAATCGTGCGAGTGCGAAGCCATAGGAAGTGAGATACAAATGGAGTACGTACAAGAAGAGAAGAGGTGACGAATATTCCATCAAACCTAGACTGAGGAATAGTACCCCCTCCGTCTAGGTGTTAAGTCATCCTACGGAAATCAGATATTCCCAAAATGTTTAGGCGTCGTCCATTAACTTCACATCTCAATCCCCTCCTAGGCTCGTTGCTAGTGAGTGTTGTTCCTTAGGGAGCGTTTGGATCCTTAGCAAGAACAACTTATAGCATAGCCGGGCAAGGTTAGGCATTTGGAACTATTAAAATATGTTAGCTTTTGTGGGCCAGCTAGCTTGGGTGGGCTAGAAAAACCTTGCTAGCTCAAGAGAGCCAGATCGGCTCGCTTCCGACAGCAAACTTCGCGTAGTAGTAACATAGACTAGTAACATATGCATGTTGTACTAGTCCAAGTTACTCACCGCTATGACCAGCCTAAGCAATGTAACCAAATGCTCCTTACTCTGCCTTGTTATCTCCCCCGGAAACCCAATGCATGGAGCGCAACTATGTATTGATCAGTCAAGAAATCAAAGTTGGCTTGCATGCGAGTTAATACGTGGCCCTGCATGGTAGCTAAAACGGCCTCTGTTATTTGTTTGGATTAATTGTTGCGTTTAGAGACAGAAATCAGGGCTTTGATTGGACGAATGACCAGTCAAGTTTCTCCTTCTCCAATCTGCTTGCACCTTGGTCCCGCTGGACCTTCTAACGTGACTTATTACATCTACATGGAGGGAGTCGTACGAGATACGATGGCACACTGACTTAGGTCGAATACAAGTGCCCAAAATTGTGTGCATGTTATAATAAGGGTTCACTTAAAATAGTACGTGAGCGAACAGAGGGACCAATTGGACAGTGTTCCCGAGTAGTAGCGAGATGTGTGAGGTAAGATACACCGCTGGCGCTTTTATTTTTTCTTATTAATTTGTTTGTTTCACCCTCTGACTGGTGGGAACCAACGTACTACGTGGAGAGAAGTAAGGTGACTAAGGCTGCATTATTTCTGCATCACTGTGGATAGTCTTACCACCAAAGCCACATGACACGATTATGATTTAAATCCCAATGACTCCCCCCCACAAAAAAACACGGCATGCTTGTCACACGAATGCAGGAATGTATAAATGGTTATTTTCCTCTCGTTGAACATAATGGGAGGGTTGTGTAGCTGGTTAAACTGTTCGCTCGTCAAACTTGAGGTCTCTGGTTAGATAACTACACTTGAGCATAATTCGTGCCAGGAGGATTCTTTGACTGGTCAAAATGGATGGATACGAAGCTATACGATCTTGTAGTGACCGTATAATTACCTCACCACGTATAAGCTGCAGCCTCGGCGCTTGTTTTCTAAGGTTTGCACTCTTCACACTCTCTCTAGTATATATATACACGCTGGAGCCTCAGCGCTTGTAGTTGCTCTCTTCACACTCTCCCACCCTCTCCAGATCTAAACAAGACTTCGGTGGCCTCTCTCTCTTCCCTCATTGCTAGTCTGCTTGTAGTTGCTCCCCTCACACTCTCTCACCCTCTCCAGATCTAAACAAGACTCCGTTGGCCCCTCTCTCTCCCCTCACTGTTGGTCAAAGAGCCGGCAGGATCCGTCCGCCGGGAAGGGAAGGAGGCTTAACGCTATCACCGTCGGCGAGGGAGGGAATCCACTACCGACGCAGCTGTTCACTTTCACCCAGCGGCTATGGGGGAGGGCCTCCGACCCCTTCTTCTTCGCCGCCGTACATAGTGTGGGTCGAACGGCCTCCGGTCACCCACCGAACCACACCCCAAGAACCTTAAGGTATAATTTACTTATTCCACATGCATTGCTCTAGCTGCATGTGGGCTTTTTCCGCTTCTGCACTCGAATCTAGGTGTTGGATCAAACAGGAAAGTAGTGGGGAAAGTTTTATACCATGAATCTAGGACGTGGTTCAAAGAGGAAAGGAATGTGGGAGAGTAGTGGGAAAAGTTGTATAGCATGAATCTAGGACGTGGTTCAAAAAGGAAAGGAAGGGGGAAAGTAGTGGGGAAAGTTGTATCGCATGAATCTAAGACATGGTTCAAAGAGGACAGGAATGGGGGAAAGTTGTGGGGAAAGTTGTATAGCATAAATCTAGGACGTGGTTCACATAGGAAAGGAAGTGGGGAAAGTACTAGTACAGACTAGCTATCCAGCCCCTACGTTGGTCGAAAAGGGAAAACAATGACAAACACAGTACGCACATCTGTAATGAACTGATCTTTTGTTTTGGGGGACAAGGCTATACAGTTTGAGCAGGACTAGATTTGTTGCGCTCACATAGGGAAAGGTGTCTAAAGATAACAAAACCGGGACCAACACAAATATGCTCCTTGGTTTTTTGTTCTTTGTTGCAACAGACTGTGCATCACCCCAGTACATCGGTAGATGCACATGGTGCTAGTGCATCCACTGTCCCGTGCAACTCTTTAGCTGCTGTTAATCTAAGGCCATGTTTGGTTAAAAACTCCCTAGTCCCTACCTGCTTGGTTCCAGGGACTAAACATGGACTAGAGGTTATTAAATGACATGCTAAAAGACCATGTCACCCCTAGTAATGAACTAATAGAGACAAGGTGCGATGCGTGGCAGGGGCAACTGTTGGAAAACGTCCCAAAAAGACTCCCTATGGGTCTTCTTTCTTGAGTCCCAAATGCCCACTTTTAGTCCCTAAAAGTCCCTCCTGTTTGTTTTAGATGGGACTGACACGGAGTTTTTTAGTCCCTCCACCAAAATGTCCCTGTAAACAAGCACCCTCTAATAACGCCGCTGGAAAATTGATGCAATGCCATAGTTAAAAGCAAATTACATGTTTAACGAATTTTACTGTTAATATAATCTCTCTGTTAATATTAATCAATGCCACAGTTTGAGAAATGCTACTGTCTTGCTTTCTTTCCCATTTAGATAAGGTAGATGCTTCTTTTTGTTCGCTTCTATGTCATCCACCGTTATTGACCACTAGTTGTTTCCTTTGCACCTCTGTGTAAACAGGGTTATCTACTTCACCTCGTTGCCATTGTGACCTTTTGTTGCACTGCACAAAACACTTCTGTTTTAAGAGTGTTTTGTGCAGTTCAACCAAAGTGTCACACCGACAATGTTGCTTGATTGCTTGATCTTAGTGGAATTACACAAGAGGAGATCTTACTTCCTATCTGTGTTGGCAAATTTGGTTCAGATATTCTTCTTGTGAGTTGTTTGAATTCTGCGTCATGAGAGGTCAGTACTAGCCTTCTTTCACATGATTCTGTAGTGTGCTTTCATATGTTGTGCTACTTGTACGGTAATGTTGCTTGATTTTAGTGAACTGCACAAATGGAGACAAGACTTCCAATCTGTATGTGCACCGCAATATCCCATTGAGGTAAGATAAGGATATTTCACAACTATTGGCCTGTATATTGCCACTTTCATCAGAAAATTAATGTCATTGTTTAGTGCTATACTTGTGCAACCTAATTGACATGCCAAATCTTACATTGAAGGCGAAGCTTGTTTGTTATTGAACCAAGTGATGAAGGGGAACAACAAGCGAAAGAAAAACAAAATTCAGCTCCTAGTGTTGTAATGAAGCACTAGAACTGTGATGACACAAGTAATGATATAGTTTTGCATCTTAATTTATTGCTATGGCTGGAACAAGCAATTGTTTTGCCACTAATTTGATGACACTCTTAATGTAATACGTAATTATCTCTACTTGTGCAAACAGGGATCTTCTTTGAAGATACCATACATTTTAGTGGAACTGCACAAGAAGATGTTGGAAACATTAATCTAATTGAGGAGTATATAGTAAGCATGGCCACCACAGTAGATAGCAACAGATGGTTCCAGAGAAGTGCTTCATCTGTATGCTCTACACAATAAGCCTCCTGACAAAGGTTGGTACTCGCCCACTGATTTCATCCATATGATTGAGCTTTGTCATCTCTATTGGTGTTGTGCTACTGTTTAGATACTGTCATCAAAAAGTGGTATTGTCCTTGAGAAGTCCTTCATCCGTGCTATTTTAAATATTTACTTTCCTTTTTTCGAGCAAACAGGGATGCTAGCATTTAGTTATCCTTTTGTCTTTGCACAACAGGATCATCCTCCTCTGAAGAAGAATATGGAGTACGTGAAGTGACTAGTTTCAATTATGCCAGGATGAAGAAGCCCTGTCTATCTTCTCATCAGAAGGAGCAGTTGAAGGATGGTTACATTAACCCCCACAAGACCAAACTAACTTCAGCTCACCAGGACAGACAAATCTCCATTTTCTTGTTGTGATGCACGAGTACAACGTTGTTATAGGATTCTTTCCGGTGAGTTCCATTTTTTCTAAAAGTGTGCTCTACATGGACCATGTAGGTGCCTGTTTAAACTTTCAATTCATAGTACAGTTTGCGTTATACTAATCACTTTTTTGTATTTGTGCAAACAGGGGTGCTCAGCTTGATTTCAATGGGAACTGCACAAAATGTTCATGAATACATCGAATCATTCATTTCTACCACAAGAAAGGAGGTGCCGATAAGTTCAAGGCGTTGCAACATATAAGGGCAAAATCATACAAGCTATGCGCGAATTTGGTTGATTTTGGTGGAACTGCACAAAAAGAACAGCTGGTTTATTTAGCACGAGGTGCCATGTCAATGTCCGAACTGATGGCAAACCCTGCCCATTCCACAATCATAGGCATTTGATATTTTGGAATGGGAAAACCTTCTCAAATTTTGCTCATTGATTTTAGCAAGAAGACATGCGTTTGATATTTTCGAATGGGACGCCCTTTACTGTCAGTAGTGTCAATCCATTTTTTTCTTTATTATTTAGTTGTGAAGTAAATATTGGCTTTGACATGTGAATCGCTGAGATGCATAATCATTGATTGTTTTGAATGTTCTCTATGAATTGCCAGGCCTGTGTGTTTGATTGCAACGTACAGGAATGCTAAAAAGCTGCTCAAACTTTTTGTACTCCTTCTGTTCCTTTTTACTTCGCACATTCTGAAAGTGCATACTTTTTTCTATAAGATTGGTCAAAGTAGAGATACTTTGACTGCAGACAAAACTTGTATGCAGACTAGAAAGGACCGGAGGGAGTACATGTGAAACTGCTGCAAACGAGGTGATCACCCTGGGAATAATGCTGGTACATATTGTTTTGCATGTTCATCCAATGCCAGTGATACAAGAATTCAAACTAATCGAAATAAATTCATTCATACACGGTCGGATTTCATATAAACATGTCGGATTTCATTATATTTCATACATTCTTCAACTAAAAAGGGGTGTGCTGGAGGTATAATTAATTAACCGAAGCTACCCACCTATGTCCGGCTAAGCCGAACAAAAGCTTCAGTGACTCAATTGCAGGTGCAGTTGCGTAACTTACATGTGGCAAAGATGGCTGTTGGGCCCACGTGTCAGTCAGCCAACTGCACCAGCAGTTAAGTAGAAGAAGTGTCCTTCTCCAACATAGCTCTCCGACTCCATGTCGCCACCAAGAAGCTAACCGGCTGTCAGTGGTCAACCCGCCTAGCTTGTCATAGTAATTAGGGCAACTAGGAGCCCAATGATCAGGATCTCCACATGACAAACACCTTTCTTCTTGTCATTCTTCTTCTTGCAGTTCATGTGTTGCACAGCCTTGTTCTTCCCATCAAACTTTGCTTTACCATCAAACTTTCCTTTACCTTCAAACTTGCCCTTGTTCTTGAACTTGTGGGGCTGGAAGTTCTTCTTCTGTACCAGATTGGCACTAGATCCTCCCTCAATTCCTCGAGCACGTGTGTCCTTTGCTCTCGCCTTTTCTTCCACATCAAGAGTGCCAATGAGATCCATGAAGGAGGAAGCTTAGTGATGATACCTCTGGCAACAAATTTGTCCGGTAGCATACAACTGAAGTGCTCAAGTTCTCTAGAAAATGACTGTATCTCATGAGCTTGCTCAACCACGGAGCACTCTTCAATCATCCTGTAATCATAGAATTGCTCCATGATGTACAGCTCAGTGCCAGCAACCGGAGGGTAGTTGCGGCCGCCTTACTTGGATCCGAGCGGCGGCGACCTACCGTGTTCTACTCTTCGTCGTTTTCTGTGTGGCGCGGCCTCATTCGAAGCGGGGCGGGGCCTCAGCGGAGCCGGCGATGTCCTCCGTCTCGTTGCCGATGGGCGGCGCCTCGGCGGAGCGGGGGAAATCCTCCCCCTCGTTGCCAGCAGGGTGGGGCCTCTGTGGAGCCGACGGTGTCCTCTTCCTCGTTGTTGGCGCCGTGGGGCCTCGGCGGAGCAGGGCCTCGTCGACGCCAGCGGAGTGGGGACTCGTCGGCGCCGACATTGTCCTCTGCCTCGTCCTCGTTCTCGCAAAACAGCGCCTCACCCACTTCATTGCCCCATTTGTAGGCGGCCGCAGCCTCCGCCACCCGCATGCGGTACCGCCAGCGCTCGAGGTGGCCCTCGCGAGCGGAGCGGTATGTGTTGAGCAGTGCCTCCTGTTCTGCTCGCTCCGTGACGATCTACTCCTCCGCCTGCAGGTGCTCCTGGAGGAGATGGTGGTTGTAGGTGGCATCGGGCTGCGCCTCCCGGAACTGCTCCTCACGCTTCTGCCTCACCGTGTCCATATATTGGGCACGGGCCTCGCCGATGGTCATGGTGCAATGCACCAGCAAGGATGGCGCGGAGGAGGGGGTTGGCGCCGGATCATCGACTACCATGTTCTCCATTGGGACGTCATCGTCCTCCGGCTGCCTGCCGGCCAGCCAGTCAGCAACAATGGCTGCCATCTCCTTGTGGTATGTCGTCCGCCCATCCCAAAGAGCGCTGGAGCACGAGGAAGCCATGGTGGGCAGTAGTGGTGTGGACAGGAGAATAGGAACGGATGCAGATGACTGCAGCTATGGCCGGCACAATAGTTTATATAGCAATGGTGGGCGGCGGAGGGATGGACATGTGGCGCCGGAGTAGCCGCCTCGGAACCGCGTATCATTAATGCGGGCGGCAGAAGGACGGACTGACGACACTTGTGTCGTTTGAAGGTGGAGCAATCACATGAACCGGGAAGCGGGGCGGGCGGCGCTGACTGTTTCGGGCGGAAAGCGCGCGCGGGCGAGGGAGGCGGTCTGGGTGAGCCAGGGCAGTCAGACTCGTGCTTGGCAGCGAATCGGTCCCGCAGCCGGACATGCTGGCTGTAACATCCCAAAATTCTAAATTTTGGAATGTTATAATAAATAAATAATTTTGATTGTTTGTTTGATTGTTGTGTGATTGATTCACTGAAAGTGAGTGAATTCAAAACTTTTTGAGAGTTAAATGAGAGGGAATAAAATGACTTTCCCAAACTTTTATTTTGCATTTATGATCTCTGTGAATTCAAATTCTCTTCAAATACAAAACTCTGGAGAGAAGATGACATGACTTCTTCCATTTAAATATGAAAAGGGTTTTTGAAAATATTTGAATTTCATTGAGAAATGTTTTAAATTCAGAAACTTCAAGCAACTCAATGATTTTCATGAGATAAGATAAAATGACTTCTTCAAAACATATGAAATATGAGTTGGAAGTTTAAAATGATCTAATTTAAAGCCCTTTCGGAAGTTATTTTCAATTTGGAGTATTTGGGTTTTATTCAACTTAATTTTCTCCAAAAATAAAATATATGGAAAATAGGGTAACATGATTCCCTACAATAGAAAATTGGAGAGAAATAAATTTTAAATCATTTTGGTATTTCTAAAATGAATTTTTGTGAGGTTTTATTGCAACAGTAGCATTGTTTGCTTTATTTGACTTCTCGCGGATTTTATTTGACGCTACAAAAATGTTACACGTTGTAGAAAATATTTTTCTAAAAACTTTCATATATAATATGCCTATATAAAATTTTATTTTATTTTCGTTATTCGGTTTTCCTTCTGTTCTATTAAAAAACTGTACGTGCAACTCATAATTATTTATCGCCCACACGCGTAGCATAGTGGCAGCGAGCGCCTCATCTTTTTTCTCCTAAAATGGGCCAGGCCTAGCCAGCCTTTTCATTACTTTTTACTTAGACCGAATTTTGTTAAAAAAAAAAACTACGGTGCGCAGCCGGCCGAGGCCTTTAGGCCCGTGCGAGGCGTTTAGCATATTTCTTCTCTGTTTCGTTTATTTTCATCTACGTTTAGTCCCACATTGCCTAGCCTTTGACCCCTAAACCTCTTTTCCACCTATAAATATAGACCCATAGAGCCTCCAAAAATCATCCGATTCGGATTAAATCAATATTTTGGTTTGACTAAATAGATTCATTAAAGAAAAATATTTTTCTCCTCTCCGGCGGGGCTTCTGGAAATTTTCTCCTTTCTTTGAAGTCGTTTTTTTTCTGTACCTTATAAAGGTATCTTTCTTCATATATTTTTATACTCCCGTAGCTTATTACTTCTAGACTAGTACGGTAGAATAATTAGATTACCAATTAGTCTCTGTATTTATACATTAAACCTAAAATTCTTGTAACCATCGCTATTTTTCTTCCGTAAAACAGCTTGGCCCTGATTTTTCAATAGTATAAATTTTTACTCGTTCATCCAAACTAGATAAAAACATCGCATGTAGTTTTGTCTTGTTTTCACCTATCCAGTGAACCGGTCACATCAACTTTTTGAAATTTTGAAATTTCATAATTTGTTCAGATTCATATTCAAACTACTTTTGATCATAACTTGAGTTTCGTAACTCCGATTGAGTGGATTCTTTTTGCAAATCGAAGCTCTTGACCTAAACTTTCTGATAAGGCTAAATTCACCCAATTTTGGTACTGTTAGAAAATTTTTTCTATTGCAAGAGTTATTTGTCTGTTTTCAAAGTTTTCCAAGATATTTTCTTTGATTCTTTTGCATGAGTGCTTATGTATGCAATTGCTTGCTTACGATAGATTAACCGGAGTGTGATGAGTAGAACTATCAGGAGTTATGAGTGTGAATCATCTTCATCAACAGTACGAGGCAAGTTCACAGTTTGATCATATCCCTTTCATACCCGGTTTTTATGCATTAGTTTCACCCTCAAACATTGCATGGTTAGGATATGATAACATGTGGGTATTGGGAAGTAGTTGATGAGGTAGAACCTATTGTCCTGTATCAAACCCTGGGAGTTACTTATAGGATATGCTTATACAGCTATGTGCTACCTGTTGAGAACTTTGTTGGATTTCCTTGAAGAGGAAAGGATGATGCAGCAAAGTAGCGTAAGTATTTCCCTCAGTTTTTGAGAACCAAGGTATCAATCCAGTAGGAGGCTACGCGCGAGTCCATCGTACCTGCACAAAACAAATAACTCGTCGCAACCAACGCGATAAGGGGTTGTCAATCCCTTCACGGTCACTTAAGAGAGTGAGATCTGATAGATATGATAGCATAATATTTTTGGTATTTTTGTGATAAAGATGCAAAGTAAAATAAAAGCAAAGTACAAAAGCAAAGGAAATAACTAAGTATTGGAATATTAATATGATGAAGATAGACCCGGGGGCCATATGTTTCACTAGTGGCTTCTCTCAAGAGCATAAGTATTTTACGGTGGGTGAACGAATTACTGTTGAGAAATTCACAGAATTGAGCATAGTTATGAGAATATCTAGGTATGATCATGTGTATAGGCATCACGTCCGAGACAAGTAGACCGACTCCTGCATGCATCTAGAGTATTAAGTTCATGAAAATGGAGTAATGCCTTAAGCAAGATGACATGATGTAGAGGGATAAACTCATGCAATATGATAAAAACCCCATCTTGTTATCCTCGATGGCAACAATACAATATGTGCCTTGCTTCCCCTACTTTCATTGGGAAAGGACACCGCAAGATTGAACCCAAAGCTAAGCACTTCTCACATTGCAAGAAAGATCAATCTAGTAGGCCAAACCAAACTAATAATTCGAAGAGACTTGCAAAGATAACCCATCATACATAAAAGAATTCATAGAAGATTCAAATATTGTTCGTAGATAATCTTGATCATAAACCCACAATTCATCGATCTCAACAAACACACCGCAAAAAGAAGATTACATCGAATAGATCTCCACAAGAGAGGGGAGAACATTGTATTGAGATCCAAAAAGAGAGAAGAAGCCATCTAGCTAATAAATATGGACCCGAAGGTCTGAGGTAAACTACTCACACTTTATCGGAGGGGTATGATGTTGATGTAGAAGCCCTCCGTGATCGATGCCCCCTCCGGCGGAGCTCCAGAATAGGCCCCAAGATGGGATCTCGTGGATACAGAAAGTTGTGGTGGTGGAATTAGGTTTTTGGCTCCGTATCTGATCGTTTGGGGTATGTAGGTATATATAGGAGGAAGGAGTACGTCGGTGGAGAAACAAGGGGGCCACGAGGGTGGAGGGCGCGCCTGGGGGGGGGGGGGGGGTAGGCACGCCCCCTACCTCATGGCCTCCTCTTTTGTGTCTTGATGTAGGGTCCAAGTCTCCTGGGTCTTGTTCGTTGATAAAATCACGTTCCCGAAGGTTTCATTCCGTTTGGACAGTGTTTGATATTTCTTTTCTTCGAAACCCTAAAACAGGCAAAAACAACAATTCTGGCATGGGCCTCCGGTTAATAGGTTAGTCCCAAAAATAATATAAAAGTGGAAAATAAAGCCTAATAATGTCCAAAACAGTAGATAATATAGCATGGAGCAATAAAAAATTATAGATACATTGGAGACATATCAAGCATCCCCAAGCTTAATTCCTGCTCGTCCTCGAGTAGGTAAATGATAAAAACAGAATTTTTGATGCGGAGTGCTACTTGGCATAATTTTAATATAATTATTCTTAATTGTGGTATGAATATTTAGATCCGAAAGATTCAAGACAAAAGTTTAATATTGACATAAAAATAATAATACTTCAAGCATACTAACAAAGCAATTATGTCTTCTCAAAATAGCATGGCCAAAGAAAGTTATCCCTACAAAATCATATAGTCTGGCTATGCTCCATCTTCACCACACAAAATATTTAAATCATGCACAACCCCGATGACAAGCCAAGCAATTGTTTCATACTTTTGGTGTTCTCTAACATTTTCAATCTTCATGCAATACATGAGCGTGAGCCATGGACATAGCACTTATAGGTGGAATAGAATGATGGTTGTGGAGAAGACAAAAAGGGAGAAGATAGTCTCACATCAACTAGGCGTATCAACGGGCTATGGAGATGCCCATCAATAGATATCAATGTGAGTGAGTAGGGATTGCCATGCAACGGATGCACTAGAGCCATAAGTATATGAAAGCTCAACAAAAGAACCTAAGTGGGTGTGCATCCAACTTGCTTGCTCATGAAGACCTAGGGAATTTTGAGGAAGCCCATTATTGGAATATACAAGGCAAGTTCTATAATGAAAAATTCCCACCAGTATATGAAAGTGACGAAATGAGGGACTCTCTACTATGAATATCATGGTGCTACTTTTCAGCACAAGTGTCGTAAAAGGATAGTAACATTGCCCCTTCTCTCTTTTTCTCTCATTTTTTTATCTGGGCCTTTTCTCCCCTTTTTTATGGCCTCTTTTCTTTCTCTTTTTTCGTCCGGAGTCTCATCCCGACTTGTGGGGGAATCATAGTCTCCATCATCCTTTCCTCACTGGGACAATGCTCTAATAATGATGATCATCACACTTTTATTTTCTTACAACTCAACAATTACAACTCGATACTTTAGAACAAAATATGACTCTATACGAATGCCTCCGGCGATGTACCAGGATATGCCTCATGAGTGACATGTATGAAAGAATTATGAACGGTGGCTTTGCTACAAATACTATGTCAACTACATGATCATGCTAAGCAATATGACAATGATGGAGTGTGTCATAATAAACGTAACAGTGGAAAGTTGCATGGCAATATATCTCGGAATGGCTATGGAAATGCCATAATAGGTAGGTATGGTGGTTGTTTTGAGGAAGGTATATGGTGGGTGTATGATACCACCGAAAGGTGCACAGTATTAGAGAGGCTAGCAAAGGTGGAAGGGTGAGAAAAGTGCGTATAATCCATGGACTCAACATTAGTCATAAAGAACTCGTATACTTATTACAAAAATCTACAAGTTATCAAAGATAAGTATTACGCGCATGCTCCTAGGGGGATAGATTGGTAGGAAAATACCATCGCTCGTGCCCGACCGCCACTCATAAGGAAGATAATCAAAAAATAAATCATGCTTCGACTTCATCACATAACGGTTCACCATACGTGCATGATACGGGAATCACAAACTTTAACACAAGTATTATTCAAATTGACAACTACTCAACTAGCACAACTTTAATATCACTCATACGAAAGTTTTATTATTAATCTTGTATACCAAGCATATTAGGATTTTAAGCAAATTACCATCCTATTTAAGACTCTAAAAATAATCTAAGTGAAGCATGAGAGATCAATAGTTTCTATAAAAAAAATCCACCACCGTGCTCTAAAAGATATAAGTGAAGTACTAGAGCAAAACAACATAACTCAAAAGATATAAGCGAAGCACATAGAGTATTCTAACAAATTCCAAATCATGTATGGCTTTCTCAAAAGGTGTGTACAGCAAGGATGATTGTGGTAAACTAAAAAGTAAAGACTCAAATCATACAAGACGCTCCAAGCAAAACACATATCATGTGGCGAATAAAAATATAGCTCCAAGTAAAGTTACCGATAGAAGTAGACGAAAGAGGGGATGCCTTCCGGGGCATCCCCAAGCTTTGGCTTTTAGGTGTCCTTATATTATCTTGGGGGTTCCATGGGAATCCTCAAGCTTAGGCTCTTGCCACTCCTTGTTCCATAATCCATCAAATCTTTACCCAAAACTTGAAAACTTCACAACACAAAACTTAAAGTAGAAAATCTCGTGAGCTCCGTTAGTGAAAGAAAACAAAAGACCACTTCAAGGTACTGTAATTAACTAATTATTTATTTATATTGGTGTTATACCTACTATATTCCAACTTCTTTATGGTTTATATACTATTTTACTAGCCATAGATTCATCAAAATAAGCAAACAACACACGAAAAACAGAATCTGTCAAAAACAGAACAGTCTGTAGTAATCTGTAGCTAGCGCAAGATCTGGAAACCCAAAAATTCTAAAATATATTCCTTGACGTGAGGAACTTATCTATTAATCATATTCAAAAAGAATTAACTAAATATCACTTTCCAAATAAAAATGGCAATAGTTCTTGTGAGCGCTAAAGTTTCTGTTTTTTACAGCAAGTGTAACAAGACTTTCCCCAAGTCTTCCCGACGGTTCTACTTGGCACAAACACTAATTAAACACAAAAACACAACCAAAACAGAGGCTAGATAAATTATTTATTACTAAATAGGAGCAAAAATCAAGGAATAAAAATAAAATTGGGTTGCCTCACAACAAGCGCTATCGTTTAACGCCCCTAGCTAGGCATAACAAGCAAGGATAGATCTAGGTATTGCCATCTTTGGTAGGAAATCCATAAGTGGCTCATAATAGATTCATAAGGTAATTTAATTTTCTTTCTAGGAAAGTGTTCCATGCCTTTCCTGAATGGAAATTGGAATCTAATATTTCCTTCCTTCATATCAATAATTGCACCAATCATTCTAAGGAAAGGTCTACCAAGAATAATAAGACATGAAGGATTGCAATCTATGTTAAGAACAATAAAATCTACAGGCACATAATTCCTATTTGCAACAATAATAACATTATTAATTCTTCCCATACGTTTCTTAATAGTGGAATCCGCAAGGTGCAAGTTTAAAGAGCAATCATCAAAATCACGGAAACCTAACAAATCACACAAAGTCTTTGGAATCGTGGAAACACTAGCACCCAAATCACATAAAGCATAGCATTCATGATCTTTAATTTTAATTTTAATAGTTGGTTCCCACTCATCATAAAGCTTTCTAGGGATAGAGACTTCCAATTCAAGTTTTTCTTCATAAGATTGCATCAAGGCATCAACGATATGTTTAGTAAACGCTTTATTTTGACTATAAGCATGAGGAGAATTTAGCACGGATTGCAACAAGGAAATACAATCAATAAAAGAGCAATTTTCATAGTTAAATTCCTTGAAATCCATAATAGTGGGTTTAGCAACATCTAGGGTTTTAATTTCTTCAATCCCACTTTTATCAATTTTAGCATCAAGATCAAAAAATTCTGAATTCTTGGAACGCCTTCGAGGTAAAGGTGGATCATATTCAGTCCCATCATTATCAAGATTCATATTGCAAAACAAAGATTTAATACGGGACACATCAATAACTTTTAGATCTTCATCATTATTTTCATAGGAACTAGAAGAACACGCTCTTATAAATGCATCTTTCTTAGCACGCATCCTAGCGGTTCTTTCTTTGCACTCATCAATGGAAATTCTCATGGCTTTGAGAGACTCATTGATATCATGCTTAGGTGGTATAGATCTAAGTTTCAAAGAATCAACATCAATAGAAATTCTACCAACGTTCCTAGCCAACTCATCAATCTTAAGCAATTTTTCTTCAATCAAAGCATTAAAATTCTTTTGCGAAGTAATAAATTCTTTAACATTAGATTCAAAATCAGAGGGCATATTACTATAATTTCCGTAGGAATTGTTGTATGAATTACCATAATTATTAGAGGGATTACTAGGATAAGGCCTAGGATTAAAATTTCCTCTATACGCGTTGTTACCAAAATTGTTCCTACCAGCAAAATTCACATCCATAGATTCATTAGTATTCTCAATCAAAGTAGACAAGGGCTAATCATTAGGATCAGAAGAGACACTCTTATTAGCAAATAATTTCATAAGTTCATCCATCTTTACACTCAAAACAATAATTTATTCTATCGCATGCACCTTTTTATTAGTAGATCTTTCAGTATGCCATTGAGAATAATTAACCATAATATTATCTAGGAGATTAGTAGCTTCTCCTAAAGTGATTTCCATAAAAGTGCCTCCCGCGGCAGAATCTAAAAGATTTCTAGAAGCAAAATTCAATCCGGCATAAATTTTTTGTATAATCATCCACAAATTTAAACCATGAGTAGGGCAATTACGTATCATTAGTTTCATTCTCTCCCAAGCTTGTGCAACATGTTCATGATCAAGTTGCTTAAAATTCATAATATCATTTCTAAGAGAGATGATCTTAGCGGGAGGAAAATACTTAGAGATAAAAGCATCTTTGCACTTATTCCATGAATCAATACTATTTTTAGGCAAAGACGAAAACCAAGCTTTAGCACGATCTCTAAGTGAAAAAGAAAATAGCTTCAATTTAATAATATCATTATCCACATCTTTCTTCTTTTGCATATCACACAAATCAACGAAGCTATTTAGATGGGTAGCGGCATCTTCACTAGGAAGGCAGGAAAACGGATCTTTCATGACAAGATTCAGCAAAGCAGTATTAATTTCACAAGATTCAGCATCGGTAAGAGTGCTAATAAAATCATTGTTGTTGGCATTGGTGAAGTCACATAATTTAGTATTATCTTGAGCCATCATGACAACCAAGCAAACTAAGACACAAGCAAACAAACAACAAGCGGGCAAAAAGAGGCAAATAGAGAAAGAGATGGAGGATAGAGAGAGAGAGAGAGGGCGAATAAAACGGCAAGGGTGAAGTGGGGGAGAGGAAAACGAGAGGCAAATGGCAAATAATGTAATGCGGGAGATAAGGGTATGTGATGGGTACTTGGTATGTTGACTTTTGCGTAGACCTCCCCGGCAACGGCGCCAGAAATCCTTCTTGCTACCTCTTGAGCACTGTGTTGGTTTTCCCCGAAGAGGAAGGGATGATGCAGCAAAGTAGTGTAAGTATTTCCCTCAGTTTTTGAGAACCATGGTATCAATCTAGTCGGAGGCTACGCGCGAGTCCCTCGTACCTGCACAAAACAAATAAATCCTCGCAACCAACGTGAATAGGGGTTGTCAATCCCTACATGGCCACTTACGAGAGCGAGATCTGATAGATATGATAAGATAATATTTTTGGTATTTTTGTGATAAAGATGTGAAGTAAAATAAAGGCAAAGTAAAAGGCAAAGGAAATAACTAAGTAGTAGGAGATTAATATGATAAAGATAGACCTGGGGGCCATAGATTTCACTAGTGGCTTCTCTCGAGAGCATAAGTATTCTACAGTGGGTGAACAAATTACTGTTGAGCAATTGACAGGAGCATCACATCCTAACAAGTAGACCGACTCCTGCCTACATCTATAACTATTACTCCACTCATCGACCGCTATCCAGCATGCATCTAGAGTATTAAGTTAAAAACAAAGTAACACCTTAAGCAAGATGACATGATATAGAGGGATAAACTCATGCAATATGATGAAAACCCCATCTTGTTATCCTCGATGGCAACAATACAATACGTGCCTTGCTGCCCCTACTGTCACTGGGACTTCTCCCATTGCAAGAAAGATCAATCTAGTAGGCCAAACCAAATTGATAATTCGAAGAGACTTGCAAAGATAACCAATCATACATAAAAGAATTCTGAGAAGATTCAAATATTGTTCATAGATAGACTTGATCATAAACCCACAATTCATCGGTCTCAACAAACACACCGCAAAAGAAGATTACATCGAATAGTTCTCCACAAGAGAGGAGGAGAACATTGTATAGAGATCCAAAAAGAGAGAAGAAGCCATCTAGCTAATAACTATGGACCCGTAGGTCTGAGGTAAACTACTCACACTTCATCGGAGGGGCTATGGTGTTGATGTAGAAGCCCTCCGTGATCGATGCCCCCTCCGGCGGAGCTCCAGGACAGGCCCCAAGATGGGATCTCGTAGATACAGAAAGTTGCGGCGGTGGAATTAGGTTTTTGGCTCCGTATCTAATCATTTGGGGGTACGTAGGTATATATATGAGGAAGGAGTACGTCGGTGGAGCAACAGAGGGCCCACGAGGGTGCAGGGCGCGCCTTGGGGGGGGGGGGGGGGGGTAGGCGCGCCCCTACCTCGTGGCCTCCTCTTTTGTGTCTTGACGTAGGGTCCAAGTCTCCTGGGTCTTGTTCGTTGAGAAAATCACGTTCCCGAAGGTTTCATTCCGTTTGGACTCCGTTTGATATTCCTTTTCTTCGAAACCCTAAAATAGGCAAAAAAAACATCAATTCTGGGTTGGGCCTCCGGTTAATAGGTTAGTCCCAAAAATAATATAAAAGTGGAAAATAAAGCCCAATAATGTCCAAAATAGTAGATAATATAGCATGGAGCAATCAAAAATTATAGATACATCGGAGACGTATCAGGCTGCCAGATGCAGGGTAGCTCATCCCTACGCCCGAACCCCATGAGTGGGTAGTTTTTCTTACCCAGTTCGTCCGCGGACTGGGATTTCCCCTCCACCCATTTGTTCGCGGGCTCATGTTCTACTATGGGCTGGATTTTCATGATCTGGCCTCCAATTTCATCCTCTACATCTCAGCATTTATCGTCGTGTGCGAGGCCTTCCTCCGCATCAAGCCCCACTTCGGCCTGTGGCTGAAGACCTTCAATGTTAAACCGAAGGTGGTGGTCGGCCAGCAAGCAGAGTGCGGAGGCGCCATGGTGGGCAAAATGCCTAACGTCACCTGGCTCGAAGGCTCCTATGTGGAGACCATAAAGGGGTGGCAATCGGGGTGGTTCTACATCACCAAGCCGCGCGACACCAACTTGGTGGCGGCCCCCAAATTTCGATCCGGAATCCCCACGCGGCTCACTTCCTGGAAAGAGAAGGGCCTGTCCTGGGGTTCCTTGGTAGAGCTGACCGGACTCCAGACCTACATCTGTAACATGATGAGCAAGAAAATCAAGCTCGTCAACATGGTCCAGGTCATGCTCTTCCGTCGGATTCTCCCATGTCAACGATGGGCATTCAATTTGTGGGAGTTCGACCCGGCCAAGCACCAGACACTGCGAGAGCTCTACGACACGACACACAAGGACGTCTGGAGGGTGCTGTTCAAGGGCGCCGAGGTACCTCCTTCCCTCATCGAGGACCGCAGACTCAGCGCAAAGCGCCATGCCAATCCGGTAAGTTTTTGTATAACACAGGGTATTTATTAGCCCTAGTTAAATGATGTGCGGGATCTAAGCTCCCATGCCATTAACAGGACTGGATAAAGACAGCGGAGCAGCTCGATTGCCCAGCCCCCCTGCCTGAAGATCCCGCAGATGCTCTCCTAACGGAGATGCTAGCTCCGGCACCCTACCAGGTGTCAGCGAAGAAGACCAAGAAGAAGGCCACGGGGACCTGAAAGGGTCTCCGGCGCAAGGTTGTATCGGACTCATCGTCCGATGACTCCGACGTGCACTCCTCCCATGAAAATGAGGAGGAGGAGGAAAGTTCTCCCCCCCTAGCCGGGGGAGACAAGAAAAGGAAGGCCGACCCAACCGGGGAGGACGAAGGGTCCAAGAAGGGAAGGACCCTCCCTTCGGACTGCTCCACAACGGCCGTTTATAGCAGCGACGAGTGGCTACCCAGGGTCAAGCCCCTGGCGAAGTCGTAATTATCTGGACACCATAGTAATTCATGGTATGTTTTTATTGCACTGCTTCTCCTCATGCTGAACATGATTATGCAGTCCGTCCCGAGCTCATCTCGACGTATCTTCGTCGAGCAGTTCATTGGACTCGTCGGATATGAACAACGGTTCTCTTCCGACCGCCTCCACCGCTCGCCCTACGGACAACATCGAGGTGTTGTCTCGAAAGGCACCGAGCCGAGGGGAGATTGTCCTAGGGGTGCCTCGAGGCGACCTCCCGGACCCTAGGCGCAAAGGGAGTAAAACACCCATG
This sequence comes from Triticum monococcum, assembly GCA_034509565.1. Classification (NCBI taxonomy): domain Eukaryota; kingdom Viridiplantae; phylum Streptophyta; class Magnoliopsida; order Poales; family Poaceae; genus Triticum; species Triticum monococcum. The sequence continues at coordinate 583,093,217 of CM067843.1, forward strand.
GGCTCCGAGTTCGGCCCCCAGCCGAACACTGCGCCGGAACCTTCGATGGTTCCGGACTCCGGCAGGCGATCCCCCGTTAAGGGGGGCAAGCTGCCCGTGCCGGTGTCCTCTGTCCATCCAGAGGCACCGGACAACTTGCTGGAAGTGCTTCGCGGCGCTTCCATCGACGAAGAGCACCACACTATCATGAGTGCGGTGATCGAGAAGGTTCAGTCTGCCAAAAATGGACTGAGCGAAGCTTGCGCCAGCCTCCTAACGGGCTTTGAGGTAAGCAATCAAAATATAAGAAAATATTACCGCATAGATAGTAGCCCCTGATGCTCTGTTCGGTGTTCGAGAGAAAGGCCGAATAGAGGATCAAATGATGACTCAGGAGTCTAATCAGAATAAGTCTATGTGTATGTGTAGGCTTCACTGCTCGCCGCTGCCACACGTACTGTGGAGGTCTCTGCACTAAAGCAGGACCTGGAGTGGTCCGAGAACGAGCTCGGCCTTACCAAGAGGCAGGTCGAGGAGAGCAAAGGTAAGCAATACCTTGTCTACGCTTGAAAAAAGAAGTTCGGTTGTAAAGTAATAGGATCACCATGAATTTGCCAGGGGCCACGACCGAGGTGGCGACCTTGAAGAAGGCGCTATCCGAGGCCGAAAACAAAGCGGCCAAGGAGCGCCTTGAGCGGGAAAAGCAAGAAGCCCGAGTAGGCGAGGTGCAACAAGAGCTCGAGGCTCTCGCCAAGAAACACGAGTCCTTGGGGTTTGACTCTAAGACGCTAGAGTCCGAGCTTGTGAAGGCGCTCGAAAGTGCCTGGAGCGCCAAGGCTGAAGCCCACAAGGCCCTCCAGGAGATTGATGCGGTGAAGAAGATAGCAGCGGGTAAGGCATTCATTATGCAAAGCAAGCATGTGAAGAAAACTTTCCTTTTACTTACCCGAGTTCGGAGCTCTCCAGGAGCGTTCGCAGATCTTCCCCGCAGTGTACTGGATGCCGCGGAATTTTACTGAGCTGAGGAGGGGAGCTCGACGGAAAAGTTGTTCTGGTCTCAATATACTGGGACCGAACACCCAATGCCCTTGAGCGACCAGCTAAAGCAATTGGTCGAGTTTCACAAGGCGGCCGAACAGGCCATGAAGGGGCTTATAGTCCGGATGTGGCCCAGCGAGCCCCTGCCCGGAAGCTACTTCGGTCTGGTGAGGCGGCTTGTGGATGCCTGCCCACGGTTTGAAGTCATAAAGCGGTCCATCTGCATCGACGATGCACGCAGGGCTTTTGCCCGGGCGAAGGTGCACTGGACGAAGCTGGATGACGTGAAGCTGGTGAAGGAGGGGCCACCGGAGGGCAAGGAGCATCGCAACCCCGAAATGTATTAGACAGTGTCCTAAAGGGTTCCCGTATTGTGGCGGATGAATGTGCCAGAGATGTAATTTTTGAATGAACATGCTCATGTGATCCTGTAATGTGAAACGAGTTCATTTGCGCTATACAGCGCTTTTTTAATTTAAAATATTACCTTCTGTGCGGCCGTTTATAAAATCTGAGAGTTGGACAGTCGTCGGCTTCTGCCCCCATGTAACTAGTACTGGGGTGTTCGGGATAAACCTGAGCACTCTTTATCCCAATTTTGGGTCCTTCGAGGGAGGTGTTCAGCACAACGAACCAGGCAATCGGATAATAAGGCTTTATCACTCTCACTTAGCCATAGAAGTCTACAATTTTAAATTTTGGCGAAGCCCCTAGTATTCGGAAGGCCGAATTTGGGGCGCTATACACGCCTAAGTCGGGCAAAGCTGACTCCTCGCCCGAAGCGGAAAAAGTCTTTAAGGACTTGAGACCTCTCGAACAGCGACCAACTCTCGCCTTGTCATGACAGTCAGTTTTTGGCTTTCTCTACTGAGGTGCTCGTCCGGAAGAACCGGGACACAATCACAATAGTTCTCCCATTGCTACCTTAGCCGATATAGAGGAACGTAAGGTACCAAAGCATGTGAGCCGGGCAAACCCAACTATTGACCCAAGACATGATTCGGAGCTGATGCATATAATGCTATAAGTTCGGGGTGCCGCACTGTCGAAAGTGTTCGGACTTCTCACACCGTATTATGGGGTAAACAAAAGCCCCTGACGTATTGACCATAGCAGAATGTACGGGAGCAAGTTGTCGTAAATGAACATATAAGAAAAAAGGGATAAATAATGCAATCTTATATTTACTAATTGGAAGCACTAATCAAGGGTCCACATTAATCCTCAGACAACTAAGTTAATTAACCACACGATCTCCATGTTACCTATCTATAGCCGTAGGATGACGTACTTAGGAGTCCAGACCATATGTCCCACGTAAACATGTTGGCAAACTCTTCACGCGCAAAAAGGAAACTCTTCCATGGCCTGCCAAAGAAACCGAGTCTCCTTATATTCCTCTCCTCGCCTATCCCCAATCACTTTTCTCTCCAGCGATTGAATCTCCTCTACCCCAACCATGTTGCAATCCATGTTGGAAGGTGAAGAGGAGGTTATTTCTATCTCAGTTTCCATGTCTGATCAGATTGCAATGGGCGATGTTATGGAGAAGGATGTGTACTAATGGCGGTTTAAATCTGATCGGCCAGCCGTCGCTGTTGATCAGGATCCAGTGGAGGAACTACAGTCTACGACAGATTTGTGGCTCCCTACACCTCTACATTGTTGGACTTCCTCACCCATCAGGCCATCACTCCTATCCCACCGAATCTATGATGAAGGCAAGTAATCCACTGTCCTTAATTGCAGACAAATCAGACTAATAATGAATATCCGATCAAGATAATTTGGTATCTTAGATGTTCGTCTATATGTACTACTCATGGATGATTCCTAAAAGATAGAATGATAACATGAAATTCATCTTAAGTGGGATCTTCTGATTTTCAAGAATACCAAGCAAAGTAGGTTGTTGTGCCACTTGATTCAACAGATACGTGGTATTTAATTTGTTTCAAGGGGGATTTACCGAGATCTTCGTCGAGGTTCCTGCAAGCTTGTGGTTCTTCGATAGGTTTGCTCTCAGAGAGAGAGGTTTGTCTTATCATTGTCCTGAATATTATATTTTTCATAGTTTTCAACCAGTTATTCAGTTACAATATGATAGTTTAAGTGTTGATGATATATTCTTTCAGCTTCACATGGCTCTAAGTTTGACGAAAGGTGCAGGAGTAAGTGTTCTTTAAGGGTGGACTAGATTTCCTCCAGCGGCACCTTGCAATCCCTGCAACATGGTTGAGTGTTAAATTGATGGATGGATGCTGGCTATAAATTGGCGTTCTCTGCCAAGGTACATCACAGCCAAAAAGAAAGATCGCTTTCTCCAAAAAAAGATCGTTGATGCACCAGAAAAGAGATCACAAGTTCGTTTACTTTTTCCATCACTTTCTATTTTTTTCTATGGATGCAAGCAACCCGATGGCAGAAGCTGCCCGATTGGTGGGTTCTAAAACAAATACTTTTGACTTGCGTTTTACTGCCGAACATGGCCTAATATTGCTAAGAGGTCAGGATCTTCGAGGCTTGACAGGAAGGGGGATCCAGGAGAGGTTGGATAGGACTATGACGTATGTAGAGAGGACGCTCAAGGTAGGACAGTTGGACGCCAATGACTGGCGCTAGGATCGCTCAATGACGGGCTGGTCTGGGGTAGTTCCGCCGATCTGCAACCTCACCAACAATGTCCGCTTCTGAAACTGAGTCAAATTAGGGAGGTGAATCACGGTGATGTCAGTTTGGATTGTTGTTATCATCTTCCCTACTGTATCGTTCATCACTGATTGCAGTATGGAATCACCCGCAAAAAAAGAAAAATTGCAGTATGGAATGTGCATGCATTACCCGGCCTCAAAGTGCTGCTTGCATCATTATTCCGTGCATGCATTAGGACCAAATAGCTAAGATGACGTTGCTCCTACTACTTGGTAATTGCCTAGAGAATTAAATAGCCTTAATTGCCAATATCCTGTTGTGCCTTAATAGCTTATTTGAACATTTTGAATTCTTAATTTTCAATAGCTATCTAATAAATAATCCTCTCATGACTTAATACTATCCAAATAATCCTACACTTCCTTAATAGCTTAATTGAATATCTTTAATCCTTACTTTCCAATGACCGTTTGTGTTGTTTTTGGACTTTTGGTTTGCAGCTACCAGTTCATTTAGTAATGTGTTGGACACTGGACCATGAGGTTCACAGTGTAGATGTACTAAAGTTTGTATTGTATTTCATATATGTTGCCTCTATAAAATTTGTAACCTAGACGATCATAATAGAGATAATGGTGTGCACCGTGTTATTTCGTTCCAAAAATACTTTCATATATTTTTTTCCAAAAAACTAAGGTATGTGCTATACTTGAAGGTCGCATCATTAATTATGACACTCAGGAGGGGTTACTATTTATTGGAATTAATTCATAATACCTTATTGATTGAGCTTGCAAGCTAGCTACACTGAGAGAGGCTATGAACAGATCTATTGAACTGTGTACTATATTTTATTTTAAGTTTTGAAATGCGAGCTTATTATTGGATGGATTTCAATTTCTCTTAGAGCATTGTCGTAGATTTTTTTGCATATTCTCATAGTAAGACTAATTGATAACGATTATATCTCCATATTTGTTTTGGTTGCTCATTGTCGTGTAGTTGTTAAGAGGTTTATAATTTTTCCTCAATGTCCTTTCTACCTACCACATTATACCAACTAATCAAAAATTAATTATACTATCAGATTGGATAAAACATAATATTTATGCCCTCAAGTAAAGGTCACTTAGAAATGTCAAGTAATGTTAAGATCTATGTCAGAAATATACCCATTGATCGAATGGATATGAAAATTTGCCTTTTCATCCGGGTAAGAGTTTTAGTCAAACATGATAAGAAATAGAGAAACAATGTGCCAATCCACTGAACTATTAAAGAAAATGTTTAAGTTTCGTATGGTGCCACAAAATCACAATGTAACACAATTTCTTATAAAACTCATTAGAGGCCTATTCCAATATATAGCTATCTTAATTTCTGGGATGTTGGGTCTAAAGTAAAGAATGCTGAAGAGTCAGATAGGTACCATGCACGCAATAGTAGATAGATACTTATATAATCCAGTCAACCGGATTGGTCCATACGGAAGGTTCATGCTTCTACGTCTATTGTCCATCGTAGATACTAACAAAAGGCATATTCAGTGCTTATTAATCAATTTCATGATAGTGATCAAGTAATGTATGCTCATTTGTGAATCATAGATTAATTGTTGCATGTTCACATTGATAAAAAATCATAAACTCCAAGCCAAGTAAATGTATTATGCTTGCCTTACATTTGTAGCTAGAGCTTTCTCATAGAAACACTAAGAATAGATAAGAGATTGCTTATAGATCTATCATTTAGAAGAAGCTTGAGTTGTTTGTTAAAACAAAATTATTTTTATATAGTACATACCACAGGAGTGTTAATAGTAATAAACCCAATTATCTATACTAACTAAAGAAATATTTCCATCTTACGACAATCGTGAGAAAACTATACATTGTGAGTTGGTGATGTACACTTATCATTCCAAGCAAACCTATATTTTATGACATTCGGATAGCAAAATGATTCATTGCCAAAAAGTATTATATAAAGCCTCCAATCATCAATACTTGTTTCATAATTTACTAGCCCGTGCAGTGGCACGGGTTGATGACTAGTACTAGACTAATGCTATGCATTGTTATTTAAATAATACGTCGAAGCGTACTGATACAAGTATTGCAATAAGCAGAAAATAGGACTATTTGACATGTCCTATCGAAGGGCAAGCTGCGTATGGATAGTAGAAAGCGGGTATATCGATTATTATTAGAGACCACCTGGGGGTTCCCGTGTACATCTTAGCTTCTTGCCTCCTTGGTTGTTCATTCCCATAATGTGTCCGGCAATCGTACTGCCGGAAAGGGCTTCCAGAGAGTTACGTCCTGAAAGAGAAAAAATGATGAAGGTATACAGTCCCTAGGGCGGTTAAGCCGCATTGCAGGATGTGCCCTGATTGTGCCCCCGCCTATATCCATGGTATTTTGAGTGTGAAATTATGTACGTGCGGCCGGATTTCGTCGCTTGACTGGGACTGGGACGGGGACCGAATTTCTAGGCAAGCTCTGAACGTGTCAGGCGATCCTGTTGTTGTTTACTCCAGACTTGCTTGACGGTGTCCGGGGGCTGTATCGCCGAATTGGTGGTTTGCCTTAAAAGGCTGCTTTGTGCTTCTGCTGCGAGGGCCGCAGTGTGCTCTTCCATGCGGAGCGAGCGTTCTGTGTTTCCATTGACTGTTATGACCCCCCTAGGCCCTGGCATCTTTGGTATCCGAAGTGCTCGGATTCCTTGATGTGTTGTTGCTGCGAGCCAGCCAGCTATCCTCACCCCGCAAAAGCGGGTCATGAGTGTTGTGAGGGTTGCCATAGACTTCGGCTTCTCCTGGCCGAGGTGCCGGGCGAGCCACTCATCACAGATGTTATGCTTGAATGCCTCTGCATCCGGACAATCGACAATTTGGTTTTTCTTAGTTAGGAACTGTGTCCAGAATTGTCTGGCTAATTCCCCTGGCTGCTGAGTTATATGGCTCAAGTCATCAGCATCGGGTGGTCGCACATAAGTGCCCTGCAAGTTGTCAAGGAATGCGTTTTCCAAATCCTCCCAACTGCTGACGGAGTCTGCTGGCAAGCTATTCAGCCAATGCCGAGCTGGTCCTTTGAGTTTTAGTGGGAGGTACTTAATGGCATGTAGATCATCGCCGCGAGCCATGTGGATGTGAAGGAGGAAATCCTCGATCCATATAGCAGGATCTGTTGTACCATCATACGATTCGATATTTACGGGTTTGAAACCCTCCGGGAATTCGTGATCCATAACTTCATCAGTGAAGCATACGGGGTGTGCGGCGCCTCTGTGCCGGGCTATATCATGACGCAGTTCATATGAGTCTTGTCTGCTGTATTCGGCCCGGCCGGATTTGCCTTTAGTATATCCAGCGTGACGGTCATCGTCCCGCGTTGGCGCCCCCCCCCCCACCCCCCCGGTGACCCGTATATCGACCTTGCATGTTTTGCCCTACTGTCCAATACATCTCGCAGGTCCCGTGTGTTGCCATGGACCTTGGTATTTTTGTTTGAGTGGCGGCGGGGTGCAGGCTGAACTTCAGACCGAAACGCCTCTCTAGCTCGGCCACGAGGTGGCCGGTCAGCCGCATTGTACACTGGTGATGTGGGTTTCCATGCTTCCTCCTCGAGGTGAGGTAGCAATCTGTGCTTTGGGTAACTCTTGGGGGGGGGGCTCGAGTATGTATTCCTCGGCCGCAAGGACTTTGGCCCATCTGCCTGCTAGCAATTCTTGATCAGCTAGAAGTTGTTGTTGCTTTTTCTTTAGGCTATTTGCTGTGGCCATAAGCCGGCGCTTAAAGCTCTCCTGCTCGACGGGATCCTCAGGTATGATAAATTCTTCGTCGCCGAGGCTCACCTCGTCTTCGGAGAGAGGCATGTAATTGTCCTCCTTCGATTTTCCTTCTGCTGCCTGCTCTAGAAGGCTAGCTTGTTCGCCTTCCCGCTCTAAATTGTGCTGGAGGTGACTGTGGTTGTCTTCGGCACTATCTGGAGTGTTATTGTCTCTTGTGCCGGTATCACTACTTTTGCTGTGGCGGGACTTAGAGCGGCGCCGTTGACGTCGGCGCTTGGGTTGCTTCTTGGAGGGGTCATCCTCCGCTGTCTCGTCGCCATTGCCTTCTTTGGGGGTGTCCACCATGTATATATCATATGATGAGGAGGCGGTCCAGCGCCCTGTGGGCGGTGGTTCTTGTTCCTCTCCTGCATCGTCGTCCATACCGTCGATGTCTTTGGAGTCGAAGTTGAGCATGTCGGTTAAATCATCGACAGTGGCTACTAAGTCGGTGGTGGGTGGGCAGCGAATTTCTTCGTCGTCCGCATCCGATTCTAGCCGGACATAGTTCGGCCAAGGTTCTCCTGACAAGGAGAGAGATCTTAATGAATTTAGCACATCGCCGAAAGGCGAGTGATGAAAGATATCCAAGGAGGTGAACTCCATGATCGATGCCCAATCGGATTCGATAGGCACGGATGTAGGCGGCTCGGAGTCCGTGGCCGGAGACGAATCCAGTGTTTTGGCAACACGGCTCTCATAAGGGGTGAAATTAGTATCCGGCTCCATCGCCACTAAGAATGCAGCCTCTATAGCGGGGTCTATCCCTCCGTCCTCAGATGGCTCAATTTGCTCCGGATTGAAGGCCGGAGTAGTTGCAGATGTGATCTCCCAAACACTGTCCAATGACAGAGTTACGTCATGCTCGTCGTGATTGTGCGGCGCACCTGCCATTGGCTCGAATCCGTCGAAGATCAAGTCTCCGTGGATGTCGATAGTGTAGTTTAGGTTTCCGAACCTGACCTGATGGCCAGCGGCGTACCTCTCGATCTGCTCCAGATGGCCAAGCGAATTGGGTGCGAAGCTGCCGAATACGAAGATCTATCCGGGGAGGAAAACCTTACCCTGGACTGCATCGTTACCGACGATCGAAGGGGCCATTGAGCCTTACGGTGACGACACAGTGGAACTCTCAATGAAAGCACCAATGTCGGTGTCAAAACCGGCGGATCCCGGGTAGAGGGTCCCGAACTGTGCGTCTAAGGCGGATGGTAACATGAGGCAGGGGACACGATGTTTACCCAGGTTTGGGCCCTCTTGATGGAGGTAATACCCTACGTCCTGCTTGATTATTCTTGATGATATGAGTATTACAAGAGTTGATCTACCACGAGATCGTAGAGGCTAAACCCTAGAAGGTAGCCTATGGTACGATTGAATGTTGTCCTACGGTTTATATAGACACCAGAGGGGGCTAGGGTTACACAAAGTCGGTTACAAGGGAGGAGATCTACATATCCGTATTGCCAAGCTTGCCTTCCACGCCAAGGAGAGTCACATCCGGACACGGGACGAAGTCTTCAATCTTGTATCTTCATAGTCAACAATCCGGCTAAAGGATATAGTCCGGCTGTTCGGAGACCCCCTAATCCAGGACTCCCTCAACCCCTGTTACAGACCTGTGTTAGATGCGATGTTTGTGAGCTGTCATTTGTTTGATGTTTTCCCGACAGTGTAACACCCTCGATGTGGCTATATCTCCCACGTGTCGAAGCACGACTTAGAGGCATAACCGCATTGAAATCAATGTCTCAAGTGAGGTAATCTTCACACAACCCATGTAATACATAAGGGAAAGAGATACATAGTTGGCTTACAATCGCCACTTCACACAATTACATGAATAAAGCATTACAACATCCAAATACAATCAAGGTCCGACTATGGAACCAAAATAAAAGAAGAACCCCAAATGCGACAAGGTCCCCGATCGACCCCAACTGGGCTCCACTACTGATCAACTAGAACGAAACGACACAAAGGACAAGATCTTCATCGAGCTCCTCCTGAGCTTGGTTGCGTCATCTGCACGGACTCATCGGCACCTGCAAGCTGGTTTTGGAAGTATCTCTGAGCCACGGGGACTCAACAATCTCGCACCCTCGTGATCAAGACTATTTAAGCTTACGGGTAAGGTAAAGATATGAGGTGGAGCTACAGCAAGCGACTAGCATATATGGTGGCTAACATACGCAAATGAGAGCGAGAAGAGAAGGCAAAGCATGATCGAGAAACTATGATCAAGAAGTGATCCTAGAACAACCTACGTCAAGCATAACTCCAACACCGTGTTCACTTCCCGAACTCCACCAAGAAGAGACCATCACGGTAACACATGCAGTTGATTCATTTTAATTAAGTCAAGGTTCAAGTTATCTACAACTGGACATTAACAAATTCCCATCTGCCCATAACCGCGGGCACGGCTTTCGAAAGTTCAAATCCCTGCAGGGGTGTCCCAACTTAGCCCATGACAAGCTCTCACGGTCAACGAAGGATATTCCTTCTAGCAGGAAGACCCGATCAGACTCGGAATCCCGGTTACAAGACATTTCGACAATGGTAAAATAAGTCCAGCAACACCGCCCGAATGTGCCAACAAATCCCGATAGGAGCTGCACATATCTCGTTCTCAGGGCACACTCAGATTGTCGAAACTTCCGGTAGGACAGCCCAGAGTTGCCCCTGGTGGCCACCGGCGGCTGACAGTTTGGACCAACACTCAGAGGAGCACTGGCCCGGGGGGGGGGGGTTAAAATAATGATGACCCTTGAGTCTGCAGAACCCAAGGGAAAGAAAAGGCTAGGTGGAAAATGGTAAAACCAAGGTTGGGCATTGCTAGAGGAGTTTTATTCAAGGCGAACTGTCAAGGGGTTCCCATTATAGCCCAACCGTGTAAGGAACGCAAAATCCGGGAACATAACGCCGATATGACGGAAACTAGGGCGGCAAGAGTGGAACAAAACACCAGGCATAAGGCCGAGCCTTCCACCCTTTACCAAGTATATAGATGCATTAATTAAATAAGATATATGGTGATATCCCAACAAGTAAACAATGTTCCAACGAGGAACGATCTCCATGTTCCAACAAGGAACAAACTTCAATCTTCACCTGCAACTAACAATGCTATAAGAGGGGCTGAGCAAAGCGGTAACATAGCCAAACAATAGTTTGCTAGGACAAGGTGGGTTAGAGGCTTGGTTCAAAAATATGGGAGGCATGATAAGCAAGTGGTAGGTATCGCAACATAGGCATAGCAAAAGAGCAAGCAACTAAGCAAGCAAAGATAGAAGTGATTTCGAGGGTATGGTCATCTTGCCTGAGATCCCGCAAGGAAGAAGAACGCGTCCATGAAGAATACAAACGGACGTAGTCGAACGGGTCCTCACAAACGCGACGTTAATGGAACCAACCCGAAGAAGCAACACCGGAAAAGAAGCACACAACATAGTAAACAACCAACACATGAACATGGTATGATATGCGGGATGCGGTATGCGATGCATATGCATGATTTGCAAAGGGATGATGGAACCTGGCCTCAACTTGGAAATCCAAGAGTGCCACTGGAAAGATGGGGTGATTTCGGTTGAAATCGATATAAAGAACACCGGAATCGGAGGCACGGTTTGGAAATGGCAAGCAAAACAAATATGGCACCGGTCTGCGATAAACAGCAAGTAGCCATCTAAATGCAACAAGTTAAACATGCTACAACACCCAAACATGGCAAAAAAATACATGGAAGGGATCCACTCATAATGCTTAACAAAAGATGAATAGTGAGCTATGGCCAATTCATCCATTAACAGGTTCAAACAAGCATGGCAAAAGTGCAATTGATAAACAGATTTCAGACTTAGAGAAATAACACAAGCCTGGAATTTCAGATCAGGTAGCACACTTTGGAGCATGAAAACTATATGCTACAGGAAATTAACATGGCAAAGCAAGGCATGGCATGGAGCTACACAAAGAGCTTAACAAAAGTCCCTTAGTTACCTTGAGCCAAAAGGGATCAGAAAATACAATTGCAAGCATGTGAACATGGCAAAAACATAATCAGGTTACAGACTTGAAAAACTGGAGCATGCAAATCTGTTAACGGGCAGGCATGTTTACGAGCTCGATGCACTCACTACAGAGCATGGCATGACAAACTAAGCATACAACCATCAAGAATACATGGCATAGAAGCTAGACATGGCAAGAACAACAACATAGCATGCATAGATCAATAACAACATCCTCGGCAAAATCGCTAACAAGTCAACAATCTGCCAGGATTCACGAAATAGCAAAAATAGAGCTCGATTGACTCAAGCTAGGATGCTCCATAATTGCAAACAAAGACATGGATGGATAGAGCACCACAATATTAACAAATCATCCTTACTGATCATCCTCAAAAGAGGCACGGATCACTAGGAAAGAACATGAACATATGGCATATTGATAAAAACAGATCAAGGACTTAGTGGAATTGCTAAGTCCCTGAAATCAGCATTAACGAATGCACCACTTTGCAAGCTTGTTCTATTCACCACACATATCACAAAAAAATACATGGTAAGCACCTCTGTAAAGATGGCAAAGCATATAACAAAACTCATGTAGAGCTCAGGAGCATATCATGCACACATTAATCATGGCAAAAAAGACAAATAGCTAATTGGTGCAGCAGATCTGACAATTTAACCAAATAGCCCTCTTTCAACAGCATTCCGGGCATCGAGATGACTCAAATGAAAATGATGCAATGAGATGAAATGATGTACTCTCTGAGATGAACATTTTGATATGCTACACGCGCAAAACGGAGTCACGGATGCAAAGTTACGACATGATGAACATGGGCATTTTAATCGGGAAAACTCGGGGACTTAGTGAAAATCGCCAAGTCTGGAACTGGGCGTCAGATAATATGTCGCGCACGGGGCAGGGAATAGTGGTGGCTCACCCATGGGCTTCGGCCCAAAACGAAGAGGAAGGAGGCCGGCGAGCTGGGCCGGACTCGGGCGCGGCCCACGTGGAGGCGCAGGCGCGGTCAAAGACGGGCAGAACCGTCCTCCCGATCCCGCCTGGATCGGGGCAAGGGCGGCGGCTCCGGCACAACGCCGGCGAGGCTGGACGACGAACTGGCGAGGGGACAGCGCCGGGGAAGCGGGGACGGCGGATCTCGGTCCGGCGGGGCCAAATCCGGTGGATCCCGGCCGGGTTCGGGTGAAGACCTGGCCGGTGGCGGCGAACTCCATGGCGTCGAGTCCCTGCTGCGGCAAGCTGGGGGTCGCCGGCGAGCGGCTCCGGCGAACCGGATGAGGTGGCGCAGAGGAACGGTGACGAGGCCCTGGATCGGGCTCGCGCAGGTTTTGGACGGCGGCGGCTCGGGCCAGCGCGGGCCTGCGATGGGCCTGCAGGGCCGGCGCGATGGAGGGAGAGGAGAGACAGGGTGAGGCGCTGAGGTGGCGCAAGATGGTTGGCTCGCGGCGGCGGTGGGAGTGACGTGGCAAGCTCCGACTCGTCAGAGTGAGGTGGCAGCGGGCGGCGGACATGTCCGGCTCGGTGCGGACGTGTCCGGCGGCGCGAGGATGAAGAAGACTAGGGTTTTGCCCGCGAATTTGGAAGGGTTGCACATATATATAGGTAGAGGGAGCTAGGAGAGTCCAAATGAGGTGCGGTTTCGGCCAAACAATTGTGATCGAACGCTCTAGATGATAGAAGGGGTTTAGGTGGGTTTTAGGCCACTTTGGAAGGGTGTTGGGCTGCAACACACACGAGGCTTTCTCGGTCCCTCGGTTAACCGTTGGAGTATCAAACGAAGTCCAAATGGTATGAAACTTGACAGGTGGTCTACCGGTAGTAAACCAAGGCCGCATGACAAGTCTCGGTCCAGTCCGAAAATGTTTAACACCCGCACACAGAAAGAGGTAGAAAGGACCACCGGAGGAGATAGAAGCGCCGGAATGCAAAACGGACAACGGGGAAAATGCTCGGATGCATGAGACGAACATGTATGCAAATGAAATGCACATGATGACAAGATATGAGATGCATGACATGCAAGCAAAGGCAAGGCAACAACAGCGAATAACTGGACGACACCTGGCACATCGGTCTCGGGGCGTTACAGACAGCCACAAATAAATCTGTCTTTTCAAAACTATTGTTTGCATTGTGTGTATCCCTCTCTATCTCTCTTATCTTACCCCCAAAACCCATGGACCCAATATAGGATGAATGGAGATGAGCTTGTATTTTCTGGACCGATGAGTCAATTGGAGACAGACCAATGGATTTAGAACAGGGAAGATCACATGAAGAATGACCCTATAGACGGAAAGGATATGACCCAGCATCTTCTTCAGTGCTTGGAAAGAGGTGCTGCTACTTGGTGGAGGATGTAGCAAACCATCAATGGATGGCAAGGAGTAACCACTTGGAAAGAACTTAAGTTGACTCTGCTAAAGTCTCGGCTTGTGTCCTAGGAATTGAAGCCTTATGGATATGATATGAGGAAACCTTGTGCATGCAAGATCTGTGGAGAAATAGGACACAACCATAAGGAAGACAAGGTTGAATGCCCTAATTGTGAAGGAAGTCACCCAGCTGAAGAATGCCCAACTAGGCAGATTACTTGTTTCTTGTGTGAAGGAACTACCCACTACCCTGCTCAGTGTCACCTTTACCCCATGGTACAAAGAACTATCCAACAGAAGAAATAAGTAATGAAAGGAGCCCTCATGGAAATTTTAGAAGAAGCAATGATGAAGGAAGAGGTGGAGGACACACCCGAAGAAGATCAAATTCAATCTTGCACCAAGTCATGCTATTCATGTGGAGAAGAAGGACACATCTCCTAGAATTGTATGAATGGGGATCTAGTAGAATTCCCGATAGAGGAAGTAGAGTATGACCCATTGGAAATAGAAGCCCTGATTTGAACGAGAAAATCAAGGAAGAGAAATAGATTGGATTCCAGGAAGGACCTGAGCCATATCACCTACTTCAGGTGCAAGGACTCAGGGCACTACTTCAGTGGTTGCCCAAAAAGGAAGTCGAGGACCCAAGGAGGCTTTGAAATCACAAGGAAACCTCGAGACTTGTCAGAAGTAATATGTTTCAGTTGTAATGAAGTAGGGCACTTTGCCAGAGATTGTCCCAATGAGAAGGAGGCTTGTGCTAAATAGTTGAGTTTGCAACAAAAGAAATATAGTAGTACTAGTGGTGGGAACAATTCTTTTGAGGTGTTGAGTTGAGGCATGTAATGGATGTGCCGGAGATTGTAATAATTTGAGAATCAATAAAGTTAGCAACGTTGGTACTGATTTGGATTTTATGAGTAGTTACTATATGAAGAAAGATTTTGACCATTTTCGAGGATATGAGAAATATGGTCTATGGAAGATTTGTGCATTTTAAGGGTGGTAGTACCCTGTGAGGAAACTTGACCCCTGGAAAAGATAATGATATTCCACGGAGTGGACCTTGGACAAAATAAGTACAAGTTTTATCTTGATATGTTGGATACCCCAAGAAGTATGAAGGGATGAAGTACTATTGGATATAAAGGAGGTATAATTTTGGTATTATGGAGCAACTGTAACCCCATGATGAGTCTGAGTAATCACGTCTTAATTTGGTACAAATAGAAGGAAGGGAGATAGTACAATTGGTTGGATTTAAGAATGCTAGGAAGCTGGATGTTGGAATAATGATCAGTTGCCCCCGATGATGATTTCAAGGTTTGCAAGTGATGAGATGGGCCATAACCCATAGGTCCCAGGACCTGCCAAGAAGCAAGCACACTCTTGCTGAAGGAAAAACCCTGGAAGAAGTTACGATTTCATCGACATACGATCTTATAGGAGCTTACCCAAAACCTGAGAGTTGTGAAGGAACGATAGATGTTTGTTTGTCTTGTAGAATCCATGGATTTATCTGAACTTAGTTCGTCGACAAGAGAAATTCTGCAATGCTTGTGAGGATCACCGAGTGTTAGAATGCGAGATTCGCTAAACCATGTACAAGGTAATGATTTGGGTGCGGGATGGATTGATCACCATACCGACTTACTCTTATTATTCGCCTTGCTATATGGGATGGTAAATCTGAGTGACTTACCTATAGTAGAGTGATGACGATCAAAACCTTGTTTGAACCTTAGAATGGTCTAAGTGTTTTTCCCTTGTACAAGGCAGTTGTTGCCAACCGTAGGATATACGGTGAGGTTCAACCTAGACCCATTTCCTGCAGGAGAAACCATAAATTGTTGAACACCATGAGATATCGATAGTTGTTTAGTATTGGCACCAGACCAGTCAGCTAAGAAGACCCAGTCTCGGAATAACCTTACCATAATGAAAGAATAGAAGAATTGAGGAAAAAGGTTATGCCACTATCGGAAGAGCCCAGAGAAGGAATTTTCCCGAAAATCTGAGAAGATCGACACTGTCAAGAATAAGGATGGAGTATATGAGTATTGATGGGACCGTAACAAAGCTTCTAAGGGTAGTAGCACCCCAGACCCCGGAGATGATCAATGGATTTTGAGAAGACCCCCAAACCCAACCTATTTCTTGCTAGCCTCTCCAAATCTCGAGGACGAGTTTCATTTTAAGGGTGGCAGGTTTGTAACATCCCAAAATTCTAAAGTTTGGAATGTTATAATAAATAAATAAATAGTTTTGATTGTTTGTTTGATTGTTTTGTGATTGATTGACTGAAACTGAGTGAATTCGAAACTTTTTGAAAGTTAAATGAGAGGGAATAAAAGGACATTCCCAAAATTTCATTTCGCATTTATGATAACCGTGAATTCAAATTCTCTTCAAATACAAAACTCTAGAGAGAAGATGACATGACTTCTTCCATTTAAATATGAAAATGGTTTTTTGAAAATATTTGAATTTTATTGGGAAATGTTTCAAATACAGAAACTTCAAGCAACTCAATGATTTTCATGAGAGAAGATAAAATGACTTCTTCAAAACATATGAAATATGAGTTGGAAGTTTAAAAGGATCTAATTTAAAGTCCTTTTGGAAATTATTTTCAATTTGGAGTATTTGGGTTTTATTCAAATTAATTTTCTCCAAAAAAAATATATGGAACATAGGGTAACATGATTCCCTATAGTATAAAATTGGAGAGAAATAAATTTTAAATCATTTTGGTATTTTTAAAATGAATTTTTATGAGGTTTTATTGCGACAGTAGCACTCTTTGCTTTATTTGAATTTTGTGGATTCTATTTGATGGTAGAAAAATGTTCATGTTGTAGAAATCTTTTTTTGAAAATTTTGATACATAATATGCCTATATAAAATTTTATTTTATTTTCGTTATTCGGTTTTCCTTTTGTTCTATTTAAAAAAACTGTACGTGCAGCCCTTAATTATTTATCGCCCACACGCGTTGCATAGCGGTAGCGGGCGCCTCATCTTGTTTTCTCCTAAAATGGGCCAGGCCCAGCCACCCTTTTTAGTATTTTTCTTAGGCCGAATTTTGTTAAAAATAAAACAACGGTGCGCGGACGGCCGAGGCCTTTAGGCATGTGCGAGGCGTTTAGCATTTTTCTTCTCTGTTTCGTTTATTTTCATCTATGTTTAGTCCCACATTGCCTAGCCTTTAACCTCTAAACCTCTTTTCCACCTATAAATATAGACCCATACAGCCTCCAAAAATCATCCGATTCGGGTTAAATCAATATTTTGGTTTGACTAGATAAATTCATTAAAGAAAAATATTTTTCTCCTCTCCGGCGGGACTTCTGGAAATTGTCTTCTTTCTTCGAAGTCGTTTTTCTCTCTACATTATAAAGGTATCTTTCTTCATATATTTTTTATACTCCCGTAGCTTATTACTTCTAGACTAGTATGGTAGAATAATTAGATTATCAATTAGTCTCTGTATTTATATATTAGACCTAAAATTCTTTTAGCCGTAGCTATTTTTCTTTCGTAAAATAGCTTGGCCCTAATTTTTCAAATAGCCATAACTTTTTACTCGTTCATCCAAATTAGATGAAACCAGTGCCTATAATTTTGTATTGTTTTCACCTATTCACTGAACCTGTCACATCAACTTTTTGAAAATTTCAAATTTCAAAATTTGTTCAGATTCATATTCAAACTTCTTTTGATCATAACTTGAGTTTCGTAACTCCGATTGAGTTGATTCTTTTTGCAAATCGAAGCTCTTGACCTAAACTTTCTGATAAGTCGAAATTCACCCAATTTTGGTGTTGTTAGAAATTGTTTTCTGTTGCAAGAGTTATTTGTCTGTTTTCGAAGTTTTCCGAGATCTTTTCTTTGATTCTTTTGCATGAGTGCTTATGTATGCAATTGCTTGCTTACGATAGATTAACAGGAGTGTGACGAGTAGAACTATTAGGAGTTATGAGTGCGAATCATCTTCATCAACAGTACGAGGCAAGTTAACACTTTGATCATATCCCTTTCATACCCAGTTTTTATGCATTAGTTTCACCCTCAAACATTGCATGGTTAGGATTTGATAACATGTGGGTATTGGGAAGTAGTTGATGAGGTAGAACCTATTGTCCTATATCAAACCCTGGGAGTTACATATACGTTATGCTTAGACTGCTATGCTATGCTCGTAGACGTGGATTTGGTTGAGTGTATTCATGGCAGATGTGAGAGTTGATAATTAATGGTTAACTTAAGGTGGATACTTGAATACACATCTGGGTGGATTGGTAGGGGCACCCTGGGGATATACCAGTGGACTTGCCCGGACACCTGGGGATATACCAGTGTTGTTCTAGGAGATCCCGAGGATATACCATGTCATCATCCTATGGAATGTGTTGGGGAACGCAGTAATTTCAAAAAATTTCCTACGCACACGCAAGATCATGGTGATGCACAGCAACGAGAGGGGAGAGTGTTGTCTACGTACCGACGCAGACCGACTGCGGAAGTGATCACACAACGTAGAGGAAGTAGTCGTACGTCTTCTTCCCGATCCGACCGATCCAAGCACCGTTACTCCGGCACCTCCGAGTTCTTAGCACACGTTCAGCTTGATGATGTTCCTCGGGCTCCGATCCAGCAAAGCGTCGAGGAAGAGTTTCGTCAGCACGACGGCGTGATGACGATCTTGATGTACTACCGACGCAGGGCTTCGCCTAAGCACTACAACGGTACGATCGAGGTGGAATTTGGTGGCAGGGGGCACCGCACACGGCTAAGGAACGATCTCAAGGATCAAGTTGTGTGTCTATGGGTCAAATCCTATTCCTAATAGGACTCTTCGGGAGAAAGAGAAGAGAGGGGGGCCGGCCCCTTCTCCTAGTCCTAATAGGACTAGGGAAGGGGGGTTCGGCCGGCTAGCCTGTGGGCTGCCCCTTCTCTCTTTTCCACTAAGGCCCAATAGGCCCATTTGCCTCCCGGGGGGTTCCGGTAACCCTCCCGGTAATCCGGTAAAATCCCGATTTCACCCGGAACACTTCCGGTGCCCAAACATAGGCTTCCAATATATCAATCTTTACGTCTCGACCATTTTGAGACTCCTCGTCATGTCCGTGATCTCATCCGGGACTCCGAATAACCTTCGGTACATCAAAATGCATAAACTCATAATAACTGTCATCGTAACGTTAAGCGTGCGGACCCTACGGTTCGAGAACAATGTAGACATGACCGAGACACGTCTCCGGTCAATAACCAATAGCGGGACCTGGATGCCCATATTGGCTCCTACATATTCTACGAAGATCTTTATCGGTCAGACCGCATAACAACATACGTTGTTCCCTTTGTCATCGGTATGTTACTTGCCCGAGATTCGATCGTCGGTATCCAATACCTAGTTCAATCTCGTTACCGGCAAGTCTCTTTACTCATTCCGTAATACATCATATCACAACTAACTTATTAGTTGCAGTGCTTGCAAGGCTTATGTGATGTGCATTACCGAGAGGGCCCAGAGATACCTCTCCGACAATCGGAGTGACAAACCCTAATCTCGAAATACGCCAACCCAACATCTACCATTGGAGACACCTGTAGTACTCCTTTATAATCACCCAGTTACGTTGTGACGTTTGGTAGTACCCAAAGTGTTCCTCCGGTAAACGGGAGTTGCATAATCTCATAGTTATAGGAACATGTATAAGTCATGAAGAAAGCAATAGCAACATACTAGACGATCGGGTGCTAAGCTAATGGAATGGGTCATGTCAATCAGATCATTCTACTAATGATGTGACCTCGTTTAATCAAATAACAACTCCTTGTTCATGGTTAGGAAACATAACCATCTTTGATTAACGAGCTAGTCAAGTAGAGGCATACTAGTGACACTCTGTTGGTCTATGTATTCACACATGTATTATGTTTCCGGTTAATACAATTCTAGCATGAATAATAAACATTTATCATGATGTAAGGAAATAAATAATAACTTTATTATTGCCTCTAGGGCATATTTCCTTCAGTCTCCCACTTGCACTAGAGTCAATAATCTAGATTACACTGTAATGATTCTAACACCCATGGAGCCTTGGTGCTGATCATGTTTTGCTCGTGGAAGAGGCTTAGTCAACGGGTCTGCAACATTCAGATCCGTATGTATCTTGCAAATCTCTATGTCTCCCACCTGGACTAAATCCCGGATGGAGTTGAAGCGTCTCTTGATGTGTTTGGTTCTTTTGTGAAATCTGGATTCCTTTGCCAAGGCAATTGCACCAGTATTGTCACAGAAGATTTTTCATTGTACCCGATGCACTAGGTATGACACCTAGATCGGATATGAACTCCTTCATCCAGACTCCTTCGTTTGCTGCTTCCGAAGCAGCTATGTACTCCGCTTCACATGTAGATCCCGCTACGACGCTTTGTTTAGAACTGCACCAACTAACAGCTCCACCGTTTAAAGTAAACACGTATCCGGTTTGCGATTTAGAATCGTCCGGATCAGTGTCAAAGCTTGCATCAACATAACCTCTTACGGTGAGCTCTTTGTCACCTCCATATACGAGAAACATATCCTTAGTCCTTTTCAGGTATTTCAGGATGTTCTTGACCGCTGTCCAGTGATCCATTCCAGGATTACTTTGGTACCTCCCTGCTAAACTTATAGCAAGCCACACATCAGGTCTGGTACACAGCATTGCATACATGATAGAGCCTATGGCTGAAGCCTAGGGAACATCTTTCATTTTCTCTCTATCTTCTGCAGTGGTCGGGCATTGAGTCTTACTCAACTTCACACCTTGTAGCACACGCAAGAACCCTTTCTTTGCTTGATCCATCTTGAACTTCTTCAAAATTTTGTCAACGTATGTGCATTGTGAAAGTCCAATTAAGCGTTTTGATCTATCTCTATAGATCTTTATGCCTAATATGTATGCAGCTTCCCCGAGGTCTTTCATCGAAAAACTTTTATTCAAGTATCCCTTTATGCTATCCAGAAATTCTATATCATTTCCAATTAGCAATATGTCATCCACATATAATATCAGAAATGCTACAGAGCTCCCACTCACTTTCTTGTAAATAAAGGCTTCTCCAAAGTCTGTATAAAGCCAAATGCTTTGATCACACTATCAAAGCGTTTATTCCAACTCCGATATGCTTGCACCAGTCCATAAATGGATCGCTGGAGTTTGCATACTTTGTTAGCTCCTTTTGGATCTACAAAACCTTCTGGTTGTACCATATACAACTCTTCTTCCAGAAATCCATTCAGGAATGCAGTTTTGACATCCATTTGCCATATTTCATAATCATAAAATGCGGCAATTTCTAACATAATTCTGACGGACTTAAGCATCGCTACGGGTGAGAAAGTCTCATCGTAGTCAACCCCTTGAACTTGTCGAAAACCTTTTGCGACAAGTCGAGCTTTATAGACAGTAACATTACCGTCAGCGTCAGTCTTTTTCTTGAAGATCCATTTATTCTCAATTGCTTGCCGATCATCGGGCAAGTCAACCAAAGTCCATACTTTGTTCTCATACATGGATCCCATCTCAGATTTCATGGCCTCAAGCCACTTTGCCGAATCTGGGCTCACCATCCCTTCTTCATAGTTCGTAGGTTCATCATGATCTAGCATCATGACTTCCAGAACTGGATTACCGTACCACTCTGGTGCGGATCTCACTCTGGTTGATCTACGTGGTTCAGTAGTATCTTGATCTGAAGCTTCATGATCATCATTAGCTTCCTCACTGATTGGCATAGGTGTCGCAGAAACAGTTTTCTGTGATGTACTATTTTCCAATAAGGGAGCAGGTACAGTTACCTCATCAAGTTCTACTTTCCTCCCACTCACTTCTTTCGAGAGAAACTCCTTCTCTAGAAATGATCCATTCTTAGCAACGAATGTCTTGCCTTCGGATCTGTGATAGAAGGTATACCCAACAGTTTCCTTTGGGTATCCTATGAAGACACATTTCTCCGCTTTGGGTTCGAGCTTATCAGGTTGAAGCTTTTTCACATAAGCATCGTAGCCCCAAACTTTAAGAAACGACAACTTTGGTTTCTTGCCAAACCATAGTTCATAAGGTGTCATCTCAACGGATTTTGATGGTGCCCTATTTAACGTGAATGCGGCCGTCTCTAAAGCATAACCCCAAAACGATAGCGGTAAATCAGTAAGAGACATCATAGATCGCACCATATCTAGTAAAGTACGATTACGATGTTCGGACACACCATTACGCTGTGGTGTTCCGGGTGGCGTGAGTTGCGAAACTATTCCACAATTTTTCAAATGTACACCAAACTCGTAACTCAAATATTCTCCTCCACGATCAGATCGTAGAAATTTTATTTTCTTGTTACGATGATTTTCAACTTCACTCTGAAATTCCTTGAACTTTTCAAATGTTTCAGACTTATGTTTCATTAAGTAGATATACCCATATCTGCTTAAATCATCTGTGAAGGTGAGAAAATAACGATATCCGCCGCGAGCCTCAATATTCATCGGACCACATACATCGGTATGTATGATTTCCAACAAATCTGTTGCTCTCTCCATAGTACCGGAGAACGGTGTCTTAGTCATCTTGCCTATGAGGCACGGTTCGCAAGTACCAAGTGATTCATAATCAAGTGATTCCAAAAGCCCATCAGTATGGAGTTTCTTCATGCGCTTTACACCGATATGACCTAAACGGCATTGCCACAAATAAGTTGCACCATCATTATTAACTTTGCATCTTTTGGCTTCTACATTATGAATATGTGTATCACTATCTTCGAGATTCAACAAGAATAGACCACTCTTCAAAGGCGCATGACCATAAAAGATATTATTCATATAAATAGAACAACCATTATTCTCTGATTTAAATGAATAACCGTCTCGCATTAAACAAGATCCAGATACAATGTTCATGCTCAACGCTGGCACCAAATAACAATTATTTAGGTCTAATATTAATCCCGAAGGTAGATGTAGAGGTAGCGTGCCGACCGCGATCACATCGACTTTGGAACCGTTTCCCACGCGCATCGTCACCTCGTCCTTTGCTAGTGTCCGCTTATTCCGTAGTCCCTGTTTCGAGTTGCAAATATTAGCAACAGAACCAGTATCAAATACCCAGGTGCTACTGCGAGCTCTAGTAAGGTACACATCAATAACATGTATATCACATATACCTTTGCCCACTTTGCCATCCTTCTTATCCGCCAAATACTTGGGGCAGTTCCGCTTCCAGTGTCCAGTCTGCTTGCAGTAGAAGCACTCAGTTTCAGGCTTAGGTCCAGACTTGGGTCTCTTCTCTTGAGCAGCAACTTGCTTGCTGTTCTTCTTGAAGTTTCCCTTCTTCTTCCCTTTACCCTTTTTCTTGAAACTAGTGGTCTTGCTAACCATCAACACTTGATGCTCCTTTTTGATTTCTACCTCCGCAGCTTTCAGCATTGCGAAGAGCTCGGGAATAGTCTTGTTCATCCCTTGCATATTATAGTTCATCACGAAGCTCTTGTAGCTTGGTGGTAGTGATTGGAGAATTCTGTCAATGACGCAATCATCTGGAAGATTAACTCCCATCTGAATCAAGTGATTATTATACCCAGACATTTTGAGTATATGCTCACTGACAGAACTGTTCTCCTCCATCTTACAGCTATAGAACTTATTGGAGACTTCATATCTCTCAATTCGGGCATTTGCTTGAAATATTAACTTCAACTCCTGGAACATCTCATATGCTCCATGACGTTCAAAACGTCGTTGAAGTCCCGATTCTAAGCCGTAAAGCATGGCACACTGAACTATCGAGTAGTCATCAGCTTTGCTCTGCCAGACGTTCATAACATCTGGCGTTGCTCCAGCAGCAGGCCTGTCACCCAGCGGTGCTTCCAGGACGTAATTCTTCTGTGCAGCAATGAGGATAATCCTCAGGTTACGGACCCAGTCCGTGTAATTGCTACCATCATCTTTCAACTTTGCTTTCTCAAGGAACGCATTAAAATTCAACGGAACAATAGCACGAGCCATCTATCTACAAGCAACATAAACAAGCAAGATACTATCAGGTACTAAGTTCATGATAAGTTTAAGTTCAGTTAATCAAATTACTTAGGAACTCCCACTTAGATAGACATCCCTCTAATCCTCTAAGTGATCACGTGATCCAAATCAACTAAACCATAACCGATCATCACGTGAGATGGAGTAGTTTTCAATGGTGAACATCGTCATGTTGATCATAACTACTATATGATTCACGCTCGACCTTTTGGTCTCTGTGTTCCGAGGCCATATCTACATATGCTAGGCTCGTCAAGTTTAACCTGAGTATTCTGCGTGTGCAAAACTGGCTTGCACCCGTTGTAGATGGACGTAGAGCTTATCACACCCGATCATCACGTGGTGTCTGGGCACGACGAACTTTGGCAACGGTGCATACTCAGGGAGAACACTTCTTGATAATTTAGTGAGAGATCATCTTATAATGCTACCGTCAATCAAAGCAAGATAAGATGCATAAAAGGATAAACATCACATGCAATCAATATAAGTGATATGATATGGCCATCATCATCTTGTGCTTGTGATCTCCATCTCCGAAGCACCGTCATGATCACCATCATCACCGGCGCGACACCTTGATCTCCATCGTAGCATCGTTGTCGTCTCGCCAATCTTATGCTTCCACGAGTATTACTACCGTTTAGTAATCTAGTAAAGCATTACATCGCGATTGCATTGCATACAATAAAGCGACAACCATATGGCTCCTGCCAGTTGCCGATAACTTAGTTACAAAACATGATCATCTCATACAATAAAATCAGCATCATGCCTTGACCATATCACATCACAACATACCCTGCAAAAACAAGTTAGACGTCCTCTACTTTGTTGTTGCAAGTTTTACGTGGCTGCTACGGGCTTAAGTAAGAACTCATCTCACCTACGCATCAAAACCACAACGATAGTTCGTCAAATAGACTCCGTTTTAACCTTCTCAAGGACCGGGCGTAGTCACACTTGGTTCAACTAAAGTTGGAGAGACAGTCTTCCGCAAGCCATCTATGTGCAAAGCACGTTGAGGGAACCGGTCTCGCGTAAGAGTACGCGTAAGGTTGGTCCGGATCGTCTCAACCAACAATACCGCCGAACCAAAGTATGACATGCTGGTAGGCAGTATGACTTGTATCGCCCACAACTCACTTGTGTTCTACTCGTGCATATAACATCAAACCATAAAACCTAGGCTCTGATGCCACTGTTAGGGAACGCAGTAATTTCAAAAAATTTCCTACGCACACGCAAGATCATGGTGCTGCACAGCAACGAGAGGGGAGAGTGTTGTCTACGTACCGACGCAGACCGACTGCGGAAGCGATCACACAACGTAGAGGAAGTAGTCGTACGTCTTCTTCCCGATCCGACCGATCCAAGCACCGTTACTCCGGCACCTCCGAGTTCTTAGCACACGTTCAGCTTGATGACGTTCCTCGGGCTCCGATCCAGCAAAGCGTCGAGGAAGAGTTTCGTCAGCACGACGGCGTGATGACGATCTTGATGTACTACCGACGCAGGGCTTCGCCTAAGCACTACAACGGTACGATCGAGGTGGAATTTGGTGGCAGGGGGCACCGCACACGGCTAAGGAACGATCTCAAGGATCAAGTTGTGTGTCTATGGGTCAAATCCTATTCCTAATAGGACTCTTCGGGAGAAAGAGAAGAGAGGGGGGCCGGCCCCTTCTCCTAGTCCTAATAGGACTAGGGAAGGGGGGTTCGGCCGGCTAGCCTGTGGGCTGCCCCTTCTCTCTTTTCCACTAAGGCCCAATAGGCCCATTTGCCTCCCGGGGGGTTCCGGTAACCCTCCCGGTAATCCGGTAAAATCCCGATTTCACCCGGAACACTTCCGGTGCCCAAACATAGGCTTCCAATATATCAATCTTTACGTCTCGACCATTTTGAGACTCCTCGTCATGTCCGTGATCTCATCCGGGACTCCGAACAACCTTCGGTACATCAAAATGCATAAACTCATAATAACTGTCATCGTAACGTTACGCGTGCGGACCCTACGGTTCGAGAACAATGTAGACATGACCGAGACACGTCTCCGGTCAATAACCAATAGCGGGACCTGGATGCCCATATTGGCTCCTACATATTCTACGAAGATCTTTATCGGTCAGACCGCATAACAACATACGTTGTTCCCTTTGTCATCGGTATGTTACTTGCCCGAGATTCGATCGTCGGTATCCAATACCTAGTTCAATCTCGTTACCGGCAAGTCTCTTTACTCGTTCCGTAATACATCATATCACAACTAACTTATTAGTTGCAGTGCTTGCAAGGCTTATGTGATGTGCATTACCGAGAGGGCCCAGAGATACCTCTCCGACAATCGGAGTGACAAACCCTAATCTCGAAATACGCCAACCCAACATCTACCATTGGAGACACCTGTAGTACTCCTTTATAATCACCCAGTTACGTTGTGACGTTTGGTAGTACCCAAAGTGTTCCTCCGGTAAACGGGAGTTGCATAATCTCATAGTTATAGGAACATGTATAAGTCATGAAGAAAGCAATAGCAACATACTAGACGATCGGGTGCTAAGCTAATGGAATGGGTCATGTCAATCAGATCATTCTACTAATGATGTGACCTCGTTTAATCAAATAACAACTCCTTGTTCATGGTTAGGAAACATAACCATCTTTGATTAACGAGCTAGTCAAGTAGAGGCATACTAGTGACACTCTGTTGGTCTATGTATTCACACATGTATTATGTTTCCGGTTAATACAATTCTAGCATGAATAATAAACATTTATCATGATGTAAGGAAATAAATAATAACTTTATTATTGCCTCTAGGGCATATTTCCTTCAGAATGCCACCCAGGCTCAAAGGGATCATATGATTATTCATGCTAGAAACTTCTGTGTGCAGCCACAAGCCATTATGGGCTCTGTCATAGTTGAGTATGTTGTGTGACCTCTTTCAGTGGTGGGCTAGCAAATGTAGAGGGAAAGTAGGTGTAACTGTCCACCCGGAGTAAAGAGTTAATGCTTCTGAAAGACTGTGTCTCGGTCATCCGTTTCTCAAACACCATGTAGTGTGAGAAATCCAATGGAGGAGATCGAGTCTTGTGGGGGAAAAGTGCACAAACCTCAAAGTGTACAAACTAATCATGGTTAGCCGTGTCCCCGGTTATGGACATGTTGAGTATCTGGTTCTTGGATTATCATGTTGATCTCATCACTTTAAATTAATTTGTTGGGTTGATAAATTACTTTTAATTGGGATTGATATGGGGGTACCATTCTCAATGTTTTTCAAACAAACTTTGTAGTTAAATAAAATATATTCCTTTGCAGCAGGGAAAATTGGCTTTTCACAAAAACTTTATAACCATAGAGCCTCCACCAGCCAAATATGCATGCAGTGATAGTTACTATTCATCATTATCCTGTGGTGTGAATTTGCCAGTACATTCAATGTACTGACCCTTTGTGGCTGCAACGTCTCATGTTGCAGGAAATCTTAGGATGAGTAAGTGATACGTTAGGGTTATGATTTCTACACTCAACTTTGCCGTTGGTGTTGATGGGAATCCACAGCTTTGTTGTTACTTCCGCTATATGGATTCAGGTAATAGTATTTACATTACCTTATACATGTGATTTACCTCTGTTACAAATCCTCGAGAACTGTGTGTGTCAGCATACTGATACAGGGATGACACTTAAGCACAGAGACTTGATCCATTCGGGTCGGGTCGCTACACTGGCTTTCCAACTACCTCGCCGAGTTGAGTGATGACAATCAGACGATGGACGTAGCTTCCGACCAGGAGCCGGCGCCACTGTCCAAGCCGGTTCATGCCGTGTTCACCATAGAGCAGGTGCGGCCGCACTTCGACGCCCTAATGGCGGAAGAGCTACCAGCGCAGGAGGACCTGTGCTGCAACCTCCATCTCCTCAATGAGCACCGATGAGCAAGCGAACGACAATGCCGTAGCGGACATGTGGCCCTATGATCCTGGTTTCCCGAATGAGCAGCGGGCGCTGTATCAGACCATCTGTAGGGCCCGCGAAGACCTCTCTGTCGTCCTTTGAGTTGTTGCGCTCGTCGTGGCGCCGCCGTCTCGCGTTGTCAACATGGTCAACAAACATGAGGACGAGGAGATGGCTTTACTTGGAGAGGATGACAGTGGGGACCCACCAGGGCCATAGCCGCACATACGCAAGTGCCTCCTTATTAGTATATAAAACTATAATTTTTTGCTTCCTCCTGGTTTCCTGACATTGCTACCTCTTGAGCACTACGTTGGTTTTCCCTTGAAGAGGAAAGGGTGATGCAGCAAAGTAGCGTAAGTATTTCCCTCAGTTTTTGAGAACCAAGGTATCAATCCAGTAGGAGGCCATGCGCGAGTCCCTCGCAGCTACACAAACAAACAAAATCCGCACAGCCAACGCATTAAAGGGGTTGTCAATCCCTTCACGGTCACCTACGAAAGTGAGATCTGATAGATATGATAAGATAATATTTTGGGTATTTTGTGATCAAGATGCAAAGTAAATAAAGCAAAATAAATACGGAGAAGGAAATAGCTTGTTGACAGAAGATTGATATGATGGAAAATAGACCCGGGGGCCATAGGTTTTACTAGTGGCTTCTCTCGAGAGCGTAAGTATTACGGTGGGTAAACAAATTACTGTTGAGCAATTGACAGAATTGAGCATAGTTATGAGAATATCAAGGTATGATCATGTATATAGGCATCACGTCCGAGACAAGTAGACCGACTCCTGCCTGCATCTACTACTATTACTCCACACATCGAACGCTATCCAATATGCATCTAGAGTATTAAGTTCAAAAGAATAGAGTAACGCTTTAAGCAAGATGACATGATGTAGAGGGATAAACTCATGCAATATGATATAAACCCCATCTTGTTATCCTTAATGGCAACAATACAATACATGCCTTGCTGCCTCTACTGTCACTGGGAAAGGACACCGCAAGATTGAACCCAAAGCTAAGCACTTCTCCCATTGCAAGAAAGATCAATCTAGTAGGCCAAACCAAGTTGATAATTCGAAGAGACTTGCAAACATAACCAATCACACATAAAAGAATTCAGAGAAGATTCAAATATTGTTCATAGATAAACTTGATCATAAACCCACAATTCATCGGTCTCAACAACACATCGCAAAAGAAGATTACATCGAATAGATCTCCACAAGAGAGGGGGAGAACTTTGTATTGAGATCCAAAAAGAGAGAAGAAGCCATCTAGCTAATAACTATGGACCCAAAGGTCTGAAGTAAACTACTCACACTTCATCGGAGAGGCTATGGTGTTGATGAAGAAGCCCTCCGTGATCGATGCCCCCTCTGGCGGAGCTCCGGAAAAGGCCCCAAGATGAGATCTCACGGGTACAGAAAGTTACGGCGGTGGAATTAGGGTTTTTGCTCCGTATCTGGTAGTTTGGGGGTACGTAGGTATATATAGGAGGAAGAAGTACGTTTGTGGAGCAACGTGGGCCCCACGAGGGTGGAGGTCGCGCCTGGGGGGGTAGGCGCGCCCCCTACCTCGTGCCTTCCTGGTTGCTTTCTTGACGT
Organism: Triticum monococcum; assembly: GCA_034509565.1. Classification (NCBI taxonomy): domain Eukaryota; kingdom Viridiplantae; phylum Streptophyta; class Magnoliopsida; order Poales; family Poaceae; genus Triticum; species Triticum monococcum. The sequence goes on from CM067843.1 coordinate 583,122,812, forward strand.
AGGGTCCAAGTCCTCTGGATCATGTTCGTTCCGAAAATCACGTTCCCGAAGGTTTCATTCCGTTTGGACTCCGTTTGATATTCTTTTTCTGTGAAACTCTAAAATAGGCAAAAAACAGCAATTCTGGGCTGGGCCTCCGGTTAATAGGTCAGTCCCAAAAATAATATAAAAGTGTATAATAAAGACCAATAATTTCCAAAACAGATAATATAATAGCATGGAACAATCAAAAATTATAGATACGTTGGAGACGTATCAAGCATCCCCAAGCTTAATTCCTGCTCGCCCTCGAGTAGGTAAATGATAAAAACAGAATTTTTGATGTGGAATGCTACTTGGCATAATTTAAATGTAATTCTCTTAATTGTGGTATGAATATTCAGATCCGAAAGATTCAAGACAAAAGTTCAATATTGACTTAGAAATAATAATACTTCAAGCATACCAACTAAGCAATTATGTCTCTTCAAAATAACATGGCCAAAAAATGTTATCCCTACAAAATCATATAGTCTGGCTATGCTCCATCTTCACCACACAAAGTATTTAAATCATGCACAACCCCGATGACAAGCCAAGCAATTGTTTCATACTTTTGGTGTTCTCAAACTTTTTCAATCTTCACGCAATACATGAGCGTGAGCCATGGACATAGCACTATATGTGGAATAGAATGGTGGTTGTGGAGAAGACAAAAAGGGAGAAGATAGTCTCACATCAACTAGGCGTATCAACGAGCTATGGAGATGACCATTAATAGATATCAATGTGAGTGAGTAGGGATTGCCATGCAACGGATGCACTAGAGCTATAAGTATATGAAAGCTCAAAAAAAGAACTAAGTGGGTGTGCATGCAACTCGCTTGCTCATGAAGACCTAGGGCATTTTGAGGAAGCCCATTATTGGAATATACAAGCCAAGTTCTATAATGAAAAATTGCCACTAGTATATGAAAGTGATAACATAGGAGACTCTCTATCATGAAGATCATGGTGCTACTTTGAAGCACAAGTGTGTAAAAAGGATAGTAGTATTGTCCCTTTTTATATATATTTTGGTCCTTCCTTTTTTATTTGGCCTTTCTCTTTTTTTGGGACAATACTCTATGAATGATGATCATCACACTTCTATTTATTTACAACTCAATGATTACAACTCGATACTAGAACAAAGTATGACTCTATATGAATGCCTCCGGCGGTATACCGGGATAGCATTGATGCATGAGTGACTTGTACCAAAGAATTATGCACGCTGGCTTTGCCACAACTAAAATGTCAACTACATGATCATGCAAAGCAATATGACAATGATGGACCATGTCATAGTAAACGGAAGGTGGAAAGTTGCATGGCAATATATCTTGGAATGGCTATCGAAATGCCATGATAGGTAGGTATGGTGGCTGTTTTGAGGAAGGTATATGGTGGGTGTATGATACCGGTGAAACGTGCGGTGTATTAGAGAGGCTAGCCATGGTGGAAGGGTGAGAGTGCATATAATCCATGGACTCAACATTAGTCATAAAGAACTCACATACTTATTGCAAAAATCTGTGAGTTATTGAAACAAAGTACTACGCGCATGCTCCTAGGGGGATAGATTGGTAGAAAAAGACCATCGCTCGTCCCCGACCGCCACTCATAAGGAAGGCAATCAATAAATAAATCATGCTCCAACTTCTTCACATAACGGTTCACCATACGTGCATGCTACGGGAATCACAAACTTCAACACAAGCATTTCTCAAATTCACAACTACTCAACTAGCACGACTCCAGTATCACCATCTCCATATCTCAAAACAATTATCAAGTATCAAACTTCTCATAGTATTCAACACACTCATAATATCTTTTTATTAATCTTCAATGCCTAACATAATTAAAGCAAATTACCATGCTGTTTTGTAGGACTCTCAAAATAATCTAAGTGAAGCATGAGAGAACAATAGTTTCTATAAAACAAATCCACCATTGTGCCCTAAAAGATATAAGTGAAGCACTAGAGCAAAAACTATATAACTCAAAAGATATAAGTGAAGCACATAGAGTATTCTAACAATTTCCAAAACATGTGCGTGTCTCTCAAAAGGTGTGTACAAAAAGGATGATTGTGGAAAACTAACAAATAAAGACTCAAATAATACAAGACACTCCAAGCAAAACACATATCACGTGGTAAATAACAATATAGCTCCAAGTAAAGTTACCGATGGAAGTAGACGAAAGAGGGGATGCCTTCCGTGGCATCCCCAAGCTTGGGATTTTAGGTGTCCTTAGATTATCTTGGGGTGACATGGGAATACCCAAGACTAGGCTCTTGCCACTCCTTGTTCCATAATCCATCAAATCTTTTACCCAAAACTTGAAAAATTCACAACACAAAACTTAAAGTAGAAAATCTCGTGAGCTCCGTTAGCGGAAGAAAACAAAACACCACTTCAAGGTACTGTAATGAACTCATTATTTATTTATATTGGTGTTAAACCTACTGTATTCCAACTTCTCTATGGTTTATAAACTATTTTACCAGCCATAGATTCATCAAAATAAGCAAACAACACACGAAAAACAGAATCTGTCAAAAACAGAACAGTCTGTAGTAATCTGTAGCTAACGCAAGGTCTGGAACCCCAAAAATTCTAAAATAAATTTCTGAACGTGAGGAATTTATTTATTAATCATCTGAAAAAAGAATTAACTAAATATCACTTTCCAAATAAAAATGGCCGCAATTCTCGTGAGCGCTAAAGTTTCTGTTTTTACAGCAAGATTAAAAAGACTTTCCCCAAGTCTTCCCAACGGTTCTACTTGGCACAAACACTAATTAAATACAAAAAACACATCCAAAACATAGGCTAGATAAATTATTTATTACTAAACAGGAGCAAAAAGCAAGGAATAAAAATAGAATTGGGTTGCCTCCCAACAAGCGCTATCGTTTAATGCCCCTAGCTAGGTATAAAAGCAAGGATAGATCTAGGTATTGCCATCTTTGGTAGGAAATCCATAAGTAGCTCTAATAATAGATTCATATGGTAATTTAATTTTCTTTCTAAGGAAGTGTTCCATGCCTTTCCTTAACGGAAATTGGAATCTAATATTCCCTTCCTTCATATCAATAATTGCACCAATCGTTCTAAGGAAAGGTCTACCAAGAATAATAGGACATGAAGGATTGCAATCTATGTCAAGAACAATAAAATATACAGGCACATAATTCCTATTTGCAAAAATAAGAACATCATTAATTCTTCCCATGGGTTTCTTAATAGTTGAATCTGCAAGGTGCAAGTTTAAAGAGCAATCATCAAAATCACGGAAACCTAGCAAATCACACAAAGTCTTTGGAATCGTGGAAACACTAGCACCCAAATCACACAAAGCATAGCATTCATGATCTTTAATTTTAATTTTAATAGTAGGTTCCCACTCATCATAAAGTTTTCTAGGGATTGAAACTTCCAACTCAAGTTTTTCTTTATAAAATTGCATCAAAGCATCAACGATATGTTTGGTAAAGGCTTTATTTTGACTATAAGCATGAAGAGAATTTAGCACGGATTGCAACAAGGAAATACAATCTATCAAAGAGCAATTATCATAATTAAATTCCTCCAAATTTTTGGAACATCTTTTAGATAAAGCTGGATCATATCCAGTCCCATCATTACCAAGATTCATATTGCAAAACAAAGATTTAATAGGGGACACATCAATAACTTTTAGATCTTCGTCTTTATTATCATGGAAACTAGAAGAGCACGCTTTTATAAAGCAATCTTTCTTAGCTCGCATCCTAGCAGTTCTTTCTTTCCACTCATCAATGGAAATTCTCATGGCTTTGAGAGACTCATTGATATCATGCTTAGGTGGAATAGATCTAAGTTTCAAAGATTCGATATCAAGAGAAATTCTATCAACGTTCCTAGCCAACTCATCAATCGTAAACAATTTTTCTTCAATCAAAGCATTGAAATTCTTTTGTGAAGTAATAAATTCTTTAATATTAGATTCAAAATCAGAGGGTATCTTATTAAAATTTCCATAAGAATTGTTGTAGGAATTACCATAATTATTAGAGGAATTACTAGGATACGGCCTAGTATTAAAGTTTCCTCTATACGCGTTGTTACCAAAATTATTCCTACCAACAAAATTCACATCCATAGATTCATTATTATTCTCAATTAAAGTATACAAAGGCATATCATTAGGATCAGAAGAAACACTTTTATTAGCAAATAATTTCATAAGTTCATCCATTTTTCCACTCAAAACATTAATTTCTTCGATCGCATGCACTTTCTTATTAGTAGATCTTTCAGTGTGCCATTGAGTATAATTAACCATAATATTATCTAGGAGTTTAGTAGCTTCTCCTAAAGTGATTTCCATAAAAGTGCCTCCCGCGGCCGAATCTAAAAGATTTCTAGAAGCAAAATTCATTTCGGCATCAAATTTTTGTATAATCATCCATAAATTCAAACCATGTGTAGGGCAATTACGTATCATTAATTTCATCCTCTCCCAAGCTTGTGCAACATGTTCATGATCAAGTTGCTTAAAATTCATGATATCGTTTCTAAGAGAGATGATCTTAGCGGGAGGAATATACTTAGAGATAAAAGCATCTTTGCACTTATTCCACGAATCAATACTATTTTTAGGCAAAGATGAAAACCAAGCTTTAGCACGATCTCTACGCGAAAAAGGAAATAGCTTCAATTTAACAATATCATTGTCCACATCTTTCTTATTTTGCATATCACACAAATCAACAAAGTTTTTTAGATGGGTAGTGGCATCTTCACTAGGAAGGCTGGAAAACGGATCTTTCATGACAAGATTCAGCAAAGCAGCATTAATTTCACAAGATTCAGCATCGGTAAGAGGAGCAATCGGAGTGCTAATAAAATCATTGTTGTTGGTATTAGTAAAGTCACACAATTTGGTATTATCTTGAGCCATCGTGACAAGCAAGCAATCCAACACACAAGAAAACAAGAGACGGGCAAAAAGAGGCAAATAGAGAAAGAGAAGGAGGATGGAGAGAGATGGCAAATAAAATGGCAAGGGTGAAGTGGGGGAGAGGAAAACGAGAGGCAAATGGCAAATAATGTAATGCAGGAGATAAGGGTTTATGATGGGTACTTGGTATGTTGCCTTTTGCGTAGACTCCCCGGCAACGGTGCCAGAAATCCTTCTTGCTCCCTCTTGAGCACTGCGTTGGTTTTCCCTTGAAGAGGAAAGGGTGATGCAGCAATGTAGCGTAAGTATTTCCCTCAGTTTTTCAGAACCAAGGTATCAATCCAGTAGGAGGCCACGCGCGAGTCCCTTGCACCTACACAAACAAATAAAATCCTCGCAACCAACGCAATAAAGGGGTTGTCAATCCCTTCAGGGTCACTTACGAAAATGAGATCTGATAGATATGATAAGATAATATTTTTGGTATTTTTGTGATAAAGATGCAAAGTAAATAAAGCAAAATAAAAACGGAAAAGGAAATAGCTTGTTGACGGAAGATTAATATGATGGAAAATAGACCCGGGGGCCATAGGTTTCACTAGTGGCTTCTCTCGAGAGCATCAGTATTACGGTGGGTAAACAAATTACTATTGAGCAATTGACAGAATTGAGCATAGTTATGAGAATATCTAGGTATGATCATGTATATAGGCATCACGTCCGAGACAAGTAGACCGACTCCCGCCTGCATCTACTACTATTACTCCACACATCGACCGCTATCCAGCATGCATCTAGAGTATTAAGTTCAAAAGAACAGAGTAACGCTTTAAGCAAGATGACATGATGTAGAGGGATAAACTCATGCAATATGATATAAACCCCATCTTGTTATCCTCGATGGCAACAATACAATACATGCCTTGCTGCCTCTACTGTCACTGGGAAAGGACAAAGCAAGATTGAACCCAAAGCTAAGCACTTCTCCCATTGCAAGAAAGATCAATCTAGTAGGCCAACCAAACTGATAATTTGAAGAGACTTGCAAAGATAACCAATCACACATAAAAGAATTCAGAGAAGATTCAAATATTGTTCATAGATAAACTTGATCATAAACCCACAATTCATTGGTCTCAACAAACACACCGCAAAAGAAGATTACATCGAATAGATCTCCACAAGAGAGGGGGGGAACTTTGTATTGAGATCCAAAAAGAGAAAAGAAGCCATCTAGCTAATAATTATGGACCCGAAGGTCTGAAGTAAACTACTCACACTTCATCGGAGAGGCTATGGTGTTGATGTAGAAGCCCTCCATGATTGATGCCCCCTCCGGCGGAGCTCCAGAAAAGGACCCAAGATGGGATCTCACGGGTACAGAAAGTTACAGCGGTGAAATTAGGGTTTTGGCTCCGTGTCTGGTAGTTTGGGGGTACGTAGGTATATATAGGAGGAAGAAGTACGTCGGTGGAGCAACATGGGCCCCACGAGGGTGGAGGGTGCGCCTGGTGGGGTGGGGGTAGGCACGCCCCCTACCTCATGCATTCCTGGTTGCTTTCTTGACGTAGGGTCCAAGTCCTCTGGATCATGTTTGTTCCGGAAATCACGTTCCCGAAGGTTTCATTCCGTTTGGACTCCGTTTGATATTCTTTTTCTGTGAAACTCTGAAATAGGCAAAAAAACAGCAATTCTGGCTTGGCCTCCGGTTAATAGGTTAGTCCCAAAAATAATATAAAAGTGTATAATAAAGCCCAATAATGTCCAAAACAGGATATAATATAGTATGGAACAATAAAAAATTATAGATACGTTGGAGACGTATCAGACATCACGGTCCCACACCATTGTCAACATATGTAGTCAATAAACAAGAGAATTGCACAAGAAGCGGCCAATAGCTGGGACCAAGCAGCTCGAGCAGTATTTTTGTTTTTGAGGTGTGAGCACTGTAGAGTTTTTCTTGAGCGATGTTTAGCCCAGATATTAATTTTTCTCCTCTGAACAACAACGAAAACATCGCTGCAGCTATTAACTGGGTGGGCTGTGGCCCGTCTAGCCCAGGCCAGATATCGAGCCTAGATCTTAAATTTTTTCAAGCAGAAAATGGCTAGCCCAACTATACTTTTTTTTAGGAATACCCAGGCAAGGTCAAGTTGTTATTCTCCGCCCCGCTGGGCTGCAAATCTTTCCTAGGAGGGATCCATTAGGCTTAGCAAGAAAATGGGCTTTAAGAAATAATAAATGGGATGTAATTATAAAATTTGGGCAGTAACTATAAAAAATGCACCAAACACGCAATAACTTTATAAAATATTATTTTTGGATATTCAAAATTTTAATTTCATTAATTGTTGCGAGCGCAATGTTTTGTTGGATTTTTACGTAATATAAATTTATATTGAAATTGTATTTAATCTGACAAAAATTTCGGGATAAAAATATTTCGGATCCCATCAAAATGTGGGAAATTTTATTGAATTCTGTTTTGAACGATTGGTTGAAATGGGCTGTACTTTTAACAAAATGTAAATGGACTGTAGTAAATTCCATTAGAATTCAGAAATTGGATGCACATTCTTACAAATCTCAAATGGACTATAAGTTCTCTACCACACACTTGTGGCGTTACTAAGTTGACGCGTCCTCTAAAAAAAGGGTTGACGCGTCCTCTCAAAAAAAGGGTTGACTCGTATGCAAGGCTTTGTCAACTTATAGTCAACACACGGTTCTAGCAACAGTGGCCGTTGGATGTCCATCCAACGGATGCCGTGCTTCTTCAATCTCGGATATTCTAGCTTCACCCGCCCAAAAAATGATTCCTCCCCCTGACATCTGGGGCGCACCATTTCGGAAGCTGACCTGTGGGCCTACTAAGTTGATGCGTACCAAGGGCTTTGTCAACTTAGTCAATATAAACGATTCTAGCTGTAGTGACCGTACGATATCCATCCAACGCCCGTCGTGTTTCTTTAACCTCTGGTCTTCTTGCTCCAGCCGCCCAAAACAGCGCCGGTCGTTCCGCCTGCTCCTGCCTCCCGTGGCCGGCTGTGCTGCCACGCAGGCTTCACCGCCCCGTACTACTCCCACCGCTGGCCAGGGCATCCCTCCACTCACCCACACCCCATGTTGTTCTGCGGCAATGGCAGCCTCACACCGCAGCCGAACCAATGAACCCTCATACTCCTCTCCGCGTGGGCATCCACTGCCGCGTCTTCCCCGGCTTTGTGTCGTCCCCTTCCTAGGCCACGCCATCGTCCACCGCCCTGGTGCTCTCGTCGCGGCGTGGTCAATGTGGTCAAGGAACGACTTCCATCGGAAGAGTACTGTACGTGGAGAGGCTGACAGCTGGGTCCATGGCAGCTGCAAGGAAGTGCCTCCTTATTACGTGAAAAATAATTATTCCTCCACCTGACAGCAGGGACCCACCGGACGGGCCACCGTATTTGGCGAAAAAAACGTTTCCCCCTGACTATAGGGACCCATCGGACGGGCCAACATATTTCACCAAAAAAATGTTCCCCCCGCTGTCAGCTCGGACCCACCGGAGGTGCCTCCGTATTATGCACAAAAAAATGAATACTCCCCCTGCTAGTTGGGACCCACCTTGGTGGGAGGTTGACTTGTGGGCCTACTAAGTTGACGGGGATGGAGTGCTTTGTCAACTTAGTCAATGTGAATGATTCTACCTCCAGCGACCGTACAATGTCCATCCAACGGCCGTAGTGCTTCTTCAACCTCTGGTCTTCTTGCTCCAGCTGCCCAAAGCAGCGCCGGTCGTGCTGCATGCTCCTGCTTCCTGTGGCCGGCTGTGCTGCCGCACAGGCCTCACCGCCCCCACTATTCCCACCGCTAGCCAAGCCCTGCAGCGACGACAGCCTCACACCGCAGCCGAACCAGTGAACCCTCGTACTCCTCTCCGTGCAGGCTTCCACTGCCGTGTCTTCCCCGGCTCCGCGTCGTCCCCTTCCTAGGCCTCGCCGTCGTCCACTGCCCTAGTGCTCTCGGCACGGCGTGGTCAACGTGGTCAAGGAACGACTTCTATTGGAAGAGTACTGTACATGGAGAGGCTGACAGCTGGGTCCACGGCGGCCGCAAGGAAGTGCCTCCTTATTATGCGCAAAATTATGATTCCTCCACCTGACAGCAGGGACAAACCGGACGAGCAACTATAAAAACGTTTTCCCCTGACTGCTGGGACCTACCAGCTACATCTTCTAACGCAAGGAAGTGCGTCCGGGCAAAAAAATGATTTGCCCCCCTGACTGCTGGGACCCACCAGCTACATCTTCGCACGCAAGGAAGTGCCTGACAGTCGGGACCCACCTGGTCGAAGTGTACGTAGCGTTGTCATTCTGGTCGCGAACGTGTACGTACATACTAGTCGATGTAGAGGCGCACACATGTTGTAGTAGAGGCACGCACGTAGCATGTACACGTACGTACAATGACTAGTGTGCAAGAAAGAAAATACGGCCACATACGTACATACGGGCAGGGTCTCGAACGGCTACTCGCGCATACGTACGGCCAGGGCTCGTGTACATGGCTGGGTCGAAACGGAGAAACAACATCGTCGTCATGTTCATGGGGAGCCAACCGGATGGGTCGGAACGGAATGCGTCGTCGTGTTCATCGGGAGGGCTTGGATGGAACAGCCGATGGAAACGAGGCCTGGCGTACCGCAGAACGAAGGAAACGTCCTTGTGTTCGACCGGCCACGTTCGAAACGGATCCTGTTCATCGGGAGGGGTCTGGCGTACCACAAAATGGAGGAAACAAACCTCCTACGGTCAAAACAGGGGCCCTGTTGATCGGGAGGGGTGTGGCGTACCGCAAAACGGAGGAAACGGACTTGTGTTGGAGCGCTACGGTCGAAACAGGGGTCCTGTTCATCGGGAGGGGTGTGGCGTACCACAAAACGGGACTCCACGGGATACTGTTCATCTCCACCGTCGACACCCTCCAGCCTCCACAGGCTACTGTTCATCCACCGTCGACCTCCTCCAGCCTCCACCTGCGACTGTTCATCCACGAGCTCCTGTTCATCCAGCCTCCACTGCACGCTACTCCACCGGCTACTGTTCAACCAGCCCTCTCCACGGGCTCCTGTTCAACCACCCCTCCACGGGCTACTGTTCATCCAGCCCTCCACCGTCTACTGTTCATCCAGTCCTGCATGGGGTGGTCCTATTCATCCTGCCTTCCACAGGGTCCTGTTCATCTAGCCCCAACTGGCTCGATAGATCGGGGTCCTGTTCATCCAGAGAAAACACCACGAGGTCCTGTTCATCCACCCCCACCCGGAACTGTTCATCCAACCCCCCCCCCCCAGCAACGCTCACTGTTCATCCAGAGGCAACATCGATCGGCTTCAGTTAGCAGCAGTAGCGAAGGAATCGCTCGATCGGGTTCAGTTAACAGCCATCGATCGATCGCTCTGGTTCAGTATCGCGTAGCCTGCAGTGCTATCGCTCGGGTTCAGTTAGAGCCCAATGCCTCGCTCGGGTTCAGTTATAGCCCAATGCCTCGCACCCACGCGTGTGCGTGTACGAGAGAAACGCGCATCGCTTGGCCCCGACCACCCACCATAACCGGGAACACCCCGATATTTTCCTCACCCTTGCTTCTACCATGGTTTTTTCTGTCATGGACGGCTCAAAGAATGTCATCCAGCTGCGTCTCCGGCCCGCCGAGGACGAAAAGCCCATTTTTTGTCATGATTTTTTGTCATAGAAGTAGGACCACACCACATCTATGATGATACCGGGTTTTGTCACAATTATCGTCATAAGTATGACAGAAAAAAATTGTTTGGCCGAAAATGTCACGGATGTGTCTTTTTTTGTAGTGACTGCGCTCGCACGCCTCACGTTCAGTCAAGGTCAAGCAGCTGTCCGCACGGCGCCTCCTACAGCCATTAAAACCAAGACACGTGGCGTCACGTGAATGGTTAACAGAACGCACATGGTTTGAACTATACAAACATTTGAGATATTAAAGTGGCAGCTATTTTTTCAAAATGCCTTTGTTGGCTGTCATTATTCAAGTGCGCCTTCTCCCAAAATGGACACGAAAAATACCACATCATGTCGGGTGCAATTCCATGATAGCATGCAAAATTTCATGAATTTCACACAAGTTTTGGATTTACTAGAATTTAAAAACCAGGCATCTCAATGTTTTGCCGACAATCAACGGTGCCCTGGTGTTTGAAATTCATTCCCATTTCTTGCATGGGACCTAAGCATGCACCCAAGGACACAGATTTGATGTTTTCAACCAATTTATATGCACTGGAGCATGTGCATGTAGTTCTGTCACAGCCCCAGTTCAGGCCTTGCTTGACTTTGCTTGCATCCATGCATCATGTTAAATTTCTGAAACTTGAATTGAGGAAAGTGGAAGCCTCAAAAACTTAAATAAAAAAAAGGGGCAAGAACCCTTAAGCTGGCATTCAGTGAAACCAAAATGGCCTTCATTAATGTTTGATAATTTTGGCAAGGGTTTGTGTCCAAACCAAAAATATTGAACATTTTTAAGGAATTATTTTGGCACTGAATTTTAATCATTATTGTCTTTGACTTGGGCATTTAAACACTATTAAAAATTTAAATGCTCAAATAATGTTGGAACTATTTTTTGGGCCACTGAAATAATTCAGCATGTGTCCATGAATATTTTCAGGATTTTATTAAATGGTTTAGTATTTTTACTAAACCAAAACAAATTGCAGAAAATAAAAAACAATAATAAACAGAAAACATAAGAGAGAGAGAGTAGGCCACTGGGCCACCTACCTAACCCACCTGGCGGCCCACCTACCTGGTCCAGCCCACCTACCCCCACCGCGTCGTCTTCCTCCTGCCAGTAGGAGCAGGTGCGTGTCGACGCACGCGCAGCTACGGCCACCTCCTGCTTCGCGCTGGAAGCCTGTCCTTCTCCCTGATCCCGCGCTTGGAGATGCCCTGGAGCCCCTCTGTCCTCCTCTTGCTTCTTTGGTTCCCCACCTCTCTGCTCCCTCTCTCTCGCGCGCGACCGAGCGGAGCTCGTTGCCGCCGACACCGTCCACCACGGCCACCAGCCCTCCCCCGCCCAACGGTTGTGCTCTAGTGCTCCGCCTTGACGCCTGCATCGTCCTTGCCGAGCCACGCAGCCTGGGGCGCATCGAATCGCCGCCATCGACGACGCCAGCATCACCGTTTCCATCCTCGGCCGCCGTGGATCGCCGCCGTCGAATTCGCGGCAACCGAAGCTTCCCCGAGCCCATTGAGCTGCTCTGCGAGGTCACCGTGAGCTCCTGCACGTTTTGCCCTAACCCCGTGGCTTGCTTCCGCCCTCTAGCCGTAGCCCGAGGTCACCCAAGGCCGTCGTCCGCCATAGTGGAGAGGCGTCCTCCTGGAGACGCCTCTCCACTCCGCTTGCTCGCTCGAGCGCTGCAGCCGCGTCCCCGCACCCGACCGAACTCCGGCCGCCGCGCAAGTTGCCGCCGCCGTCGTTTTAGGCCACTAGAGCTGCTGCCGTGAGCACCACAGGACGCGGATGAGTCCCCTTGTCACGTAGAGCCCCTCCGCCGTGCAAATGGTCGCCGAAGCAGCGTTTCCGCGCTGCTCCGCCGCGCCTGTCATCGCCGGCGACACGTCGCTGGTAGGGGTTGACCTGCTGACCGGCGTGGTTTGACCCCACCGGCTCGGTTGACTCCCCCCTGACTCACTGACGTGTGGGCCCAGGCGCCTGCTTAATTAGTGTTAGGTTAGTTAGTGTTAATTAACTTAGCTAATTAGATGAGCCACTGACATGCGGGCCCCGCCCGACTAACTAAGTTAGTTAGGGCTAATTAACTTGGTTAGTTCACTGGGTCACTGACCAGTGGGTCCCACTGGTCAGGTTTGACCTAGTCGACGCCGTTGACCTGCTGACGTCATTGTGAGGTCATGCTGATGCAATAATTCCTTTCTGGAATTTAAATAAATCTTAAATGATTTATTTATTTTCAGAAAATACCCAAAACTTCTAAAAATCATAGAAATTAAACCGTAACTCCAAATAAGATAAATTATATATGAAAAATTATCAGAAAAATTCAAGGAATCTGTTTATGGCATTTTCATACATGTTTGAACAACTTAACCTCACTGTTTAGTCCAAAACATGATAATGCACTATTTGAATTCATAGTTTGAATTTGAATTTGAACCTAGTGTTCAAACCAACTCCATTTAACTTGTTTTTAGTTGCATTAGCTCAATCAACAGCATATTGCCATGTCATGATCATGCATCATATTGTTGCATCGCATTGATTGTGTTCTTCCTTGTTTGCCGGTAAATGTCCCCTCTCGATAGACGATGTACCGACGCCGTGATCGTTGACACTGATGAAGACTCAATGTTATCTTCAGAAGTGCCAGGCAAGCACAACCCCCTTGTTCATTCCGATACAAGCCCACTCTCTCACTCCTGCTCTCTTTTACTGCATTAGGACAACAACGATTCATCTGTTACTTGTTGCGGTAGTTGAACCCCTTATCCTCTGCATGACCCGTCATTGCCATAGTAATTAGATGAAACCCACTAGCATGAGTAGGAGTTGTTTGAGCCCTGATGTGCCTACTCATTCATGCTTGTTTGTCATGCCTGCTACTGCTTAGAGTTGAGTCAGGTCTAATTCATCGGGGATGAATCGGAGGTGTGTAAACATGTCCTACTATGTGTGAGCTAAGTGTGTGAACACATTTTGGTAAAGGTAGCGGTGAGAGGCCATGTAGGAGTACATGGTGGGTTGTCTCATTGAAACCGTCCTCAGGAACTGAGTTCTGTGTTTGTGATCCATGAAACAGCTACTACCACATGTTGGGCCCTGAAATATGACCCCGCTCGACTTACTGACCCCTCTCGTCCTCTGTCCAGGAGTTGCAATTAGTTTCTGGTGTTTATAGGATATGTGTTGGCGGCCGTGCGTAGCGCTGACCCTAGGGGTGGGCTATGATGCGGTAGGTACACTGTGGCACGGTGTACCGGGCGCCCGTTTGGTGTCTCGGAAACCCTGCACACATCGTTTGGGGCTGTGAGCGAAACTCTGGCCGGATCTCCTCGCGGATGGAACCCGAATAGGCGATAAACCTGGACTAGAGACTTGTGTGGTTAGTCAGGTCGTGGTCTACACCCACGTCGGCTTTCGCTTGAAGTCTGCCGAGCACATGTCGTGTGCAGACGCTAAGTGGTGGAAACATGTGTGACGAAGTACACCCCTGCAGGGTTATAAATGATCTATTCGAATAGCCGTGTCCGCGGTAAAGGACTTCTGGGTTGCCTATAACAGTTCCTAGACAAGTGAAAGTGGATACTCTAAAACTCGCAAGATAAGTGTGAGTGCTATGGATGGCCTTCTCGTAGGGAGACGAGAGCGGATCCATAGTGGTGTATTGATTGGTGAATATGTGGACTCGTGTGCACCACCTCAAAAGAGTTGCTTGCAGTCGTAGTTCAGAGTAGCCACTAAGTCAAAGCTGGCTTGCTGCAGTTAAACTCCACCACCCCCCTTTGTTGATACCGATGCATATGTAGCTAGTTCTGATGTAAGTCTTGCTGAGTACCTTTGTACTCACGTTTGCTTAATTTATGTTTTGCAGAGAGATTTCAGTCTCGCTAGTAGTTCCGCGTGGACTTCGACGTTTAGCTTGATACCTCAGCTACGATCTTGTGCCCTCGACAGGATTTGGTAGATAGTCAGGCTTCTTAGCCTTTTTCATTTATAGATGTCTGTACTTAGACATGTTAAGCTTCCGCATGTGCTTTGCATTGTATGCTATGATTGTTGGGTCATGAGACCCATGTCTGTAATATCTCGCTCCTCGGAGCCTAATGAATTAATACTTGAGTTGTAGAGTTATGTTGTGATGCCATGTTGTATTTACACATATCGAGCATATTGTGTGCATGATTGAAATGCTTGGTATGTGTGGGATCCGACTATCTAGTTGTTTATCCTTGGCAGCCTATCATATGGGGAAATGTAGTCTAGTGCTTCTGAGCGATAGTAGTCCGCTACAGCCCGGATCACCGGAGTCCTGCTAGCCCAGCACTACTGCTCGGAACACTTGACTGGCCGGCATGTGATTCACTTCGTTCCTGTGTCTGTCCCTTTAGGGAAATGTCACGCGGTGACTTCCGGAGTCCTGCCTAGCCTGCTACAGCCCGGGATCCCCGGAGTCCTGTTAGCCCAGTGCTACAGCCCGGAATCACTCGTTGATGACCGACAAGTTCGATGTGATTCATGTATGCCTGTCTCCATAGGTCTGTGCCGCTTTGGGTTCACGACTAGCCATGTCGGCCCGGGTTCTCTGTCATATGGATGCTAGCGACACTATCATATACGTGAGCCAAAAGGCGCAAACGGTCCCGGGCCAGGTAAGGTGGCACCCGTGGGAATACCGTGCGTGAGGCCACAAAGTGATATGATGTGTTACATGCTAGATCGGTGTGACCTAGGATCGGGGTCCTGACAAGTTCAAATTTGAATTATGCACATAATTGCATTGAAAACTCGGTTAATGCATAAAAATGTCCAAAAAAACCTGAAAAATCACAAAAATTGACACAACACTCATGTTGTTCTATGTTGACACGAAAAAAATGGAAGCAATAAGAGGCAGTGGATATCGTTTCGTCCCCAAAGGTGGGAGGTTCCCTACCGAAACCATGATGCTTGTTGTGAAAAGCTCTGATTTGTGAGAAGCATATACCCAAACCTGCCCCAAATGGGACAAAAATGTTACCATGGCATGTTGATGCCGCTCCATGAAAGCATGCCAAGCTTCATGAATTTCAGACGAGTTTTGGATTTACTAGAATTTAAAAACCAGGCATCTCAATGTTTTGCCGGCAATCAACGGTGCCCTGGTGTTTTAAATTCATTCCTATTTCTTGCATGGGACCTAAGCATGCACCCAAGGACACATATTTGAATTTTCAACCAATTTATATGCACTGGAGCAAGTGCATGTAGTTCAAATTTGAATTATGCACGTAAATGCATTGAAAACTTAGTTAATGCATAAAAATGTCCAAAAGAACCCCGAAAAATCACAAAAATTGACACAACAGTCATGTTGTTCTATGTTGACACGAGAATTTTTTTTGGAAGCAATAAGAGGCAGTGGATATCGTTTCGCCCCCAAAGGTGGGACGTTCCCTACCGAAACCATGATGCTTGTTGTGAGAAGCTCTGGTTTGTGAGAAGCATATACCCAAACCTGCCCCAAAATGGACAAAATATTTACCACGGCATGTTGATGCCCCTCCATGAAAGCATGCCAAGTTTCATGAATTTTAGACGAGTTTTGGATTTACTAGAATTTAAAAACCAAGCATCTCAATGTTTTGCCGGCAATCAACGGTGCCCTGGTGTTTGAAATTCGGTCCCATTTCTTGCATGGGACATAAGCATGCACCCAAGGACACATATTTAATTTTTCAACCAATTTATATGCACTGGAGCATGTGCATGTAGTTCAAATTTGAATTATGCGCATAAATGCATTGAAAACTCAGTTAATGCATAAAAATGTCCAAACAAACCCCGAAAAATCCCAAAATTTTTCACAACACTCCTGTTGTTCTATGTTGACACGAGAAATGTTTTGAAAGCAATAAGAGGCAATGGATATCGTTTTGTCCCCAAAGGTGGGACGTTCCCTACCGAAACCATCATGCTTGTTGTGAGAAGCTCTGGTTTGTGAGAAGCATATACCCGAACCTGCCCCAAATGGGACAAATTTTTTAACATCGCATGTCGATGCCGCTGCATCATAGCATGCCAAGTTTCATGAATTTCAGACGAGTTTTGGATTTACTAGAATTTAAAAACCAGGCATCTCAACGTTTTGCTGGCAATCAACAGTGCCCTGGTGTTTGAATTTCATTCCCATCTCTTGCATGGGACCTAGAAATTCACCCAAGGACATAGATTAGATTTTTCAACCAACCTTAGTGCATTGGAGCATGTGCTTGTAGTTCAAATTTGAATTATGCACATAAAATGCCTAGAAGACCCAGTTAATGCATAAAAATGTCCAAACGAACCCCGAAAAATCACAAAAATTGACACACCACTCCTGTTGTTCTATGTTGACACTAGAAAATTTTTGAAAGCAATAAGAGGCAATGGATATCGTTTTGTCCCCAAAGGTGGGACGTTCCCTATCGAAACCATCATGCTTGTTGTGAGAAGCTTATACCCGAACCTGCCCCAAATGGGACCATTTTTTACCATGGCATGTTGATGCCGCTCCACGATAGCATGCCAAGTTTCATGAATTTCATACGGGTTTTGGATTTACTAGAATTTAAAAACCAGGCATCTCAATGTTGTGCCGGCAATCAACAATGCCCTGGTGTTTGAATTTCATTCCCATCTCTTGCATGGGACCTAGAAATTCACCCAAGGACACACATGTGATTTTTCAACCAACTTTAGTGCATTGGAGCATTGATACGTCTCCAACGTATCTATAATTTTTGATTGTTCCATGCTATTATATTATCAACCTTGGATATTTTATATGCATTTACATGCTATTTTATATGATTTTTGGGGCTAACCTATTAACCTAGAGCCCAGTGCCAGTTTCTGTTTTTCCTTGTTTTTGAGTATCGTAGAAAAGGAATACCAAATGGAGTCCAATCGACGTGCCAATTTTTGATGATTTTTTATGGACCAAAAGAAGACCCCGGAGTAAAAGAGTTGGGCCAGAAGAGTCCCGGGCTGTCCATGAGGGTAGGGGGCGCGCCCTACCCCCTGGGCATGGGCCCCTATCTTGTGGACGATCCGGAGACCCACCTGACGTGAGACCTACGCCAAATTCCTATAAATATAGAAACCCCTGATAACCCACAAGTATAGGGGATCACAATAGTTTTTGAGAGTAGAGTATTCAACCCAAATTTATTGATTCGACACAAGGGGAGCCAAAGAATATTCTCAAGTATTAGCAGCTGAGTTGTCAATTCAACCACAGCTGGAAACTTAATATCTGTAGCAAGGTATTTAGTAGCAAAGTAATATGATAGTAGTGGTAACGATAGCAAAAACTAATGGTAGAAAAGTAATATTTTTGGGTTTTGTAGTGATTGTAACAGTAGCAACGGAAAAGTAAATAAGCAAAGAAAAATATATGAAAAGCTCGTAGGCAATGGATCAGTGATGGAGAATTATGCCGGATGCGATCGATCATGTAACAGTCATAACATAGGGTGACACAGAACTAGCTCCAGTTCATGAATGTAATGTAGGCATGTATTCCGAATATAGTCATACGTGCTTATGGGAAAGAACTTGCATGACATCTTTTGTCCTACCCTCCCGTGGCAGCAGGGTCCTATTGGAAACTAAGGGATATTAAGGCCTCCTTTTAATAGAGTACCGGACCAAAGCATTAACACATAGTGCATACATGAACTCCTCAAACTACAGTCATCACCGGGAGTGGTCCCGACTATTGTCATTTCGGGGTTGCCGGATCATAACACATAGTAGGTGACTATAGACTTGCAAGATAGGATCAAGAACTCACATATATTCATGAAAACATAATAGGTTCAGATCTGAAATCATGGCACTCGAGCCCTAGTGACAAGCATTAAGCATAGCAAAGTCATAGCAACATCAATCTCAGAACATAGTGGATACTAGGGATCAAACCCTAACAAAACTAACTCGATTACATTATAAATCTCATCCAACCCATCACCATCCAGCAAGCCTACGATGGAATTACTCACGCACGGCGGTGAGCATCATGAAATTGGTGATGGAGGAAGGTTGATAATGACGATGGCGACGGATTCCCCTCTCCGGAGAACCGAACGGACTCCAGATCAGCCCTCCCGGGAGAGTTTAGGGCTTGGCGGCGGCTCCGCATCGTAAAACGCAATGAATCCTTCTCTCTGATTTTTCTCTCCCAGAAAGTGAATATATGGAGTCAAGGTTGAGTTCGGTGGAGCGTCAGGGGGCCCATGAGGCAGGGGGCGCGCCCCCACCCTCGTGGACAGGGTGTGGCCCCCTGACATGGACCTTCCTTCTAGTATTTTTTTATATATTCCGAAAATAATCTCCATTGATTTTCAGGTCATTCTGAGAACTTTTATTTCTGCACAAAAATAACACCATGGCAATTCTGCTGAAAACAGCGTCAGTACGGGTTAGTTCCATTCAAATCATGCGAGTTAGAGTCCAAAACAAGGGCAAAAGTGTTTGGAAAAGTAGATATGACGGAGACGTATCAACCCCCAAAAATAAACCTAGATTGGCAGTTCCGCCGCCGCAAGCCTATGTAGCCACCGAAAACCAATCTAGACCCGTTCCGGCACCCTGCCGGAGGGGGAAATCCCTCTCCAGTGGCCATCTTCATCATCCCGGTGCTCTCCATGATGAGGAGGGAGTAGTTCACCCTCGGGGATGAGGGTATGTACCAGTAGCTATGTGTTTGATATCTCTCTCTCGTGTTCTTGATTTGGCACGATCTTGATGTATTGCAAGCTTTGCTATTATAGTTGGATCTTATGATGTTTCTCCCCCTATACTCTCTTGTAATGAATTTAGTATTTCATTTGAAGTTTTCTTATTGGATTGAGTCTTTAAGGATTTGAGAACACTTGACGTATGTCTTGCATGTGCTTATCTGTGGTGACAATGGGATATCACGTGATCTACTTGATGTATGTTTTGGTGATCAACTTGCGGGTTCCGTGACCTCTTGAACTTATGCATAGGGGTTGGCACACGTTTTCGTCTTGACTCTCCGATAGAAACTTTGGGGCACTCTTTGAAGTTCTTTGTGTTGGTTGAATAGATGAATTTGAGATTGTGTGATGCATATCGTATAATCATACCCACAGATACTTGAGGTGACATTGGAGTATCTAGGTGACATTAGGGTTTTGGTTGATTTGTGTCTTAAGGTGTTATTCTAGCACAAACTCTAGGATATATCGAATGGAAAGAATAGCTTCTTGTTATTTTACTACGGACTCTTGAATAGATCGATCAGAAAGGATAACTTTGAGGTGGTTTCGTACCCTACAATTATATCTTCGTTTGTTCTGCGCTATTAGTGACTTTGAAGTGACTCTTTGTTGCATGTTGGGGATAGTTATATGATCCAATTATGTTATTATTGTTGAGAGAACTTGCACTAGTGAAAGTATGAACCCTAGGCCTTGTTTCCTAGCATTGTAATACCGTTTACACTCACTTTTATCACTTATTACCTTGCTGTTTTTATATTTTCAGATTACAAAAGCCTATATCTACCATCCATATTGCACTTGTATCACCATCTCTTCGCCGAACTAGTGCACCTATACAATTTACCATTGTATTGGATGTGTTGGGGACACAAGAGACTCTTTGTTATTTGGTTGCAAGGTTGCTTGAGAGAGACCATCTTCATCCTACGCCTCCCATGGATTGATAAACCTTAGGTCATCCACTTGAGGGAAATTTGCTACTGTCCTACAAACCTTTGCACTTGGAGGCCCAACAACATCTGCAAGAAGAAGGTTGCGTAGTAGACATCAAGCTCTTTTCTGGCGCCGTTGCCGGGGAGGTTAGCACTTGAAGGTATATCTTTAGATCTTGCAATCCAATCTTTTAGTTTCTTGTTTTATCACTAGTTTAGTCTATAAAAGAAAACTACAAAAAATGGAATTAAGGTTGGCTCATATGCTTCATCTTTTTAATGTCTTTCGTGAAAATAAGGATTCCGATAATTGTGCCAAAGTGTTAGAAGAAGAATGTATTAAAATGTTTGGCACTAAATCTTTAGATGATGAGCATGATTGCAATGTTGTTAGTATGAATTCTTTGAATATCCTTGATGCTAATGATATGCAAAGCCACAAGCTTGGGGATGTTATGTTTGATGAAGATTATATTTTTTGTCCCCCAAATTTTATTGAGCAAATTTATTTTGATGATAGGATGCGTCCTATTTATGATGATTATATTGATGAAAGTGGGTTTGGAAGAGTGTCAACTTTAGGAAGTAATGAGCCCACTATTTTGGAGGGTGTTTAATCTTATTGTGATAATTATGAAAGTGGGTTTGGAGATGTCATGACTTTAGTTAATGTTAATCCCACTATTTTGGAAAAGTGTCAACTTTGCATACATGTGGATCGTGTTAAGAATATGTTTTGTGATAGCTATATTGTTGAATTTTGTTATGATCCTACATGTAATTTTTATGAGGGAGGAATATATGCTTGTAGGAATTGCAATAATATCAAGTTTCCTCTCTATGTGTTGAAAATCCTGAAGCTATGCTTGTTTTACCTTCCTATGCAAGTTGATTCTTGTTCCCATAAATTGTTTGCTCACAAAATCCCTATGCATAGGGAGTGGGTTAGACTTAAATGTGCTACTCATATTCTTCATGATGCTCTCTTTATGTTTCAATTATTATCTTTTATGTGAGCATCATTGAAATCATCATGCCTAGCTAGGGGCGTTAAACGATAGCGCTTGTTGGGAGGCAACCCAATTTTATTTTTGTTCCTGGTTAGTAATAAATAATTCATCTAGCCTCTGTTTAGATGTGGGCTTATGTTTTAATTAGTGTTTGTGCCAAGTAGAACCTTTGGGAAGACTTGGGTGAAGTCTTTATGATCTTGCTGTAAAAACCAAAACTTTAGCGCTCACGATATTAGCTACCATTTTTTACTGGAGAGTGCTATTAAGTTGATTCTTTTTGCAGATGATTATTAGAAAAATTCCTCACGTCCACCAATTTATTTCAGAATTGTCCGAGTTCCAAAAGTATACGTTTGATACAAATTACTACAGACTGTTCTTTTTTTGACACATTCTGTTTTCTATGTGTTGTTTGCTTATTTTGATGAATCTATGAGTAGTATAGGAGGGTATGAACTATAGAGAAGTTGGAATAAAGTAGATATTACACCAATATGAATTTAGAATGAGTTCACAACAGTACCTAAGTGCTGATTTATTTTCTTATACTAACGGAGCTTACGAGTTTTCTGTTAAGTTTTGTGTTGTGAAGTTTTCATGTTTTGGGTAAAGATTCGATGGACTATGGAATAAGGAGTGGCAAGAGCCTAAGCTTGGGTATGCCCAAGGCACCCCAAGGTAATATTCAAGTACAACCAAAAGCCTAAGCTTGGGGATGCCCCAGAAGGCATCCCCTCTTTCGTCTTCGTTCATCGGTAACTTTACTTGGAGCTATATTTTTATTCACCACATGATATGTGTTTTGGTTGGAACGTCATTTTATTTTATTTTATTTTGCTTGCTCTTTGAATAATATCCCAAGATCTTAAATTCATAAATTTTAGAGAGTCTTCACATAGTTACATAATTATTCAACTACTCATTGATCTTCACTTATACCTTTCAGAGTAGTTTGGCGTTTGCTCTAGTGCTTCACTTATAACTTTTTAGAGCACGGTGGTGGTTTTATTTTATAGAAATTATTAATCTCTCATGCTTCACTTATATTATTTTGAGAGTCTTTTAGAACAGCATGGTAATTTGCTTTGGTTATCAAATTAGTCCTAGTATGATGGGCATCCAAGATGGGTACAATAAAAACTTTCATAGAAAGTGCATTGAATACTATGAGAAGTTTGATACTTGATGATTGTTTTGAGATATGAAGATGGTGATATTAGAGTCATGCTAGTTGTGTAGTTTTGAATTTGAGAGATACTTGTGTTAAAGTTTGTGATTCACGTAGCATGCACGATGGTGAACCGTTATGTGATGAAGTCGGAGCATGATTTATTTATTTATTGTCCTCCTTATGAGTGGCGGTCGGGGACGAGCGATGGTCTTTTCTTACCAATCTATCCCCCTAGGAGCATGCGCGTAGTACTTCATTTCGATAACTAATAGATTTTTGCAATAAGTATGTGAGTTCTTTATGACTAATGTTGAGTCCATGGATTATACGCACTCTCACCCTTCCACCTTTGCTAGCCTCTCTAATACCGCACACCATTCACCGGTATCATACACCCACCATATACCTTCCTCATAACAGCCACCATACCTACCTATTACGGCATTTCTATAGCCATTCCGAGATATATTTCCATGCAACTTTCCACCATTCCGTTCATTTTGACACACTCCATCATTGTCATATTTCCTTACATGATCATGTAGCTAACATCGTATTTGTGGCAAAGCCACTATTGATAATTTTTTCATACATGTCACTCTTGATTCATTGCACACCCCAGTACACCGCCGGAGGCATTCACGTAGAGTCATATCTTGTTCTAAGTATCGAGTTGTAAGTAAATAAAAGTGTGATGATAATCATTATTAGAGCATTGTCCCAGTGAGGAAAGGATGATGGAGACTATGATTCCCCCAAAAGTCGGGATGAGACTCCAGACGGAAAAAGAAAGAGAAAAAAAAGAGGCCAAAAAAAGAGAAAAAGGAGAAAGGCCCAAATAAAAAAAATAAAAAAACGAGAGAAAAAAGAGAGAAGGGATAATGCTACTCTCCTTTTACCACACTTGTGCTTCAAAGTAGCACCATGATCTTCATGATAGAGAGTCTCTGATGTTGTCACTTTCATATACTAGTGGGATTCTTTCATTATAGAACTTGGCTTGTATATTCCAATGATGGGCCTCCTCAAAATGCCCTAGGTCTTCGTGAGCAAGCGAGTTGGATGCACACCCACTTAGTTTATTTTTGAGCTTTCAAACACTTATAGCTCTAGTGCATCCGTTGCATGGCAATCCCTACTCACTCACATTGATATCTATTGATGGGCATCTCCGTAGCCCGTTGATACGCCTAGTTGATGTGAGACTATCTTCTCCTTTTTGTCTTCTCCACAACCACCATTCTATTTCACCTATAGTGTTATGTCCATGGATCACGCTCATGTATTGCGTGAAGATTGAAAAAGCTTGAAAACATCAAAAGTATGAAAGAATTGATTGGCTTTTCATCGGGGTTGTGCATGATTTAAATATTTTGTGTGATGAAGATAGAGCATAGCCAGACTATATGATTTTGTAGGGATAGCTTTCTTTGGCGATGTTATTTTGAGAAGACATGATTGCTTTGTTAGCATGCTTGAAGTATTATTATTTTTATGTCAATTTTAAAAATTTTTGTTGAATCTTTCAGATCTGAATATTCTTGCCACAATAAAGAGAATTACATGGATAAATATGTTAGGTAGCATTCCACATCAAAAATTCTGTTTTTATCATTTACCTCCTCAAGGACGAGCAGTAATTAAGCTTGGGGATGCTTGATACGTCTCCAACGTATCTATAATTTTTTATTGTTCCATGCTATTATATTATCAGCCTTGGATGGTTTATATGCATTTATATGCTATTTTATATGATTTTTGGGACTAACCTATTAACCTAGAGGCCAGTGCCAGTTTCTGTTTTTTCCTTGTTTTTGAGTATCGCAGAAAAGGAATACCAAACGGAGTCCAATTGACGTGCCAATTTTTGATGATTTTTTATGGACCAAAAGAAGCCCCCGGAGTAAAAGAGTTGATCCATAAGAGTCTCGGGCTGTCCATGAGGGTAGGGGCGCGCCCTACCCCCCTGGGCATGGGCCCCTATCTCGTGGACGATCCGGAGACCCCCCTGATGTGAGACCTATGCCAAAAATTCCTATAAATAATGAAACCCCCAGAAATAAACCTAGATTGGGAGTTCCGCCGCTGCAAGCCTCTATAGCCACCGAAAACCAATCTAGACCCGTTTCGACACCCTGCCGGAGGGGGGAATCCCTCTCCTATGGCCATCTTCATCATCCCGGCGCTCTCCATGACGAGGAGGGAGTAGTTCACCCTTGGGGATGAGGGTATGTACAAGTAGCTATGTGTTTGATCTCTCTCTCTCTCTCTCGTGTTCTTGATTCAGCACGATCTTGATGTATCGCGAGCTTTGCTATTATAGTTGGATCTTATGATGTTTCTCCCCCTATACTCTCTTTTAATGAATTGACTTTTCCATTTGAAGTTTTCTTATCGGATTGAGTCTTTAAGGATTTGAGAACACTTGATGTATGTCTTGCATGTGCTTATCTGTGGTGACAATGGGATATCACGTGGTCTACTTGATGTATGTTTTGGTGATCAACTTGCGGGTTCCATGAGCTCGTGAACTTATGCATAGGGGTTGGCACACGTTTTCGTCTTGACTCTCTGGTAGAAACTTTGGGGAACTCTTTGAAGTTCTTTGTGTTGGTTGAATAGATGAATTTGAGATTGTGTGATGCATATCGTATAATCATACCCACGGATACTTGAGGTGACATTGGAGTATCTAGGTGACATTAGGGTTTTGGTTGATTTGTGTCTTAAGGTGTTATTCTAGTACAAACTCTAGGATAGATCAAACGGAAAGAATAGCTTCGTGTTATTTTACTATGGACTCTTGAATAGATCGATCAGAAAGGATAACTTTGAGGTGGTTTCGTACCCTACAATAATATCTTCTTTTGTTCTCCGCTATTAGTGACTTTGGAGTGACTCTTTGTTGCATGTTGAGGGATAGTTATATGATCCAATTATGTTATTATTGTTGAGAGAACTTGCACTAGTGAAAGTATGAACCCTAGGCCTTGTTTCCTAGCATTGCAATACTGTTTACACTCACTTTTATCACTTACTACCTTGTTGTTTTTATATTTTTCAGATTACAAAAACCTATATCTACCATCCATATTGCACTTGTATCACCATCTCTTCGCCGAACTAGTGCACCTATACAATTTACCATTGTATTGGGTGTGTTGGGGACTCAAGAGACTCTTTTTTATTTGGTTGCAGGGTTGCTTGAGAGAGACCACCATCATCCTACGCCGCCCACGGATTGATAAACCTTAGGTCATCCACTTGAGGGAAATTTACTACTGTCCTACAAACCTCTGCACTTGGAGGCCCAACAATGTCTACAAGAAGAAGGTTGCGTAGTAGACATCAAGCATGTGCTTGTAGTTCAAATTTGAATTATCCACATAAAATGCCTAGAAAACCCAGTTAATGTATAAAAAAGGCCCAACGAACCCCGAAAAATTCCAAGATTGAACACAACACTCCTGTTGTTCTATGTTGACACTAGAATTTTTTTTTGAAAGCAATAAGAGGCAACGGATATCGTCCCGTCCCCAAAGGTGGTACGTTCCCTGTCGAAACCATCATGCTTGTTTTGAGAAGCTCTGGTTTGTGAGAAGCTTATACCCGAATCTGCCCCGAATGGGATAAAATTTTCACCAGGGCATGTTGATGCCGCTCCATGATAGCATGCCAAGTTTCCTGAATTTCAGATGAGTTTTGGTTTTACTAGAATTTAAAAACCAGGCATCTCAACATTTTGCCAGGAATGAACAGTGCCATGGTGTTTGAATTTCATTCGCATCTCTTGCATGGGACCTAGAAATTCACCCAAGGACACACATGTGATTTTTCAACCAACTTTGGTACATTGGAGCATGTGCTTGTAGTTCAAATTTGAATTATGCACATAAAATGCCGAGAAAACCCAGTTAATGTATAAAAAGGCGAAACAAACACCAAAAAAATTCTAAGATTGAGCACAACACTCCTCTTGTTCTATGATGACACTAGAATTGTTTTGAAAGCAATAAGAGGCAATGGATATCGTCCCGTCCCCAAAGGTGGTACGTTCCCCATCGAAACCATCATGCTTGTTGTGAGAAGCTCTGGTTTATGAGAAGCTTATACCCAAACCTAACCCAAATGGGACAAAATTTTCACCACGACATGTTGATGCCGCTCCATTATAGCATGCCAAGTTTCATGAATTTCAGACGAGTTTTGGATTTACTAGAATTTAAAAACCACGCATCTCAACGTTTTGCCGGCAATCAATAGTGCCGTGGTGTTTGAAATTCATTCCCATCTCTTGCATGGCACCTAGAAAATCACCCAAGGACACACATGTGATTTTCAACCAACTTTAGTGCATTGGAGCATGTGCTTGTAGTTCAAATTTGAATTATGCACATAAAATGCCTAGAAAACCCAATTAATGTATAAAAAGGCCAAACGAACCCCGAAAAATTCATCCCCATTTCTTGCATGGGACCTAAGCATGCACCGAAGGACACATATTTGATTTTTCAACCAATTTGTATGCACCGGAGCATGTTCATGTAGTTTAGTTTTGAATTGTGCACCTGGAATGGCTAGAAAACCAGTTTAATGTGTAAAATGTCCAAACGAACCCTGAATAATTTCAATTCTTTTATGCCACACATATAGTTGCATGTTCAGTGTAGATAAAAGGTCTAGCAATTCAAAAAACGTCCATTGTTGTTGTGACCCCATTTTGTAATTCAAATCAAGTAGATCCCACACAGTTTATTATCACCAACCGTGTGAGATGTAGTACAAAATATCTTGGAGCACCGTCGGTGTATAGTACACCTATGGCTTATGCGAGAAGGTGTGTCGGCTACAGTCCACAGCCGGCGTGTCAAGCACACTAGCTCGCTCCCCAAAAACTCTCGCCTCTTCATCCCTCGCAATCTCAAAAATATCTACCGCCTAGAAGGTTTTAATGTTTGATAGCACACGATTAGTATGTCCGGACCGTGTGTGATGCCTGTTACTCCCGCTATGCTTCAGTCCCTAGATTCAAATTTTCAGTAGCCCCGGCAGTTTACTCCCGCCTCTACATCCCTCGCAATCTGAAAAATATATGCTCGCCCTTGATCCAAATTTTCTATAGCCCCGCCTTGTTACTCCTGCCTAGTAAAATTTTCAGTTGCCGCAGTATTTCCTCGAACACAACCTCTGCTCACACAGACACACACAACCCTCGAAACCATTGGAAGGTCGTCGCCATCGCCGGCGCCTCCATCCTCAACCTCTTCCTGTGTGCCGGGGAGCCCGAGGAGCCAATGGACAAAAAGAGGTTTACCACGGACTTTTCACCCGACGCCGGCAAGGTGGCTGCCGAGGTGTCCCCGTCATCCTCCGCGGCCCCGATCTGCCGTCGTCGTTCCCCCAATCTGCCCGCCGCCATGCCCCTACGCTAGTTCGAGGACTTCCCCATCCTCCTCCAGACCCGACAGCCGACGAAGTCCTACCTTGGGGTCCGGCAACGGTGATGGGGGACATGGGTCGCCAAAATTACAGATCAAGAGACCCACACCCGCCGATGGCTTGGTAGCTTCCACACGGCCGAGCTCGCGGCCATGGAGTACGACCGCTGGCAGGTCCGCTACCACGGCGCGGTGGCTAGGCTCAATTTCCCCTTTAGCACTTATCTGGTCCACCTTGTTCCGCCGAAGCCAGGGTGGTGAGCTCGGCTATGGCGCGGGAGGACCGCGAGGCGTGGGAGCGCCTCAAGGCCGAGGCCACTGACGAGGCCTACATGCAAGAGCTCCGTCGGCAGCACCCAGAGCTCCTGGAGGCGGAGCAAGCGATCTTTGCCGGCGCAAAGGGCGGCGAGGTTATCGCTCTCTCCTCCGATGGCGAGGTCGAAGGTGGCGAGGACGGAGGCGCGGAGGGCGGCGAGGTTATCACGCTCTCCTCTGATGACGAGGTCGAAGGTGGCGGCGACGACAGCACGGAGGGTGTCGAGGTGGGCCCCGGGGACAAGGAGATCGACGTCGACAAGCGGAGGAGTACCTTCCCCAACCATCCCGACGATGGTACTGGCCTGGACCCGGCTCGTGGCACACCGTACATGATGAGGAAGGATTGGTTCAACCTCTACTTCGACCTAAAGTACTTTAGCTTAGTTCAAATTTATGTTTTATGTTCGGTTATGCAAAACTATCTATGTTTATGTTTGAATGCATGCTACTTTCAGTTGAACTTGCTTTGAACTTGATCAAATTGAAGTTTACAACCTTAAGTTTAGGGGATCGACTAGAAAAGGCCAAAAATTGCTGGAGTATATATATATATATATATCCACTGAGGGTTCTAGTCCTTTAACTTTTTAAGGATTGCCTAGAGATGTCCTTATGACTTGTTTATTTCAGTTCTTCACAATGTGATGCTCTATATGTGCAACTATTTGTCGTGCAATTCAATTTCATCAATAACAGTTTCAACAATACCACTATGAATTATGATATCTGGTTGTTGTTAAGGATATTGCAGTTAACATGCCTTTTCATTTTCAATTGTTGTTTAGCAACATGCATTGTAGTGAATGACTAAATATGCAATCCCAGGCTACATAGCAACAAGGAAGAGTGTTACCTTAATGTTCTGATGATGTCCAGATATACATGTAATAAAATCTTATATAATGGGATGGATGGAGTGTTGTACTACATCATTTTTCAATTGTTATTTAGCTTCTAATATTAACTTGGTGCTTTTAGGTACATATATCATTGCTAAAGATCCACACTTCGACCCTTTCTGTGTATGGGGCAATGAGATATTCATGAACCAGCCTCAAGTGAGGAACCTGATAAAGATTGTTATTAAAATGAGTCAGAAGATGTCAATCAAACCATTTGTTTACACTTTATGCAAGACAACAGTGAACTGCAGGATGGTAAGTAAGAACCCTGTAGCCTTCTTTTTACTACCCGTAATGAGTTGTGTTAGATGACAATATCTGAATCTGTTTTCTTTTGCGGCGGATCCTGAAGCAGTTTACTCAATATTACCTCTCAAACTACATGATTGGCGGCCGGCCATCACAAGGGGTTGGACTAGAGTCCTGCATGTCTTCTGCATCCAGGAGAGCACAATAGGGCCATTCCGCTTCACCTTGTTCAGCAACTGGAATGTCTGTCGCCTCTTTCTTTACCATCTGTAATAGTACAAGTATAGAACCCTGGTACATCATTCTTTATTTGGTGCTTCTGTAATTCTTAAACATATGTACATGTGAATCGAATAATGCATTGGTTGTTGAACCTGATGGATATGAATAAAGCTATAGACTACTTTCAAGTTTAAATTAGGTAAAATTTTAAATAGCAGCAATTAAATTAGGGAGAAAATTATGTTGTGCAGGTCATTATGGCACACACGGTTGGCAAAACACAAATGTTTGCGATATACACCATAATCCGAGACGATTCACAAAGAGGAAATGTGTGCAAGCATGCCCACAGTTGCCGTTTGCAAAGCGTGTGTGATGTCAGACACTATCACATACGGTGTGGGAAAACTGAATGTGTGTGATTGCCTACCTATCGTACACGGTTTATAATCATGAACTGTTTGTGATGTGCCAGGCATCGTAAAACTCCTGTGCCTAGAATCTACCTAGAAAACTCACGTGCCTGGAATCTGCCTGGTTTGAGGTAGAACCACAAAACTCCAACTACGATGGCAATGCGGGCACAAACAAGAAGCAAGGATGAAGCGTTTGGGATATTCGAGATATCGGAAACGGTTATATAGGAACAACTGTATGCATCAAGGCTCCCTATCCCCGACGGTTTCTGGGTCGTGTGGGAAGGACTGATACGTCTCCAACGTATCTATAATTTTTTATTGTTCCATGCTATCTTATAGTCTGTTTTGGACATTATTGGGCTTTATTATACACTTTTATATTATTTTAGGACTAACCTATTAACTGGAGGCCCAGCCCAGAATTTTTGTTTTTTGCCTATTTCAGAGTTTTGCGGAAAAAGAATATCAACGGAGTCCAAACGGAATGAAACCTTCGGGAACGTGATTTTCGGAACGAACGTGATCCAGAGGACTTGGACGCTATGTCAAGACATCAACCAGGAGGCCATGAGGTAGGGGGGCGCGCCTACCCCCCTGGGCGCGCCCTCCACCCTCGTGGGCCCCCTGTTGCTCCACCGACGTACTCCTTCCTCCTATATATACCTACGTACCCCAAACTACCAGATACGGAGCCAAACCCCTAATTCCACCGCCGTAACTTTCTATATGCACGAGATCCCATCTTGGCGCCTTTTTCGGAGCTCCGCCAGAGGGGGCATCGATCACGGAGGGCTTCTACATCAACACCATAGCCCCTCGGATGAAGTGTGAGTAGTTTACCTCAGACCTTCGGGTCCATAGTTATTAGCTAGATGGCTTCTTCTCTCTTTTTGGATCTCAATACAAAGTTCTCCCCTCTCTTGTGGAGATCTATTCGATGTAATCTTCTTTTGCGGTGTGTTTGTTGAGACCGATGAATTGTGGGTTTATGATCAAGTTTATCTATGAACAATATTTGAATCTTATCTGAATAATTTTATGTATGATTGGTTATCTTTGCAAGTCTCTTCGAATTATCAGTTTGGTTTGGCCTACTAGATTGATCTTTCTTGCAATGGGAGAAGTGCTTAGCTTTGGGTTCAATCTTGCGGTGTCCTTTCCTAATGACAGTAGGGGCAGCAAGGCACGTATTGTATTGTTGCCATCGAGGATAACAAGATGGGGTTTATATCATATTGCATGAGTTTATCCCTCTACATCATGTCATCTTGCTTAAAGCATTAATCTGTTCTTATGAACTTAATACTCTAGATGCATGCTGGATAGCGGTCGATGTGTGGAGTAATAGCAGTAGATGCAGGCAGGAGTCGGTCTACTTGTCTCGGACGTGATGCCCATATACATGATCATACCTAGATATTCTCATAACTATGCTCAATTCTGTCAATTGCTCAACAGTAATTTGTTCACCCACCATAAATACTTATGCTCTTGAGAGAAGCCACTAATGAAACCTATGGCCCCCGGGTCTATCTTCCATCATATTAATCTTCCAACACTTAGTTATTTTTATTGCCTTTTATTTTCCTTTGCATCTTTATCATAAAAAATACCAAAAATATTATCTTATCATATCTATCAGATCTCACTCCGTAAGTGACCGTGTAGGGATTGACAACCCCTTATCGCGTTGGTTGCGAGGATTTATTTGTTTGTGTAGGTGCGAGGGACTCGTGCATGGCCTCCTACTGGATTGATACATTGGTTCTTGAAAACTGAGGGAAATACTTACGCTACTTTGCTGCATCACCCTTTCCTCTTCAAGGGAAAACCAACGCAGAGCTCAAGAGGTAGCAAGAAGGATTTCTGGCGCCGTTGTCGGGGAGGTCTACACAGAAGTCAACACACCAAGTACCCATCACAAACCCTTATCTCCCGGATTACATTATTTGCCATTTGCCTCTCGTTTTCCTCTCCCCACTTCACCCTTTCCATTTTATTCGCCCTCTCTTTTCCATTCGCCTCTTTTTCGCTTGCTTGTTGTTATGGCTTGTCCCCTATCTTCTCCGTTATCTCCCGAGAATGAAGTTCTTAATTTTGAACAAAGGGAAGGAGAAAATTTAAAAGACGCTTGGTATAGGATTTGCAATGCTCAAAATAGATCTACCAGGAAGCAATCCACTTCCATTCTTCTCCGCAATTCTTACGTAGGCACTACTCCTTGGTACAGATATATCCTTGATACCATTATTGTAGGGAATTTCTTGGGTAGCCATACTTTTGATTCTTATAATGCTATGATAGATTTGTTTGGCTCACCCCCTCTTATGATTAATTGAACTATGTTAACTTTGGAGCATGTAATGCCAAGACTTGAAATAATTGAAAATAAAGTTGCTACCGTAGAGCTAATTGAAGATTTGGATAAAAAGATCCACAACAGAATCACTCAATGTGGATCTAAAGTAGGAGTCACTTTAAAAAATATTAAGGAGAAGGAACCCATAGTTAATGAGAAAATAAATCAGGATTCCACTAGAATCGATAAACTTGAGAATATCATTACCAACTTGGGAACTGCTTTTCCTACATAAATAATACTCCAAGTCCTCCAACTAAAATTGCCAAGCCTATGTATGTTTCTAAAAATAAGGGTGAATCCTCTAGTAAGGAAACTACGGATCTCAAATCTATAAGTATTCATCCCAATCTTTTTGCTATCATTAAGGAACCAATTGTTACAAATGAATTTTTCGATCTTGTGCCTAAAAGTTTGATAATTAATAGAAAGAAAGAAACTCTTAAGGATGATAGATGCCTCATTGAAGAATTGCCTACCAAAGATGTCAATACCTAGATCTATCCTTGCTTTTTATGCCTAGCTAGGGGCGTTAAACGATAGTGCTTGTTGGGAGGCAACCCAATTTTATTTTTATTCCTTGATTTTTTTCTCCTGTTTAGTAATAAATAATTTATCTAGACTCTGTTTTGGTTGTGTTTTTTGTGTTTAATTAGTATTTGTGCCAAGTACAACCGTTGGGAAGACTTGGGGTAAGTCTTTTTAATCTTGCTGTAAAAAAACAGAAACTTTAGCGCGCACGAGAATTGCTTCCATTTTTATTTGGAAAGTGCTATTTAGTTAATTATTTTTTAAGATCATTAATAGATAAATTCCTCACGTCCAGCAATTTATTTTAGAATTTTTGGGGTTCCAGATCTTGCGTTAGCTGCAGATTACTACAGACTGTTCTGTTTTTGACAGATTCTGTTTTTCGTGTGTTGTTTGCTTATTTTAATGAATCTATGGCTAGTAAAATAGTTTATAAACCATAAAGAAGTTGGAATACAGTAGGTTTAATACCAAAATAAATAAATAATGAGTTCATTACAGTACCTTGAAGTGGTGTTTTGTTTTCTTTTGCTAACGGAGCTCACGAGATTCTCTACTTTAAGTTTTATGTTGTGAAGTTTTCAAGTTTTGGGTGAAAGATTTGATGGATTATGGAACAAGGAGTGGAAAGAGACTAACCATGGGGATGCCCATGGAACCCCAAGATAATCTAAGGACACCTAAAAGCCAAAGCCTGGGGATGCCCCGGAAGGCATCCCCTCTTTCGACTACTTCCATCGGTAACTTAACTTGGAGCTATATTTTTATTCACCACATGATATGTGTTTTGCTTGGAGCGTCTTGTATGATTTGAGTCTTTGCTTTTTAGTTTACCACAATCATCCTTACTGTACATACCTTTTGAGAGATACACACATGATTCAGAAATTATTAGAATATTCTATGTGCTTCACTTATATCTTTTGAGTTATATAGTTTTTGCTCTAGTACTTCACTTATATCTTGTAGAGCACGGTGGTGGTTTTGTTTTATAGAAACTATTATTCTCTCATGCTTCACTTAGATTATTTTGAGAGTCTTAAATAGCATGGCAATTTTCTTAAATAATCCTAATATGCTAGGTATTCA
Organism: Triticum monococcum; assembly: GCA_034509565.1. NCBI lineage: Eukaryota > Viridiplantae > Streptophyta > Magnoliopsida > Poales > Poaceae > Triticum > Triticum monococcum. The sequence goes on from CM067843.1 coordinate 583,156,957, forward strand.
AGACTAGTAAAAACTTTCTTATGAGTGTGTTGAATACTAAGAGAAGTTTGATGCTTGATGATTATTTTGAGACATGGAGGTAGTGATATCAAAGTTGTGCTAGTTGAGTAGTTGTGAATTTGAAAAATATTTGTGTTGAAGTTTGCAATTCCCGTAGCATGCACGTATGGTAAACGTTATGTAACAAATTTGAAACATGAGGTGTTCTTTGATTGTCCTCCTTATGAGTGGCGGTCGGGGACGAGCGATGGTCTTTTCCTACCAATCTATCCCCCTAGGAGCATGCGCGTAGTGCTTGGTTTTTTATGACTTGTAGATTTTTGCAATAAGTATGTGAGTTCTTTATGACTAATGTTGAGTCCATGGATTATACGCACTCTCACCTTTCCATCATTGCTAGCCTCTTTGGTACCGTGCATTGCCCTTTCTCACATTGAGAGTTGGTGCAAACTTCGCCGGTGCATCTAAACCCCGTGATATGATATGCTCTTTCACACATAAACCTCCTTATATCTTCCTCAAAACAACCACCATACCTACCTATTATGGCATTCCCATAGCCATTCCGAGATATATTGCCATGCAACTTTCCACCGTTTCGTTTATCATGACACGTTCATCATTGTCATATTGCTTTGCATGATCATGTAGTTGACATAGTATTTGTGGAAAAGCCACCATTCATAATCCTTTCATACATGTCACTCTTGGTTCATTGCATATCCCAGTACACCGCCGGAGGCATTCATATAGAATCATACTTTGTTCTAGTATCGAGTTGTAAATAAATAGAAGTGTGATGATCATCATTTTCTAGAGCATTGTCCCAAGTGAGGAAAAAAATAAAATAAAAGAGAAAGGCCATAAGAAAGAGAAGGCCCAAAAAAATGATAGAAAAAGAGAGAAGGGACAATGTTACTATCCTTTTTACCACACTTGTGCTTCAAAGTAGCACCATAATCTTCATGATAGAGAGTCTTTTGTTTTGTCACTTTCATATACTAGTGGGAACTTTTCATTATAGAACTTGGCTTGTATATTCCAACAATGGGCTTCCTCAAATGCCATAGGTCTTCGTGAGCAAGCAAGTTGGATGCACACCCACTTAGTTTCTTTTGTTGAGCCTTCATATATTTATAGCTCTAGTGCATCCGTTGCATGGCAATCCCTACTCCTTGCATTAACATCAATTGATGGGCATCTCCATAGCTCATTCATTAGCCTCGTTTATGTCAGACTTTCTCCCTTTTTTGTCTTCTACACATAACCCCCATCATTATATTCTATTCCACCCATAGTGCTATATCCATGGCTCACGCTCATGTATTGCGTGAAGGTTGAAAAAGTTTGAGATTACTAAAGTATGAAACAATTGCTTGGCTTGTCATCAGGGTTGTGCATGATGAGAGCATCCTTGTGTGATGAAAATGGAGCATGACTAAACTATATGATTTTGTTGGGATGAACTTTCTTTGGCCATGTTATTTTGAGAGTACATAATTGCTTAGTTAGTATGCTTGAAGTATTATTATTTTTATGTCAATATTGAACTTTTATCTTGAATCTTTCGGATCTGAATATTCATACCACAATTAAGAAGAATTACATTGAAATTATGTCAAGTAGCATTCCACATCAAAAATTCTGTTTTTATCATTTACCTACTCGAGGACGAGCAGGAATTAAGCTTGGGGATGCTTGATACGTCTCCAACGTATCTATAATTTTTTATTGTTCCATGCTATATTATATTCTATTTTGGAAATTATTGGGCTTTATTATACACTTTATATTATTTTTGGGACTAACCTACTAACCGCAGGCCCAGCCCAGAATTGCAGTTTTTTTGCCTATTTCAGAGTTTCGCACAAAAAGAATATCAAATGGAGTCCAAACGGAATGAAACCTTCGGGAACGTGATTTTCAAAACGAACGTGATCCAGAGGACTTGGACCCTACGTCAAGACATCAACCATGAGGCCACGAGGTAGGGGGGCGCGCCCTCCACCCTCGTGGGCCCCCTGTTGCTCCACCGACGTACTCCTTCCTCCTATATATACCTACGTACCCCAAACTACCAGATACGGAGCCAAAACCCTAATTTCACCGCCGTAACTTTATGTATCCACGAGATCCCATCTTGGGGCCTTTTCCGGAGCTCCGCCGAAGGGGGCATCGATCACGGAGGGCTTCTACATCAACACCATAGCCCCTCCGATGAAGTGTGAGTAGTTTACCTCAGACCTTCGGGTCCATAGTTATTAGCTAGATGGCTTCTTCTCTCTTTTTGGATCTCAATACAAAGTTCTCCCCTATGTTGTGGAGATCTATTCGATGTAATCTTCTTTTGCGGTGTGTTTGTTGAGATCGATGAATTGTTGGTTTATGATCAAGTTTATCTATGAACAATATTTGAATCTTCTCTGAATTCTTTTCTGTATGATTAGTTATCTTTGCAAGTCTCTTCGAATTATCAGTTTGGTTTGGCCTACTAGATTGATCTTTCTTGCAATGGGAGAAGTGCTTAGCTTTGGGTTCAATCTTGCGCTGTCCTTTCCCAGTGACAGTAGGGGCAGCAAGGCACGTGTTGTATTATTGCCATCGAGGATAACAAGATGGGGTTTATATCATATTGCATGAGTTTATCCCTCTACATCATGTCATCTTGCTTAAAGCATTACTCTGTTCTTATGAACTTAATACTCTAGATGCATGCTGGATAACGGTCGATGTGTGGAGTAATAGTAGTAGATGCAGGCAGGAGTCGGTCTACTTGTCCCGGACGTGATGCCTATATACATGATCATACCTAGATATTCTCATAACTATGCTCAATTCTGTCAATTGCTCAACAGTAATTTGTTCACCCACCGTAAATACTTATGCTCTTGAGAGAAGCCACTAGTGAAACCTATGGCCCCCGGGTCTATCTTCCATCATATTAATCTTACAACACTTAGTTATTTTTATTGCCTTTTATTTTACTTTGCATCTTTATCATAAAAAATACCAAAAATATTATCTTATCTTATCTATCAGATCTCACTCTCGTAAGTGACTGTGTAGGGATTGACAACCCCTTATCGCGTTGGTTGCAACGATTTATTTGTTTGTGTAGGTGCGAGGGACTCGTGCGTGGCCTCCTACTGGATTGATACCTTGGTTCTCAAAAACTGAGGGAAATACTTATGCTACTTTGCTGCATCACCCTTTCCTCTTCAAGGGAAAACCAACGCAGTGCTCAAGAGGTAGCAAGGACCCCCCCCTATCGCCCACACTCTGGCGACGGTTCCATATGCCGTCACGGAAAGGGGTTAAAAACCGTTTGTTTAGGACTGACGCGTACCAGTGTGGACTCTTTTGGAACAACTTTTGTGCATAAGGATTTGGATGCACGATCAATATTTCCGCTTAGTTCATGCGAATGCTAGCAAATAGATTGAGAAGCGACCAACTAGAGAGAGAAATTGTTCATAATTATGCATTGTGAATATTTAGCATTGACTACGAGCATGAGTAGGATACAAACACCCTGAATATAAATATCATACATGCTAGATTGGTTTTGAATCAACTACATGTGTGAACGTGTGCCAAGTCAAGCCACTTGAATCTTTTAGAGGAGGATACCATCCTAACATACTACATCATAACCATTTTAATGCATTTTGACCCTCAAGATAAATCATTATCCACTCGTAGATACTTAATCATGGCATGAGAAACTATAATATCCAATTGTCATCACAAACATGTTTACTCATAATATGCTGAATCAGGGATACTGAGTTAAATATATTTACAAAAACAAAAACAAGAAGAGTTTATACCAGCCTTTCCTTGCCACAATCACTTCATCAAATTATCATCATTGTTTCCTTTCACTTGCACAACCGAACAATGTGAAAATAATAATAGTGCAAGTGTGTCGTGGACTAAGCTGAAATCTGTAAACAATTTATTCAAAGGAGAAGCCAAGGAAATATTGGCCCTTCATTGGATCAACAATAAAACATATTGAGCCACTCAACACTTTTAACATAGTCTTCTGCATATAATGACTCAAAGAAAAGAAAAGAAATTCAGAGAAACACACTGAAATATTTTTGGAAATTTTAGTTTTTCTGTAGAAAGAGAACCAAAGAAGAAAAACGAGAAGTGAGAAAAACTATTCGCACCAAAGAACTCCTCACAAACAACTAGAGAAGAAACGGGAAATCTTTTTGGGTTTTCATTTTACTACTACGAGCTATCTAAACAAGAAAGAAACATAAAAAAAAGGAAGAAATATTTTTGGATTTTCAAAGTTTTTCGAACACACAAAGGAAAAGCAAAATAAAATGAAACACAGATGTATGATGAAAATGATGAACACCGATAGATGGAATGAATGTGTGATACATGGATGTAATTCCAGTGAGAATACGTACTCCCCCAAGCTTAGGCTTTATGCCTAACTTGGTAATCACCATACTTAGAATCCATAAGGTCTGGTAGGAAAATGGCGGGGCGGAGGTACTCGAGCGTCCCAAGGCTGGACCTCGTTCTCCGCCGCAGCCAACTCGTTCTTATAAGCAATGATATCACGTGGCGGAATGATGTATATGTGCCTAGCATTAGAATCAAGAAAAGAAGAAGGCAACGAAATAATTTCACGAGTAACCTTGCTAAATACCAAGTTGTAAAGAATACGGTGAGGAGGCTCAGGGTTAGCAATAAAGTGGTGATCTATCATGGGTTGATGGTCTAAATAAACTTTAGGTAACGTGATATCATCAGGACGGATATGAACATTAAAGTCTGCAGCAAGGCGAGTAGCATAAATACCACCATGAATATTGCCTCTGGTTCTATTAGTGTGCAAGCGGTGTGCAATAATGCATCCCAAACTATAAGTTCCTTCAATATAAAGTGCACGACATAAAAAGGCAAGGTCAGGGCCACTAAGCATACCACCCTCCTTCATAGCAGTCAAACATTTCCCTATGAATAAACCAAAGCAATGCACAACAAGAAAATGCAGACTAGTAACTCTGGCCTTAGACACACCCCTAGACTCTTCTACGGCTAAAGTAAGGAGGAAATCCTTGAACTCCTCAAGTTTGGGTTCCCTCAATTTCCCCTTAGATGAAATCAAACATATATCACAAAATTCAGCTAATGTGATCTCAAAGTGTTCAACATACAAATCAAAGCGTACTAGCATAATCACAAGTTTCATTTATAACAAAAGTATCATCATCAATTACTTGCGACATATCAGATTGTATACCAGGTGGTGGGGTCGCAAGCCTACTTAAAATAGAAGGTGAATCAAGTGCGGAGCTAGATGGCAGTTCCTTGCCTCCCCTCATCTTAGAGTGTACGATCTTAGTCTTAGTGTCTTTTAGATTCTTTATAGTGATCAACAGATTTATAATACCAAGTGCACTGAATGAATAGAGCTATGCTCCCCGGCAACGGCGCGAGAAAAAGGTGTTGATAACCCACAAGTATAGGGGAACGCGATAGTCTTTGAGGGTAGTATTTAACCCAAATTTATTGTTTCAACACAAGGGGAGCCAAAGAATATTTATGAGTCTTAGCAGTTGAGTTTGTCAATTGAACCATACCCAGAGAATAATATTCCTGTAGCAAAGTATTTAGTAGCATGGTAGTATGATGGTTTGGTAGTAGCGGTAACAGTAGCAATAGTAACAGTGACAATAGCAGTTTTGTAGTGATTGTAACAGTAGCGGCAACAATAGTAACCTAGCAAAGATTAATATGAGCAACGCGTAGGCATTGGATCAGCGATGGATATTTTTGTTGGATGACATTCATCATGTAACAGTCACAACCTAGAGTGATACCCAATAGCTCCAATTCATCAATACAATGTAGACATGTATTCCGTATATAGTAATATGTGCTTATAATAAGAACTTGCATGTCATCTTTTGTCCTACCCTCTCGTGGCAGCGAGGTCCATAAGGAATCTAAGGGATATTAAGGCCTCCTTTTAAGAGAGAATTGGAACAAAGCATTAACACATGCTGAATACATAAACTCCTTGAATTATAGTCATCCCTGAAGAGTATCCCAATTATTGTCACCTTGGGGTCTATGGTTCAGAACGATGACAAGTGCATACAACTAGCAGATAGGATCAAGAACTCAAATTTATTCATGAAAACATGGAGGGTTCAGATCTGAAATCATGGTAATCGGGCCCTGGTGAGAAGCATTAAGCATAGCAAAGTCATAGCAATATCAATCTCAGAACATAATGGATACTAGGGATCAAGCCCTAACAAATTGACTTGATTACATGATAAATATCATCCAACTCCATCACTGTCCAGCAAGCCTACGAAGGAATTACTCACTCTCGGTGGTGAGGATCATGAAGTTGTTTGTGAAGGAATGTTGATGAAGACGACGATGATGAATCCCCCATTCTGGAGCCCCGAACAGACTGCAAAACAGCCCCTTGATAAGATCAGGAGGTAGCGGCGGCTCCGTACCGTAAAACGAATGAAACTTCTTCTCTTATTGTTTCCTCTGGGGAACGGAATTTATAGGCTTGGAATTAGGTTAGATGGCTGCCTGTGGGACCCACAAGGCATCAAGGCGCGCCTTGTTTCCCTGTGAGCAACTGGTGGCCCCTCTCTAGTGGATCTTCGTTCTAGTATTTTTATTCATTCAATAAAAAAATCTTCGCAAAGTTTTTTTCGATTTCTAGAACCTTTATTTCTGCACAAAAAAACAACACCGTGCTAGTTTTGCTGAAAACATCGTCAATCTGGGTTAGTTTCATTCAAATCATGCAAATTAGAGTCCAAAATAAGAGCAAAAGTGTTTGGAAAAGTAGATACGATGGAGACGTATCTGGCCACTACTACAGCTGCTTGTCCTCCTCATCGCCGGAGGAGCCCGTTGTCATGGATGCAGATGGAACCGAAGAGCGAGGGTGTCGGCGCCATGACCTGCTTGAAGAGGAACTGCCACCGCCTCCACTTGTCGGCATGGAGAACCAGGACTTCGGCATCGCCGCCGGGTTAGGGGAGCAGGAAGGGCTTGGGGACAGTGATAGCGAGGGTGAGGGACGGTGCTCATGCAGGGGGAGGACGGCGTCGCCGGCGCACGGCTTAGGCACGACGCGACCAGGCTAGGTGAAGGGGTGGTCATCCCACTTCATTGTGGCGTAGCAGCCGGAGTTGCTTTCTCGGGACGCAGCGACACCTGAGAGGTCGTGTCTGCCTGCGCCGCCCTCCCGTCCGGTCAAACTGCGGGCATCAGTGCCGGCCGTTGCATGCTTTGGGCCGACATGAATGCCCGGCGGCAAGTGGTGCGGGCGTTTGAGGGAAAGTGCGGGAGAGGCCAGTGGGGTTTTTTGGAGGGCAAGGGCGGTCAGAAGCGGACGTGGCAGCGGTCCGAACGCCCGCAAAGCATCCCTAGTTTGTTTCCAGTTTGCGGGAAAAAGGACATCCAGACCACTCGGCGGACCATACACGCACACGTTGGATGGCACAACACGTCCGAACAGCGTGATGTGGACGCCCGCAAATCCCCCTAGTTTGTCTCCGGTTTGCGGAAGAAAGGACGCCCGGACTGCACGGATGACCCAACATGTCCGGACCGTGCGATATGGACGTCCGCAAAGCTCCCTAGTTTGTCTCCGGTTTGCGAGAAAAAGGACGTCTGGACCGCTCGGCAGACCGATACAGGCCCATGTTGGATGGCGCAACATGTCCGGACCGCGCGATCTGGATGCCCGTAAACCCACCTAGTTTGACTCCGACTTGCGAGAAAAAGGACGTCTGGACCTCTCGGTAGATCGATATAGGCCTGCCTTGGATGGCACAACATGTCCGGACCCCGCGATCTGGACGCCCGCAACGCCCCTAGTTTGTCTTCGATTTGCGAGAAAAAGGACGCCTGGACCTCTTGACGGACCGATACAAGTCCGCGTTGGATGGCACAACATGTCCGGACCGCGTGATCTGGACACCTGCAAAAACCCCTAGTTTGTCTCCGGTTTGTGAGAAAAAGGACGTTTGGACCTCTCGACGGACCGACACATGCCCACCTTGGATGGCATAACATGTCCGGACAGCGCGGTCTGACCGCCGCCCCCTAGTTTGTCTCCGATTTGCGAGAAAAAGGACGTCCGAACCGCTCGGCGGACCGATATAGGTCCGCGTTGGATGCCACAACATGTCCGGACCGCGCGATCTAGACAAGCGCAAAACCCCCCAGTTTGTCTTCGGTTTGCGAGAAAAAGGAAGTTTGGACCTCTCGGCGGACCGATACAGGCCTGCCTTGAATGGCACAACATGTCTGGACCGCGTGATCTGGACGCCCGCAACGCCCCCTAGTTTGTCTTCGATTTGCGACAAAAAGGACGTCCGGACCACTCGGCGGACCGATACAGACCCGCATAAGATGGGACAATATGTCCGGACCGTGCGGTCCGGACGTATGCGAGTGGCCGGTTTGAGGGTTGGCGTATGAAATGTCCTTAGATAGCATATGACGCTTTGGATTGGAACACCATGCTAGACAACACGACGCCCTCGACAAACGTAGTTGTCGTGCCATCAAGCATGCCGTCCAGGCCGGGCGTCATGCTATCTAGCCCGGGGCATCTTGCAAACAGGACCAATTTATGAACCTTTTTAAAATTGGGGTCATTTTGCGCTGAAATTTTAGAGCAAGGTCAAATCTTTCCATTTGTCACCAGTAAAAAGATGCTCCATCACACTCTGCAGGTCAATGAAGATTTTTGTACGTAGTCACACCCACCTCAGCCAATCATTCCATACCGGTTCAAAAAAATTCGAATCATGCATGCCTGCCATCGTGTTGGAAAATGAAAACTGAAGGGAAGGACAAGACATGTCCTAGTAGCCAGGTCTATGATTGTAAGTCATAGACAAGACCTTTCTCTCCGGAGACTCTACGTGGCTAAAAGTGAGCCTACAGCTTGCCAAGCGAGGAAAAAGGTGGCCAAAAGGACGGAAATTTTTGAAATGAAAATGAAACGAGCGACCCCCCCCCCCCCCCCCCCCCCCCCCAGTCCGCAGTTCGGGCGGTGATTATTCAGCGTACGGTTTTCGTCTGGGCACAGCCGCGCGTACATGCCATCGCCACAGGGGCAGAGAAATTTACCTCTGAATTTTGCATGGGCTAGGCCGCATAGCATGGCTATGTATTGCTAGTGTGGTGGTGGTGCTAAGCCATGCCTATGATGCATGACCTGTGAGGTGTCTCCTTCCTGGGAAAGGACGGGTCGCCGGGAGCTGCAGCGGTGGGTGACTACGTAACGTGCTCCGGTGCTCGGCTGTTGCCTCCCCAGCGTCTGCGTTGCTCGGAAACGTGCAACGCGATCAAGGGTTTTTGCAGCACAATGAACGACGATCCATAATGTAGGCAGCGGGCAGGCCCGGCCGCACGTCGTCGGTGAAAAGGGCGGTGGCGGGGACTTTGTTCGAACAAAGAGGGCAGACACTCACACTGCTCAGGATCAGAGGATGCAACAACCGAGAACCGTAGCCGTAGGCATGCAACATTTGCAGTTGCAGCGCAGGAAAGGGGGCAAAAGCCGGCACGCCAGGCGCAGGCCCCACCCAATCACCAACAACCAGCGTGCCACCCTTTTCCCTCAATCCGCAGCGCGCGTGTCTGCAGCTTCTGCACCTCTCCTCTCACCGGGAAAAGGAATGGAAAGGCAGGGCACGCACGCACGCACGCAAAGACGAGGGGCGAGTTTGCGTCGTGGCCTCGTGGAATGGGGTCTCTCAGGAGCTTCGCCCAAGTGGCCAGCCAGCGCCAGGGCCAGGATCACGCCTGCCGGCCTCCGCTCGCCTCCTCGATCGGTGATTCCCTTTGGTTCGTCTCACTTTCTGTTCCCAAAGTTGCACTCCTCTTCTGCTCCACGCCGAGCCATGTCCCACTGTCCCTCATGCATGCCAGCGCTAAGCCGGTGCTGTGTTGACAACATCCAAATCGATCTCCTCATCATAATCTGCAGATAAAGACTATCAAGACCTGGGTAATCACAACAAAAGTCATACAGCAGGGCTCTGTACTGCTAGCATGTCGCCAAAGGCTGCACTACTGTAGCTTTCGAAGTCTGCGAGGGACACGCCAAACATGATGTACTACTGCTACAGTGGAGTAGTACTACTAAACAGTAGCGTCAATCACCCGTCAAAAAAACATTAGCGTCAATCACGCTAATCAATCAGCCAAAATGCACGGTGCATGCATGCAAAAGAAAAGTGACGGCTTATTAAAACTTTGGCTCCCAGCTTTGAACTTTCAAACAGCATACCCCCCGCTTGGCCGCCAAACCCCCCGCTTTAAATACCCCCCATAGCCCCGGACTCTTCTCTCCTCACGCTGCAAGCTCACATAGTGATAACCAAGAACACCGAGAGAGAGAGAAACCAGCAGATAGCCATGAGGTGGTGGGGAGTGAAAACTACTCCTAAGCAGCAGCAGCAAGACCAAGCGCATGAAGAGAGCAAGAGCGGCAAGGGCAAGGCGGCCTTCTCGCCGCTCACATGGTTCTCCAAGCTCACGGCTAAGCACAATGCCGCCGCTGCTTCCTCTAAGCCCAAGAAGCATGCCGCGCCTGAGGCCAAGATCTCCGGCGGCGGCTGCGGCAGCTTCCATGAGGGCACGACCCCGAGCCCGGCATCACGGAGTAGCCCGGCAGATACCTTGTCACCCGCGGCCAGCGATATCGTGCCGCGTCGTCTCTCGGTCGGCAACGATGGCGCCGAGGCTGAGGCCACGGCCGCGGTCGCGCGCCAGCTCTCCCGCCGACGCCACTACTCCGTCGGCGGCGATCGCGATCTCCCGCCGCTCAGCCACCTCAGCGCGTTCTCTCGCGCTGCCTCCACGCCGCAGTGTGTGCTGGCGACGGCGCCGACCCCGGTGCTGACGCTGCCGTCCGACACGGACGAAGAGAAGCGGCCTCGGAGCCACCAGCGCCGTCGCCGAGGAGGCGGGCGGCGGTCCTTCGCTGGAAGGACTACGCCGGGCGCGAGGCTGGCAGCGGTGCGCGTCCGTTCGCCGCGGTGCAGCGTGGCGGCCGTGTCGGGGCTTGAGAGGTTCGCGGTGGTGCGGCGGACGAGCGACCCGCAGCGGGAGTTCCGCAACTCGATGGTGGAGATGATCACGAGCAAGCGCATCGGGCGGCCGGAGGAGCTGGAGACGCTCCTGGCGTGCTACCTGGCGCTCAACGCCGAGGAGCACCACGACTGCATCGTCAAGGTGTTCCGCCAGGTCTGGTTTGAGCTCAACCCCGCCCGCATTGCCACCGTCACCAGCCGGCCACGCAGCTGAGCTTCCTTGTCGCGCAGCCGACCGGTTCGTCCATGTAACAAGTGCCGGTGGTTCATAATTGACGAAGTACGGTGATCTTTTTGACAGTTGCTTGTTTTCTTCTCTAAACGCGCTGTCCGTACTCGCATTATCCAAAAAAATGTTTTCTTTCAATTCTTTGTTGGTAGCTTCCAAGCTGACCGCTTGGTAAGAATGTTTTTTCTTTCAATTTTTTGTTTTCTTAACACAGTACAACCAAAGTCACCCACATACACGAGCATACATTCATCTCTATAAACGCACGTACGCACACCTTACCCCTATGAGTACACTGAGCCAGCACATTATCTTGAGATTGACGAAGTCGCGACAAACGCATTTGTAGTCGATAGTAACGTCTCCTAGTGAGGAAGGGCTGAAATAAATTCAAGAAAAAAAAACACAAACATCAATGTCAAGTCTGGGACTTGAACTCTTATGGGAACTGAATATCACTATCCTCCTAACCATCCAATCACAGGTTGGTTCACCTTTTTTTTATTAGCTTACCGAGCAAAGAATGTTTTATTTAAACAAGAATAAAATGTTAATGTTGGCCGAAAACCTTTGGAGCCACGACCAACTTGTGACTTTTTTGTTTTCTTCCTCTCCATTTATTCGGGTTACAAATAAATGTGCAACCGGCCGGCCTGCGCGCTCAGCTCCTTCTCCTTGGTGGCAAGGGCGCCTTCTAGTTCGGCAACCTTGCACCGGTACTCAGGTGGTGTGAAGCTCACCCCGCACCTTCTCCGCCTCCTGCAACTTCAACTGCGGGCCATCGACCTCAGCGACAGCTACAAGCACTCACAGAATATGATGAAATTGGCAATGCGAAGAATGCTGGTGGGATTGAGGTAGTGCAACTGGCAGCCAAAGAAGAAAAGGAGCCCCCAGACGAATGGGTGTGGCGGGAAGCTAAGGCCCCGAGCAAAAAAGTCGAGGTGGAGCACGCGCGCCGGGCGGCGGTGCCGAGAAGGCCTCCATGGATAGAGGGATCTGATATCTCAAATGCGGAGGAAACAATCATTCCTCCCTCGGTCTCTTGACATCTCCGTCAGAAATGATGGGACGGGCCCATCGACTGATGAACACATGGGCGTCCGGCTGTGGCTCGCCGACGATGGATGCCTTCCTCCTTTGCCTCCTTTTAGCCTCCCGAGTCGCCTGCACGCTCCTGCCGCCACCGTGAGAAGAAGAGCCCGCATTTCCCATCATTTCCCACCGGAAGGAGCTACAGGATCGAAACAACAAACGTTGCAATGGTGATGGATGCGGGAGTAGAGCAAGAGTAGAAAGTGTGAGGAAGATGAAGAGAAATGGAAGCTCACCTCTGAAAGGATCGAGAAGAGGTGTCTAGGGGGGGGGGGGGTGAATAGACTCTAAGTAAGAAAAGTTACAGTTTTTAACTTCTTTAGGTTTAAGTAGAGTTTCGGCACAAGTTTAAATATTCACAATACATATCAAGCAAGCATGACAAGAGTATATGAGCAGCGGAAAGTAAAGCATGCAAGTTGCAAGAATGTAAAAGGATGGGATTGGACTGTGCAAACGCAATTGGAGACACGGAGATTTTTGGCGTGGTTCCAATAGGTGGTGCCATCGTACATCCACGTTGATGGAGACTTCAACCCACGAAGGATAACGGCTGCGTGAGTCCACGGAGGGCTCCACCCACGAAGGGTCCACGAAGAAGCAACCTTGTCTATCCCACCATGGCCGTCACCCACGAAGGACTTGCCTCACTCGGGTAGATCTTCACGAAGTAGGCGATCTCCTTGCCCTTACAAACTCCTTGGTTCAACTCCACAATCTTGACGTAGGCTCCCAAGTGACACCTAACCAATCTAGGAGACACCACTCTCCAAGAGGTAACAAATGGTGTGTTGATGATGAACTCCTTGCTCTTGTGCTTCAAATGATAGTCTCCCCAAAACTCAACTCTCTCTCACAGAATTTGGATTTGGTAGAAAGAAGATTTGAGTGGAAAGAAACTTGGGGAAAGCTGGAGATCAAGATTTATGTGGTTGGAATGGAATATCTTGACCTCAACACAAGTGTAGGTGGTTCTCTCTCAGAAAATGTATGTTGGAAGTATAGGCATGTTCTGATGGCTCTCTCCTCAAATGAAGAGTGGGTGGAGGGATATAAATAGCCTCCACACAAAATCTAACCGTTACACACGATTTACCAAACTCGGTGGGACCGATTCAGAGAACTCGGTCAGACCGATTTAGTTCACAATGTGACCGTTAGGCATTTCGGTGGGACCGACATGATTAACTCGGTGGGACCAATGTGCTAGGGTTAGGGTAAAGCCTCAACTCGGTTTGACCGATTACACAAACTCGGTGGGACCGATTTGGGTAATAAGCGAAACAGAGAGTTGGCCAAGGAAACTCGGTGGGACCGATTGCACACCTCGGTGGGACCGAAATTATTGCAATAGGCAACACAGAGTTTGCAAGACCATCTCGGTGAGACCGAGATCCCATCGGTGAGACCGAATTGATTAGGGTTTCTGGCAGTGGCCATGTCAACTGAACTCGGTGACGCCAGATAGAAAGTTTCGGTGGGGCCGAGTTTGACTCTTGGTTGGGAACATATGTGGATATGAGAAAGTGGTTGAGGGCTTTGGGGCATATCACTAAGCACTTTGAGCAAGCAAGCCATTGAGCAACACCTCATCCCCTCTTAATAGTATTGGCTTTCCTATGGACTCAATGTGATCTTGGATCACTAAAATAAAATGTAGAGTCCCGAGCTTTGAGCTTGAGCCAATCCTTTGTCCTCAGCATCTTGAAGGGGTTCCACATCCTCTAGTCCATGACACTCCATTGTTGAACTTATCTGAAACATACTAGGTAGAAGCATTAGTCCAACAAGAGATGTGTTGTCATTAATTACCAAAATCACCCAGGGAGCACTTGTGCTTTCAATCTCCCCCCTTTTTGGTAATCGATGACAACATACATCAAAACTTTGGATAAAGATATAGAGAATAACAAGTAAAGCTTTGGAAAGACATGTAACATGCATAGGCTCCCCCTACATGTATGCAATCATGTAAATATGGAATATATAGGAGCATGTGAATGCATAAGCATGACAGAGTAAGCAATGTGTTACATGTATCTTGGCTATATGCATTAGAGCAAATGATGTGAATATGGGAAATGTACCTTCATGCTCATGAATTCTTCTTGCAAACAATATGTACAACAGCAAGAAATCCTTATACACATGACTGTGATGCATATACTTACCTTGTGGTCTTGAGTTGGCTTAGGAAGGAATGAACATGAGTAAACAAGGTTAGATAACACAAATACACCTACTAGCCAGAGCGAACAAAAGAAACCACAAGAGTACCAAGACTGGGATGACATGTAGAGAGTGAGTACTAAGTACTCTATTGGATATAGACATGTCCCCAAAGCTAAAGATGTGCAATGAATTCAAGGATTTCCTTCCCTTAGATGTCTTGCTCCCCTTGAATCTAGCATGGGATACTGGGAGAAGATAGGGAACAGAAAATCAGAGCAAAGAAAAAAACAGAGCTAATGCAAACAACCAACTATGAACATGTATTTCTCCTCTTAAAGACATGTGACTTCTCTCCTCTGGAATACCAAGCATCTCGGGTTTCTTACACTCTCCCCTGAGTATTCTCCCCCCCTATAGAAATGATTAAGCTTTGATGTGATCTATCTCTTCCCCTTTGACATTAATTTCCAAGAAGGGTTCTTCTGAATTTTTGTTACAGTTGGGTTTGGTCCTTGAGTCACAAAGCAAAGCAGCAGGTCGAATGTGATGCTAGTAGAGGACAAGAATCATTGAGTGGAGCTGGAGCAAAAAGAATGCAGGAACAAGTGGCGAGCTGTCTTTCCTGCAGTGAAATTGGTAGCACCGAGTTGTGTGCTTCGGTGGCGCCGAAAGGATTCGGTTGGACCGAAGGAAACAAACCGGTGTGACCGAGTTCATCACAGTGAAAACACTTGTCACCTCAGCTCACTAGGCAGATAAAATCTCACAAGGATTTGCAAGGAATTTGCTGAAAGATTTGCAATGAATTGGATGCAGGGAATGCAGAACAGAAATAATCAGAAAGGAAATCTAGATGATTTTTTTGAAAGGGGAAATAAATATGCACGAGACAAATGCAAGAGCACAGAGAAATACAAGAGAATTTCATCTAGAATTGGTCGGCGACAAAGTCACCTATGTTAAAGTATATTGACTTAGGAGTCAAGTGAGGACACTTGATCATAGGTCATACCCATCGTTTAAGCTCAAAATGGGGTTACCATTTTTCGTTTAAGCATCTTGATGTATTCACATCTTGTTGAGTTGCTTTGACCCATGACTTGGAGTAAAGCTTCTCTAAGATGGAATAACATACCTTGGGTGGTGGTGTTGATCTTGATCATGTAGATGGACTTGTGTGGGTTGCTCAAGGTTGATGTAGCTCATCAAGAGTTGGGAGAACCACTTGTTCATCTTCCTACATGGGTTAGCTTTGAAAGGAAGATCACTTGTATATCCAAGATGACAATCATAAAACTTAATGTAGAATTTGTCAAAGGATATGTTTGAAGGGTTTCGTGCTTCCTTGACTTCAACCACCATTGTGTAGAGACTTGGTGATGTAGAAATTGCTCAAGATATGAGTGAGTTGCAATCTTATGGATTTAGATTCATCCAAGTACCTACAAGGGTTAGGTAGCATGCAAGGGTGCAAGTATATCCAAGACATATAAATAGCATCATGACAGAAATATCAAGGATTAGTCAAACGCTCATGCCTTGCATGTATCCAAATGGAGTTTCTACTCCAAGTTTGAAGCATCAATGATGTTCAATTCACCTCTCAAACGGCAAAAGACTTTCTCATCAAGCGGTTTGGTGAATATATCTGCCAATTGCTTATCGGTATGAACATGCTTAAGATCAGTGTCCCCTTTGGCAACGTGATCTCGAGTGAAATGATGAAGAACTTCAATATGCTTAGTTCGAGAATGTTGCACGGGATTGTGAGCAATCTTGATAGCACTTTCATTGTCACAAAGCAATGGAACATATTTCACATATATCCCATAATCTTTAAGAGTTTGGGTCATCCAAAGTAATTGAGAGCAACATGAACCAGTAGCAATGTATTCCGCTTCGGCAGTGGATAAGGATACCGAGTTCTGTTTCTTGGAAGACCAAGACACAAGAGATCTACCAAGAAATTGGCAAGTACCCGAAGTGGACTTTCTATCAACCTTGTCTCCGGCATAGTCCGAGTTGGAATAGCCAACAAGATCAAAAGAAGACCTCTTAGGATACCAAATGCCAAAATTTGGTGTATGTATTAAGTATCTCACTATCCTTTTCATAGCCTTAAGATGACATTCTTTGGGAGCCGCTTAGCATAATATCGGGACGAGAGGCACATAGATATAACAATGAGCCAATCGTGGAGCGGTAAACCTTTTGATCAACTGGTTCACCATCTTTGGTCAAATCAAGATGTCCACTAGTAGGCATGGGTGTAGTCATACCTTTGCATTCTTGCATGTTGAACTTCTTGAATAAGTCCTTGGTGTACTTTGTTTGAGAAACAAAGGTACCTTCCTTAGTTTGTTTGATTTGCAAACAAGGAAAGAATTTGAGTTCACTCATCATAAACATCTCAAACTTCTCCGACATTAGCTTCCCAAACTTTTCACTAAAATGAGGGTTAGTCGAACCAAATATGATATCATCAACATAAATTTGGCACACAAATAATTCTCCATTAACCCTTTTAGTAAAAAGAGTAGAATCTATTTTTCCAATTTCAAAGCCTTTTTGAATAAGGAACTTGGTCAAGCATTTATACCATGCTCTGGGAGCTTGTTTAAGACCATAAAGGGATTTGTGAAGTTTGTAAACATGATCAGGTTTCTTAGGATTGATGAAGACGAGGGGTTGTTTAACATAAACTTCCTCCTCGATTTCACCATTTAGAAAAGCACTTTTAATGTCCATTTGGTATAAAGTGATATCATGGCGATTAGCATAGGCAAGCAAGATGTAGATGGACTCAAGTCTAGCAACGGGGGCATATGTCTCACCGTAGTCCATACCTTCGACTTGAGTATAGCCTTGGGCGACGAGATGAGCTTTGTTGCGGACGACTTGACCATATTCGTCTTGCTTTTTGCGAAACACCCATTTGGTACTGATGATGTTGTGGTTGTTGTCGGGCTTCTCGACCAATGTCCACACTTTGTTTCTCTCAAAGTTGTGTAGCTCTTCATGCATGGCGTTTATCCAATCCGGATCTTCCAATGCTTCTTCAACCTTCATAGGTTCAATGCTAGAGATGAATGAGTAATGTTCACAAAAATTAGCCAAACGAGTTTTAGAGCGAGTGATTCTCCCGGTTTGGATATCATTGTAGATTTGCTCGACGGGATGGTCTTTGGCGACTCTTGCTCGAACTCGTGGGAGCTTTTGCTTGGCTCGGGGTGGAACATCCTCTTCATCTTGTTCTTCTTCTTGGCCTTCTTCATTGTTGACGTTGTCGTTCTCTTGTCGTGGTGGAGAAGGAGGTTGTTGATGTTCATCTTGGTGTACTTCCTCGTTTTCTTCGTCTTGGTGTGTCCCACTTGTGGATGCTTCCGTATCAACTCTTGGTTCACCTTGTCGTGAGGTGCAAGCTTCTACTTGGACGGACGAGGTACTCTCCTTCACCTCCGTTGGACGAATCTTGCCAATAGACAAGTCTTGGATTGCTTTCGAAGGGTCTTTGTCTCCTACATCAATTGGCAATTTCTCTACTTGCGAGCCGTTAGATTCATCAAACTTCACACCTACCGTCTCTTCAACCTTTCGGGTGAAATTGTTGTAGACATGGTAAGTGTGAGAGTTTGAGCCATAACCAAGTAGGAAACCTTCATGAGATTAGGAGAAAATTTAGAACGACGATGCCTATCAAGAATGTAGCACTTTGAGCCGAATACTCGAAAGTATCCAACTTGGGGTTTGTTACCGGTGAGAAGCTCGTATGCCGTCTTGCCGAGTAGCTTGTGAAGATACAAGCGATTTGTTGCATGACAAGCTGTCTCAACCGCTTCCGCCCAAAAGTGTTTTGGAGTCTTGTACTCATCAAGCATCGTTCTTCCAATCTCAATAAGAGTCCAGTTCTCCCTGTCAACAACTCCATTTTGTTGAGGTGTGTACGTAGCAGATACGTCTCCAATGTATCTATAATTTTTGATTGCTCCATGCTATATTATCTACTGTTTTGGGCAATATTGGGCTTTATTTTCCACTTTTATATTATTTTTAGGACTAACCTATTAACCGGAGGCCCAGCCCAGATTTGTTGTTTTATGCCTATTTCAGTGTTTCGAGGAAAAGGAATATCAAACGGAGTCAAAACGGAACGAAATCAACTGGAGAAGTTATTTTTGGAAGGAAACCTACTGGATAGACTTGGACCCTATGTCAGAAGATGAAGGAGGTGCTCACGAGGGTAGGGGCGTGCCCCCTGCCTCGTGGCCCCCCTTCGGTCCACCGACGTACCCCTTGTACCCATATATACCTACGTATCGTAAAACTTCCAGAGAACACAATAGATCAGGAGTTCCGCCGCCAGAAGCCTCCGTAGCCACCAAAGCCAATCTAGACCCGTTCCGGCACCCTGTCGGAGGGGGAATCCTTCTCCGGTGGCCATCTTCATCATCCCGGTGCTCTCCATGACGAGGAGGGAGTAGTTCTCCCTCGGGGCTGAGGGTATGTACCAGTAGCTATGTGTTTGATCTCTCTCTCTCGTGTTCTTGAGGTGATACGATCTTGATGTATCGCGAGCTTTGCTATTATATTTGGATCCTATGATGTTTCTTCCCCCCTCTACTCTCTTGTAATGAATTGAGTTTCCCCTTTGAAGTAATCTTATCGGATTGAGTCTTTAAAGATTTGAGAACACTTGATGTATGTCTTGCCGTGGATGTAAGTGCATCTAGTGCCACCCCTAGTTGGTTTTGGAGTATTGACGACAAACCTAGTTGAGGGACTGATGTGTTTGTGAGAATTGCAGGATAACACAGGTAGAAGTCCCTCATTGATTCGGTTTTACTACCAGAGATGACCCCTAAAAATGTACGAAGACATTGAAGTCAATGGTGGTATATGAAGATATTCACATTGAAGACTATGACATGAGAAGACACCACGTGAAGCCTATGGAACTCGAAGACATAGATCTTTCGTAGTTCTCTTTCATTTGTGTTGAGTCATAGGAACCACCGTACTGTTAAGTGGGGTCCAAGAGAACCATTCAAAACGATTGAAGTGATGCCTAATTCAAAACCTATATCTTTGAGCGAAGACTATGAGAGCAAATCTTGTCCAGAGTCGGACAAGTCAGCTTTACTTGTAGCCCAAGTAAAGTTGCCGTGTGAGTTTGAAATCTGACCGTTGGTACACGTGTCAGTTCCTTAGTGACCCAGGGTCATTTCGGACAAATCAGGTCGGGTTGCCCAGTGGCTATAAATAGTCCACCCCCTACAACCATAAATGGTTGGCTGCTCAGATTTCAGTGCACGGCTTTTGTCGTTTGAGAGCAACCCACCTCGAAGCCTTTGAGAGAAAATTTCCTAGCGAGGAGAAAATCCCTAACCACCCAGAGCCAGAGAGAATTGGGCATCACTTGAGTCTTCTTGTCTGAGTGATCTGAAGACTTATTACACTTGAGGACTGTGCATCCTCCAGACGGTTAGGCGTCGCGTTCTGAGCATCCAAGAGACATTGGGGATTGCCGGTGAACGAAGTCTGTGAAGGTTTGGGAGTCTACCTTGAAGACTTACCAGAGTGATTGGGCGAGGTCTGTGTGACCTTAGCTCAAGGGGAATACGGTGAGGACTGGGTGTCCTGAGCTACGTGTTCAGGACTGGGTGTCCGGGACTATGTGTCCTTTGGTTTAAATACCTAGCCGCCCTAACCAGACGTACAGTTGTCACAACAACTGGAACTGGTCCAACAAATCATTGTCTTCAACGAGTCACTGGTTTCATCTTCACTTCCCTTTACTTACTGTTACTCTTTGTGAAGCCATTGCATGCTTGCTCTATCTTTTGTCTTCACAACGTAACTGTATGATTTGATTGGCTTCATAACTTCTTCCTACCTGATCCTTATTACACTGCAGCTACTTGTCATTGTGCTTTCACTCTATTGAATAATTGACCATGGCTTGCCTAGTGTAATCTAACTTCCGCTGCATAGTGATAGGCATATCTCTACTGTTCGTCTTCATAACCTTCACGTTTTGAAGACTTTCATAAAAATCGCCTATTCACCCCCCTCTAGTCGATATAACACACTTTCAATTGGTATCAGAGCAAGGTGCTCCCTTGTTCTGTGTGATTCGGTTTAACCACCTGGAGTTTTAGCTATGTCGACTGCAGGGATAATCAAAGTCTCCGCTGCGTGCCCCGTCTTCGATGGAACTGAATATCCCTACTGGAAGAATAAGATGCGCATGCATCTTGAAGCCATTGACGTCGACCTATGGTATGTCGTCGAGAACGGCGTTCCCAAGGCTGGAGAAGGTGTCACTACTGCTGATGTCAAGAAGTTCACTCAACTGGACTCTACTGCCAAGAATATCATCTGTGGTCATCTGACCAAAGGATAGTATGGCCGTGTGAGTGCCTTGAAGACATCCAAGCTGGTCTGGGACTGGCTCTCCAAGGTCAATGAAGGCATCTCAACACAGAGAGATCAAAGAATCAGTGTTCTTCGCAACCTCTTCAACCGCTTCAAGCGAAATGACAATGAGAATGTCCAGCACACATTTGACCGGCTCACTGACATCACAAATGAGCTTCAAGCCCTCGGCGCCACTGAGATCACCAAACATGAAATCGTCAAGACGCTGCTGAGATCACTTGATAGTTTGTTTGACATCCTAGCCCTGATGATTCAAGAATGTCCAGACTTCAAGACACTCGATCCGTCTGACATACTTGAGAGGCTCAACACACATGAGTTTCAGCTTTCTGAGAAAAGAGATATCTACGGTCCAAACTATGGGCGAACTCGTGCCTTGAAGGCAAAAGCTGTGTCCCATCTGAAGAAGAATCTGACAGCAGTTCTGATGATCCTGAAGATATTGGAAGGGAACTTGCAATGCTAGTGAAGAAGTTCCAGAAATTCACCAAGAAGAAAGGCTTCAGAAAGTCTTCACGATCAAGCTCAAGGAACGATGAAGCTTCTGCTCATGACTACAAGAAGAAAACATGTCACAAGTGCAAGAAAACTGGACACTTCATCTCTGAGTGTCCACAGTGGGACAATGAGAACAAAAAGAAGAAGAAGAGCAAGGAATATGACTCTGACGACAAGAAGAAGAAGGAATACTCAAAGTCTTCTTCCAAGTCTTCCTCAAAGTCTTCATCACACAAGAAGAGCTCAACTGGCAAGGCTCGTGCGTTTGTTGGCAAGGAAATGGATTCAGAGGAGGAGTCCGCTTCTGAGGAGGCGGAGGCGGAGTCTGAGGAGGAATCTGATTCTGGCATTGCGAGTCTGGCTACAGCTTACGTCGCCAAGTCCATCTTCAACACTGAAGACAATGACTTCATCACCAACACCGATGCAAATGACAAGGACGACTCCACTCCTACCTACTGCTTCATGGCACGCGGTGCCAAGGTAAACACACGCACTACTCACTATCAAACATCCAGTGACGATGATTCTGATTGTGATTCAAAACCCAGCTACAAAACACTTGCTAAAATTGCAACTGAACAACAGAAAGCCATGGAACATATTCAAAAACTGTTAGACAGAAGCGATGATCTGTTGGGTGCTGAAATGACTCGATCTGAATCCTTAATTGAAGACATAAAAAATCTTCACGTTAAGTATCAGGAACTTGAAGATCGTCATGATACTCTCTCAACAACTCATGAAAAGCTCTCCTATGATTATCTTCAAAGGAAGCAAGATCTTGAGAAATTGAGAGCGGCTCATGAAGATCTTCAAAAGGAAAACGAGTCGCTTCGCGCCGAACAGATCAGTTCCACTCAGGAAGGATTTGAACCACCATGCCTTAAATGCATTGAGCATGATAATGCTAATTCTGTTGCTGAATGTTCCACTGCTACTGCTGTTGCAATATCTTCAACTGTTGAAGTGGTAACTAACCCCTCTGCTGAGGATACCACTGCTATTGCTGATGAGAATGCTAGGTTGAAGACATTGCTTGAAACATGGATGTGCAAAAGTCTCAAAGGACATCAGACATTATGTGATGTCCTCAAGAAGCAGATTCTGAACCGAAACCCTAGGAAAGAGGGTGTTGGGTTCGTGAGGAAAAAAATGCAGATGGCTCTTACTGGAAACCTGAGCAGTACCCCAAAACCACATGGGTTGCTGCAAAGGAATCCTCAGCAGATCCATCCAATCTGTCTGGCTTCACCTGTGCTAACCCAATTATCATTGATGAATCCTTTGATGCAAACTATAAGCTGTTTAGAAATCAGAATGGTGAAGTGTTTGCCAGGTACATTGGTACTAACTGCAGGAATGGACCGCCTATGAAGAAGATCTGGGTTCCAAAAACGTGTCTGGAGAATCTTCCTGTGAATGTCCTCCTGACACCTCACATGAAGAAGACAAACCTCAGACCAAAGGCTTCATATGGTCCAAAGGCTTCATACAGACAGAGGACTCACCTGAGTCGCACTAACGCAAATGTTTTGCAGGGAAACCATACTCAGGCATATGAATATGAGAGCGGTTCTTCAAACCGCCATGTTCATATGACCAAGACCTATTCTGCCTATTCTTATGAGTACTATTGCCTGCCTGCTAGACTGTTTGCTAGGGCTCCAAAGCCAAAATTCTCAGATGCTGCACTTAGACTTATTGCTTCTAAGCCACCCTTGAAGATGTGGGTGGTTAAGAAAGCTTAACTCTCTTTTGCAGGGAAAGGTCTCCAGCAGAAAACCAAAATCTTCTGACGCTATTGCTGGGGACCTTAAAAATCTTGTGGGGCGCAAGATCAAATGCCCGAATGGCATCACTATGTATTTCGTTCCTGCATCGCATGCTACTCTCCCTATTAGTCCTAACCTGGATCTAAGTTTTCATAACCCACTGGTTCGTCAAATGTTTTTGCTTCACAATTCTCTTCATGAAGCCTATCCCCCTAACTGCACTGTAGGGTACGACCTAAGCGTCTTCAGAATGGATTATTGACAGTGGGTGTACAAATCATATGACTGGCAAAAGAAGCCTTCTTATGGACTCAACCTTATGTCCATCCGACAAGAGCCACATCACATTTGCTGACACTGGTAAAAGTAAGGTATTGGGTCTAGGTAGAGTTGCAATCTCAAAGGATCAACACATGGACAAAGTCATGCTTGTTGAATCCCTTGGCTTCAACTTAATGTCTGTCTCAATGCTTTGTGATTTGAACATGGTCGTAATATTTGGAAAATATCGTTGCCTGGTACTAATGGAATCTGACAAGTCTCTAGTGTTTGAAGGGTATCAGAAAGATGATCTGTATGTGGTAGATTTCTCAGCAGGGCCACAGCTTGCAGTTTGCCTTCTGGCAAAGGCTTCAGAATGCTGGCTTTGGCATCTGAGGCTTGGGCATGCTGGCATGAGGAACTTCCACACCCTTGCAAAGAAGAAGCATGTCGTAGGCATCGAAGGCGTCAAGTTCAAGAAAGATCACTTATGCGGTGCCTGTGAAGCAGGGAAGATGACGAGGGCAAAACATCCCTCGAAGACAATCATGACCACTACTCGACCCTTCGAACTGCTTCACATGGATCTTTTTGGTCCCACTCACTACTCAACTTTTTCCACTACTGCTTGCCTCTATGGCTTTTTCATTGTTGATGATTACTCTAGATATACTTGAGTGCACATAATCCTTTACAAGACTGAAGTGCAGGATGTCTTCAGACGCTTCGCCAATCGAGCTATGAACAATTATGGCGCCAAGATAAAGCACATCAGAAGTGACAATGGCACTAAATTCAAGAACACTGGCCTTGACACATATCTTGATACCTTGGGCATCACACATGAATTCTCAGCTCCGTACACGCCACAGCAGAATGGCGTCGTCGAACGCAAGAACAGAACACTCATTGAGATGGCCAGATGATGCTAGATGAGTACAAGACTCCAAGAAAATTCTGGACTGAAGCCATTGACACTGCATGCCATACAATCAACCGTGTTTATCTTCACAAGCTTCTGAACAAGACATCTTATGAACTCCTAACTGGCAAGAAGCCAAATGTCAGTTACTTCAGAGTATTTGACACAAGATGCTGGATCAAGGACCCACACCACACCTCAAAATTTGCACCAAAAGCACATGAGGGTTTTATGCTTGGATATGGAAAGGATTCGCACTCCTACAGAGTCTTCAATCTCTTTCACTACAAAGTGGTTGAAACAGTGGATGTGCGGTTCGATGAGACCAATGGTTCACAAAGAGAGCAACTGCCAGATGTGCTAGATGAAGTTCCAGCTAGTGAATCAATCAAGCTAATGGGAACTGGAGAAATTATACCTTCTGAAGCTCATCCTGAAGAAGAACTTATCATCTCAGCACCTGATCCACATGAAGACAATGCTCAGCCTGAAGACATTCCTCCCAGCGACAACATAGATCAGCAAGAGCAAAGTCTTCGACCTATACATCATCGTGTTGCCAATGAAGTGCAGATTGACAGAATAATTGATAGCATCAATGCACCTGGTCCACTGACTCGTTCAAGGGCAACTCGACTGGCAAATTTCTGCGGGCACTTCGCATTCGTTTCAATCACAGAACCCAAGAAAGTTGAAGAAGCTTTCATGGAACCTGAATGGATTCAAGCTATGCAAGAAGAGCTTCAACAGTTTGAGCTGAACAATGTATGGGAACTGGTTAAGCGTCCTGATCCACGGAAGCACAATATAATAGGCACCAAATGGATATACCGCAACAAGCAAGATGAGCATGGTCAAGTTGTCAGAAACAAAGCTCGTCTCGTTGCTTAAGGATATACTCAAGTGGAAGGCATTGACTTCGATGAAACATTTGCTCCTGTGGCCAGACTTGAAGCCATCCGTATACTGCTGGCCTATGCAAATCATCATAACATACTTTTATATCAAATGGATGTGAAGAGTGCCTTTCTCAATGGCAAGATTGAAGAAGAAGTGTATGTTGCACAACCACCTAGGTTTGAAGATCCAAAACATCCTGACATGGTTTACAAGCTCAATAAGGCACTGTATGGCCTCAAACAAGCCCCTCGGGCCTGGTATGACACCCTCAAATACTTCCTGAAGAGCAAAGGCTTCATACCTGGCTCCCTAGATCCCACTCTCTTCACGAAGACATATGATGGTGAACTGTTTGTGTGCTAAATATACGTGGATGACATTATATTCGGCTGCACCAATCAGAAGTACAGTGAGGAGTTTGGATATATGATGCAAGAGCAATATCAGATGTCTATGATGGGGGAGCTGAAGTTCTTCCTCGGTCTTCAGATACGGCAACAACGCAATGGCATCTTCATATCTCAAGAGAAGTATCTCAAAGATTGCCTGAAGAAGTTCGGTATGCAAGACTGCAAAGGCTTCACAACACCAATGCCAGCCAAACATCATCTGGGTCCAGACAACAATGGTAAAGAGTTCAATCAAAAGGTATACCGCTCCATGATTGGTTCTTTGCTTTATTTATGTGCATCTAGGCCAGATATTATGCTTAGTGTTTGCATGTGTGCTCGATTTCAAGCGGCACCAAAGGAGTCGCATCACTTAGCAGTGAAGCGAATTCTTCGATATTTGGCTCACACCCCAACTCTAGGGTTATGGTATCCAAAGGGCTCAGAGTTTGATCTGGTTGGATTCTCGGATGCTGATTATGCTGGTGACAAGGTGGATCGCAAGTCTACATCAGGCACATGTCATTTTCTGGGACGATCACTTGTATGTTGGTCTTCTAAGAAGCAGAACTGTGTATCTCTCTCCACTGCTGAATCTGAATACATTGCTGCTGGATCTTGCTATGCTCAGCTTCAGTGGATGAAGCAAACTCTCAAGGACTATGGCATTCATCTGAAGCAAGTGCCACTCTACTGCGACAACGAAAGCGCCATCAAGATTGCTAACAACCCAGTTCAGCACTCGAAGACAAAGCACATTGAAAATCGTCATCACTTTCTCAGAGATCATGTTGTGAAGGAAGATATTGATATCATACACGTCAACACTGAAGAGCAATTGGCAGATATCTTCACCAAGCCCTTGGATGAGAAGAGATTTTGCAAGTTACGGTGTGAGCTAAATATCTTGGAATCCTCAAATGTCCTGTGATCAGGCACACATCCTAACACTTATGCATATTGATGACTTAGATGTGCAACACACGAAGTAATGTATATTTTCAATCAATGAAGACATACATTCTAAGTGTGAATACATCAATGTGGAATTTGACTTCGGAGCGCCACGATAATTGTGCGCCGTGTCTGGGTCTAATACTTCCTATACGGTGGGTAACGCCACCACCAAACGTTCTATTTTGAAGTGTTTCACTCATGGCGTTACCTTGCAATGTCTTCACATTTGGTTTGGCTTACATCTCAACATGTCTTCATGATTATCCTCACTACGTGGATTATATATATATATATATATATATATATATATATATATATATATATATATATATATATATATATATACTAGTGTTCTATCCTCTACAGCATTCACTTATAGCTATGTCTTCTTGTTTGAATCTTTTGAACTAAGTGAATGTGATCGGACCCTAATCTCTCTATGCTTTCTATCTCAAATTCTATCTCTCCAAGTCATATGCATTCTATTGAAACTTTCGAATGTCTTCTCTGCGTCCTTGTCAGCAGAAGACACAAAGACAAACTTTAAAACCGTTTTTAATGCTCATTCATCCACAAGAAATCCGGAGAAGTAGGAACGACCACCCGACAATCCAGGCGTGTGTGGGATGTGGAACTACCCCCGAGATTCCGCATGATGGCCACGTGTTGTTTAGAGGCGAATCGCCAGGGGCACCCGTGTAATAGCACAGTGCCGCCCCTGTAACTATAAATACACCCTCACCGCGGTCATTTTCCCCTTCTTCCTCCCTCGCACGAACCCTAGCGTCACCGCTAGCTCTCGACGACGCCGGCGACGAAGCGCTTCGCTGCCGCAACCTCTCCGACGCCGTCTTCACGCCGATCGCGGACATCATCCTCTCCGCCGTCGCCGTAGGTGTCTTCCGTCGCCAAGTTAGGGCACGGAGGATCGAACTGCTCGGCCTCATCTCCCACTCCGTCTAGCAGTTCCAAGTGTGGTAAATAAAACCTCTTTTTACAGCCTCTTTTGATCCTATGGTTCTGTCACTTTCTGCCATAAGAAGTTTCTATTCACACAAGTTAGATCTCTCTCAATCTGCATCTCATAACATGCCTAGAATATTCACTTATGCTTCATAAAGTAGTTAGATTCCTCACTTGTACTGATCTGTGGGTTCGTACAAATCTGGAACCAACTTCTTATCTATGAGTGAATGTCTTCGCACGATGAGGTCAATGTCTTCTAAACTGATTTATCTTCAAAATCTTCTGAGAATGCATATGACCTCTTCCCCTTCCCTCGCACCTTAATGCTGTAACAGGTACATGTCCATGGGAGAATCCCTTGGTTCTCATAGTCTGCATTCATTTGCAGAATTCTTACAGCATCATATAAATTCTCCCGAAGCCAGTTCCTATTTGACCAGCAAGAGAAAGCCTTTGAAGCCTTTGAACATATTGAAGCCATTCAGTTTAAAGTTCATGGCTGCAGAAAAATCAGCAAGTAAGGGTGGCAGAAAGCGTCGAGGAGAAACATCAAGAGATCTGCCCGATGACCTCTCAGAGCTGTACAAGACAGATCCTGAAGAGGATTACAATCAGCGCAAGACACGAATCCAATGGATTCGACGCTATTGGGCGGAGCAATGGTTCCAATACCGCTTCATAGCCAAGGAGTACGCTGAGAAAAACGCCATCAGAAGACCATGGGGAGACGTACTATACAAAAATCTTGTGCCCATGTCCAGAGATGAAGCCATTGCTCAAGGCTTCTACCCGTGCATGGTTCGTGGGCCACAGCCAGCTGAAGCACATCCGTCGTCACTACTCTGGTGCCGTGACGACAATCTGTTCAAGCGCAACTTCCAGTTTGCCCAGAACTCAGTGAAGCAAAACAAGAAGAAATTGGGCTTAGACTTCAACCCTGGTCCCTCCGCACCAAGGGCAGATGGCACACGCGAGGTAGACCAGAATATCATCGGACCATACGCCAACCTTGAGGGCCTCATCACCCGCATCTTAGTCCAAGGGACTGCAGTGAATGAGCCACCAGCTGACTCTAAATCAGAAGAAGCACCTGCTGCACCGAAGCCAAAGCAATCGAAGAAGCCAAAAGCTTCAAAGCTGGCCTCTCCACCAAAAATCTCAAGGGCGAAGCCATTGGCAACTGCACCTCCTGAAGCCAGTGTGCAGTCTGAAGACTTATCACGAGTCTCCAAGCCCCAGAAGGCCAAGATGCCTCAGCCACACAGCGGCCAAGAGCTCACAGCTGCTGCCATTCTGCGCAACGACGCCATTGATCTGTCAAGCGATGAAGACCTTGCAGATGACGCTCTTGAGCAACTCATCAAGAGCAAAGAGGAGGCAGAAATCTTCAATAATCTGCCTCTCTTTAATGTCGCCATCATCCACGACTTCATTGACGAGTGGTTTGCTACACCAAACGTCAGCTTTGACGATCTACAGCTGCCCATTGGCCTCAGTGTTGCCTTCCAAGGAGCCATTGCTTCAGAACTGGCCATTGCCCAGCGCGTTGTTGAGCTGAAGCAGAAAATTGACTATGAAAAGGCACAGTTCAAGAAGCATATGGCCAAGCTCAGCGTGCAGGAAGTGAAGAACTTCAAAATCATGCTGCACGAGCTAAAGGAAAACTTCCTGAAGAAACGCGCCGAAGCTCAAGGTTCGCGTGAGCGGATGAAGACTCTGGCCGACAGATGTGTGCAAGCCTATAACGAGGCTGAGAAGCGCAAGGCACTTGGGCGTCCTGGCATCGACCCCAGGATGGCTGCGAAGAAGAAGAAGAAGAAGCCTGCTACAGCTGAACCAGATGCACCAAGGGAAGAAGCAGTTCCAATTGTCTTGCCAACTGCACTGACTGGCTCGAAGCCAAAGAGTTGGTCAACCGCTTCAGAGCTCAAGAAGACAAGAGCTGCAGAGGCTGAAGCCAGGAAGAGGAAACACTCTGAAGCCTCTCCTACTGCCCCCTCCAAGAAGAAGAGGAAGACCAAGAAAGATCGGGCTGCTCCCACAGAGCCCTTGATAGTTGAACCCATCTCTGTGGTCTATCCTGACGCAGAACGCCAACTCACAGTTCATGAGCCTGCTTCCACAGAGGCTCCTGAAGCTGAAGACATTCCAGCAGCCGACCCCATCGCTGCTGAAGACATTGGTCATCAGGACAATGTACAAGATGATGCAGCTCTTCCTCAGCTTGAAACAAGCGAACTCATCAGCATTGGTCGTCCTCTGACGCCAATTGCTCAAGATGCGTCATGGGCGGATCGCCCACAAGTGGAAGAAGAATCCGAGGTCCAGCCCACTCCAACTCCATAGGCGTCGTCTGCATTTCGCAGGCTTCGCAAAGGTCCAAGGCCTCAGGACTTTGCTGACGACATTCCGGCTGCATCAGCCGAAGAAGATGAAGAAGCACCACAAGATCCCACTCCCCTGCTCCACCAAGACGCCGTTCTCCAGGAGAACGTGCCTGAGTCTGACCCTCCAGCTAGTCAAGTGGAGGCTGAAAATGTTGAGGCTGCCACAACCAACACTGAAGCCAATGTGGAGCCCTCCCCACCAAAAGCTTCAGCAGATAGCGAAGCTACTGATCCTGACACGTCTGTTCCTGAGTCTGCTGCAGGTCCTCAATTTGATTACCATGTTGAGCACAGGCCTCAAGTACAGACGCCAATCCCAAGACTGCCAAGGTTCCCAGGTCCTGCATCAGCACCTGGCTCCTTTAACATCACTAGCTTCAAGGCAGATAATACGTTCTTCAACAGCTCCTAGAACCCCTATTCAAGGGAACGGATTGCATCAGACAGGTTCTGGAGCTATCCTCAGCGCAGCTACTATTCATGCATCCTATACAACCAAGGTCGCATCTTCCCTCATAAGCGCCTTGATGTTGAAGCTGTTGCTGGTCTGCCCTGTTTAGAGGAAGCTTTAGATTGCTTCAAGCAAGTGGGTCTGCTGCAGTTTGTAACTGATGAAGAGCACTGGAATGAAGAGCTTCTGTTACAATTCTATGCCACCCTCCACATCAAAGTACAATAGAGATCCGAAGACTTGGGTCCTGGAGTGGAAGACCGGTAATGTTCATCACGAAGCCAATGCATTTGATATCATTGAGCTCACCGGCCTGCCCACTCCTGGCGCACTCTTTGAAGAAGGCTGTCAACTGCATGCTGAAGCTACTGAGAGCATCTTTCAGCGACCAGAACCTGATATGAGTCAAATGCTCTCCATGATGAAGCCATTGCCTCAAGATGCTCATTATCCCTCAGCGTTCTTCATTGAAGACCTTGAGTACCTGCCCAGAACCATCTATCACATCATCAGGCGGACTCTCTGGCCTATCAAAGGGCACTCTCCAAATGCCAAGATCAAGGGTACAATGAAGACTCTGATATTTTATATCCTTCATGGCAAATGCTTCAACGCACAGGATTTCTTCATACGCCAACTTGCGGCATCAGGCTCAGATTTATTCGGTTTGAAGTTCTATGCTCCTTGGGTGATGAGGCTGATCAAACTTCACTCTGCGATCTCATATTAGCCCTCTGCCCGCAACCATCGAATCTTCTTGCCAGATGTGGATACCTCTGATGAAGCCATATACCCGGAGCCTGCCAAGCAACCTTTGAGTCTTCAGAATGCAGAACACCAGAGCTTCACTCAGAACGTTGACGGTGTTGAAGCCATCTCCAGGGTGTATCCGTTGGCTGGCACTACACGTGCACCACGCCCTGCATCAACTGAAGCCACTGACAGCACACCTGCTCAAAGACCCAAGAAGCGGGCTCGTGCTCTCAATGACCGAGAGCTTCTTGTGGCCCTTCATCAAAAGCAGGATAGGCATCACGACTGGTTGAAGAGACAGATGAAAAGCCTCTTGGTGGATGTCAATCGCATCATAAATCTTTCCACCAAGAATGCATTCGTTGCACATGAAACCTGCCACCGCACCTGGAAAGGACTCACCATGATGTGTTCTGAAGCTGATCTTCAAGAGGATGGCTTCAAAGAGCGATTCAAGTTTGACTCCACACCTCCCAGACGGGCTGTGCTGCTTGGCACTCCATCACTTGAAGACTCAGAGTCCTCTTCATCTGCTGCCACAGTGACTGCAAGGATTATCGAGGAAGAAGACGATGCTACATCACCACCACCTCCTTCAGCACGTGTCGACACTGCACCAAGCTCTTCAGCACCACCAAACAACTCCAACGACCCTGATGCGCATGGGAACACATAGAAAACTCTATGTCTTCAAACCTTTTTGGTCATCACTGACAAAAGGGGGAGAAGCATATGATGTTGATAGTCTTCAAGCGGGTCAATATGTGCGGGTGCCTTATATTTTGCTACATTTTGCTTCGTGCTTACAACTCTCGTTTTGCTACATTTGGTTCTTTGAGTTGTAACACCTAAACTCGATGGTCGTCTCCTACTTGTTTGCCACTATGTTTGCGAAGATAAATTCCGCATGTGCGACGATAAATTCCGCACTTAGATCATTCCGCAGACATCCATTTTTCATTATGCATGTCATTCTCTTCATATACTTTTACATGCATAGTGGATTGCCATCATAAGTTGAAATGGATCTCCACAAGTAAAACCTGCCATGTGCATTTGCGTTCCAGAAGCAAATCACTTATATGCACATCTTCAGGGGAGCCCTTGCAGCTTATGAAGACAATTCCTTTACAATTTCACAAATTATATTCCCCGCTGAAAACTTCAACTAGTTTGTCATCAATCACCAAAAAGGGGGAGATTGTAAGTGCATCTAGTGCCACCCCTAGTTGGTTTTGGAGTATTGACGACAAACCTAGTTGAGGGACTAATGTGTTTGTGAGAATTGCAGGATAACACAGGTAGAAGTCCCTCATTGATTCGGTTTTACTACCAGAGATGACCCCTAAAAATGTACGAAGACATTGAAGTCAATGGTGGTATATGAAGATATTCACATTGAAGACTATGACATGAGAAGACACCACGTGAAGCCTATGGAACTCGAAGACTTAGATCTTTCGTAGTTCACTTTCATTTGTGTTGAGTCATAGGAACCACCGTACTGTTAAGTGGGGTCCAAGAGAACCATTCAGAACGACTGAAGTGATGCCTAATTCAAAACCTATATCTTCGAGCGAAGACTATGAGAGCAAATCTTGTCCAGAGTCGGACAAGTCAGCTTTACTTGTAGCCCAAGTAAAGTTGCCGTGTGAGTTTGAAATCTGATCGTTGGTACACGTGTCAGTTCCTTAGTGACCCAGGGTCATTTCGGACAAATCAGGTCGGGTTGCCCAGTGGCTATAAATAGTCCACCCCCTACAACCATAAACGGTTGGCTGCTCAGATTTCAGTGCACGGCTTTTGTCGTTTGAGAGCAACCCACCTCGAAGCCTTTGAGAGAAAATTTCCTAGCGAGGAGAAAAGCCCTAACCACCCAGAGCCAGAGAGAATTGGGCATCACTTAAGTCTTCTTGTCTGAGTGATCTGAAGACTTATTACACTTGAGGACTGTGCATCCTCCAGACGGTTAGGCGTCGCGTTCTGAGCATCCAAGAGACATTGTGGATTGCCGGTGAACGAAGTCTGTGAAGGTTCGGGAGTCTACCTTGAAGACTTACCAGAGTGATTGCGTGAGGTCTGTGTGACCTTAGCTCAAGGGGAATACGGTGAGGACTGGGTGTCCTGAGCTGCGTGTTCAGGACTGGGTGTCCGGGACTGTGTGTCCTTTGGTTTAAATACCTAGCCGCCCTAACCAGACGTACAGTTGTCACAGCAACTGGAACTGGTCCAACAAATCATTGTCTTCAACGAGTCACTGGTTTCATCTTCACTTCCCTTTACTTACTGTTACTCTTTGTGAAGCCATTGCATGCTTGCTCTATCTTTTGTCTTCACAACGTAACTGTATGATTTGATTGGCTTCATAACTTCTTCCTACCTGATCCTTATTACACTGCAGCTACTTGTCATTGTGCTTTCACTCTATTGAATAATTGACCATGGCTTGCCTAGTCTAATCTAACTTCCGCTGCATAGTGATAGGCATATCTCTACTTTTCATCTTCATAACCTTCACGTTTTGAAGACTTTCA
This sequence comes from Triticum monococcum, assembly GCA_034509565.1. Lineage (NCBI taxonomy): Eukaryota > Viridiplantae > Streptophyta > Magnoliopsida > Poales > Poaceae > Triticum > Triticum monococcum. The sequence continues at coordinate 583,190,807 of CM067843.1, forward strand.
TAAAAATCGCCTATTCACCCCCCTCTAGTCGATATAACGCACTTTCATTGGATATCTGTGGTGACAATGGGATATCACGTGGTTCACTTGATGTATGTGTGATCAACTTGCGGGTTCCGCCCATGAACCTATGCATAGGGGTTGGCACATGTTTTCGTCATGACTCTCCGGTAGAACTTTGGGGCACTCTTTGAGGTCCTTTGTGTTGGTTGAATAGATGAATCTGAGATTGTGTGATGCATATCGTATAATCATACCCACAGATACTTGAGGTGACATTGGAGTATCTAGGTGACATTAGGGTTTTGATTGATTTGTGTCTTAAGGTGTTATTCTAGTACGAACTCTAGGGCTGTTTGTGACACTTATAGGAATAGCCCAACGGATTGATTGGAAAGAATGACTTTGAGGTGGTTTCGTACCCTACCATAATCTCTTCATTCGTTCTCCGCTATTAGTGACTTTGGAGTGACTCTTTGTTGCATGTTGAGGGATAGTTTTATGATCCAATTATGTTAGTATTGTTGAGAGGACTTACACTAGTGAAAGTATGAACCCTAGGCCTTATTTCCTATCATTGCAATACCATTTACTCTCACTTTTATCATTAGTTACCTTGCTGTTTTTATATTTTCAGATTACAAAAACTATTATCTACTATCCATATACCACTTGTATCACCATCTCTTTGCCGAACTAGTGCACCTATACAATTTACCATTGTATTGGGTGTGTTGGGGACACAAGAGACTCTTTGTTATTTGGTTCCAGGGTTGCTTGAGAGAGACCATATTCATCCTACGCCTCCTACGGATTGATAAACCTTAGGCCATCCACTTGAGGGAAATTTGCTACTGTCCTACAAACCTCTGCACTTGGAGGCCCAACAACATCTACAAGAAGAAGGTTGTGTAGTAGACATCAAGCTCTTTTCTGGCGCTGTTGCTGAGGAGGTGAGTGCTTGAAGTTATATCTTTAGATCTTGCAATCGAGTCTTTTAACTTCTTGTTTTATCACTAGTTAGTCTAAAAAGAAAACTACCAAAAAATGGAGTTGAGTTTGTCTCATACGCTTCATCTTTTTAATATCTTTCGTGAGTATGATGGAAAGGAAAATTGTGCAAAAGTGTTAGAAGAAGAATGCATTAAATGTTTGGCACTAAATCTTTGAATGATGAACATGATTGCAATGTTGTTAGTACGAATTCTTTGAATATCCATGATGCTAATGATGATTGCACTAGTTATGATGAAAATGCCTCCTATAAACATGTCAATTTTTGTGGAGTAGATTGGGTTTGCATGTACACACCAAATAGGGAAGATAGATATTGTAAGAGGCATAAGTACTTAGAAACCAAATTGTTGCAAGAAGAGCTAGATGAATGTGCTGAAAATTTATCTTTTCTTAGCCCTACTTGTGAACTTTGCAATGAACGTGATCATTTTAGTACCCAATGCAAATTTTTTCATGAGCGTATCGTGTCCAAAAATTGTGATGACTTGATTTCCCTTGCACATCATAATGAACTTAGTTTGCTCTTGGGTTATGAATAAATTAAACGTAGAACTAAGGATATTCCAAAATTTACCCTTGATAAAGTTCTTCATTTTGATCTAGAGGAAATTTATATGTATTGCGCGGTGAATTGCATTGAAAATCCTTATATTGCCAATTACATAAAGAAAAGAAAACAAATAGAAGATGAAGAGAATGCTAACGAATGGGAAGAGACTTCCCAATATTTTCCTATTATTTCTTATGATGAATCAGGTAATGAAGAGGAGCCCTCTATTCAACCAATCTCATTAATAAGGAGCTCCAAAAAGAGGATTGAACCCACACATAATGTGGTGAAGAAGAAGAAAAGAAAAAGGAAGAGAGGTAAAAAGATATCTCGCCCAAATAATGCTGCTCCTATTACTATTGTGCCTCATGAAAATATAATTGTGGAAGATAATGATACTTCTTTTGATCTTGAAAATCTTTTTGGCACTTGCTTGGAAGAATATGGTAATTGCTATACTATTGCTGCTATCCATACTATTAATGATGAGAGTGATTATGCTTATGATATGAAAAGACCCAAGCTTGGGGAAGCTATGTTTGATGAGGATGACATATTTGAGAATATATTTGCTGCAATTAATGTTTGTCCCAAGCTTGGGGATGCTACACTTAATGAAGATGATATTTTTAGTCTCCCAAGTTTTGATATGCAAGTTTATAATAATGATAGCATGTCTCCTACTTATGATGATTATTGTGATGATACTTATGCTATAAAAAGTAGTGATTATATTTATAAAACTTGTCATGATTATGATTACCCCTTCTCTGAACATTACTCTTTTAATGTGGAAGCAATTTATAGTATTCGAGTCTCTTATGATACTCCCACTATTATTCATGAGAAGAATCTTGCTTATGTGGAGAGTAGTAATTTTTCTATGCTTGTAGATCATGAAAAGAATGCTTTAGGTTCTGGTTATATTGTTGAATTCATTCATGATGCTACTGAAAATTATTATGAGGGAGGAATATATGCTTGTAGGAGTTGCAATAATATCAAGTTTCCTCTCTATGTGCTTAAAGTTTTGAAGTTATGCTTGTTTTACCTTCCTATGCAAGTTGATTCTTGTTCCCATAAGTTGTTTGCTCACAAAATCCCTATGTGTAGGAAGTGGGTTAGACTTAAATGTGGTACTCATATTCTTCATGATGCTCTCTTTATTTTTCAATTATTATCTTTTATGTGAGCATCATTAAAATCATCATGCCTAGCTAGGGGCGTTAAACGATAGCGCTTGTTGGGAGGCAACCCAATTTTATTTTTGTTCCTTGATTTTTGTTCCTGGTTAGTAATAAATAATTCGTCTAGTCTCTTTTTATATGTGGTCTTATGTTTTAATTAGTGTTTGTGCCAAGTAGAACCTTTGGGAAGACTTGGGGAAAGTCTTTGCGATCATGCTGTAAAAAACAGAAACTTTAGCGCTCACGAGAATTGCTGCCATTTTTATTTGGAGAGTGATATTTAGTTAATTCTTTTTGCAGATGATTAATAGATAAATTACTCAGGTCCAGAAATTTATTTGAGAATTCTTATGAGTTCCACAAGTATACGTTTGATCCATATTACTACAGACTGTTCTGTTTTTGACAGATTCTGTTTTTCATGTGTTGTTTACTTATTTTGATGAATCTATGGCTAGTAAAATAGTTTATAAACCATATAGAAGTTGGAATACAGTAGGTTTAACACCAATATAAATAAAGAATGAGTTCATTATAGTACCTTGAAGTGGTGATTTATTTTCTTATACTAACGGAGCTTACGAGTTTTCTGTTAAGTTTTGTGTTGTGAAGTTTTCAAGTTTTGGGTAAAGATTCGATGGGATATGGAATAAGGAGTGGCAAGAGCCTAAGATTGGGGATTCCCAAGGCACCCCAAGGTAATATTCAAGGATAGCCAAGAGCCTAAGCTTGGGGATGCCCCGGAAGGCATCCCCTCTTTCGTCTTCGTTCATCGGTAACTTTATTTGGAGCTATATTTTTATTTACCACATGATATGTGTTTTGCTTGGAGCGTCATTTTATTTTGTTATTATTTGCTTGCTTTTATTTAGAACAATGTTTTGCATCTTTTATTTCAATAAAAGTGACATTGATAGCCTTTACTATGCCTATTTTAGAAGTCCACTTGTTGCTGTTTGAAAACAGAAAGTTTACCGCTGTTGCAATAATTCCCTAGAAAAGTAAGAATGTGATAAAATGTTGAAACCTTTTGCATATTAAGATCTGATAAATTTACTACAGTGGGAATTTTATTTCATAATTGTTTGATCTAGGTAAGTATGGATGTTGCAGCATTCTTTACAGACTATCCTGTTTAGGCAGATTGCTGTTATGTTTGCATTGTTTGCATATGTTTGCTTCTTTAATGATTCTATTTGAGGATAGGACTATTAAATATGCAGAGGCATTTAGTATGCAATGTTGAATAATAATTTTAGTGGTTTGCTACGGTAGAGTATGATAAGGTTTTTGCAATGGTTTATACTAACTTATCTCACGAGTCCTTGTTGAGTTTTGTGTGGATGAAGCTTTTGAGATTTAGGGAGACCGTGATATGAGAGGTTAAGGAGACATAAAACCTCAAGCTTGGGGATGCCCAAGGAACCCAAGTATAATATTTCAAGAAGTCTCAAGCGTCTAAGCTTGGGGATGCCCGGTTGGCATCGCACCTTTCTTCTTCAACAACTATCGGTTAGTATCGGTTGATCCTAAGTTTTTGCTTCTTCACATGATGTTTGCCATTCTTAGAATGTCATTTTATTTTGCTTTGCTTGATGTTTTAATAGAATACCAAGATATGAAATTATTAAATGTTAGAGAGTCTTCACATAGTTGCATAATTATTCGACTACTCATTAATCTTCACTTATATCTTTCGGAGTAGTTTGTCATTTGCTCTAGTGCTTCACTTATATCTTTTAGAGCATGGTGGTAGTTTTATTTTGAAGAAATAGATGAACTCTCATGCTTCACTTATATTATTTTGAGAGTCTTAAATAGCATGGTAATTTTCTTAAAATCCTAATATGCTAGGTATTCAAGAATAATAAAATTCTCTTATGAGTGTGTTGAATACTATGAGAAGTTTGATACTTGATAATTGTTTTGAGATATGGATATGGTGATATTAGAGTCATGCTAGTTGGGTAGTTGTGAATTTGAGAGATACTTGTGTTGAAGTTTGTGATTCCCGTAGCATGCGCGTATGGTGAACCGTTATGTGATGAAGTCGGAGCATGATTTATTTATTGATTGTCTTCCTTATGAGTGGCGGTCGGGGACGAGCGATGGTCTTTTCCTACCAATCTATCCCCCTAGGAGCATGCGCGTAATACTTTGCTTCGATAACTAATAGATTTTTGCAATAAGTATGTGAGTTCCTTATGACTAATGTTGAGTCCATGCATTATACTCGCTCTCGCGCTTCCACCATTGCTAGCCTCTCTAGTACCGCACAACTTTCGCCGGTACCATGCACCCACCATATACCTTCCTCAAAATAGCCACCATACCTACCTATCATGGCATTTCCATAGCCATTCCGAGATATATTGGCATGCAACTTTCCACCATTCTGTTTATTATGACACGCTTCATCATTGTCATATTGCTATGCATGATCATGTAGTTGACATCGTATTTGTGGCAAAGCCACCGTTCATAATTCTTTCATACATGTCACTCATGCATCATTGCACATCCCGGTACACCGCCGGAGGCATTCATATAGAGTCATATCTTGTTCTAAGTACCGAGTTGTAATTCTTGAGTTGCAAGAAAATAAAAGTGTGATGATCATCATTATTAGAGCATTGTCCTAGTGACGAAAGGATGACGGAGACTATGATTCCCCCACAAGTCGAGATGAGACTCCGGACGAAAAATAAAAAAAAAGAAAAGAAAAGAGGCCATAAAAAAGAGAAAAGGCCCAAATAAAAAAGGAAAAAAAGAAAGAAAAAAGATGAGAGAAAAAGAGAGAAGGGGCAATGCTACTATCCTTTTACCACACCTGTGCTTCAAAGTAGCACCATGATCTTCATGATAGAGAGTCTCCTATGTTGTCACTTTCATATACTAGTGGGAAATTTTCATTATAGAACTTGGCTTGTATATTCCAATGATGGGCTTCCTCAAAATGCCCTAGGTCTTCGTGAGCAAGCGAGTTGGATGCACACCCACTAGTTTCTTTTGTTGAGCTTTCATACATTTATAGCTCTAGTGCATCCGTTGCATGGCAATCCCTACACCTTGCCTTAACATCAATCGGTGGGCATCTCCATAGCCCATTGATTAGCCTCGTTGATGTGAGACTTTCTCCTTTTTTGTCTTCTCCACATAACCCCGTAATTATATTCTATTCCACCCATAGTGCTATATCCATGGCTCACGCTCATGTATTGCGTGAAGATTGAAAAAGTTTGAGAACATCAAAAGTATGAAACAATTGCTTGGCTTGTCATCGGGGTTGTGCATGATTTAAATATTTTGTGTGGTGAAGATAGACATAGCCAGACTATATGATTTTGTAGGGATAGCTTTCTTTGGCCATGTTATTTTGAGAAGACATAATTGCTTAGTTAGTATGCTTGAAGTATTATTGTTTTTATGTCAATATTAAACTTTTGTCTTGAATCTTATGGATCTGAATATTCATGCCACAGTTAAGAAGAATTATATTGAAATTATGCCAAGTAGCACTCCGCATCAAAAATTCTGTTTTTATCATTAACCTACTCGAGGACGAGCAGGAATTAAGCTTGGGTATGCTGATACGTCTCCAACGTATCTATAATTTTTGATTGCTCCATGCTATATTATCTACTGTTTTGGGCAATATTGGGCTTTACTTTCCACTTTTATATTATTTTTGGGACTAACCTATTCACCGGAGGCCCAGTCCAGATTTGCTGTTTGATGCCTATTTCAGTGTTTCGAGGAAAAGGAATATCAAACGGAGTCAAAACGAAACGAAATCAACTGGAGATGTTATTTTTGGAAGGAAACCTACCGGATAGACTTGGACCCTATGTCAGAAGATGAAGGAGGTGCTCACGAGGGTAGGGGCGCGCCCCCCTGCCTCGTGGCCCCCCTTCGGTCCACCGACGTACCCCTTGTACCCATGTATACCTACGTATCGTAAAACTTCCAGAGAACACAATAGATTGGGAGTTCCGCCGCCAGAAGCCTCCATAGCCATTGAAAGCCAATCTAGACCCGTTCCGGCACCCTGCCGGAGGGGGAATCCTTCTCCGGTGGCCATCTTCATCATCCCGGTGCTCCCCTTGATGAGGAGGGAGTAGTTCTCCCTCGGGGCAAAGGGTATGTACCAGTAGCTATGTGTTTGATATCTCTCTCTCTCTCTCTCTCTCGTGTTCTTGAGGTGATACGATCTTGATGTATCGCGAGCTTTGCTATTATATTTGGATCCTATGATGTTTCTTCCCCCCTCTACTATCTTGTAATGAATTGAGTTTCCCCTTTGAAGTAATCTTATCGGATTGAGTCTTTAAAGATTTGAGAACAGTTGATGTATGTCTTGCCGTGGATATCTGTGGTGACAATGGGATATCATGTGATTCACTTGATGAATGTTTTGGTGATCAACTTGCGGGTTCCGCCCATGAACCTATGAATAGGGGTTGGCACATGTTTTCGTCGTGACTCTCCGGTAGAACTTTGGGGCACCCTTTGAGGTCCTTTGTGTTGGTTGAATAGATGAATCTGAGATTGTGTGATGCATATCGTATAATCATACCCACGGATACTTGAGGTGACATTGGAGTATCTAGGTGACATTAGGGTTTTGATTGATTTGTGTCTTAAGGTGTTATTCTAGTATGAACTCTAGGGCTGTTTGTGACACTTATAGGAATAGCCCAACGGATTGATTGGAAAGAATGACTGTGAGGTGGTTTCGTACCCTACCATAATCTCTTCGTTCGTTCTCTGCTATTAGTGACTTTGGAGTGACTCTTTGTTGCATGTTGAGGGATAGTTTTATGATCTAATTATGTTAGTATTGTTGAGAGGACTTACACTAGTGAAAGTGTGAACCCTAGGCCTGATTTCCTATCATTTCAATACCATTTACTCTCACTTTTATCATTAGTTACCTTGCTGTTTTTATATTTTCAGATTACAAAAACTATTATCTACTATCCATATACCACATGTATCACCATCTCTTCGCCGAACTAGTGCACCTATACAATTTACCATTGTATTGGGTGTGTTGGGGACACAAGGGACTCTTTGTTATTTGGTTGCAGGGTTGCTTGAGAGAGACCATCTTCATCCTATGCCTCCTACGGATTGATAAACCTTAGGTCATCCACTTGAGGGAAATTTGCTACTGTCCTACAAACCTCTGCACTTGGAGGCCCAACAACATCTAGAAGAAGAAGGTTGTGTAGTAGACATCAGTAGCCGAGAACTCGTGTGAAATCCCCTCTTCGTCAAGAAAGGTATCCACATTTGCGTTCTTGAACTCCGTTCCGTTGCCGCTCTGAACCTTCTTGATCTTCACTTCAAATTGATTTTGGGCCTTCCTAGTGAAGTTTTTGAAGATCTTTTGGACCTGCGATTTATCATCAAGGAAGAACACCCATGTAAATCTTGAAAAATCATCGACTATGACTAGACCAAATGAGTTACCACTGAGACTCTTGTAGGCATTGGGACCAAAGAGATCCATGTGAAGTAGCTCGAGCGGTCTTCTCGTGGTCATGATGTTCTTCACGGGCTTACTCCCTCCAACTTGTTTTCCTGCCTGACAAGCACTACAAAGTCTATCCTTGTCAAATATGACATCTTTTAATCCAAGGATATGATCACCTTTAATAAGCTTATCAAGATTTCGCATGCCCACATGACCTAGCCTTCTATGCCACAACCAGCCTTTAGAAGATTTAGCAATTAAGCAAGTTCTAGGTTGAGCCTTTTTAGTGAAATCAACAATGTAAAGATCACCTCTACGTATACCAGTAAAGACCATTTTATGATTTTCTCTTCGAAACACCTGGCAATCTACTTCAGTAAATAGGACATTGAAACTGAAATGAACAAGTCTAGATACTGAAAGTAAATTGTACCCAAGAGATTCAACGAGCATGACGTTTTGTATGGAGCTATCATGTGAGATGGCCACCTTACCGAGGCCAACCATCTTACCCTTTGAGTTATCACCAAAAGTGACATACTTTCGAGGGCTGTCGTTTTCAGCAAGCTCATGAAACATATCTTTGTCTCCGGTCATATGATCAGTACATCCACTATCAAGGACCCATTCCTTTCCTCCAGCCATGTAGCCGCAAAGATTATCCATAAGACCAAAGTGTCTCATCGCATCATCAAGATCATGGCCACTATCATCATCCTCATCATAGTATCCATGTTCAACATCGTCATGTGATGGATCAACTCCTAGAGAGGGTAATTCATTAGAAGTATGACCATAACAATGTTCATCTCTATGGATTCTAATGACTTCGGAAATGATATTGCTAATAATTCAAACATCTCCTTTTGCACTCGTAAGATTAGTAAGATCAAATAAGCAATCACCAAACTTGGGATCATTAGAACTCATCTTACTCAAGGCAATAGACTTATGAAGAATCTCATCTAGAATTTTCAAGGAATAATTTGGGAATCGTTCCTCAAGGAATCTCCATAAGGTGTAGGCACAATCAAAAGTATGCAAGCTAGCAAGCAAATATCTAAGCAAACCTCTAGTGATTAAATTAACTGTTCTAAGATTACGGATCATGTCAATAGACTCATCAAGGGTAGGGTGCAAAGGATCAACAATGCGAGCACAAGGAGTAGTAATGTACTTGGTCAAATGATATTGATTGAAAATCTCAAGAATCTCATTTTTCCACTCATGAAAGAACTCTCCATCAAGAATAGGCACTCTAGGTCTAAGACTCCCCAACGTAGACTCATCCATCTTCCTCCAATGGTGATTAAACCAAAGCAATGGAAACCAAAGCTCTGATACCAATTGAAAGGATTGAGAAGATGTGTCTAGAGGGGGGGGGGCTGAATAGACTCTAAGTAAGAAAAGTTGTAGTTTTAAACTTCTTTAGGTTTAAGTAGAGTTTTGGCACAAGTTTAAACATTCACAATACATATCAAGCATGGATGACAAGAGTATATGAGCAGTGGAATGTAAATCATGCAAGTTGCAAGAATGTAAAGGGATGGGATTGGAGTGTGCAAACACAATTGGAGACACGGAGATTTTTGGCGTGGTTCCGATAGGTGGTGCTATCGTACATCCATGTTAATGGCGACTTCAACCCACGAAGGGTAATGGTTGCGCGAGTCCACAGAGGGCTCCACCCACGAAGGGTCCACGAAGAAGCAACCTTGTCTATCCCACCATTGCCGTCTCCCGCGAAGGACTTGCCTCACTCGGGTAGATCTTAACGAAGTAGGCGATCTCATTGCCCTTACAAACTCCTTGGTTCAACTCCACAATCTTGACGGAGGCTCCCAAGTGACACCTAACCAATCTAGGAGACACCACTCTCCAAGAGGTAACAAATGGTGTGTTGATGATGAACTCCTTGCTCTTGTGCTTCAAATGATAGTCTCCCGAACACTGAACTCTCTCTCACAGGATTTGGATTTGGTAGAAAGAAGATTTGAGTGGAAAGCAACTTGGGGAAATCTAGAGATCAAGATTTATGTGGTTGGAATGGAATATCTTGACCTCAACACAAGTGTAGGTGGTTCTCTGTCAGAAAATGTATGTTGGAAGTGTAGGCATAATCTGATGGCTCTCTCCTCGAATGAAGAGTGGGTGGAGGGGTATAAATAGCCTCCACACAAAATCTAACCGTTACACACGGTTTACCAAACTCGATGGGACCGATTGAGAGAGTCGGTCAGACCGATTTAGTTCATAATGTGACTGTTAGGCATTTCGGTGGGACTGACATGATTAACTCGGTGGGACCGATGTGCTAGGGTTAGGGTAAAGCCTCAACTCGGTTTGACCAATTACACAAACTCGGTAGGACCGATTTGGGTAATAAGCGAAACAGAGAGTTGGCCAAGCAAACTTGGTGGGACCGATTGCATACCTTGGTGGGACCAAAATTATTGGAATAGGCAACAAAGAGTTTGCAAGCCCATCTCGGTGAGACCAAGATCCCATCGGTAAGACCGAATTGATTAGGGTTTCTGGCAATGGCTATGTCAACTGAACTTGGCGGCGTCGTATAGAAAGTTTCGGTGGGGCCGAGTTTAACTCTTGGTTTGGAACATATGTGGATATGAGAAAGTGGTTGAGGGCTTTGGAGCATATCACTAAGCACTTTGATCAAGCAAGCCATTGAGCAACACCTCATCCCCTCTTAATAGTATTGGCTTTCCTATGGACTCAATGTGATCTTGGATCACTAAAATAAAATGTAGAGTCCTGAGATTTGAGCTTGAGCCAATCCTTTGTCCTCAGCATCTTGAAGGTGTTCCACATACTCTAGTCCAGGCCACTCCATTGTTAAACTTATCTGAAACATACTAGGTAGAAGCATTTGTCCAACAAGAGATATGTTGTCATTAATTACCAAAATCACCCAGGGAGCACTTGTGCTTTCAATCTCACTCTCCGCCACTCGTATGGCCAACCATGGGGCACACCGAGAATTGAGGCATCATGGCACGCCACATGCCCCACTTTTGCTGTGGTTACCGCATGGCGAGTCGTGGGCGAATGGATAGAGGCAGACCTGCCATAATGAGACATGACTGCCCTAAATCCTCGTGTGGAATTGTGTGGAGATCTGAATTGTCACGGCAAGGAGACCTCACAGGACTGATCTCCCGAGGGCCTTGCCTAACGGCCCCTCGGTTTGGCACCGGAAGGATAAAACAACATCGAATAGGATTAGAAGAGGCTACCAAAGGTCCCCAAGACACTCACTGCGACCTCCACCAGTCTCGGGAGCTACTAATGGGGTCGTGCACCAGGGGTGCCTCTCCAGGGAAGTCCAACCTCGATGCCCATCGGAGGGCCCACTTGGCCAATTACAAGGAAGATTCCCTAAGGAGCGCCAGATACCTTTGTGCTCTCCAAGGCCGAGGATGGCGGCGCCCAAATTGCATCTACTGCCATGTAAATCCTAGACCGCCTTGCCTATATGGAGGGAGGTCTAGGGCTCCTCCTCAATGATCTATCCTCAGATAGGCAAACTCTCAGTAGCAATCTCATACACCATTGTAACCCCTCGCACGAGGTATCCATCCATCATAAATAACAAAAACAAGAAGGATTTAGGGTATTACTCCCCGGAGTCCCGAACCTGGATAAACCATGTGTGCAATCTACGTTCCAAGAGTTCCAGCTGCGCTCGGACCCATGCCGAAGGATCAGACAAGATTTTGCACCGTCAGGTAAGATCAACATCTCAAATATATTCATGAAAGTATATATGTACAGATCTAAAATCATGGCACTCGGGCCATGGTGACAAGCCTTAAGCATAGCAAATTCATAGCAACATCAATCTCAGAACATAGTGGATAGTATGGATCAAGCCCTAACAAATTGACTTGATTACATAAGAAATCTCATCCATCTCCATCTACCTCCAGTATGCCTACAAGGGGATTACTCAAACATAATTACGAGCATCATGAAATTGTTGATGAAGAAGGGTTGGTGATGACGACGATGATGAATCCCTCTCTGCGGAGCCACGAACGCACTCCATACTACGGCTCCTGACGAAGAATTGGAGGTGGCGGCGGCTCCACATTGTAAAACGTTATGACACTTCCTCTCTCGTTTTTTTCTCGAGAAGATGGAATTTATAGTGCTAGAATTAAATCTCCGAAATGACCGAATTACTTTCAGTGAATAATCTGATCATAAACCCACAATTCATCGGATCACAACAAATACACTGCAAGAATTACATCAACTTGATATGAAGTGAGAACATGGTATTGAAGATATATATATATATATTATATATATGAGAGAGAGAGAGAGCCATCTAGCTACTGCTATGGACCCGTAGGTCCTGTGGGAACTGCTCACGCATCATCATGGAGGCAATAAGGATGATGTAGAAGGCCTCCGTGGTCGGTTACCCCTCCAGCAGAGTACCAGCAAGGTGTCCAGATGGGATCGTGGAAGGGAAGAGGCTTGCCACGGTGAAAAAATTGTTTTGGGTCTCGTTCTAGTGGTTTCTAGAATTTAAGAAATTTATAGCTCCCGAATTAGGTCAAACGGAGGCCTATGGGCCCCACAAGCTCAGGTTGTTCCCCTTGGGGTGCGCCCCTTTAGCTTGTGTCTCACCTACAGGTCTTCTATCCCTCCCTCGAAGTCTATAGCACCTCTTCTGATCCATAAACAATCACCATAAAGTTTTGTCGTGTTTGGACTTTGTTTGATATGTTTTTTCTGTGAAACAAAGCAAATAGGTAGAAAAACAAGAACTGGCACTCAACATTGAGTTAATAGGTTAGTTCCCAAAAATGAAATAAAATGACATATAGATCATAGAAGAATGATAATATGGTAGCATGAAACAATAAAAAATTATAGACACGTTGGAGACGTATCAGCATCCCCAAGCACAATTCTTGCTCGTCCTCGAGTAGGTAAATGATAAAAACAGAATTTTTGATGTGAAATGCTACCTAACATGTCCTAATCATGTAATTCTTTTGGGTATGAAGGTTGAGAAGTGATGACTTAATAGATACCAAAACGATAATATAAAAGAATGCTAGTAAATAATCATCACTTTCAAAATAAATAATACTAAAGAACATTATTCATACTCATTTAATCATGTAAGCATGGCATAACTTAGTCTTCCTAGCATAAAGTATAAATCATGAACACCTCGGTGCCAAACCAAGCAATTGTATCATACTTTTTCTTACTTCAACATTTCCAACTCCACTCAATACCTGAGCGCGAGCCATGAACTTAGCACTTTGGATGTCAGAGAGAATGATGGTAGGGGTTTATAAGAGAATATGAAAAGTTTAGGAAGTCTTGCATCAACTCGATGAATCATTAGGCAATGGAGAGGCCTTTCAATCGATATCAATGCGAGGAGTAGGGGTTGCCATGCAACGGATCCACTAGAGCTATAAGTGTATGAAAGCTCGCTACCGAAACTAAGTGGGTGTGCATCCAACTTTCTTGCTCATGAAGACCTCGAGCATTAGAGGAAGCTCGTCACTGGAACATACAAGCCAAGTTCTATAATGTAAGAATTTCCACTAGTACATGAAAGTGGCAAATCATGGTGAAAGTGTGTTATATCGACTAGAGGGGGTGAATAGGCAATTTTTATGAATTCTTCACTGAGGAATTTGCGGGTGAGGAAATTCCTGAGTGAAGAACTACTTGCAGCGGAATAAGTACTCAGAAGTAAACATAACAGAACAAGAGCATGGTCTTCATGATGAAATGAAAACAAGCAGAGTACATAAAGCATAAACACAGGATAAACAGAATGAAGACAAACAGGCTGAAGAAATTGAGCTGAGGAAATAGAGAAAGTCTTCAGCCAAAGTCTTCAAACCAACATGAACAAGCACACAACAGAGAGATGAGGAAATGGAAGGGTTGAGGAATTGGAACCATGTAGCTTGGTGAAGAGAATGATTTGGTAGACCAGTTCCAACTGCTGTGATAGTTGTACGTCTGGTTAGGGCGGCTAGGTATTTAAACCTAAGGACACACAGTCCCGGGCACCCAGTCCCGGACACCCAGTCCTGAACACATAGCTCAGGATACTCAGTCCTCCCGTATTCCCCTTGAGCTAAGGTCACACAGACCTCGCCCAATCACTCGTGGTAAGTCTTCAGGTGACTTCCAAACCTTCACAGACTCGGTCACTTGGCGATCCACAATTTCCTCTTGGATGCTCTAGACCATGACGCCTAACCGTCTGGAAGATGCACAGTCTTCAAAGGTAACAAGCGTCGGATCCACACAAGATCAATCTCTTTAGTGATGCTCAATCACTTTGGGTTTGTAGGTGTTTGGGTTTGGGTTTTCCTCACTTGATGCTTTTCACTCAAAGTCCTCGGAGGATGGGATGCTCTCAAATGACAAGTGTCAGTTTCTTTCGGAGCAGCCAGCCAGCTAGTGGTTGTAGGGGGCGGCTATTTATAGCCTAGGGAGCAACCCGACATGATAAGACATAAATGCCCTTCAATGATATGATCGTTAGGTGGGTAGATATTTTGGGACAGCTGGCGCATAGCACAGCAATGGTCGGAATGTTGAGTATCAAATTCCTCAGGGCTATCATGTTCCTCACTGTGTAGGCAATCCGCATTGGCGAATTCCTAACTCCTCAGTCAGAACAAGTTCCTCAAAGATCAGAAGAACTTTGTCTCTGTCACTAAAGAAATTTGACTGAACTGTATGAGATTTCCAATGGCTTCACTTGAAGGGATTGGTAGATGTAGGATTTTAGTCGAGCATCACTTGGAAATTTTTCCTTAGTATTTCCTCGACCCCCTTTAACAGTACGGTGTTTCCTATGACTCAAGAAAGAGAAAATGAAACTATGAAAACAAAAGTCTTCATGCTTCATGTTCCTTGAATGAATACCATGTCTTCAGGATCACACCAGTTTCTTCACTCTCAAAGTCTTCAGAAATCCAAAGTCTTCTGTCGAAGAACTTCATTTTTAAGGGTCGAATTTCTCTGTAAATATCAAACTCCTCATAGACTTATAGACCTGTGTACACTCACAAATGCATTAGTCCTTTAACCTATAAGTCTTCAATACACAAAAATCACTAAGGGACACTAGATGCACTTACAATCTCCCCTTTTTGGTGAATGATGACAATATAGGTTAAGTTTTCAACGGGGATAAACATATGAAGTGTAAATACTGACATTGAGGAATTTGATTGCAAGATATAGAAGAACTCTCCCTGAAGATGTGCATAGTGAGGAATTTGCTTTTGAAGCAATGCACATTTGAAGAGTAGAATCATGGAGATCTCCCCCTATATCTTCTAATTCATACACGCATTTAACATATAATATGAAGAATTTGAAATGCATGATGAAATATGGTGACTGATGTAATTCAACACGCGTGCATTAACATTAATGAGGAATAAGCCTGCAGAAAAACTCAGCAAAAGTATCAGACCACAATAGAGTTTAAGTTTACAACTCGATCCAGCAAAGTCTTGAAAAGAACGAGAGTTATAACTTAGAAAAAAACGCCCATATAAGTAGACCCGCTTGAAGACTAACTCAAATTTCTCCCCCTTTGTCATCGAATGACCAAAAGGATCGAAAAATGAGGACTAACGCCCCTGAGGGATGTCATGTTGATGGAGGAGCGCCAGCGTTGTTGGGGTCATTTGTTGTTGTAGGGCCTGCCGCAGTGTCGTCCAAGTCTTCATGCTCATCGCTTTCGTGTGATAAAGAATAGGAGCCGGCCACCAAGGAAGGAACTTTGACCTTCTTGAATTTCTTCGCTGGAGTTGTAGACCAGTCAAAGTCCTCCTTGAGACCCATTTGCTTCAGATCTTTTTCACCATACAGATGTGATAAGATAGCCCAGGTGCGACCGAACACTTCATGGAGGTAGTAATGGTTTTTCTTAACTACATTATGCGTACCAGTCATGTTGTGAAGAAGAGAACCAAACTGACGTGTAACCCATTTATGGTTTTGATCCACCTTCTGGTGAAGACTAAGAAGCAGCTCACGGTCAATCATCACCCTGGGAGCTGAGGCTTGATGATTTGGCTTGGATGCATTTGCAGTAGAATCATGAGTGGCATAGTCATCATTGGTGGAATAAGATGCAGCTTTGCGAAACTGACCATCCAATGGACGAATGCCTTCATCAATGATAGCAGGTGCCTTGCCCTTTTCATCAGTTGAGGAATATGTCTGCTTGAGGACTTCAATTGGGGGCAGGTAGCTGAGGTGATTCTGAAAATCAGCCTTGTAGTTTAGTGAAGACCTTGTTCTGAGGAATCTCATAATCCAGGGAGCGTAAGGCTTCAAGTCAAACGGAGAGAGTGCAACATTGGCCAGAGTCCTCATGAAGAAATCATGATAATTGACAGGAATGCCATGTATGATGTTGAATAGCAGATTCTTCATGATGCCAACAATTTCCTCATCAGACGAGTGATGACCCACAAGTATAGGGGATCTATCGTAGTCCTTTCGGTAAGTAAGAGTGTCGAACCCAACGAGGAGCAGAAGGAAATGATAGGCGGTTTCCAGCAACGTATTCTCTGCAAGTACTAAAATAAGCGGTAACAGATAGTTTTATGATAGGATAATTTGTAACGAGCAACAAGTAACAAAAGTAAATAAAGTGCAGCAAGGTGGCCCAATCCTTTTTGTACAAAGGACAAGCCTGGACAAACTCTTATATAGAGAAAAGCGCTCCGGAGGACACATGGGAATATCGTCAAGCTAGTTTTCATCACGTTCATATGATTCGCATTCGGTACTTTGATAATTTGGTATGTGGGTGGACCGGTGCTTGGGTACTGTCCTTACTTGGACAAGCATCCCACTTATGATTAACCTCTATTGCAAGCATCCACAACTACAACAAAAGTATTAAGGTAAACTTAACCATAGCATGAAACATATGGATCCAAATCAGCCCCTTACGAAGCAACGCATAAACTAGGGTTTAAGCTTCTGTCACTCTAGCAACCAATCATCTACTTATTACTTCCCAATGCCTTCCTCTAGGCCCAAATAATGGTGAAGTGTCATGTAGTCGATGTTCACATAACACCACTAGAGGAGAGACAACATACATCTCATCAAAATATCGAACGAATACCAAATTCACATGACTACTAATAGCAAGACTTCTCCCATGTCCTCAGGAACAAACGGAACTACTCACAAAGCATAATCATGTTCATAATCAGAGGGGTATTAATATGCATATAGGATCTGAACATATGATTTTCCACCAAATAAACCAACTAGCATCAACTACAAGGAGTAATTAACACTACTAGCAACCTACTAGTACCAATCCCGGACTTGGAGACAAGAGAGGAGATGGTGCTGGTGAAGATGTTGATGGAGATTGCCCTCTCCCGATGAGAGGAGAATTGGTGATGACGATGGCGATGATTTCCCCCTCCCGGAGGGAAGTTTCCCCGGCAGAACAGCTCCGCCAGAGCCCTAGATTGGTTCCTCCAAGGTTCCGCCTCGTGGCGGTGGAGTTTCGTTTGAGAAGATGGCTTATGATTTTTCCTCATCGAAAGACTTCATATAGCAGAAGATGGCCATCGGAGGGCCACCAGGGGGCCCACGAGGTAGGGAGGCGCGCCCAGGGGTAGGGCGCGCCCCCACCCTCGTGGGCAGCATGTGGCCCCCTTGGTGAACTTCTTACGCTCAGTATTTTTTATATATATTCTGAAATTGATTTCTGTGAAG
This sequence comes from Triticum monococcum, assembly GCA_034509565.1. Classification (NCBI taxonomy): domain Eukaryota; kingdom Viridiplantae; phylum Streptophyta; class Magnoliopsida; order Poales; family Poaceae; genus Triticum; species Triticum monococcum. Next base: position 583,208,817 of record CM067843.1, read on the forward strand.
TTTCAGGACTTTTGGAGCTATGCAGAATAGGTCTCTAATATTTGCTCCTTTTCCAGCCCAGAATCCCAGCTGTCGGCATTCTCCCTCTTTATGTAAACCTTGTAAAATAAGAGAGAATAGGCATAAGTATTGTGACATAATGTGTAATAATAGCCCATAATGCAATAAATATCGATATAAAAGCAGGATGCAAAATGGACGTATCAACTCCCCCAAGCTTAGACCTCGCTTGTCCTCAAGCGAAAGCCGAAATCGCAAAATATGTCCACATGTTTAGAGATAGAGCCATAGAGGTGTTGATAAAAGTGAAATACGGACATGAGGGCATCATGATCATTCTTAGAACAACAACTTACATAATTCTTGTCATATGATTTCTTATGCTAGAGTAATAATTCAATCACAATTTCAAGTATGAATCTTAAACTTCATTGACAACTAACAAACTATAATCTCAGTCATTGGAGCAATTGCAATTTATCATAACATAGGAAAGAGTCAATATAAGAGCTTTTCAGCAAGTCCACATACTCAACTATCATATAGTCTTTCACAATTGCTGACACTCATGCAATACTTATGGGTATGGAGTTTTAATCGGACACAGATAAAGATAGGGGCTTATAGTTTTGCCTCCCAATGTTTTACCTCAAGGGTAATGTCAATAATAATAGTTCATGAAAACTCACATCCAATTAGCCATATATACCAAGATCTTTCCGACATATTGTGCTTGCCAAAGGATAAATGTAAAAAGGAAGGGTGAAGATCACCATGACTCTTATGCAAGGTAGGAGATAAAAGTAAAAGATAGGCCCTTCACAGAGGGAAGCAGAGGTTGTCATGCGCTTTTATGGTTGGATGCACAAAATCTTAATGCGAAAGAACTTTACTTCATATTGCCACTTGTGATATGGACCTTTATTATGCAGTCTGTCGCTCTTATTTCTTCCATATCACACGATCGTATAAAGCTTATTTTCTCCCACACTAATAAGTCATACATAGAGCAATTTTTATTGCTTGCACCGATGACAACTTACTTGGAGGATCTTACTCAATCCATAGGTAGGTATGGTGGACTCTCATGGCAAAACTGGTTTAAGGGTATTCGGAAGCACAAGTAGTATCTCTACTTGGTGCGATAAATTTGGCTAGCATGAGGGGGAAATGCAAGCTCAATCATGTTGGATGACCCAAGACAATATAATTTATCTCAGATGCAAGAAAACAGAACCCATTACGTTGTCTTCCTTGTCCAACGTCAACTCTTTAGCATGTCATATTTTAATGAGTGCTCACAATCATAAAACATGTCCAAGATAGTATATTTATATGTGAAGACCTCTCTTTCTTTATTACTTCCTATTAATTGCAACGATGACCAAAACTATGTTTGTCAACTCTCAACAACTTTTCTTCATCATACTCTTTCTATGTGAGCTCATTACTCTCCATAAGATCCATATGATCTCTTTGTTCCCCTTTTATTCTTTCTCTTTTCTTTTATTCACTTAGGATCATGGCAAAATAATCAAGCCCTTAACTCAACACTAATCTTTATTATATATAGCTCACGGACTCGATTACATAGAGGGATCATAAAGCAAAACTCAAAGGTAGATCATGCCATAAACTTTATTCTACTAGATCAAGATATTACCAAAAAGGATCGAACTAAGGAAAACGGTAAAGATAAAAGTGATGGTGATATGATACTGGGGCACTCCCCCAAGCTTGGCAGTTGCCAAGGGAAGTGCCCATACCCATGTGATTATGTCTCCTTTGTTGGTGAAGAAGATGGTGGTTTTGTTGATGGCATAGGCTTCTTCCTTAATTTGCGCTTGAGGATAGAATTTTGGTCCTTTAGGTCCTCGATCTCCTGCTCCAGACTCAGTATCTTTTTGCATAGTTCCTGTTTGTTTTCCTGCAAGAGGCAAAAAGGGATAAACTCAATCTTAGGTTTCTTTACTCTATCAGGGAGGCTTGACTTTTTGAACTCCACATGCATGTCCCCAGGTTGAGGTAGTGGGACTTCATCTTCATCTCAGCTCGTCTCCTCCTTTCCCTTAGGTTCATAGTCCTCTTCTTCTTCCGTGGTCCAACCACAATGCTCCACATCCCCATAGACTTTAGGATCGGCAAGGTAATCAGCCACATAGCTCTCTCCTTCCGAATCCTGGGACGACATGTTGCTCAAATCTGCAGCAGGACAGCTCGAAACAAAGACGGGAGATATTTGCGTGATACGGGAGTCAAAACCTCCGGGAGATTATATAATGAATTTTTACCGACCAATATACGTAACATGTAAGAAAACCGAGTCCGAAGAGCACACGAGGTGCCCACGAGGTAGGGGGCACGCCCAGGGGGGTAGGGCGCGCCCTCCACCCTCGCGTCCTTCCTGGACTGCTTCTTATTTTTCTATTTTTTTCTGAATATTCCAAAACAGAAGAAAATTGCCATTAGAATTGTTTTGGAGTCGGTTTACTTACCGTACCACATACCTATTCCTTTTCGGAGTATGAAACGTTCCGGAAAGTGTCCCTTATGTAGTCCTCCGGGGTTACGGTTTCAATAACATTGGTTTCAACATTTATAGGATTACCTGAGATATAATGTTTGATTCTTTGACCGTTCACCACCTTTGGATTTGTGCCTTCAAAGTTGTTGATTTTTATGGCACCAGAACGATAGACCTCCTCAATAACATAAGGACCATCCCATTTAGAGAGAAGTTTTCTTGCAAAAAATCTTAAACGAGAGTTATAGCAATACATAATCACCTACATTAAACTCACGCTTTTGTATTCTTTTGTCATGCCATCTTTTAACTTTTTCTTTAAACAACTTGGCATTTTCGTAGGCTTGGGTTCTCCATTCATCGAGTGAGCTAATATCAAATAACCTCTTCTCACCGGCACGTTTAAAATCATAATTGAGCTATTTAATAGCCCAATATGCCTTGTGTTCCAGTTCGAGAGGTAAGTGACATGCTTTTCCATAAACCATTTTATACGGAGGACATACCCATATGATTTTTATATGCAGTTCTATAGGCCCATAATGCATCATCAAGTTTCTTGGACCAATTCTTTCTAGACCTATTGACAGTCTTTTGCAAAATTAATTTGAGCTCTCTATTACTCAATTCTACTTGACCACTAGACTGAGGGTGATAAGGGATGCAATTCTATGATTAACATCATACTTAGCAAGCATTTTACGGAAAGCACCATGAATAAAATGTGAACCACCATCAGTCATTAAATATCTAGGGACTCCAAATCTTGGAAAAATGACCTCTTTAAGCATTTTAATAGAAGTGTTATGATCAGCACTACTAGTTGGAATAGCTTCTACCCACTTAGTAACGTAATCAACATCAACTAAAATATGTGTATGGCCATTAGAGGCAGGAAAAGGTCCCATATAGTCAAAGCCCCAAACATCAAATGGTTCAATAACGAGTGAATAGTTCATAGGCATTTCTTGACGTCTACTAATATTACCAATTCTTTGACATTCATCAGAAGATAAGACAAACTTACGGGCATCCTTGAAGAGAGTAGGCCAATAATAACCAAATTGCAATACCTTATGTGCAGTTCTATCTCCAGCATGGTGTCCTCCATAAGCTTCGGAGTGACACTTGCGTAGGATCTGTTCCTGTTCATGCTCAGGTACACAACGTCTAATAACACCATCTACTCCTTCTTTATAAAGATGTGGGTCAACCCAAAAGTAATGCCTCAAATCATAGAAGAACTTTTTTCTTTTGTTGGTATGTGAAACTAGGTGGTATGAATTTGGCAACAATGTAATTAGCATAATCAGCATACCATGGAGCAGTATGAGAAACATTTATGACATTTAATTGCTCATCAGGAAAGCTATCATCAATAGGTAGTGGGTCATCAAGCACATTTTATAACCTAGACAAGTTGTCTGCAACGGGGTACTCAGCTCCCTTTCTATCAACAATATGTAAATCAAATTCTTGTAGCAAGAGAACCCATCTAATAAGTCTAGGTTTAGCATCTTTCTTTTCCATAAGATATTTAATAGCAACATGATCAGTGTGGATAGTTACTTTAGAATCAACAATATAAGGTCTGAACTTATCACAAGCAAATACAACTTCTAAGAATTCTTTCTCAGTAGTAGCATAATTTCTTTGAGCATTGTCTAGGGTTTTACTAGCATATTGAATAACATTTAATTTCTTATCAACTCTTTGCCCTAGAACAGCACCTACAACATAATCACTAGCATCACACATAATTTCAAAGGGTAAATTCCAATCAGGTGGCTGAACAATAGGTGTAGAGATAAATGCTTTCTTAAGTATTTCAAATGCTTCTACACAATCATCATCAAAGACAAATGGTATATCTTTTTGTAATAAATTAGTCAGAGGCCGAGAAATTTTTGAGAAGTCCTTAATGAACGTCCTATAAAATCCGGCGTGACCAAGGAAACTTCTTTTACCTTTGATGTCCTTGGGCCATGGCATCTTTTCAATAGCATCAACCTTGGCTTTATCAACTTCAATACCTCTTTCAGAAACTTTATGCCCCAAGACAATACCTTCATTAACCATAAAGTGGCACTTTTCCCAATTCAAGACAAGATTAGTTTCTTCACATCTCTGCAAAACTCGATCAAGCTTGCTCAAGCAATCATCAAAAGAAGATCCATACACGGAGAAATAGTCCATGAAAACCTCACAAATCTTTTCACAAAAGTCAAAGAATATAGCCATCATGCATTTTAGAAAGGTAGCAGGTGCATTACATAAACCAAAAGGCATATGTCTATAAGCAAAAGTACCAAAAGGGCAAGTAAAAGTAGTCTTTGATTGATCCTTGGCTGACACATGTATTTGAGAGAAACAAGAATAACCATCTAGAAATCAAAAATGTGTATGTTTGGATAATGTTTCTAGCATTTGATTGATAACAGGTAAGGGGTAATGATCCTTTTTAGTGGCCTTATTTAATTTGCGAAAATCAATTACCGTCCTATAACCTGTAATAATTCTTTGAGGAATCAATTCATCTTTATCATTAGGAACGACAATAATACCTCCCTTCTTAGGGACACAATGGACATGACTTACCCACTGACTATCAGCAATAAGATAGATTATACCTACCTCAAGGAGTTTTAATATTTCCTTTCTTACCACTTCTTTCATTTTAGGATTCAACCGTCGTTGATGATCACGAACTGGTTTAGCATCTTCTTCCAAATTTATTTTATGTTGACATAGAGTGGGACTAATGCCCTTAAGATCATCAAGAGTATACCCAATAGCAGCACGATGCTTCTTCAGAGTTTTAAATAATCTCTCTTCCTCATGCTCTGAAAGGTTAGCACTAATAATAACATGATATATCTTTTTCTCATCAAGATAAGCATATTTAAGAGTATCAGGCAACGATTTAAGCTCAAACACGGGATCACCCTTGGGTGGAGGATGATCCCCTAGGATTTCAACAGGCAAATTGTGTTTCAGAATAGGTTCCTGTTTAAAGAATACTTCATCTATTTCCCTTCTTTCATTCATAAACATATCATTTTCATGGTCTAGCAAATATTGTTCTAAAGGATCACTAGGAGGTACGACAATAGAAGCAAGACCAATAATTTCATCCTTACTAGATAATTCTTCTTCACGGTGTTGTCTACTGAATTTAGAGAAATTAAATTCATGAGACATATCATCTAAACCGATGGTAACAACATCCTTTTTGCAATCTATCTTAGCATTAACAGTGTTTAAGAAGGGTATACCAAATATAATGGGACAAAAGCTATCTTGTGGGGAACCAAGAACAAGAAAATCAGTAGGATATTTAGTTTTCCCACACAAGACTTCAACATCTCTAACAATTCCCATTGGTTAAATAGTATCTCTATTGGCAAGTTCAATTGTGAAATCGATATCTTCTAACTCAACAGGTGCAATATCATGCATAATTTCTCTATATAGGTCAATAGGTATTGCACTAGCACTGGCACCCATATCACATAAGCCATGATAACAATGATCTCCTATTTTAACAGAAATGACAGGGATGCCTACCATAGGTCTAGGTTTATCTTTAGCACAAGGTTTAGCAATTCTAGCAGTTTCATCCTAGAAATAAATAACATTCCCATCAATATTATCAGCCAAAATATCTTTAACAATAGCAATATCAGGTTCAACTTTAATTTTCTCAGGAGGTGTATAAGTTTTAATATTGCTTTTATGGACCAAAATTGAAGCTTTAGCATGATCCTTTATCCTAACAGGGAAAGGTGGTTTCTCAACATAAGAAGTAGGAACAATAGGATCATTATAAGTGATAGTCTTTTCTTGAATTTTAATAGGTGCATCTACTTTTACTTCTATGGGAGGATGATATTTAAACCACTTCTCCTTGGGGAGATCAACATAAGTAGCAAAAGATTCACAGAAAGAAGCTACTATCTCAGAGTCAAGTCCATATTTAGTGCTAAATTTACGGAAAACATCGGTATCCATAAAAGATTTAACACAATCAAACTTAGGTGTCATACCTGACTCCTTACCTTTGTCGAGGTCCCAATCTTCAGAGTTGCGTTTAATCCTTTCCCCATTTGAATTCAATAGTCTTCATCATAAAAGAGCCAGCACAAGAAGTATCGAGCATGGTGTGATTGTTATCAGAAAGCCGAGCATATAAATTTTTAATAATCATTTCTCTTGAGAGCTCATGATTGGGGCATGAATATAACATTGATTTAAGCCTCCCCCAAGCTTGAGTGATGCTTTCTCCTTTGCGAGGCCAAAAATTATATATATAATTGCGATCACGATGAACAAGATGCATAGGATAAAACTTCTGATGAAATTCCAATTTCAATCGTTTATAGTTCCATGACCCTGTATCATCACATAGCCTATACCATGTCAATGCATCTTCCTTCAAAGATAAAGGGAAGACCTTCTTCTCAACAACATCTCCAGGTACACCGGCAAACTTAAATAATCCACAAACTTCATCCACATATATTAGGTGCTCATCAGGATGCATTGTTCCATCTCCTGCACAAGGATTAGCTAGCAGTTTTTCTATCATACACGAAGGAATTTCAAAGCAGACATTTTCATTTTCATTTTCAGTAGGTTGAGGAGCAACTCTTTGCTCTACTGGTCGGGGTGAAGATACACCGAACAAGCCCCTTAGAGGATTACTTTCCATAGTAACAAGTGACAGTAAATTTCAGCACACTATATAAATTTTCCTTACCAAATTCCACCTACCAAAGGCGCTTCACTCCCCGGCAACGACGCCAGAAAAGAGTCTTGATGACCCACAAGTATAGGGGATCTATTGTAGTCCTTTCGATAAGTAAGAGTGTCGAACCCAACGAGGATCAGAAGGAAATGATAAGTGGTTTCTAGCAAGGTATTCTCTGCAAGTACTGAAATAAGCAGTAACAGATAGTTTTGTGATATGATAATTTGTAACAAGCAACAAGTAACAAAATTAAATAAAGTACAGCAAGGTGGCCCAATCCTTTTTGTAGCAAAGGACAAGCCTGGACAAACTCTTATATAGAGAAAAGTGCTCCCGAGGACACATGGGAATATCGTCAAGCTAGTTTTCATCACGTTCATATGATTCGCGTTCGGTACTTTGATAATTTGGTATGTGGGTGGACCGGTGGTTAGGTACTGTCCTTACTTGGACAAGGATCCCACTTATGATTAACCTCTATTGCAAGCATCCGCAACTACAACAAAATTATTAAGGTAAACCTAACCATAGCATGAAACATATGGATCCAAATCATCCCCTTACGAAGCAACGCATAAACTAGGGTTTAAGCTTCTGTCACTCTAGCAACCCATCATCTACTTATTACTTCCCAATGCCTTCGTCTAGGCCCAAATAATGGTGAAGTGTCATGTAGTCGACGTTCACATAACACTACTAGAGGAGAGACAACATACATCTCATCAAAATGTCGAAGGAATACCAAATTCACATGACTACTAATAGCAAGACTTCTCCCATGTCCTCTGGAACAAACGGAACTACTCACAAAGCATAATCATGTTCATAATCAAAGGGGTATTAATATGCATATAGGATCTGAGCATATGATCTTCCACCAAATAAACCAACTAGCATCAACTACAAGGAGTAATTAACACTACTAGCAACCTACTAGTACCAATCCCGGACTTGGAGACAAGAATTGGATACAAGAGATGAACTGGGGTTTTGAGAGGAGATGGTGATGACGATGGCGATGATTTCCCCCTCCCGGAGGGAAGTTTCCCCGGCAGAACAGCTCTGCCAGAGCCCTAGATTGGTTCCGCCAAGGTTCCGCCTCGTGGCAGCGGAGTTTCATCCGAGAAGATGGCTTATGATTTTTTCCTCATTGAAAGACTTCATCTAGCAGAAGATGGCCATCGGAGGGCCACCAGGGGGCCGACAAGGTAGGGAGGCGCGCCCAGGGGGTAGGGTGCGCCCCCACCCTCATGGGCTGGGTGTGGCCCCCCTGGTGAACTTCTTGCACTCAATATTTTTTATATATTTTGAAATTGACTTCCGTGAAGTTTCAGGACTTTTAGAGCTGTGCAGAATAGGTCTCTAATATTTGCTCCTTTTCCTGCTCAGAATCCCAGCTGCTGGCATTCTCCCTCTTTATGTAAACCTTGTAAAATAAGAGAGAATATGCATAAGTATTGTGACATAATGTGTAATAACAGCCCATAATGCAATAAATATCGATATAAAAGCATGATGCAAAATGGACGTATCAACGAGTCATGGCCTTTGATAGGACTCATTGTCCTCGTCAGAATGCGATAGACTATTCTGGGCACATATAGCAATTCCTTCACGAGGAATTTGGTCCTTGGGGCTTGGCCGGGCTTCAGGGGATTCATTAGCACTTGCATGTAATGGGCAGTGAGTTCAGGCTCCTGGTACAGGCAACGAGCTCCTTCAGGGGGTGGACTGATTGGCAGGGCATGAAGTAATTCAGAGGCCGGTGCCTTATAATGAGTGTTATCGGTCGTCCAGTCCGATACCCAAGTGTTGATATCATCAGCATCACCTGTGATGTGAAGTGTTGCATAGAACTGAAGAATAAGCTCTTCATTCCAATCAACAATGTCAGCAAAAGTTGAGGAGGCCTGCATCATGAAGCACACTAAGGACAGGAGAGAAGCAAGGCAGTGATTCCATGTCCACGTGAGGAATATGCTAGTGGTAGAAGACTTTATCCTTGTTGAAGAGCAGTGAAGAATAGAAATTGGCCTGGCTGGCAGTCCAGAAGCGCTTCCTCCTAAGACGAGCAAAGTCATAAGGATTGTAGTCTGTGAAGAATACATGCTCGCCGAAGAAGTCATCAGCCTAGAATTTTTGCTTCTTTGAGAAAGGATCCTTTGGCTTGGGGTGAGGAGTGTCAGTCAATTGCATCACAACCTCGGGTATCGCGATCTCAGGTTCCGCAGGCTGAGGAATTTCAGTTTCTTCTTTAGTGGAAGCCTGGGACTTCAATTCTTCATTTACATTTTCTTCAGCACTAGTGGCTGGAATCTCTTCATGGACAGATCGTGTGGCATGAGGTTCTTCAGATCCCATTTGTACTTCAGTAGTGACAGGGGATTGAGGAATTTGTTGTAGGGGTGTGAACAGAGGAGAATTGGGGTGCTGACTTCCCCAAAAGCCATCGTTCAACACTGGAGTTGTGCACCCAATGTCCGCATCCTCTTCTTCATTCATTTCTTCAACGTCAGCCTCTTCAGCAGTAAACTGAGGCATGGACGGTGAGACTATTGGGGTTGAAGGGATTGCATCCACTTCAATTTCTTCATCCAAATGCTCTGAAGAATCAGGAGAAGGAATGTCTTCATCGGATCCTCTTGGGATCACGTATTCTTCATCAAAAGGTACAGGGTCCTTTGATGGCATGGATGAGAAAGGAACAACATCAATTGGATTTTCAAATGAGCTAGTCAGCGGCTTCATCTTCTTCGGAGCTGAAGAATCTGATGCAGTTGATGCCTTCCTTTTCTTCACAGCTGCACGCTCTGCAACCTTGGTCTTCTTCACATGTGATGCAGATGGAAGGATCGGAGTTGGTGTAGGCACAGAAGGAGCAAAAGAATTTGGTTCAAGATCTTCAGGCACAACTGATGTACTTGCCCTGACTTCTTCACTTTCTTCAGGCACAACACCAGTGGTTGTCCTGGCAATTTCTTCAGCGGCTAGAATGCTGTCATCAGCCTTGGTACTAGCATTTTCTTCAGCAGCCTGAGTATCATCATTGGTGCTGGCATTTTCTTTAGTAGGCTGAGCAGATGCTTCAGCCTGAGGATTTTCTTGTTGCGTTGGGGTTGCAACATTGGAAGTGAACTGCTCAGTTATGTTTACAAATCTGACTTTGGTTCCAAGCCAGTCAGCATAGTAGCGATCAAATTCATCACTCAGTTTCTTGATCTCAGATTGAAGAGCAACAAGTGCTTCAGGTGAAAGCTTCGGAATGTTTTGCTTCAAAAAGCGCTCTTTCTTGTACTGCGCTTTCTTCACCCTCCTTCCCTGTTCAAATTTCCATTTTTCTTCATCAATAAAGTGAGTCAGCATATGACTTTGACCAGGAGTGAGGTTTAGCTCAGGCAGAGGTGTGTTGGGGTCCTTGTGCCACAAGTCAATGGAGTCTAGGATCAACTTCGGATCTAGCATCAATGGCACATTGCTGGCTTTGGCTCTAGCGGCCCTGTGTTTCCTATCTCCGATGATTTCAGTGAGTTCTTCATCATCAGCTTCGTCATCTTCGGACGGTACTTGAAAGGCGACCTGCTTCTTGTGAGGACTTGGTCGAGAGCCTCGTCTAGCAGTGGATTTTGTCTTCAGCAGAGAGGGGCCAGTTGATGAATTTGGTGCAGCTGAAGAACTAGCAGAAGCTCCTGAGGCAATAGAGATGCCTGTTGTCCTTTAACACGAGGCAAGATGTGCAGGTGCTGAGGTTTTTTACGGAGGAGCTGGGGACTTTGGATAAGCTGGTGCGGCTTGAGGAATTGGCCGTGAGGGCTTAGCAGAAGTTGGCCGTGAGGGCATTTCTAAGGATCTTGGCTGTGAGGGCATTGAAGAAGAAGGATCACTAGGCTTACGTGCGGGCTTCTTAGGCATGGACTTCTTCGGCTTGCTAGCAGAGGCCACAACAGTGGCAGCAGCAACGGAGTCTTCATTAAATTTCCTCACTACTTCCTTAGCTACTTTGGCTAGCTTGGCATGGCGCTTGGCCCATTCATCAGGATAATCCTCACCATGCTTGAGGCTGCTGGGATCAGCTTCTTGGCCAGGTGCCAATGGAGGTATTGGGCATGGAGGATTAAGAGCAAATTTCTTCATATACTTGGTTGTAACATACCTATACTCCTTCCATTCCCGTGCCCATCTCCTCTCTATCCTTGGTATGCGCACCTTGCGCTGATTTTTGTCCTCCTTGCCATGTTTGGCCTCATCAGGAGTGCAATAATCTTTGTAGATATCCTCAAGGATTTCAAACGCAGTGTTGACCTCAGGCCTCTTTCCTCCCTTCTGTGGTTTCTTCCCATCTACCATTTTCTTCAGCTGAGGGTTTTGAATGATTGAGTTCTCTGAAGAGGTATGCAACTTTTCTTCGAGGAACGCTGCAAATGAGTTAAGTTGATGAGAACCTAGATGTTCAGCAGCGGACATGTGTACCTGTGAACAGAGTATAGTTGTGAGGAATTTGGAGAGGTCATATGCGTTCCCAGAAGGTTTTGCAATAAGAACAAGTTTGAGGAATTTGACTGGATGAATCTTGATGAATTTCACTAAGCGTTCTTTGACTTAGGTTCCAGAGTTGTACAGATTTGAAAATCCACACAATTGAGGAATCTTGAAGAAAAATGTTGCTTAGAGAAACAGATCAAGAACAGATGATATGTGAGGTGTCCAGTGTGTGAGGATTTGAAGAATAAACACCTTTTGAGGATTTGAAGAAAACATCCGAATCAACAAGGGTAGTAAAAGTAACTTTTAATTACCCTGGACAAAGAACATGACGAACTGGGAAGTGTAGATTTGAAGCTCGTCGGTTCAGATCTTCCATGCCCTAACTTGGCTGCGGAAGACAACTACGGCGGCGGCGGAGTGAAGAAATCCGCGTTCGGCGTGTAGCGACCAGACCTTAGACAGTCCGATCTCTGTGCATCAGTGTCATTCCTGGATCGGTAATGCTGACACGCACAATACTTGAGGATTTATAAAAGAGTAGCAATCACACACTTATTACATCGAATGTCTCAAAAGAGAACTTAAAGTAATAAATATGGCTTAAGGCCATCTAAATCGATAACAGCGGAAGGCTTGGAAGATAAAGTGAGTCCATCAACTCCAACGACATCACTGAGTGAAAGACAACGACCGATGGCTCCTTACTCGTCGTCTGAAAAGTCTGCAACATGAACGTTGCAGCCCAAAACGGGTCAGCACATGGAATATGCCGGCAAAGCAACACAAGAGAAATATGAACAGAATAATTGCTATCAAAATATGAACACAAGGTTAATATGTTTTTGTGAAAAGCCAAATTTTCCCTACAACAAAGGAATAAATTTTATTTAACTATCATGGTAGTTGTTAGACATTGAGAAGGTTCCTCCAACTCAATCCCATTTAAACATCATCATTAACCCAACAATTTAAATTAAGAGTGATGAGATCAATCATGATAATCCAAGAACCAGATACTCAAGATGTCCATAACCGGGGACACGGCTAACCATGATTAGTTTATACACTCTGCAGAGGTTTGCGCACTTTTCCCCACAAGACTCGAATACATCCATGGTCGGAGATTCGAGACACAGTCTTTCTGAAGCATTAACTCTCTACTCTGGGTAGACTATACCACCTACAACCCACCACATCTGCTAGTCTACCTCTTCAAGAGCTTCACGCAACTTACTCAACTATGCTAGAGCCCATGATAGCTTGTGGCTGCACACGGAAGTTTCTAGCAAGAAAAATCTTATGATCCCTTTGAGCCTGGGTGGCGGGACGTAGGATGATCACACGGGTCCTCCAGGATATCCTAGGACAACACTAGGTACTCCAGGTGTCCACAAGTAATCCACCCAGATGTGTATTTAAGTTGCCACCTTAAGTTGAACCATTAGTTAACAAACTCACAACTGTCATGAATACTCTCAAACCCAATCCACGTCTACGAGCATAGCATAGCAATATAAGCAACGTAGAAGTAACTCCCAAGGTTTGAAAATAAACAGGTGCATAGGTACTACCTCAACTACTTCCCAAAACCCACAATTTAATCAGATCCTAATCATGCAAGTGTTTGAGGATTGATCTAATGCAATAAAACTGGGTAGTAAAGAGGTATGATCAAAGTGTTACATGCCTTGCTGATGATCCAAAAAACCTAGAGACTCGTAGTAGCACGCTTCGCACTCCGGGTACTCTATCGCAAACAAACAAGCATACAATAAGCACTCAACTAGAAGCACGGGTAAAACTCAAATAAGGGATCTAACCAGAAAGTTCAACTTAAGAACTCCGGTTTGCAAAAAGAATCAAACCAAACAACGCAACGAAACTCAAACTATGAAAGAAACAAGATTCATTTACTAATCTGGACTAAAGTCAAATTTTACAGTAGCAAAATCTTGTTTAAGTTGGTTAAACAGAAAGAGGGCTTCGAGACGAAGATCTAGGCGCTTGAATCGCCTGATTCCGATAAACGAGCAAAAAGATAAACTAAAACGAAAATCAGATCAGAAATCGCGAAAAACCTGAGAAAAAGAAAAATTGACGAACAGGCTAACGAACGAACGTTCGCTGTCTGTGACTAACGGGTGAATGACGTTCGTTTAAATGAACGAACGGACGAACGTCCGCAAAATAAATAAACTGACGGAAAAACCGATCTAACGAGCTAAACCGGAAAAATAAAAAAATCGGGAGATTAACAGAAGAAAACCGACCGGTCAACGACGACGAGATCCGGCAAGCGGCGGCGACACGGCGGTGGGAGGCGGTGGTTGCGGCGGGCGGTGCGCTAGGGTTGGGGGACTAGATGGGCTGGGCTGCGGCGGCAGGGGGGCCGGCTTATAAGGAGGTGCCTGGGGAGGAGCCTGGGCCGGATACGGCCCGTAGGTCGGTTCCCTTTTTAAAAATAATAATAATTCCGCTTAGAAAAAACGAATAAAATAAATACTAAACGGACTCCAAAAATCTTGAAATAAATTTTCCCCGTCCTCTAACAATCGACCGGACAAGGTGAACATTTATTTGGGCCTCTAATGCAATTTTGAAAAACGCATATTTTTCCTAATTCAAATAAAATAGCGATAAAACTCCGAATAAAATATTATTTTATTTTAATGTTAAATCTCCAATATTTCTTTATTTTGGGGAAGTCATTTTATGCCCTCTCTTTTTATTTTCATAAAAGAAATAGTCGAAGAGAAAATAATTAAAATCAAACGATCCTCTTTTCAAAATTTGAGAAAAACTCAAATATGAAAATAACGAAATCCCCAACTCTCTCCGTGGGTCCTTGAGTTGCGTAGAATTTCTAGGATCAAACCAAAATGCAATAAAATATGTGATGAAATGATGATCTAATGCATAACATTCCAAATTGGAAATTTGGGATGTTACAAACCTACCCCCTTAAGATGAATCTCGCCCCCGAGATTTGGGTTGGCTAGAAAATAGGTGAGGGTGATCCTTCCATAGGTCTTCCTCTCGTTCCCAGGTGGCTTCATCCTCAGTATGGCGGCTCCACTGAACTTTAATTTACAAAACTTGATAACCTTGCTGCGTGTGACTCGGCTGGCAAAATCAAGAGTCTTGACTGGTTTCTCCTCATAGGTCAAGTCGCTATCCAGCTGAATCGCTTCCAGTGGCACTGTTTCTCTTAGAGGAATATCAGCCATCTCTGGCACTTCTTCAATTGAGATACGTGGAACACATCATGAACTCCTCACAATCCTTCGGGCAATTCCAACTTGTGAGAAACTTCTCCCATACATTCCAAAACACGGTATGGTCCCACAAAACGTGGTGCTAACTTTCCCTTAACTCCAAAGCGCTTCACTCCTCGAAGTGGTGATACTCGAAGATACACTCTGTCTCCGACTTCGTAAACTGTCTCCTTGCGCTTAGAATCCGCCTAGGTCTTCTGCCTGGATAGGGCTACCTTGAGTCTATCACGTATAAGTTTAACCTTCTCTTCAGACTCTTTAATCAAATCTGGTCCGAATAGCTGACGGTCTCCAACTTCATCCCACAACAATGGTGTCCTGCACCTCCTTCCGTACAATGCTTCAAAAGGGGCCATCTTCAGACTGTCTTGATAGCTATTGTTGTAAGAGAACTCTACGTAAGGAAAATTGTCGTCCCAACTAGACCCATAGTCTAGCGCACAAACTCTCAACACGTCCTCCAAAATTTGATTGACTCTCTCAGTCTGTCCATCTGTCTGCGGGTGAAAGGCTGTACTGAACTCTAGCCTGGTTCCTATAGTCTCATGCAACTGATTCCAAAACTTTGAGGTAACATGGGTTCCACTATCTGATACAATGGCCCTCGGAACTCGATGCACACATACGATCCTGGTCATGTATATCTTTGCCAACTTTGCACTGGTGTACGTGGTCTTGACTGGAATGAAATGAGCTACCTTCGTCAAACGATCGACTACAACCCATATCGAGTCATAGCCTGAACAGGTCCTGGGCAATCTCATGATAAAGTCCATGCCTAGTTTATCCCACTTCCATTCGGGTATCGGCAATGGCTGTAGCAATCCAGCTGGCTTCTGATGTTATGCCTTCACTCTCTGACATACATCACAAACTGCTACATACTCTGCAATAACCTTCTTCATTCTGGTCCACCAGAAACTATCCTTGAAATCCAGATACATCTTGGTATTTCCTGGGTGAATTGAATACGGCGAATCATGGGCCTCTTGCAGAATCAAATTCCTGATCTCCAGATCATTAGGCACATAAACACGATCCTCAAACCATAAGGTATCATGCTCATCCTCACAAAATTCCTTAGCTTTTCCTTTAGTCATCCTCTCTTTTATATCAGCAATCTCCTTGTCCGTCTTCGGATCTTATCCATCAAAGTAGAGTGAATCTCCAATGTTGCTACATAACCTCTCGGAACTATTTCCAAACATAGCTCACGAAGATCCTCTGCTAACTCATTGGGTAACTCTCCGGTCATGAGTGTATTGACATGGCTCTTGTGGCTCAACGCATCGGCTACTATGTTACCCTTTCCGGGATGGTAATGCAACTTCATATCATAATCCTTAATGAGCTCCAACCATCTCCTCTGTCTCAGATTCAACTCCTTCTGCGTGAAGATATACTCCAAACTCTTGTGATCCGTGTACACCTCACAATGGTTTCCGATGAGAAAATGTCTCCATGTATTCAATGCATGCACTATGACTGCTAACTCCAAATCATGTGTAGCATAATTCAACTCATGGGGTTTAAGATGTCGTGAGGCATAAGATACAACTCTTCCTTCCTGCATAAGCACTGCTCCAAGTCCTTGACGAGAAGCGTCGCAGTACACCTGGTAATCCTTGCATTGATCTGGAAGAATCAACACTGGAGCTGTAACCAAGCGTTTCTTCAACTCCTGGAAACTGGCCTCACATTTCTCAGTACATTTGAACTTGGTGTCCTTCTTCAATAACTCCGTCATGGGCTTTGCAATGTCCGAGAAATTCTCAATAAACCTCCGATAGTATCCCGTGAGTCCAAGAAAACTCCGGATCTCTCCAACCGACGTGGGTGCTTCCCAATTTGTCACAGTGACAACCTTGGTAGGGTCTACTGCTATTCCTTCTCCGGATATAACATGTCCGAGGAATCCAACTTCCTTCAACCAAAACTCACACTTGCTGAACTTGGCATATAGCTGGTGTTCTCTGAGCTTTCAAAGTACCAAACGCAGATGCTCCTTATGCTCCTCTTCATTCTTCGAATAAACCAAAATATCATCAATGAACACCACGGTGAACTTATCCAAAAACTCCATAAACACCTTGTTTATCATGTTCATGAAATAGGCAGGTGTGTTAGTCAGACCAAATGACATAACGGTATACTCATATAGCCCGTACCTTGTGGTAAAAGCTGTCTTAGGTATGTCATGCTCTCGAATCTTTAGCTGGTGGTACCCTGATCACAGATCGATCTTGGAAAACACCTTAGCTCCTTGCAGCTGGTCAAACAAATCATTTATCATCGACAGTGGGTACTTGTTTTTGATCGTCACCTCATTCAATCCATGATAGTCAACAACCATCCTCAATGATCCATCCTTCTTCTCCACTAGAAGCACTGGTGATCGCTAAGGTGATGATCTTGGGAGAATATATCCTTTATCCAGCAACTCCTTAATCTGCTTCTTAATTTCCTCTAAATCCTTTGCGGGCATCCTGTATGGTCTCTTAGATATTGGCCCTGTGCCTGGCAAAAGCTCGATCAAAAACTCAATGTCTCTATCCGGTGGCATGCCTGGCAACTCCTCTGAAATACATCCGGGAAATCCTTCACCACTGGTACTTCCTCCTGTACAACTCCTGATAAGGAATTTACTTGAGTCTTGTTCGGCACATGTCGGGATACATACTTGATCCTTCTTCCTTCTGGGGTGGTAAGCAAAATCGACTTATTGGCGCAGTCAATGTTCCCTTCATACTTCGATAACCAATCCATGCCTAATATCACATCCAGTCCTTGTGACTCCAATACTATTAGGTCTGAGGGAAACAGGTAGTTACCAATCCTTAATGTTAACCGTTCACACCAAAGGCTAGCCATATACTCTGCTCCTGGCGAGGTTACTAACATGGGTGTCCTAAGGGTTTTGGTTAACAGTTTAAACTTATCCGCAAATCCCCTTGATATGTATGAATGCGATGCACTAGTATAAAAAAGAGCGATTGCAGTAAATGACTTAATCATAAACTTACCTATTACTACATCGGGTTGCGCTTCAATCTCCTCCACGCTAACGTGGTTCACTTGTCCCCGTTGAAAGGGTTGGGCTTCTTCCTAGAGCTTCCATTGCCATTTCCATTGTTTGCTTCAGAACATTCTGTGGCATAATGTCCGTTCTTCCCGCACTTGAAACAAGTAATGTGACTTAGATCCTTCTTGGCGGGCGTTGCAGGGTTGGCACGGTTTTGGTTGTTGCTTCCTCCAATACCATTTCCATTCCTGGGGCCACTATGGTTGTGCGAAATCCCTCCATTGTGGTTGTGACCTCCATGGTTATGTTGAAGGGGTCCTCCCAAGTTTGGGGTAAAACGGGGTCTCTCCTGAGCTCCAGAATTATACTTCCCGTGTCCATACTTCCTCTTACGGTTGTCATTCTGCTGATGCTTCCCTTCAATCATGAGAGCTCTATCTACCAACTGTTGGTAGTTATTAAAAGTTGCTACCATTAACTTCATGCTCAGCTCATCATTCAATCCTTCCAGAAACTTCTCTGGTTTAGCTGCATCCGTAGCAACATCATCTGGGGCATAACGTGCTAGCTTGCTAAAGTCATCCACATACTAGCCAACGGTGCGTCCTCCTTGGCGTAAGTTGTGAAACTCATGCTTCTTCATGGCCATAGCTCCTGCTGATACATGGGCAGTGTGAAAGTCCTGCTGAAACTGGTCCCATGTAATAGTGTCAATGGGATAGGTGACAGTGTAATTCTCCCACCATGCTGCTGCGGGTCCATCCAGCTGATGTGAGGCAAAACGCACTCTTTCCGCATCTGTGCATCCTACAGTGGTCAACTCCCTTCCAATCTTGCGAAGCCAATCATCTGCAACTATCGGCTCGGTGCTACTGGAGAACACCAACGGATTCGGCCTTAAGAAACGGGCTAAGTGATCAACAGGTGGTGGTGGTGGTGGTGGGTTGTTGTTATTGTTGTTGTTCCCCTGATTCTGATTCTGGACTAGAATCTGCATCAAAGCATTCTGCTGCTGGATCAACTGGGCGAGCTCCGGTGGGAAAGAAAATCCATTGTCACATCTCGGAGGCATCTGATGGGTTTAGTAAAGATGAGAAAACAGAGTAGAACGGGTCTAGGGGGGAAACACAACCCATATGCACATGAGACAAACACAATCATATCACTTCAATCAATTTAAATAAGGGCATACAATCGATCTAACTATCGTTACAAAAGTGCTCGGACTATACTATATACATGGTCAATACTACTACTGTTATGGTGGTCGACTAGAAAAATTGCTCGGCAGAAGACTCCATAATATCTTCTCCAGCTTCATCAACAAAGTCATCATCGCTATCGTCGGGGTCCGAGTCGGTGTCGCCGAGGATGATGTAGTTCTTCGGGCAGGTGGAGTCGTCATCTTCTCCTCCTGGCGCGGGGTCTCCCATGAATACTCCCAGCTTCCTTATAAGGTCATCATTCTTCTCCACTAGTACGACGATTTCCTCCTCATAATCTTCGCAAGTAGCCTTGAGTTCCTCTTCAAGCTCGGTGATCCTTGTCATTGCCTTCTTCAGATCTATCATGCCTGCGCACATCTGGTTCTCCTGGCGACGAATGTGCTGGTTTAACTCCTGGATGAGAGCTGCAATAGATCTATCCTTCCTGGTGCTGATCATCTCCCATTGATCATCTCGATGCCCACAAATCTGATAAATAGTATCCTTGAGATCCTTGTGGTAAACTTCTCCAATGCGTCTCATGGTGATGTGGGCTGCCATGCTCTTGCCTAGACTCCAGGTGGGTGCATCAAAGGAAAACTCTATGGAATCAGTGACTGGCATGAACGTCCTTCCTGGAACTTGAACTTAGATCATCCAGCGCTCCTCTTCTGGTAAAGTGGCGTTGTAGGTCCCGGTGAAGCTTGGTATTCCGATGTTCAAGTACCTAGTGACTTCCTTCAAGTGTCGTCCAAAGGGTGTGTCTTCATCCGGTTGTGCAAACTTGTTCCTCGCATCCACCATCCTAAAGAGTAGAAAATGGAGAGGGGTCAGAAATGAGAAGAGAGTAGTGATCTAGGGTTTTATCTTAATGGTCGTGTCCTACAGCCAGCGTGTGCTCTGATACCATCTTGTAGTGACCGGACCTCAGATAGTCCAATCTCTATGCATCAGTGTCATCCCTGGATCGGTAATGTTGACACACACGGTACTTGAGGATTTATAACAGAGTAGCAATCACACATTTATTACATCGAATGTCTCAAAAGAGAACTTAAAGTAATAAATATGGCTTTAGGCCATCTAAATCGATAACAGCGGAAGGCTTGGAAGATAAAGTGAGTCCATCAACTCCAACGGCATCACTAAGTGTAGGATCGAAAGTATGTCTAGAGGGGGGGTGATTAGACTACTTGACCAAATAAAAACTTAACCTTTTCCCAATTTTATTTCTTGGCAGATTTTAGCTATTTTAGGACAAGTCAAGCAATCATCACACAATTCAAGAAAGCATGCAAAGAGTATATTGGCAGCGGAAAGTAAAGCATGCAACATGCAAGAATGTAAAGGGAAGGGTTTGGAGAATTCAAACGCAATTAGAGACACGGATGTTTTTCCCATGGTTCAGATAGGTGGTGCTATCCTACATCCACATTGATGGAGACTTCAACCCACGAAGGGTAACGGTCGCGCGAGTCCACAGAGGGCTCCACCCACGAAGGGTCCACGAAGAAGCAACCTTGTCTATCCCACCATGGCCATCGCCCATGAAGGACTTGCCTCACTAGCGGTAGATCTTCACGAAGTAGGCGATCTCCTTGCCCTTACAAACTCCTTGGTTCAACTCCACAATCTTGTCCGAGGCTCCCAAGTGACACCTAGCCAATCTAGGAGACACCACTCTCCAAGAAGTAACAAATGGTGTGTTGATGATGAACTCCTTGCTCTTGTGCTTCAAATGATAGTCTCCCCAACACTCAACTCTCTCTCATAGGATTTGGATCTAGTGGAAAGAAGATTTGAGTGGAAAGCAACTTGGGGAAGGCTAGAGATCAAGATTCATATGGTAGGAATGGAATATATTGGTCTCAACACATGAGTAGGTGGTTCTCTCTCAAAACATATGAGTTGGAAGTGTAGATGTGTTCTGATGGCTCTCTCCATGAGTGAAGAGGAGGTGGAGGGGTATATATAGCCTCCACACAAAATCCAACCGTTACACACAATTTACCAATCTCGGTGGGACCGAATCAACAAACTCAGTCAGACCGAAATAGTAAACCTAGTGACCGTTAGAGATTTTCGGTGGGACTGACATGCAACTCGGTAGGACCGATTTTGTTAGGGTTAGGGCATAATGTAATCTTGGTGAGACCGATTACACAAACTCGGTGAGACCGATTTTGGTAATAATCTAACCAGAGAGTTGGTCAGGTAAACTCGGTGGGACCGATTTGCTCTTTCGGTGAGACCGAAATGTTACAAAAAGGAAACAGTGAGTTTACATTGCAATCTCGGTGGGACCGATCCGCTCTTTCGGTGAGACCGAAAAGTTACGAAAGGGAAACAGAGAGTTTGCAATCCCATCTCGGTGAGACCGAGATCCCTATCGGTAGAACCGATTTGCTAGGGTTTGGCTGTGGCTTATGACAAGTGAAACTCGGTGGCGCCAGATAGAAAGAATCGGTAGGGCCGAGTTTGGCCTAGGGTTTAGGTCAAATGTGGATATGGGAAAGTAGTTGAGGGTTTTGGAGCATCTCAGTAAGCACATGAAGCAAGAGGCTCATTAAGCAACACCTCATCCCTCCTTGATAGTATTGGCTTTTCCTAAAGACTCAATGTGATCTTGGATCACTAAAATATAAAATGAAGAGTCTTGAGCTTTTGAGCTTGAGCCAATCCTTTGTCCTTAGCATTTTGAGGGTTCCACTTTCACCATCCATGCCATGCCAATCATTGAGCTTTCCTGAAATAATCATCTTGGAATAGCATTAGCTCAATGAGCTATATGTTGTTATGAATTACCAAAACCACCTAGGGATTGTTGCACTTTCAATCTCCCCCTTTTTGGTAATTGATGACAACATATAGATCAAAGCTTCGACAAATAATAATAAGAATGAATTACATCATCGCTTTGAGAAGTATGTGATAAGTAAGAGCTCCCCCTAAATTTGTGCATATTTAAAATTTGCTTTGGACTGCAAATGCACAAGAAGTTAGAATCATGGGTTACTCTTCCATGTCACATACATCTTGGTGGAGCGCTTAAAATGATAAGAATGAAATACATGCACTCATCACCAAGAAAAGTGAATGATCACATAAGATAGATAAGATAATAGAATTCACCAAGCATTAAGTGTAGCTTATGATCAAACACATGATCATCAATGTCTCACAAGCATCTCAAAGTATCTCGACCAAAAGCAAACAATGTTTGAAAAACCACCAAATAAAGCAAGAGAGAAAAGCAACACTCTCTCTCCCTCTCTCGAAGCCTATGATCTATACATTTTCTCCCCCTTTGGCAACAAGTTACCAAAAAGTTCCTAGAAAATGCATAGTGCTAAATCGACACTCAGGCTTGATCTTCAGGTGGTGGTGGAGTCTGGATCACTCCAAGGACGAAGGCTTCCATAGACGTGGTTGGAGTTGGAGCGGAAGTAGATGCTGGAGCAGGTTGGGCTGGTGCTGTGGCTGGAGCTAAGGCGGTTGCTCTTGTGTCAGGAACTGGCACTGCAGATGACCTCAGACCTCGTGGCACTCTGGCAAATGCATCAGTGGTTGTCTTCCCTTTCCTCTCCTGCATGTCATCTTGGAGCTGCTCCACTGCAGTCTGAATCTCTGTCACCTTGATATCCAAGTCATAGAACTTTTGTTCTACGATTCTCTCTAGGCTTGCCTGGTTCTGAGTTAGGATGGCCAGTCCTTTCTCAATCCGCAGGGTGGATGCAATCAAGTAACTGAGCTGCTCTTGGTTGTTCTTCAAGAAGTACTCAGATGCCTCCTCTTGAGTTGGCATCTTGGCGGCTTTCTCCTTTATTGCCTTCTCCTTCTTGGCTTGTGCATGGGCTGAAGATGGTTCATCTTTGGTCATCACAACTTGGTTGTCCTCGAAATCTGGATAGATAGGCAAATGTTCCTTGTCCAACAAGTATGTGTCTGTGCCCATTCTTGAGTTAATCAACATCTGGATCTGAGGGGCATATCCACAGCTCCTCTTCTGATCTGCTGCAGTCCTCTTGATAGTCTCTACCATGAGGCTCATGACCTTGAATTTCTGAGGCACATCAAAGATATGTAGCAAGTTAATGGCATGACCTCAGATCATCATGTGATCTCCAGACTTGGGCAAAAGAGTGTGCCTAAGGATCCAGTTGATGGTTGGCAGCCCTGATAGAAGATAATGCACTGAGCCAAACTTGAACGTATCAAGTGATTCATTTGGAATCTCCTTGTACATGTTTGACATTGAGTTATGATCCATCTTCTTCTTGGTATAGACATCCAAGTCATCTTCATTTTCCTCTGGGGCATTGATAAGCTGTGCCCATTCAGCAACTGTTGATTGGTACCTCGTACCTTCAGACATCCAAACAATCCTCCCATCTGGATAAAAATGTGTTGTGGAGTAGAACTGCATGATAAGCTCCTCATTCCACTTTGTGAGCTTCTGCCCAACAAAGTCCTCTACTCCACATGTCTTGAAGCTGCCCTGCACTCCAGGGTAGTGCTCTTCATTCTCCTTGATATATTTCCAATCAACCCATCTCATATCACATACAATTGGCTTCTTATCTAGCAGCACTGTCTCATAAAAATCTTGTTGTTCCTTGGTGTGAAACCTGTAATCAACAGCAGTCCTTCTCCTTGAAGCATATGGATCTGCTTCTCTCCCCTTCCTCAGCCCTGAGTCTCTTCTGAGCTTCATGTCCTCAGCCACATGATGAGCATCATTGTGGTCTGTGATCTTGGGCTTGAGCTTTCTCAGCACATGCTCTTCATCATCTTCTTCAGCAGCTTCAGGCACTAGGGCCTTGTTCTTCTCAGCAGCTGGGATGCTTCTTGTATTCCTCTTTGGTTCTGGCTTTGGAGCTGGCTTGGCCTTGGAAGCAGTTGCCCCTGATCTTATGGCATCACCCATCAGCTTGGGTGCCTTAGGTGCTGGTGCAGCAACCTCTTCTTCTTCCTGTTCTTCCATGATGGAAGCCTTTCCAAGCACTTTGGCTACGGTCTTCTTGACCCTCTCCTTCCTTTTCTTTCCTTCTGTAGCAACCTCTTTGTGTTCAGGCTTTTCAGGAATTTGAGTTGAGGCTCTAGCCTTTGGCATAGGCTGCCTGCCTGCTGGCCTTTTGATTTTCATCCCTGGCTTTATGCTCTGTGCTGGGCCATATTCTTTCTTGAGCACAACTCTCTTGGAAGTTGCTTCCTCTTCTGCCACATAGTCTTCATCCTCTGAATCTGAAGTTCTCTTCTTCCTCTATCTTGTGGCAGCTTTTGGCAGATTGCTAGGGGTGCTCCTGCTGCCATCATTCGAAGAGCTGGAGGGACTAGTGCCCTCACTCATGTGCACTTGCTGCTCTGACAAATTCTGGCTATCACTTTGGTTTGACATGATGAACAAGCTGACTGCTCACCCTGTGAATAGTTTATAGATGAGGTAGAGTGGATGAGCATCACAAAATGCAGAGGTTTTTGCAAAAGAATGATTCAAAAACTTAGTTTTAGTTTCCCACAGAAAGCATTTCGGATCTACCGATTTTTAAACTCGGTGATACCGAAGCAGTTTTTGGAACCTAAACTAGTGAACTCGGTCAGACCGAGTCACAGTTCGGTGGCACCGAGACTGCTAGGGTTTCACAAAGTTCCAAAATCGGTCACACCGATTAGTAATACTCGGTCAGACCGAGTCTCACTTGTGCAATGGCATAAGCAAAATCGGTGGGACCGAGTTTTTCAACTCGGTGGGTCTGAGATGGTTTCGGCGGAAACCTAACCCTAAAATTTTCGAATCAAACCTAATCTACGAGTTCATTGACTGGATAGAAGTTTATCAAACGTGGCAAGAATCATTATGATCACAATGTGCTAGGAATCGGATTGGGGAATAGCACAAAGATCGAGTCCATACCCTAGTTCGGTGGAGACTCGCTACGGCGGCAACGGCGGGGTTGATTCCCGTTGATGGTGACGGAGACCAGCGACTGGAGGCGGCTGGCTGCGAGGGGACGATCCGAAGACCACGTTGGCAGAGCGAGCTATCGCGCGGGCGAAGGGGTTCAGAGAAATTTCCAAATTTTTGCCCGTGACTCTATATAGCCCGACCCTGTCGGTGTGACCGAGTGGAACAACTCGGTGGCACCGAGATGCAAAACTGTATACAGTTGTTGCAACTCGGTGTGACCGAATGGTTCAAATCGGTTGTACCGAGATCGAAAACATAGATCAACTTAATGATCTCGGTAAGACCGAAAGTGGGGTATCGGTCAGACCGAGAATCACAAAGAGGTTTTGGAAGTTTAAGTCTATGACGAATCGGGGACTCCAAGTGCTCCTCACGCAGAGTGGTTCGAATCTGACTTGATCAAATTTTGTGATGTAGCATGAATAGAGTTTGAGACGAGAAAAGCATAGATAGCTAGAGGAGGTTCTTAGGAATTCTTGTCCATCCACTTGCCAAAAGGAAATAAAACCAAACAATCAAAACAACAAGTGGATGTCCTCGAATGAATAAAATATGCAACCAACATGCTCACACAATAAGATGGCAATTGAAATATGTGACAAAGCATGCACAACCAATTCTAGCATCTATCAAGCAATTTGCGATGACTAGGTCATCTATATATGATTATATTGACTTAGGAGTCAAGTGAGAACACTTGATCATAGGTCATACTCATCGTTTAAGCTCAAGTGGGGTTACCACTTTTACATAAAGCATTGTTGTGTTCACATCTTTAGAGTTGCTTTAGCTCAAGTCTTAGAGTAAAGCTCCCCCTAGATGTGATATCCCCCCTAAGAGGGATGAACTAACCTTGGGTTTTGTCGATGATGACTTCATGTAGATGTTGAAGATGTGGATGCTCAATGTTGATGTAGATCACTTGGAGCTATCCATTTGAGTGAATTGCACTTTCAATACCTACATGGGTTAGTCCCACAAGGAACAAACAAGGATATCCATAGACATAGAGTGATGCACACACAAGATGATGTCCATGAAAACTTTTAGGTTACCTTGTCCCTTGTCTTACCAACAAGAGGGTTTGTGACTCCTTGAACTAGTGCAAGATGTGGAAGTTGATTGCACTTGTTCTTGCCAAAATGATAAGAGTGAAGTATGTTGGCGGAGTCACCCTCAAGAACTCTCTAGTTCTTCTTCTTTTGGATCCACACCATCTTGATGGGAATCCTTGGAGTTGTAGTCGTACTTGATGAAGTGGAACTTGAAGTGGTCTTGGGAAACCACTTGACTAAGGTCTTAGGAGCTTCTTCAAATGCATCAATTTCCTCTTGAAGCTTGTCCTTGCCTTTTTGCTTGTAGTCTTGTGGTGGAAGATCATCTTGAGCTTGTGTCCCCTTGAAGGAAGTATCATACTTCTCTTGTTGAGGAACAAACTTTGTCTTGGGGTATTGATCTTCTTCCCACTCAACTCCATTGGCATTGAACTTTCATTCAAAACCAACACCTTGATTCTTCCGGTGCATTCCTTGCTTGCGCACAATTTCCTCGAATTGCTTACTCCTGGCAAGGCTTTTGTACACTCCTTTCTCTATAATTCCCTTCAATAAGCTATTTTCTTGCTCAAGTGTAACTTGGCTAAGAGAATCATTAGTGGGATCAAGAGAACTACTAGAAGCAACAATATTGGATTTAGCATGATCATTGTTACTACTAGAGGAAGAATCTTTCTTGTTCTTGTTACTAGACTTGACTTGAGGCATGTAAGTGGATAAGAGTAAACACTTGGCAATGTAAGAAGAACTTTTCTTGCGGAGATCATCACTAATTGCCTTTAAAAACTCATGCTCTTGCTCAAGATTGAGCTTTTCAAAGCGTAACTTCTCATGAGCTCTTAAAAGTTCTCGATGATCTTCGAAGATAGTTTCATGAGCTAACTTAAGAGTTTTTAGTTCTTTAGTTAGAGCCTCAATCTTCTCCTTATCATTGTCATTCGTTTTATCATGATTAGCATGATTAATTGATGTTTCACCATAATATTCATCACTAGAGTTGTCAACAAGTAAATCATCATCACCTAACAAGTCATCTTCATCACTATTAAAATCAACATACTCGGGGTGTGTTACCTTAGGACCTTTGGCCATGAAGCATCTCCCAATTCCTTCATTTGGTGAGTCAAATATGTCGTAGGAGTTGGTTGACACAAGTGCTAGACCGGCAACACCTTCATCTTGAGTATATTCGGAATCGGAGTGATAACTTCTCTCGGAGTGGCTGTCGGAGTCGGAGCCGGATACCCATTCACCAACATGAGCTTGATGTCTTTGTTTTGTGTAGCTCCTTGATGATTTTTCCTTCCTTTCCGAATCCTTGCTTCTCTGTGAGTATCTTCGTTCATAACGATCATCTCTACTCCTTCTCTCTCTTGGTGGTGATTCTTCTCTTTTGCTTCTTCTTTTTGGAGAGTCTTCTCTTCTCTTGTAGGGAGCCGTACACTCATTGGAATAGTGTCTGGATCTTCCACAATTGTAGCAGTTTCGCTCTCGACTAGAAGATCTTTTGTCATTGTAGGAACTTGACTTGGAGCTCCTATCTTTGCTTCTACTCTTGTAGAACTTGTTGAAGTTCTTCACCATTAAGCTCAATTCTTCATTGAAGTTTTGTTTCTCACTTGATGATGTAGGGGCTTCACATGAGGCTTTGTAGGCACCACTTGATTTGTTGTGAAGTTCCTCTTTATCCTTAAGTGACATCTCATGAGCAACAATTCTTCCAATTACCTCCGTTGGCTTGAGATCTTTGTAATTGGGCATCATTTGGATCAATGTGCACACGGTATCATATTTTCCATCCAAGGCTCTTAGAATCTTCTTGATGATGAATCTATCGGTCATCTCTTCACTTCCTAAGCCGGCAATCTCATTTGTGATGAGAGCAAGCCTAGAGTACATTTCAGCGACACCTTCACCATCCTTCATTTTGAACTTGTCAAGTTGACTTTGAAGCACATCCAATTTGGATTCCTTGACGGAGTCGGTACCTTCGTGCATATCAATCAAAGTGTCCCAAATTTCCTTTGCATTCTCAAGACGGCTGATTTTGTTGAATTCTTTGGGGCACAATCCGTTGAAAAGAATATCACAAGCTTGAGCATTGTATTGCAACATCTTCAACTCATCTGCGGTAGCTTCACGGTTTGGTTCTCTCCCATCAAATAAGTCACCTTGCAAATCAACACACACAATAGCACAAACGGCAGGGTTATGTCCAAGAATATGCATTTTCATTTTATGCTTCCAACTAGCAAAATTAGTACCATCAAAGTAAGGACCTCTACGGTGATAATTTCCCTCGCTAGACGCCATACTCTCCTAGGTTGTGAAACCAAGGCTATGACCACCAAAAGCTATGGAAATCAAAGCAAATGGAGACCAAGGCTCTAATACCACTTGTAGGATCGAAAGTATGTCTAGAGGGGGGGGGGGTTGATTAGACTACTTGACCAAATAAAAACTTAACCTTTTCCCAATTTTAGTTCTTGGCAGATTTTAGCTATTTTAGGACAAGTCAAGCAATCATCACACAATTCAAGCAAGCATGCAAAGAGTATATTGGCAGCGGAAAGTAAAGCATGCAACTTGCAAGAATGTAAAGGGAAGGGTTTGGAGAATTCAAACGCAATTGGAGACACAGATGTTTTTCCTGTGGTTCGGATAGGTGGTGCTATACTACATCCACGTTGATGGAGACTTCAACCCATGAAGGGTAACGGTCGCGCGAGTCCACGGAGGGCTCCACCCACGAAGGGTCCACGAAGAAGCAACCTTGTCTGTCCCACCATGGCCATCGCCCACGAAGGACTTGCCTCACTAGCGGTAGATCTTCACGAAGTAGGCGATCTCCTTGCCCTTACAAACTCCTTGGTTCAACTCCACAATCTTGTCGGAGGCTCCCAAGTGACACCTAGCCAATCTAGGAGACACCACTCTCCAAGAAGTAACAAATGGTGTGTTGATGATGAACTCCTTGCTCTTGTGCTTCAAATGATAGTCTCCCAAACACTCAACTCTCTCTCATAGGATTTGGATCTGGTGGAAAGAAGATTTGAGTGGAAAGCAACTTGGGGAAGGCTAGAGATCAAGATTCATATGGTAGGAATGGAATATATTGGTCTCAACACATGAGTAGGTGGTTCTCTCTCAAAACATATGAGTTGGAAGTGTAGATGTGTTCTGATGGCTCTCTCCACGAGTGAAGAGGAGGTGGAGGGGTATATATAGCCTCCACACAAAATCCAACCGTTACACACAATTTACCAATCTCGGTGGGACCGAATCAACAAACTCGGTCAGACCGAAATAGTAAACCTAGTGACAGTTAGAGATTTTCGGTGGGACTGACATGCAACTCGGTAGGACCGATTTTGTTAGGGTTAGGGCATAACGTAATCTCGGTGAGACCGATTACACAAACTCGGTGAGACTGATTTTGGTAATAATCTAACCAGAGAGTTGGTCAGGTAAACTCGGTGGGACCGATTTGCTCTTTCGGTGAGACCGAAGTGTTACAAAAAGCAAACAGTGAGTTTACATTGCAATCTCGATGGGACCGATCTGCTCTTTCAGTGAGACCGAAAAGTTACGAAAGGGAAATAGAGAGTTTGCAATCCCATCTCGGTGAGACCGAGATCCCTATTGGTAGAACCGATTTGCTAGGGTTTGGCTATGGCTTATGACAAGTGAAACTCGGTGGCGCCGGATAGAAAGAATCGGTAGGGCCGATTTTGGCTTAGGGTTTAGGTCAAATGTGGATATGGGAAAGTAGTTGAGGGTTTTGGAGCATATCACTAAGCACATGAAGCAAGAGGCTCATTAAGCAACACCTCATCCCTCCTTGATAGTATTGGCTTTTCCTAAAGACTCAATGTGATCTTGGATCACTAAAATATAAAATGAAGAGTCTTGAGCTTTTGAGCTTGAGCCAATCCTTTGTCCTTAGCATTTTGAGGGTTCCACTTTCACCATCCATGCCATGCCAATCATTGAGCTTTTCTGAAATAATCATCTTGGAATAGCATTAGCTCAATGAGCTATATGTTGTTATGAATTACCAAAACCACCTAGGGATAGTTGCACTTTCACTAAGTGAAAGACAACGACCTATGGCTCCTTACTCGTCGTCTGAAAAGTCTTCAACACGAGCGTTGCAGCCCGAAACGGGTTAGCACATGGAATATGCCGGCAATGCAACACAAGAGAAATATGAACAGAATAATTGTTATCACTACATGCATATATGGCTGGTGGAGGCTGTAAGGTTAATATGTTTTTGCGAAAAGCCAATTTTTTCCTACAACAAAGGAATAAATTTTATTTAACTATCATGATAGTTGTTAAACATTGAGAAGGTTCCTCCAACTCAATACCATTTAAACATCATCATTAACCCAATCAATTTAAATTAAGAGTGATGAGATCAATCATGATAATCCAAGATCCAGATACTCAAGATGTGCATAACCGGGGACATGGCTAACCATGATTAGTTTATACACTTTGCAGAGGTTTGTACACTTTTCCCCACAAGACTCGAATACATCCATGGTCGGAGATTCGAGACACATTCTTTCTGAAGCATTAACTCTCTACTCTGGGTAGACTATACCACCTACAACCCACTACATCTGCTAGTCTACCTCTTCAAGAGCTTCAAACGACTTACTCAACTATGCGAGCCCATAATAGCTTGTGGCTGCACACGGAAGTTTCTAGCATGAAAAATCTTATGATCCCTTTGAGCCTGGGTGGTGGGCCGTAGGATGATCACACAGGTCCTCTGGGATATCCTAGGACAACACTAGGTACTCCAGGTGTCCACAAGTAATCAACCCAGATGTGTATTTAAGTTGCCACCTTAAGTTGAACCATTAGTTAACAAACTCATATCTATCATGAATACTCTCAAACCCAATCCACATCTACGGGCATAGCATAGTAATATAAGCAACGTAGAAGTAACTCCCCAGGTTTGAAAATAAACTAGTGCATAGGTACTATCGGCGTTCTGGGAACGGGCGTCCCCAGACTTGCCTGCCTACGGCCTGCGGCGTGGCTCAAAGGGGGCCCCAGCACGGCCCATCTTCATTAACACAGGCTCAAGACCCTCGCGAGGGGCCAAGCCTCGCGGGGCGGACGACACGGAGCTTCCTCAGGCACGGCCTCATCAGGCTGGCTCGTGAGGAGGCGGAGAGATCAAGGCGGGGTACCTCACGAGGTGCCCGTGACGCAAGCCATGACGACCAAAGGCGCCAGGCGGCCGCCAGCCGCCCAGTGTCCTCCTTTCCTCTTTGGTGCAAAGGGAGCAAGCGCAGGCGAGAGCATCAAGCAAAGGCACCCGTTTCGGTGCAACGAGACCAAGACCAGTCCAACGGCAGGGAGGAAGTCATTGTGGAGCCCAAGCCAGCGTCACCACCAGAGTCTTTGGCAGGCGAGGACCAACTTTAGTCAGGATAAGCGTACCAGATGTTCCCCTTCAAAATGGCCAATTGTTGGCGCCCTTCCCGCTCAATATTTGGGAAGAGGCACAGGGCCTTTGCCTATAAATAGGACCAGCCACCCGTAGGGTAAAGAAAAGGGATCGATCGGTGGGAGATCGATCGGTTCGGGATTGATCGGTTCGAGATCGATCGGTTGGAGATCGAAATCAGAGAGAGAATCGAGAAGAGAGAGAGAGAAAAGGGTGACTGAAGTCCTCCTAGCATTTCATCCCCCCAGTCAAGAACAGACCCTCGCGAGGCTGTTCTTCCTTGTATTGCTCATCATCATCAGCCCAAGAGGCAATCCACCACACCACACACTGGAGTAGGGTATTACACCACAACGGTGGCCCGAACCAGTATAAACCCTGTATCTCTTGTGCCGTTCTTTCCATCGCTTAGATCTTAGCGAGGCGGAGGGGTGCAGGTAGGTAGGAGGCGAAATCTCCGCACGCACCCCAGTGTTCGAACCTCAAGGGTCTGTCGGAACCCGAAATCCAACATTTGGCGCGCTGGGTAGGGGTGCGCCAGAATTCGTCTTCCACCACCCCGTTCTCCTCCGTCCATCGCGTCCATGTCTGACGCTCGTCGGGCCCGCGCCGAGCGCCGGGCCGCTCTCGCTTCCCGCGTCGCCCAGACGGCTCCTGTCGGTGGGCGTCCTCGCCGTTCCCCGTCACCTGCCGTCAATGCCGCCACCGGCCCGACAGGGGACGAGCAGCAGGCGTCGTCTCAGCATCCGTCCGTGCGACAAGACGGCCGCACCGGTACTCCCTCGCTCACCCCAGCTGGTTCTTCGTCTCGCGCGCTCCACGCACCCATGGAGGCTCGAGCTGCGCTCATCGCGGCAAACGAGCTCCTGCGCTACCGTCCCGTCGACGACGTCTACGAAGAATGGCTCGACCGCGTCGCCGAGCTCGTCCGGGCCGCAGGGGGCTCTCCTGCGCCATCCGTTCCGCTGCATCGCACCCCGCCCCGCGCGGGTGACGAAGCTCCGGTGGTGCCCCGGCCGCCTCCTCCTCAAGAAGGCGCCATGGCTCCAAGGCGCGCGGCCCCTGGGCGGAAGCCGCTCCGTCAGGTGCCAGCGCGGCAAGAGCAGAGCTGCCAAGAAGTCCCTCGCCCGCAAGAAGCTGCCTGGGCGCTCCCTGCCCTAGCACTTCGCAACCATGCTCGTGCTCCTGCACGTCAAGACCCCGCGCTGCTCCCAGCTGCAGCGCGTGGGGATATGCAAGACCAAGCTCTCCGCCACCCAAGGCCTCCCGTGGCCACAGCAGGCTGCCGCGCCTTCACCACCGAGCTATGCATCGTCGCGTGGCCCGACAAGTTCAAGCCAGACCTGCCTCCTCGTTACAACGGCACGGCCGACCCTGCGGAGTTCCTCCAGCTCTATGAGCTGGGCATCGAAGCTGCCAACGGAGACGAGAAGGTCATGGCAAACTAGTTTCCCATGGCGCTCAAGGACGGGGCCCACACCTGGCTCCTGAACCTGGCTCCAGGCACGATCTCCTCGTGGGACGAGATGTGCACCCGCTTCATCGCCAACTTCCAAGGTACTCGCGACCGGCCACCTGCCGTGAGCGACATGCGCCACATCAAGCAACAACCTGGAGAGACCCTGCAGAAGTACATCCAGTGCTTCAACAATGCACGCCTCAAGATTCCCAAAGTGACTGAGGAGGCCATCATCTCAGCCTTCTCCGATGGTGTGCGCGATGTCAAGATAAAGGAGGAGCTGGCGATGCATGAAGACCTGTGCACTTCCTTGGAGTTGTTCAACTTGGCAACCAAGTGCGCCAGGGCTGAGGAAGGGCGTCTCTCCCTCCTCGAGCTGCCTGCCGCAGACCCAGAAGAGAAGAAGCCCAAGGCCAAGGATGTGAAGCGCAAGGGGGTTGCCGTGCTCGCGACAGAACCAGACACCAAGCGGGGCAGAGATCAGCCTGAACCTTCCAAGGGCAGTCGGTACTGTGTGTACCACGACCTCCACACCCACAACACCAACGAATGTCAAGAGCTCTGAGCTGTGCGAGAAGGAAGGATCGGCCGTGGCCCCGACCGCGGTGACCGGGGTTGCGGTCAAGGAGGAGGAAGGAACGCAGGATGCTGGGAAGACCACGGCCCGCGCCAAGGGTGGCGCAATCAACCTCGCGAGGATTGCTGGCAAGACCCGCCTCGCGAGGGAGACTGGAGGGATCGACCATGCGAGAATCGCCCACAAGGCAACGCAGGCCTCCCTCCGCTGCCGCCGCAACCAAGGAGAAACGAGGATCGCCATCAGGACGAGGGGGCAGGGGGCTTCCAGGAGCCGCGCGCGATCGCCTGCATCCTGGGCGGGGCTCAAGCCCCAGCCTCTCAACGCATCTTCAAGCAGTTCGCCCGCGAAGTGAATGTAGTCCTCCCCAAGCTCGAAGCCACGCGCCCTCTCAGGTGGTCGGCGTGTGCCATCACGTTCATCTCAGCAGATCAGCTCAAGTGTGCGGCTACAGTCGGAGTCCTCCCGATGCTTTGTTCCCCAAACATCAGCAACGTGGTGGTCACCAGGACCCTCATCGATGGCATGGCAGGGCTCAACGTCCTGTCCGTGGAAACATTCAACAATCTCCAAGTGCCCTACAGCCAGCTTCAGCCAACCAAGCCTTTCTCCAGAGTCACCGACGGCTCCACGGTCCCGATTGGGCAGGTCCGCCTCCCAGTCACTTTCGGGGCACGCGACAACTACTGCACCGAGCTCATCGACTTCGACGTCACTCACATTCGCCTACCGTACAACGCCATCCTTGGGTACCCAGGGCTGGCCAAGTTGATGGCCGTAACTCACCACGGCTACAACGTCCTCAAGATGCCAGGAAGTGGCGGAGTCATCACAGTGCCCTGTGAAGAGAAGGACGCGGTGTGTTCCCTGGAATGAGCCTTTCAGGCCGCATCACTGGAAGACCCGGATCGCGGAAGCAGGAGGCTTCCTAAGACCGCCCCCAAGAAGAAGAAGACATCGTCCGGCCCGGCCCCTCAGGAGGCAGGCCCCTCTGGGCCCGCGCCTGCCCAGGGGGAACCTCCTGCCATCGCATAGGAAAGCATGCCCGGCGCCCTCCTCAGGCAGGGCTCGGGGGCTCTCTGTCGGATCACGGGTTCCGGCAGACCCTTAAGGTTCGAACACTGGGGTGCGTGCGGAGATCACGCCTTCTACCTCCCCGTCTCACAAAGATCTAAACTACTAAAAGAACTGCATGAGAGACACAAGGTTTATACTGGTTCGGGCCACCCTTGTGGTGTAATACCCTACTCCAGTGTGTGGTGGGTGGATTGCCTCTTGGGGCTAATGATGACGAACAATACAAGGAAGAACAGCCTCACGAGGGTCTGTTCATGGCTGGGGCGATGAACTGCTAGGAGGAGTTCAGTCGCCATTCTCTCTCTCTCTCACTCACTCTACTTGCTAGCCGGACCGACCAACGAACCGACCCCTTTGCTACGTGGGTGGCCGGTCCTATTTATAGGCAAAGGCCCTGGGCCTCTCCCCAAATATTGAGCGGGAAGGGCGCCAACAATGGCGGGCTAATTTGAAGGGGGGCAACAAGTACACTTATCCTGACTAAAGTTGGTCTTCGCCTGCGAAAGGCTCTGCGGTGACGCCATGCTGGGCTCCATGGTGACCTCCGTCTCGTAGTCCGCTTGGTCTTGGTCTTGTTGCACTGAAATGGCAACCTTTGCCTGATGCCTCGGTACTCCGCGACGCCCGCCTGGCACCAAAGAGGAAAGAAGGATGCTGCGCGCGCTGGCGCCCGCCTGGCACCCTCGATCGTCATGGCTTGCGTCATGGGCACCTTGCGACGTACCCCGCCTTGATTTCTCCGCCTCCTCGTGAGCCAGCCTGAGGAGGCTGCACGTGAGGATGCGCCATGTCATCCGCCCCGCGAGGCTTGGCTCCTCGCGAGGGTCTTGAGTCTTGTGTTGATGAAGATGGGCCATGCTGGGCCTCCTTTGAGCCACGCCGCAGGCAGGCAAGTCTGGGACCCCCGTTCCCAGAATGGCGACAGTAGCCCCCGGGCCCAAGGCGCGCATGGACTTGGCTGTGCCGAGGGGCGAAAGGGCAAGGGCGAAGCGCCGCGGGCCCTAACAACCTACGACCTTGGGTGCCGCGTGGTGGTTGATGGGATGTGGGCGTCTCCACTTCCCCATGGGTAGGATCGAAAGTATGTCTAGAGGGGGGGGGTGATTAGACTACTTGACCATTTAAAAGCTTAGCCTTTTCCCAATTTTAGTTCTTGGCAGATTTTAGCTATCTTTGAGCAAGTCAAGCAATCATCACACAATTCAAGCAAGCATGCAAAGAGTTTGTTGGCAGCGGAAAGTAAAGCATGCAACTTGCAAGAATGTAAAGGGAAGGGTTTGGAGGATTCAAACGCAATTGGAGACACGGATGTTTTCCCGTGGTTCGGATAGGTGGTGCTATCCTACATCCACGTTGATGGAGACTTCAACCCACGGAGGGTAACGGTTGCGCGAGTCCACGGAGGGCTCCACCCACGAAGGGTCCACGAAGAAGCAACCTTGTCTATTTCATCATGGCCATCGCCCACGAAGGACTTGCCTCACTAGCGGTAGATCTTCACGAAGTAGGCGATCTCCTTGCCCTTACAAACTCCTTGGTTCAACTCCACAATCTTGTCGGAGGCTCCCAAGTGACACCTAGCCAATCTAGGAGACACCACTCTCCAAGAAGTAACAAATGGTGTGTTGATGATGAACTCCTTGCTCTTGTGCTTCAAATGATAGTCTCCCGAACACTCAACTCCCTCTCATAGGATTTGGATCTGGTGGAAGGAAGATTTGAGTGGAAAGCAACTTGGGGAAGGCTAAAGATCAAGATTCATATGGTAGGAATGGAATATCCTGGTCTCAACACATGAGTAGGTGGTTCTTTCTCAGAACATATGGGTAGGAATGGTGTATGTGTTCTGATGGCTCTCTCTTCGAATGAAGAGGTGGTGGAGGGGTATATATAGCCTCCACACAAAATCCAACCGTTACACACAATCTACCAATCTCGGTGGGACCGAATCAGAAAACTCGGTCTGACCGAAATAGTAAACCTAGTGACCGTTAGGAATTTCGGTGGGACTGAGATGCAACTCGGTAGGACCGATTTGGTTAGGGTTTGGGCATAACGTAATCTCGGTGAGACCGATCGCACAAACTCGGTGAGACCGAGTTTGGCAATTAGCTAACCAGAGAGTTGGTCAGGCAAACTCGGTGGGACCGACTTGCTCTTTCGGTGAGACCGAAAAGTTACAAGAAGGAAACATAGAGTTTACCTTGCATTCTCGGTGGGACCGATTCGCTCTTTCGGTGAGACCGAAAAGTTATGAAAGGGAAACAGAGAGTTTGCAAGCCCATCTCGGTGAGACCGAGATCCTTATCGGTAGGACCGAATTGCTAGGGTTTGGCAGTGGCAAATGACAAGTGAAACTCGGTGGCGCCGGATTGACAGAATCGGTATGACCGAGTTTGGCTTAGGGTTTAGGTCATTTGTGGATATGGAAAGGTGGTTGAGGATTTTGGAGCATATCACTAAGCACATAAAGCAAGAGGCTCATTAAGCAACACCTCATCCCTCCTTGATAGTATTGGCTTTTCCTAAAGACTCAATGTGATCTTGGATCACTAAAATATAAAATGAAGAGTCTTGAACTTTTGAGCTTGAGCCAATGCTTTGTCCTTAGCATTTTGAGGGTTCCACTTTCACATCCATGCCATGCCAATCATTGAGCTTTCTTGAAATAATCATCTTGGAATAGCATTAGCTCAATGAGCTATATGTTGTTATGAATTACCAAAACCACCTAGGGATAGTTGCACTTTCACCATGACACCTCGGTGACCGCGCAAGGTGGCCAAGTCCCTGCATGTAGATCGTGTCATAATTACCTGTGATCGTGGAGGCCGGCGGTTGGCCTTCGCCAGCTATAAGTACGGCACGGCGCGTACCCTTCCAGTCCATCTCTTCTTGTCTTCTCCTTTGCCTCAATCCTTGCCCCGCCTTGGTGTGATGGCTCCATCGAGGAGGTACTCGGCTACGGAGAAGGGGAAGGCCCTCCAGGTCGATCCTGCCTCTCCCCCGCCCAAGCGCGGTCGTGGGCGTCCTCGAAAGCATCCGGTGGCCGCCCCGGTGAAGCGCGAGAGGGAGTCTTCCTGAGGCCCGGAGGCTGCCCGGGTCGCCTCCACGGGCTGATGTGAGGAGGGCCACGCCGGGCTCGTCCTTTCCTTTTCCTTTTGTTTCCTGTGTAAGACAAAACAGCTGCATGGAGCCCCGCTGGGGCGTGTTGGGAATTATTGCCGTTTTAGCCATTACCTTGATCTTATTTTTGCGCCTCTTAAATACACGCCTGTGCATAGATAGTCTTTGACCCCTGCCGGGGGGCGACCAACCCAGGCCCTGTGTGCGCGTCGCGGTGCCCGAGGGGCATAGACTAGAGGGGTGCTCTTGCAACGTGCCCGGGCCATGAAACCTTCCAGCGGCTAGAGCAGAAACGCTCGCGGGGACGTTTGAGTACCATCCCTCGCGAGGTCGTTTATGGGAGAAACCAAAGCAAGGAGCGGAAATCGACGAACCACAAATCAGCAACAGCGACAACTTCAATAAGACTTCAAATGCAAGTAAGCACGTCAACTGCAGAAAGCAAATGAAAGAGCCGCGTCCGACACCTAATCTAGTCTTCGACGTCTTCTCACCAGCGCGGAGCTAAGTGCTGCCACTGGGCGTGGGAGGGAGCCCCAGGGCCTGAGGCCGGCGCTCCTGAGACTCCGGGGCGTGTACAGCCCCACTCATTATTACGTGAGAGTGTCACGGGACGGCGAGCTTCACAGGCATTGGCCTTGCTTCACAGGCTCCGGGCCTTTTCCAAAACGCGATAGCTTCACAGGCACTCGCCCTGCTTCACAGGCTCTAGGCCTCTTCCAAAAAAGGGGAGGTCTTCACAAGCACTCGCCTTGCTTCACAGGCTCTGGGCCTTTTCCAAAAGAGGGGAGGTCTTCACAGGCACTCGCCTTGCTTCACAGGCTCTAGGCCTCTTCCAAAAAAGGGGAGGTCTTCACAAGCACTCGCCTTGCTTCACAGGCTCTGGGCCTTTTCCAAAAGAGGGGAGGTCTTCACAGGCACTCGCCTTGCTTCACAGGCTCTGGGCCTTTTCCAAAAGAGGGGAGGTCTTCACAGGCTCTGGGCCTTTTCCAAAAGAGGGGAGGTCTTCACAGGCACTCGCCTTGCTTCACAGGCTCTGGGCCTTTTCCAAAAGAGGGGAGGTCTTCACAGGCACTCGCCTTGCTTCACAGGCTCTGGGCCTTTTAGGGGTAGAACCTCCGGAGGTGCTGGATGTTCCACGCGTTCTGGATCGGCTCCCCCTCTTGAGTCTCCAAGCGCACGGAGCCTGGCCTGGAAACATGAACAACCTTGAACGGGCCCTCCCACATGGGAGAGAGCTTGTGCAGCCCCTCCCTGGAGAGAGCTTGTGTCCTACCTCGAGGGTCCTGGGGCGGATGTTGCGGCAGTGATATCGTCGTAGCGCCTGTTGGTACCTTGCCGCACGCAGCGCGGCTTCC
Source organism: Triticum monococcum (assembly GCA_034509565.1). Classification (NCBI taxonomy): domain Eukaryota; kingdom Viridiplantae; phylum Streptophyta; class Magnoliopsida; order Poales; family Poaceae; genus Triticum; species Triticum monococcum. Next base: position 583,248,168 of record CM067843.1, read on the forward strand.
CGGCGGCGCCCCTCCCCTAGTACGAGGTCCATCCCCCGCATGGCGTCCTGCTGCGCCTCGTCGAACACCAAGACCCACGCGGAGTGATGCCTGACCTCGTGAGGAAGGACTGCTTCGGCTCCATAGACCAGGAAGAACGGGGTCTCCCCAGTTGGTTTGGTCGCGGTTGTGCGGATGGACCACAACACGGACTGGAGCTTGTCGTACCAGCCTCTGCCGCAGGCCTCCAGCTTCTTCTTGAATGTCCTGGTCTTGAGGCCTCTCAAGACCTCCGCGTTGGCTCGTTCGGCCTGCCCATTGCTTCACGGGTGTGCCACCGAAGGGTAGCATATCTGCGTCCCAAGGTTAGCACAGTATGTTTTGAAGAGATTACTGGTGAACTGTGAACCGTTGTCTGTGATGATGCGATTTGGCACCCCAAACTGGCTCATGATACCCCTGATGAACTTGACCGCGGATCCAGCGGGGATGGTACGGACAGCCTCCACTTCTGCCCACTTGGTGAACTTGTCAATGGCGACATAGAGGTAACGGTAGCCCCCTGGCGCCCGAGGAAACGGGCCCAGAATATCCAACCCCCAAACTGTGAATGGCCACGAGATGGGTATTGTCCGCAGGCCCCCCGCCGGTTGATGGATCTGCTTGGAATGAAACTGGCAGGCCTCACAAGCCTTTACCAATTCGATTGCGTCGTTGAGCGTGGTGGGCCAATAGAACCCGCTACGGAATGCCTTGCCGACGAGGGTCCGTGATGATGAGTGGTGTCCGCAGTCTCCGCCGTGTATGTCCTCCAGTAGTTCCTTTCCTTGCTCCCTGGAGATGCAACGCAGAGATACACCGTTTGGTCGCTTCCGGTAAAGTTCTCCATCTCTGATGCAGTATGCCGTGGCCTGCCGCGCCACACGCTCCGCTTCCTCTTCCTTTTCCGGTAGGGCCCCTTGCGTTAAATAACTCCGGAGTTCTGCGATCCAGCACTCCTCCTGAGGTTCCATCGTTAGGAGCAGGCGTGCTCCTGAGGTCGGCCCACAGACCGGGGCTCCCGAGGCTGGCGGCTGGGGGAGCTCCTCTCGAGACTGAGCGGTGTTTGATAACGTCGGCTGTGCTGAAGCTTTGAAGATCCGCTCTTCGAAGACGCCGCGTTCCTGCGGCAACCGCCTGGATGCCCGTCCGGCTATGTCGTCGGCTTCCTGATTGGTGCCACGGGGCACGTGCTTCAGCTCCAGCCCCCAGAACTGCTTTTCCATCCTGCGGACCTCTGCTAGGTAGGCCTCCATATGCTCGTCCTTCGGCTCGTACACCTTGTTGGAGAAGTTGACTAGGAGCTGCGAGTCGCCCTTGACGGTGAGGCATTTCACTCCCAGGGCTACTACGGCCTTCAACCCAGCTATCAGTCCCTCATATTCTGCAATGTTGTTTGAGACCTTTTCACCCTGCTGGAAACAGAGCTGTACGGCATAGTAGAGCTTATCCTGAGTGGGTGATATCAGCACCGCACCAGCCCCCGCGCTGTGTCTGGAGAACACCCCATCGAAGTACATGACCCAGCCTTCCGGCGCCTCACTCCCTGGAGAGAGGGACCGATCCTCGTTGTCCCTGAGGCCTGGTACCTCCACCCATTCCGCTATGAAATCCGCCAACGCAGCTCCTTTAATGACCCTGGTTGTGCTGAACTCGAGCTAAAACGCCTGCAGCTCCATTTTCCACTCGGCGACCCTTCCGGCTGAGTTAGGGCTCCTGAGCACTCTCTCCAGGGGGTACAATGAGACGACTTTGATGGGATGAGCCTGGAAGTAGTGACGCAGCTTGCGTGAGGCTACCAGTAGCGCGAGGAGGAGCTTTTGAGGCATTGGGTACCGTGCCCTCGCGTCCCATAACACCGTGCTAACAAAGTAGACGGGATGCTCAACAAGGCTGAGAGTATCTGGGGTCGCGGCGCCCTCGGGAGGTAAGGGCGCCTCACGAGATGTCGTGGCCTCGGGAGGTGGACCATCTGGGCGTGCGACCTCTCCTGCCTCCGGTGCATTCTTCGGCAGCTGACTCTCCTCAACTGCGATCGCGGCCTCTGCAGGCTCTCCTTGTTCCCGTTTTGTCTTGCCTCGGGCTGCCGCTGCGGTCTTAACTTGGCGTTCCTCCCTAATCGCCACCAGGGCTGCGCTGGCGGAGTAGGGAGTGGCAGCGAGGTAAAGCAGCAGGGGCTCTTGAGGGCGCGGAGCCACCATGACTGGGGGACTGGTCAGGTACCTCTTGAGATCTTGAAACGCCTTATCTGCCTCTTCAGTCCATTCAAAGGGCCCCTTTTTCTTCATCAGCTAAAAGAAAGGCAGTGCTCGCTCCCCTAATTTGGAGATGAAGCGCCCTAGCATGGTCATGCGTCCAGTGAGCTTCTGCATTTCTCTGAGGGTCTTTGGCGGACTCATGTCCTCGACCGCCTTGACCTTCTCGGGGTTGGCCTCGATGCCACGATGGGACACGAGGAATCCCAAAAGCTTGCCCGAGGGGACGCCAAACACACATTTCTCTGGGTTGAGCCGCAGGTTTACTGCGTCGAGGCTCGCGAAGGTCTCCTCCAGGTCTTGTATCAGGGTCTTGGCCTCCCGAGATTTTACTACAATGTCATCAACGTAGGCTTCGACATTCTTTCCGAGTTGCGGGCCCAAGGTGATGTGCATCAGCCGCTGAAAGGTTGCCCCTGCGTTACGCAGTCCAAACGGCATGCATGTATAGCAGTATACCCCGCACGGGGTTAAGAAGGCGGTCTTCTCAACATATTCTACCGCCATCTTGATCTGGTGATACCCGAAGAAGGCGTCCAGGAAGCATAGCAGGTCGCACTCCGCAGTGGAATCGACGATCTGATCGATGCGGGGGAGCGGAAACGGATCTTGCGGGCATGCTTTGTTGAGGTTGGTGAAGTCGACACACATGCGTTCCTTCCCCCCTTTCTTGGGCACAACTACAGGGTTGGCCAACCAATCCGGGTATCGGACCTCGCGAATGACCCCAGCGGCTTCTAGCTTGCGGGTCTCTTGGACAATGAAGGCCTGCTTCTCCACGGACTGCCACCTGGCCTTCTGCTTCACCGGGCGCACATTTGGGCACACGTCGAGGTGATGCTCGATGACACTCCTGGGGGTCCCCGCCAGCTGATCGGGCTCCCAAGCAAATACCTTCTTATTCGCGCGCAGGAACTTGACCAAGGCCTCCTCCTGCTCAGGCTCAAGGTTGGCGCCTATGGTGAAAGTGGCACTGGAGGACCCGTCCTCGTCGACGGGTATTTGCTTGGTTTCTGCCTTGTCCTGGGTGAACAAGTGCTTCTTCTTGGCGGGCTCAGCCCCCTTGGGCTCAGGGGCCTCCGCGTTGACGGGCTGTGCTGATGCCGCTGTCTTGAAGGCGACCTTGAGTACTCGCAGGGCGTCCCCGGTGTCCCCGTGCACGGCGAGGGTGCCGCTGCTCCCGGGCATCTTCATGAGGTTATACGCCGGGTGCGTGGCGGCCATGAACTGAGCCAGCGCCGGGTAGCCGAGGATTGCATTGTAAGGGAGGCCGATGGGGGCGATGACAAAGTCGACCATCTCCGTGCGGAAGTTGTCGTAGGTGCCGAAGGTTACCGGGAGCCGGATCTGTCCCAAGGAGTCGGATGATCCGCCCCCGACGCCCGAGAAAGGTCGCCTAGGTCGTAGCCGCTCCCGGGGTATGCAGAGGAGAGAGAGAGAGAGAGAGAGAGAGAGAGAGAGAGAGAGATAAGGGTGACTGAAATCCTCCCAGCAGTTCATCCCCCCCTAGCCAAGAACAAACCCTCGCGAGGCTGTTCTTCCTTGTATTGTTCATCATCATCAGCCCAAGAGGTAATCCACCACACCACACACCGGAGTAGGGTATTACACCACAACGGTGGACCGAACCAGTATAAACCTCGTGTCCCTCTTGTTATTCTTTCCATAGCTTAGACCTTAACGAGGCGGAGGGGTGCAGGTAGGTAGGAGGCAAAATCTCCGCGCGCACCGCAGTGTTCGAACCTCAAGGGTCTGCCGGAACCCGAAATTCGACATTTGGCGCGCCTAGTAGGGGTGTGCCGGAATCCACCTTCTACCGCTTCGCGCCCCGTCGCGTCGTCATCACCATGCCCGGCGACCAGGTGGGCAACCCAGATCCGTGGGTGGCGTGGCCCGCCCGCACAGAGCCGCTCGCCTCGGGCAACCCCGTGCCCCAGGCAGCTCGCGGTCCGTAAGGCGCTGCGGGCCGCGGGCGACGTGGACAGGCTTCGACAGCTCTCACACCGCGGCAGGCGCGGTCGGCAGCAAGGGCCTCCAATCACACCACGACCACGACGCCGTACACCCGCAGGGAGCAGTGTAAATCGAGGGCCGCGCTCACAGTGGCCCGAGAGCTACTGCAGTGCAGGCTGCTGGAGGGCGGCCGCGACATGCTGCTGGAGCGAGTGGCAGAGCTCCTGGGCTTCGTCGCCTCGGGGGCTCACGCCTTCTGCACCCAGCTCCCATCTCAAGCCCAGGGCGGCCCGCACTGGGGCTCCGCGCACGCCCGCGGGCTCCAAGGCTACTCCAACGCCCGCGAAGCTGTCAGCACTGGACCGGCGATGGTGCTGCCCCCGCTCCCGGTCCGCGAAGAAGAAGGACTCGACGTGACCCGCGGCCCCAGTGGACAGCCGCGCTGCCACCCCATGGTGGGTGTGTCAGGCAGGACCGCGTGGCATGCGGAGCATTACGGCGTGGCATTCGGGATGACGGCGCCGGAGGAATACGTGCCCCTCATGATGGACCAAGGACACCCACAGGAGAGCGAACAAGGCTCGCTCCTCAGCCCAAGCTGGGGGGGACGAGGCGCCAGAAGCTGAGCCTTTCCGGGAGCCCTGGGACGGTCCCACTGGCCACGCTAGGGGCAACGATTATCAGGTACCGCTAATTCTTCAGGAGCAGGCATACGCTAACCATGGATCGCAGGAGGTGCAGGTCGCCACAGCGAGCAGCTGCCCCGCTCCCACAGTCTCCTGCCCCTCGGGAGGAGGGCGCAGGGGGCTGCAGGAGAGGGGCCGGGATCCGACATCACCACCGCGGCGTTCGGAGCAAGGTGTTCTCAGGAGGTAGGCCCTCCGCTGGGGAGGTGCCTCAGGGCCTGCCCCCAGTGGAGGACCCGTGGTCGTCGGGGGAACCGCTCGCGACCGCTCTACCCCATCGGCGGCGTCCTGGTTTCCGGTCATCGTTGATGGCACTAGAGTGTGGCGTAAGGCGGGGCCCTCATCTGGCGATATGAAGCAAGGCCAGTACCTGTGAAGAAGGCCCAGTGCCTGTGAAGCTCGCCGCCCCGTGACACTCTCACGTAATAATGAGTGGGGCTGTACATGCCCCAGAGTCTCAGGGGTGTCGGCCTCAGGCCCTGGGGCTCCCTCCCATGCCTAGTGGCAGCACTTAGCTCTGCGCTGGTGAGAAGACGTCCAAGACTAGACTAGGTGCCGGAGGCGGCCTTTTGTTTGCTTTCGTTGCTTTTCCCTTTTGTTGTCGCTTTCCCCCGCTGGATTCAAGTTGGATTCGAATTTGAGATTTTCGTGTGTTCGGGGAAGGGGTGCTTAGTCTCATTCGAGCAATTTCTCGCGTTTTGGTTACCACTTTGCCTCGGCTGCCTCCCCTCGCGAGCCCCTCGCGTGCCGGGTCAGGCCTAGCTTGCGCGCAGCCCAGACTGCCGCCGACGTGACCTCTCAGGAAGGTGTTTTACTGTAGATCCTACGAACCCAATCAGGGAACAATCGAGACACCACAACCTCCCACGGGCTGCCTCAGGGCCAGCACGGGACAAAGGTAAACTAGCCGACCAGCGCGTCGCTTGGGCCAACCACTTAGCGCGGGCACATGGGCAATGTAGCGTCTACTAATACGATGAACACAAGTTTTACATAAGGGGCTCCCCCTCCTAAATGCTCTCACTGCAATCAGGCCAAAACCTGAGTTCTATTCATGCAGGGTAAGGAAGTAGGAGCGATGCACAATCAGTCGGATGAATCCCCCAATGCGTTCTCAGGAGCACCACCCGAGCCGTTGCTGGCGTCGCTGAACTCGCCATCGCTGTCCGCGTCGCCGCCAGCGGCGTCAGGGCCGTTCACCACGCCGCCCTCGGTGGCCACCACGATCACGTTGTCGTTGTCCGAAGCGAAGGCCCTGATAATAGCATCCACACTGTCTTCCACCCAGTGTGCCAGATCGCCTCGGACGGCCTGGGGGACTGGGGCGATGGTGGCATCAAAATCAAAGTGGGGATCCATGTTCCGGAGGTAGCTGAAGACGCGAGAAAAGGCACGCCCAAGCAGGGCGCGGTTCCTCTCCTCCACCAACCTGTCAGCCCTGACCGACCGCGCCTCCAGCTGCGTCACCACGTCAGTGAAGAACTGAAGATTCCCAGCATAGTTGACTACGTGCGTCTCACCAACAGCCGCCTCGCAGATATTGCCCAAGGCTGTGTTGGCTCTCTCCCGGAGCGTGGTGAGCATGGGGCCGTGCTCATGCTCCAGGATCCGCCGCTGACGTATCTCGTCCGCGTTTTGGCCCGCGACGACCTCAGCCTCCTCCACCCGCTGGCGGAGAAGGAGCACCTCGGCCTAGGAGGTGGTTAACTCACCTTGCGCCACCTCAAGAGCGGCCCGGAAAGCGTCGGCCCGCCGCGTCGCCTCATCCAGCTTGGCCCTCAAGGCAGCAGTCCTGCCTTCAGCTTCGGCCCGGATCAACCCCAGCTTCTCTTCGAACTCGTGCTCGAGGTTCAAATGCACCATCGCCACTCGGCGTCCGACCTCCTCCAGGACGCGGGCTTCCTGTGCAGCAACATCATCCTCCGTCTGTGTCACCAAGCGCGTCGAAGATGGAGCGTCAAGGCGATCTGCGTCAGGGGCGCCTGCCTGATGTGCGCCGCTAATCGCCTCGCCAAGAGAAGCCGCCGGAGCCTCAGTGGCCTTGGTTGTAGGCGCAGAGGGCAGCTGCTTGTCACCCTCAGCCTCAGCGGCACGGGCCCCGATAACTGCTTCCTCATGAGCATCGCCCCGCGCTGGTACCCCGCCGGGAGCCCCCTCGGCCTCTGGCGCCTCGTGCCTCCCTGTTCCGCCACTTGAGGAAGAGCCGCCTCGGCCGATTGGAAGGGCTGTCACCACCACTGGGTTCTCGCGAGGCCCCTGGAGGACGGCGGGGCGCAGCCCCCACTCCTCGAAGACAGGCATCTGCCTCACAAAATCGCCCCCGCTCTGGCAGAGGTATAGCAAGGCCCCTCCCTGCTGGATGCTGCCAGGGTTGGGGTCCCCCGTCAGGGTCAAGAGCGCCATCCTCAGCACTTCAGGCGTCAGGTCCTCTTCATGGAGCCTCATACGATCATCGCACCCACTGAAGGCCCACATCTGGCGGGAGTGGCGCTGGAGAGGAGCAACGCGGCGTAGCAGGAACTCCTTCACCACCTTGGGCGCCGTCGCGCCAAGCGACCTCAAGAACGCGAAGTGGTGCCAGACGAAGACGAGCCGGGGGCTCTCATGCGTCTGCTGGCCCCAGCTCGAATTGGGGACAACAGGCAAAGTTGGCTCCGACGGCAGGGGGCTGGGCACCCCAGCATCCACATACAGCCACCGCTCGCGGAACCCAGCCGCGGGCGGAGGGAGCTTGAAGTCAATCCCAGAGGCCGCCGTCTCAGACGCAGCAACGAAGCTCACACACACGCCCAACATTGGGTAGGGTCAACAAGGCGCAGCGAGAAGAAGTGGCGCAGCAAGGCGACCGAAGGAAGGATGCCCATCATAGCCTCGCAAACAAAGGCGAAGACCGAAAGGAGAGTGATGGATTCAGGACCCAGATGCATCATGTGGATCTGATAGTGGGAAAGCACGGCATTGAAGAAATCAGAAAAGGGAGGGACCTGACCCACCCACAGGGCGTCGGCAAAATACGAGACCTCGGTGGCTATCCTGTCGATGGAGAAGTGGGACGCGGGCCAGGCCGTCGTCCTCCCGCATTCATTGAAGATGGTGGCCAGAGCCGAGCTGACCTTGCCCAAGCCCTCGGCGGGGGCCGCTAACGGCGGCGGGCAAGGCGGAGACACGGGTTTCTCCCCTCTTCCCTTCTTCGTCGGAGCCATGGCGATGGGAAGGGGGGAGGTTCAAGATTGAGTTGAAAACATAAACCAGAGTTCGAGCGGAGGAAGGACAGAGGGCGCTCGAGCAACAAAAAGGGGAATGGCTGTGTACGACTACGGGTCCGCCTAGCATGGTGCAAAATAAGGAGGGCGTGGGGGAACAGTGCTGCCCACGTCCAATCAACCGCCACGCGGCGCCTAAGGCCGCAGACTGTTAGGGCCTGCGGCACTTTGCTCTTGCCCTTCCGCCTCCCTGCACGGCCAAGTCCGGGCGCGCCTTGGGCTCGGGGGCTATGGTCGGCGTTCTGGGAACGGGGGTCCCCAGACTTGCCTGCCTGCGGCCTGCGGCGTGGCTCAAAAAGGGGGCCCAGCGCGGCCCATCTTCACCAACACAAACCCAAGACCCTCACGAGGGGCCAAGCCTCGCGGGGCGGACGACGCGGAGCTTCCTCAGGCTCGGCCTCGTTAGGCTGGCTCACGAGGAGGCGGAGAGACCAAGGCGGGGTTCCTCATGAGGTGCCCGTGACGCAAGCCATGACGACCAAGGGCGCCAGGCGGGTGCCAGCCCACGCGGTGTCCTCCTTTCTTCTTTGGTGCACAGGGGGCAAGCGCAGCCGCGGAGTACCGAGGCATCAGGCAAAGGTTGCCATTTCGGTGCAACAAGACCAAGACCAGGAGGACTATGAGACGGAGGTCATCGTGGAGCCCAAGATGGCGTCATCACCAGAGCTTTGCGCAGGCAAAGACTACTTTTGTCAGGATAACTGATACTAGCTGTCCCCCTTCAAATTAGCCCGCCATTGTTAGCTCCCTTCTCGCTCGATATTTGGGAAGAGGACCAGGGCCTCTATAAATAAGACCGGCCACCCGCAGGGTGGAGGAGGGAAAAAGGATCAGAGAAAGAGAGAGAGAGAAGGGTGACTGAACTCCTCCCAGCAGTTCATCCCCCCAGCCAAGAACAGACCCTCGCGAGGCTGTTCTTCCTTGTATTGTTCATCATCATCAGCCCAAGAGGCAATCCACCACACCACACACTAGAGTAGGGTATTACACCACAACGGTGGCCCGAACTAGTATAAACCTCGTGTCCCTCGTGTTATTCTTTCCATAGCTTAGACCTTAACGAGGCGGAGGGGTGTAGGTAGGTAGGAGGCGAAATCTCCGCGCGCACCCCAGTGTTCGAACCTCAAGGGTCTGCCGGAACCCAAAATCCGACAGTCGTCGTTCCTTCTTGGCCGCAGCAGCGGAGGGAGACCAAGGTTTCCCTAAGGACAATCCTCACAAGGCTGGTCCCTCCAGGCACCTTCACGAGGTTGGTCCTGCCAACGATCCTGGCGAGGTTGTTCGCACCACTCCTGGCAGGGCCCACGGTCGTCCCGACGTCCTCCACCTTGTCCGCCTCCTCGGCTGTAGCCCCGGTCATTACGCTTGGGGCATCAACCGAGGCTTCCATCTCGAATGGCCCTGAGCTCTTGAAAGTCATTGGTGTTGTGCGTGCGTACATTGTGGAAGGCGCAGAACGTGCCGCTGCCCTTGGACGACTTGGGAAGATCTCAGCCGCGCTTGGTGTCTGGTTCTGCCGTGAGCACGGCCACTCGTTTGCGCTTCACGTCCTTGACCTTGGACTTCTTCTCCTTTGGATCTGCGGCAGGGAGTTCGAGGAGGGAGAGGTGCCCCTCCTTAGCTCTTGCACACTTGGTCGCGATGTTGAACAGCTCCAAGGTCATGCATAACTCTTCATGGATGGCGAGCTCCTCCTTCATCTTGACGTCGCGGACGCCGTTGGAGAACGCTGAGATGATGGTCTCGTCAGTTACCTTGGGGATCTTGATCCGCGCGCTATTGAAGCGCTGGATGTACTTCTGCAGGGTTTCTCCCGGTTGTTGTTTGATGCGGCGTAGATCATCCGTGACTGGGGGGCGATCGCGAGTACCCTGGAAGTTGGCGATGAAGTGGTTGCGCATCTCGTCCCAGGAGGAAATCGAGCCTAGAGGCGGGTTCAGGAGCCACGAGCGAGCGCTGTCCTTGAGAGCCATGGGAAACCAATTCACCATGACCTTTTCATTGCCGTTGGCTGCTTCGATGCTCAGCTCGTAGAGCTGCAGGAACTCCGCAGGGTCGGGGTGCCATCGTAGCGAGGAGGCAGATCCAGCTCGAACTTGCCCGGCCAGACGACGCTACGCAGCTCAGGAGTGAAGGCACGACAGCCTGCCGTGGCCACTGAGGCCCGTCGTGGAGGCAGAGCTTGGTCGTGGTGCCCCTGCGCCCCTACGCCACGCGGCGCAAGGCCCTGCCGCAGGAAGAAATCTTGGCGCAGCGGAGCTGGGAGCGGTGGAGCATTTCCTTGTGGACGGGGAATCTATTGGCAGCTTATTTCTTCGTGCGTGGTCACGTGACGCGGTGGGTCACGCTACGGGGCTGCACATCTTGGAGCGAGGGCACCGTCTTGACGTGGGGCAGGAGGGGGTGCACCATGAGCCACGTCGCCAGCAGCTGGGGGCGGGCAAGGCAGCGAGGGCGATGGTGCAGGAGAGCCCCCCCACGGTGTTGACGAGCTTGGCGATGCGGTCCAGCCAGTCCTCGTAGAGGTCGTCAACTGGGCGGTAGCGCGGGAGCTCGTGTACCATGAGCAGCGCGGCCTGCGTGTCCGTGGGCGCGCGGCGAGCGTGAAATGACGATCCAGCAGGAGTCAGCGACGGGGTGGTGGTGTGGCCATCACGGCGCACGGAACGATGCAACAAAGAGGCTTGCTGCGCGTTTGCCGCCGGACCGGTGGTGAGGTTGGCGGCGGGTGACGGAGAACGATGGGGAGGCCCGCCTACCGGGGCTGTCTGAGCGACACGGGCGGCGAGAGCGGCCCGGCACTCCGCACAAGCCCGGCGAGCATCGGCCGTGAGCTTGGTGGAGTGATGAAGCGTGGATCGACGAAGAAGAATGCTTCGGCGCACCCCTACCTGGCGCGCCAAATGTATGATTTCGGGATCCGACAAAACCCTTGACGTTCTAACACTTGGGTGCACACGAAGATCTCCCCCTCTCTAGCTCGCACACTCAATGATCTCACGGCCTAGCCCGTCGGACCCAAGGAACATGAGACACAAGATTTATACTGGTTCAGGCCACCATTGTGGTGTAATACCCTACTCCAGTGTGGTGTGGTGGATTGCCTCGAGGGCTGAGGATGAACAGTTATAAGGGAAGAACAACCTCCTGAGGAGAGGTGTTCTTGTGCGGTTGTGGATCCTCCCGATCAGCTCAAGATGAGATTATCGGCTCCAGATCAGATCATCCCCCTAGCTATGGTGGTGGCTAGTCCTATTTATAGTGGCTTTGGTCCTCTTCCCAAATATTGAATGGGAAGGGATCCCACAACATCCAATTTGAAGGGGGACAGCTAGTACAAGCTATCTTGATAAAACTAGTCTTCACCTGCCAAAGGATGTGGTGGTGACGCTGTCCTAGGCTCCACGGTGACCTCCATCCTGCCGTCCTACTAGTCTTGGTCTCGTTGCACCGATATGGAAACCTTTGCCTGATGCCTTGGAACTCCTCGCATGCGCTTGCCTCCTTAGCACCAAAGAGGAAACGAGGACACTGTGCTCGCTGGCGCCCGCCTGGTCTCGATCGTCATGGCTGTTGGGGAACGTAGTAATTTCAAAAAAATTCCTACGCACACGCAAGATCATGGTGATGCATAGCAACGAGGGGGAGAGTCTGATCTACGTACCCTTGTAGATTGCAACGGAAGCGTTGACACAACGTAGAGGAAGTAGTCGTACGTCTTCTTCCCGATCCAACCGATCCAAGCACCGTTACTCCGGCACCTCCGAGTTCTTAGCACACGTACAGCTCGATGACGATCACCGGGCTCCGATCCAGCAAAGCTTCGGGGAGGAGTTCCGTCAGCACGACGGCGTGGTGACGATCTTGATGTTCTACCGACAGAGGGCTTCGCCTAAGCACTACAACGATATGATCAAGGTGGAATATGGTGGCAGGGGGCACCGCACACGGCTAAGGAACGATCTCAAGGATCAACTTCTGTGTCTATGGGGTGCCCCCTGCCCCTGTATATAAAGGATGGAGGAGGAGGCCGGCCAAGGCTATTGGTGCGGCCAGGATGGGAGTCCTACTAGGACTCCAAGTCCTAGTAGGAGTCCATCAAGAGGGGAGGAAGGGAGAAGGAAGTGGAGGAGAAGGAGAGGTGGCCGGCCCCCTTTTCCCTAGTCCAATTCGCACCAAAGGGAAGGGGGGGCGCAGCAGCCTTTTTCCTCTTCCCACTAAAGCCCATCAAGGCCCATTACTTCTCCCGTAACTACCCGGTACTCCGAAAAATACCCGAATCACTCGGAACCTTTCCGATGTCCGAATATAGTCGTCCAATATATCGATCTTTACGTCTCGACAATTTCGAGACTCCTCGTCATGTACCCGATCTCATCCGGGACTCCGAACTCCTTCGGTACATCAAAACTCATAAACTCATAATATAACTGTCATCGAAACCTTAAGCGTGCGGACCCTACGGTTCGAGAACAATGTAGACATGACCGAGACACGTCTCCGGTCAATAACCAATAGCGGGACCTGGATGCCCATATTGGCTCCTACATATTCTACGAAGATCTTTATCGGTCAGACCGCATAACAACATACGTTGTTCCCTTTGTCATCGGTATGTTACTTGCCCGAGATTCGATCGTCGGTATCCAATACCTAGTTCAATCTCCTTACCGGCAAGTCTCTTTACTCGTTCCGTAATACATCATCTCACAACTAACATATTAGTTGCAGTGCTTGCAAGGCTTATGTGATGAGCATTACCGAGAGGGCCCAGAGATACCTCTCCGACAATCGGAGTGACAAATCCTATTCTCGAAATACGCCAACCCAACATCTACCTTTGGAGACACCTGTAGTACTCCTTTATAATCACCCAGTTACGTTGTGACGTTTGGTAGCACCCAAAGTGTTCCTCCGGTAAACGGGAGTTGCATAATCTCATAGTCATAGGAACATGTATAAGTCATGAAGAATAGCAACAGCAACATACTAAACGATCGGATGCTAAGCTAATGGAATGGGTCATGTCAATCAGATCATTCAACTAATGATGTGACCTCGTTAATTAAATAACAACTCTTTTGTCCATGGTTAGGAAACATAACCATCTTTGATTAACGAGCTAGTCAAGTAGAGGCATACTAGTGACACTCTGTTTGTCTATGTATTCACACATGTATTATGTTTCCGTTAATACAATTCTAGCATGAATAATAAACATTTATCATGATATAAGGAAATAAATAATAACTTTATTATTGCCTCTAGGGCATATTTCCTTCAGTCTCCCACTTGCACTAGAGTGAATAATCTAGTTCACATCGCCATGTGATTTAACAGCAATAGTTCACATCACCATGTGATTAACACCCATAGTTCACATCGTCATGTGACCAACACTCAAAGGGTTTACTAGAGTCAGTAATCTAGTTCACATATCTATGTGATTAACACCCAAAGAGTACTAAGGTGTGATCATGTTTTGCTTGTGAGATAATTTTAGTCAACGGGTCTGTCACATTCAGATCCGTAAGTATTTTGCAAGTTCTATGTCTACAATGCTCTACACGGAGCTACTCTAGCTAATTGCTCCCACTTTCAATATGTATCCAGATTGAGACTTTAGATTCATCTGGATCAGTGTCAAAAACTTGCATCGACGTAACCCTTTATGACAAACCTTTTTGTCACATCCATAATCGAGAAACATATCCTTATTTCACTAAGGATAATTCTAACCGCTGTCCAATGATCTACTCCTAGATCACTATTGTACTCCCTTGCCAAATCAATGCAGGGTATACTATAGATCTGGTATACAGCATGACATACTTTATAGAACCTATGGCCAAGGCATAGGGAATGACTTTCATTCTCTTTCTATCTTCTGCCGTGGTCGGGCTTTGAGTCTTACTCAACTTCACACCTTGTAATACAGGCAAGAACTCTTTCTTTGACTGCTCCATTTTGAACTACTTCAAAATCTTGTCAAGGTATGTACTCATTGAAAAAACTTATCAAGCGTCTTGATCTATCTCTATAGATCTTGAAGCTCAATATGTAAGCAGCTTCACCAAAGTCTTTCTTTGAAAAACTCCTTTCAAACACTCCTTTATGCTTTACAGAATAATTCTACATTATTTCCGATCAACAATATGTCATTCACATATACTTATCAGAAATGTTGTAGTGCTCCCACTCACTTTCTTGTAAATACAGGCTTCACCGCAAGTCTGTATAAAACTATTTGCTTTGATCAACTCATCAAAGCGTATATTCCAACTCCGAGATGCTTGCACTAGTCCACAGATGGATCGCTGGAGCTTGCACATTTTGTTAGCACCTTTCGGATTGACAAAACCTTCTGTTGCATCATATACAACTCTTCTTTAATAAATCCATTAAGGAATGCAGTTTTGTTTATCCATTTGCCAGATTTCATAAAATGCGGCAATTACTAACATGATTTGGACAGACTCAAGCATAGATACGAGTGAGAAGCTCTCATCGTAGGCAACACCTTGCACTTGTCGAAAACCTTTTGCGACAATTCTAGCTTTGTAGATAGTAACACTACTATCAGCGTCCGTCTTCCTCTTGAAGATCCATTTATTCTCAATTGCTTGACGATCATCGGGCAAGTCAACCAAAGTCCAAACTTTGTTCTCATACATGGATCATATCTCAGATTTTGGTGCGGATCTCACTCTGGTTTACCTATGAGATTCGGTAGTAACTTGATCTGAAGTTACATGATCATCATCATTAGCTTCCTCACTAATTGGTATAGGTGTCGCAGAAACAGTTTTCTGTGATGTACTACTTTCCAATAAGGGAGAAGGTACAATTACCTTATCAAGTTTTCTACTTTCCTCCCACTCACTTCTTTCGAGAGAAACCCCTTCTCTAGAAAAACTCCGAATTTAGCAACAAAAGTCTTGCCTTCGGATCTGTGATAGAAGGTGTACCCAACTGTCTCCTTTGGGTATCCTATGAAGACATATTTCTCCGATTTGAGTTTGAGCTTATCGAGATGAAACTTTTTCACATAAGCATCGCAACTCCAAACTTTAAGAAATGACAGCTTAGGTTTCTTGCCAAACCATAGTTCACACAGTGTCGTCTCAACGGATTTAGATGGTGCCCTATTTAACGTGAATGCAGCTGTCTCTAATGCATGATCCCAAAACGATAGTGGTAAATCGGTCAGAAACATCATAGATTTGCACTATACCTAATAAAGTATGGCTATGACGTTCGGACACACCATTACACTATGGTGTTCCATGTGGCGTGAGTAGTGAAACTATTTCACATTGTTTTTAACTGAAGGCCAAACTCGTAACTCAAATACTCTTCTCTATGATCAGATCATAGAAACTTTATTTTTCTTGTTACGATGATTTTTCACTTCACTCTGAAATTCTTTGAACTTTTCAAATGCTTCAGACTTATGTTTCATCAAGTAGATATACTCATATCTGCTCAAATCATCTATGAAGATCAGAAAATAATGATACCTGTCGCGAGCCTCAATATTCATCGGACCACATACATCAGTATGTATGATTTCCAACAAATATGTTGCTTGCTTCATTGTTCCGGAGAACGGCGTTTTAGTCATCTTGCCCATAAGGCATGGTTCACAAGCATCAAGTGATTCCAAAAGCCCATCAGCATGGAGTTTCTTCATGCGCTTTATACCAATATGACCTAAGCGGCAGTGCCACAAATAAGTTGCACTATCATTATTAACTTTGCATCTTTTGGTTTCAATATTATGAATATGTGTATCACTACGATCGAGATCCAACAAACTTGTTTCATTGGGTGTATGACCATCGAAGGTTTTATTCATGTAAACAGAACAACAATTATTCTCTGACTTTAATGAATAACCGTATTGCAATAAACATGATCAAATCATATTCATGCTCAATGCAAAAACAAAATAACACTTATTTAAGTTCAACACTAATCCCGAAAGTATAGGGGAGTGTGCGATGATGATCATATCAATCTTGGAACTACTTCCAACACACATCGTCACTTCACCCTTAACTAGTCTCTGTTTATTCTGCAACTCCTGTTTCGAGTTACTACTCTTAGCAACTGAACCAATATCAAATACCGAAGGGTTGCTATAAACACTAGTAAAGCACACATCAATAACATGTATATCAAATATACTTTTGTTCACTTTGCCATCCTTCTTATCCGCCAAATACTTGGGACAGTTCCGCTTCCAGTGACCAGTCCCTTTGTAGTAGAAGCACTTAGTCTCAGGCTTAGGACCAGACTTGGGCTTCTTCACTTGAGCATCAACTTGCTTGCCGTTCTTCTTGAAGTTCCCCTTCTTCCCTTTGCCCTTTTCTTGAAACTAGTGGTCTTGTCAACCATCAACACTTGATGTTTTTCTTGATTTCTACCTTCGTTGATTTCAGCATCACGAAGAGCTTGGGAGTTGTTTCTGTTATCCCTTGCATATTATAGCTCATCACGAAGTTCTACTAACTTGGTGATGGTGACTAGAGAATTCTGTCAATCACTATCTTATCTGGAAGATTAACTCCCACTTGATTCAAGCGATTGTAGTACCGAGACAATCTGAGCACATGCTCACTAGTTGAGCGATTCTCCTCCATATTTTAGCTATAGAACTTGTTGGAGACTTCATATCTCTCAACTCGGGTATTTGCTTGAAATATTAACTTCAACTCCTGGAACATCTCATATGGTCCATGACATTCAAAACGTCTTTGAAGTCCCGATTCTAAGCCATTAAGCATGGTGCACTAAACTATCAAGTAGTCATCATATTGAGCTAGCCAAACGTTCATAACGTCTGCATCTGCTCCTGCAATAGGTCTGTCACCTAGTGGTGCATCAAGGACATAATTCTTCTGTGCAGCAATGAGGATAAACCTCAGATCACGGATCCAATCCGCATCATTGCTACTAACATCTTTCAACACAATTTTCTCTAGGAACATATAAAAAATAAACACAGGGAAGCAACAACGCGAGCTATTGATCTACAACATAATTTGCAAAATACTACCAGGACTAAGTTCATGATAAATTTAAGTTCAATTTAATCGTATTACTTAAGAACTCCCACTTAGATGGACATCCCTCTAATCCTCTAAGTGATCACGTGATCCAAATCAACTAAACCATGTCCGATCATCACGTGAGATGGAGTAGTTTCAATGGTGAACATCACTATGTTGATCATATCTACTATATGATTCATGCTCGACCTTTCGGTCTCCGTGTTCTGAGGCCATATCTGTATATGCTTGGCTCGTCAAGTATAACCTGAGTATTCCGCGTGTGCAACTGTTTTGCACCCGTTGTATTTGAACGTAGAGCCTATCACACCCGATCATCACGTGGTGTCTCAGCACGAAGAACTTTCGCAACAGTGCATACTCAGGGAGAACACTTCTTGATAATTTAGTGAGAGATCATCTTATAATGCTACCGTCAATCAAAGAAAGATAAGATGCATAAAATATAAACATCATATGCAATCAAAATATGTGACATGATATGGCCATCATCATCTTGCTTCTTTGATCTCCATCTCCAAAGTACTGTCATGATCTATATCGTTACCGGCATGACACCATGATCTCCATCATCTTGATCTATATCAATGTGTCGTCACGTGGTCGTCTCGCCAACACTTGCTCTTGCAACTATTGCTATCGCATAGCGATAAAGTAAAGCAATTATTGGGCGCTTGCATCTTATGCAATAGACAGACAACCATAAGGCTTTTGCCAGTTGCCGATAAGTTCAACAAAACATGATCATCTTATATAATAACTTATAACTCATCACGTTTTGACCATATCACATCACAACATGCCCTGCAAAAACAAGTTAGACGTCCTCTACTTTGTTGTTGCAAATTTTACGTGGCTGCTACGGGCTTAAGCAAGAACAAATCTCACCTACGCATTAAAACCACAATGATAGTTTGTCAAATAGACTCCGTTTTAACCTTCGCAAGGACCGGGCGTAGCCACACTTGGTTCAACTAAAGTTGGAGAAACAGTCACCCGCAAGTCACCTATGTGCAAAGCACGTCGGGGAAACCGGTCTCGCTTAAGCGTACGCGTAATGTCGGTCCGGGCCGCTTCATCCAACAATACCGCCGAACCAAAGTATGACATGCTGGTAGGCAGTATGACTTATATCGCCCACAACTCACTTGTGTTCTACTCATGAATATAACATCAAATCATAAAACCTAGGCTCTGATACCACTGTTGGGGAACGTAGTAATTTCAAAAAATTTCCTACGCACACGCAAGATCATGGTGATGCATAGCAACGAGGGGGAGAGTCTGATCTACGTACCCTTGTAGATCGCAACGGAAGCGTTGACACAACGTAGAGGAAGTAGTCGTACGTCTTCTTCTCGATGCAACCGATCCAAGCACCGTTACTCCGGCACCTCCGAGTTCTTAGCACACGTACAGCTCGATGACGATCCCCGGGCTCCGATCCAGCAAAGCTTCGGGGAGGAGTTCCGTCAGCACGACAGCGTGGTGACGATCTTGATGTTCTACCGGCGCAGGGCTTCGCCTATGCACTACAACGATATGATCGAGGTGGAATATGGTGGCAGGGGGCACCGCACACGGCTATGGAACGACAACTTCTGTGTCTATGGGGTGCCCCCTGCCCCTGTATATAAAGGATGGAGGAGGAGGAGGCCGGCCAAGGCTATTGGTGCGGCCAGGATGGGAGTCCTACTAGGACTCCAAGTCCTAGTAGGAGTCCATCAAGAGGGGAGGAAGGGAGAAGGAAGTGGAGGAGAAGGAGAGGTGGCCGGCCCCCTTTTCCCTAGTCCAATTAGGACCAAAGGGAAGGGGGGCGCAGCAGCCTTTTCCTCTTCCCACTAAAGCCCATCAAGGCCCATTACTTCTCCCGTAACTACCCGGTACTCCGAAAAATACCCGAATCACTCGGAACCTTTCCGATGTCCAAATATAGTCGTCCAATATATCGATCTTTACGTCTCGACCATTTCGAGACTCCTCGCCATGTCCCCGATCTCATCCAGGACTCCGAACTCCTTCGGTACATCAAAACTCATAAACTCATAATATAACTGTCATCGAAACCTTAAGCGTGTGGACCCTACGGTTCGAGAACAATGTAGACATGACCGAGACACGTCCCCGGTCAATAACCAATAGCGGGACCTGGATGCCCATATTGGCTCCTACATATTCTACGAAGATCTTTATCGGTCAGACCGCATAACAACATACGTTGTTCCCTTTGTCATCGGTATGTTACTTGCCCGAGATTCGATCGTTGGTATCCAATACCTAGTTCAATCTCGTTACCGGCAAGTCTCTTTACTCGTTCCGTAATACATCATCTCACAACTAACATATTAGTTGCAGTGCTTGCAAGGCTTATGTGATGAGCATTACCGAGAGGGCCCAGAGATACCTCTCCGACAATCGGAGTGACAAATCCTATTCTCGAAATACGCCAACCCAACATCTACCTTTGGAGACACCTGTAGTACTCCTTTATAATCACCCAGTTATGTTGTGACGTTTGGTAGCACCTAAAGTGTTCCTCCGGTAAACGGGAGTTGCATAATCTCATAGTCATAGGAACATGTATAAGTCATGAAGAATAGCAACAGCAACATACTAAATGATCGGGTGCTAAGCTAATGGAATGGGTCATGTCAATCAGATCATTCAACTAATGATGTGACCTCGTTAATTAAATAACAACTCTTTTGTCCATGGTTAGGAAACATAACCATCTTTGATTAACGAGCTAGTCAAGTAGAGGCATACTAGTGACACTCTGTTTGTCTATGTATTCACACATGTATTATGTTTCCAGTTAATACAATTCTAGCATGAATAATAAACATTTATCATGATATAAGGAAATAAATAATAACTTTATTATTGCCTCTAGGGCATATTTCCTTCAATGGCTTACGTCATTGGAACCTTGCGAGGTTCGCCTTGCCTTGATCTCTCTACCCCTCGCGAGCCAGCCTGGTGAGGTCGCTCCCGAGGAGGTCTTGCGTCGTCCGCCTCGCGAGGCTTGGCCCCTCGTGAGGGTCTTGAGTGTTTGTTGGTGAATATGGGTCGTACAGGCCGCTGGTGGAGCCATGCCGTGGGCCGTAGGCAGGCAAGTCTGGGGACCCCCGTTCCCAGAACGCCGACACGCCTGATCGCGCGCGCACGAGTTCATTTGGTGTCCCAAGAGGGCATATCCCCGACGGTTTCTGTGTCGTGTGGGAAGGACCCCCTATTGGCCACACTCACTTGGCGATGGTTCCAAATGCAGTCGTGGAAAGGGGTTAAAAATCGTTTGTATAGCATGTCGTTGTACCAGTGATAACTAGACATCGGTCAGGAACATCCTGAAGTACCTGAAAAGGACTAAGGATATGTTTCTTGTTTATGGAGGTGACAAAGAGCTCGTCGTAAATGGTTACGTCGATGCTAGCTTTGACACTGATCCGGATGACTCTAAGTCACAAACTGGATACATATTTATTATGAATGGTGGAGCTGTCAGTTGGTGCAGTTCCAAGCAGTGCATCATAGCAGGATCTACGTGTGAAGCGGGGTACATAGCTGCTTCGGAAGCAGCAAACGAAGGAGTCTGGATGAAGGAGTTCATAGCCGATCTAGGTGTAATACCTAGTGCATCGGGTCCAATGAAAATCTTTTGCGACAATACTGGAGCAATTTTCTTAGCGAAGGAATCCAGATTTCACAAAAGAACCAAACACATCAAGAGACGCTTCAACTCCATCCATGATCAAGTCAAGGAGGGAGACATAGAGATTTGCAAAATACATACAGATCTGAATGTAGTAGACCCATTGACTAAGCCTCTTCCACGAGCAAAACATGATCAGCACCAAGACTCCATGGGTGTTAGAATCATTACAATGTAATCGAGATTATTGACTCTAGTGCAAGTGGGATACTGAAGGGAATATGACCTAGAGGCAATAATAAAGTAGTTATTTTATATTTCCTTATTCATGATAAATGTTTATTAGTCGTGTTAGAATCATATTGATCGAAAACCTTAATACATGTGTGAGTACATAGACAAACACTGTGTCCCTAGTGAGCCTCTACTTGGCTATCTCGTTGATCAAAGATGGTTAAGGATTCTGTCGGACCACGGGTTCCGGCAAAACCCTCAAGGTTCGAACACTAGGGTGCGCGCGAAGGTTTTCTCCCTATTGATCCATGCCCTAGCTCGCTAAGATCTCGCAGACGAACTAGATGAACTTGCAACACAAAGACACAAGATTTATACTAGTTCAGGGCACCGTCGTGGTCTACTACCCTACTCCAGTGTGGTGGTGGTGGACTGCCTCTTTGGATGATAATGAACAGTACAAGGGGAAGAACAGCCTCCTGAGGTTGAGGTGTTCTTGTGCTTGGTGCACTTGTGTGGATGGGGGATGACCTAGATGATCCATCCCGGCCTATGGTGGTGGCTAGTCCTATTTATAGTGGCCCTGGTCCTCTCCCGAAATATTGAGCGGGAAGGGAGCCAACAACTGCCAATTCGAAAGGGGACAAATAGTACAGCTTATCCTGACAAAAGCGGTCTTTGCCTGCAAAAGGCTCTGGTGATGACGCCGTCTCGAGCTCCATGGTGACCTCCGTCTTGCCGTCCTTCTATTCTTGGTCTCGTTGCACCAATATGGAAACCTTTGCTTGATGCCTCACTACTCCGCGCCTACGCTTGCTCCCTTGGCACCAAAGAGGGAGCAAGGACACTGCGCGCGCTGGCACCCGCCTGGCGCCTGCCTGGTCTCAATCGTCATGGCTCACATCACGAGCACCTCACGAGGTTTGCCTTGCCTTAATCTCTCTGCCCCTCGCGAGCCTGCCTGGCGAGGCCGCTCCTGAGGAGGTCTTGCATCGTCCGCCTCGCGAGGCTTGGCCCCTCGCAAGGGTCTTGAATGCCTTGTTGATGAAGATGGGCCGTACAAACCCGCTAGCCCTGCCACGTCGTGGGCCGCAGGCAGGCAAGTCTGGGGACCCCTGAGAGAGTTCTGGATTACGGGGTCTCCGGACAGCCGAACTATATCCTTTGGTCGGACTGTTGGACCATGAAGATACAAGATGGAAGACTTCATCCCGTGTCCGGATGGGACTCTCCATGGCGTGGAAGGCAACCTAGGCAATACGGATATGTAGATCTCCTCCCTTGTAACCAACCTTGTGTAACCCTAGCCCCCTCCGGTGTCTATATAAACTGGAGGGTTTAGTCCATAGGACAAAATACAATCATACCATAGGCTAGCTTCTAGGGTTTAGCCTCTACGATCTCATGGTAGATCAACTCTTGTAATACTCATATCATCAAGAACAATCAAGCAGGACGTAGGGTATTACCTCCATCAAGAGGGCCCGAACCTGGGTAAACATGGTGTCCCCTACCTCCTGTTACCATCCATCTTAGACGCACAGTTCGGGACCCCCTACCTGAGATCCGCCGGTTTTGACACCGACAACTCCCGTTGCTAGAACACCGACAGTAGCCCCGGGCCCAAGGTGCGCTCGGGCTTGGCTTCGAGGCAAACCCAAAGGTCAAGTGCAGAGCGCCGTGGGCCACAAAAGCCTGCGGCCTCGGTTGACGCGTGGCGTTTGATTGGACGTGGGCGTCTTCGCTTCCCCACACTGCCTCAACAACTGCCTGACTTGACAAGTCCTTGCGACATGTAAGGAAAACCATCATTACCTGTGATCGTGGGGAGCGCTGGTTGGCCTTCTCCTGCTATAAATGAGGAAGGGGGGAGCCCCCGTCCCCCAATTCTTCCCATTATGTCTGGTTCTTCCTCCTCTGCTCCACCACCGACCCCAATATCGCCCTCGAAGAGGTTCTCCACCGCGGAGAAAGGGAAGGCCCCTCGCGAGGGGCCCAGCTCCCCGACCCCCAAGCGGGGACGCGACCGTCCCCGCAAGCACACCACGACTCTCGCTGTGGCCCCCCGCTCCCGGGGTGTCGCCGCTGCGCGTGGTGGGGGTCGCTCCGGTCGCGACAGCCCCGTCGATGAGGGGAGACGTGACGTGGTTGCGCGACCTCCCCGGCCACACTTCCACTCAGCAGAGGTGCTGCTGGAGTTTGTTGTCTGGTCGCAGGATCCGGCTGACAACTGGCTCCAGCTTCCGCGCTTCTTCGTCGACGAGCTGTCGGCCTCTGGTCCAGGTGGGTTCTGGCTGCAGGTGGACGGTTGCTGCAGCAGGGCTCCTGGGTCACGGTTGAAGTCTCCGCAGCGGGCAACATAGCTCTGGCCCGCGGTTGGCAGACATTCGTCCGTGCGAGCGGCCTAGGGAGGCGGTGCACCCTCCATTTCAAGTATGATGGTGATGCGACCCTCTACGTGAGGGTGTTTAGGGAAGATGGTCGCAGCGCCGGGTGCTGCCCCGAGATGAAGCACGGCGAGGAGGTGCTTGGTCTCGGCGATGGCCGTGACGAGGGCGAGCCCGCTGGCCGCGCCTCGTCCAGCTACGGTGGATCTTCTCTTGGTGAAAGCTCTAGCAGCGGCGGCTACGACCAGCCGCCGCGCTCGCTTCGAAGGTGGTAGCGGGTCGTCTCGTCGTCGTGTCTCCGTGAAGCGTGAGGAGGTATCCGGCTAACCTCGGGACGTCGCTGGAGGCCTTCCCACGTGGTTCGCTGCAACGCCACTTTTGTTTTGTTCCTCTTTTTTTCCCTACATCAAAATGAAACTAGTATGGGCCCAGAGGGGCGTGTATCGAACTGTGATTCCTCAATCATTACGCTATGCTTGTTAGTTCTGTGTTGTGTCATTATTTTTTTCCGAGATAACTTAGCCTGGTGCGTTCAGGGCAGCCTCTTCTTCACGTGGCACTTGTTTCCTCGTGCCCGTCTTGGCTTAGTGGTTGCTCAGGAACTGCAAAAAAATTGTTAGGAAGCTCGCTAGGAGACTTATCGTTCACCCGAGGCTTGACCCAACGCTTCATATCACGGTACCCGAGGGGCACAGATTAGGAGAGATGTGCCGGTTTGTGGGCTCGAACGAGGGTGCCTCGCAAGAAAGCAGATCGAAGGCAGAGATAAGGACCAAAACAGGAGGAAGAAACCCTCGCAAAGGCGCCTGCCTTGCCCCCGCGAGCTTTGCGAGAGAGAGAACACAAGCGAACTGGATTCGGAAAAGGCGGCAAAAGGCGACGGAACCAAATCAACAAGGAACACCAGAAGCAAACTTCGATTAAGAGAAGGCGAGCCAACTGTAGGATTTCGGGTTCCGGCAGACCCTTGAGGTTCGAACACTGGGTGCACGCGGAGCTTTCGCCTTCTACCTAACTGTACCCCTCCGCCTCGCTAAGATCTAAGCTATGGAAAGAACAGCACAAGAGACATAGGGTTTATACTGGTTCGGGCCACCGTTGTGGTGTAATACCCTACTCCATTGTGTGGTGTGGTGGATTGCCTCTTGGGCTGATGATGATGAGCAGTGCAAGGAAGAACAGCCTCGCGAGGGTCTATTCTTGGCTGGGGGATGAACTACCAGGAGGAGTTCAGTCGCCCTTCTCTCTCACTGTGTGTGTGATGCTACTCGATCCGATCCTAGCTAGTTACTCTCTTGGCTTCTAGACTCTCCCTTCTTTTTCCCCCTACCCTAGGGGTGGCTAGACCTATTTATTGGCAAAGGCCCTGGGCCTCTTCCCAAATATTGAGCGGGAAGGGCGCCAACAATTGGCCATTTTGAAGGTGAACATCTGGTACACTTATCCTGACTAAAGTTGGTCCTCGCCTGCCAAAGGCTCTGGTGTTGACGCTGGCTTGGGCTCCACAATGACTTCCTCCCTGCCGTTGGACTGGTCTTGGTCTCATTGCACCGAAACGGGTGCCTTTGCTGGATGCTCTCGCCTGCGCTTGCTCCCTTTGCACCAAAGAGGAAAGGAGGACACTGTGTGGCTGGCGCCCGCCTGGCGCCTTTGGTCGTCATGGCTTGCGTCACGGGCACCTCGTGAGGTACCCCGCCTTGATCTCTTTGCCTCCTCGCGAGCCAGCCTGATGAGGCCTTGCCTGAGGAAGCTTCGTGTCATCCGCTCCGCGAGGCTTGGCCCCTCGCGAGGGTCTTGGGTCTGTGTTGATGAAGATGGGCCGCGCTGGGCCCCCTTTTGAGCCACACCGCAGGCCGCAGGCAGGCAAGTCTGGGGACCCCCGTTCCCAGAACACCGACAGTAGTCCCCGGGCCCAAGGCGCGCCCGGACTTGGCCATGCAAGGAGGCGAAAGGGCAAGAGCGAAGCGCCGCGGGCCCTAACAGCCTGCGGCCTTGGGCGCCGTGTGGCGGTTGACTGGACGTGGGCGCCTCAGCAACCGCGCGAGTTGATAAGGGAGCGGCGTCTGCCTAGGCTTTGCTTTTTGCTTTCTCCGGTTGCTGCTCAGATCCCCTTTCTTGCACCTCTCCTTCCTTCCTCCAAAATTTCTAGATCTACTTCGACCGCATGACCTAGGAAGCCATGGCGCCTCGTCAGTCCCGGGCGGAGCTTGGTACTCGTTTGCCCTGGACTCGCCGAATGTGTCGGAGGCGAGCCTCGCCCGGTTGCGCCGGATGGCGGCGGCGCAGGGCATCGATGGGGCGAAGGTGTTCAAGGCCGGCTCTGCCACCCCTGAGGGCCAAGGGAGCACCTTCTATCCGTTCTTTGTAAGCGCCATTGCTGCTGGCCTGGTGCCTCCCTTGTCCTAGTTCTTCTTCTCTGTCCTCCGCCATTATAAGCTACAGGCTCTGCATCTCCACCCCAACTCCGTCCTTCTCCTGGCATTCTTCGCCTATTACTGCGAGTCTCACGTAGGGGTGCAGCCCTCAGTGGCCTTGCTGCACCACTACTTCTACCTCCGGACCTCTCGCGGTCCTGCTTCCACGTGCGCGAGCTTCATCGCGTACGGTGGCGCCATTGCCATTTCGAACCCCGGGAAAAGGATTGAGGGCTTCAGGAGCAAGTGGGTCTTGGCAGACGCTGGGTGCATCCACCCTCGGCTGATCTTGCCCACAGAGCAACCCACGAGCTCCAGCGATTGGGGTCGAGCGGAGCTCGCGGACCCCCGCGCGAAGCTGGTGTTGGAGAAGATGGACGCGAATCTGAGGCCGGCCAACATGGCGGCGACGAAGCTGACCGGCGTGTCGCTGCTGAGGGAATTCCTGGAGCACTAGCGTGCTCCGCTTCGGCAGTACTCACTTCTGATGTGGAGGCCCCATCCGAGCAACGCGGCCTTGGCCAACGAAGATCTGGCTCCGGTCCTCCAATCTCTGGTCGGGGGCAATGCGGCAAGGTTGGAGGGCGCTCCTACGCCCTTGTTCCTCCGCGACGACTGGGAGCAGTTAGTGGAGTCCATGCCCGTCTTCAACGGGGACGGGACCATGCCCGTGGAAACTCCCGGGGAATCGGTGGACGTGTCCTCCGACGACTCCAGCGATGAGGAGGAAGGAGGGGAGCGGGAAAAAGGGCCTGACTCTGAGGCGACTGACGGAGAGTCGAGGGCTCCCTTCCCCCGGCGCAGGTCCCGCTCTCTCCACCTTTCTCCGAGCGATGACGAGGAGGATGATGACGAGCAAGGCGGCGGGAGCTTGCCCCCGATCCCGAAGAAGGACAGGACCGGGCTGATCTCCCGCGGGTCTGCCCCGGCCCCGAGGCGGACCGCAGACGCGCCTTCCGCTCCCGAGCTTCCCAAGGTTGACCCTTCCAGCCGGCTTTCAGGCTTCAAATTTGGCCGGAGGCTGCCTGAGCTCACTGGCAACAACCCGTAAGCGCTTGATTCTTGTCTTTATTTCTTGTTCTACTGCTGAGGCTTGACGTCCACATCTCTTGGACAGGCTGGCGCCCGCAGCAAAGAAGCCGAAGGGAGCTCCTGAGGTTCCATCCGTGGCAGCGCCTCTGCCCGCGAAGGAAGGTGACTGCGACGCACAGGCTTCTCCTGCCCGGTCGTCCTCGCGAGGCCTGGCTGAGCCAGCTGGGGCGAGCTCAGCCCCCATGGCCCAAGTGACTCCCGAGGTGCCTTTGCCTGCTGCCGCCACTACAGCCGTTGGGGCGCAGCAGGCTCCGCCTCAGGATGCTATGGTCGCGCTGCCGCCTTCTCCTCCTACTCCACCGACCGCTATCTCTCCGACTCCTCCTGCCATTCTGGATCGTGCTGCTGCTGAGCTGGACCGGCTACGGCAGGATCCTGTTGGCGCCGACCCTCGCTTGGTGGCCGGGCGCTTGGAGCTGGCTTCAGGATGGATTCGCTCCGACGCTTCGATTCGGGCGGCGCTGGTCCATGCCTCGACGACTTGCGATGAGGAGAGGCAGGTCGTCCTTGAGGCGAAGGCTGCTCGTGACGTAGCCCTGGGGGAGGTGGTTGACGTCTGTGGTCGCTGCAAGGCACTGGAGGATGAGCTGCAAGGCCTGCGGGACCAGCTCGCGAAAGAGGCCCGCCTTTGCCAAGAGCAGGAAGAAGGCGTGAAGGCTCGCGAAGCGGCCGTCAAGGAGAGGGAGGTCAAGCTCAGGAGGCGCCGTGACCGCCTAGGCGCGCTGGAGCAGGAGTTGGGGGCGAGGAAGGTCGAGCTGGACGACAAGGCCCAGGTTCTTGCCGAGGACCGCGTGGCCTTCGCGGAGATGGAGGCGAAGGCTCGCTCCTCGCTGAGGACGCTTTACGACAGCGGCTTAGAGAGCCAACTAGCTGGCGCCGAGGACGGCCCCACCAAGCTTCTTCCCTTCCTGGTTCGCGCTCTTGAAGATGTCGCCCTTGGCCTTGGCCCCACGGCCGAGGCCGAGGCGCATGTCCTATCTTCTGCAGCACTGACACGGGTCCTCACCCACATCTACCTTCGCGATCCCGGCGTCGACCTCGACAGCCTGCTGGAGCCAGTAAGCGGCGAGCATGCTGCTGCCACTGCCGAGGCTGTGAAGGGTCGCGTGGAGGCTCTGCTGGGGAAGTTCCGGGCCTTTAGCACCAAGCCGAAGCAAGGCGCTGCCGACCCCGCTGCTCCATGAGGCGAACCCACTTCGTGCTGCTCCACCGCCGACAAGTGACTCCGTTGTGGCTCCTGTCATGCCTTTAATTCCTGCACATGTATCATGCCTCGGGGAGGCGTTTAAACTTGCGTTTGGCATTGAGATAACAATGTAGACTGTAATATTTCCTTTTGAATTCCTTGAAATTTACGCTTATGTTCTACGCCGGCAGAGCCCGGCCCCGTGCATACCACAGCCGCCGTTAGCCCCGACCGGAAACCAGGACGGGACCAAGGAGTGAGGGGCTACGTGACAAGTTAGGCTCCTGAGTCGTGATGCTCAGGAGTCCCCCTTGGCGCACGAACAGCAAGTAGGGAGGTGTGATGTGGGTGGATCTACCGTTCTATGTCTGCAGAGCCCAGCCGCGCGCATGCCTCAACCGCCGTTAGCCTTTCGGAACTAAGGAGTAAGGGGCTACGTGACCAGTTAGGCTCCTGAGTTGCGATGCTCAGGAGTCCCCCTTGATGCTCAAACGGCCTTCGTACCTTGGCTGCGCTCGGAGAGAGACGCGCGACGAACCAGGCCCGGGGGGGTGGGGCTGGCTGGGTGGCGTGCGTCTGGGCGTGACCTTGGCACAGCCCCCGTGCCCAGCCCCTCGCGCGGCACTCCCGAGGGGAGGCGTTACGATGAGGCTAGACAGTGAGCTATGGGCTCCCTGAGGTGGATGCGGCCCGGGGGCCACCCTCAGTTGTTTATCACCAGCGCGGAGCATAGTGCTTCCGTATGTGTACGGGCATAGCCGCTCCTCGGCACTGTCGTCAGCCAGCACGAAGCATGGTGCTTCCACTTGTACGTGCGATGGGGGTCCCCTCCGGGAGGAGCCCCGGGGGCGTGTACAGCCCCGCCCTGACACGTGGCTGGCACGGTAGGGCCTGGCGAGGTGTATCTGGGCACCCGTGAGCCAGCGCGGGACTCACGGGGCCCTACCTGTAGGCGGGTTGCGCCTGGCGCTGGGCCTTATCTTGTGATGTGTACCTGCAAATCTGGTTAGATGCCGGCACTCTATGTCCTCGGGTCCCGGCCCTCGAGCTGGTCTCAGCCATTGCTGGTATGCCAGGTCGCGATGCCGTGGACAAGGCCAGAGGGTGAGGGCTGGAGAGCCAGTAAGAGCCCTGAGTCGCGATGCTCAGGTACCCCCCCTTTAACGTGCAAGTGGTCGGCATGGAGAAGAAGAGGTGCCGTGGACCGGCATCAGATAATCAAGCATGGTGGGTCTAACGCATAGCCGGAAATAAACGCAAAAGGGATACATGCCGCTGGGTCTGGCCCGAGCGACTTGGGGATGATGCAGCCCGAGGGGCGCCCCCAACAAAGTAAGCTAACAACATGAAATAAAAGGGATACATGCCGCAGGGACGGACCCACGCGGCCTGGGAATAATGCAGCCCTGGGGGGCGCTCCCAGCTGGAAATGAAACTTGAAAGATGTCACCTGATGATGTTGAGGATGAAGGAGTGTTGGTGTAGCAGACTCGGTGGGCTACGGAAGCCGATCCTCACGAGCCCCCAGGCCCAGAGGCCTCGGGAGGCTCCGGAGGCGCTGGTGGCTCCTCGCGAACCATCTCCATCTCCGCCAGGGCTGCGGAACGCCTGGCCTCTTGAGCCTCCATGATGCCCCTCATGAGGCGCTGGTACGCAGCAGCTGCGTTCGGCAATCCGTAAGGCATGCGAACGTAGCTGTGGGGTGGACCTTCGCAGCGCCCCACTCGCGAGGGACAGAGGCACTCCAGAGAGGCGACTCGATTGAGCCCTGGTATGTCGATGCAGATGCACAGCCCACCATCCTCGCCTGGATGGGGAGCCACAGCTGGTAGGCAGCGGCCGCCTTTCATGACTCTTGACTCCTGTAGCTCCCGAATGGCCTTGCTGACGAACTCCTGAGGGTCTGGCCCTCCTTGCCTAACTCCTTCTTGAGGGAAACGTGCTTCGAAACACGCCTCCATGTGGTGCCCAAGCGCCTCCCTCATGACCTTAGCCAGGTCGGTGGCCCTCCAGGGGAGAGCCCCCGAGCCCTGCCTGAGGAGGGCGCCGGGCACGCTTTCCTATGCGATGGAAAGAGGTTCCCCCTGGGCAGGCGTGGGCCCTGGGGGCCTGCCTCCTGAGGGGCCGGGCCGGACGATGTCTTCTTCTTCTTGGGGGCGGTCTCGGGAAGCCTCCTGCTTCCGCGATCCGGGTCTTCCAGTGATGCGGCCTGAAAGGCTCGTTCTAGGGAACACACCTCATCCTTCTCTTCACAGGGCACCGTGATGACTCCGCCACTTCCTGGCATCTTGAGGACGTTGTAGCCGTGGTGAGTTATGGCCATGAACTTGGCCAGCGCTGGGTACCCAAGGACGGCGTTGTACGGCAGGCGAATGTGAGCGACGTCGAAGTCAATGAGCTCGGTGCGGTAGTTGTCGCGTGCCCCGAAGGTGGCAGGGAGGCGGACCTGCCCAATCAGGACCGTGGAGCCGTCGGTGACTCCAGAGAAAGGCTTGGTCGGCTGAAGCTGGCTGTAGGGCACTTGGAGATTGTTGAATGTTTCCATGGACAGGACGTTGAGCCCTGCCCCGCCATCGGTGAGGGTCCTAGTGACCACCACGTTGCTGATGATTGGGGAACAAAGCATCGGGAGGACTCCGGCTGTGGCCGCACACTCCGGCTGTCGCGGGTGAACTGCTTGAAGATGCGCTGAGAGGCTGGGGCTTGAGCCCCGCCCAGGATGCAGGCGATCACGTGCAGCTCCTGGAAGCCCCCAGCCCCCTCATCCGGATGGCGGTCCTCGTTTCTCCTTGGCTGTGGCGGCAGCGGAGGGAGGCCTATGTTGCCTTGCGGGCGATCCTCGTGAGGTCGATCATGCCAGTCTCCCTCGCGAGGCGGGTCTTGCCAGCGATCCTCGCGAGGTCGATCGCGCCACCCTTGGCACAGGCAGTGGTCTTCCTAGCATCCTGCGTTCCTTCCTCCTCCTCGATTGTAGCCCCGGTCACCGTGGTCGGGGCGATGGCCAATCCTTCCTTCTCGCACGTCTCGGAGGTCTTGACATTCGTTGGTGTTGTGGGTGTGAAGGTCGTGGTACACACAGTACCAACTGCCCTTGGAAGATTCGGGCTGATCTCTGCTCCGCTTGGTGTCTGGTTCTGCCGCGAGCACGGCAGCCCCCTTGCGCTTCACATCCTTGGCCTTGGGCTTCTTCTCTTCTGGGTCTGCGGCAGGCAGCTCGAGGAGGGAGAGATGCCCTTCCTCAGCCCTGGCGCACTTGGTTGCCAAGTTGAACAGCTCCAAGGAAGTGCACAGGTCTTCATGCATCGCCAGCTCCTCCTTCATCTTGACGTCGCGCACGCCGTCGGAGAAGGCTGAGATGATGGCCTCCTCGGTCACCTTGGGAATCTTGAGGCGTGCGTTGTTGAAGCGCTGGATGTACTTCTGCAGGGTCTCTCCGGGTTGTTGCTTGATGCGGCGCATGTCGCTCACGGTGGGTAGACGGCCGCGAGTACCTTGGAAGTTGGCGACGAAGCGGGTGCGCATCTCGTCCCAGGAGGAGATCGTACCTGGAGCTAGGTTCAGGAGCCAGGTGTGGGCCCCGTCCTTGAGCGCCATGGGAAACCAGTTCACCATTACCTTCTCGTCTCCGTTGGCAGCTTCGATGCCCAGCTCATAGAGCTGGAGGAACTCCGCAGGGTCGGCCGTGCCGTCGTAACGAGGAGGCAGGTCTAGCTTGAACTTGCCGGGCCACGCGATGCTGCGTAGCTCGGTGGTGAAGGCACGACAGCCTGCTATGGCCAAGTGGCAGGCCTTGGGTGACGGAGAGCTTGGTCTTGCATGTCCCCACGCGCTGCACCTGGGAGCAGCGCGGGGTCTTGACGTGCGGGAGCATGGCCTCGACGTGCTGGAGCAAGGAGCGCCCGGGGGCCACGCGCCTTGGAGCCACGGCGCCTTCTTGAGGAGGAGGTGGCTGTGGCGCCCCCGGAGCTTCGTCGCCCACGCGGGGCGGGGTGCTATGCAGCGGAACGGACGGCGCAGGAGATCCCCCTGTGGCGCGGACGAGCTCGGCGACGCGGTCGAGCCATTCTTCATAGACGTCGTCGACGGGACGGCAGCGCAGGAGCCCATTTGCCATGATGAGCGCAGCTCAAGCCTCCATGGGTGCGTGGAGTGCGCGGGACGAAGAACCAGCTGGGGTGAGCGAGGGAGTAGCGGTGCGGCCATCTTGCCGCACGGATGGATGCCGAGACGATGCTTGCTGCTCGTTCCCCGCCGGGCCGGTGGCGGCGTTGACGGCAGGTGATGGGGAACGGCGAGGACGCCCACCGACAGGAGCCGTCTGGGTGACGCGGGAAGCGAGAGAGGCCCGGTGCTCGGCGCGGGCCCGACGAGCGTCAGACATGAACGCGATGGTCGGAGGAGAACGGGGTGGTGGAAGACGAACTCCGGCACACCCCTACCTGGCACGCCAAATGTCGGATTTCGGGTTCCGGTAGACCCTTGAGGTTCGAACACTGGGGTGCGCGCGAAGATTTCACCTTCTACCTACCTACACCCCTCCGCCTCGCTAAGATCTAAGCTATGGAAAGAACAACACAAGAGACACAGGGTTTATACTGGTTCGGGCCACCGTTGTGGTGTAATACCTACTCCAGTGTGTGGTGTGGTGGATTGCCTCTTGGGCTGATGATGATGAGCAATACAAGGAAGAACAGCCTCGCGAGGGTCTGTTCTTGGCTGGGGGGATGAACTGCTAGGAGGAGTTCAGTCACCCTTCTCTCTGTGTGTGTGTGTGTGATGCTACTCGATCCGATCCTAGCTAGTTACTCTCTTGGCTTCTAGACTCTCCCTTCTTTTGTCCGCCTACCCTGGGGGTGGCTAGTCCTATTTATAGGCAAAGGCCCTGGGCCTCTTCCCAAATATTGAGCGGGAAGGGCGCCAACAATTGGCCATTTTGAAGGTGAACATCTGGTACACTTATCCTGACTAAAGTTGGTCCTCGCCTGCCAAAGGCTCTGGTGGTGATGCTGGCTTGGGCTCCACAATGACTTCCTCCCTGCCATTGGACTGGTCTTGGTCTCGTTGCACCGAAACGGGTGCCTTTGCTTGATGCTCTCGCCTGCGCTTGCTCCCTTTGCACCAAAGAGGAAAGGAGGACATTGCGCGGCTGGCGCCCGCCTGGCGCCTTTGGTCGTCATGGCTTGCGTCACGGGCACCTCGTGAGGTACCCCGCCTTGATCTCTCCGCCTCCTCGCGAGCCAGCCTGATGAGGCCGTGCCTGAGGAAGCTCTGTGTCGTCCGCCCCGCGAGGCTTCGCCCCTCGCGAGGGTCTTGGGTCTGTGTTGATGAAGATGGACCATGCTGGGCCCCCTTTTGAGCCACGCCGCAGGCCGCAGGCAGGCAAGTCTGGGGACCCCCGTTCCCAGAACACCGACACCAACTACGGAAAGCAAATGAAAAGTCGCGTCCGGCACCTAGTCTAGTCTTCAAGTCTTCTCACCAGCGCTGAGCTAAGTGATTCCACTAGGCGTGGGAGGGAGCCCCCGAGGCCCGAGGGAGGCACTCCTGAGACTCCGAGGCGTGTACAACCCCACTCATTATTACGTGAGAGTGTCACGGGCGGCGATTCTTCATAGGCACCGGGCCTTCTTCACAGGCACTTGGCCTTTCTTCACAGGCACTGGGCCTTGCTTCACAGGCACTGGGCCTTGCTTCATGGGTAGAACTTCCAGAGGTGCTGGATGTTCCAGGCATTCTGGTTGGGTACCCCGTCCTACGTCTCCAGGCGTGCGGCGCCAGGCCTGGAGACATGGACAACCCTGAATGGGCCCGCCGACATGGGTGAGATCTTGTGCAACCCTTCCCTGGAGAGGACCCGCCTAAGGACGAGGTCGCCCACCTCGAGTCACCTGGAGTGGATGTTGCGGCAGTGGTACCGCCGCAGCGCCTGCTGGTACCTTGCCGCCCTCAGTGCAGCTTCGCAGCGTCGTTCCTCCCCCACTACGAGGTCCATCCCCCGCGTGGCGTCCTGCTGCGTTTCATCAAATGCCAGGACCTGTGCGGAGCGATGCTTGACCTCGTGAGGGAGGACCGCTTCGGCTCCATAGACAAGGAAGAATGGGGTCTCGCCCGTTGGCTTAGTGGCGGTGGTGCGGATGGACCACAGCACGGAATGGAGCTTGTCGTGCCAGCCCCTGCAGCAGGCCTCGAGCTTCTTCTTGAAGGTCCTGGTCTTGAGGCCTCTCAGGACCTCCGCGTTGGCGCATTCAGCCTGGCCATTGCTCCTAGGGCGCGCCACTGAAGTGTAGCAGATCTGCGTTCCAATGTTAGCACAGTATGTTTTGAAGAGGTTACTGGTGAACTTCGAGCCGTTGTCGGTGATGATGCGGTTGGGGACCCAGAAATGGCTCACGAGGCCCTTGATGAACTTAACCGCGGAACTAGCTGGGATGGTGCGGACGGCTTCCACTTCCACCCACTTAGTGAACTTGTTGATGGCGACATAGAGGTAGTGGTAGCCCCCTGGCGCTCGGGGGAATGGGCCCAAGATATCCACCCCTGTCGGCGTTCTGGGAATGGGGGTCCCCAGACTTACCTGGCTGCGGCCTGCGGCGTGGCTCGAGTGGGGGCCCAGCGCGGCCCATCTTCATCAGCTCAAGCTCAAGACCCTCGCAAGGGGCCAAGCCTCATGGGGCGGATGACAGGAAGCTTCCTCAGAGGCAGCCACATCGGGCAGGCTTGCGAGGAGGCGGAGAGATCAAGGCAGGGGTACCTCGCGAGGAGCCCGTGACGCATGCCATGACGATCGAGACCAGGCTGGCGCCGGCCTGCGCAGTGTCCTTGTTTCCCCTTTGGTGCAAAGGGGGCAAGCACAGGCCAAGGCATCGGGCAAAGGTTACCATTCCGGTGCAACGAGGCCAAGACCAACAGAGCGGCAGGACGGAGGTCACCGTGGAGCCCAAGACGGCGTCATCACCAGTGCTTTTGGCAGCCGAAGACCACCTTTTGTGAGGATAACTTGTATTAGATGTTCCCCTTCAAAATGGCCAATTGTTGGCGCCCTTCCCGCTCATTATTTGGGGAGAGGCCCAGGGCCTCTATAAATAGAGCTAGCCACCACAGAGTAGAGGATCATCGATCTAGAGATCGGACAAAGGGAGATGGACACACCCAGACATCTAGAGATCTGGTTGAGCTCTAGAGAGAGAGAGGCGACTGAACTCATCCAAGCAGTTCATCGCACCAGCTCAAGAACACCTCTCGCGAGGCTGATCTTCCCTTGTACTATTCATCATCAGCCCCTGAGGCAATCCACCACACCACACACTGGAGTAGGGTATTACACCACAACGGTGGCCCGAACCTGTATAAACCTCGTGTCCCTTGTGTTGTTCGTTGTTTTCAGCTAAGATCACGTGAGGAGATTGGACGTAGATCGGTAGGGCAGAGATCTCCGCGCGCACCCCAGTGTTCGAACCTCAAGGGTCTGCCGGAACCCGAAATCCGACATTTGGCGCACCAGGTAGGGGTGCGCCGGAATCTTTCTTCCGCTGTTCGCGTGTGATCTTCCGTCGTGTCCATGGCTGACGCTCGTCGGGCTCGCGCCGAGCGCCGAGCTGCTCTCACCACCCGCGTCGCCTAGACGGCGCCCGTCGACGGACGCCCTCGTCGTTCCTCGTCGCCTACCGCCAACACCGCCACCGGCCCGGCGGGGAACAAGCAGCAGGCCTCATCCCAACATCCTTCGGTACGGCGGGAGGGCCGCACCGCCACACCGTCGCAAACTCTAGCTGCTTCGTCGTCCCACGCCCGTGGCGCCCCCACGGACGCGCACGCCGTGCTGCTCCTGGCAAGAGAGCTCTTGCACTACCGCCTCGTCGACGACCTCTACGAAGACTGGCTCGCTCGCATCACCGAGCTCGTCAGTGCCGCAGGGGGCTCCCCCTTGCCCTTCTTCTCGCTACCTCGCCCACCATTCCACACAGGAGGCGAGGATCAGGAGGTGCCTCCGCCACCCCCTCCCGAAGAAGGCGCCCTGGCTCCAATGCGCGTAGCCCTAGGGCGAGACCCTCCGTGTCCGGTGCCTGCGCAACAAGAAAGGAGCTGCCAAGAGATCCCTCGTCCCCGAGAAGGTGCTCGCGCACTCCCAGCGCCGGCGCGCCAAGATCGCATCCCTGCACCTCCACGCCAAGACCCCGCGCTGCTCCAAGAGGCGGCACGCGGTAATCCCCAGGAACAAGCCCAGCACCAGGAAAAGGCATCGGTGGCCACAGCAGGCTACCGTGCCCTCACCCCCAAGTTACGCCGTGTTGCATGGCCAGGCAAGTTCAAGCCTGACCTGCCCCTTTGCTACAATGGCACGATGGACCCCGCGGAGTTCCTACAGCTCTACGAGCTATGCATCAAAGCCTCCAACGGAGATGAAAGGGTCATGGCGACTGGTTTCCCATGGCGCTCAAGGATGGGGCCCGCACCTGGCTCCTGAACCTGGCTCCTGGCACGATCTCCTCCTAGGACGAGATGCGCACTCGCTTCATCACCAACTTCCAGGGCACCCGCGACCGGACCCCGGCCGTGAGTGATCTGCGCCGCATCAAGCAGCAGCAAGGGGAAACCCTGCAGAAATACATCCAGCGCTTCAACAACGCTCGCCTCAAGATCCCCAAGGTGACTGAAGAAGCCATCATCTCGGCCTTCTCCGATGGCGTAGGCGACATCAAGATGAAGGTGGAGCTAGCAATCCATGAAGACCTGTGCACATCCCTGGAGCTGTTCAACTTGGTGAACAAGTGCGCCAGGGCTGAGGAAGGGCGCCTTTCCTTCCTCGAACTCCCAACTGCCGACCCAGAAGAGAAGAAGCCCAAGGCCAAGGACGTGAAGCGCAAGGGGCCTGCCGTGCTTTCAGTCGAACCAGACACCAAGAGAGGCAGGGATCAGCCTGAGTCATCCAACGGCAGCCGGTACTACGTGTACCACGACCTCCACACCCACAACACCAATGAATGTGAAGAGCTCAGGGCCGTGAGAGATGGACGTGTCAGCCGACGCCTCGAGTGCAACGACAGGGGCTATGGCCGAGCAGGAGGAAGAGGTGGCAGACGATGGGAAGACCATGGCCGTCGCCAAGGGAGGCGTGACTGACCTCGCGAGGATCGCTGGCAGGACCAGCCTCGCGAGGGAGGCTGGAGAGATCAGCCTCGTGAGGATCGCCCTCACGGCAACGCATGACTTCCTCCTCTGCCGCCACCACCAAGGAGGAACGAAGACCAACATCAAGACGAGGGAGCTGGGGTCTTCCAGGAGCCGCGCACAATCGCTTGCATCTTGGATGGCGCGCAGGCCCCAGCCTCACATCACATCTTCAAGCAGTTTGCTCGCGAGGTGAATGCAGTCCTCCCGAAGCTTGAGGCCACATGCCCTCTCAGGTGGTCTGCGTGCGCTATCACGTTTAGCTCGGCGGATCAGCTCAAGTGCGCCGCGACGGCCGGAGTCCTCCCGATGCTTTGCTCCCCTGTCATCAGCAACATGTAGGTCACTAGGACCCTCATTGACGGCGCAGCAGGACTCAACGTCATGTCCGTCGAGACGTTCAACAATCTCCAAGTGCAGTATGATCAGCTTCAGCCGACCAAGCCCTTCTCTGGAGTCACTGATGGTTCCATTGTTCCAATAGGGCAGGTTCGCCTTCCAGTCACCTTCGGGCAGCGCAACAACTACCGCACCGAGCTCATCGACTTCGATGTCGCCCACATCCGTCTGCCATACAACGCCATCCTCGGGTACCCAGCCCGGCCCTGGCCATGTTCATGGCAGTGACTCACCATGGGTACAATGTCCTCAAGATGCCAGGAAGCGGTGGAGTCATCACCGTACCCTGTGAAGAAAGGGACGCAGTGTGTTCACTTGAGCGCGTGTTCCAAGCCGCAGCAATCGAAGACCCAGACCACAGGAACGGAAGACTTCCCAAGGCGACCCTTAAGAAGAAGAAGGTTTCGCCTGGCCCAAGCCATAAGGAGGCAGGCGCCTCCAGAGGTGTTGCGTCAGGATCTGCGCCCAATCAGGGAGCGCCACCCTCTCTCGCATAGGAAGGCTTGCCCGGCGCCCTCCTCAGGTAGGGCTCGGGGGCTCTTTCTTGGAGATCCACTAACCTTGCCAAGGTCGCGAGGGAGGCACTCGGGAACCACTTGGAGGGGTGCTTCCAGGCACGTTTCCCTCGGGAAGGTACAATGCAAGGAAGACCAAACCCTCAGGAGTTCATCGCAAGAAACACCCGGGAGCTACAGGAGTCGAGAGTCATGCGCGGCAGCCGCCGTTTGCCCACCGTAGCCCCACATCCAGGCGAGGATGGTGGGCTGCGCGTCTGCATTGACATGCCAGGGCTCAACCGAGTCGTGTCTCAGGAGCGCCTCTGGCCTTCGCGCATGGGGTGTTGCGAGGGTCCACCTCACAGCTACGTTCGCATGCCTTTCGGCCTGCCGAACGCGGTCGCCGCTCATCGGAAACCAACCTGTGCCCCCAGAGCCTCCCAAGGCTCCTGGGCCTGGGGGCTCATGAGGATCGACGTCTTCATCGCACATCGCCCGCTTCTTCAGCTTCACTCCATCTTTAACGGCACTAGGTGACATCTTTCTAAGTTCCGTTTTTAGCTGGGAGCGCCCACAAGGCCGCATCATTCCCAGGTCGCGTGGGTCCGTCCCTGCGGCATGTATCCATTTTGCTTCTGCCCTTTACTTACCTTGTTGGGGGCACCCCTCGGGCTGCATCATCCTCGAGCTGCTCGGGCCTGGCCTAGCGGCGTTTGCTTCTCCGCATCTACTTAAAATGAATTTGCTCTTTCGCGCTTAATTGTCACCTGCTGCTTATCACGGACTTCTCCTCTTTCATGCAAAGCGCTTGCATGTTAAAAGGGGGGTACCTGAGCATCGCGACTCGTGGGCTCCTACTGGCTCTCCAGCCCTCACCCCTTGGCCTTGACCCATGGCATCGTGACCTGTCATACCAGTGGCGGCTGAGCTAGCTCGAGGGCCGAGACCTGAGGACTTAGAGCATTTGCATTCTAACCACCCTGCAGGAACACACCATTGATAAAGGCACAGAGCCAGGCGCAGCCCGCCTCGAGGTAGGGCCTCGTGAGTCCCATGTTGGCTCACGAGTGCCCAGATACACATCGCCTAGCCCTACCGTGCCGGCCAGGTGTCAGGGTGGGGCTGTACACGCCCCGGGGGCTCCTCCCGGAGGGGAGCCCCGTCCCACGTACTAGTGGAAGCACCATGCTCCGCGCTGGCTGACGACACTGCCGAGGAGCGGCTATGCCTGTACACATACGGAAGCGCTATGCTCCGCGCTGGTGATAAACAACTGAGGGCGGCCTATGGCCGTACCAACCTCAGGGAGCCCGGAGCTTAGTGTCCGGCACCATCGCAACGCCTCCCCTCGGGAGCGCCGCGCGAGGGGGCTGGGCACGGGGGCTACGCCCGGGCCTCGCCCGAGCGCACGCCACCCAGCCAGGTCCCTTGGACCTGGTCGCCACGCTCCCCTCCCCGAGCGGAGCCAAGGTATGGATGTTGGGGATCATAGCAAAAATTTAAAATTTTCTACGCATCACCAAGATCAATATATGAAGTAATCTAGCAACAAGGGGAAGGGGAGTGCATCTACATACCCTTGAAGATCGCTAAGCAGAAGCGTTGCAAGGACGCGGATGAAGGAGTCGTACTCGCAGCGATTCAGATCGCGGTTGATTCCGATCTAAGCGCCAAACAACGGCGCCTCCGAGTTCAACACACGTGCAGCCCGGTGACGTCTCCTATGTCTTGATCCAACAAGGGGAGAAGGAGAGGTTGGGGAAGACTCCGTCCAGCAGCAGCACGTCGGCGTGGTGGTGGTGGAGGAGCGCAGGACTCCAGCAGGGCTTCGCCAAGCACTACGAGAGACGAGGAGGGAGAGGGGTAGGGCTGCGCCAATAGGGGAAGACCTTCGTGTGTTGGGCTGCCCCTTTGCCTCCACTATATATAGGGGGAGAGGGAGGGCTGCGCCCCCACCTAGGGTATCCACCCCAAGGGGTGCGGCAGCCCTAGATCCCATCTAGGCTGGCGGCCACAAGGGGGAGAGGGGGAGGCGCACCTGGGGTGGGCCTTAGGGCCCATCTGCCCTAGGGTTTGCCCCCTCCCCTCTTGGAGGCGCCTTGGGCCTTGCTGGGAGGCGCCCCAGCCCACCTAGGGGCTGGACCCTTCCCACTATTGGCCCATGTATGCCTCCGGGGCCCGTGGCCCCTCCCGGTGGACCCACGGACCCCTCCAATGGTCCCGGTACACTACCGGTGATGCCCGGAACACTTCCGGTGGCCAAAACCATACTTCCCATATATCAATCTTTACCTCCATACCATTCCGGAAGTCCTCGTGACGTCCCGGATCTCATCCGGGACTCCGAACAACATTCGGTAACCGCGTACATACTTTCCCTATAACCCTAGCGTCGTCGAACCTTAAGTGTGTAGACCCTACGGGTTCGGGAGTCATGCAGACATGGCCGAGATAACTCTCTGGCCAATAACCAACAGCGGGATCTGGATACCCATGTTGGTTCCCACATTCTCCACGATGATCTCATCGGATGAACCACGATGTCAAGGATTCAATCAATCTCGTATACAATTCCCTTTGTCTATCGGTATGATACTTGCCCGAGATTCGATCGTCGGTATCCCGATACCTTGTTCAATCTCGTTACTGGCAAGTCTCTTTACTCGTTTCGTAACACATCACCCCGTGATCAACTCCTTGATCACATTGTGCACATTATGATGATGTCCTACCGAGTGGGCCCAGAGATACCTCTCCGTTTACACGGAGTGACAAATCCCAGTCTCGATTCGTGCCAACCCAACAGACACTTTCGGAGATACCCGTAGTGTACCTTTATAGCCACCCAGTTACGTTGTGACGTTTGGCACACCCAAAGCACTCCTACGGTATCCGGGAGTTGCACAATCTCATGGCCTAAGGAAATGATACTTGACATTAGAAAAGCTTTAGCATACGAACTACACGATCTTTGTGCTAGGCTTAGGATTGGGTCTTGTCCATCACATCATTCTCCTAATGATGTGATCCCATTATCAATGACATGCAATGTCCATGGTTAGGAAACCGTAACCATCTATTGATCAACGAGCTAGTCAACTAGAGGCTTACTAGGGACATGGTGTTGTCTATGTATCCACACATGTATCTGAGTTCCCTATCAATACAATTCTAGCATGGATAATAAACGATTATCGTGAACAATGAAATATGATATAATAATAACTAATTTATTATTGCCTCTAGGGCATATTTCCAACAGTCTCCCACTTGCACTAGAGTCAATAATCAAGTTCACATCGCCATGTGATTAACACACACAGGTCACATCGCCATGTGACCAACATCCAAAGAGTTTACTAGACTCAATAATCTAGTTCACATCACTATGTGATCAACACTCAATGAGTTCTGGGTTTGATCATGTTATGCTTGTGAGAGAGGTTGTAGTTAACGGGTCTGCCATATTCAGATCCCTATGTATTTCGCAAAACTTTATGTCATATCGTAGATGCTGCTACCGCGTTCCACTTGGAGCTATTCCAAATTGTTGCTCCATTATACGTATCCGGTATCTCTACTCAGAGCTATCCGGATAGTTGTTAAGCTTGCATCGACGTAACTCTTTACGTCGAACTCTTTATCACCTCCATAACCGAGAAACATTACCTTATTCCTCTACGGATAATTTTTGACCGCTATCCGGTGATCCACTCCTAGATCACCTTTGTACCCTCTTGCCAGACATGTGGCAAGGCACACATCAGGTGCGGTACTCAGCATGGCATACCGTATAGAGCCTATGACAAAAGCATAGGGGACGACCTTCGTCCTTCCTCTTTCTTCTGCCGTGGTCAATCTTCGAGTCTTACTCAACTTCACACCTTACAACTCAGGTAAGAACCCCTTCTTTGACTGATCTATTTTGAACTCCTTCAAAAACATGTCAAGGTGTGCGTTCTTTGAAAGTATCATCAGGCGTCTTGATCTATCTCTATAGATCTTGATGCCCAATATGTAAGCAGCTTTATCCAGGTCTTCCTTTGAAAAACACTCTTCAAACAACCATTTATGCTTTCCAGAAATTCTACATTATTTCGAATCAGCTATATGTCATCCACATATACTTATCAGAAATGTTGTAGTGCTCCCACTCACTTTCTTGTAAATACAAGTTTCCAGCAAACATTGTATAAACCTAAAAGCTTTGATCACTCCATCAAAGCATATATTCCAACTCCGAGATGCTTGCTCTAGTCCATAGAAGGATTGCTGGAGCCAGCATACCTTTTAGCATCCTTAGGATCGAGAAGACCTTTTATTGTATCACATACAACTTTTTCTTACAAAAACGGGTAAGGAAACTTGTTTTGGACATCCATCTATCAGATTTCATAATCGAAAAATACAGCTAATGCTAACATGATTCCGACGGACTTAAGCATCGATACGGGTGAGAAATTCTCATCGTAGTCAACTCCTTGAACTTGTGAAAAGACTCTTTCCCACAAGTCGAGCTTCATAGACGGTAACATTACCGCCCACGTCCGTCTTCTTCTCAAAGATCCATTTATCTCAATGGCTTGCCGATCATCGGGCAAGTCCACCAAAGTCCATACTTTGTTCTGATACATGGATCCTATCTCGGATTTCATGGCTTCTAACCATTTGTCGGAATACGGGCCCACCATCGCTTCTCCATAGCTCGTAGGTTCATTGTTGTCTTACAACATGATATCTAAGACAGGATTACCATACCACTCAGGAGCAGTACATATCCTTGTCGACCTATGAGGTTCGATGGCAACTTGATCTGAAGCTTCATGATCACTATCATTAACTTCCTATTCAACAAACATAGGCGCCACAGAAAACATATCTATGTGTTGCATCACTTTCTGGTTGAAATAAAGGTTTGACAACCTCATCAAGTTCTATCTTCCTCCCACTCAATTCTTTCGAGAGAAACTCCTTCTCGAGAAAGGACCCGTTCTTAGCGACAAACAATTTGCCTTCGGATCTGAGATAGAAGGTATACCCAACTGTCACCTTTGGGTATCCTATGAAGATGTGTTTGTCCGCTTTTGGGTTCGAGCTTCTCTGGCTAAAGCCTTATGCATCGCAGCCCCAAACATTAAGAAACGACAACTTTGGTTTCTTGCCAAACCAATGTTCATACGACGTCGTCTCAACGGACTTATATGGTGTCCTATCTAAAGTGAATGCATCTGTCTCTAATGCATAACCTCAAAATAATAGCGGTAGATCGGTAAGAGACATCATTGATCGCACCATATCTCATAAGGTTCGATTACGACGTCCGGACACAGCATTACGATGTGGTGTTCCAGGTGGATTCAACTGTGAAACAATTCCACAATGTCTTAAGTGATTGCCAAACTCATAACTCAGAAAATCCCCTTTGATCAGATCGTAGGAACATGATCTTCTTGTTATAATGATTCTTAACTTCACTCTGAAATCGCTTGAACTTTTCAAACGTTTCAGACTTGTGCTTCATTAAGTAAATATACCTATATCTACCCAAATCGTCAGTGAAGATGAGAAAATAGCGATATCCACCGCACGCTTGAATTCTCATTGGATCACACGCATCAGCATGCATGATTTCCAACAAGTCACTTGCCCGTTTCATTGTACCTGAAAACGGGGTCTTAGTCATCCTGCCCATGAGGCATGGCTCGCATGTGTCAAGCGATTCAGAAACAAGTGACTCCAAACATCCATCGATATGGAGTTTCTTCATGCATCTTACGGCAATATGACCTAAGCGGCAGTGCCACAAGAAAGTGGTACTATCATTATTAACTCTACATCTTTTGGCGTGAACATGTGTATTACCACAACCGATATTCAATGAACCATTCACATAGGGTGCATGACCATGAAAGGTATTATTCATGTAAACAGAATAACCAGTATTT
Source organism: Triticum monococcum (assembly GCA_034509565.1). Classification (NCBI taxonomy): domain Eukaryota; kingdom Viridiplantae; phylum Streptophyta; class Magnoliopsida; order Poales; family Poaceae; genus Triticum; species Triticum monococcum. The sequence goes on from CM067843.1 coordinate 583,292,391, forward strand.
GTCAGATTCACGGGTTCCGGCAGACCCTTAAGGTTCGAACACTGGGGTGCACGTAGATATCACGCCCTCTACCTCCCCGTCTCACAAAGATCTAAACTACTAAAAGAACTGCACGAGAGACACAAGGTTTATACTGGTTCGGGCCACCATTGTGGTGTAATACCCTACTCCAGTGTGTGGTGGATGGATTGCCTCCTGCGGCTGATGATGACAAACAATACAGGGAAGAACAGCTTCGTGAGGGTCTATTCTTGGCTGGGGCGATGAACTGCTAGGAGGAGTTCTGTCACCCTTCCCTCTCTCTCTCTTTCTTACTCTCTCTCCTTCATCGACCATCCTGGGTTGAGATCGAACTGACCGAACCGAACCCCTTGCTACGTGGGTGGCCGGTCCTATTTATAGGCAAAGGCCCTGGGCCTCTTCCCAAATATTGAGCGGAAGGGTGCCAACAACTGGCCAATTCAAAGGGGAACATCTAGTACACTTATCCTGACTAAAGTTGGTCTTCGCCTGCGAAAGGCTCTGCGGTGACGCCGTGCTGGGCTCCATGGTGACCTCCATCTCGTAGTCCTCCTGGTGTTGGTCTCGTTGCACCGAAATGGCAACCTTTGCCTGATGCCTCGGTACTTCGTGGCTGCGCTTTCCCCCTTTGCACCAAAGAGGAAAGAAGGACGCTGCGCGCGCTGGCGCCCGCCTGGCACCCTCAATCATCATGGCTTGCGTCATGGGCACCTCGCTATGTACCCCGCCTTAATTCCTCTGCCTCCTCGCGAGCCAGCCTGAGGATACACCGTGTCATCCGCCCCACGAGGCTTGGCCCCTCGCGAGGGTCTTGAGCCTTGTGTTGATGAAGATGGGACATGCTGGGCCTCCTTTGAGCCACGCCGCAGGCCGCAGGAAGGCAAGTCTGGGGACCCCTGTTCCCAGAACGCCGACAGTAGCCCCCGGGCCCAAGGCGCGCATGGACTTGGCCGTGTTGAGAGGCGAAAGGGCAAGGGCGAAGCGCCGCGGGCCCTAACAGCCTGCAGTCCTGGGCGCCGCGTGGCGGTTGATGGGACGTGGGTGCTTCAGCAACCGCGCAGGTTGGCAAAGGAGCGGCATCTGCCCAGACTTCACCTTTTGGTCTCTCCGGTCGCTGCTCAGATCCCCTTTCTCGTGCCTTCCCTTTCTTCCTCCAAACTTCTAGATCTACTCCAGCTGCGCGACCTAGGAAGCCATGGCGCCTTGCCAGCCTCCGACCAAAGCTTGGTATTCTCCTGCTCTAGACTTGCCGAATGTGTCCAAGGCGAGCCTTGCCCGGCTGCGCCGGATGGCGACGGCGCAGGGCATCAACGGGATGGAGGTGTTCAAGACCGGCTCCGCCACCCCTGAGGGCCGAGGGAGCACCTTTTATCCTCTCTTTGTAAGCTCCATTGCTGCGGGCTTGGTGCCTCCCTTCTCCGAGTTCTTCTTCTCCGTCCTGCGCCATTACAACCTGCATCTCCACCCCAACTCTGTCCTTCTTCTGGCGATCTTCGCTTAGTACTGCGAGGCCCACGTAGGGGTGCAGCCTTCGGTGGCCTTGCTGCGCGACTACTTCTCCCTCTGGGTCTCTGGCAGCTCTCTTTTTGCGTGCGCGGGCTTTGTCGCATATGGCGGCACCATTGCCATCTCGAATCCCGGGAAGAGGATTGAGGGCTTCAGGAGCAAGTGGGTCTTGGCAGATGCCGGGCGCATCCACCCTCGGCTGACCTTGCCCGCGGAGCAGCCCGTGAACTCCAGCGACTGGTGCCGAGCGGAGCTCACGGACCCCCGCGCGAAACTGGTGTTGGAGAAGATGGACGCGGACCTGAGGCCGGCCAACATGGCGGCGGCGAAGTTGACCGGTGCGTCGCTGCTGAAGGAGTTCCTGGAGCACCAGCTGGCTCCACTCCGGCGGTACTCTCCTCCAATGTGGAGGCCTCATCCGAGCCCCGAGGCTGTGGACGAAGAAGATGTGACCGTGGTTCTCCAATCTCTGGTCAGGGGCGAGGTGGCAAGGTTGAAGGGCGCTCCTAAGCCCTTGTTCCTTCGCGACGACTGGAAGTGGGTGGTGAAGTCCATGCCTGTTTTTAACGGGGACGGGCTCATGCCCGTGGCGGCTTCTGAAGGACCGGTGGATGTGCCCTCCGGCGACTCCAGCAATGAGGAGGAAGAAGAGGAGCGGGGAGAGGGGCCAGACTCTGGGGCGACTGATGGAGAGTCGAGGGCTCCCCGCTCCTGGCGCGGGTCCTGCACTCTCCGCCTTTCGCCGAGCGATGATGATGATGAGGACGATGACGTACTGGGTAGCGGGAGCTCGCCCACAATCCCGAAGAAGGACAGGACCGGGCTAATCTCCCGCGGGTCCGTCCTGACTCCGAGGCGAACCGTGGACGCGCCTTCTGCTTCTGAGGTCGACCCTTCCAGCCGGCTGTTAGGCTTCAAGTTGCGCCGGAGGCTGCCCGAGCTCACCGGCGATGACCCGTAAGTGCTTGATCCTTGATCTTTTGTTTCTCGTTCTGCCGACAAGGCTTGATGATTGCTTCTCTTGAATAGGCTGGCGCCAGCGGCGAAGAAGCCGAAGGGAGCCCCCGAGGCCCCACTTGCGGCGACGCCTTCGCCTGCAGGGGAGGGAGATCGTGACGCGCGGGCCTCTCCTGCTCGCTCATCCTTGCGAGGCTTGGCTGAGCTGGCTGGCTGGGGCGAGCCCAACCCCCATGGCTCGAACGACTCCCGAGGCGCCCTCGTCTGGCGCCGCTGCTACGGCTGTGGAGGCGTAGCGGACTCCGCCTCGGGACACTGCGGCCTCACCACCGCTACTTTCTCCTCCCATTCCACTGACCGTTGCTTCCCCGGCTCCTCCTGTTGTCTTGGGGCGCACTGATGTTTCTCCGCCTCCTTCTTCCATCTTGGAGCATGCCATTGCTGAACTGGACCGGCTACGGTAGGATCTTCTCGGCGCCGACCCTCGCCTGGTGGCCGGGCGCCTGGAACTGGCTTCGGGGTGGATTCGTTCTGATGCTTCGATTCGGGTGGCGTTGGTTCAGGCCTCAACGGCCTATGACGGAGAGAGGGAGGCCACCCTCGAGGCGAAGGCTGCCCGAGATGCGGCCCTGGGAGAGGTGGTTGAAGTCGGCGGTTGTTGCAAGGCGCTGGAGGACGAGCTACAAGGCCTGCGGGGCCAGCTCGCGAAGGAGGTTCGTCTTCGCCAGGAACAAGAGGAAAGCATGAAGACTCGCGGGGCGGCCATCGAGGGCCGGGAGGCCAAGCTCAGGAAGCGTCGCGGCCGCCTAAGTGTGCTGGGGGAGGAGCTAGAGGTGACGAGGGTTGAGCTGGACAGCAAGGCCAAGGTTCTTGCCGAGGATCACGTGGCCTTTGCGGACATGGAGAAAGTTGCCCGTGCTTCGCTGAAGACGCTTTACGAGAGCGGCCTGGACAGCCCGCTAGCCGGTGATGGTGACGGCCCCGCCAAGCTGCTTCCTTTCCTGGTTAAGGCCCTTGGGGACGTCGCCCTTGGCATCGGCCCCACGGCCGAGGCCGAGGCGCGCGTCCTGTCTTCTGCTGCGCTGACGCGGGTCTTCGCCCACATCTACCTTCGTGATCCCAACGCCGACCTCAACGTCCTGCTAGAACCGGTGAGTGGCGAGGGTGCTGCCGCCGCTGTCGAAGCCATGAAGGGGCATGCGGAGGCGCTGCTGGGGAAGTTCCGGGCCTTCAGCACCAAGCCAAAGCAAGGCGCTGCCGGCCCTGCTGCTCCACGAGGCGAAGCCACTCCGCACAGCTTCACCGCCGACGAGTGACTCCGTTCCATCCCTATTCATCTTTCAATTCTTGCACATGGATCACGCCTCGGGGAGGCATTTAAACTTGCGTTTGGTGTTGAGACGACAGTACGGACTGTAATATTTGCTTTTAAATTCCTTGAATTTTATGTTTTTCTTCCCTACTTGCTTGTGTTCTACGCCGGCAGAGCCCGGCCCCGCGCGTGCCTCACCCAGCATTAGCCCCGACCGAAACCAGGACGGGACCAAAGGAGTGAGGGGCTATGTGACAAGTTAGGCTCCTGAGTCGCGATGCTTAGGAGTCCCCCTTGGCGTGCGAACAACAAGTAGGGAGGTGCGATGTAGGTGTATCTTCCGTTCAACGTCTGCAGAGCCCGGCTCCGCGCGTACCTCACCCAGCATAGCCTTTTGGAACTAAGGAGTGAGGGGATACGGAGCCAGTTAGGCTCCTGAGTCGCGATGCTCAGGAGCCCCCCTTGACGCGCAAACAGCGGGTGAAGAGGTGCAATGTAAGCGGGGCTACCGTTCTACGTCTGCAGAGCCCGGCCCCGCGCGTACCTCACCCAGCATAGCCTTTCGGAACTAAGGAGTGAGGGGCTACGGGACCAGTTAGGCCCCTGAGTCGCGATGCTCAGGGGTCCCCCTTGACGCGCAAACGGCCTTCATACCTTGGCTCCGCTCAGGGAGAGACGCGCGATGAACCAGGCCCGAGGGGCCTGGCTGGGCGGCGTACGTCTGGGCATGACCCAGTCGTAGCCCCCGTGCCTAGCCCCCTCGCGCGGCACTCCCGAGGGGAGGCGTTGCGACGAGGCCAGCCACTGAGCTCTGGGCTCCCTGAGGTTAATGCGGCCCGGAGGCCACCCCCAGTTGTTTATCACCAGCGCGGAGCATAGCTGTCGGAGTAATGGGACACGGATACCCCGAAGACGGCGAGATGATATTTCAAGACATCGGGGCTAGCAAAGCCCCTCAGTCCGACTGCCCGGCCGCTCCTGCCGGCTCCCCGTCTGACTGCCGGCTGCCGACTACGCTGACCAGTCGGCTGCCGACTGCAGCCCAACCCGACATCGACGAGACAACCATACGACGATGCCATCATCTACAGTGTACCGTGTCCCCTGGGTACTGATTTATAAATTATCCCAGGGGACAAGCATGACATGTGCCATGCCTCTAGCCATGCCTACATGGCTTGGCATGTAAGCTACCCAAGGTAGCTTACATCCAACGCCACCACCAAGCTTACATGCTAAGCTACCTCACACTATATATACACTACACATCCATCCATCCAGGAGGATGGACACTCACGCATGCACACTAGCACTAGCTAGCAAGCTAGCTAGCTATCCATCCATCCATCCACATAAGCTCACACACTCACGGCCATGAGCATGGCCGGCCACTAGTATGCCTCGTATAGGCATTTACTAGATCCGATGCCTATGGCACCGACTCCAGATACAGCTCCAGGAGCACTTTGTACTGCCCGATGTACACCTCAGATATATACTCAGACATGCAGGAGTAGGGGTATTATCTCTCCGGAGAGCCCCGAACCTGGGTAAACCACCGCGTGCCACCCGCATACCCGCTCCCGGTCCTATCAGCAGCAGTCCTACCCACACACTAAGCCCTTGAGGCATCTGTCGACTCGCAAGCCCCCCGTGAGAAATACCACGACAGTTGGCGCCCACCGTGGGGCGGTACTACTACTACGCTACCACGCTGCTGCTGGTTTCGCTGTCCGGGCGGGACCCCTTTTTCTTCATCGCCTCCACCGCGGTGTCGCGCCGTCTCTCCGGTAGCGCTCGGGGGCTCGACGTCGACCCGCCCCCGGAGCGGCCGCGAGGGGTGGCGCGTCCTTGTCGTCGGCCTCGCCACCTTCTTCATCACCACCATTGCGCCGTCGTCTGAACGCGCGCGCGCCGCGCGCGGGTCCTCGCTTCGGTCGACCTTGTCCATCCACGCGCCACTCGGGTCTACTTCTCTCTGCGTTGCGCCTTGCTTTGGCCGACGCACGCATGCTCACTCCTCCAAGTATCATGTGGACAAGCTAGCTAGATACAAGTCAATAGCGGACAAACCATTGGCCATACATACATGCCCCAGATACGCCCACTCCACGCTGGCCCAGCCGCTCCATGGCCAGCCGACCGCCTGTTCCGCCTGCATCATGTCGTCCTGCCACTGCGGGTCGCGTCCTTTGCCCCGTACGCTCACGAGCGGCCCCGATGGCCTTTGCTGCATCGCCTCTGCTCTCCTCCGCATCTCCGTCTGCGTCGCGACCGCCCACAACTGGTTGCCGCGCCCGCGTTCGACCTCGCGCCGCCCGAGTCAGTGCTAGTTCGGCCGCGCGCTGCTCCGGCCAGCTTCGCCTGCTCCGGTTGGCTCCACTGCACTTGGCCGCCGGCCCGCCGTCGTGCGTCTCGCTCCGGCTTCGCCCGAGCCAGCCGGCCCCGTGACGGCTTCTGCTCCGCCCACCACCCGGCTGGCCGGGTCGGCTCTCGCCGTTCTCCTCTGCGGCGCCCCGGCTCCACCCTGCCGCGTTCCAGCATCGGCTCGCGCTCGCCGCCGCGGCCGGCCCGGCCGCGTCCGCGTGCGCCGGCTGCGACCGCTCCGCCTCCCCGCGCTGGCCCCGCGCCGCCTCCCCGGACCGGCTCTGCCTGCTCCGCCGGGCCGCCTCCCCGTGCCGGCTTGGTCGCGCGCGACCGCCTGCTTTGGCCGCCGGCTCCCCGCGCCTCCCAGCGTCTCGGGGCCCTTGCCCGCCTGGTCGACTGCTCCGCGTCCCTCCGCGCGGCTCCGCCCCGTCTCGCGCCTCCAGGCGCCCGTGGCCGGCTCCCCAGCCGGACGGCCGGCTTCGCCGCCTGCCGACTTCGTCGTGACCCGGACGGCCGACTTCGCCGCGGTCTCTGCGCACGCCCATCCAACTCCGGACAGCCGCATGCCCGGCTCCCGCCACTCGGCCTGCTCGGTCCGGCTCCACCTCCTCCCCCGCAACGGCGTCTCCCTCCGCTCCCCTGCAGCCGCGTCCGCCCTTGTGCGGCTCCGCGTCCTCGCTCGCGGGCAGGGTCCCGCCTCGGTCGGCCGCGCCCCCGCGCCGGCTTACCGTGGCCGGCTGCACCTCCTGCCCCCCGTCTCCGAGTGGCCGCCCCGCGCTGGTCGGCTCCATCGCCTGGCTCCGCCTCACCTCGCACCGGCCGGATCTCCTCCCGACCGTTTGGACGCGCCCGGCCGACTTCACGCCATCCGGCCGCGCCCGGCCTCCCCTTCGCGTGCCCGCGGCGCACCGGCTCCCGTGCGGGTTCCCGCACCCGACCCCTGACCCGTTGTTCCGGCCGCCTGCCGGCTTCGGGCGGGCCGGCTGCCTGTTCCGGTCCGGCTCCCCCAGCACCTGCCGGCTCGCCGCCTGCGCCCACAGGGCCGGGTCCAGCTCCTTCTGCGTCGCGCTGGATCCGGCTGCCCCTGTGCGCGGCCCCTGTGCACCCGCGGCTCCGCCCGGCCGCCTCGCTTCGCCCGAGGCCGGCTTCAACCGCGTCGCGCCGACTCCGCCCGCTAGTGCGTCCGCGGGCCAGCGTCCGCCCTGCCCGCATGACTGCGCGCCCTGGCCGCCCCGCCTCGCCTCAAACCCCGTGCGGGCTGGCTCCGACCAAGCCACGCCGGCTGTGGCCTTGTCCCGGCTTCCCACACCGACTGTCGGGTCGCGGTGCTTCGGCCGCCCACCCCGCGCCGCCTGGGCCGACTCGCTGCTCCGGTCGTTATCCACGCGCGCTGCCGGCTCACCGCTCTAGCCGGCGTCCGCGTGCCCTTCACCTCCCACCTTCCTGCCTCGCGCTGACTGGCGCCCTCGCGGGGCCATTTCCCCAATGGCCGGTTGGAAGAAAAAGGACGGCCGGGTAGGAAAAAGTTGGAGCCCGACTGTTAGAGAAGTCAACCGGCTTGGCAAAAAAAGGAGAGAGAGAGTCGGCTGAAATAAAAGAAAATATGAGAGAAATACGCGTGTGACATACGCTGGCAGTGTGGCCGGCTTCAAAAATCCCGATTGCTGTGTCAGAGTCTGCCTGCCCAACCGACTGCAGAAGAGAAAGAAAAACGCAAGGTAGTTGCCGGAAGATCCGGCCCGACTGCTCAGCAGTCGGCCCGAATCTCAGGGGCTACACCCAGCGGGTGCGCTGACGCGCCCCCGCGAGAGAAGAAGACAAAGTAGTTGCCGGAAGATCCGGCCTGACTGCTCAGCAGTCGGCCCGAATCTCGGGGGCTACACCCAGCGAGTGCGCTGACGCGCCCCCGTGAGAGAAGAAGACAAAGTAGTTGCCGGAAGATCCGGCCCGACTGCTCAGCAGTCGGCCCGAATCTCGGGGGCTACACCCAGCGGGTGCGCTGACGCGCCCCCGCGAGAGAAGAAGACAAAGTAGTTGCCGGAAGATCCGGCCCGACTGCTCAGTAGTCGGCCCGAATCTCGGGGGCTACACCCAGCGGGTGTGCTGACGCGCCCCCGTGAGAAAGAAGACAAAATAGCTGCCGGAAGACCCGACCCGACTGCTCAGCAGTCGGCCCTACACCCAGCGGGTGCGCCGACGCGCTCCGCGAGCGCCGAGTCACGCCAGCTGTCTTCGACGACCGCGACTACACGAAAAATGTGAGCTCCTCGCCCGCATATTTTTGCATCACGCAAGCACGGATAACCCCGAGCGTTGCTCTGGGGCTATCTCCGCATTTTATTATAGTAGCATCACTGTTTGCCCCGGCGCCAGCAAGAGTTGGCCCGGGGGCTGGCCGCTTGGCCTGAGACGTTAGTTCCCGCAGACGGCTTAGTACCGTGCGCGGTACCAAAGGCCCACTCTTAGTCACAGACCGCGGAGCGGCTGCCGACTAGCAAGAGTGAATGCTGGAGGCCACCCACACGAAAAATGCCCGGGAAGAAAAATGTTCGGGCGACCCGGCCGTTTTCCTTTACAAGTATTTACTCGGTTGAATCTGCTCCCAGACTCTGAGTACTGTACACTCCACTTCACGGCCCACTCTCAGCCACAGACCGCAGAGTGGCTGTCCGGCAAGCAAGAGCACAAGCCAAAGAGTGGAGGGAACATGAAAAAGATTGAAGGGGGCTCGGACGAAGCCGAGTCGGCAACCTCTGCATAAAACTGGCAATACTAAAAAAAGCATATGATATATTTGTGTGGACTAACTTTGTCCTTTTTATGATCATTTCCATGAACATTTGCCAAAAAACCTCTGCCCAACTTTGCCAAGTTGCCCGGAGGCTTGGGGGCTACTATCGGAGTAATGGGACACGGATACCCCGAAGACGGCGAGATGATATTTCAAGACATCGGGGCTAGCAAAGCCCCTCAGTCCGACTACCCGGCCGCTCCTGCCGGCTCCCCGTCCGACTGCCGGCTGCCGACTACGCCGACCAGTCGGCTGCCGACTGCAGCCCGACCCGACATCGACGAGACAACCATACCACGATGCCATCATCTACAGTGTACCGTGTCCCCTGGGTACTGATTTATAAAGTATCCCAGGGGACAAGCATGACATGTGCCATGCCTCTAGCCATGCCTACATGGCTTGGCATGTAAGCTACCCAAGGTAGCTTACATCCAACGCCACCACCAAGCTTACATGCTAAGCTACCTCACACTATATATACACTACACATCCATCCATCCAGGAGGATGGACACTCACGCATGCACACTAGCACTAGCTAGCAAGCTAGCTAGCTATCCATCCATCCATCCACATAAGCTCACACACTCACGGCCATGAGCATGGCCGGCCACTAGTATGCCTTGTATAGGCATTTACCAGATCAGATGCCTATGGCACCGACTCCAGATACAGCTCTAGGAGCACTTTGTACTGCCCGATGTACACCTCAGATATATACTCAGACATGCAGGAGTAGGGGTATTATCTCTCCGGAGAGCCCCGAACCTGGGTAAACCACCGCGTGCCACCCGCATACCCGCTCCCGGTCCTATCAGCAGCAGTCCTACCCACACACTAAGCCCTTGAGGCATCTGTCGACTCGCAAGCCCCCCGTGAGAAATACCACGACAATAGCGCTTCCATATGTGTACGGGCATAGCCGCTCCTCGGCAGTGTCGTCAGCCAGCGCGGAGCATGGTGCTTCCACTGGTACGTGGGAGGGGGCTCCCCTCCAGGAGGAGCCCCCGGGGCGTGTACAGCCCCGCCCTGACACGTGGCCAGCACGGCAGGGCTAGGTGAGGTGTATCTTGTTGGGGAACGTTGCAGAAAACAAAAAATTTCCTACGGTTTCACCAAGATCCATCTATGAGTTCATCTAGCAACGAGTGATAGGATGCATCTACATACCTTTGAAGATCGCGAGCGGAAGCGTTCACTAGAACGTGGATGACGGAGTCGTACTCGCCGTGATTCAAATCACCGATGACCAAGCGCCGAACGGACGACACCTCCGCGTTCAACACACGCACGGAGCGGATGAAGTCTCCTCCTTCTTGATCCAGCAAGGGGGGAGGAGAGGTTGATGAAGATCCAGCAGCACGACGGCGTGGTGGTGGATGCAGGGCGTCACTGTAGCAGGGCTTCGCCGTGTACTATGGGAGAGAGAGGTGTAGCAGGGGAGAGGGAGGCGCCAAGGATGCAGGGTGCGGCTGCCCCTCCCTCCCCCCTTCTTATATAGGCCCCCTATGGGGGGGCGCCGGCCCTAGGAGATGGGATCTCCTAGGGGGGGCGGCCAGGGCTGGAGTGGCCCCCAAGGCAAGCTGGAGCGCCCCCCACCCCTAGGGTTCCAACCCTAGGCGCATGGGGTGGGCCTAGGGGGCGCACCAGCCCACTATGGGCTGGTTCCCCTCCCCACTTTGGCCCATGGGGCCCTCCGAGATGGGTGGCCCCACCCAGTGGACCCCCGGGACCCTTCCGATGGTCCCGGTACAATACCGGTGACCCCGAAACTTGTCCCGATGGCCGAAACAGCACTTCCTATATATAATTCTTTACCTCCGGACTATTCCGAAACTCCTCGTGACGTCCGGGATCTCATCCGGGACTCCGAACAACATTCGGGTTACTGCATATACATATCTTCACAACCCTAGCGTCACCGAACCTTAAGTGTGTAGACCCTACGGGTTCGGGAGACATGTAGACCTGACCGAGATCGCTCTCCGGTCAATAACCAACAGCGGGATCTAGATACCCATGTTGGCTCCCACATGCTCCTCGATGATCTCATCGGATGAACCACGATGTCGAGGATTCAAACAACCCCGTATACAATTCCCTTCGTCAATCGGTATGTTACTTTCCCGAGATTCGATCGTCGGTATCCCAATACCTCATTCAATCTCGTTACCGGCAAGTCACTTTACTCGTACTGTAATGCTTGATCCCGTGACCAGACACTTGGTCACTTTGATCTCATAATGATGATGCATTACTGAGTGGGCCCAGTGATACCTCTCCATCATACGGAGTGACAAATCCCAGTCTTGATCCATGTCAACCCAACAGACACTTTCGGATATACCCGTAGTATACCTTTATAGTCACCCAGTTACGTTGTGACGTTTTTACACCCAAAGCACTCCTACGGTATCCGGGAGTTACACGATCTCATGGTCTAAGGAAAGGATACTTGACATTGGAAAAACTCTAGCAAACGAACTACACGATATTGTGCTATGTTTAGGATTGCGTCTTGTCCATCACATCATTCTCCTAATGATGTGATCTTGTTATCAATGACATCCAATGTCCATAGTCAGGAAACCATGACTATCTGTTGATCAACGAGCTAGTCAACTAGAGGCTTACTAGGGACATGTTTGTGTCTATTATTCACACATGTATTACGATTTCCGGATAACACAATTATAGCATGAATAAAGACAATTATCATGAACAAGGAAATATAATAATAATGTTTTTATTATTGCCTCTAGGGCATATTTCCAACAGTCTCCCACTTGCACTAGATTTAATAATCTAGTTACATTGTGATGAATCGAACACCCATGGAATTCTGGTGTTGATCATGTTTTTCTCTAGGGAGAGGTTTAGTCAACGGATCTGCTACATTCAGGTCCGTATGTACTTTACAAATATCTATGTCTCCATCTTGAACATTTTCACGAATGGAGTTGAAGCGACGCTTGATGTGCCTTGTCTTCTTGTGAAACCTGGGCTCCTTGGCAAGTGCAATAGCTCCAGTGTTGTCACAGAAGAGCTTGATCGGCCCCGACGCATTAGGTATGACTCTGAGGTCGGTGATGAACTCCTTCACCCAAATTGCTTCATGTGCTGCCTCCGAGGCTGCCATGTACTCCGCTTCACATGTAGATCCCACCACGACGCTGTGCTTGCAACTGCACCAGCTTACTGCCCCACCATTCAAAATATACACGTATCCGGTTTTGTGACTTAGAGTCATCCAGATCTGTGTCGAAGCCAGCGTTGACGTAACCCTTTATGACGAGCTCTTCGTCACCTCCATAAACGAGAAACATTTCCTTAGTCCTTTTCAGGTACTTCAGGATATTCTTGACCGCTGTCCAGTGTTCCTTGCCGGGATTACTTTGGTACCTTCCTACCAAACTTATGGCAAGGTTTACATCAGGTCTGGTACACAGCATGGCATACATAATAGAACCTATGGCTGAGGCATAGGGGATGACACTCATCTCTTCTATATCTTCTGCCGTGGTCGGACATTGAGCTAAGCTCAATTTCACACCTTGCAGCACAGGCCAGAACCCCTTCTTAGACTAATCCATATTGAACTTCTTCAATATCTTATCAAGGTATGTGCTTTGTGAAAGACCTATCAGGCGTCTTGATCTATCTCTACAGATCTTGATGCCTAATATATAAGCAGCTTCTCCAAGGTCCTTCATTGAAAAACTCTTATTCAAGTAGGCCTTAATGTCGTCGAAGAGTTCTATATCATTTCCCATCAAAAGTATGTCATCTACATATAATATGAGAAATGCTACAGAGCTCCCACTCACTTTCTTGTAAAGCAGGCTTCTCCATAAGTCTGTGTAAACCCAAACGCTTTGATCATCTCATCAAAGCGAATGTTCCAACTCCGAGATGCTTGCACCAGCCCATAAATTGAGCATTGGAGCTTGCACACCTTGTCATCATTCTTAGGATCGACAAAACCTTCCGGCTGCATCATATACAATTCTTCCTTAAGGAAACCATTAAGGAATGCCGTTTTGTCGTCCATTTGCCATATCTCATAATCGTAGAATGCGGCAATTGCTAACATGATTCGGACAGACTTTAGCTTCGCTACCGGTGAGAAAGTCTCATCGTAGTCAACCCCTTGAACTTGTCGATAACCCTTAGCGACAAGCCGAGCTTTATAGATGGTCACATTACCATCCACGTCTGTCTTCTTCTTAAAGATCCATTTATTCTCTATGGCTCGCCGTTCAACGGGCAAGTCAGTCAAAGTCCATACTTCGTTTTCATACATGGATCCTATCTCGGATTTCATGGCTTCTAGCCATTTGTCGGAATCCGGGCCTGCCATCGCTTCTTCATAGTTCGAAGGTTCACCGTTGTCCAACAACATGATTTCCAAGACAGGGTTGCCGTACCACTCTGGTGCGGAACGTGTCCTTGTGGACCTATGAATTTCAGTAGGAGCTTGATCAGAAGTATCTTGATCATCATCATTAACTTCCTCTCTAGTCGGTGCAGGCACCTCAGGAACATTTTCTTGAGTTGCGCCCTTTTCTGGTTCAAGAGGTAATACTTCATCAAGTTCTACTTTCCTCCCACTTACTTCTTTCGAGAGAAACTCCTTCTCTAGAAAGGATCCATTCTTGGCAACAAAGATCTTGCCTTCGGATCTGAGGTAGAAGGTATACCCAATAGTTTCTTTAGGGTATCCTATGAAGACGCATTTTTCCGACTTGGGTTCGAGCTTTCCAGGTTGAAGTTTCTTGACATAAGCATCGCATCCCCAAACTTTCAGAAACGACAGCTTAGGTTTCTTCCCAAACCATAATTCATACGGTGTCGTCTCAACGTATTTCGACGGAGCCCTATTTAAAGTGAATGCGGCAGTCTCTAAAGCATAGCCCCAAAAAGATAGCGGTAAATCGGTAAGAGACATCATAGACCGCACCATATCTAATAGAGTGCGATTACGACGTTCGGACACACCATTACGCTGAGGTGTTCCAGGTGGCGTGAGTTGTGAAACTATTCCACATTTTCTTAAGTGTGTGCCAAATTCGTGACTCAAGTATTCTCCTCCACGATCTGATCGTAGGAACTTGATTTTCCTGTCATGTTGATTTTCAACCTCACTCTAAAATTCCTTGAACTTTTCAAAGGTCTCAGACTTGTGTTTCATCAAATAGATATACCCATATCTACTCAAGTCATCAGTGCGGGTGAGAACATAACAATAGCCACCGCGAGCCTCAACACTCATTGGACCGCACACATCAGTATGTATGATTTCCAATAAGTTGGTTGCTCGCTCCATTGTTCCTGAGAACGGAGTCTTGGTCATTTTACGCATGAGGCATGGTTCGCATGTGTCAAATGATTCGTAATCAAGAGACTCTAAAAGTCCATCTGCATGGAGCTTCTTCATGCGTTTGACACCTATGTGACCAAGGTGGCAGTGCCACAAGTATGTGGGACTATCATTATCAACCTTACATATTTTGGTACTCACACTATGAATATGTGTAGCATTACGCTCGAGATTCATTAAGAATAAACCATTCACCATTGGAGCATGACCATAAAACATATCTCTCATATAAATAGAACAACCATTATTCTCGGATTTAAATGAGTAGCCATCTCGTACCAAACGAGATCCTGATACAATGTTCATGCTCAAACTTGGCACTAAATAACAATTATTAAGGTTCAAAACTAATCCCGTAGGTAAATGAAGAGGCAGCGTGCCGACGGCGATCACATCGACCTTGGAACCATTCCCGACGCGCATCGTCACCTCGTCCTACGCCAGTCTCCGCTTATTCCGCAGCTCCTGCTTTGAGTTACAAATGTGAGCAACTGCACCGGTATCAAATACCCAAGAGCTACTACGAGTACTGGTAAGGTACACATCAATTACATGTATATCACATATACCTTTTGTGATGCCGGCCTTCTTGTCCGCTAAGTATTTGGGGCAGTTCCGCTTCCAGTGACCACTTCCCTTGCAATAAAAACACTCAGTCTCGAGCTTGGGTCCATTCTTTGGCTTCTTCCCGGCAGCTTGCTTGCCAGGCGCGGCAACTCCCTTGCCGTCCTTCTTGAAGTTCTTCTTACCCTTGCCTTTCTTGAACTTAGTGGTTTTATTCACCATCAACACTTGATGTTCCTTTTTGACTTCTACCTCTGCTGATTTCAGCATAGCAAATACTTCAGGAATGGTCTTTTCCATCCCCTGCATATTGAAGTTCATCACAAAGCTCTTGTAGCTCGGTGGAAGCGACAGAAGGATTCTGTCAATGACCGCGTCATCCGGGAGATTAACTCCCAGCTGAGTCAAGCGGTTATGCAACCCAGACATAGTGAGTATGTGCTCACTGACAGAACTGTTTTCCTCCATCTTATAGCTGAAGAACTTGTCGGAGACTTGATATCTCTCGACCCGGGCATGATCTTGAAAAACCATTTTCAGCTCTTCGAACATCTCATATGCTCCGTGTCTCTCAAAACATTTTTGGAGCCCCGGCTCTAAGCTGTAAAGCATGCCGCACTGAACGAGCGAGTAGTCATCGGTACGTGCCTGCCAAGCGTTCATAACGTCTTGTTCTGCAGGGAGAACAGGTGCGTCACCCAGCGGTGCTTGTAGGACATAATCTTTCTTGGCAGCTATGAGGATGATCCTCAGGTTCCGGACCCAGTCCGTGTAATTGCTGCCATCGTCTTTCAGCTTGGTTTTCTCTAGGAACGCGTTGAAGTTGAGGACTACGTTGGCCATTTGATCTACAAGACATATTGTAAATATTTTAGACTAAGTTCATGATAATTAAGTTCATCTAATCAGATTACTCAATGAACTCCCACTTAGATAAACATCCCTCCAGTCATTTAAGTATAACATGATCTGAGTTAACTAGGCCGTGTCCGATCATCACGTGAGACGGACTAGTCAACATCGGTGAACATCTTCATGTTGATCGTATCTTCTATATGACTCATGCTCGACCTTTCGGTCTTCTGTGTTCCGAGGCCATGTCTATACATGCTAGGCTCATCAAGTCAACCTAAGTGTTTGCATGTGTAAATCTGTCTTACGCCCGTTGTATGTGAACGTTAGAATCTATCACACCCGATCATCACGTGGTGCTTCGAAACAACGAACTGTCGCAATGGTCCACAATTAGGGGGAACACTTGCTTGAAATTATTATGAGGGATCATCTTATTTACTACCGTCGTTCTAAGTAAACAAGATGCAAAAACATGATAAACATCACATGCAATCAAATAATAAAAGTGACATGATATGGCCAATATCACATAGCTCCTTTGATCTCCATCTTGGGGCTCCATGATCATCTTGTCACCGGCTTGACACCATGATCTCCATCATCATGATCTCCATCATCGTGTCTCCATGAAGTTGCTCGCCAACTATTACTTCTACTACTATGGCTAACGCATTTAGCAATAAAGTAAAGTAATTTACATGGCGTTTCTCAATGACACGCAGGTCATATAAAAAAATAAAGACAACTCCTATGGCTCCTGCCGGTTGTCATACTCATCGACATGCAAGTCGTGATTCCTATTACAATAGCATGAACATCTCATACATCACATATAGATCATTCATCATTCATCACAACTTTGGCCATATCATATCACAAAGCACTTTCTGCAAAAACAAGTTAGACGTCCTCTAATTGTTGTTGCAAGTTTTACGTGGCTGAAATAGGGTTCTAGCAAGAACGTTTTCTTACCTACGTGAAAGCCACAACGTGATTTGTCAAGTTCTATTTACCCTTCATAAGGACCCTTTTCATCGAATCCGCTCCAACTAAAGTGGGAGGGACAGACACCCGCCAGCCACCTTATGCAACTAGTGCATGTTAGTCGGTGGAACCGGTCTCACATAAGCGTACGTGTAAGGTTGGTCCGGGCCGCTTCATCCCACAATACCGCTCAAGCAAGATAAGACTAGTAGCGGCAAGAAAGTTGACAACATCTACGCCCACACCAAATTGTGTTCTACTCGCGCAAGAAGAACTACGCATAGACCTAGCTCATGATGCCACTGTTGGGGAACGTTGCAGAAAACAAAAAATTTCCTACGGTTTCACCAAGATCCATCTATGAGTTCATCTAGCAAAGAGTGATCGGATGCATCTACATACCTTTGTAGATCCCGAGCGGAAGCGTTCACTAGAATGTGGATGACGGAGTCGTACTCGCCGTGATTCAAATCACCGATGACCAAGCGCCGAACGGACGGCACCTCCGCGTTCAACACACGTACGGAGCGGATGACGTCTCCTCCTTCTTGATCCAGCAAGGGGGGAGGAGAGGTTGATGAAGATCCAGCAGCACGACGGCGTGGTGGTGGATGCAGGGCGTCACAGTAGCAGGGCTTCGCTGTGTACTACGAGAGAGAGAGGTGTAGCAGGGGAGAGGGAGGCTCCAAGGATGCAGGGTGCGGCTGCCCCTCCCTCCCCCCTTCTTATATAGGCCCCCCAGGGTGGGGCGCTGGCCCTAGGAGATGGGATCTCCTAGGGGGGCGGCGGCCAGGGCTGGAGTGGCCCCCAAGGCAAGGTGGGGCGCCCCCCCCACCCCTAGGGTTCCAACCCTAGGCGCATGGGGTGGGCCTAGGGTGGCGCACCAGCCCACTATGGGCTGGTTCCCCTCCCCACTTTGGCCCATGGGGCCCTCCGGGATGGGTGGTCCCACCCGGTGGACCCCCGGGACCCTTCCGGTGGTCCCGGTACAATACCGGTGACCCCGAAACTTGTCCCAATGGCCGAAACAGCACTTCCTATATATAATTCTTTACATCCGGGCTATTCCGAAACTCCTCGAGACGTCCGGGATCTCATCCGGGAATCCGAACAACATTCGGGTTACTGCATATACATATCTTCACAACCCTAGCGTCACCGAACCTTAAGTGTGTAGACCCTATGGGTTCGAGAGACATGTAGACATGACCGAGATCGCTCTCCGGTCAATAACCAACAACGGGATCTGGATACCCATGTTGGCTCCCACATGCTCCTCGATGATCTCATCGGATGAACCACGATGTCGAGGATTCAAACAACCCCGTATACTATTCCCTTCGTCAATCAGTATGTTACTTGCCCGAGATTCGATCGTCGGTATCCCAATACCTCGTTCAATCTCGTTACCGGCAAGTCACTTTACTCATACTATAATGCATGATCCCGTGACCAGACACTTGGTCACTTTGAGCTCATAATGATGATGCATTACCGAGTGGGCCCAGTGATACCTCTCCGTCATGCGGAGTGACGAATCCCAGTCTTGATCCATGTCAACCCAACAGACACTTTCGGAGATACCCGTAGTATACCTTTATAGTCACCCAGTTACGTTGTGACGTTTGGTACACCCAAAGCACTCCTACGGTATCCGGGAGTTACATGATCTCATGTCTAAGGAAAGGATACTTGACATTGGAAAAACTCTAGCAAATGAACTACACGATCTTGTGCTATGTTTAGGATTGGGTCTTGTCCATCACATCATTCTCCTAATGATGTGATCTCGTTATCAATGACATCCAATGTCCATGAAACCATGACTATCTGTTGATCAACGAGCTAGTCAACTAGAGGCTTACTAGGGACATGTTGGTGTCTATTATTCACACATGTATTACGATTTCCGGATAACACAATTATAGCATGAATAAAGACAATTATCATGAACAAGGAAATATAATAATAATGTTTTTATTATTGCCTCTAGGGCATATTTCCAACATATCTGGGCACCCGTGAGCCAGCGCGGGACTCCCGAGGCCCTACCTCTAGGCGGGTTGCGCCTGGCACTGGGCCGCATCTTGAGATGTGTCCCTGCAAAATTTGGTTAGATGCCGGTACTCTACGTCCTCGGGTCCCGGCCCTCGAGCTTGTCTCAGCTGTCGCTGGTATGCCAGGTCGCGATGCCGTGGACAAGGCCAGAGGGTGAGGGCTGGAGAGCCAGTAAGAGCCCTGAGTCGCAATGCTCAGGCACCCCCCCCCCTTTAACGTGCAAGTGGCCGACATGGAGAAGAAGGGATGCCGCAGACAGGCATCAAGCAATCAAGCGTGATAGGCGAATGCATAGTTGGAAATAAACACGAGGGAGATACACGCCGCTGGGCCTAGCCCGAGCGGCTTGGGGATGATGCAGCCCGAGGGGCGCCCCCAGCAAGGCAAACTAATGACCGAGAAATAAAAGGGGATGCATGCCGCAGGGACGGACCCACGCGGCCTGGGAGTGATGCAACCCTGGGAGGGCGCTCCCAACTGGAATGAAGCTTGAAAGATGTCACCTGAGGATGTTGTCGGCGAAGTGGCGTTGGTGCGGTAGACTCGGTGGGCTGCGGAAGCTGATCCTCATGAGCCCCTGGGCCCCGGGAAGCTCCGGAGGCGCTGGTGACTCCTCACGAGTTGTCTTCATCTCCGCCAAGGCCGCGGAACGCATGTCTTCCTGAGCCTCCATGATGCCCCTCATGAGGCGTTGGTACACCGCAGCCATGCTCGGCAGGCCGTAAGGCATGCGAACATAGCTGGGGGGCGAACCCTGGCAGCGCCCCACTTGCGAGGGCCAGAGACGCTCCGTCGTGGCGATCTGATTGAGCCCTGGTACGTCGACGCAGACGCGCAGCCCAACATCCTCGCCTGGATGTGGGGCCACAGCTGGTAGGCGGCGGCAACCTC
The DNA here is from genome assembly GCA_034509565.1 of Triticum monococcum. Classification (NCBI taxonomy): domain Eukaryota; kingdom Viridiplantae; phylum Streptophyta; class Magnoliopsida; order Poales; family Poaceae; genus Triticum; species Triticum monococcum. Next base: position 583,312,079 of record CM067843.1, read on the forward strand.
TCATGATCCTTGACTCCTGTAGTTCTTGAATGGCCTTGTTAACGAACTCCTACTGGTCTGACCTTCCTTGCCTGGCTCCTTCTCGGGGGAAACGTGCTTCGAAGCATGCCGCCACATGGTGCCCAAGCGCCTCCCTCATGACCCGGGCTAGGTCGGTGGCTCTCCAGGTGAGAGCCCCCGAGCCCTGCCTGAGGAGGGCGCCGGGCGCGCTTTCCTATGTGATGGATGGGGGGTCCCCCTGGGCAGACACGGGCCCTGAGGGGCCTGCCTCTTGAGGGGCTGAGCCTGATGATGTCTTCTTCTTCTTGGGGGTGGTCTCAGGAAGCCTCCTGCTTCCGCGATCTGGGTCTTCTAGCGACGCGGCCTGATAGGCCCGCTCCAGGGAACACACTGCATCCTTCTCTTCACAGGGCACCGTGATGACACCGCCACTTCTTGGCATCTTAAGGACGTTGTAGCCGTGGTGAGTCACAGCCATGAACTTGGCCAGCGCTGGGTACCCGAGGATGGCATTGTACGGCAGGCGGATGTGGGCGACGTCGAAGTCGATGAGCTCGGTGCGGTAGTTGCTGCGGGCCCCGAAGGTGACAAGGAGGCGGACCTGCCCGATCGGGACTATGGAACCGTCGGTGATTCTGGATAAAGGCTTGGTTGGCTGAAGCTGGTCATAGGGTACTTGGAGATTGTTGAATGTTTCCACGGACAGGACGTTGAGCCCTGCCCCTCCGTCGATGAGGGTCTTGGTGACCAGCACGTTGCTGATGACTGGGGAGCAAAGCATCGGGAGGACTCCTGCCGTGGCTGCGCACTTGAGCTGGTCTGCTGAGCTGAACGTGATGGCGCACGCCGACCACCTGAGGGGGCGCGTTGCTTCGAGCTCGGGGAGAACTGCATTCACTTCGCGGGCAAACTGCTTGAAGATACGTTGAGAGGCTGGGGCTTGAGCTCCGCCCAGGATGCAGGCGATTGCGCGCGGCTCTTGGAAGCCCCCAGCCCCCTCGTCTTGATGGCGGTCTTCGTTCCTCCTTGGCTGAGGCGGCAGCGGAGGTAGGCCTACGTTGCCATGAGGGCGATCCTCACGAGGCTGATCCCTCCAGTCTCCCTCGCGAGGCAGGTCCCGCCAGCGGTCCTCACGAGGTTGGTCGCGCCACCCCTGGCGCGGGCCGCGATCTTCCCAGCGTCCTGGGTTTCTTCCTCCTCCTCGGCCGTAGCTCCGGTCAGCACGGTCAGGGCGACGGCCGATCCTTCCTACTCGCACGGCGCGGAGTTCTTGGCATTCGTTGGTGTTGTGGGTGTGGAGGTCGTGGTACACACAGTACCGGCTTCCCCTGGAGGATTCGGGCAGATCCTTGCCCCGCTTGGTGTCTGGTTCTACGGCGAGTACTGCAGCCCCCTTGCGCTTCACGTCCTTGACCTTGGGCTTTTTCTCTTCTGGGTCCGCGGCAGGCAGCTCGAGGAGGGAGAGACGTCCCTCCTCATCCCTGGCGCACTTGGTCGCCAAGTTGAACAGCTCCAAGGAGGTGCAGAGGTTTTCGTGCATCACCAGCTCCTCCTTCATCTTGACGCCGCGCACGCCATCGGAGAAGGACGAGATGATGGCTTCCTCGGACACCTTGGGGATCTTGAGGCGCGTGCTGTTGAAGCACTGGATGTACTTTTGCAGGGTCTCTCCGGGTTGTTGCTTGATGCGGCGCATGTCGCTCACGGTGGGTGGCCGGTCGCGAGTACCTTGGAAGTTGGCGATGAAGCGGGTGCACATCTGGTCCCAGGAGGAGATCGTGCCTGGAGCCAGATTCAGGAGCCAGGTTCGAGCTCCTTCCTTGAGCGCCATGGGGAACCAGTTCGCCATGACCTTTTCATCCCCGCTGGCAGCCTCGATGCCCAGCTCATAGAGCTGGAGGAACTCTGCGGGGTCAGTTGTGCCGTCGTAGCGAGGAGGCAGGTCTGGCTTGAACTTGCCGGGCCACGCGACGCTTCGCAGCTCTGTGGTGTAGGCACGGCAGCCGGCGGTGGCCACAAAAGGCTTCGGCTGATGGAGAGCTTGGTCTTGAGGGTCCCCACGCGCTGCAGCTAGGAGCAGAGCGGGGTCTTGGCGCGCCGGAGCTGGAGCAGGGTCACGGCGTGCCGGAGCAGGGAGCGCCCTGGCAGCTCCTTGCGGGCGAGGGACTTCTTGGCAGCTCCGTTCTTGTTGCGCTGGCACCTGACGGAGCGGGTTCCACCCACTGGCCAAGCACCTTGGAGCCATGGCATCTTCTTGGAGAGGAGGCGGCTGGTGCGCCTCTGGAGCTTCGTTGCCCGCACGGGGCAGGGTGTGGCGCAGAGGAACGAACGGCGCGAAAGAGCCCCCTGCGGCGCGGACAAGCTCGGCGACGCGGTCGAGCCACTCTTCATAGACGTCGTCGACGGGGCGGTAGCGCCGGAGCTTGTTTGCCGCGAGGAGCGCAGCTCGAGCCTCCAAGGGTGCGCAGAGCGCGCAGGACGAAGAACCGGCTGGTGCGAGTGATGGCGTAGCGGTGCGACCGTCTTGGCGCACGGACGGATGCTGAGATGATGCTTGCTGCTCGCCCCCCTCCGGGCCAGTGGCGGCGTTGACGGCGGGCGACGGGGAGCGACGAGGATGCCCACCGACGGGGGCCGTCTGGGCGACGTGAGAAGCGATGGCGGCCCCGCGCTCGGCGCGGGCCCGATGAGCGTCGGACATGGATGCGACTGTCGGAGGAGAACGGAGTGGTGGAGAACAGATTCCGGCGCACCCCTACCTGGCGCGCCAAATGTCGGATTCACGGGTTCCGGCAGACCCTTAAGGTTCGAACACTGGGGTGCGCGCGGATATCACGCCCTCTACCTCCCCGTCTCACAAAGATCTAAACTACTAAAAGAACTGCACGAGAGACACAAGGTTTATACTGGTTCGGGCCACCATTGTGGTGCAATACCGTACTCCAGTGTGTGGTGGATGGATTGCCTCCTGGGGCTGATGATGACGAACAATACAGGGAAGAACAGCTTCGCGAGGGTCTGTTCTTGGCTGGGGCGATGAACTGCTAGGAGGAGTTCAGTCACCCTTCCCCCTCTCTCTCTTTCTTACTCTCTCTCCTTCGTCGATCGTCCTGGGTTGAGATCGAACCGACCGAACCGAACCCCTTGCTACGTGGGTGGCCGGTCCTATTTATAGGCAAAGGCCCTGGGCCTCTTCCCAAATATTGAGCGGGAAGGGCGCCAACAACTGGACAATTCAAAGGGGAACATCTAGTACACTTATCCTGACTAAAGTTGGTCTTTGCCTGCGAAAGGCTCTGCGGTGATGCCGTGCTGGGCTCCATGGTGACCTCTGTCTCGTAGTCCTCCTGGTCTTGGTTTTGTTGCACCGAAATGGCAACCTTTGCCTGATGCCTCGGTACTCCGCGGCAGTGCTTGCCCCCTTTGCACGAAAGAGGAAATAAGGACGCTGCGCGCGCTGGCGCCCGCCTGGCACCCTCGATCGTCATGGCTTGCGTCATGGGCACCTTACGAGGAACCCCGCCTTATTCCTCCGCCTCCTCGCGAGCCAGCCTGAGGAGGCTGCGCCTGAGGATACACCGTGTCGTCCGCCCCGCGAGGCTTGGCCCCTCGCGAGGGTCTTGAGCCTTGTCTTGATGAAGATGGGCCATGCTGGGCCTCCTTTGAGCCACGCCGCAGGCAGGCAAGTCTGGGGACCCCCGTTCCCAGAATGCCGACAGTATTCTCTAACTTAAATGAATAACCGTATTGCAATGAACATGATCTAATCATATTCATGCTCAACGTAGACACCTGATAACATTTATCTAGGTTGAATACTAATCCCGAAGGCAGATGGAGCGTGCGATGGTGATCTCATCAACTTTGGAAACACTTCCAACACACATCGTCACCTAGCCCTTAGCCAGTCTCTGTTTAGTCCGTAGCTTTTGCTTCAAGTAACCAATAATAGCAACTAAACCGGTATCCAATATCCAGGTGCTACCAGGAGTACTAGTGAGGTACACATTAATAACACGTATATACTTTGTTGAAGTTGCCAGCCTTCTTATCTAGCATGCATTTGGGGTAATTCCGCTACCAGTGATCGTTCCCCTTACAATAGAAGCACTTAGTCTCGGGTTTGGGTTCAACCTTGGGTTCCTTCACTTGAGCGGCAAATGGTTTCCCATCCATGAAGTTTCCCTTCTAGCCCTTGCCCTTCTTGAAACCAGCGATCTTGTTAAACCATCAACACTTGATGCTCCTTCTTGATTTCTACCTTTTGCGGTCTTAAGCACCACAAACAGCTCCGGGATCAACTCCATCCCTTGCATGTCATAGTTCATCATGAAGATCTAGTAGCTTCGTGATTGTGGCTAGAGAACTCTATCAATCACTATCTTATCTGGAAGTTTAACTCCCACTTGAATTATGTGATTGTAGCACCCAGACACTCTGAGCACATGCTCACTAGCTGAGCTATTCTCCTCCATCTTGTTGGCAAAAGAACTTGTCAGAGGTCTCATACCTCTCAACACGGGCATGAGCCTGAGATCCCAATTTCAGCTCTTGGAACATCTCATATGTCTTATGGCGTTCAAAACGTCATTGGAATCCCAATTCTAAGCCATAAAGTATGGTGCACTAAACTATCAAGTAGTCATCAGGATGTGTCTGTCAGGTGTTCACAACATTCACAGACGACGTTGTAGGGGTTTGCACATCGAGCGGTGCATCAAAGACGTAAGCCTTCCATGTAGCAGTGAGGACACTCCTCGGACTACGGACCCAGTTTGTGTCATTGCTTACAATATCTTTCAACTTGGTCTTTCTCTACGAACGTATTGAAACAGGGAGCTACAACATATTTGCAAAGACAATTTAGACTATGTTCATGATATTTGAGTTCATATAATCAAATTATTTAATGAATTCTCACTCAGATAGACATCCCTCTAGTCATCTAAGTGATACATGATCCGAATCGACTAGGCCGTGTCCGATCATCACATGAGACGGACTAGTCATCAACGGTGAACATCTCATGTTGATCGTATCTTCTATACGACTCATGTTCGACCTTTCGGTCTTCTGTGTTCTGAGGCCATGTCTGTACATGCTAGGCTCGTCAAGTCAACCTAAGTGTTTCGCATGTGTTCCGAGGCCATGTCTGTACATGCTAGGCTCGTCAACACCCGTTGTATTCGAACGTGTCAGGACCCCGATCCTAAGCCACATCGATCTAGCATGTAACACATCATATCACTTTGCGGCCTCACGCACGGTATTCCCACGGCTGCCACCTTACCTGGCCCGGGACCGTTTGCGCCTTTTGGCTCACATCTATGATTGTGTCGCTAGCATCCATATGACAGAGAACCCGGGCCGACATGACTAGTCGTGAACCCAAAGTGGCACTAACTCATGGGAACAGGCATACAGGAATCACATCGAGCATGTCGGTCAGCAGCGTGTGAATCCGGGCTGTAGCACTGGGCTAACAGGACTCCGGGAACCCGGGCTATAGCAGGCTAGGTAGGACTCCGGATGTCACCGCATGACATTTCCCCAAAGGGACAGACACAGGAACGGAGTGAAACACATGCCGGCCAGTCAAGTGTCCTGAGCAGTAGCGCTGGGCTAGCTGGACTCCGGTGAACCGGGCTGTAGCGGACTACTATGGCTCATGGAAGCACAAGACTATAGTTCCCCATAAGAGAGGCTACCAAGGATAAACAACTAGGTTGTCGGATCCCACACATACCAAGCATTTCAATCATGCACACAATATGCTCGATATGTGTAATTACAACATGGCATCACAACATAACTCTACGACTCAAGTATTTATTCATTAGGCTCCGAGGAGCGAGATATTACAAACAAGGGTCTCATGACCCAACATTCAGAGCATACAAGTCAAAGCACATGCGGAAGCTTAACATGTCTGAGTACAGACATCTACAAATGAAAAAGGCTGAGAAGCCTGACTATCTACCAGATCCTGCCGAGGGCGCAAGATTGTAGCTGAGGTAACAAGCTAAACGTCGAAGTCCACGCGGAACTAATAGCGAGACTGGAGTCTCTCTGCAAAACATAAATTAAGCAAACGTGAGTACAAATGTACCCAGCAAGACTTACATCAGAACTAACTACATATGCATCGGTATCAACAAAGGGAGTGGTGGAGTTTAATTGCAGCAAGCCAGCTTTGACTCAGTGGCTAACCTGAACTACGACTGCAAGTAACTCTTTTGAGGTGGCGCACACGAGTCCACAAATTCACCATACCAATACACCACTATGGATCCACTCCCGTCTCCCTACGAGAAGGCCATCCATAGCACTCACGCTTATCTTGCGCATTTTAGAGTATCCACTTTCACTTGTCTATGAACTATGCAAGGGGTCCAAGTTTCCATATCCGAGGAATCCAGCTATTCGAATAGATAATGATAACCCTGCAGGGGTGTACTTCTTCACACACGCTCTCGCCACTTATCTCCCTGTACACGTCATGTACCTCGGCAACCTTCAAGCGGAAACCGGGTGAGGGAGTCGGCCACGACCTGACTAACCAACAAGTTTCTAGTCCAGGTTTATCGCCTATTCGGGTTCCATCCGCAAGGAGATCCGGCCGGGGTGTCACTCACGACCCCAAACGATGTGAGCAGGGTTCCCAAGCCCACCATCCAGGTGCCACTTGGTACACCGTGCCACGGTGCCTAGTCTGTCCCAAGCCCACCTGTACCGGGTGCCACTTGGTAGACTACTAACACTACCTACAAACACTAGAAAATAGTTGCAACTCCTGGACAGAGATCGAGTTGATTAATAAGCCGAGAGGGGCCGAGTTACCGGAACCCAATGTGTGGTAGTAACTGTTCATGGATCACAAACACAGGACTCAGTTCCTGGGGACGGCTGCAATGAGACAACCCACCATGTACTCCTACATGGCCTCTCACCGCTACCTTTACCAAATCGTGTTCACACACTTAGCTCTCAACAGTAGGACATGTTCACCATGTTCCAATTCATTCCCGATGAATCAGACCAGACTCAACTCTAAGCAGTAGCAGGCATGACAAACAAGCATGAATGTGTAGGCACATCAGGGCTCAAACAACTCCTACTCATGCTAGTGGGTTTCATCTATTTACTGTGGCAATGACAGGTCATGCAGAGGAAAGGGTTCAACTACCGCAGCATGTAACAGTTGAATCGGTGTTGCCCTAATGCAGTAAAAGAGAGCAGGAGCGAGAGAGTGGGATTGTATCGGGATGAACAAGGGGGTTTTGCTTGCCTGGCACTTCTGAAGATAACATTGAGTCTTCATCAGTGTCAACGATCACAGCGTCGGAGTAGCGTCTACCGAGAGGGGACAATTATCGGCAAACAAGGAAGAACACAATCAATGCGATGCAACAATATGATGCATGATCATGACATGGCAATATGCTGTTGATTGAGCTAATGCAACTAGCAACAAGTTAAATGGAGTTGGTTTGAACACTAGGTTCAAAATCAAATTCAAACTAGGAATTCAAATAGTGCATTATCATGTTTTGGACTAAACAGTGAGGTTAAGTTGTTCAAATATGCATGAAAATGCCATATTCGGATTCCTTGGATTTTCTGATAATTTTTCTTATATAATTTTTTTCATCTGGAGTTATAGATTATTTTCTATGATTTTTAGAAGTTTTAGCTATTTTCTGAAATTTCCTGAATAAGTTTAAATCGAGAAAATGATTAATGACATCAGCATTGTGTCACTACTGCGTCAGCAGGTCAGCCGAGTTGACCCGGGTCAACTCTGACTGGTGGGACCCGCGTGTCATTGACCCAGGGGCTAAACCACGGTCAAATCTGGTGCTGACTGGGGTTTGACCCTATGGTGGGACCCGCTGTCAGTGTCTGTTAGTGTGCTAATTGGGGGATTAGCCGCTAATGATAATGCCACGTCATCATCGCTGGACTTAGGCCGCCGACGACCAGATCGGCGGCGGAAGTTCGTCGGAAACTCACTACGGGGCTCGGTTTTGCGTGTGGTTTGTGTCTACGGGTAGCTGAAGGTGCGCCGCATCCTACGGCGGCGGCGGCTGGGGCTGGGCTGGTCGGAGACGATGGCCACGGCAACCATGGCGTGGTCGGAGCTACGGGAACGGAGGGTTCGGCGCTACAGAGCTCGGGTGGGGAAGCCGTTGGTGGCTACGGGCTCGTGGAGGGACGTTGAGCATGTTCCAGTGCTTGGACGCAAGCGGCGGCGGCAGTGGCCACGACGGCATCGAGGCCAGCAGCGAGGAGCTCACCGCTCCGGCGGTTGGCGTGGTTAGAGGAAGAAAAATACGGCAGGGCTAGGGGGAGAGGAGTCAGGAGCTCACAGGGAGGCGGCACGGTAGGTCAGTGGGCTCGGGGACGTCCTTGACGGCGCGAATCAACGGCGAGGGGCTCGGGTGCCTGAGGTTGCAGATGACCACGATGGCGATGAGGCAGGGCCTCCTGGCGTCTCGTAGCTCGATTGGGAGGACGAGGAGGCTTCGGGGGTGCTTCTGTACTCGGCGGAAGGGTGAGGGGTGCACGATGTCCGCGGTGGTGCTCATCGGCACGACGGGCGCGTTCGGGTGGACGCGCGCGAGAGAGACAGAGGAGGGAGGGTGCTCGAGGGAGAGAGGGGAAAGTGACATGGGACCGAGGAGGGTCGCGTGGCGATGCTAGAAGGCCGAGGCGTCGCGGTGGAAGCAGGAGGTGGCCGGGCATGCGCCGGCGCGCGGCGAGCACGCGCCCTGCGTCTGACTGGCGCGAGGTGGAAGACGCCTCTGCCCCTAGTGGGGTGGGCTGTCTTACTGGGCCGCCAGCTGGCTAGGTAAGTGGGCTGCCAGGTAAGTTCTGTTCTGTTTTAATTTTTGTTCTGTTTTCTTTTATTTAATCATTTTGCCACTGATTCAAATTCAAAAGAATTTCAAAACAGTGACAAAACCCTTTGAGTAATTTTATGTTGCTAGATGGACTTTTCCAACAGCACATAAAACATTTCAAAGTTAATTGAAAATATATCCCATATATTATGAATATAATTCCAAATTCAAATACAATAATGATTTAAATTCAGTGCCAAAATAATTCCTTAAAAATGTTCAATATTTTTGGTTTGGATACAAACCCTTGCCAAAATTATCAAACATTAATGAAGGCCATTTTGGTTTCACTGAATGCAAGCTTAAGGGTTCTTGCCCCTTTTTTTATTTAAGTTTTTGAGGCTTCCACTTTGCTCAATTCAAGTTTCAGAAATTTAGACATGATGCATGATGCTTATGAAACTAATTACAATCAAATTCTAGGGCTGTGACAACTCACCCCCATTAAACAAGAATCTCGGCCCGAGATTCGAGACGTGAGGTAAGAAGGAAGGGGGGCTCACAAAACTATCGCAGTCTTCTAGATCCAACTGCCCTTCCCGAGGATGTTGATTCATTGTGTCATCTTGATCTTAACGTCTTTGCTTTCGGGATCTTCATCCAACATGATGACGGCAGAAAGAAATTCTACAGGAATCGATCTCCTCGAAGATCGAGCACTCAAGATCAACTCATGGAGTGAGATATAAAACATCTCTTGAGCGGAGACACGAAACATACATCGAGAGGAATGGAGTGAAACACATGACAAAGGTTCACTAGGTAGGCAACAATTCCACAGCTAAGAGGGTGGTGGCCGGTTGCCAACGTAGCGAGGAATTGAGTTGCCATGACACCAAAACGAGACATCTTGGAGGAGGGTGATCCATAGAATCATCCCTTCAGTGGCAAAAAGAATTACTTTTGATCCAGAGATCAATAAAATTCTCTATACCAGCCTAGGGAAAATCTCGAGCAATCGTTTGGTGGAGTAAGTAGGGATGGCATACCAAGACTAGAATGGATGATGTGGACTACCTTGTTGAAGACAACACAATGGATGATTTTTGCTTATCACCGGAAATGGAAGGGACCCATGGTAAATCCACTTTTGAAGATGATCCTGAACAAAAACTACTAAGGTGCAAGCTGGGAACAAAATGCAAATGTTGGGAATGATTCTGGTAACTGGGGAAGAACTCAACAGTCGAGAGTGAGTCCATTGTTTGAAAAGGTTATAACATAACCGAGGAAACTGGAAGCAAATCCCAGTTAACGCCAACGGTAAAACCTAGTGCTTGCGCGTGCTCTCAAGAACTTGAGCATCTCCATATTCATCAAGGTTTTACCAATATCCGTGTCAAGGATCCTGGCAACACAACATACCACCATGATGAATGGTGATGGATGATGCAGATGCAAAGGAAGATAACACTTTCTTAGATTTCACCTTAGCGAGGCCAAGGGAACAAAATCTGGATGATCGACCGAGAGACATATAGCACTCCTCTTCTAATGCTCTCCTTGATGTGCTAGTGTATCCCATTCATATATATGGTTTGATATATAGAACATCAAGTAAAAGGTCAGACTTCGGGAGCACAAGAATCCGTAAGGATTAACTATGGAGGTAAATCCTACGAAATCCTTATGGGGAGGTGGCCAACTTCCTCAATCAAGATACTACAATAATAGGTCTTCCGGTTGGGTGTGTTGGCCACGACATCCACTTTACCAGTACAGAGAGACCAATATTATAGTTCTTGGAGTGTGTTCCAACCATCATATCTGCCTGAGATTCAGATCTGGTTGGTGTCAGGATATTCCAGACTCATCAAGTCTAGAAAGAAAAATGAAAGTTTGCAACATAAATCGACGAGACGACGTTGCGGGATTCTCGGGGAATTAACTGCGATAGCAAGCTCCAAAACATGAGCTGGTTCTGCTACAACATGTGAACACGTTGTCCCAGACAAGTATGATCACCTGGCAGTCTTACAATGAAACACTTCTGGGTTCAGGGGGAACCATCAACGAGGATATCGAAGTCTTGCGTAAGTCTAGATCTTAAGAAGAAACTTCTTCTCCTTGGACAAATCAATCAGTGGCTTGGTGTGCTAGGAATACAAATGGAGTGGAGGTAATTAATCTGCCAAACCATAGAATACTTCGCAAATATGCATGACTGACTTGGGATGATTCCGGAGGAGGTAAAAACAAAGTTTCTCGAATTCACGACGGCAACTTGCATCAAATGCACGTGAACTTACAGGAAGTCACTACTTACATCAAACATATCCTTCATGAGATAGTATGAAGAAAATGCTTTCAAAAGTTTCCAACACTAGCTCAATGTTCAACATGAATCATGGAGTAGACAAGATGCTGCTGTTGGGCTCAATAGCAACTCATCGGAATTTCCATATCACTGAACTTCCACCATTATGTGAACAATGTGTTACTATTGGTCAGACCAAAAGATGTAATGGTGTATGCTCGAGGGATCAACCACGAGTAAGACAACATTACGAACATCGTTGGTACTGATTTGATTTGACGATAGCCCGCACTCAAATCAAAGGATTGATAAGACAATAGGTCCAACAACTGATCACATGGACCAATCGATGAAGATATCATCTTTCTTCAACACACACTACACAAGAATATCCCTTTGGAACGAACTAAGTTAGGCAAGCTTTTATCTTCCAACTCTCCAAGTTGTTGTTCAGCTTAACCAACTAGCTCAGGGTATTCAACACAGATTCTTGGAGAAGGGGTGGTTACAAGAAACCAACTTGATCATGAGCTCAACATAACGGTCAGGCGACAACCTGGTAACACTTCCGAGAAGATAATCGGAAAGTCACGAACCACCGATATGTTACTAAGCTCGAGAACAATCTTGCTTTTCAGGGCAAGACGATGTGATCAAGAGAGTGATGGATTGACATGATCCTAACTCATTGATCGAAGTGTGCTCCAGAAATAAGGACTAGGTAGCACGATAAACCTTAGGGTGATGATTCAATAACCAGCACGCTAAGAATGAGGGTATTGTCCATTAACTACTAAGCAACGGAGTTGCTAGGAGTATTGATTTCGCACATCACAGTACACTTGTTGGCACTCCGGTTACAATAACACAGAACCGAGGAATGAACAATGATGGCAAGAAGTATTACTGCGTCAAGAATTCATAAGAGGTGGTGCAATTCTCATGACACTCCTGACATAAAGATGGTAAGACTCCAAGGTAGAGCAGAGCAAAAGCTGGATCGACATTTTGATCTGCGGAATACAATTGTTTTGACCCAATCCTAGATATGGATGAGGTTCTGGAGTTTGTTTCTCCTAGTCATTCTGAAATAGAATGGCTTGACGGACCACAAGAATAATAAGCACCGATAACACGGATGCACAATTACTCCTGACTATCATTGATAGACGATGGTCGGAATACAAATGAAGAGGGACATCTCAAGGAAACATATATCTCTCTGAGTTGTGGATGCATAGATTAATATGTCGAGCGAAGCTCAACATTTCTTCTAGATAACATTTCTTCTAGTAACTGTTCATGGATCACAAACACAGGACTTCGTTCCTGGGGACGGCTGCAATGAGACAACCCACCATGTACTCCTACATGGCCTCTCACCGCTTCCTTTACCAAATCGTGTTCACACACTTAGCTCTCAACGGTAGGACATGTTCACCACGTTCCAATTCATTCCCGATGAATCAGACCAGACTCAACTCTAAGCAGTAGCAAGCATGACAAACAAGCATGAATGTGTAGGCACATCAAGGCTCAAACAACTCCTACTCATGCTAGTGGGTTTCATCTATTTACTGTGGCAATGACAGGTCATGCAGAGGAAAGGGTTCAACTACCGCAGCATGTAACAGTTGAATCGGTGTTGCCCTAATGCAGTAAAAGAGAGCAGGAGCGAGAGAGTGGGATTGTATCGGGATGAACAAGGGGGTTTTGCTTGCCTGGCACTTCTGAAGATAACATTGAGTCTTCATCAGTGTCAACGATCACAGCGTCGGAGCAGCGTCTACCGAGAGGGGACAATTACCGGCAAACAAGGAAGAACACAATCAATGCGATGCAACAATATGATGCATGATCATGACATGGCAATATGTTGTTGATTGAGCTAATGCAACTAGCAACAAGTTAAATGGAGTTGGTTTGAACACTAGGTTCAAAATCAAATTCAAACTAGGAATTCAAATAGTGCATTTTCATGTTTTGGACTAAACAGTGAGGTTAATTTGTTCAAACATGCATGAAAATGCCATATTCAGATTCCTTGGATTTTTCTCATAATTTTTCATATATAATTTATTTCATTTGGAGTTATAGATTATTTTCTATGATTTTTAGAAGTTTTTGCTATTTTCTGAAATTTCCTGAATAAGTTTAAATCGAGAAAATGATTAATGACATCAGCATTGTCTCACTACTGCGTCAGCAGGTCAGCCAAGTTGACCCGGGTCAACTCTGACTGGTGGGACCCGCGTGTCATTGACCCAGGGGCTAAACCATGGTCAAATCTGGTGCTGACTGGGGTTTGACCCTGTGGTGGGACCCGCTGTCAGTGTCTGTTAGTGTGCTAATTGGGGGATTAGCCGCTAATGATAATGCCACGTCATCATCGCTGGACTTAGGCCGGCAACGACCAGATGGGCGGCGGAAGTTCGTCGGAAACTCGCTATGGGGCTTGGTTTTGTGCGTGGTTTGTGTCTACAGGTAGCTGAAGGTGCGCCGCATCCTACGGCGGCGGCGGTTGGGGCTGGGCTGGCCGAAGACGATGGCCACGGCAAGCATGGCGGTGGCCGGAGCTACGGGAACGACGGGTTCGGTGCTACGGAGCTCGGGAGGGGAAGCCGTTGCTGGCTACGGGCTCGTGGAGGGACGTTGAGCATGTTCCAGTGCTTGGACGCAAGCGGCGATGGCAGTGGCCACGACGGCATCGAGGCCAGCGGCGAGGAGCTCACGGCTCCGGCAGTTGGCGCGGTTAGAGGAAGAAAAATACGGCGGGGCTAGGGGGAGAGGAGTCAGGAGCTCACAGGGAGGCGGCACAGTAGGTCAGTGGGCTCGGGGACGTCCTTGATGGCGCGAATCGACGGCGAGGGGCTCGGGTGCCCGAGGTTGAAGATGACCACGATGGCGGTGAGGCAGGGCCTCCTGGCGTCTCCTAGCTCAATTGGGAGGACGAGAAGGCTTCGGGGGTGCTTCTGTACTCGGCGGAAGGGTGAGGGGTGCACGATGGCCGCGGTGGTGCTCATCGGCGCGACGGGCGCGTTCGGGTGGACGCGCGCGAGAGAGACAGAGGAGGGAGGGCGCTCGAGGGAGAGAGGGGAAAGTGACATGGGACCGAGGAGGGTCGCGTGGCGATGCTAGAAGGCCGAGGCGTCGCGATGGAAGCAGGAGGTGGCCGGGCATGCGCCAGCGCGCGGCGAGCACGCGCCCTGCGTCCGACTGGCGCGAGGTGGAAGACGCCTCTGCCCCTAGTGGGCTGGGCTGTCTTACCGGGCCACCAGCTGGCCAGGTAAGTGGGCTGCCAGGTAGGTTCTGTTTTGTTTCAATTTTTGTTCTGTTTTCTTTTATTTAATCATTTTTCCACTAATTCAAATTCAAAAGAATTTCAAAACAGTGACAAAACCCTTTGAGTAATTTTATGTTGCTAGATGGACTTTTCCAACAGCACATAAAACATTTCAAAGTTAATTGAAAACATATCCCATATATTATGAATATAATTCCAAATTCAAATACAATAATGATTTAAATTCAGTGCCAAAGTAATTCCTTAAAAATGTTCAATATTTTTGGTTTGGATACAAACCCTTGCCAAAATTATCAAACATTAATGAAGGCCATTTTGGTTTCACTGAATGCAAGATTAAGGGTTCTTGCCCCTTTTTTTATTTAAGTTTTTGAGGCTTCCACTTTCCTCAATTCAAGTTTCAGAAATTTAGACATGATGCAGGATGCTTATGAAACTAATTGCAATCAAATTCTAGGGCTGTGACAGAACGTTAGAATCTATCACACCCGGTCATCACGTGATGCTTTGAATCAACGAACCTTCACAACGGTGCACAGTTAGGGGAACACTTTTGTTGAAATTTTAGTGAGGGATCATCTTATTTAAGCTACCGCCGTTCTAAGAAAATAAGATGTAAAACATGATAAACATCACATGCAATCAAATAGTGACATGATATGGCCAATATCATTTTGCTCCTTTTGATCTCCATCTTTGGGGCTCCATGATCATCGTTGTCACGGGCATGACACCATGATCTCCATCATCATAATCTCCATCATCGTGTCTTCTTGAAGTTGTCTCGTCATCTATTACTTCTACTACTATGGCTAACGCTTTAGCAATAAAGGAAAGTAATTACATGACATTTATGTTGACACGCAGGTCCTAAATAAATTAAGACAACTCCTATGGCTCCTGCCGGTTGTCATACTCATTGACATGCAAGTCGTGATTCCTATTACAAGAACATGATCAATCTCATACATCACATATATCATTCATCACATCCTTTTTGCCATATCACATCACAAGGCACATGCTGCAAAAACAAGTTAGACGTCCTCTAATTGTTGTTGCAAGTTTTTACGTGGCTGCTATAGGTTTCTAGCAAGAACGTTTCTTACCTACGCCAAAACCACAATGTGATATGCCAATTTCTATTTACCCTTCATAAGGACCCTTTTCATCGAATCTGATCCGACTAAAGTGGGAGAGACAGACACCCGCTAGCCACCTTATGCAACTACTGCATGTCAGTCGCTGGAACCAGTCTCACGTAAGCGTACGTGTAAGGTCGGTCCGGGCCGCTTCATCCCACGATGCCGCCGAATCAAGATAAGACTAGTAACGGCAAGTTAATTGACAAAATCGATGCCCACAACAACTTGTGTTCTACTCATGCATAGAAACTATGCATAGACCTAGCTTATGATGCCACTGTTGGGGATCGTAGCAGAAATTTAAAATTTTCTACGCATCACCAAGATCAATCTATGGAGTAATCTAGCAACGAGGGGAAGGGGAGTGCATTTACATACCCTTGTAGATCGCTAAGCGGAAGCGTTGCAAGGATGCGGATGAAGGAGTCGTACTCGCAGCGATTTAGATCGCGGTTGATTCCGATCTAAGCGCCGAACAACGGCGCCTCCGCGTTCAACACACGTGCAGCCCGGTGACGTCTCCTACGCCTTGATCCAGCAAGGGGAGAAGGAGAGGTTGGGGAAGACTACGTCCAGCAGCAGCACGACGGTGTGGTGGTGGTGGAGGAGCGCGGGACTCCAGTAGGGCTTCGCCAAGCACTACGAGAGACGAGGAGGGAGAGGGGTAGGGATGCGCCAACAGGGGAAGACCTTCGTGTGTTGGGCTGCCCCTTTGCCTCCACTATATATAGGGGGAGAGGGAGGGCTGCGCCCCCACCTAGGGTTTCCACCCCAAGGGGTGCGGAAGCCCTAGATCCCATCTAGGGTGGCGGCCACAAGGGGGAGAGGGGGATGCGCACCTGGGGTGGGCCTTAGGGCCCAACTGCCCTAGGGTTTGCCCCCCTCCCTTCTTGGAGGCGCCTTGGGCCTTGGTGGGAAGCGCCCCAGCCAACCTAGGGGCTGGTACCTTCCCACTATTTTCCCATGTATGCCTCCGGGGCCCGTGGCCCCTCCTGGTGGACCCCCGGACCCCTCTGGTGGTCCCGGTACACTGCCGGTGATGCCCAAAACACTTCCGGTGGCCAAAACCATACTTCCTATATATCAATATTTAAGTCCGGACCATTCCAGAACTCCTCGTGACGTCCTGGATCTCATCCAGGACTCCGAACAATATTCCGTAACCGCGTACATACTTTCCCTATAACCCTAGCGTCATCGAACCTTAAGTGTGTAGACCCTACGGGTTCGGGAGTCATGCAGACATGGCCGAGACAACTCTCCGGTCAATAACCAATAGCGGGATCTGGATACCCATGTTGGTTCCCACATGCTCCACGATGATCTCATCGGATGAACTATGATGTCAAGGATTCAATCAATCCCGTATACAATTCCCTTTGTCTATCGGTATGATACTTGCCCGAGATTCGATCGTCGGTATCCCGATACCTTGTTCAATCTCGTTACCGGCAAGTCTCTTCACTCGTTTCGTAACACATCATCCCGTGATCAACTCCTTGATCACATTGTGCACATTATGATGATGTCCTACCGAGTGGGCCCAGAGATACCTCTCCGTTTACACGGAGTGACAAATCCTAGTCTCGATTTGTGCCAACCCAACAGACACTTTCGGAGATACCCGTAGTGTACCTTTATAGCCACCTAGTTACGTTCTGACGTTTGGCACAGCCAAAGCACTCCTACGGTATCCGGGAGTTGCACAATCTCATGGTCTAAGGAAATGATACTTGACATTAAAAAGGCTTTAGCATACGAACTACACGATCTTTGTGCTAGGCTTAGGATTGGGTCTTGTCCATCACATCATTCTCCTAATGATGTGATCCCGTTATCAACGACATCCAATGTCTATGGTTAGGAAACCGTAACCATCTATTGATCAACGAGCTAGTCAACTAGAGGCTTACTAGGGACATGGTGTTGTCTATGTATCCACACATGTATCTGAGTTTCCTATCAATACAATTCTAGCATGGATAATAAACGATTATCATGAACAATGAAATATGATATAATAATAACTAATTTATTATTGCCTCTAGGGCATATTTCCAACAATGGAAACCCGTTTGAACGTCAAGGGGGACTCCTGAGCATCGCGACTCAGGAGCCTAACTTGCCCCGTAGCCCCTCACTCCTTAGTCCCGTCCTGGTTTCCGGTCGGGGCTAACGCTGGGTGAGGTACGCGCGGGGCCGGGCCCTGCCGACGCAGAACGACTAATCCACTCCTCGTTCCCCCTTTCCTACTTGTTGCTTGCGTGTCAAGGGGGACTCCTGAGCATCGTGACTCAAGAGCCTAACTTGCCACATAGCCCCTCGCTCCTTAGTCTTGTCCTGGTTTCCGGTCGGGGCTAACGCTGGGTGAGGTATGCGCGGGGCCGGGCCCCGCCGACGTAGAGCGCGAGCAAGTAGGGGAGAAAAATGCAAATTCTAGAAAATTCAAAGCAAATATTACAAGCCATAGATCATTTCACGACCCCCAGCAAAGCTTCGGCTCGGTCTTTCACAGCCTCAGCAGCTGCGGCGGCTAGGTCGCCGCTCACGGGTTCCAGCAGGCCGTCAAAGTCGACGTCAGGGTCGCGCTGGTAGACGTGGCTGAGGACATGCGTCAGCGCCGCAGAAGACAGGGCACGCGCCTCGGCCTCGGCCATGGGGCCAAGGCCGTCTACGACATCTTCAAGCGCACAAACCAGGAAGGGAAGCAGCTTGGCGGGGCCGTCCTCCGCACCGGCCAACGGCTCCTCCAAGCCGCTCTCATAAAGCGTCTTCAGCGCGGCACGAGCCTTCTCCTCCATCTTCGCGAAGGCCACCCGATCCTCCACCAGGACCTTCGCCTTGGCGTCTAGCTCAGTCCTCTCCGCCTTCAGTGGCCGCTCCAGCGTCTCCAATTTGTCGTGGTGGTCATCAAGCTTAGCGTCCCGGTCCTTGACGGCAGCCTCCCGAGCCTTCATCTCCTTCTCTTTCTCCTGGCGGCCGTGGACCTACTTGGCGAGCTCGTCGCGCAGGCCTTGCAGCTCGATCTCCAGCGCCTCGCAGCGAGCCTTGGCAACCGCAGCATCGCCCAGGGCAGCATCGCGAGTGGCCTTGGCTTGGTTGGCGGCCTGTTTCTCCCCATCGGAGGCCACCATGGCCTGGCTCAGCACTGTTCGGACAGAGGCAGCGGAACGGGCCTAGCCAGAAGCTAGCTCCAGGCACCCGGCCGCTAGGCGAGGGTCCGCGCTCAGAAGATCCTCCCGCAGTTGGCTCAGTTCGCTAGTGACCTGGTCCAATACGGCGGCAGAGGGAACAGAAGAAGCGGAAACCGGCAAAGCGGGCGAAGAGGACAGCAGCGTGATCACGGCTTGGCAGGAAGGAACCCCCTGGGCCTTGGCTGCCCTGGCTGTAGCATCGAGCGCAGTCGACTCCAGGGTCAGGGGGGCCACGGGGGCTGACTCCTCACCGAGGCGTCCCAGTCGGCCTCGCGAGGACGATCGGACCGGGGAGGCGCGAGCCTCGCCGTCTTTCCCCTTAGCGGACGAAGGCGCCATCCCGGCAGATGGACTCGCCCCAAGCAGGGCCGCAGATGCCCCTCTCAACCTCTTCGCCGCAGGCGCCTGCCTGACAAAAGAATATGGACGTCAAGCCTCGGCGGCAGAAACCAAGCAAAGCACGAATCGAGCACTTACTGGTCGTCGCTCGCGAACTCAAGCAACCTCCGGCCAAACTTGAAGCCCGAGAGCCTGCAGTTGGGGTCAGCCTCGGGAGGCCCGGAAGCAGAGGGCACGCCAGGAGGGCTGGAGCTGGCCTCAGACCGCCCAGGGACCAGAGCAGACCCTGGGGGAACCAGCCCCGACCTGCCCTTCCTTGTGACAAATGGGGAGTCCTCCCCTCCTCGCCTGGCGCCGGCCTCGTCGTCGTCCGGCATGGAGCGGAGGGCCTGGGACCTGCGCCGAGGGAAAGACTCCCTCGACTCCTCGCCAGTCGCCTCAGAGTCATACTCTTCCTCCTCCGCCTCTTCTCCCCCCTCACTCTCGCTAGAGCTGTCGGAGGACACGTTCACCATCGCTAACGCCGCAAGACCCTCGGGAGCTTCCGCGGGCACCAGCCCCTCACCATTGAAGGTGGGCATGGCGTTCACCACCTGCTCCCAGTCGTCACGAAGGAACAGGGGGACAGGGGCGCCCATTGGCTTCGCCACGTCTCGCCCAACCAAGGAATGGAGGGTCGCGACCAGACTCTCGTCGGTCAGGGCCTCAAAGCTTAGGCGCAAGGCGGCGTCCGCTTCCCCAAGCCTCCACAACGGGAGCGAGTTCTCCTGGAGTGGAGCCACCCGGTGCTCCAAGAACTCCCTCAGGAGCATAGCCCTGGTCAGTTTCGCCGCCCCCAAGTCGCTTGGCCTCAGGTCCGCGTTCATCCTCTTCAGCACCGCCTTCGCACGAGGGTCGACGAGCTCCGCACGGGATCACGCGTCGACAACCTTGGGCTGCCTCTATAGGATCGAAAGTATGTCTATAGGGGGGGGTGATTAGACTACTTGACCAACTAAAAGCTTAGCCTTTTCCCAATTTTAGTTCTTGGCAGATTTTAGCTACCTTAGAGCAAGTCAAGCAATCATCACACAATTCAAGCAAGCATGCAAAGAGTTTATTGGCAGCGGAAAGTAAAGCATGCAACTTGCAAGAATGTAAAGGGAAGGGTTTGGAGGATTCAAACGCAATTGGAGACACGGATGTTTTCCCGTGGTTCGGATAGGTGGTGCTATCCTACATCCACGTTGATGGAGACTTCAACCCACGGAGGGTAACGGTTGCGCGAGTCCACGGAGGGCTCCACCCACGAAGGGTCCATGAAGAAGCAACCTTGTCTATTCCACCATGGCCATCGCCCACGAAGGACTTACCTCACTAGCGGTAGATCTTCACAAAGTAGGCAATCTCCTTGCCCTTACAAACTCCTTGGTTCAACTCCACAATCTTATCGGAGGCTCCCAAGTGACACCTAGCCAATCTAGGAGACACCACTCTCCAAGAAGTAACAAATGGTGTGTTGATGATGAACTCCTTGCTCTTGTGCTTCAAATGATAGTCTCCCCAACACTCAACTCTCTCTCATAGGATTTGGATCTGATGGAAAGAAGATTTGAGTGGAAAGCAACTTGGGGAAGGCTAGAGATCAAGATTCATATGGTAGGAATGGAATATCTTGGTCTCAACACATGAGTAGGTGGTTCTTTCTCAGAACATATGAGTAGGAATGGTGTATGTGTTCTGATGGCTCTCTCTCCGAATGATGAGGAGGTGGAGGGGTATTTATAGCCTCCACACAAAATCCAACCGTTACACACAATCTACCAATCTCGGTGGGACTGAATCAAAAAACTCGGTCTGACCGAAATAGTAAACCTAGTGACTGTTAGGAATTTCGATGGGACTAAGATGCAACTCGATAGGACCGATTCAGTTAGGGTTTGGGCATAACGTAATCTCGGTGAGACCGATCGCACAAACTCGGTGAGACGGAGTTCGGCAATTAGCTAACCAGAGAGTTGATCAGGCAAACTCGGTGGGACCGACTTGCTCTTTCGGTGAGACTGAAAAGTTACAAGAAGGAAACAGAGAGTTTGCATTGCATTCTCGGTGGGACCGATTCGCTCTTTCGGTGAGACCGAAAAGTTACGAAAGGGAAACAGAGAGTTTGCAACCCCATCTCGGTGTGACCGAGATCCTTATCGGCAGGACCGAATTGCTAAGGTTTGGCAGTGGCAAATGACAAGTGAAACTCGGTGGCGCCGGATTGACAGAATCGGTATGACCGAGTTTGGCTTAGGGTTTAGGTCATTTGTGGATATGGAAAGGTGGTTGAGGATTTTGGAGCATATCACTAAGCACATAAAGCAAGAGGCTCATTAAGCAACACCTCATCCCTCCTTGATAGTATTGGCTTTTCCTAAAGACTCAATGTGATCTTGGATCACTAAAATATAAAATGAAGAGTCTTGAACTTTTGAGCTTGAGCCAATTCTTTGTCCTTAGCATTTTGAGGGTTCCACTTTCACATCCATGCCATGCCAAACATTGAGCTTTCCTGAAATAATCATCTTGGAATAGCATTAGCTCAATGAGCTATATGTTGTTATGAATTACCAAAACCACCTAGGGATAGTTGCACTTTCAATCTCCCCCTTTTTGGTAATTGATGACAACATATAGATCAAAGCTTCGACAAATAATAATAATCATGAAATACATCATCGCTTTGAGAAGTATGTGATAAGTAAGAGCTCCCCCTAAATTTGTGCGTATTTTAAATTTTGCTTTGGACTGCAAATGCACAAGGAGTTAGAATCATGGGTTACTCTTCCATGTCACAGACATCTTGGTGGAGCGCTAAAAAATGATAAGATTGAAATACATGCACTCATCACCAAGAATAGTGAATGATCACAGACAATAGATAGAATGATAACATTTAGCAAGCATTAAGCAACCATTAAGTGTAGCTTATGATCAAACACTTGATCATCGATGTCTCACGAATAATGACATAGTATCGCACACGCAAGCAAACAAAGTTCGAAAAACCACCAAATAAAAACAAGAGAGAACAAAAGCAACACTCTCTCTTGAAGCCTATGATCTATACATTTTCTCCCCCTTTGGCAACAAGTTACCAAAAAGTTCCTAGAGAATGCATAGTGCTAAGTCGACGCTCGGGCTTGTTCTTCAGGTGGTGGTGGAGTCCGGAGCACGCCAAGGACGAAGTCTTTAGTAGATGTGGTAGGAGTTGAGGCTGTGGTGGATGCTGGAGCTGGTGGAACGGAGGTTGTAGCTGGTGCAGACGTTGTAGCTCTAGTGTCAGCAACTGGCAGTGCAGACGACCTCGGACCTCGTGGCACCCTGGCAAAAGCATCAATTGTGGTTCTGCCTCTTCTCTCGTTCATGTCGTCCTAGAGCTACTCCACGGCAGTCTGTATCTCAGTCACTTTGATGTCCAGGTCATAGAACCTCTGTTCCATGATCCTCTCTAGGCTCGCCTGGTTCTGAGTCAGGGTAGCTATACTCTGCTCAATCCGCAGGGTGGACGCTATCAGGTAACCGAGCTGCTCTTGTTTGGTCTTCAAGAAGTAATCAGATGCCTCTGCTTGAGTAGGCATCCTGGCAGCTTTCTCCTTCTTCGCCTTCTCCTTCTGAGCTTGTGCATGGGCAGATGAGGGTTCATTCTCAGTCATAACCACTTGGTTATCCTCAAAATCTGGACGGATGGGCAGGTGTTCCTTATCCAATAAATACACGCCCGTGCCCATCTTGGAGTTGATGAGCTCCTGAATCTGTGGGGCATACCCACAACTCCTCTTCTAGTCTGCAGCTGTCCTCTTGATTGTTTCCACAATGAGACTCATGACCTTGAATTTCTAAGGCATGTCAAAGACATGAAGCAAGTTGATCGCGTGACCTCTGATCATCTTGTGATCTCTAGATTTGGGCAGAAGGGTGTGCCTAAGGATCCAGTTGATCGTAGGCAATCCTGAGAGCAAATAGTGCACTGAGCCAAACTTGAACGTGTCGAGCGCTTCATTCGGGATCTCCTTGTACATGTTGGACATGGAGTTGTGATCCATCTTTTTCTTGGCATAAATGTCCAAGTCATCAGCTTGCTCCTATGGGGCATTGATCAACTTCGCCCATTCTTCAACAGTGGATTGGTACCTTGTACCCTCTGACATCCATGTGATCCTGCCATCCGGATAAAAGTGTGCTGTGGAGTAGAATTGCATGATCAGCTCCTCGTTCCACTTTGTGAGCTTCTGCCCAACAAAGTCTGCAACTCCACACACACTAAAGCTGTCAAATACACCGGGGTAGTACTCTTCATTGTCCTTGATGTAGGTCCAGTCGACCCATCTCATGTCACAAATGATTGGCTTCTTGTCAAGCAAAACAGTCTCATAGAAATCTTGCTGCTCCTTGGTATGAAATCTATTATCCACGGCAGTTCTTCTCCTAGAAGCATACGGATCTGCTTCTCTCCATTTCCTCAGCCCTGAATCTCTCCTGAGCATCATACCCTCAGCCACAGGATGAGCATCGTTGTGGTCTGGGATCTTGGGCTTGAGCTTCCTAAGGACACTCTCGTCCTCTTCTTCGATAGCTTCAGGCACTGGGGCCTTGTTCTTTTCCGCAGCTGGGATGCTTCGTGTGTTTCTCTTTGGTGCACTCTTAGGCTTAGATGCAGCCTTAGGTGCTTCCTTGGGCTTTGATGCAGCTGTTCCTGACCTTATAGCATCTCCCATGAGTTTGGCTGCCTTGGGTGCTGGTGCAGCAACCTCTTCTTCTTCCTCCTCCTCATCTACCATGATGGAGGCCTTCCCAAGCACTCTGGCTATAGTCTTCTTCACCCTCTCTTTCCTCTTCTTGCCTTGGCCACCTGCTTCCTCTTCAGATTCCAGGGAAAGCTTCATGGTTTCTTCAGTTGCAGCCTTCCTAGGTTTGGAAGTGGGAACTCTTGCCTTAGACATGGGCTACCTGCCTGCTGGCCTTTTGATTTTCAGCCCTGGCTCTGTGCCTTGAGCTGGTTCAGCTCTCTTTGATGTGGCCTCTTCCTCTGCCACATAGTCTTCATCCTCAGAATCAGACGTTCTCTTCTTCCTTTGACGTGTGGCAGCCTTAGGCAGATTGCTGGGGGTGCTCCTGCTGCCAACATCAGAAGAACTTGAGGGGCTAGTGCCCTCACTCATCACAACTTGCTGCTCAGACACATTCTGGCTGTCACTTTGATCAGACATGTTGCAAACTGACTGCTGACCCTGTGAATAGATTATGGATAAGATAGAGTGGATGAGCATCACAAAAAGCAGAGATTTTTGCAAAATATTAATTCAAAAACTTAGTTTTAGTTTTCCACAGAAAGCATCTCGGATCTACCGATTTTCAAACTCGGTGACACCGAAGCAGTTTTGGCACCAGAACTGGTGAACTCGGTCAGACCGAGTCACAGTTCGGTGGCACCGAGACTGCTAGGGTTTCACAGAATTCCAAAATTGGTCGCACCGATAAGTTATTCTCGGTTAGACCGAGTTTCACTTGTGCAATGGCAAAAGCCAGATCGGTGGGACCAAGTTTTTCAACTCGGTGGGACCGAGATGGTTTCGGCGGAAATCTAACCCTAAAATTTTCGAATTAAACCTAATCTACAAGTTCATTGACTGGATAGGAGTGCTTCAATCGTGGCAAGAATCATGATGATCACAATGTGCTAGGAATCGGAGTGGAGAATAGCACAAAGATCGAGTCCATACCCTAGTTCAGCGGAGACTCGCTACGGTGGCAACAGCGGGGCAGAATTCCGTTGACGGCGGCGGAGACCAGCGACTAGAGGCTGCTAGCGGCGAGAAGACGATCCGGAGACCACGAAGGCAGAGGAGGCTATCGCGCGGGCGAAGAGGTTTCGGAGAAATTTCAAAAATTTTGCCCGTCACTATATATAGCCCGACCCTGTCGGTGTGACCGAGTGGAACAACTCGGTGGCACCAAGATGCAAAACTGTGTGCAGTTATTGCAACTCGGTGTGATCGAAAAGTTCAAATTGGTTGCACCAAGATCGAAAACCTTGATCAACTTAATGAACTCGGTAGGACCGAAAATGGAGTATCGGTCAGACCGAGATTCATAAAGAGGTTTTGGAAGTTTAAGTCTATGACGAATCGGGGACTCCGAGCGCTCCTCACACAGAGTGGTTCGAATCTGACTTGATCAAGTTTTGTGATGCCGCATGAATAGAGTTTGAGACGAGAAAAGCATAGATAGCTAGAGGAGGTTCTTAGGCATTCTTGTCCATCCACTTGGCAAAAGAAGAAAGACAAACAATCAAAACAACAAGTGGATGTCCTCGAATGAGTAAAATATGCAACCAACATGCTCAGACAATAAGATGGCAAATGAAATATGTGGCAAAGCATGCACAACCAATTCTAGCATCTATCAAGCAATTTGCGATGACTAGGTCATCTATATATGAGTATATTGACTTAGGAGTCAAGTGAGAACACTTGATCATAGGTCATACTCATCGTTTAAGCTCAAGGGGGGTTACCACTTTTACATAAAGCATTGTTGTATTCACATCTTTAGAGTTGCTTTAGCTCAAGTCTTAGAGTAAAGCTCCCCCTAGATGTGATATCCCCCCTAAGAGGGATGAACTAACCTTGGGTTTTGTCGATGATGACTTCATGTAGATGTTGAAGATGTGGATGCTCAATGTTGATGTAGAACACTTGGAGCTATCCATTTGAGTGAATTGCACTTTCAATACCTACATGGGTTAGTCCCACAAGGAACAAACAAGGATATCCATAGACATAGAGTGATGCACACACAAGATGATGTCCATGAAAAATTTAGGTTACCTTGTCCCTTGTCTTACCAACAAGAGGGTTTGTGACTCCTTGAACTAGTGCAAGATGTGGAAGTTGATTGCACTTGTTCTTGCCAAAATGATAAGAGTGAAGTATGTTGGCGGAGTCACCCTCAAGAACTCTCTAGTTCTTCTTCTTTCGGATCCACACCATCTTGATGGGAATCCTTGGAGTTGTAGTCGTACTTGATGTAGTGGAACTTGAAGTAGTCTTGGGAATCCACTTGACTAAGGTCTTAGGATCTTCTTCAAATGCATCAATCTCCTCTTGAAGCTTGTCCTTGCATTTTTGCTTGTAGTCTTGTGGTGGAAGATCATCTTGAGCTTGTGTTCCCTTGAAGGAAGTATCATACTTCTCTTGTTGAGGAATAAACTTTGTCTTGGGGTATTGATCTTCTTCCCATTCAACTCCATTGGCATTGAACTTTCGTTCAAAACCAACACCTTGATTCTTCCGGTGGATTCCTTGCTTGCGCACAATTTCCTCGAATTGCTTACTTCCGGCAAGGCTCTTGTAAACACCTTTCTCTATAATTCCCTTCAATAAGCTATTTTCTTGCTCAAGTGTAACTTGGCTAAGAGAATCATTAGTGGAATCAAGAGAACTACTAGAAGCAACAATATTGGATTTAGCATGATCATTGTTACTACTAGAGGAAGAATCTTTCTTATTCTTGTTACTAGTCTTGACTTGAGGCATGTAGGTGGATAAAAGTAAACGCTTGGCAATGTGAGAAGAACTTTTCTTGCGGAGATCATCATTGATTGCTTTTAAGAACTCATGCTCTTGCTCAAGATTAAGCTTTTCAAAGCGTAGTTTCTCATGAGCTCTTAAAAGTTCTCGATGATCTTCGAAGATAGTTTCATGGGCTAACTTAAGAGTGTTTAGTTCTTTAGTTAGAGCCTCAATCTTCTCCTTATCATTGTCATTCATTTTAGCATGATTAATTGATATTTCACTATAATATTCTTCACTAGAGTTGTCAACAAGCAAATCATCATCACCTAACAAGTCATCTTCATCACTATTAAAGTCAACATACTCGGGGTGTGTTACCTTAGGACCTTTGGCCATGAAGCATCTTCCAATTCCTTCATTTGGTGAGTCAAATATGTCGTAGGAGTTGGTTGACACAAGTGCTAGACCGGCAACACCTTCATCTTGAGTATCTTCGGAGTCGGAGTGATAACTTCTCTCGGAGTGGCTGTCGGAGTCGGAGCTGGATACCCATTCACCAACATGAGCTTGATGTCTTCGTTTTGTATAGCTCCTTGATGATTTTTCCTTCCTTTCCGAATCCTTGCTTCTCCGTGAGTATCTTCGTTCATAACGATCATCTCTACTCCTTCTCTCTCTTGGTGGAGATTCTTTGCTTCTTCTTTTTGGAGAATCTTCTCTTCTCTTGTAGGGAGCCGTACACTCATTGGAATAGTGTCTGGGTCTTCCACAATTATAGCAGTTTCGCTCTCGACTAGAAGATCTTTTGTCATTGTAGGACCTTGACTTGAAGCTTCTATCTTTGTTTCTACTCTTGTAGAACTTGTTGAAGTTCTTCACCATTAAGCTCAATTCTTCATTAAAGTTTTGTTTCTCACTTGATGATGTGGGGACTTCACATGACGCTTTGTAGGCACCACTTGATTTATTGTGAAGTTCCTCTTTATCCTTGAGTGACATCTCATGAGCAACAATCCTTCCAATTACTTCCGTTGGCTTGAGATCTTTGTAGTTGGGCATCATTTGGATTAATGTGCACACGGTATCATATTTCCCATCCAAGGCTCTTAGGATCTTCTTGATGATGAATCTATCGGTCATCTCTTCACTTCCTAAGCCGGCAATCTCATTTGTGATGAGAGCAAGCCTAGAGTACATTTCAGCGACACCTTCACCATCCTTCATCTTGAACTTGTCAAGTTGAGTTTGGAGCACATCCAACTTGGATTCCTTGACGGAGTTGGTACCTTCGTGCATATCAATCAAGGTATCCCAAATTTCCTTTGCATTCTCAAGGCGGCTGATTTTGTTGAATTCTTCGGGGCACAATCCGTTGAAGAGAATATCACAAGCTTGAGCATTGTATTGCAACATCTTCAACTCATCCGCGGTAGCTTCACGGTTTGGTTCTCTCCCATCAAAGAACTCACCTTGCAAACCAACACAAACAATAGCCCATACAGTGGGGTTATGTCCAAGAATATGCATTTTCATTTTATGCTTCCAACTAGCAAAATTAGTGCCATCAAAGTAAGGACCTCTACGGTGATAATTTCCCTCGCTAGACGCCATACTCTCCTAGGTTGTGAAACCAAGGCTATGACCACCAAAAGCTATGGAGATCAAGGCAAATGGAGACCAAAGCTCTGATACCACTTGTAGGATCGAAAGTATGTCTAGAGGGGGGGTGATTAGACTACTTGACCAACTAAAAGCTTAGCCTTTTCCCAATTTTAGTTCTTGGCAAATTTTAGCTATCTTAGAGCAAGTCAAGCAATGATCACACAATTCAAGCAAGCATGCAAAGAGTTTATTGGCAGCGGAAAGTAAAGCATGCAACTTGCAAGAATGTAAAGGGAAGGGTTTGGAGGATTCAAACGCAATTGGAGACACGGATGTTTTCCCGTGGTTCGGATAGGTGGTGCTATCCTACATCCACGTTGATGGAGACTTCAACCCACGGAGCGTAACGGTTGCGCGAGTCCATGGAGGGCTCCACCCACGAAGGGTCCACGAAGAAGCAACCTTGTCTATTCCACCATGGCCATCGCCCACGAAGGACCTGCCTCACTAGCGGTAGATCTTCACGAAGTAGGCGGTCTCCTTGCCCTTACAAACTCCTTGGTTCAACTCCACAATCTTGTCGGAGGCTCCCAAGTGACACCTAGCCAATCTAGGAGACACCACTCTCCAAGAAGTAACAAATGGTGTGTTGATGATGAACTCCTTGCTCTTGTGCTTCAAATGATAGTCTCCCCAACACTCAACTCTCTCTCATAGGATTTGGATCTTATGGAAAGAAGATTTGAGTGGAAAGCAACTTGGGGAAGGCTAGAGATCAAGATTCATATGGTAGGAATGGAATATCTTGGTCTCAACACATGAGTAGGTGGTTCTTTCGCAAAACATATGAGTAGGAATGGTGTATGTGTTCTGATGGCTCTCTCTCCGAATGAAGAGGAGGTGGAGGGGTATTTATAGCCTCCACATAAAATCCAACCGTTACACACAATCTACCAATCTCGGTGGGACCGAATCAGAAAACTCGGTCTGACCGAAATAGTAAACCTAGTGACCGTTAGGAATTTCGGTGGGACTGAGATGCAACTCGGTAGGACCGATTCGGTTAGGGTTTGGGCATAACGTAATCTCGGTGAGACCGATCGCACAAACTCGGTGAGACCGAGTTCGGCAATTAGCTAACTAGAGAGTTGATCAGGCAAACTCGGTGGGACCGACTTGCTCTTTCGGTGAGACCGAAAAGTTACAAGAAAGAAACAGAGAGTTTGCATTGCATTCTCGGTGAGACCGATTCGCTCTTTCGGTGAGACCGAAAAGTTACGAAAGGGAAACAGAGAGTTTGCAACCCCATCTCGGTGTGACCGAGATCCTTATCGGTAGGACCGAATTGCTAGGGTTTGGCAGTGGCAAATGACAAGTGAAACCCGGTAGCGCCGGATTGACAGAATCGGTATGACCGAGTTTGGCCTAGGGTTTAGGTCATTTGTGGATATGGAAAGGTGGTTGAGGATTTTGGAGCATATCACTAAGCACATAAAGCAAGAGGCTCATTAAGAAACACCTCATCCCTCCTTGATAGTATTGGCTTTTCCTAAAGACTCAATGTGATCTTGGATCACTAAAATATAAAATGAAGAGTCTTGAACTTTTGAGCTTGAGCCAATTCTTTGTCCTTAGCATTTTGAGGGTTCCACTTTCACATCCATGCCATGCCAATCATTGAGCTTTCCTGAAATAATCATCTTGGAATAGCATTAGCTCAATGAGCTATATGTTGTTATGAATTACCAAAACCACCTAGGGATAGTTGCACTTTCAGCCTCGTAGGCAACACCTGACGGGGGTGGAGGCGCCCGACGTCCACCATGACCCACTTGCTCCGGAAGCCTTCGATTCTCTTCCCAGGCTTCGAGATAGCATTTGAATTGGAGTATGCGATGAAGCTCGCACATGCGGAGATATGGCCACCAGAAACCCGAAGGGAAAAATAGTGACGCAACAGGGCCACCGAGGGCTTTACCCCGACGTGAGCTTCACAGTAGTAAGCAAAAATCGCCAGGAGAAGAACAGAGTTGGGGTGGAGATGCAGAGCCTGCAAGTTGTACTGGCGGAGAACAGCAAAGAAGAACTCAGAGAAAGGAGGCACCAGACCAGCGACGATGGCGCTCACAAAGAGTGGATAGAAGGTGCTCCCCCTGCCTTCAGGCTGGTCGGAGCCGGCCTTGAGCATAGTCGTCCCCTTGCTGCCCTGCGCTACCGTCATCAGGTGCGTGAGGGCGAGGTTCTTCTCCGGTAGGTTCGGGGAATCCAGAGCCGGCGAGTACCAGACCTCGGTCGGGGACTTGCGAGGCGCCATGGTGTGCTGGATGAAGAGGATTGAGACAGATCTGGAGGATTTCGGGAGCAATAAGGAGGAGAGTGAGAAAGGGGATCTAGGGCGAGGCGAACAAGAAGAAAGCAGGTAAGTCTGGCCCAGGCACCTCTTTTGTCAGATGGACAGTTGCCGAAGTGTCGTGGGAAGCGCAGACGCCCACGACCAATCAATCGCCATGCGGTGCCCAAGGCCGCAGGCTATTGGGCCCGCGGCGCTTTGTGCTTGCCTCTTTGCTTCCCTGCTAGGCCAAGCCCGGGCGCGCCTTGGGCCCGGGGGCAACTGTCGGCATTCTGGGAACGGGGGTCCCCATACTTTCCTGCCTGCAACCTGCGGCGTGGCTCAAGTGGGGGCCCAACGCGGCCCATCTTCATCATCTCAAGCTCAAGACCCTCGCGAGGGGCCAAGCCTCGTGGTGCGGATGACAGGAAGCTTCCTCAGAGGCAACCACATCAGGCAGGCTCGAGGAGGCGAAGAGATCAAGGCAGGGGTACCTCGCGAGGAGCCCGTGACGCAAGCCATGACGATCGAGACCAGGCGGGCGCCAAGCAGGCGCTGGCCTGCACAGTGTGCTTGTTTCCCCTTTGGTGCAAAGGGGGCAAGCATAGGCCAAGGCATCAGGCAAAGTTTACCATTCCGATGCAACGAGACCAAGACCAACAGAGCGGTAGGACGGAGGTCACCGTGGAGCCCAAGACGGAGTCATCACCAGTGCTTTTGGCAGCCGAAGACCACCTTTTGTCAGGATAACTTGTACTAGATGTCCCCTTCAAAATGGCCAATTGTTGGCGCCCTTCCCGCTCATTATTTGGGGAGAGGCCCAGGGCCTCCATAAATAGAGCTAGCCACCACAGAGTAGAGGATCATCGATCTAGAGATCGGACAAAGGGAGATGCACCCACCCAGACATCTAGAGATCTGGTTGAGCTTTAGAGACAGAGAGATGCGATTGAACTCATCCAAGCAGTTCATCGCACTAGCTCAAGAACACCTCTCGCGAGGCCGTTCTTCCCTTGTACTATTCATCATCAGCCCCTGAGGCAATCCACCACACCATACACTAGAGTAGGGTGTTACACCACAACGGTGGCCCGAACCAGTATAAACCTCGTGTCCCTTGTGTTGTTCGTTGTTTTCAGCTTAGATCGCGCGAGGAGATTGGACGTAGATCGGTAGGGAGAGATCTCCGCGCGCACCCCAGTGTTCGAACCTCAAGGGTCTGCCGGAACCCGAAATCCGACAAGCCCCCAGACCACGAATGGCCATGTGAGCGGTATAGTATGGAGACCCTGAGCTGGCTGATGGATCTGCTTCGCGTGAAACTGGCAAGCTTCACAGGACTTCACCAGCTTAGCCGCGTCATTGAGCACCGTGGGCCAGTAGAATCCACTACGGAACACCTTGCCGGCGAGAGTCCGTGACGACGAGTAGTGTTTGCAGTCCCCGCCGTGTATGTCAATCAGCAACTCCTTCCCCTGTCCCTGAAAATGCAACGCAACGAAACATCATTTGGCTGCTTCCTGTACACCCGTCCTAGATGCAGTATGCCGTGGGTTGCCGGGTCACGCGCTCTGCGTCCTCTTCCTTCTCTGGTAGCGCCCCTTGCATCAGATATTCCTTGAGTTCCTTGGTCCAATATCCCTCTTGAGGCTCGAGCGCCAAGAGCAAGTGAGCTCCTGCGGTTGGGCCACAAGCTGGGCTCCCGTGGCAGGCAGTTGTGGGAGCTCCTCCCGAGGTCGTGCCGTGCTTGAAAGTGGTGGCGTCGCTGACGGCTTGAAGAGCCTCTCCTCGAAGACGCCGGGCTCTTGGAGCTGCCGCTTGGATGCCCTCCTAGCGATGTCGTCGTCTTTGTTGTTGGTGCCACGGGGCACATGCTACACCTCCAGGCCTAGGAACTGCTTTTCCATCTTACGTACTTCTGCGAGGTACGCCTCCATGTGCTCGTCCTTTGGCTCATACAATTTGTTGGAGAAGTTGACAAGGAGCTATGAGTCACCCCTAATGGTGAGGCGCTTCACCCCTAGAGCTGTCACGGCCTTCAGGCCAGCTATGAGGCCTTCGTATTCTGCAATGTTGTTGGAGACCTTCTCGCCCTGCTGAAAGCAGAGCTGCACAACATAGTAGAGCTTGTCCTGCGTGGGCGAGATGAGTACTGCTCCAGCCCCCGCGCCCTGGTGCATGAAGGCACCATCGAAATACATGACCCATTCGTCGGGCGCCTCACTTCTTGGCAAGGTGGTCTGGTCCTCTCCTACTTCCAGCACCGGGGCATCCGTCCATTCCGCCATGAAGTCAGCGAGTGCGGCTCCCTTGATGACCCTGGTGGTGCTGAACTCCAACTGGAATGCCTGCAACTCAATTTTCCACTCGGCGACCCTTCCGATAGAGTTGGGGCTCCTGAGCACCCTCTCCAATTGGTAGGCCGAGACGACTTTGATGGGGTGGCCCTGGAAGTAGTGCCGTAACTTGCGCAAGGCCACCAGGAGCGCGAGCAGGAGCTTCTGAGGCATGGGATAGCGTGCCCTCATGTCCCGCAACACCGTGCTGACAAAGTACACCGGGTGCTCGACGAGGACCGGCGTGTTGGTGAGGCTCGCGTCTTGTGCAAGCTGGGGTGCCTCCTGAGGTGGTGGGACCCCTGGCGCCTGGTTGCTTGCAGGAATCTCTATGGTGTCATCCTGTCGAGCTTGGTCTTCTGTTGCTGCCGCTATGGCTCTTGCTGCGCCTTCCTGATCTTGCGTCATCTCGGCTGGTGATGTAGCTTGGCGTGGCGCACTCTTGGCCTGGTGCTCCTCCCGAACCGCCACTAGCGCAGCGCTGGCGGAGTATGGGGTGGCGGCAAGATAAAGTACTAGAGGCTTGAGAGACCATGGCGCCACCAACACCGGTGGGCTGGCCAGATATCTCTTGAGGTCTTGGAAGGCTTGGTCGGCCTCCGGAGTCCACTCGAACAGGCCCTTCTTCTTCATCAGCTTGAAGAAGGGTAAGGCGTGCTCTCCCAGCTTCGAGATGAAGCGCCCCAATGCAGTCACCCGGCCACCCAGCTTCTGCATTTCCTTGAGGGTCTGCGGCGGGCTCATGCCCTCAATGGCCTTGATCTTCTCCGGGTTCGCCTCGATCCCTTTGTGTGACACGAGGAATCCCAGCAACTTGCCAGAAGGGACATCAGACACACACTTTTCCGGGTTAAGCCGCAAGTTTACCTGGTGCAGGCTCTCAAAGGTCTCCTCCAGGTCTTGGATCAAGGTCCTCGCCTCCCGAGACTTCACCACAATGTCGTCGACATAGGTCTCCATGTTTCTCCCGAGTTGCTACCCTAAAGCGATGTGCATCAGCCGCTGAAAGGTCGCACCCATGTTGCGCAGTCCAAAGGGCATGCAGGTGTAGCAGTACACCCCACACGGGGTCAGGAAGGCTATCTTCTCTACAGCTTCCACCGCCATCTTGATTTGGTGATACCCTAAGAACACATCCAGGAAGCACAGTAGGTCGCACTCAGTGGTGGAGTCGACGATCTGGTAGATGCGCGGGAGAGGGAACAGATCTTGAGGGCACGCCTTGTTGAGGTTGGTGAAGCCGACGCACATTCGCTCCTTCCCGCCTTTCTTTGGCAACACGACTGGGTTCGCCAGCCATTCAGGGTACCTAACCTCACGAATGGCACCTGCCACCTCCAACTTGCGGGTCTCTTGGACGATGAAGGCCTGCTTCTCTGTGGATTTCCACCTTGCTCGCTGCTTCACATGGCGCACATTGGGGCACACCCTTAAGTGGTGCTGAATCACCTCTCTCGGGACCCCCACCAGCTGATTGGGCTCCCATGCGAACATGTCCTTGTTCACGCGCAAGAACTTCACCAATGATTCCTCTTAGCTGGGGTTGAGGCCAGCACCTATGGTGAAGGTGGATCCTGAGGAGCCATCCTCGTTGACCGACACCTACTTGGTTTCTGCCTTGTCTTGGGTGAACAGCTGCTTCTTCTTGGTTGGCGCGGACTCCTTGGCCTCGGGGGCACCGGTGCCGACGGGCTGCGTCACCTTAGCGGTCCTGAAGGCAAGTTTGAGCACCGTCACGGCCTCCTTCGTGTCCCTCTTGTTGGTGAGGACACCTTTGCTTCCAGGCATTTTCATTAGGTTGTAGGCTGGATGAGTCGCCGCCATGAACTGGGCCAGAGCTGGGTACCCGAGAATGGCGTTGTACGGGAGGCCGATGCGGGCGATGTCCAAGTCGCGCAGCTCGGTGCGGTAGTTGTCATGCGTGCCGAAGGTGACAGGAAGGCAAATCTTCCCCAGGAAGCGGGCAGCGCTGCCACCCACTCCTAAGAAAGGCTTGCTGAGGCTGCCTCCATGGAGAGCAAGTTGAGGCCAGCACCGCCATCGATGAGGGTCTCGGTGACGGCCACGTTGCAGATGGTGGGCGTGCAGAGCATCGGAAGCATGCCCGAGCCGGTGATGGTGCCGGGGTGGTCTTCTGAGCTGAAGATGAGGTTGGCCTCAGGCGTGGCCCAGCCCGGCAGAGCCCCTGAGCACATGGAAGCGGCACCAATCTGGCGGAGGAACGACTTGATGTGGCGCTCTGAAGGCAATGCCTGTGAGCCGCCTAGCAGGGCCGCGACCGTGTGGTGCGCTGGTGCTGCATAGCACGCAATGAAGAGGTCACGCAGCTCCTACCAAGATGCCACCGTAGATCCAGGAAGGTTGAGCAGCCAGGCGCGCGGCTCGCCGGTGAGGGCCATGGGAAGCTAGTTGGCCATGACCTTGTGATCACCCCTGGCCTCGAGGACGGCCTCCTCATACGCCAGCAGGAAAGCTGACGGGTCCGCTGCGCCATCGTAGCACGGCGGCATCTCCGTCTTGAACTTGGGCGGCCACTGCACCCGCCGCAGGGCGGGGGCCAGGGCCCGGAGCCCCCTGGCCCCGTCGTCAACGCTGGCCGTCTGAGTAGGCGGCAGGGCGCCTACCATGTGGGCGAAGCACGGTGGCGATGGAGCACAGGTCGATGGAAGAGAAGCTACGACGCACCCCTACCTGGCGCGCCAAATGTCGGATCACGGGGTCCGGCAAAACCCTCGAGGTTTGAACACTGGGGTGCGCGCGAAGGTTTTCTCCCTATCGATCCGTGCCCTAGGTCGCTAAGATCTCGCGGACGAACTAGACGAACTTGCAACACAAAGACAAAAGATTTATACTGGTTGGAGCCACCGTCGTGGTGTGATACCCTACTCCAGTGTGGTGGTGGTGGATTGCCTCTTGGGCTGATGAGTACAAGGGGAAGAACAGCCTCCTGAGGTTGAGGTGTTCTTGTGCTTGGTGCACTTGTGTGGTTGGGGATGATCTTGATGATCCGTCCCGGCCTATGGTGGTGGCTAGTCCTATTTATAGAGGACCTGGTCCTCTCCCTAAATATTGAGTGGGAAGGGAGCCAACAACAGCCAATTTGAAAGGGGACAACTAGTACAACTTATCCTGACAAAAGCGGTCTTCGCTTGCAATGGCTCTGGTGATGACGATGTCTCGGGCTCCATGGTGACCTTCGTCTTGCCGTCCTTCTGGTCTTGGTCTCGTTGCACCAATATGGAAACCTTTTCTTGATGCCTCGGTACTCCGCGCCTACGCTTTCCCCCTTGGCACCAAAGAGCAAACAAGGACACTGCGCGCGCTGGCGCCCGCCTGGTCTCAATCGTCATGGCTCACGTCATGAGGACCTCGTGCAGTTTGCCTTGACTTGATCTCTCCACCCCTCGCAAGCCTTCCTGGCGAGGCCGCTCCTGAGGAGGTCTTGCATCGTTCGCCTCGCGAGGCTTGGCCCCTCGCGAGGGTCTTGAATGCCTTGTCGGTGAAGATGGGCCGTACAGACCCGCTAGCCCTGCCACGCCATCGGTCGCGGGCAGGCAAGTCTGGGGACCACCGTTCCCAGAACGCCGACAATTTCCTAACAATGGACATGAGTTTTCATTTGATAACGGGATCACATCATTAGGAGAATGATGTGATGGACAAGACCCATTCGTTAGCTTAGCATATTGATCTTTTAGTTTTATTGCTATTGCTTTCTTCATGTCAAATACATATTCCTTCGACTATGAGATTATGCAACTCCCGGATACCAGAGGAATACCTTGTGTGCTATCAAACGTCACAACGTAACTGGGTGATTATAAATATGCTCTACAAGTATCTCCAAAGGTGTTTGTTGGATTGGCATAGATCGAGATTAGGATTTGTCACCGTGAGTATCGGAGAGGTATCTCTGGGCCCTCTCAGTAATACACATCATGAGAAGCCTTGCAAGCAAAGTGACTAATGAGTTAGTTGTAGGTAGATGTATTATGGAACGAGTAAAGAGACTTGCGGTAATGAGATTGAGCTAGGTATGTAGATACCGACGATCAAATCTCGAGCAAGTAACATACCGATGACAAAGGGAATAACGTATATTGTCATAACGGTTTGCTACATCTTGAGCTTGCGTTGTTTTTTCCCTTGAAAAGGAAAGGGTGATGCAGCAAAGTAGAGATAAGTATTTCCCTCAGTTTGAGAACCAAGGTACCAATCTAGTAGGAGACAACGCACAAGTCACCAAATACCTGCACAAACAATCAAACAACATGCACCCAATGCGATAAAGGTGTTTTCAATCCCTTCAGGGTTACTTGCAAAAGTGACATCTAATAGATATAGATAAACGATAATGTAAATATTTCTGGTATTTTTGTTTTACAGATCGTAAAGTAAAAGATTGCAAAAAGAGTAGATTGGAAACTAATATTGTAGATCAGAAACTTATATGATCGGAAACTTATATGATCGGAAACTTATATCATGCATAAAAGAATTCAGAGAAGATTCAAATAATATTCATAGATAAGCTGATCATAAATCCACAATTCATCAGATCTTGGCAAACACACCGGAAAAAAGTATTACATCGAATAGATCTCCAAGAACCGCAAGGAGAACATGGTATTGAGAATCAAAGAGAGAGAGAAGAAGCCATCTAGATACTAGCTATGGACCCGTAGGTCTGAGGTCAACTACTCACGCTTCATCAGGAGGGCAATAGAGTTGACGTAGAAGCCCTCCGTGATTGAATCCCCCTCCAGTAGGGTGCTAGAAAATGTCCCTAGATGGGATCTCAAGGGTACAGAAGGTTGCGGCGGTGGAAAAGTGTTTTCGTGGATGCCTCTGTTGGTTTGGGGAAATATGGGAATATATAGGTGAAGAAATTAGTTCGGGACGTGCACGAGGGGCCCACAAGGGTGGGGGCGCGCCCTACGACCCTGGGCCCGCCCTCCGTCCTTGTGGCCGCTTCGTGGCTCTTCTGACTTCATCTCCAAGTCTCCTGGTTGTCTTCTGGTCCAAGAAAAATATCACAAAAGTTTTATTCCATTTGGACCTTGTTTGGTATTCCTTTTTTTGCGAAACTCAAAAATAGGGGAAAAACTGGAACTGGCACTAGGTTCTAGGTTAATAGGTTAGTCCCAAAAATTATATAAAATTGCATATTAATGCATATAAAACATCCGACACAGATAATATAATAGCATGGAACAAAAAATTATAGATACGTTGGAGATGTATCAAGCATCCCCAAGCTTAATTCCTGCTCATCCTCGAGTAGGTAAATGATAAAAACAGAATTTTTGATGTGGAATGCTACCTAACATATTTATCCATGTAATTTCTCTATTGTAGCATGAATGTTCAGATCCGTAAGATTCAAAACAAAAGTTTAATATTGACATAAGAACAATAATACTTCAAGCATACTAACAAGGCAATTATGTCTTCTCAAAATAACATGGCCGAAGAAAGCTTATCCCTACAAAATCATACAATCTGGCTATGCTCCATCTTCATCACACCTTTCAGGCAATACATGAGCGTGAGCCATGGACATAGCACTATAGGTGGAATAGAAGGTGGTTGTGGAGAATACAAAAGGAAGGAGATGGTCTCACATCAACAACGCGTATCAACGGGCTATGGAGATGCCCATCAAAAGATATCAATGTGAGTGAGTAGGGATTGCCATGAAATAGATGCACTAGAGCTATAAGTTTATGAAAGCTCAAAAAGAAAACTAGGTGGGTGTGCATCCAACTTGCTTGCTCTGAATACCTAGGGAAATTTGAGGAAGCCCATCGTTGGAATATACAAGCAAAGTTCTATAACGAAAAATTCGCACTAGCATATGAAAGTGACAATATAGGAGACTCTCTATCATGAAGATCATGGTGCTACTTTGAAGCACTTGTGTGGTAAAAGCATAGTAACATTGCCCCTTCTCTCTTTTTCCCTTATTGTTTTGGCCTTCTCTTTTTTACTTGGCCTTCTCTCTCTTTTTTTTAATTCCTCACATGGGACAATGCTCTAATAATGAAGATCATCACACTTTTATTTACTTATAACTCGATACTAGAAGAAAATATGACTTTGTGTGAATGCCTCCAGCGGTGTATCGGGATGTGCAATGAATCAAGAGCGACATGTATGAAAGAATTATGAATGGTGGCTTTGCCACAAATACGATGTCAACTACATGATCATGCAAAGCAACATGACATTGATGGAACGTGTCATAATAAATGAAACGGTGGAAAGTTGCATGGCAATATATCTCGGAATGGCTATGGAAATGCCATAATAGTAGGTATGGTGGGTGTTTTGAGGAAGGTATATGGTGGGGTTATGGTACCGGTGAAAGTTGAGCGGCACATGAGAGGCTAGCGACGGTGGAAGGGTGACAGTGCGTATAATCCATGGACTCAACATTAGTCATAAAGAACTCACATACTTATTGCAAATCTATTAGTCATCGAAACAAAGCACTAAGCGCAAGCTCCTAGGGGGATAGATTGGTAGTAAAAGACAATCGCTCGTCCCCGACCACCACTCATAAGGAAGATAACTAAAAATATATTTCATGCTCCAACTTTGTTACATAACGGTACACCATACGTGCATGCTACGGGACTCACAAACCATAACACAAGTATTTCGCAGATTCACAACTACTCACTAGCAAGACTCTAATATCACCATCTTCATATCTCAAAACAATCATAAGGAATCAAAGTTCTCATAGTATTCAATGCACTTTATATGAAAGTTCTTATTATATCCCTCTTGGATGCCTAACATATTAGGACTAAATTTATAACCAAAGCAAATTACCATGTTGTTTGAAGACTCTCAAAATAATATAAGTGAAGCATGAGAGTTCATCAATTTCTATAAAATAAAACCACCGCCATGCTCTAAAAAGAAATAAGTGAAGTACTAGAGCAAAATTGCCTAGCTCAAGAGATATAAGTGAAGCACATAGAGTATTCTAATAAATCATGACTCATGCGTGTCTCTCTCAAAAGGTGTGTATAGCAAGGATGATTGTGTCAAACTAAAAAGCAAAGACTCAAATCATACAAGGCGCTCCAAGAAAAACACATATCATGTGGTGAATAAAAATATAGCCTCAAGTAAAGTTACCGATAGATGAAGACGAAAGAGGGGATGCCTTCCGAGGCATCCCCAAGCTTAGGCTCTTGGTCATCCTTGAATATTACCTTGTGGTTCCTTGGGCATCCCGAAGCTTAGGCTCTTGCCACTCCTTATTTCATAGTCCATCAAATCCTTACCCAAAACTTGAAAACTTCACAACAGAAAACTCAACAAAAAATCTCATAAGCTCCACTAGTATAAGAAAATGAATCACCAATTTTGGTACTGTTGTGAACTCATTCTTTATTTATATTGGTGTAATATATAATGTATTCCAACTTATCCATGGTTCATACTGATACGTCTCCAACGTATCTATAATTTTTGATTGTTTCATGCTATTATATTATCCATCTAGGATGTTTTATATGCATTTATATGCTATTTTGTATGATTTTTGGGACTAACCTATTAACCTAGAGCCCAGTGCCAGTTTCTGTTTTTTTCCTTGTTTTTGAGTTTTACAGAAAATGAATAGCAAATGGAGTCCAATGAACGTGCCAATTTTTGACAATTTTTATGGACCAAAAGAAGCCCCCGGAGTAAAAGAGTTGGGCCAAAAGAGTCCTGGGCCATCCATGAGGGTGGGGGCGCACTCTACCCCCCGGGCGGCGCCGCCCTATATCGTGGACGACTCGGGGACCCCCTGACTTGTTACCGATGCCAAAAATTCCTATAAATATTAAAACGTCCAGAAAATAACCTAGATCGGGAGTTCCGCCGCTGCAAGTCTCTGTAGCCACCGAAAACCTGTCTAGACCCGTTACGGCACCCTGCCGGAGGGGGGAATCCCTCTCTGGTGGCCATCTTCATCATCCCCGAGCTCTCCATGACGAGGAGGGAGTAGTTCACCCTCGGGGCTGAGGGTATGTACCAATAGCTATGTGTTTGATCTCTCTCTCTCTCTCTCTCTCGTGTTCTCGATTTGGCACGATCTTGATGTATCGCGAGCTTTGCTATTATAGTTGGATCTTATGATGTTTCTCCCCTTCTACTCTCTTGTAATGGATTGAGTTTTCCCTTTGAAGTTATCTTATCGGATTGAGTCTTTAAGGATTTGAGAACACTTGATGTATGTCTTGCATGTGCTTATCTGTGGTGACAATGGGATATCATGTGATACACTTGATGTATGTTTTGGTGATCAACTTGCGAGTTTCATGACCTCGTGAACTTATGCATAAAGGTTGGCACACATTTTTGTCTTGACTCTCCGGTAGAAACTTTGGGGCACTCTTTGAAGTTCTTTGTTTTGGTTGAATAGATAAATCTGAGATTGTGTGATGCATATCGTATAATCATACTCATGGATACTTGAGGTGACATTGGAGTATCTAGGTGACATTAGGGTTTTGGTTGATTTGTGTCTTAAGGTGTTATTCTAGTATGAACTCTAGGATAGATTGAACGGAGCATTGAATACTATGAGAAGTTTGATACTTGATAATTGTTTTGAGATATGGAGATGGTGAGATTAGAGTCATGCTAATTGAGTAGTTGTGAATTTGAGAAATACTTGTGTTGAAGTTTGTGATTCCCGTAGCATGCACGTATGGTGAACCGTTATGTGATGAAGTTGGAGCATGATTTATTTATTGATTGCCTTCCTTATGAGTGGTGGTCTGGGACGAGCGATGGTCTTTTCCTATCAATCTATCCCCCTAGGAGCATGCCCGTAGTACTTTGTTTCAATAACTAATAGATTTTTGCAATAAGTATGTGAGTTCTTTATGACTAATGTTGAGTCCATGGATTATACACACTCTCACCCTTCCATCATTGCTAGCCTCTTCGGTACCGTGCATTGCCCTTTCTCACATTGAGAGTTGGTGCAAACTTCGTCGTTGCATCCAAACTCCGTGATATGATAAACTCTTTCACACATAAACCTCCTTATATCTTCCTCAAAACAGCCACCATACCTACCTATTATGGCATTTCCATAGCCATTCTGAGATATATTGCGATGCAACTTTCCACTGTTCTATTTATTATGACACGCTCCATCATTGTCATATTGCTTTGCATGATCATGTAGTTGACATTGTATTTGTGGCAAAGCCACTTTCATAATTCCTTCATACATGTCGCTCTTGATTCAACGCATATCCCGGTACACCACCGGAGGCCTTCATATAGAGTCATATTTGTGTTCTAGTATCGAGTTGTAACACTGAGTTATGAGTAAATAAAAGTGCGATGATCATCATTATTAGAGCATTGTCGCATGTGAGGAAAGAAGGATGGAGACTATGAGAAAAAGAGGCTAAATAAGCCAAATAAAAAAAGAGGCCAAAGAAGCCCAAACAAAAAAATGATGAGAGAAAAATAGAGAAGGGACAATGTTACTATCCTTTTCCACACTTGTGCTTCAAAATAGCACCATCATCTTCATGATAGAGAGTTTCTTATTTTGTCACTTTCTTATACTAGTGGGAATTTTCCATTTAAGAACTTGGCTTGTATATTCTAATGATGGGCTTCCTCAAAATGC
Organism: Triticum monococcum; assembly: GCA_034509565.1. Taxonomy (NCBI): domain Eukaryota; kingdom Viridiplantae; phylum Streptophyta; class Magnoliopsida; order Poales; family Poaceae; genus Triticum; species Triticum monococcum. The sequence continues at coordinate 583,354,687 of CM067843.1, forward strand.
CCTAGGTCTTCATGAGCAAGCAAGTTGGATGCACACCCACTTAGTTTCTTTAGATGAGCTTTCGTACACTTATAGCTCTAGTGCATCAGTTGCATGGCAATCCCTACTCCTCGCATTGACATCAATTGGTGGGCATCTCCATAGCCCGTTGATTAGCCGCGTCAATGTGAGACTTTCCCCTTTTTTGTACTCTCACATAACCCCCATCATCATATGCTATTCCACCTATAGTGCTATATCCATGGCTTGCTCTCATGTATTGCGTAAGGGTTGAAAAGGCTGAAGCGCGTTAAAAAGTATGAACCAATTGCTCGGCTTGTCATCGGGGTTGTGCATGATGGGAGCATTTTGTGTGACAAAAATGAAGCATGGCCAAACTATATGATTTTGTAGGGATGAGCTTTCTTTGGCTATGTTATTTTGAGAAGACATAATTGCTTGGTTAGTACGCTTGAAGTATTATTATTAATATGTCAATATTAAACTGTGAATCTTATGGATCTGAATATTCTTGCCACAATAAAGAAGATTACATTGATGAATATGTTAGGTAGCATTCCACATCAAAAATTCTGTTTTTATCATTTACCTACTCGAGGACGAGCAGGAATTAAGCTTGGGAATGCTTGATACGTCTCCAATGTATCTATAATTTTTTATTGTTCCATGCTATTATTATCCATCTAGGATGTTTTATATGCTATTTTATATGATTTTTGGGACTAACCTATTAGCCTAGAGCCTAGTGCCAATTTCTGTTTTTTCCTTGTATTTGAGTTTTACAGAAAAGGAATACCAAACGGAGTCCAATGGACCAAATGAAGCCCCCAGAGTAAAAGAGTTGGGCCAGAAAAGTCCCGGGCCGTCCACGAGGGTGGGGGCGCGCCCTTCCCCAGGCCGTGGCCTTTGAAAGCGTCCCCTCCAAAGCGCCCACAGTACAAAAAAAGACATATACGTGACATTTTGGGCCGCACGAAATTTTTTCTGTCATACTTATGACACTTCTATGACAATAATTGTGACAACACACGGTATCATCATAGATGTGGTGGGGTCCTAATTCTATGACAAAAAATCATGACAGAAAATGGGCTTTTCGTCCTGGGCGGGCCGGAGACGCAGCTGCATGTCATTCTTTGGGCCTTCCATGACGGAAAATACTGTGGTAGAAGCGAGGGCGAGTAAATATCGGGGTGTTCCCGGTTACGGTGGGTGGTCGGGGCCGAGTGATGCGCGTTTCTCTTGTACACACACGCGCGTGGGTGTGAGGCGTTGGGCTCTAACTGAACCTGAGCGATTGCACTGTAGGCTACGCGTTACTGAACCCGAGCGATCGATCGATGGCTGTTAACTGAACCCGATCTAGCGATTCCTTCGCTACTGCTGCTAACTGAAGCCGATCGATCCTGCCTCTGGCTGAACAATGAGCGTTGCTGGGGGGTTTGGATGAATAGTTCCCGGTGGGGGTGGATGAACAGGACCCCGTGGTGTTGCCTCTGGATGAACAGGACCCTGATCGATCAAGCCAGTTGGGGCTGGATGAACAGGACCCCGTGGAGGGCTGGATGAACAGGACCACCCCGTGGAGGGCAGGATGAACATTAGACGGTGGAGGGCTGGATGAACAGTGTCCTGTGGAGGGGTGGTTGAACAGGGGCCCGTGGAGATGGCTGGTTGAACAGTAGTCGGTGGAGTAGCGCGCGGTAGAGGCTGGATGAACAGGAGCCCGTGGATGAACAGTCGCAGGTGGAGGCTGGAGGAGGTCGATGGTGGATGAACAGTAGCCCGTGGAGGCTAGAGGGGGTCGATGGTAGATATGAATAGTATCTCGTGGAGTCCCGTTTTGCGGTACGCCACACCCCTCCTGATGAACAGGACCCCCGTTTCGACCGTAGGGCTCCAACACAAGTCCGTTTCCTATGTTTTGCAGTACGCCACACCCCTCCCGATCAACAGGACCCCCGTTTCGACCGTAGGAGGTCCGTTTCCTCCATTTTGCGGTACGCCAGACCCCTCCCGATGAACAGGATCCCGTTTCGACTATGTCCGGTTGAACACAAGGTCGTTTCCTCCATTCTGCGGTACGCCAGGCCTCGTTTCCATCGGCTGTTCCGTCCAAACCATCCCGATGAACACGACGACGCATTCCGTTCCGACCCAGCCGGTGGGCTCCCCATGAACACGACGATGACGTTGTTTCTCTGTTCCGACCCAGCCATGTACACGAGCCCTGGCCATACATACGTGCGAGTAGGCATTCGAGACCGTGCCCGTATGTACATACGTGGGCGTATTTACTTTCTTGCACCCTAGCCATTGTACGTACGTGTACATGCTATGTGCGCGCCTGTGCTACGACACGTGCGCGCCTCTACATCGACCAGTATGTACGTACACATTCACGACCAGAATGACAATGCTACGTACGCTTCGACCAGGTGGGTCCCGACTGTCAGGCACTTCCTTGCGTGCGAAGATGTAGCTGGTGGGTCCCAGCAGTCAGGGGGCGAATCGTTTTTTTTCGGACGCACTTCCTTGCGTGCGAAGATGTAGCTGGTGGGTCCCAGCATTCAGGGGGAAACGTTTTTTCATGAAATACGGTGGCCCGTCCGGTGGCTCCCCACTGTCAGGTGGAGGAATAATTATGTTGCGCGTAATAAGGAGGCACTTCCTTGCTGCGGCCGTGGACCCAGCTGTCAGCCTCTCCACGTACAGTCCAGGTCCGATGGAAGCCGTTCCTTGACCACGTTGACCACGCCGCACCGAGAGCACCAGGGCGGTGTACGACGGCAAGGCCTAGGAAGGGGACGATGCGAAGCCGGGGAAGACGCGACAGTGGATGCCCACGCGTAGAGGAGTACGAGGGTTCACTGGTTCACTATGGTGTGAGGCTGCCTTCGCCGTAGAATAACAGGGGGTGTGGGTGAGTAGAGGGATGGCCTGGCCAGTGGTGGGAATAGTAGGGGCGGTGAGGCCTCCGCGGCAGCACAGTCGGCCACGGGAGGCAGGAGCATGTGGCACGCCCGCGCTGCTTTGGGCGGTTGGAGCAGGAAGACCAGAGGTTGAAGAAGCACTACGACCGTTGGATGGACATCGTATGGTCACTAGAGCTAGAATCGTTCATATTGACTAACTTAACAAAGCACTCCATCGCCGTCAACTTAGAAGGCCCACAAGTCAGCCTCCCACCAAGGTGGCTCCCAACCAGCAGGGGGAGTATTCATTTTTTTGTGCGTAATAAGGAGGCACTTCCGGTGGGTCCGAGCTGACAGCGGGGGGGGGGGGGGGGGGGGCGTTTTTTCGCGAAATATGGTGGCCCGTCCGGTGGGTCCCAACAGTCAGGGGGGAAATGTTTTTTGCAAAATATGGTGGCCCGTCCGGTGGGTCCCTGCTATCAGGTGGAGGAATAATTATTTTCCGCGTAATAAGGAGGCACTTCCTTCCGGCTGCCGGGGACCCAGCTGTCAGCCTCTCCACGATAGTACTCTTTCGATGGAAGTCGTTCCTTGACCACGTTGACCATGCCGCGCCGAGAGCACCAGGGCGGTGAATGACGGTGAGGCCTAGGAAGGGGACGACGCGGAGCCAGGGAAGACACGGCAGTGGATGCCCACGTGGAGAGGAGTATGAGGGTTCACTGGTTCGGCTGCGGTGTGAGGCTGCCGTCACCGCAGAATAATAGGGGGTGTGGGTGAGTAGAGGGATGCCCTTGCCAGCGGTGGGAGTAGTAGGGGGCGATGAGGCCTACACGGGAGGCGGGAGCAGGCAGTCCCGCTGGCGCTGGATTTGGCGGTTGGAGCAAGAAGATCAGAGATTGAAGAAACACGACGGCCATTGGATTGACATCCAACGGTTATGTCTGCTAGAATCGTTTGTTGACGTATATAATAACTAAAAAAATCTTGCATGCACGTCAACTTAATAGGCCCATAAGTCAGACCATTCCCTCTTTTTTTAATAATTTATATATGGCTCATTGTGACTTCTTATGAAATTTATTGCAGCCCGTTTTTTTTGGTTGGCCAGGGCCAGTTTCACATATTTCTGTGGGTTCCAAACTATTTTTAATATCAAAATGTCGAGCCAGATTTAAAGTACTTTGAAGATATATTTAAATTAGGTTAATGCCCAGTGAAATAGGAATCTAAAAATGTAAAAAAATTCAGAAATTATAAAGTAATTGCCAATTTGTCATATGTTTTTATATTTACAACCAATTTCATATTACTTTCCAGATTTGCAGGCGTCTTGAAAGAGTTGCAGCCCATCAGGGCGTAGAAAAATAAATAGGCCAGGATTGGGTATTCTTCAGAAAAAATAAACTGGTCTCATTTTCACAAAGAAAAAATAGTTGGGCTGGTCACATGGTGAACATAAAATATAAGAATGGGCTAGACGGGCCATAGCCCAGTTCAAACCCTGCTCCATCTCAACAATAACAAAAAAAAAATACTGCTCGAGCAGCTACTTCCCAGGTGTCAGCCGATCTTGTGCCGTTCTCTTGTCTATTGACTATATAGGCTCACAATGTCGTGGGTCCCAGATGTCAGGAAAACACTAGGAGGAAGCATTTTATTATTCCTTACGCTGACATGGTGGGCCCATAGTGTCATCCTCTCCATGTACTTCTGTCGATTCCTGTTGTTTGTTGACCATGTTGACAACGCGAGAGGGTGGCACCGCGGCGAGCGCACCAAAGTGCGCGGAGGACGACGGCGAGGCCTCGGATGTCGGCGTTAACGATTTAGGAGACGGTGGGGCGGCGATGCGTGCGCTGAGGCACAGCCAGCCGTGGGAGGCGGAAGCAGGCGGCCCCGCTGGCGCTGGTTTGGTTTTGGCGGCTGGAGGAAGATGGGACTGAAGAAACACGACAGACTGTAAAAGCAGCAGGAGTACTTAACAACCTTAACTGAAACCAGTAGGGGCACTTAACAACCATGGATGAAAGCAGTATGAGTACTTATACAGGTTCAACCATACAAAGCACACCTCGAACAGTGCTACTTTGCCTGAGGGTGAGGCCGCCAAGCCCCGGGACAAGGCCTAGGCGCCACCCCGCGCATCCACAACCTTCTAAAAGCGTATTCATCTCGTAATGTGGTCAATAAATAGGATATTCTCTTTAGAGCCATGGAAAAGCATGAACTTAATCTTCTGTCCTATTCTCCAAGATGGACGGTCCTTCATTATTTGAGACCACCCATGAATAAGTATCTTTTCACCTCCAAGGGGAATGGAGTAGGTCGACATAAACATCATGTTGTGACCAAGCGCAAGTTTGACCCGACCATGGTGAGGCATCTGTATAGGAACAATAGGATTAGACAGTTTCTGTTTCAAGAAGATCACAGCTGTAAAACTATGTATAAGCAATAGTTTATGAACAACATATATAACAGAAAACAACTCGTACCATAAGTTTCTCGACACAGTTGGACCTATTCAACGAGTGCAGCAATGGCACACATATCCCATGTGGCCTTCCACCATTGAAACACCCCACAAGGACCTCAAGACGATCAATAAAGTGTAGGAACTGGTGGATTTTGTCCCAGTCAACTTCAGTGCCATCAGTAACAGCTGAGTTGTTTCAGAATAACAAACGAGCAACCTGCTTAACTCTGAAAAAACCTACACATGCCACCAATTATAAGAAAACATTAGTTAGAAGTAGCATCTTCGTGAGAGATTCGTTGCTACTTCTAAAGTTAAATTGTGATTAGTTAGACAGAATAGGTGGATTAAGAAGTAATCGAGGAAACAAGTAAGAACCAGATACAAAACTAACATGGATGAACAATTCGAACGATGTCGGGGCGGAAGATTGCTACCTCTTGAGCACTGCGTTGGTTTTCCCTTGAAGAGGAAAGGGTGATGCAGTAAAGCAGTGTAAGTATTTACATCAGTTTTTGAGAACCAAGGTATCAATCCAGTAGGAGACCACGTGCGAGTCACCTCGTACCTACACAAACAAATAAGAACCTCGCAACCAATGCGATAAAGGGGTTGTCAATCCCTTCACGACCACTTGCAAGTGTGAGATCTAATAGAGATAATAATAATAAGATAAATATTTTTGGTATTTTTATGATATAGATTGAAAGTAAAGATTGCAAAATAAAGTAGATTGGAAACTTGTATGATGGAAAATAGTCCTGGGGGCCATAGGTTTCACTAGTGGCTTCTCTCAAGATAGCTTAAGTATTACGGTGGGTGAAAAAATTACTATCGAGCAATTGATAGAAAAGCGAATAATTATGAGAATATCTAGGCATGATCATGTATATAGGCATCACGTCCGCGACAAGTAGACGGACTCATGCCTGCATCTACTACTATTACTCCACACATCGACCGCTATCCATCATGCATCTAGAGTATTAAGTTCCTAAGAACAGAGTAACGCCTTAAGCAAGATGGCATGATGTAGAGGGATAAACTCATGCAATATGATATAAACCCCATCTTTTTATCCTCGATGGCAACAATACAATACGTGTCGTTTCCCCTACTGTCACTGGGATCGAGCACCGCAAGATTGAACCCAAAGCTAAGCACTTCTCCCATTGCAAGAAAGATCAATCTAGTAGGCCAAACCAAACTGATAATTCGAAGAGACTTGCAAAGATAAACCAATCATACATAAAAGAATTTAGAGAAGAATCAAATATTGTTCATAGATAATCTGGATCATAAACCCACAATTCATCGGATCTTGACAAACACACCGCAAAAGAAGATTACATCGAATAGATCTCCAAGAGAATCGAGGAGAACTTTGTATTGAGATCCAAGGAGAGAGAAGAAGCCATCTAGCTACTAGCTATGGACCCGAAGGTCTGAAGTAAACTACTTACACATCACCGGAGAGGCCATGGAGTTGATGTAGAGGTCCTCCGTGATCAATGCGCCCTCCGGCGGAGCTCCGGAAAAGGCCCCAAGATGGGATCTCTTGGGTACAGAAGGTTGCAGCGATGGAATTAGGTTCAAGTCTCTTGAGTTGTATTCGGTGAGAAAATCACGTTCCCAAAGGTTTCATTCCGTTTGGACTTTGTTTGATATTCCTTTTCTGCGAAACACTGAAATAGGCAAAAAAAACAGCAATTTCGGTTGGGCCTCCGGTTAATAGGTTAGTCCCAAAAATTATATAAAAGTGTAAAATAAAGCCCATTAACATCCAAAACAGATAATATAATAGCATGGAGCAATCAAAAATTATAGATACATTGGAGACGTATCAAAGATCGCAGTGAAGATGAGACCAGGTTCTGCTATTTCCATCAACATTCGTGCGTCAACTTTCAGTCTGTAACACTTGAGAAAGTTTATACAAGTTCGGCCAGAAAAAAGAAGCGATCTTCTTGGTTCATGAAACCAACTCGAAACTTATATCAATGGCTTGTCATCACTGTGACCATTAAACTGGTGTATTCAGTTATGCCAAGGCCGAGCATCTTGAGTACATGTGTTCTGGCAGAGCAAATAATGCACTAAAGGAAAAATAATATGAGAACACAATGTATTCCCTATACAAATCTAGAAATAACTTCCTCCTTCATGTCAGTGTTGACCATCGTACTAGTAGTACCTTTTATCCAAATATAGCAATCCAAATTTCCAAATTAGTCGACAACATGTTCAAAAAAAAACCCACCCTCCCGGATAGAAAAGACGATTCTAGGAACATACTGTGCGCGTTTTAAAATCCTGTGTTAGGATGAGAAGGAACAAGTATGGCATCTCGCCAAGGGCGCAGAAACCTGTAGGGTCCTCGCACTTTGGGCACTACAAATGAAACACACTAGATTCAGTAGGAAGAAAAATGCATCAACGGTGGCGGCTGCCATCCTAGGATTTTACCCGCGACCAAGGGACTTGGATTTATCAGGGATGGATGAAGAATTCGTACTTCATTCTCCATGAGAAAACCCTATGCAATCACTGAGAGGGGGGTTTCTCTGAACAAGCATACGCGGGAGAAGGGGATTCAGGCCCAGTGAAATATTGCCGCTTCGTCCGTCCATCTTACTGCTAAAGCTGGAAAGGGGGGTTTGTGATTTGATGGCTCATTGGGCATTACTTCGGCGCTACGACCGGGGTGTGTCTACCATGCAGTTGTGCACTCTAATTTGTGCATATGGCACGTGGACCTCATTGCCGGGTGCCCCACATATCAACGAAAGGAAGTAGAAAGACAGGAGTAACTAGTTACACAAAAATATATTTTTGACAGAGAGATACTCCCTCTGTAAAGAAATATACAAATCTTTTATATCACAACTTTATACATAAGAAAAATCAAGGGGAATATATATAACATATATAATTATAAAAAATAGAGTTGTTTTTAACACAGTATAGACGAGTTGGTGATGATGGTGTGCCTGCCATCCTGCAATATAGGCCGTCCAATTTATATCTGACGGATAGGAAGGAAACTATGGCAATTTTACAAAAAGGTACCCACACACCTCTCCACATTTGCAAATAAGGCCTTCCCTCATTCATCCTTTTCTCTCACAAGATAAAATACTCATACAAATGCATCTTGATGTTACGTGCAACGCACGGGCATTATGGGGGTTTGATACGTCTCCAACATATCTATAATTTTTTTATTGCTCCATGCTATATTATCTACTATTTTGGGCAATATTGGGCTTTATTTTCCACTTTTATATTATTTTTGGGACTAACCTATTAACCGAAGGCCCAGCCCAGATTTGTTGTTTTATGCCTATTTCAGTGTTTCAAAGAAAAGGAATATCAAATGGAGTCAAAATGGAACGAAATCAACTGGAGAAGTTATTTTTGGAAGGTAACCTACCGGATAGACTTGGACCCTATGTCAGAAGATGAAGGAGGAGCTCACGAGGGTAGGGGCGTGCCCACCCCCCTGGGGCACTCCACCCTACCTCGTGGCCCCCCTTCGGTCCACCGACGTACTCCTTTCACCCATATATACCTATGTATCGTAAAACTTCGAGAACAGAGAATAGATCGGGAGTTCCGCCACCAGAAGCCTCCGTAGCCACCGAAAACCAATCTAGACCCATTCCGGCACCCAGCCGAAGGTGGCAATCCTTCTCCGGTGGCCATCTTCATCATCCCGGTGCTCTCCATGACGAGGAGGGAGTAGTTCTCCCTCGGGGCTGAGGGTATGTACCAGTAGCTATGTGTTTGATCTCTCTCTCTCTCTCTCGTGTTCTTGATTTGGCACGATCTTGATGTATTGCGAGCTTTGCTATTATAGTTGGATCTTATGTTTCTCCTCCCCCTCTTCTCTCTTGTAATGAATTGAGTTTCCCCTGTGAAGTAATCTTATCGGATTGAGTCTTTAAAGATTTGAGAACACTTGATGTATGTCTTGTCGTGCGTATCTGTGGTGACAATGGGATACCACGTGATTCACTTCATGTCTGTTTTGGTGATCAACTTGCGGGTTCCGCCGATGAACCTATGCATAGGGGTTGGCACACGTTTTCGTCGTGATTCTCCGGTAGGAACTTTGGGGATTTCTTTGAGGTCCTTTGTGTTGGTTGAATAGATGAATCTAAGATTGTGTGATGCATATCGTATAATCATACCCACGGATACTTGAGGTGACATTGGAGTATCTAGGTGACATTAGGGTTTTGTTTGATTTGTGTCTTAAGGTGTTATTCTAGTACGAACTCTAGGGCTGTTTGTGACACTTATAGGAATATCCCAAACGGATTGATTGGAAAGAATAACTTTGAGGTGGTTTCATACCCTACCACAATCTCTTCGTTCGTTCTCTGCTATTAGTGACATTGGAGTGACTCTTTGTTGCATGTTGAGGGATAGTGATGTGATCCAATTATGATATTATTGTTGAGGGAACTTACACTAGTGAAAGTATGAACCCTAGGCCTTATTTCCACGCATTGCAATACCGTTTACGCTCACTTTTATCATTAGTTACCTTGCTGTTTTTATATTTTCAGATTACAAATACTCATATCTACTATCCATATACCACTTGTATCACCATCTCTTTGCCGAACTAGTGCACCTATACAATTTACCATTGTATTGGGTGTGTTGGGGACACAAGAGACTCTTTGTTATTTGGTCGCAGGGTTGCTTGAGAGAGACCATCTTCATCCTACGCCTCCTACAGATTGATAAACCTTAGGTCATCCACTTGAGGGAAATTTGCTACTGTCCTACAAACCTCTGCACTTGGAGGCCCAACAACGTCTACAAGAAGATGGTTGTGTAGTAGACATCAAGCTCTTTTCTGGCGCCGTTGCCGGGGAGGCTAGGTAAGTGAAGGTATATCTTTCGATCTTGCAATCGAATCTTTTTGTGTCTTGTTTTAGCACTAGTTTAGTTTATAAAATAAAACTACAAAAAATAATGGAATTGAGTGAAACTCCTATGCTTCACCTTTTTAATATCTTTCGTGAGTATGATGGAAAGGAAAATTGTGCTCAAGTACTAGAAGAAGAAATCTATAAAATGTTTGGTACTAAATCTTTGAATGATGAGCATGATTGCAATGTTGTTAGTGTGAATTCTTTGAATACCCATGATGCTAATGATGATTACACTAGTTATGATGAAAATGCCTCCTATAAACATGTCAATTTTTGTGGAGTGCATGTTTGCAAGCACACACCAAATAGGGAAGATAGATATTGCAAGGGGCATAAGTACTTAGAAACCAAATTGTTGCAACAAGAGCTAGATGAATGTGCTGAAAATTTAAGATATCTTACCCATACTTGCGAACTTTGCAATGAACATGGTCATTTAAATATCAAATGCAAATTGTTTCATGACCGTATCGTGTCCAAAAATTGTGATGACTTGATTTCCCTTGCACATCATAATGAACTTAGTTTGCTCTTGGGTTATGAAGAAATGAAACGTATAACTGAGGGTATTCCAAAATTTAATCTGGATAAACTTCTTGGTTTTGATGCAGAGAAGATTTATATGTATTGTGCGGTGAATTGCAATGAAAATCCTTATATTGCCAATTACATAAAGAAAAGAAAACAAATAGGAGATGAAGAGAATACTAATGAAAGGGAAGAGACTTCCCAATATCCTCATATTATTTCTTATGATGAATCAGGTAACGAGGAGGAGCCTTCTATTCAATCAATCTCATTAATAAGGAGCTCCAAAAAGTGGATTGAACCCACACATGAGGTGAAGAAGAAGAAAAGAAAAAGGAAGAGAGGTAAAAAGTTATCGCTCCCAAATAAAGTTGCTCCTATTATTGCTGTGCCTCATGAAAATGAAGATGATACACTTGATGATGATCTCGTTATGCCTATTGCTTGTTGTGATGATTATGATTGGGAAGATAATGATACTTCTTATGATCTTAAAAATCTGTTTGGCACTTGCTTGAAAGGATATAATGATTGCTATACTATTGGTGCTATCCATACTATTAATGATGAGAGTGATTATGCTTATGATATGAAAAGGCCCAAGCTTGGGGAAGCTATGTTTGATGAGGATGACATATTTGAGAATATATTTGCCGCAATTAATGTTTGTCCCAAGCTTGGGGATGCTATGTTTAATGAAGATGATATTTTTTGTCCCCCAAGTTTTCATGAGCAAATTTATTATGATGATAGCATGCCTCCTACTTATGATGATTATTGTGATGATACTTATGCCATAAAAAGTAGTGACTATATTTATAAAACTTGTCATGATTATGGTTACCCCTTCTCTGAACATTACTCTTTTAATGTGGAAACAATTTTTAGTATCCAAGTCTCTTATGATACTCCCACTATCCCGAATGAGAAGAATTTTGCTTATGTGGAGAGTAATAAAATTTCTATGCTTATAGATCATGAAAAGAATGCTTTAGGTGCTGGTTATATTGTTGAATTCATTCATGATGCTACTGAAAGTTATTATGAGGGAGGAACATATACTTGTAGGAATTGCAATAATATCAAGTTTCCTCTCTATGTGCTTAAAGTTTTGAAGTTATGCTTGTTTTACCTTCCTATGCAAGTTGATTCTTGTTTCCATATCTTGTTTGATCACAAAATCCCTATGCATAGGGAGTGGGTTAGGATTAAATGTTCTAGTCATATTATTCATGATGCCCTCTTTATGTTACAATTCTTATCCTTTATGTGAGCATCATTGAAATCATCATGCCTAGCTAGGGGCGTTAAACGATAGCGCTTGTTGGGAGGCAACCCAATTTTATTTTTATTCCTTGACTTTTGTTCCTGTTTAGTAATAAATAATTCATCTAGACTCTGTTTAGATGTGGTTTTATGCTTTTAATTATTGTTTGTGCCAAGTAGAACCTTTGGGAAGACTTGGGGGAAGTCTTTGTAATCATGCTGTAAAAACAGAAACTTTACCGCTCACGAGAATTGCTGCCATTTTTATTTGGATAGTGCTATTGAGTTAATTCTTTTTGAAGCTGATTAATAGGTAAATTCCTCAGGTCCAGAAAATTATTTGAGAATTTTATGAGTTCCAGAAGTATACGTTTGGTCCAGATTACTACAGACTGTTCTGTTTTTGACAGATTCTATTTTCGATGTGTTGTTTGCTTATTTTGATGAATTTATGGCTAGTAAAATAGTTTATAAACCATAGAGAAGTTGGAATACAGTAGGTTTAACACCAATATAAATGAAGAATGATTTCATTACAGTACCTTGAAGTGGTGATTTATTTTCTTATACTAACGGAGCTCACGAGTTTTCTGTTAAATTTTGTGTTGTGAAGTTTTCAAGTTTTGGGTAAGGATTCGATGGACTATGGAATAAGGAGTGGCAAGAGCCTAAGCTTGGGGATGCCCAAGGCACCCCAAGGTAATATTCAAGGATAGCCAAGAGCCTAAGCTTGGGGATGCCCCGGAAGGCATCCCCTCTTTCGTCTTCGTTCATCGGTAACTTTACTTGGAGCTATATTTTTATTCACCACATGATATGTGTTTTGCTTGGAGCGTCAATTTATTTTGTTAGGATTTTCTTGCTGTTATTTATAAAAATGTTTTGCATCTGTTATTTCAATAAAAGTGGCATTGATAGTCTTTACTATGCCTATTTTAGAAGTCCACATGTTGCTGTTTGAAAACAGAAAGTTTACCGCTGTTGCAAGAATTCCCTAGAAAAGTCAGAATGTGATAAAATGTTTAAACCTTTTGCATATTAAGCTCTGATAAATTTACTACAGCGGGAACTTTCTTTCATAATTTTTGAAGCTAGGGAAGTATGGATGTTGCTGCATTCTTTACAGACTATCCTGTTTAGGCAGATTGCTGTTATGATTGCATTGTTTGCATATGTTTGCTTCTTTAATAATTCTATTTGAGGATAGGACTATTAAATATGCAGAGGCATTTAGTATGCAATGTTGAATAATAATTTTAGTGATTTGCTACAGTAGAGTATGATAAGGTTTTTGCAATGGTTTATACTAACTTATCTCACGAGTCCTTGTTGAGTTTTGTGTGGATGAAGCTTTTGAAATTTAGGGAGACCGTGATATGAGAAGATTTAAGGAGACACAAAAACTCAAGCTTGAGGATGCCCAAGGCACCCCAAGATAATGTTTCAAGAAGTCTCAAGTATCTAATCTTGGGGATGCCCCGGTTGGCATCCCACCTTTCTTCTTCAACAATTATCAGTTAGTTTCGGTTGATCCTAAGTTTTTGCTTCTTCACATGATGTTTGACATTCTTAGAATGTCATTTTATTTTGCTTTGCTTGCTGTTTTAATAGAATACCAAGATCTGAAATTATTAAATGTTAGAGAGTCTTCACATAGTTGCATAATTATTCGACTACTCATTGATCTTCACTTATATCTTTCGGAGTTGTTTGTCATTTGCTCTAGTGCTTCACTTATATCTTTTAGAGCATGGTGGTAGTTTTATTTTGAAGAAATAGATGAAATCTCATGCTTCACTTATATTATTTTGAAAGTCTTAAATAGCATGGTAATTTTCTTAAAATCCTAATATCCTAGGTATTCAAGAATAATAAAATTCTCTTATGAGTGTGTTGAATACTATGAGAAGTTTGATACTTGATAATTGTTTTGAGATATGGAGATGGTGATATTAGAGTCATGCTAGTTGAGTAGTTGTGAATTTGAGAGATACTTGTGCTGAAGTTTGTGATTCCCGTAGCATACACGTATGGTGAACCGTTATGTGATGAAGTGGGAGCATGATTTATTTATTGATTGCCTTCCTTATGAGTGGCGGTCGGGGACGAGCGATGGTCTTTTCCTACCAATCTATCCCCCTAGGAGCATGCGCGTAGTACTTTGTTTCGATAACTAATATATTTTTGCAATAAGTATGTGAATTCTTTATGACTAATGTTGAGTCCATGGACTATACAAATTCTCACCCTTCCACCATTGCTAGCCTCTCTAGTACCACGCAACTTTCACCGGCACCATAAACCCACCATATACCTTCCTCAAAACAGCCACCATACCTACCTATTATGGCATTTCCAAAGCCGTTCCGAGATATATTGCCATGCAACTTTCCACCGTTCCATTTATTATGACACGCTTCATCATTGTCATATTGCTTTGCATGATCATGTAGTTGGCATCGTATTTGTGGCAAAGCCACCGTTCATAATTCTTTCATACATGTCACTCATGCATCATTGCACATCCCGGTACACCGCCGGAGGCATTTATATAGAGTCATATCTTCTTCTAAGTATCGAGTTGTAATTCTTGAGTTGTAAGAAAAACAAAAGTGTGATAATCATCATTATTAGAGCATTGTCCCAGTGAGGAAAGGATGATGGAGACTATGATTCCCCCACAAGTCGGGATGAGACTCCGGACGAAAAATAAAAAGGATAGAGGCCAAAGAAGCCCAAATAAAAAAGATAAAATAGTCCATAAAAAAAGAGAAGGCCCAAATAAAAAATATAAAAAATGAGAGAAAAAGAGAGAAGGGACAATGCTACTATCCTTTTACCACACTTGTGCTTCAAAGTAGCACCATGATCTTCATGATAGAGACTCTCCTATGTTGTGACTTTCATATACTAGTGGGAATCTTTCATTATAGAACTTGGCTTGTATATTCCAATGATGGGCTTCCTCAAAATGCCCTGGGTCTTCGTGAGCAAGCAAGTTGGATGCACACCCACTAGTTTCTTTTGTTGAGCTTTCATATATTTATAGCTCTAGTGCATCTGTTGCATGGCAATCCCTACTCCTTCCATTAACATCAATCGATGGGCATCTCCATAGCCCATTTATTAGCCTCGTTGATGTGAGACTTTCTCCTTTTTGTCTTCTCCACATAACCCCCATCATTATATTCTATTCCACCTATAGTGCTATACCCATGGCTCACGCTCATGTACTGTGTGAAGATTGAAAAAGTTTGAGAACATCAAAAGTATGAAACAATTGCTTGGCTTGTCATCGGGGTTGTGCATGATTTAAATATGTTGTGTGGTGAAGATTGAGCATAGCCAGACTATATGATTTTGTAGGGATAGCTTTCTTTGGCTATGTTTTGAGAAAACATAATTGATTTTGTCTTGAATCTTATGGATCTAAATATTCATATCACAAGTAAGAAGAATTACATTGAAATTATGCCAACTAGCATTCCACATCAAAAATTATCTTTTTATCATTTACCTACTCGAGGACGAGCAGGAATTAAGCTTGGGGATGCTTGATACGTCTCCAACGTATCTATAATTTTTGATTGCTCCATGCTATAGTATCTACTATTTTGGGCAATATTGGGCTTAATTTTCCACTTTTATATTATTTTTGGGACTAACCTATTAACCGGAGGCCCAGCCCAGATTTGCTGTTTTATGCCTATTTCAGTGTTTCGAAGAAAAGGAATATCAAACGGAGTCGAAATGGAACGAAATCAACTGGAGAAGTTATTTTTGGAAGGAAACCTACCGGATAGACTTGGACCCTACGTCAGAAGATGAAGGAGGAGCTCACGAGGGTAGGGGCGCGCCCACCCCCCTGGGACGCGCCCCCTGCCTCGTGGCCCCCCCCTTCGGTCCACCGACGTACTCCTTTCACCCATATATACCTACGTATCATAAAACTTCCAGAACGGAGAATAGATCGGGATTTCCGCCGCCAGAAGCCTCCATAGTCACCGAAAACCAATCTAGACCCGTCCCGGCACCCTGCCGAAGGGGCAATCCTTCTCCGGTGGCCATCTTCATCATCCCAGTGCTCTCCATGACGAGGAGGGAGTAGTTCTCCCTCGGGGCTGAGGGTATGTACCAGTAGCTATGTGTTTGATCTCTCTCTCTCTCTCGTGTTCTTGATTTGGCACGATCTTGATGTATCGCGAGCTTTGCTATTATAGTTGGATCTTATGTTTCTCCTCCCCCTCTTCTCTCTTGTAATGAATTGAGTTTCCCCTTTGAAGTAATCTTATCGGATTGAGTCTTTAAAGATTTGAGAACACTTGATGTATGTCTTGTCGTGCGTATCTGTGGTGACAATGGGATACCACATGATTCACTTGATGTATGTTTCGGTGATCAACTTGTGGGTTCCGCCCATGAACCTATGCGTAGGGGTTGGCACTCGTTTTTGTCGTGATTCTCTGGTAGGAACTTTGGGGCTTTCTTTGAGGTCATTAGTGTTGGTTGAATAGATGAATCTGAGATTGTGTGATGCATATCGTATAATCATACCCACGGATACTTGAGGTGACATTGGAGTATCTAGGTGACATTAGGGTTTTGGTTGATTTGTGTCTTAAGGTGTTATTCTAGTACGAACTCTAGGGTTGTTTGTGACACTTATAGGAATAGCCCAAACGGATTGATTGGAAAGAAT
Organism: Triticum monococcum; assembly: GCA_034509565.1. NCBI lineage: Eukaryota > Viridiplantae > Streptophyta > Magnoliopsida > Poales > Poaceae > Triticum > Triticum monococcum. Next base: position 583,371,523 of record CM067843.1, read on the forward strand.
AACTTTGAGGTGGTTTCGTACCCTACCATAATCTCTTCATTCGTTCTCCTCTATTAGTGACTTTGGAGTGACTCTTTGTTGCATGTTGAGGGATAGTGATGTGATACAATTATGATATTATTGTTGAGGGAACTTACACTAGTGAAAGTATGAACCCTAGGCCTTATTTCCACGCATTGCAATACCGTTTACGCTCACTTTTATCATTAGTTACCTTGCTGTTTTTATATTTTCAGATTACAAATACTCATATCTACTATCCATATACCACTTGTATCACCATCTCTTTGCCGAACTAGTGCACCTATACAATTTACCATTGTATTGGGTGTGTTGGGGACACAAGAGACTCTTTGTTATTTGGTCGCAGGGTTGCTTGAGAGAGACCATCTTCATCCTACGCCTCCTACGGATTGATAAACCTTAGGTCATCCACTTGAGGGAAATTTGCTACTGTCCTACAAACCTCTACACTTGGAGGCCCAACAACGTCTACAAGAAGAAGGTTGTGTAGTAGACATCAGGGTTCAGCTGAGAATATAATACTCAGACAGGCTCACAGTTCTGGACTTTGGGTCGCAGGCCCACCCTGCATGTTTGGGGGCCCAAGTGTTCTACCTCAGCACTTTTCATATTGCAAGCGATCGGTACAGTGCTAGTTTTAGATGCTGTCGCAAGGCGAATACACAAACTTGAATAAAGCACGACAGTTGTTGGAATGAAATCGAACGACAGTTCCTAACCAGCAATGAGAGTTGCAATTCTATCAATGATATACCATGTGATAAATAATATTGTCGTATTACTTATACACACATGACACTTGTTTCACCATGCCAGATTATTACATCAAAATCTCTCGTATGATAGATCAGTTCGAAAGTTGTGTGCTGCTACTGAAGAATTTCAAAGTTGATTTGGACCAGCTCTCCTTGCCGAGAAAGTTCGATTTTGAGATCATCCCCTACCACAAGATATGATTTAGATTTGAACCTTGACCATCCTTTAGCATCAAATCATGTGACCATCCTTTGTACTTACCGTATATTGAGCAGGTTCATTCACACCAAGGTTGCGCATGGTAAGAGAAACTTGGTTGATGTCACCCGGATTGTTGAACGACTACCTCGTTGCTCTAGGAATTCTTTGTTTGCAAACAAGAAGACATATCCAAACAGTTAGATAAACACAGTGAATCATGCGAAACAACATGGAAAGAAAAAAGAGCGAAACACTTGGGCGGTCAATGCTTACCAAGATGGTGTACATGACGGTTTTTGTAAGGACTTTGGTATATGAAGTGCGAACTGCAGCCCAGTCTGTTGCCGGTGCAACTGCTCGTTCGGTTGCCACTGCACGGGACGGAGAATATGCAAGTGCAAGTGTTGGTGCAGGTGCTAAAGCCGATGCTGCTAGTAGAGATGGTGCTCCTTGTAGAGCTGGTCCTGGTGTCAGAGCAGGTGCCGGTGTCGATGCCTGATCCTCCGGTAGATTAGCCTGATCCATTGACGCGGTCGGTGCCCAATCCTCCGCTGGATCAGACTGAGCTGATGCCACTGTCGGTGCTAGAGAAACTGCCGGTGCTCGATTTGATTTGAGACAAGCTGCTTATGACAAGTTACACAAATGAAGAGCCAAGGTATTTTGGAACAAAGACCAGTCACGTTAAGGCGAATGCTTTCACTATTGAAACCGTGGGCGTTTACGTGCTGCCACGAGTCCCGCTTCTCATCGGCAGGTGCCATCCGAGCAAGCGTGTGAGTCGACGGGAGGCGTGCGAGTTCTTCGTGTTTGCCCGTGCATCTAAACGCAAAAAGGGAGGAGAGAGAGCACACATGGAACCCACCAATAAGTGAAGGCGAATAGTACTAAGAATAATATTACATGTTATCAATTAAATAGGTTGTGGTAATATAAAAATATTATGTGAACAAAGGGAGGTACAACAAACATTTTTGTTCTACGTATGTTGCCTATTGACGTGCAGCTTGAAGGCCCTGGTCGCATGTTCAATCCTTGAACTTTATTTTTTAATTTGTATATGGGTCCAAATTTGTTTCACGACATGTGGGACCCTCGGTGTGTAGTTTGTAGCACTTTAATTTGTGGGTCGAAATTTGTTCCATTCCAAGTGGACTATCGGTGTGTAGTTTTGTAGCTTATTTAAAATAATTAAGGAGAACAACATAGTTTTTTGCAATAATACCATGGTGCGACGTTGAAGGCGAGAAAGGATGTGCGAGAGAGCGATGACCGAGCCAGAGGGAAATAAACTAGGGGAGTTGCGAGGGTTGCAATGGTGTTTCAAGTAGTTGTGGGCCGAATGCTACGAAAATATAATCTAAACCAACCGGAATAAATGCCTACACAAATTAATCCAAGGTTGGAGTGCCCCTCACAATGTAAATAGCTCCGGATTTGCGAGGGATGGAGAGGTAGCTTCAATGTGTGGAAGATACGGCGTGAGAAAGCGAGGTCAATCGAGAGACATATAGATAGAGAGACAAAGTGAGTGTGGTCCGACATTCATTGAAAAAATATATATGCTCTGGAGAGATATTGTCCGATTGAGCTTTTGGCAAGGGTGAGGGCTATAAGATATAGCTTGAGAGATAATCCAGTCATAGACGTGTAGATATATTTTGTGCGTGGGAGGAAGCAAGGTCAATCAATCACATAGGGTCGTTGTGCGATCGAAAGAGTGAGATGGGTTGGAGAGAGTGACCTAGATAGACAATGTGCATGAGAGAGTATACAATCTGAATAAGTCGAATTGGGCTCAAACATGGTGATATATCGTTTTTGTCCGAGAAAGAGCGAGGTCAATCAAGACATACAAAGAGAGAGAGAGAGAGAGACAGACAGACAGACAGAGAAACAGAGAGACAGAGAGACAGAGAGAGAGGGAGAGAGGGAGAGAGAGGGAGGGAGAGAGAGAGAGCGAGAACGAGTGTGGCCCTCCATGAGGTCGAAAGAGTGGGGGTGGCTTCGATGGGCTGACCTAGATAGACAATCTGCGTGAGAGAGTATAGAGTGTGTCGATCAAGGCCCAAACAGGGAGATATATCATTTGTGTGTGAAAGAAAATGAGGTTAAACGAGACTCAGATAAAGAGAGCGAGATTGAGCGAGTGTGGCCTGTCGTGCGGAAGAAAGAGTGAGACAGTCTCGAGGGAGTGACATAGATAGACAACGTGCGTGCGTGCGCACGAGAGGTTGGGGGCTAGATAGGCAATGCATGTATTTAGCGCGAGAGGGTGAGAGGGAGAGGGGGGAGAGAGAGCTTGTCATGGGGTGCAACGGCGGGTGTCTGAGGTAAATACATTTCGTAACAAAGTGGAAAAGGGGGGTTTTGTAGCTGAGAGAGTTAGAGATTGAAACATGGAGAGAAAGAATGGATGTGTGTTGGAAACAGATAGCTTCCTAAGGTGGTTAGGAGAGGAAGATTGACCGATACAGGAAGTATGTAGCGTGTGTGCGCGGGGGGGGGGGGGGGGGGGGCTAAAAACAACATTTCAATGTAGATAGTACGAGACTTAATGTCGATGTTTCAATTCGGTGTACATTGTAAGATTTGAACTGAGGACCATGCATATGGGTAATTATTTCGAATTCGTGCCATACTAGGTTTTGAAAAGTTGACATTGACTCGATTTGTTGTGCTATTTTGTAGGTCATATGTTTGGATCCATACAAAAGTTTTGTCACTACCATGGTGTTCATCATATACATATGAATTTGTATTAAAAAAGTAGCATGGATACAATGAAATGTGAAATCCAAGTTAGAACTGGAGATTGCTATGTGACACACACTCTAATTCAAATAACTAATTATGTGACACACACTCTAATCCACGTTAGCATGGATACCGTTTCGATTTTTTTTCAAATAACTCCTCATTAATTAATTTATAGTATCTCGTTTCGAATGACTAATTATTGCAAGGAAACCACAGGTATGGTAATACATACAGATTCGTTTGCAAATGAAAGAAGATTCGTTTGCATTCTCAAATGTAGGCGCACCAGGCAGACCAGGGTCGTGTCGTGGTGGTCGCGTGTGTCGGAGACGCTTAGAGCATCTCCAGCCGCGCCCCAAACAAGGCCCCCCAGGCGACTTTTCGGCCGCCAGCGCCAAAAATCGGCCCAGTCGCGCCCCCAAGGGCCCAATTTTTGCCGGCTCGGGCCGAAATTGGCGCCGGCAGACCCAACCCAAACCCAGCGCGTTGTGGGGAGCTCGGGGGCGCCGGGCGAATCGTTTTTGGCGTGAAAGAGCCGCGGGCCCTCCTTGCTAGTGACTCGTCTCGCTTCTCGCCGCTTCGTCGTCCTCATCGCCTCGTATCCTCTTCTTCGAGGCCAAGTACCCGGTCCCGCCGGACATGCGGGTGCCCGGGGCATGGAGAATCAGCGCCGGTGGGGTCCCTGTGCCACCACCGCCCACCGGGGTGGCGTGTCATGCGGAGATCGCGTGTACCCGCGCCTCTCTGCTGTGAGCGGTGAGGGAAGGGCCGCGCTACATCCCCGACAGCCCGCTCTGGGAGCCGTACTTCTGCCGCCGTCACGCCGAGCAGCTCGAGGCCACCAACGGCGTCGTGCCCTTCGGCAGGCTCAACTCCGAGGGGTGGCGCCGATAGTGGGGCGTGCCCGACCGCACGCTGGAGGCCATCCTCGAGTACATCGAGGGCGGCAACACGCCGAGGCTGGAGTACCCCCCCCCCCCCCCCCGTCCTTCTCTCGCTGCCATGGGCGCTCACGGACGCCAAGGCGCATGGACCCCGGGGCGTCCTCCTCCTCATCCGGTCGGTCGACCGGCTCTCCCTACCTCCGCCTCGTCAAGCCGGAGCCCCAAGACACGCCTGTCAGCCAGCGCACCCGCAACTCCGGTATCCGCATCGCCGACTCCACCCCCGCTTCCGGGTGCCTCGTCCTTGTCGCGCCCAAACTAGAGCCCAGTCTCCCCTAGAGTACGAGGAGATAGCCCGGCGTGACTTCTCCGATGCGGACGCCCTGCGGTGGGAGCGCGACGACTACCTCCAGACTGAGATGACCCGGCAGACCCGGGCCCTGGAGGACATCGCCGCCCGCAAGCGTGGGCACGAGGACGAGCACGGCGTCGTGATCCTCGACAGCAATGACGACGAGGACGCCGCCGGACCGTCCAACCCGCCGCGCCAACCGGGGGAGGGTTGCAGCAAGGATGGTGGCCACGACGGAGGCGGCAACGACAACGACGATGACGGCGGCGGCGGCGACTACACACGGTTCTACAGCCTCCTCGGCATGTAGAACTGTAAGGGCGGCGGCCGGCGAGGAGCGGCGAGGCGAGCGAGACGGCGGGCGGGCCTAGTAGTGTGTTTTTTCTTTTTGTAAAATACTTTAAATATGTATGAGCGGGCGTGTTTGTGCCGTGTTTGGTTGAATTTGGTTTGAAGTCGCCGAAGTATGCATGAACTCGCTGTGTTTGTGTCGTTCAAAAAAATCCCGTGGGCGCCGCGACTGGGTGGCATCACGCCCCCAACGCGCGTTTTGCGCCGGTGCGCCCCCAGGGGGCGATTTTTAGCGCCTCCTGGGGGGCCAACGGCTGGAGATGCTCTTAGCACCCAGCCACCCCCCTCCCTCCCTCCCCCCCCCCCCACAAAAAAGGACGACGACAAAATAAGTTCGCGCTTCCACATTTCGGATTGAAATATCTGGCGGCCCCAATTCCATCCCTGCAAAATCTCCCTTCTCCACCGTCCCCTTCCGTGCCCAGATTGCTCAAATCCCTAATTTGCCGCCAACCCAAGCAAAGTTCGAATTGCCCCTTGTCTCGTCTCTTTCCCCACCTATGTGCCGGACGACGATGACGAAGACGACGGTCACGCTTCACCACCGCACCGGAGCTAGCTCATCTACGCCCTCGTCCACCGCACTGGGTGGTCCACCGACAACGTCGGCCGCCGCAACCGACGTGCCTCACAGACACTGACTTCCACCGCATCTGGTGAGCTTCACCGACGCCGTCTCCCAGCTCACCGGGGCTACTTCGCCGAGCATGTCATCGCGCCTCCGCCCCCTGAGGCCGCTGGGGCTTCACCAACGGTCTCGTCCACCGCTGGGGCTTCACCAACGGTCGCGCCTCCGCCCCCCAATCTCAGTGGGGGAGTTATAAAATAAGTAGAAATTGGTTTCATTTTCTCATAGATTCCCTACATACATGCATTTTTACAACACCGTCAGGTTTAACTATTGGCCAGAAATTGAAGAGTTGAATTAGATATAATCAGGGATGTGATGTACCTGCTCGTTGCGCATGCTACTCTTGCAAGCTGCGACTGTCCATTTGCGCAAGCTCGATGCCATGCCCGCGTTGCCGCCGCTGCCTCCCACGCAGGCTACACCCAGGGTTGGATCTTCATCTTCTTGTCCTTCTGTTCGCTTGAAGCCTGGCGACCGCCCTCCAACGAGGGCGCGAGGAAGTGTTGTGTCGGTCTGTCCAGCGGCGGCTAGGTTAGGAGCGAACCAGACTAGAGGCTGGAGTGGATGAATTGGGATTGTTCCTGCTGTCGGTCGATATGGGAGGCGCTCGTTTGGGCCGCGAGCCTGCTATAGGGCCTCCCTTGCACTTATGTTATTGGCCTATCCAAATTGAAACATTTTTCTTAATTTTTTACATTGTCTGCTTGTGCGTTGGGACGAGCAAAACTAGCCTAGGCCAACCTGTACGACTCAAACTAGGTGCACACTTTCGAGCCACCCGAGGCGGCCGCCCATACCAGCCCCTATGGTGGTGTCGCCCCTTTTTGCGTGTATGATAGGGGTAGTGAAAAATATTCCAGTGGCGCTTTTGACTTACCCACAGAATGGTTGAATTGCTTGTTTCTATGAACTGAGTTTGCCAATAATGTGAAGGACGCCAGTCTTTTCATCCTAGATCTCGATATGCCAAAAGTTAGCGCATGAAATATATAGTAAAAGCCAGTGTGATGTGTGTGGCTACAACTAGTCTGGCTACACGCCCTCATATAACATATGAAGGACGCACCATCTTACCAGATTAACCATTCGACTTACCAATGCAGTGTGGGAAGAAAAAAGTATTGGGACGACGTATCCAAGCAATTGATGCCATGGACTCCTTCATACAACCTTGTAAGCGAAAAGGAAGTTGCAGTGTGCCTGTACAAAGAACTAGCGTAAGTTTAGTTACCTGCTTCTTGGAATTTTAGTTAGCCAGTTATTGAAAAATTGTTCAATTACGTTGCTTGGCTTAATTTAGTTTGCTACTGATTACATAATGCCACAGCCTGTTAACCCTATTATAGACTGCGCCTATCTATGTGTTTGATACTTACTGTTAAGAATTACCTGTTTGCCTGAACTTAAATAGCTACTTGTATGTTTAACAGCTTTGCTGCTGCAACAACGGGTTACAATGATGTTAATAACTACTTTTCAGCATCGAATTGAAACTCTTTAATTCCTTGTTTGTTTAACTGGTTTGCTGTTATAACTCCCAGTTGAGATGTTTTGCTAACTTGAACTTTTCTGAATCCAATCGGAACTTTAATGGCAAAACAAGTTAGCCCAAGATCAAAGAGCGAGGTCCCATGGACGTTGTATCATCCCGCAGCAGTGGCACCGACCGAATCATGCATTATGAATTGTCAATTGTTGATGCTCTAGAGGCTAAACTAGTGGTAGAAAGAGATTCTGCTGCTGCACTTAGATATGAAGATAACATGTTGATGAAGCAAACAACACAATCAGTAGTAGTACTCAAGACAACCATTAAATATTTGGTGGATTTCAAAATGAAGCAAGCTGAGACTGACTACATTCTTAAGATCCTGAAGGAAAAAAGGAAATGAAATTCCCACTTGGTAAATCGTAGGTGAAATGTTCTTTCCATCGTTGAATAACCTTTGTGTTGTTTTTTCATGTAATCAATCAAACCATTTGTTTTAGATATCATGTAATAATTGTTTTTTGTTTTTTGTTTTTTGGTTTGTAATTTTATTTGAGCACAAGTCTGTATTAATTGATAAGACTCGGAGACATTTCATTTTGATTGTTGTGCCAGACCTACAAATATGCCAATTGGGCTGAATGTGCATTCAGCAATAATAGTAGTATAGATGGACCATAAGTGGCACACATCGGAAAGGGCCAAGATGCTGTAGTAGCTTGGCCAAAAAATGATGTTGTTGTAGCAAAGAAAAGTATACCGGCCTGGCTTATGTATGTTAGTTGATATTATTGATCCATATATTCTATAACTGTTTATATGTCTGTTTGTTCTGTATATTCTTGGTTGATTGACTCGGTATTTGAATCTTGTTGCGTCGCTTGTGTACATATCTAAATGGGAGTACACATTATGATGCATGTGACATTTGAGTTGGACATGAAGTGTTCCAAATATTAGAATTCACCTTAAACTGGATTCTAGCTTCTGAATTTATGTATAGGCATTTGTAAACCATGTTCATATATGACAGTAGAATACATCTTTGTCGTCCTTTTGAAGATATATAAAAACACACAGAATGATTTATAAAGATTCATATAGGAATACAATATGGATTCGAATTTAGTTGCCAGGGTAAACATGGATGCTTATTGTCCCAAAATTTGAAAGAAGCGGCAAAATGTCCACTCCCACATCGGCTGCCCGAAGCCAAGTGTTTGGGAGATGGAAATTACTATCTAACCATTACACGGACAATCCATCGGCCTGATTTCCGCTGCTCTAAATAGGGGTAGGATAGTAACTTCAATTAGGCATGACACGACCACCTCTGAGCCCATTCCGACACGATGGGCGCCAAACATGGTCGGCAAAACACATTTGATTCAAGCTCGTCCGAAAGACCTATGTTTCTCCCTCCATTTCCCCATTCATACACGGTGGGCGGCAAAACAAACTCGACTTGGCCGAAATTGATGTAGGCAAATATTTTCAATAGGGGCAGGTTTGTAACTTCACTCAGATGTAACACAACCGCTCTACCTGTCAGCCTTGTTCATACACCGTGGGTGCCAACCATGGGCGCCAACCACCCTCTCCTCGCCCGAAATCACTCTGGGCAAATGTTGGCGAGATGCGAGATTACCATCGTATCCCCAACCGACGAGGCGTCCAAATTTTGAAAGGGTGCTAAGTTCGTAACTTTCCCATATTTCAGGCAGGCGCGTCCCAAAAACATGGTTCCCCGTACCACTCCCTCCATTTTCCCATTCATACACCGTCCGCGCTAGAACACCAGCCTCCGTCCGCCACCCTGATACGTCCATTTTGCATCATGCTTTTATATCGATACTTATTGCATTATGGGCTATTATTACACATTATGTCACAATACTTATGCCTATTCTCTCTTATTTTACAAGGTTTACATCAAGAGGGAGAATGCCTGCAGCTGGGATTCTGGGCTGGAAAAGGAACAAGTATTAGAGACCCATTCTGCACAGCTCCAAAATTCCTGAAACTTCACGGAAGTCATTTTCAGAATATATAAAAAATAAGAGAGGCGCGACCGTTGGTGAAGCCCCAGCGTAAGGTTTCATTTTCTCATAGATTCCCTACATACAAGCATTTTTACAACATCGTCAGGTTTAACTATTGGCCAGAAATTGAAGAGTTGAATTAGATATAATCAGGGATGTGATGTACCTGCTCGTTGCGCATGCTACTCTTGCAAGCTGCGGCTGTCCATTTGCGCAAGCTCGATGCCATGCCCGCGTTGCCGCCGCTGCCTCCCACGCAGGTTACACCCAGGGTTGGATCTTCATCTTCTTGTCCTTCTGTTCACTTGAAGCCTGGCGACCGCCCTCCAACGAGGGCGCGAGGAAGTGTTGTGTCGGTCTGTCCAGCGGCGGCTAGGTTAGGAGCGAACCAGACTGGAGGCTGGAGTGGATGAATTGGGATTTTTCCTGCTGTCGGTCGATATGGGAGGCGCTCGTTTGGGCCGCGAGCCTGCTATAGGGCCTCCCTTGCACTTATGTTATTGGCCTATCCAAATTGAAACATTTTTCTTCATTTTTTACATTGTCTGCTTGTGCGTTGGGACGAGCAGAACTAGCCTAGGCCAACCTGGACGACTCAAACTAGGTGCACACTTTCGAGCCACCCGAGGCGGCCGCCCATACCAGCCCCTATGGTGGCGTCGCCCCGTTTTGCGTGTATGATAAATATTCAAGTGGCGCTTTTGATTTACCCATAGAATGGTTGAATTGCTTGTTTCTATGAACTGAGTTCGCCAATAATGTGAAGGATGCCAGTCTTTTCATCCTAGATCTCGATATGCCAAAAGTTAGCGCATGAAATATATAGTAAAAGCCAGTGTGATGTGTGTGGCTACAACTAGTCTGACTACACGCCCTCATATAACATATGAAGGACGCACCATCTTACCAGATTAACCATTCGACTTACCAATGCAGTGTGGGAAGAAAAAAGTATTGGGACTACGTATCCAAGCAATTGATGCCATGGACTCCTTCGTACAACCTTGTAAGCGAAAAAGAAGTTGCAGTGTGCCTGTACAAAGAACTAGCGTAAGTTTAGTTACCTGCTTCTTGGAATTTTAGTTAGCCAGTTATTGAAAAATTGTACAATTACGTTGCTTGGCTTAATTTAGTTTGCTACTGATTACATAATACCACAGCCTGTTAACCCTATTATAGACTGCGCCTATCTATGTGTTTGATACTTACTGTTAAGAATTACCTGTTTGCCTGAACTTAAATAGCTACTTGTATGTTTAACAGCTTTGCTGCTGCAACAACGGGTTACAATGATGTTAATAACTACTTTTCAGCATCGAATTGAAACTCTTTAATTCCTTGTTTGTTTAACTGGTTTGCTGTTATAACTCCTAGTTGAGATGTTTTGCTAACTTCAACTTTTCTGAATCCAATTGGAACTTTAATGGCAAAACAGGTTAGCCCAAGATCAAAGAGCGAGGTCCCCATGGACGTTGTATCATCCCGCAGTAGTGGCACCGGCCCAATCATGCATTATGAATTGCCAATTATTGATGCTCTAGAGGCTAAACTAGTGGTAGAAAGAGATTCTGCTTCTGCACTTAGATATGAAGATAACATGTTGAGGAAGCAAACAACACAATCAGTAGTAGTACTCAAGACAACCATTAAATATTTGGTGGATTTCAAAATGAAGCAAGCTGAGACTGACCACATTGTTTAAGATCCTGAAGGAAAAAAGGAAATTAAATTCCCACTTGGTAAATCGTAGGTGAAATGTTCTTTCCGTCGTTGAATAACCTTTGTGTTGTTTCTTCATGTAATCAATCAAACCATTTGTTTTAGATATCATGTCATAATTGTTTTTTGTTTTTTGTTTTTTGGTTTGTAATTTTATTTGAGCACAAGTCTGTATTAATTGATAAGACTCGGAGACATTTCATTTTGATTGTTGTGCCAGACCTACAAATATGCCAATTGGGCTGAATGTGCATTCAGCAATAATAGTAGTATAGATGGACCATAAGTGGCACACATCGGAAAGGGCCAAGATGCTGTAGTAGCTTGGCCAAAAAATGATGTTGTTGTAGCAAAGAAAAGTATACCGGCCTGGCTTATGTATGTTAATTGATATTATTGATCCATATACTCTATAACTGTTTATATGTGTGTTAGTTCTGTATATTCTTGGTTGATTGACTCGGTATTTGAATCTTAATGCATCGCTTGTGTACATATCTAAATGGGAGTACACATTATGATGCATGTGACATTTGAGTTGGACATGAAGTGTTCCAAATATTAGAATTCACCTTAAACTGGATTCTAGCTTCTGAATTTAAGTATAGGCATTTGTAAACCATATTCATATATGACAGTGGAATACATCTTTGTCGTCCTTTTGAAGATATATAAAAACACACAGAATGATTTATAAAGATTCGTATAGGAATACAATATGGATTCGAATTTAGTTGCCAGGGTAAACATGGATGCTTATTGTCCCAAAATTCGAAAGAAGCGGCAAAATGTCCACTCCCACATCGGCTGCCCGAAGCCAAGTGTTTGGGAGATGGAAATTACTATCTAACCATTACACGGACAATCCATCGGCCTGATTTCCGCTGCACTAAATAGGGGTAGGATAGTAACTTCAATTAGGCATGACACGACCGCCTCTGAGGCCATTCCGACACGATGGGCGCCAAACATGGTCGGCAAAACACATTTGATTCAAGCTCGTCCGAAAGACCTATGTTTCTCCCTCCATTTCCCCATTCATACACGGTGGGCGGCAAAACAAACTCGACTTGGCCGAAATTGATGTAGGCAAATATTTTCAATAGGGGCAGGTTTGTAACTTCACTCAGATGTAACACAACCGCTCTACCTGTCAGCCTTGTTCATACACCGTGGGTGCCAACCATGGGCGCCAACCACCCTCTCCTCGCCCGAAATCACTCTGGGCAAATGTTGGCGAGATGCGAGATTACCATCGTATCCCCAACCGACGAGGCATCCAAATTTTGAGAGGGTGCTAAGTTCGTAACTTTCCCATATTTCAGGCAGGCGCGTCCCAAAAACATGGTTCCCCATACCACTCCCTCCATTTTCCCATTCATACACCGTCCGCGCTAGAACACCAGCCTCCGTCCGCCACCCTGATACGTCCATTTTGCATCATGCTTTTATATCGATACTTATTGCATTATGGGCTATTATTACACATTATGTCACAATACTTATGCCTATTCTCTCTTATTTTACAAGGTTTACATCAAGAGGGAGAATGCCTGCAGCTGGGATTCTGGGCTGGAAAAGGAACAAGTATTAGAGACCCATTCTGCACAGCTCCAAAATTCCTGAAACTTCACGGAAGTCATTTTCAGAATATATAAAAAATAAGAGAGGCGCGACCGTTGGTGAAGCCCCAGCGTAAGGTTTCATTTTCTCATAGATTCCCTACATACAAGCATTTTTACAACATCGTCAGGTTTAACTATTGGCCAGAAATTGAAGAGTTGAATTAGATATAATCAGGGATGTGATGTACCTGCTCGTTGCGCATGCTACTCTTGCAAGCTGCGACTGTCCATTTGCGCAAGCTCGATGCCATGCCCGCGTTGCCGCCGCTGCCTCCCACGCAGGCTACACCCAGGGTTGGATCTTCATCTTCTTGTCCTTCTGTTCGCTTGAAGCCTGGCGACCGCCCTCCAGCGAGGGCGCGAGGAAGTGTTGTGTTGGTCTGTCCAGCGGCAGCTAGGTTAGGAGTGAACCAGACTGGAGGATGGAGTGGATGAATTGGGATTTTTCCTGCTGTCAGTCGATATGGGAGGCGCTCGTTTCGGCCGCGAGCCTGCTATAGGGCCTGCCTTGCACTTATGTTATTGGCCTATTCAAATTGAAACATTTTTCTTCATTTTTTACATTGTTTGCTTGTGCGTTGGGATGAGCAGAACTAGCCTAGGCCAACCTGGACGACTCAAACTAGGTGCACACTTTCGAGCCACCCGAGGCGGCCGCCCATACCAGCCCCTATGGTGGCGTCGCCCCTTTTTGCGTGTATGATAGGGGTAGTGAGAAATATTGCAGTGGCGCTTTTGATTTACCCACAGAATGGTTGAACTGCTTGTTTCTATGAACTGAGTTCGCCAATAATGTGAAGGACGCCAGTCTTTTCATCCTAGATCTCGATATGCCAAAAGTTAGCGCATGAAATATATAGTAAAAGCCAGTGTGATGTGTGTGGCTACAACTAGTCTGACTACACGCCCTCATATAACATATGAAGGACGCACCATCTTACCAGATTAACCATTCGACTTACCAATGCAGTGTGGGAAGAAAAAAGTATTGGGACTACGTATCCAAGCAATTGATGCCATGGACTCCTTCGTACAACCTTGTAAGCGAAAAATAAGTTGCAGTGTGCCTGTACAAAGAACTACCGTAAGTTTAGTTACCTGCTTCTTGGAATTTTAGTTAGCCAGTTATTGAAAAATTGTTCAATTACGTTGCTTGGCTTAATTTAGTTTGCTACTGATTACATAATGCCACAGCCTGTTAACCCTATTATAGACTGCGCCTATCTATGTGTTTGATACTTACTGTTAAGAATTACCTGTTTTCCTGAACTTAAATAGCTACTTGTATGTTTAACAGCTTTGCTGCTGCAACAACGGGTTACAATGATGTTAATAACTACTTTTCAGCATCGAATTGAAACTCTTTAATTCCTTGTTTGTTTAACTGGTTTGCTGTTATAACTCCCAATTGAGATGTTTTGCTAACTTCAACTTTTCTGAATCCAATCGGAACTTTAATGGCAAAACAGGTTAGCCCAAGATCAAAGAGCGAGGTCCCCATGGACGTTGTATCATCCCGCGGCAGTGGCACCGGCCCAATCATGCATTATGCATTGCCAACTATTGATGCTCTAGAGGCTAAACTAGTGGTAGAAAGAGATTCTGCTTCTGCACTTAGATATGAAGATAACATGTTGAGGAAGCAAACAACACAATCAGTAGTAGTACTCAAGACAACCATTAAATATTTGGTGGATTTCAAAATGAAGCAAGCTGAGACTGACCACATTGTTAAGATCCTGAAGGAAAAAAGGAAATTAAATTCCCACTTGGTAAATCGTAGGTGAAATGTTCTTTCCATCGTTGAATAACCTTTGTGTTGTTTGTTCATGTAATCAATCAAACCATTTGTTTTAGATATCATGTAATAATTGTTTTTTGTTTTTTGTTTTTTGGTTTGTAATTTTATTTGAGCACAAGTCTGTATTAATTGATAAGACTCAAAGACATTTCATTTTGATTGTTGTGCCAGACCTACAAATATGCCAATTGGGCTGAATGTGCATTCAGGAATAATAGTAGTATAGATGGACCATAAGTGGCACACATCGGAAAGGGCCAAGATGTTGTAGTAGCTTGGCCAAAAAATGATGTTGTTGTAGCAAAGAAAAGTATACCGGCCTGGCTTATGTATGTTAATTGATATTATTGATCCATATACTCTATAACTGTTTATATGTCTGTTAGTTCTGTATATTCTTGGTTGATTGACTCGGTATTTGAATCTTGATGCATCGCTTGTGTACATATCTAAATGGGAGTACACATTATGATGCATGTGACATTTGAGTTGGACATGAAGTGTTCCAAATATTAGAATTCACCTTAAACTGGATTCTAGCTTCTGAATTTAAGTATAGGCATTTGTAAACCATATTCATATATGACAGTGGAATACATCTTTGTCGTCCTTTTGAAGATATATAAAAACACACAGAATGATTTATAAAGATTCGTATAGGAATACAATATGGATTCGAATTTAGTTGCCAGGGTAAACATGGATGCTTATTGTCCCAAAATTCGAAAGAAGCGGTAAAATGTCCACTCCCACATCGGCTGCCCGAAGCCAAGTGTTTGGGAGATGGAAATTACTATCTAACCATTACACAGACAATCCATCGGCCTGATTTCTGCTGCTCTAAATAGGGGTAGGATAGTAACTTCAATTAGGCATGACACGATCGCCTCTGAGCCCATTTCGACACGATGGGTGCCAAACATGGTCGGCAAAACACATTTGATTCAAGCTCGTCTGAAAGACCTATGTTTCTCCCTCCATTTCCCCATTCATACACGGTGGGCGGCAAAACAAACTCGACTTGGCCGAAATTGATGTAGGCAAATATTTTCAATAGGGGCAGGTTTGTAACTTCACTCAGATGTAACACAACCGCTCTACCTGTTAGCCTTGTTCATACACCGTGGGTGCCAACCATGGGCGCCAACCACCCTCTCCTCGCCCGAAATCACTCTGGGCAAATATTGGCGAGATGCGAGATTACCATCGTATCCCCAACCGACGAGGCGTCCAAATTTTGAAAGGGTGCTAAGTTCGTAACTTTCCCATATTTCAGGCAGGCGTGTCCCAAAAACATGGTTCCCCGTACCACTCCCTCCATTTTCCCATTCATACACCGTCCGCGCTAGAACACCAGTCTCCGTCCGCCACCCTGATACGTCCATTTTGCATCATGCTTTTATATCGATACATATTGCATTATGGGCTATTATTACACATTATGTCACAATACTTATGCCTATTCTCTCTTATTTTACAAGGTTTACATCAAGAGGGAGAATGCCTGCAGCTGGGATTCTGGGCTGGAAAAGGAACAAGTATTAGAGACCTATTCTGCACAGCTCCAAAATTCCTGAAACTTCACGGAAGTCATTTTCAGAATATATAAAAAATAAGAGAGGCGCGACCGTTGGTGAAGCCCCAGTGTAAGGTTTCATTTTCTCATAGATTCCCTACATACAAGCATTTTTACAACACCGTCAGGTTTAACTATTGGCCAGAAATTGTAGAGTTGAATTAGATATAATCAGGGATGTGATGTACCTGCTCGTTGCGCATGCTACTCTTGCAAGCTGCGACTGATCATTTGCACAAGCTCGATGCCATGCCCGCGTTGCCGCCGCTGCCTCCCACGCAGGCTACACCCAGGGTTGGATCTTCATCTTCTTGTCCTTCTGTTCGCTTGAAGCCTGGCGACCGCCCTCCAACGAGGGCGCGAGGAAGTGTTGTGTCGGTCTGTCCAGCGGCGGCCAGGTTAGGAGCGAACCAGACTGGAGGCTGGAGTGGATGAATTGGGATTTTTCCTGCTGTCGGTCGATATGGGAGGCGCTCGTTTGGGCCGCGAGCCTGCTATAGGGCCTGCCTTGCACTTATGTTATTGGCCTATCCAAATTGAAACATTTTTCTTCATTTTTTACATTGTCTGCTTGTGCGTTGGGACGAGCAGAACTAGCCTAGGCCAACCTGGACGACTCAAACTTGGTGCACACTTTCGAGCCACCCGAGGCGGCCGCCCATACCAGCCCCTATGATGGTGTCGCCCCTTTTTGCGTGTATGATAGGGGTAGTGAAAAATATTCCAGTGGCGCTTTTGATTTACCCACAGAATGGTTGAATTGCTTGTTTCTATGAACTGAGTTCGCCAATAATGTGAAGGACGCCAGTCTTTTCATCCTAGATCTCGATATGCCAAAAGTTAGCGCATGAAATATATAGTAAAAGCCAGTGTGATGTGTGTGGCTACAACTAGTATGACAACACGCCCTCATATAACATATGAAGGACGCACCATCTTACCAGATTAACCATTCGACTTACCAATGCAGTGTGGGAAGAAAAAAGTATTGGGACTACGTATCCAAGCAATTGATGCCATGGACTCCTTCGTACAACCTTGTAAGCGAAAAAGAAGTTGCAGTGTGCCTGTACAAAGAACTAGCGTAAGTTTAGTTACCTGCTTCTTGGAATTTTAGTTAGCCAGTTATTGAAAAATTGTTCAATTACGTTGCTTGGCTTAATTTAGTTTGCTACTGATTACATAATGCCACAGCCTGTTAACCCTATTATAGACTGCGCCTATCTATGTGTTTGATACTTACTGTTAAGAATTACCTATTTGCCTGAACTTAAATAGCTACTTGTATGTTTAACAGCTTTGCTGCTGCAACAACGGGTTACAATGATGTTAATAACTACTTTTCAGCATCGAATTGAAACTCTTTAATTCCTTGTTTGTTTAACTGGTTTGCTGTTATAACTCCTAGTTGAGATGTTTTGCTAACTTCAACTTTTTTGAATCCAATCGGAACTTTAATGGCAAAACAGGTTAGCCCAAGATCAAAGAGCGAGGTCGCCATGGACGTTGTATCATCCCGCAGCAGTGGCACCGGCCCAATCATGCACTATGAATTGCCAACTGTTGATGCTCTAGAGGCTAAACTAGTGGTAGAAAGATATTCTGCTTCTGCACTTAGATATGAACATAACATGTTGAGGAAGCAAACAACACAATCAGTAGTAGTACTCAAGACAACCATTAAATTTTGGTGGATTTCAAAATGAAGCAAGCTGAGACTGACCACATTGTTAAGATCCTAAAGGAAAAAAGGAAATTAAATTCCCACTTGGTAAATCGTAGGTGAAATGTTCTTTCAATCGTTGAATAACCTTTGTGTTGTTTGTTCATGTAATCAATCAAACCATTTGTTTTAGATATCATGTAATAATTGTTTTTTGTTTTTTTTGGTTTGTAATTTTATTTGAGCACAAGTCTGTATTAATTGATAAGACTCGGAGACATTTCATTTTGATTGTTGTGCCAGACCTACAAATATGCCAATTGGGCTGAATGTGCATTCAGCAATAATAGTAGTATAGATGGACCATAAGTGGCACGCATCGGAAAGGGCCAAGATGCTGTAGTAGCTTGGCCAAAAAATGATGTTGTTGTAGCAAAGAAAAGTATACCGGCCTGGCTTATGTATGTTAATTGATATTATTCATCCATATACTCTATAACTGTTTATATGTCTGTTAGTTCTGTATATTCTTGGTTGATTGACTCGGTATTTGAATCTTGATGCATCGCTTGTATACATATCTAAATGGGAGTACACATTATGATGCATGTGACATTTGAGTTGGACATGAAGTGTTCCAAATATTAGAAATCACCTTAAACTGGATTCTAGCTTCTGAATTTAAGTATAGGCATTTGTAAACCATATTCATATATGACAGTGGAATACATCTTTGTCGTCCTTTTGAAGATATATAAAATCACACGGAATGATTTATAAAGATTCGTATAGGAATACAATATGGATACGAATTGAGTTGCCAGGGTAAACATGGATGCTTATTGTCCCAAAATTCGAAAGAAGCGGCAAAATGTCCACTCCCACATTGGCTGCCCGAAGCCAAGTGTTTGGGAGATGGAAATTACTGTCTAACCATTACACGGACAATCCATCGGCTTGATTTCCGCTGCTCTAAATAGGGGTAGGATAGTAACTTCAATTAGGCGTGACACGACCGCCTCTGAGCCCATTCCGACACGATGGGCGCCAAACATGGTCGGCAAAACACATTTGATTCAAGCTCGTCTGAAAGACCTCTATTTCTCCCTCCATTTCCCCATTCATACACGATGGGCGGCAAAACAAACTCGACTTGGCCGAAATTGATGTAGGCAAATATTTTCAATAGGGGCAGGTTTGTAACTTCACTCAGATGTAACACAACCGCTCTACCTGTCAGCCTTGTTCATACACCGTGGGCGCCAACCACCCTCTCCTCGCCCGAAATCACTCTGGGCAAATATTGGCGAGATGCGAGATTACCATCGTATCCCCAACCGACGAGGCGTCCAAATTTTGAAGGGGTGCTAAGTTCGTAACTTTCCCATATTTCAGGCAGGCGCGTCCCAAAAACATGGTTCCCCGTACCACTCCCTCCATTTTCCCATTCATACACCGTCCACGCTAGAACACCAGCCTCTGTCCGCCACCCTGATACATCCATTTTGCATCATGCTTTTATATCGATACTTATTGCATTATGGGCTATTGTTACACATTATGTCACAATACTTATGCCTATTCTCTCTTATTTTACAAGGTTTGCATCAAGAGGGAGAATGCCTGCAGCTGGGATTCTGGGCTGGAAAAGGAACAAGTATTAGAGACCTATTCTGCACAGCTCCAAAATTCCTGAAACTTCACGGAAGTCATTTTCAGAATATATAAAAAATACTGAGCGCAGGAAGTTCCAAAGGGGGGCCACACCCTGCCCACGATGGTGGGGGCGCGCCCTACCCCCTGGGTGTGCCCCCTGCCTCGTGGGTCCCCTAGTGGCCCTCCGATGCCCATCTTCTGCTATATGGAGTCTTTCGATGAGGAAAAAATAATAAGCCATATTTCCAAATGAGACTCCGCCACCACAAGGCGGAACCTTGGCAGAACCAATCTAGGGCTCTGGCGGAGTTGTTCTACCGGGGAAACTTCCCTCCTGGAGGGGGGAATCATCGCCATCGTCATCACCAACAATCCTCTCATCGGGAGGGGGTCAATCTCCATCAACATATTCACCAGCACCATCTCCTCTCAAACCCTAGGTCATCTCTTGTATCCAATTCTTGTCGCCAAGCCTGGGATTGGTACCTGTGGGTTGCTAGTAGTTTTGATTACTCCTTGTAGTTGATGGTAGTTGGTTTACTTGGTGGAAGATCATATGTTCAGATCCTATATGCATATTAATACCCCTCTGATTATGAACATGAATATGCTTTGTGAGTAGTTACGTTTGTTCCTGAGGACATGGGAGAAGTCTTGCTATTAGTAGTCATGTGAATTAGGTATTCGTTCGATATTTTGATGAGATGTATGTTGTCTCTCCTCTAGTGGTGTTATGTGAACATCGACTACATGACACTTCACCATTATTTGGGACTAGAGGAAGGCATTGGGAAGTAATAAGTAGATGATGGGTTGCTAGAGTGACAGAAGCTTAAACCCTAGTTTATGTGTTGCTTCGTAAGGGGCTGATTTGGATCCATATGTTTCATGCTATGGTTAGGTTTACCTTAATACTTTTGTTGTAGTTGCGGATGCTTGCAATAGAGGTTAATCATAATTAAGTGGGATGCTTGTCCAAGTAAGGACAGTACCCAAGCACCGTTCCACCCACATACCAAATTATCAAAGTACCGAACGTGAATCATATGAACGTGATGAAAACTAGCTTGACGATATTCCCATGTGTCCTCGGGAGCGCTTTTCTCTATATAAGAGTTTGTCCAGGCTTGTCCTTTGCTACAAAAAGGATTGGGCCACCTTGCTGCACTTTATTTACTTTTGTTACTTGTTGCTCGTTACCAATTATCTTATCACAAAACTATATGTTACCTATTATTTCAGTGTTTGCAGAGAATACCTTGCTGAAAACTGCTTATCATTTCCTTCTGCTCCTCGTTGGGTTTCGACACTCTTACTTATCGAAAGGACTACGATAGATCCCCTATACTTGTGGGTCATCACACCCCATCCATCATCGTCGTCCTCCACCACATCCATCGCCGTCGTCCTCCACCACATCCATCGCCACCATCCTCCACCATGCCGGAGCACCTACCAAGACCGCGTCGTCCACTGCTAGAGATGGACGTTTCTCATCCACGGCAACGGACCAAGAGCCTTGCATCATGTCCTCTCGCTTCATCGGCGTCGTCGTCCTCTTTGCCGGCGCCGCTCACACGACCTTCTCTTCCACCGCAATGGGACTTATCCCCCGATGCACCCGTCTACCGTCGTAGATCTTCTTCAACGCCACCGACAGCCATCGCACCCCCGATGCCTACACGACGCCGCAAGAGAGGTGGTACTTCATATCTCCTCAACTTTTTGATCTCAACTAGAAAATAGATCTTAACTTGGTTACTCTACTTTCTTTTTAGCTCTTAGAATTTACTTCTTAGTTCGAAGCAAACAATGGCTGCTAAATATCATTTCTCCGGTTTCTCCCTTTTATGATCACTATATGATCAGAATACATGATTCGTGTCATAATAGCACTGCTCGACCCATCAAGCTAAACAAGCTTAGTTGTTCAAATACGAATCTGCTATTATTAAAACAGATTCGTTTAATTGGTCAGCTAAATGTTCCTAAATTAGTTTCAAAAATGCATGTTCGCCGCTTGGGTGTGTATCTCTACGGGGTGCCCATGGTGGGCCGGCCCACCCTGGGATTTTGGGTCGTCCCAGGCCCCGATTCCCCTTTGTTCTGCTGCGCGCTTCTGATCTGTACTCGCCCCAGCCGCCTGCCTCGCCGGCGACTTGCCGTCCCCGGAGGGCATGACCCTAGGAGGAGATGTCGGACTAACAGGAGGTCAGGATCTGCTCGCCCAACATCGCCACCGCTGTCCGGGCGCGCCGTCGTGCCTACCTTCCCAGTCGGTTCAGAGCTCAGGCGTGCAGCACCCACTAAGCCAACCTGATTTATCCTGAGATAAGTCCTCAACACTCAGGAGCCACTCCTCATCACCCATTTTCTAATTGACTCATTACTCATTAGGCAGGACTGTCATTAGGGTTTGTTGTGTGCTCAGTGCTACCTACACTTAATGGTTCAGATGTATTTTGGTAATCTTTAGTACCTGTAAAGTTCACAGGGTTTTCAAAATTACGGCCCTAGGAACAGACACTAGTTATTTTGGATTGTTGGTCGTAGTGACATTGACCCATATTACTACTGCAAGCCAGGTTTGTTGACAATTTTACTTGTCTTTCTTACTCATCTGATATAATATCCAATTATTCACGTCGATTAGTTGCAAACTGTCGGATTTCGGGTTCCGGCAGACCCTTAAGGTTCGAACACTGGGGTGCACGCGGAAATCTCGCCTTCAACCTCTACGCCTCGATGGGATCTAAACTACTAAAAGAGCTGCACGAAAGACACAAGATTTATACTGGTTCGGGCCACCGATGTGGTGTAATACCCTACTCCAGTGTGTGGTGGATGGATTGCCTCCTGGGGCTGGTGTGGATGAACAATACAAGGAAGAACAGCCTCGCGAGGGTCTGTTCTTGGCTGTGGAGATGAACTGCTATGAAGAGTTCAGTCTCCTTTCTCTCTCTTTCTCTCTCAGATCCCGGACTGAACAACCAGGAATCGAACCCCTTGCTATGTGGGTGGCTAGTCCTATTTATAGAGGCCCTGGTCCTCTCCCCAAATATTGAGCGGGAAGGGATCCAACAATGGCGGGCTAATTTGAAGGGGGACAACGAGTACATCTATCCTGACAAAAGCAGTCTTCGCCTGCCAAAGGCTCTGGTGATGACGCTGCGCTGGGTTCCATGGTGACCTCCGTCTCGTAGTCCTTCTGGTCTTGGTCTCGTTGCATAGAAGTGGCAACCTTTGCCTGATGCCTCGGTACTCCGCGGATACGCTTGCCCTCTGTGCACCAAAGAGGAAAGAGGGACGCTGCGTGCGCTGGCACCCGCCTGGTGCCCCATGTCGTCATGGCTTGCGTCATGGGAACCTCGCGAGGTACCCTGCCTTGAACTCTCTGCCTCCTCGCGAGCCAGCCTGACGAGGCTGTGCCTGAGGATGCGCCGTGTCGTCCGCCTCGCGAGGCTTGGCCCCTCGCGAGGGTCTTGAGCCTCGTGTTGATGAAGATGGGCCGCGCTGGGCCCCCACTTGAGCCACGCCGCAGGCCGCAGGCAGGCAAGTCTGGGGACCCCCGTTCCCAGAACGCCGGCAGTAGCCCCCGGGCCCAAGGCACGCATGCACTTGGCCGTGCCGAGAGGCGAAAGGGCAAGGGCGAAGCGCCGCGGGCCCCAATAGCCTGCGGCCTTGGACGCCGCATGGCGGTTGATTGGACGTTGCGCCTCCACTTCCCCACGACGCCTTGGTGATCGTGCGAGTTGGACAAGTCCCTGCATGCAGAATGTGTTATGATTACCTGTGATCGTGGACACCGGCGGTTGGCCTTCATCGGCTATAAGTACGGCACCGCTCGTGCCCGTCCAGTCCATCTCTTCTTGCTCTCTCCTTCGCCTCAGTTCTTGCTCCGTCTTGGTGTGACGGTTCCATCGAGGAAGTACTCGGCCGCAGAGAAGGGGAAGGCCCTCCAGGTCGGTCCTGCCTCTCCCTCACCCAAGTATGGTTGCGGGCGCCCTCGGAAGCACCTGGTGGGCGCCCTGGCAGCTTCCAGCGGCCATGGGGGGGCTCCCAGCGCGGCGGCGGGCAAGCCGCCGCAGTCGGAGGGTGCGCCTGGGTTGCGTGCTCCCCCAGGCCGCGCTCTCGCGCCGTGCAGGCGCCGCCCGAATTCGTCGTTTGGTCAGCGGAGCCGGCTCGCGCCTGGCTCCCGCTCCCTTGCTTCCTCCTTGGCGAACTCCCGGGCGGCGCTCCTGGCGGCCTCTGGCTCCAGGCGGAGGGCTGCTGCAGCAGGTCCTCGTGGGTCGCGCTGGAGGTCTCCGCCAACGGGGGCTTGGCCTTCACTCGTGGATGGCAGGCGTTAGCCCGCGCTCACGGCCTGGAGCGTCGGTGCACTCTGCACTTCAGGTTCGATGGCGATGCCACCCTCTACGTGAGGGTGTTTGGGGAAGATGGTCGCCGCGCGGGGTGCTGCCCTGAGGACGATGACCGCGTCCGTGGGCCCCGCTCCGATGGTGATGGGGGAGATAGCGCCCGAGCGGGCGGCGGTGTCAGCGACTCCCCCAGCTTCGTCAGCTCTTCCTCAAGCGACTCCTCCAGTGGTGGCAGCAGTCCTCCCCCGCGCCGCCGGGTTTGCCTAGGAGGTGGTGGTTCGTCCGCTTGCCGTCGTGCCCCGGTGAGGCACGAGAGGGAGTCCGCCTGAGGCCCTGAGGCAGCCTGTGTCGCTGCCGTGGGCCGATGCGGGAGGGGCGGCGCCAGGCTCGTCTTTTTCCTTTCTCTTTTGTTCCCTGTGTAAAACAGAACAGATGCATGGAGCCCCCTTGGGGCGTGTTGGTAAATGTTGCTGCTTCAGCTATTACCTTGATCTCATTTTTGTACTTCCTGATTTCCCGCCTGTGCGTAGATAGCTTTCGACCCCTGCTGGGGAGTGGGGCGACCGACCTAGGCCCTGTGCGCGCGTCGTGGTACCCGAGGGGCACGGACTAGGAGGGGTGCTCCTGTAATGCGCCAGGGCCGTGAAACCCTCCTGTGGCTAGGGCAGAAACCCTCGCGAGGGCGTCTGAGCACCATCCCTCGCGAGGTTGTTCACGAGAGAAACCAAAGCGAGGGGCAAAAATCGACGAACCATAAATCAGCAACAGCGATAACTCCAATAAGACTCCAAATGCAAACGAACACGTCAACTGCGGAAAGCAAATGAAAAAGCCGCGTCCGGCACCTAATCTAGTCTTCGACGTCTTCTCACCAGCGCGGACCTAAGTGCTGCCACTGGGCGTGGGAGGGAGCCCCAGGGCCTGAGGCCGGCGCTCCTGAGACTCTGGGGCGTGTACAGCCCCACTCATTATTACGTGAGAGTGTCACGGGGCGGCGAGCTTCACAGGCATTGGCCTTGCTTCACAGGCTCTAGGCCTTTTCCTTGAGCGCGAGGGCTTCACAGGCACTCGCCTTGCTTCATAGGCTCCGGGCCTTTCCAAAAGAGATGATCTTCACAGGCACTCGCCTTGCTTCACAGGCTCCGGGCCTTTCCAAAAGAGATGATCTTCACAGGCACTCGCCTTGCTTCATAGGCTCCGGGCCTTTCCAAAAGAGATGATCTTCACAGGCACTCGCCTTGCTTCACAGGCTCCGGGCCTTTCCAAAAGAGATGATCTTCACAGGCACTCGCCTTGCTTCACAGGCTCCGGGCCTTTCCAAAAGAGATGATCTTCACAGGCACTCGCCTTGCTTCACAGGCTCCGAGCCTTTCTTAGGGGTAGAACCTCCGGAGGTGCTAGATGTTCCACGCGTTCTGGACCGGCACTCCCTCCTGAGTCTCCAAGTGCGCGGAGCCGGGCCTGGAAACATGAACAACCTTGAACGGGCCCTCCCACATGGGAGAGAGCTTGTGCAATCCCTCCCTGGAGAGGACCCGCCTGAGCACGAGGTCTCCTACCTCGAGGGTCCTGGGGCGGACGTTGCGGCAGTGGTATCGCCGCAGAGGTTGCTGATACCTCGCCGCCCGCAGTGCGGCTTCTCGTCGTCGTTCCTCCCCCAACACGAGGTCCGTCCCCCGCATGGCGTCCTGCTGCGCCTCGTCGAACGCCAGGACTCGCGCGGAGCGACGTCTGACCTCGTGAGGGAGGACTGCCTCCGTTCCATAGACCAGGAAGAATGGGGTCTCTCCAGTCGGCTTGGTCGCGGTGGTGCGGATGGACCACAGCACGGATTGAAGCTCGTCGTACCAACCTCGGCCGCAGGCCTCCAGCTTCTTCTTGAACGTCCTGGTCTTGAGGCCTCTCAGGACCTCTGCATTGGCTCGTTCGGCCTGGCCGTTGCTTCGAGGGTGCGCCACTGAATCGTAGCATATCTGCGTTCCAAGGTTAGCATAGTATGTTTTGAAGAGGTTACTGGTGAACTGCGAACCGTTGTCTGTGATGATGCGGTTCGGCACCCCAAACCGGCTCACGATGCCCCTGATGAACTTGACCGCAGAGCCCGCGAGAATGGTGCAGACGGCCTCCACTTCAGCCCACTTGGTGAACTTGTCCATGTCGACGTAGAGGTAGCGGTAGCCCCCTGGCGCCTGAGGAAACGGGCCCAGGATGTCCAGCCCCCAGACTGCGAATGGCCACAAAAGGGGTATAGTCTGCAGGCCTCCCGCCGGCTGATGAATTTGCTTGGCGTGGAACTGGCAGGCCTCACAAGCTTTCACCAGTTCGACGGCGTCATTGAGTGCGGTGGGCCAATAAAACCCACTGCGAAACGCCTTGCCGACGAGGGTCCGTGATGATAAATGATGTCCACAGTCTCCGCCGTGTATGTCTTCCAGCAGTTCCTTTCCTTGCTCCCTGGAGATGCAGCGCAGGGATACATCGTTTGGTCGCTTCCGGTAGAGCTCTCCATCCTTGATGCAGTACGCCATGGCCTGCCGTGCCACACGCTCTGCTTCCTCCTCCTTCTCTGGCAAGGTCCCTTGTGTTAGGTAGCTCCGGAGCTCCGTGATCCAGCACCCCTCCTGAGGTTCCATCGTCAGGAGCAGGCGTGCTCCCGAGGCCGGGCCACAGACCGGTGCTCCTGAGGCAGGTGGCTGGGGGAGCTCCTCCCGAGGCTGTGCCGTGTTTGACAATGACGGCAAGGCTGAGGGCTTGAAGAGCCGCTCCTCGAAGACACCAGGCTCCTGAGGTAACCGCCTGGACGCCCGTTTGGCGATGTCGTCGGCCTCCTGATTGGTGCCACGGGGCACATGCTGCAACTCCAACCCCCAGAACTGCTTCTCCATCTTGCGGACCTCCGCAAGGTAAGCTTCCATCTGCTCGTCTTTCGGCTCGTACACCTTGTTGGAGAAGTTCACGAGGAGCTTCGAATCGCCCTTAATGGTAAGGAGCTTCACCTCCAGGGCTGCCGTGGCCTTCAGGCCCGCTATTAGACCTTCATACTCCGCTATGTTGTTGGAGACCTTTTCACCTTGCTGGAAACAGAGCCGTACGGCATAGTAGAGCTTGTCCTGAGTGGGCGATATAAGCACCGCCCCAGCCCCAGCACCATGTCTGGAGAACGTCCCGTCGAAGTGCATGACCTAGCCTTCTGGCGCCTCGCTCCCCGGGGAGAGGGACTGATCCTCGTCGGCCTTGAGGCCTGGTGCCTCAGTCCATTCTGCCACAAAATCCGCCAACGCTGCTCCTTTGATGACCCTGGTTGTGCTGAATTCGAGTTGAAACGCCTGCAGCTCTATGTTCCACTCAGCGACCCTTCCGGCTGAGTTAGGGCTCCTGAGCACTCTCTCCAGGGGGTATGATGAGACGACCTTGATGGGATGAGCCTAGAAGTAGTGACGCAGCTTGCGCGAGGCTATCAGTAGTGCGAGGAGGAGCTTCTGAGGCATTGGGTACCGTGCTCTCGCGTCCCATAGCACCGTGCTGACAAAGTAAACTGGGTGCTCGACAAGACTAGGAGCGTCTGGGGTTGCCGCGCCCTCAGGAGGTGAGGGCGCCTCGTGAGGCGTCGCGGCCTCGGGAGGTGGACTACATGGTCGGGTGGCCTCTCCTGCCCCCGGTGCATTTCCCGGCTGCTGACCCTCCTCAGCTGTGGTTGTGGCTCCTGCAGGCTTTCCTTGTTCCTGTTTTGTCCTGCCCCGGGCTGCCGCTGCGGCCTTGATTTTGCGTTCCTCCCTAACCGCGCACCAGGGCTGCGCTGGCGGAGTAGGGTGTGGCGGCGAGGTACAGTAGCAGGGGCTCCTGAGGGCATGGCGCCACCATGACTGGGGGACTGGTTAGGTACCTCTTGAGATCTTGAAACGCCTTATCTGCTTCTTCAGTCCACTCAAAGGTCCCTTTCTTCTTCATCAGCTGGAAGAAAGGCAGCGCTCGCTCCCCTAGTTTGGAGATGAAGCGCCCTAGCACGGTCACACGCCCCGTGAGCTTCTGCATTTCTCTGAGGGTCTTTGGTGGGCCCATGTCCTCGACTGCTTTGACCTTCTCGGGGTTGGCCTCGATGCCACGATGGGACACGAGGAATCCCAAGAGCTTGCCCGAGGGGACGCCAAGCACACATTTCTCCGGGTTGAGCCGCAGGTTTACTGCGTCGAGGCTCGCGAAGGTCTCCTCCAGGTCTTGTATCAGGGTCTTGGCCTCCCGAGACTTTACCACTATGTCATCGACGTAGGCTTCGACATTCTTTCCGAGCTGCTGGCCCAAGGTGATGTGCATCAGTCGCTGAAACGTTGCCCCTGCGTTACGCAGCCCGAACGGCATGCATGTATAGCAGTATACCCCGCATGGGGTCAAGAAGGCGGTCTTCTCAACGTCTTCCACTGCCATCTTGATCTGGTGATACTCGGAGAAGGCGTCCAGGAAGCACAGCAGGTCACACTCCGCAGTGGAATTGACAATCTGGTCGATGCGGGGGAGCGGGAACGGATCTTGCGGGCATGCCTTGTTGAGGTTGGTGAAGTCGACACACATGCGTTCTTCCCCCCCCCCTTCTTGGGCACAATGACAGGGTTGGGCAACCAATCCGGGTATCGGACCTCGCGAATGACCCCTACAGCCTCTAGCTTGCGGGTCTCTTGGGCGATGAAAGCCTGCTTCTCCGTGGACTGCCGCCTGGCCTTTTGCTTCATGGGGCGTACATTTGTGCATACATTGAGGTGGTGCTCGATGACACTTCTGGGGATCCCCGCCAGCTGATCCGGCTCCCAAGCAAATACCTTCTTATTCGAGCGCAGGAACTTGACCAAAGCCTCCTCCTGCTCAGGCTCTAGGTTGGCGCCTATGGTGAAAGTGGCGTTGGAGGACCCGTCCTCATCGACGGGTATCTGCTTGGTTTCTGCTTTGTCCTGGGTGAACAACTGCATCTTCTTGGCAGGCGCAGCCCCCCTGGGCTCAAGGGCCTCCGTGTCGGCGGGCCGTGCCAACGCTGCTGTCTTGAAGGCGATCTCGAGTACTCGCAGGGCGTCCCCGGTGTCCCCGCGCACAGTGAGGGTACCATTGCTCCCGGGCATCTTCATGAGGTTGTACGCCGGGTGCATGGCGGCCATGAACTGGGCCAGTGCCGGGTAGCCGAGGATGGCGTTGTAAGGAAGGCCGATGGGGGCAATGTCGAAGTCGACCGTCTTCGTGCGGAAGTTGTCGTAGGTGCCGAAGGTCACCGGGAGCCGGATCTGCCCCAGGGAGTCGGATGATCTGCCCCCGACGCCCGAGAAGGATCGGCTGGGTCCCAGCCGCTCCCGGGGTATGCGGAAGAGGTCGAAAGTCTCGACCGAAAGCAGGCTGAGGCCCGCGCCACCGTCGACGAGGGTCCGGGTGACGGCCACCTGGCAGATGGTGGCGGTGCACAACAAGGGGAGCGCGCCTGAGCTGACCGGGTTGGTGGGGTGGTCCTGCGAGCTGAAGGTCAGATCGACCTCGCTCGCCGCCCGGTCCGGGGGAGCCCCCTGCCGCGCGGCAGCGGTGCTAACCCGGCGGGAAAAAGGCTTGACGTGGCGACAGGTGGGCGGCGCCTGCGAGCCGCCAAGGAGGGCCGCGACGACCGGAGGCATCGGCGCCTTGGTGCAGTCACTTCGTCGCGCGGGCGGGTGCTGAGACGAGGCCTGCTGCTCGCCCCCCGCCGGGCCGGTTGCAGCGTTGACAGCGGGCGATGGGGAACGACGAGGACGCCCACCGACGAGGGCCGTCTTGGCGACGCGAGAGGCGATGGCGGCCCGGCGCTCAGCGCGGGCCCGACGAGTGTCAGACATGGATGCGACGGTCGGAGGAGAGCGGAGCGGTGGAAGACGAATTCCGGCGCACCCCTACCTGGCGCGCCAAATGTCGGATTTCGGGTTCCGGCAGACCCTTAAGGTTCGAACACTCGGGTGTGCGCGGAAATCTCGCCTTCAACCTCTACGTCTCGATGGGATCTAAACTACTAAAAGAGCTGCACGAAAGACACAAGATTTATACTAGTTCGGGGCACCGATGTGGTGTAATACCCTACTCCAGTGTGTGGTGGATGGATTGACTCCTGGGGCTGGTGTGGATGAACAATACAAGGAAGAACAGCCTCGCGAGGGTCTGTTCTTGGCTGTGGAGATGAACTGCTATGAAGAGTTCAGTCTCCTTTCTCTCTCATATCCCGGACCGAACAACCAGGAATCGAACCACTTGCTATGTGGGTGGCTAGTCCTATTTATAGAGGCCCTGGTCCTCTCCCCAAATATTGAGCAGGAAGGGATCCAACAATGGCGGGCTAATTTGAAGGGGGATAGCGAGTACATCTATCCTGACAAAAGCAGTCTTCGCCTGCCAAAGGCTCTGGTGATGACGCCACGCTGGGTTCCATGGTGACCTCCGTCTCGTAGTCCTTCTGGTCTTGGTCTCGTTGCACCGAAGTGGCAACCTTTGCCTGATGCCTCGGTACTCCGCGGATACGCTTGCCCTCTTTGCACCAAAGAGGAAAGAGGGACGCTGCGCGCGCTGGCACCCGCCTGGTGCCCCGTGTCATCATGGCTTGCGTCATGGGCACCTCGCGAGGTACCCTGCCTTGAACTCTCCGCCTCCTCGCGAGCCAGCCTGACGAGGCTGTGCCTGAGGATGCGCCGTGTCGTCCGCCTCGCGAGGCTTGGCCCCTCGCGAGGGTCTTGAGCCTCATGTTGATGAAGATGGGCCGCGCCGGGCCCCCACTTGAGCCACGCCGCAGGCCGCATGCAGGCAAGTCTGGGGACCCCCGTTCCCAGAATGTCGAGACAAACAATAGGTGCTAGACAAACTTCTTGATTCAGATTTTGGACGGTCTCTTTCTGCTGTTACAATTCTGCATACTTGTCCTAGTAAGCTCACAAGTAAATGATTGATTCACTACATCTATGCTTGCCTTGTCATATTTGTTGTCAATATTCTTTTAGGGTGGACCACCCTGTTTCTAAATACTACAACTGTAGACATGAGTGAATAGTATTTCTCTATGTGATCTCTTCCATCATGTGTGGGCAACGAACACTGCATTGTATAGAAAGAAAGTGTCATTTCCAGCTTTTACATAGGCTTCGATCTTTTACATGGAATACAATCTGCCTACTTTCTTTGTGTCACACTACCAACACTCCATCCTTGAAGCTAAACATTATGCCACTCATAATTACTTAGTTTATTTGTTCAAATACGAATTTCATATGATTCTAATGTTCCTACTTCAGTTTTGAAATGTGTGTCTGCCTGTTATAGAGACATAAGGGGTTTTTATTTCTGTGTGTGGTCTGGTCATCACGGTTGGGGGGTCAACTTTGCATATGCAGGGGTTTATAGTGAGACACTCTTTGAGTTGAATCCGCAATGCATTCCATAGATAATCTGACTACTTTTATGTTTTCATGAATCTCAGATTCTCAACAGCATCATAATGATTATGAGCTTGCGTGCATGAAAAGGATAAAGTAGAACAATGCCATGGCTATCAAACCTGGCATTAAGGGACTGAAATCAAGTCTATATGCAATGCAATGCAAATGCTCTCCACCTACAGATTCATGCTCAGAATATGATCCTAATAGTGATTCTGAGCTAGAGGGAGACCTAAGTCAATGTAGCTCCCTAGTGGAGAAGTCAGAGGAATATGCCCTATCTTATTCACCCATCAAGGTGCTTGCTCTAACTTTCCAAGGTTATATTTGTCGCACATATCTTGCAACTGATGCTTTGCATTGCTTCTACTTTGTTGAACTGCCATTAGCTTAGTTTACACATCGCGTATGTGAATACGCCCTGCCTATCCATTTTCAGTACATATTCCATCTGTCATCATACCATATTTATCCATTCAAATGTTGTTCTTGTGTATCACACATTCAAAAGGAAGAGGGCGATTGCTGATCGTGGAGGAGCACAAGCAAAGTATTTGGAAAAGGTAGTGGCACCTGATAAATCAAATAGCCCATTAGGTGTAGTTGCAATATCACCTGACCCACAAAACACCCCAACTCTAGCAGATTCTAGCCCTACCACACTGGTCATTTCTGATGCCCCAACTCAGCAGACCCCAACTGCAGCAAACATTATGATTATGCCAGTTGACATAGCACCAGCTCTACGACCCAAAACCCCCATTCCAGCAAAGAGTACACGAAATCTAGTTGCCAAATCCCTTTTCGAACCAGAGAGAGCCCCAATTGCAGCAAATAGGACCCCTGTTCCATTTCTTCCCAGTTTAGGAGACAAAGCTTATATTGTCGTCAGGAACTTTGTGCGCATCTTTCCTTCATGGAAAGATTATACCGCGAACACAAAACAATTTCCAGTCTTCCTCCGCAACTTACGCGTAAGTAATGTACTAATGTTATTCATGGTCATTGCTGCATATGTTTCTGCTGACAGAAGACACAAGATTTCATTCTTTTAAATAGGCGAGGAACAAACTGGATTGTGAAGACGAGCAAGGGTTGGTTGCACTTTTCAAGCACTCATTGATGAAGTATCATTCCTACCTGAGGCCAGCGCACTTCGATGGAAAGCCTCTAAACGAAATTTCTGTAAAGTCTCCAGTGCTACATTTATCCGATGGTGACTGGAATAATCTTGTTACGCATTGGTCTCGGCTGCAGCGTAAGGTACTATCTATGATATCACATCACAATTTTCACTACATTTCTGCATTTTCCTTAACGTCTCACTTGTACGAAAACTATTAGCAGAAGAACATTCATTCTCAAGGGACCATAGAATCTCGCAACTATACTGCACACTGCATTGCTCTTGTGACTACCTCTTGCCCTGTATGACCATACTTACTTTCATAGCTGTTTGATTATATGTAGCATCACTGCACATGTTAGCCTTGTTATCGTCCATTTGGTGGACATTATAAGATCCGTATGGACTCTTACATAAATTTAGAATCAACCCAATGCTTTTGAAGAGGTTTAGCTCTGCAGTCCTCTTGTAAGGACTGAACGTCGTCTATCATTGTACTTACATTAACAGCTACTCCCTCCGTCCCATAATATAAGAATGTTTTGTACAGTAGACCAGTGTTCAAAACACTCTTGTATTATGGGAAGAGGGATTGGTTCATTGTGTAGCATTCTGCATCTTATCTCCCTCTCCCACCATTTACTAAAAAAGACCAGATCTATATTTAATCTTACCAAAAAGTAGAATACATAGACAATGCCAGTGCAGAAGTGTAGCCCATTGCTCTTGTCAGTACATTTTGTCCTGTAATGCTTGTACTTCCAGGGATTGGTAGTTGGTTATATAGCATCAATCTGCATCTTATCTTCATTATCCTCTATCCCTTCCAGTATTATCATATCTATAATTACTCTCTACAAAATGTAGAGTACAAGCAATGCTTATGAAGAAGATTTTGTGCTGAAATTCTTGAGTTATCCTTCCCTTGACATGGAGAAGGGCATTATAAAGCTGGTGTTGACTGTTAATGTAAGTCAGTCCTTCTAAAGCCTTTATCATCAACTGCTGTTTAATTTTCTCATACTCTCTATCATTTACTGTTGTTTAGTTTGTTGTTTCTACCAAAATGCATGTTCGCAAGAACCGTAAGTTCTAAGTTTTACTTATAAAACCAAATTCCTTATTCATACCATGCACAATGCGCAATACTCCCTATATGTATGCTTGTTTTTGTGGATCTATGATCCAGTGTGTGGTGAAGCAGCCCACATTTGCACTTTTGTCATCTCATGTTTTATCTTACTGATGTGGCTGATGATATGAACAACATGCCATGCACATTAACCAAAATAGATACAATGATTTTCTTTGCCCTTCATCTATGCTTGTTATGTTGACATGGTAATCCAGTAGTGTGGTAAAGCTCCCCGCATTATGAACAATGCCAAACTATGCTATTGATATTTTGAACTTACTCTTTATTTGTCAGATGTGGGGTTCCGGCAAACCCTTAAGGTTCGAACACTGGGGTGCGCGCGAAGTCTTTTCCTCCCACCGATCTACGCCCTAGCTTGCTAAGATCTCACGGACGAACTCGACGAACTCACAACATGGAAAGACACAAGATTTATACTGGTTCGGGCCACCGTTGTGGTGTAATACCCTACTCCAGTGTGGTGGTGGTGGATTGCCTCTTGGGCTGATGATGAACAATACAAGGGGAAGAACTGCCTCCTGAGGTTGAGGTGTTCTTGTGCCGGGATAACTTGTGTGGGTGAGAGTGATCTCTCTGCCCCCTCGGTGGTGGCTAGCTCTACTTATATATGCCCTGGTCCTCTTCCCAAATCTTGAGCGAGAAGGGAGGCAACAACGGCGAGCTAATTTGAAGGGGGCAGCTAGTACAAGCCATCCTGACAAAAGGTGGTCGCCGCCTGCGAAAGGCTCTGGTGGTGACGCTGTCTTGGGCTCCATGATGACCTCCGTCTTGCCGTCCTTCTATTCTTGGTCTTGTTGCACCAAAATGGCAACCTTTGCCTGATGCCTAGGTACTCTTCGCCTGCGCTGGTTTCATTAGCACCAAAGAGGAAACAAGGACACTGTGTGCGATGGCGCCCGCCTGGTGTCGATCGTCATGGCTCACATCATGAGAGCCTTGTGAGGTTCGCCTCGCCTTAATATCTCCGCTCCTCATGAGCCTACCTGACTAAGCTACTCCAGAGGAGGTCTTGCGTCATCCGCCTCACGAGTCTTGGCCCCTCATGAGGGTCTTGGATGCCTTGTCGATGAAGATGGGTCGTACGGCTGCTGGCCTAGCCACGTAGCGGGCCGCAGGAAGACAAGTCTGGGGACCCCCGTTCCTAGAACACCGACAGTAGCCCCCGATCCCAAGGTGCGCTCGGGCTTGGCTTCGCGGCGAAGCCAAGGGCCAAGTACGGAGCGCCGCGGGCCCCAAATGCCTGCGGCCTCGGTTGACGCGTGGTGGTTGATTGGACGTGGGCGTCTCTGCTTCCCCATGCTGCCTCGGTGACTACACGACTTGACGAGTCCCTGCGACATGCAAGGAAAACCATCATTACCTGCGATGGTGAGAGGTGTCGGTTGGCCTTCTCTTGCTATAAATGGGGAGGGGGCGGAGCTCCCGTTGCCAATTTCTTCCTTGCTCGCTTGCTTCTTCCTCCTTGCTCCAATGCTAGCTTCTTATTCCTTGCTTCGTTGCTAGCACCAATGGCGCCACGAAGGAAGTTCTCCGCCACCGAGAAAGGAAAGGCCCCTCGTGAGGGCCCCGACTCGCCGGCGCCCAAGCGCGGACGTGGCCATCTGTGCAAGCACGCCGCGTCCCTTGTCGCGGCCCACTGTCGGAGCGGCGCCACGGCACGTGGAGGGGGTCGTCCCGGCCATGGTGATCCACTTAACGAGGGGAGGCGTGCTTTGGTGCCCCCCCCCTCCGCGCTTCCACATGGTGGAAGTGTCGCCGGAGTTTGTCGTCTGGTCGGAGAATCCGGCCGACAACTGGCTCCAACTTCCATGCTTCTTTGCCGGCGAGCTGCCGGCCTCTGGTCCAGTCGGACTCTGGCTGCAGGCGGATGGTTGCTGCAGCAAGGCCTGTTAGGTTGTAGTCACGACTTCTGTCGCGGGCAACATAGCCCTGGCCCGCGGTTGGCAGACGTCGCCCGCGCGCGCACGGCTTGGGCCGGCGGTGCGCCCTCCACTTCAAGTACGACGACGAATCAACCCTCTACGTGAGGGTGTTTGGGGAAGATGGTCGCTGCACCGGGTGCTGCCCCGAGGCGAACGATGGTGAGGAGGTGCTCGGACTCGGGGACAGTCGCAACAAGGATGAGGGCGAGCCTGCCCTCGGGGGCGGCTGTGTCTTGTCTAGCTACGGCGGCTCTTCCTCCGGTGACAACTCCAGCAGCAGTGGCCACGACCAGCCGCCGCGCTCGCTTTGAAGGCGACAGTGGGTCATCTCGTCGCCGCGCCTCCGTGAAGCGCGAAGAAGGATCTGGCTAGGCTTGGGGTGCCGCTAGGGGTCTGCCTCCGCAGATTGCTGCAACACTTCTTTTGTTTTACTCTTTTTCCTGCATCAAGAATGTAACCAGTTTGGGCCCAGGGGGCGTGTATTGAACTGTGGTTCCTCGGTTGTGGCACCGTGCGTGTTGTGTCATTATTTTGTGCAAAGATAACTTAACCTGGTATATCCGGGACGCCCTCTTCCTCACGAGGCGCTCATTTCCTCGCGTCCATCTTGCCTTGGTGGCCTGCATTTGCTTGGGAACTTCAAAAGCTCGTTAGGAAGTGCGTTAAAAGATTTGCTGTTCGCCCTAGCCCTGACCTGGCACCTTGTATTGCGGTACCCGAGGGGCACGAACTAGGAGAGGCACGCCAGCTTTCGAGCTTGAATGAGGGTGGCTCGCGAGAAGGCAGAGAAGGGAGAAAATGCTCGTGAGGGCACCTGCCCAACCCCCTCGCGAGGCATGCGAGAGAGAGAACACCAACTAACCTGAGTCGGAAAACACAGCGAGAGGCGAGGGGGTCAAATCAACAAGGAATGCCAAAATCAAATTTCGATTAAGGAAAAGGGGGCCAAATACGGGAAGCAAATGAAAAGCCGCATCCGGCACCTAATCTAGTATTCAATTCTTCTCACCAGTGCAGAGCTAAGTGCTTCCACTAGGCGTGGGCGGGAGCCCCAGGGCCTGAGGCTGGCACTCCTGAGACTCCGGGGCATGTACATCCCCAACTCATTATTACGTGAAAGTGTCACAGGCGGCGATTCTTCACAGGCACCGGGCCTTCTTCACATGCTCCGGGCCTTGCTTCATAGGCTCTGGGCCTTGCTTCACAGGCTCTGGGCCTTTCTTCATGGGTAAAACTTCCGGAGGTGCTGGATGTTCCAGGCATTTTGGACTGGTACTCCGTCCTGTGTCTCCAGGCGCACGGCTCCAGGCCTGGAGATGTGGACGACCTTGAACGGGCCCTCCCACATTGGTGAAAGCTTATGCAGCCCTTCCGTGGAGAGGACCCGCCTCTGGACTAGGTCACCCGTCTCGAGTGTCCTGGAGCGGATGTTGCACCAGTGGTATCGCCGCAGTGCTTGATGGTACCTCGCCGCCCATAGCGCAGCTTCGCGGCGACGTTCCTCCCCCAACACGAGGTCCACCCCCCGCGTTGCGTCCTGCTGCGTTTCATCGAACGCCAGGACCCGTGCGGAGCGATGCTTGACCTCGTGAGGGAGGACTGCTTCAGCTCCATAGACAAGGAAGAATGGAGTCTCTCCCGTTGGCTTGGTGGTGGTTGTCCGGATGGACCATAGCACGGACTGGAGCTCGTCGTGCCAGCCCCTGTCGCAGGTCTCCAGCTTCTTCTTGAAGGTTCTAGTCTTGAGGCCCCTCAGGACCTCCACGTTAGCATGTTCGGCCTGACCATTGCTCCTGGGGTGGGCCATCAAAGCGTAGCAGATCTACGTTCCAAGGTTAGCACATTAGGTTTTGAAGAGGTTGCTAGTAAACTGCGAACCGTTATCTGTGATGATGCGGTTGGGGACCCCGAAGAGGCTCACGAGGCCCTTGATAAACTTGACAGTAGAGTCAGCTGGGATGGTACGGACGGCTTCCACTTCTGCCCACTTGGTGAACTTGTCAATGGCGACGTAGAGGTAACGGTAGCCCCCTAGTGCCCGAGGGAACGGGCCTAGGATATCCAGCCCCCAGACCGTGAACGGCCATGTGAGCGGGATAGTTTGAAGGCCCTGAGTAGGTTGATGGATTTGCTTGGCGTGGAATTGGCAAGCTTCCCAAGACTTCACCAGCTCGGTTGCGTCGTTGAGTGTTGTAGGCCAGTATAATCCACTACGGAACACCTTGCCGATGAGTGTTCGCGACGACGAGTGGTGTCCGCAGTCCCCGCTGTGTATGTCAATCAGCAACTCCCTTCCTTGGTCACTGGATATGCAGCGCAGTGTGACATCGTTCGATCGTTTCCTATACAACTCGCCGTCTTGGATACAGTATGTCGTGGCTTGCCGGGCCACGCGCTCTGCCTCCTCTTCCTTCTCCAGCAATGTCCCGTGCGTTAAGTACTCCTTGAATTCCTTGGTCCAGCATTCCTCCTGGGGCTCAAGCGCCAAGAGCAGCCGAGCTCCGGAGGTCGGTCCAAAGGTCGGGGCTCCCATGGCCGAAGGCTGGGGTAGCTCCTCCCGAGGCTGAGTCGTGCTTGAAAGAGGTGGCGCAGCTGATGACTTGAAGAGCCGCTCCTCAAAGACGCCTAGCTCCTATGGTTGCCGCTTGGATGCTCTCCTGGCAATGTCGTCGGCTTCCTTGTTGGTGCCCCGGGGCATGTGCTGCAGCTCTAGGCCTGAGAATTGTTTCTCCATCTTGCGCACCTTCGCGAGGTAGGCCTCCATATGCTCGTCCTTCGGCTCATACACCTTGTTGGAGAAGTTGACGAGGAGTTGTGAGTCACCTCTGACGGTGAGGCGCTTCACCCCTAGGGCCGCTGCAGCCTTCAGGCCAGCTATGAGGCCTTTGTATTCTGCGATGTTGTTGGAGACCTTCTCGCCGTGCTGAAAGCAGAGTTGCACGGCATAGTAGAGCTTGTCCTGGGTGGGCGAGATGAGCACCGCTCCAGCCTCCGCGCCCTGGTGTGCGAAGGCGCCATCGAAATACATGACCCAACCGTCCAGAGCCTCACTTCCTGGGGAGGTGGACCGGTCTTCTCCTTCCTCATGTGTCGGGGCATCCGTCCATTCTGCCACAAAGTCAGTGAGTGCAGCCCCCTTGATGACCCTGGTAGTGCTGAACTCCAACTGGAACGCTTGCAACTCGATGTTCCACTCTCCGACCCTTCCGGCTGAGTTAGGGCTCCTAAGTATCCTTTCCAGTGGGTAGGCTGAGACGACCTTGATGGGGTGGCCCTGGAAGTTGTGTCGCATCTTGCATGAGGCCACCAGGAGTGCGAGCAGGAGTTTCTGGGGCATGGGGTAGCGCGCTCTCGCGTCCCATAGTATGGTGCTGACAAAGTACACCAGGTGTTCGACGAGGGTTGGCACGCTGTCGAGGCTCGGGTCTTGTGGAGATCGGGGCATATCCTGAGGTGGAAGGGTCCCTGAGACCCAACTGTCCTCAGGAGCTTCAGTGACGCCACCCTGCTGAGCTTGGCCTTCCACCGCTGATGCCTTTGTTGCGCCTTCCTGACCCTGTGCTACTTCAGCCTTGGCCTGGCAGGGCGCGCCCTTAGCTCGGCACTCCTCCCGAACAGCCACCAACGCTGCGCTGGTGAAGTACGGGGTGGCAGCAAGGTAGAGGACCAGAGGCTCGAGGGGCTGTGGTGCCACCATCACTAGGGGGGATAGTAAGGTATTTCTTGAGGTCTTGGAAGGCCCGGTCGGCCTCCGGGTTCCACTTGAACGGGCCCTTCCTCTTCATGAGCTCAAAGAATGGTAAGGCGCGCTCTCCCAGTTTGGAGATGAAACACCCTAACACGGTCACTCGCCCTGCTAGCTTCTGCATCTCTTTGAGGGTCTGCGACGGGTTCATGTCCTCGATAGCCTTGACATTCTCCAGGTTCGCCTCGATCCCCCTGTGGGATACGAGGAATCCCAGCAGCTTGCCAGAGGGGACACCAAATGCGCACTTCTCCGGGTTGAGCCTCAAGTTCACTTGGCGCACGCTCTCGAAGGTCTCCTCCAAGTCTTGAATCAATGTCATTGCTTCGCGAGACTTGACCACTATGTCATCAACGTAAGCCTCTGCGTTCCTCCGGAGCTGCCGCCCAGAGCGATGTGCATCAACCACTGAAAGGTCGCGCCTGCGTTGCGCAGCCCGAAGGGCTTGCAGGTGTAGCAGTACACCCCACATGGTGTCAGGAAGGCCGTCTTCTCCACATCTTCCACCGCCATCTTGATTTGATGATACCCTGAGAACGCATCCAGGAAGCACAGCAGGTCAGACTCGGCGGTGGAGTCAACAATCTGGTCGATGCGCGGGAGTGGGAACAGGTCTTGAGGGCAGGCTTTGTTAAGATTGGTGAAGTCGACGCACATCTGTTCCTTCCCGCCTTTTTCGGCACCACGACAGGGTTCGCCAGCCATTCAGGGTATCAGACCTCTCGGATGGCACCTGCCGCTTCCAGCTTGCGTATCTCTTGGACGATGAAGGCCTGCTTCTTAGTGGACTGCCGTCTTGCTCGCTACTTCACGGGGTGGATGTTGGGGCATACCCTTAGATGATGCTGGATCACCTCCCTCGGGACCCCTACCAGCTGATTGGGCTCCCATGCGAATATCTCCTTGTTCGCATGCAAGAACCTCACCAGGGCTTCTTCTTGTTCCAGGTCAAGGCTAGCTCCTATGGTAAAGGTGGCTCCTGAAGACCCGTCCTCACTGACCGATACCTGCTTGGTTACCGCCTTGTCTTGGGTGAACAGCTGCTTCTTCTTGGTGGGCATGGCCTCCCTGGCCGCGGGGGCACCGGCGTCGGCGGGTTGTGCTACTGCCGCGGTCTTGAAGGCGAGCCTGAGCGCCGTCACGGCCTCCTTAGTGTCCCCCTTGATGGTGAGGACGCCCTTGCTCCCTGGCATCTTCATGAGGTTGTAAGCCAGGTGAGTCACCGCCATGAACTGAACGAGCGTCGGGTACCCGAGGATGGCGTTGTACGGGAGACCGATGCAAGCGATGTCGAAGTCCACCAGCTCGGTGCAGTAGTTGTCGCGTGTGCCGAAGGTGACAGGGAGGCGGGTCTGTCCCAGGGATTGGGCAGCTCCACCACCCACTCCCGAGAAGGGCTTACTGAGGCCGACCCGCTTGAGTGGCACATGGAGAAGGATGAACGCTTCCACGGAGAGCAAGTTGAGGCCAGCACCACCATCGATGAGGGTCTTGGTGACGGCCATGTTGCAGATGGTGGGCATGCAGAGCATTGGGAGCATTCCGAAGCCGGCGGTGGAGTCGGGGTGGTCTTCTGAGCCGAAGGTAAGGTCAGCCTCTCGCGCAGCCCAGCCC
Organism: Triticum monococcum; assembly: GCA_034509565.1. Lineage (NCBI taxonomy): Eukaryota > Viridiplantae > Streptophyta > Magnoliopsida > Poales > Poaceae > Triticum > Triticum monococcum. Next base: position 583,412,395 of record CM067843.1, read on the forward strand.
GGCGGAGACCCGGGCGCCTGGAGGCGGCCCCGATCTGACAAAGGAACGGCTTGGCGTGGCGGTCTGACGGCGGTGCTTGAGAGCCGCCCAGCAGGGCCGTGGCTGTGTGGTGCGCCGGCACCGCGTAGCGAGCAGTGAAGAGGTCGCGGAGCTCCTCCCAAGATGCCACAGTGGATCCGGGAAGGTTGAGCAGCCAGGCGCGTGGATCGCCGGTGAGAACCATGGGAAGCCAGTTGGCCATGACCTTGTCATCACCCCCGGCTTCGAGGACGGACTCCTCGTACGCTAGTAGGAAAGCTGATGGGTCTGCCGCGCTGTCGTAGTGCGGCGGCATCTCCGGCCTGAACTTGGGCGGCCAATGCACTCGCCACAGGGCGGGGGCTAGGGCTTGGAGCCCCCTGGCCCCGTTGTCAATGCTGACCGTCGGAGTCGGCGGCAGGGCGCCTGCCATGTGGGCGAAGCGCGGTGGTGACGGAGCGTAGATCAACGGAGGGGAAGCTACGGCGGACCCCTACCTGGCGCGCCAAATGTCCGATGTGGGGTTTGGCAAACCCTTAAGGTTCGAACACTTGGGTGCGCGCGAAGTCTTTTCCTCCCACTGATCTACGCCCTAGCTCGCTAAGATCTCGCGGATGAACTTGACGAACTCGCAACACGGAAAGACACAAGATTTATACTGGTTCGGGCCACCGTTGTGGTGTAATACCCTACTCCAGTGTGGTGGTGGTGGATTGCCTCTTGGGCTGATGATGAACAATACAAGGGGAAGAACTGCCTCCTGAGGTTGAGGTGTTCTTGTGCAGGGCTAACTTGTGTGGGTGAGAGTGACCTCTCCACCCCCTCGGTGGTGGCTAGCTCTACTTATATCCCTGGTCCTCCTCCCAAATCTTGAGCGGGAAGGGAGCCAACAACGGTGGGCTAATTTGAAGGGGGAAGGCTAGTACAAGCCATCCTGACAAAAGGTGGTCGCCGCCTGCGAAAGGCTCTGGTGGTGACGCCGTCTTGGGATCCACGGTGACCTCCGTCTTGTCGTCCTTCTGGTCTTGGTCTTGTTGCATCAAAATGGCAACCTTTGCATGATGCCTTGGTACTCCTCGCTTGCGTTGGTTTCGTTAGCACCAAAGAGGAAACAAGGACGTTGTCCGCGCTGGCGCCCGCCTGGCGCCCGCCTGGTGTCGATCGTCATGGCTCACGTCACGAGAGCCTCGTGAGGTTTGCCTCGCCTTGATATCTCCGCTCCTCGTGAGCCTACCTGACTAGGCCACTCCAGAAGAGGTCTTGCATCGTCCGCCTCCCGAGGCTTGGCCCCTCGCGAGGGTCATGGATGCCTTGTCGATGAACATGGTCCGTACGGCCTGTTGGCCTAGCCACGCAGCAGGCCACAGGCAGGCAAGTCTGGGGACCCCCGTTCCCAGAACACCGACATTATTTTCTAATTTGAAATTGGATGGAATTGACAACACAGTTATCATCTTTGTTTATACACGTGCAAAACCTGTCATCTCTCTGCTTTGTTTCAGGGTGATATGCCTGATGGCATGCACAAGTCTGCTGAAGGCTGTGAGACAAACCCAACATATATTGCAGCAAAGAAGGCAAAACATCTTGAAGATAGCAAGACAACCCCAAAGTCTTGTCTTGATGCAGTGTTCAAGTTACTTGAGACTAGCAGTCAGACAAGCTCACAGAATCCGTTGTCTGAATCAGTTCGACTTCTTCGGTCCCAAGTTCTAGCAGAAAGGCATTCTGCAACTCAACTTCGACTTGAAGTCCTATCTCTAAGAAAGATTGCGGAGAACACCAATGAGAACCTCATCGCTAAATAGCTACACCTGGAAGCTATGACCGACATGCTAGGCCGGTCTCACAGCCTTGCTCAGCATCTTGTGCAATAGTTCCCGCACAAGGCTAACCTTTCTTGAACTGTCTTGGAAGTGGTCTCCGTTCAGTATTATTTTGTTATGTTGGAATGGTGCCCAGTTTTTGTAATCTGCTTCTTCGTTGCGCGTTATGATCACTAGTGGCGAACTTCGATGCCCAGTGGATGTAATATACCATAAATCATTTATTGTATAGTGTAGGTTTATTCTTAGTTACTATGCTGTAATTTATTTATTGTGTAGAGTAGGTTTGTTCTTAATTCCTACTAGTTACTGCCATCATTCGCTATCTGAAAAAAATCAGATGTAGTCGACCGGGCCGAAACATTCGCCTCTAACGGGCCTGGTGTTTAGCGGGCCACAATTGGGCCGGCCTGCATCTTTCATGGGCCCGAATCATTGGGGCCTTCACACTTTGCGCGAGGCCCACAACTTACACCGGCCTATATATTAGTTGGGCCTTTTGTGGACCCAGCGCTTAGTTTGGCCCAGGTAGCGTTGGGCCATTAATAGGCTAAATATTTGTACTGGCCTGTTACGGCCCAGATGAAACCATGGGCCTTTAGCAGGCCGAAATGCATATTGGGCCTCAATTTTCACTAGTCGTCAACGGGCCTTCAGCAGGCCGAAATGTAGACCGGGCCTTTTTGGGCCCAGTTATATCACGGGCAGTTACCAGGCCGAAACATATCTCGGGCCTTAGTTGGCCCACTGATATCATGGTCCTTTAAGAGGCCGAAAGCTTAGTACATACATCAACAGGACGAATTATGCGACAAGCCTTTAACAGGCCCAAAGTCATGTTGGGCTTAACTATTGCCACCTTTATCACGGGCCGTTAGTGGGCCCGATGTCCTGTCGGACCATATATGGCCCATGGGCAGCACGGGCCATTCCCAGGCCGAAAGTCACACCGGGCTGAAATGGGCCCATGTCTACATCGGACCTCTAACAAGCCGAAAGTCACTAGGCTGTAATTGGGCCCAAATATTTGGCGAACAATGAACGAGCCAGATCTGGCTTCGGGCCATAAATGGGCCCAAATATTTGGTGAACAATGAACGAGCCAGATCTGGCTTCGGGCCATAAATGGGCCCAAATATTTGGCGAACAATTAACGGGCCAGATCTGGCTTTGGGCCGTAAATGGGCCTTTATTAAGCAGGCCGTTATTGGGCTGGCCCACTAGTACCTAAGTAAGTACTACGGGCCTTTGACTGGGCCGGCCTTTTTAACCTATATGGGCCTCTGTAGGGCCGTGCCACCTGTTGACGTATCATAGGCGCTTTGGGTCCAATGAGTGGATGACATCTGTCCCAACGGTGGGCCGACACGTGTTTCCTCCAGCCAATGATGATTTTACACATGGAAAATCCCCATTGGTCGGGGCTGTTAATGGGTTATCGGATACAAAACCAGACCCGATAGCTTAACGGCGTTCCGTTACGGTGGATGCCACATGTCGGTCACCCTTGACGAAAGCACTTTTGTGACGCGTGATTTATCGTCATGGAAGTGGACACTTCCGTGATGATAATTTTGGTAATGTCATGGAACACTTCTACGACAGCACATGTATGACTATCTTGATTCTGTCATAAATTTTTCATGGATGTACATGCATGACGGAAAATGTGACCTACTATGACAAACACGTATCATCACGGAACTGTATTTTTTTTGTAGTGCCAGCTACAGCTTTAGATTGTCAATGGAGCTATTGGCCTCGGAGAGCAGCTTGATCTGATCGGAGACGGTGACCTGCGAATCCGCAAGAAAGTGGTTGGCTATGTCCCTCTCCTCCGTCGGCCCTGGGACCTTCTTCTTCAGCTTCCTCGCCCCAACGCCCATCGATGAGGAGTGAGTAATGAACTCACGTTGGGGGCTGAAGCGGGGGCTGCGCCGAGGGCTGTTGTCTGGGCTGATCACCACCAGCTCCGGCGTGTGCGGAGTGCTTGCCGGGGGCTTGTCACCCGTCGAAGCCCTGGCCCTCTTCGCCGCCCTCAGGGCCAGCGACTCCGTGTTGCTGCAAAGATAAAATCAAGTCACGGAAGATGGTGCAGGCTGAGGGTCAGAAATGATGAAGGGCGAGATGCTTACTCGTCCTCCTCTCCTTGCCTCCTCTTCCTCTTCGGGCTGAAGGACCCAAGGTCGAAGTCGGCCTCCGGGGCAGCATCCGCGGGGGGAGGGGAAGGCGAAGGTGTCTTGTGCCGCTTTGATGAGGAAGAAGTGGCGGCCGCGGCTTTCTTTGCTGCCGCAGTCCTCGTCTCGCACGCGGGCTGCGCCTTGGCTTGTTGCCGCTGTGTGGTCCTGCCAGGCCGGACCGGCTCGCCGGAGCTAGCTCGCCGCAGGACGTGTTTTCTCTCCGGAGCTGGGGGGTCCTCCGCCTCGGTCTTCTCTTCGGCCGACTCATCGGCCACGTCTGCAACAAGGGGGGCTAGCGCCGACGTCGCTGGATCCCCCGGCAGCTCCCGTCCACTCGGCGAGCTTCTTCTCCTCTGCGTCCATGTCGGCCTCATCCTCCACGGTGCCGAGGCTGCCGACCTCCTCGGCAAGCGATGCCTCCTCTGCCCAGGAGGCGATGTATGCTAGCTCCTCTGTGGCGGTGTCGCGGATGCGCTGCGGCTCATCGGGAACAAACCTCTACGACAAGTTGTCGAAGAATTCCTGCACCAGCTCTGCTTCTGGCTCGTCCGAAGTTGGGTCGAGGCCATGCGCGTTGAAGACCGGCATCATGGCGACGATGGTGGTTGATATGTCTCCAACGTATCTATAATTTTTGATTGCTCCATGCTATATTATCTAGTGCTTTGGACTATATTGGGCTTTATTTTCCACTTTTATATTATTTTTGGGACTAACCTATTAACCGGAGGCCCTGCCCAGAATTGCTGTTTTTTGCCTATTTTAGTATTTAGGAGAAACAGAATATCAAACGGAGTCCAAATGGAATAAAACCTTCGGGAACGTGACTTTCTCAGCGAACGTGATCCAGGAGACTTGGACCCTACTCCAAGGAGTCAAAGAGGTGGTCACGAGGGTGGGGCGCCCACCCCCTAGGGCGCGCCCCCTGCCTCGTGGGCCCCTCGGTGCTCCACCGACGTACTCCTTCCTCCTATATATACCTACGTACCCCCCAAACGATCAGAATAGGAGCCAAAAACCTAATTCCACCATTGCAACTTTCTGTATCCACGAGATCCCATCTCGGGGCATGTTCCGGAGCTCCGCCGAAGAGGGCTGTCATCACGGAGGGCTTCTACATCATCATAGCCTCTCCGATGAAGTGTGAGTAGTTTACCTCAGACCTTCGGGTCCATATTTAGTAGCTAGATGGCTTCTTCTCTCTTTTTGGATCTCAATACAAAGTTCTCCCCCTCTCTCGTGGAGATCTATTCGATGTAATCTTCTTTTTATGGTGTGTTTATTGAGACCGATGAATTGTGGGTTTATGATGAAGTCTATCTATGAATAATATTTGAATCTTCTTTGAATTCTTTTATGTATGATTGGTTATCTTTGCAAGTCTCTTCGAATTACCCGTTTGGTTTGGCCAACTAGATTGGTAGTTCTTGCCATGGGAGAAGTGCTTAGCTTTGGGTTCGATCTTGCGGTGTCCTTTCCCCGTGACAGAAGGGGCAGCAAGGCACGTATTGCATCGTTGCCATCAAGGATAACAAGATGGGGTTTATTTCATATTGCATGAATTTATCTCTCTACATCATGTCATCTTGCTTAAGGCGTTACTCTGTTTTTAACTTTATACTCTAGATGCATGCTGGATAGTGGTCGATGAGTGGAGTAATAGTAGTAGATGCAGAATCGTTTCGGTCTACTTGTCACGGACGTGATGCCTATATACATGATCGTGCCTAGATATTCTCATAACTATGCTCAATTCTGTCAATTGCTCAATAGTAATTTGTTCACCCACCGTAGAATACTTATGCTCTTGAGAGAAGCCACTGGTGAAACCTATGGCCCCCGGGTTTATTCTCATCATATCAATCTCCATCACTTTAATCTTGTTTTGCTTTTTTACTTTGCCTTTTACTTTTAACTTTGCATCTCTATACCAAAAATACTAGAAATATTATATCTATCAGATCTCACTCTCGTAAGTGACTGTGAAGGGATTGACAACCCCTAATCGTGTTGGTTGTGAGTAGCTATCGTTTTGTGCTGGTACGAGGGACTTGAGCGTGCCCTCCTACTGGATTGATACCTTGGTTCTGAAAAACTGAGGGAAATACTTACGCTACTCTGCTGCATCATCCTTTCCTGTTCGGGGAAATCCAATGCAAGCTCAAGAGGTAGCAAGAAGAATTTCTGGCGCCGTTGCCGGGGAGTCTACGCAGAAAGTCAACATACCAAGTACCCATCACAATCCCTATCTCTCGCATTACATTATTTGCCATTTGCCTCTCGTTTTCCTCTCCCCCACCTCACCCTTGCTGTTTTATTCGCCCCCTCTCTCTCTCTATCCTCCCTCTCTATTTGCCTCGTTTTGCCCGCTTGCCTTTTGTTTGCTCGTGTGTTGGATTGCTTGTTTGTCGCAATGGCTCAACCGAAATTTGGTGATCTTCACCTTAAAGGTTTAGAGGAGATTGAAAACAACGTTAGGAAGTTTATGGTTTTGAAATTCGAGCATAATAATTTCTTTAGAAACGAGCTTAAGGAACAAAAAGGTTTTATGAGTTATATGAATAAAGAGCTTGATGATATGTCTAAAGAATTTGATGGTATAATATCCCAAATTGCTCGTCTAGAAAAGATGACTGCTGAAATTTCGGATATGCAAGCCACCTTAGTCAATAAGATGGCCGCTAAACCAAATTCCTATGAAAATCAAGATGTAGATCTAAAAGTTATTGATGTGTCTCCTATTGAATATTTGTTTTGCAATATGAATCTTGATGAAACTGAATATGATCTTCCTTTACCTAGAAGGTGTTCTAAAAATTCAGAGCATTTAGATCTTTATGATGAAATTGATGAAAGTGGGATTGAAAGAAATAAAAATCTAGATGTTGCTAAACCCACTATATTGGATTTCAAGGAATTTAATTATGAAAGTTTCTCTTTAATTGATTGTATTTCCTTGTTGCAATCCGTGCTAAATTCTCCACATGCTTATAGTCAAAAGAAAGCCTTCACCGAACATATTGTTGATGCCTTGATGCAATCTTATGAAGAAAAACTTGAGTTGAAAGTTTCTATCCCTAGAAAACTCTATGATGAGTGGGAACCAACTATTAAAATTAAAATTAAAGATCATGAGTTTTATGCTTTGTGTGATTTTGGTGCTAGTGTTTCCACTATCCCCAAAACTTTGTGTGATTTGCTAGATTTCCGCAATTTTGATGATTGCTCTCTAAACTTGCATCTTGCGGATTCTACTATTAAGAAACCTATGGGAAGGATTAATGGTGTTCTTATTGTTTCAATTAGAAATTATGTGCCCATAGATTTCATTGTTCTTGATATAGATTGCAATCCTTCTTGCCCTATTATTCCTGGTAGACCTTTCCTTAGAACGGTTGGTGCAATTATTGATATGAAGGAAGGGAATATTATATTTCAATTTCCATTAAAAAGGCATGGAACACTTTCCAAGAAATAAAATAAAATTTCCATATTAAACTATCATGAGAGCCACTTATGGATTGCCTACCAAACATGGCAATACCTAGATCTATCCTCGCTTTTATGCCTAGCTAGGGGCGTTAAACGATAGCGCTTGTTGGGAGGCAACCCAATTTTATTTTTATTCCTTGCTTTTTTCTCCTGTTTAGTAATAAATAAATTATTTAGACTCTGTTTTGGTTGTGTTTTTTGTGTTTAATTAGTGTTTGTGCCAAGTAGAACCGTTGGGAAGACTTGGGGAAAGTCTTGTTGAACTTGCTGTAAAAAACAGAAATTTAGCGCTCATGAGAACTGCTGTCATTTTTATTTGGAGAGTGTTATTTAGTGAATTATTTATGAAGATAATTAATATATAAATTCCTCACGTCCAGCAATTTATTTTTAGAATTTTTGGGTTTCCAGATCTTGCGCTAGCTACAGATTAATACAGACTGTTCTATTTTTGACAGATTCTGTTTTTCGTGTGTTGTTTGCTTATTTTGATGAATCTATGGTTAGTAAAATAGTTTATAATCCATAGAGAAGTTGGAATAAAGTAGGTTTAACACCAATATAAATAAAGAATGAGTTCATTACAGTACCTTGAAGTGGTTTTTTGTTTTCTTTCGCTAACGGAGCTCACGAGTTTTCTACTTTAAGTTTTGTGTTGTGAAGTTTTCAAGTTTTGGGTGAATTCTTGTGATGGATTATAGAACAAGGAGTGGTAAGAGCCTAAGCTTGGGGATGCCCATGGCACCCCCAAGATAATCCAAGGACACCAAAAATTCAAAGCTTGGGGATGCCCCGGAAGGCATCCCCTCTTTCGTCCACTTCCATCGGTAATTTACTTGGAGCTATTTTTTTATTCACCAACATGATATGTGTTTTGCTTGGAGCGTCTTGTATTATTTGTGTCTTTGTGTTTTAGCGTGCCACAATCATCCTTGCTGTACACACCTTTTGAGAGAGCCATACATGAATTAAAATTTGATAGAATACTCTATGTGCTTCACTTATATCTTTTGAGCTATGTAGTTTTGCTCTATGTGCTTCACTTAGATCTTTTAGAGCACGGTGGTGGATTTGTTTTAAAAAAACTATTGGTCTATCATGCTTCACTTAAATCATTTTGAGAGTCTCTTAATAGCATGGTAATTTACTTAATAATAATATGCTTGGTATTCAAGATTTGTGAAACTTTCTTTTGAGTGTGTTGAATACTAAGAAAAGATTGAAGCATGATAATTTTTTGAGATATGGAGGTGATAATATTAGAGTCATGCTAGTTGAGTAGTTGTGAATTTAAAGAATACTTGTGTTAAAGTTTGTGATTCCCGTAGCATGCACGTATGGTGCCGTTATGTGATGAAGTCGGAGCATGATTTATTTATTGATTGTCTTCCTTATGAGTGGCGGTCGGGGACGAGCGATGGTCTTTTCCTACCAATTTGTGCCCCTAGGAGCATGCACGTAATACTTTGCTTTGATAACTTCTAGATTTTTGCAATAAGTATATGAGTTCTTTATGACTAATGTTGAGTCCATGGATTATACGCACTCTCACCCTTCCACCTTTGCTAGCCTCTCTAATACCGCACACTTTTCGCCGGTATCACACACCTACCATATACCTTCATCAAAACAGCCCCATACCTACCTATTATGGCATTTCCATAGCCATTCCGAGATATATTGCCATGCAACTTTCCACCGTTCCGTTTATTATGACACACTCCATCATTGTCATATTGCATATCCCGGTACACCGCTAGAGGCATTCATATAGAGTCATATTTTGTTCTAAGTATCAAATTGTAATTGTTGAGTTGTAAGAAAAATAAAAGTGTGATGATCATCATTATTAGAGCATTGTCCCAGTGAGGAAAGGATGATGGAGACTATGATTCCCCCACAAGTCGGGATGAGACTCCGGACGAAAAAAAGAGAGGCCAAAGAAGCCCAAAAAAAGGAGAAAGAAAAGAGGCCATAAAAAAGAGAAAAGGCCCAAATAAAAAAATGAATGAGAGAAAAAGAGAGAAGGGACAATGTTACTATCCTTTTACCACACTTGTGCTTCAAAGTAGCACCATGATCTTCATAATAGAGAGTCTCTCATGTTATCAATATACTAGTGGGAATTTTACATTATAGAACTTGGCTTGTATATTCCAATGGTGGGCTTCCTCAAAATGCCCTAGGTCTTCGTGAGCAAGCAAGTTGGATGCAGACCCACTTAGTTTCTTTTTTGAGCTTTCATATACTTATAGCTCTAGTGCATCCGTTGCATGGCAATCCCTACTCACTCACATTGATATCTATTGATGGGCATCTCCATAGCACGTTGATATGCCTAGTTGATGTGAGACTATCTTCTCCTTTTTGTCTTCTCCACAACCACCAATCTATTCCACCTATAGTGCTATATCCATGGCTCACGCTCATGTATTGCGTGAAGATTGAAAAAGTTTTGACAAAGTTAGAGTATGAAACAATTGCTTGGCTTGTCATCGGGGTTGTGCATGATTTAAATACTTTGTGTGGTGAAGATAGAGCATAGCCAGACTATATGATTTTGCAGTGATAACTTTCTTTGGCCATGTTATTTTGAGAAGACATAATTGCTTTGTTAGTATGCTTGAAGTATTATTATTTTTTATGTCAATATAAAATTTTGTCTTGAATCTTTTGAATCTGAATATTCATATCACAATTAAGAAGATTTGCATTGAAATTATGCCAAGTAGCACTCCGCATCAAAAATTCTCTTGTTATCATTTACCTACTCGAGGATGAGCAGGAATTAAGCTTGGGGATGCCTGATACGTCTCCAACGTATCTATAATTTTTGATTGCTCCATGCTATATTATCTACTGTTTTGGACTATATTGGGATTTATTTTCCACTTTTATATTATTTTTGGGACTAACCTATTAACCAGAGGCCCAGCCCAGAATTGCTGTTTTTTTGCCTATTTCAGTATTTCGGAGAAACAGAATATCAAACGGAGTCCAAACAGAATAAAACCTTCGGGAACGTGATTTTCTCACCGAACGTGATCCGGGAGACTTGGACCCTACTCCAAGGAGTCAAAGAGGCGGTCACGAGAGTGGGGGCGCGCCCACCCCCTAGGGCGCGCCCCCCTACCTTGTGGGCCCCTCGATGCTCCACCGACGTACTCCTTCCTCCTATATATACCCACGTACCCCCAAACGATCAGAACAGGAGCCAAAAACCTAATTCCACCACTGCAACTTTCTGTATCCACGAGATCCCATCTTGGGGCTTGTTTTGGAGCTCAGCCGGAGAGGGACGTCATCACGGAGGGCTTCTACATCATCATAGCCTCTCCGATGAAGTGTGAGTAGTTTACCTCAGACCTTCGGGTCCATAGTTAGTAGCTAGATGTCTTCTTCTCTCTTTTTGGATCTCAATACAAAGTTCTCCCCCTCTCTCATGGAGATCTATTCGATGTAATCTTCTTTTTGTGGTGTGTTTGTTGAGACCGATGAGTTGTGTGTTTATGATCAAGTCTATCTATGAATAATATTTGAATCTTCTCTGAATTCTTTTATGTATGATTGGTTATCTTTGCAAGTCTCTTCGAATTATCCGTTTGGTTTGGCCCACTAGATTGGTAGTTCTTGCCATGGGAGAAGTGCTTAGCTTTGGGTTCGATCTTGCGGCGTCCTTTCCCAGTGACAGAAGGGGCAGCAAGGCACGTATTGCATCGTTGCCATCGAGGATAACAAGATGGGGTTTATTTCATATTGCATGAATTTATCTCTCTACATCATGTCATCTCGCTTAAGGCGTTACTCTGTTTTTAACTTAATACTCTAGATGCATGCTGGATAGCGGTCGATGAGTGGAGTAATAGTAGTAGATGCAGAATCGTTTCGGTCTAGTTGTCACGGACGTGATGCCTATATACATGATCATGCCTAGATATTCTCATAACTATGCTCAATTCTGTCAATTGCTCAACAGTAATTTGTTCACCCACCATAGAATACTTATGCTCTTGAGAGAATCCACTAGTGAAACCTATGGCCCCCGGGTCTATTCTCATCATATCAATCTCCATCACTTTAATCTTGTTTTGCTTTTTCCTTTTCCTTTTACTTTTCACTTTGCATCTCTATACCAAAAATACCAGAAATATTATATCTATCAGATCTCACTCTCGTAAGTGACCGTGAAGGGATTAACAACCCCTAATCGCGTTGGTTGCGAGTAGCTATCGTTTTGTGCAGGTACGAGGGACTTGAGCGTCGCCTCCTACTGGATTGATACCTTGGTTCTCAAAAACTGAGGGAAATACTTACGCTACTGTGTTGCATCATCCTTTCCTCTTCGGGGAAATCCAACGCAAGCTCAAGAGGTAGCAGTGGTCTGGCAAGAGTTGTTGCTCAGTGGGACCACCTCCGCCGGCAACCCGAACAGAGACCTGCCGACCTTGCCAGCCTTGCCAGTCTTCTCGACCTTGCCGGTCCTCTCGGCCCTGCCGCCCTCATCGATCTTGAGCTGGAAAATCCTTTGGCAGAGCTAGGCGTGCTGCAGCACTGTGAAGTTGTGGTTCAGGCCAGGGCGGAGCCTCATGATGTCGGCCGCGTTCCTGAAGTCCTAGGACGACCTCCCCTTATTGTCCAGCGGGGCAATCTGGCGACAGATGAAATCGTCCCCGATCATCTCGAGAGTGAGCCCGGCCGAGGTGAGGCGATGGATCCTGGTGGTGGCGACCATGAGCTTCTTGTCGTCGGTGTCGACCATGCTCCAGTCCTTCCTGCGGACCGGTGGCTTTCGATAGACACGGCAGAACTCCTGTAGATCCTCCTCCATGATCCAACACCACCGGCCCCGCCACTTTTTCCACCTCTCCTTCTGGGCGCCCTCCGGGTACGTGCCCTTGCTCTGGGTCCTCGGAATCCAGGTGATGCAGCCAGAGATGGTGCCCCCTGGCTGGATGCGAGGGGTGAAGTAGTAGCGAAAGAGCGCCATGCTGAGGTGCACTTCGGCAAAGCCCTCACAAAGGTGGGCAAAGAAGGCCATGCACGCCACGGCGTTCGGCGTAAAATCCATAAGATGGAAGCCAAAGGTGTGCATGATGTCATTGAAGAAATCAGAGAAACGGTGGCAGAGCCCGTAGGAGAAGTAATCGACGAAGAAGGGGTACCGATTTGGGCCGTCCTTGGCAAAGGCGGCGGGGATGATACGCGTGGTGGTGTGCCCGACGTCTCTGTCCCCCACAGGGCCCTGAACTTCTCCTTGAGGGCGAGCGCGTCGACCGTCGAGGTGAAGAGGGCGCATTCCATCCGCATCTCCACCAACTCACTCTCCGGCGCCTCCTTCCCCCCGGCTTCCTTGGCCGCTCCCTTTACCTTGCTCGCCTTGGGCGCCATGGCGGCTGAGGGGGGGTAAGGGGTCGAGAGAAATGGGGGCGCAGTGGCGGCGGCAGCGAGCAGAGGTGAAAGCTTTGGTTTGCGCTTGGAGAAGAAGAGGGGAATGGCGGTTCCGAGATTGAAAAGGGCGCAGAGGGTAAATGAGCAGCGACCTACGGTTTACTCTTTTTTATGGGGAAGACACGGGCCGCCTCTTTACTATTCACCGCGGGGTGACGCAAGCATGCTGCGGTCATTCCACGCACGACCCCCACGTCGCGCACTCAATGCGGGTTGTGGGGAAGCGCAACTGGCGAAGAATTTATCGCAGTTAAAACTCTACCACGCGTGCCCGTGCACCATTCTGGGCCTGGCCCAACAACGCTCTGCGCTTATGTGTGGCCCAGGCCCGGGGGCTCCTGTCGGTGTACAAAAGTAGGGGCCCTTCTGTACCCCTTTACTTATGCATGAGTAGTCGTAGGCACACCTGCGGTCGGGCTCGGCAGGGCGGAGGAAGCAAAGATACAAGGCTGCCGAGGCAGCACCCAAGCCAAAAGTATAAAGAGAAAAGGGACAAGGTGGGCTTCCCCCGGCAAGAGCCTTGCCGGGACGGCCTACGTGGCCCCGGCAAGAGCCTTGCCGGGGCAACTTGCCCAACACCAGCAAGACCGCCACCCTTTATAGGCGTCCTGGGAACGGGGGTCCCCAGACTTGCCTGCCTCCGGCCCATTGCGTGGCCGAGCCAGCAGGCCGTACGGCCCATCTTCACCAACAAGGCACCCAAGACCCTCGTGAGGGGCCAAGCCTCGCGAGGCGGACGACACGAGACCTCCTCCGGGGCGGCCTAGTCAGGCAGGCTGACGAGGAGCGGAGATATCAAGGCGAGGCGAACCTCACGAGGCTCTCATGACGTGAGCCATGACGATTGACACCAGGCGGGTGCCAGGCGGGTGCCAACGCGTGCAGCGCCCTTGTTTCCTCTTTGGTGCTAAGGAAACTAGCGCAGGCGAGGAGTACCGAGGCATCAGGCAAAGGTTGCCATTTTGGTGCAACAAGACCAAGACCAGAAGGACGGCAAGACGGAGGTCATCGTGGAGCCCATGACGGCGTCACCACCAGAGCCTTTCGCAGGCGCAGACCACCTTTTGTCAGGATGGCTTGTACTAGTTATCCCCCTTCAAATTAGCCCGCTGTTGTTGGCTCCCTTCCCGCTCGATATTAGGGAAGAGGACCAGGGCCTCTATAAGTAGGGCTAGCCACCACCACAGAAAGGGAGAAAGAGAAAGAGAAGGACAGGTGATAGAGAACAAAGAGAAGGGGAGAGGACGAGAGGGCGACATATTGGATCACTCTCTCACCCGCACAACTTAGCCACGCATAAGAACACCTCAACCTCAGGAGGTTGTTCTTCCCCTTGTATTGTTCATCATGAGCCCAAGAGGCAATCCACCACCACCACACTGGAGTAGGGTGTTACACCACAACGGTGGCCCGAACCAGTAGAAATCCTATGTCCTTCTGTGTTGCGAGTTCGTTGAGTTCATCCGCGAGATCTTAGCGAGCTAGGGCGTAGATCAATAGGAGGGAAAGACTTCATGCGCACCCCAGTGTTCGAACCTTAAGGGTTTGCCGGAACCCCACATCTGACATTTGGCGCGCCAGGTAGGGGTGCACCGAAGCTTTCCTTCCGTTAGCTCATCGCTCCACCGCTCCATCATCTCCATGGCGGATGCTCGCCGCGCTCGAGCTGAGCGTCAGGATGCTCTCACCGCCCGCGTTGCTCAGACAGCTCCCATCGGCGGGCCACCACGTCGTTCTCCGTCCCCCGCCGCCAATGCTGCCACTGGCCTGGTGGGGAACGAGTAGCAAGTGTCTTCGCCGCATCCTTCGGTGCGGTGATAACCCACAAGTAGGGGATCGCAACAGTTTTCGAGGGTAGAGTATTCAACCCAAATTTATTGATTCGACACAAGGGGAGCCAAAGAATATTCTCAAGTATTAGCAGCTGAGTTGTCAATTCAACCACACCTGGAAACTTAATATCTGCAACAAAGTATTTAGTAGCAAAGTAATATGATATTAGTGGTAACGATAGCAAAAGTAACGGTAGCAAAAGTGATGATAACAATAGCAACGGAAAAGTAAAGAAGCGAAGAACAATATATGGAAAGCTCGTAGGCAATGGATCAGTGATGGAGAATTATGCCGGGTGCGGTTCATCATGTAACAGTCATAACCTAGGGTGACACAAAACTAGCTCCAATTCATCAATGTAATGTAGGCATGTATTTCGAATATAGTCATACGTGCTTATGGAAAAGAACTTGCATGACATCTTTAGTCCTACCCCCCCCCCCCCCCGTGGCAGCAGGGTCTAATGGAAACTAAGGGATATTAAGGCCTCCTTTTAATAGAGTACCGGACCAAAGCATTAACACATAGTGAATACATGAACTCCTCAAACTATGGTCATCACCGGTAAGTATCCCGATTATTGTCACTTTGGGGTTAACGGATCATAACACATAATAGGTGACTATAGAATTGCAATATAGGATCAAGAACTCTCATATATTGATGAAAACATAATAGGTTCAGATCTGAAATCATGGCACTCGGGCCCTAGTGACAAGCGTTAAGCATAGCAAAGTCATAGCAACATCAATCTCAGAACATAGTGGATACTAGGGATCAAACCTTAACAAAACTAACTCAATTACATGATAAATCTCATACAACCCATCACCGTCCAGCAAGCCTACCATGGAATTAATCACGCACAGCAGTGAGCATCATGAAATTGGTGATGGAGGAAGGTTGATGATGACGATGGTGACGGATTCCCCTCTGCAGAGCCCCGAACGGACTGCAGAGCAGCCCTCGCGAGAGGTTTTAGGGCTTGGCGGCGGCTCCGTATCGTAAAACGCGATGAATCCTTCTCTCTGATTTTTTTTTCTCCCCGAAAGCAAATATATAGAGTTGGAGTTGAGGTCGGAGGAGCTCCAGGGGGGCCACAAGGTAGGGGGCGCGCCCCCCACCCTCGTGGCTAGGGTGTGGGGCCCCTGGTCTTCATCTTTTGCAAGGATTTTTTATTATTTCCAAATAGACGTTCTGTGAAGTTTCAGGTCATTCTGGGAACTTTTATTTCTGCACATAAATAACACCATGGCAATTCTGCTGAAAACAACGTCAGTCTGGGTTAGTTCCATTCAAATCATGCAAGTTAGAGTCAAAAGCAAGGGCAAAAGTGTTTGGAAAAGTAGATACTGCGGAGACGTATCAACTCCCCTTAGCTTAAACCTTTGCTTGTCCTCAAGCAATTCAGTTGATAAACTGAAAGTGATAAAGAAAACACTTCTACAAACTCTGTTTGCTCTTGTTGTAAATATGTAAAGCCAGCATTCAAGCTTTCAGCAAAGATTATAAACTAACCATATTCACAATAACACATAGGTCTCATGTTTACTCATATCAGTGGCATAATCGACTAGCAAGCAATAATAATAAATCTCGGATGACAACACTTTCTCAAAACAATCATAATATGATATAACAAGATGGTATCTCGCTAGCCCTTTCTCAGACCGCAAAACATAAATGCAGAGCACCTTTAAAGATCAAGAGCTGACTAGACATTGTAATTCATGGTAAAAGAGATCCAGTCAAGTCATACTCAATGTAAACTAACAGTAATGAATGCAAATGACAGCGGTGCTCTCCAGCTAGTGCTTTTTAATAAGAGGATGATGACTCAACATAAAAGTAAATAGATAGGCCCTTCGCAGAGGGAAGCAGGCATTTGTAGAGGTGCCAGAGCTCGGTTTTAAAATAGAGGTAAATAATATGTTGAGCGGTATACTTTCATTGTCAACATAACAACCAAGAGATGGCGATATCTTCCATGCTAGACACATTATAGGCGGTTCCCAAACAGAATGGTAAAGTTTATACTCCCCCTCCACCAACAAGCATCAATCCATGGCTTGCTCGAAACAACGAGTGCCTCCAACTAACAAGAGTCCCAGGGGGAGTTTTGTTTGCAATTATTTTGATTTAGTTTGCATAAAGCATGCGACTGGGCATCCCGATGACGAGCCACTTTCTCGTGAGTGAGGATCGTAGTCCACTCCTCTTGAGAATAACCCTCCTAACATGGAAGATACGAAGAGCCCTAGTTGATACATAAGCTATTCGAGCATACAAAACAGAATGTTTATTTGAAGGTTTAGAGTTTGGCACATACAAATTTACTTGGAACGGCAGGTAGATACCATATATAGGTAGGTATGGTGGACTCATATGGAATAACTTTGGGGTTTATGGAGTTGGATGCACAAGAAGTATTCCCGCTTAGTACAGGTGAAGGCTAGCAAAAGACTGGGAAGCGACCAGCTAGAGAGCGACAACAGTCATGAACATGCATTAAAATTAATCGACACTGAATGCAAGCATGAATAGGATATAATGCACCATGAACATAAATATCGTAGAGGCTATGTTGATTTTTGTTTCAACTACATGTGTGAACATGTGCCAAGTCAAGCCACTCGAATCATTCAGAGGAGGATACCACCCTATCATACCACATCACAACCATTTTAATAGCATGTTGGCATGCAAGGTAAACCATTATAAGCTCCTAGCTAATCAAGCATGGCACAAGAAACTATGATCTCTAGTTGTCATTGTAAACATGTTTATTCATAATAGGATGAATCAGGAACGATGAACTAATCATACTTGCAAAAATAAGAGAGGTCGAGTTCATACCAGCTTTTCTCATCTCAATTAGTCCATCATATATCGTCATAATTTCCTTTCACTTGCACGACCGAACGATGTGGATAATAATAATAGTGCACGTGCATTGGACTAAGCTGGAATCTGCAAGCATTCAATAAACAAGAGAAGACGAGGCAATATGGGATCTTTTGTCAGATCAACACTAATGCATATAAGAGCCACTTCAACAATTTAATCATGGTCTTCTCCTAATGACCCCCAAAGAAAAGAAATAAAACTATTTACACGGGAAAGCTCCCAACAAGCTAAAAGAAGAACAGGAAATATTTTGGGGTTTTCTTTTTAATTACTACTACAAGCATGGAAAGTAAACTAATAAAAGGCTACAACTAATTTTTTTGGTTTTTCTTAAGGTTTATTAAACACACAAGAAGAAAGCATAAAAAGGAAAATAAACTAGCATGGGTATTACAATGAAAAAGTATGAGCACCGACATCTAACAATGAGTGTGTGAACATGAATGTAATGTCGGTGAGAAATACGTACTCCGCCAAGCTTAGGGGCCTATTCCGGCGCTCCGCCGGAAGAGGGCCGTCATCACGCAGGGCTTCTACATCATCATAGCCTCTCCGATGAAGTGTCAGTAGTTTACCTTAGACCTTCGGGTCCACAGTTAGTAGCTAGATGGCTTCTTCTCTCTCTTTGAATCTCAATACAAAGTTCTCCCCCTCTCTTGTGGAGATCTATTCGATGTAATCTTCTTTTTGCGGTATGTTTGTTGAGACCAGTGAATTGTGGGTTTATGATCAAGTCTATCTATGAATAATATTTGAATCTTCTCTGAATTCTTTTATGTATGATTGGTTATCTTTGCAAGTCTCTTCGAATTATCCGTTTGGTTTGGCCAACTAGATTGGTAGTTCTT
This sequence comes from Triticum monococcum, assembly GCA_034509565.1. NCBI lineage: Eukaryota > Viridiplantae > Streptophyta > Magnoliopsida > Poales > Poaceae > Triticum > Triticum monococcum. The sequence continues at coordinate 583,430,947 of CM067843.1, forward strand.
GCCATGGGAGAAGTGCTTAGCTTTGGGTTCGATCTTGCAGTGTCCTTACCCAGTGACAGAAGGGGCAGCAAGGCACGTATTGTATCGTTGCTGTCGAGGATAACAAGATGGGGTTTATTTCATATTGCATGAATTTATCTCTCTACATCATGTCATCTTGCTTAAGGCGTTACTCTATTTTTAACTTAATACTCTAGATGCATGCTGGATAGCGGTCGATGAGTGGAGTAATAGTAGTAGATGGAGAATCGTTTCGATCTACTTTTCACGGACGTGATGCCTATATACATGATCATGCCTAGATATTCTCATAACTATGCTCAATTCTGTCAATTGCTCAACAGTAATTTGTTCACCCACCATAGAATACTTATGCTCTTGAGAGAAGCCACTAGTGAAACCTATGGCCCCCGGGTCTATTCTCATCATATCAATCTCTATCACTTTAATCTTGCTTTGCTTTTTTACTTTGCTTTTACTTTTTACTTTGCATCTTTATACCAAAAATACCAAAAATATTATATCTATCAGATCTCACTCTCGTAAGTGACCGTGAAGGGCTTGACAACCCCTAATCGCGTTGGTTGCGCGTAGCTATCGCTTTGTGCAGGTACGAGGGACTTGAGCGTGGGCTCCTACTGGATTGATACCTTGGTTCTCAAAAACTGAGGGAAATACTTACGCTACTCTGTTGCATCATCCCTTCCTCTTCGGGGAAACCAACGCAAGCTCAAGACATAGGAGGTTGTACTGCGATGCATCGGCTATCGCCTCCTAAGCTGCAGCGTGGCGATGAGCGGCCTCCGCCCTCCTATCGTACTCATCTGCCTCGTCTCTGGTAATAACATATCTTCCTTTTGCCTGATAATCAAAGAAGGCAGGAGCAGGGAGAGTAATACGGACAGCACGACGTCTGTCAAAGATTAAGCGATACTGGAGAGGTGATTTATTCCTCTCAACAAACTAGTGGTGAACCATAGCATTAAAGTCTAGGTAAGCAGGAGGTAATTCAATATCATCATCACGTATAGTTACACCAAGAAAATCAGCTAAGCGGGTTGCATAAATTCCACCAAAGAAATCTCCATTAAATCTATTAAGATGCAACCTACATGCAACAATGGCTCCCAAATTATAAGATTTGTCTCCTAACACAGCACTCCTAAGAATACTGAGGTCAGGAACACACATATGACATGCTTCATCTTTACCATTAATGCATCTACCTATGAAGAGAGCAAAATAATGTATAGTAGGAAAGTGAATGCTCCCTATGGTGGTGTGTGTTATATCTCTAGATTCCCCCACAGTTATACTAGCAAGACAATCTCTAAATTCAGATTTGCGAGGTTCCCTGACACTACCCCATTGTGGAAGTTTGCAAGCAACGGTAAAATCCTCTAAGTCCATAGTATAAGATTTTTCATAAAGATCAAACAGGACAGTAGAAGAATTACGTGAAGATGAAAATTCAAACCTCCTCACAAAGGAACTAGTGAGATAGTGGTACTGGCGGAATTTTTCTTCCTCGAAGCTCACAAGATCAGCGTTACGCAAATATGCGTTAAATTCTTCCTTAATTCCCGCTCGATCCATAAAGTTTTCCGAAGGCCATTCACAAGGACGCACTGGAGCGTCTCTTGGTGGCTCTTCATCAGTATCACGCATTGCAAGCCTGGGTCCTTGCTTCCTTGAAGAACCACCTTGGTACATTTTCCTAAGCATATTTCTTCCTCTGAAAAATTTCTGAAATTTTTAGTAACTTCAAAATAAAAGTAAACCAAACTCAACAAAATTGATAACAACTACTCCTACAAGTGCCTAGACCATATATCATGCATCAAAACTACTTTTGACCATATAAATTTGACATGCAAGCTAAAGAACAGGGTCACCTAGGCAGCACAAATTTGCAATGAATAAAGCACTAGAAAAAAAACTAATTGGAACAATGGAGGAGGCACATACCAAGGAATAATCTCCCCAAGCAGTTTTCTGAGAGGTGCTTTGAGCAACGAGATCGAAAATGGCAGCAAAATGAGCTAGAACTCGTGCTTGAGCTGGATATTCGTGTTTTTGGAGGAAGAAGGAGTGTGTGGGTGCAGGAATAAGTGGAGGAGGGCCACCATCGGCCCACGAGGCAGGGGGCGCGCCCACCACCCTCGTGGCCAGGTGGATGCCCATCCTGTTGTGTTCTCAGTCCCAGATATTCTCAAATATTCCAGAAAAAATCATATTTAAATTTCAGGGCATTTGGAGAACTTTTATATTCGGGGTATTTTTATATTGCACGGATAAATCAGATAATAGACAGAAAATTTTATTTTTATTTTATTTAATATAAATAACAGAAAGTAAAAGTAGGGTACAGAGAGCTGTGTTTTCTAACTTCATCCATCTCATGATCATCAAAAGGAATCCACTAATAAGGTTGATCAAGTCTTGTTAATGAACTCACTCCGAATAACATGGAACCGGAGAAATTTCGAATAACACTATTTTACCTCAACGGGGATATGCACATCCCCAATAATAAGAATATCATATTTCTTTTTGACAGTAGGAGGAAGAAATTCAAAACCTCCGAAAATAATCGATGGAATTTTTCCAATAGAATTGATATTGTGGACTTGCGGTTATTTCCTCGGAAAGTGTACCATATGCTCATTACCATTAACATGAAAAGTGACATTGCCTTTGGTGCAATCAATAACAGCCCCTGCAGTATTCAAAAAAGGTCTTCCAAGAATAATAGACATACTATCGTCCTCAGGAATATCAAGAATAACAAAGTCCGTTAAAATAGTAATGTTTGCAACCAGAATAGGCACATCCTCACAAATACCGACAGGTATAGCAGTGGATTTATCAGCCATTTGCAAAGATATTTCAGTAGGTGTCAACTTATTCAAATCAAGTCTACGATATAAAGATAGAGGCATAACACTAACACCGGCTCCAAGATCACATAAAGCAGTTTTAACATAGTTTCTTTTAATGGAGCATGGTATAGTGGGTACTCCTGGATCTCCAAGTTTCTTTGGTATTCCACCCTTAAAAGTATAATTAGCAAGCATGCTGGAAAATTTAGCTTCCGGTATCTTTGTTTTATTTGTAACAATATCTTTCAGGTACTTAGCATAAGGATTCATTTTAAGCATATCAATTAATCACATACACAAAAAAGATTGGTCTAATCATTTCAGCAAAGCGCTCAAAATCCTCGTCATCCTTTTTCTTGGATGGTTTGGGAGGAAAAGGCATGGGTTTCTGAACCCATGGTTCTCTTTCTTTACCATGTTTCCTAGCAACAAAGTCTTTCTTATCATAACGTTGATTCTTTGATTGTGGGTTATCAAGATCAACAGCATGTTCAATTTCTATATCATTATCATTACTAGGTTGAGCATCATCATGAACATTATCATTAACATTATCACTAGTTTCAGGTTCATTACCAGCTTGTGTTTCAGCATCAGGAATAGAAATATCATTTGGATTCTCAAGTGTTTCAGCAATAGGTTCACTAGAAGCATGCAAAGTCCTATCATTTTTTCTTTTTCTTCCTTTTAGAAGGACTAGGTGCATCTATATTATTTCTCTGGGGATCTTTCTCAATTCTCTTAGGATGGCCTTCAGGATAAAGAGGTTCCTGAGTCATTCTACCAGTTCTGGTAGCCACTCTAATAGCATAATCATTATATTTACTATTCAATTCATTGAGCAAATCATTTTGAGCTTTAAGTACTTGTTCTACTTAAGTGGTGACCATAGAAGCATGTTTACTAATAAGTTTAAGTTCACCTTTAACATTAGCCATATAATCACCCAAGTGTTCAAGCATATTTGAATTGTATTTCAATTGTCTACCAAAATAAGCATTAAAATCTTCTTGCTTAACCATAAACTTATCAAACTCATCTAAGCATGGGCTAGCAAACTTAGTAAATGGGATTTCATCTTTATCATATCTATAGAGAGAATTTACCTTTACTACCTGTGTCGGGTTATCAAGACCATGTATTTCTTCAATAGGTAATGGATTAAGATCATATGTTTCTTCAACAGGCGGTAAATTAAGACCATGTATTTCTTTAATAGGAGGTAAATTCTTAACATCTTCAGCTTTAATACCTTTTTCTTTCATAGATTTCTTTGCCTCTTGCATATCTTCAGGACTGGGAAATAGAACACCTCTTTTCTTCGGAGTTGGTTTAGGAATAGGCTCAGGAAGTGTCCAATTATTTTCATTTGTCAACATATTATTCAATAGAATTTCAGCTTCATCCGGTGTTCTCTCCCTGAAAACAGAACCAGCACAACTATCCAGGTAATCTCTGGAAGCATCGGTTAGTCCATTATAAAAGATATCAAGTATTTCATTTTTATTAAGAGCATGATCAGGCAAAGCATTAAGTAATTGGAGAAGCCGCCCCCAAGCTTGTGGGAGACTCTCTTCTTCAATTTGCACAAAATTATATATATTCCTTAAAGCGGCTTGTTTCTTATGAGCAGGGAAATATTTAGCAGAGAAGTAATAAATCATATCTCGGGGACTACGCACACAACCAGGATCAAGAGAATTAAACCATATCTTAGCATCACCCTTTAATAAGAACGGAAATATTTTAAGGATATAAAGGTAGCGAGATTTCTCATCATTAGTGAACAAGGTGGCTATATCATTTAATTTAGTAAGATGTGCCACAACAGTTTCAGATTCATAGCCATAAAAAGGATCAGATTCAACCAATGTAATTATATCAGGATCAACAGAGAATTCATAATCCTTACCAGTAACACAGATAGGTGAAGTAGCAAAAGCAGGGTCAGGTTTCATTCTAGCATTAAGAGATTGTTGCTTCCATTTAGCTAATAACCTCTTGAGCTCGTATCTATCTTTGCAAGCTAAAATAGCTAAAGCAGCTTCCTTTTCAAAAACATAACCCTCAGGAATAACAGGTGATTCATATTTATTAGGGGGAGAGTCTTCATCATCACTTTCATCAATATTATATATTCAATATTTTCATTCTCTCTAACCCTAGCAAGTTGTTCATCAAGAAATTCACCAAGTGGCATAGTAGTATCAAGCATAGAAGTAGTTTCATCATAAGTATCATGCATAGCAGAAGTGGCATCATCAATAACATGCGACATATCAGAACGAATAGCACAAGCAAGTTTAGGTGTCGCAAGCTTACTCAAAACAGAAGGTGAATCAAGTGCAGAGCTAGATGGCAGTTCCTTACCTCCCCTCGTAGTTGAGGGATAAATCTTGGTTTTTGGATCTCTCAAGTTCTTCATAATGATAAGCAGATATAAATCCCAAGTGACTCAAAGAATAGAGCTATGCTCCGCGGCAACAGCGCCAGAAAATAGTCTTGATAACCCACAAGTATAGGGGATCGCGACAGTTTTCGTGGGTAGAGTATTCAACCCAAATTTATTGATTCGACACAAGGGGAGCCAAAGAATATTCTCAAGTATTAGTAGCTGAGTTGTCAATTCAACCACACCTGGTAACTTAATATCTGCAGAAAAGTATTTAGTAGCAAAGTAATATGATAGTAGTGGTAACGATAGCAAAAGTAACGGTAGCAAAAGTAATGTTTTTGGTATTTTGTAGTGACGATAACAATAGCAACGAAAAAGTAAATAAGCGAAGAACAATATATGGAAAGCTCGTAGGCAATGGATCAGTGATGGAGAATTATGTTGGATGTGGTTCATCATGTAACAGTCATAACCTAGGGTGACACAGAACTAGCTCCAATTCATCAATGTATTGTAGGCATGTATTCTGAACATAGTCATATGTGCTTATGGAAAAGAACTTGCATGACATCTTTTGTCCTACCCTCCTGTGGCAGTGGGGTCCTAATGGAAACTAAGGGATATTAAGGCCTCCTTTTAATAGAGTACCAGACCAAAGCATTAACACATAGTGAATACATGAACTCCTCAAACTACGGTCGTCGCCGGTAAGTATCCCGATTATTGTCACTTAGGGGTTAACGGATCATAACACATAATAGGTGACTATAGACTTGCAAGATAGGATCAAGAACTCTCATATATTGATGAAAACATAATAGGTTATGATCTGAAATCATGGCACTCGGGCCCTAGTGACAAGCATTAAGCATAGCAAAGTCATAGCAACATCAATCTCATAACATAGTGGATACTAGGGATCAAACCCTAACAAAACTAACTCGATTACATGATAAATCTCATCCAACCCATCACTGTCCAGCAAGCCTACTGTAACGCCCTCAATGCGGCTATATCTCCCACATGTCGAAGCACGACTTAGAGGCATAACCGCATTGAAAGCAATGTCACAAGTGAGGTAATCTTCACACAACCATGTAATACATAAGGGAGAAAGATACATAGTTGGCTTACAATCGCCACTTCACACAATTACATGAATAAAGCATTACATCTTCCAGATACAAACAAGGTCCGTCTACGGAACCAAAATAAAAAGAAGACTACCCCAAATGCTACACAAATCCTCGATCGATCCCAACTGGGCTCCACTGCTGATCAACTAAAACAAAATAACACAAAGGACAAGATCTTCATCGAGCTCCTCCTTGAGCTTGGTTGAGTCACCTGCACAGTATCATCGGCACCTGCAAACTGGTTTTGGAAGTATCTGTGAGTCACAGGGACTCAGCAATCTCACACCCTCGCGATCAAGACTATTTAAGCTTATAGGTAGGGTAAAAGGTATGAGGTGGAGCTGCAGCAAGTGACTAGCATATATGGTGGCTAACCTATTCGCAAAAGAGAGCGAGAAGAGAAGGCAAAGCATGATCGGGAAACTATGATCAAGAAGTGATCCTAGAACAACCTACGTCAAGCATAACTCCAACACCGTGTTCACTTCTCGGACTCCGCCGGAAAGAGACCATCACGACTACACACGCAGTTGATGTATTTTAATTAAGGTCAACTTCAGATTTTCTACAACCGGACATTAACAAATTCCCATCTGCCCATAACCGCGGGCACGGCTTTCGAAAGTTCAAATCCCTACATGGGTGTCCCAACTTAGCCCATCACAAGCTCCCATGGTCAACGAAGGATATTCCTTCTCCCAAGACATTCCGATCAAACTCGGCATCCAGGTTACAAGACATCCTCGACAATGGTAAAACAAGTCCAACAACACCGCACGAATGTGCCGACAAATCCCGATAGGAGCTGCACATATCTCGTTCTCAGGGCACACTCAGATGAGCAGTCCGTACAACTAAAACCAGCCCTCGAGTTTCCTCGAGGTGGCACTGCAAGGGGCTCTAGTTTGGACCAACACTCAGAGGAGCACTGGCCCGGGGGGGTTAAAATAAAGATGACCCTTGAGTCTGCAGAACCCAAGGGAAAGAAAAGGCTAGGTGGCGAATGGTAAAACCAAGGTTGGGCATTGCTGGAGGAGTTTTATTCAAGGCTAACTGTCAAGGGGTTCCCATTATAACCCAACCGCGTAAGGAACGCAAAATCCGGGAACATAACACCGATATGACGGAAACTAGGGCGGCAAGAGTGGAACAAAACACCAGGCATAAGGCCGAGCCTTCCACCCTTTACCAAGTATATAGATGCATTAATTTGATAAGAGGTATTGTGATATCCCAACAAAATATCCATGTTCCAACATGGAACAAGCTCCAATCTTCACCTGCAACTAACAACGCTATAAGAGGGGCTGAGCAAAGCGGTAACATAGCCAAACAACGGTTTGCTAGGACAAGGTGGGTTAGAGGCTTGGCTCAACAATATGGGAGGCATGATAAAGCATGTGGTAGGTATCGCAGCATAGGCATAGCAATAGAGCGAGCAACTAGCAAGCAAAGATAGAAGTGATTTCGAGGGTATGGTCATCTTGCCTGAGATCCCGCAAGGAAGAAGAACGAGTCCATGAAGAAGATAAACGGACGTAGTCAAACGAATCCTCACAACACGACGTTAGCGGAACCACCCCGAAGAAGCAACACCGGAAAGAAGCACACAACATAGTAAACAACCACCACATAATCATGGCATGATGCACAACCAAGTATGATGCATGTCTGGTTTAAAGAGGGCATGGCATGGCAAAGTGCACAAGCAACCCTACAAATTAAGTGGAGCTCAATATGCAACTCCGTTGCATAATGATAAAACACCACGTTCAAGTTATTTAGTTCGATCTCGTTTATGTACCCAACAATATTAAATGTTGTTAAACATGGCAACAGGGTGAAGCAAAAGAAAACTACCTATCTAGGCAAGTTTAAATGAGGCCGGAATAACAAAACAACAAATCCGGAAACTCCTCATGTGCATATATTAGGTTTGGTCCTGTTCTGCCCGAAACACAATTTTAGAGTGGTTAAAGATGCAAGGTGAAGCCACCATGTTAAACTAGGCATTTTTTCTACCAAAATTACATATAAAGTTTATTTAAAACCGAGCTACGGTTAATTAGTTATGAATTAAATCATTTTAGCATGGCATAGGAGCAAATTTACCAAACAGCATTTGAAACATTTCAAACATGCATGAAAGTCGCAAATTAATAATCTACACAAAATTCTAATCATTTTTCATATATAAAGTATTTTAATCAGATGCACGGTTTAGAAGTTATTAAATGCATGAACATGGAGGTTTTTTTCTGCGGAAGTCCTCAGGCTGAGAGAAGAGAAGAGAGAGGCCCGGCGACTGTTTCTGGAGTACGAAAACGTCCGACGTTAGACTGACTATAATGTCGCTATAGTTATCCGTTGGGGTATCAAACGAACTCCGATTGCGATGAAACTTGGCAGGCGGTCTACCTACACTATAACAAGACCGCACGCCAACTCTCATCCCATTCCAAGAACATTTTCCGGCCACTTACAAAATACTATTTCAGACATGCCGCGGGCGCGTGCGAGTGTGGTTGGGCTCAGAACGGACAACGGACGGAAATGGGGGAACCTGGACGGATGCAAGTTTTCAAAACATGAAGATGAAATGCACATGATGACATGACAACATGCAACACGCAAGCGCATGACATGGCAACGACAGCGAATAACTGGAGGACACCTGGCACATCGGTCTCGGGGCGTCACAACACTCCACCACTACGAGAGGATCTCGTTCCGAGATCTAGAATGGCACCGAAGGGAAAACGGAAGAGAAAGAGAAGAGGTAAAACTAAGTTGCTTCTTTGACAAACGAGTGAAACCACAAACCTTGAGAGGTTGAACAAATTGAAAGAAAGAATACAACGAAGATGAACAAAGTTGAAAAACCTCCGTTAGAAAAGAGGAACAAGGAAGAACCAATTCGAGCAGCACTCCGATTGAAAAGTGATATGAAACTTGATAACATGACAAGAACTTGAGCAGAGGGCACAACACTCCGGATAAACAAGATAGAGACGGAATAAGACTGATATAATTTGGACAGCACTCCGCCTGAAAATGGAAGGAACTGGACACGATCTTGACAAAACAAGATGATGGGTCAAAGAGAGTAGCATCACAATGCCTCCGGAACAAATGAAAGAATGCAATGAAAAGAACAAAGAAGAAAACAACATGTTCTACCTCAAATGAATTTGAGAGAGCATCCTTAAAAAGAAGGATTTAACAGAGTTGTTGGGAAATCAACAACGAAAGAACAGGCTTGTTGAGGGCTTATGGAAAACATCTCAAGAACTTGAGGTGAAAACCTGCCATAAATGGAAACAAGATTGGATTGATATGACAAGGAGATGAGAAATTATTTCACCGGGAGAATAAATGAAGAACTTGGGTCATTTATGAGCACCATAAATAGCAACAAACCTTAGTGAAAGTGCAACTATCCCTAGGTGGTTTTGGTAATTCATAACAACATATAGCTCATTGAGCTAATGCTATTCCAAGGTGATTATTTCAGGAAAGCTCAATGATTGGCATGGCATGGATGCTGAAAGTGGAACCCTCAAAATGCTAAGGACAAAGGATTGGCTCAAGCTCAAAAGCTCAAGACTCTTCATTTTATATTTTAGTGATCCAAGATCACATTGAGTCTTTAGGAAAAGCCAATACTATCAAGGAGGGATGAGGTGTTGCTTAATGAGCCTCTTGCTTCATGTGCTTAGTGATATGCTCCAAAACCCTCAACTACTTTCCCATATCCACATATGACCTAAACCCTAAGCCAAACACGGTCCAACCGATTCTTTCTATCCGGCGCCACCGAGTTTCACTTGTCATAAGCCACTGCCAAACCCTAGCAATTCGGTTCTACCGATAGGGATCTCGGTCTCACCGAGATGGGATTGCAAACTCTCTGTTTCCCTTTCGTAACTTTTCGGTCTCACCGAAAGAGCGAATCGGTCCCACCGAGATTGCAATGTAAACTTTCTGTTTCCTTTTTGTAACATTTTGGTCTCACCGAAAGAGCAAATCGGTCTCACCGAGTTTGTGTAATCGGTCTCACCGAGATTACGTTATGCCCTAACCCTAACAAAATCGGTCCTACCGAGTTGCATGCCAGTCCCACCGAAAATCTCTAACGGTCACTAGGTTTACCTTTTCGGTCCGACCGAGTTTGTTGATTCGGTCCCATTGAGATTGGAAAACTGTGTGTAACGATTGGATTTTGTGTGGAGGCTATATATACCCCTCCACCTCCTCTTCATTCCTGGAGAGAGCCATCAGAACAGATCTACACTTCCAACTCATATGTTCTGAGAGAGAACCACCTACTCATGTGTTGAGACCAAGATATTCCATTCCTACCATATGAATCTTGATCTCTAGCCTTCCCCAAGTTGCTTTCCACTCAAATCTTCTTTCCACCGGATCCAAATCCTATGAGAGAGAGTTGAGTGTTGGGGAGACTATCATTTGAAGCACAAGAGCAAGGAGTTCATCATCAACACACCATTTGTTACTTCTTGGAGAGTGGTGTCTCCTAGATTGGCTAGGTGTCACTTGGGAGCCTCCGACAAGATTGTGGAGTTGAACCAAGGAATTTGTAAGGGCAAGGAGATCGCCTACTTCATGAAGATCTACCGCTAGTGAGGCAAGTCCTTCGTGGGCGATGGCCATGGTGGAATAGACAAGGTTGCTTCTTCGTGGACCCTTCGTGGGTGGAGCCCTCCGTGGACTCGCGCAACCATTACCCTTCGTGGGCTGAAGTCTCCATCAACGTGGATGTAGGATAGCACCACCTATCCGAACCATGGGAAAAACATCCGTGTCTCCAATTGCGTTTGAATTCGCCAAACCCTTCCCTTTACATTCTTGCAAGTTGCATGCTTTACTTTCCGCTGCCAATATACTCTTTGCATGCTTGCTTGAATTGTGTGATGGTTGCTTGACTTGTCCTAAAATAGCTAAAATCTGCCAAGAACTAAAACTGGGAAAAGGTTAAGTTTTTATTTGGTCAAGTAGTCTAATCACCCCCCTCTAGACATACTTTCGATCCTACATTAGGGAATGCTTTAGGTGAACTATAACCCAAGATAAATCCAACGAAGAGATTGATGGATTTAAAATACCTCATTCTTAACAACATGTGAATCATGAAACATGAACTCACATTATCAAGACTGACATAATACCACCTCCAAAGATATGGAAGAAAGAATTGCACTCCGGATTGCAAGATGAAGAAACTTGAGCCCTTTAGAAAAGAATCTCGATGAAAACTTCGAGAAGGAAAATCCTTGATGCACCATCATGTAGAACCTTCATGAAGAACTCCGGTAATAAAAGGATAACAAAAAGAAAGAGAAGTTGAAAACACAAGGTGAAACCTTGCGATGATTGGATGAAGCTCTGCGACGAGATAAGTTGAAACTTGGAGCTCCGGAAAAGAAAAGATGAATCAAGTGAAACCGAGAATTTGATGAGCCTCCGTAATAAATAATTGAATATACTCGATGAAACAAGAATAAGAATTATGTTATGCGTATCCTTCACCAATTTAAATTGATGGCAAGCAACGGATTTGGCATACTACTTATTCTCGTTGAAAAGATTAAGAGAGATATAAATCAAACTTGAGAAGATCTTCAACGAACCACCGGTAGGATGAAACAATGAATGAATTAATATGATACCAATGGAAGAGAATCTTGAGCAAACCACCATAAGAATTGAAAAAGAACGGATAAAACATGAAGAAACACCGGGAAGGATTAGCAAATACACGAAGATGCTTGAGAGAATTTAGATCCATGAGAACAACGAGATTACGAGCTGATTAGAGAATCCTTGATTTAAGCACCGGTATGATTTAGAGTATGAGAGCTGAAAGCTGGAATGAATAAATCTTCGATGATGGGCTCCGGATAATCAAACTGAACAGAATCTTGAATTGCTCCGGATAGGTGAAAAGAATTCTCACAATCCAAAAACAACTATGAGAGGATGGCAACAAGCTAGAATGATGAATCTTTGAGAGAACAGATAAGATATGGAGGAAAAAAACTCTTCTTCGGTCTTCAAAATCTGAGAATGACGACGAGAAACACCACCATGAATTGTTGAGATACTCCGGAATAACGAATTTAAAGGTTGAGCCAACGGTGAAAAGAATTTAACCGATCTTGGAGAAAGACATTTGACTGATGATAAATCATTCTTATGTCAAACTTTAGAAAAGAATTTGAGAATAAATCTGGAAAAATTAGAAGAGTCAGGTAAGATCCTGGGAAAAGACATGTGGGTTAGGGCCAACTGAAAAGATACACCATTGAACGATTACTTGCAAAGGAGATAGCACCGGTTGAATTAAATGGCTTGAATGAGATAACACCTTGAGATATCTTGGACGGATTGATAATGGAGACACAAATCTTTTGAGATATCTTCAGCACTCCGGAACAATTGAATAGCAAGCGGGGAATGATTACGAGGTGCACCGGCATAAGTCGACATTGGGCAAAAAGAAAAAGGAGTATGATCAAAACCAAAGCTTGAATTAAATCCACCGGAGAAGAAAATGAGTGACGAGAGACAAACTTGAAGCTTCGTTAGCATCTTCTTGAGAATCACCAGATAAGAATATTGACAGAAAAGGAATGGAGAAGCTTCCCATCAATAAAAGGATACTTGAATAAGAAATCTGAGTCCTCGAAGAAGAAGGGTGGGTGGGTGGGAAAAACAAAGACAACTTGGAATGGATGAAACAAACACCGTTGAGAAGAAATGATAATTGATCTTACTGATGTTGAAATGATCGGATCCACTTGAAGAGAAACACACCGGTTGAAAATGATTGACATGACACTCTTGATGACCAAGAAGGATTGATATTCACATCGGAGTATGAGAACACCATTTGGGGAAGGTATGGAATCAACATTTGACTTCGAAGTAACTTGAATACCACAACTGAAAAACAAAACAAGGATTGGCTTGCAGAATGAGCCGGAACAAACATATGATAGAGATTTCATCCGAAGTTTTCGTGGTGGGGCCTACATGGGCTCAATCGTACAGCACCATCATGTATAAGGCAGTGCACATGACATACGAAGCATCCCCGAGTCGGCATAGCCAAGGACTCTTTAAGACACAACAAGACCACTGTAAAACCAACCGTTGATAGGCGGACCACTAGATGTTGAACCCCAATTTCATATCATACATTTGTCGGAAAGATATCTTAAGAGCTACTTGAATTCCCACCTATGAAACTCCCGAACCTTTGCGGTTATGCAATCAGGTGTTGGGGATACAGGGGAAGCATAAAATCTCACCCAAAACTAGCAAATCCTACATCCAGCTGTATCCATCCTTCAACACATAACCAAGAAACCTTCGGAAATCGTTTACCTCAACCTTCTAAAAGCATGCGTTATACGAGTTATGGCAATACCCTTGAACTCCCGCCCCAGTACTGGGTGGCGTCGAGGTTATCTCACCAACAACTGCATAAAAGAGATTTTCGATGTCGGTGAAACTAAACTCAGGTATTCCAGAACTGCAACGATAAAATTGTGACGACAACACCTCGGAGCTCAACTCCCCGGGACACTGCCACAACCCCTAAATGTCAGGAGGCACCAAGAACAATGTTCTCGTCACAAAACCATCGGAACGATTCCAAGATACCCGCGTGATCCTAAATTTTTTTTAGTGAAATTTGAGAAGAGAAGAGTCAAAACTCTACATCAGGATGCCTCACCAGAGCGACGAAGGGACTGAGGAGTAAAAAGAATTCCTAACTCTCCGATATATATAATCCTAAATGACTCAAAACATTTTTTTCTAGACTCAATAACGCCAGCGATTCAATCAAGCAGGGGGCTCCTAAGTCGGGGAAGGCTCTAATTACCAACTTGTAATGCCCTCGATGCGGCTATATCTCCCACGTGTCGAAGCACGACTTAGAGGCATAACCGCATTGAAAGCAATGTCGCAACTGAGGTAATCTTCACACAACCCATGTAATACATAAGGGAGAAAGATACATAGTTGGCTTACAATCACCACTTCACACAATTACATGAATAAAGAATTACATCTTCCAGATACAAACAAGGTCCGTCTACAGAACCAAAATAAAAGGAAGACTACCCCAAATGCTACACAAATCCCCGACCGACCCCAACTGGGCTCCACTGCTGATCAACTAAAACGAAACAACACAAAAGACAAGATCTTCATCGAGCTCCTCCTTGAGCTTGGTTGAGTCACCTGCACAGTATCATCGGCACCTGCAAACTGGTTTTGGAAGTATCTGTGAGTCACAGGGACTCAGGAATCTCACACCCTCGCGATCAAGACTATTTAAGCTTATAGGTAGGGTAAAAGGTATGAGGTGGAGCTGTAGGAAGCGACTAGCATATATGGTGGCTAACCTATTCGCAAAAGAGAGCGAGAAGAGAAGGCAAAGCACGATCGAGAAACTATGATCAAGAAGTGATCCTAGAACAACCTACGTCAAGCATAACTCCAACACCGTGTTCACTTCCCAGACTCCGCCGGAAAGAGACCATCATGGCTACACACGCGGTTGATGTATTTTAATTAAGGTCAACTTCAGGTTTTCTACAACCGGACATTAACAAATTCCCATCTGCCCATAACCACGGGCACGGCTTTCGAAAGTTCAAATCCCTACAGGGGTGTCCCAACTTAGCCCATCACAAGCTCTCATGGTCAATGAAGGATATTCCTTCTCCCAAGACATTCCGATCAGACTCGGCATCCAGGTTACAATACATCCTCGACAATGGTAAAACAAGTCCAGCAACACCGCACGAATGTGCTGACAAATCCCGATAGGAGCTGCACATATCTCGTTCTCAGGGCACACTCAGATGAGTAGTCCGTACAACTAAAACTAGCCCTCGAGTTTCCTCAAGGTGGCGCTGCAAGGGGCTCTAGTTTGGACCAACACTCAGAGGAGCACTGGCCCGGGGGAGGGTTAAAATAAAGATGACCCTTGAGTCTGCAGAACCCAAGGGAAAGAAAAGGCTAGGTGGTGAATGGTAAAACCAAGGTTGGGCATTGCTGGAGGAGTTTTATTCAAGGTGAACTGTCAAGGGGTTCCCATTATAACCCAACCGCATAAGGAACGCAAAATCCGGGAACATAACACCGATATGGCGGAAACTAGGGCGGCAAGAGTGGAACAAAACACCAGGCATAAGGCCGAGCCTTCCACCCTTTACCCAGTATATAGATGCATTAATTTGATAAGAGGTATTGTGATATCCCAACAAAATATCCATGTTCCAACATGGAACAAGCTCCAATCTTCACCTGCGACTAACAATGCTATAAGAGGGGCTGAGAAAAGCGGTAACATAGCCAAACAACGGTTTGCTAGGACATGGTGGGTTAGAGGCTTGGCTCAACAATATGGAACGCATGATAAAGCATGTGGTAGGTATCGCAGCATAGGCATAGCAATAGAGCGAGCAACTAGCAAGCAAAGATAGAAGTGATTTCGAGGGTATGGTCATCTTGCCTGAGATCCCGCAAGGAAGAAGAACGAGTCCATGAAGAAGATAAACGGACATAGTCGAACGAATCCTCACAACACGACATTATCGGAACCACCGCGAAGAAGCAACACCGGAAAGAAGCACACAACATAGTAAACAACCACCACATAATCATGGCATGATGCACAACCAAGTATGATGCATGTCCGGTTTAAAGAGGGCATGGCATGGCAAAGTGCACAAGCAACCCTACAAATTAAGTGGAGCTCAATATGCAACTCCGTTGCATATTAGCGAAACACCACATTCAAGTTATTTAGTTCGATCTCGTTTGTGTACCCAGCAATATTAAATGTTGTTAAACATGGCAAGAGGGTGAAGCAAAAGAAAACTACCTATCTAGGCAAGTTTAAATGAGGCCGGAATAACAAAACAACAAATCCGGAAACTCCTCATGTGCATATATTAGGTTTGGTCATGTTCTGCCCTAAACACAATTTTAGAGTGGTTAAACATGCAAGGTGAAGCCACCATGTTAAACTAGGCATTTTTTCTACCCCAATTACATATAAAGTTTATTCAAAACCGAGCTACGGTTAATTAGTTATGAATTAAATCATTTTAGCATGGCATAGGAGCAAATTTACCCAAACAGCATTTGAAACATTTCAAACATGCATGAAAGTCACAAATTAATAATCTACACAAAATTCTAATCATTTTTCATATATAAAGTATTTTAATCCGATGCACGGTTTAGAAGTTATTAAATGCATGAACATGGAGGGTTATTTTTTGCAAAACCTACAGTCTCTGATTAATTAGCAAAATCCCAGGCACTGGAAAAAAATACACGGGCCGAAACTAGCTAGGCCAAAGGAAGGAAAAAAAGGAGCACTAGGGGTTTTGACTCACCATGGGCCTTGGCCTGATTGAGGAAGAAGGGCCGGCCTGGGGAATGAAGAAGCGTTGCTGGGTCTCGGTCAAAGCGATGCGGCCCTCGCGCGGGCACAGGCATGCGCTCGCACGCACACGAGATGCAGAGACTGCGGAGGCGCAGGTTTAGAGCGGTTCCAGGAGCGGGACATGGTTCTCTAGCGAGGTTCTTGGCAACGGCGGCGGCAAGGTTCACCGGATCCGGCGGGGTTCAACTCGGTAGGGGAGGCAGCGGCGCTGGGCCGAATTGTCACATCCCTAGCCCTACTTTGGCCTTGGACAAGCTTGGTGGTTGCATCATGTTTAAATTCAAATGAAATTTGAATTGAGGAATTTTTAAGCCTCAGAATACCTTTAAAAATGATCAAGATAAAATTGCTTCAAATAAGTCCAATAAAATGTTCCTGTTTTCTCTAAAAATATTGGCAAGAGGTAAAACTTAAACAATATTTTTGGAAATTACAGAAATAATTATTCTTGGGCCTTTGAATTAAATCACTAGCTATTTGATTTGGGTTTATATTTATTATAAAATAGATATAAGCCCAATAATTTTGAAAATTTGCATGTGGCTCTGAACTAGTTTCCTAAGTCCACATAATAATTTTCAGAAGCATAAAAAATGGTTTGTTTAAAAACCAAACTCAAAACAAACTTCAAAAAAAATAGAAAACAGAAAATAGGAAAGGCAAAGCACTTACCTGGCGCCAGCAACCGGCCCAGCTCCTGTGCTGGCCCACCTGCGGCCCAGCCCACCACCAGCCTTCCTGTCGTCTTCCTCCTCGGGACAGTAGGACAGGGCGTGTGCCCGACGCACGACAGCACGCGCGCGCCACCTCCTGCTTCCCCGGCCCTCCTAGCGACGCCACGACGATGCCCCGTGTCCCCTCGCTCCTCTCCCTCACTCGCTCCACCCTCTCTCGCTCCCCTGACTCTCTTCCCCGAGCTCATCCGAGAGTCGCCGTCGCCGCCGCTTGTCGTTACCGTGGCCACCAGCACCCCCACGCCGGCCAGCGCCCCCATGAGCTTCGCCTCGACGCCGTAGAGCCGCACGCCAAGGCACGTGACCCCGGGAGGCCAGCAACATCGCCATCGCCGTCGTCTTCCACCTCGGGCTCCGGCCACCATCATCGTCGATCCGCCGCACGCAGGACGCCCCCGAGCCCGCTAACCATCCCTACGGCACTGCTGTGAGCTCCGCCACCGTTTCCCCCTCTTCTCCTCTCTGTTTGATTGCCGTAGCCGTCGCCCCCTTGATGACCGAAATGCACCGCCGCCTGAGCTCGCTGTCGACGATGCTCCGGTGACCAAATGGTCACCCTGGAGTGTCGAACCTACTCCCCGCGATGTGTAGCGCCCTCCTAGCCCCCTTGCCCCGCTCTTCTACGCACTGAAACACGATCCCGCGGGCAACCGAACTCCGGCGGCCGCCAAAGAGCTCGCCGCCGTCAGCTCCGGCCACCCCAGCTGCTGCCACTTGTCTCTCTGGATGCGCCTCACTCCCAGGAACCCGTAGGAGAAAACCGCACATCGAATGGTGCTTCGTAGCGAGCGCACGGAGCACCTCCGCCGTCGGCCGTGGTCGTTGCCGGTTAGCCGCCGGTGAGCTGACGTGGCGCTGTCATTAGCCACTAATGACCAGCTAACTAACCAGCCCTGAGCCACTGACAGACGTGCCCCACCAGTTTAGTTAAGCAGCTAACGGAATTAGTTAGGGATAATCTAATCCGACTGGGCCCACGCGTCAGTTTTGACCACGCTGACGTGGCCGTTGACCAGGCCCACCTGTCTGTGACCCTAAACATCACTGTGTCACTGACCAGCGGGCCCCACGGGTCAGGTTTGACCCAGGGCAGCCCAGTTGACCAGCTGACGTCACCCTGACGTCGGGCTGACGCAGTAAATCATTTTCTAGTTTAAAAACAATTCAGGAAATTTCAGAAAATACCCCAAACTTCTAAAAATCATAGAAATTCAACCGTAACTCCAAATGAAATGATTTATATATGAAAAATTATCAGAAAAATTCAAGGAATCCATCTGTACCATTTTCATGCATGTTTGAACAATGTTTGTCCTCTGTTTTGGACAAAACAAATAAAGGGCATTTAAATAATCATATATGGGGTTGGAATTTGAATCTTGTACTCAAACCAACTTCATTTAAATCATAGCTAGTTGCATTAGCTCAAACCACAGCATATTGACATGTCATGATCATGCATCATATTGTGCATTGCATTGATTGTGTTTCTTTCTCTTGTTGCCGGTATTTGTCCCCTCTCGATAGACGTTGTACCGATGATGTGATCGTTGACACTGATGAAGACCCAATGATATCTTCAGAAGTGCCAGGCAAGCAAAACCCCCTTGTTCATTCCGATACAATCCCCCTCTCTCGCTCCTGCTCTCTTTTACTGCATTAGGACAACAACGATTCATCTGTTACTTGTTGCGGTAGTTGAACCCCTTATCCTTTGCATGACCTGTCATTGCCACAGTAAATAGATGAAACCCACTAGCATGAGTAGGAATTGTTTGAGCCCTGATGTGCCTACTCATTCATGCTTGTTTGTCATGCCTGCTACTGCTTAGAGTTGAGTCAGGTCTGATTCATCGGGGATGGATCGGAGGTGTGTAAACATGTCCTACTGTGCGTGAGCTAAGTGTGTGAACACGATTTGGTAAAGGTAGCGGTGAGAGGCCATGTAGGAGTACATGGTGGGTTGTCTCATTGCAGCCGTCCTCAGGAACTGAGTTCTTTGTCTGTGATCCATGAACAGTTACTACCGCGCATTGGGCCCGAAACCAATGGACCCTCTCGGCTTGTTAATCACCCTAGTAATCTGTCCAGGAGTTGCAACTAGTTTCTGGTGTTTGTAGGATATGTGTTGGCGGCCGTGCGTAGCGCTGACCCTAGGGGTGGGCTATGTTGCGGTAGATACACTGTGGCACGGTGTACCGGGCGCCCGTTTGGTGTCTCGGGAACCCTGCACACATCGTTTGGGGCTGTGAGCGAAACTCCGGCCGGATCTCCTCGCGGATGGAACCCGAATAGGCGATAAACCTGGACTAGAGACTTAAGTGTTTAGGTAGGCCGTGGCCGACACCCTCGCCCGGCTTCCGCTTGAAGGTTGCCGAGGTACATGACGTGTACAGGGCTATAAGTGGTGAGAGCGTGTGTGAAGAAGTACACCCCTGCAGGGTTATCATTATCTATTCGAATAGCTGGATTCCTCGGATATGGAAACTTGGACCCCTTGCATAGTTCATAGACAAGTGAAAGTGGATACTCTAAAACTCGCAAGATAAGTGTGAGTACTATGGATGGCCTTCTCGTAGGGAGACGAGAGCGGATCCATAGTGGTGTATTGAATGGTGAATATGTGGACTCGTGTGCGCCACCTCAAAAGAGTTGCTTGCAATCGTAGTTCAGGTTAGCCACTGAGTCAAAGCTGGCTTGCTGCAGTTAAACTCCACCACCCCCCCTTGTTGATACCGATGCATATGTAGTTAGTTCTGATGTAAGTCTTGCTGAGTACCTTTGTACTCACGTTTGCTTAATTTATGTTTTGCAGAGAGACTTCAGTCTCGCTAGTAGTTCCGCGTGGACTTCGACGTTTAGCTTGATACCACAGCTACGATCTTGTGCCCTCGACAGGATCTGGTAGATAGTCAGGCTTCTTAGCCTTTTTCATTTATAGATGTCTGTACTCAGACATGTTAAGCTTCCGCATGTGTTTGATTGTATGCTATGATTGTTGGGTCATGAGACCCATGTTTGTAATATCTCGCTCCTCGGAGCCTAATGCATACATACTTGAGTTGTAGAGTTATGTTGTGATGCCATGTTGTATTCACACATATCGAGCATATTGTGTGTATGATTGAAATGCTTGGTATGTGTGGGATCCGACTATCTAGTTGTTTATCCTTGGCAGCCTATCATATGGAGAAATGTAGTCTAGTGCTTCTAAGCGATAGTAGTCCGCTACAGCCCGGATCACCGAAGTCCTGCTAGCCCAGCACTACTGCTCAGGACACTTGACTGGCCGGCATGTGTTTCACTTCGTTCCTATGTCTATCCCTTCGGGGAAATGTCACGCGGTGACATCCGGAGTCCTACCTAGCCTGCTACAGCCCGGGTTACCGGAGTCCTGTTAGCCCGGTGCTACAGCCCGGATTCACACGCTGTTGACCGACATGCTCGAGGTTGATTCATGTATGCCTGTCCCCATGGGTTAGTGCCGCTTTGGGTTCATGACTAGCCATGTCGGCCCGGGTTCTTTGTCATATGGATGCTAGCGACACTATCATATACGTGAGCCAAAAGGCGCAAACGGTCCCGGGCCAGGTAAGGTGGCACCCATGGAAATACCGTGGGTGAGGCCACAAAGTGATATGATGTGTTACATGCTAGATCGGTGTGACCTAGGATCGGGGTCCCGACAGCGTTGGTATCAGAGCCTGACTGCCTGTAGGATTACCAAGCCAAACTGGTCGAAGTTGAGTCTAGAAATGCTTTAGTTATGTAGGGGAATTGATTGTGGAAGGGAACGTAAGGCTATTTTTACTCCTTTACCCTATGCCCTTCTGATCTGAGTCAACCTCTTCTTTCTACGGGGATTAAGAATTAGGCCTTCTCATCTATCTATCAGGATGACGTGTTACTAAACTGTAGTTGCCTAAGATTGCTGGATTAAGCCCAGTTCAGTTTCTACTACTTCTGTGTGTTCATAGTTGGTCTCGAACCTTGATTTTGTGCTTCTGAGTGGTTATGCCACCATTTTGCAGGATGTCTCAAATCATTTTGAGCATTTATAGCCGTTATGCTGTCCGAGTCATCCCAGGTTTCTAAATAGTCTGATGCATTTGCAAACCCTTTCTTTCCGTTCTCGATGTCCATTTAGGCCAGGTTAATCACACTAATTTGTGAGTTGAGGTACTCCGTTACCTCGACATTTATGTTGGAGCTATTACTATGACCCTATGTGTTTTAGGGAGTCACCTAGTGATCTAGCCATGTTTTGTGTTCCCAGTGTGTGATTCTGGCCATTATTCTCAAAAGCATCCCGTGATGTTATTAGTTAGTAGGCATTCTATTCCTGGGTTTTGAACCCGAGATTCACCCTACTTACTTCATGTTGATAGTGTTTGCTCGTTCCTTTAGGATATTAGTAACCTTTGCAATAGTCCTCGAGGTTCGTGGTACATCCTTCTTCCAATTATCATGAACCATTCTTGGCAGGAGTTCTTTGAACCAAAAGGTCACGACAGAGTGCTCTTGATGAGTTCTCCATTCTATATTGTGGCTCTGCCAGTTCTACCTTTCTGCGTGGGTTATCTGGAAGAAATATGTTGAGCTTTGCTCGACATACTAATCTATGCCTCCACAACTCAGAAAGTTATATGTTCCTTGAGTTGTCCCTCTTTAGTTGTTTTCTGACCTTCGTTTATCAATTGATAGTCAGGAATAGTTGTGCATTTGTGTTCATCGGTGCCTTTTATTCTTGTGGTCCGTCGAGCCGTTCTATTTTGGAATGACTAGGAGAAACAAACTCCAGTACCTCATCCATTTCTGGGATCGGGTCAAAGTGGTTGTATTCCGCAGATCAAAATGCAACCCAGCTTTTGGTTCTGTTCTACCCTAAAGTATTACCCACTTTATGTCAAGAGCGTCGTGAGAATTGCACATCTCTCATGAATTCTTGACGCAGTGATACTTCTTACCATCATTGTTCATTCCTTGGTTCCCGTGTTGTTGCAACCGGAATGACGACAAGTGAATCGTGGTGTGTGAAATCAATACTCCTAGCAACCCCGTTGCTTGGTAGTTAATGGACAATATTCTCATTCTTAGCGTGTTGGTTATTGAATTATCATTCTAAGACTGATCGTGCTACCCAGTTCATATTTCTGGTGCACACTTCGATCAATGGGTTAAGATTGTGCCAATCCCTCACTCTTTGATCATATCATCTTGCCCTGAAAAGCAAGGTTGTTCTCGAGCTTAGTAACATACCGGTGGTTCGTGATTTTCCGAATATCTTCTTGGAAGTGTTACCAGGTTGTCACCTAACCGTTATGTTGAGTTCGTGATCAAGTTGGTTTTTCAATAAACCATTTTTCTCCAAGAATCTGTGTTGGATACCCCTGAGCTAGTTGGTTAAGCTTAACAACAACTTGGAGAGTTGGAAGATGAAAACTTGTCCGACTTAGTTCATCCCTAAGGGATATCCTTGTGTGTGTGTGTGTGTGTTGAAGAAAGATGATATATTCATCGACTGATCCCCGTGGTCAGCTATTGGATCTATTATCTTGTCCAAACCTTGATTTGAGTGTGGGTTATCGTCAAATCAAATCAGAACCAACGATGTTCGTAATGTTGTCTTACTTGCGGTTGTCCCTCGAGCATACACCATTATATCTTTGGTCTGACCAATACTATCACATTGTTCACATAGTGGTGGAAGTCCAGTGATATGGAAATTTCGATGAGTTGTTGTTGAGCCCATCAGCGGCATTTTGTCTCCTCCATGATTGTGTTGAACATCCAGCTAGTGTTGGAAACTTTATAAGCATTGCCCTCATGTCCCGGTCATGAAGCATATGTCCGGTTGAAAGATGTGACTTCCCCTAATTCATGTGCATCTGATGTAAGTTGCCGCCGTGAATTCGAGAAAGTTTGTTTTTGCTTCCTCTGGAATCATCCCAAGTCAGTCATGCATGTCCGAAGTATTCTATGGTCTGATAGACTGATCATCTACATTCTATACGTATCCCTAGCACACCAAGCCACTGATTGATTTGTTCAAGGAGAAGAAGTTTCTTCTAAGGGTTAGACCTACGCAAGGACTTCGATATCCTCGTTGATGGTTCCCCCTGAACTCGGTAGTGTTTCATTTTAAGACTACCAGGTGACCATGCTTGTCTAGGACAACGTGTTCACATGCTTGTAGCAGAACCGGCTCATGTTTTGGAGCTTACCACCGTAGTTCATTTCCCTGAGAATCTCGCAATGTCATCACGTCGATTTGTGTTGCAAACCTTCATTTTCCTTTCTAGACTCGATGAGTCTGGAATATCCTGTCACCAACCAGATCTGAATCTCAGGCAGATATGATGGTTGGAGCATTTTCCAAGAACTATAATATTGGTCTCTCAATAACCGGTAAAGTGGATGTCGTGGCCAACACATCCAGCCGGAAGACCTATTATTGTAGTATCTCGATTGAAGAAAGTTAGCCACCTTCCCATGAGGATTTCGTAGGATTTACTCCAGAAGTTGTTCCTTATGGATCTATTGTATTCCGAAGTCCGACCACTACTTGGTGGCCATGTTGATGCTTAAAGCATGACCGTGGTAAC
Organism: Triticum monococcum; assembly: GCA_034509565.1. Classification (NCBI taxonomy): domain Eukaryota; kingdom Viridiplantae; phylum Streptophyta; class Magnoliopsida; order Poales; family Poaceae; genus Triticum; species Triticum monococcum. The sequence continues at coordinate 583,455,194 of CM067843.1, forward strand.
CAGTACATCACGGAGAACATTAGAATGCGGAGTGCTAAATGTCTCTCGATCGATCATCCAGATTTTGTTCCCTTGGCTTCGCTAAGGTGAAATCTGAGAAAGTGTTATCTTCCTTTGCGTCTGCATTATCCATCACCATTCATCATGGTGGTATGTTGAGTTGCCAGGATCCTTGACATGGATGTTGGTAAGACCTTGATGAGTATGGAAATGCTCAAGTTCTTGAGAGCACGCTCAGGCACTATGTTCTGACGTTGTCATTAACTGGAATGTGCCTTCGTCCTCGCAGTTGTTCGATAGCCATCCAATTGGTGGAATCACCTTTGCCGGTGAACCTTCTCCCCAGTTACTAGAATCATTCCCAACATTTGCGTTTTGTTCCCAGCTTGCACCTCGGTAGCTGTTGTTCATGGTCATCTTCAAAAGTGGACTTACCATGGGTCTCATCCATTTCTGATGACAAGCAAAAATCATCCATTGCGTTGTCTTCAACAAGGTAGTCCACATCATCCATCCTAGTCCGAGTATGTCATTCTTTCGAACTCCTTCCACTGATCGTTTGTGATTGCCTTAGGCTGGTATAAAGAGTTTCTATGATCTCCGAATCAAAAGTAATTCTTTTTGCCACTTAAGGGAATAATTCTGCGAGTCACCTTCCTTAAGATGTCTCGTTATGGTATCATGGCAATTATCTCCTCGCTACTTTGAAACCCTCGCCAAATTGTTTCTTCTATCGCTCCTGATGCAAGTTTTGCCTCTCAGTTCGCAAGATGTTTTATATCTCACTCCATGAGTTGATCTTGAGTGCTCGATCTCCGAGGAGATCGATTTCTGTAGAATTTCTTTCTGCCATCATCATGCTGGATGAAGATCCCGAAAGCAAAGACCTCAAGATCAAGATGACGAAATGAATCAACATCCTCGGGAAGGGCAGTTGGATCGAGAAGACTGCGATAGTCTTGTGAACCCCCCCCCTTCCTTCTTACCTCATGTCTTGAATCTCGGGCCGAGATTCTTGTTTAGTGGGGGTGAGCTGTCACATCCCTAGCCCTACTTTGGCCTTGGACAAGCTTGGTGGTTGCATCATGTTTAAATTCAAATGAAATTTGAATTGAGGAATTTTTAAGCCTCAGAATCCCTTTAAAAATGATCAAGATAAAATTGCTTCAAATAAGTCCAATAAAATGTTCCTGTTTTCTCTAAAAATATTGGCAAGAGGTAAAACTTAAACAATATTTTTGGAAATTACAGAAATAATTATTCTTGGGCCTTTGAATTAAATCACTAGCTATTTGATTTGGGTTTATATTTACTATAAAATAGATATAAGCCCAATAATTTTGAAAATTTGCATGTGGCTCTGAACTAGTTTCCTATGTCCACATAATAATTTTCAGAAGCATAAAAATGGTTTGTTTAAAAACCAAACTCAAAACAAACTTCAAAAAAATAGAAAACAGAAAATAGGAAAGGCAAAGCACTTACCTGGCGCCAGCAACCGGCCCAGCTCCTGTGCTGGCCCACCTGCGGCCCAGCCCACCACCAGCCTTCCTGTCGTCTTCCTCCTCGGGACAGTAGGACAGGGCGTGTGCCCGACGCACGACAGCACGCGCGCGCCACCTCCTGCTTCCCCGGCCCTCCTAGCGACGCCACAACGATGCCCCGTGTCCCCTCGCTCCTCTCCCTCACTCGCTCCACCCTCTCTCGCTCCCCTGACTCTCTTCCCCGAGCTCATCCGAGAGTCGCCGTCGCCGCCGCTTGTCGTTACCGTGGCCACCAGCACCCCCACGCCGGGCAGCGCCCCCATGAGCTTCGCCTCGACGCCGTAGAGCCGCACGCCAAGGCACGTGACCCCGGGAGGCCAGCAACATCGCCATCGCCGTCGTCTTCCACCTCGAGCTCCGGCCACCATCATCGTCGATCCGCCGCATGCAGGACGCCCCCGAGCCCGCTAACCATCCCTACGGCACCGCTGTGAGCTCCGCCACCGTTTCCCCCTCTTCTCCTCTCTGTTTGATTGCCGTAGCCGTCGCCCCCTTGATGACCGAAATGCACCGCCGCCTGAGCTCGCTGTCGACGATGCTCCGGTGACCAAATGGTCACCCTGGAGTGTCGAACCTACTCCCCGCGATGTGTAGCGCCCTCCTAGCCCCCTTGCCCCGCTCTTCTACGCACTGAAACACGATCCCGCGGGCAACCGAACTCCGGCGGCCGCCAAAGAGCTCGCCGCCGTCAGCTCCAGCCACCCCAGCTGCTGCCGCTTGTCTCTATGGATGCGCCTCACTCCCAGGAACCCGTAGGAGAAAACCGCGCATCGAATGGTGCTTCATAGCGAGCGCACGGAGCACCTCCGCCGTCGGTCATGGTCGTTGCCGGTTAGCCGCCGGTGAGCTGACGTGGCGCTGTCATTAGCCACTAATGACCAGCTAACTAACCAGCCCTGAGCCACTGACAGACGTGCCCCACCAGTTTAGTTAAGCAGCTAACAGAATTAGTTAGGGATAATCTAATCTGACTGGGCCCACGCGTCAGTTTTGACCACGCTGACGTGGCCGTTGACCAGGCCCACCTGTCTGTGACCCTAAACATCACTGTGTCACTGACCAGCGGGCCCCACGGGTCAGGTTTGACCCAGGGCAGCCTAGTTGACCAGCTGACGTCACCCTGACGTCGGGCTGACGCAGTAAATCATTTTCTAGTTTAAAAACAATTCAGGAAATTTCAGAAAATACCCCAAACTTCTAAAAATCATAGAAATTCAACCGTAACTCCAAATGAAATAATTTATATATGAAAAATTATCAGAAAAATTCAAGGAATCCATCTGTACCATTTTCATGCATGTTTGAACAATGTTTGTCCTCTGTTTTGGACAAAACAAATAAAGGGCATTTAAATAATCATATATGGGGTTGGAATTTGAATCTTGTACTCAAACCAACTTCATTTAAATCATAGCTAGTTGCATTAGCTCAAACCACAGCATATTGACATGTCATGATCATGCATCATATTGTGCATTGCATTGATTGTGTTTCTTTCTCCTGTTGCCGGTATTTGTCCCCTCTCGATAGACGTTGTACCGATGATGTGATCGTTGACACTGATGAAGACCCAATGATATCTTCAGAAGTGCCAGGCAAGCAAAACCCCCTTGTTCATTCCGATACAATCCCCCTCTCTCGCTCCTGCTCTCTTTTACTGCATTAGGACAACAACGATTCATCTGTTACTTGTTGCGGTAGTTGAACCCCTTATCCTCTGCATGACCTGTCATTGCCACAGTAAATAGATGAAACCCACTAGCATGAGTAGGAATTGTTTGAGCCCTGATGTGCCTACTCATTCATGCTTGTTTGTCATGCCTGCTACTGCTTAGAGTTGAGTCAGGTCTGATTCATCGGGGATGGATCGGAGGTGTGTAAACATGTCCTACTGTGCGTGAGCTAAGTGTGTGAACACGATTTGGTAAAGGTAGCGGTGAGAGGCCATGTAGGAGTACATGGTGGGTTGTCTCATTGCAGCCGTCCTCAGGAACTGAGTTCTTTGTCTGTGATCCATGAACAGTTACTACCGTGCATTGGGCCCGAAACCAATGGACCCTCTCGGCTTCTTAATCACCCTAGTACTCTGTCCAGGAGTTGCAACTAGTTTCTGGTGTTTGTAGGATATGTGTTGGCGGCCGTGCGTAGCGCTGACCCTAGGGGTGGGCTATGTTGCGGTAGATACACTGTAGCACGGTGTACCGGGCGCCCGTTTGGTGTCTCGGGAACCCTGCACACATCGTTTGGGGCTGTGAGCGAAACTCCGGCCGGATCTCCTCGCGGATGGAACCCGAATAGGCGATAAACCTGGACTAGAGACTTAAGTGTTTAGGTAGGCCGTGGCCGACACCCTCGCCCGGCTTCCGCTTGAAGGTTGCCGAGGTACATGACGTGTACAGGGCTATAAGTGGTGAGAGCGTGTGTGAAGAAGTACACCCCTGCAGGGTTATCATTATCTATTCGAATAGCCGGATTCCTCGGATATGGAAACTTGGACCCCTTGCATAGTTCATAGACAAGTGAAAGTGGATACTCTAAAACTCGCAAGATAAGTGTGAGTACTATGGATGGCCTTCTCGTAGGGAGACGAGAGCGGATCCATAGTGGTGTATTGAATGGTGAATATGTGGACTCGTGTGCGCCACCTCAAAAGAGTTGCTTGCAATCGTAGTTCAGATTAGCCACTGAGTCAAAGCTGGCTTGCTGCAGTTAAACTCCACCACCCCCCCTTGTTGATACCGATGCATATGTAGTTAGTTCTGATGTAAGTCTTGCTGAGTACCTTTGTACTCACGTTTGCTTAATTTATGTTTTGCAGAGAGACTTCATTCTCGCTAGTAGTTCCGCGTGGACTTCGACGTTTAGCTTGATACCTCAGCTACGATCTTGTGCCCTCGACAGGATCTGGTAGATAGTCAGGCTTCTTAGCCTTTTTCATTTATAGATGTCTGTACTCAGACATGTTAAGCTTCCGCATGTGTTTGATTGTATGCTATGATTGTTGGGTCATGAGACCCATGTTTGTAATATCTCGCTCCTCGGAGCCTAATGCATACATACTTGAGTTGTAGAGTTATGTTGTGATGCCATGTTGTATTCACACATATCGAGCATATTGTGTGTATGATTGAAATGCTTGGTATGTGTGGGATCCGACTATCTAGTTGTTTATCCTTGGCAGCCTATCATATGGGGAAATGTAGTCTAGTGCTTCTAAGCGATAGTAGTCCGCTACAGCCCGGATCACCGGAGTCCTGCTAGCCCAGCACTACTGCTCAGGACACTTGACTGGCCGGCATGTGTTTCACTTCGTTCCTATGTCTATCCCTTCGGGGAAATGTCACGCGGTGACATCCGGAGTCCTGCCTAGCCTGCTACAGCCCGGGTTACCGGAGTCCTGTTAGCCCGGTGCTACAGCCCGGATTCACACGCTGTTAACCGACATGCTCGAGGTTGATTCATGTATGCCTGTCCCCATGGGTTAGTGCCGCTTTGGGTTCACGACTAGCCATGTCGGCCCGGGTTCTTCGTCATATGGATGCTAGCGACACTATCATATACGTGAGCCAAAAGGCGCAAACGGTCCCGGGCCAGGTAAGGTGGCACCCGTGGAAATACCGTGCGTGAGGCCACAAAGTGATATGATGTGTTACATGCTAGATCGGTGTGACCTAGGATCGGGGTCCCAACACGAATCAAGGTAGAGGCTGAGCGAGGCCGCTGGGCAAGGGGCGGCCAACGCGCTCGGGAGCGATACCCCGCATAGTTGTAGGCGCGCAAGGTCGCAGCGAGCAGGGCGAAGGGGCGGTGAGGCGAGGGACTTGGGGACGGCGGTGAACTTGACGCGATTCCGGCAACGCGGACAAGGCAAGGAGGAGCGGAGGCTGCCTACTCCGGGCGGCGGCTTGCGAGCACTTGGCGCGGGCTTCGGTGGAAGCAAAGGAGCGACGTGACAAGGAGCGCGGCGCTGGAGGCTCCTGGTGGTCGGACCCGGCAATGTGGCGGGGCAGACAAGGTCCTGGAGGCGCTCGGGCAGAGGTGCGAGCATCCTCTTCTGCTCGATCTGAAGTAGAGCAGTGACGGCGACAGCTTGCAGGCAGGATCGCGGGGCACGGCGGCGGCTGCACAGAGCAGGGGAGGTGCAGTCAGGCAGCGGCGCAGCTGCATAGGGCTCCAGCGACGCGGAGGCTTGGCGAGGCGGAGGGCGTTCTCTGGATCTGTGGCGGCGCTCGGCACAGGAAGACGAAGGACGCCGACGAGCTTGCTCCGGGACGAGGCGGCCATGTCGGGGCATGCTGTTGACAAGCAGAGGGAGCGAGTTGAGAGAACGAGGAAGACAGAGGTAGAAGGAAGGGAAAAGGGGGGCGTTGTACTCATCTGCTAGCTATGGTGAGATGTGGCTTGCTCGGGGGCAGAAGGACGGGCGCCACGCTCGGGGTGAACTGCGGGAGGAGGAGCCGGGGAACAAGAGGAGTGGTGGCCGCTGCGGTCTAATTAGGTGGAGATGGATCGGGAGGGATCCCGAGGTGGAATAGGACTGGCGGCGGCGGGTGAGGGGATTTGGTGGATGGGACAAGCCCCTAGGATCTAGGGCTAGATAAAGGGGAACTATATATAGCAAATGGATTTTTGGTTAGGGGCTAATCCGTCCCTCCGATCGTAATCGGACGGTCAGGAAAAATAGGCTAGGGAGCCCAAATGAGAAAACGAAGATGTTTTGTAGATGTTTGGGGATGATCCGGACACGACGGTGATGACTGCTCGGGTCGGGTCCGGGACAATTTTCGGACGTGCGCGCGAGGAGGGCCGCGGGCTGACGAGAGAGGTTAGGTTGGACCTGGCGGTAGGTAGTGGGCTGTGCGGAAGTCCTCAGGCTGAGAGAAGAGAAGAGAGAGGCCCGGCGACTGTTTCTGGAGACCGAAAACGTCCGACGTTAGACCGACTATAATGTCGCTATAGTTATCCGTTGGGGCATCAAACGAACTCTGATTGCGATGAATCTTGGCAGGCGGTCTACCTACACTATAACAAGACCGCACGCCAACTCTCATCCCATTCCGAGAACATTTTCCGGCCACTTATAAAATACTATTTCAGATATGCTGCGGGCGCGTGCGAGTGTGGTTGGGCTCAGAACGGACAACGGACGGAACTGGGGGAACCTGGACGGATGCAAGTTTTGAAAACATGAAGAAGCAATGCACATGATGACATGACAAGATGCAACACGCAAGCGAATGACATGGCAACGACAGCGAATAGCTGGAGGACACCTGGCACATCGGTCTCGGGGCGTCACAACACTCCACCACTACGAGAGGACCTCGTCCCGAGATCTAGAATGGTAGGGGGCGCGCCCTGGGGGGGCAGGCGCGCCCCCACCCTCATGGGGAGGGTGTGGGCCCCCTGGTCTTCATCTTTTGCAAGGATTTTTATTATTTCCAAATAGACATTCTGTGAAGTTTCAGGTCATTCCGAGAACTTCTGTTTCTATACGTAAATAACACCAAGGCAATTCTGCTGAAAACAGCGTCAGTTCGGGTTAGTTCCATTCAGATCATGCAAGTTAGAGTCCAAAACAAGGGCAAAAGTGTTTGGAAAAGTAGATACGACGGAGACGTATCATGCGGCAGGACGTCCGCACCGCCACTCCATCGCTGGCCCCAGCCGGTTCTTCGTCTCACGCACACCGCACTCCCATGGAGGAGCAGGCCGCACTCCTCGCCGCGAACGAGCTCCTGCGCTACCGCCCAGTCGACGACCTCTACGAGGAGTGGCTCGACCGCGTCGTTGAGCTCGTCCGTGCCGCAGGGGGCTCCCTGGCGCCATCCCTCTCTCGGCCTCACCCTCAGCCAACCATAGGCGACGAGGCCCGAGGCGCGCCTCCACCACCCCAGCCCAAAGACGGCGCCTTGGCACCAAGGCGCGCAGCCCCGCAATGCGATCCGCCATGACCGGTGCCCGCATGCGAAGAGAGAAGCTGCCAAGAAATCCCATGGCCGCGAGAAGCTGCACCCGCGCTTCCCGCACCGCCTCGTCAAGACCGTGCGCCGCTTGTGGCGGCGCCGTGCGAACCTCGACAAGACCAAGCTCCACCTCCGAGGCGGGCCCCAGTAACCACGGACGGCTGCCTCGCCTTCACCCCCAAGCACCGCAGCGTCGCCTGGCCAGGCAAGTTCAAGCCGGATCTGCCTCCTCGCTACGACGGCACCACCGACCCCGCAGAGTTCTTGCAGCTCTACGAGCTGAGCATCGAAGCAGCCAACGGCAACGAGAAAGTCATGGCGAACTGGTTTCCCATGGCTCTCAAGGATGGGGCCCGCTCCTGGCTCCTGAACTTGCAGCATGGCTTGATCTCCTCCTGGGACGAGATGCGTGACCGCTTCGTCGCCAACTTCTAGGGCACTCACGACCGCCTGCCGGCCGCGACCGATCTGCGCCGCATCAAGCAACAACCAGGGGAGACCCTCCAAAAGTACATCCAGCACTTCAACAACACCTGCCTTAAGATCCCCAAGGTCACGGATGAGGCCATCATCTCCGCGTTCTCTGACGGCGTCCGTGATGTCAAGATGAAGGAAGAGCTCGCCATCCACGAGGATCTCTGCATGTCCCAGGAGCTGTTCAACCTGGAGACCAAGTGCGCAAGAGCTGAGGAGGGGCGCCTTTCCCTCCTTGAGCTGCCGGCTGCAGACACAGAGGATAAGAAAGCCAAGGCCAAGGACGTGAAGAGCAAGGAAGCGGTAATACTAGCTGCGGAGCCCGACACCAAACGGGGCAGAGATCAGCCCGAGTCATCCAAGAACAGCCGACCGTTCTGCGCCTTCCACAACCTAAACACCCACAACACCAGCGACTGCCAAGAGCTCCGAGCCCTACGCGAGGGATGCTACGGTCGACGCCCCGAGCGCGGCGACCGGGGCTACAGCCGTCGAGGAGGACAAGGGGGTGGACGCTGAAACAACTGCGGCCCGCGCCACACTACAAGAAATATGTCAACTAGTGACCTTCTGGCAGTGACCCTGGAAGAATTGGTCATAGATCTATGACCATTTGAGACCAATTGGTCAAAAGCTGTTCGGGGGGGGGGGGGGGGGGCTCTAAACGCTAAACTATATCTACCATTTTGGTCAGAAAGGTCGTAATTTCCTTACATGAAATGGTCACAAAGCAGACAACACTGACCCGCTGCCTTATTTCTAGCTGGTCATGAACAATATAGATGGTCATAACCTTGTAAGTTGTGGTGGATTGCTATGACTAGGCGCTACCTCATCAGTTTTGTCTATGTGTCAATTTTTGCCCTAGGTTGTGAAGCAACCTATATTTCTGTCATTCCCAAAATTCTCAAAAAAAAACTGGGCATTCTTTACTATCCAAATCATTGCCTAACGACAATATTCAACTCCATTTGCCTGGTAAATCTTCCTCAGCAAATTTCCAATGTTTTTATTCAACTCGAACTATTGTGAAGGAAGTACTAGCTAGGCATATCCTAATGAGCTGAATTTTTTCCACATCTTCTATATTCCCAAATCATAGCTCTCCACAAAAATTGAGCCCCATCTAACAATACATGCGAGTGTGGCTTCAACATTCATATTTCTGTCCCATGTGGTATGTTGCAAAGCAAGTGACACCTTGGCTCCTCCATTTGAGCTGCAAATTTTCCAAGATAGTGTCATTAGTAGATGATCATCCTCGGCCAAAACTCAGGACCATTGGCCATGTGCATTTCCCGTACCACTAATCAAACACTTGGGTGCTAATTCATGTTTGAGCAATGTTCGGTCTCCTCATGAGATTCTTCTGTTGTTATTTTCTTCCAAGCATCTACGTGGGGAGTGCCAAACCTACAAGACATGCCTAGGCTTCCCAGAACGCATGGCAACGCCACAGTCACGCGGTGACCACGTGGCGGGCATGCGAGTCTACACGCTTTAGAGTTGGGGCCCTGGGCCACCTTCCAAACCTCAGCGTATCACCAGAAAACCATGTATTTATGCTTAAATAGATACTTATGTACCTAGAAATGATTTTTGGAAAAAATAAAGAGCAAACTATAAGGCAGCTGCAATTCAAATTTGACCCGCTTCCTATTGAATCAGCGGAAATTTGTCTTTTTCACCAGAGGTGGATCAAGGCTTTTGACACCCAACCATTGTGTCAATTGTGCATTAAACATGGCCTAGTATTTTATAAAATTGATTTGGTTCATTTTTACAACATTTATTTGGTAGTTCCTTCACAAAAAAACCTTATTTCGGGCACTTGAAAAATGGAAAATGAATTTTCTGTGCAAACAAAATGAAAACTCCCTTAGGCAACATTGTTTTCCATTCCAAGATGCACCCTTGTGCACAATATGAGATCATTTAAACAAACTATGCCATGAATGTGGCCATAAGATTGATCATTTGGCTTGAAAGCCATGAATCTTCATGCATGATAGCTCATTTTTAGAACACTTTTTTAAATAATTGCCGTATTATAAGTTTATTATTTTTCCTGGAAACTTGGTCACATATGATGACACAATGCGAAGGTTTTCTAATTTTTTGATTTTTTTTGAATTTTTTATGCCTGTTTCAAAATGCGGTCAAAACGGCGGGCTTGACCGTTCCTAGCTAGTTGTTGAATCTTGGAAACCTTTTGATGTTTCTTTGGTTAAATAGATAGTTATGCACCTAGAAATGATTTTTGGAAAAAATAAAGAGCAAACTATGAGGCAGCTATAGTTCAAATTTGACCCGCTTCCTACTGAATCAGCGGAAATTTGTCTTTTTCACCAGAGGTGGATCAAGGTTTTTGACACCCAACTGTTGTGTCAATTGTGCATTAAACATGGCCTAGTATTTTATAAAATTGATTTGGTTCATTTTTACAACATTTATTTGGTAGTTCCTTCACAAAAAACCTTATTTCGGGCACTTGAAAAATGGAAAATGAATTTTCCGTGCAAACAAAATGAAAACTCCCTTAGGAAACATTGTTTTACATTCCAAGATGCACCCTTGTGCACAATATGAGATCATTTGAACAAACTATGCCATGAATGTGGCCATAAGATTGATCATTTGGCTTGAAAGCCTCTTCATGCATGATAGCTCATTTCTGAGAACACTTTTTTAAAATAATTGTCGTATTATAAGTTTATTATTTTTCCTGGAAACTTGGTCACAATGCGAATGTTTTCCAATTTTTTTTATTTTTTTTTTGAATTTTTTATGCCCGTTTCAAAATGCGGTCAAAACGGCGGGCTTGACCGTTCCTAGCTAGTTGTTGAATCTTGGAAACCTTTTGATCTTTCTCTGATTAAATAGATAGTTATGTACCTAGAAATGATTTTTGGAAAAAATAAAGAGCAAACTATGAGGCAACTATAGTTCAAATTTGACCCGCTTCCTGCTGAATTGGCGGAAATTTGTCTTTTTCACCAGAGGTGGATCAAAACTTTTTACACCCAACCATTTGGTCAATTGTGAATTAAATATGGTCTAGTATTTTATAAAAATGATTTGGTCTAATTTTGCAACAATTATTTGGTAGGCTCTTCACAAAAAAACCTCATTTGGGGCACTCGAAAAATGGAAAATGATTTTTTCGTCCAAAGAAAATGAAAATTTCCTTAGGAAACATTTTTGCCATTCCAATATGCACTCTTGTGCACAATATGAGACCATCTGAACAAACTATGCCATGAATATGGCCATAAGATTGATCATTTGGCTTGAAAGTCATTGATCTTCACACATGATAGCTCTTTTCTGAGGACACTTTTTTAAAATAATTATTGTATTGCAAGTTTATTATTTTCCTGGTAACTTGGCCACATATAATGACACAATGTGAAGGTTTTCCAATTTTTTGATTTTTTTGAATTTTTTATGCCCGTTTCAAAATGCGGTCAAAACGGCGAGAATGACCGTTCCTAGCTAGTGGTTGAATCTTGGAAAAAAATTGGTGTTTCTCTGATTAAATAGATACTTATGTACGTAGAAAAGATTTTTTCAAAAAATAAGAACAAACTATAAGGCAGCTGCAGTTCAAATTTGACCCACTTCCCGCTGAATCGGCGGAAATTTGTCTTTTTCATGAAAGGTGGATTGAAACTATTGTCGCCCAACCATTTGGTCAACTGTGCATTATATATGGCCTAGTATTTTAGAAAATTGATTTGGTACAATTTTGCAACAAATATATGGTAATGCCTTCACAAAAAAACTTATTTGGGCACTCAAAAAATGGAAAATTATTTTTTCGTGCAAAAGAAATAAAAACTCCCTTTGTCAATATTGTTTGCCAACCTAAGATGTAAACTTGCGCAAAATATGACATCATTTGAACAAATATTTGATAGGTCTTTCAAAAAAACTCATTTTAAGCATTGAAAAATGGAATGGAAAATTTGTGTGTAATCAATCACGACCAATTTATATGGTCAAAAGGTCTTCAAATTATTTGGTGCGCTCTGATTGGTCCATAGCCATATCACGCGGATCATGCATCAACCACCGTCGGATGCTTCTGGATCCAACGGTAGCCCTCACCCCTTAACCATCTCACCCACGTAGTGCCACACCCCCACAGCCCCACTCCCCACCATACCCACAAGGCCACAACTTGTTCCAATCCCCACCATCTCTCCCGCACCCGCTCGCGAAAACCCTAGCCGCCGCCGCCCCCCACCCCCGCACCATGGCCGCCCTCCACCCCTGTGTCGATGACGAGGAGCTCGAGTCACCACGCCTCCCCGCCCTCAAGTGGCTCCATCCACATCGCCCCATCCGCATCTGGCTAGCTGGATCCGTGTCGCCCCATCTGCATCCGGCTTCCTAGATCCGCGTCGCCCCATCCGCATCCGGCTACCTCAATCCTTCATCACGGACCGCTTCTTCGGTGGGTCGCGGCGTTGCGCAGGTGTGGCGGAGGTGCCGGCATTCACGCAGGCGATCGAGTCGCACTAGCGACGGATCATGGAGGCGATCCTGGAGCACGCGCTCAAGATTTGCTCCAATAAGAATGTAAGGGGACGGTTAAACGAGACGTCTCTGTTCCGATTGCTGATTTCTTATCTTCCCCCGGCTGGTCGTGCTTAATTGGTGCTTAAATTGGGTCAGATTGTTGGTCCGTTGAAGGTGGAGGTGAAGATGCAGGTGGTGGTGGGGGATCCCAAGGAGAAGATATGCGAGGTGGCGGCCGAACAAAAGGCCGTTCTGCTCGTCATGGGGTGCCGTGCTTTCGGCCCCGTCAAGGTAACGAAAATACCAGCTCTGTCTTCTGCGCTTTGGTGAGCTGAATTTCTGATTGTTCTAGCGCTCACTTGCTGCCTGGCGCAAATGCAAACTGTAAACGAAATTGCAGTTTCTGAAATAAGTTTTCTTGCCAGTACAACACCTGTAGACTGTAGTGAAATTTGTTTGTTCCAAATTCGACTGCAGATCTAATCCGTGTTTACCGAGACACTATAATATTTGGGCAAAACTGGATTATCAGAGAACTGTGCTACTATATAAACATCATTTTGCGTATGAATCTGATACAGTGTGAAGTATGTGTTACATTTGCTCCTGCAGACATGAGACTGCATGTGTATAGATAAATTGCTCTTGATCTGTAGCGCATTTGCGCCTTGGCATAGCATTTTTATTTCCATAGAACTAAATGACGCGGATAGAACTGTTCCGTTAGTCTATCTTAGTAGTAGCTACTGAAAACTGACTTGCATTGCTTCATGGAAATCTCTCACGGTCACAGTGAAGAACTCTACTTGTACAGCCAAAATTGATTCAAACCCTACGTATCTAGAACTGCATCTTCACATTCTTTAGTGCAGCCATGTAGTAGCACTGTAGTAACCTTCTAGATTAGTTCATTTAGCGATTTTTTCGGGGAGTTCATCTTGTAATCTATTTAGATCATGAAGTTTCTAGGACAGTTGCCTGCCTGCTTGTGTGATAGGCGTCACCTTTCGTATATGAAAGGAACAAGCTGATCCGGTTCCTTTGGTTGAACAGGGTGTTCTTGGGTAGTGTGAGAAAGTACTGCATCAACAGCCTGGGCTGCCCCGTCGTCGTGATCAAGGGCGCCTGACCCATCCTCGACCAAACAAACATTCCTCATTGTATTCCAAACCATGATTCTTGAGGTTTCTATTGTGTTGTACGTACGTACCCCTGTGCAAATTCACTTCACACTTCCAAGACTACTATATGGCTTATGTTAGTATCATTCATGTGTTTGTTAGTGCTTGGTTGGATGAGGCTGGTTTTGTGCGCCTCCGATCTGATGCGTTTGAGCGTGCGTGTGTTGAACAGTGACCTCGGATCTAGTGAAGGGCGCCAAGGAGAAGCAGCTGAAGGTCAAGGGCCCCGTCAAGATGCTGCTCAACATCACCACTAGGAAGTTCCCCTATGGAGAAGGTAGCCACCTCCCTCTCTTTGCCCTTCCGCCCGATCCCATTTGCTTAGTAGCTCTGCATAGTATCTGGTCCTTACATGCTCACAGTAGCTCATTGGTGATGTGGGTCACTATGTTTTTGACTGTTTAGGGAATTTCCGTGACAATGATGATGTAGTGCTGGGCAGAGGATGTGAAACATTTAGACCGTTGTGGCCTTTCCGGTCTTTGATGATCTAAAATTGAGCTTTTTAAAACTGATGCTTAGCATGCCATCAACGTTTTTTTGTTCCTCATCTAGAGATGCAGCTATGTGTGTTGGTGTGATATAAAGTAGAGGAGTCGCATGTGAATCATTTGTCAGCTGAGCATATCATGTTACAAGGAGATGCTAATGAGATTTTACGTTGTTGAAGTATCTTAAACCGAGCTTTTTAAAACTGATGCTTGGTTGATCTAGTTCTAGTATATTAGTTGGGTGAGAGTCTGTTGTTGTTGGTGCTGTGTTGTCATTTCTTTTTACGTTGTTGAAGAATAAAAAAGGTAAGCATTTCTCCAGCCAATGTCTGAAGTAGTTGCTGCTGTGTAGTCATCGGCTGGACCTATGCATTTCATCATAAGTCCGATATAGCTTGGACTATACTTCTGAATAGAATTGAAACATTTCTCTTTTTTTTATTTGTCTTCAATTCTTTGGATCAAACGGCTCTCTTGAACACATGTTCGTTAGTGTGGTGATGGTTAAACAACTACAGTGGATCGGCATTTTTTGCATTTTTGCATTTCTCAACCTTGGATATTTTGCAAAAAATAAACCCTTAGATTCGTTGTCATTCCTTTGATCATAATTTGTTGTGGTTGCTAAGTATTTTTTAGCAGTAATAAAAACCTGGCTCTTTCATGTTGCAACCCAACAGGAGCACCCCTGTTTGTCTGCATAATACACATATTTGCTCTGTTGCTCTTAGTTTTAACTAGCCAACGCAAGGATGACGCCAACCATTGTTGTTAGATTTGTTATCCATGTTGAAGTGTGGAACAACAGCACGTTAAAAAAATTTATTTGCCCTGTGCAATTCTGTTGTTTTATTTGCCCTTTCTAGTATTGTACAAACTGATGCATTCCTGGCATAAACAAATTATTCTATAAGATTTGTAAACTGATGCAAACTCAGCAGCAGCAACTGTATACTTCAGCAGCTGCAGTATACTTCAGGAAGTTCTGTTCATTATACTAATGCCTCAGCAGCAGTATACTAGTGTTGCTACTGTTATCCATACTTCATTATTCTGTTATCCATACTAATGCCTCAGCAGCAGTATACTACTGTTATCCATGCTCCTAGCTGCTTGTGTATCTGTTTATTATTCTGTTCATTATTCTTTTCCTAGTTGTTCTTTTCCTAGTTGTTCTTTTTTGGAAGATATTGCTTTCATTGGCAGCCATGATAACATAATTTCCTCTCTTCTACAGGAGCTCTAGGCTAAAGAAGTTCGAAGAAGGGGACACTTCATCTTTGTAGCTAGTTTTATCTTCATAGGTGTTTTATGTTCCTGGGTGTTTATTCCTGGGTGTTCCTAGGTGTTTACTTCAAAGATGTTCCTGGGTGTTTGCACTTCCCGGGTGTTGTAAATTACTAGATGATGTGAACTATCACATGATTGTAATATATATAATATACTCATTTTGGTCGCCATTTGTGAAAATTTGTGTGATGGAATATTGGAAATGTTGATTATTTATTGATCAGATCATTAATTGCTGATACATTAGAAATGAAACAAATACTATTTGTGCCCTAAAAAGGCCACAAATCAAACAATTCAGGAAAATGAATAAAATCGCTTAAAAATCAATTGTGAAAAGGTGAAGGCCAAGAAAACAAAAAGGCCTAGGCCCAAAAATAACGAGGCTAAAATGTTGGGCTTGGCCCATCTACCCGACCAAAATTAATATGAGAAAAACACATAAATAGGCTGAATTGTTGGGCTCGGCCCATGTAAAGTGTCGAATTGCACCAGGCTGAATCTTATCAACGACCTTTTCAATTGGTCGCAATTTTGCCACGTCAGTTTGCCACGTCGGATCGGACGTGGCCTGGGCAAAGAGCTTGCGACCAAAACAGAAGGTCATAGGATCAATGACCTTTTGTTTTGGTCGTGGAATTCCACGACCTTCTCACAGAGAAGGTCATTAATTTCAGTTTACGGCCGCCAGCTTTTGACCTTCTATTTTTGGTCAAAAAAAGGTCGCAAATAAAAATCAATGACCTTTAAGAGACCAATAGTGAGGGTCACAAGTTGACATATTTCTTGTAGTGCCAGGAATGGCGTGATAGGCCTCGTGAGGACCGCTGGCAGGACCATCCTCGCGAGGGGCCCTGGAGGGACCAGCCTCGTGAGGATCGCCCCCAAGGCAACACCGGTCTTCCCCCACTGCCGCCGCCAAGAAGGAACGACGACCATCATCGGGACGAGGGGGCTGGGGGCTTCCAGGAGCCGCGTGCAATCGCATGCATCTTGGGCGGCACCCAGGCCCCAGCCTCTCAGTGCATCTTCAAACGATTCGCTCGCGAGGTGAACGCGACGCTCCCCAAGCTTGAGGTCGGGCGCCCGCTCAAGTGGTCCCAGTGCGCCATCACTTTCAACTCGGCAGATCAGCTCAAGTGCGCGGCCACCGCCGGAGTCCTCCCGGTGTTGTGTTCCCCAGTCATCAGCAATGTGCAGGTTACCAAGACTCTCATCGACGACGGCGTAGGACTCAACGTCCTGTCCGTCGAAACTTTCAACAACCTCCAAGTGTCATATGAGCAGCTCCAACCTACCAAACCTTTCTCGGGAGTGATCGACGGCTCTACCACACCGATAGGGCAGGTCTGCCTGCTTGTCACCTTCGACACACGCGACAACTACCGCACTGAGATCATCGACTTCGACGTCGCGCACATCCGTCTGCTGTACAACGCCATCCTTGGGTATCCGTACCTGGCGAAGTTCATGGCGGTCACCCACCACGGCTACAACGTCCTCAAGATGGCTGGAAGTGGAGGGGTCATCACGGTCCCGTGTGAAGAGAGGGACGCGGTGTGCTCCCTCGAGCGCGCCTTCCAAGCTGCAGCAATCGACGACCCCGATAGCAGAAGTGAGGGTCCTCCGGAGGCCATCCCCAAGAAGAAGCAGTCGCGCCGCGCAGCACCTCGGGAGGATGGCGTCACGGTAGGAGCCTCGTCAGGATTAGCATCCATCCTAGGGGCGCCTCCCTCCATCACATAGGAAGGCTTCAGACTTTGCCCACCTCACGAGGGAGGCGCTTGGGCACCACTTGGAGGCGTGCTACGTGGCATGTTTTCCTCAGGAGAACATCGGGAAAGGGGTGCCCACCACTCAGGAGTACATCGCTAAGACCACACAGGAACTGCAAGACGCAAGAGCCATGCGCGGCCATAGCCGCTCGTAGGGCATGGCGCATCACCCAGGCGAGGGTGCCGAGCTGCGTGTCTACGTCGACATTCCAGGGCTCAACAGGGTTGCGTCTCATGAGCGCTTCTGGCCTTCATGTGTGGGCCATTGCGGAGGCCCGCCACACAGCTATGTTCGCATGCCCCACGGCTTGCCGAGCGCGGTGTCGGCCTATCAGCGCGCCATGCGGCATGACCTGGCGGCTCAAGAGGCCAGGTACCGTGTCGTCTTGGAGGGAATGGAGACGGTCTTCAGGGAGCCTCCTGAGCCCCCAGAGCCTCCCGAGGCTCAGGGCTCCGGTGGCTCATGAGGAGTCGTTCCTTCGACGCAAGCCTTCAGCTGCACCAACTCTGCTTCGTCTACAGAACCAGGTGACATCTTCCAAGCTCGTTAGGCTGGGAGCACCCCTTGGGCTGCATCATTCCCAGGCCGTGTGGGTCCGTCCCTACGGCATGTATCCCGTTTGCTTATGTCTTTAGCTTACCTTGCTGGGGCGGCCCTCGGGCTGCATCATCCCCAAGCCACTCGGGCTGGACCCAGTGGCATGTATCTTCCTGCATTTACCCAAGCTGATTTGCTTTCCCTGCTTAACCTACATACGGTTATCGCCTGCTCGATTGCCACCCGCCGCGAATACATTCACCCCGTGCAATTCGCTTGCGCGTTAAAAGGGGGGCACCTAAGCATCGCGACTCAGGAGCTCTTACTGGCTCTCCAGCCATCACCCCCTGGCCTTGACCACGGCATCGTGACCTGGCATCCCAGCGGCGGCTGAGCTCGCTCGAGGGCCGGGACCTGAGGACGTAGAGTGCTTGCATCTAACTGCCTTGCGGGAACATACAGTCACCAAGACTCAAGACCAGGCGCAACCCGCCTTGAGGTAGGGCCTCGTGAGTCCCGCGCTGGCTCACGAGTGCCCAGATACACCTCGCAGCCCTGCCGTGCAAGCCACGTGTCAGGGCGGGGCTATACACGCCCCGGGGGCTCCTCCCGGAGGGGGCCCCCGTCCCACGCACAAGTGGAAGCACCATGCTCCGCGCTGGCCGTCGACACTATCGAGGAGCAGCTATGCCCGTGCACAAGCGGAAGCACTATGCTCAATGCTAGTGATAAACAACTGAGGGCGGCCCCACGGTCGTACCAACCTCAGGGAGCCTAGAGCTCAGCGTCCGGCCTCACCGCAATGCCTCCCCTCGGGAGAGCCGCTCAAGGGGGCTGGGCACGGGGGCTGCGCTCGGGCCACACCCAAGCGCACGCCACCTAACCAGGTCTCCCGGACTTGGGTATCGCGCGCCCCTCCCGAGGCATCGGCGAGGGCAGGTATGGAAATTGTTTGCATGTCAAGGGGGGCTCCTGAGCATCGCGACTCAGGAGCCTAGTTGGTCATGTAGCCCCTCACTCCTTGGTCTATCCTGGTCTCCGGTCGGCCCAATGGCGGTTGAGGTATGCGCGCGGCCGGGCCCTGCCGACTTAGAACATCAGACTATCCTCGCGAACTCTCCCTATAAGTTGTTTGCGCGTCAAGGGGGACTCCTTAGCATCGCGACTCAGGAGCCTAACTGGCTGTAACACCCTCGATGCGACTATATCTCCCACGTGTCGAGGCACGACTTAGAGGCATAATCGCATTGAAGGCATATGTCGCAAGTGAGGCAATCTTCACACAACCCATGTACATAATAATATAAAGGGGGGAATAAATAATAATAGTTGGCTTACACTCGCCACGTCACATCAAGGTACATAAATAGCATCCATCATACAAGCACTCATGGCCCGACTACGGCGCCAAAATAGAAAAGACTTCCCAACATGCGACTAAAACCCTGAATCGAACCCCGAGCAGGCACCACTACTGATCATCAGGAAAAGAAACATAGTATCGCTGAGAGTCCTCGTCGTACTCCCACTTCAGCTCGAACGCGCCATCCGGAGGAGTATCATCGGTCCCTGCATCTGGTGTAATAGTAATCTGTGAGCCACAAGGAATCAGCAATCTCGCACCCTCGCGATCAAGACTATTTAAGCTTAATAGGTAAGGAAGGGGTAACGTGAGTGGAGCTGCAGCAAGCGACTAGCATATATGGTGGCTAACTTATTCGCAAAAGAGAGCGAGAAGAGAAGGCAAAGCACGAGCGGTAATTAAATAGAGCAGACTACGCAAGCATAACTCCAACGCCGTGTCCACTTCCCGGACTCCGCCGAGAAGAGGCCATCACGGCAACACACGCAGTTGATTCATTTTAATTAATCAAGTTCAAGTTGTCTACAACCGGACATTAACAAATTCCCATCTGCCCATAACCGCGGGCACGGCTTTCGAAAGATCAATCCCTGCAGGGGGGGTCCCAACTTAGCCCATAACAAGCTCTCACGGTCAACGAAGGAATAGACCTCCACCCAGGACCCACCGATCAGACTCGGTATCCCGGTACAACAAGATGATTCGACAGGTCAAAACTAGTCCAGCAACACCGCCCGAATGCGCCGACAAATCCCGATAGGAGCTGCACATATCTCGTTCTCAGGGCACACTCAGATGAGACATCCTACGAGTAAAACCAACCCTCAAGTCGCCCCGAGGTGGCCCCGCAGTCTACTCGGTCGGACCAACACTCAGAGGAGCACTGGCCCGTGGGGGGCTAAAATAAAGATGACCCTCGGGCTCCGGAAACCCAAGGGAAAAAGGGGTAGGTGGCAAATGGTAAAACCAATGTTGGGCATTGCTGGAAAAGATTTAATCAAGGCGAACTATCAAGGGGTTCCCATTATAGCCCAACCGCGTAAGGGACGCAACAATCCGGGAACATAACACCGATATGACGGAAACTAGGGCGGCAAGAGTGGAACAAAACACTAGGCGAGAGGTCGAGCCTTCCACCCTTTACCAAGTATATAGATGAGTAAAGATAACATAGCAATATAATGATATCCCAACAAGTAAATAAAGGTTCCAACAAGGAAGGGCTCCAATCTTCACCTGCAACTAACAACGCTATAAGAAGGGCTGAGCAAAGCGGTAACATAGCCAATCAATGGTTTGCTAGGACAAAGGTGGGTTAGAGGCTCAATCATGGCAATAGGGAGGCTGACAAGCAAGTGGTAGGCATCGTAGCATTGGCAAAGCAAAAGAGCGAGCAAACTAGCATAGCAAAGATAGTAGTGATTTCAAGGGTGTGATCATCTTGCCTGCACAGTTGTCAGAATTGACTGGATCCTCAAAAGCAAACTCAACGGGCTCCTCGTTAGCGAGCTCGTCTCCCGGCTCTACCCAACAACACAAACAAGCAACAAGGATACAATCAACCACGTGCAAGGGCAACCAATAAGATGCAAAGATGATATGCTATGCGGGATGCGATGCGGGATGCAAGAATGCAACATGTAACAGGAAATGCATGAACCTGGCCTCAACTTGGAAATCCAAGTGTGCCACTGGATAGAGGGGAAGAAATCCCCTGAAAACGATATAAAGATCATGGCAATCGGAGCTACGGTTTAGAAATGGCAAGCGATTTACTAAACGAACCGATCTGCGATTTACAGCAACATGCCTCCTAAATGCAACAAAATGAACATGTTACAGCCACCCAACATGAAAACAAATCACATGAAAGTGATGTACTCATCAAGCTTAACAAATCATCAGGACTGAGGCATAGGCAAATTCATCCATTAAGGGCTTCAAACAAGCATGGCAAAACTGAATAAGCAAAACAGATTTCAGACTTAGCGAAATTAACGCTAGTCTGAAATTTCAGACCACGATGCCCTCTTCGGAGCAGCAAAACAACATGAAGGAAAACCTGAACATGGCAAGTAAGAGCATGGCATGGAGCTACTCAACAAGCTTAACAAAACACCCAAAATGACCTGGGGCCAAAAGGGTTCACAAAATACTCTACCGAGCACACGAACATTGATGAAACACAATCAGTTTTCAGACTTAGTGAAAAACTGGGACATGCTGAATTAATAACTCACGGAGGCATGTAAACGAGCTCGATGCTCTCACTACGGTGCAAGTCATGGCAAGGCAAGCATATATCCATTAATAAGGCACAAAATGCTAGCTAGGCATGGCAAGAACAATGGCATAGCATGCATGGATCACTAGCAATCACTCCGGCAAAATCGCAAAAGAGTTAACGATCTGCCCAAAACAGCAACTATCCAAAAGTTGAGCTCGATTGAGTCAACCTAGGGGGCTCCAACATAACAAGTAAAGACATGGATGGATTAAGCACAACAAGCATAACAAATCACTCTTACTGATCATCCTAAAAAGAGGAACGGATCACTAGGAAACAAGCCGGACATATAGCATCGTGAACTAAAACGGCTCAGACTTAGTGAAAATCACTAAGTCCCTGAAATCTGTAATCTCAGGTAGCCCTCTTCGCAAGCTTGCACAAGACAACACACACATCCTAAAAATACATGGAAGGCACCTCTGGAAAGAAGACAACATGCTTAACAATTCATCCCAAAGGGGCACAGGCATATCATGCACGGATTAAATATGGCAAAAATGACAAAAGTGCATGTTGGATTAACGGATCTGCAGTTTAACTCAACATGCCTCCTTCCAACAGCATTTTGGGCACCAAGATGACCTCAAATGCAAATGATGCAATGGAACGAAATGATGTACTCGTCGAGACGAAGATTTTTGACATATCATACGCCCAAAACGGAGCTACGTATGAGGAGATATGAGCGGTCAAAGTAGCACGAAAAAGATAACGGGAGAGGGAAAAGTCAAGGGGGGCGCTAGGGTTTACTGTAGCAGCGCGCCCCCGATCCGATCTCGCGCACTGTAGCAGCGCCGAAGCCGAGCCCGGCGATGGCGGCGGCGGCGGATCCCGCCGGATCCGGCGATGAGGGCGGCCGGGGGCGGCGAGGGGAGCCGCGGGGGAGGGCCGGCGAGCTCCGGCCGGACCGGGCGAGGCCGGCGACGAGGTGCGGCCCGACCTCGCCGTCCGGCCGCACCTTCCCTCGCCGTCCGGCCGCACCTCGTCGCCGGCCTCGCCCGGTCCGGCCGGAGCTCGCCGGCCCTCCCCCGCGGCTCCCCTCGCCGCCCCCGGCCGCCCTCATCGCCGGCGAGGTGCGGCCCGTGGCGGCCGGCGGCGGCGCGCGGTGGCTCCGGCCACCGGAGCTCAAGGAGGCGGCGGCGGGTGGAGGCGCGGGGCGCGGCCCGGGTAGGCGGCGGCGGGGGCCGGCCTCGGGCCTGGCGGGCCCGCGCGGGCTGCGGCGGCGGGAGGCCACGTGGCGGACGGTGATTGGTGGCGGCGAGACGTCCGGCGCGGACCGGACACGTCCGGCGCGTCGGAGGGGAATTTAGGGTTTCGGGGGGAGGAAGAGATCCGAAAACGGGGGGTGTATATATAGGCATAGAGGGAGCTAGGAGAGTCCAAATGAGGTGCGGTTTTCGCCCACACGATCGTGATCGAACGACCGAGACGATGGAGCTGAGTTTGGTGGGTTTTGGGCCAAAATGGAGGGGTGTTGGGCTGCACACACACGAGGCCTTTTCGGTCCCTCGGTTAACCGTTGGAGTATCAAACGAAGCCCAAATGACCCGAAACTTGACAGGCGGTCTACCGGTAGTAAACCAAGGCCGCATGGCAAGTTTCGGTCCAATCCGGAAATGTTTAACCCCCACACACAAGAGGAAGGTAGAAATGACCACCGGAGGAGAACGGAGCGCCGGATTGCAAAACGGACAACGGGGAAAATGCTCGGATGCATGAGACGAACACGTATGCAAATGAAATGCACATGATGACATGATATGCAATGCATGACACGCAAGCAATGACAAGGCAACACCAGCGAATAACAGAACGACACCTGGCACATCGGTCTCGGGGCGTTACAACACTCCACCACTATGAGAGGATCTCGTCCCGAGATCTAGAATGGCACCGGAGGGACAACGGAAGGGAAAGAGGAGAGGTAAAACTAAGTTGCTTCTTCGGCAAACGAGTGAAACCAAAGAACCTTGCGAGGTTGAACAAATTCGAGAAAAGAATACCACGAAGGTGAACTAGGTCGAAAACACTCCTTTAGGAACGAGGGACAAGGAGCATTGCGAACCCTTGAGGTTGAAGGGAAGATATATATAGAAAAACACTCCGGTTAGGGAAGTGGTTCAAGGAAAACCAAAATTCAGGCACCACTCCGGTTGAAAAGAAAAAGTAATTGAATAAGGTCTTGATAAGATGAGAAGATACTTGATGAAATCACAACACACTGCCACCGGAACTATTGAATGAATGGAACAAGGGGTAAGAAAGATTTCAGACAGCACTCCGGTTGATAAAGGATGTAAAACTTGATAAGATGAGAGAACTGGCATGAAAAACACAACACTCCGGTTGAGAAAGGGATGCAAGACTTGATAAGGCGAAAAGAACTTGAACAAAGGGGTAGAATACTCCGGTTAAGCAAGATAGGGAAGGAATAAGAGTGATATAATTTGGACAGCACTCCGGATAGCAATATGAAGAATGCTTGAGCACCTCTGAAAAGAAACTTGATGAACACTTCGAGAAGGAATTAAATCCTTGATGAACCATCATGTAGAACCTCCATGAAGAACTCCGGTAATAAAAGAATGATCCAAAATAATTGAATGATGAAAAGAATAAGATTGAATCCTCGCAATGATTTAGATAGAGATCTCCGTGATAATATAATTGAAAGAGGTTGGAACTCCAGGAAAGAAAGATGAGCACTTGAACCCAAGAATTTAATCATCGAGAACAAACTCCGGTAAACAAAAGGATGAACAAACGGAAGGAAAAA
The DNA here is from genome assembly GCA_034509565.1 of Triticum monococcum. Taxonomy (NCBI): domain Eukaryota; kingdom Viridiplantae; phylum Streptophyta; class Magnoliopsida; order Poales; family Poaceae; genus Triticum; species Triticum monococcum. The sequence goes on from CM067843.1 coordinate 583,479,406, forward strand.
GAAGTTGAAAACACAAGGTGAATCCTTGTGATGATTTAGATGAATCTCCGTGGTGAAATAATTGAGAGAGGTTGGAACTCCGGGAAAAAGAGAAGATGAACAATTGGAACCAAGAATTTTGATGAACCTCCGGAATAAGGAATTAATCAATAGGATGAAACAAGAATAAGAATTACATTATGCTTATCCTTCACCAATTTAAATTGATGACAATCGACGGATTTGGCATATTACTTATTCTCGTATCAAGGATTAAGAGAGATATACATAAACTTGAGAGCGTCTTCAACGAACCACCGGTAGGATTGGAACAACAAATAAATAGATATGATAACGAATGACGAGAGCTCTTGAACGACCCACCGTAAGAATTAAAATGACCAAAGGAAAGATAGAGGAACACCGGGAAGAATTGGGAAAACGAATGAAGATACTTGAGGGAATTAGATCCATGAGAACGAAGAGCTCACGAGCTGATTAAAGATTACTTGAATGGAGCACCGGTAAAGTTGAAGAACGAGAGCTGAAAGCTGAGAATGAATAATCTTAGATGATGGACTCCGGATAACAACTGAGAAGACTCTTGAATTACTCCGGATGGTTATAAAGAATATCTCACAATCGCAAATAATTATGAGAGGATGGAAACAAGACAGAATCGCGAAACTTGAAGAGAATGGAGCAAGATTGAGAGAAAAATCTTCTTCGGTCTCCAAAATCTGAGAATTACGACGAGAAACACCACCATGAATTGTTGAGGCACCGGAATAAAGAAGAATATAAAAGTTGAATCAACAATGAAATGAATTTGAAAGATCTTGGAGAAAGGCATTAGACTGATGATAAATCATTCTTACGACAAAGTTTGAAAGGAATTTAGGATAACTCCGGGAAAATAAGAGGAGTCAGGTACGATCCTGGGAAAAGACCTGTGGGTTAGGGTCCACTCAAAAGAAAACACCGTTGAAATGATTAAAAGAGGGGTTGCGCCGGTTGAATTAAATGGCTAGAATGAAATAACATCCTCGAAAGAGTTTGAAAGGATTACGAAAGCAGAGTGGAAACACGAATCTCCAATATATCTTGAGCACTCCAGAATAAATGAATAGCGAGAAGTGAACCATTATGAGGAGCACCGGCATAAGAAAAGCATTGAAATGAGGAAACATGATATGGTCCACAAAGCTTGACTTGGTTCCACCGGAGAAGAAAAGAACAAAAAAAATGATGAACTAGAAACTTCGTTAGAATCTTCATAAGAATCACCGGATAAGAACATTGAGGAGAAAGAATGGAGAGACTTCACAATAATAAAATGGATATTTGATTAAGAAAACTGAGTCCTTGAAGAAAACAAGGGAGGGAGGGTGGGAAAAACAAAGACAATTTGGAATGGATGGAACGAACACCATAGAGAAGAACTGATAATTGATCTTGCGGGAGTTGAAATGATCGGATCCACTTGAAGAGAAACACGCCGGTTTAAAAGAAATTGGCATGACAATCTCGACTATCATGAAGGATTAGTATTCACATAGAGGTATGAGAACACCATTTAGGAAAGGTATGGAATCAGCATTTGACTTTGAAGCAACTCGAATACCACAACTCAAAATAAAAACAAAAGGGTTGGCTTGCAGAATAAGCCGGAACAAACACATGATAGAAATTTCGTCCGAAGTGTTCGTGGTAGGACCTACACGGGCTCGACCGTACAGCACCATCATGTACAAGGCAGTGCACATGACATACGAAGCGTCCCCGAGTCAGCATAGCCAAGGACTCTTTAAGACACAACAAGGCCACTGTAAAATCGACCGTGAATAGGCGAACCACTAGATGTCGAACCCCAATTTCATATCACACATCTGTTGGAAAGATATCCTAAGGCTACTTGAATTCCCACCTATGAAATTCCCGAAACTTTCCGGTTATGTAATCAGGTGTTGAGGATACAGGGGAAGCATAATATCTCACCCAAGCTAGCAAATCCTACATCCAGCTGCATCCATCCTTCAACACATAACCAAGAAACCTTCGGAAACCATCTATCTCAACCTTCGAAAAGCATCCGTTATACAAGTTATGGCGATACTCCCGAACTCCCGCCCCAGTACTGGGTGGCGTCGAGGTTATCTCACCAACGAACTGCATAAAGGAGATTTTCGATGTCGCGCACATATCTCAAGTATTCCAGAATTGCAACGATAGAAATATGATGACAACACCTCAGAGCTCAACTCCCCGGGACACTTCCACTAAACCCCTGACAGGAGGCACCAAGACAGTATTCTCATCATAAGCCATCGGAACAAAACTAAGATACTCGCGTGATCCTAAAAAAAATTTAGTGAAATTTGAGAAGAGAAGAGTCAAAACTCTACGTCAGGATGCCTTACCAGAGTGATGAGGAGACTGGGAAGTAAAAAGAATTCCTAAACTCTCCGATATATAATTCCTAAGGACTCAAAACATTTTTCTAGACACAACTCGGCTGCTAAAAACGATCAAGCAATGGGGCTCCTAAGGTCGGGGAAGGCTCTGATTACCAACTTGTAACACCCTCGATGCGACTATATCTCCCACGTGTCGAGGCACGACTTAGAGGCATAATCGCATTGAAGGCATATGTCGCAAGTGAGGCAATCTTCACACAACCCATGTACATAATAATATAAAGGGGGGAATAAATAATAATAGTTGGCTTACACTCGCCACGTCACATCAAGGTACATAAATAGCATCCATCATACAAGCACTCATGGCCCGACTACGGCGCCAAAATAGAAAAGACTTCCCAACATGCGACTAAAACCCTGAATCGAACCCCGAGCAGGCACCACTACTGATCATCAGGAAAAGAAACATAGTATCGCTGAGAGTCCTCGTCGTACTCCCACTTCAGCTCGAACGCGCCATCCGGAGGAGTATCATCGGTCCCTGCATCTGGTGTAATAGTAATCTGTGAGCCACAAGGAATCAGCAATCTCGCACCCTCGCGATCAAGACTATTTAAGCTTAATAGGTAAGGAAGGGGTAACGTGAGTGGAGCTGCAGCAAGCGACTAGCATATATGGTGGCTAACTTATTCGCAAAAGAGAGCGAGAAGAGAAGGCAAAGCACGAGCGGTAATTAAATAGAGCAGACTACGCAAGCATAACTCCAACGCCGTGTCCACTTCCCGGACTCCGCCGAGAAGAGGCCATCACGGCAACACACGCAGTTGATTCATTTTAATTAATCAAGTTCAAGTTGTCTACAACCGGACATTAACAAATTCCCATCTGCCCATAACCGCGGGCACGGCTTTCGAAAGATCAATCCCTGCAGGGGGGGTCCCAACTTAGCCCATAACAAGCTCTCACGGTCAACGAAGGAATAGACCTCCACCCAGGACCCACCGATCAGACTCGGTATCCCGGTACAACAAGATGATTCGACAGGTCAAAACTAGTCCAGCAACACCGCCCGAATGCGCCGACAAATCCCGATAGGAGCTGCACATATCTCGTTCTCAGGGCACACTCAGATGAGACATCCTACGAGTAAAACCAACCCTCAAGTCGCCCCGAGGTGGCCCCGCAGTCTACTCGGTCGGACCAACACTCAGAGGAGCACTGGCCCGTGGGGGGCTAAAATAAAGATGACCCTCGGACTCCGGAAACCCAAGGGAAAAAGGGGTAGGTGGCAAATGGTAAAACCAATGTTGGGCATTGCTGGAAAAGATTTAATCAAGGCGAACTATCAAGGGGTTCCCATTATAGCCCAACCGCGTAAGGGACGCAACAATCCGGGAACATAACACCGATATGACGGAAACTAGGGCGGCAAGAGTGGAACAAAACACTAGGCGAGAGGTCGAGCCTTCCACCCTTTACCAAGTATATAGATGAGTAAAGATAACATAGCAATATAATGATATCCCAACAAGTAAATAAAGGTTCCAACAAGGAAGGGCTCCAATCTTCACCTGCAACTAACAACGCTATAAGAAGGGCTGAGCAAAGCGGTAACATAGCCAATCAATGGTTTGCTAGGACAAAGGTGGGTTAGAGGCTCAATCATGGCAATAGGGAGGCTGACAAGCAAGTGGTAGGCATCGTAGCATTGGCAAAGCAAAAGAGCGAGCAAACTAGCATAGCAAAGATAGTAGTGATTTCAAGGGTGTGATCATCTTGCCTGCACAGTTGTCAGAATTGACTGGATCCTCAAAAGCAAACTCAACGGGCTCCTCGTTAGCGAACTCGTCTCCCGGCTCTACCCAACAACACAAACAAGCAACAAGGATACAATCAACCACGTGCAAGGGCAACCAATAAGATGCAAAGATGATATGCTATGCGGGATGCGATGCGGGATGCAAGAATGCAACATGTAACAGGAAATGCATGAACCTGGCCTCAACTTGGAAATCCAAGTGTGCCACTGGATAGAGGGGAAGAAATCCCCTGAAAACGATATAAAGATCATGGCAATCGGAGCTACGGTTTAGAAATGGCAAGCGATTTACTAAACGAACCGATCTGCGATTTACAGCAACATGCCTCCTAAATGCAACAAAATGAACATGTTACAGCCACCCAACATGAAAACAAATCACATGGAAGTGATGTACTCATCAAGCTTAACAAATCATCAGGACTGAGGCATAGGCAAATTCATCCATTAAGGGCTTCAAACAAGCATGGCAAAACTGAATAAGCAAAACAGATTTCAGACTTAGCGAAATTAACGCTAGTCTGAAATTTCAGACCACGATGCCCTCTTCGGAGCAGCAAAACAACATGAAGGAAAACCTGAACATGGCAAGTAAGAGCATGGCATGGAGCTACTCAACAAGCTTAACAAAACACCCAAAATGACCTGGGGCCAAAAGGGTTCACAAAATACTCTACCGAGCACACGAACATTGATGAAACACAATCAGTTTTCAGACTTAGTGAAAAACTGGGACATGCTGAATTAATAACTCACGGAGGCATGTAAACGAGCTCGATGCTCTCACTACGGTGCAAGTCATGGCAAGGCAAGCATATATCCATTAAGAAGGCACAAAATGCTAGCTAGGCATGGAAAGAACAATGGCATAGCATGCATGGATCACTAGCAATCACTCCGGCAAAATCGCAAAAGAGTTAACGATCTGCCCAAAACAGCAACTATCCAAAAGTTGAGCTCGATTGAGTCAACCTAGGGGGCTCCAACATAACAAGTAAAGACATGGATGGATTAAGCACAACAAGCATAACAAATCACTCTTACTGATCATCCTAAAAAGAGGAACGGATCACTAGGAAACAAGCCGGACATATAGCATCGTGAACTAAAACGGCTCAGACTTAGTGAAAATCACTAAGTCCCTGAAATCTGTAATCTCAGGTAGCCCTCTTCGCAAGCTTGCACAAGACAACACACACATCCTAAAAATACATGGAAGGCACCTCTGGAAAGAAGACAACATGCTTAACAATTCATCCCAAAGGGGCACAGGCATATCATGCACGGATTAAATATGGCAAAAATGACAAAAGTGCATGTTGGATTAACGGATCTGCAGTTTAACTCAACATGCCTCCTTCCAACAGCATTTTGGGCACCAAGATGACCTCAAATGCAAATGATGCAATGGAACGAAATGATGTACTCGTCGAGACGAAGATTTTTGACATATCATACGCCCAAAACGGAGCTACGTATGAGGAGATATGAGCGGTCAAAGTAGCACGAAAAAGATAACGGGAGAGGGAAAAGTCAAGGGGGGCGCTAGGGTTTACTGTAGCAGCGCGCCCCCGATCCGATCTCGCGCACTGTAGCAGCGCCGAAGCCGAGCCCGGCGATGGCGGCGGCGGCGGATCCCGCCGGATCCGGCGATGAGGGCGGCCGGGGGCGGCGAGGGGAGCCGCGGGGGAGGGCCGGCGAGCTCCGGCCGGACCGGGCGAGGCCGGCGACGAGGTGCGGCCCGACCTCGCCGTCCGGCCGCACCTCCCCTCGCCGTCCGGCCGCACCTCGTCGCCGGCCTCGCCCGGTCCGGCCGGAGCTCGCCGGCCCTCCCCCGCGGCTCCCCTCGCCGCCCCCGGCCGCCCTCATCGCCGGCGAGGTGCGGCCCGTGGCGGCCGGCGGCGGCGCGCGGTGGCTCCGGCCACCGGAGCTCAAGGAGGCGGCGGCGGGTGGAGGCGCGGGGCGCGGCCCGGGTAGGCGGCGGCGGGGGGCGGCCTCGGGCCTGGCGGGCCCGCGCGGGCTGCGGCGGCGGGAGGCCACGTGGCGGACGGTGATTGGTGGCGGCGAGACGTCCGGCGCGGACCGGACACGTCCGGCGCGTCGGAGGGGAATTTAGGGTTTCGGGGGGAGGAAGAGATCCGAAAACGGGGGGGTGTATATATAGGCATAGAGGGAGCTAGGAGAGTCCAAATGAGGTGCGGTTTTCGCCCACACGATCGTGATCGAACGACCGAGACGATGGAGCTGAGTTTGGTGGGTTTTGGGCCAAAATGGAGGGGTGTTGGGCTGCACACACACGAGGCCTTTTCGGTCCCTCGGTTAACCGTTGGAGTATCAAACGAAGCCCAAATGACCCGAAACTTGACAGGCGGTCTACCGGTAGTAAACCAAGGCCGCATGGCAAGTTTCGGTCCAATCCGGAAATGTTTAACCCCCACACACAAGAGGAAGGTAGAAATGACCACCGGAGGAGAACGGAGCGCCGGATTGCAAAACGGACAACGGGGAAAATGCTCGGATGCATGAGACGAACACGTATGCAAATGAAATGCACATGATGACATGATATGCAATGCATGACACGCAAGCAATGACAAGGCAACACCAGCGAATAACAGAACGACACCTGGCACATCGGTCTCGGGGCGTTACAACACTCCACCACTATGAGAGGATCTCGTCCCGAGATCTAGAATGGCACCGGAGGGACAACGGAAGGGAAAGAGGAGAGGTAAAACTAAGTTGCTTCTTCGGCAAACGAGTGAAACCAAAGAACCTTGCGAGGTTGAACAAATTCGAGAAAAGAATACCACGAAGGTGAACTAGGTCGAAAACACTCCTTTAGGAACGAGGGACAAGGAGCATTGCGAACCCTTGAGGTTGAAGGGAAGATATATATAGAAAAACACTCCGGTTAGGGAAGTGGTTCAAGGAAAACCAAAATTCAGGCACCACTCCGGTTGAAAAGAAAAAGTAATTGAATAAGGTCTTGATAAGATGAGAAGATACTTGATGAAATCACAACACACTGCCACCGGAACTATTGAATGAATGGAACAAGGGGTAAGAAAGATTTCAGACAGCACTCCGGTTGATAAAGGATGTAAAACTTGATAAGATGAGAGAACTGGCATGAAAAACACAACACTCCGGTTGAGAAAGGGATGCAAGACTTGATAAGGCGAAAAGAACTTGAACAAAGGGGTAGAATACTCCGGTTAAGCAAGATAGGGAAGGAATAAGAGTGATATAATTTGGACAGCACTCCGGATAGCAATATGAAGAATGCTTGAGCACCTCTGAAAAGAAACTTGATGAACACTTCGAGAAGGAATTAAATCCTTGATGAACCATCATGTAGAACCTCCATGAAGAACTCCGGTAATAAAAGAATGATCCAAAATAATTGAATGATGAAAAGAATAAGATTGAATCCTCGCAATGATTTAGATAGAGATCTCCGTGATAATATAATTGAAAGAGGTTGGAACTCCAGGAAAGAAAGATGAGCACTTGAACCCAAGAATTTAATCATCGAGAACAAACTCCGGTAAACAAAAGGATGAACAAACGGAAGGAAAAAGAAGTTGAAAACACAAGGTGAATCCTTGTGATGATTTAGATGAATCTCCGTGGTGAAATAATTGAGAGAGGTTGGAACTCCGGGAAAAAGAGAAGATGAACAATTGGAACCAAGAATTTTGATGAACCTCCGGAATAAGGAATTAATCAATAGGATGAAACAAGAATAAGAATTACATTATGCTTATCCTTCACCAATTTAAATTGATGACAATCGACGGATTTGGCATATTACTTATTCTCGTATCAAGGATTAAGAGAGATATACATAAACTTGAGAGCGTCTTCAACGAACCACCGGTAGGATTGGAACAACAAATAAATAGATATGATAACGAATGACGAGAGCTCTTGAACGACCCACCGTAAGAATTAAAATGACCAAAGGAAAGATAGAGGAACACCGGGAAGAATTGGGAAAACGAATGAAGATACTTGAGGGAATTAGATCCATGAGAACGAAGAGCTCACGAGCTGATTAAAGATTACTTGAATGGAGCACCGGTAAAGTTGAAGAACGAGAGCTGAAAGCTGAGAATGAATAATCTTAGATGATGGACTCCGGATAACAACTGAGAAGACTCTTGAATTACTCCGGATGGTTATAAAGAATATCTCACAATCGCAAATAATTATGAGAGGATGGAAACAAGACAGAATCGCGAAACTTGAAGAGAATGGAGCAAGATTGAGAGAAAAATCTTCTTCGGTCTCCAAAATCTGAGAATTACGACGAGAAACACCACCATGAATTGTTGAGGCACCGGAATAAAGAAGAATATAAAAGTTGAATCAACAATGAAATGAATTTGAAAGATCTTGGAGAAAGGCATTAGACTGATGATAAATCATTCTTACGACAAAGTTTGAAAGGAATTTAGGATAACTCCGGGAAAATAAGAGGAGTCAGGTACGATCCTGGGAAAAGACCTGTGGGTTAGGGTCCACTCAAAAGAAAACACCGTTGAAATGATTAAAAGAGGGGTTGCGCCGGTTGAATTAAATGGCTAGAATGAAATAACATCCTCGAAAGAGTTTGAAAGGATTACGAAAGCAGAGTGGAAACACGAATCTCCAATATATCTTGAGCACTCCAGAATAAATGAATAGCGAGAAGTGAACCATTATGAGGAGCACCGGCATAAGAAAAGCATTGAAATGAGGAAACATGATATGGTCCACAAAGCTTGACTTGGTTCCACCGGAGAAGAAAAGAACAAAAAAAATGATGAACTAGAAACTTCGTTAGAATCTTCATAAGAATCACCGGATAAGAACATTGAGGAGAAAGAATGGAGAGACTTCACAATAATAAAATGGATATTTGATTAAGAAAACTGAGTCCTTGAAGAAAACAAGGGAGGGAGGGTGGGAAAAACAAAGACAATTTGGAATGGATGGAACGAACACCATAGAGAAGAACTGATAATTGATCTTGCGGGAGTTGAAATGATCGGATCCACTTGAAGAGAAACACGCTGGTTTAAAAGAAATTGGCATGACAATCTCGACTATCATGAAGGATTAGTATTCACATAGAGGTATGAGAACACCATTTAGGAAAGGTATGGAATCAGCATTTGACTTTGAAGCAACTCGAATACCACAACTCAAAATAAAAACAAAAGGGTTGGCTTGCAGAATAAGCCGGAACAAACACATGATAGAAATTTCGTCCGAAGTGTTCGTGGTAGGACCTACACGGGCTCGACCGTACAGCACCATCATGTACAAGGCAGTGCACATGACATACGAAGCGTCCCCGAGTCAGCATAGCCAAGGACTCTTTAAGACACAACAAGGCCACTGTAAAATCGACCGTGAATAGGCGAACCACTAGATGTCGAACCCCAATTTCATATCACACATCTGTTGGAAAGATATCCTAAGGCTACTTGAATTCCCACCTATGAAATTCCCGAAACTTTCCGGTTATGTAATCAGGTGTTGAGGATACAGGGGAAGCATAATATCTCACCCAAGCTAGCAAATCCTACATCCAGCTGCATCCATCCTTCAACACATAACCAAGAAACCTTCGGAAACCATCTATCTCAACCTTCGAAAAGCATCCGTTATACAAGTTATGGCGATACTCCCGAACTCCCGCCCCAGTACTGGGTGGCGTCGAGGTTATCTCACCAACGAACTGCATAAAGGAGATTTTCGATGTCGCGCACATATCTCAAGTATTCCAGAATTGCAACGATAGAAATATGATGACAACACCTCAGAGCTCAACTCCCCGGGACACTTCCACTAAACCCCTGACAGGAGGCACCAAGACAGTATTCTCATCATAAGCCATCGGAACAAAACTAAGATACTCGCGTGATCCTAAAAAAAATTTAGTGAAATTTGAGAAGAGAAGAGTCAAAACTCTACGTCAGGATGCCTTACCAGAGTGATGAGGAGACTGGGAAGTAAAAAGAATTCCTAAACTCTCCGATATATAATTCCTAAGGACTCAAAACATTTTTCTAGACACAACTCGGCTGCTAAAAACGATCAAGCAATGGGGCTCCTAAGGTCGGGGAAGGCTCTGATTACCAACTTGTAACACCCTCGATGCGACTATATCTCCCACGTGTCGAGGCACGACTTAGAGGCATAATCGCATTGAAGGCATATGTCGCAAGTGAGGCAATCTTCACACAACCCATGTACATAATAATATAAAGGGGGGAATAAATAATAATAGTTGGCTTACACTCGCCACGTCACATCAAGGTACATAAATAGCATCCATCATACAAGCACTCATGGCCCGACTACGGCGCCAAAATAGAAAAGACTTCCCAACATGCGACTAAAACCCTGAATCGAACCCCGAGCAGGCACCACTACTGATCATCAGGAAAAGAAACATAGTATCGCTGAGAGTCCTCGTCGTACTCCCACTTCAGCTCGAACGCGCCATCCGGAGGAGTATCATCGGTCCCTGCATCTGGTGTAATAGTAATCTGTGAGCCACAAGGAATCAACAATCTCGCACCCTCGCGATCAAGACTATTTAAGCTTAATAGGTAAGGAAGGGGTAACGTGAGTGGAGCTGCAGCAAGCGACTAGCATATATGGTGGCTAACTTATTCGCAAAAGAGAGCGAGAAGAGAAGGCAAAGCACGAGCGGTAATTAAATAGAGCAGACTACGCAAGCATAACTCCAACGCCGTGTCCACTTCCCGGACTCCGCCGAGAAGAGGCCATCACGGCAACACACGCAGTTGATTCATTTTAATTAATCAAGTTCAAGTTGTCTACAACCGGACATTAACAAATTCCCATCTGCCCATAACCGCGGGCACGGCTTTCGAAAGATCAATCCCTGCAGGGGGGTCCCAACTTAGCCCATAACAAGCTCTCACGGTCAACGAAGGAATAGACCTCCACCCAGGACCCACCGATCAGACTCGGTATCCCAGTACAACAAGATGATTCGACAGGTCAAAACTAGTCCAGCAACACCGCCCGAATGCGCCGACAAATCCCGATAGGAGCTGCACATATCTCGTTCTCAGGGCACACTCAGATGAGACATCCTACGAGTAAAACCAACCCTCAAGTCGCCCTGAGGTGGCCCCGCAGTCTACTCGGTCGGACCAACACTCAGAGGAGCACTGGCCCGTGGGGGGCTAAAATAAAGATGACCCTCGGGCTCCGGAAACCCAAGGGAAAAAGGGGTAGGTGGCAAATGGTAAAACCAATGTTGGGCATTGCTGGAAAAGCTTTAATCAAGGTGAACTATCAAGGGGTTCCCATTATAGCCCAACCGCGTAAGGGACGCAACAATCCGGGAACATAACACCGATATGACGGAAACTAGGGCGGCAAGAGTGGAACAAAACACTAGGCGAGAGGCCGAGCCTTCCACCCTTTACCAAGTATATAGATGAGTAAAGATAACATAGCAATATAATGATATCCCAACAAGTAAATAAAGGTTCCAACAAGGAAGGGCTCCAATCTTCACCTGCAACTAACAACGCTATAAGAAGGGCTGAGCAAAGCGGTAACATAGCCAATCAATGGTTTGCTAGGACAAAGGTGGGTTAGAGGCTCAATCATGGCAATAGGGAGGCTGACAAGCAAGTGGTAGGCATCGTAGCATTGGCAAAGCAAAAGAGCGAGCAAACTAGCATAGCAAAGATAGTAGTGATTTCAAGGGTGTGATCATCTTGCCTGCACAGTTGTCAGAATTGACTGGATCCTCAAAAGCAAACTCAACGGGCTCCTCGTTAGCGAACTCGTCTCCCGGCTCTACCCAACAACACAAACAAGCAACAAGGATACAATCAACCACGTGCAAGGGCAACCAATAAGATGCAAAGATGATATGCTATGCGGGATGCAAGAATGCAACATGTAACAGGAAATGCATGAACCTGGCCTCAACTTGGAAATCCAAGTGTGCCACTGGATAGAGGGGAAGAAATCCCCTGAAAACGATATAAAGATCATGGCAATCGGAGCTACGGTTTAGAAATGGTAAGCGATTTACTAAACGAACCGATCTGCGATTTACAGCAACATGCCTCCTAAATGCAACAAAATGAACATGTTACAGCCACCCAACATGAAAACAAATCGCATGGAAGTGATGTACTCATCAAGCTTAACAAATCATCAGGACTGAGGCATAGGCAAATTCATCCATTAAGGGCTTCAAACAAGCATGGCAAAACTGAATAAGCAAAACAGATTTCAGACTTTGCGAAATTAACGCTAGTCTGAAATTTCAGACCACAATGCCCTCTTCGGAGAAGCAAAACAACATGAAGGAAAACCTGAACATGGCAAGTAAGAGCATGGCATGGAGCTACTCAACAAGCTTAACAAAACACCCAAAATGACCTGGGGCCAAAAGGGTTCACAAAATACTCTACCGAGCACACGAACATTGATGAAACACAATCAGTTTTCAGACTTAGTGAAAAACTGGGACATGCTGAATTAATAACTCACGGAGGCATGTAAACGAGCTCGATGCTCTCACTACGGTGCAAGTCATGGCAAGGCAAGCATATATCCATTAAGAAGGCACAAAATTCTAGCTAGGCATGGCAAGAACAATGGCATAGCATGCATGGATCACTAGCAATCACTCCGGCAAAATCGCAAAAGAGTTAACGATCTGCCCAAAACAACAACTATCCAAAAGTTGAGCTCGATTGAGTCAACCTAGAGGGCTCCAACATAACAAGTAAAGACATGGATGGATTAAGCGCAACAAGCATAACAAATCACTCTTACTGATCATCCTCAAAAGAGGCACGGATCACTAGGAAACAAGCCGGACATATAGCATCGTGAACTAAAACGGCTCAGACTTAGTGAAAATCACTAAGTCCCTGAAATCTGTAATCTCAGGTAGCCCTCTTCGCAAGCTTGCACAAGACAACACACACATCCTAAAAATACATGGAAGGCACCTCTGGAAAGAAGACAACATGCTTAACAATTCATCCCAAACGGGCACAGGCATATCATACACGGATTAAATATGGCAAAAATGACAAAAGTGCATGTTGGATTAACGGATCTGCAGTTTAACTCAACATGCCTCCTTCCAACAGCATTTTGGGCACCAAGATGACCTCAAATGCAAATGATGCAATGGAATTAAATGATGTACTCGTCGAGACGAAGATTTTTGACATATCATACGCCCAAAACGGAGCTACGTATGAGGAGATATGAGCGGTCAAAGTAGCACGAAAAAGATAACGGCAGAGGGAAAAGTCAAGGGGGGGCGCTAGGGTTTACTGTAGCAGCGCGCCCCCGATCCGATCTCGCGCACTGTAGCAGCGCCGAAGCCGAGCCCGGCGATGGCGGCGGCGGCGGATCCCACCGGATCCGGCGATGAGGGCGGCCGGGGGCGGCGAGGGGAGCCGCGGGGCAGGGCCGGCGAGCTCCGGTCGGACCGGGCGAGGCCGGCGACGAGGTGCGGCCGGACGGCGAGGGGAGCCGCGGCCCGCGGCGGCCGGAGTTGAGGTCGGGGGGGTGGCGAGGTGCGGCCCGCGGCGGCCGGCGGCGGCGCGCGGTGGCTCCGGCCACCGGAGCTCAAGGAGGCGGCGGCGGGTGGAGGCGCGGGGCGCGGCCCGGGTAGGCGGCGGCGGGGGCCGGCCTCGGGCCTGGCGGGCCCGCGCGGGCTGCGGCGGCGGGAGGCCACGTGGCGGACGGCGATTGGTGGCGGCGAGACGTCCGGCGTGGACCGGACACGTCCGGCGCGTCGGAGGGGAATTTAGGGTTTCGGGGGGAGGAAGAGATCCGAAAATGGGGGGTGTATATATAGGCATAGAGGGAGCTAGGAGAGTCCAAATGAGGTGCGGTTTTCGCCCACACGATCGTGATCGAACGACCGAGACGATGGAGCTGAGTTTGGTGGGTTTTGGGCCAAAATGGAGGGGTGTTGGGCTGCACACACACGAGGCCTTTTCGGTCCCTCGGTTAACCGTTGGAGTATCAAACGAAGCCCAAATGACCCGAAACTTGACAGGCGGTCTACCGGTAGTAAACCAAGGACGCATGGCAAGTTTCGGTCCAATCCGGAAATGTTTAACCCCCACACACAAGAGGAAGGTAGAAATGACCACCGGAGGAGAACGGAGCGCCGGATTGCAAAACGGACAACGGGGAAAATGCTCGGATGCATGAGACGAACACGTATGCAAATGAAATGCACATGATGACATGATATGCAATGCATGACACGCAAGCAATGACAAGGCAACACCAGCGAATAACAGAACGACACCTGGCACATCGGTCTCGGGGCGTTACACTGGCCACGTAGCCCCTCACTCCTTGGTCCGTCCTGGTTTCCGATCGGCCCAATGGCGGTTGAGGTATGCGCGGGGCCGGGCCCTGCCGACGCAGAACGCAAAGCAAATAGGAAGGAAATCGCAAAATCTTGAAGCAAATATTACAAACATATTGTCCTCACACATCGTCCTCACAATACCAAATGAAAAGTCTAAACGCCTCCCCGAGGCCTAACGCATGTTGTAGGAATGAAACAGGAGAGTAGCCGCAGGTTACCCTTGGACGCCGCCATCACCTGCGGAAGGCGCTACCTCGTGAGCAATGTCGTCTCGCCTCCACCACCAGCTGTAGGATTGGCGACATCACTGGACAGAGGAGCAGAGACAAAGCCGCGGAACTTCTCCAACAAGGCTTCCACCTGACCTTGCGCATGGCTGCGGCGGTGGCCTCATATTGGTCTTTAGCCACAGGCTCCAGCGGCTCGTCAAGGCAAACGTTGGGGTCGCGAAGGCGCAGGTGGCTGAAGATGCGAGTCAATGCAGCTGAAGACAGAACACAAGCCTCCGCCTCCGCCATAGGACCAATGCCATCAACGACTTCCTCGAGCGCCTGCACCAAGAGAGGAAGCAGCTGGGCAGGGCCGTCCTCGTCGGTGGCCAGCGACCTGTCCAGGTCGTGCTCGTAAAGCTTCTTCAGCGCCCTGCGGGACCTCTTCTCGAGATCATCAAAGGCCGCACGGTCTTCGGTCAGGACTCTCACCTTGGCGTCGAGCTCAGCCTCCCTCACCTTCACCTCCCGCTCCAGCTCCTCCAACCGATCGCGCTCGGTGGCCTGCGTCCGCCCCAACTCCGCCAGCTCAGCATCACAGTTCTTGACAACATCCTCCTGGGCCTTCATTTCCCCCTTCGCTTGGTGGCAGCGTGCTTCTTCGGCGAGCTTGGTGCGCAGGCCCTGCAATTCGTCCTCCAGCGCCTGGCAGCGGTCGCGGGCGACCTTGGCATATTTGAACGCCATCTCACGACCAGCTGCGGCGTTGGCGGCACCCTACTTCTCCTTCTCAGAAGCCGCAACGGCCTGGCTCAGTGCCGCGTGAACCGCCGAGTCAGAATGGAGCCAGCCTAAAGCCAGCTCCAGGCGACCGGCCACAAGGCGTGGCTCTACACCCAAGAGATCCGCCTGCAGCTGGGTCATCACCGAGAGAGCACGTTCCAGAGTAGCAGCGGGAGCAGAAGAACCTGGCAGTGGCGGTGCATCAGTGGGAGGAGGCGACATCATCACCAGGGCTTGGGGGACCGCGACCTCCAGAGCAGCTGGGACCTCGTCAGCCGCGCCAGGCACCGGCGCCTCCGGAGCTAGCAGGGCCATGGGAGCTGGTTCCACATGGCGATGCTCCTCTTGGCCCCGTGAGGATGACCGAGCTGAGGAGATGCGGGCGTTGCTCCCATCTTTCCCTGAGGAAGGAGGCACAGACGCCACATCCTCCTTCACCTTCTTCGCAGAAGACATCAGCCTGACCAACCAAGGGCCAGCATCAGGAAATGAAGAGTGCAAATAGGGACAAGGCAAAGCTCGATACACTTACTAATCCACCGTGACATACTTCCACTTAGGAAGCCTGAAGCCCGATAGCATCGGGGCGGAGGCGGCATTGCGAGGCACCAACGACGACCTAACCCTCGTCCGGATGGGGGGCTGCTCCCTCTCCCCTTGGCGGGCGTTGGCCTCGGCGTCGTCAGGAAGGGCACGGAGGATCTCGGCCTTGCTCAGAGGGGAAGTCTCCCCCACCTCTTCCAGGGTCTTCTCCGGTTTCGGTGCTGCGGGGGCTCCCAGGGGTGCCGGCGGCACTAGCCCACGCGCATCAAAGGACGGCCTGGAGGCGACGAATTCCTCCCGATCCTTGCGCTGGAACAGGGGGGCAAAGGCGCTTGGTGGGTACTCCTGATTGTCCCCAACTATGAGGTGCAAGACAGCAGCCAATTCATCGTCAGGCAGGGGCCCTGGCCTCAGGCGGGTCATGTTCCCCTCTTCCTCAAGCTCCCACAGGGGGGCATGCACGCGCCTGGAGTGGAGCTACTCACAGGGTCAAGAACTCCCTCAGAAGCATGACCCCCGTCACCTTTGCTGCCCTCGCGTTGCCTGGCTTCAGGTCGGTCACCATCTGCCCCAACACCAATGACGCCCGCTCATCAGCAAGCTCCGCCCTGGGCCATCCCCCGTGGAAATAGGGCGCCGCCGTGGGCAACGCCAGACGCGGATCGACGCACTTGGCGTCCATCATGACCCATTTGGATCGAATGTTATCGGCCCTCTTCCCGGTGCTCGAGATCGAGTTGGCCTTGCCGGATGCAACGAAGTTGGCGCATCCGGAGATGTTACCCTCACTAACACGGAGGAAGAAGAAATGGAGCAGGAGCGCCACGGATGGCATCACGCCTAGGTACGCCTCACAGTAGTAGGCGAAGATGGAAAGGAGAAGGACAGAGTTGGGATGGAGATGCAGCGCCTGCAGCTCGTAGTGGTCGAGGACTTCGTAAAAGAAATCGGAGAAGGGAGGAACCAACCCGACGGCGACACTGCTCGAGAAGAAGGGGAAGAAGGTGCTTTCCTCGGGCTCCGGCGAGTCGGAGGCAAGCCGGAGCTCGGTCTTCCCCCACTCATTGCTCTCGCCCGCCGTCAGCAGGCGCACGGAGGCGAGGCTCTTCTCCGTAACGATGGGCGCCTCAAGGGCTTGCTCATACCAAGCCGACGCTGAGGAAGCCTTGGCCTTGCGCGGCGCCATGGATCGCAGCTGCGGAATGAGATCGGAGCGGATCTGGAGATAGCGGTGGCGGAGAGCAAGGGAGGGGATCTAGAGCAAGGCGAGGGAGAAGCAATGAAGGTAAGTGCTGCCTGCGCCAGCCTTTTGTCAGGGCGAGCAGTTGCCGAGGCAGCGTGGGGAAGCGGAGACACCCATGACCAATCAACCGTCACGCGTCAACCAAGGCCGCAGGCTTTTGGGGCCCGCGACGCTCAGCACTTGGCCCTTGGATTCGCCGCGAAGCCAAGCCCGAGCGCACCTTGGGCCCGGGGGCTACTGTCGGCGTCCTGGGAACGGGGGTCCCAGACTTGCCTGCCTGCGGCCCATTGCATGGCCGAGCCAGCAGGTCATACGGCCCATCTTCACCAACAAGGCACCCAAGACCCTCGCGAGGGGCCAAGCCTCGCGAGGCGAATGACACGAGACCTCCTCCGGGGCGGCCTAGTCAGGCAAGCTCATGAGGAGCAGAGATATCAAGGCGAGGCGAACCTCACGAGGCTCTCGTGACGTGAGCCATGACGATCAACACCAGGTGGGCGCCAGGCGGGCGCCAGCGCGCAGAGCATTCTTGTTTCCTCTTTGGTGCTAAGGAAACTAGCGCAGGCGAGAGTGCCGAGGCATCAGGCAAAGGTTTCCATTTTGGGGCAACAAGACCAAGACCAGAAGGACGGCAAGATGGAGGTCATCATGGAGCCCAAGACGGCGTCACCACCGGAGCCTTTCGCAGGCGCAGACCACCTTTTGTCAGGATGGCTTGTACTAGGTGTCCCCCTTCAAATTAGCCCGCCGTTGTTGGCTCCCTTCCCGCTCGATATTTGGGAAGAGGACCAAGGCCTCTATAAGTAGGGCTAGCCACCACCATAGAAAGGGATAAAGAGAAAGAGAAGGACAGAGGACAGAGAACGAAGAGAAGGGGGGAGGACGAGAGGACGGCATCTTAGATCACTCTCTCACCCGCACAAGTTAGCCACACACAAGAACACCTCAACCTCTGGAGGTTGTTCTTCCCCTTGTATTGTTCATCATCAGCCCAAGAGGCAATCCACCACCACCACACTGGAGTAGGTTGTTACACCACAATGGTGGCCCGAACCAGTATAAATCCTGTTTCTTTTTGTGTTGTGAGTTCGTCGAGTTCGTCCGTGAGATCTTAGCGAGCTAGGGCATAGATCGATAGGAGGGAAAGACTTCGCGCGCACCCAGTGTTCGAACCTTAAGGGTTTTCCGGAACCCCACATCCGACACCCTTGAGCCTGAGAGTTATGACGCCGTCAACAACGCCAGGACCAAGGCTCGAGAGCGCCTGCATGGTGGTGTGCAGATCTTTGGTAAAACCAAAGGCCTGCAGGCCTAGATGAGCACCAGAAGACGAAGACCCCCGGCAAGACCCTTGCCATGGACGCCCACGAGATCCCGGCAAGGGCCTTGCCGGGGGCGTCTACGGAGCCAAAGCCAGGCCTGCACTGACCAAAGCTTTGTTGCCCTGCGCCCGTTCCGACGTGGCGACCAACCTACCAACTAGGCACGCACTTGCCTGATAGCATGCAGCTTCTAAGCCAACCAGCCAAGCACCTGCATGGTGGCATGCAGATCTTCGTGAAGACCCTGCCAGAGCACCAGCTCAACAGCCAGCCAGTGTGGCGTTGCATGCCTCGTCACCTTGGACGCGCGTCGAAGCAAGGCGAGGCGGCGATGGACGGGACGAGCTCCTTTACCATCCCCGATAAAGCAAGACGACACATAGGAGGCGCATTAAATGCTTTTCCTAGGACGTCAGGTGATAAACTTGTACACTGTACATACTTTCCACCTCCTGTGTGCCACTGTGGCAACCCCTTTAACATATAAAAGGAGGCCCGAGGCATACTGAGGAAGGATTCGGACTTTTTGGACTGGGCATGCATCACAGCTAGTTCAAGAGCTCAAGACCACTAAATACACACAAAGCAGGACTAGGGTTTTACGCATCACTTGCGGCTCAAAGCTGGGTAAAAAATCCCACCTAGTTGATCTTCTAGACCCGCTCTTTGCGCAGCCCCACGCCCCGCAACCATAGAAGGGATTCCGTCGAGGGATCCCATAGGTGTCGTTCCAGAACGCCGACAGTTCGCTACTTTGATAATTTGATATGTGGGTGGACTGGTGCTTAGGTGTTGTTCTTACTTGAACAAACCTCCTACTTATGATTAACCCCCTCGCAAGCATCCGCAACTATGAGAAAAGTATTAAGAATAAATTCTAACCATAGCATTAAACTTTTGGATCCAATTGGTCCCTTACTGAATAGCGCATAAACTAGGGTTTAAGCTTGTGTCACTCTCGCAACCCATCATCTAATAACTAACCCACAATGCATTACCTTAGGCCCAAATATGGTGGAGTGTCATGTAGTCGACGTTCACATGACACCACTAAGGGAATCACAACATACATACTATCAAAATATTGAACACATATCAAGTTCACATGATTACTTGCAACATGATTTCTCCCGTGACCTCAAGAACAAAAGTAACTACTTACAAATGATAACATGCTCAAGATCATAGGGGTATTAAATAGCATATTGGATCTGAACATATAATCTTCCACCAAATAAACCATATAGTAATCAACTACAAGATGTAATCAACACTACTAGTCACCCACAAGCACCAATCTATAGTTCCGGTACAAAGATTGAACACAAGAGATGAACCAGGGTTTGAGAGGAGATGGTGCTGTTGAAGATGTTGATGGAGATTCCCCCCCCCCCCCGAGATGGGAGAGTTGTTGGTGATGATGATGACGACGATTTCCCCCTCCGAGAGGGAAGTTCCCCCGACGGAATCGCTCCGCCGGAGGGCAAAAGTGATCATGCCAAAGTTTCACCTCGAGACGGCGACACTCCATCCCGAAAGTCTTCTCCTAATTTTTCTAGGTCAAAATGACTTATATACCAGAAGATGGGCACCAAAGGTGGGCTAGGGTGAGCACAACCCACCAGGGTGCGCCTGGGGGGCCAGACGCACCCTGGTATCTTGTGCTCACCAGGTGGCCCCCTCCGGTGGTTATTTGCTCCAGTATTTCTTATTTATTCCATAAAAAATCCTCGTGAAGTTTCAGCCCATTTGGAGTTGTGCAGAATAGGCAGCCTGGCGTACCTTTTTCAGGTCCAGATTTCCAGCTGCCGAAATTCTCCCTCTTTGTGTGTACCTCACAAATTATGAGAGAAAATGCATTAGAATTACTCCAAAAAGCATTATTATGCATAAAAACATTATAAATGAAAGTAGGTAAACATGATGCAAAATGGACGTATCAACTCCCCCAAGCTTAGACCTCGCTTGTCCTCAAGCAAAAACCGAAATCAAAAAACATGTCCACATGCTTAGAGAGAGAGAGAGGTGTCGATAAAAAAACAAAATACGGACATAGAAGCAGCATGTGAATTATTGTAATAGCAACAAACTTTAACATAAAACTTTTATCATAGAGTTCTCATGAATAAGTACCAATTCATCACACTATTGAAGTATAAAGCATAAACTCTATTTGAAACCAACAAACTATGTTCTCAGTCCAATTTGCAACTACAATTCATCATCTTTTCAGCAAGGGTCTCGTATCGGAGCCTTTAGGCAAGTCCACATACTCAACCATCATATAGTCTTCTATGATTGCTAACACTCACCGCATACACATGAGCAAAACGTTTCAACTGGAAACATTGAAAGATAGGGGCTTATAGTTTCGCATCCCAATGTATTCACCTCAAGGGTGATGTCAACAATAATAACTCATGCTACCCATATTCAACTGAACAAATGTGCCTAGATCTTTCCTCACCACATGATGCTTGCCAAAAGATAAAATAAAAAGGAATGGAGAGAAAAACTTTGACTCTTGCATAAAAGTAAAAGATAGGCCCTTCGCAGAGGGAAGCAGAGGTTGCGTGCTACCTCTTGAGCACTGCGTTGGTTTTCCCTTGAAGAGGAAAGGATGATGCACTAAAGCAGTGTGAGTATTTGCCTCAGTTTTTGAGAACCAAGGTATCAATCCAGTAGGAGACAAAGCGCGAGTCACCTCGTACCTACACAAACAAATAAGAACCTCGCAACCAACGCGATAAAGGGGTTGTCAATCCCTTCACGACCACTTGCAAGAGTGAGATCTGATAGAGATGATAATAATAAGATAAATATTTTTGGTATTCTATGATATAGATTGAAAGTAAATATAGCAAATAAAATAGATGGGAAACTTGTATGATGGAAGATAGACCCGGAGGCCATAGGTTTCACTAGTGGCTTCTCTCAAGATAGCATAAGTATTACGGTGGGTGAAAAAATTAGTGTCGAGCAATTGATAGAAAAGCGAATAATTATGAGAATATCTAGGCACGATCATGTCTATAGGCATCACGTCTGCGACAATTAGACCGACTCCTGCCTGCATCTACTCCTATTACTACAGACATCGACCTCTATCCAGCATGCATCTAGAGTATTAAGTTCATAAAAACAGAGTAACGCCTTAAGCAAGATGACATGATGTAGAGGGATAAACTCATGCAATATGATGTAAACCCCATCTTTTTATCCTCGACGACAACAATACAATACGTGTCGGTTCCCTTTCTGTCACTGGGATCAAGCACCGCAAGATTGAACCCAAAGCTAAGCGTTTCTCCCATTGCAAGAAAGATCAATCTAGTAGGCCAAACCAAACTGATAATTCGAAGAGACTTGCAAAGATAAACTAATCATACATAAAAGAATTCAGAGGAGATTCAAATATTGTTCATAGATAGACTTGATCATAAACCCACAATTCGTCGGATCTCGACAAACACACCGCAAAGAAGATTACATCGAATAGATCTCCAAGAGAATCGAGGAGAACTTTGTATTGAGATCCAAAGAGAGAGAAGAAGCCATCTAGCTACTAGCTATGGACCCGTAGGTCTGAAGTAAACTACTCACACATCATTGGAGAGGCCATGGAGTTGATGTAGAGGCCCTCCTGATCGTTTCCCCCTCTGGCGGAGCGCCGGAAAAGGCCCCAAGATGGCATCTCTTGGGTACAGAAGGTTGTGGCGGTGGAATTAGGTTTTCGTGTTGCTCCTGGATGTTTTCGGGGTACGTGGATATATATATAGGAGGAAGAAGTAGGTCGGTGGAGCAACGAGGGGCCCACGAGGGTGGAGGCTGCGCCCAGGGGGGTAGGCGCGCCCCCCTGCCTCGTGGCCTCCTCGATTGTTTTTTGACGTCCACTCCAAGTCTCCTGGATCGCGTTTGTTGAGAAAATCACATTCCCGAAGGTTTCATTCCGTTTTGGACTTCGTTTGATATTCCTTTTCTACGAAACACTAAAATAGGCAAAAAAACATCAATTTGGGCTGGGCCTCCGATTAATAAGTTAGTCCCAAAAATAATATAGAAGTGTAAAATAAAGCCCACTAACATCCAAAATAGATAATATAATCGCATGGAACAATCAAAAATTATAGATACATTGGAGACGTATCAAGGGAGCTCCTATAGGCTGCTCGCTGCGGCGAAATGCCGACGCTTCGCACAGGAGCGGCTAGCGTGGGCCGGCCCATTTACAAAGGCACGCGGCAGCACGTTCCAGAGATGAAAAATCACAAAAAAGAAAATAGCGCTACCACTGTAACTCGAACAAGCAACTTCACACTAATTGGCTTGCCATGCAAACCACTGCGATGTAGACGTCCTCATGCTCAATTAGCAATGCGACAGTTACAGACTACATTCCATTTATTGGGTTGAACCGACGACCTCCTATAACTGAATTTTTCAAAATTATGAATATTTTCTTCAAAATAAAAACATTTTCCAAACTTTCGTACAAATTTTGTAAAACGGGAACATTTTGATTATGTGAACAAATTTGAAAAAGGGGAACATTTCTTGAAATTGTGGACAAAAAATAAAAATGTTTACATTTTTAAAACTTCCAGAACATTTTTTGAATTTGTGAACAAAATTGAAAAACATGAACTATTATTGAATTTGTCAACAAATTTGGAAAGCTGGAACATTTTTTTCAATTCACAAATATTTTTTGAATCTTGAGAACAAATTTTGAAACGGTGAACAATTTTAAAAAATCCTGAACAAATTTGGAAGCGTGAACAATTTTTTAAAGCACGAGAATTTTTTGAATCTTGAGAACATATTTTGAAACGGGGAGAAATTTTGAAAAACCAAGCAAATTTGGAAGTGCGAACAATTTTTTAAAGCACGAGCATTTTTTGAATCTTGAGAGCATATTTTGAAACGGAGAGAATTTTTGAAAAATCCCAAACAAATTTGGAAGCGCGAACATTTTTTGAATATGTGAACAAAAAATTGAAATCCAGTACATTTTCTGAATTTCAGAAGTTTTGTACTTTTTTGTGTAACGAGAACAATTTTTGAATTTTGAGAACATTTTTTGGAAACATGAACAAAATTTAAATTTTTGATTTTTTAAAGGAAGAGAAGAAAAGAAAAAGAAATAAATAAGGAAATCATAAACATTTTGTGAAACTACGAACATATTCTGAAAAAGAAAAATAAACTTGAAAAACAAAGTGAAACAAAAAAATGAAAAAATGAAAAAGAAACAGAAACAAAAAAAGAGAAATAAAAAACAATAGAAAGTCGAAAAAGAACCAGAAAAAAAACGATACAGGAAAAAACCCGGTTCACGGAACCTTCTAGAAGGTTCCCAAAACCGGTTTGGACGCATTACGCGTGGGCCGGCCCATTTCTGTCGCTCGCTGCACTGCCCCTGTGCGATCGCTCGACAGTTCGCCGCAGCGAGCGGCGAATAGGATTTTCCACGTTGTAACATCCCAAATTTTCAATTTGGAATGTTATACACTAGATCATCATGCATATCATATTTTCTTGCATTTTGGTCGATCCTAGAAATTTCACGCAACTCAAGGACCCTCGGAGAGAGTTGGAGATTTCGTCATTTTCATATTTGAGCTTTCTCAAATTTTGAAAAGAGGATCATTGGATTTGTCGGAGTTATTTGCCTTTTATTTGGATAGGGAAAAATGCGCGTTTTCAAAATTTGCATTCTAGGTCCCGAGAAAAGTTCATTTTGTTCGACTCATTTTTAGGAGTCGGGGAAAATTTACTTTGGGAATTTTGGAGTCCGTTTAAATTTTCTTTTCTGTGTTTTTCTGCGCGCGAAACCGATTAAAAAAAATCCGCAGCGCCGCTTGGGACAAGGCCCAGCAGCCGGCCGGCCAGGCCAGGCCTCCCGCGCCGCGCGCCAGCGCGCCAAGGCCGCCGCCGCCGCCCCAAGTAGGAGTCCTAGAAGGACTCCGTCTCCTCCTCTTTTCTTGCCCCCTCCCCCAAGTTTCCTCTCCCCTCCTCCTCTTAAATACCCCAAGACCCCCCCCCCTTTTCCACACCAAGCTCCAAGCCCCAAGCCCCCAACCCGCACCTCGTGCCGCGCCGCCCTTGTGCCGCCGCCGCCGCCCTATGTCGTCGCCGGAGCCTCGCCGGAGGTAGCCCCGCGCCGCGCCTCTCTTTTTCTCCCCTCGGTTCGGTTTTTCTTATAAACCGTTCCGGTTCTTTTCTTTTCTTCCGATTCAATTTCTTTCCGTTTGTTGTTTCGGTTTTCTTTTGAAACCCTAGATCGGTTTCATTTTCTTTCCCGGTTTAGTTGCCCAGAGACCGTTCGCCGGACCGTTCATCCTAACGAACGTGATCACCGGTTATCCTAGGTTAACGAACGTCCGTTCGTTTAACCGTTCTTCTTTTTCTTTTCGTCGGATTTATTCCGCGATCGCGATCTCAGATCCGATCTTCGTTCTAGTTTATCTTCTCGCTCGTTTATCGGAATCAGGTGATTCAAGCGCTTGGAGTTTCGTTTCGAAACCGCCGTTCCGACTAATCAACTTAAACAAGCTTTTGCTACGGTAAAATTTGACCTAGTTTCAACTTGCTAGAACCGAGTTGTTTTCTTCCGCCGTTTTGTTTTCCGTTGCTTTGTTCGGTTCTTTCTTTCTTTGCAACCAGAGTTCTTAAGTTGAACTATCTGGTTCGATCTCTTGTTCGAGTTTTACCTGTGCATTAGATGAGTACTTATTGTATGCTTGTTGTTTGTCTGTGGTAGATTACCCGGATTGCGCCGCCTGTTACTTCGAATCTCTAGGACTTGCGGATCATCAGCAAGGCAAGTAACACTTTGATCATACCTTTTCTATGACCCAGTTTTATTGCATTAGATCAATCCTCACACATTGCATGATTAGGATCTAATTAAATTGTGGGATGGGAAGTAGATGAGGTAGTACCTATTACCTGTTTATTATGAAACCTTTGGGAGTTACTTCTATGTTTGCTTATTATGTCATGCTATGCTAGTAGACGTGGATTGGGTGAGTGATATCCATGACAGATGTGAGTGTGATAATTTTAAGGGTTTATCTAAGGTGGCAACTTAAACACACATCTGGGTGGATTGAGGCACCTGATGTCTATCAGGACTTGCCTGTTTTATTTTGGACCGCCACCCAGGCTCAAAGGGATCATCAGATCTTTCATGCTAGAAACTTACGTGCGCAGCCACAAGCCATTATGGGCTCTGGCATAGTTGACTAAGTTGTGCGAACTCTTACAGGGTAGACTAGCAGATGTAGGGGAAAGTAGGTGTACCGGTCTATCCATCGTAAGGTGCTAGCGCTTCTGAAAGACTGTGTCTCGGTCATCCGTTTCTCAAACACCAGTAGTGCAAGAAATCCAACGGAGTCGATCGAGTCTTGTGGGGAAAAGTGCGCAAACCTCTGCAGAGTGTAATAAACTAATCATGATTAGCCGTGTCCCCGGTTATGGACATCTTGAGTATCTAGTACTTGAATATCATGTGAATCTCATCATGTTACTTCTAAATTAATATTATTGGGTTATTGATGACTACTTTTAATTGGGATTGAGAATGCTGTCAACCATTCTCAATGTTTAACAACCACCATGATAGTTAAATAAATTTATTCCTTTGCAGTAGGGAAAAACTGGCTTTACGCAAAACAATAACCATAGAGCTTTCCACCAGCCAAATATGCATATAGTATAGCTGTTTCATTCCATCATTTTCTATGTGTTACCTTGCCAGCATATTCCATGTGCTGACCCGTTTTCGGGCTGCAACTTTCATGTTGCAGACTTTTCAGACAACGAGTAAGGTGTTTTAGGTCGTGGTTCTATACTCAGTGATGCCGTTGGAGTTGATGGACCCATTTATCTTCCAAGTCTTCCGCTGTTATCGATATTAGATGGCCTTAAGCCATATTATTGTAATAAGTTCTCTTTTGAGACACCGATGTAATAAGTGTGTGATTGCTACTCTGCTATAAATCCTTCGAAGTACTGTGTGGTGTCAGCATTACTGATCCAGGGATGACACCGGAGCGCAGTAGACTTGATCCATTCGGGTCGGGTCGCTACAGAGATGGTATCAGAGCACACGCTGACTGTAGGACACGACCACTAAGTTAAAGCCATAGATCACTATTCTCTCCTCATTTTCTAACTCCCCATCTTTTCTACTCTTTAGGATGAAGGACACAAAGATTAAGTACGCTCAACTGGATGAAGGCACACCTTTTGGATTTCACTTGAAGGAAGTCACCAAGTACCTAAACATTGGATTACCAAGCTTCACGGGAACCTTCAACGCCACTCTACCTGAAGAGGAACGCTAGAAGATTCAAGCTCACGTTCCGGGATGAAGGCACCAACCTAGAGTCTAGGAAGGAGCATGGAAGCCCATATCACCATAGGACGCATTGGAGAAGTTTATCAAGAAGACCTCAAGGACACTATCTACCAGATTTGCGGACGCTGAGATGAACAATGGGAGTTAGTCAGCACCAAGAAGGATAGATCCATTGCAGCTTTCATCCAGGAGTTAAACCAGCACATTCGACGCCACGAGAACCAGATGTGCAATGATATGATAGAGTTGAAGAATGCGAAGACAAGGATCATCCAGCTATAAGGAGAACTGAAGGCTACACGCAAGGACTACATGGACGAGATCGTAGCTCTAGCAAGACACAACGTCGATCTTAAGCAGGAGATTGAAGAACTCAAGAGGGAGTTAGCATCTAGGAAGGAAGACATCTACGTCGCATGTCCGGACAACTACATCATCATCGACGACACTGATTCGGATCCAAGTGAACCCGACTTTGAAGACGAAGCTGGAGCGGACATCATGGAGTCTTCCACCGGTTCAAATTTCTAGATAACCACCAAATATTAGTGGTATTTCCCCCATGTAAACACTATAGTTTGAGCACTTTTGCGATAGCTAGATCGATTGTAAGCCCTTGTTTGAATTGAATGAAGTGATTTTGTGTGCATTTGCTCATGTGCATTGGGGTAGTGTTTTCTCTTTAGACCTCACTCTATTCTTATTTCTCGTCTTTTCTAAACCTCAGATGCCTCCGAGACGTGACAATGGATTTCCACCGGAGCTCACTCAGTTGATCCAACAGCAGAATCAATTGATGCAAATGTTAGTCCAGAATCAGCAGAACAACAACAACAACAACAACCCACCACCACCACCACCACCGCCACCTGTTGACCACTTAGCCCGTTTCCTTAGGCTGAATCCGCCGGTGTTTTCTAGTAGCACCGAGCCGATAGTAGCAGACGATTGGCTCCGAAAGATAGGAAGGGAGTTGACCACTGCAGGATGCACAGATGGTGAGAAAGTGAAGTTTGCCGCACATCAGTTAGAAGGACCCGCGGCAGCATGGTAGGAGAATTTCACAGCCACCTTCCCAGTTGACACCGTCACATGGGATCAGTTCCAGCAAGCTTTCCGCACTGCACATGTTTCAGCAGGAGCTATGGCCATGAAGAAGCGTGAGTTTCGCAACTTACGCCAAGGAGGAAGGACAGTTGGCCAGTACGTTGACGACTTCAGCAAGTTAGCACGTTATGCCCCCGATGACGTTGCTACGGATGCAACTAAGCAGGAGAAGTTTCTGGAAGGACTGAATGATGAGTTAAGCATGCAGTTGATGGTAGCAAGTTTCAACAACTACCAGGAGTTGGTAGATCGTGCCATCATGATTGAAGGGAAGCAACAGCAGATTGAGAACCACAAGAGGAAGTATGGACAGGGGAAGTATAACTCTGGAGCGCAGCAGAAGCCCCGTTTTACCCCTAAAACGGGATTTCAGTTTCAGCATACCCATGGAGGAGGTAGTTCGCACAACCACAATGGCCACAAGAATGGTAATGGGAATGGAGGAAGCAACGGCCAGAATCGGACCACCCCATCAACCCCAACCAAGAGAGATCTGAGTCAAGTCACCTGTTTCAAGTGTTCCAAGACCAGACATTATGCCAATGAATGTCCTGAAGGCCAGAATGGAAATGGCAATGGGAGCTCAGGGAAGAAGCCGAACCCTTTCAATAGGGGACAGGTGAACCATGTTAACATGGAGGAAGTTGAAGATCAGCCTGATGCAGTAATCGGTAAGTTTTTGGTTAAGTCATTTACCACACTCGTTCTTTTCGATACTGGTGCATCACATTCATACATATCAAGGGGATTTGTGGAAAAATATAGCCTGCCCACTAGGACTCTTAAAACACCTATGCTAGTAAGTTCGCCAGGAGCAGAATACATGGCCAGTCAAGGATGCTTTCAAGTGCCATTAAGCATAGGAAGGCATGTTTTCCCAACAGATTTGATTATTCTGGAATCCCAAGGTTTGGGTGTAATTCTTGGTATGGATTGGCTGTCGATGTATGGAGGAAACATCGATTGCGCCAGTAAAACAATTTTGCTCACAACGCCAGAAGGAAGAAGGATCAAGTATGTATCCCGGCATGTGCCAAATAGGACACAAGTAAATTGCCTAACAGGAGTAGTGCAGGAGGAAGTACCAGTGGTAAAGGATTTTCCTGATGTATTTCCTGAAGAGTTGCCAGGCATGCCACCGGATAGAGACATTGAGTTTTTGATTGAGTTATTGCCAGGTACAGGCCCAATATCAAAGAGACCATACCGGATGCCAGCAAAGGATTTGGTAGAAATTAAGAATCAGATTAAGGAGTTATTGGAGAAAGGTTACATACGCCCAAGTTCTTCGCCTTGGGGATCACCCGTACTTCTAGTGGAGAAGAAGGATGGATCATTACGGATGGTTGTTGATTACCGTGGATTGAATGAAGTAACCATCAAGAACAAGTACCCACTGCCAATGATTAATGATCTGTTTGATCGTTTGCAAGGAGCTAAAGTGTTTTCCAAGATCGATTTGCGATTAGGGTACCACCAGTTGAAGATTCGAGAACAGGATATTCCGAAGACAGCTTTCACCACAAGATATGGATTGTATGAGTATACCGTTATGTCGTTTGGATTGACTAACGCGCCTGCCTATTTTATGAACCTGATGAACAAGGTGTTTATGGAGTTTTTGGATAAGTTCGTCGTAGTGTTCATTGATGATATCCTGGTTTATTCAAAGAATGAAGAAGAGCATAAGGAACATTTGCGTTTGGTTTTGGAGAAACTAAGGGAACATCAGTTATATGCCAAATTTAGCAAATGTGAGTTTTGGTTGAAGGAATTAGGATTCCTCGGACACGTTATATCCGGAGAAGGGATAGCAGTTGACCCCACAAAGGTTGAGACCGTAACCGAATAGGAAGCACCAACGACAGTTGGAGAGATCCGGAGTTTTCTTGGACTCGCAGGATACTACCGGAGATTCATTGAGAACTTTTCAAAGATTGCAAAGCCTATGACGGAGTTGTTGAAGAAGGATACTAAGTTCAAATGGACTGAGGAGTGTGAGGCTAGTTTCTAGGAGTTGAAGAAACAATTGGTTACCTCACCAGTGTTGATTTTGCCAGATCAGACCAAGGATTATGAGGTGTATTGCGACACTTCACGTCGAGGACTTGGAGCAGTGCTTATGCAGGAAGGGAGAGTTGTTTCGTATGCTTCACGACAACTGAAGCCTCATGAGTTGAATTATGCTACGCATGATTTGGAGTTAGCAGCCGTAGTGCATGCATTGAAGACATGGAGACATTTCCTCATTGGAAATCATTATGAGGTGTACACGGATCACAAGAGTTTGAAGTACATTTTCACGCAGAAGGAGTTGAATCTCAGACAAAGGAGATGGTTGGAGCTCATCAAGGATTATGATATGAGATTGCATTACCATCCCGGTAAAGCTAATGTAGTAGCTGACGCATTGAGCCGCAAGAGCCACGTCAATACGTTAATAACGAAGGAAATACCCAAGGAGTTAGCAGAAAACCTTCGTGAACTAAGTTTAGAGATAGTTCCGAAAGGCTATGTAGCAGCATTGGAGATTCAGTCAACATTGATGGATAAAATCAGAGAAGCTCAGAAATCTGACAAGGAAATTGCTTCTATAAAGGAGAAACTAAGCAAAGGAAAAGCGAAGGGATTTCGTGAGTATGAGCACGATACCCTATGGTTTGAGGACCGTGTTTACGTGCCCAATGACCCGGAGATCAGGAAGTTGATCCTACAAGAGGCACATGATTCACCATATTCGATTCACCCAGGAAATACCAAGATGTATTTGGATTTGAAGGAAACATTTTGGTGGACCGGAATGAAGAAGGATATTGCAGCTTATGTAGCAGTTTGTGACGTATGTCATAGAGTAAAGGCAGAGCATCAGAAGCCAGCCGGATTGTTGCAACCATTGCCGATACCCGAATGGAAGTGGGATAAGATAGGCATGGATTTTATCACAGGACTACCCAGGACGAAGGCAGGATATGACTCGATATGGGTAGTAGTTGATCGTTTGATGAAGGTAGCACATTTCATTCCAGTTAAGACCACTTACACCAGTGCTAAGCTGGCAAAGATATACATGACTAGGATCATTTGTTTGCATGGAGTTCCGAGGAGTATTGTATCAGATAGAGGAACCCAATTTACCTCAAAGTTTTGGAATCAGTTACATGAAACTTTGGGAACCAGGCTAGAGTTCAGCACCGCTTTTCATCCACAGACAGATGGACAGACTGAGAGAGTCGATCAGATTTTGGAAGATATGCTGAGAGCTTGTGCCTAGATTATGGATCTAGTTGGAACGATAACTTGCCGTATGCGGAGTTTTCCTATAACAACAGTTACCAAACCAGTTTGAAGATGGCACCTTTCGAAGCTTTATACGGAAGGAGGTGCAGGACACCGTTGTCATGCGACGAAGTTGGAGATCGTCAGTTCTTTGGACCAGATTTGATTAAGGAGTCTGAACGAAAAGTTAAGTTGATACGCGATAGGCTCAAGGTAGCCCAGTCCAGGTAGAAGAGCTACGCAGATTCTAAACGCAAGGAGACAGTTTACGAAACCGGAGACAGGGTGTATCTCTGAGTATCCGCACTACGAGGAGTTAAGCGCTTTGGAGTTAAGGGAAAATTAGCACCGCGTTTCGTTGGACTGTATAAGATCTTGCAACGTATGGGAGAAGTCGCTTATAAGTTGGAATTACCAGAGGAACTGTCAGGAGTACATGATGTATTCCACGTTTCTCAGCTGAAGAAATGTCACGCCGAGATGGCGGAGGTACCGTTAAAGAGATACAGTGCCGCTAGAAGCGATTCAGTTGAAGGACGACTTAACGTATGAAGAGAAACCAGTCAAGATTCTCGAGTTTGCCAGCAGAGTTACCCGCAGCAAGGTTATCAAGTTTTGTAAAGTTCAGTGGAACCACCACTCAGAGGATGAAGCCACTTGGGAGAGAGAAGAAGATTTGCTCAAGGACCACCCTCACCTATTTTCTAGCCAACCCGAATCTCGAGGGCGAGATTCATCTTAAGGGGGGTAGGTTTGTAACATCCCAAATTTTCAATTTGGAATGTTATACACTAGATCATCATGCATATCATATTTTCTTGCATTTTGGTCGATCCTAGAAATTTCACGCAACTCAAGGACCCTCGAAGAGAGTTGGAGATTTCGTCATTTTCATATTTGAGCTTTCTCAAATTTTGAAAAGAGGATCATTGGATTTGTCGGAGTTATTTGCCTTTTATTTGGATAGGGAAAATGCGCGTTTTCAAAATTTGCATTCTAGGTCCCGAGAAAAGTTCATTTTGTTCGACTCATTTTTAGGAGTCGGGGAAAATTTACTTTGGGAATTTTGGAGTCCGTTTAGATTTTCTTTTCTGTGTTTTTCTGCGCACGAAACCGATTAAAAAAATCCGCAGCGCCGCTTGGGCCAAGGCCCAGCAGCCGGCCGGCCAGGCCAGGCCTCCCGCGCCGCGCGCCAGCGCGCCAAGGCCGCCGGCGCCGCCCCAAGTAGGAGTCCTAGTAGGACTCCGTCTCCTCCTCTATTCTTGCCCCCTCCCCCAAGTTTCCTCTCCCCTCCTCCTCTTAAATACCCCAAGACCCCCCCCCCCTTTTCCACACCAAGCCCCAAGCCCCCAAGCCGCACCCCGCGCCGCGCCGCCCTTGTGCTGCCGCCGCCGCCCTACGTCATCGCCGGAGCCTCGCCGGAGGTAGCCCCACGCCGCGCCTCTCTTTTTCTCCCCTCGGTTCGGTTTTTCTTATAAACCGTTCCGGTTCTTTTCGTTTCTTCCGATTCGATTTCTTTTCGTTCGTTGTTTCGGTTTTCTTTCGAAACCCTAGATCGGTTTCGTTTTCTTTCCCGGTTTAGTTGCCCAGAGACCGTTCACCGGACCGTTCGTCCTAACGAACGTGATCACCGGTTATCCTAGGTTAACGAACGTCCATTCGTTTAACCGTTCTACTTTTCTTTTCGTCGGATTTATTCCGCGATCGCGATCTCAGATCCGATCTTCGTTCTAGTTTATCTTCTCGCTCGTTTATCGGAATCAGGTGATTCAAGCGCCTGGAGTTTCGTTTCGAAACCGCCGTTCCGACTAATCAACTTAAACAAGCTTTTGCTACGGTAAAATTTGACCTAGTTTCAACTTGCTAGAACCGAGTTGTTTTCTTCCGCCGTTTTGTTTTGCGTTGCTTTGTTCGGTTCTTTCTTTCTTTGCAACCGGAGTTCTTAAGTTGAACTATCTGGTTCGATCTCTTGTTCGAGTTTTACCTGTGCATTAGATGAGTACTTATTGTATGCTTATTGTTTGTCTGCGATAGATTACCCGGATTGCGCCGCCTGTTACTTCGAATCTCTAGGACTCGCGGATCATCAGCAAGGCAAGTAACACTTTGATCATACCTTTTCTACGACCTAGTTTTATTGCATTAGATCAATCCTCACACATTGCATGATTAGGATCTAATTAAATTGTGGGATGGGAAGTAGATGAGGTAGTACCTATTACCTGTTTATTATGAAACCTTTGGGAGTTACTTCTATGTTTGCTTATTATGCCATGCTATGCTAGTAGACGTGGATTGGGTGAGTGATATCCATGACATATGTGAGTGTGATAATTTTAAGGGTTTATCTAAGGTGGCAACTTAAACACACATCTGGGTGGATTGAGGCACCTGATGTCTATCAGGACTTGCCTGTTTTATTTTGGACCGCCACCCAGGCTCAAAGGGATCATAAGATCTTTCATGCTAGAAACTTACGTGTGCAGCCACAAGCCATTATGGGCTCTGGCATAGTTGACTAAGTCGTGCAAACTCTTACAGGGTAGACTAGAAGATGTAGGAGAAAGTAGGTGTACCGGTCTATCCATCGTAAGGTGCTAGCACTTCTGAAAGACTGTGTCTCGGTCATCCGTTTCTCAAACACCAGTAGTGCGAGAAATCCAACGGAGGCGATCGAGTCTTGTGGGGAAAAGTGCGCAAACCTCTGCAGAGTGTAATAAACTAATCATGATTAGCCGTGTCCCCGGTTATGGACATCTTGAGTATCTAGTACTTGAATATCATGTGAATCTCATCATGTTACTTCTAAATTAATATTGTTGGGTTATTGATGACTACTTTTAATTGGGATTGAGAATGCTGTCAACCATTCTCAATGTTTAACAACCACCATGATAGTTAAATAAATTTATTCCTTTGCAGTAGGGGAAAACTGGCTTTACGCAAAACAATAACCATAGAGCTTTCCACCAGCCAAATATGCATATAGTATAGCTGTTTCATTCCATCATTCTCTATGTGTTACCTTGCCAGCATATTCCATGTGCTGACCCGTTTTCGGGCTGCAACTTTCATGTTGCAGACTTTTCAGACGACGAGTAAGGTGTTTTAGGTCGTGGTTCTATACTCAGTGATGCCGTTGGAGTTGATGGACCCATTTATCTTCCAAGTCTTCCTCTGTTATCGATATTAGATGGCCTTAAGCCATATTATTATAATAAGTTCTCTTTTGAGACACCGATGTAATAAGTGTGTGATTGCTACTCTGCTATAAATCCTTCGAAGTACTGTGTGGTGTCAGCATTACTGATCCAGGGATGACACCGGAGCGCAGTAGACTTGATCCATTCGGGTCGGGTCGCCACACACATATCAAGCATCCCCAAGCTTAATTCATGCTCGTCCTCGAGTAGGTAAGTGATAAAGAAAAGAATTTTTTATGTGGAATGCTTCCTAACATATTTCTCAATGTAATTTTTCTTTATTGTGGCTTGAATGTTCAGATCCGAAAGATTCAAGATAAAAGTTTAATATTGACATAAAAATAGTAATACTTCAAGCATACTAACTAAGCAATCATGTCTTCTCAAAATAACATGGCCAAAAAAAGTTATCGCTACAAAATCATATAGTCTGGCTATGCTCTATCTTCACCACACAAAATATTAAATCATGCACAACCCCGATGACAAGCCAAGCAATTGTCTCATACTTTTGATGCTCTCAAACTTTTTCAATCTTCACGCAATATATGAGCATGAGTCATGGACATAGCACTATATGTGGAATAGAATGGTGGTTGTGGAGAAGACAAAAAGGAGAAAATAGTCTCACATCAACTAGGTGTATCAACAGGCTATGGATATGCCCATTAATAGATATCACTCTGAGTGAGTAGGGATTGCCATACAACGGATGCACTAGAGCTATAAGTGTATGAAAGCTCAACAAAAGAAACTAAGTGGGTGTGCATCCAAGTTGCTTGCTCACGAAGACCTAGGGCAATTTGAGGAAGCCCGTCATTAGAATATACAAGCCAAGTTCTATAATGTAAAATTCTCACTAGTATATGAAAGTGACAACATAGGATACTCTCTATCATGAAGATCTAGGTGCTACTTTGAAGCACAAGTGTGGTAAAAGGATAGTAATATTGTCCCTTCTCTCTTTTTCTCTCATTTTTTATATTTGGGCCTTCTTTCTTTCTTTTTTTATTTTGGCCTCTTTTCTCTTTTTTCGTCCGGAGTCTCATCCCGACTTGTGGGGGAATCATAGTCTCCATCATCCTTTCCTCACATGGGACAATGCTCTAATAATGATGATCATCACACTTCTTTTTACTTACAAATCAAGAATTACAACTAAATACTTAGAACAAAATATGACTCTATGTTA
This sequence comes from Triticum monococcum, assembly GCA_034509565.1. NCBI lineage: Eukaryota > Viridiplantae > Streptophyta > Magnoliopsida > Poales > Poaceae > Triticum > Triticum monococcum. The sequence goes on from CM067843.1 coordinate 583,515,269, forward strand.
ATGCCTCCGGCAGTGTACCGGGATGTGCAATGATTCATGAGTGACATGTATGAAAGAATTATGAACGGTGGCTTTGCCACAAATACAATGTCAACTACATGATCATGCATGGCAATATGACAATGATGAAGCGTGTCATAACAAACGGAATAGTGGAAAGTTGCATGGAAATATATCTCGGAATGGCTATGGAAATGTCATAATAGGTAGGTATGGTGGCTGTTTTGAGGAAGGTATATGGTGGGTTTATGGTACCGGCGAAAGTTGCGCGGTACTAGAGAGGCTAGCAATGGTGGAAGGGTGAGAGTGTGTATAATCCATGGACTCAACATTAGTCATAAAGAACTCACATACTTATTGCAAAAATCTATTCGTTATCGAAACAAAGTACTACGTGCATGCTCCTAGGGAGATAGATTGGTAGGAAAAGACCATCGCTCGTCCCCGACCGCCACTCATAAGGAAGGCAATCAATAAATAAATCATGCTCCAACTTCATCACATAACGGTTCAACATACGTGCATGCTACGGGAATCACAAACTTCAACATAAGTATTTCTCAAATTCACAACTACTCAATTAGCATGACTCTAATATCACCATCTCCATATCTCAAAACAATTATCAAGTATCAAACTTCTCATAGTATTAAATGCACTTATATGAATTTTTTTATTATTCCTAAAAGCAAATTGCCATGTTGTTCTAAAGGACTCTCAAAATAATATAAGTGAATCATGAGAGATCAATTATTTCTATAAAATGAAACCACCACCATGCTCTAAAAGATATAACTGAAGCACTAGAGCAAAAACTATATAGCTTAAAAGATATAAGTGAAGCACATAGAGTATTCTAATAAATTCCCATTCATGTGTGTATCTCTCAAAAGGTGTGTACAGCAAGGATGGTTGTGGTAAAATAAAAAGCAAAGACTCAAATCATACAAGACGCTCCAAGCAAAACACATATCATGTGGCGAATAAAAATATAGCTCCAAGTAAAGTTACCAACAGACGAAGACGAAAGAGGGGATGCCTTCCGGGGCATCACCAAGCTTAGACTTTTTGGTATCCTCGTATTTTACCTTGGGTTTCCTTGGTTATCCCCAAGCTTAGGCTCTTGCCACTCCTTGTTCCATAATTCATCAAATTTTGCCCAAAACTTGAAAACTTCACAACACAAAACTTAAATAGAAAATCTCGTGAGCTCCGTTAGCGAAAGAAAACAAAACACCACTTCAAGGTACTGTAATAAAATCATTCTTTATTTATATTGGTGTTAAACCTACTGTATTCCAACTTCTCTATGGTTATAAACTCTATTACTAGCCATATATTCATCAAAATAAGCAAACAACACACGAAAAATAGAATCTGTCAAAAACAGAACAGTCTGTAGTAATCTGTAGCTAACGCAAACTTATGGAACCCCAAAAATTCTAAAATAAATTGCTGGACGTGAGGAATTTATCTATTAATCATCTTAAAAAAGAATTAACTAAATAGGACTCTCCAATAAAAAATGGCAGCAATTCTCATGAGCGCTAAAGTTTCTGTTTTTTACAGCAAGATCAAAAAGACTTTCCCCAAGTCTTCCCAACGGTTCTACTTGGCACAAACACTAATTAAAAATAAAAAAACACAACCAAAACAGAGTCTAGATAAATTATTTATTACTAAACAGTAACAAAAAGCAAGGAATAAAAATAAAATTTGGTTGCCTCCCAACAAGCGCTATCATTTAACGCCCCTAGATAGGCATAAAAGCAAGGATAGATCTAAGTATTGCCATCTTTGGTAGGAAATTCTTCAATAAGACACCTATAACTCTTAGGAGTTTATTTTTTTATTAATTATCAAACTCTTAGGAACGAAATCGAGAAAATCATTTGTAGCAAAAGGTTCCTTAAGGATAGTGAGAAAGTTGGGGCGAACACTTATGGATTTGAGGTCCGCATTTCCCTTACTAGAAGTTTCACCCTTATTTTTAGGAACATACATAAATTTGGCAATCTTAGCATTAGAAGGAGCGTTTCTCATGGAAGAAAAGGAAGACCCTAGGTTGGTAATAATATCCTCAATTTTATCAATTCTAGTGGAATCTTGATCTATCTTTTCATTAACCATAGGTTCCTTTTCTTTAAAAAAGTTAAGAGCAACTCCTACCTTAGATCCGTATTGGGTAATTTGGTTATGGATCTTTCTATCCAAATTTTCAATCAATTCTATGGTGGCAACTTTATTTTCAATAATTTCAAGCAGTTGCATCACGTGTTCTAAAGTTAAAATAGTGCCATTAACCAAAAGAGGTGGTGGGCCAAACAAATCTATCATAGCATTATAAGAATCAAAAGCATGGCTACCCAAGAAATTTCCTCCGGTAATGGTGTCAAGAATATATCTATTCCAAGGAGTGATGCTGACATAAAAATTGCGAAGAAGAACAGAAGTGGATTGCTTCCTAGTAGATCTATTTTGCGCATTGCAAATTCCGTACCAAGCATCTTTTAGATTTTCTCCCTCCCTTTGTTTAAAATTAAGGACCACATTCTCGGGAGATAAAGGAGTAGATAAAGGACTAGCCATAATGATGAAGCAAGCAGAAAAGAGGCGAACGGAAAAAGAGGGCGAATAAAATGGCAAGGGTGAAGTGCGGGAGAGGAAAACGAGAGGCAAATGGCAAATAATGTAATGCGAAGGATAATAGTTGTGATGGGTACTTGGTATGTCTTGACTTGGCATAGATCTCCCCGGCAACGGCGCCAGAAATCCTTCTTGCTACCTCTTAAGCACTGCGTTGGTTTTCCCTTGAAGAGGAGAGGGTGATGCAGTAAAGCAGCGTAAGTATTTCCCTTCGTTTTTGAGAAGCAAGGTATCAATCCATTAGGAGACCACGCGCGAGTCACCTCGTACCTACACAAACAAATAAGAACCTCGCAACCAACGTGATAAAGGGGTTGTCAATCCCTTCACGGCCACTTGCAAGAGTGAGATCTGATAGATATGATAATAATAAGATAAATATTTTTTGGTATTTTTATGATATAGATTGAAAGTAAAGATTGCAAATTAAATAGAAGGGAAACTTGTATGATGGAAGATAGACCTGGGGGCATAGGTTTCACTAGTGGCTTCTCTCAAGATAGCATAAGTATTACGGTGGGTGAACAAATTACTGTTGAGCAATTGATAGAAAAGCGAATAATTATGAGAATATCTAGGCATGATCATGTATATAGGCATCACGTCCGTGACAAGTAGACCGACTCCTGCCTGCATCTACTACTATTACTCCACACATCGACCGCTATCCAGCATGCATCTAGAGTATTAAGTTCATAAGAACAGAGTAACACATTAAGCAAGATGACATGATGTAGAGGGATAAACTCATGCAATACGATGTAAACCCCATCTTTTTATCCTCGATGGCAACAATACAATATGTGTCGGTTCCCTTTCTGTCACTGGGATCAAGCATCGCAAGATTGAACCCAAAGCTAAGCACTTCTCCCATTGCAAGAAAGATCAATCTAGTAGGCCAAACCAAACTGATAATTTGAAGAGACTTGCAAAGATAAACCAATCATACATAAAAGAATTCAGAGGAGATTCAAATATTATTCATAGATAGACTTGATCATAAACCCACAATTCATCGGATCTTGACAAACACACCGCAAAAGAAGATTACATCGAATAGATCTCCAAGAGAATCGAGGAGAACTTTGTATTGAGATCCAAAGAGAGAGAAGAAGCCATCTAGCTACTAGCTATGGACCCATAGGTCTGAAATAAACTACTCACACATCATCGGAGAGGCCATGGAGTTGATGTAGAGGCCCTCCGTGATCGTTGCCCCCTTCCGGCGAAGCTCCGGAAAAGGCCTCAAGATGGGATCTCTTGGGTACAGAAGGTTGCGGCGGTGGAATTAGGTTTTCGTGGTGCTCCTGGATGTTTTCGAGGTACGTGGATATATATAGGAGGAAGAAGTAGGTCGGTGGAGCAACGAGGGGCCCACGAGGGTGGAGGGTGCACCCAGAGGGGTAGGTGCGCCCCCTGCCTCGTGGCCTCCTTGATTGTTTCTTGACGTCCACTCCAAGTCTCCTGGATCACGTTTGTTGAGAAAATCACGTTCCCGAAGGTTTCATTCCGTTTGGACTTCGTTTGATATTCCTTTTCTACGAAACACTGAAATAGGCAAAAAAAATAGCAATTTGGGCTGGGCCTCCGGTTAATAGGTTAGTCCCAAAAATAATACAAAAGTGTAAAATAAATCCCATTAACATCCAAAACAGATAATATAGTAGCATGGAACAATATAAAATTATAGATACGTTGGAGACGTATCATTGCCATGCGCTTATTTGTTTGCATGCTCAACCCCTTAGTTCAAAAGAACATCACGTTATATTGCCCCTTATGATAGCAACCTTTATTATGCAGTTTGTCGCTTTTATTCTTTGCTATCACAAGTTTGTACAACGCTCAATTTTCTCTTACACTAAATGATCTAACACTTTTAGAAGCAAATTTTATTGCCTTATTGCACCGATGACAACTTACTTTAAGGATCTTACTCTATCCTTAGGTAGGTATTATGGACTCTTGAAAATAGGATTTGGATTTAAGGGTTTTTGGATGCACAAGAAGTATCTCTACTTAGTGCGGAATTTTTGGCTGGCAAAGGTGGGGGGGTGCAAGCACCACATTGTTGAAGGATCTATGACAATATAACTTCTATGTGAATATGAAACATAAATCATCACGTTGTCTTCCTTGTCCAACGTTAACAATTTTGGCATGTAATATCTTGATGGGGGCTCACAATCACAAAAGATTTCTAGGAAAGTGTATTTGTATGTGAATCCTCTCTTCCCTTATTAATTCTTTCATGAGTTGCATCATTGACCAATGTTATGTTTGTCAATCTCTAATAAAATTTTCTACTTATACTTTTCCGTATGTGGTGTCATTACCTACCATAAGATTAGCATATGCTCTTTTTCATTTATTTCCTTTCTTTTTATTGGAACATGAAAGTAAAGAAAGCAAAAACTCAATCTAAACTTTATTATATATCTCGCACACGATTACAAGGATAGATCACTAAGCAAACTCTCAAAAAGAAAGGATCGAAAACTTTTATTCATCTAAAGCAAAAAGATAACTCTAGATCGAACTAAGATAAGTAAAGGCAAAAGATAGTGGAGGTGATACGATACCGGGGCACCTCCCCCAAGCATGGTGGAAGCCAAGGGGAGTGCCCATACCCGATACTCAATTTTCTTTTGGTGATGAAGAAGGTGGTGGTGGTGATGAGGTAGAGGGTTTGTCCTTCTTCCTCAGTTTACGCTTGAGGATGCAATTTTCCTCCTTCAATTCACCGATCTCCTGCTCAAGCTCCAGTACCTTTTTCCATAAATCTTGCTTATTTTCCTGCAAAAGGTGGAATTGTATAAACTGAACCTTAGGCCTCTTTCCTTTGTTAGAGAGGCTTGACTTATTGAATTCCACATGCATGTCCCCAGGTTGAGGCAATGGGGCTTCGTCCTCGTCTAAGCTCGTCTCCTCCTTCTCCCTAGGATAATAGTCTTCCTCTTCCTCTGAAGTCCAACCATGATGCTCCACATCCCCATAAGACTTGGGATTTGCGATGAAATCAACAACATAGCTCTCACCCTCGGAGTCTTGGGATGACATATTTTCAGATCTATCAGGAAAACAACAAGAAAAGAAAACAAAAGGTTTCTCCATGATACGGCAGTCAATAGGTTCAGGGGGTATATAAAGATTTTTTTTTATCTTGGAAAACAAGAAAACGAAAGAAAAACGGAGTCCAGAAGGTACTCGAGGTGGGCACAACCCACCTAGGCGCGTCTGGTTGGTGTCTTGTGCCCACCAGGGTGACCTTCCTAGTTGTTTCTTATTTTCCTAATTTTTGTTATATTCCAAAACTGACAAAAAATATTTTTGCGGATTTTTCAGAGTCCGTTTACTTACCGTATCACGTACCTCCTCTTTTTCACGATTCTGGAGTGTTTCAGAAGGTTTCTTTTATGTGTTCTCCCAGTGTCATAGTTTGGGTAATATTGCTTTCAACATTAATGGGCGTACATGAGATATAATGTTTTATTCGTTGCCCATTAACAACCTTCGGGTTAGTACCTTTGGCATTATTTATTTTGATAGCTCCAAACCAATAAACCTCCTCGATAACATAGGGTCCTTCCCATTTGGAGATGGGTTTTCCTACAAAGAATCTGAAATGAGAGTTGTATAAAAGAACATATTCTCCAACTTTGAACTCACGCTTTTGGATTCTTTTATCATGCCATCTTTTAACTTTTTCTTTAAATAGCTTGGCATTTTCATAAGTTTGGGTTCTCCATTCATCTAATGAGCTAATATCAAATAACCTCGTTTCACCGGCAAGTTTGAAATCATAGTTGAGTTCTTTGATTGCCCAATAAGCTTTATGTTCTAACTCATGAGGCAAATCACAAGCTTTTCCATAAACCATCTTATAAGGAGACATACCCATAGGATTTTTATATGCTGTTCTATAAGTCCAAAGTGCATCATATAATTTCTTAGACCAATTCTTCCGGGACCTATTGACAGTCTCTCTATTGCTAAGTTCAACCTCACTACTAGACTAAGGATGATAAGGTGATGCAATTCTATGGTTAACATCATACTTGGCAAGCATTTTACGGAAAGCACCATGAATAAAGTGTGAACCACCTGTTGGGGAACGTAGTAATTTCAAAAAAAATCCTATGCACACGCAAGATCATGGTGATGCATAGCAACGAGAGGGGAGAGTGTTGTCTACGTACCCTCGTAGACCGATAGAGGAAGCATTATGACAACGCGGTTGATGTAGTCGTACGTCTTCACGGCCCGACCGATCAAGCACCGAAACTACGGCACCTCCGAGTACTAGCACACGTTCAGCTCAATGCCGATCCCCGGACTCCGATCCAGCAAAGTGTCAGGGAAGAGTTCCGTCAGCACGACGGTGTGGTGACGATCTTGATGTACTAATGTCCCAGGGCTTCGCCTAAGCACTGCTACAATATTATCGAGGACTATGGTGGAAGGGGGCACCGCACACGGCTAAGAATATGGTCACGTGGATCAACTTGTGTCTCTAGGGGGTGCCCCTGCCTCCGTATATCAAGGCTTAAAGGGGGGGCCAAGAGGAGGCGCGCCAGGAGGAGTCCTACTCCCTCCGGGAGTAGGACTCCCCCCCCCCCCTTTCCTAGTTGGAATAGGATTCGTGGAGGGGGGAAAGAGGAGAGAGAGGAGGAAGGGGGGCCGGCCCCCTCTCCTTGTCCTATTCGGACCAAGGGGGGGAGAGGCGTGCGGCCCATCTCTGGCCGCCTCTCCTCTCTTCCACTAAGGCCCATATACCTCCCAGGGCTTTCCGTTAACCTCCCCGTACTCCGGTAAAATCCCGATTTCACCCGGAACACTTCCAATATCCAAACATAGGCTTCCAATATATCAATCTTTATGTCTCGACCATTTCGAGACTCCTCGTCATGTCCGTGATCACATCCGGGACTCCGAACTCCTTCGGTACATCAAAACTCATAAACTCATAATATAACTGTCGTCGAAACCTTAAGCGTGCAGACCCTATGGGTTCGAGAACAATGTAGACATGACCGAGACTCGTCTCCGGTCAATAACCAATAGCGGAACCTGGATGCTCATATTGGCTCCTACATATTCTACGAAGATCTTTATCTCAGACCGCATAACAACATACGTTGTTCCCTTTGTCATCGGTATGTTACTTGCCCGAGATTCGATCGTCGGTATCCAATACCTAGTTCAATCTCGTTACCGGCAAGTCTCTTTACTCGTTCCCTAATACATCATCCCGCAACTAACTCATTAGTTGCAATGCTTGCAAGGCATAAGTGATGTGCATTACTGAGAGGGCCCAGAGATAGCTCTCCGACGATCGGAGTGACAAATCCTAATCTCGAAATACGCCAACCCAACATGTACCTTTGGAGACACCTGTAGAGCACCTTTATAATCACCCAGTTATGTTGTGACGTTTGGTAGCACACAAAGTGTTCCTCCGGCACACGGGAGTTGCATAATCTCATAGTCATAGGAACATGTATAAGTCATGAAGAAAGCAATAGCAACATACTAAACGATCGGGTGCTAAGCTAATGAAATGGGTCATGTCAATCAGATCATTCAACTAATGATGTGATCCCGTTAATCAAATAACAACTCTTTGTCCATGGTTGGGAAACATAACCATCTTTGATTAACGAGCTAGTCAAGTAGAGGCATACTAGCGACACTCTGTTTGTCTATGTATTCACACATGTATTATGTTTCCGGTTAATACAATTCTAGCATGAATAATAAACTTTTATCATGATATAAGGAAATAAATAATAACTTTATTATTGCCTCTAGGGCATATTTCCTTCACCACCATCAGTCATTAAATATCTAGGGACTCCAAACCTTGGGAAAATAACTTCCTTAAGCATTTTAATAGAGGTGTTGTGACCAGCACTGCTAGTTGGAATAGCCTCTGCCCACTTAGTAACATAATCAACAACAACCAAAATATGTGTATACCCATTAGAGGAAGGAAAAGGCCCCATGTAACCAAAACCCCAAACATCAAATGGTTCAACAACAAGTGAATAATTCATAGGCATCTCTTGACGTACTGATATTTCCTGTTCTTTGACATTCATCACAAGATAAGACGAACTTACAAGCGTCCTTGAAAAGGGTAGGCCAATAAAACCCAGACTGCAATACCTTGTGAGATGTTCTGTCTCCCGCATGATGCCCTCTGTAAGCTTCGGAGTGACATTTCCGTAGGATTTGTCCCTGCTCATGCTCAGGTACACAACATCTAATAATACCATCTACTCCTTCTTTATTAAGATGTGGGTCATCCCAAAAGTAATGTCTTAAATCATGGAAGAATTTTTTTTCTTTTGTTGGTATGTAAAGCTAGGTGGTAAATATTTAGCAACAATGTAATTACCATAGTCAGCATACCAAGGAGTGTTATGAGAAACATTTATTGCAGCTAACCGCTCATCAGGAAAACTATCATCAATAGGTAGTGGGTCATCAAGGACATTCTCCAACCTAGACAAGCTACCAGCTACGGGGTTCTCTGCTTCTTTTCTATCAGTGGTATGTAAATCAAATTCTTGTAGCAAGAGAACCCATCGAATAATCATAGATTTAGCATCTTTCTTTTTCATAAGATATTTAATAGCAGCATGGTCGGTGTGAACAATTACTTTTGAATCAACAATGTAAGATCTAAATTTATCACAAGCAAACACCACTCTAGAAATTCTTTTCAGTAGTAGCATAATTTCTTTGAGCACTGTCTAGAGTTTTACTAGCATAATGAATAACATTTAGTTTCTTATCAACCCCTTGTCCTAGAACAGTACCAACAGCATAATCACTAGCATCACACATAATTTCAAAAGGCAAGTTCCAGTCAGGTGGTTGAATAATAGGTGCAGAAATTAAGGCTTTCTTAAGTGTTTCGAAGGTTTCTAAACAATCATCATCAAAAACAAAAGGAACATCCTTTTGCAAAAGATTTGTAAGGGGCCTAGAAATTTTAGAAAAGTCTTTGATAAATCTCATATAGAAACCAGCATGACCTAAGAAACTACGAATACCTTTGATATCTTTAGGACATGCCATTTTATCAATTTCATCAACCTTAGCTTTGTCTACCTCAATACCTCTTTCAGAAATTTTATGGCTCAAAACAATACCTTCATTAACCATAAGTGACACTTCTCCCAATTCAAGACAAGATATGTTTGCTCGCATCTCTGCAAAACTCGATCAAGATTGCTTAAACAATCATCAAAAGACTTCCCATAAACAGAAAAGTCATCCATGAAAACTTCAACAATCTTTTCACAAAAGTCAGAGAATATAGCAGTCATACATCTTTGAAAGGTAGCAGGTGCATTGCATAAATCAAAAGGCATACGTCTATAAGCATAAGTTCCAAAAGGACAAGTAAAAGTGGTCTTTTCTTGATTAGGTTGAGAAAGAGGCATTTGTGAAAAAACACAGTATCCATCAAGGAAGCAAATATGTGTGTGCTTAGATAATCTTTCTAGCATCCGATCAATAAAAGGCAGAGGGTAATGATATTTTCTAGTTGCTTTGTTTAATTTTCTAAAATCAATTACCATTCTATAGCCTGTAAAAATTCTTTGTAGAATAAGTTCATTCTTATCATTAGGAACAACAATAATACCTCCTTTCTTAGGGACACAATGAACATGACTTACCCATCTACTATCAGCTATAGGATAGATTATACCTACTTCCAGAAGTTTTAGTATTTCCGTTCTCACCACTTCCTTCATCTTCGGAATTAACCGACGTTGGTGATCAACAACGGGTTTAATTAGCATCAAGTTCCATATTAATCTTGTTCTGACATAGAGTGGGACTAATGCCCTTTATATCATCAAGAGTATATCCAATGGCAGCTTGGTGCTTCCTTAGAACTTTCAATAATCTTTCTTCTTCATGTTCTAAAAGGTTAGCACTAATGATAACAGGATATATCTTCTTCTCATCAAGATAAGCATATTTCAAAGTGTAAGGGCATATTTATCCCTAAGGTGTTTTGGTGATTGATGACAACGTGTTTGCGGACTAATCGTGTGCCTTGAGTATCCCAGACATTTCATCGCTAGGCACAAGACAGTTGGGTGCCCCTCGAAGACTGTTGAAGACGGCGTCTTTTCTACGTTTCTTTTTGGTGGATTTGAGTCGTAGGAAAGACGTACTATTAAGAGGGGGTCCGCGTTGGAAAGGTTTGGGTGGAATCATCACGTACATGTCTCCTTCTTGTCCCCTCCTTTTTCCCTTGGAGCTTCCTCCGCTTTCTCGCCTCCCTGGTTCTGGCTGCTGAGTTGGTTCGCGGTAGTACTGCTCCCAGGAAAGCGGTAGTACCATAGGCATCAGCGGTAGTACCATGCGGTGGCGCGGTAGTACCGCAGGTGACCATGTTAGTACTGTTCCCCTAGAGCTGCACTACCGCTGCCCACCAGGCTAGTACCGCTCCTTCGCGGTAGTAGGGGCGGATGTAATTTTTTACATCCACACCTACCGCGGTAGTACCGCTTTCGCTCCGCGGTAGTACCACGCTATGCTGTCAGGCAGTAGTACCGCCCCTCGGCAGTACTACTGTGTCGGGTTTTTGCTTCTTCCGTTTCTTTGCGGAAGTAGGCACGGATGTTTCCTCCCCCCTGGCTAGGGGATTTCTGCCTTGCGGTAGTACCGCATGGAGGCGCGGTAGTACCGCGCTTGCGGAAGTACCTCCCTCAGCTCCTACGCGTCAGATCTGACCTTGTTGTCGCTGGGGTTGCGGTAGTACCACGGGCCAGTACGGTAGTACCGCATGGCCATGCGGTAGTACCGCTTGGGAGCAAGCGGTAGTACCGTGCGGCCCTGCGGTAGTACCGCTGGCCTGGCACGGTAGTACCGCTGGCCGCGGGCTGGTTGGTGGGTAACGGTTGGATCTTTGTCCTACACTATATAAGGGGTCCCCTTCTTCCCCGTTGACTCATGTCTTCCAACCTTAAGCTCCATTATTGCTCTAAGCTACATTTTCACCCGATCTCACTCCCTAGCCAATCAAACTTGTGGATTTGTTCGGGAGTGGTTGAGAAGGCCTCGATCCACACTTCCACCAAGAGAAATTTGATTCCCCCCACTAATCCCTTGCAGATCTTGTTACTCTTGGGTGTTTGAGCATCCTAGACGGTTGAGGTCAGCGCGAAGCCATAGTCCATTGTGGTCAAGCTTCGTGGTGTCATTGGGAGCCTCCAATTGAGTTGTGGAGATTGCCCCAACCTTGTTTGTAAAGGTTCGGTCGCCGCCTCCAAGGGCACCAATAGTGGAATCACGGCATCTCGCATTGTGTGAGGGCATGAGGAGAATACGGTGGCCCTAGTGGCTTCTTGGGGAGCATTGTGCCTCCACACCGCTCCAACGGAGACGTACTTTCTCTCAAAGGGAAGGAACTTCGGCAACACATCCTCGTCTCCACCGTCTCCACTCTTGGTTATCTCGTGCCTTTACTTATGCAAGCTTTTTTGTTTCATATCTCTTGCTTGCTTGTGTTCCTATCCTTGTTGCATCATATAGGTTGCTCACCTAGTTGCATATCTAGACAACCTACTTTGAGGCAAAGTTTAAATTGTTAAAGAAGAGCTAAAAATTGTTAGTTGCCTATTCGCCCCCCCTCTAGTCAACCATATCGATCCTTTCAATTGGTATCAGAGCCTCGTCTCTTTATTAAGGACTTTACCGTCCGAAGAGTATGGTTGATACCGTAGACAGTGTGGAGGAACACTCCGGTGCGAATCCGACCTCATCTATGGGCGATGGGGGAACCTCGGTCTCTCGTGAGGAGTTCAATGTGGCCTTGGAGACATTGAACCTCCATGACAACCGAGGTTGAAAGCATGTTTACTAAATTCCTTGAGGGGCTTAAACTATCCACCGCACCGTTGAAAGTGGGTGATCCCACCGACAAGGTGACGGATGCTATCTCCGATAAGGGGGAAGCTAGTAGTGAAAAGGCTCCTTCTTCTAGTGGTAAAAATGGCACTGGCATCTTTGCTCATGTGGAACCACCACTTATTTATGGTGGACCGGTTCCTTCCACTCATTTGAATCATGCCGGTCCTCCCCCTAAGATTGTGAAAAATGAGGACTTTGATTCTTGGGTTTACCACTTTAAACGTCATTTAAATCATGTGAACACTAACCTTTGGAGAATCATTGAAGAAGGTTTCTATCTGCATGATCCAAGCAACTTCACTCCTCGAGAAGCCGCGGATAATCAATTCAATGAGAATGCTCTCTTCATCATTCAAGATGCAATTCCACCCGAAGACCTACCTCATCTTCGGCCCTTCGCCTTGGCTAAAGACACATGGCATTGTGTTGTCTCTCTCTATCGGGGAAGCGCAGGCATTCAACGCTCCAACTATGAAGTGGTGCAAGTGAGGCCGATGAGTTTGCAATGAAAGAAGATGAAGAACCTCGTGAGCTTTATCGGAGAGTAACCAAACTCGCGGTCTCACTACGAGATCACGGGAGCAAGGACACTGATGACAATTGGATCAAGCGCAAATTCCTCAAGGCAATGATGCCCTACCACAAGGCCATGTCCTCCGTCATTCGTCAAAGACCGAACTTCCACACTTTGACCTCAAGAGAAGTGTTGGATGAGTTTGTGGCCATGAACATTTTGGACAAGACCGCCGACAATGCGGTGCTTCATTCTCAAAGGGCAAAGAAGCCCAACCTTGCATTGAAGGCCAAGCTCACCGTTGAAGAAGAAGAAGAGGAAGAAGAGGAGAGCAACCCCGAAGATACAAAGTATGCGTATCATGAACACATGGCACTCGCTTCAAGGCAATTTTGGAGCAAGAAAAACTCAAGGCCAAACTTTAGCAAAAACAACTCAAGTGGCACGAAGAGCAAGCAACATGTAAGGACTTGCTACAATTGTGGCAACGTGAGTCATGTTGTTGCGGAGTGCCCGTATGAGAAGAGGGAAGACAATGGTGGCAAGCTCATCCGAAAGGACAAGGCCAAGTCGTTCCCCAACAAGAGCAACTTCACCAAGAAGACTCCTCCCAAGGCATTGGTGGGACAAGAAGAGTACAATGAGGATGATGACGATGATGAAGGTGATGAGTCGGTTGCCATGGCCTCCGTTGCCATTACGACGAATCCACGGGTGTCTCTCTTTGACTCACCCAATGAGAGCATCACCGCCAAGTGCCTCATGGCTAAAGCCACCAACAAGGTAACCCCCAACATCAAAACTACCATCATTAATCATCCTTCTCCGACAGATAGCATTAATGAACTTGAGGGAGCTAATGTGGAGGCAAATGAGTTTGAGACCTTTATGGGCAAACTTAAGGGAAAATCCAAGAAGCACTTTGTTGCTCTCTTGGAACAACTTGGTGAAGCCAATGGCATGATCGAGGCTCACGAAGACACCATCACTAAGATGGAAGGGCATAGTCGTGACTATGCCGATGAGATTTCGGATCTTTCCAATGCTCTTGAGGAAGAGCGTGGTCTTCGTTTGGCTCTTGAGGAGTCACATAACGTTGATCATGCTAAGTTAAATAAAGATTATGATCATGTCCTCATTTTTTCTCATGTGCTAAACTCCGAGAAGGCCGAACTTGAGGTTGATCTTGCTAGACTCAAAGATGAGTTTGATCTACTTGACAAGGCTCACAAGGTCTTGAAGGGTGCTCATGCTAGCCTCAAAGAGTCTCATGATCAACTTCAAGTAAATCTAACCAAGAAAAAAGCCACTTTTCCTCGTATGATGTTAATTGATAATGCAAATGCTACTAACCCGTGTTGTGAGCATGTGCATCTCGTTGAGGAGAACGCTAAGCTAAAGGGGCAACTTGAGAGAGGTCTTGTGACTTGCATACAAGGCAAGAAGAACCTCAACGATCTCTTGATCAACCAAAAGGGAGTTGTGGCCAAGGAAGGGGTTGGGTACGTGCCCGACTCTAAGAACAAGAAGAAGAATGACAAGATCAAACGGCCTCCTCCTCTCATGCAAACCTTCGTGAAGGAGGGAGAAAGTGCCTCCGAGGAGAAGAAAAACAATGCGAAGGGTGGCGTTGTCAAAAAGGGCAATGTCACTCCTCGCATCAAAGCCGGCGACTTTAATCCTTCTTATGTGTTATGTCATGCTAGTGATGGGCATGTCTATGCCAAATTTGTTGGTTCTCCTCATGAATACATTGAATGGTCTATTTGGGTTCCAAAGACCCTTGTTACTAACATCAAAGGACCCATTACAAAATGGGTACCTAAAACCAAGCATTAATCTCTTGTAGGTGTTTGCTTCCGGTGGGGGATCATGGTTGCTCGATAGCGGAGCTACAAATCATATGACCGGAAGCAAGGACTTGGTGGTGGATGTGCACAAGATTCCATCTATGCCCACCAATGTCGAGTGGGGTGATGCCTCATCCTCTGAGGTATTGGGACTTGGCAAGGTGGTCATCTCTCATGATCTCACGATCGAGAAGGTCATGCTTGTTGAGTCCCTTGCATACAATTTACTTTCCGTTTGTCAACTTGCAATCATGGGCTTTTCCACTTTCCTTGATATCGATACCGTGGCCCTCTTGTGGAGCAAGACTCTTAAAGTAGCCTTTGTTGGGCATGTCGAGAACGGTCTATATGTGATTAACTTTTCGGAGCGACCCACTAAGACCGTGACATACCTAATGGCTAAAGTTGATGTGGGATGGATTTGGCATCACCGTCTAGCCCATGTCAATATGAGATCTTTGCAAAGTCTCCTCAAGGGGGACCATGTTCGTGGACTAACGAATGTTAGTTTTGCTAAAGATCGTGCTTGCAGTGCTTGTATCGAAGGAAAGCTGCATGAGAAGGCTCACCCTCCCATGACTATCATTTACTCAAAGAGGCCTTTGGAGCTCCTTCACATGGATCTCTTTGGGCCTCCATCCTTTGATAGTCTTGGGGGTAGGAATTATTGCTTGGTGATTGCGGATGACTACTCAAGATACACTTGGGTGTATTTCTTCAAGAGGAAGAGCGAGACCCAACAAACCATCATTGACTTTGCAAGTGAAGCACAACGTCAACACAATGCAAAGATCTTGACAATAAGAAGTGACAACGGCACCGAGTTCAAGAACTACACCTTGGATGAGTTTCTTAGTGATGAGGGGATCAAGCATCAATATTCCGCACCTTACACCCCTCAACAAAACGGTGTTGCGGAGTGGAAGAACCGGACATTGATGGATGCGGCAAGGACCATGATGGCGGAGTTCAAGTCTCCGTACAACTTTTGGGCCGAAGCCATCAACACCGCGTGTCATGCATCCAATCGGCTCTACCTCCGCAAGGGCTTGAACAAGACTCCATATGAGATACTCACCGGTAACAAGCCCAACCTCAAGTACTTTCGGATGTTCGGGTGTAAGTGTTTCATTCTCAAGAAAGGTGTTCAGTTGTCTAAATTTGAGGGTAGAGATTATGAGGGCATATTTGTTGGCTATGCTACAAACTCTCATGCTTACCGTGTCCTCAATAAATCCATGGGACTTATTGAGGAGACATGTAACATGGAGTTTGATGAGAATAACGACTCCCAAGTGGAGCAAAGTGGCACTTGTGATGTAGGTGATGAAATTCCTCCTCAAGCCATAAGAAGAATGGGTGTTGGCTTTATCCTACCCATTGAGGAACCCCTTGTGGCCGAAGGAGAAGGACAAAGCTCCACTCAAGTGGAGCCATCACCAACCCAAGGCCCACACGCTTCCGAAGAACAACATGAAGGCCCTCATCCTCAAGAACATGACCAAGGGCAAGATCATGCTCAAGACGGTGTTGACACATCACGTGATGCCCAAGGTCAAGTTCTCTCCTCCGAGCAAGTTCAAGAACAAGAACAAGCTCAAGACGATGCTCAAGATGATCAAGTGACCACTCCTCGTCTCACCCCCGAGGAGGAATTGGAGTGTCGTGCCGCCAAGGTTGCTTCCAAGCTCTCCACCAAGGATCATCTCATGACGAATGTGCTTGGAAGCTTAAGAAAGAGGGTAAGCACTCGTAGACAATTAGCAAACTATTATGAGCATCACGCGTTTGTCTCTTGTGTCGAACCCCACAAGGTCTATGAGGCGCTAGAAGATACGGATTGGCTCAATGCCATGCATGAAGAACTCAACAACTTCGAGCGCAACAAAGTGTGGAGATTGGTGCCAAGACCAACGGGGAACCACAATGTCATTGGAACCAAGTGGATATTTAAGAACAAGCAAGATGCCCATGGGATTATCATTCGCAACAAGGCTCGTTTGGTAGCACAAGGCTACTCCCAAGTCGAGGGTATCGACTACGGTCAAACCTTTGCTCCCGTTGCTCGTCTTGAATCTATTTGCATGTTGATTGCTTATGCTTCTCATCATAACTTTAAGTTACAACAAATGGATGTGAAGAGTGCTTTTCTTAATGGTCCCATTAATGAATTGGTTTATGTCAAGCAACCCCCCGGGTTCGAGGATCCCTACTTTCCCGATCATGTGTATCAACTCGATAAGGCACTCTATGGCCTTAAACAAGCCCCACATGTGTGGTATGACCACCTTACCGAGTTGTTACAAGACTGTGGTTTTGAAGTTGGGCTAATCGACCCCACTCTTTTTACTAAGAAGGTCAAAGGGGAGTTGTTTGTGTGCCAATTATATGTTGATGATATCATCTTTGGTTCCCCTAACAAAGCTTTCAATGAGGAATTTGCCGCTCTCATGACCTCAAAGTTCGAGATGTCTTCCATGGGAGAGTTGAAGTTCTTTTTAGGGTTCGAAGTGAAGCAAAGAAGAGAAGGAAGCTTCATCAATCAAGCCAAATATACTCAAGACATGCTCAAAAGATTCAAGCTAAGTGATGTCAAGCCGGCTTCCACTCCAATGCCCACCAAGTGCCAACTTGACATAGATCCCAATGGTAAAGCGGTGGATCAAAAGGTATATCGCTCCATGATAGGCTCCTTGCTTTACCTTTGTGCATCTAGACCGGATATCATGTTGAGTGTGGGAATTTGTGCATGGTTTCAAGCCGCACCTAAGGAAAGTCACTATGTGGCGGTCAAATGAATCTTTCGATATTTGGCTCATACCCCAAACTTTGGCTTATGGTACCCAAGAGGAGCAAACTTGAAGCTTGTAGGGTATTCGGATTCCGATTGGGCGGGAGACAAGTTGCTCTTTGGTAAGTTGGTCTTCCAAAAAGCAAAGTTGTGTGTCTCTCTCGTCCACCGAAGCGGAGTATGTCGCGGCCGGTAGTTGTTGTGCACAACTTTTATGGATGAGGCAAACTTTAAAGGATTACGGTGTCATTTATGACAAAGTGCCTCTTTGGTGTGACAATGAAAGTGCCATCAAGATCTCTCTCAACCCGGTGCAACACTTCAAGACGAAGCATATCGAGATCTGGTATCACTTCATCCGGGATCACATTAGGCGAGGAGAGATCGAGCTTAACTATGTCAACACTCATGATAACCTTGCAGATATTTTCATGAAGCCCTTGGATGAAGCAAGATTTCGCGAGTTAAGGCATGAGCTAAATATCATTGATTCGAGCAATGTTGCTTGAACCCTTGCACACCCCACCATACTCAACGTGTTGTCTTGTTTAGATGTAGGCATGGACATAGGGGGAGTGTTGTTCTCTCAATGAACTCTCCCTCCCCCCATTATGCATAAATTGATCAAGTCTTTCACATTAGCCATGTTTGATGGTACTTGTGCTTCAAAGACAGGTTTTGGTCATGGACCCAAGGATAATTCTTCGCGGTGCCATACCAATTGACTCAAACATAGGTGGCTACGGCCACCGCCCTCTCTTTGGAGAGGTGGTGTCTCGTGGTTGTTTCGTTTTGTCGTGTGCCTTTCTGCCTTTGTGTGTTGCGTGGTCTTGTGGTGTCGTGTTGCCTTGGAGTGTTTGTGCAAAGACCCCATTTTTTGTGTGCCTGAAACGTGCATCTTCTTGAGCCCACAGTACTACCGCGGCTTGCTGCGGTACTACCGCTTTGAGAGACATGGTACTACCGCGCCCTAGCGCGGTACTACCGCTTAGGTGCGGTACTTCGGAAGTACCGCACCGAGCTGTACTACCGTGATGGGGCACGGTACTATCGCACCGTCGAGGGAGCGTGGGGGTTATGACTCGGGCAGGGGAGTTCCAACTCCCCATACCCATTCACTTGTCTCTCTCCCCACGTCTCTCTCTCTCTCTCTTGCTCAAGAACGGCGCCGGAGGCCCTCGCCGGATCTCTGTCTCCAGCCACTCTCCTCGGATTCCGACCGGTGGGATCGTTCCCCACCACTTCCTCTTGCCATGGACCAAGGTTTTTCCCCAAATCCCTCTTTTTCTTGGTTGTTCTCTCGCTTCTAGGTTTTTGGGGATATGCTTGTTGTTCTTGAGATTTTAGGCCAAATCTATGCAAGAGTAGGATGTACGTATGGGATAAAGAGGACTTGATACTTTAATGCTATGGTTGGGTTTTACCTTAATGATCTTTAGTAGTTGCGGATGCTTGCTAGAGTTCCAATCATAAATGCATATGATCCAAGTAGAGAAAGTATGTTAGCTTATGCCTCTCCCTCAAATAAAATTGCAATAATGATTACCGGTCTAGTTATCGATTGCCTAGGGACAAATAACTTTCTCGTAACAAAAAGCTCTTTACTAAAACTAACTTAGTTGTGTGTTTATCTAAACAGCCCCTACTTTTTATTTACATGTTCTTTATTATCTTTCAAACCTATCCGAAAACACCTACAAAGTACTTCTAGTTTCATACTTGTTCTAGGTAAAGCGAACATCAAGCATGCGTAGAGTTGTATCGGTGGTCGATAGAACTTGAGGGAATATTTGTTCTGCCTTTAGCTCCTCGTTGGGTTCGACACTCTTACTTATTGAAAACTGTTGCGATCCCCTATACTTGTGGGTTATCAGTATCGTACAACCGTCACACTTCTATCTTTACCATTTTTCTTAGTTCGATCCTTTTGGTTATATCTTGATCTAGTAGAATAAAGTTTAATATGATCTAGCTTCTAGTTTTATTATTGATCGTTATCTATGTAATCAAGTCTGTGAGCTATATATAATAAAGATTAGTTTTGAGTCGAGGGCTTGGTTATCTTGCTATGATCTTGAGGGAATAAAAAAGGGGGAGGAAGAAGAAAGAATAAAAAGAAATAAAGAGATCATATTTATCTTATGGAGAGTAATGACTTCACATATAAAGAGTATGATGAATAAAAGTTGTTGAGAGTTGACAAACATAGTTTTGGTCATCGTTGCAATTAATAGGAAGTAATAAAGAAAGAGAGGTTTTCACATATACGTGGACATCTTTTATGATTGTGAGCACTCATTAAAATATGATATGCTAAAAAGTTGATGTTGGACAAGGAAGACAACGTAATGGGTTATGTTTTCTTATATTTGAAATAAATTATATTGTCATGGATCAGCCAATATGTTGAGCTTGCCTTTCCCCCTCATGCTAGCCAAATTCTTTGCACCAAGTAGAGATACTACTTGTGCTTCCAAATATCCTTAAACCCAGTTTTGCCATGAGAGTCCACCATATCTACCTATGGATTGAGTAAGATCCTTCAAGTAAGTTGTCATTGTTACGAGCTTTATACGATCTATTAGTGTGGAGAAAATAAGCTTTATACGAGCTTGCTATATGGAAGAAATAAAAGCGGTGGACTGCATAATAAAGGTCCTTATCACAAGTGGCAATATAAAGTGACGTTCTTTTGCATTAAGATTTTGTACGTCCAACCATAAAAGCACATGACAACCTCTGCTTCCCTCTGCGAAGGGCCTATCTTTTATTTTTGTCCTATACCTTATACAAGAGTCATGGTGATCTTCACCTTTCCTTTTTACATTTTATCCTTTGGAAAGCACTGTGTGTTGGAAAGATCCTGATATATATAGCAAATTGGATGTGGGTTTTCATAAACTATTATTGTTGACATTACCCTTGAGGTAAAAGGTTGGGAGGCAAAACTATAAGCCCCTATCTTTCTTTGTGTCTGATTAAAGCTTCAAACCCATAAGTATTGCGTGAGTGTTAGCAATTGTGAAAGACTAAATGATAGTTGAGTATGTGGACTTGCTGAAAATCTCTTATATTGACTCTTTTCGATGTTATGATAAATTGCAATTGCTTCAATGATTGAGATTATAGTTTGTTAGTTTTCAATGAAGTTTCTGATTCATACTTTACATTGTGAATAGATTGTTACTTTAGCATAAGAAATCATATGACAATATATATATGTTGCTGTTCTAAGAATGATCATGATGCCCTCATGTCCGTATTTTATTTTATTGACACCTCTATCTCCAAAGATGTGGATGTATTTTTTGATACGGCTTCCGCTTGAGGACAAGCGAGGTCTAAGCTTGGGGGAGTTGATACGTCCATTTTGCATCATGCTTTTATATCGATATTTATTGCATTATGGGCTGTTATTACACATTATGTCACAATACTTATGCATTTTCTCTCTTATTTTACAAGGTTTACATAAAGAGGGAGAATGCCGGCAGCTGGAATTCTGGATTGGAAAAGGAGCAAATATTAGAGACCTATTAAAAATTGGCAAAGAAAGCACCAGAGGGGAGCCAGCCACCGTCCACGAGGGTGGGGGCACGCCCTACCCCCTGAGTGCGCCCTTGCCTCATGGGCCACCTGGTAGTCCAGCGATGCCCATCTTCTGGTATAAGGTGTCTTTTGCCCTGGAAAAAATAAGGACGAAGCTTTCGGGATGAAGCGCCGCCGTCTCAAGGCGGAACCAATCTAGGGCTCCGACGGAGCTGTTCTGCCGGGGAAACATCCCGTCGGGAGGGGGAAATCGTCACCATAGTCATCGCCATCGATCCTCTCATCGGGAGGGGGTCAATCTCCATCAAGATCTTCACCAGCACCATCTCCTCTCAAATCTAGTTCATCTCTTGTATCCAATCATTGTCTCAAAACCTCAGATTGGTACATGTGGGTTGCTAGTAGTGTTGATTACTCCTTGTAGTTGATGCTAGTTGGTTTATTCGGTGGAAGATTATATGTTCAAATCCTTTATGCATATTAATACCCCTCTGATTATGAACATGAATATGATTTATGAGTAGTTATGTTTGTTCATGAGGACATGGGAGAAGTCTTGCTATAAGTAGCCATGTGAATTTGGTATTCGTTCGATATTTTGATGAGATGTATGTTGTCTTTACTCTAGTGGTGTTATGTGAACGTCGACTACATGACACTTCACCATTGTTTGGGCCTAGGGGAAGGCATTGGGAAGTAATAAGTAGATGATGGGTTGCTAGAGTGACAAAAGCTTAAACCCTAGTTTATGTGTTGCTTCGTAAGGGGCAGATTTGGATCCATATGTTTCATGCTATGGTTAGGTTTACCTTAATTCTTCTTTCGTAGTTGCAGATGCTTGCGAGGGGGGTTAATCATAAGTGGGATGCTTGTCCAAGGAAGGGCAGTACCCAAGCACCGGTCCACCCACATATCAAATTATCAAAGTAACGAACGCGAATCATATGAGCATGATGAAAACTAGCTTGCCGATAATTCCCTTGTGTCCTTGGGAGTGCTTTCCTTTATATAAGAGTTTTTCCAGGCTTGTCCTTTGCTACAAAAAGGATTGGGCCACCTTGCTGCACCTTGTTTACTTTTGTTACTTGTTACCCGTTACGAATTACCTTATCACAAAACTATCTGTTACTGATAATTTTAGTGCTTGCAGAGAATACCTTACTGAAACCCGCTTGTCATTTCCTTCTGCTCCTCTTTGGGTTCAACACTCTTACTTATTGAAAGGACTATGATAGATCCCCTATACTTGTGGGTCATCACGTGCATACGGGTGGGGTCTCGAACACCTACTCTCGCATACGTACGGCCAGGGCTCATGCACATGGCTGGGTCGGAACGAAGAAGCTGCGATGTCATCGTGTTCATGGGGAGGCAACGAAATGCATTGTGTTCATCGGGAGCCAACCGGCTTGGACGGAACAACCGATGGAAACGAGGCACGGCGTACCGCAGAACGGAGGAAACGGCCTTGTGTTCGACCGTCCACGGTCGAAACAGGATCCTGTTCATTGGGAGGGGTCTAGCGTACCGCAAAACAGAGGAAACGGACCTCCTATGGTGAAAACAGCGTCCTATTGATCAGGAGGGGTGTGGCGTACCGCAAAACGTAGAAAACAGACTTGTGTTGGAGCGCTATGGTCGAAACAGAGGTCCTATTCATCGGGAGGGGTGTGGTGTACCGCAAAACGGGACTCCACAAGATATTGTTCATCTCCACCGTCGACTGCCTCCACGGGCTACTGTTCATCCACCGTCGAACTCCTCCAGGCTCCACCCGCGACTGTCCATCCACGGGCTCATGTTCATCCAGCCTCCACCGCGCGCTCCTCCACCGGCTACTGTTCAACCAGCCCTCTCCATGGGGTCCTGTTCAACCACCCCTCCATGGGCTACTGTTCATCTAGCCCTCCACCGGCTACTGTTCAACCAGCCCTCCACGGGGTCCTCTTCATCCAGCCCTCCATGGGGTCATGTTCATCCACCCCTCCACGGGGTCTTGTTCATCCACCGACTCAATCGATCGGGGTACTGTTCATCCAGCGACAATAGCCTCTACTACCACGGGGTCCTGTTCATCCAACCCCCACCGGGAATTGTTCATCCAACCCCCCCCCCCCCCCAACAACGCTCATTGTTCATCCAGAGACAGCATCGACCGGCTTCACTTAGTAGCATTAGCGAAGGAATCAGTCGAGTTTAGTTAACAGCAAGGGATCGATCGATCACTCAGGTTCAGTAACGCGTAGCCTGCAGTGCAATCGCTCGGGTTCGGTTAGAGACCAATGCCTCGCTCGAGTTCAGTTAGAGCGTAACGCCTCGCACACACGCGCGTACGTACGAGAGAAATGCGCATCGCTCGGCCCCCAACCACCCACCGTAACCGAGAACTCCCCGATATTTTCCTCGCCCTTGCTTCTACCATGGTTTTTTCCATCATGGACGGCCCAAAGAATGTCATGCAGCTGCGTCTCCGGCCCGCCCAGGACGAAAAGCCCATTTTTGTCATGATTTTTTGTCATACAAGTAGGACCCCACCACATCTATGATGATACCAGGCTTTGTCACAATTATCATCATAGAAGTGTCATAAGTATGACAGAAAAAAATTCGGTAGGCCCAAAATGTCACGGATGTGTCTTTTTTTGTAGTGAAAGTGTCAAGCTGGCGCACCAAGCTTAAGGAGGTGAAATGTTATGTAAATCTAGTTGCACCTGTTCTACTCTTTAGTTAGTTTTTCTTGTGGAGAATAATGGAAGCGTCACAACTCTTAGACAAGGAGCCTGCAGCGTGAGGAGTAGTAACCGAACATGAGACACACAGGGAATACAGATAAGAGAGAGAGAGAGAGATTTAAAGAGAGAAAATCTCTAACTATCTTATCCATCAATGTACATGAGGCGCAATGCAACCTGGTTTGGTCTAACCATAATGTATTGCATGTTCAACACCCTCCCTTAATCTAAACTTCGCAAGTTAAGATTATGTTTGAACTCTTCAAATTGTCTTGTAGCCAAGGCCTTTGTAAACCCATCTTCAACTTGATCTTTTGAAGGAATAAATCAAATCTCCAACTCCTTGCTTGCAACCCTTTCTCTAACAAAATGATAATCAATCTCAATGTGTTTAGTCCTTGCATGAAACACGGGGTTAGCAGAAAGATATGTGGCACCAAGATTGTCACACGAAAGACATGGCGTTTGATCATATATTCCAAGTTCCTTTAGCATGGACTTAACCCATATGATCTCTGCTATTGCATTGCCTAGTGCTTTGTACTCTGCCTTAGTACTAGATTGTGACAGCTTGCTTCTTAGCACACCGAGAAATAAGATTAGGTCCAAAGAAAACTGCAAAACCACATGTGGACCTTCTATCATGCAAGCATCCTGCCCAGTCAGAATCAGAGAAAGCACTAACAAGAGTAGAGGAGGACTTGCTGAAAGTGAGTCCAACACTCAAAGTGTTCTTTACATATCTCAAAATATGCTTAGCAACAATCCAATGAGCTGAAGTGGGTGCATGAGAAACTGACACATTTTGCTGACTGCAAAGGAATATCAGGTCATGTAAGTGTCAAGTACTGAAGTGCACCAACCAAACTTCTGTACTTGGTGCCATCCTCTTGATTCAAGACTACACCCTCTGCAAGAAACAATTTTTCTACACTGGAAAGTGGAGTTGGGGATGGTTTACATCCTTGCATCCCAGGCTTGCTCAAAAGACCAGTTGCATATTTTTCCTAAGAAAGATGAAGCCCACCTTCATTGTTTCTCTTTATCTCAATACCAAGAAAGAAGTGAAGATCTCCTAGATCCTTGAGAGCAAAATCTGAGTGCAAATCAACAAAGCTATGACTGCTTTATCAGAGGAACTGGTAATAATAATATCATCCACATAAATAAGCATAAAAATGATGGTGTGTGACTTATTGTAAATAAACAAGGATGTATCTGACTTGGAGGGAATAAAACCAAGTGCTTGTAGTTTGGAGCTCAAGCATGAATACCATGCTCTGGGGGCTTGCTTTAAACCATAGAGGGATTTTTCAAGCCTGTAGATATGAAACGGTTTGTTTTTAGGAAACTGCTAAGACTACTGATTCTTAGCTTCCCATCAGACTAGTGTTCTACTGTAGGATTGGATTCATCTGGAACATGCAATGGGCCAGAAAAGGGTGCTTAATTAGTTTCCATGCAACGATCTATTAATGGCAATTTATTTGGTAATAAACCATTCCCGTAAATATCTCCAGGCCTAAATTCTAGCATCGTGCAATTTTCTTCCATACCAAGATGTTTGTTTCCAATTCGGTGAATTTATTCCAGCACAAATTAATCATGCTTCGTACGAAGAAAATTTGCTTCCATTCCAAGATGTTTGTTTCCAGTTAGGTCAATTTATTCCTGACGCAAATTAATCTTGCTTCATATGAAGAATATTTGTTACCATGTGATAACGAGATTGCTTCCAGCTCAAGATTATTTTGATTAGTACTTTTTGTTTTCCAACATGGAACAACGTGTTTTGAACGGTCAAAAGGTGTTTTCGTTTAACATGGAATTATGCTTCCAATGTTTCCCCTTTTATCAACAATGCTTCAAATAGAGAATATAATTTGCTTCCAAAGAAAAAAATGTTTTGCTTCAAAATAAATATATTTTGCTTCCAAACAAATGGAGATAATTGCTGAAGCGGGAATATATGTTTGCTTCCAACTAATACATCTTATGTCTATAGTGAGCCATCGGAACATAGTTTGCTAATTGTTGAAGCATGTACAAAATAGTATCTAAGCATTGACGTGGGCATGTATGTACTTGGAAACATATTGTACATACATCGGATACATGTCTCATATGATATCGAAGCACGTATGTAGTCTAAACCAAATGAAGCATATACATAGGCACTAGTAAACTTAATACATTTTTCTGAGGTAAACTAGTAAACTCAATACATAGAACCCTAAAGCAATGCATCCATGTAAACAATAAAACGACATTAAAAAAGATTAGCCCAGCCTTTCTCTCGAACGGGATCCTTCCAAGCAGGTTTAAGACGCCATATTTTAACTTAGTGCCGCATAATGACTGTTCAATGTACACTATGCTTTGGGATGCTTTATTATCCCGGGTCCACTAGAAGACATAAGAAGGGTAGCAAGCTATGGAAAAACTAATAATCTGGGAATTGAGCGAATAATCAGAAATATAAACATTATCAATAAAGCATGACTCAACATTCATTTTCCAAAGATGTACAGAAGCAAATCACCTACAACAAATTCAAAGTTGTACTACAAATTAAATAATTAAGTAGAAGCAAACAAGGTAGCTTGGATCAGCAACCATAGAATGAAGTGTAACACAGGAAGCTGCAATTGCAAGATGCATGACAATAAGCTATTTATAGGTGACACAGAACATGTGTTATGTACAAGAGCTCTAGTGGAAGCACAAAACAACAAAATTTAAGCAAACTAATATTGTGGGAAACAAAGGATGGATATCATGTGTGGCGAACATACAAATGGGTCAAAATTTTATAACATATGGAAGCAAAATTAATAGAGTTCAGAAGCATGTGTATTGCAATTTAGATGCGACACAACAAAGAAACGTGAACATGGTACTTTGGGAATCGAACTAGTCTTAGATGGAAACATGGAAAAATGAAATTGTTCAGAAAACTGATATTATTGTTATATGCGTACCTACTTAACCAAAACTCATAGATTATATGGCGATAAAATACACATCGGATACTGGACCAAGATATGAACATAACTAACACAGGTCAACTCAAATTCTTCAGATTAAATTTGTATCAACATGAGAGAACTGAAAACATTAAGTCGGGTGAGTATGTACCAAGGGCGATTCGTCGGTGTGCCTATTACCCGCAGGTGAAGAGCACATGGCCGCCTTACCTCAGCGACGGTGCTGTTATACATGGAGCATAGCCCATGGAGAAGGTGATATTTTGTTTAGGATCTTGGAGGTGGAGCGGTGGAGAATATTATGGAGTCGTGGTCTCGGGCGGAGCAGGGAACAGGATGGGGGGAGGAAGGTGCGGGATGAGGGGAAGATAATGTGCATGCTTAAGTTATGGAGTAATAAATGGTTCGTTGGTACGGGATATGTTGGAGCCTCTCAGCCATGTGATTGAAAATAAATCAACGGATGAGCACTGGTATGATGATTTGTTAGTATTCAGACGTCTAGCTCTAAGAGTTTCCCTTGTTTTTATCCTCAAACCCAAGAGGTTGTTTCATGTATACTTCCTCTTCTAGAACACCATGAAGGAACACATTCTGCACATCTACCTGACAAGTCTCCAACCTCTGGACACGGCAACGGACAAAGCAAGACGAATGGTGGCAGCTTTAACAATAGTATTGAAAGTATCCTTATAATCAAGTCCATACCTCTGCTTAAATCCCTTGGCAACAAGCCTGGCTTTATAGCAATCAATGGCCCCATCTGATCGACGTTTGATGCGACACACCCACTTGCAATCAATGACATTTTTACGTGGATGATAAAGGAAAAGATGCCAAGTATGATTTTTCTAAAGAGCGTGAAACTCTTCATCCATAGCCTGCTTCCACCATGGATGAGAAAGAGCATCGTGAACATTACGTGGTTCGCCTGCGGAATTAGAAGAAATAGCTAAACCATATTTTGTTTTTTAATTAACAGGTTGAATAACCCTTGCCCGAACACGCGTGTGGGGCAGCAATGGTGGAGCCACAGAATATCCAGGCGAAGCAGCAGACTAGTGCAGAGGAGATCCTGCCGATCCCGAGGGAGCAGAACCGCCATGCAGTGCATGATCGTCTGTGGCCAGGCACGTGGGAGGAACAACAGGCGTGGCCGCAGAGGATCCGCGCGGGCGGGCGGGGAGCATGGAGCATATGTGGCGCGGAGTCCGCGTCCAACCCGGTTGATGCAGCCACAGGGGCCCGCCGGGATTAGACCAGTGGGACCGACGTGTACTGCTCGGTTAGTCTGTCCCCTGCCTCTGATTGGCACACCACGCCCGGGGTGGCCATCTCGGTGGAGAGGCGCGACATGGCAAAGCGGGACTGGCGCGGAGGGGTGGAGGGTGGGCTGCCTGATCCCATTCGCCTGGATGTCGATCCCGAGGGGGGTACAATCGGATCTGGCACAGTCAGGGGCGCCGATCCCAAGGGGGATCTCCCTTGATCGTGTGTGTCCTCTTTTGTACCTTCTGCTACATTATTTCCTGTGTCGTTTTCCGACATGTTTGTTTTTGAAACATAAAACTCTGGTGCAGTAGTAGATGTATTAGTCAAAGTTGGGTCAGTACAATTATCAGAACCCTCACACAGAATGCCGGAGAGATGAGAAGGAAGAGAAGAATTTCCTTCCAAAGAAGCGCGCCGGCATTTGGATGAAGTTTTTCAAAGGGAAATTGAGTTTCATCAAAGACAACGTGACGTGATATATAAACACGTCCGGTGGAAACATCTAAACACTTAAGGCCCTTATGTTGAGCACTATACCCAGTAAAAACACATTGCTTAGAACGAAAACTAAGCTTACGAGCATTGTAGGGACGAAGGTTTGGCCATCATGCACACCCAAAAACTCGAAATGTGGTGTAATCTGGTGTGACATGAAGTAGAGGTTCAGTGGGAGTTTCATTGGAGATAGTACGACTGGGCCACATGTTAATGAGATGCATGGCAGTAAGGAATGCTTCATCTCAAAATTTAGGCGGCATAGAAGCAAAAGCTAAAATAGCAAGGCCTACTTCGATGATGTGTATATGCTTGCATTCAGCAGAGCCATTTTGTTGGTGTACATGTGGGAAACATACATGGTGTGAGATACCTATCTTATGAAAAAAATTAGTTTCTCATACTCACCACCCTAGTGTGATTGCACGGAAATAATTTTGCTATCAAATTTACGTTCAACAAGAGCTTGGAAATTGTGAAAAACTTGGAACACATCAGCATGTTTCTTAAGAAGATATATCCACATATATTTGCTATAATCATCAATGAAGCTCACATAATAAGAATGTCTACCAACAGAGGTGGGGGCAGGACCCCAGACATCAGAAAAAAAATAAGTTGTAATGGCTTGGTAGACACACTAGTAGACACCGGATAGGGTAATTGATGACTTTTTGCTCTTTGACATGAATCACAAATGGTTTCTAAATTTTTCTCACGAACAGCTGGGAGGTTATTTCTACTAAGAATTTGACGGACGGTAGAAAAAGATTGATAACCTAAGCGATTATGACACCATTTAGCAGAAAGCTTGATGGCACCATACACTTGTTTATTGTACCGGCAATACTTGGGAAGCAAAGCATAGAGGCCTTCAACACACACACACACACACACACCTATGGGGGACTTTCTTCGTGACCTGATCCTTGATCAAAAAGAAGAATGGGTGAAACTATAGAAACACATTATTGTCAAGAGCAATATGATGGACAGGTAGCAAAGTTTTAGAAGCATTAGGAACATACAAGATGTCATTGAGTTCAAGATTTTTGTGTGGGGTTTTGATAAAAGATTGACCAACATGACTTATCTCCATACCTGCACTGCTTGTTGTAGTGTAGACTTGATCATGGCCACGGTATTTCTCATGCATAGTCAGCATGTCCAACTCTCCAATGATGTGGTTGGTGGAGCCAGTGTCCATGTACCAGTTGATATCAACTCCATAGGACACGTTGGCTGCAGCTACAACTTTCTTTTTCTGGGAATTGTTGTCATCAGCATAGTGCCAATCACAATCTTTTGCAATGTGGTTTGTTTTTTTTTACAAATTTGACATTTGTTTTCATAGCCTTCATACCCTTGGAAGTTGCGCCCCCGATTTTTGTTGCCGGGGGGCGCCAATTGTAGCCGCCACCACCACTAGAAGGGTTCTGGTTCTGATGATAATGGCCACCGCCACCAGGACCAGACCCTTGGTAGCCCCCCGTTGTTCTGGTGGAAGCCATAGTCACCGCCAGAATTAGGGTTAGGGTTGTAGCCGCAGCCGCGTCCCGCTGTGTTGTAGCCACCAGCAGCGCCGTAGCCGCCACCAGAAGTGTTGTAGCCACTGCCGCTGGCGTTCGTGCCATATCCGCCATCACCACTGCCGTGAGGGCCACCACCCCCGCCTTTCCGGTAGCCACCTTTGCCGCCATCAGAACGGCCCCGCGAGGCAGCATTGGCGGACGACTTGAAGCCGCCATTACCAGTGCCATGAAACATCTCCATGCGCTGATCAAAGTTCGCCATGAGGGAGAAAAGACCGTCGATGGTGATGGGCTCGATGCGGACGTCTAGCGCAGAGATGATGGGTTGGTAATCCATGTCAAGACCGGCAATGATGAAGGAGATGAGCTCCCCCTCCCAAAGTGGTTTGCCCGTCGTCGCGAGCTCATCGGAGAGGGAGCGCATGTGGCCGAAGTAGGCGGAGGCTGACAGGGAGCCCTTCTACGTGTTGTTGACCACGGCACGGAGGTTGTTGGCACGGGACAACGACACGGCAGAGAACATGGTGGCCAAAGCGGTCCAGATCACATGGGATGACTCGAGTGATGCAACTTGGACGAGGACCTCCTTAGACAGATTGCGCAAGAGGTACGTGACGATCTGTTGATCCTGGACAAGCCAGGGCATACCCAGGGTTGGAGATGACCTGATACTTGCCATCCTTGTCTTTGGTGGTGATGATTTTGGGAGGCTCCTCAATAGTACGGTCGATGTAGCCATATAAACCAGCGCCCAGTATTTGGGATCGGGCTTGAGCTTCCAAGAGAACGTAGTTCGTCCAGGTAAGCGGTTCAGAGGTGTTGTAGTTGAGGGTGGATGAGATTGCTGCGCTGAAGGTGGACATGGTGGTGAGGGGATGGGTGGCGGGCTAAAGAACCTAGGTTAGGGACGATAGAGATGAGGCAGAGAACGAGAAGTGGAGGGTACAAGCTAGATGCAATCGAAAGAGCCTTCTCTGTATACCATCTGGAGAATAATGGAAGCGTCTCAACTCCTAGACAAGGAGCCTGCGGTGTTATATATGACGAGAGGAGGGTCTCATAGGTTACATTGTGAGGAGTAGTAACCGAACAGGAGATACATAGGGAATACAGATATGAGAGAGGGAGAGAGATTTAAAGAGAGAAAAGCACTAACTATCCTATGCATCAATCTACCTGAGGCACAAGGCCATACTGGTTCGGTCTAACCATAATGTATTGCATGTTCAACATTTCTAAATAATTCTGAAACATTTTGTGTGCGCGCTCAGGTTCAGTTTAAACTTTAGACAGGTTAGTTTCAGGCTAGTTCTTTCTTCAGACTTAGTCATAGGTTCCTTTGTTGTTGTAATCGTGGGTGTACCGACCACGACTCTCCCGTGGGATGGCACGGGTCAAGCGGATCGTGGGTAGTGCATGCTGCGAGCTTGTTACGTAGAGAATAAAAGGAAGAAACAAAAAGATGCAAAGTTTTTACGCTTTGCAAAATTCTGTCTCCT
Source organism: Triticum monococcum (assembly GCA_034509565.1). Taxonomy (NCBI): domain Eukaryota; kingdom Viridiplantae; phylum Streptophyta; class Magnoliopsida; order Poales; family Poaceae; genus Triticum; species Triticum monococcum. Next base: position 583,547,075 of record CM067843.1, read on the forward strand.
CTTTGTTTTTCCTATTCGTCAGTGTTCTTCAGAGTTGGGACGGAATCCACCCTCACGTGTGTGTGTGTGTGTGTGTTGATCTGGGGCTGATCTAACAATAACAAGAAAAACATGTCTTGAGCAACCAAAAATCTGATGGGTAAACGACTGAATAACAGCACCAATATGGTGGGCTCTTCACTAGTAAAGTTCCATCTTGGCAATGGCATGGAGAACATAGAAACGAACTCTAGCTATAGGATGCAATAATATGATTACCTGGAGTAACTTTGAGATATTCAGAGATCCGACTTGCGATGTAAACAAGTGATAACCCCAAAGTTCTTTGGACGCCAAACTCAGACACTCCCCTTATCTTCTTGCTCTTGGTGTCGACAGCAAGCACCCATCCGTTGCGGTCTTCATCCCGATGGTCGACCTTAGCGAGCAAGTAAACAATGTCATCATCTTACAGGCTCAGGATGGGCTGACCTATGTGTAGCGTCTTTAGTGTTGGCTGAGCAGTACCCGCATCAACCTTCAGCTTCAACGTATCAGGTATGTCAGAGGCATCAAGAACATAGTCCAACTTAAACTTTTTCGACAATGTGTCTGTAATCTGCATGCTCCATTGCGCAGGTGACCATCCATCTAAGGTGTAGGTGCCGCAGCCGAAGGATGAACCTGGGACAACACGAACCTGCAGCCCAATGTACTTGATGACACCATTGACGATGGCAATGTCCTGAGAAATCCGCGGGCTAACCCTATCGAAAACCTTGTCTTCAACGTGAGGCGGTGGCAGCGGGACGAAGCGAAGTGTGTGTTGTCCATCCGCGGCGAGCACGTCGCAGAAGAGGATGCCCCGCCAGAGGTCAACCCAGCCCATCATGCCACGCTTTCCTCTGATGGTGATCGTCATGGAAGTTGATGCGTGAGGGCGCGCATTATTTACGGCCAGCGGGATGGTCTGCCTGCTCCAGGCCATGGCATCGGAGCGAAACAACACGAGGTGGTATGATTTTCCCATGTGGGGTCTCAGCGAGGCGATGGTGTATTTACAATGGCTGCAGTCGTGGTAGTCGCTGGCGCCATGGCGACCCAGCGTGCGGCCACGGTCGCGGTGGCGGATTGCTGCAGTGGCGCACGATGCTGGTTTGATGGTCGAGGAGTTCGTAGGGTCTGGGGTGCGGGAGTTGCGTGAGGGATGGGTCCTCCCCCATGGCGCCGATGTGATAGATGAAGTACTCGCTGATGTCATGGTCCAAGCTGTGGTATTGATCACCCAGGGGGACGCGGAGGAGAACGATGCCGCCCTCCGAGTCGACAATTTCGGGCTCCATTGCAAAATGGGAGAGCTTCAGACCGCCGGTGAAGTGGACGCAGAAATAGGATACGAGCGGTGGGGCGGCGGTGCAGAAGGTGACGTGGATGAACCCCTTGCCATCCCTCATCTTGCAGGATGCGGTGGTGGCGTTGGAGTTGTTGGAACCGCCAGTCCCTTGCAGCTGCCCTCCTTGCTCTCTCTGTTACCGTGGCTCGAACCTAAGAGGAAGAAACAGAAGGAGGAAGAAGAACATGGGACACAGCGAGGTTTCTTTCCAGCGCACGAACGCCTTTCCCTTGAGCTCAAACTCAACAACCCGCCAGCTACAACACACGGGCTGGAGGGGATTTATATCCGCGTCCATCGGCGCACCACACCGCGCCCCCGACGCACCCCCCCCCCCCCTCGCGAACTCCCCCACGTTCCCGCGCTCCCGGCCCACACTCCCACCATGCACGCACGCGATCCGCGCGACCAGGTCCAGCACCCAACGTGGTCTATACCCGCACCCGCTGCGCCAACTAACCCACAGTGTGGGCCTGCACACACACGCGATGGCTCACGCACTCACACACGCACACCTGCGCCACGGACCCGACGCGTCCAACGTACCGGGCGCGCGCCCATACACGCGCCCGGCTCGTTCGACACCTCGTTGCGGCTTATTGCCCTAACATTCACGCCCCTAAGCCGCGGCTCAGAGCAGCCCGGCATCCTCCACGTCGCCCACGAGCAGGGCTCGCTCCTCCGCCGGTGCCTTCTTGAGCTGTGGGCATTCACGCTTGAAATGCCCGCGTTCGCCGCATTTGTAGCAGCGGCCGCGCCGGTTCCCGCCGAAGCCCGAAGCCTCGCTGCGCGCGTCGTCGTCGTCCCGCGCATCGCCCTGACGCCGCTCCTACGCCCTCCACTGCGCCGCGATGTATAGCAACTGGTCCCCGCCATGGCCGCCTCCGTCCTGCCCGCGCCTACGCAGCCGCTTGTCAAAGGCCTTGAGCCGCCCCAGCGCGTCCTCGAACAGCATCGAGTCGACGTCGCAGAACTGCTCGATCCCGGCCACCGCCGCGTACAGGCGGTTCGACACCGAGTCGAGCAGCTTCTTTACGGGAGCCGCACCCTCCAGGGTTGAACCCAGCGTTGCGTAGCGCGCCGCCATGCCACCAAGCCTCCCAGCGAAGTCATCCAGGGTCTCGGCGTCCGCCATGCGCAGGAGCTCAAACTCCCCGCACAGCGTGCCGAGCCGCGCCGCGCGCACGCAGTCCGCGCCCTCGAATCCGGCCTTCAAGCTTGCCCACACCTCTGCCGCGGTCTTCTTTGACGCCACCTGCAGCAATAAGTTCTCCGCCAGGGCACTAAGGAGGTAGGCGCGCAAGCTTGTCCTTCTTCGCGACGATGGCCGCCGCCGCGTCCTCCGGCACGACCACCGCCTCCCACAGCCCGGCCGCGTTGAGGTTCGCCTCAACCTTGATGGCCCAGGCCGTGTAGTTGTCACCGGTGAGCTGCGGCACCGGCTACGGCAGCGATCCGCCTGCACCACCGCCGCAGGGGGCGATCGACATCGTAGGCGCGCCCTGTCCTTCACGTGGCTCTGATGCCAATTGTTGAAACCACCAGTCCCTCGCAGCTTCCCTCCTTGCTCTCTCTGTTGCCGTGGCTCGAACCTACGAGGAAGAAAGGGAAGGAGGAAGAAGAACAAGGACACGGCGAGGTTTCTTTCCGGCACGCGAACGCCTTTCCCTTGAGCTCAAACTCAACAACCCACCAGCTACAACACACGGTGGGAGGGGATTTATATCCGCGTCCATCGGCGCACCACACCGCGCCCCCACGCACCCCCTCGCGCACTCTCCCACGTCCCCGCGCTCCCGGCCCGCGCTCCCGCCGTGCACGCATGCGATCCGCGCGACCAGGTCCAGCGCCCGACGTGGTCTACACACGTGCCCGCTGCGCCAACTAACACACAGCGTGGCCCCGCGCACACACGCAATGGTCACGCACTCACACACGCACACCTGCGCCACGGACCCGACGCGTCCAACGTGCCCGGCGCGCGCCCATACACACGCCCGGCTCGTTCGACACCTCACCGCAGCTTATTGCCCTAATAGGAGCGGTCGGCGAAGTAGGCCGTGTAGTCAAGGAGGACAAAGCTACCGCATGAATCGCCGTCTTGTCCATGAGCAGGTGGACACATGGAGGCGGGCAAGATGGCCTCTTCATTGGCGCCTTCTTGATCCTCGCTCTCCATATCCTCGTTTTCATGCGCGGAAGACTCATCGATCTGCATACCCTCGATTCCTTTCACGAAAGACTCGTCGAGCTTCATCTTTCCGTTGAGTCGATACTATTGGCTCTCTGTCGATTCAACGCCGCCGAGGGTCGATCAATTTTTATGCAGGCAACAGGAATCGGGGCTGGATATCAATTCGGAATCAGTGTTGAAATTGATTTGGCCCAGTCGACGTACCGGTTTGGTCCCTTATTTTTGTTTTGTTTTTCGTTTCATTTCATTCTTCTTTCCATTTTTTTGTTTCCTTATCGGGTTTTTTCTTTTCCTTGTTACTCGCCATTTTTCTTTGTTTCTACTAGCAAAAAGGTCCATGCGCTGCAAAAAATCATAATTTTCAACAGCATAATCACATTTTCCAGCATCACCGGGATACACTATCACTCTCAATTTGGTGATGTCATGAACAATTTTTTTAAACTATTTAAAATCATTAACATTTTCAAATTCGTGAACAGTTTTACAAATTTTTGAACATTTTCTAAAATCAAGAACATTTTTTGAACTCATGAACATTTAATATGATTTGCAAACATTTTGTAAAGAAATTGTGAACAATTTTATAAACAAATTTCTTCAATCGGCAAACATTTCTAGAATAGACGAAGATTTTTTGGAAATGATGGAACAATTTTTAAAATTCACGAACATTTTTTTGATTTAACAAACGTTTTTTTATTTAACGAACATTTTTTAAATGCATGATCATTTTTTGAATCGGCAAACAATTTATGAATGAATAAACTATTTTGTAAGTCATGAACAGTTTTTGAATTTTTAGGATAATTTTCCATTGATAAACGTTTTTTGATTAGCCTACCCCAACTTGTTTTGGACTAAAGGCTTTGTTGTTGTTGTTTTTGTGATGAACATTTTTTTTAATTAGTAAAATTTTGTTCAATTTTATTAATAGTTTTTAATGCAAGAACATTTTTTGATTTCCCAAACATTTCCAAATTTTGAGCATTTTGTAATAAGCACATACTTTTTTAAAAAATCACAAATATTTTTTGAATCCACAAGCAGTTTGGGATTTATTTAACATTTTAATTAAAAGTTATCATTTTTATTTTTTTTAACTATTTTGAAGTACTAAATTATTTAAAGTGGAAAAATAAAATATAAAATAAAAATTAAAAGAAAACAGGCCGCCCGAACGTGGGCTAGCTCAGACGGGCACGCCGCGCGCAGAGCAGTATATGATGAGGTCCCTACTACATGGGCCGGCCCAGGCGGGGCATTCCCCTGTGTAAAACATGTTTTATCGCCTATAGATGCCATTGGAGTTTTCATGACGTACCATCAGAAGGTATAGATATCAGGTTACTATTAGATTTCTTCTTCTCAGGTTTTTACTGGGTTTTTTTATTTTTGCTTTCTTTCATTTTCTTCGTTTTTCACCGGGTTTCTTTTCTTACTCTCACGGCTTTTATTGGATTTCTTCCTCTCGGTTTACTGTTTTTTTCTTTCCTTTTCTTTCTTTGTCTTCATTTTCTCTATTTCTTTTCTTCATTTTTCTTTGTCTCCTTCTTGAGTCTCACTCTTTTCATTCTTTTCAACTAGTTTCTATGGTTTTCATTTTCTTTTTTGATTTTCTTAGTTTGATTTTTGGGTTTTATTGGTTTTCTTTGTTTCTTTGCCGATTTTCATCAGTTTCATTTTTTTCAACGCATAACAAACATTTTTAAGTACATGATATTTTCTATTTTTTCAGTACACAATATACATTTTAAGTGTACATTTGGAATATTTTTTATACATGCTGGAATTTTTTAAATACATGATGTACATGTTTATTGTAATACATGTCAGTATTTTTTCAAATACAAGCTGACTTTTTTATGGTAATAATCATTTAAAAAAACTTTGCAAATAATTTATAAACATATTTTAAATGTTTTTAGTACACAATATACATTTTAGTGTACACGTGACTCTTTTTGATACACGTTGAATATTTTTCAAATAACGATGTACATTCGTGCTGAGCGGCCCAACACCGGTTCCCTCTAGGCGAAGCTGCCTCTGCAACATGCCTTGAACTCACACACACACACACACACACACACACACACACACACACACACACACACACACACACACACACACACACACAGAGAGAGAGAGAGAGTGCACTCTATCGACAAAAAGAGAAATATTTCCTCGTCGGTCATAATGTGTATTTGCGTACCACAGTATAAAGGCCTATACTTTTCTGTTGTAGAAGAAGGGCATATTACTTTCTAAGTGCAATTGCCTTTCTGTTTCTGTCCCGATTCTAGGACAGGTTTATACGACCTCTCAAATTCCAAGCTAAAAATTTAGTATCTACTTCCACTTTAGTGAGCTAAAAAGTCTTATATTTGTTTACAAAGAGAATATAATATATGAAAATTTCATGAGGGTAAAACAGATCCCTTGTTTCCCTTTTGCCCATGTCTTCTCTTCTACTCGCTACGTTGATCATCATAATATACAATCTGACACATGTCGTTGCAAAAAGGAAAATCATACACGTATATGTAAACGACATTTATTGTAACACGACGGGCAACAAGGAAAAGTATAGATTGGTCAAATGGGATATTTCTTTTAACAGTGGTTAAATGGAATATTATTTGTAGACCTAAAAGTAATGGAGGCTTGGGTATTATCAACACTTCTAGTATTATGAATAAGTGCTTGATTGTCAAATGTTGGTGGTGGACCCTGAAACCTTAAAGGTACTCTTTCGTTCGATATCCTTAAAACTAAATACTTTAACTTCTCCAGCCCTTTGTTTTCCTGTGCTACGAATGGTTCCCAATTTTGGCATGATTTGGTTAAGGTGCGTGATGGATTCCGCGAGCATGTGAAATTTGTTGGCAACGATGGCAAATCCACACGATTTTGGCTTGGCTGGTGGGTTGGAGACACCCCTTTGTGTTCTCTCTTCCCGGTTTTATTTACTATTTTTGTGGTAACCCTGAGATATCTATTGTTGACCTTTCTCACAATAATTAGGATATAGGCTTTCGGCGATCTTTATATCATGAAGAGTTAGAAGACTGGCATAGTCTCGGATTCGATGACTTGGCTTTATTCTTCTTCTGGTAATTTCTCGGTTAAGTCTTTATATCTTCGTTTGCTCTCTTGACCTCCATCCTCAAAGTTTAAGGATGTGTGGTGTTCACGTATCCCGTTAAAGTTCGAAATCTTTCTTTGGCAGGCAATTGGTGGCAAGTTGCCTACAACTGATCAAATTTGTAAACATAATGGCAGGGTATGCAACCTTGATTTGGAGTTGCACCCGGTCGTGGCTGGGTTTTAGTTGGGCTCCTGCATCTTGCGATCAATTATTGCTGCTAGTCAATACTTTGTGTTGACAGTTGAAACATGTGTTTTGGTTTGGTTTTGCTGCTTTTAGTTGGGCTCTTTGGACAACTAAAAATAAATTTACTAGCAAGCATGGTTTTCCTTCTGATTATCTTCAAATCTCTAAATCTATTGCAGCAGTGGAAGCCGTTGGTTAAAAGTTGCACCATGGAACTGTTGATCTCTCGAGTTAGAGCTACTACTAATTCTCTACCTCCAAGAGTGCATGCTCCGACGACGTAATTGGCATATCCTGGATGTTCATTTCCATCACTTTTGTAGGCTGTAGGGAGCTGGCCTACGTGCCTATCCCTTTTATGTTTATGTTTTGGTTGTTGTGCAATCCGTATTGTTTACGTTGGTTGGTTGTGAGGCACTTCCCACTGCTTCACCGTGGACAGATGCTAAGCATGTCATATAAGCGAGAAAATAATATGGTACAACAATTGAATAGAAGAGATAGCACTTTGATGATCGCAGGAAGAACCAATGCCAAACGCGTGAACCTAAGCAAACCACTTAAATGAAAGAAGCTGACCAATGCATGAAAGAGTTTTAGGTGCTAAATCATTAGATAAAATAAACTTAGCAACAACAAGTTAAGCACCTACTATGCATTAGGGAGTTGGGTTGCTAAGTTATTTAATGCAGTTAGCATCTCACCTTTGCACTGGAAGATATCTGATAATTCTACGTGATGCGGACTTATTAATTGAAGTTATTTGTAAAGTCGGACTATTGCCTTTTCTCAAACAAGTGTAAACGGCATGGGCATACCACATGCCCTCTTGACTAGCTCAATAGCAATAGATGGGGAAAGTTCTTATACATTAATCTAGCCTCACAAAATATGTGCAGCATACTTGATCCACATAACACAATGGGAGGCCTGAACTAATTGTGAAATAAAGCATGTCGGGAGCTGAACGTCGTTTCTTCTTCCATTGTCAGGCGAGAGATATACATATGACACATATTTAGGCGGGCGGAACACGATTGCACGACACCGCGAGCTGTTCGGGCGTGTGCGTGATTGCGTCGTGCTCTGCCACTCTTCCGTGGTCGCATTCGCATTCCCTGTAGCATTCCCAATATTCTTCGTGCCGCAACAAAAAAAGGGTCAATCATAACGCCATCAAACGGAGGATGAACGGGTCGGATAAGGCATGTTTTATAGCCGAAATCAAAGCCAACTGGGCAATAATAAGCCATGTCAAAGGATAACAGCAAAGAAAAGAAAATGATGCATCCATGTCGCTGTCAGCTGGATCAGCACCGGCATGCATGCACTCCTTTGTTCTTCTCCCGAGATCACAAAACTGGCCACGCCGGATGGATAACCCCGTTCCGCTCTTTTCCAAAGACAACATCGACATGCAAACGCAATTCCTCGTTGAAGCTGGGAAAGCAAAAAATCTGGCGGCTGACGACGGCATCAAGCGCGTCCGTGCCGTGTGAGGTTTCCTCCACCCGTCGCAGCGCTTGCGGCCTGCATCGCAACGCCTACCTCGGGGTCTCGTGCGTGCGTGCGTGCGTGCTGGCGCGTGATGTGAAACCAGTTCTTGTCTGCGCGTGCGGGAGGAAGCTTCCACGCACGCGCCGCTCGCTGCGAGCCTGTCGCCTTCCTTGGCCAGCGCTATCGCTAATTCAGTCTTCCCGTTTCACCTGCTCCTCGGAAAAAATCCACAAGCTTTCCTCTCTGCCTTGTCCGTAGTACAGTAGTATGCACAGAACTTTGCTCCGCCTGGCTTGCGATATCCATTTCCTCGGATTTTTGTTTTGCTTTCGATTTTCATGTCCGTGGTGGCTGCTGAGGCAAGGCCCCGTGATTAGGAGAGCACCATTCTTATTTTGAGTGGATACAGTATGACCGCAGAGGCTTATGACACACATTTTATTTCTTCTTTTTTGCGGAAGAACACACGTTTTATTTCTTCTTTTTTGAGGAAGGAGAACATCACTCAAAGGAAAACGAAAAAATAAGCGAGAAGACCAGCAGCTGGCGAACCAACCTGTGGTTGGATGGTTAGAGGGACTGTGGTATTTTCAGCCCATCAGGATTCAAATCCTGGTGCTCGCATTTATTCCTGAATTTATTTCAGGATTTTTTTCGGCGCTGCGCATTTAATGAGAGGAGATGTTTCCGTCGACGACGAGGTGCCTACGGTGACTTCGTAAATTTCAAGATGATATGACGGCCCAGTCTTTCAGAGATGCTCATAAGGGTAGGGTGTGCGTGTGCGCGTTCATAAGGATGAATGTATGCGCGTGTATATGAGCGCTTGTGTCTGTACTGATGTTAAAAAAAACCAGCAGCTGCACATCCACTAATTAATTGGCATCACCCTGCATGTCAGTCAGACAGGTTTATTTCTAAGATCCCAACGTCTCTCGTGTACACCGTACGTAGTACGTGGCTTCAGATCTAAGGATTCGTCGTTTGACTACGCAATGCAAATGGATGCATCGTCCGGCAAGGCGAGATATTTATCTCCTTGGCCAAGAACGAGTCAAGAGCTGGGCTGGTGATGCAAGTACAGTAGTAGTAGAAAAAGAAGAGGCCCTGATTAATACTTCCTTTAGTCTTTTTTACTCTGTACATTGGTTTTGTCGAAAGTCAAACTTTGCTAAGTTTGATCAAATTTATATTAAAAATTATTAACATCTATAATATTTAATAAATATAATATGAAAATATATTACAAGATGAATCTAAAGATATTGATGTTGTTATGTGAATGTTTATAAGTTTTTATATAAACTTAATCAAAGTTGAATGGGATTGACTTCGGACAAACCTAATATACAGAGTAAAAAGTACCGGAGGGAGTACTAAAGCTCCCCATCCCCGATCCATGGCAATGTAACCTCCAAATCAACGATTCTTTATCACGGATGATTGGGATTGGTCGACGACTGATGAACCGATGCCGCTTCTTCAATCCGGCCGTTTCTTGGTTCCATCGATCCAGAGACGCGGAGCAACAACGGTCCGCACCAGGAAGCGCGCGTGCACGATGCCTGCATTTAGCCGTTGCGTCTCTCTAATCGATCATCCGCACACATGAGAGCTCGCGTTTCGGAATTAGATTTGCATCACAGCATATCTCTGATCGAATTGTTAGCACGACCCACGAGGGCGTGGCGCGTCGGCATTTGCAGAAACCGATGGGATGGGGGAACCTTTTGCTTGGAGCAGCGAAATTAGCATCTATCCTGTGATTCTTTAACCTGCTCCCCAGATCGGTAGGGCCCGGATGATGGAAGAGGATAAGGTGAGGCCGGCCGGCTTCCTCGGGCTGTTTAATCAAACGTCTAGTGGTGTCTGATTGAGTAGGGTTTGGTTTCGTAGTCGTGGTCACGCACGGGGCTATTTAAATCCTCGATTTGAGGTGTAGCAAAGCTGCAGTTGCGCTTAAGCCATGTGGTTAGGCTGGTTGTAATGGAGAGTATCATATAGTAATATCATGTATATGATATTAGTGTGTGATACTACTTCTCTAATGCATAGTATCATATATTAGTATCATGTACTACTTTATTTATTGTCATGCATGACACAAAGTAGCATAACATTTATTATGATACGGTATCATGATATGATACTCCATCCTCTCTTTCTTCATTTAATGCTAAAAATTGTCTAGTTGGCATGCATGATACTAGCTATGATATTACCATTACGACCAGCCTTAGCCAGCTGAGTATTAGTAGCTAATCAGTAGTTAGTTGTTAAATCGCACAATATACTAGTACAAATACGCGTAATAGAGAATCAAACTACTTATTGCATGCCCTAAATAAGCTAGAAGAGAGCCGCGCCGAGAGAGAAGTGCTTCACCAGTCGCTAGAATTAGTGCGGAAATACCATTTTAGCCACTGGATTTTGGTGTCACTCGGTTATGAGTTACTAACACGGACTACTTATTTTAGTATTGTTTTATCTTTGGCTAGATCTATTTGGTGAGTTAGAGGATTAGGGTTTAATGCCCGGCGATCCTTTTTCATTGGGTTAGGTTTTTGTCATGCAAACCGAAACTTCTACTTCGGATACTAACACGTACGATGTGGAGACAATGATGAAGGAATGTGGTCTTACAAGAAAGTTTTTGATGATGTCATGGCGGAGTAGGAGGAGGCCCTCCAGGCCGATTCAACCCAATGGATGACCATTGCCCGAGTGCACATGGAGAAGCCCTATAGCCAACACTGGTACTACAAGAACATGAGGACTGCTTGGGATATGGCCAAGGAGGTGAAAACTTGCCCTTCTACCAACATGTACACATTCCAAATTTTGTGCCTCGATGATTGGGAGAGGGTCATGGAAGAAGGGCCTTGGACTTTCCACGGCAATGTTGTAATGCTTGCACCATATGATGGATTCACCAAATCTTTCTCAGTTAATCTTGATAAGTTCGAACTATGGATCCAAATTCATGATCTACAAGATGGATTTGTACCGCTACTAACATCCCTAGCAAGAAAAGTTGGGGCATTTGTCTACGATGAGCCTAAGTTGCAAGATTTCGAAGGAAATTTTTCCAGGGTCCGAATTAGGATCGATGTTAACAAGCCTCTAAAAAACGGTGTTTCGCTTGTTTGTGGCAAGAAGCGTCAGATCTTCCATATTTAATACGAGCGACTCCCTAATTTGTGCTTAGTATGTGATAATCTTGGTCATCTCTACAAAGAATGTGGTGATGGAGTTCACCCTCCATCGACGATTGTCTTCAAAAACCTGTGAGCTAACTGGTTTCAGAGGGGCTAGACACGGACCTGGACGAGACATAAGTCGTTGTCATGCCAGCCGAGGGCTCGAGCGTGGAGTTGCTAATTATACACCATGATGTTGCAGGGGGTTACAGTAACTGTCATGATGAATATGTCGATTTGAATGCCACCATGAAGGATGTTGATTTGAACAGAACCAGACATCTGATCAGATTGTTGATTTGCACGTGTGGGTGATTGCGATGAACTCTGGCTCTTACTCGGATTGTCCCGGGTAACAATGTGTTGGCTCTTCGACCACCACCATTGGTCCCTCCTAGCCCTCTACCGAAGCAGGATCCGGAAAGAACCATAATGGGGAACGACACATACAAGACAAATGGCAAGAAGACGAATAACCTCGGCAAGAATCCTGATGCACAATCGACGGGCTCCCTTGAGAGGCACCACCGGGCACAATGAGGCTTCTATGTTTGAATTGTTGGGGTGTGCGCGACAATTCAAGAGCTTCACAATCTCCCGAGGCAATTATGCATCATGGAAACCCAAATCCCTAAAGCACGTGTTGAGCATCTAGCTGGTATGCTAGGATTTGATAATGGTTATGTTGTCGGTAGCCCTGGCCAGAGTGGTGTCCTATGGATCTTTTGGCACAATGGAAAAATGTTGATGTTTTTGGTTACCCCTAATATAACATCAATGCCACTATTTCTGCTTCGGGGTAGGACGATTGGAGACTCGTGTGTTTATGGAGAATCTCAAACTAGTGAAGGATTCAGAACGTCGGATCTACTCAAGTCCCTCACGTCTGCTAGACCAAACGTGAGATTTCTATGAAGTTCTCCACTCTTCCTAACATGATGTTTTGGCGATAGAAGGACCTCATAAATTGCGGGATTTAGAGATGCAGTGGATGGATGACTTGGGGTACCAAGGTTGAATCTGGATTTATGAAAAAAGGTGGTCGGGGGAACTTACTGTCGAGTCCAACTTGAAAGAGCTATGGCGAGTCCTACCTGGTTAAACATATTCCCTCATTCCGCACTATTTCACGAAAAGGTCGCGGGCTCGGACCACTCTCCTATTCGACTTCAGCTAGCATTGCCAGAAACAAAACGTGTTGGTGTTCGGTCATTATTCTGGCACGAACATCACTTAGAGAAACATGAAGGCTTTCGGGGTGCACTTGAGCAACACTGGAACAATTCCAAGAGGCACACTCTATGGCAGATTTGAGTAGGTACTAATTCCTCACTCGTACAGTGGTGCAGACAAAATATAGGGAATCCTCAAAAGGAAGGAGGCTATAGGATTTGGAGAACTTGCAAAATATCTCCTCAAGTTTTGGGTTCTCACATGCACAAGAACAAAGTGAATGATCGACTAGTTGAGATATACCACATTGAGGAAATTATGGTGCCAAAAGTCGCAAATCAAGTGGCTTATGGAAGCAGACAAACACACACACGTGTGCACAAACACATTCCAACAATGGGCCAACAGGCGTAGAAGGGAAATCAAGATCAAAATCATCACACAAGGTGATGGCATGACCATTGATAATCCTTTGTAGATGGAGGCTCCTGCTATGTCCTTTTACAAGATCTCATCCGAGTTGGAGCCCACTTCTGGCACGGTTGAGGTCCTCGATATTGTCCCGATCAAAGTCACCAATGCTATGAACTCTAAACTGTTGGAGCCTTACAGTGGTGAGGAGGTGAAGTTTCTCTTCTTCCATATGTTCCCAACAAAAGCGCCAGGGCCTGATGGTTATCATGCATACTTCTTCTAGTGTCATTGCAACATTTGTTGTTATGAAGTTACAACCAACTCAAGGTATCACCTTGCCTTGTATCACATATTTTATTTGTGGGTGGCACATTGCTCTTCTTTGAACCTTCACATGATCAAGCGTCACATGTTAAGGCTTCCTTGGATCTTTATAGTTTGGCTAGGGATGGAATTTGAGCCGAGTCGAGCTAGCTCGACTCGACTCACTAAAGCTCGTTTCATTAACGATCTAGCTCAACTCGACTCGTTACTATAACGAGCTCGGTTCCAAGATTGGTTCAACTCATATAACTCATGAGTTGGCTTGTTTAGCTTGTTAAGCTCGTTAAAGATATGGAGATAAAACCTTAGAATATGATAAAAATATTACTTGGGACTTGTGTGCACTTGCCCGAGTAGTGGCAGATGCCGACGATGAAGTGGGACAAGATCGCCTCCTTTTTGCGGCCTTCAACTCCAAGGTTGGTGGCTTCTCCATTGTTCACCACCGGCTCTCCGTTGGGTCTGATAAAAGAACACAAACATAGATCAGTAATAGAAGGTAATAAAGGAAAAGAAGGGGAGATGAGCAGTGCATGCATGGAGTGTATGACGCACGGACCACAGAAGCACAGGCCGTTGGCCGGAGAGCTGGGGTTGCAGCGTAGGCATGGGGCCGTCGCCATGTAGATTCATAGAGAAAGAAACAAAGGAGAGATGAGGAGTAACATAGAAGGGGTCTATCACTACTTTGCTAGGTTTGGAAGGAGATAAATCGCCGTGTGCGACATGTGAGTCTCCTGGTAGTTTGGCCTTGTGCTATGCGCGTGGGATGCAGGTTGCCGATTGTTATACTACCCCTAAGAAAGGCTGATTTTTTACTGAGCCCAATGAGTTATACGACTACTCTTGAGACATGCTCTTTTAACTCGATTTATAAACGATCTTATACTAAAGCTCTGCTTGACTCGTTATTCTTCTAGTTCGAGTCAATTCGAGCCGAGCCTCGAGCTACTCATTTAGCTCCCGATCTTCGAGTTTTTTTCAGTCCTAAGTTGACAAAGTCTAAATTATGACAAATGATCGAGCTTGTTTGGTGATGCTTGACCTTTTATAATCAAAAAGCAAGTTAAAGTTGTCCTAAATGTTGTGGCGCTGGTTTTGAGGAGAACAATCTTGGTTTGCCAACTCCGAATGGTCGCATGTCCAAAGGGAAGTTCTAGAATCTTCGGGCCAGTCTAACAAAGATGCTACTTAAGTGGGGAGAATGGTCACTTGGCACAACTAGGGAGGAAGGTTCACATTAAGTCTATTTCTCAAGCCTTGCCAACATATATTATGGGTGTTTTAAACTTTAGTTTTTAGTTTGTGATAATCTCACAACCATGTTCAGGATCTTCTATTGGGTTCCTAAAAAGGACAATGTAAAGTACATTGGAAATCTTGGGATCAATTGATGCATCCGGAAGATAAAGTGGAGCTGGAGGACTTTAGGCTTTTCAATCAAGATTTACTTACTCGGGTGGCATGGTGCCTCATTACTAAGCCAGACAGTTTATGTTCTCAACTGTTGAAGACCCATTATTATCCAAATGACAATTTGAAGAACAGTGTATTGACGGGTAGTGCGTCTTCTTCGTGGCAAGCTACTGGTCATGTTGTTGATCTTTTGAAAAAGGCCTATATGGAGAGTTGGGAATGGTGAGAGTATTCAGCTGTGTGGCGTGATAGTTGTATTCCTAGGCCCCACTCCTATAAACCTATCAAAAGCTAAGGGTGATGTAGAGTTTGTTTTCGGTCGGAGCTGCTAAACGGTAATGGGTCATGGGACTTGTAACACCTCGAGAACTATTTCCTCCCATGCGATGTCAACAAAATACCGAAGATCAGAGCTTCACCGAGATTGATGGATAACACTTTCTCATGTGGACTGAGTAAACTAGGAGTATTGTCGGTGAGGTCTGCTTATCTTATGGTCTTTTGAGGAAGCTAAACGAGATCAAGAAGTTGCCTCAAGTTTTGTCCCAAATGGTTGCCAATCTTACTAGAAAATGATTTGGTCTATAAACCTGCCCCCACTGTCCGCAACTTAGCTTGGCGTGCAACCACCAATTCTCTGGCTACTTGGTAGAATAAGCATAAGGATGGTCTTGAGGTTTCAAGCATATGCCTAGTCTGTGACGTGAACTAGAAGATTGCTTTCATGCCTTGTGTCGATGCCCTTTGGTTGCATCCTTGTGTTCGAAAATGGCAGAGCACTACTGCATGATGCTGCTAACGCGACACTACGATCAGAGACCCTTCGACGAAATTGTGTGCGATGCAATAATCGCAAACGGTGGTGTAAAAAACCCGTCAAAGAAGATGCAAAATGTTTGTGATGGAGGATGCATCAAACACGGTTTAGATTTTAGTTGTGTGTGTGATGCAGGGCATACGGTTCAATTCAATTAACTGTTTGCGATGAGGACGAACAAAAGAAGCGGGCAACCAGATGAAGGTGTGTGCGATATACATCATTCGGTTCACTCGGATGAACTATTTGTGATTAGGCAACATAAAAGAAACGGTCAGCCAGATCAAGGTGTGTGCGATATAAGGCATGCGGTTCACTCGGATGAATTGTTTGTGTTGAGACAAGAAACATAAATGGTTCGATATAACAAGGTGTGTGATACACGACAAACAGGTCTGTAATCAGAAATGTGTGCGAAGGCCGATAATAACACATATGGTTGCTGCTAATAAAACGTGTGTGTTGTGCGATGGGATTGCATACAGAAAAACAACACACACACACACACGTGCACACACGCACGCACGCACACACACACACACACACTTATAAGGACATGGTTGCATAACCAAATTAAACATCCACTTACATAGGTGGCTATTGCAACCATGGCATTTGCACACACCAAAGTAAACTATTACATGCATAATTACATAGGTGGCCACTACACACATGACATTTCTACACACCAATAAAGTAAACTATATATTACATGCATGATTAACTTGCATAAATAATCATCATCTACTTCTTGTGACGCTTGCTCTACTTGTGGCTCGATTCGGGATCATCGATTTGGGTAACTGAAAGTGCTAGTGATCGACTAGAGGGGGGGGGGGTGAATAGGCGATTTTTATGAAAGTCTTCAAAACATGGAAGTTTCAAAGACAAACGATAGAAATAAACCTATTACCATGCAGCGGAAGGTAGATTACACTAGGCAAGCCATAGTCAAGTATTCAATGAAGTGAAAGCACAAAGACTAATAGCAGCTAGGCAGTATGGATCAGGATAGAAGATAGTATGAAGCCAATCAGAACAAGCAGTCACTCAGTGAAGACAAAAAGATAATGCAAACAGGCAATGACTTCACAAGGACCAACTGCAAATAAAGAGATCGGAATGATAGAACCAGTGACTTGTTGAAGATAATGATTTGTTGGACCAGTTCCAGTTGCTGTGACAACTGTATGTCTGGTTAGGGAGGCTGAGATTTAACTCAGAAGACCGCGTCTTCACCTTATTCCCCTTGAGCTAAGGACACCCGGTCCTCGCCCAATCACTCTGGTAAGTCTTCAAGGTAGACTTCCAAACTTTCACAGACTTCGTTCACCGGCGATCCACAATGACTCTTGGATGCTCAGAACGCGACGCCTAACCGGCTGGAGGATTCACAGTCCTCAAGTGTAATAAGTCTTTAGATCACACAGATAGGAAGACTTCAGTGATGCCTAACACTCTTTGGCTCTGGGTGTTTAGGGCTCTGTCCTCGCAAGGATTTCTCTCTCAAAGGCTTCGAGGTGGGTTGCTCTCAAACGACAAAAGCCGTGCACTAACTCTGAGCAGCCAACCAATTTATGGTGTAGGGGGTGGGCTATTTATAGCCACTAGGCAACCCGACCTGATTTGTCCGAAATGACCCTGGGTCACTAAGGAACTGGCACGTGTTCCAATGGTCAGATTTCAAACACACACGACAACTTTACTTGGGCTACAAGCAAAGCTGACTTATCCAACTCTGGATAAGATTTGCTCATTGTCTTCGCTCGAAGACATAGGATTTTGGTTAAGCATCACTTCAGTCATTCTGACTGGTTCACTTGGACCCCACTTAATAGTACGGTGGTTCCTATGACTCAACAAAGAAGAAAAGGAAACAACAAAACAACTAAGTCTTTGCGCTCCATAGTCTTCACGCGATGTCTTCTCTTGTCATAGTCTTCAATGTGAATGTCTTCACATACCACCTTTGTCTTCAATGTCTTCATACATTTTTAGGGGTCATCTCCAGTAGGAAAACCGAATCAATGAGGGACTTCTACCTGTGTTATCCTGCAATTCTCACAAACACATTAGTCCCTCAACCAGGTTTGTCGTCAATACTCCAAAACCAACTAGGGGTGGCACTAGATGCACTTACAATCTCCCCCTTTTTGGTGATTGATGACAAACTGGTTGAAGTTTTCAACGGGGATAAAAGTATGTGAAATTGTAAAGGATTTAGGTATTGTCTTCGTAAGTAGCAGGAAGGCTCCGCCTGAAGATGTGCATATAAGTATTTTGCTTTTGAATGCAAATGCACATGACAGGTTATACTTGCGGAGCTCCTCCTCTACTTATGAAGACAATTCATCATGCATGAAAGGATATAACGAAGATAATGTCATGCATAATGAAAAATGGACGTCTGCAAAATGACTTCGTGCGGAATTTATCGTCGCACATGCGGAATTTATCATCGTATCACATAGTGTCGAAAAACAAAAGGTAGCAGACGACCATCAAGTTTAACTGTTACAACTCTAAACGAACGAAATGTTTCAAAAGCGAGAGTTGTAAGCACTTGGAAAATGTAGCAAAAGTAAAGCAACCACTCATATGGACCCACTTGAAGACTATCAACTCATATGCTTCTCCCCCTTTTGTCAGTAATGACCAAAAATGTTTAAAGACATAGAGCTTCTACTCGTTCCCATGAGGAGTAGGTGAAGCAGCAGGGTCGTCGTTGAGGTCCGGTGGTGAAGAAGAACTTGGTGCAGTGTCGACATGCGATGTAGGTGGAGGTGGTGAAGTGGCATCATCTTGATCATCTATGACTCTGGCATTCACCGTTGCAGCCGAGGAAGAATAGTCAGAGTCTTCAAGTGAGGGAGTCCGACACAAGTGAGCATTCCTTGGAGGAGTGGAGTCAAACTTGAATCTTTCTGTGAAGCCATCGTCTTGAAGATCTGCTTCAGCAGTGAGCAATGTCAAACTCTTCCAGGACCTCCGACAGGTTTCATGTGTAACAAAGGCATTCTTGGTGGCAAGATTGCGAATGCGATTGACGTCCACCAAGAGGCTTTGCATCTGACGCTTAAGCCAGTCATGATGCTTATCCTGTTTCTGATGTAGAGCGACGAGAAGCTCTCGGTCAATGAGAACACGAGATCGCTTCCGAGGCCTTTGGGAAATGGTGCTTCCAGTGGCTTCAGTTTGGGCGCGAGGGGCATGTGTGTTGCCAGGCAAGGGATAAACACGAGAAACGGCCTGAACTCATTCAATGGGCTAGGTGAAGCTTTGACGATCAACATTGTGAAGATAAACTAGCTCCTTTGCAGGCTTTGGGTAAATAGCTTCAACAGACAGATCAACCTCTGGCAAGAATACTAGATGATTGCGCGCAGACGGCTGATAGTTGAAGGCAGAGTGAAGCTTGATAAGAGGCATTACCCATGGAGCATAGAACTTCAGACCGAAGATGTCGGAGCCAGATGCAGCCAACTGCCTGATGAAGAAGTCTTGAGCATTGAAGCTGATGCCATTGAATATATAGAAAACCAAAGTTTTCATTGCTCCTTCAAGCTTCGCTGCAGATGAATGTCCTTTGACAGGCCATAGAGTTTTTCTGATGATATGGTAAATGGTGCGGGGCAGATACTCTAGGTCTTCGACAAAGAATTCCGTTGGGTATTCAGCGTCGCGTGACAGAGGCTTCATCATGCTCAGCATTTGGCTCATGTTAGGCTCATGCTTATGGAAAATGCTCTCCAAGGCATTCTGGTGTTGTTGACAACCTGGCTCATAATATTCGCCACGAGTGGGCAGGGCTGTAAGCTCAATGATGTCTTGGGCTTTAGCTTCATGATGGAAATCGCCCGTCGTCCACTCAAGGACCCAAGTCTTCGGATCCCTGTTGTATCCATGAATGTGGAGGGTAGCATAGAATTGAAGTAGAAGTTCTTCATTCCAGTGTTCCTTGGCAGTCACAAAGTTGAGCAGACCCGCATCACGGAAGCAGACAAGGGCTTCTTCAAGGCATGGCAGTCCAGCAATGGCTTCACAATCAAGACGCATATGAGGGAAGATGCGTCCCTGATTGTACACGATGCAAGAATAGTAGCTTCGCTGCTGATAACTCCAGAATCGATCTGAGGAGATTCTTGGCCTTGCGTAGGGGTTCTTGTCACTGTCGAAGAATGTGTTGTGTGCCTTGAATCCATTCAGATTAAACGATCCTGGTGACATTGCAGTGCCTGGAAACTATGGTAGCCTTGGCTTTGGCTTCTGGACCTAAGGCATGTGCTCCACATGATAGGCAAATTGAGGTCTGGGAGCAGGCGAAGGAACCAGAATTGGCCAGTGGACTGTAACAAGCTGACCACGATCATATGCTTGCTCGATGGTGTGTGGCATGGGAGGTGGTACATGAGCAGAGGCATTGGCTTCAAGCTGCAGATTTGCATCAGGTGCAGCATAAGCTTCAGGTGCAGCGACATCTGGCACCACATTAGCTTCAGGCGCCACATTAGCTTCAGTCATGAAAACGTCATTGGCTTCAGTGTTGGTGGCAGCCTCAGTATTGGTAACCTCCACTTCAGGAGCTGGAGGGTCAGACACGTTCTCCTCGAGAAAAACTTCAGGGTTGGACGGGGGTGTAGCAACTCTTTCTTCATCTCTTGGTTCTTCTTCTTGATCATCGGCTGATGCAACCAGAATATCTTCAGCCGTTTTGGCTTCAGATTCAGGGATTTTCACAATAGGAGAGGCTTCAGGAAAGACTTCGCGTGAAATGGATTGGCGCTCTTCTCCTTCTGGAACACTTGACAATGTGACCTGTGGCCTTGGTCCTTTGCGAAGCCTGCGAAACGCTGGCGACGCCTGTGGAGATGGAGTTGGTTGGGCCTCAAGGTCTTCACTGTTAATCACCGGAGTGGTGACCTGTGGTGGGGGAGTAACTGGTGTTTCTTCATCACGAGGGGATTCTTGAGGGTGATCAGCCCATGAGTCATCCTGAGCAATTGGAGTCAATGGACGACCAATGCTGATGAGTTCGTTGTTCGTGAGAACAGGCGATGATACCAAATTGTGCTTGATCTGAGGAAGGACTTCATCATCTTCAACATTGTCTTGATGACCAATGTCTTCAGCTGCGGTGGGGTCAACAGCTAGATTCTCTTTAGCTTCAGGAGCCTCTGTGGAAGCAGGCTCATGAACTACCAAACGACGTTCTTGATGTGCAGAGGAAGGACGAGCAATAGAAATTGGCTCGACAACAAGGGGCTCTGTGGAAGCAGTCTGGTCTCTCTTCTTTGTTTTTCTTTTCTTGGTTGGTGGAGCATCCTCAAATGGTGGCTTTGGTCTTGCGCTTTCTTGCTTCGGCTTCAGCTGCTCTCGTTTTCTTGAACTCCGAAGCAACTATGGGGACCTTAGGCTTCGAGCCTGTCATACTGTCCAGGAAGACAATGCGAGGTTCTTCCTGCCTTGATGCTTCTGGTTCGGCCACAGCTGGCTTCTTCTTCTTCTTGGCAGCCATTCTGGGGTCGATGCCTGGTCGCACCAAAGCCTTGCGTTTTTCAGCTTCATTGTAGCCTTGAACACATTTGGCAGCAAGATTCTTCATGCGTTCACGAGAACCTTTTGCTTCTTCTCATTTCTTGTGGAATGCCTCCTTGAGCTCATGCATCATGACCTTGAAGCTTTGAATGTCTTCAACATTGAGCTTGGCCATGTGCTTCTTGAACTGAGCCTTTTCATAATCAATCTTGTGCTTCAGCTCAACAATCTTCTGTGCAATAGCCAGCTCGGGAGCAATGGCTCCATGGAAGGAGACGCTGAGGCCAATTGAGAGCTGAAGATCATCAAAACTGAGGTCTGGGTTGTCAAACCACTCATCAATAAACTTGTACAGAATCTCCACATCAAAGAGGGGAAGATCATTGAAGATTTCCGCCTCTTCCTTTCTCTTTATCAATTGCTCAAGAGCGTCATCACCAAGATCATCACCGCTAGACAGATCAATGGCGTCATTCTCGTTTCTCAAAACAGCAGCAGGGGTCAATGCTTGACCAGTTGGTTGCATGGGCTTTTTCAACTTGTCAGACTTGGAGATGCGAGAGAGATCTTCAGACTGCACACTGGCTTCAGGAGGTGCAGTGGCCAGAGGCTTCGCCCATGAGACCTTTGGTGCAGAGGAAGGCTTTGAAGCCTTTGGTTTCTTTTGCTTCACAGGCTTCGGTGGTGCAGGCGCTTCGTCAGAATCAGCATCATCTGCAGAGTGGTCCACGGCTGCCCTTGAACCTAAATGTGAGTGATGAGACCTTCTAAGTTGTAGAAGGGTCCAACAAGATTGGGTTCAGCTTCACATGTGCCGTCAGCACGTGGCGCAGAGGGGCCTGGGTTGAAGTCTAATCCCAATGACTTCTTGTTTTCCTTGGCCGAGTTCTTTGCAGACTGATAGTTGCGCTTGAACAGATTGTCATCTCGACACCATAGCAATGACGATGGGTCGGCATCAGTAGGCTGTGGCCCTCGGACCATGCAAGGGTAAAATCCTTGAGCAATGGCTTCAGTTCTGGTCTTGGGTTGAAGATTTTTATAGAGAATATCTCCCCAAGGACGCGAGAGAGCATTCTTTTCAGCATACTCCTTGGTGACGAATCTGTACTTGAACCATTGCTCGGCCCAGTGATTCGTGTCTTGCACTGACCATAGCTTTCTTCGGGGTCAGTTTTGTATAGTTCATAGAGATCTTCGGGCAGATCCATTGATGTACCCCCATGGCGCTGTGTGCCACCCTTCCTTGCTGATTTCTCTTTTGCCATGAAGTTTAGACTGAAAGGCTTCAACACTGTCAAAGTCTTCCGTCTACTAGTCAGACAGGAACTGGCTTCAGGAGAATTTATGTGATGCTGTAAGAACTCTGCAAATGAATGCAGACTATGAGAACCAAGGGATTCTGCCACAGATATGTACCTGTGACAGCATTAGTGATGCGAGGGAAGGGGAAGAGCTCATATGCATTCTTAGAAGATTTTGAAGATAAATCAGTTTAGAAGACATTGACCTCATAGTGCGAAGACATTCACTCATATGTAGAGAGTTGGTTCTAGATTTGTACGAATCCATGAATAAGTACAAGTGAGGAATCTAACTACTTTGTGAAGCATAAGTGAACATACTAGGCATGCTATGGGATGCAGAACAAGATAGATCCAACTTTGTAGCAACAGAAACCACTTGTGGTTGAAAAGGATGAATCTATCTGATCAAAAAGACTGTAAAAAGAGTTTTTATTTACCACTCGAGGAACTGCTAGACAGAGTAGGAGATGAGGCCAAGCAGTTCGATCTTCCGTGCCCTAACTTGGCGACGGAGGACACCTACGGCGACGGCGGAGAAGACGATGTCCGCGGCTGGCGTGAGGACGGCGTCGGTGAGGTCGTGGCAGCTAAGCGCTTCGTCGCCGGCGTCGTCGAGGGCTATTGGTGGCGCTAGGGTTTGTGCGAGAGAGAAAAGTGGAAGAAGAGATAATGACTGGGGTGAGGCGTGTATTTATAGAGACAGGGACGGCACAGTGTTATTATGCAGGTGCCCCTGACGGTTCACATCTAAAGGACACGTGGCGATCATGCAACACATCGGAGGTTGTTCCACGTTCCCACGTACGCCTGGATTGTCGGGTGGTCGTTCCCGCTTCTCCGGGTTTCAGGTAAAAAGGATTGAGCATTGAAAACAGATTAATGTTTGTCTCTGTATCTTTTGCTGACAAGGACGCAGAGAAGATATTCGACAGTTTCAATAGAATGCATATGATTTGGATAGATAGATTTGAGATGGGAGCATAGAAAGGTTAGGGTCCGATCACATTCACTTAGTTCAAAAGATTCAACTAGAAGACATAGCTATAAGTGAATGTTCTAGAGGACAGAAACCAAATCAATATATTGAAGATAAACATGAAGCCATGTTAACTTTGAAGACAAACCAAATGTGAAGACTTTGCAAATATAACGCCAGCAAAAAGTATTCTAAACCAAAGTTTGGTGGTGGCGTTACCCACCGTATAGGAAGTATTAGACCCAGGCACGGCGCACAATTATCGTGGCGCTCCGAAGTCAAATTCCGCGCTAATGTATCCACACTTAGAGTGTAAGTCTTCATTAGTTGAAGATATACGTTACTTCGTGTGTTTGCACATTGATACGTCTCCAACGTATCTATAATTTTTGATTGCTCCATGCTATATTATCTACTGTTTTGGACTATATTGGGCTTTATTTTCCACTTTTATATTATTTTTGCGACTAACCTATTAACCGGAGGCCCAGCCCAGAATTGCTGTCTTTTGCCTATTTCAGTGTTTCGGAGGAACAGAATATCAAACAGAGTCCAAACGGAATGAAACCTTCGGAAACGTGATTTTCTCATCAGATAAGATCCAGGAGACTTGGACCCTCCGTCAAGAAATCCACGAGGCGGCCACGAGGGTGGAGGGCGCCCCCCCCTCTAGGGCGCGCCCCTGCCTCATGGGCCCCTCGAAGCTTCACCGACGTACTTCTTCCTCCTATATATACCTACGTACCCCCAAATGATCGGGGACGGAGCCAAAAACCTAATTCCACCGCCGCAACTTTCTGTACCCACAAGATCCCATCTTGGGGCCTATTTCGGAGCTCCGCCGGAGGGGGCATCGATCACGGAGGGCTTCTACTGTTGGGGAACGTAGTAATTTCGAAAATTTTCCTACGCACACGCAAGATCATGGTGATGCATAGCAACGAGAGGGAGAGTATTGTCTACGTACCAACGCAGACCGACTGCGGAAGCGATCTCACAATGTAGAGGAAGTAGTCGTACGTCTCCTTCCCGATCCGACCGATCCAAGCACCGTTACTCCGGCACCTCCGAGTTCTTAGCACACGTTCAGCTCGATGACGATCCTCGGGCTCCGATCCAGCAAAGCGTCGAGGAAGAGTTCCGTCAGCACAACGGCGTGGTGACGATCTTGATGTACTACCGACGCAGGGCTTCGTCTAAGCTCTACAACGATATGACCGAGGTGGAATTTGGTGGCAGGGGGCACCGCACGCGGCTAAGGAACGATCAACAATGATCAACTTGTGTGTCTATGGGGTGCCCCCTGCCCCCGTATATAAAGGAGCAGGGGGAGGGGTTTGGCCGGCTAGGGAGAGGGGCGCAGGAGGAGTCGTACTCCTACCGGGAGTAGGACTCCCCCCCCAATCCTATTCCTAATAGGATTCTTCCAAAGGGAAGAGAGAAAGAGGGGGGCCGGCCCCTTCTCCTAGTCCTAATAGGACTAGGGAAGGGGGGAGGTGCGCAGCCCTTGTGGGCAGCCCCTTTCACTTTTCCACTAAGGCCCAATAGGCCCATTTGCCTCCCGGGGGGTTCCGGTAACCCTCCCGGTATTCCGGTAAAATCCCGATTTCATCCGGAACACTTCTGATGTCCAAACATAGGCTTCCAATATATCAATCTTTACGTCTCGACCATTTCGAGACTCCTCGTCATGTCCATGATCACATCCGGGACTCCGAACAACCTTCGGTACATCAAAATGCATAAACTCATAATAACTGTCATCATAACGTTAAGCGTGCGGACCCTACGGTTCGAGAACAATGTAGACATGACCGAGACATGTCTCCGGTCAATAACCAATAGCGGGACCTGGATGCCCATATTGGCTCCTACATATTCTACGAAGATCTTTATCGGTCAGACCGCATAACAACATACGTTCTTCCCTTTGTCATCGGTATGTTACTTGCCCGAGATTCGATCGTCGGTATCCAATACCTAGTTCAATCTCGTTACTGGCAAGTCTCTTTACTCGTTCCATAATACATCATCTCATAACTAACATCTTAGTTATTATGCTTGCAAGGCTTATGTGATGTGCATTACCGAGAGGGCCCAGAGATACCTCTCCGACAATCGGAGTGACAAATCCTAATCTCGAAATACGCTAACCCAACATCTACCTTTGGAGACACCTGTAATGCTCCTTTATAATCACCCAGTTACGTTGTGACGTTTGGTAGCACCCAAAGTGTTCCTCCGGCAAACGGGAGTTGCATAATCTCATAGTCATAGGAACATGTATAAGTCATGAAGAAAGCAATAGCAACATACCAAACGATCGTGTGCTAAGCTAATGGAATAGGTCATGTCAATCAGATCATTCAACTAATGATGTGACCTCGTTAATCAAATAACAACTCTTTTGTCCATGGTTAGGAAACATAACCATCTTTGATTAACGAGCTAGTCAAGTAGAGGCATACTAGTGACACTCTGTTTGTCTATGTATTCACACATGTATTATGTTTCCGGTTAATAAAATTCTAGCATGAATAATAAACATTTATCATGATATAAGGAAATAAATAATAACTTTATTATTGCCTCTAGGGCATATTTCCTTCAGTCTCCCACTTGCACTAGAGTCAATAATCTAGTTCACATCGCCATGTGATTTAGTAGCAATAGTTCACATCACCATGTGATTAACACCCATAGTTCACATCGTCATGTGACCAACACTCAAAGGGTTTACTAGAGTCAGTAATCTAGTTCACATCTCTATGTGATTAACACCCAAAGAGTACTAAGGTGTGATCATGTTTTGCTTGTGAGATAATTTTAGTCAACGGGTCTGTCACATTCAGATCCGTAAGTATTTTGCAAAATTCTATGTCTATAATGCTCTGCATGGAGCTACTCTAGCTAATTGCTCCCACTTTCAATATGTATCCAGATTGAGACTTTAGATTCATCTGGATCAGTGTCAAAAACTTGCATCGACGTAACCCTTTACGACGAACCTTTTTGTCATGTCCATAATCGAGAAACATATCCTTATTTCACTAAGGATAATTCTGACCTCTGTCCAGTGATCTACTCCTAGATCACTATTGTACTCCCTTGCCAAATCAGCGCAGGGTATACAATAGATCTGGTACACAGCATGGCATACTTTATAGAACCTATGAATGAGGCATAGGGAATTACTTTCATTCTCTTTCTATCTTCTGCCGTGGTCGGGCTTTGAGTCTTTACTCAACTTCACACCTTGTAACACAGGCAAGAAACTTTTTCTTTGACTGTTCCATTTTGAACTACTTCAAAATCTTGTCAAGGTATGTACTTATTGAAAAACTTATCAAGCGTCTTGATCTATCTCTATAGATCTTGAAGCTCAATATGTAAGCAGCTTTACCGAAGTCTTTCTTTGAAAAACTCCTTTCAAACACTCCTTTTATGCTTTATAGAATAATTCTACATTATTTCCGATCAACAATATGTCACTCACATATACTTATCAGAAATGTTGTAGTGCTCCCACTCACTTTCTTGTAAATACAGGCTTCACCGCAAGTCTGTATAAAACTATATGCTTTGATCAACTTATCAAAGCGTATATTCCAACTCCGAGATTCTTGCACCAGTCCATAGATGGATCGCTGGAGCTTGCATATTTAGTTAACACCTTTAGGATCGACAAAACCTTCTAGTTGCATCGTATACAACTCTTCTTTAGTAAATCCATTAAGGAATGCAGTTTTGTTTATCCATTTGCCAGATTTCATAAAATGCGGCAATTGCTAACATGATTCGGACAGACTTAAGCATACATACGAGTGAGAAAAACTTATCATAGTCAACACCTTGAACTTGTCGAAAACCTTTTGCGACAATTCTAGCTTTGTAGATAGTAACACTACTATCAGCGTCCGTCTTCCTCTTGAAGATCCATTTATTCTCAATTGCTTGCCGATCATCAGGCAAGTCAACCAAAGTCCATACTTTGTTCTCATACATGGATCCCATCTCAGATTTCATGGCCTCAAGCCACTTTGCGGAATCTGGGCTCACCATCGCTTCTTCATAGTTCGTAGGTTCATCATGATCTAGTAGCATGACTTCCAGAATTGGATTACCGTACCACTCTGGTGCGGATCTCACTCTGGTTGATCTACGTGGTTCAGTAGTATCTTGTCCTGAAGTTTCATGATCATCATCATTAGCTTCCTCACTAATTGTTATAGGTGTCGCAGAAACAGTTTTCTGTGATGTACTATTTTCCAATAAGGGAGCAGGTACAGTTACCTCGTCAAGTTCTACTTTCCTCCCACTCACTTCTTTCGAGAGAAACTCCTTCTCTAGAAAATATCCATTATAAGCAACGAATGTCTTGCCTTAGGATCTGTGATAGAAGGTGTACCCAACAGTCTCCTTTTGGGTATCCTATGAAGACATATTTCTCCGATTTGGTTTTGAGCTCATCAAGATGAAACTTTTTCACATAAGCATCACAACCCCAAACTTTAAGAAACGACTACTTTGGTTTCTTGCTAAACCACAGTTCAGATTGTGTCGTCTCAACGGACTCAGATGGTTCCCCTTTTTAACGTGAATGCAGCTGTCTCTAATGCATAACCCCAAAAACGATAGTGGTAAATCGGTAAGAAACATCATAGATTGCACTATATCCAATAAAGTACGGTTATGACGTTCGGACACACCATTATGCTGTGGTGTTCCAGGTGGCGTGAGTAGTGAAACTATTTCACATTGTTTTAACTGAAGACCAAACTTGTAACTCAAATACTATTTTCCACGATCAGATCGTAGAAACTTTATTTTCTTGTTACGATGATTTTCCACTTCACTCTGAAATTATATGAACTTTTCAAATGTATCAGACTTCTATTTCATTAAGTAGATATACCCATATCTGCTCAAATCATCTGTGAAGGTTAGAAAATAATGATACCCGCTGCAAGCCTTAAATATTCATCAGACCACATACATTAGTATGTATGATTTCCAACAAATCTGTTGCTTGCTCCATTGTTCCGGAGAACGGCGTTTTAGTCATCTTGCCTAAAAGGCATGGTTCGCAAGCATCAAGTGATTCATAATCAAGTGATTCCGAAAGCCCATCAGCATGGAGTTTCTTCATGCGCTTTATACCAATATGACCTAAACGGCAGTGCCACAAATAAGTTGCACTATCATTATTAACTTTGCATCTTTTGGTTTCAATATTATGAATATGTGTATTACTACGATCGAGATCCAACGAACTTGTTTCATTGGGTGTATGACCATCGAAGGTTTTATTCATGTAAACAGAACAACAATTATTCTCTGACTTTAATGAATAACCGTATTGCAATAAACATGATCAAATCATATTCATGCTCAACGCAAAACCCAAATAACACTTATTTAAGTTCAACACTAATCCCGAAAGTATAGGGGAGTGTGCGATGATGATCATAT
The DNA here is from genome assembly GCA_034509565.1 of Triticum monococcum. NCBI lineage: Eukaryota > Viridiplantae > Streptophyta > Magnoliopsida > Poales > Poaceae > Triticum > Triticum monococcum. Next base: position 583,576,109 of record CM067843.1, read on the forward strand.
CAATCTTGGAACTACTTCCAACACACATCGTCACTTCACCCTTAACTAGTCTCTGTTTATTCTGCAACTCCTGTTTCGAGTTACTACTCTTAGCAACTGAACTAGCATCAAATACTGAGGGGTTGCTATAAACACTAGTAAAGTACACATCAATAACATGTATATCAAATATACTTATGTTCACTTTGCCATCCTTCTTATCCGCCAATCACTTGGGGTAGTTCCGCTTCCAGTGACTAGTCCCTTTGCAGTAGAAGCACTTAGTCTCAGGCTTAGGATCAGACTTGGGCTTCTTCACTTGAGCAGCAACTTGCTTGCCATTCTTCTTGAAGTTCCCCTTCTTCCCTTTGCCCTTTTCTTGAAACTAGTGGTCTTGTCAACCATCAACACTTGATGTTTTTCTTGATTTCTACCTTCGTTGATTTCAGCATCACGAAGAGCTTGGGAGTTGTTTCCGTTATCCCTTGCATATTATAGTTCATCACGAAGTTCTACTAACTTGGTGATGGTGACTAGAGAATTCTGTCAATCACTATCTTATCTGGAAGATTAACTCCCACTTGATTCAAGCGATTGTAGTACCCAGACAATCTGAGCACATGCTCACTAGTTGAGCGATTCTCCTCCATCTTTTAGCTATAGAACTTGTTGGAGACTTCATATCTCTCAACTCGGGTATTTGCTTGAAATATTAACTTCAACTCCTGGAACATCTCATATGGTCCATGACGTTCAAAACGTCTTTGAAGTCCCGATTCTAAGCCATTAAGCATGGTGCACTAAACTATCAAGTAGTCATCATGTTGAGCTAGCCAAACGTTCATAACGTCTGCATCTGCTCCTGCAATAGGTCTGTCACCTAGCGGTGCATCAAGGACATAATTTTTCTGTGCAGCAATGAGGATAAACCTCAGATCACGGATCCAATCCGCATCATTGCTACTCACATCTGTCAACATAATTTTCTCTAGGAACATATCAAAAATAAACACAGGGAAGCAACAACGCGAGCTATTGATCTACAACGTAATTTGCAAAATACTACCAGGACTAAGTTCATGATAAATTTAAGTTCAATTTAATCATATTACTTAAGAACTCCCACTTAGATAGACATCCCTCTAATCCTCTAAGTGATCACGTGATCCAAATCAACTAAACCATAACCGATCATCACGTGAGATGGAGTAGTTTTCAATGGTGAACATCGTTATGTTGATCATATCTACTATATGATTCACGCTCGACCTTTCGGTCTCTGTGTTCCGAGGCCATATCTGCATATGCTAGGCTCGTCAAGTTTAACCTGAGTATTCTGCGTGTGCAAAACTGGCTTGCACCCGTTGTAGATGGACGTAGAGCTTATCACACCCGATCATCACGTGGTGTCTGGGCACGACGAACTTTGGCAACGGTGCATACTCAGGGAGAACACTTCTTGATAATTAGTGAGAGATCATCTTAAAATGCTACCATCAAACTAAGCAAAATAAGATGTATAAAAGATAAACATCATATGCAATCAAAATATGTGACATGATATGGCCATCATCATCTTGCTTCTTTGATCTCCATCTCCAAAGTACTGTCATGATCTATATCGTCACCGGCATGACACCATGATCTCCATCATCTTGATCTATATCAATGTGTCGTCACGTGGTCGTCTCGCCAACACTTGCTCTTGCAACTATTGCTATCGCATAGCGATAAAGTAAAGCAATTATTGGGTGCTTGCATCTTATGCAATAGACAAACAACCATAAGGCTTTTGCCAGTTGCCGATAACTTCAACAAAACATGATCATCTTATACAACAACTTATAACTCATCACGTTTTGACCATATCACATCACAACATGCCCTGCAAAAACAAGTTAGACGTCCTCTACTTTGTTGTTGCAAATTTTACGTGGCTGCTACGGCTTAAGCAAGAACTCATCTCACCTACGCATCAAAACCACAACGATAGTTTGTCAAATAGACTCCGTTTTAACCTTCGCAAGGACCGGGCGTAGCCACACTCGGTTCAACTAAAGTTGGAGAAACAGTCACCCGCAAGTCACCTGTGTGCAAAGCACGTCGGGGAAACCGGTCTCGCGTAAGCGTACGCGTAATGTCGGTACGGGCCGCTTCGTCCAACAATACCGCCGAACCAAAGTATGACATGCTGGTAGGCAGTATGACTTATATCGCCCACAACTCACTTGTGTTCTACTCGTGCATATAACATCAAACCATAAAACCTAGGCTCGGATGCCACTGTTGGGGAACGTAGTAATTTCGAAAATTTTCCTACGCACACGCAAGATCATGGTGATGCATAGCAACGAGAGGGAGAGTATTGTCTACGTACCAACGCAGACCGACTGCGGAAGCGATCTCACAATGTAGAGGAAGTAGTCGTACGTCTCCTTCCCGATCCGACCGATCCAAGCACCGTTACTCCGGCACCTCCGAGTTCTTAGCACACGTTCAGCTCGATGACGATCCTCGGGCTCCGATCCAGCAAAGCGTCGAGGAAGAGTTCCGTCAGCACAACGGCGTGGTGACGATCTTGATGTACTACCGACGCAGGGCTTCGTCTAAGCTCTACAACGATATGACCGAGGTGGAATTTGGTGGCAGGGGGCACCGCACACGGCTAAGGAACGATCAACAATGATCAACTTGTGTGTCTATGGGGTGCCCCTGCCCCCGTATATAAAGGAGCAGGGGGAGGGGTTTGGCCGGCTAGGGAGAGGGGCGCAGGAGGAGTCCTACTCCTACCGGGAGTAGGACCCCCCCCCCCCAATCCTATTCCTAATAGGATTCTTCCAAAGGGAAGAGAGAAAGAGGGGGGCCGGCCCCTTCTCCTAGTCCTAATAGGACTAGGGAAGGGGGGGAGGCGCGCAGCCCTTGTGGGCAGCCCCTTTCACTTTTCCACTAAGGCCCAATAGGCCCATTTGCCTCCCGGGGGGTTCCGGTAACCCTCCCGGTATTCCGGTAAAATCCCGATTTCATCCAGAACACTTCCGATGTCCAAACATAGGCTTCCAATATATCAATCTTTACGTCTCGACCATTTCGAGACTCCTCGTCATGTCCGTGATCACATCCGGGACTCCTAACAACCTTCGGTACATCAAAATGCATAAACTCATAATAACTGTCATCGTAACGTTAAGCGTGCGGACCCTACGGTTCGAGAACAATGTAGACATGACCGAGACATGTCTCCGGTCAATAACCAATAGCGGGACCTGGATGCCCATATTGACTCCTACATATTCTACGAAGATCTTTATCGGTCAGACCGCATAACAACATACATTCTTCCCTTTGTCATCGGTATGTTACTTGCCCGAGATTCGATCGTCAGTATCCAATACCTAGTTCAATCTCGTTACTGGCAAGTCTCTTTACTCGTTCCATAATACATCATCTCATAACTAACATCTTAGTTATTATGCTTGCAAGGCTTATGTGATGTGCATTACCGAGAGGGCCCAGAGATACCTCTCCGACAATCGGAGTGACAAATCCTAATCTCGAAATACGCTAACCCAACATCTACCTTTGGAGACACCTGTAATGCTCCTTTATAATCACCCAGTTACGTTGTGACGTTTGGTAGCACCCAAAGTGTTCCTCCGGCAAACGGGAGTTGCATAACCTCATAGTCATAGGAACATGTATAAGTCATGAAGAAAGCAATAGCAACATACTAAACGATCGTGTGCTTAACTAATGGAATGGGTCATGTCAATCAGATCATTCAACTAATGATGTGACCTCGTTAATCAAATAACAACTCTTTTGTCCATGGTTAGGAAACATAACCATCTTTGATTAACGAGCTAGTCAAGTAGAGGCATACTAGTGACACTCTGTTTGTCTATGTATTCACACATGTATTATGTTTCCGGTTAATACAATTCTAGCATGAATAATAAACATTTATCATGATATAAGGAAATAAATAATAACTTTATTATTGCCTCTAGGGCATATTTCCTTCATCTACATCATCATCCAAGCCCCTCCGATGAAGTGTGAGTAGTTTACTTCAGACCTACGGGTCCATAGTTAGTAGCCAGATGGCTTCTTCTCTCTTTTTGGATCTCAATACAATGTTCTCCCCCTCTCTCGTGGAGATCTATTCGATGTAATCTTCTTTTTGTGGTGTGTTTGTTGAGACCGATGAATTGTGGGTTTATGATCCAGTCTATATATGAATAATATTTGAATCTTCTCTGAATTCTTTTATGTATGATTGGTTATCTTTGCAAGGCTCTTCGAATTATCAGTTTGGTTTGTCCTACTCACTACAAAAAAAGACACATCCGTGACATTTTGGGCCGAACGGAATTTTTTTCTGTCATAGATATGACACTTCTATGACGATAATTGTGACAAAACCCGGTATCATCATAGATGTGGTGGGCTCCTACTTCTATGACAAAAAATCATGACAGAAAATGGGCTTTTCGTCCTGGGCGGGCCGGAGATGCAGCTGCATGACATTCTTTGGGCCGTCCATGATGGAAAAAAATCGTGGTAGAAGCGAGGGGGAGGAAAATTTCGGGGAGTTCCCGGTTACGGTGGGAGGTCGGGGGCCGAGCGATGCGTGCTTCTCTCGTACACGTACGCGCGTGTGTGCGAGGCGTTGGCTCTAACTGAACCCGAGTGATTGGACTGCAGGCTACGCGTTACTGAACACGAGCGATCGATCGATGGCTGTTAACTAAACCCGATCGAGTGATTCCCTCGTTACTGATGCTAACTGAAGCCGATGGATGATGCCTCTGTATGAACAGTGAGCATTGCGGGGGGGTTTGGATGAACAGTTCCCGGTGGGGTGGATGAACAGGACCCCGTGGTGTTGCCTCTGGATGAACAGGACCCCGATCGATCGAGCCGGTTGGGGCTGGATGAAGAGGACCCCATGGAGGGCGGGATGAACAGGACCACCCCGTGGAGGGCAGGATGAACAGTAGACGATGGAGGGCAGGATGAACAGTAGCCCGTGGAGGGGTGGTTGAACAGGAGCCCGTGGAGAGGGCTGGTTGAACAGTAGCCGGTGGAGTAGCGCGCGGTGGAGGCTGGATGAACAGGAGCCCGTGGATGAACAGTCGCAGGTGAAGGCTGGAGGAGGTCGACGGTGGAGATGAACAGTATCCCGTGGAGTCCCGTTTTGTGGTACGCCACACCCCTCCCAATGAACAGGACCACCGTTTCGACCGTAGCGCTCCAACACAAGTCCGTTTCGTCCGTTTTGTGGTACGCCACACCCCTCCCGATCAACAGGACCCCCGTTTCGACCGTAGGAGGTCCGTTTCCTCCGTTTTGTGGTACGCCAGACCCCTCCCGATGAACAGGATCCCGTTTCGAACGTTGCCAATCGAACACAAGGCCGTTTCCTCCGTTTTGCCGTACACCAGGCCTCGTTTCCATCGCCTGTTCCGTCCAAGCCCTCCCAATGAACATGACCACGCATTATGTTCCGACCCAGCCGGTTGGCTCCCACGCGTTCTGTTGCCTCCCCATGAACACGACGCATTCCGTTGCCTCCCCATGAACACGACGACGATGTTGTTTCTTCGTTCCGACCCAGCCATGTACACAAGCCCTGGCCGTACGTATGCACGAGTAGGCGTTCGAGACCCCGCCCATATGTACACATACATGGCCATATTTTATTTCTTGCACCCTGGCCGCTGTATGTACGTGTACATGCTACGTGCGCGCCTCTACAACGACACGTGCGCGCCTCTACTACGACACGTGCGTGCCTCTACATCGACCAGTATGTACGTACAAGTTCGCGACCAGAATGACAACGCTACATACGCTTCGACCAGGTGGGTCCCTACTGTCAGGCACTTCCTTGTGTGCAAAGATGTAGCTGGTGGGTCCCAGCAGTCAGGGGCAAACGTTTTTTTGTGAAATACGGTGGCCCGTCCGTTGGGTCCCCATTGTCAGGTGAAGGAATAATTATTTTGCACGTAATAAGGAGGCACTTCCTTGCTGCGGCCGTGGACCCAGCTGTCAGGCTCTCCACGTACAGTCCACGTCCGATGGAAGCCATTCCTTGACCACGTTGACCACGCCGTGCCGAGAGCACCAGGGCGGTGGATGACGGCGATGCCTAGGAAGGGGATGACGCAGAGCCGGGGAAGACGCGGCAGTGGATGCCCACACGGAGAGGAGTACGAGGGTTCACTTGTTCGGCTGCGCTGCCGTCACCGCAGAATAACAGGGGGCGTGGGTAAGTGGAGTGGAGGGATGGCCTGGCCAGTGGTGGGAGTAGTATGGGGGCGGTGAGGCCTCCGTGGCAGCACAGCCGGCCATGGGAGGCAGGAGCAGGCGGCACGACCTGCGCTGCTTTGGGCGGCTGGAGCAAGAAGACTAGAGGTTGAAGAAGCACTAGGGCCGTTGGATGGACATCGTACGGTCAATCAAGCTAGAATCATGCATATTGACTAAGTTGACAAAGCCCTTCATCCCCGTCAACTTAGTAGGCCCACTATACCGGGTCCCAGCTAGCAGGGGGAGTATTCATTTTTTTGTGCATAATAAGGAGGCACTTCCTTGCGTGCGAAGATATAGCTGGTGGGTCCGAGCTGTCAGCGGCGGTAATGTTTTTTCGCGAAATACAGAGGCCGTTTCGGTGGGTCCCAGATGTCAGGTGGAGGAAATCATTATTTTGCACGTAATAAGGAGGCATTTCCTTGCGTGCGGCCATGGACCCAGTTGTCAGCCTCTCCATGTACAGTCCACTTCAGATGCATGTCGGTTGTTGACCACGCCACGCCGAGAGCACCAGGGCGGTAGACGATGGCGAGGCCTAGGAAGGGAACGACACGGAGGCACGGAAGACTCGACCGTTGTTTTTGTTTCCCACGCGGAGGGGAGTACGACTGTACGAGGGTTTACTGGTTCGTCTGCCGTCGTCAAAGAATAACAGCAGGTGTGGGTGAGTAGAGGGATGGCTAGGCCAGCGATGGGAGTACGATGGGCGGTGAGGCCTGCGTGGCAGCACAACCGACCGCGGGGAGGAGGGAGCAGGCAGTCCCGCCGGCGCTTGTTTGAGCGGCTGGAGCAGGAAGAGCAGAGATTGAAGAAGCATGACGGCTGTTGGATGGACATCCAACAGTATACAGGCCATTTGTGGAAAGCCTTAAATCTGTGAAAAATAGCATACAGCTTATCTGCCATTATTTCAAATAATTTACAGCCCATTTGCTAATTCTTATGTGTTTTTTTGGAGCCCATATTCTTTATGTTAGCATTACAACCCATATTGTGGCCACGGTTAAAAAATTATATGAAATTTTGCATATGTCGGTGCGGTCTGAACTGTTTTTAATCCCAAAATTTCGAGTCACATTCATGCTGATTTTAAAAATAAATGTATATCAATATAAAATCCAATAAATTGTCCGCGCATAAAAATCAATGCAATTTAAAATCTCAAAATGAAAAAAAAGATATATGAAAATAATTGTCGGTTTGATGTGTTTTAAAAATGTACAACCCATTTCTCATTACTGATAGGCCATTTTTTCGGACAGCCGAATGAAGCTCTCCTCGTCTTGAAAGATTTGCAGCCCAACAGGCCTGATAAAGCGACTTACTTGACAAATCACAAAAGAACTGGGCTAGCCATTTTCAGAAAGAAAAAAACTACTAGGCTGGTCTGTGGTAAACATAAAAGAAAAGGCTGTCTAGACAGGCCAGAGTGTCCCGCACAGCCCAGTTGACACCCTGCTTCCGTCTCAAAAACAAATTAGATAAATGCAACTCCAATTATGGTGATTCATAAAAATGCCACTACATTTTCCAAACTTTGAAAAATGCCACTGCAATTTTTGCAAACTTTGAAAAACGCCACTGCAATTTGCAAACTTTTAAAAACGCCACTCCAGACTTCGAAAAATGCCACTAGAAATGGCATGAAATGGCATTTTTCAAAATTTGGAAATTGCATTGGCATTTCTCGGATACACCAGATTTGGAGTGGCATTTATCAAATTAACCCAAAACAAAAATAACTGGGCGAGCTGCTGGGTCCCTGGTGTTAGCCGCTCGTTGTGCAATTCTCTCGTGTATTGACTACGTTGACAATGGCATGGGACCCAGATGTCAGAAATCAACTAGGAGGAGCCATTTTTTATTGGCTTGAAATAAGGAGGCACTTGCTTGCGTACTGCCATGACCTTGGCGGTCCCTGCTGTCATCCTCTCCACGTACAATCATCTCCTGATTATGTACGCGTCAACTTGCTAGGCGCACAAGTCAGCCTATAAACCGTGGAGGACAAATACAACCCATTTTCTCTGCGTATAGTACCAATTAGTCATGCTTCAAAACTGATCAGCACGCCATTAAAAAAATAAAGGTCGATAACTAGTGCGGCACCTCGGGCCAACGCGGCCAGATCGCATTTTGCACGAGAAATTACACACCATGTTTCTTTGACATGTGGTCCAGTTCCAACATATCAGTGAGACGACGGCGAGTAGTAGGAGTATTTCCGAACGGACGTGTAGGCCGGGGCGCCTCTTCGTGAACCGTGGCAAACTCGCAACCGTCCACCGACTCTTCGCCTTTCCCTCTCGTTTTGGAACTGCTGTCGCACGCTCTTCCTCTCCCTCCTCCATTTTCCTTCAGCCCTTCACCCTTTTTTCTGCCATTGTTCGATCGTCTTCTCCAAGGAGGGAACAAACCAGAAACGACCCCGTTATTCTTGCCCCGATCTGAAAGATGACGTGGTGGAGGAACACATTGGTCGTTGCGACGTCATCACCTCGGCTAGCATGGCAGGTTCGTTCAAGCCCATTCTCGACTCAACTAATAACATCATTGCAAGGAACCCAAGAGTCAAGGAGCGGTTTGATCTCACCTATCTTCTTCGCCGTGACCCTGATGACTGGCGCCGGCACGACGGTGGCCTTGCCCTGTGCAAGTTGATGTCGCTTGATAATGATACATATGATGTTAAGATGTCATCGCTTGAGGACAAGGCTTGGGCGGGCGCAAATGGAGATTGGGTTGTTTACATTGGGTCCAACTGCGAGTGGGAACTTGTGAATGTGTACACTCGTCACCGGGTTCCACTTCCAAAAATCTCAGCACACTGCCCAAAGGTTGAGCACACTGGTAATGTACGCACGTTCAAATACGATCATGGTGACTGTCTTCTACGGAAGATAGCAATTTGTCGAGTTCCCAACCGCTCTTGGAATTACAACAACTATCAAGTTGTTGCTATCTTCGACAAGCTTGTTGCCGTCCTTCGTGGTTCGACTCGATGGATATTGCTCAAAAATCAGTTTCTGTACATGGATGAGTACTATGGTCCAATTCAATACGAGGGCCTTGTGTTTGCTGCCACCACTCGTGGCACTATTTTTGCATGGCATCCTAGTAGTTTCGGTACGTTTGTCTTCCATCGTAATTATAATTGTTTCATCCACATGCATGCGGGTTAGCAAGTTTCCCTTTACTAATTAACCTTCTTCTTGTGTTTCCAAGGTTCTGTGAACATCCCACCACCTATACTTGAAAAAATTTATAACCAAGGGGGAGATGCCGATGGTGATGATCACGAGCAGCGCCCATATACTCTGTGGCGCCTGGCAACTAATTCCAATGGATCACCTCTTCTTGTGTGTATACAACCCACTGATGATGTTACTGCTAAGGAAGCAGGTGTCTCCCGTGGTCGCACTCTCCGAACCTATTCCAACACCCGTTGCATGGTATTCGGGATGGATACTAGTGTGCTAGCGCCAACTCCTTCTCCCTGGCACAGAATTGATAGTCTTTGAGAAAACTCGCTCTTCCTTGGACAAAACTATCCGATGATGGTGAAAGGCGATCCAACTATTGTTGACACATTTATGAGAAGCAACTGTGTCTATACCTCGGACATTTGGGTGGTTCCCTACCCTGGTACTGATATAGTAGGCCGCTTCAGCCTGGATGATCAGTCCTGCGTTGGTCTCCAGATCGACAACGGATGGCCCATCCCAGAGAATCACTTGTGGTTCAAAGCAAGTGTTTCCAACGCCGCGGAATGGTTGAGTTGAAGTTCATTTCATGGCTTGTTATTTGTTGTGTGGTGAAAACTTTAGTATTTATAATGTATCCTCGTTGTCGATGTGGGTTGATGACCTATTGTATGTAATAAAATGATATGCCTGTGATAAACTTACTAAATTTATGAATGGCTTTCAAGTCGCTTCTCTGAATGAGTGGTGCGACGAGGCAAAAAATATTTTCCGAATACATAATTGTACATGCATTGCAACAGGTTATTGGATGAGGCCAATCAACAATAGTAGTGCACTATTTGTACTAGCTTCACATGCTTCGCGCGTCGGGCGGGTGTTTTTACTGTAGCCATATGTTAATGCGTTCGTTGTACGTAACCAGCACCTCGAATGCTCGATACTAGTATACTATATAGTAGTAGGAGTAAGTAGTATGAGTAGTAGGGTGGCATGGTCCAGAACAAGCATTCACGTCCAGGAGTACGGCACACGCCACCACCACGACATCCATCTGACACCATATTATTTCTTGGAGTCCATGCTAGAGCAATCTCTTCAACCTCGTCGTTTCTCTAACTTCAGCCATCGTGCGGCGGGCGGGGTGGGGGTTTGCCGATAGTCGGTTTACTTAACCGTGGTCCCACTTGTAAGGCCAACTCCAACGCACGACCCCAAATGCACCTTCGTTTTGCACGAACTCCAACGATAATTTTGACTAGAAAAGCAAGACCAAGGAAAACAAGAACCACAAGAATACATTTTACTACTCTTGTAAGTTGGATTAGTGCCTTCTCGATGCATTCATTGTTGATCTGCGGAGGTTCGATCTTGCGTCTGTGCTAGCTAAAAGTGATAGAACATCTACTAAATTGCACTCTATCAATATATGGATGTACTCTTCTTCCCAATACAAAAACCTGCATCCGTTCTACTCCCTCCGTTGCACAATACATGCCTTCTATTTGTCAAAATATATATGTATCTAGACATGTCTTAGTATGTAGGTACATCCATTTTTGGACAAATGGAAGTCAAGTATTTTGGAACGGAGGGAGTACACAATAAAATTTTTTAAGTTAGCACAACTAGTCTAATCCGAGAGCAGACCGAAGATTTGGTTGAGTTACTCCTCCTTTTGCCGACACGTGGGACATCCAGCATCCAGGCCGTGTCATGAAAGAAAATAGAGTGGTAGTTGAAGCCACGAGATGTGCATCTTGGGTTAAACTGTAAATAGAATCTTACTACTCTTGAGTAACTCCAAAAGTGGCCACCGAAGATCTTTATTGGATTTGTTTTTCATCACCAACACGTCAAGGTGAAAGATGTGCAGGTTCAGTGGGTCCTCTTGCGTTTTCACTTACATGTGGGGCCGCATGTGAGCAAACAGACGATGGGCTCCGCACGTCCGCTGGCTGGCTGAGAAGAGAGATAGAGGAGGGCTGAGCACGGACTGCAGGAAGTTTGTTCTACGTACCTCGATATAGGCTCGATATAGTGGGGTGGCATGGGCCATAACTAGCATTCACGTCTAGCAGTACGACACACGCCACCCACACGAGTCTCATCCGACACCAATTTTCTTGGAGTCCGTGCTATAGCCATCTCTTCTCCCTCATGTTTTCTCAGCCATCGCGCGGTGGGCTGGGTGGGGATTTGCCGATAGTCGGTTTGCTCAACTGCAGCCCCACTTGTAAGTGAAAATGCAACACCGCACGCATTCCCGCTTGAGAGGCGTGCCGGACCAACCGTGTGGGGGTGCGACACGAACACGGCAGGCTTTTCCTTTTGAACTCGTAACTTGTAAAATTTGGTTCTGCTCCATGGCGCGACCGATAGATAGAAAATAACGATTTTTCCTAGAGTAATGAGAAGTTTGGTTCTGGCGTCGTTCATGCATGGAGTACGTATGAAAATTATGAAGTTGATGCGAAAGGTAAGATAATTACTATAGTATCATATACTACTACATGGATTTGACGGAAAGATAAAAATACATACGGATCCATCAACGTTCCACGACATCCTCATGCCCTAGTGCGCCGGGTCACCAACCGACATGTGAGGAGCAGCGGCGTTGGCGGCGAGCTCAACGTGCTTCTGAACAGTGCCATCCAAGGTTACCCTATGCTCCAAGAAGGCCAGCGTCCTATCGTCCTCCTCTTTCATGTAGTAGTCCTTGTGGACGATTTGCGCGTAGACGTGGGTGATTATGTCGATGGTGTCTTGCTGCGCCAGGTGTTGCGCAGCAAGCGCGACCTCAAGGTGGACATTCTCCGGCGCGAAGACAGGCAGTCGCAGGGCCACCAGTGCGTCGAAGAGGTTGTTACCACAGTGGCCGTTGAGGGTGGCGGGCATCTCAGAGCCTGGGCGCGTCAGTTGGAGGCTTACGTCAAAGTCGTCCGCAAGCTTCTTAACGATGGTGAACTTGTCGAGGAAACCGACAAGGACCTCGTCGAACAAGGAGACGAAGCTGTCGTCCAAGCGGCCCCTCGCCCTGGCGGCCTCAAGCAATACTACCTGGAGACGTTCCTCGGTGCCGGGCCGCAGGCCGGCGTCGTGGACCATCTGGCACAGCCAGCTGATGCTCGCGCTCATCGCCTCCATGGGTCTAGCGTAGCTTCTAGTCAATTGATCTTGCGATTCGAGTGATCACTCAGCCCTTGGTTAGCGTGCGTAGGTGTGTAAGATTTCGTACTACTCCTCGGCCCTCTACTGCACCTGCCTTTGGTTGTATGATAGGTGGGCCGGCCACCCCCTGGGGCCACGTGTCATTCACCCAAAGGCAGTTGCCGTAAGTCAATGAAGCTGCGTCCCCCTCCGTGCCGGTGCAGTATAGTCATCTCACCGGACCTCTAGTTGGGGCCAAACAAGAGAAGTTTGATGTTTACTGGTTCATTGGTCCCCTTTGCATTTTGCGCCAAGTTTTGACCTTTGATTTAACTAATAAAATGTTAATGCATGTAAACAAAAATGTTGTGTAAGTCACCTTACGAAAACCAAATAATCCCAAAATACTTAGGCATGGTGCATTAACTCCCTCCTTGTTTCTTATTTCGTGACATATCAACCAATGAGAGATGTGGGCCGTGCATGCTTTCAATGACTTGAGACTACCAAACATGACATGCAGTGTTTAGTTCATTGCATGTAATCCTATTAGTACTCTAGTAGTCTAGTTAGGAGTAGCAAAAAAACATTAAGTTCTCTCACCGATAGGAATAAAACACCATGTATTTATTTACAGAGGGAGTAGTACATTTTTGGTGACATGCATTACTAGATATTGCTAGTCAAATACTAAAATCCAGATGGACGTGGTAGTGCTCCTAAATCCAGACGGTGGTGCTACTAGTACTAGTAGTAGTACTACCAATGTAGTAGTAGGAGTACTAGCACTGTACTACCCGTTGGTCAAATTATTACGTGCTGCTACTCACAGTGAAGTGACAAGACCATGCGCCAGAGATGACACCTAAGTATAGGCGCCGTGTTCGGCATACCATAGTCAGCCTCACTGTCTGCAGTCACTATCATCATGGCTGTAGAGCTAGCATGCTTACAACTAGCCCTGTTCGACATAATTTCCCGTGCGTAGATGCCCGTGCATTGCGCGGAACACCAAGATTGGGGGTGGACGGCTCCGGCAGCGACCATCGCGCCAGATTTTCCATGGCCTTCTACTCCTAGATGTGGTGGGGAGGAGATGAGGCTGATTGTGAGAGACAAGGAGTTGTTTGTAAATAGGGAACAAGTGCGGGCATCTTTTTGCAAAAATGGAGAAGCTTGGTTTCTATGCGTCAGATCTAGACCCGACGGCTATTGGTGAAAGATGGGAGGCACAACATAATCACCAACTCAGGACCTGTTTGATTCGCAGGATTTTGAAAACGCAGGAATAGGACACGGCAATATTACAAGTTTCAAACTGATATTACAAATGTTAGGAGTAATGCTGCACCTACGAAGAGGGAATTACTAGGAAGTTTACGTAAGAACTTTCGTTACTTTAGGTGGATGCAGCATTATCGTACAAACTAAAATCCACCGCCCTGACAAGTCACTAATGGGAAAATAAGTTTTTGAGTCTCTGGCCACTTGATGTTTCAAAAACAAATTCAGCTTCTGCGGAGACTTTGTCATTTAGGCTTAGACGCTTGCGGTGATTAGCACGCCATTCATTGTTGCGCCAGAGAACGTCAAACCTCATTACCTTGAGCACACTTGCCTCCAAAACAAAGAACCTGGCCAATTTAATCTCAGATGTGCTGCCTCGGTAGTCGATCAAATCAATTTCTGTAAGATGGAGATCAAGGCATTCGATGAGATTGTTATAGTGCAACACATTTTTCACTTTCGGGTCTTTTTTTATCTGCAAAAGAAGAGAACATATTAGAGCAGCTGGCTGCATAAGATTGCCGTGTCATCAAGAGGTACCAATATCATTCTCTCATACGATAGGGTTGGCTGGCTAGTGATATTTTTTCACTCACTCTCTCTCTCTCTCTCTCTCCCTCCTCTCATTTAACTAGGAGCACGTGAAGAGCTTGGGCATTTGTTGTTGGGGAACGTTGCAGAAAACAAAAATTTTCCTACGATTTCACCAAGATCCATCTATGAGTTCATCTAGCAATGAGTGATCGGATGCATCTACATACCTTTGTAGATCGTGAGAGGAAGCGTTCACTAGAACGTGGATGACGGAGTCGTACTCGCCGTGATTCAAATCACCGATGACCAAGCGCCGAACGGACGGCACCTCCGCATTCAACACACGTACGGAGCGGATGACGTCTCCTCCTTCTTGATCCAGCAAGGGGGGAGGAGAGGTTGATGAAGATCCAGCAGCACGATGGCGTGGTGGTGGATGCAGGGTGTCACAGTAGCAGGGCTTCGCCGTGTACTACGAGAGAGAGAGGTGTAGCAGGGGAGAGGGAGGCGCCAAGGATGCAGGGTGCGGCTGCCCCTCCCTCCCCCCTTCTTATATAGGCCCCTAGGGGGGGCACCGGCCCTAGGAGATGGGATCTCCTAGGGAGGGCGGCGGCCAGGGCTGGAGTGGCCCCCAAGGCAAGGTGGGGCGCCCCCCCACCCCTAGGGTTCCAACCCTAGGCGCATGGGGTGGGCCTAGGGGGGCGCACCAGCCCACTATGGGCTGGTTCCCCTCCCCACTTTGGCCCATGGGGCCCTCCGGGATGGGTGGCCCCACCCGGTGGACCCCCGGGACCCTTCTGGTGGTCCCGGTACAATACCGGTGACCCCGAAACTTGTCCCGATGGCCGAAACAGCACTTCCTATATTTAATTCTTTACCTCCGGACTATTCCGAAACTCCTCGTGACGTCCGGGATCTCATTCGGGACTCTGAACAACATTCGGGTTACTGCATATACATATCTTCACAACCCTAGCGTCACTGAACCTTAAGTGTGTAGACCCTACGGGTTCGGGAGACATGTAGACATGACCGAGATCGCTCTCCGGTCAATAACCAACAGCGGGATCTGGATACCCATGTTGGCTCCCACATGCTCCTCGATGATCTCATCGGATGAACCACGATGTCGAGGATTCAAACAACCCCGTATACAATTCCCTTCGTCAATCGGTATGTTACTTGCCCGAGATTCGATCGTCGGTATCCCAATACCTCGTTCAATCTCGTTATCGGCAAGTCACTTTACTCGTACTGTAATGCATGATCCCGTGACCAGACACTTGGTCACTTTGAGCTCATAATGATGATGCATTACCGAGTGGGCCCAGTGATACCTCTCCGTCATACGGAGTGACGAATCCCAGTCTTGATCCATGTCAACCCAAGAGACACTTTCGGAGATACCCGTAGTATACCTTTATAGTCACCCAGTTACGTTGTGACGTTTGGTACACCCAAAGCACTCCTACGGTATTCAGGAGTTACACGATCTCATGGTCTAAGGAAAGGATACTTGACATTGGAAAAACTCTAGCAAACGAACTACACGATCTTGTGCTATGTTTAGGATTGGGTCTTGTCCATCACATCATTCTCCTAATGATGTGATCTCGTTATCAATGACATCCAATGTCCATAGTCAGGAAACCATGACTATCTGTTGATCAACGAGCTAGTCAACTAGAGGCTTACTAGGGACATGTTGGTGTCTATTATTCACACATGTATTACGATTTCCGGATAACACAAATATAGCATGAATAAAGACAATTATCATGAACAAGGAAATATAATAATAATGTTTTTATTATTGCCTCTAGGGCATATTTCCAACAGTATCCCACTTGCACTAGAGTCAATAATCTAGTTACATTGTGATGAATCGAACACCCATGGAATTCTGGTGTTGATCATGTTTTGCTCTAGGGAGAGGTTTAGTCAATGGATCTGCTACATTCAGGTCCGTATGTACTTTACAAATATCTATGTCTCCATCTTGAACATTTTCACGAATGGAGTTGAAGCGACGCTTGATGTGCCTTGTCTTCTTGTGAAACCTGGGCTCCTTGGCAAGTGCAATAGCTCCAGTGTTGTCACAGAAGAGCTTGATCGGCCCCGATGCATTGGGTGTGACTCCGAGGTCGGTGATGAACTCCTTCACCCAAATTGCTTCATGTGCTGCCTCCGAGGCTGCCATGTACTCCGCTTCACATGTAGATCCCGCCACGATGCTCTGCTTGCAACTGCACCAGCTTACTGCCCCACCATTCAAAATATACACGTATCCGGTTTGTGACTTAGAGTCATCCAGATCTGTGTCGAAGCTAGCGTCGACGTAACCCTTTACGACGAGCTCTTCGTCACCTCCATAAACGAGAAACATTTCCTTAGTCCTTTTCAGGTACTTCAGGATATTCTTGACCGCTGTCTAGTGTTCCTTGCCGGGATTACTTTGGTACCTTCCTACCAAACTTACGGCAAGGTTTACATCAGGTCTGGTACACAGCATGGCATACATAATAGAACCTATGGCTGAGGCATAGGGGATGACACTCATCTCTTCTATATCTTCTGTCGTGGTCGGACATTGAGCTGAGCTCAATTTCACACGTTGCAGCACAGGCAAGAACCCCTTCTTAGACTGATCCATATTGAACTTCTTCAATATCTTATCAAGGTATGTGCTTTGTGAAAGACCTATGAGGCGTCTTGATCTATCTCTATAGATCTTGATGCCTAATATATAAGCAGCTTCTCCAAGGTCCTTCATTGAAAAACTCTTACTCAAGTAGGCCTTAATGCTGTCCAAGAGTTCTATATCATTTCCCATCAAAAGTATGTCATCTACATATAATATGAGAAATGCTACAGAGCTCCCACTCACTTTCTTGTAAACGCAGGCTTCTCCATAAGTCTGTGTAAACCCAAACGCTTTGATCATCTCATCAAAGCGAATGTTCCAACTCCGAGATGCTTGCACCAGCCCATAAATTGAGCGTTGGAGCTTGCCCACCTTGTCAGCATTCTTAGGATCGACAAAACCTTCTGGCTGCATCATATACAATTCTTCCTTAAGGAAACCATTAAGGAATGCCGTTTTGACGTCCATTTGCCATATCTCATAATCGTAGAATGCGGCAATTGCTAACATGATTCAGACGGACTTTAGCTTCGCTACCGGTGAGAAAGTCTCATCGTAGTCAACCCCTTGAACTTGTCGATAACCCTTAGCGACAAGCCGAGCTTTATAGATGGTCACATTACCATCCGCGTCTGTCTTCTTCTTAAAGATCCATTTATTCTCTATGGCTCGCCGTTCAACGGGCAAGTCAGTCAAAGTCCATACTTTGTTTTCATACATGGATCCTATCTCGGATTTCATGGCTTCTAGCCATTTGTCGGAATCCGGGCCCGCCATCGCTTCTTCATAGTTCGAAGGTTCACCGTTGTCTAACAACATGATTTCCAAGAGTGGGTTGCCGTACCACTCTGGTGCGGAACGTGTCCTTGTGGACCTACGAATTTCAGTAGGAGCTTGATCAGAAGTATCTTGATCATCATCATTAACTTCCTCTCTAGTCGGTGGAGGCACCTCAGGAACATTTTCTTGAGTTGCGCCCTTTTCCGGTTCAAGAGGTAATACTTCATCAAGTTCTACTTTCCTCCCACTTACTTCTTTCGAGAGAAACTCCTTCTCTAGAAAGGATCCATTCTTGGCAACAAAGATCTTGCCTTCGGATTTGAGGTAGAAGGTATACCCAATAGTTTCTTTAGGGTATCCTATGAAGACGCATTTTTCCGACTTGGGTTCGAGCTTTTCAGGTTGAAGTTTCTTGACATAAGCATCGCATCCCTAAACTTTCAGAAACGACAGCTTAGGTTTCTTCCCAAACCATAATTCATACGGTGTCGTCTCAACGGATTTCGACGGAGCCCTATTTAAAGTGAATGCGGCAGTCTCTAAAGCATAGCCCCAAAAAGATAGCGGTAAATCGGTAAGAGACATCATAGACCGCACCATATCTAATAGAGTGCGATTACGACGTTCGGACACACCATTACGCTGAGGTGTTCCAGGCGGCGTGAGTTGTGAAACTATTCCACATTTTCTTAAGTGTGTGCCAAATTCGTGACTCAAGTATTCTCCTCCATGATCTGATCATAGGAACTTGATTTTCCTGTCACGTTGATTTTCAACCTCACTCTGAAATTCCTTGAACTTTTCAAAGGTCTCAGACTTGTGTTTCATCAAATAGATATACCCATATCTACTCAAGTCATCAGTGAGGGTGAGAACATAACGATAGCCACCGCGAGCCTCAACACTCATTGGACCGCACACATCAGTATGTATGATTTCCAATAAGTTGGTTGCTCGCTCCATTGTTCCTGAGAACGGAGTCTTGGTCATTTTACCCATGAGGCATGGTTCGCACGTGTCAAATGATTCGTAATCAAGAGACTCTAAAAGTCCATCTGCATGGAGCTTCTTCATGCGTTTGACACCTATGTGACCAAGGCGGCAGTGCCACAAGTATGTGGGACTATCATTATCAACCTTACATCTTTTGGTACTCACACTATGAATATGTGTAGCATTACGCTCGAGATTCATTAAGAATAAACCATTCACCATTGGAGCATGACCATAAAACATATCTCTCATATAAATAGAACAACCATTATTCTCGGATTTAAATGAGTAGCCATCTCGTATCAAACGAGATCCTGATACAATGTTCATGCTCAAACTTGGCACTAAATAACAATTATTAAGGTTCAAAACTAATCCTGTAGGTAAATGAAGAGGTAGCGTGCCGACGGCGATCACATCGACCTTGGAACCATTCCCGACGCGCATCATCACCTCGTCCTTCGCCAGTCTCCGCTTAATCCGCAGCTCCTGCTTTGAGTTACAAATGTGAGCAACTGCACCAGTATCAAATACCCAAGAGCTACTATGAGTATTGGTAAGGTACACATCAATTACATGTATATCACATATACCTTTTGTGATGCCGGCCTTCTTGTCCGCTAAGTATTTGGGGCAGTTTCGCTTCTAGTGACCACTTCCCTTGCAATAAAAACACTCAGTCTCGGGCTTGGGTCCATTCTTTGGCTTCTTCCCGGCAGCTTGCTTGCCAGGCGCGGCAACTCCCTTGCCGTCCTTCTTGAAGTTCTTCTTACCCTTGCCTTTCTTGAACTTAGTGGTTTTATTCACCATCAACACTTGATGTTCCTTTTTGACTTCTACCTCTGCTGATTTCAGCATAGCAAATACTTCAGGAATGGTCTTTTCCATCCCCTGCATATTGAAGTTCATCACAAAGCTCTTGTAGCTCGGTGGAAGCGACTGAAGGATTCTGTCAATGACCGCGTCATCCGGGAGATTAACTCCCAGCTGAGTCAAGCGGTTATGCAACCCAGACATAGTGAGTATGTGCTCACTGACAGAACTGTTTTCCTCCATCTTACAGCTGAAGAACTTGTCGGAGACTTGATATCTCTCGACCCGGGCATGAGCTTGAAAAACCATTTTCAACTCTTCGAACATCTTATATGCTCCGTGTCTCTCAAAACGTTTTTGGAGCCCCGGCTCTAAGCTGTAAAGCATGCCACACTGAACGAGGGAGTAGTCATCGGTACGTGCCTGCCAAGCGTTCATAACGTCTTGTTCTGCAGGGAGAACAGGTGCGTCACCCAGCGGTGCTTGTAGGACATAATCTTTCTTGGCAGCTATGAGGATGATCCTCAGGATCCGGACCCAGTCCGTGTAATTGCTGCCATCATCTTTCAGCTTGGTTTTCTCTAGGAACGCGTTGAAGTTGAGGACTACGCTGGCCATTTGATCTACAAGACATATTGTAAATATTTTAGACTAAGTTCATGATAATTAAGTTCATCTAATCAAATTACTCAATGAACTCCCACTTAGATAAACATCCCTCCAGTCATCTAAGTATAACATGATCCGAGTTAACTAGGCCGTGTCCGATCATCACGTGAGACGGACTAGTCAACATTGGTGAACATCTTCATGTTGATCGTATCTTCTATACGACTCATGCTCGACCTTTCGGTCTTCTGTGTTCCGAGGCCATGTCTGTACATGCTAGGCTCGTCAAGTCAACCTAAGTGTTTGCATGTGTAAATCTGTCTTACACCCGTTGTATGTGAATGTTAGAATCTATCACACCTGATCATCACGTGGTGCTTCAAAACAACGAACTCTCGCAACGGTGCATAGTTAGGGGGAACACTTGCTTGAAATTATTATGAGGGATCATCTTATTTACTACCGTCGTTCTAAGTAAACAAGATGCAAAAACATGATAAACATCACATGCAATCAAATAATAAAAGTGACATGATATGGCCAATATCACATAGCTCCTTTGATCTCCATCTTGGGGCTCCATGATCATCTTGTCACCGGCTTGACACCATGATCTCCATCATCATGATCTCCATCATCGTGTCTCCATGAAGTTGCTCGCCAACTATTACTTCTACTACTATGGCTAACGCGTTTAGCAATAAAGTAAAGTAATTTACATGGCGTTTCTCAATGACACGCAAGTCATATAAAAAAATAAAGACAACTCCTGTGGCTCCTGCCGGTTGTCATACTCATCGACATGCAAGTCGTGATTCCTATTACAATAGCATGAACATCTCATACATCACATATAGATCATTCATCATTCATCACAACTTTGGCCATATCATATCACAAAGCACTTGCTGCAAAAACAAGTTAGACGTCCTCTAATTGTTGTTGCAAGTTTTACGTGGCTGAAATAGGGTTCTAGCAAGAACGTTTTCTTACCTACGTGAAAGCCACAACGTGATTTGTCAACTTCTATTTACCCTTCATAAGGACCCTTTTCATCGAATCCGCTCCAACTAAAGTGGGAGAGACAAACACCCGCCAGCCACCTTATGCAACTAGTGCATGTTAGTCGGTGGAACCGGTCTCACGCAAGCGTACGTGTAAGGTTGGTCCGGGCCGCTTCATCCCACAATACCGCTGAAGCAAGATAAGACTAGTAGCGGCAAGAAAGTTGACAACATCTACGCCCACAACAAATTGTGTTCTACTCGCACAAGAAGAACTACGCATAAACCTGGCTCTGATACCACTGTTGGGGAACGTTGCAGAAAACAAAAAATTTCCTCCGGTTTCACCAAGATCCATCTATGAGTTCATCTAGCAATGAGTGATCGGATGCATCTACATACCTTTGTAGATCGCGAGCGGAAGCGTTCACTAGAACGTGGATGACGGAGTCGTACTCGCCGTGATTCAAATCACCGATGACCAAGCGCCGAACAGACGGCACCTCCGCGTTCAACACACGTACGGAGCGGATGACGTCTCCTCCTTCTTGATCCAGCAAGGCTGGAGGAGAGGTTGATGAAGATCCAGCAGCACGACGGCGTGGTGGTGGATGCAGGGCGTCACAGTAGCAGGGCTTCGCCGTGTACTACGAGAGAGAGAGGTGTAGCAGGGGAGAGGGAGGCGCCAAGGATGCAGGGTGCGGCTGCCCCTCCCTCCCCCCTTCTTATATAGGCCCCCTAGGGGGGGCTCCGGCCCTAGCAGATGGGATCTCCTAGGGGGGGCGACGGCCAGGGCTGGAGTGGCCCCCAAGGCAAGGTGGGGCGCCCCCCCCCCACCCCTAGGGTTCCAACCCTAGGCGCATGGGGTGGGCCTAGGGGGGTGCACCAGCCCACTATGGGCTGGTTCCCCTCCCCACTTTGGCCCATGGGGCCCTCCGGGATGGGTGGCCCCACCCGGTGGACCCCCGGGACCCTTCCGGTGGTCCCGGTACAATACCGGTGACCCCGAAACTTGTCCCGATGGCCGAAACAGCACTTCCTATATATAATTCTTTACCTCTGGACTATTCCGAAACTCCTCGTGACGTCCGGGATCTCATCCGGGACTCCGAACAACATTCGGGTTACTACATATACATATCTTCACAACCCTAGCGTCACCGAACCTTAAGTGTGTAGACCCTACGGGTTCGGGAGACATGTAGACATGACCGAGATCGCTCTCCGGTCAATAACCAACAGCGGGATCTGGATACCCATGTTGGCTCCCACATGCTCCTCGATGATCTCATCGGATGAACCACGATGTCGAGGATTCAAACAACCCCGTATACAATTCCCTTCGTCAATCGGTATGTTACTTGCCCGAGATTCGATCGTCGGTATCCCAATACCTCGTTCAATCTCGTTACCGGCAAGTCACTTTACTCGTACTGTAATGCATGATCCCGTGACCAGACACTTGGTCACTTTGAGCTCATAATGATGATGTATTACCGAGTGGGCCCAGTGATACCTCTCCGTCATACGGAGTGACGAATCCCAGTCTTGATCCATGTCAACCCAACAGACACTTTCGGAGATACCCGTAGTATACCTTTATAGTCACCCAGTTACGTTGTGACGTTTGGTACACCCAAATCACTCCTACGGTATCCAGGAGTTACACAATCTCATGGTCTAAGGAAAGGATACTTGACATTGGAAAAACTCTAGCAAACGAACTACACGATCTTGTGCTATGTTTAGGATTGGGTCTTGTCCATCACATCATTCTCCTAATGATGTGATCTCGTTATCAATGACATACAATGTCCATAGTCAGGAAACCATGACTATCTGTTGATCAACGAGCTAGTCAACTAGAGGCTTACTAGGGACATGTTGGTGTCTATTATTCACACATGTATTACGATTTCCGGATAACACAATTATAGCATGAATAAAGACAATTATCGTGAACAAGGAAATATAATAATAATGTTTTTATTATTGCCTCTAGGGCATATTTCCAACATTTGTTGCCTTCCACTATGTGGCCGATGCCATATTTCGCAAAAGTATGCCACATACCACGCATCGATGTCAAATCAAAAGATTTTGGCACCGCTCTCGCGATGTGAGAGAGTTGGCACCGCTGTGCACACAGACCCACATGTATAAACAAATCAATCAAACCAACTACACCGGCCTCTCACTCTCCCAAACAAGTGTTTTTTATTACCTCAGTCCTCTCTCTCTCCCACATAGTGTTTTTTCATTGCATGAGTTAATTTGGCACCGGAGCAAAGTAGGTGATCCAGATTGGGACACTAGGTGAGCAATGGAGGGGCATCATTGCCAAATGCATCACAAGTGAATTTGGCACATGTTTTGGCCTACACTTTTGTAATACTACCTCATATTTAGTATAATTTTTTTACCATAGATTTACCTAAGAAAATGCCAATGCATGTCACTAAAAATTACACGATTTGAAATTATGTTCAAATACGAATCCGACGATATAGTTCAAATGGAAGAGTAAACCAGGACGGAGGTAGTACTTGCTCTTAGGGTAACCATAGAGTTACTGGAGTAGTCTAAGTTACTCTCCACTATGACTAGCCTAGGCTACTATAGTAGTACAGCATAAAAACGATGCAGGTGATCATGTGAGAAAAAATACTAAAAACATTTATTTCGGTGCAGTGCGTAGATGCAGTTTTGAACACTACACTTGTCATCGTAATTTGGGAAAATTACAAAAAAAATTGAGCTACGTTGTGATTACCGTTTACTTATAGGAAAGAAGTTTCACCTCGATGAGTAGCTTCTCTGTGTATGGAAAGCATGTAAGGAATCCAACAACTTGATCCAGATTGGGGCTGATAGATTTTAGTGCTAAGATCTTCACTATGTGCATGGACTGGGTCAAGCTTGTGGGAATCATTTTCTGGAAGACGGTCATAAATACATCAAGAAGAAATTTAAAAATGTGAATTTCAAGAAGACGGAGAAGAAGATGAGTACTGTACCTGAACGATTACGGATCCAATAAAGAGTTCGGAGAATTTGGCAGACGAGTACACCAACGCTGTCAATTTCGGCGCGTCAATGACCCTGATTTTTGTTGGACCTTCTAGATCCGATACAAGCAATCTCTCAAGGAAAGGCGCATTCTTAATGACCATAATGTGGAACAGCTGGAGTGATCTCTTCCCAATTGATGTCTTGTTGCAAGGCCAACAAGACACATAAATCCATCAGAGATTCGTCGAGGCGATGTGGAGGCTAATGAACCCGTGGATCTACTCAAGACGAAGGTACTCGAGCGCAGTACAGCTGCGGAGCAGGTGCTCCATAGCCTTCTTCGAGATGACAACGTCGAAGAGGTCGAGCTGCTTGAGTTGAGGGGGAAGAAGAGCGGACACGGCATTAATCTGGGGAAGATAGCAGGAGCTGAAGCTGGCGCGGCGCAGCGTTGGTGTGAGGCGGGGCACGGACGGCGGCAGAGAGCGACATCGTCCAGCTTCAAAGCTGAGCACCTCGAGCTGATCTAGGGCAGGGGATAAGAACCACTCGTCGAACTTGGGTTGGACCTTGCAGTTGGTACTGAACATGCGGATGTCAAGGCGTTTGGCTGGCCCAGGGTGCGATGAAAGGATCTTGGAGACTGCGGCTATGTGTTTACAATCCCCGTCGCAGAGGCAGGTGTCGACGGTGAGCTTGAGGGGGACGCAGCGCCAGAGGAGGTGCCACCGCCGGGAGAGCAGGGTGGTCCGCACGGCAGATTTGGTGGGGAGGAGGCCGATGATGACAAGCAGCATGTCGTCGGGGAGGCTGCTGATGAAGTCCAGGCCCGCCAGATGCGGTTTTGGCTCGAGCCGTCTCCGCTTGTTGGCTGCCTCGCCGTCCATCTCAACCGACGGCGACGCCGGTGTACACGTGTGCTGGTGTGTGTTGTGTGCTGGGTGTGCGCGAGTGCGTCCTTCTGTGCATGCCGCCGCGCAGTGGTGAATTGTGCGCGAGTGCGTCCTTCGCGCGCAAGAAGTTTGTCCTCAATGCGCCCTCAATTTACTAGCGTGCGGGGTGCTACATGGGTGGGAGATCCCCTAGAGATCGTGATGGGACTACATGGGTGGGAGATCGAGTGACAAGGTGTGTGCGCGATAGAAGATGCCCCGAGAGATATCGAGATAGACGTATGGATGGAAGGAGACAATACGTGTGTTCCTATTGGCTAGTAAGAGATAATCATACTTAGGAGGGGGGAGTGCTTGCGTCTATGATGGATTGAGGGATTATGGTACTTAGGGGGGTGCGTGTCACATGGAGAGAGAACAAGGGCGGAGAGTGTTGGATGGGCCTATATGTATAGCGCGAGCGAGACATGTGTATGTGTGAACCAGGGAGATATAAGGCCAGTTTGGCTTGCGTCCTGAGCATCTTTTGCCTGGCCTGGGGTTGTGGCTGGATTTCATGCACGCTTGTTTGGTTGCTACCCTGTGAAAAAGAAAGCCCGCCTGGCCTGGGTTCCCTTGCACTTTAATTAGCCTGGCTAAACTCCAAACACTGCAAGTAGCCTGGCCCAGGCGACCGATTTCGAACGCCTGGTCGTGCCTGGTCATGTGGCCACGAGGCTAACAACAACATGGATGGATATTAGCATTAAATAATTGATGCATGGATCGATTGATGGGATTTTGATGCTTTGCCTAGCCCAGGCATGAACCAAACGCTTCAGCACCACACAAGCTTGGCCAGGCAGAAATATTTTACATCTCACGTCCACACTAGGCAGTACCGGCCATCAAGGCATGAGGGTCAGGTCACGAACCAAACTGACCAATAAAGTTTGAGAGAGATTGAGGAGCCCCGATAAGGCTGAGTGGTGCGTCAGATTGCTGAGAGGGGGAAAGAGATATTCCATCCGCTCGATAATGCAATGCATGTAAATTTTTTAGAAGTCAAACTTTGGAAACTTTGATCAGGTTTACGTAAATGTTATTTATATCTACAATACCAAACATACATCATACAAAACTACATCTCATGGTGAATCTAATGGTACATGTTTGCCGTACTAGATGTAATTCTTTTTCTCCATGTACATGGTCAAACTTTGTGATGTTTGACTTTTCAATAAATCTATATGCTATGGACCGAGGAGAGTGCCTCAGTCGAGACAGATCAAGTGTGTGTGAAGGAGAATGAGTAAGTGTGCAAAAATAGTATGTGTGTGAAAGAGAAAGTGACAACAAACGATAAATTAGAGAGAGAGAGAGAGAGTATGTGTGTGTGTGTGTTTTCGTTTCTTATGCGCACATATCACGCATGCATCTCCGAGATGGAAAAGCGAGGCGAGGAGATACACGAAGATAGCTAGTGTGTGATTGTTTGCAACGGAGAGAGACACCCCTGTAGCACATGTGCAATAGAGGTGTGGCCAACAAGGAACAAAGGTCGAGAGGGACACATGGATTGGATGGACGCATGGGGAGAGAGAGGGTGTGTTTGTGATATAGAGATCCCGTCGAGATTGTGAGGGGACTATATGGGTGGGAGATCGAGGGAGTGCGTGCGTGATAGAAAGATGCCCCGAGAGAAATCGAGATAGACCATGCACATGTTTGTGATGGAGACTAAGATTAGCTAGTCATATACATATAGGGGGGACTGTGTGTGCCTACAATTGAGTGAGAGACCATCATACTTGGCTAGCTGGGCATGAGATTGTGTGTGTGCACGTGTGAGATGGAGAGAGAACAAGGGGGAGAGATAGAGTTTTAGATGGGCCTATCGAGTGCGAGTGAGATATGCATGTGTATTGTGTGACCCAGGTGGATGGAGAGTTTGAGAGAGGGGGGAGAGCTCTGAGACGAAATAGTGGTGCTTGAGAGAGTTACAGGCAAAGAGCCAAGGAATCTGTGTGCGTACGATGAGTGCACCGAAGATATCTAGCTTGGACTAGCTAGAGTATCATACATAGTGTGCGAGAGAGACCTATAGATGGTGTATATATGCATGCGAACTAGAAAGACCCCCCCTCCCACACACACACACACAAAGAGAGAGAGAGAGAGAGAGATGGAGAGAAAGGGAGAGGGACGAACAAGGTTTTTGTGTCGGATGCATGCGACAGAATTGAAGATTGTCGGCGAGAGAGAGAGAGAGAGAGAGAGAGAGAGAGAGAGAGAGAACAGGAGTCCGGGAGAGGGGGAGGTCGCGTTTTATGCATCAAAGAATGATATAGACCATGTTTCGATATAAACTTGCATTCAAATATTTAAATTGGAGAACATGTTGTCTGCAATCCACACATGAATGGATATATGCGTATATCAAACAAGTTCATTAATTTGACTTTCAACATGTTCATGGAGTACTATAATATTGTACAACATGCTACTCGATTGAGGTGTTCAATTTTGGATTTAGTTCACTATTTTGACCTACTGAACGAGCTATTTCATTGAATCGAGATATTTCATTTTGGGTTTGATTCACATTTTTGAGTGGGTCAACTATTTGTCATATAGTAAATTGCTAGCAACGAGCATGTAAAAACACATTACTCCCGCGCATCATCTCTCCATAAAAAAAAGAAGTGGCAAGCTAATATTTCAAAATTTGATCCGAATCGACTTGGTAAGGTAGACGTGGATGCTCGTTCTCCCAAAATTTGAACGAACCGTTAAACATCTTCTCTGCTCGGTGGAATTCGCCCGAGCAAATAAATGGGAGACGCGAAATTACCGTCCTATGTGGGACACGCATCAATTGGCCCGTTGTACATCGAGGGTAGGTTCGTAACTTCATCCAAGCGCGCCTTCTCCTCGGCCGAAATGACATGTGCCGAATAATTCATAAACCATGGTCGGCAAAACACGCTCTCCTCGCCCGAAATAGCTCGCGCCCACTATTTCAAAACACGCTCTCCTCGCCCGAAATCGCTCGTGCCCACTATAGTTCAAAACACACCCTCCTCGCCCGAAATCGCTCCCGCCCAGAGAAGCAAAGTTACTCTACTATCCCCGACCCTTAGTACACAAACCCAAGCCGAGAAGCCTATAGGAAAGGGTAGAACTGTAACTCCCCCTCACATTTCAGACAAATGCGTCCGTAAGACATGGTTCCACTCCCCTCCCAATTTCCCCCACCCGCCCCCATTCATACCTCGTGGGTGCCAAATCACCTTCTCCCTGGGAAGCTCCCTTCTCCCGAGTCGCGAAACCTCAGCCCCACCTCCATGGCGCCCCCACTGCACCAATTTCACAGCCGCTCTCCTCCCTAATGCCAGAGACGCTGTCCATTTGCCGTTGTGCACTGGGCCGTGTGCCTCTTACTCCATGCTACTGGTGCTGCCTCGACAATGGCCGCGTGAACCGTACCGGAGCCGATTCACCCCCGCCGTTTTTCATGGTGCCAGAGCGGCTCCAACTTCGGATCCGTCCAGAGTCCTGGCACTGCTTCGGCGTAGCCGTCGACCGTCACGACATCGCTCTTTCCCTGCCGCCGGTCGCCACCGCAACCGCGCTGGCCTCGCCGACTCGGCAGTTGGACCTGCCTACTTCACCATGCCGCCAGATAGGTCGCACCCTCATCTCAAATCACTTTATTTAGGCGTCAGTTGTCTGAATTTTTATTTTGGGCCAATCGACTTGCAATGGGAAGCAACACCCCTCCAAGCGGCGGAGCTCCTAGGCTGCCGGTTGGCTGGTGTCTAACGCAAGGGTGCGGGGCCGCAAGTTCGCCGCGGAAGCAGTGCTTAGATGGCTATCTTTTAGAGTTGCATGGGTTGAAGGTACTGCCGCCGCTGGATCTGGATGACGGGGAGTCTTTGTGGATTGGCCCGGGGGCGGCGCAACCACGGCAGTGCGGTGGGGCGGAGAGCGGGGTATTGGCCGGGGCCACGGACAGCAGAGGCAGACTGCTCTGCCATTGGTCGCTGGCTCTTCGGGGAAGATTCTGAACAATGTCAGCCGGGAGGCACAAGACGGCCAGCAATCCGGCGTAGATCGGACAGTACCAAAATAAAATAAAATCGTGTGACCCCAATTTAGTCTTCAGTCAACAGACGTGTGACCACTCTCGTACCTTGCTGTTGATCTCTTAGTGTATTTCTTCAGATCAAAGAGATGTGTCGTTCTTAACATTATGCGTTATCTGCATCTTCAGACACACCGTCTTCTGACTCACCGTAGCTGCTCCAACAAGGGAGCATACACCAGAAGGGAGCTATAGTACCCACTCAACAGTTCCCTGCATCGAATGTGCGTGCCCGACATGCACAACCACAACAACTGGAGGGCCATCGACAAGTCAGCACATGATGCTCACTCCTATGGATGGCAGCCAGATAGGTTGTACCCTCATCTTACTTGTGTGCAACAGTTATGGCTTTGTTATTCATCTAAGCATGGAAAATAGATCATCACATTTCATTGTATATTCATGCTGATCTCTTATGGGTCTTGTTCATGAGTTAACACTATTCCATAGTTCAGCTAAGATACTTGTTCTT
The DNA here is from genome assembly GCA_034509565.1 of Triticum monococcum. Taxonomy (NCBI): domain Eukaryota; kingdom Viridiplantae; phylum Streptophyta; class Magnoliopsida; order Poales; family Poaceae; genus Triticum; species Triticum monococcum. The sequence goes on from CM067843.1 coordinate 583,605,929, forward strand.
TAGGTAACACTGTTCCATAGTTATCATTCATCAGCCAATGCTATCCCATAGGCTGGTGATTAAAGCATCTCCAACAGACGTGCTAAACAGGCGCCGTGCCGTAAATATACCCACTTTAGTGCGCGCAACCCGGCGGATGGCTCCAGCGGGCGCGCAATAACCGCGCGCGCGGTATAACCAATTGGGCGCGCGACAGGAAGTGGTACCTCGCGCGGTGTATTTGCGGCGCCCGCTTCCGCGCGTGGCACACTCGACGCTCGTGCTGCGCTCTTCTTCTCCCCCTCCAAAGCCCCGCGCGCACCGGCGCCGACGACCCGCACCCATGGACGCACACGCGGCACCCCGCTCACCCCGTCCTATAGCCGCGACCCCCCCCCCCCCCCCCCCCCCCGCCCCCGCCGCCGCCCCCGCCACCATAAACCCTAGCCCGGGTGGCGTTGGCCTCGCCTCCACCGGAGCTCCTCCGACCAGTGGCCTCGCGCGCGGCCTCTTCATGGTGCCGCGGATGACCTCGGCGGCGGGTGGCGTCGCGCCGGCGCTGGCCCGAGCCGCCGCCCCCTCCTCCCCAAAGCTCCCCAATGCGGCGCGGCCAAAGAAGGGCAAGACATCGGTGCCATGGGTGGCATGGGTGGCTTCGGAGGTACCGTGGGCGGTTTAGGTGCAATGGGAGGCATGCTTGGCTTTGGAGCACCCCCGACGCTATGGCCACCATGGGAGGCATGAGTTTTGCTTATCTCATGGGAGGCATGGGTGCACCTCTGGCCGCCATGGGCGGAATGTCTTTTGATGTGCCTCCTTGCACACATTCCCATGAAGATGCCGTTGAAGATCTTGCCAACACCGTCGGAGCTTCACGTGATGCAGTGCGCAATGAGGAGAGGGAGGAAGATTCATCTTCGGAGGCGGAAGAATCGTCTTCCGAAGATGAGGACGAGGACGAAGACGAGGACGAGGACGAGGAATGATGTGTCTTTCATTTGTGTATTGAACTTGATTTGCATTTTGAACTTGGTTGGATGAACTTGCGGGCATGATTTTAAACTTGTGGGCATGAACTTCATCAACTTGTTTGTGTGAAATTTTTATTGTGTTGGAAAATGTTTATCATTTTGTGTTGAAAATGCCATATGCAATGCACCGGCGAGTCGCGCACGCTGCATTTTTGCACGCTGCTGGAGCGGCGCGCGCGCGCTGCATTTTAGCGCGGCTCCTGGAGCCAGTGCTGCGCGCCGCGCCAAACCAGGCGATGCGCGCGCGGCGCGACCGGCGCCTATTGGAGATGCTCTTATAGTATTATACCATTTCTAGTATTTCCTATGTTGTTCTTTAATACTTTTGTGTTCCATCTAGTTAATCTCGAGTACAAACAATACATATTCTATAGCTTTCATCTGTGTTCTCCCTTTAGTTTATGAGACATGTTGCTGCTAGTTAACCCCAGTCCTACTATTTATGTTGTCTACTATAGGCACTCATTACATAAATCTAACTACTAGTTGTCTTCCATGCATATCAGATATAATTGCACACACTGATATATCCACAAGAACCTCACGGAGCAATGTAAAGGCCAATAAACTTGATGTCAATGATACCCAATATGATGGAACATGTAAAGGCAGTTCTTCAGAAGACTTGCAGAAAGATGATGAATCCTCTTCACCCCACAAGGTCCTTGCTCTAACTTGGCGTGTGATATGGGTACAACATGCATATAATGTACTGGAGTGTATCTACTCTGTTGCAATGTCATGTGCTTAGCATGTTGATCATGCATGTAAATATGTCATGCCTTCCTGTTTTTCAGTACCTATTCCATTCATGATAACATGTTTTCAAATTCAAGTACTGTCATTCTACACTATCGCAATGCCATCTGCTTAATTTGGACATCATGCTTCTGAATATCTTATGCATTGTTATTCATCAGTATGTACTTCATCTGTCTACCATACCATGTTTTTTTACATTGAAGTGTTGTTCTAGTGCTATGTTGCAATGCCATCATATTTTCCCAATCATACACGTGTATGTTGCCTTAGTTATTTCTGTACGTATTCCGCTAGCATATAGTTTTACATTCAACTAGTGTTTTTTTGCTGCGTTGTCCTGTCGTATCCCTAGCTCTTACACCATACTCCCTCCGTCCGGATTACATGTTGCCGAAATAGATAAAAAAGAATGTATCTAGAACTGAAATACGCCTAGACCCATCCATTTTTTTCCAGATGGAGGGAATACATGTCAATACGTCATGCCTTTCTATTCTTCAGTACCTATTCCATCTCTCTGCTGCCGCATGTTTTATAATTAAAGCACCATTCTTCTATACAAGGCATGCAAGGGGAAGACGACTATGTTAGAATCTGAAGGGTTACAAACAAGGCCTTTGCAAAAGATCCAAATGCCAGGAGATAATAAACCAACTCCGGTTTTTATAGATACTAATCCAGCACAGAGATACCCAACTCCTACTGATAATAAGCAGATTCCAGTGGCCAAAGAACTAGTCCGCTCCAGTCCAGCAAAAATATGTCAACTCAATTCTAAGAAGCGTGTGCGTATCCTTGCCTCATGAAATTTTATAGCATGCTGATCATATTTTCTACATGTTTCTTACCCATCTCTCTTTTAGAAAATAAGCTTAACAGATAGAAGATTTTGTGCAATGGTATCATTTATGAGGAAAGATTCTTGCAGGAATTCTCTGTGCTCCAATGTAGATGTAAGTACCTGTTGTATATCACTATATTTTTACATCAGCATGTATTTTGTTAATCGGCGTGAATCCAACCTTTATCTGATCTAAATTTAGTTGTAGCAAAATGTATGATTAAAGGCCACAATGTTGATTTTTGCAAGGAAAACTGCCTGGTAGTTTTGCATCTTGAGCTGCATGAGTGTACTATCTCATATCAGTGGGTTTGAATACTTTGGTTCTGCAGTGGGTTTTTCAGTGTTTTTTTACTGTGTTGTCCTGTCGTATCCCTAGCTCTTACATCATACTCCCTCCGTCCGGATTAAATGTCGCAGAAATGGATAAAACTGGATGTATCTAGAACTGAAATACGCCTAGACCCATCCATTTATTTCCGGATTGAGTGAATACATGTCAATATGTCATGCCTTTCTATGCTTCAGTACCTATTCTATCTCTGCTGTAGCATGTTTTATAACTGAATCACCATTCTTCTATATAAGGCATGCAAGGGGAAGACGGCTATGTTAGAATCTGAAGGGTTACAAACCAGGTCTTTGCAAAAGATCCAAACGCCAGGAGATAATAAACTAACTCCATTTTTCATAGATACTGCTCCAGCACAGAGAAACCCAACTCCCACTAATAATAAGCAGATTCTAGTGGCCAAAGAACTAGTCCGCTCTAGTCCAGCAAAAGAATGTCAACTCCATTCTAAGAAGCGTGTGCGTATCCTTGCATCATGAAATTTTAAAGCATTCTGATCATATTTTCTACATGTTTCTTACCCGTCTCTCTTTTAGAAAATCAGGTTAAACGATACAAGACTTTCTCCATTGGGATTGTATTCGAGGAAAATATCTTGCAGGAATTCTCTGTGCTCCAGTGCTGATGTAAGTACATGTTGTATATCATTATATTTTTACATCAGCATGTATTTTGTTAATCGGCGTGAATCTAACCGTTATCTGATCTAAAATTAGTTGTAGCAAAATGTTAAAGGCGCCAATGTTGATTTTTGTAAGGAAAACTGCCTGGTAGTTTGCGTACTAAGCTGCATGAATGTGCTATCTCATATCACGCACATTACTGAATTGTAGTGCTTCTCTGGTTGCCCATTCATTCATTGTGTCAATGTTGCTTTCGTATTACCTTACCTGGCTGATGATAGTTGTGACATATTGTGTTAATTTGGTGTAGGCTAGTTGCCCAAACATTCGTTGTGTCAATGTTTCTTTCCTATTATCTGACTTGGCCAATGATAGCAATGCTAGTGTGTTAATTTTGTGCAGGCTGCTGAAGATAAGAAGACAAACTCTGAAAACAGCAAGGCAACCCCATTGTTTCTTTCCAGTAAATCTAGGCCATGCAATATGGCAATAACTCATAATTAATCTATTTGGTTCTCATCCTAATTTATGTTATGATGAAGTGGTCAAGACACTCTCCACTATCAATAATACAAGCCTGCCAAAATCGCCATCTGAATCTGTTCAGTATCCTTTGTCTCGAATGCAACAGAATAAATGTATGTTTGTGAACCAATTAATGGCTGAAGCAATGATGGAAATGGTGGATGAATCAGAGGTGCAGAGTCGTGCGACACAACAACTGATCAATGTTTTCAGAGACAATGTGGCAAAGCAGCAAGAACTTGCCCACATGCTTATGGGCGTCATCTGTGCTGAGGTTGCAGATTATGACGTTGTAGATGGTTAGGTTCTGCTCATTTATTTGCACTGGCATCAATCTTTGATTGCCCAGTGGATGTAATTTCCTGTAATATATTCTGGATGTGCAACGTTATTCCCTATATGTCGTACCTTTTCTCGTCGTAATGGGCTCAAATTTTCTAATTTGGCCTAAAGACATGAACAAACTTTAGTGGGCCCATTAAGTTAATGGGTCGTTACTAGGCCAAAAGTTAATGGTCAGCCCTCTTACCTCCCGGGTCGTTAACAGGCCGACAATGAAGCGGGTAATAGGTGGCCCCAACTTATTTCACGGGCCGTTAATAGGCCGTTACTAAGTTTGGGCTACATATGGCCCAACTATACTGTAGGCCTTTAGCAGGCCGAAAGAGACAGCGGGCTTGTATTGGACCATGAAGAGCATGGGCCGCTAAGAGGCTGAAAGTCAGGTCGTATTGTAAACAGCCCAGCTGTGTTGTGGGCCTTTAGCAGGCCGAAAGAGAAACCGGGCTGGTATTGGACCATGAAGGGCATGGGCCATTAAGAGGCCAAAACTAAGGTCGGACTACAAATGGCCCAACTCATTTATGGTCCGTTAACAGGCCGAAAGGCACACAGGGCCGGGAATTGGCCCAACACTTAAATGGGTCGCTAAAAGGCCAAAACTCAGGTCCGACTACAATTGGCCCAACTGATTTATGGGCCATCAACAGGCTGAAAGTGACACCGGGCCAGAAATTGGCCCAACACATAAATGGGCCGCTAAAAGGCCGAAACTCAGGTCCGACTACAAATGGCCCATCAGATTTATGGGCCGTCAATAGGCTGAAAGACACACCGGGCCGGAAATTAGCACAACATTTAAATGGGTCGCTAAAAGGCCGAAAGATGTACATTCTGAAAATTAGCCCATCCATTAAATGGGCCGTTAACAGGCCAAAATCTCATCGGGCCAATATTGAGCCCAAATATATAGTGGGCTGTTAATGGGCTCGAACTGACGATGGGCTGCAATGGTGTCAAATCTTTAACGGGCCGAATTGGCACATCTCGTATGGGCTGTGGGCTTAAATGGACCTGACACAAGTAGGCCTTATATGGGTCGGCCTGCTAATTTTTACTGGGCCGGCCTTTTTCACCGAAATGGGCCACTATGGGGCCGTGCCACGTGTCAACCTATCATAGGCGCCTCATGTCCAATGAGTGGATGACATCTGTCCCAACGATGAGCCGACACGTGTTTCCTCTAGCCAATGATGATTTTACACGTGGAAAATCCCCGTTAGTCGGGGCTGTTAACGGGTTATTGGATCTAAAACCCGACCCGATAGCTTAGCGGCGTTCCGTTACGGTGGATGACACATGTCGGTCACCCTTGACGAAAGCACCTCTATGACGCGCGATTTATCATCATGGAAGTGGACACTTCCGTGATGATAATTTTGGTAATGTCATGGAACACTTCTACGACAGCACAGGTATGACTATCTTGATTCTGTCATAAATTTGTCATGGATGTACATGCATGACAAAAAACACGACCTACTGTGACAAACACGTATCATCACGGAAGTGTATTTTTTTTGTAGTGACTAGATTGATTTTTCTTGCCATGGGACTTGGGAGAAGTGCTTAGCTTTGGGTTCGATCTTGTGGTGTCCTTTCCCAGTGACAGAAGGGGCAGCAAGGCACGTATTGTATTGTTGCCATCGAGGATAACAAGATGGGGTTTTTATCATATTGCATGAAACTATCCCTCTACATCATGTCATCTTGCTTAAGGCGTTACTCTGTTTTTAACTTAATACTCTAGATGCATGCTGGATAGCGATCGATGAGTGGAGTAATAGTAGTAGATGCAGGCAGGAGTCGGTCTACTTGTCTCGGACGTGATGCCTATATACATGATCATACCTAGATATTCTCATAACTATGCTCAATTCTGTCAATTGCTCAACAGTAATTTGTTCACCCACCGTAGAATACTTATGCTCTTGAGAGAAGCCACTAGTGAAACCTATGGCCCCCGGGTCTCTTTATCATCATATCAATCTCCATCACTTTATTATGGCTTTGCTTTTACTTTTTACTTTGCATCTCTATACCAGAAAAACCAAAAATATTATTTATCATCTCTATCAGATCTCACTTTGGTAAGTGACCGTGAAGGGATTGACAACCCCTAAGCGCGTTGGTTGTGTTGAGCTATTGTTTTTGTGTAGGTATGAGGGACTCGCGCGTAGCCTCCTACTGGATTGATACCTTGGTTCTCAAAAACTAAGGGAAATACTTACGCTACTTTGCTGCATCATCCTCTCCTCTTCGGGGAAATCCAATGCAGTGCTCAAGAGGTAGCAAGAAGAATTTCTGGCGCCGTTGCCGGGGAGTCTGCACAAAAGTCAACATACCAAGTACCCATCACAATCCCTATCTCCTGCATTACATTATTTTCCATTTGCCTCTCGTTTTCCTCTCCCCCACTTCACCCTTGTCGTTTTATTGGCCCTCTCTCTCTATCCTCCCTCTCTATTTGCCTCTTTTGCCCGTTTGCTTTTTGTTTGCTTGTGTGTTGGATTGCTTGTTTGTCGCGACGGCTCAAGATAATACTAAATAGTGTGACTTCACCAATACCAACAACAATGATTTTATTAGCACTCCGATTGCTCCTCTTACAGATGCTGAATCTTGTGAAATTAATGCTGCTTTGCCGAGTCTTGTCATGAAAGATCCGTTCTCCGGCCTTCCTAGTGAAGGTGCCGCTACCCATCTAAATAGCTTCGTTGATTTGTGTGACATGCAAAAGAAGAAAGATGTCGATAATGATATTATTAAATTTAAGCTATTTCCTTTTTCGCTTAGAGATCGTGCTAAATCTTGGTTTTCATCTTTGCCTAAAAATAGTATTGATTCATGGAACAAGTGCAAAGATGCTTTTATCTCTAATTATTTTCCTCCCACTAAGATCATCTCTCTTAAAAAAAATATTAGGAATTTTAAGCAACTTAATCATGAACATGTTGCACAAGCTTGGGACAGAATGAAATTAATGATACGTAATTGCCCTACTCATGGTTTGAATTTGTGGATGATTATACAAAAATTTTATGCCGGATTGAATTTTGCTTCTAGAAATCTTTTAGATTCGGCCGCGGGAGGCACTTTTATGGAAATCACTTTAGGAGATGCTACTAAACTCCTACATAATATTATGGTTAATTATTCTCAATGGCATACTGAAAGATCTACTAATAAAAAGGTGCATGCGATAGAAGAAATTAATATTTTGAGTGGAAAGATGGATGAACTTATGAAATTATTTGCTAATAAGAGTGTTTCTTCTGATCCTAATGATATGCCCTTGTCTACTTTGATTGAGAATAACAATGAATCGATGGATGTGAATTTTGTTGGAAGGAACAATTTTGGTAACAACGTGTATAGAGGAAATTTCAATCCTAGGCCTTATCCTAGTAACCCCTCTAATAATTATGGTAATTACTACAAGAATTCTAATGGAAATTATAATAAGACGCCCTCTGATTTTGAATCTAATAATAAAGAATTTATTTCTTTGCAAAAGAATTTTAATGCTATGACTGAAGAAAAATTGCTTAAGATTTATGATTTGGCTAGGAACGTTGATAGAATTTCTCTTGATGTTGATTCTTTAAAGCTTAGATCTATTACTCCTAAGCATGATATCAATGAGTCTCTCAAAGCCATGAGAATTTCCATTGATGAGTGCAAGGAAAGAACCGCTAGGACGCGTGCTATGAAAGATGCCTTTATTAAAGCGTGTTCTTCTAGTTCCTATGAAAATGATGATGAAGATCTAAAAGTTATTGATGTGTCCCCTATTAAATTTTTGTTTTGCAATATTAATCTTGATAATGATGGGACTGAATATGATCCACCTTTACCTAGAAGGCGTTCTAAAAATTTGGAGTATTTAGATCTTGATGGTGAAATTGATAAAAGTGGGATTAAAAGAAATAAAACCCTAGATGATGCTAAAACCACTATATTATATTTCAAGGAATTTAATTATGAAAATTGTCTTTGATTGATTGTATTTCCTTGTTGCAATCCGTGCTAAGATCTCCTCATGCTTATAGTCAAAACAAAGCCTTTACCGAACATATCGTTGATGCCTTGATGTAATCTTATGAAGAAAAACTTGAGTTGAAAGTTTCTATCCCTAGAAAACTTTATGATGAGTGGGAACATACTATTAAAATTGAAATTAAAGATTATGAGTTTTATGCTTTGTGTGATTTGGGTGCTAGTGTCTCTACTATTCCCAAACTTTGTGTGATTTGCTAGATTTCCGTGATTTTGATGATTGCTCTCTAAACTTGCATCTTGCGGATTCCACTATTAATAAACCTATGAGAAGAATTAATAATGTTCTTATTGTTGCAAATAGGAATTATGTGCCCATAGATTTTATCATTCTTGATATAGATTGCAATCCTTCTTGCCCTATTATTCTCGGTAGACCTTTCCTTAGAACGGTTGGTGCAATTATTGATATGAAGGAAGGGAATATTAGATTTCAATTTCCATTAAAAAAGGGCATGGAACACTTCCCTAGAAATAATATAAAATTACCATATGAATCTATCATGAGAGCCACTTATGGATTGCCTACCAAAGATGGCAATACCTAGATCTATTCTTGCTTGTTATGCCTAGCTAGGGGCGGTAAACGATAGCGCTTGTTGGGAGGCAACCCAATTTTGTTTTTATTCCTTGCTTTTTGCCCCTGTTTAGTAATAAATAATTTATCTATCCTCTGTTTTCGTTGTGTTTTTTGTGTTTAATTAGTGTTTGTGCCAAGTAGAACCGTTGGGAAGACTTGGGGAAAGTCTTGTTGAACTTGCTGTAAAAAACAGAAACTTTAGCGCTCACGAGAACTCTTGTCATTTTTATTTGGAAAGTGATATTTAGTTAATTGTTTTGGAATATGATTAATAGATAAATTCCTCACGTCCATAAATTTATTTTAGAATTTTTGGGGTTGCAGATCTTACACTAGCTACAGATTACTACAGACTGTTCTGTTTTTGACAGATTCTGTTTTTCGTGTGTTGTTTGCTTATTTTGATGAATCTATGGCTAGTAAAATAGTTTATAATCCATAGAGAAGTTTGAATACAGTAGGTTTAACACCAATATAAATAAATAATGAGTTCATTACAGTACCTTGAAGTGGTCTTTTGTTTTCTTTCGCTAACGGAGCTCATGAGATTTTCTACTTTAAGTTTTGTGTTGTGAAGTTTTCAAGTTTTGGGTAAAGATTTGATGGATTATGGAGCAAGGAGTGGCAAGAACTAAGCTTGGGGATGCCCATGGCACCCCCAAGATAATCTAAGGACACCTAAATTCCAAATCTTGGGGATGCCCCGGAAGGCATCCCCTCTTTCGTCTACTTCTATCGGTAACTTTACTTGGAGCTATATTTTTATTCACCACATGATATGTGTTTTGCTTGGAGCGTCTTTTATGATTTGAGTCTTTGCTTGTTAGTCTACCACAATCATCCTTTCTGTACACACCTTTTGAGAGAGCCATACATGATTTGGAATTTGATAGAATACTCTATGTGCTTCACTTATATCTTTTGAGCTTTATAGTTTTGCTCTAGTGCTTCACTTATATCTTTTAGAGCATGGTGGTGGATTTGTTTTATAGAAATTATTGATCTCTCATGCTTCACTTAGATTATTTTGAGAGTCTTAATAGCATGGTAATTTTCTTAAAATCCTAATATGCTTGGTATGCAAGATTGATAATAAAAACTTTCTTATGAGTGTGTTGAATACTAAGAAAAGTTTGATGCTTGATGATTGTTTTGAGATATGGAGGTAATAATATCAAAGTCATACTAGTTGAGTAGTTGTGAAATTGAGAAATACTTGTGTTGAAATTTGCAAGTCCCGTAGCATGCACGTATGGTAAACGTTATGCAACAAATTTGAAACATGAGGTGTTATTTGATTGTCTTCCTTATGAGTGGCGGTCGGGGATGAGCGATGGTCTTTTCCTACCAATCTATCCCCCTAGGAGCATGCGCGTAGTACCGAGGTTTTTGATGACTTGTAGATTTTTGCAATAAGTATGTGAGTTCTTCATGACTAATGTTGAGTCCATGGATTATACGCACTCTCACCCTTCCATCCTTGCTAGCCTCTTCGGTACCGTGCATTGCCCTTTCTCACGTTGAGAGTTGGCGCAAACTTCGCCGGTGCATCCAAACCCCGTAATATGATATGCTCTTTCACATATAAACCTCCTTATATCTTCCTCAAAACAGCCACCATACCTACCTATTATGGCATTTCCATAGCCATTCGGAGATATATTGCCATGCAACTTTCCATCATTCCGTTCATCATGACACATTCATCATTGTCATATTGCTTAGCATGATCATGTAGTTAACATTGTATTTGTGGCAAAGCCACCGTTCATAATTCTTTCATACATGTCACTCTTGGTTCATTGCATATCCCGGTACACCGCCGGAGGCATTCATATAGAGTCATCCTTGTTCTAGTATCGAGTTGTAATCATTGAGTTGTAAATACATAGAAGTGTGATGATCATCATTATTAGAGCATTGGCCCAAGTGAGGAATAAAAAAAGAAAGGCCATAAAAAAGCCCAAAAATGAGATAAAAAGAGAGAAGGGACAATGTTACTATCCTTTTACCACACTTCTGCTTCAAAGTAGCACCATGATCTTCATAGTAGAGAGTCTCTCATGTTATCACTTTCATATACTAGTGAGAATTTTTCATTATAGAACTTGGCTTGTTTATTCCAACAATGGGCCTGTGCCCTAGGTCTTCGTGAGCAAGCAAGTTGGATGCACACCCACTTAGTTTCTTTTGTTGAGCTTCCATACATTTATAGCTCTAGTGCATCCGTTGCATGGCAATCCCTACTCCTTGCATTAACATCAATAGGTGGGCATATCCATAGCCCATTGATTAGCCTCGTTGATGTGAGACTTTCTCCTTTTTTGTCTTCTCCACATAACCCCCTCATTATATTCTATTCCACCTATAGTGCTATGTCCATGGCTCGCGCTCATATATTGCGTGAAAGTTTATAGGTTTGAGATTACTAAAGTATGAAACAATTGCTTGGCTTGTCATCAGGGTTGTGCATGATGAGAGCATTCTTGTGTGACGAAAATGAAACATGACTAAACTATATGATTTTGTAGGTATGAACTTTCTTTGGCCATGTTATTTTGAGAAGACATAATTGATTAGTTAGTATGCTTGAAGTATTATCATTTTATGCCAATATGAACTTTTGTCTTGAATCTTTCGGATCTGAATATTCATACCACAATTAAGAAGAATTACATTAAAATTATGCCAAGTAGCACTCCGCATCAAAAATTCTCTTTTTATCATTTACCTACTCGAGGACGAGCAGGAATTAAGCTTGGGGATGCTTGATATGTATCCAACATATCTATAATTTTTGATTGCTCCATGCTATATTATCTACTGTTTTGGACTATATTGGGCTTTATTTTCCACTTTTATATTATTTTTGAGACTAACCTATTAACCGGAGGCCCAGCCCAGAATTGTTGTTTTTTGCCTATTTCAGTGTTTCGAAGAAACGGAATATCAAATGGAGTCCAAACGGAATGAAACCTTCGGGAACGTGATTTTCTCACCGAACGTGATCCAGGAGACTTGGACCCTACGCCAAGGCATCAGAGAGGCGGTCACGAGGGTGGGGGGCGCCCCCCCTAGGGCGTGCCCCCCTGCCTCGTGGGCCCCTCGGTGCTCCTCTGACGTACTTCTTCCTCCTATATATACCTACGTACCCCCAAACGATCAGAACAGGAGCCAAAAACCTAATTCCACCGCCGCAACTTTCTGTATCCACAAGATCCCATCTTGGGGCCTGTTCCAGAGCTCCGCCGGAGAGGGCCGTCATCACGGAGGGATTCTACATCATCATAGCCTCTCCGATGAAGTGTGAGTAGTTTACCTCAGACCTTCGGGTCCATAGTTAGTAGCTAGATGGCTTCTTCTCTCTTTTTGGATCTCAATACAAAGTTCTCCCCTCTCTTGTGGAGATCTATTCGATGTAATCTTCTTTTTGCGGTGTGTTTGTTGAGACCGATGAATTGTGGGTTTATGATCAAGTCTATCTATGAATAATATTTGAATCTTCTCCGAATTCTTTTATGTATGATTGGTTATCTTTGCAAGTCTCTTCGAATTATCCGTTTGGTTTGACCAACTAGATTGGTAGTTCTTGCCATGGGAGAAGTGCTTAGCTTCGGGTTCGATCTTGCGGTGTCCTTTCCCAGTGACAGAAGGGGCAGCAAGGCACGTATTGTATCGTTGCCATCGAGGATAACAAGATGGGGTTTATTTCATATTGCATGAAACTATCACTCTACATCCTGTCATCTTGCTTTAAGGCGTTACTCTGTTTTTAACTTAATACTCTAGATGCATGCTGGATAGCGATCGATGAGTGGAGTAATAGTAGTAGATGCAGGCAGGAGTCGGTCTACTTGTCTCGGATGTGATGCCTATATACATGATCATACCTAGATATTCTCATAACTATGCTCAATTCTGTCAATTGCTCAACAGTAATTTGTTCACCCACCGTAGAATACTTATGCTCTTGAGAGAAGACACTAGTGAAACCTATGGCCCCCGGCTCTCTTTCTCATCATATCAATCTCCATCACTTTATTATTTCTTTGCTTTTACTTTTTACTTTGCATCTCTATACCAAAAAAACCAAAAATATTATTTATCATCTCTATCAGATCTCAGTTTCGTAAGTGACCGTGAAGGGATTGACAACCCCTAAGTGCGTTGGTTGCGTTGAGCTATTGTTTTTGTGTAGCTACGAGGGACTCACGCGTAGCCTCCAACTGGGTTGATACCTTGGTTCTAGAAAACTAAGGGAAATACTTACGCTACTTTGCTGCATCATCCTCTCCTCTTCGGGGAAATCCAACGCAGTGCTCAAGAGGTAGCACACATCTAAGTCATCAATATGCATAAGTGTTAGGATGTGTGCATGATCACAGGACATTTGAGGATTCCAAGATATTTAGATCACACCGCAACTAGCAAAACCTTTTCTCATCCAAGGGCTTTGTGAAGATACCTGCCAGTTGCTCTTCAGTGCTGACGTGAATGATATCAATATCTTCCTTCATGACATGATCTCTGAGAAAGTGATGACGGATCGGAATATGCTTTGTCTTCGAGTGCTCAACTGGGTTGTTGGCGATCTTGATGGCGCTTTCATTGTCGCGGTAGAGTGGCACTTGCTTCAGATGAATGCCATAGTCTATGAGTGTTTGCTTCATCCATAGAAGCTGAGCGCAGCAAGATCCAGCAGCAATGTATTCAGATTCAGCAGTGGAGAGAGATACACAGTTCTGCTTCATTGAAGACCAACACACAAGTGATCGTCCCAGAAAGTGACATGTGCCTAATGTAGACTTGCGATCCACCTTGTCACCAGCATAATCAGCATCCGAGAATCCAGCTAGATCAAACTCTAAGCCCTTTGGATACCATAATCCTAGTGTTGGGGTGTAAGCCAAATATCGAAGAATTCGCTTCATAGCTAAGTGATGCGATTCCTTTGGTGCCGCTTGGAATTGGGCACACATGCAAACACTAAGCATGATATCTGGCCTAGATGCACATAAATAAAGCAAGGAACCAATCATGGAGCGGTATACCTTTTGATCGAACTCTTTACTATTGGCGTCAGAATCTAGATGACTCTTGGTAGGCATTGGCGTCGTATAACCTTTGCAGTCTTGCATTCCAAACTTCTTCAGGCAATCTTTGAGGTATTTCTCTTGAGATATGAAGATGTTGTTGTGTTGTTGTCGTATTTGAAGACCAAGGAAGAACTTCAGCTCACCCATCATGGACATCTGATATTGCTCTTGCATCATGTATCTAAACTCATCACTGTATTTCTGATTAGTGCAGCCAAAGATAATGTCGTCCACATATATTTGGCACACAAACAGTTCACCATCATATGTCTTCATGAAGAGAGTGGGATCCAGGGAACCAGGTTTGAAGCCTTTGCTCTTCAGGAAGTCTTTGAGTGTGTCATACCAAGCATGAGGGGCTTGTTTGAGGCCATGCAGTGCCTTGTTGAGCTTATAAACCATGTCAGGATGTTTTGGATCTTCAAAGCAAGGCGGTTGTGCAACATACACTTCTTCTTCAATCTTGCCATTGAGAAAAGCACTCTTCACATCCATTTGATACAGAAGGATGTTATGATGATTTGCATAGGCTAGCAGTATGCATATGGCTTCAATCCTAGCCACAGGAGCAAATGTTTCATCGAAGTCAATTCCTTCAACTTCAATGTATCCTTGAGCAACGAGACGAGCCTTGTTCCTGACAACTTGACCATGCTCATCTTGCTTGTTGCGATATATCCATTTAGTGCCTATGATATTGTGTTTACGAGGATCAGGACGCTTGACCAATTCCCATACATTATTCAGCTCAAACTGTTGAAGCTCTTCTTGCATAGCTTGAATCCATTCAGGTTCCATGAAGGCTTCATCAACTTTCTTGGGTTCAGATATTGAGACGAATGAAAAGTGCCCACAGAAATTTGCTAGTTGTGTTGCCCTTGAACGAGTGAGTGGACCAGGTGCATTGATGCAATCGATTATCTTCTCAATCTGTACTTCATTTGCAACACGAGGATGAACTGGACGAAGATTTTGCTCTTGCTGATCATTGTCATCATTTGAAGGATTGTCTTCAGGCTGAGCATTGTCATCAGGTTGATCAGGTGCAGAGATGATAAGTTCCTCTTCAGGCTGTACTTCAGACGGTATGATTTCTCCAGTTCCCATAAGCTTGATGGATTCAATGGGTGGAATTTCATCTAGCACATTTGGCAGGTGCTCTCTTTGCGAGCCGTTAGCCTCATCGAACCGCACATCCACAGTTTCAACCACTTTATAGTGAAAGAGGTTGAAGACTCTGTAGAAGTGCAAATCCTTTCCGTAACCAAGCATAAAACCTTCATGTTCTTTCGGTGCAAATTTCGAAGTGTGATGTGGATCCTTGATCCAGCACCTGGCACCAAATACTCTGAAGCAACTAACGTTTGGCTTCTTACCAGTGAGGAGTTCATAGGATGTTTTCTTCAGAAGCTTGTGAAGATAAACACGGTTGATGACATGGCATGCAGTATCAATAGCTTCAGGCCAGAACTTCCTTGGAGTTTGTATTCATCAAGCATCGTCCGTGCCATCTCAATGAGTGTTCTGTTCTTGCGTTCCACGATGCCATTCTGCTACGGCATGTACGGAGCTGAGAACTCATGATTGATGCCCAATGTATCAAGATATGTGTCAAGGCCGGTGTTCTTGAATTCAGTGCCATTGTCACTTCGGATGTGCTTGATCTTGACGCCATAGTTGTTCATGGCTCGATTTACGAAGCGTCTAAAGACATCCTGCACTTCAGTCTCATAGAGGATTATATGCACCCATGTATATCTTGAATAATCATCAACAATGACGAAGCCATAGAGACAAGCAGTAGTAGTAAGGGTTGAGTAGTGAGTAGGGCCGAAGAGGTCCATGTGTAGCAATTCGAAGGGTTGAGTCGTTGTCATGATTGTCTTCGAGGGATGCTCGGCCCTCGTCATCTTTCCAACTTCGCAGGCACCGCATAAGTGATCCTTCTTGAACTTGACGTCCTCGATGCCTATGACGTGCTTCTTCCTTGCAAGAGTATGCAAGTTCCTCATGCCAGCATACCCTAGCCTCCAATGCCAGAGCTAGCATTCTGAAGCTTTTGCAAGAAGACATATGGCAAGCTGTGGTCCTGCTGAGAAATCTACCATGTACAAATCATCTTTCTGATACCCTTCAAAGACTAGAGACTTGTCAGATTCCATTAGAACAAGGCAACGATATTTTCCAAATATCACAATCATGTTCAAATCGCAAAGCATTGAGACGGGCATTAAGTTGAAACCAAGGGATTTAACAAGCATCACTTTATCCATGTGCTGATCCTTTGAGATTGCAACTCTACCTAGACCCAATACCTTGCTTTTACCAGTATCAGCAAATGTGATGTGACTTTTGTCAGATGGACGTAAGGTTGAGTCCATGAGAAGACTTCGCTTGCCAGTCATGTGATTAGTACATCCACTATCAATAATCCATTCTGAAGCAGCTGGTGTCATACCCTAAAGTGCAGTTAGGGGGATAGGCTTCACGAAGAGCATTGTGAAGCATAAACATTTGACGAGCAAGGGCATTATTAAAACTTAGATCAAGGTTAGGACTGATAGGGCAAGTAGCAAGCGACTCAGGAACAAAATACATAATAAGACCATTTGGGCATTTGATCTTGCGCCCTACAAGATGTTTAAGGTCCCCAACAATAGATTCAGGCGCATTTGATTTTCGGCTGGAGACCTTTCCCTGCAAAAGAGAGCTAAGCTTTCTTAGCCACCCACATCTTCAAGGGCGGCTTCGAAGAAATGAGTCTAAGTGCAGCATCTGAGAACTTTAGCTTTGGAGCCCTAGTAAATAGTCTTGCAGGTGGACAATAGTACTCATAAGAATAAGCAGAGTAGTTCTGGGTCTTATGAACATGGCGGTTTGATTAAACGCGCTCATATTCATAGGCCTGAGTATGGTTTCCCTGCAAAACATTTGCGTTAGTGCGACTCAGGTGAGTCCTCTGTCTGTATGAAGCCTTTGGACCATATGAAGCCTGTGGTCTGGGGTTTGTCTTCTTCACTTGTGGTGTCATGACGACATTCACGGGAAGATTCTCCAGACACTTTTTCGGCACCCAGACTTTCTTCATAGGTGGCCCATTCCTGCAGTTAGTACCAATATACCTGGCAAACACTTCACCATTCTGATTCTTAAATAGTTTATAGTTTGCATCAAAGGATTCATCAATGACAATGGGATTAGCACAACTGAAGCCAGATAGGGTGGATGGATCCACTGAAGGTTCCTTTGCAGCAACCCATGTGGTTTTGGGGTACTGCTCAGGTTTCCAGTAAGAGCCATCAGCATTCATTTTCCTTTCGAACCCAACACCCTCTTTCCTAGGGTTTCGGTTCAGGATCTGCCTTTTGAGGACATCACATAGTGTCTGATGCCCTTTGAGACTTTTGTACATCCTGTTTCAAGCAATGTCTTCAACCTAGCATTTTCATCAGCAATAGTAGTGGCATCCTCAGAAGAGGGGTTAGTTACCACATCAATAGTTGAAGATATTGCAACAGTAGCAGCAGTAGAACATCCAGCAACAGAAGTAGCGTTGTCACGCTCAATGCATTGAAGACATGGTGGTTCAAATCCTTCCTGGGCGGGACTGATCTGTTTGGCATGAAGTGATTCGTCTTCCTTTTGAAGATCTTCATGAGCCGCTCTTAATTTCTCAAGATCTTGCTTCCTTTGAAGATAATCATAGGAAAGCTTTTCATGAGTTGTTGAGAGCGTTTCGTGATGACTTTCAAGTTCCTCATACTTAACATGAAGATTTTTTATGTCTTCAATTAAGGACTGAGATTGAGTCATTTCAGCGTCCAACAGGTCATCGCTTTTGTCTAACAGTTTTTGAATATGTTCCATAGCTTTCTGTTGTTCAGTTGCAATTTTAGCAAGTGTTTTGTAGCTGGGTTTGGAATCACAATCAGAGTCATCTTCACTGGATGTTTGATAGTGAGTATTGCGTGAGTTTACCTTGGCACCGCGTGCCATGAAGCATAGGTGGGAGCGGAGTTGTCCTTGTCATTAGCATCGGCATCGGTGACGAAGTCATTGTCTTCACTATTGAAGATGGACTTGGCAACGTAGGTTGTAGCCAGACTTGCAACGCCAGAATCGGACTCCTCCTCGGACTCCACCTCTGCCTCCTCAGAAGCAAACTCCTCCTCTGAATCCATTTCCTTGCCAACAAACGTACGAGCCTTGCCAGATGAGCTCTTCTTGTGTGATGAAGACTTTGAGGAAGACTTGGAAGAAGACTTTGAGTATTTCTTCTTCTTGTCGTCAGAATCATATTCCTTGCTCTTCTTCTTATTGTTCTCATTGTCCCACTGCGGACACTCAGAGATGTAGTGACCAGCTTTCTTGCACTTGTGGCATGTTCTCTTCTTGTAGTCATGAGCAGAAGCTTCGTCATTCCTTGAGCTGGATCGTGAAGACTTTCTGAAGCCTTTCTTCTTGGTGAATTTTTGGAACTTCTTCACAAGCATAGTAAGCTCCTTTCCAATGTCTTCAGGATCATCAGAACTGTAGTCAGATTCTTCTTCAGATGAGGAAACAACTTTTGCCTTCATGGCATGAGTCCGGCCATAGTTGGGACCATAGATATATCATTTCTCAGAAAGCTGAAACTCATGTGTGTTGAGCCTTTCAAGTATGTTAGACGGATCGAGTCTCTTGAATTCAGGGCGTTCTTGAATCATCAGGGCTAGGGTGTCAAACGAGTTGTCAAGTGATCTCAGGAGTGTCTTGACGATTTCATGCTTGGTGATCTCAGTAGCGCCGAGAGCTTGAAGCTCATTTGTAATGTCAGTGAGGCGATCAAACGTGAGCTGAACATTCTCATTGTCGTTTCTCTTGAAGCGGTTGAAGAGGTTGCGAAGGACACTGATCCTTTGATCTCTCTTGGTTGAGACGCCTTCGTTGACCTTGGAGAGCCAGTCCCAGACTAGCTTAGATGTTTCCAGAGCACTCACACGGGCATACTGCCCTTTGGTCAGATGACCACAGATGATGTTCTTGGCAGTCGAATCCAGTTGAACGAACTTCTTGACATCAGCAGCGGTGACACCTTCACCAGCCTTGGGAACGCCATTCTTGACGACATACCAGAGGTCGACATCAATGGCTTCAAGACGCATGCGCATCTTATTCTTCCAGTAGGGATATTTAGCTCCATCGAAGACGGGGCACGCAGCGGAGACTTTGATTATCCCTGCAGTCGACATAGCTAAAACTCCAGGTGGTTAAACCGAATCACACAGAACAAGGGAGTACCTTGCTTTGATACCAATTGAAAGTGCTAGTGATCGACTAGAGGGGGTGAATAAGTGATTTTTATGGAAGTCTTCAAAACATGGAAGTTTCAAAGACAAAAGATAGAAATAAACCTATTACCATGCAGCGGAAGGTAGACTACACTAGGCAAGCCATTGTCAAGTATTCAATGAAGTGAAAGCACAAAAACTAATAGCAGCTAGGAAGTATGGATTAGGATGGAAGATAGTATGAAGCCAATCAGAAGAAGCAGTCACTCAGTGAAGACAAAAGATAATGCAAACAGGCAATGACTTCACAAGGACCAACTGCAAATAAAGAGATGGGAATGATAGAACCAGTGACTTGTTGAAGACAATGATTTGTTGGACCAGTTCTAGTTGCTGTGACAACTGTACGTCTGGTTAGGGAGGCTGAGATTTAACTCAGAAGACCGCGTCTTCACCTTATTCCCCTTGAGCTAAGGACACCCAGTCCTCGCCCAATCACTCTAGTAAGTCTTCAAGGTAGACTTCCAAATCTTCACAGACTTTGTTCACCGACGATCCACAATGACTCTTGGATGCTTAGAACGCGATGCCTAGCCGACTGGAGGATTCACAGTCCTCAAGTGTAATAAGTCTTCAGATCACACAGACAGGAAGACTTCAGTGATGCCTAACACTCTTTGGCTCTGGGTGTTTAGGGCTCTGTCCTCGCAAGGATTTCTCTCTCAAAGGCTTCGAGGTGGGTTGCTCTCAAACGACAAAAGCCGTGCACTAACTCTAAGCAGCCAACCAATTTATGGTGTAGGGGGTGGTCTATTTATAGCCACTAGGCAACCCGACCTGATTTATCCGAAATGACCCTAGGTCACTAAGGAACTGACACGTGTTCCAACGGTCAGATTTCAAACACACATGACAACTTTACTTGGGCTACAAGCAAAGCTGACTTATCCAACTCTGGATAAGATTTGCTCTCATTGTCTTCGTTCGAAGACATAGGATTTTGGTTAAGCATCACTTCAGTCATTCTGACTGGTTCACTTGGACCCCACTTAACAGTACGGTGGTTCCTATGACTCAACAAAGAAGAAAAGGAAACGACGAAACAACTAAGTCTTCGCGCTGGATAGTCTTCACGCGATGTCTTCTCTTGTCATAGTCTTCAATGTTAATGTCTTCACATACCACCTTTGTCTTCAATGTCTTCATACATTTTTAGGGGCCATCTCCGGTAGGAAAACCGAATCAATGAGGGACTTCTACCTGTGTTATCCTGCAATTCTCACAAACACATTAGTCCCTCAACCAGGTTTGTCGTCAATACTCCAAAACCAACTAGGGGTGGCACTAGATGCACTTACAGTAACGAGGCACTTTCTCATGTCAACGATCCGCATGTGCTTCTCGTAGCATGTGTACACGCCCTTGGCCACGAACCTGAGGTGAGGTTCATCAAGTTGCCGCATCTAGGCCATGTGCCAGCATACGGGACTTGTTCTCTGGGCATCCTGCTTCATCTTTTCGTAGTAGGGGTCGATGATAGCCGAGGCGAGTTCTACCAGGGCGTCCCTCTTCGTGCTGCCCCAGACCCTGTAGTGGTCACAGATTTCGACAAGGTTCTTGCAGGCCAAGCCCGTAACGCTAAGTAGCGAACTTGTAGTCGGTGTTGTTGTCAAACCTATTGAAATGGTCGCAAGGCTCTGTGGCCATGCAATAGTGGTAGATGGGGACATGATGGCGCACACATAACTAGGCAACGGCAACCTTCTAATCTATGCCGGGACGACCGGCGGTGTACTGGAGGTCGATGCTGACCACCTTGTACTTGTCTCGAGCAAGCAACTGCTCAACGCTGTTGATATAGTCGTCCACCACGGCCGGGTCGATGGTGTACACCACCGAGAGATCCGTCTCCCTCGCGTGGGTCTCCACTCTATACTCACCGAACTCCATTGGAGCACCGCTAGACATCCCCTCTCTATGTGTCGTCGTGGGTGTGCTTGTTGTGTTGTGGGGCGCGATCGAAAGGTTGAAGAGAGTGAGGTTATAATGGCTGCGGGAATTAAAGGGGAAGTCGGACGACCAGGAATATCGGTAGGCCCTGATGGCAGTTCTAATTTGCAGCGCGTAACTCCGTCGTGCCGCATGTAAATGCATCACGTGGCAACACGCGCGGCGCAACCGCATGCATATGGGGCCCCCGACGTGATCATGCACACGCCAAACCGCTGCCAGAGCACACACGGAGGGACGCGAGCAGAGCGCTCCGCGGACGCCTAACGGACCCGAGCAGCGCATGCCGTGGCACCTAACGGCGAGCACAGCGCGCCGCGGCGTCTAACGGCGAGCAGAGCTTGCCGAGGGACACGAGCATAGGCCGGCACAGTGATACGTGGCAAATAAGACGAAATATACGAGCGATGTCGAAGACATCAAGCACGAATCAGATTAGAGTTGCGTGTGTGATACATGGCATACAGTTGATCCATCTGAGTTGTTTGTGATGGAATAAGCCGTGTGTGTTGCAGGAAAATGCTTGCTGGTATATAACCTTAAATTTAATCCAAAAAGTGTTAATGCATGTTAAAAAAAATATAACTGGAAACTATGTTCAAATACGAATCCAACGATATAATCTTTGGCAACATGCATTCATATTTTATTAGTTAAATCCTACTTATAAACCAGGATGGGGGTATAGTAGGTAATTAAATCGCAAACATTTTTTTGTATTAACCGTATGTGCACATGTCCTTTCGTCCTCCTCTCGCATGTCTCGTTACCCCGCTGCCGCAGACGGCTTACAGCGTAAGCTTGCATAGCGCGCAAGGGCGTTCTTTTGGCCAAACGGTGGCTCGAAGTGGCGCCAATGAATCGTCGGTGAGCCCATTCCCGCGCAACCTCGCAGGTTCCCGCGCAAGCTTCCCGCCCAACTCGGCTTCCGTGGAAATATCTACCTCCCCGCCCCCTCCCCCGCGCTAGTTCAATTCTGCAATGCGATGTTCAATTGTTGTGGGTGCATTCTGTTATTGTATACCATGTGAGAAATAAATTAAATTTGGTTGTACTAAATAAATGAGAAACAAATACAATTGCTATATTTTCAAGTTGTTAAGCATGCTTGGTTTGGTTAACTGTCTGATCTTCTATTAGGAGTATGTTATATTGTGCAATGTGGTGCTTAGTTAAAGTTCGGTTCATTTGGTGTGGTGTTTAGTTAACTGCTTGGTTCAATTCTGCAATGCGATATCCAATTGTCGTTGGTAGAATTTTGTATTGTTGTGCGTGTGAGGAATAAATCGAATTTGGCTGCACTTAATATATGACAAACATACACAAGTGCTATATTTCCTAATTCTTAATCATGCTTGGTTTGGATAAATGAATTTTCCATGTGGCTTGAATTAATCTGATGAATCTACAATGTGCTTATTTTTCATCAACATATTTTACTCATAGCATGCGAACCCTTACTTAACCCAATGACTAACTACCTTATATGTGTTGCAGGAAAACAATGGGAAGCACTGAGGTTTACAATCGAGGTTAGCACGTGCATGGTCCGTTGTCTAATAGCACATTATTGTGCAATTGCAGGAACCATTCTAATATTTAGGTTTTTAACAATTTGGTCTTGCACATATATGTCCTGCTATCAGAGGTTTTGACCCACTGTTCGACACTTTTTGTATATGGGAAAATGAGTTGTCCATGAATATCAGTCAAGTCAAGAAACTCAGAAAGACTATTAGGATAAAGAAATTAGCGACAAAAAACAACAAAATCTTTGTCTGCACAATGTAGAAGACATCAGTTCACTATAGGATGATACTAACTATTATACCTTACTTTTTTTATTTCTTTGCCTCATCTCCAATATAGAGAAGATATTTATGCATATCCTTGTTTTCAGTCCTTTCCAAAGCAGTTCATTGATGATTACCTCTCAAACCACCTATATGGTCAGGAGGCGAGAAAGGTATTCATATAACATCCACGGTTCAATATTGAAGTGTTTCTGAAGAGGACGAAGGATGGGCGGTCAATCATCCATAGGCACTGACTAAAGTTACAAAGACCTTCAACATCAATGAAGGCTCAATATTCGCCTTTTATTTCAGCAGTTTTCCCGATGAGATACATCTGTCTATGTATCGTCTATGATGCTAATTTCGAAAGGTTATAGATGTTGTATGTGAAACTTGGTCCTGGTGTAGTTGTGTAATGGGGTAGCTGAGTGCTGAAGCTATATGATATTGTACTTTGGTGTATTTTAATTATGAAAACGAAATATATTGTGTGCTTAATATGAAATGTCAATTATATTAATAAATGGATTATTAATAATTGGATAATTAGCCTGCTAATTGGGTTTTTTTTCTATTGCAAAGGTTATTGAGAAAACATCGTGTGTGATGCATTCAATAACGCACACAGTTTTTAGGAATAAATCATGTTAGATTAATGAACAATCACGCACGACATTCTCTTGAAAACTGTTTGCGTTAGGCCACCCAGCGAAAATGTTTACCACATAAAAATTGTGTGTGATGGACAGCATTTGCCACATAGTTTCTTCTACGCACGTGTGTGATGCATTCAATAACGCAAACGATAAAATTGTTAATATCGTGTGCAATGGCAACACTATCACAAACGATTTAACGGGGAAAATTATGTGTGATGTACATGTGAACGGAAACGTTTTTCTTGGAGCGATTGTGTGGGATGTACATACGAACGGAAACATTTAGCGGGGACTGACTATGTGGAATGTACTTGCGTCCGAAAACAATTTCGCCAGTATAATTGTATTTTTTTAGCTTTATTGTACGTATTTCCGTATTTGAGCGCTCACCGGTCGCACACGATCTCATTTTGCCCAGCGTGTGTGCCAAAAGGGAATATCCCCGACGGTTTTCTGGGTTGTGTGGGAAGGACCCCCCCCCCCTATCGCCGTCACTCACTAGACGACGATACAAATGCCGTCGCGAAAAGGGGTTAAAAACCGTTTGTATAGCACCTCGCTGTACTAGTGGAGGTCTGGAGGTTGCTGGTCCTTGCCAAGGCGGAGAGCATTAACATAGTTGCTATTGCATGCCTTGGACCCCATGACCGAGAATGATCGTGGCATATTACTTATGAATCAGTGGTGTTGCTCGCATATATGGAATGAGGTATTGCACCATAAGGAGCCTCCACCACTTGACATTTCACAAAGATTTTTATGTAGCTACCTTCATTCGTTGATCATTGTGAAGTTAAAATCGAAGGCCGATCCTACAAATGGGAAGACGATGGTATATTATGACCACTTATCTAAGCCCACTCATGAAATAACGAGGCCAATTTCTCATGATAGAATCTCTGATAATCTAGCCAGATGGATGCACCAAGCTAGGGCTGGATGAAAATGAATGCTGATGGATCTTACTCTGCTGATGGACTTGTTGGAGTTGACATGATCCAAATTTCAAGGGTGTTTCTTCTTCTTCCCACACAACTTTTCTCGTGTCTGGATGCTCTTGAGGCAGAGTTGTGTGCGGCTATGGAGGAATTGTATTTAGCATTATAGAGGTGTGATTCTTCTATTGTAGTTGAGATGGACTCACTCATTGCAGTATAGTTGATCCAGGCACGGGATCTGGATAAGGATGGCAATTTTATCCATGGATATCTGATCCGAATGGATAGGGTTTGGATATGCTTTTGTATCCATGGACGGCGCCCAAACCCGACCCGATTGTTCGTGGGTAGGGCATGAATATAATCGTGTCCCCATGGATATACCCAAACCCGACCCAATAGTATGACTTAATGGGAAAAATATGCCATCCCTGCCCCACGTTCACATGTCACGGCAATTTTACAATTTTTTTATCTAAAACATGCATAAGAAATCACACAATCCCCATCGTAACTTTTATAAGTTGACAGTCAATCCCCTCTGTAACATACTCCAACTCCCCTTCCCTTATTTTTATCTCCTTCTTAAATGACTCGTCATTTTCATATGTTAGAAAAATACTAAATGATCTTAGGTTGTTACTGGATGTTGATTTACCATAAGTGAAGCCTAGCTTGCCACGAGGTGAAGAATGAAAGAGTTTATGTTAATATTGTGTTAAGTTTTATTTATATGTCTCGAGAGAACCCAATGGATATGGATATCCATCGGATTTGGACATGGACACAATTTTTCACCCATGGATTTTTTCATGGGCGGGCAAAGACTGTCTTCATGGATATGGATATGGATTTGATATTGTTCAACCCGATCCAAACCCGACCCATTGCCATCCTTAGATCTGGATAGATCAGTATACTCCTCTCTGGTCCAGGAAATTAAACATCTCCCCTCTCTTTGTGAAACTTGTACCACTCATGTAAGGCGAACTCAAAATAATGTTAGTGATTGTTTAGCAACTTTGCTAAATTAGAGGGTTGAACCATCACGTGGATTGGTTCAGGTCCTCCAAGTGAATTATAACAAAAGATGGAAGAATGAAGGACATTATTACCAAAAATACATTGTGGAACTTAGGTCTAGGCGCACCTGAATTGATATTCTTTTAAGAAAAATAATCAAATATTTTTGAAGCTTTGTGGCAAGAAAGATGGTCTAGATAATACTCACGTTTCGGGAGGGGGGGGGGGGTGATTTACAACGTATTTTGAACAAAATACAACATAATCAACACTATATAAACACTATTGTTCTTGTTTTTTGATTTTTTTGTGAGAAGGGTATGATTTTTTTCCTCTGAAATAGTGTTACAGTCCGCTAAAACAAAATTAGAAACACTGTCTGGAACACGGCGCAACCAAAAAGCGGTGCGACCTCCAGATCTACCAATATTAGCTAAACTATAAGCAACACTATTTTGAATGTGATCAATCTTCTGCAGAACAAAATCACGGGGTTTCAAAAGCTTCTTGACTTCCATTATAAGGTGTCCATAAGCAAATTTATTCAGAAAATCATCCATCAATGCAGCAATTGCAACAGCACTGTCAGATTGAATCACAATGGGTAGCTCTAACTGTTGTAAATTGAATGAGACACCTCCCAATGCTGCACTTATTTCAGACTCCAGTGCATCCTGACAATGAAACATGTATCTATAAGCCGAGAAAATGACTACACCATCTGGGTTTCTTAATACCATACCTGAGCCTGCCGATTTGGTGTCCTTGACGGAGAACCCATCTACCAATAGCGCAACCCAGCCAGGCGGGGGTTTTGGCCATGGTTTCTTTTGCTTCGCCACAAGAACCGCCCTACAGGACTCTTCCATGTTCATTTTCCCTTTAATAATATCCTCTATTCCATAGTTATGTACTTGAGTATAGGAACTTAAATAGTTGCACAGGAAAGTCACTGATATTTCTGTAGATGGAGTCGACTTGCCATGAAGTGTTTCATTCTGTAAACTCCATATCCTCTACAGTAACATGATTATCATTGCTCGAACTTCTTTCTGAACTGCTAAGATATTAAACAGCCATTTTTTCTCTGTCTCCAACAACTGTTCACGGTTTTTGTAGCTGCACTTTTATTTTAGTTGCACTTCTATTTTTTCGCTCAAAATACGACATAGCTCATTTTGTCCCAAAACTATAGACATGAGTATTATGCTAGACTATATTTGTCGCAAACGAGTTCCACTTTTTTTATTGATTTTTTTACTATTTTTAAAATTCTGTTTGCTTAATCGGACGTGCAATACTCTCTCCGATCCGAGAAAGAGTGTCGTGGCTTCCTTTTTGGATCGCAGCGAGTAATTTTTCACCCGAAAAGAAAAGGCTTCATGGGGCAAATGAGTAGGAATCGAGAAAAAGAACGATGACGGATGAAACAAGAAAAGGGCACAAAGGCACGAAAAGGGTATTGTATGGTCGGGGTCAGGGCCGGGAAGCCTGAAAATGAGAAGAGGCCGGCAAAACAAGGCTTCTAGACGCCATCATATGGACGAGAGGGAACAGACTTGAGTTGGAGCACGTCAAAATCACATATTAGTGTCGCCGAGAGAGAAAAGAAAATGCACGTGGGAACGCATTTCGCTGGCATGGGACGGGAAGCCAAGCCCCAGCTCGATCGCGCTGAACGCCGGGACCACTTTGCAGTAGCAAGTCTCAGAGTACGCCTACTGTGCCTGCACTATAGTACTATTGCTACCTTGCATCGATCTTGTGCTGTACTCTAAATTTTCTTCTGGTAAGCTGTACTGTACTACTGCATTAGTTAGCTATATGTACTGCCAAAGCAGCATTACAATATACCCACGCCAAATTTAACAAGCTTTTTTCTGTCAGACAGAGTCCGTGTAAAGATACCGTGGAGTACTGACAGTGTAAGATGGAATTAACAAGTAGCCGCAGTGCAGTTTCCCAGCGGCTCACATGGATCATTAATTGATAGATGGATGAACCTTGGCACCATCTGAATCTGATCTGATGCATGGATCTCGCCATTCACCTTCGACCAACTACGTGCCTTCATACGTGCGACAGTAATCGGTTTTCGCGCGTACGCTTGCAGACGTACCAGTACTTGCAAATAGAGCCAGTTCTACAGGGTTCGTAATGATTCCGACACGAAATAGTGTGTTCACTAGAGCATCTGCATGGCGCATCAAGTATGATCGATCTAGGCATGTACTCCCTCCGTCCAGAAAAGCTTGAGTAGCAAGCAGTACTCACAGAACCCTCTGCTTGCGCTACGGGTCAAAAACTGAGAGACATGCACAAAGTGGTATCGTGCATCGACGTATCCTGGCCGTCGAAATAGAATCTGATGCCCCAGCTGGATCGGTACCGAATTTAGCGAACCCGACACCTGCTACGTACATGATCACGGGCGGCTCGCTGGATGAGGCAGGCAGGCGGCAAAGTACATCATCATCAT
The DNA here is from genome assembly GCA_034509565.1 of Triticum monococcum. Taxonomy (NCBI): domain Eukaryota; kingdom Viridiplantae; phylum Streptophyta; class Magnoliopsida; order Poales; family Poaceae; genus Triticum; species Triticum monococcum. Next base: position 583,634,291 of record CM067843.1, read on the forward strand.
CATCTCGCTCCGGCTCCGCACATGCACAAAACAAAAGATGCGCCATGTGTGTACATGGGGCGGGAGGCAAGGCCACGGACATGATTGGCCAGATCGGTTAGCGTGGGCGTCGCCATCGCAGCCTCCGCTAATTTAATCGTGCCCCCGGCCCCAACACGTCGCCCTCCTCCTCCTATACGCGACAGCGAGGGAGGAAAGAGGGAGAGCGATCCAATCCAGAACCCGGAGCCGGAGGCGGGGACTGCGCCAAACGCTAAACAAACAGGCGAAAACGCTGCGCGCACACACACAGCACATCCCATTCCATTCCATACAGTAGGCGCTGCACCCGGTGGATGGCAACATCGTGCGCATAAACAAAAGCGTCCGTCCACCAGCGCACGTATACAAACGCGCACGTAGCAGGGGGGAGGGGGCGGATCATTGAAAGCTGCACCCATCCATCCATCCGCCACCATTTCCACCATCCCCCCATCACTCGACCCGGCCCTCCCTGTACTACTACACCCCTCGCCCCCTCCTCCGTCCTGATAGTGGTACACTCTGTTGCGGTGGCCAGTGATCATCGCCAAGGCCCAGCCCACAGATATATACGCTTTCGGAAAGTGGGGGTTGGTTTCGCTTTGAGCTTTTTATCCGGGGCAGCCAGCCAGCCAGCCAGCCGCCGGGCCGGGACTTCCGTTCTGTTACGCGTCCAGAGGCTAGATAGCTCCGTCCGTCCGTGTCCGATTCCGCCGGGGCCGGGCGTGGATACCTAGGCTAGGCTAGGCGAGGCGCCGCCGATGTCGGACTGCAGCACCGGCACGGACTCGCCGCGGGCCGACTCCGTCGACGAGCAGCCGCCCGCCGACGTCGAGTCGCCCGGCGGAGGCCAGAGCAAGCGCGACCACCCCTCGCCCTCGTCCCCGCTGCCGCTGCCCAAGCGCAGGTACGTACACACGCACGCATCTCCATCCATCCATCCATGGAACCGGTCGAATCTCGAATCTTGATTAGGCGGCGGAGGATTGAACGAGTCTGTTCGTTTGGCGATTGGTTGCAGCCGGAGATCCGTGGAGAAGAGGGTGGTGTCGGTGCCGATTGCCGAGTGCGGCGAGCGGGCCAAGACCAACGGCGAGGGCCCGCCGCCGCCGGACTCGTGGGCGTGGCGCAAGTACGGCCAGAAGCCCATCAAGGGATCCCCCTACCCGCGGTAACTACGCCTACCCACCATAGATACATGCAGCTTTGCAGGACAGGCTGGTAATTTAATTCCTTTGCGGCAATTAAAATCATCAGTTACTTACTAATTTCTGTGAATTGCTGTCGCGTGTTGTGTTCAGGGGGTACTACCGCTGCAGCAGCTCCAAGGGGTGCCCGGCGAGGAAGCAGGTCGAACGCAGCCGCGCCGACCCCACCGTGCTGCTCGTCACCTACTCCTACGATCACAACCACCCGTGGCCGGCGCCCAAGACCGGCTGCCACCCCACCAAGTCCTCCCCGCGCCTGGTGGAGCCCAAGCCCGAGCCCGGCACGCCGGCGGAGTGCCAGCCCGAGCACGGGCCTGAAGCGCCGGAGCAAGAGCAGGAAGAGGAGCATGAGCAGAAGCCTGTCATCGGCCTGGCCGACCCCGCGGCGATCACGACGGTGACCGCGGCGGCCGAGGAGGAGGAGAGCTTCGACTTCGGGTGGTTCGACCAGTACCCGACGTGGCCCCGGACGGCGCTGTACGTGCCGGCGTTCGACGTGGCGCCGCCGCCGGAGGACTGGGAGCGCGAGCTGCAGGGGGAGGACGCCCTCTTCGCGGGGCTGGGCGAGCTCCCGGAGTGCGCCATCGTGTTTGGCCGCCGGCGCGAGCTGGCCCTGCCGGCCACCGCGCCCTGCTCCTGACTATTCACCGCGCCTCCCGTTCCGATCCCGTTTTCCCCCTTTCTTTTCCTTTCCTCCGGCCGTAGTTTTACCCGGAGTAATTTGGAGGTGTAGTACATAGCCTGGATCAGATCAAAGGGATTTCGCTGTTCAATGGTGGCTTTCCGCTTATTTTACTCCCTCGGTTCCGTCGCGCTCGCCGTACCCAAGGCCGTGCCCGTGCCTGTGCTGTGCTGCCCGCGCCGCTCCGGGAGCAGTTCCGGTCACGATGCACGTCCGATTCCACCGAAAAGCAGCGAAAGGTTGGCATTTTCAGGCGTCCTCCTCGTCACCCGTGACGCGCAGCGCAGATAGACGCACACACCTCGCCCGGCGCAGAGGCTGGCGGCAAGTGGCGGCGAACTGGGCAAGTGGCGCGGGGTGGTGGTTGGGGGGGAGCGCACGAGGCCGCCACATGCCGGCCTCGCCACGCGGATCCGCGTGCGCTGCCGCGCCACCATCCTTGCCGGCCACGGCCGGCTCGGTAATTTGGTGCCTGGCGCGGGCCGGCGGAGCAAATGCCACGGCGCGGAATGGCACGCGGACGGACGGCTCCACCAATCCCCGGGAATTTTGCGTGCCGGGCCGGGTCGCGTACGCCGTCTTTGAGCGCGATGTCTTCAATTCGGTCGCTATACCTGTACCGTATTCGTGGCCTGTCGCCGTCGGCCCCCTGCCCGGTCGTGATATTTTCGGGACAGGAATCTACCTACAACCAGACAAACAAATTATTGGGTTGGGTTGGGTTGGGCCTGGCATGAAAAGATCCAGCCAACTCGACTGACCCATCTATCCAGCCACCACGCAGGCAAGAAAAGCGAAATGAATGAGTACCACTACGTACTCCATATGCGAATCCATGGCGTTGTATTCGAGCCGATGATGCTCCAGGAGTTGGGAACCGATGGATGGTGAGTAGGTACTAGATTCGTGGTGCTCTCGCCTATAGCACTCCAAAGGACGGTTAACTATCTTATCCTACGGGTTAGGAAGCACATCTACAGGTATTATATCTATGCTGAACTGCTCTGCATCACAGCGTCATCGCAGCAGAGATTCTCCCAGCCGTGTTTTGTTTAGAGGGAGAAGCCTGGACGAATTAACTCCCCATCACATGCTTATTGATCCACGTTCCACGGCATTAATTACAGCTAGGTACTTACTACACCACTACAGGTACCTTGGGATTAGCTGTTGAATGATTCTGTGTCAGCGTCCCAGGATTATCATGTCTTGGCAAAAAAAAAAAAACTGCAACGGTACTATGATTTTACTTGGATGCTACTCTCCCGTCTCATAATATAAAAATATTTTTGACACTATATTATGGGACGAAGAGAGTAAAAGATAGAGAGAGGGACAAAAACGGTGAAAAGTGCACGAAGGCATAGACGAGGGGAAAGGGCTGACAGCTAGCAATCGTAGAAAAATGTCACATCCGGCCAAGCTTGCGATCGACGGATCAAACATATGACGTTGCGTCCTGTTTGGAGTCATTATCCTTAGCTGAAGAATCAAACCGGCAAGAGAAAACAAATTGGAAGCTGTTCTCAACTGACGTGAGCGAGAGAGGGACATTTTTTTTTTGCAGAAGCGAGAAAGAGAGAGAGACATTCATTGATCGTTGCCAAGCCTGGCCTTCTTATCGTGGGCTGGGCCGCTTGGTAGGTAACAAACCACAGTGTACTTACCTCTTCGATCTACATGGGCCTACCAGTGTCAACTGCCGCAGCACGCAGTGACGAACATCAAAAGAAAAAAAACTGGCAGGCCTGTTGAGCGAGAGTTACTAAAAAAAACTGGCTGGCCTGTTTTGCTAATTACGTCACCCCCACAGCTCCACTTCGAAACACGCACTAAAAAGTGCAAAACTAATACTACTCTCTCTGTACCAAAATGTAACACGTTTTTTGGTTTTGCGTAGGGCATAAAAAACTGCCATACATTTTGTTACGGAGGGAGTATATGATTCTTTTTTACATGTGCACAACTAGAACCTACCATTTCACCGATTCAGGTCTTACCAATTGAGTAATAGCAAAAAAAGAATTCAGAGGCAAGTTTGAGTTAACTTACTAGCATGATCTCTCTTGTTTTTTCTCGAGCTATGGGTTCTATTTAAATCTGTGTTTTAATACTGTTGCGTCAGCTTAAGTTCTAACACACACCAATTGCAAATGAAAGATTTCCCGCGATTTTTTTTTTTTGCAAATGAAAGACGATGCTCGCCAATGGGCCACTGCTAGTGATGGAAATGTTCAATTTTGCCTGTTATAAGCTCGCAGGTTGTTTTTTAGTGTGTTTTCTCTACTTATGCAGGATTCTTGGCCAGCTTATACTTTCTATTTCTGTCATAATACATTACATGCAGTTCTCCTACACGGTTCTGATAAAAATAGGCAGTGTGATATTGCTCAGATCCTACTGTAAACAAAGTACTCGCAGAATATCATTATCAATCTGACATAAACAGTTTTCAGGTGAAAGCTCATTATCAATCTGAGATAAACAGTTTTCAGGTGAAAGCTGAACCAGCCTAACCATCACCGGAACTGCAGCAAAATGAGAGAATCAACAAATCTGTTTCGTTGCAATACAAGATACACCAACCAGTAGAAAACGCAACAAATAATAATGCATCTATACCCTAACTCGAGCAGCAGCCGGCTCTCTTCAGCGAAGACACGTCGTCTTTCACATTTATATTCTCCCCTTTGCTCGGGGCAGATGAGCCGTCGTCTCCTGCATCAACCGTCTTCCTGCTCGCAATTCGGTATATCTGAGTCAAAACTTCTGAGAAAGCGTTGTCTACATTTGTAGCGTCTAATGCAGATGTTTCCATGAAGTACAGTGACTCCGCCTCAGCATATTCCTGCCCATCTTCAGTTGAAACAGCCACCAGGTGGCGAAGATCAGATTTGTTGCCAACTAACATGACAACAATGCTAGCATCAGTGTGATCTCTCAGCTCTTTTAGCCAGCGCGCCACATTGTCGAATGTAGCACGGCGAGTGACATCATACACAAGCAACGCGCCTACTGCTCCTCTATAATAGGCACTTGTGATAGCACGGTATCTGACAAATGAAGAGAAAAAAATATCAGGCAATCATATAACTGAGCAAAAAAGGGATGCAAAAAAAAGGTGCTGCTAGTGACCAGTGTTGATCCCACCAGTCGTGCTAGAAATGATCTACACAAACAGCAATTACGTAGGAGTGAAAATAAATGTTGTGAACATCGAATATCATACAGTGCAGCAGATCTCAGAATGAACAGCACAATCTCTTAGCCAAGGTTTTATTCGGATGTTTTTTGGAAATGGAGCCAAGGTTTTATTCGGATGTGAAATGTCATATAATATACACTTTGTGTGTCAAGGATGAAAGCTTTGTTAGTGATGAAACTACAGAATAATTGAATTCATGTGCCAACTGCTAGCAGTGCCACTGATAAGGGCAAGAGACATGGGATGGGCCACACTTTTTCCTCTCCTCTAAAACCAGATAAACAAGACCAACATGGTGGGCTTGAGCAAACAATCCTCAACTTCATAGTCAGTATCCTCAATTAGAGATCATAGAAGTAACAGTAATGTTCCTTTGGTAAGCATACAAGTCTATCTCTAAGAAGCCAGAGGTAAAGCAGAACAAATGTCTGCAAGTATGAGTCTATATCTAAACAATAATCAAGGTGGCTCGAAGAATAGGAGAGGGGATATTGAACTTACATATCAACACGCTAAACAGAAAATATCCCACAAGTATAACATGAGTCAGACATCATACAAGGGGAAAATAAAGCGCTGTAAAAAAAGTAATGATCCACCCTAGCTTATTTTGTATTTTGCATTGGATGATTGTCTCCCATTACAGTTGCATAGCATTCATATCTAGTTTCTCAATTTGCAAGTTCCAGTAGCATGTGAGTCATTTTGTTGATGGAAAAAATAAATTTGTGAGACCTGTTTCCTAGTGAACACTTTATTCTCGAGCAGGAATCACATAGCTATCATATTGTCCTATCAATCAGGAAACCCACTGCCTACTCTCGGCTCGGACACAGGTTATAGGATGAAAACCTGATTGCAGAAAATAAGGAGCAGTATAAATTGCAGCGCCAAGTCTTGATTTGATAGTTTTTCTGCTATGCTTTGTTTACTAGACTACAGATATACATATCCATGAATTGGTTCATCAAGGGAATTCTTGCATCATGATGCATCAAAACCGCTCCTTATTTTCTGCATCCCCTGCTTTTGTGTGACCGTTGTTTCCGTTAATGATGGAAAATGGGGTAGCTCGGTTCCAAAAAAAATATGTTGCTCCTCTAAAGTGGACTCGATGACCTGCTGCTTCAGTTGCTGGCAAGACAGCTAGCTGACCAAAATCATTTGCATCGTACTACAGGCCAGATAAGAGCATCTCTAATAGATGATGCAGACGTAAAAATAACCGAATTTTACAGCACTAAGGCCCAAAAACGGTGCTCCAACAGATGATGTAGATGCAAAAAAAACCTCACAATTTGCTCCAGATGTAAAATAGGGCATTTGGTGATGCAAATTTGCATCAGCAGACGCCCCTAGCAAAGCATAGCCGTCCGCGCGCGCACCCCCAACTGCCGCGCTGAAACTTCCCGCCGCCCGCCCGCCTCACGCCGGCCACCAGCAAACCCCATGGACCCCACGGCCACCACTGCCGCTCCACCACACCTTGCCATGGCCACCTCCGCGTCTCCTGCCATTCCAGTGGCCGCCGCCGGAATGGGAACGCCGCCGAAGAAGAAGGCTGCCGCGGCCAAACCACGTGGTGGCGGCTCGAAACGGCTGCCGCGTGACCCCGCCGCAGCTTCGTCCCGACCGAAAAGATCAAGACGGCCGCGGCTGCTTCTGCTGCTTCGTTGCCGCCGTCGCCCACGGCAAGTACTGCTGCTGATGGCACACCTGCTCCCTGATCACCTCAAGCCCCGCCGTCGGCCGTGGAGGAGGAGCCATCGACGCCCTCGGCCACTGTCTCCAACATGTTCGATGAAATGTCGCAAAGGTAAAAAAACTTCTTCGTTTTTTTTTGTCATGTTCACATGAATAGGATGTGAGATTGCGTGTATGTGCATTTGTAGTCTTGATGATGACACATTTATGCGCATGACAAATGTTGTGACCAAAGATTTTGTCTCTCAAGATTTTCCATTGCAAGAATATGATACGACATTTGATGTTGAGAATCTTGGCATGGAAGAGAAGGGTTTTGTTGAGAATGCGAAGGGAAGACTGCAACCTATGTTTTATCTTTATGTTTATGTGCACTTTCGTTTGTTGAATCATGGACTATGTTTGATATGATGCACTTATGTGGAGTTGATGTTGAATTTGACATATTGTTGATTATGTGTGCAATGATCTTGAAATTGATGTGCTGCTGTTGGCTGCCGTCATGTTGCTGGCCTATTTTTACATCATCTATTGGCGCGGCTGCCCTATTTTACATCATCTATTGGAGTTGCACGTTTTTGGTAATGTAAAAAAACCACTTTTTTACTCACCCCGACGGAGGCCAGGGAGCATTTGGTTACTGGATCTTTCCGCTGGGAGATGGTAGCTCGGGATATCTTCAACCGTTTTGGATGGCGGTCATGTAATAGGATAGGCGTTTAGTTTACCTACCTAGCTTTAGCCAGCCGGTTGTGGAGTCTGTTCATGGCTAGTTGGTGTTTCTAGCCTCTTTTTAGCTCTATGTGAGCTTTCTTTGCTTTTCATTACTTTTGGAGACTTTGGAACCTTGTTGGCACTTCTTTATTTGGTTAATAAGATGGACGTATGCATCATTCTGATGCAGAGGCCGGGGAGTCCCCCTTTTCGAAAAAAAAACCACTTTTTGGTGATGTAAATTTTACTCCCACCACTTTTTGGTGATGTCTTTCTATTGGTGATGCACTAAGGGGGTGTTTGGTTTAGAAGTCCTAGGACTTTTTCTAGTCCCAGGGACTAATCAAAAAAGACTCTCTAGTAGAGTCTTTTTCTAGTCCCTGTAGAAAAAGTCCCTCCTGTTTGGTTCCTAGGGACTTTTTAGGGACTTTTTCTAGTCTCTGGGACTAAAAAGTCCCTGAACCAAACACCCCTTAAGTTGGGAACCAACTTATGTTGAACAAGTGTAATTATGCCACCACATGATGCAGAAAGCCAGAAACACAGTGATTCAATGACTAAGTTCTACCATGACAGCTAGCAAGATGAACCCTCTGCAGTGGTCATTTCATCCCCAAGACCACGCCAACAGATCTTCCAATACTTGTGACACACCTTTCCTTCTCCAAGCACACCCCTCGCATGGTCACACCAAGTGTGCTGGTGCACAACCCAACAATGTCACGATGCATCTCTCCACTGATTTATGTATGCACGCCAATAAAAGATGAAACTACAACCACTAGCTCACAACAATGATTTCAACTGCTTGATCCCCAAACCACTAAACTTATAGATGTAAGACACGGAAGTCCCAAGCGCTAAATCACAAATGGGCGTCCAATCTACCCTGCAGGAACAACCAAGTGAAACCCAGACGTGAACTGGGATACCAAGCAGTATTACTCACTTGCTATTAACCACTGATTTACTGCTCCACTCCAACCCACATCCGTGCACACTCTACCAAGATCGTCTAGATTGGCAGCAAAAATGCAGCAACCATCCGATTACCAGCATCACCAAAATAATTTGATAGAGCAAATGGATGGCCAAGGGAAGGTAGCATCCTGGTTCCTAAGAAACAGATCATGAAGCAAGCAAAGCAAATCCATACTGGCGAGCATACTACTAATACTACTGCGGATTTGAGCAGCTATTAACGGGAAGCGGCAAGAGGTGGTAATTAAGAGACGGGAGGCAAGCAGGCAGTCACCTCTCCTGGCCGGCGGTGTCCCAAATCTGGGCCTTGACGACCTTGCCGTCGACCTGGAGGCTGCGGGTGGCGAACTCGACCCCGATGGTGGACTTGGACTCGAGGCAGAACTCGTTCTTGGTGAAGCGCGAGAGCAGGTTGGACTTGCCGACGCCGGAGTCGCCGATGATCACCGCCTTGAAGAGGTAGTCGTAGTCGTCCTCCGCCCGGTACGCGCCGCCTCCGCTGCCCGCCATCCCCTTGCCTGCCTCGCGGGTCCTGGGCCTTCTTCCTCCCCGACCTGCTAGTGCTGGGCTCTGGATCTCGCGGGGTCTGGGTGCAGCGTTGGCGTCGCTGTGAACGACGACGGAGCAGTAATGGGCGACAGCGACACAGTGTGAACTGGCTGCTGCTACGCAGTCGTAATAAATCTGCAATGCTTATTTGGTGCGCTGTTCTTGTGCATGAAACCCCCTGCGGTTTTATGATTTTGCGACGATGATAATAAATTTAGTGGGTACTACACACAGAGCCTTTTTATCGTTCCCTTCTTCTCGCAGTGATACTTGAATCTAGAAGGGGGCAGCAGGAAAAGTGCTTTGCCTTTCGTAGGCTCCGCTCCAGCGCACGCCAGAAAGAGAAGAAAAGCGGCGACGCCTCCTCGTTTGGTGGGTGCGAGGCGGGGGAGTCCGCGGCGCGCGGGCTCGGCTCGTGATCCGGTCGGCGCGTCGGATCCTGCCTGACGCCGTCGGCTCAAACGGCGCGCGCTATGTCGACCCCCCGTCCCCGACTCCCCGTCGGTCGTTTTTCTACCGAGGACCACGGCCCCCGCCGTCTGCTTCCCCGTGCATCGGTGAATGCGGCTACAGGGAATGCCAGCGGCGCATCCGAGATCCTGCACATGAACACACATCGGACCCCGCGAGCCGAATCAATATCACAGCGCGTCCACGGGATCTCGGTTTCCACGGAAACGACCTCGGTCCCCCGAATACGCGACGTTTTTTTTTACTTTGTACGGTCGACCAATAAAGTTTTTGAACAATATATAGAGGGTGTTTGTTTTCAGAGACTTATTGGTTTAGAGACTTAAAAAAGTTCCAATAAGTCCCATCTAAACCAAACAGGAGGGACTTATAGGGACTTAAAATGGGCATTTGGGACTTATGAAATGAGACTCTCAAGGAGGGACTTATAGGGACTTATAGTTATAATATGGCTTTATAGAGATTTATAAGTCCCAGGAACCAAACAGGTAGGGACTTTTTAGGGACTTGAGACTTAAAAGTTGGACTAAAAAAAGTCCTAGGACTTATGAACCAAACAGGGCCATAGTCTTTTTTTACGAGTAATAATGTAATATATAGAGTTTTCCCCATGAACGTGCAGAAAAATACTTTTTTTTTGCAAGAAGTGTAGAAAAATACTTCATTCTAAGATGCTTCATCCAAACTGACGACTTTTTCTCCGAGCGTTTTCTCCCTCTTCTCCTCAGTGGCTAGGCAAAATCTCCCCTTCAGACTTTGCCGGTGAGCCCGTGGGTTCGTCTTCCCTTTGCATGTCGCTCTGCGGTCGGTGGTGGGGAAGGGAATTCGATGTCTTCGCTCCGGCTAGTAGTTTAGGGTAGTGTTTTTATAGTCCTCGCTGGTGCGGCGTTCGGTGGATGGCGGTGTTTTTTCTTTGAATTTGTGTTCCGCACTCCGATCGTTCTCAAATTCGTCCATTTGTACGCGGTCAATGGAGCTTCGGGGTAAATTCATGTTGTCTCCTTGAGGTGGTGACTTAGGGTTTCTCGTCATGCGTTCGCGACGGCTAGATTTGGTGTCAGATGTTATAGATCTATTCAAAGGTTCAATGACGACGACTGCGGCTTCAAGGTGTTGGCCCTTAGGAGCACGTGCACGAAGACTTCCCGACTGCATCGACAAGGTCAAGCCAGCTCTGGTAGGGGAGCGTCGACGGCTTGTTTTGATAGCGATAGTTGTCGTCGGGTGGTCAAGAGACTTTAATGTATTTTTTATTATACTTGAGGTGCTTTATATTTCTAATGAACTTTTATAATAGATACCTTTTCCAAACAAAATATTTATCAGATAGCAACTTCTCATATTAGTCCATCTGGTAACAAAGTTTAAATTTGTTGAGTCATCATTCGAGCATGCAGAGGCCAGGACTTTGACCTAAAAAAACTCAGCATATTACAATACTGCTCTCCAGACTACCTTTCTATATCTCGAATTCAAGGGTTATATAGTCTAGTGTCCAAACCCCATATGTGAGTTGGACTCTCCCAAAAGTCAATTTGCAAATGGAACTGTATGGTACTCCTCCAAAGGAGCAAATCAACCAGACATTTTCTTTTTGCAAATTGACTTGGCTGGTATGGGCGTATTTGGTTGCTTGTATGAATTTTGGCCCCCTTAAACGAGTGCCCTCGTGGAGCCTGGTTGAAGTGATACTTCACATGGGTCGTGTTCTGCAACCCATTGAAGGAAATATGCCCTAGAGGCAATAATAAAGTTGTTATTTATATTTCCTTATATCATGATAAATGTTTATTATTCATGCTAGAATTGTATTAACCGGAAACTTGATACATGTGTGAATACATAGACAAAACAAAAGTGTCCATAGTATGCCTCTACTTGACTAGCTCGTTAATCAAAGATGGTTAAGTTTCCTGATCATAGACATATGTTGTCATTTGATGAACAGGATCACATCATTAGGAGAATGATGTGATGGAGAAGATCCATCCGTTAGCTTAGCATAATGATCGTTAGTTTTATTGCTATTGCTTTCTTCATGACTTATACATATTCCTTTAACTATGAGATTATGCAACTCCCGAATACCGAAGGAACACCTTGTGTGCTATCAAACGTCACAACGTAACTGGGTGATTATAAAAATGCTCTACAGGTGTCTCCGAAGGTGTTTGTTGGGTTGGCATAGATCGGGATTAGGATTTGTCACTTCGAGTATCGAAGAGGTATCTCTGGGCCCTCTCCGTAATGCACATCACGATAAGTCTTGTGTGACGCCCGGGTATTTGAGCTATAGTAAACCTCTGTTAATGATGCCACGTCACGATGGTTACTGTTGCTAATCTCGTGTTAGTTCGAAACCGATTCAAATTCAAAATTCAAAATGAAGTCAAACGTTAAAGTATTTCAAATATTAAAACTAAAATGTTCGGTTGGTGCCAAATAATGCTTAGGTAATTATTGTTGAGAAACCACACTTTTATAAAATGTTTAAGTAAACTAAAATGAGTAAAACAGTAGCTAAAACAATTAAATAAATGCCTTTTGAATTTTATAAAATATTAAACTATTTTGTTCAGGGGTAAAACTTTTTAAGACAGTAGTTGGAATTGTAACTCCATTTAGGGTGTGGGTTTCATTTTTGTAAAACTATAAAGTATTAAATAAATAAAAGCAAACAGAAAAGACAAAAGAAAAAAAACAACAAGAAAAAAAAGAAACCACCCCCTTCCCCCCCGGGCCAACCAGCCCAGCTGGCCAAAAGGCCCAACCGGCCACCCCCGCACTCCCCATAACCCCCCGAACCCTAGCCCATATTCCCCACTCCCCCCATGCTCGGTCCACTCGCCCTCTCTCGGTCCACTCCCTCCCGATCCGATCTGGATCGGGATCCCGTTGACGCCGCCACCGATCCCCGCGGCCACTATGCCGGAGCTGCCACCGTCGCCCTCTGCCTCGACCGCCCCCTCCCGCCGGACCGCTTCATCCTCGTCTTCCCCTCGCCCCTCTTCCCCTGCGCGCCCGTCGCCGCCTGGACCGCGCCGGCGCCAGGAGCTCCCCCATCGGTCTGCTTCCCCGTCGCAAGTCGTCTCCGTCCTCCCCCCCGACACCCGCTGCACTAGACCCTACGTCTCCGGTGAGGCCACGGCCTCCGCGCCCCTCCTCTCTCTCCCCCTCTCTCGCTCACCGCGCCGTCCGCGCTCCGGCACGCCCGCGCCTCGACGGCGCCCGCGCGCGCCCGCGCGGTCACAGCCGCAGTCCTGCCGCTCCTCACCGCCGCCTCGCGCTCACCGTGGCCCTCGCGCCCGCGATCGCGCTCACCGCGCTCCGGTTCCTCCCTTCCCTTCTCTGTCGCCGGCGCCGTCTCCCCCGCCGCGCCCAACACGTGCGTGGCCGCGCTCCCGCGCGCCCTCGTCCACCACTGCCTGGCCACGCCTGGCGCCCTACCCCGCCTCCTGGCCACGCCCGTGCCTCTTCCTGGCCGTCTGGCTCGGCAAGCTACTCCCCCTCTCGCCCGCGGCCCCACTCTGGCGCCGCCCTGCTACTCTCCCGCCAGCGTCCCCCTCCAGTGACCGTCCGGCCCCGCTGACCTCGTCCCGCCCTACGGGCGGGTGCTCACTCGAGTGCGCCCGCACCCGTGGCAACCGCACGCCCGTGCGCCCGTTAGCCCCCAGGGCCATATGACAAAGCCCCCCCCCCCAGAACGTATAAAAATAATAATTAAAATAAAATAAAATAATAAAATTAATTAATTAATTAACTAATTAATTAACTTAATTAATTCTAATTAAATTAACCTAATGAACTACTGTTAATTAGCTAATTAATTAGTATGACAGTGGGGCCCACTCCCTAATTAATTGTGATTAGTTTAATTAAACTGTTTAATTAAAATATGTCACTGACCAGTGGGACCCACTGGTCAGGTTGACCAGTCAACCCCGTTGACTGTTGACATCAGCATGACATCATACTGATGTCATAAATCCATTTCAAATTAATTTAAGTAATTAATTAAATTTCAGAAATTAATACAATCTTTAGAAAATCATATCTTTTAATCCATAACTCAGATTAAATTATTTTCAACATGAAAGTTGCTCAGAACAGCGAGACGAACCCGGATACGCAGCCCGTTCGTTCGTCACGCATCCCTAGCATAGCAAACTCGCAACTTTCCCTCTCCGGCTCCTCTGCTCGAAAACGCAAAACACCGAGGATACTTTCCCGGATGTCATCCCCCTTCACCGGTAGCCCCTATTATCGCGTTAGGGCACCTCTAACGCCGTTACTTGTCATGTCATGCATCACTATGCATATGCTTGCTTAAATATTTATTGTTTCTTCCCCCTCTTCTCTCGATAGACACCGAGACCAACGCCGCTCCTACCCAGTACGACTACGGTGTTGACGACCCCTCTCTCTTGCCAGAGCAACCAGGCAAGCCCCCCCCCTTTGATCACCAGATATCGCCTACTCTTCTCTATACTGCTTGCATTAGAGTAGTGTAGCATGTTACTGCTTTCCGTTATTCCTATCTTGATGCATAGCCTGTCCTTGTTATTACTGTTGTTACCTTTACCTGCAATCCTACATGCCTAGTATAGGATGCTAGTGTTCCATCAGTGGCCCTACACTCTTGTCCGTCTGCCATGCTATACTATTGGGCCGTGATCACTTCAGGAGGTGATCATGGGCATATACTATATACTTTACACAGTTACATTACCTGTGGTACTGTTCGGAGTTGGGGGCTGAAGGGGCAGGTGGCTCCATCCCGGTAGAGGTGGGCTTGGGTTCCTGACGGCCCCTGACTGTTACTTTGTGGCGGAGCGACAGGGCAGTTTCAGACCACCTAGGAGAGAGGTGGGCCTGGCCCTGGTCGGCGTTCGCGGACACGCTTAACGAGATCTGGGTATTTGATCTGAGTCTGGCCATTTGGTCTATACGCACTAACCATCTACGCGGGAGTAGTTATGGGTATCCCGGCGTCGTGGTATCAGCCGAAGCCTTCGTGACGTCAGCGACTGAGTGGCGCGCGCCGGATTGGACTGGAAAGCCACTAGGCTAGGTCTGCTTCCGGCCGCGTACGCAACGTGCAGGTGTGCAAAGGGCGATGGGCCCAGACCCCTGCGCCATAGGATTTAGACCGGCGTGCTGACCTCTCTGTTGTGCCTAGGTAGGGCTGCGACGTGTTGATCTTCCGAGGCCGGGCATGACCCAGAAAAGTGTGTCCGGCCAAATGGGATAGAGCGTGTTGGGGTATGTGGTGCACCCCTGCAGGGAAGTTTATCTATTCGAATAGCCGTGTCCCTCGGTAAAAGGACGACCCGGAGTTGTACCTTGATGTAACACCCTCGATGCGACTATATCTCCCACGTGTCGAGGCACGACTTAGAGGCATAATCGCATTGAAGGCATAAGTCGCAAGTGAGGCAATCTTCACACAACCCATGTACATATATAATATAAAGGGGAATAAATAATAATAGTCGGCTTACACTCGCCACGTCACATCAAGGTACATAAATAGCATCCATCATACAAACACTCATGGCCCGACTACGGAGCCAAAACAGAAAAGACCCCCCAACATGCGACTAATCCCTGAATCGAACCCCGAACAGGCACCACTACTGATCATCAGGAAAAGAAACATAGTATCGCTGAGAGTCCTCGTCGTACTCCCACCTCAGCTCGAGCGCGCCATCTGAAGGAGTATCATCGGTCCCTGCATCTGGTGTAATAGTAATCTGTGAGCCACAAGGACTCAGCAATCTCGCACCCTCGCGATCAAGACTATTTAAGATTAATAGGTAAGGAAGGGGTAATGTGAGTGGAGCTGCAGCAAGCGACTAGCATATATGGTGGCTAACTTATTCGCAAAAGAGAGCGAGAAGAGAAGGCAAAGCACGAGCGGAAAACTAAATAGGGCAGACTACGCAAACATAACTCCAACGCCGTGTCCACTTCCCGGACTCCGCCGAGAAGAGGCCATCACGGCAACACACGCAGTTGATTCATTTTAATTGATTAAGTTCAAGTTGTCTACAACCGGATATTAACAAATTCTCATCTGCCCATAACCGCGGGCACGACTTTCGAAAGATCAATCCCTGCAGGGGGGTCCCAACTTAGCCCATAACAAGCTCTCACGGTCAACGAAGGAATAGACCTCCACCCAGGACCCATCGATCAGACTTAGTATCCCGGTACAACAAGATGATTCGACAGGTCAAAACTAGTCCAGCAACACCGCCCGAATGCGCCGACAAATCCCGATAGGAGCTGCACATATCTCTTTCTCAGGGCACACTCAGATGAACACTACGTACAACTAAAACCAACCCTCGAGTTGCCCCGAGGTGGCGCTGCAAGTGGCTCGGTTCGGACCAACACTCAGAGGAGCACTGGCCCGTGGGGGGGCTAAAATAAAGATGACCCTCGGGCTCCGGAAACCCAAGGGAAAGAACAGGGTAGGTGGCAAATGGTAAAACCAATGTTGGGCATTGCTGGAAAAGCTTTAATCAAGGCGAACTATCAAGGGGTTCCCATTATATCCCAACCGCGTAAGGGACACAACAATCCGGGAACATAACACCGATATGACGGAAACTAGGGCGGCAAGAGTGGAACAAAACACCAGGCGAGAGGCCGAGCCTTCCACCCTTTACCAAGTATATAGATGGGTAAAGATAACATAGCAATATAATGATATCCCAACAAATAAATAAGTGTTCCAAAAAGGAACGGCTCCAATCTTCACCCGCAACTAGCAACGCTATAAGAAGGGGCTTGAGCAAAGCGGTAACATAGCCAATCAATGGTTTGCTAGGACAAAGGTGGGTTAGAGGCTCGATCATGGCAATTGGGAGGCTGACAAGCAAGTGGTAGGCATCGTAGCATTGGCAAAGCAAAGAGCGAGCAAACTAGCATAGCAAAGATAGTAGTGATTTCAAGGGTGTGATCATCTTGCCTGCACAGTTGTCAGAATTGACTGGATCCTCAAAAGCAAACTCAACAGGCTCCTCGTTAGCGAACTCGTCTCCCGGCTCTACCCAACAACACAAACAAGCAACAAGGGTCCAATCAACCACGTGCAAGGGCAAGCAATAAGATGCAAAGATGATATGCTATGCGGGATGCGATGCGGGATGCAAAATGCAAGATGTAACAAGAAATGCATGAACCTGGCCTCAACTTGGAAATCCAAGTGTGCCACTGGATAGAGGGGAAGAAATCCCCTGAAAACGATATAAAGATCATAGCAATCGGAGCTACGGTTTAGAAATGGCAAGCGTTTTACTAAACGAACCGATCTGCGATTTACAGCAAGTAGGCTCCTAAATGCATCAAAATGAACATGCTACAGCCACCCAACATAAAAACAAATTACATGGCAGTGATGTACTCATCAAGCTTAACAAAACACCCAAAATGACCTGGGGCCAAAAGGGTTCACAAAATACTCTACCGAGCTCACGAACATCGATGAAACACAATCAGTTTTCAGACTTAGTGAAAACTGGGACATGCTGAAATAATAACTCACGGAGGCATGTAAATGAGCTCGATGCTCTCACTACGGTGCAAGTCATGGCAATGCAAGCATATATCCATTAAGAAGGCACAAAATTCTAGCTAGACATGGCAAGAACAATGGCATAGCATGCATGGATCACTAGCAATCACTCCGGCAAAATCGCAAAAGAGTTCATGATCTGCCCAAAACAGCAACTATCCAAAAGTTGAGCTCGATTGAGTCAACCTAGGGTGCTCCAACATAACAAGTAAAGACATGGATGGATTAAGCACAACAAGAATAACAAATCACTCTTACTGATCATCCTCAAAAGAGGCACGGATCACTAGGAAACAAGCTGGACATATAGCATCGTGAACTAAAACGGCTCAGACTTAGTGAAATTCACTAAGTCCCTGAAATCGATAATCTTAGGCAGCCCTCTTCGCAAGCTTGCACAAGACAACACACACATCCTAAAAATACATGGAAGGCACCTCTGGAAAGAAGACAACATGCTTAACAATTCATCCCAAAGGGGCACAGGCATATCATGCACGGATTAAATATGGCAAAAATGACAAAAGTGCATGTTGGATTAACGGATCTGCAATTTAACTCAACATGCCTCCTTCCAACAGCATTTTGGGCAACAAGATGACCTCAAATGCAAATGATGCAATGGAATGAAATTATGTACTCGTCGAGACGAAGATTTTGACATATCATATGCCCAAATCGGAGCTACGGATGCAAAGATATGGCAGGTCAAACATTGCATAAAAAAATTAGGGTTTCAGGAAAAAAATTCAACCGAGGAGGAGATATTTTCAGATCCGATCTGCACGCGGTTCGAGGATTCGCCGGGGAGCACTGTAGCTGGCCGGACTTGGGCGCCGGAGTTGAAGAAGAAGAAGCCCAGGGCGGAGGTCTACGGCGGTCGGAGGTGGGGCGGCGTCCCGCGGCGGCGCGTCCCACCGGAGGAGTCGAGGCGGCGGGGGCCGGCAGTGCGGGGGCGCCGGCCGGCGACGGCGGCAGCCGGCGGTGGTGGCGGCGCGGGGCGGCGCGCCTTCCAGCGGCGGGGAACGGCGGCGGGGCGGCGGATCGCGGATCGGGCGGCGGAGGCGGATCGGGCGGCGGCGACGGCGGGCCACGTGGCCGACGCTGATTGGACGGGGCGGATCGGGCGGACGTTGTCCGGTCGGATCCGGACACGTCCGTCGGTGGGGGGGGGTTTGATCTGTTTTTTTTTTGAGGAGGACGGGGAGGAAGACGAGATCCGAAAAATGGGGGGTGTTTAAATAGGCATAGAGGGAGCTAGGAGAGTCCAAATGAGGTGCGGTTTTCGCCGACACGATCGTGATCGAACGACCGAGACGATGGAGCTGAGTTTGGTGGGTTTTGGGCCAAAATGGAGGGGTGTTGGGCTGCACACACACGAGGCCTTTTCGGTCCCTCGGTTAACCGTTGGAGTATCAAACGAAGTCCAAATGACCCGAAACTTGACAGGCGGTCTACCGGTAGTAAACCAAGGCCGCATGGCAAGTCTCGGCCCAATCCAGAAATGTTTAATCCCCACACACGAAAGAAAGCTAGAAATGGCCACCGGAGGAGAACGAAGCGCCGGAATGCAAAACAGACAACGGGGAAAATGCTCGGATGCATGAGATGAACATGTATGCAAATGCGATGCACGTGACGACATGATATGGGATGCACGAAAAACAAAACAACACACGGAGACAAAGACCCGAACCCGAGAATTAAATATAACTTAATGCCGGAAACGGCAAGAGTTGGAGTACAATTGGGGAAGGTTACATGTGGGGCGTTACAACACTCCACCACTACGAAAAGATCTCGTCCCGAGATCTAGGACTGAAAGAACTCCGGGTACTCAGAATGGAGGTGATCCTCGCGTTCCCAGGTAGCTTCACGGTCGGAATGGTGTGACCACTTGACTTTGAGAAACTTGATTGACTTGTTGCGAGTTTTGCGTTCAGTCTCTTCAAGGATTGCAACTGGGTGCTCACGGTAGGAGAGATCTTCTTGGAGCTCAATGTCCTCGAAGTTGACGGTGCGCTCAGGCGTCTTGAAGCACTTTCGGAGTTGCGAGACGTGGAACACATCATGAACATTGGCAAAGGTTGCAGGGAGCTCGAGTTGATAGGCGAGGTCGCCTCTCTTGCTGACGATCTTGAAAGGCCCGACGTATCTGGGGGCAAGCTTCCCTTTGATACCGAAGCGACGAGTCCCTTTCATAGGAGAGACGCGGAGGTAGACATGATCTCCGATCTCGAAGGCCAAATCACGGTGCTTGCTGTCGTAGTAGCTCTTCTGACGAGATTGGGCTGCTTTGAGGTTATCACGAATGACCTTGCACATTTCTTCTACCTCTGTGATCAGGTCATTACCCAGCAGCTGACGTTCACCGGTTTCAGACCAGTTGAGAGGTGTACGGCACTTCCTACCATACAGAATTTCAAACGGGGCCTTGCCGGAGCTTGCTTGGAAACTGTTGTTGTACGAGAATTCAGCATAAGGAAGGCAATCCTCCCACTTCATGCCGAAGGAGATAACACAAGCCCTGAGCATATCTTCAAGAATCTGGTTGACACGCTCGACTTGACCGCTTGTTTGAGGATGGAAAGCAGTGCTGAAGCGAATGTTGGTGCCCATGGCCTTCTGAAAAGAATCCCAGAACTTGGAGGTAAAGATGCTGCCACGGTCTGAAGATATCACTTGAGGAATACCGTGCAGAGAGACAATGCGGGAGGTGTAGAGCTCCGCCAATTGAGCTGCAGTGATTGACTCTTTGATAGGCAGGAAATGAGCCACTTTGGTGAGCTTGTCGATGACAACGAATATAGCATCATTGCCACGCTTGGACTTAGGAAACCCAGTCACGAAATCCATTTCAATGTGGTCAAACTTCCATTCTGGAATGGCGAGAGGTTGGAGGAGACCTGCTGGCCTTTGGTGTTCTGCTTTCACTCTTCTGCAGACATCACATTCATTCACGAATTGAGCGATCTCGCGCTTCATTCGAGTCCACCAATAAGTTTGCTTCAGGTCTTGATACATCTTCGTGCTCCCAGGGTGGATGGAGAGGAGAAAGTTGTGAGCCTCATTCATGATCACTTTACGAAGTTCACCTTTGGGCACAACAATTCGATCCTCGAAGAAGAGAGTGTCCTTGTCATCAAGTCGGTAGCACTTGTACTTGGACTGACTCTTTGCAATACCAATCTTCACCTTTTTCACCATAGCATCAAGAAGCTGGGCTTGGCGAATCTGGTCTTCCAAGGTAGGAGAAACTTGAAGGTTGGCGAGGAAACCTTGAGGAACAACTTGCAGATTAAGTTTGCGGAAGGCTTCACAAAGCTCGGGTTGATAAGGCTTGAGAATCAGACTGTTGCAATATGCTTTTCTGCTCAAAGCGTCAGCAATCACATTAGCCTTGCCTGGAGTATACTCTATACTCGGATTGTACTCTTGAATCATTTCGACCCATCGAGTCTGCCTGAGGTTGAGATTAGGCTGAGTGAAGATGTACTTGAGACTCTTGTGATCAGTGAAAATGTCCACTTTCCTTCCCAAGAGAAGATGTCTCCAAGTCAACAATGCGTGCACAACTGCCGCCAACTCAAGATCATGAGTGGGGTAGTTCTTCTCATTTGGCTTCAACTGGCGAGAGGTATAAGCAACAAATTTCTTCTCTTGCATCAGTACTGCACCGATACCTTGGAGAGAGGCATCACAAAAGACCTCGTACGGCTTGGTTTCATCAGGCGGAGTTAGAACCGGAGCAGTGATCAATTTCTCTTTCAAAGCGTTGAAAGCAACATCACACTCCGGAGACCAAACGTACTTGACGTGCTTCTGAAGAAGATTTGAGAGAGGCTTCGCGATCTTGGAGAAGTTTTCAACGAATCTTCGGCAATAACTTGCAAGACCGAGGAAGCTACGGAGTTGCTTCACATTCTGAGGAGGTTCCCAATTAACGATTGCAGACACCTTCTCAGGATCCACGGAAATGCCCTTGGCAGAGATAATATGACCAAGGTAAAGAACTTCATCGAGCCAAAACTCACACTTGGAGAACTTGGCGTAGAATTGATGTTCCCTTAGCTTGTCAAGAACCAAACGCAAGTGTTTGGCATGATCTTCCTTGTTCTTCGAGAAAACCAGGATATCATCGAGATAGACCAAAACAAAGTCGTTGGTATAGGGGTTGAAGATGAAGTTCATCATGCGAGAGAACGTCGGAGGAGCATTGGCGAGGCCAAAAGACATAACTGTGTATTCATATGACCCATAGCTTGTTCTGAACGCCGTCTTTGGAATATCTTGTTCACGAATGCGAATTTGATGATAGCCCATACGGAGATCAAGCTTGGAGAATACTTGGGCACCCTTGAGTTGTTCGAATAGCTCATTAATGTTGGGAAGTGGATATTTGTTCTTGATGGTCTTCTTGTTCAATGGACGATAATCAACACAAAGTCGGTCCGTTCCATCCTTCTTCTTCACAAAAAGAACACCACAACCCCACGGAGAAGTACTAGGCCGAATGAGACCCATTCTTTCTTGCACATCGAGCTGTTTCTTCAACTCCTTCAACTCTTCGGGGCCGAGCTTGTAAGGCCGTTTGCACACCGGTTCCGTACCGGGCTCAAGTTCAATAACGAATTCAACGGGCCGGTTTGGAGGCATGCCTGGAAGTTCTTCAGGGAAGACATCTTGATACTCACAAACAACCGGAATCTGCGAAATAGCATCCAATTCACCCTTTTCATTGAGAGAGAATAACTGGATGGTATTATCCCGAGCAGCAAAGACAATGACATCTTCAGAAGAATGAGTCAGTTGAATCTGCCTGGCTGCACAATCGAGGTGAGCTTTGTGTTTAGAGAGCCAGTCCATCCCAAGAATGAGGTCGATATCAGAATTACCAAGAACCACCGGAGAAGAGAGAAACTTGTAATCGCCCAATGTGATAGAAATATCTGGGACGCAATTGTTAGAAGTCATTTGCTTGCCCGGAGACACAATCTTCAACGGAACAGGAATCCTTTCGGTCACAATATCATGCTTGGCCACAAATGGAGTTGAAATAAAAGAAAGCGATGCACCAGTATCAAAAAGTACTCTTGCGGGAATGTCATTGACAGGAAGATTACCCATAATCACATCTGGCGAGTCCTCTGCCTGAGCTGCATTCAGCAAGTTGACCTTGGCGGACTTGGGGTTATGCTTGACCACAGCTGTACTTGCCGATCTGACGGGAGGAGGAGGAGGAAGACACCTCTGGTTGAAACACTTGTTGGCGTAGTGACCCTTCTGTTGGCACTTGTTGCACGTGACCTCTGAGAGCGGACGGTGGTACGGAGCACTTGATCTTGGAGCTTGAGACGAAGTCTTGTTCTGAAAGCCTGGGTTGGGTGGGTGGGAAGAACCACCGCCACCTTTGCTCTTCTGTTGATACGGCTGACGGAACGGAGGAGGAGGAAGCCAATACTTCTGCTGCTTGGCCACTTGCGTAGAGGACGAAGTCGAAGTGTCTCTGACTCGCTTCCTGGAAGCATCACACCTGAGCTGAGCAGCCTCTTGCTTCAGTGCCATGTTGTAGAACTCATCGTATCTCAGCGGCTCGAAGAGGACAAGAGCGAGCTGAATTTCTTCACGAAGACCACCCCTGAACTGATAGATCATGCTCTTCTCATCAGGAACATCCTGCTTGGCAAAACGGGCGAGCTTCTGGAACAACTTGTTGTAGTCATAGACAGACAAAGAGCCTTGCTTCAGATTGCGGAATTCTTCACGTTTGCTTTCAGTCACACTTTGAGGAATGTGATGAGCTCGAAAATCATGACGGAAATCATCCCAAGTGATCAAACGTCCACCTCTGGAATCCCGGTACTGCTGAAACCACTCTGCGGCCTGATCCTTGAGCTGGAAAGACGCGAACTTGACGAAATCTTCAGGTCTGACATTGCTACATTCAAAATGCTTGCCCAGATCGACTAACCAATCATCAGCATCGGTAGCCTCAACGCAGTTGCTGAACGTCTTTGGACCATTTGCGAGGAACTGATTCAGAGTTGCAAACTGGTTCTGGTTGCTGCCTTGATTCGCTTGACTGCTTTGATTCCGCTCTTGGATGATTTGCATGATCAGCTGAGTATTTGCATTAGTAGCAGCCATCACAGCCTGCCATGCTTCCGGAGGAGGCGGGGGTGGCGGAGGATCTGGGTTCGGAGTCGTGCGCATTGGAGGAGCCATCCTGAAGAGGTTGACCACCATTAGCACACAAATAGACAAATATAGAAGGTGAATCCAACGGAATGAAAATTGCAACATAAGTCTTCACATCCGAACAAAATGAACGAATGCACTTCTCACATATTCCTAAATTGCGAAGCCACGAAGAATCATGTAGAAGAGGTACATCAACGAGGGATGGAATCAACATATGACGTCGGAGAAGAACGAATACCACAACTCGAAATAAAAACAAGGGTTGGCTTGCGGAATAAGCCGGAACAAATACATGATAGAAATTTCGTCCGAAGTGTTCGTGGTAGGACCTACACGGGCTCGACCGTATAGCACCATCATGTACAAGGCAGTGCACATGACATACGAAGCGTCCCCAAGTCAGCATAGCCAAGGACTCTTTAAGACACAACGAGGCCACTGTAAAATCGACCGTGAATAGGCGAACCACTAGACGTCGAACCCCAATTTCATATCACACATCTGTTGGAAAGATATCCTAAGGCTACTTGAATTCCCACCTATGAAATTCCCGAAACTTTCCGGTTATGCAATCAGGTGTTGAGGATACAGGGGAAGCATAATATCTCACCCAAGCTAGCAAATCCTACATCCAGCTGCATCCATCCTTCAACACATAACCAAGAAACCTTCGGAAACCATCTATCTCAACCTTCGAAAAGCATCCGTTATACAAGTTATGGCGATACTCCCGAACTCCCGCCCCAGTACTGGGTGGCGTCGAGGTTATCTCACCAACGAACTGATAAAGGAGATTTTCGATGTCGCGCACATATCTCAAGTATACCAGAATTGCAACGATAGAATTATGATGACAACACCTCAGAGCTCAACTCCCCGGGACACTTCCACTAAACCCCTGACAGGAGGCACCAAGACAGTATTCTCATCATAAGCCATCGGAACAAAACTAAGATACTCGCGTGATCCTAATTTTTTTTTTGTGAAATTTGAGAAGAGAAGAGTCAAAACTCTACGTCAGGATGCCTTACCAGAGCGATGAGGAGACTGGGAAGTAAAAAGAATTCCTAAGCTCTCCGATATATAATTCCTAAGAACTCAAAACATTTTTCTAGACACAACTCGGCTGCTAAAAACGATCAAGCAATGGGGCTCCTAAGGTCGGGGAAGGCTCTGATTACCAACTTGTAACACCCTCGATGCGACTATATCTCCCACGTGTCGAGGCACGACTTAGAGGCATAATCGCATTGAAGGCATAAGTCGCAAGTGAGGCAATCTTCACACAACCCATGTACATATATAATATAAAGGGGAATAAATAATAATAGTCGGCTTACACTCGCCACGTCACATCAAGGTACATAAATAGCATCCATCATACAAATACTCATGGCCCGACTACGGAGCCAAAACAGAAAAGACCCCCCAACATGCGACTAATCCCTGAATTGAACCCCGAACATGCACCACTACTGATCATCAGGAAAAGAAACATAGTATCGATGAGAGTCCTCGTCGTACTCCCACCTCAGCTCGAGCGCGCCATCTGAAGGAGTATCATCGGTCCCTGCATCTGGTGTAATAGTAATCTGTGAGCCACAAGGACTCAGCAATCTCGCACCCTCGCGATCAAGACTATTTAAGATTAATAGGTAAGGAAGGGGTAATGTGAGTGGAGCTGCAGCAAGCGACTAGCATATATGGTGGCTAACTTATTCGCAAAAGAGAGCGAGAAGAGAAGGCAAAGCACGAGCGGAAAACTAAATAGGGCAGACTACGCAAACATAACTCCAACGCCGTGTCCACTTCCCGGACTCCGCCGAGAAGAGGCCATCACGGCAACACACGCAGTTGATTCATTTTAATTGATTAAGTTCAAGTTGTCTACAACCGGATATTAACAAATTCCCATCTGCCCATAACCGCGGGCACGGCTTTCGAAAGATCAATCCCTGCAGGGGGGTCCCAACTTAGCCCATAACAAGCTCTCACGGTGAACGAAGGAATAGACCTCCACCCAGGACCCACCGATCAGACTCAGTATCCCGGTACAACAAGATGATTCGACAGGTCAAAACTAGTCCAGCAACACCGCCCGAATGCGCCGACAAATCCCGATAGGAGCTGCACATATCTCTTTCTCAGGGCACACTCAGATGAACACTACGTACAACTAAAACCAACCCTCGAGTTGCCCCGAGGTGGCGCTGCAAGTGGCTCGGTTCGGACCAACACTCAGAGGAGCACTGGCCCGTGGGGGGGCTAAAATAAAGATGACCCTCGGGCTCCGGAAACCCAAGGGAAAGAAAAGGGTAGGTGGCAAATGGTAAAACCAATGTTGGGCATTGCTGGAAAAGCTTTAATCAAGGCGAACTATCAAGGGGTTCCCATTATAGCCCAACCGCGTAAGGGACACAACAATCCGGGAACATAACACCGATATGACGGAAACTAGGGCGGCAAGAGTGGAACAAAACACCAGGCGAGAGGCCGAGCCTTCCACCCTTTACCAAGTATATAGATGGGTAAAGATAACATAGCAATATAATGATATCCCAACAAATAAATAAGTGTTCCAAAAAGGAACGGCTCCAATCTTCACCTGCAACTAGCAACGCTATAAGAAGGGGCTTGAGCAAAGCGGTAACATAGCCAATCAATGGTTTGCTAGGACAAAGGTGGGTTAGAGGCTCAATCATGGCAATTGGGAGGCTGACAAGCAAGTGGTAGGCATCGTAGCATTGGCAAAGCAAAGGGCGAGCAAACTAGCATAGCAAAGATAGTAGTGATTTCAAGGGTGTGATCATCTTGCCTGCATAGTTGTCAGAATTGACTGGATCCTCAAAAGCAAACTCAACGGGCTCCTCGTTAGCGAACTCGTCTCCCGGCTCTACCCAACAACACAAACAAGCAACAAGGATCCAATCAACCACGTGCAAGGGCAAGCAATAAGATGCAAAGATGATATGCTATGCGGGATGCGATGCGGGATGCAAAATGCAAGATGTAACAGGAAATGCATGAACCTGGCCTCAACTTGGAAATCCAAGTGTGCCACTGGATAGAGGGGAAGAAATCCCCTGAAAACGATATAAAGATCATAGCAATCGGAGCTACGGTTTAGAAATGGCAAGCGTTTTACTAAACGAACCGATCTGCGATTTACAGCAAGTAGGCTCCTAAATGCATCAAAATGAACATGCTACAGCCACCCAACATGAAAACAAATTACATGGCAGTGATGTACTCATCAAGCTTAACAAAACACCCAAAATGACCTGGGGCCAAAAGGGTTCACAAAATACTCTACCGAGCTCACGAACATCGATGAAACACAATCAGTTTTCAGACTTAGTGAAAACTGGGACATGCTGAAATAATAACTCACGGAGGCATGTAAATGAGCTCGATGCTCTCACTACGGTGCAAGTCATGGCAAGGCAAGCATATATCCATTAAGAAGGCACAAAATGCTAGCTAGACATGGCAAGAACAATGGCATAGCATGCATGGATCACTAGCAATCACTCCGGCAAAATCGCAGAAGAGTTCACGATCTGCCCAAAACAACAACTATCCAAAAGTTGAGCTCGATTGAGTCAACCTAGGGTGCTCCAACATAACAAGTAAAGACATGGATGGATTAAGCACAACAAGAATAACAAATCACTCTTACTGATCATCCTCAAAAGAGGCACGGATCACTAGGAAACAAGCTGGACATATAGCATCGTGAACTAAAACGGCTCAGACTTAGTGAAATTCACTAAGTCCCTGAAATCGATAATCTCAGGCAGCCCTCTTCGCAAGCTTGCACAAGACAACACACACATCCTAAAAATACATGGAAGGAACCTCTGGAAAGAAGACAACATGCTTAACAATTCATCCCAAAGGGGCACAGGCATATCATGCACGGATTAAATATGGCAAAAATGACAAAAATGCATGTTGGATTAACGGATCTACAATTTAACTCAACATGCCTCCTTCCAACAGCATTTTGGGCAACAAGATGACCTCAAATGCAAATGATGCAATGGAATGAAATGATGTACTCGTCGAGACGAAGATTTTGACATATCATATGCCCAAATCGGAGCTACGGATGCAAAGATATGGCAGGTCAAACATCGCATAAAAAAATTAGGGTTTCAGGAAAAAAATTCAACCGAGGAGATATTTTCAGATCCGATCTGCACGCGGTTCGAGGATTCGCCGGGGAGCACTGTAGCTGGCCGGACTTGGGCGCCGGAGTTGAAGAAGAAGAAGCCCGGGGCGGATGTCTACGGCGGTCGGAGGTGGGGCGGCGTCCCGCGGCGGCGCGGCCCACCGGAGGAGTCGAGGCGGCGGGGGCCGGCAGTGCGGGGGCGCCGGCCGGCGACGGCGGCAGCCGGCGGTGGTGGCGGCGCGGGGCGGCGCGCCTTCCAGCGGCGGGGAACGACGGTGGGGCGGCGGATCGTGGATCGGGCGGCGGCGACGGCGGGCCACGTGGCCGACGCTGATTGGACGGGGCTGATCGGGCGGACGTTGTCCGGTCGGATCCGGACACGTCCGTCGGTGGGGGGGGGGGGGGGGTTGATCTGTTTTTTTTTGAGGAGGACGGGGAGGAAGACGAGATCCGAAAAATGGGGGGTGTTTAAATAGGCATAGAGGGAGCTAGGAGAGTCCAAATGAGGTGCGGTTTTCGCCCACACGATCGTGATCGAACGACCGAGACGATGGAGCTGAGTTTGGTGGGTTTTGGGCCAAAATGGAGGGGTGTTGGGCTGCACACACACGAGGCCTTTTCGGTCCCTCGGTTAACCGTTGGAGTACCAAACGAAGTCCAAATGACCCGAAACTTGACAGGCGGTCTACCGGTAGTAAACCAAGGCCGCATGGCAAGTCTCGGCCCAATACGGAAATGTTTAATCCCCACACACGAAAGAAAGCTAGAAATGGCCACCGGAGGAGAACGAAGCGCCGGAATGCAAAACGGACAACGGGGAAAATGCTCGGATGCATGAGATGAACATGTATGCAAATGCGATGCACGTGACGACATGATATGAGATGCACGAAAAACAAAACAACACACGGAGACAAAGACCCGAACCCGAGAATTAAATATAACTTAATGCCGGAAACGACAAGAGTTGGAGTACAATTGGGGAAGGTTACATGTGGGGCGTTACACTTGACCTTATGACAACTAGAACCGGATACTTAATAAAACACACCCTTCCAAGTGCCAGATATAACCCGGTGATCGCTCTCTAACAGGGCGACGAGGAGAGGATCATCGGTTAGGATTATGCTATACGATGCTACTTGGAGGACTTCAGTCTACTCTCTTCTACATGCTGCAAGACGAAGGCTGCCAGAAGCGTAATCTTCGAAAGGAATAGCTATCCCCCTCTTATTCCGACTTTCTGCAGTTCAGTCCACATATGATACCCTTATTCCATTTGACACCAATGCATACATATGTAGTGTAGCTCCTTGCTTGCGAGTACTTTGGATGAGTACTCACGGTTGCTTTCTCCCTCTTTTCCCCCTATCCCTTCTACCTGGTTGTTGCGACCAGATGTTGGAGCTTAGGAGCCAGACGCCACCGTTGACGATGACTCCTACTACACCGGAGGAGCCTACTACTACGTGCTGCCCGCTGACGACGACCAGGAGTAGTTTAGGAGGATCCCAGGCAGGAGGCCTGCGCCTCTTTCGATCTGTATCTCAGTTTGTGCTAGCCTTCTTAAGGCAGACTTGTTTAACTTATGTCTGTGCTCAGATATTGTTGCTTCCGCTGACTCGTCTATGATTGAGCTCTTGTATTCGAGCCTTCGAGGCCCCTGGCTTGTAATCTGATGCTTGTATGACTTATTTTATTTGTAGAGTTGTTATGTGATATCTTCCCGTGAGTCCCTGATCTTGATCGTACATGTTTGCGTGTATGATTAGTGTACGGTCAAATCGGGGGCGTCACAAGTTGGTATCAGAGCCGACTGCCTGTAGGAATCTCCCCTTCCAACTCCTTGGTCGAAGTCGAGTCTAGACATTGCAAAACTTTTATTAACATGGCTGTGTGGCTTACGGGCCCACGTCGCCATTTGGGTGGTATTAGGATCTTTTATTCCTCGCCTTTACTCTGGGACCCTGAACACTCTCCTCTTCGGGTTAACTGAATTTGCTAAAACTCTAACATTAGGTTCTCGTAACAAATTTCTCCCGGAGAGCCACTTATTACAGATGATCGCCTGCTGCACCAGAAGATTTCGAAGTTACTCACCGATGTTCTCTCGAGACCTTGTGCCCGTCGCTTTTACAATTCCCTATCATCGATATATCCCTATGGATAACTACTTACAGTTGTTATTCTTACATTCATCCCCAGTTGGTCTTGTTATTACAAGATACCCCGAAGTCTTCTCTATTGTTCCGAGAATACTTTGTGCCTACTGCCTAGCAGTTCCTTGCCACATGAATAGCCTTCAATTAAATCCTCGCACTTGTCGAGTATCCACTCATCCGCAGTTGTTCATGTGTTTCACAATGGTCTTCGAAATACTATTCGATCCTCGAAAAATCCTTAGTAGCTTATTGCTCTGCAATACTTGCCTGCTTGCATTATGGATGCTTTCCATATGTCTGGCAATATTCGTTAGTATCCTTAGGCATCGTCTTTTTGATCCTATTGATTCAACATGAGTGCGAATGCACGCAATCATCAGTTGATCCTTTCAAATTATCTTTCCGGCTCAGACGTTATTTTAAAACATGGGCTGGATCTCGACCAATCAAATTGCTATCGATTGTACCCTTAAGGCTATTCAACTTATCCATCCTTGATCAGAGCATTGCTTCTGATCCCTTGTCTTGGAATTGATAATTCCTTTGCATTTGAGCCTTGAATTAGTCAGTTGTTTCTAAAGTCTGATCTCCTTGCATTGTTTCTCCCTCCGGTTGAGTACCGATGCTCACACCAGATCCCTTGAGTACCACCAAATCATTTGCTGGATTTTATCCGACAGCGTCCTTCATATTCAATAAGTCTGTGAGCCTTTCCTCGGATACATAATACCTTTGGTAAATTGTATCCTCTGCTTTCTCAAACATGCTCTACTATCGAGCTGGTGTTATTTATTCTTGAAACTTGTGGTATATGTTTCTAAGAAGCCCCTATGGGTTGAGCATATGCCTTCTCTAAACTGTGTGAACTCGAAAGCTTTCACGAGTCATACACCTCTGGTATTTTGCCAGATAAAATTTCAAACACTACAACTTCTTCAAAAGTGAGAAGTGAATGAAAGCTTTTGCATTGGAGAAGTGGGAGTCGACCTTGAACTTGTGTTCATGCCCATGGACACGATGTAGATCTTATCATTAAAGCTTCTCTTAAATTAAATTATTCCTTTGGTATAAGTTCATCTTATATCTGGGATCTGACCTTTTGCAATCGTGGTTCCGACCATGTTCTCCTTTAAATACCATTTCGCGTGCAAGTTTAAGCGCTTGTCTTTTGTAGGGTAATACCCCAGTCCAACCTCTATTTTGATTTTTCGTCGAGTATTACCCCCTCTGGTATCTCGAGATTATCACGGATCTGCATAACTTCTTATGAGTTCTTCTTCAAGTATTATTTTACTTTTGCTGCATCATCATTTGACTTGATGCCATCGCCGACCGATTACGTCTTCATGAAATCTCTTGACAAATTTGTCATGATCATCATCAGCATTCTGAACTCTTCCAGGATATCAATTGAATTCATGATGAGAAATACCATCCTTGTCCTCGATGATTTGTGTTATCACCGACCACCTTATTGCCTTTCGTTCAACACAAACTTATTCGTGTTTTGTGTTATACCTTGAGATCCTTGCTATCCAGCATTTGTTCTTCTTTGCCTTGGAATGTTATCACCTTTTATGTCAAGAATGTCGTGGTAATTTTACCACCTCTTGAGAATTCTTGATATAGTAATATCTCTCGCCTTTTGCGTTCATTTCTTGGTCTCCGTGTTGTTTCTAACCGGAATACCGATAAATGGTCTGTGATGTGTAAATTCTAAACTTCTAGCAACCCTATTGCTTGAAGTTATTGGTCTACAGTTTCATTCTAAGTCTATTGATTATTGAATCATCATTCAAACATTGATCGTGCTACCTAGTCCATATTCCTGGGTGCACCCTTCTATCATTGTTCAGTTGTGTATGTTTCCCTGGAGCATACATCATTATGACATTTGATCCGACAAATGATATTTCCTTGTTCACATAATTGTGGAAATCAATCCTTTGGAAATCTCGATGATTTGTTGCTGAGCCTATCAGCCACCTCCTCATCCTCTCCTTGGTTTATTAATGACCTCTTGTTTCAGAGCTCACTTACATAGATCACTTCTGAGAATCTCACAATGTCATCTCGTCAAATTGTATTGCACCTTTTCTTCTCAGGCATCCCGAGTCTGAGGTATCCTGACACCAATCAAATCTGAATCTCGGTCAGATATGATGGTTGGAACATATTTCCAAGAGTTATAACGTTTGTCTTTATATGATCCGGTAAGGTGGTATCATACCTAGCCCACCTGGCCGGAGGCCCTATTGTTACATATTGCTTTTCACCAAGGTTATCCATTCTTCCATGAGGAAATTGTAAGACTTATTCTATAAGTTGTTCCTGATGAATCATTTGTGTATCCAAGTCCGACCTTTGCTTGAAGACCATGTCAATGCTATCTCAAAGCATGTCTACGGTACTCCGATTTTTAACAGGAACATTTGAAGCCCAATGTTAAAAGTTTCCTGCTCAATTATCCAAAGACCGCTGTATGGGTAATGTCTTGAAAATTTCTCTCCCCGTACCTAAAGAGTTTTCTACATTATATCCTGTCATGGATAACATGCTCTACTTGACCTTGGGAAGATATATCCCTGAAATATGTGTTTAAACACATTTTCCTTTCCATTGTTTTGTTTAATCTGATAATCATATCTTCCTTTCCATTGGTTGGTTTAACATTGCTTGCGATCTATAAGATCTAAGCAGTAATATTCTCCTGCTTATGTAAACATCTCGGTGTACAATCCTCTCAGCAAGACCCTGTTACTATTGTTGATGACATTCCGGTAGCCATCGATGGACGAGAACTTTGCCTATTGGTCCGCCTCATTTAATGAGCAGGAAAATGGTTCTCTTCGTCCCTCGCCCATGGTACCGATGTTGTTACCAACATAACTGATAGGCTATCCTCTGACATGCCTTGCTTACATGGTTGTGCAAGATGTCATCGCCCTTCCAACTTTTAACCCACATGGTGGGCCCATAACCCACAGTTCCACATGATCGAAACCTGACTCTCCTATACACCCCCTGTTCCTAAAGTTATTCCTCGTGCGTGGCCTTGTATGTAATTCACAGACCACCGTCCTAGTGGTCTATTCTGGTAACAGACGCAATACTCAATCTCATTGCTCTGGACCCCTTTCGCGTGTTGTTTCAGACATCGAACGATTGCCTATCCATTTGAAACTTCTCATGGTACCTTCATACCTTACTCTTGATGTATTTTATATGTTCAACTCGAGAGATAATCTTATGTTCATTCATGGGTTATTCCCAGATTGTTTCCCTCATAAGCATTCTATCGTAGCCAAGCTGCCCCTTACCTATTCGTAATTACGTTGGAGTTCCCGAAGAAAGGGACGACTTCACCATGATGACCTGAAGCGGAGAAATGAAGACATCAACGGAAAGGATCAACTACTTCGGGAAGTGCAACAAAGACCGAGAAGACCCATTAGAATTTCGCAACCTAGTCTTTCCCCTGTACTCCCCTCCTAAATCTCGGGACGAGATTTCTTGTAGTGGAGGAGAATTGTGACGCCCGGGTATTTGAGCTATAGTAAACCTCTGTTAATGATGCCACGTCACGATGGTTACTGTTGCTAATCTCGTGTTAGTTTGAAACCGATTCAAATTCAAAATTCAAAATGAAGTCAAACGTTAAAGGATTTCAAATATTAAAACTAAAATGTTCGGTTGGTGCCAAATAATGCTTAGGTAATTATTGTTGAGAAACCACACTTTTATAAAATGTTTAAGTAAACTAAAATGAGTAAAACAGTAGCTAAAACAATTAAATAAATGCCTTTTGAATTTTATAAAATATTAAACTATTTTGTTCAGGGGTAAAACTTTTTAAGACAGTAGTTGGAATTGTAACTCCATTTAGGGTGTGGGTTTCATTTTTGTAAAACTATAAAGTATTAAATAAATAAAAGCAAACAGAAAAGACAAAAGAAAAAAAACAACAACAAGAAAAAAAAGAAACCACCCCCTTCCCCCCCTGGGCCAACCAGCCCAGCTGGCCAAAAGGCCCAACCGGCCACCCCCGCACTCCCCATAACCCCCCGAACCCTAGCCCATATTCCCCACTCCCCCCCATGCTCGGTCCACTCGCCCCCTCTCGGTCCACTCCCTCCCGATCCGATCTGGATCGGGATCCCGTTGACGCCGCCACCGATCCCCGCGGCCACTACGCCGGAGCTGCCACCGTCGCCCTCTGCCTCGACCGCGCCCCCTGCCGGACCGCTTCATCCTCATCTTCCCCTCGCCCCTCTCCCCCTGCGCGCCCGTCGCCGCCTGGACCGCGCCGGCGCCAGGAGCTCCCCCACCGGTCAGCTTCCCCGTCGCAAGTCGTCTCCGTCCTCCCCCCCGACACCCGCTGCCCTAGACCCTACGTCTCCGGTGAGGCCACGGCCTCCGCGCCCCTCCTCTCTCTCCCCCTCTCTCGCTCACCGCGCCGTCCGCGCTCCGGCACGCCCGCGCCTCGACGGCGCTCGCGCGGTCACAGCCGCAGTCCCGCCGCTCCTCACCGCCGCCTCGCGCTCACCGTGGCCCTCGCGCCCGCGATCGCGCTCACCGCGCTTTGGTTCCTCCCTTCCCTTCTCTGTCGCCGGCGCCGTCTCCCCCGCCGCGCCCAACACGTGCGTGGCCGCGCTCCCGCGTGCCCTCGTCCACCACTGCCTGGCCACGCCTGGTGCCCTACCCCGCCTCCTGGCCGCGCCCGTGCCTCTTCCTGGCCGTCTGGCTCGGCAAGCTACTCCCCCTCTCGCCCGCGGCCCCACTCCGGCACCGCCCTGCTACTCTCCCGCCGGCGTCCCCCTCCAGTGACCGTCCGGCCCCGCTGACCTCGTCCCGCCCTACGGGCGGGTGCTCACTCGAGTGCGCTCGCACCCGTGGCAACCGCACGCCCGTGCGCCCGTTAGCCCCCAGGGCCATATGACAAAGCCCCCCCAGAACGTATAAAAATAAAAATTAAAATTAAAATTAAAATAAAAATAAAAATAAAATAATAAAATAATAAAATTAATTAATTAATTAACTAATTAATTAACTTAATTAATTCTGATTAAATTAACCTAATGATTAATTAACCTAATTAACTACTGTTAATTAGCTAATTAATTAGTATGAGAGTGGGGCCCACCCCCTAATTAATTGTGATTAGTTTAATTAAACGGTTTAATTAAAATGTGTCACTGACCAGTGGGACCCACTGGTCAGGTTGACCAGTCAAGCCCGTTGACTGCCGACATCAGCATGACATCATACTGATGTCATAAATCCATTTCGAATTAATTTAAGTAATTAATTAAATTCCAGAAATTAATACAATCTTTAGAAAATCATATCTTTTAATCCATAACTCAGATTAAATTATTTTCAACATGAAAGTTGCTCAGAACGGCGAGATGAACCCGGATACGCAGCCCGTTCGTCCGTCACGCATCCCTAGCATAGCAAACTCGCAACTTTCCCCCTCCAGCTCCTCTGCTCGAAAACGCAAAACACCGGGGATACTTTCTCGGATGTCATCCCCCTTCACCGGTAGCCCCTATTATCGCGTTAGGGCACCTCTAACGCCGTTACTTGTCATGTCATGCATCACTATGCATATGCTTGCTTAAATATTTATTGTTTCTTCCCCCTCTTCTCTCGATAGACACCGAGACCGACGCCGCTCCTACCCAGTACGACTACGGTGTTGAAGACCCCTCTCTCTTGCCAGAGCAACCAGGCAAGCCCCCCCCCTTTGATCACCAGATATCGCCTACTCTTCTCTATACTGCTTGCATTAGAGTAGTGTAGCATGTTACTGCTTTCCGTTATTCCTATCCTGATGCATAGCCTGTCCTTGTTATTACTGTTGTTACCTTTACCTGCAATCCTACATGCCTAGTATAGGATGCTAGTGTTCCATCAGTGGCCCTACACTCTTGTCCGTCTGCCATGCTATACTACTGGGCCGTGATCACTTCGGGAGGTGATCATGGGCATATACTATATACTTTACACAGTTACATTACTTGTGGTACTGTTCGGAGTTGGGGGCTGAAGGGGCAGGTGGCTCCATCCCGGTAGAGGTGGGCTTGGGTTCCCGACGGCCCCTGACTGTTACTTTGTGGCGGAGCGACAGGGCAGTTTCAGACCACCTAGGAGAGAGGTGGGCCTGGCCCTGGTCGGCGTTCGCGGATACTTAACATGCTTAACGAGATCTGGGTATTTGATCTGAGTCTGGCCATTTGGTCTATATGCACG
Organism: Triticum monococcum; assembly: GCA_034509565.1. Lineage (NCBI taxonomy): Eukaryota > Viridiplantae > Streptophyta > Magnoliopsida > Poales > Poaceae > Triticum > Triticum monococcum. The sequence goes on from CM067843.1 coordinate 583,670,200, forward strand.
AACCATCTACGCGGGAGTAGTTATGGGTATCCCGGCGTCGTGGTATCAGCCGAAGCCTTCGTGACGTCAGCGACTGAGTGGCGCGCGCCGGATTGGACTGGAAAGCCACTAGGCTAGGTCTGCTTCCGGCCGCGTACGCAACGTGCAGGTGTGCAAAGGGCGATGGGCCCAGACCCCTGCGCCATAGGATTTAGACCGGCGTGCTGACCTCTCTGTTGTGCCTAGGTAGGGCTGCGACGTGTTGATCTTCCGAGGCCGGGCATGACCCAGAAAAGTGTGTCCGGCCAAATGGGATCGAGCGTGTTGGGGTATGTGGTGCACCCCTGCAGGGAAGTTTATCTATTCGAATAGCCGTGTCCCTCGGTAAAAGGACGACCCGGAGTTGTACCTTGACCTTATGACAACTAGAACCGGATACTTAATAAAACACACCCTTTCAAGTGCCAGATATAACCCGGTGATCGCTCTCTAACAGGGCGACGAGGAGAGGATCATCGGTTAGGATTATGCTATACGATGCTACTTGGAGGACTTCAGTCTACTCTCTTCTACATGCTGCAAGACGAAGGCTGCCAGAAGCGTAATCTTCGAAAGGAATAGCTATCCCCCTCTTATTCCGGCTTTCTGCAGTTCAGTCCACATATGATACCCTTATTCCATTTGACACCAATGCATACATATGTAGTGTAGCTCCTTGCTTGCGAGTACTTTGGATGAGTACTCACGGTTGCTTTCTCCCTCTTTCCCCCTATCCCTTCTACCTGGTTATCGTGACCAGATGTTGGAGCTTAGGAGCCAGACGCCACCGTCGACGACGACTCGTACTACACCGGAGGAGCCTACTACTACGTGCTGCCCGCTGACGACGACCAGGAGTAGTTTAGGAGGATCCCAGGCAGGAGGCCTGCGCCTCTTTCGATCTGTATCCCAGTTTGTGCTAGCCTTCTTAAGGCAGACTTGTTTAACTTATGTCTGTGCTCAGATATTATTGCTTCCGCTGACTCGTCTATGATCGAGCTCTTGTATTCGAGCCTACGAGGCCCCTGGCTTGTAATCTGATGCTTGTATGACTTATTTTATTTGTAGAGTTGTGTTGTGATATCTTCCCGTGAGTCCCTGATCTTGATCGTACACGTTTGCGTGTATGATTAGTGTACGGTCAAATCGGGGGCGTCACATCTTGCAAGCAATGTGACTAATGAGTTAGTTGCGGGATGATGCATTACGGAACGAGTAAAGAGACTTTCCGGTAACGAGATTGAACTAGGTATAAAGATACCAACGATCGAATCTTAGGAAAGTAACATACCGATGACAAAGGGAATGACGTATGTTGTCATTGCGGTTTGACTGATAAAGATCTTCGTGGAATATGTAGGAATCAATATGAGCATCCAGGTTCCGCTGTTGGTTATTGATCGGAGATGTGTCTCGGTCATGTTTACATAGTTCTCGAACCCGTAGGGTCCGCACACTTAACGTTCGATGACGATTTGTATTATGAGTTTTGTGTTTTGGTGACCGAAGAATGTTCGGAGTCCCAAATGAGATCACATACATGACGAGGAGTCTCGAAATGGTCGAGAGGTTAAGATTAATATATTGGACGATGATATCCAGACATTGGAATGGTTCCAGAGTGTTTCAGGTATTTCTCGGAGTACCGGGAGGTTACCGAACCCCTCGGGGAAGTAATGGGCCATCATGGGTCATAGGGGAGAGAGAGGGGAGCCCACAAGGAGTGGCCCCCCCATGGGCTGTTCGAATTGGAAAGGGGGGTGACTAGGACTAGGAGTCCTAGTCAGTTTCCACCACTTGGGCGCGCCCCTAGGGCTGGCCTCCTCCCCTCCTCCTTTATATATGGGGGCAGGGGGCACCCCAAAGCACATCAGTTATTCTCTTAGTCGTGTGCGGTGCCCCCCTCCACACTTTACTCCTCTGGTCATATTGTCGTAGTGCTTAGGCGAAGCCCTACGCGGATCACATCACCATCACCGTCACCACGCCATCGTGCTAACGAAACTCTCCCTCAACACTTTGCTAGATCAAGAGTTTGAGAGATGTCATCGAGCTGAACGTGTGCAGAACTCGGAGGTGCCGTACGTTCGGTACTTCATTGGTTGGATCGCGAAGATGTTCGACTACATCAACCGCGTTAACCTAACACTTCCGCTTTCGGTCTACAAGGGTACGTGAACACACTCTCCCCCTCTCATTGCTATGCATCTCCTACATAGATCACTACTGCAGGATGCTACTAACGCGACACTACGATCAGAGACCCTTCGACAAAACTATGTGCGATGCAATAATCGCAAACGGTGGTGTAAAAAACCATCAAAAAGGTGCAAAACATTTGCGATGGAGGATGCATCAAACACGGTTTAGATTTTGGTTGCGTGTGCGATGCAGGGCATACGGTTCAGTTGAATTAACTATTTGCGATGATGAGGAACAAAAGAAACGGGCAGCCAGATGAAGGTGTGTGCGATATACAGCATACGGTTCACTCGGATGAACTGTTTGTGATTAGGCAACACAAAAGAAACGGTCAGCCAGATCAAGGTGTGTGCAATATATGACATGTGGTTCAATCGGATAAACTGTTTGCTTTGAGCCAAGAGAACAGAAACGGTTCAATATAAGAAGATGTGTGTTATACGCGGCAAAGAGGTCTGTAATCAGAAATATGTGCGAAAACTGATAATAACACAGACAATTGCTGCTAATAAGTCATGTGTGTTGTGGGCAAACGCTTGGTGGCTGATGTCTACTACACAACCTTCTTCTTGTAGACGTTGTTGGGCCTCCAAGTGCAGAGGTTTGTAGGACAATAGCAAATTTCCATTAAGTGGATGACCTAAGGTTTTATCAATCCGTAGGAGGCGTAGGATGAAGATGGTCTCTCTCAAGCAACCCTGCAACCAAATAACAAAGAGTCTCTTGTGTCCCCAACACACCCAATATAATGGTAAATTGTATAGGTGCACTAGTTCGGCGAAGAGATTGTGATACAAGTGCAATATGGATAGTAGATAATGGTTTTTGTAATCTGAAAATATAAAAACAGCAAGGTAACTAATGATAAAAGTGAGCACAAACGGTATTGCAATCCGTTGAAACAAGGCCTAGGGTTCATACTTTCACTAGTGCAAGTTCCCTCAACAATAATAACATAATTGGATCATATAACTATCCCTCAACATGCAACAAAGAGTCACTCCAAAGTCACTAATAACGGAGAACAAACGAACAGATTATGGTAGGGTACGAAACCACCTCAAAAGTTATCCTTTTTGATCAATCTATTCAAGAGTCTGTAGTAAAATAACATGAAGCTATTCTTTCCGTTCAATCTATCATAGAGTTCGTACTAGAATAACACCTTAAGACACAAATAAACCAAAACCCTAATGTCACCTAGCTACTCCAATGTCACCTCAATTATCCGTGGGTATGATTATACGATATGCATCACACAATCTCAGATTCATCTATTCAAACCAACACAAAGTACTTCAAAGAGTGCCCCAAAGTTTCTACCGGAGAGTCAAGACGAAAACGTGTGCCAACCCCTATGCATAGGTTCATGGGCAGAACCCGCAAGTTGATCACCAAGACATACATCAAGTGGATCAATAGAATACCCCATTGTCACCACGGGTATCCCACGCAAGACATACATCAAGTGTTCTCAAATCCATAAAGACTCAATCCAATAAGATAACTTCAAAGGGAAAACTCAATTCATCACAAGAGAGTAGAGAGGGAGAAACATCATAACATCCAACTATAATAGCAAAGCTCGCGATACATCAAGATCGTAACACCTCAAGAACACGAGAGAGAGAGAGAGAGAGATCAAACACATAGCTACTGGTACATACCCTCAGCCCCGAGGGAGAACTACTCCCTCCTCGTCATGGAGAGCATCGGGATTATGAAGATGGCCACCGGAGAGGGATTCCCCCCTCCGGCAGGGTGCTGAAACGGGTCTAGATTGGTTTTCGGTGGCTACGGAGGCTTCTGGCGACGGAACTCCCGATCTATTGTGATCCTCGATGGTTTTAGGGTATATTGGTACATATAGGAGGAAGAAATACGTCAGGGGAGCCACGAGGGGCCCACGAGGGTGGAGGGCGCGCCCCCTGCCTCATGCCTTCCTCGTTGCTTCCCTTACGTACACCCCAAGTGTTCTGGATTGCTTCCGTTCCAAAAATAACTCTCCCGAAGGTTTCATTCTATTTGGACTTCGTTTGATATTCCTTTTCTGCGAAACACTAAAACAAGGGGAAAAAACAGAAACTGGCACTGGGCTCTGGGTTAATAGGTTAGTCCCAAAAATCATATAAAATAGCATATAAATGCATATAAAACATCCAAGGTTGATAATATAATAGCATGGAATAATCAAAAATTATAGATACGTTGGAGACGTATCAGCATCCCCAAGCTTAATTCCTGCTCGTCCTCGAGTAGGTAAATGATAAAAATAGAATTTTTGATGTGGAATGCTACCTAACGTACTTATCCATGTAGTTCTATTTATTGTGGCAAGAATATTCAGATCCATAAGATTCAAGACAAAAGTTTAATATTGACATAATAATAATACTTCAACCATACTAACCAAGCAATCATGTCTTCTCAAAATAACATGGCCAAAGAAAGCTATCCCTACAGAATCATATAGTCTGGCTATGCTCCATCTTCACGACACAAAGTATTTAAATCATGCACAACCCCGATGACAAGCCAAACAATTGTTTCATACTTTTGGTGTTCTCAAACTTTTTTCAATCTTCACGCAATATATGAGCGTGAGCCATGAATATAGCACTATGGTGGAATAGAATGGTGGTTGTGGAGGAGACAAAAAGGAGAAGATAGTCTCACATCAACTAGGCGTATCAACGGGCTATGGAGATGCCCATTAATAGATATCAATGTGAGTGAGTAGGGATTGCCATGCAATGGATGCACTAGAGCTATAAGTGTATGAAAGCTCAACAAAAGAAACTAGTGGGTGTGCATCCAACTTGCTTGCTCACGAAGACCTAGGGCATTTTGAGGAAGCCCATCATTGGAATATACAAGCCAAGTTCTATAATGAAAAATTCCCACTAGTATATGAAAGTGATATCATAGGAGACTCTCTATCATGAAGATCATGGTGCTACTTTGAAGCACAAGTGTGGTAAAAGGATAATAGTATTGTCCCCCCTTTTTTTGGGCCTTCCCTTTTTTTTATTTGGCCTTTCTATTTTTTGGGACAATACTCTAAGAATGATGATCATCACACTTCTATTTATTTACAACTCAATGTTTACAACTTGATACTAGAACAAAGTATGACTCTATATGAATGCCTCCGGCAGTGTACCGGGATGTGCAATGACTCATGAGTGACATGTATGAAAGAATTATGAACGGTGGCTTTGCCATAAATACAATGTCAACTACATAATCATGCATAGCAATATGACAATGATAGAGCGTGTCATAATAACGGAACGGTGGAAAGTTGCATGGCAATATATCTCGGAATGGCTATGGAAATGCCATAATGGGTAGGTATGGTGGCTGTTTTGAGGAAGGTAAATGGTGGGTTTATGGTGCCGGCGGAAGTTGCGCGGTACTAGAGAGGCTAGCAATGGTGGAAGGGTGAGAGTGTGTATAATCCATGGACTCAAGATTAGTCATAAAGAACTCACATACTTATTGCAAAAATCTATTAGTTATTGAAACAAAGTACTATGCGCATGCTCCTAGGGGGATAGATTGGTAGGTAAAGACCATCGCTCATCCCCGACCGCCACTCATAAGGAAGACAATCAATAAATAAATCGTGCTCCGATTTCATCACATAACGGTTCACCATACATGCATGCTACGGTAATCACAAACTTTAACACAGGTATTTATCAAATTCACAACTACTCAACTAGCATGAGTCTAATATCACCATCTTCATATCTCAAAACAATCATCAAGTATCAAAATTCTCATAGTATTCAATGCACTTTATATGAAAGTTTTTATTATATCCCTCTTGGATGCCCATCATATTAGGACTAGTTTCATAACCAAAGAAAACTACCATGCTGTTCTAAAGACTCTCAAAATAATATAAGTGAAGCACGAGAGTTCGTCTATTTCTTCAAAATAAAACCACCACCGTGCTCTGAAAAGATATAAGTGAAGCACTAGAGCAAATGACAAACTACTCCGAAAGATATAAGTGAAGATCAATGAGTAGTCGAATAATTATGCAACTATATGAAGACTCTCTAACATTTAAGAATTTCAGATCTTGGTATTTTATTCAAACAGCAAGCAAAACAAAATAAAATAAAATGACACTCCAAGCAAAACACATATCATGTGGCGAATAAAAATATAGCTCCAAGTAAAGTTACCGATGAACGAAGACGAAAGAGGGGATGCCTTCCGGGGCATCCCCAAGCTTAGGCTCTTGGTTATCCTTGAATATTACCTTGGGGTGCCTTGGGCATCCCTAAGCTTAGGCTCTTGCCACTCCTTATTTCATAGTCCATCGAATCTTTACCCAAAACTTGAAAACTTCACAACACAAAACTTAACAGAAAACTCGTAAGCTCCGTTAGCAAAAGAAAACAAAACACCACTTAAAGGTACTGTAATGAACTCATTATTTATTTATATTGGTGTTAAACCTATTGTATTCCAACTTCTCTATGGTTTATAAACTCTTTTACTAGCCACAGATTCATTAAAATAAGCAAACAACACTCGAAAAACAGAATCTGTCAAAAACAGAATAGTCTGTAGTAATCTGTAACTAACGCAAACTTCTGAACCCCAAAAATTATAAAATAAATTGCTGGACGTGAGGAATTTATCTATTAATCATCTGCAAAAAGAATTAACTAAATATCACTATCCAAATAAAATGCCAGCAATTCTCGTGAGCGCTAAAGTTTCTGCTTTTTACAGCAAGATCAAAAAGACTTTCCCCAAGTCTTCATAACGGTTCTACTTGGCACAAACACTAATTAAAACATAAAAAACTCAATCATAATAGAGGCTAGATATATTATTTATTACTAAACAGGAACAAAAAGCAAGGAACAAAAATAAAATTGGGTTGCCTCCCAACAAGCGCTAACGTTTAACGCCCCTAGCTAGGCATGAGGATTTCAATGATGCTCACATAAAAGATAAGAATTGAAACATAAAGAGAGAATCATGAAGAATATGACAAGATTATTTAAGTCTAACCCACTTCCTATGCATAGGGATTTTGTGAGCAAACAATTTATGGGAGCAACAATCAACTAGCATAGGAGGGCAAAACAAGCATAACTTCAAAACTTTAAGCACATAGGGAGGAAACTTGATATTATTGCAATTCCTACAAGAATATGTTGCTCCCTCATAATAATTTTCAGTAGAATTATGAATGAATTCAACAATATAACCAGCACCTAAAGCATTCTTTCCATGATCTACAAGCATAGAATTTTTACTACTCTCCGCATAAGCGAAATTCTTCTCTTTCGGAATAGTGGGAGTATCATAAGAGACTCGAATACTATAAATTGTTTCCACATTAAAAGAGTGATTTTTAGAAAAGGGTAATCATAATAATGACAATTTTTATAAATATACTCATCACTACTTTTTATAGCATAAGTTTCATCACAATAATCATCATAAGTAGCAACTTTGTTCTCATCATAATCAACTGAAACCTCTTCCGGAATAGTGGATTAATCACAAAATAAAGTCATGACCACTCCAAATCCACTTTCATCAATATAATCATCATAAATAGGAGGCATGCTTTCATCATAATAAATTTGCTCATCAAAACTTGGGGGACAAAAAATATCATCTTCATCAAACGTAGCTTCCCCAAGCTTGTGGCTTTGCATATCATTAGCATCATGGATATTCAAGGAATTCATACTAACAACATTGCAATCATGCTCATCATTCAAATATTTAGTGCCAAACATTTTAATGCATTCTTCTTCTAACACTTTGGCACAATTATCTTTTTCATCATACTCACGAAGATATTAAAAAGATGAAGCGTATGAGGCAAACTCAATTCCATATTTTTTTTGTATTTTTCTTTTATAAACTAAACTAGTGCTAAAACAAGAAACAAAAAGATTCAATTGCAAGATCTAAAGATATACCTTCAAGCGCTAACCTCCCCGGCAACGGCGCCAGAAAAGAGCTTGATGTCTACTACACAACCTTCTTCTTGTAGACGTTGTTGGGCCTCCAAGTGCAGAGGTTTGTAGGACAGTAGCAAATTTCCCTCAAGTGGATGACCTAAGGTTTTATCAATCCGTAGGAGGCATAGGATGAAGATGGTCTCCCTCAAGCAACCCTGCAACCAAATAACAAAGAGTCTCTTGTGTCCCCAACACACTCAATACAATAGTAAATTGTATAGGTGCACTAGTTCGGCGAAGAGATGGTGATACAAGTGCAATATGGATAGTAGACAATGGTTTTTGTAATCTGAAAATATAAAAACAGCAAGGTAACTAATGATAAAAGTGAGCAGAAACAGTATTGCAATCCGTTGAAACAAGGCCTAGGGTTCATACTTTCACTAGTGCAAGTTCCCTCAACAATAATAACATAATTGGATTATATAACTAACCCTCAACATGCAACAAAGAGTCACTCCAAAGTCACTAATAGAGGAGAACAAACGAAGAGATTATGGTAGGGTACGAAACCACCTCAAAGTTATCCTTTCTGATCGATCTATTCAGGAGTCCGTAGTAAAATAACATGAAGCTATTCTTTCCATTCAATCTATCATAGAGTTCGTACTAGAATAACACCTTAAGACACAAATCAACCAAAACCCTAATGTCACCTAGATACTCCAATGTCACCTCAATTATCCGTGGGTATGATTATACGATATGCATCACACAATCTTAGATTCATCTATTCAAACCAACACAAAGTACTTCAAAGAGTGCCCCAAAGTTTCTACCGGAGAGTCAAGACGAAAATGTGTGCCAACCCCTATGCATAGGTTCATGGGCGGAACCCGCAAGTTGGTCACCAAAACATACATCAAGTGGATCAATAGAATACCCCATTGTCACCACGGGTATCCCACGCAAGACATACATCAAGTGTTCTCAAATCCTTAAAGACTCAATCCTATAAGATAACTTCAAAGGGAAAACTCAATTAATCACAAGAGAGGAGAGGGGGAGAAACATCATAACATCCAACTATAATAACAAAGCTTGCGATACATCAAGATCGTACCACCTCAAGAACACGAGAGAGAGAGAGAGATCAAACAGATAGCTACTGGTACATACCCTCAGCCCCGAGGGAGAACTACTCCCTCCTCATCATCGAGAGCACCGGGATATGAAGATGGCCACCGAAGAGGGATTCCCCCCTCCGACAGGGTGCCGGAACGGGTCTAGATTGGTTTTCGATGGCTACGGAGGCTTCTGGCGGCGGAACTCCCGATCTATTGTGCTCCCCGATGGTTTTAGGGTATATTGGTATATATAGGAGGAAGAAATATGTCAGGGGAGCCACAAGGGGCCCACGAGGGTGGAGGGCGCGCCCAGGGGGGTGGGCGGGCCCCCTGCCTCGTGCCTTCCTCGTTGCTACCCTTACACAAGTCTTCTGGATTGCTTCTGTTCTAAAAATAACTCTCCCGAAGGTTTCATTGCGTTTGGACTCCGTTTGATATTCCTTTTCGACGAAACACTGAAACAAAGGAAAAAACAGAAACTGGCACTGGGCTCTGGGTTAATAGGTTAGTCCCAAAAATCATATAAAATAGCATATAAATGCATATAAAACATATAAGGTTGATAATATAATAGCATGGAACAATCAAAAATTATTGATACGTTGGAGACGTATCAGTGGTATACAATTGTCAGCGATTGATGAAATCATCACCGACGGGTTCCCCAGTATGCTCCGTGTGCAATGTCATTGCACACAGAACAACAACATATGTACTTATAACTTATAAGGACTTGATTCCATAAACAGATTGAACATCCAATTACATATGTGGCTAGTACACACATGAACTTTGCACACACCAAAGTACGTTCCAAAATGCCTAGGAAACTCAAACAATGTATTAAAAGGCAAAACAAACTGTGAATAATTTCATATTTTTAGGACGACGCTACTATAGTTGCATGTTGCCTCTGTAAAATAAATCAAGGCAGGAAGAGACAGTGTATGTCGTTTCACACACATAGGTGACAAGGTCCCTCTCGAAACCATGAGCCTTTTTGAGAGAATCTCCGGTTTGTAAAAAGTTTGTACCAAAACTTGTCCCAAATTGGACTAATTTTTTACCATAGCATGATGGTGCTATGTCATAACACCATGCCAAGTTTCATAATTTTGAGGCGAGTTTTGGATTTACAGTAATTTTAAAACCAGGTTTCTCAATGTTTACTGTCGAGTCGGCACCGCCCTGGATTGGCTTTTTCCTCGTGGGTTCCAAATGACAAATCCAAATTTGTCACTACCATGCAGCTTTTCTTATTAAGAATTACATGCCATTTGGTGTGCTAGCTGAAAATAAGTTTGTGGGTGCTAAGAACTTGCGGTTTTGTAATGAACAAAGATCTCAAGGATCCCGCGAGAGTGAGGCTCTTTCCCTATGTTGTGAATGCTTATAATATTTATGTCTTAATTAAATAAATGACAAGCCATTGGCCCAGTATGAAAGAAAATGTGGGTCAAACCCTAGTTGAAAAGGGCAACAATGTCTAACTCTAGCTTAGAAAAGGTACGAAAGCACAAGGATTAATTGTTCATCAGGTTTACACATAACCCAGATTGAATAGGACAATGACATCTAACTCAACCAAAGTTTTCGACAGTTACAATCAAATGGACCAGTCTGATCCATAAAATCAAGATCTCAATACAATAATTGCACTACTCCATGATGACCACAAGTTGTTGTAAATAGGAGCCGAACACGATCAGAAGCCCTTAGGTCCACCTAAAACTTCTTTTTATGCTCTTGAACACTTGCAGCCATGAGTAATTTCTTGTTGAAAAACTTAATCTTCACGGACAATAGTGCCCTCGCATTCAACATGAAGAATCTGACAAAGCTAGTGTTTGTACCGTTGGATGAATATCATTCCAGTGTTACTGTCTTCAAACGAATGTCATGAGATCTGAGAAAATCCCCGTGCTTCATCAACCATCGATTGGTTATACCTTTTTCTCTATGTGTTGTTGCCTAAATAGAGATGAAGATTGAAAACAGTTAATGTCTAAAAAAGATTATGTTGAAAGAGTGATAGCTAAACGATTAATTATAGTACATTATATATGGGTTTCCAAATTTTCGGCTTCCGCGGAAATATCTACCTCCCCGTCCCCTCCCCCTTAACAAAAGCCACATTTCCCCTCTTTCTGTCTTCCTTTCCAAGTTGAAACCTTCACTCCTTGCTTGCAGCGCTGCCGCCTCCTCGTCGGTGACCCTCCTTCACGCTGCTCGGCCTCGCTATCCAGGCAGGTAATCCACACCCGACCCCCATCCTCCTCCTCCTTCTACATCCCACATGCCCCGACCGCCGGCGCGAGCGTGACACCTTCCACCGAAATCACTGCCCCCTCCACCAAATAAGCGCTGACCTAAGCCATGGTTGACGCAGTATAGCCAGGATCTCAAGGAGCATTTGGCAGCAGAGAAGCAAATCGCGGCCGCACACGCGGATGAGGTCGCGATGGCTGCCATTAGTGGCGACCCCCAGATCTTGGAGGAGCACCGCGCCGTCGAGGCCACTGTTGATGCCTCGCGTGCCGACGCCGCGATGCGGTTGGCCGCTTTAAACGATAGTTCGTGGCATTTTCTCGAGGCCACCATCGTGCCTTCGACAAAGACTACAAGGTGTTTTCTCAGTGTGCACGTGCTTACCTCATCTCGAGAGCCAGCAGGTTGGTGCCCGGAGTGGCTCATGCAACTCACCAGTACAATGAGGGCACCCACGATGCAGAGGCCTCGCCATCTTCCATGTCCAAGGGGCCAATCGTCATCGTTATCTCCGACAATGAGTTGCTACTGCCTTTCCTTAACAAATTTTAGTGAATTATGCTATCTACTTTTACCATGCAATCTTCTGCTATAGTGTATATGTTCTATATGTCGTGCAATGTGGTCTTCAATTAACTGCTTGGTTCAATTGTGCAAATGTGATGTTTAATTCTTCAGGGTGCAATATTTCCAAGTTGTTAAGCATGCTTGGTTTGGTTAACTGTCTGATCTTCTATTAGGAGTGTGTTATATTGTTCAATTGGTGTATAGTTAACTGCTTGGTTCATTTGTTGTGGTTTGGTTCACTTGTTGTGGTGTTTAGTTAACTGCTTGGTTCAATTCTCCAATGCGATGTTCAATTGTTGTGTCTACATTCTTTTATTGTATACCATGTGAGGAGTAAATCAAATTTGGCTGTACTAAATGCATGAGAAACAAATACAATTGCTATATTTCCAAGTTGTTAAGCATGCTTGGTTTGGTTAACTGTCTGATCTTCTATTAGGAGTATGTTATGTTATGCAATGTGGTGCTCAGTTAACGTTTGGTTCATTTGTTGTGGTGTTTATTTAACTGCTTGGTTGAATTCTGCAATGCGATGTTCAATTGCTCTGGCCGCATTCTGTTATTGTATACCATGTGAGGAATAAATCGAATTTGGCTGCACTTAATACATGAGAAACATATACAAGTGCTATATTTCCTAGTTCTTAATCATGCTTGGTTTGGATAAATGGGTTTTCCATGTGGCTTGAATTAATCTGATGATTCTGCAATGTGCTTATTTATCATCAACATATTTTACTGATAGCATGCGAACCATTACTTAACCTGATGACTAACTACCTTATATGTGTTGCATGGAAACAATGGGAAGCACTGAGGTTTACAAGATGGTACTAACTATTATACCTTGCCTTCTTGTGTTCCTTTGCCCCATTTCTAATATAGAGAAGATATTTATGCACATCCTTGTTTTCAGGCTTCACTGATGATTACCTCTCAAACCACCTCTGTGGTCAGGAGGCGAGGAAAGTTTTCATACAACACCCATGGTTCAATATTGAAGTGTTCCTAAAGAGGTCGAAGGATGGACGGTCAATCATCCACATGCACTGGCCTAAAGTTGCAAAGACCTTTAACATGAATGAAGGCTCAATATTCGCCTTCCGCTTCAGCAATTTTCCAGATGAGATGCATCTCTCTATGTACCGTCTATGATGCTAATTTCGAAAGGCTCTAGATGTTACATGTGAAACTTGTTGCTGGTGCAGTTGTGTAATGGGGCAGCTGAGTGTTGAAGCTATATCATGTTGTACTCTGATGTATTTCAATTATGAAATCCTGCTTCCTTAATATGGAAATGGAATATATTATGTGCTTAATATGAATGTCAATTAGATTAGTAAATATTAATAATAGGGTAATTAGCCCGCTAATTAGCCAATTAGCTTGCTAATTGGGTTTTCCTATTGCAAACGGTTAATGAGAAACCACCATGGGCGATGACCTTAGGCAACACGCACAATTTCTGGGAATAAACCGTGTTGGATCAATGAACAATCACACACGACATTCTCTTCAATACTGTTTGCGTTACGCCACCTTGCGCAAATGTTTTCCTTGTAGTGACTGTATGGGATGTATATACGAACGGAAACGTTTATTGGTGATTGACTGTGTGGGATGTACTTACAACCGAAATGATTTCGCCTGTATAATTGTATTTTTTAGCACTATTGTACATATTTCTGTATTTGAGTACTCGCCGGTCACCTCATTTTGCCGAGCGTGTGTGCCAGGAGGGCATATCCCCAATGATTTCTGGGTCATGTGGGAAGGACCCCCCCTATCGCCCACACTCACTTGGCGACGCTTTCGAATGCCGTCGCAGAAAGGGGTTAAAAACCATTTGTTTAGGACCGACGTGCACCAGTGGATCTTGCGTGATCGTAGGATTTTTTTTGAAATTGCATGCTACGTTCCCCAACAGTGGCATCTGAGCCAGGTCTATGCGTAGATGATATGCACGAGTAGAACACAAAGAGTTGTGGGCGATCATAGTCATACTGCTTACCACCAACGTCTTATTTTGATTCGGCGGTATTGTTGGATGAAGTAGTCTGGACCAACCTTACATGACCACATTCATGAGACCGGTTCCACCGATAGACATGCAACTTGTTTTGCATAAAAGTAGCTGGCGGGTGTCTGTTTCTCCAACTTTAGTTGAATCGAATTTGACTACGGCCGATCCTTGTTGAAGGTTAAAACAACACACTTGACGAAACATCGTTGTGGTTTTGATGCGTAGGTAAGAACGGTTCTTACTAGAAGCCCCTAGCAGCCATGTAAAACTTGCAACAACAAAGTAGAGGACGTCTAACTTGTTTTTGCAGGGCATGTTGTCATGTGATATGGTCAAGACATGATGTGATATACGTTATTGTATGAGATGATCATGTTTTGTAAAAGTTATCGGCAACTGGCAGGAGTCTTATGGTTGTCTCTTTATTGTATGAAATGCAATCGCCATGTAATTGGTTTACTTTATCACCATGCGTTAGCGATAGTTGTAGAAGCAATAGTTGGCGAGACGACAACAACGCTACAATGGAGATCAAGGTGTCAAGCCGGTGACGATGGAGATCATGATGGTGCTTTGGAGATGGAGATCAAAGGCACAAGATGATGATGGCCATATCATGTCACATATTTTGATTGCATGTGATGTTTATCTTTTATGCATCTTATTTTGCTTAGTACGGCGGTAGCATTATAAGATGACCCCTCGCTGAACTTCAAGGTATAAGTGTTCTCCCTAAGTATGCACCATTGCGATAGTTCGTCGTGCCGAGACACCACGTAATGATCGGGTGTGATAAGCTCTACGTTCACATACAACGGGTGCAAGACAGTTTTGCACGTGTGGAATACTCGAGTTAAACTTGACGAGCCTAGCAGGTACAGACATGGCCTTGGAACACTGAGACCGAAAGGTCGAACATGAATCATATAGTAGATATGATCAACATAGAGATGTTCACCATTGAAAACCACTCCATTGATACGTCTCCGCCGTATCTACTTTTCCAAACACTTTTTCCCTTGTTTTGGACTCTAACTTGCATGACTTGAATGGAACTAACCCGGATTGACGCTGTTTTCAGCAGAATCGGCATGGTGTTATTTATGCGCAGAAACAAAAGTTCTCGGAATGACCTGAAACTTCACGGAGGTTATTTTTGGAAATAATAAAAAAATATTGGCAAAATATCAAGACCGGGGGCCCACACCCTAGCCATGAGGGTGGGGGGGGGGCGCCCCCTACCTCGTGGGCCCCCTGGAGCTCCTCCGACCTCAACTCCAACTCTATATATTCGTGTTCAGAGAGAAAAAATTAGAGAGAAAGATTCATCACGTTTTACTATACGGAGCCGCCGCCAAGCCCTAAACTCTCTCGGGAGGGCTGATCTGGAGTCCGTTCGGGGCTCCGGAGAGGGCAATCCGTCGCCATCATCATCATCAACCATCCTCCATCACCAATTTCATGATGCTCACCGCCGTGCGTGAGTAATTCCATCGTAGGCTTGCTGGACGGTGATGGGTTGGATGAGATTTATCATGTAATTGAGTTAGTTTTGTTAGGGTTTGATCCCTAGTATCCACTATGTTCTGAGATTGATGTTGCTATGACTTTGCTATGCTTAATGCTTGTCACTACGGCCCGAGTGCCATGATTTCAGATATGAACCTATTATGTTTTCATCAATATATGAGAGTTCTTGATCCTATCTTGCAAGTCTATAGTCACCTACTATGTGTTATGATCCGGCGACCTCGAAGTGACAATAGTCGGGACCACTTCCGGTGATGACCGTAGTTTGAGGAGATCATGTATTCACTGTCAGGACCCCGATTCTAAGCCACATCGATCTAGCCGGTAACACCTCATATCACTTTGCGGCCTCACGCACGGTATCCCACGGGTGTCGCCTTACCATGGCCCGGGACCGTTTGCGCCTTTTGGCTCGCGTATATGACAGTGTCGCTAGCATCCATATGACTGAGAACCCGGGCCGACATGGCTAGTCGTGAACCCAAAGCGGCACCGACCTATGGAGACAGGCATACATGAATCACATCGAACATGTCGGTCATCAACGAGTGATTCCGGGCTGTAGCATTGGGCTAACAGGACTCCGGTAACCCGGGCTGTAGCAGGCTAGGCAGGACTCCGGATGTCACCGCGTGACATTTCCCCGAAGGGACAGACATAGGGACGAAGTGAAACACATGCCGGCCAGTCAAGTGTCCTGAACAGTAGTGCTGGGCTAGCAGGACTCCGGTGAACCGGGCTGTAGCAGACTACTATGGCTCGAGGAGCACTAGACTACATTTCCCCATAAGAAAGGCTGCCAAGGACAAACAACTAGATTGTCGGATCCCACTCATACCAAGCATTTCAATCATACACACAATATTCCCGATATGAGTACATACAACATGGCATCACAACAAAACTCTACAACTCAAGTACTTTATTTAAAGGCTCCAGGGAGCCATACATAACATATCCATACAGGTAGGGGTCACATGACCCGACACTCAAGTCATACAGTCATACAAGCACATGCGGAAGCAACTAGTCTGAGTACAGACTCTAGAAAGAAAGAAGGCTTCTCGAAGCCTGTCTATCTACATAGGGCCCTCCATGGCCTGGATCACCACCTGGGTGGCTAGTCACTCGTCGACGTCAAGGTCTACGTAAAACCCATCGGAGGGGGCAGTGTTGTCGTCTGAAAGCAATAAATAAGCAAACATGAGTACAAAGGTACTCAGCAAGTCTTACATCAGAACCTACTATACATGCTCATTCTCAAGAAGGTGGTGGGGTTTATGCAGCAAGCCAGCTTTGACTCTTGGCTAAGCTATCCTACGGAATCTTTTGGCAAAATAGTTTTCACACACGAGTCCACTACTCACCATCACAATACTCCACCGTGGATCCTCCCTCGTATCCTGCGAGGGGGCCATCCTCGGTACTCACACTTATCTTGAGTCTTTTAGTAGTATCCATTAACTTGTCTATGAACTGTATAGGCAACCAAGTAGTCCTTTACCGCGGACGCGGCTATTCGAATAGTTTTATACCCTGCAGGGGTGTACTTCGTCATACACGCTTTCACCGCTTACCGTCGTCTACACGACATGTACTCGGCAACCTTCAAGCGGAAGCCCAGCGAGGGTGTCGGCCACGGCCTACCTAAACACCTAAGCCCCTAGTCCAGGTTATCGCCTATCCAGGTTCCATCCGCAGGGAGTCCGGCCGAGGTTTCCACATACGGCCCCGAACGATGTGAACAGGGTTCCCGAGATACCAAACGGGTGACTCGGTACACCGTGCCATGGTGTATCTACCGCAACATAGCCCACCCCTAGGGTCAGCGCTACGCACGGCCGCCAACACATATCCTACAAACACCAGAAACTATTTGCAACTCCTGGACAGAGTACTAGGGTGGCTAATAAGCCGAGAGGGTCCATTTGTTCGGGCCCAATGTACGGTAGTAACTGCATCTTAAATCACACATACAGATCTCAGTTCTTATGGACAGCCTCAATGAAACAACCCACCATGTACTCCTACATGGCCTCTCATCGATACCTTTACCAAAACATGTTCAACACATCCCACATATTACTGGCACAAGCATTTCACTCTAGCCCATCACCCAGATGAACCAGACCTGACACAACTCTAAGCATAGCAGGCATAGCAAGGTAGGAATCACAAAACATGGCTCAATCAACTCCTACACATGCTAGTGGGGTTCATCTAGTTACTGTGGCAATGACAGGTCATGCAGAGGATAAGGGTTCAGCTACCGTAGCACACAGCAGTTTGAATCGTGTTGTCTTAATGCAGTAAACAAGAGCAGGAGCGAGAACATGGGTTGTATCGGAATGATCAATGGTTGCTTGCCTGATGGAGTGGTAACGGGATACTGCCCTTCAGTTGGATACTCGTGAATATCCTCGGAGGCCGAACCTACCACGAAGAACACAACCGAGCACAATCAACACATGACGATATGCAACAATATGATGCATGCTATGACATGGCAATATGGATGTGCCTTGGCCTAATGCAAGCTAAAACAGAAGGGCAATTGCTTATTTGAACCAAAGGTTCAAGTGTTAGCTCATTTAACTTGATCATATTAGTGCATATCCTTATATTGCATATACAGCAGGTTTAACTTGTTCTGACATGCATGAAACCAGTACCAATGGATAGCTTGGATTTTTCTGATAATTTTTCATATATAATTTGTCTCATTTGGAGTTATGGTTGAATTTCTATGAATTTTTGAAGTTTAGGCAATTTTCTGGAATTTTCTATATAAAATTAAATCCAGAAAAAGAGTTATTGCGTCAGCATGACATCACCTTGATGTCAGCAGGTCAACTAGGCGCCTCCAGGTCAAACCTGACCAGTGGGGTCCACTGGTCAGTGACACAATCAACTAACCAAGTTAATTAGCCCTAACTAACTTAGTTAGCCGGGCGGGGCCCGCATGTCAGTGGCTCACTAATTAGCTAAGTTTATTAACACTAATTAACTAACACTAATTAAGCAGGCGCCTGGGCCCACACGTCAGTGAGTCAGGGGGGAGTCAACCCAGCCGACCGGGGTCAAAACACGCCGGAGTTGACCCCGGCTCGTCGCCGGCAAGGCCAGAGACGGCGGAGGGGCTCGGAATTCCTCCTCCGGCGACCAAATGGCCAGCGGAGGGCATCTACGCGGAGCTGGGACTCGCCCGCATCCATCTGTGCACATGGCAGGGGCTGAGATGGCCCGAGCTCGCCGGAGGCAAGCTCGCGGCGGTGGCCAGAGTTAGGGGCTGGTGCGGGTTAGCGCTAGGGGGCACGGCAGGTCGAACGGGTGGGTGCGTTAGGCTCCTGGGGACGCGTTGAAGACGGTGGTGCACTCGGACGCGTGCTTGCACGGCCGTAGCCACGACGGCGTCGAGGCTCAACGGCGGCGAGCTTCGGGTGCTCGTGGGGCAACGGCTACGGGGCGAAATCGACGGCGTGGCTAAGGGGAAAAGGACCGGGAGCTCACAACGGTGCCGTAGGGGTGGCTAGCGGGCTCGGGGGCGACCTTGACGGCGCGAATCGACGGTGAGGAGCTCGGGCGGCCGAGGTTGAAGAAGAGCTCGAAGTCGACGATGCAGGGCTTCCGCGGGGCGTGGTTCGATGAGGGGGTCGAGGACGACGTTGCGGAGCTCGTGGGCACAACCGAGGGGCGAGGGGGTGGCTGTGGCCGTGGTGGTTCTCGTCGGCGGCGACGGCCGCGTTCTGTGGAAGAGAGGGGGAGAGCCAGAGGAGGGGATGAGCACGGGGGGAGGGGAATGAGAGGGCCAGGGGGTGCGTGGCCGTCTCCGTGGCATTGGGAGGGAGCCCGGAAGCAGGAGGTGGCGCGCAGGGGGGGGGGGGGGGGGGAGGTGGCGCGCGCGCGTGCCGGCGAGCGCCGGGCACACGCCCGCGTCCTTCTGTCCGAGGAGGGGGACGACAGGAGGCAGCGGGGTGGGCTGGGCCGCCAGCTGGAGATGGGCCAGGTAAGTGGCCCATGGCCTTTCCCTCTTTATTTTTTTTGTGTTTTTCTATTTCTGTTATTCTATTTTGATTTAGTTTAAATACTAAATCATTTTATAAAATCCTGAAAATATTTATGGACACTTACTGAAATATTTCAGTGGCCCAAAAAATAGTTCCAACATTATTTGAGCATTTGAATTATTTAATAGCATTTAAATGCCCAAATTCAAATATTTATGAATTAAATCAATGCCCCTTTTGTTGACCTAAAATTATATGCACCATTTTCCCCAAGGGTTCTAACCCAAGGCAAAGAGGGTGAACATTTTTGAAGGGCATTTCAGGTTCATTGAATTTATTTTTAGTAAACCCTAGTTGATTTCAGGGGGGGGGGGGTGCTGGGGGTTCTGCTTTCCCCATTTCAATTTTCTGATGAAGGTAAACATGATGCACACTCTAATGCATAATCTAGCTAGGGTGTGACATTCACTATGTGTTAATGCTTTGGTCCGGTACTCTATTAAAAGGAGGCCTTAATATCCCTTAGTTTCCGCTAGGACCCAGCTGCCACGGGAGGGTAGGACAAAAGATGTCATACAAGTTCTTTTCCATAAGCACGCATGACTATATTCGGAATACATGCCTACATCACATTGATGAATTGGAGCTAGTTCTGTGTCACCCTAGGTTATGATTGTTACATGATGAACCACATCCGGCATAATTCTCTGTCACTGATCCATTGCCTACGAGCTTTCCATATATTGTTCTTCACTTATTTACTTTTCCGTTGCTATTGTTACAATCACTACAAAATACCAAAACATTACTTTTGCTACCGTTACCTTTTGCTACCGTTACCACTACTATCATATTACTTTGCTACTAAATACCTTGCTGCAGATATTAAGTTTCCAGGTGTGGTTGAATTGACAACTCAGCTACTAATACTTGAGAATATTCTTTGGCTCCCCATGTGTCGAATCAATAAATTTGGGTTGAATACTCTACCCTCGAAAACTGTTGCGATCCCCTATACTTTTGGGTTATTAAGACTATTTTATGGTGCCGTTGCCGGGGAGCATAGCTCTATTCTTTGAGTCACTTGGGATTTATATCTGCTTATCATTATGAAGAACTTGAGAGATCCAAAAACCAAGATTTATCCGTCAACTACGAGGGGAGGTAAGGAACTGCCATCTAGCTCTGCACTTGATTCACCCTCTGTTTTGAGTAAGCTTGCGACACCTAAACCTGCTTCTGCTATTGATTCTGATATGTCGCATATTATTGATGATGCCACTTCTGCTATGCATGATACTTATGATGAAACTACTTCTATGCTTGATACAATTGTGCCACTTGGTGAATTTCTTGATGAACAACTTGCTAGGGCTAGAGAGAATGAAATTATTGAAACTGATAATACTGATGAAAGTGATTATGAAGGCTCTCCTAATAAATATGAATTACCTGTTGTGCCCGAGGGCTATGTTATGGATGAAGAAACTAAAAGAGGCTTTCTTGCTTGCAATGATAGAAGTGATCTTAAGAAATTATTAGCTAAGCTTAAACAAAAAACTCTGAATGCTATAATGAAATATGATCCTGCTTATGCTACTTCACCTATCTTTGTTACTGGTAAGGATTATGAATTCTCTATTGATCCTGATATAATTACTTTGGTTGAATCTGATCCTTTTTATGGCTATGAATCTGAAACTGTTGTGGCACATCTTACTAAATTAAATGATATAGCTACCCTATTCACTAATGATGAGAGAACTCACTACTTTTATATCCTGAAAATATTCCCGTTCTCATTAAAGGGTGATGCTAAGATATGGTTTAATTCTCTTGATCCTGGTTGTGTGCGTAGTCCCCAGGATATGATTTATTACTTCTCTGCTAAATATTTCCCTGCTCATAAGAAACAAGCTGCCTTAAGGGATATATATATAACTTTGTGTAAATTGAAGAAGAGAGTCTCCCACAAGCTTGGGGGAGGCTCCTCCAATTACTTAATGCTTTGCCTGATCACCTCTTAAGAAAAATGAAATACTTGATATCTTTTATAATGGACTAACCAATGCTTCCAGAGATTACCTGGATAGTTGTGCTGGTTCTGTTTTCAGGGAAAGAACACCGGATGAAGCTGAAACTCTATTGAATAATATGTTGACAAACGAAAATAATTGGACACTTCCTGAGCCAACTCCTGAGCCTATTCCTAAACCAACTCCGAAGAAAAGGGGTGTTCTATTTCTCAATCCCGAAGATATGCAAGAGGCAAAGAAATCCATGAAAGAAAAGGGTATTAAAGCTGAAGATGTTAAGAATTTACCTCCTATTGAAGAAATACATGGTCTTAATTTACCGCCTGTTGAAGAAATATATGGTTTTAATCCATCACCTATTGAAGAAACACATGGTCTTGATAACCCGGCACAGGTACTAAAGGTAAATTCTCTCTATAGATATGATAAAGCTGAAATCCCATTTACTAAGTTTGCTAGCCCATGCTTAGATGAGTTTGATAAATTTATGGTTAAGCAAGAAGACTTCAATGCTTATTTTGGTAGGGAATTAAAACGAAGTGCTGATATGCTTGAACACTTGGGTGATTATATGGCTAATGTCAAAGGTGAACTTAAACTTATTAGTAAACATGCTTCTATGGTTACCACTCAAGTAGAACAAGCACTTAAAGCTCAAAATGATTTGCTCAATGAATTGAATAGTAAGAAAAATGATAATGTTGTTAGAGTTATGACTAGAGGTGGTAAAATAACCCAGGAACCTTTGTATCCTGAAGGCCACCCTAAGAGAATTGAGCAAGATTCTCAGAGAAATAATATAGATGCACCTAGTCCTTCTAAAAGGAAGAAAAAGAAAAATGATAGGACTTTGCATGCTTCTAGTGAACCTATTGCTGAAACACCTGAGAATCCAAATGATATTTCTATTTCTGATGCTGAAACACAATCTGGTAATGAACATGAAACTAGTGATAATGTAAATGATAATGTTCATGTTGATGCTCAACCTAGTAATGATAATGATATAGAAATTGAACCTGTTGTTGATGTTGATAACCCATAATCAAAGAATCAATGTTATGATAAGAAAGACTTTGTTGCTAGGAAACACGGTAAGGTGCCTTTTACTCCCAAACCATCCAAGAAAAAGGATGATGAGGATTTTGAGCGCTTTACTAAAATGATTAGACCTATCTTTTTGCGTATGCGATTAACTGATATGCTCACAATGAATTCTTATGCTAACTATATGAAAGATATTGTTACTAATAAAATAAAGATAACGGAAGCTGAAATTTGCACCATGCTTGCTAATTATACTTTTAAAGGTGGAATGCCAAAGAAACTTGGAGATCCAGGAGTACCCACTATACCATGCTCCATTAAAAGAAATTATGTTAAAACTGCTTTATGTGATCTTGGAGCCGGTGTTAGTATTATGCCTCTCTCTTTATATTGTAGACTTGATTTGAATAAGTTGACACCTACTGAAATATCTTTGCAAATGGCTGATAAATCAACTGCTATACATGTCGGTATTTGTGAGGATGTGCCTGTTGTGGTTGCTAACGTTACTATTTTAAGGACTTTGTTATTCTTGATATTCCCGAGGACGATAGTATGTCTATTATTCTTGGAAGACCCTTTTTGAATACTGCATGGGCTGTTAGTGATTGCACCAAAGGCAATGTCACTTTTCATGTTAATGGTAATGAGCATATGGTACACTTTCCGAGGAAACAACCTCAAGTCCACAATATCAATTCTATTGGAAAAATTCCATCGATTATTTTTGGAGGTTTTGAATTTCCTCTTCCTACTGTCAAGAAGAAATATGATATTCTTATTGTTGGGGATGTGCATATCCCCGTTGAGGTAACCTAGTGTTATTCGAAAATTCTCTGGTTCCATGTTATTCGGAATGAGTTTGTTAACAAGACTTGATCAACCTTGTTAATGGATTCCTTTTGATGATCATGAGATGGATGAATTTAGAAAACACAACTCTCTGTACCCTCTTTCTACTTTCTGTTATTTATATTAAATAAAGCAAAAATAGTAATTTTTGTCTGTTTTCTGATTATCCATGCAATATAAAAATACCCCAAAAATAAAAACTCTCCAAATGCCCTGAAATACAAATATGATCTTTTCTGGAATATTGGACACTAAGAACACAGCAGGGGGGCATCCACCTGGCCACGAGGGTGGAGGGCGCGCCCCCTGCCTCGTGGGCCCATAGTGGCCCTCCTCCACTTATTCCTGCACCCACACACTCCTTCTTCCTCCCACAAGCACTATTATCCAGCTCAAGCACGAGTTCTAGCTCATTTTGCTGCGATTTTCAATCTCCTTGCTCAAAGCACCTCTCACAAAACTGCTTTGGGGGATCTTGGTATGTGACTCCTCCAATGGTCCAATTAGTTTTTGTTTTAGTGCTTTATTCATTGCATATTTTTGCTGCTTAGGTGACCCCATTCTTGAGCTTGCATGTCAAATTTATGTGGTTCCAAGTAGTTTTGATGCATGATATAGGCTCCAGGCACTTGTAGGAGTAGTTGCTATCAATTTTGTTGAGTTTGGTTCACTTTTATTTTGAAGTTACTAAAAAATTTAGAAATTTTTCAGAGGAAGAAATATGTTTAGGAAAATGTACCAAGGTGGTTCTTTTAGGAAACAAGGACCCAGGCTTGCAATGCGTGATGCTGATGATGAGCCACCAAGGGACACTCCAGTGCGGCCTTGTGAATGGCCTTCAGAGGACTTCATGGATCGAGAAGGAATTAAGGAAGAATTTAACGCATATTTGTGTAACGCTGATCTTGTGAGCTTCGAGGCAGAAAAGTGCCGTCAGTACCACCATCTCACTAGTTCCTTTGTGAGGAGGTTTGAATTTTCATCTTCACGCAATTCTCAAACTGTCCTATTTGATCTTTATGAAAATTCTTATACTATGGACTTAGAGGATTTTACCACTGCTTGCAAACTTCCACAATGGGGTAGTGCTAGTGAACCTCGCAAATATGAATTTAGAGATTTTCTTGCTAGTATAACCGTGGGGGAATCTAGAGATATAGCACAAGCTACCATAGGGAGCATTCATTTTCCTGCTATACATTATTTTGCTCTCTTCATAGGTAGGTGCATAAATGGTAAAGATGAAGCATGTCATATGTGTGTCCCTGACCTCAGTATTCTTAGGAGTGCTGTGTTAGGAGATAAATCTTATAATTTGGGAGCCATTGTTGCACGTAGGTTGCATCATAATAGATTTAATGCAGATTTCTTTGGTGGAATTTATGCAACCCGCATAGCTAATTTTCTTGCTATAACCATACGTGAGGATGATATTGAGTTGCCCCCTGCTTATTTGGATTATGAGGCTATGGTTTGTCATCAGTTTGTTGAGAGGAACGATCAGTTCCTCCAGTACCGACTAATCTTTGACAGACGACGCACCTATCACGTCGCTCTTCCTGCTTCTACTTTCTTTGACTTTCAAGCAAAAGGGAGATATTTTATAACCAGAGAGGAGGCGGAAGAGTATAAGAGGAGGGATGAGATAGCCCGCCTCCAAGCTGCAGCCCACGATGCAATGACTACTGCAACTCAGTATGACCCCAACTACAACTTTGGATATCCGCTAGGCCATCCGTGGCATTAGACCAACTTAGGCCAAAAGCCTAAGCTTGTGGGAGTACGTATTTCCCACCGACATTACATTTATGTTCACACACTCATTGCTAGATGTCGGTGCTCATACTTTTTCATTGTAATATCCATGCTAGTTTATTTTCTCTTTATGCTTTCTTCTTGTGTGTTCAATAAACCTTAAGAAAAAAATTAGTTGTAGTTTTTAGCTAGTTTTAATTTCCATGCTTGTAATAGTAATTAAAAAGAAAACCCAAAAAGATTTCACATTCTTCTTTTGCTTGTTGGGAGCTTTTCGGTGTAAATAGTTTTATTTATTTTCTTTTCTTTCGGGGTCGATAGGAGAAGACCATGATCAAATTATTAAAGTGGCTCTTATATGCACTATTGTTGATCTGACAAAAGAGCCCATATTGCCTTGTCTTCTCCTGTTTATTGAATGCTTGCAGATTCTAGCTTAGTCCAATACACGCACACTATTATTATTATTCACATCATTCGGCCGTGCAAGTGAAAGGCAATTATGATGATATATGATGGACTGATTGAGATGGGAGAAGCTGGTATGAACTCGACCTCTCTTGTTTTTGTAAATATGATTAGTTCATCGTTCCTCATTCAGCCTATTATGAATAAACATGTTTGCGATGACAATTAGAGATCATAGTTTCTTATGCCATGCTTAATTAGCTAGGAGCTTATACTGGTTCACCTTGCGTGCCAACATGCTATTAAAATGGTTGTGATGGGTGGTATCCTCTTTTGAACGATTCGAGTGGCTTGACTTGGCACATGTTCACGCATGTAGTTGAAACAAAATCAACATAGCCTCTACTCTAGTTGGTCGCTTCCCAGTCTTTTTCTAGCCTTCACCTGTACTAAGCAGGAATACTGCTTGTGCATCCAATTCCATAAACCCCAAAGTTGTTCCATTTGAGTCCACCATACCTACCTATATACGGTATCTACCTGCTGTTCCAAGTAAATTTGTATCCGCCAAACTCTAAACCTTCAAATAAACATTATGTTTTGTATGCTCGAATAGCTCATGTATCAACTAGGGCTGTCCGTATCTTCCATGTTAGGCGGGTTATTCTCAAGAGGAGTGGACTCCGCTCCTCACTCATGAGAAAGTGGCTGGTCACCGGGATGCCCAGTCCCATGCTTTATGCAAATCAAATCAAAATAATTGCAAACAAAACCCCCCGGGACTCTTGTTAGTTGGAGGCACTCGTTATTTCGAGCAAGCCATGGATTGATGCTTGTTGGAGGAGGGGGAGTATAAACTTTACCATTCTGTTTGGGAAAACCGCCTATAATGTGTGTAGCATGGAAGATATCGCCATCTCTTGGTTGTTATGTTGACAATGAAAGTATACCGCTCAAAATATTATTCATCTCTATTTCAAAACCGAGCTCTGGCACCTCTACAAATCCTTGCTTCCCTCTGTGAAGGGACTATCTATTTACTTTCATGTTGAGTCATCATCCTCTTATTAAAAAAGCACCAGTTGGAGAGCACCACTATCATTTGCATTCATTACTGTTAGTTTACATTGAGTATGACTTGACTGGATCTGTTTTACCATGAATTACAATGTCTAGTTAGTCCTTCATCTTTAAAGGTGATCTACATTTATGTTTTGCGGTCTCAGAAAGGGCTAGCGAGATACCATCTTGTTATATCATATCATGATTGTTTTGAGAAAGTGTTGTCATCCGATATTTATTATTATTGCTCGCTAGTTGATTATGCCATTGATATGAGTAAATATGAGACCTAAATGTTATTGTGAATATGGTTAGTTCATAATCTTTGCTGAAAACTTGAATGCTGGCTTTACATATTTACAACAACAAGAGCAAATAGAGTTTGTAAAAGTTTTTATTTATCACTTCCATTTTATCAACTAAATTTCTTGAGGACAAGCAAAGTTTTAAGCTTGGGGGAGTTGATACGTCTCCGTCGTATCTACTTTTCCAAACACTTTTGCCCTTGTTTCGGACTCTAACTTGCATGATTTTGATGGAACTAACCCGGACTGACGTTGTTTTCAGCAGAATTGCCATGGTGTTATTTTTGTGCAGAAATAAAAGTTCTTGGAATGACCTAAAAATCAATGGAGAATTATTTTGGAATATATAAAAAATACTGGAAGAAGAATCCACGTCAGGGGGCCTCCACCTATCCATGAGGGTGGGGGGCGCGCCCCCTGCCTCATGGGCCCCCTGATGCTCCACCAACCTCAACCTTGACTCCATATATTCACTTTCGGGGAGAAAAAAATCATAGAGAAGGATTCATCACGTTTTATGATACGGAGCCGCCGCCAATCCCTAAACTCTCTCGGGAGGGCCGATCTGGAGTCCGTTCGGGGCTCCGAAGAGGGGAATCTGTCGCCATCGTCATCATCAACCTTCCTCCATCACCAATTTCATGATGCTCACCACCGTGTGTGAGTAATTCCATCGTAGGCTTACTAGACGGTGATGGGTTGGATGAGATTTATCATATAATCGAGTTAGTTTTGTTAGGGTTTGATCCCTAGTATCCACTATGTTCTGATATTGATGTTGCTATGACTTTGCTATGCTTAATGCTTGTCACTAGGGCCCGGGTGCCATGATTTCAGATCTGAACCTATTATGTTTTCATCAATATATGGGAGTTCTTGATCCTATCTTGCAAGTCTATAGTCACCTACTATGTGTTATGATCCGGCAACCCCGAAGTGACAATAGTCGGGACCACTCCCGGTGATGACCATAGTTTGAGAAGTTCATGTATTCATTATGTGTTAATGCTTTGGTTCGGTACTCTATTAAAAGGAGGACTTAATATCCCTTAGTTTCCAATAGGACCCCGCTGCCACGGGAGGGTAGGACAAAAGATGTCATGCAAGTTCTTTTCCGTAAGCACGTATGACTATATTCGGAATACATGCCTACATTACATTGATGAACTGGAGCTAGTTCTGTGTCACCCTAGGTTATGACTGTTTCATGATCGATCGCATCCGGCATAATTCTCCATCACCGATCCAATGCCTACGAGCTTTCCATATATTGTTCTTCGCTTATTTACTTTTCCGTTGCTATTGTTATCATCACTGTAAAACACCAAAAAATTACTTTTGCTACCGCTACTTCTGCTACCGTTACCACTACTATCATATTATTTTGCTACTAAATACTTTGCTGCAGATATTAAGTTATCTAGGTGTGGTTGAATTGAAAACTCAGCTACTAATACTTGAGAATTTTCTTTGGCTCCCCTTCTGTCGAATCAATAAATTTGGGTTGAATACTCTACCCTCGAAAACTATTATGATCCCTGATACTTGTGGGTTATCACGTATCAATAGCCCCCAAGGGCCGACTTATCCTACCAAGGATGAGGCGGGTCTTGAAGCCATTTATTGCGAACAAAACCAGATGTTGCCCTCCAGAGCCGGTTTATCCTGACAAGGATGAGCCGGGTCTTCTTTATCATTAACTTTGAATACAAACATATGTAGCCCTTCAGGGCCAGCTTGTCCTGACAAGGATGAGCCGTGTATTTAAATCATAAAGTTTGAAAATGACCATATGTAGCCCTCCAGGGCCAGCTTAACCTGACAAGGATGAGTCGGGTCTTCAAATTTGAAAATTAACCCACATTAGCCCCCAAGTGCCAAGCATATTGCTTGCAATGTGTGCAGGACTTATAAAATTATGCCAGAATGACTTTAATCAAATGCTAATTCTGATCCCTGATACGTCTCTGATGTATCTATAATTTATGAAGTATTCATGCCATTTTATAACAATTTTATATGGTTTTGGTATGATTTGATTAGAACTAACCCAGACTGACGTTGTTTTCAGTAAACTACTGTGGTGTCGTTTTTTGTGCAGAAATAAAAGTTCTCGGAATGGGCTGAAAATTTACGGAGAATATTTTTGGAAAATAAAAAAAATACTGGAGCGAAAAGATACCAGAGAGGAGTCGCGGGGTAACCACAAGGGTGGGGGCGCCCCCACACCCTAGGGCGCGCCCCTGAAGGAAATATGCCCTAGAGGCAATAATAAAGTTGTTATTTATATTTATTTATATCATGATAAATGTTTATTATTCATGCTAGAATTGTATTAACCGGAAACTTGATACATGTGTGAATACATAGACAAAACACAGTGTCCCTAGTATGCCTCTACTAGACTAGTTCGTTAATCAAAGATGGTTAAGTTTCCTAACCATAGACATGTGTTGTCATTTGATGAATGGGGTCACATCATTAGGAGAATGTTGTGATGGACAAGACCCATCCGTTAGCTTAGCACAATGACCGTTTAAGTTTTATTGCTATTGCTTTCTTCATGACTTATACATATTCCTTTGAGTATGAGATTATGCAACTCCCAGATACCGGAGGAATACCTTGTGTGCTATCAAACGTCACAATGTAACTGGGTGAATATAAAGATGCTCTACAGGTATCTCCGAAGGTGTCTGTTGGGTTGGCATAGATCGAGATTAGGATTTGTCACTCCGAGTATCGGAGAGGTATCTCTGGCCCCTCTCGGTAATGCACATCACGATAAGCCTTGCAAGCAATGTGACTAATGAGTTAGTTGCGGGATGATGCATTACGGAACGAGTAAAGAGACTTGCCGGTAATGAGATTGAACTAGGTATGAAGATAACGACGATCGAATCTCGGGCAAGTAACATACCGATGATGAAGGGAATGACGTATCTTGTCATTACGGTTTGACCGATAAAGATCTTCGTAGAATATGTGGGAACCAGTATGAGCATCTAGGTTTTGCTATTGGTTATTGACCGGAGAGGTGTCTCGGTCATGTCTACATAGTTCTCGAACCCATAGGTTCCGCATGCTTAACGTTCGATGACGAT
Source organism: Triticum monococcum (assembly GCA_034509565.1). Lineage (NCBI taxonomy): Eukaryota > Viridiplantae > Streptophyta > Magnoliopsida > Poales > Poaceae > Triticum > Triticum monococcum. Next base: position 583,700,459 of record CM067843.1, read on the forward strand.
TGCTATTATGAGTTATGTGATATGGTGACCAAATATTTTTCGGAGTCCCGAATGAGATCACGGACATGACGAGTCTCGAAATGGTCAAGAGGTAAATATTGATATATTGGACGATAGTATTCGGACACCAGAACTATTTCAGAATGTATCAGGTACGTATCGGAGTACAGGGGAGGGGGGGGGGGTACCAAAACCCCTCGGGGGAAGATATGGGCCATAGGAGGGAGACAGGCTAGCCCACAAGGGGTGGCTACCCCCCAAGGGAGGAGTCCGAATTGGACTAGGGGAGGGGGCAGCACCCCCCTTTCCTTCTCCTTCTCCTTCCCCCTTTCCCCCTCCGATAAAAGCAAGGGGGCCGAATTGGACTAGGAGCCCAAGTGGGACTCCTCCCACTTGGGGCGCCCTAGGGCCGGCCTCCTCCCCTCTCCCTCATTTATATATGGGGGTAGGGGGAGCCTCTAACACTCATCAATTGTTCCAAGCCGTGTGCGGAGCCCCCTCCACTGTTTGCTCCTCCGGTCATATTGTCGTAGTGCTTAGGCGAAGCCCTGCGCAGATCACTTTACCATCACCGTCACCACGCCATCATGCTGACGAAACTCTACCTCGACACTTTGCTCTATCAAGATTTTGAGGGATGTCATTGAGCTGAACGTGTGCAGAACTCAGAGGTTTCATACGTTCTGTACTTGATCGGTTGAATCGAGAAGTCGTTCGACTACATCAACCTGTTAAGTAAATGTTTCCGCTTTCGGTCTACGAGGGTACATGGACACACTCTCCCCCTCTCATTTATATGCATCTCCTAGATAGATCTTGCGTGATCGTAGGAATTTTTTTGAAATTGCGTGCTATGTTCCCCATCGGTGGCATCCGAGCCAGGCTTATGCGTAGATGATATGCACGAGTAGAACAGAAAGAGTTGTGGGAGATCATAGTCATACTGCTTACCGCCAACATCTTATTTTTATTCGGCAGTATTGTTGGATGAAGCGGCCTGGACCAACCTTACATGACCACGTTCATGAGACCGGTTCCACCGACAGACATGCAACTTGTTTTGCATAAAGGTGGCTGGCGGGTGTCTGTTTCTCCAACTTTAGTTGAATCGAATTTGACTACGTCTGGTCCTTGATGAAGGTTAAAACAACAAACTTGATGAAACATCGTTGTGGTTTTGATGCGTAGGTAAGAACGGTTCTTACTAGAAGCCCATAGCAGCCACGTAAAACTTGCAACGACAAAGTAGAGGACGTCTAACTTGTTTTTGCAGGGCCTGTTGTGATGTGATATTGTCAAGACATGATGTGGTATACATTGTTGTATGAGATGATCATGTTTTGTAAAAGTTATTGGCAACTGGCAGGAGCCTTATGGTTGTCGCTTTATTGTATGAAATGCAATCACCGTGTAATTGCTTTAATTTATCACTATGCGTTAGCGATAGTTATAGAAGCAATAGTTGGCGAGACGACAACGATGCTACGATGGAGATCAAGGTGTCAAGCCGGTGACAATGGAAATCATGACGGTGCTTTGGAGATGGAGATCAAAGGAACAAGATGATGATGGCCATCATGTCACATATTTTGATTGCATGTGATGTTTATCTTTTATGCATCTTATTTTGCTTAGTACGGCAGTAGCATTATAAGATGATCCCTCACTAAATTTCAAGGTATAAGTGTTCTCCCCGAGTATACACCGTTGCGACAGTTCGTCGTGCCGAGACACCACATAATGATCGGGTGTGATAAGCTCTACGTTCACATACAATGGGTGCAACATAGTTTTGCACGCGCGGAATACTCGGGTAAACCTGACGAGCCTAGCATATACAGACATGGACTCGGAACACTAGAGACCGAAAGGTCGAATGTGAATCATATAGTAGATATGATCAACATAGAGATGTTCACCATTGAAAACTACTCCATCTCACGTAATGATCGGACATAGTTCAGTTGATATGGATCACGTGATCATTTAGATGACTCGAGGGATGTCTTTATAAATGGGAGTTCTTCTGTACTCCCTCCGTTTTTATTTACTCTGCATATTAGGGTTGACTGAAGTCAAACTTCGTAAAGTTTGACCAAGTTTATAGAAAACAATATAGACATTTATCATAATAAATCTATACGATGTGAAAGTATATTTAATAATAAATCTAATGTTGTTGATTTGTTATTGTATATCTTAATATTTTTGTATATAAACTTGGTCAAAGTTTGTAAAGCTTGACTTTGACCAAAGCTAATATGCGAACTAAATAAAAACGGAGGGAGTAATATGATTAATTGAACTTAATTTATCATGAACTTAGTCCTGATAGTTCTTGCATATCTATGTTGTAGATCAATGGCCCGTGCTACCATTCCCTTGAATTTTAATGCGTTCCTAGAGAAAGCTAAGTTGAAAGATGATGGTAGCAACTACATGGACTGGGTCCGTAACTTGAGGATTATCCTCATTGTTGTACAGAAGAATTATGTCCTTGATGCACCGCTAGGTGACAAGCCCCCTCCCGCTAATGTAGACGCTTTGAACGTCTGGCAGACGCGGTCTGATGACTACTCTATAGTTTAGTGTGCCATGCTCTACGGCTTAGAATCGGGACTTCAAAGACGTTTTGAATGTCATGGACCATATGAGATGTTCCAGGAGTTGAAGTTACTATTTCAAGCAAATGCCCGAGTTGAGATATATGAAGTCTCACTACTACAGGATGCTGCTAACGCGACACTACGATCAGAGACCCTTCGACGAAATTGTGTGTGATGCCATAATCGCAAATAGTGGTGTAAAATAATCGTAAAAAAGGTGCAGAACGTTTGCGATGGAGGATGCATCAAACACGGTTCAGATTTTAGTTGCTTGTGTGATGCAGGGCATACGGTTCAGCTCAATTAACCGTTTGCGATGAGGAGGAACAAAAGAAACAGTCAGGCAGATGAAGGTGTGTGCGATGTACAGCATACGGTTCACTCGGATGAACTATTTGTGATTAGGCAATAGAAAAGAAACGGTCAGCCAGATCAAAGGTGTGTGAGATATACGGCATGCGGTTCACTCGGATGAACTGTTTGCATTGAGACATGAAAATAGAAACGGTTCAAATGAACAAGATGTGTGTGATACGAGGCAAATAGGTCTGTAATCAGAAATGTGTGCGAAGACCGATAACAACACAGACGATTACTGATAACAAGCCGTGTGTGTTGTGAGCACACGATTGCTGGCATACAATTGTGAGTGATTCTTGAAAACATCACTGACGGGTTCCATTGTTTAGTCCATGTGCGATATGATTTTCTTTGTTCGCACAACATCTACGCTCTGTCTACAGAGATCAACATATATACTTAAAAGGACAACATTGCATAACCAAATTAAGCATACAATTACACAATTGACTACACACATAACATTTCCACACACCAAAGAAAGCAATTACATGCATACTAAAGTAGGAGAAACAAGGATCTAATCATATACTTATTATTGTGACGATGCTTGCCATTGCTCTGCTTCCGGCTAGTACCCTGGCCGTTTTGGGGAAGGAGGGACTTCCTCATGTCAACGATCCGCCTGTACATGTCGTATCTCGTGTACGCCTCCTTGGCCATCATCGACCCCTCACTGGTTCATCTTGTCCTTGTTGCGCGAATCCTTCATGTCTCTGTAGTAGGGGTCGATGATGGCCTCAGTGAGGTGAACCAGTGAGTCCTTCTCATGATCCTTGCTGTCCCTGATCTTGTATTGGCCCTGGATGTAGACAAGATTCTGGCAGGCGATGCCCGAATTCTCGAGTGCCTTTACATCATTGGTGATGTCCACCGTAGCGAACATGTAGTGGGGGTTGTTGACAAACCTGGCGAAACGCTCGCAAGGCCTTGTGGCCAGGCAGTAGTGGTAGATGAGGACATGGTGACGCACGCACATCTGGGCGACAGCGACCTTGGGATGGGACCCGGCACGAGCGTGGGTGTACTCGAGGTCGAACCCGACCACCTTGTACTTCTCCTCGGCAAGCAACAACTCCATGATGTGGATGGAGTGCTCCGCCCAGACCGGGTCGTTGGTGTACACCACTAAGAGGTCCATGAACCTTCTGTGGGTGTCCACCATGACAAGCATGGTGAATTGTTGCTCATTGTCGGCAGCCTCCTTGAGCGCCATTGGAGCCGCGCATGATACCCTCTAAGAATTTCTAGTGGTGGGTGTGCTTCTTGAAATGGTGGGGCACGATCGAAAGGTTGAAGAGACACAAGGGTAGGTTAAATGGCCGCTGTAATAAATGGGGGCCAGCCGGCCTGTAATCGTCATGTCTTGTCATGGCGTTCATAACGGAGGATTCCAGAATCCAGTGCACACTTGACAACACCGCACCCCGGGCGTGGGCTCAAAGAGGCACCAAATGTATCGTCGGTGAGCCTGTTCCCGTGCTACCGTGCTGTTTACCGCGCAAGCTTCCCGCCCGGCTAGTTTGGCCACACGTCGGCTAGAAGAGGGACAAATCATGGGCGTTTATTGGCAAAAGGCTTTGTAAAAACGAAGTGTGTGGAATGACACCGGTCATGAGTTTACCCTTGGGTGATGTGGTCAAAATTACACAGAAGGGTGATGATGGACACTCGAGTGCGATAATTAATTCTGCGCTCTATAGTGCACACGGTGGAAGAAACCAACTGTGTGCAATAATGTCAAAGATTGCAGCCGAGTTAGCTATACATATCGTGTGTTGTGAGATCGACAAGGTAAACTGATTCGATAATGGTTAATAAAATCTAAGACCATTGCATATTAAGGTCAAAATAGTGCTAGCAATATACGAGTCTCATACGATGCCATTTCGACGATTGTACCACAAAAGCTCGAAATGTTACAAGGTTCAAATTCCAGAGTTATATGGCTCAAATTCGAAGATTACAAGGTTCAAACTGATATTAGAAATGAAATTCAGCTCATCAGATGCAAACGCTTGCATGATGCGCTGAACATGGATATCAGATAGGTTCAAACTAATATCACCGCTTCTAAGTCTGGCTTCGAAACCTCACAATTTTTGCAAAGGGGTCAACCACTGAGAAGTCATGTATGGGTTTGACCTGATGACTTCCGATTACTCTGTCATCTGAAGTTCCAAAATGAAATTCAGCATTTTTGGATCCTACTCCATTCTGCCGCAGGCGCCGGCTCTGATCAACAAACCATTCATTTTTGTGAAATAAATGTAGGGCAAACCTCATTTCCTTCAGCACCCTTGCTCTGAGAAAAAATAACCTCGCAAATATAATCTCCGGTAAGGTCCCTCGGTAGGAGTTCAAAGTAATTTCTGAGAGATGGAGATCTAGGCATTCGACGTGATTGTTATATTGTATCACATTATCCACCACTGGGCCTAATCTTATCTCCAAAAGAAGAAAATGTGTTAGTGCCTACATGCAGTTTTGAACATTACTACAGGCCTAGCTATTTGGTTTGCAGGATTTGGAAAATGCACTAACATGCCATCTTTGATCTGACATGATTAACATGGGCATTTGATTACATTCTAGAAAAATGTAGCCTTCTTCACAAAAGGTTGGAGTGGATGAGAAGTTCCCTAAGAAAACTAGTACAGATGAATCCAAAGGAGAAATGCTTATTGATTGTAACCATATGGATCAAGCAACCAATATGGGGGGCATGTATGTACCGAAATCCTCCAAAAGAACCTTCAGAAATCATAGTACATTGTCATTGTAAACTTGGAAAAAGGTCTCACGAATTGAACTCCCTTATGGTTAACATTTAACGGGAAAGGAACATCACCTCGATATATAGCTTCTCCAGGCACAGAAAGCATCTCAGGAAACTTACAACTTGTTCCAGGTCGGGCCCGATAGATTCTAGTGCCAAGACCTTCACTATGCGCAGTTTCGGGGTCAAGCTTGTCGAAATTATTTTCTGAATGATAGACGAATAAACATCTTCAAAATTAGAAATAATGTTAATTTGTAGAAGGAGAGGTAGAAGGCAGCTATTGTACCTGAACGGGTGTGGATCCAATAACAAGTTTGGAGTATTCATCAGATGAGTAGCCCACCACTGTCAATTTCGGCGCAGAAATGACATTGATTCTTGTTGGACCTTCTTGATCAACTACAAGTAATCTCTCAAGTGCAGGTGTGTCCTGGATGACCATACCATGGTCCACCTTTTGTGATGTCTTCCTGCCGCACCAGCAACACACATAAATAGTCCGGAGAGTCATGGAGGTGATGTGGAAGGTACTCAACCCATTGATCGCCTGAAGACGAAGGTACTCGAGTGCAGTACATCCATGGAGCAGGCGCTCCATGTCACCCTTTGAGAGGTAGACGACGACGAGCTCGAGGTGCTTCAGTCGTGGTAGAATAAGAGCGGGCGCGTCATTAAGGGGCGGGAAATGGCAGTTCCTGAACTTGGCGACACGCAGCGTGGGCGCGAGGCGGAGTGCGAACATTGGCAGCGACCGCATATGTCCATCATCAAAAGTGAGCTCCTCGAGCTGATCTAGGGCGGGGATCGGAACCAGTCATCAAGCTTGTCGATCCTTGCCATTGGAATGGAACTTGCCCATTCTAAGGCCTTTGGTTAGGCCAAGGTGACTGCCGAGGATCTTGGAGAACGCATCCAAGCTTTTGCGATAGCCATGGCAGAGCTCGTGGGTGTCAATGAGGTCGAGAGGGATGGAGTTCCATAGGGGGCGCCATCACCGGGAAAGGAGGGTTATTCGCGCCCCATATTTGATTGGGAGGAGGGAGATGATGACTCTCAACATGTCATCGGGGAGGCTGCTGATTAAGTCTAGGCCCGCTGGAGTCGCTTGCGGTTCTAGCTTGCCCCGCCTCCACTTGTTGGCAGCCCCATTCTCCACCTACGGAGTCTCCTTGTCAGTGGCGCTTTCTGATAGAAATGGGAGTACATGGAATATTTAGTTAAAACAGGGCAATAGAAAAGTTTATTGGTAACTAGAAGTTAGTAGGTAGGAATATAGTAAGAAAAGGGAATAACAATTGGTTGCTTAAATACTACACAATTCATTTGACATTGCTGGGTAAGTCAACATATGCAGATAGTTGAAAACAAAACTTACTTCAAACAAAGTCTGGACGGATGATTTTGTCGGGGAAGTTAGCATATATCTCATGGCCAGGCCCTTCTATGTGCAGTGCAATTTTAGTGCCAGCTTTCAGTACATAAAACTTTGCAATTTCATACCAAAAGCCAGTGCCAAAATAGGAGTCACCACATTCATCAAGTCTTACAGTAGAAACAATTGTAAATCCATGGTTTGTGTGCAATATGACATTCGTGGAGCCTTGATGTATGTAAAGGGAAAAATTGTGCACTACATAATCTGTTGTATAGCGAGGGATGTCCTGCAGAAAATGGTAGGATTGTTAAAGAAAATATGCTAACATGCAAATATGGGCCTAAAATGAAAGAACTGTACAACAATTGAAATCAGAGGACAAAAGTCTATAATTAAACAGATAGGGTAAACATGATGTCATGGAAATATGAGAGTAATCGAAAGAACAATACATCATTAATTTTCCTAATATAGAAAGAAGAGGGGAAAATCCCCTTTGACGTATATGGTGCATGTGGCACCTTTTATCCAAATGTAGCAATATTTAGAATATGTTTAGGAAAGTAGGTCAAGCCAACCGATTTAGGGTGAGATTGAACATACCACGCGCGTCCTCAGGTTATCTGGTATGATGAGATGGAATCTCTGGCAGTGGTCGCCAAGTCCTGAAGTGTCGGCGCACTATACATTCTATGAATGAAAGAAAACCCTCAAATCAACTCGAATAAAAATGAATTCAGGGCGATTTCCGCCGAGTGATTAAAGGAGGCAGATGAACTGGGATAAGAGATGAGATAATATCTCATTAAACTAGTTACCTTGTCGTCCATGAGAAAGAACCCTTAGTATGACAGATTCCCCAACCGAGTGGAGCTGGGTCGACCACGAGCAGCGTCGAGAAAGTCGATGGCGATAGGCGGCGGCAAGCGTAAGTGGCGAAATGCGGAGGGCTTTGTCGGCAGCCTGGCGGCGGCAGGCCTCGAGCTAAGTGTTTACTGTCGTGATAGGCGGTGCCATGGCATAGATGTGGAGGAGCTTGTGCAGGTGTGAATGGGGAACGTACCGGAGGGGCCAAGGGGGTGGCGGGCGGGGTGAGGGTTTTTTGTGACGTGGGGATGGTGAGGTCTTTTTTCTTTTTTGAATTGGATGGTGAGGGTTTTCTGTCCCACAAAGAATTTTGGGGGCGACGGTTTGCTAGAGCGAACCGTGTGTGATTGACGCAACAGGCAAAACGAAAGTCATTGCACATGGTTCCAATTTTGGGAACCGTGTGTGATTGACGTACTTTCTCCGTCCTAGTTTATTGGTCCCCCGTTGTAATTTTTACCAAAATTTGGCGAAATATTAAACATACTCAGACATAAATAATAAGCGTAGACGTAGATAACCATAGTTCAACCATAAGTAGTACATAGATCAATAGTATTAAGCATACTCAAGCGTACATATATAGTTCCATCCATCCCACATCTCATCTCATAGGCCGGCACGATCCTGAAGCTTCTCCAGGTACTCGGCATACGCGTCGTGCGCCACCCTGCGAGAATACTTCTACTTGAAGGAGCCAACGACCTGTCCTCTTGCATGTGCCAGAACACTTAGATACGTGTCATGAAGCTTCTCGTTGCAAAATGGGCATCCATAGACACCATTGCAGGTCCTAATACGCCTGTTATGCATTCCAGCATAAAGCTCCCTCAGGATTTGCCTATTTGTACCTCCTCTGGACATCTTCATCCTCACTGTCCACATCGTCAGACAACACCTATACAATAGTAAAACAAATTTGGCTTCAAATCAATGATTACATGCCGTGAAGTAGGATTAGGAATTTATGGCTATTTATTTATACATATCCAGAGATTATGGTTCGATTTTTAAGCGCAGTCGTATATGTATAGACCAATCTTGAAGAAAATAATGGCACAAACATATGTAGGGCATTGAAAATCAATTGTCAAGCCCTGGCTAGGAATTATTAGCACGAACACTAACCCTAGTCGGATTACTAGCAGAAATCATTTGCACAGATGAAACAACTAATCCCTTATCAACTGTACCATTCAAACAATCAATACACTACATGGATCTAACGAAACTTACTCAGATTTCATGGATTGGGAGAACATAACCATAGGATTTCTATTCCAAAAAGGGGGAGGCATGAGTAACCAGAGAAACCCTATGATTTATTTGACATATAAATGGGTATAGATGACTAACCGGTTGTCCATCGTCGCCGGAGTGGTCGTCGGAATCGTCACCGGAGTGGTCGTCGGAGTCGGTGTGGAACTCCGCCTCCGGCTGTGGAATCTCAACGCCGTCAACGACATCAGGGTGCAGCGATAACTCTCCGGCGGTGATGGCAACCTCTGTCTCCGTGTCCACGCCGTGCTTCGGTGCTTTAGCAGCCCTGACATCGCCACTCCCTCCAATGAGGCGCTTCAGCGGCATCCTCATACACTGACGGCTTTGAGGACTGAGAGCGGCATCGAGGATGCAAGCGGAGAGAGAGGATTGTGTGTACGTAGCGAGGATGGGGGGTGCGGCTGCTCGGGTGCTCTATTAATATGGAGTAGTCGGATTTGTGGGAGAGAGGCGGGCGCCGGTCAAACCGATGGCTCGCCTCCCGGTGAGCCCGTGCACCGGACTGGTGGCATGCCTACCAAAGTTTCACAGAGCTACTTGCATGCCTCCCAATGACACTGCGCAGGGAGCACGCCTCCGTCAATTCACACACCTGCACGCACGCCTCCCCGTCTGCCTGCGCGGCGGATGCGTCCCGTCAACTCACGCCTTCTCACACGCCACGCGGGTCATGCGGCGGCATGTATATTGTTTTTCTATTTGGATGGTTAATGCTGCCGCTTTATTGCTTAACCAAAGCATGACACGTATCCATTGTTGGTCTAACGCTCACAGTTGAAATAAATGATCCGTTTGGGATATTGGTTCCCAATTATTAATAATCTCCTGTCTGTAATTAGATAAAGATTACATCAAAACTGGTCTCAAATTTTACCAAAAAAGTACAATGCCACTTTGTATTGGTGTCCATATGACAACACGATAAGTTTCATGAACTTCAAATAAGTTTTGGATGTACTAGAATTTAAAAATCAAGATTCTCAATGTTTGAAATTTGTTGCACGGGGAGTAAACATGCACCCAGTGAGACATATGTGTTTTTGCAATCCATTTAGGTGCACTGTCACGTGTGCATATAGCTCAAATTTGATTTTTGCACATTATACCCGTAGAAAATCAATCAATCAATGTACTAAAACGTCTTAATGATCTCTGTGATTTTTTTTGAAATTAAAACGTCCCTCATCTGGTAACATGTATGTTCACCGCAGGATAATTAATTTAACATACATCGTAGTTGCGGTAGATTCGCGGTGTGTGTGTGTGGGTGTGTGCGTCTGGGGGTGGCAGGTGGCTCGCAGTACACTACGAGTTGTGAGCCACCATGTGGGTTGGCCGTTTTGTTAGGCAGACCGGTGCCACATCAGAGTCGTGAACTTGTTATTTAAAACATTACACAACCCTGTCATACATAAATGTTTTGGCCACATGCAGTCGATGGTTGTCCTACACGACACTCGATACTCACGTGTGACGCTTTCCGTGGGCCCGAGAGGTCATCATCCATCACTTTGACGAACAGCCGACAGTGAGGTTAATTTGACCAGCAAGGTGGAATCTTTTTTGTTTGTGTTATGGTGGTATATAGTACGCGTCGAAGAGTGGGAGGGGACTAGCATATATACTATACGTACGCGTTCGTGAACAAGTACACCTCACTCAGTGTCGAGAATTTTTGGTTTCCGAGACACATGCCGCATCAAAATTGTGAAATTGGTTATTCAAACATCACACAACACCTTTTTGGGCCACATGCATATCCTAGCTAGGACAATCACGTGTGATGCTTCCATCTGTGGGCCCATGAGGCCATCGTCGATGCATGCATGCATCACCTTGACCTACATCGGGAGAGGTTGATTAATTTCACCATCGATGAGGATTCTTTTGGGTTACATATATTACGACAGGAGCATATAGTATGCGGTGAAGAGGGGGAAGGGGACCATCATATGTAGTATGCTTGATATGAACCTTGCTCTATGTGGGTGCATGGATTACAGTTTTTGAGGCATGTGGCACATCAAAGTTGTGCATTTTGGGTATTCAACATATATATGTTTGTCCCACATGCAAAGTAGTGGTGGTTGTCCTCTCGCACCCACTTAAGTGGTTATCAGCGATATCGATGCTTTCCATTTGTGGGCTCGCTTGGTCCATCACTACTTTTTGCCTGACAACAAGAGAGGTTAATTTGACTTAGGAGGGGATTATTATTTTTGCTCTGGGATGACATGCATGATACAGCTTGAGCACACACGCATGCATGTGTACGCATGAATCCCTCCCATCGAGTCGAAGAGGCTAGTACAACGACACATCATGAACCGATCTCGCTCTGTGTGGGGAGATAGTGTATGATTTTTGACACACGTGCCACATCAATGTTGTGTATTCAAACATGCATGCACACATCACCTCCATACATATGCATGTAGTGGTTGCCTTCGAATGGTACACTCCCTCGCGCGGTTATCAGCGACAAGCCTATATATTCGTGGTTCAGCATGGGCATCCATGATCACCTGACCAACAACAAGATAGGTTACCATGGCGGATTCTTCATTTTGTTCGTGTTATCATAGTATAGGTCATGGTGAGATTCAGACGTAATTAGGTTTGAGCGCATATACTATGCACGCATGCATGCATGAATCCCCGTCGTTGGCTTGAAGTGTGGTGTAACATACATATGCATCGTCAACCTAACACTGGTGCGCGTCAGTCCTAAACAAAAAGTTTTTAACCCCTTTCCGCGACGGCATTCGGAACCGTCGCCAAGTGAGTGTGGGTGATAGGGGGGTCCTTCCCACACGACCCAGAAACCGTTGGGGATATGCCCTCCTGGCACACACGCTCGGCAAAATGAGGTCATGTGCGACTAGCGAGCGCTCAAATACGAAAATACGTACAACAGTGCTAAAAAATACAATTATACAGTGAAATTGTTTCCGGTCGCAAGTACATCCCACACAGTTACTCCCCGCTAAACATTTCTGTTCGTATATACATCCCACACAATCGCTACAAGGAAAACGTTTGCGCAAGGTGGCGTAACGCAAACAGTTTTAAAAAGAATGTCGTGTGTGATTGTTCATTGATCCAACATGATTTATTCCTAGAAACTCTGTGTGTTGCCTGAGGTCATAGCCCACGATGTTTTCTCATTAACCGTTTGCAATAGGAAAACCCAATTAGCAAGCTAATTGGCCTGATATTAATAATCCATTTACTAATCTAATTGACATTCATATCAAGCACATAATATATTCCATTTCCATATTAAGGAAGCAGGATTTCATAATTGAAATACATCAGAGTACATCATGATATAGCTTCAGCACTCAGCTACCCCATTACACAACTGCACCAGCAGCAAGTTTCACATGCAACATCTCGAACCATTCGAAATTAGCATCATAGACGGTACATAGAGAGATGCATCTCATCTGGAAAACTGCTGAAGCGGAAGAAGAATATTGAGCCTTCATTCATGTTGAAGGTCTTTGCAACTTTAGGCTAGTGCCTATGGATGATTGACCGTCCATCCTTCGACCTCTTCAGGAACACTTCAATATTGAACCGTGGGTGTTGTATGAAAACTTTCCTCGCCTCCTGACCACAGAGGTGGTTTGAGAGGTAATCATCAGTGAAGCCTGAAAACAAGGATGTGCATAAATATCTTCTCTATGTTGGAAATGGGGCAAAGGAATACAAAAAGGCAAGGTATAATAATTAGTACCATCTTGTAAACCTCAGTGCTTCCCATTGTTTCCCTGCAACACATATAAGATAATTAGTAATCAGGTTAAGTAAGGGTTCGCATGCTATCAGTAAAATATGTTGATGATAAACAAGCACATTGCAGATTCATCAGATTAATTTAAGCCACATAGAAAACCCATTTATCCAAACCAAGCATTATTAAGAACTAGGAAATAAAGCACTTGTATATGTTTTTCATGTATTAAGTGCAACCAAATTCGATTTATTCCTCACATGGTATACAATAACAGAATGCGGCCACAGCAATTGAACATCGCATTGCAAAATTGAACCAAGCAGTTAACTAAACACCACAACAAATGAACCAAACGTTAACTGAGCACCACATTACAATATAACATACTCCTAATAGAAGATCAGACAGTTAACCAAACCAAGCATGCTTAACAACTTGGAAATATAACAATTGTATTTGTTTCTCATGTATTTAGTACAGCCAAATTCGATGTATTTCTCACATGGTATACAATAAGAGAATGCAGCCACAACAATTGAACACCGCATTGTAGAATTGAACCAAGCAGTTAACTAAACACCACAACAAATGAACCAAGCATTAACTGAGCACCACATTGCACAATATAACATACTCCTAATAGAAGATCAGACAGGTAACCTAACCAAGCATGCTTAAGAACTTGGAAATATAGCAATTGTATTTGTTTCTCCTGTATTTAGTACAGCCAAATTCGATTTATTCCTCACATGGTATACAATAACAGAATGCACCCACAACAATTGAACATCGCATTCCAGGATTGAACCAAGCAGTTAACTAAACACCACAATAAGTGAACCAAGCCACAACAAATGAACCAAGCAGTTAACTAAACACCAATTGAACAATATAACATACTCCTAATAGAAGATCAGACAGTTAACCAAACCAAGCATGTTTAACAACTTGGAAATATTGCACCCTAAAGAATTGAACATCACATTTTCTGAATTGAACAAAGAATTTAATTGAACACCACATTGCATGACATATAGAACATGTACACTATAGCAGAAGATTGCATGGTAAAATTAGATAGCACAAAATTTGTTAAGGAAAGGAAGTAGCTAGCAAACTGAACATGGGTCCTTATAGTGAGCTAATAAGACAAGATACTCATTGTCGGAGATATCGATGACGATTGGCACCTTGGACATGGAAGAGGGCGAGGCCTCCGCATCGTGGGTGCCACCGTTGTAGTGGTGAGTTGCCTGAGCCACTCAGGGCACCAACCTGCTGGCTCTCGAGATGAGGTAAGCACGTGCACGCTGAGAAAACACCTCGTAATCTTCATCGAAGGCACCGACAGTGGCCTCGAGAAAACGCCATGAACTGTCGTTTAAAGTAGCCAACCGCGTCGCGGTGTCGGCACGCGAGGCATCAACAGTGGCCTCGACGGCGAGGTGCTCCTCCAAGATCTGGGGGTCGACATGAATGGCAGCCATCACGACCTCATCCTCGCATGCGGCCGTGATTTGCTTCTTCCCTACCAAATGCTCCTTGAGGTCCTGGCTATACTGCATGCACCATGGCTTAGGTCGGAGCTTATTTGGTGGAGGGGTCGGTGATTTGGGTGGAAGGTGTCGCGGTCGGGGCATGTGGGATGTGGAAGGAGGAGGAGGTGGGGTCGTGTGTGGATTACCTGTCTGGATAGGCGAGGCCGAGCAGCGTGAAGGAGGGTCGCCGGCGAGGAGGCGGGCGTGCTGCAAGCAAGGAGTGAAGGTTTCAACTTGGAAATGAAGGCGGAAAGAGGGGGAATGTGGCTTTTGGTAAGGGGGAGGGGGCGGGGAGGTAGATATTTCCATGGAAGCCAAAAATTTGGAATCGCTTCAGCCAAAAAACCGGCACGCAAAGTGTCATCACACACGGTCCGAAGATATTTTGTGTTGCATCTCACACGGCCGGTTATAATAAACTGTGTGGGATCTACTTGATTTTTCGTCATGATTTGAATTACATAATGGGGTCACAGCGGCTGTGGACGGTGTTTGAATTGCTAGACCATTTATCTGCAGTGATCATAAAAGAATTGGAATTATTCAGGGTTCGATTGGACATTTTTATCCATCGAGTGAGTTTTCAATGCATTTATGTGCATAATTCAAATTTGAACTACATGCACATGCTCCAGTGCATATAAATTCTTTGAAAAATCAAATCTTTGTCCTTGGGTGCATGCTTAGGTCCCATGCAAGAAATGGGAATGAATTTCAAACACCCTGGCACCATTGATTGCTGGCAAAACATTGAGATGCCTGGTTTTAAAATTCTAGTAAATCCAAAACTCATCTGTAATTCATGAAACTTGGCATGCTATCATGGAGCGGCATCGACATGCCGTGGTAAAAATTTTGTCCCATTTGGGGCAGGTTTGGGTATATGCTTCTCACAAACCGGAGCTTCTCACAACAAGCATGATGGTTTCCGGTAGGGAACGTCCCACCTTTGAGGACGAAACGATATCCATTGCCTCTTATTGCTTTCAAATTTTTTCTCGTGTCAACATAGAACAACAGGAGTGTTGTGTGAACTTTTGTGATTTTTCGGGGTACGTTTGGACATTTTTATGCACTAAGTGAGTTTTCAATGCATTTATGTGCATAATTCAAATTTGAACTACATGTGCATGCTCCAGTGCATATAACTGGTTGAAAAATCAAATCCGTGTCCTTGGATGCATGCTTAGGTCCCATGCAAGAAATGGGAATGAATTTCAAACACCATGGCACCGTTGATTGCCGGCAAAACATTGAGATGCCTGGTTTTAAATTCTAGTAAATCCAAAAGCCGTCTGAAATTCATGAAACTTGGCATGCTATCATGGAGCGGCATCAACATGCCATGGTAAAAATTTTGTCCCAATTGGGGCAGGTTTGGGTATATGCTTCTCACAAACCGGAGCTTCTCACAACAAGCATGATGGTTTCGGTAGGGAACGTCCCACCTTTGGGGACGAAACAATTCCATTGCCTCTTATTGCTTTCAAATTTTTTTCTCGTGTCAACATAGAACAACAGGAGTGTTGTGTGAATTTTTGTGATTTTTCGGGGTTCGTTTGGACATTTTTATGCATTAAGTGAGTTTTCAATGCATTTATGTGCATAATTCAAATTTGAACTACATGTGCATGCTCCAGTGCATATAAACTGGTTGAAAAATCAAATATGTGTCCTTGGGTGCATGCTTAGGTCCCATGCAAGAAATGGGAACGAATTTCAAACACCATGGCACCGTTGATTGCCTACAAAACATTGAGATGCATGGTTTTTGAATTCTAGTAAATCCAAAACCCGTCTGAAATTCATGAAACTTGGCATGCTATCATGGAGCGGCATCAACATGTCGTGGTAATTTTTTTGTCCCATTTGGGACAGGTTTGGGTATATGCTTCTCACAAATAGGAGCTTCTCACAACAAGCATGATGGTTTTCGGTAGGGAACGTCCCACCTTTGGGGACAAAACGATATTTATTGCCTCTTATTGCTTTCAAATTTTTGCTTGTGTCAACATAGAACAACAGGAGTGTTGTGTGAAGTTTTGTGATTTTTCGGGGTTGATTTGGACATTTTATGCATTAACTGAGTTTTCAATGCATTTATGTGCATAATTCAAATTTGAACTACATGTGCATGCTCCAGTGCATATAAATTGGTTAAAAAATCAAATCTGTCTCCTTGGGTGCATGCTTGGGTCCCATGCAAGAAATGGGAATGAATTTCAAACACCAAGACATCGTTGATTACCGGCAAAACATTGAGATGCCTGGTTTTTAAATACTAGTAAATCCAAAACTCATTTGAAATTCATGAAACTTGGCATGCTATCATGGAGCGGCATCAACATGCCGTGGTACAAATTTTGTCCCATTTGGGGCAGGTTTGGGTCCATGCTTCTCACAAACCGGAGCTTCTCACAACAAGCATGATGGTTTTCGGTAGTGAATGTCCCACCTTTGGGGACGAAACGATATCCATTGCCTCTTATTGCTTTCAATTTTTTTCTCGTGTCAACATAGAACAACGGGAGTGTTGTGTGAATTTTTGTGATTTTTCGGGGTTCATTTGGACATTTTTATGCATTAACTGAGTTTTCAATGCATTTATGTGCTTAATTCAAATTTGAACTACATGTGCATGCTCTAGTGCAAATAATTTGGTTTAAAAATCAAATATGTCTCCTTTGGTGCATGCTTAGGTCCCATGCAAGAAATGGGAATGAATTTCAAACACCAGGGCACCGTTGATTGCCGGCAAAACATTGAGATGCCTGCTTTTTAATTCTAGTAAATCTAAAACTCGTCTGAAATTCATGAAAGTTGGCATGCTATCATGGAAGGGCACCCGACATGCTGTGGTATTTTTCGTGTCCATTTTGAGAGAAGGCGCACTCAAATAATGACAACCAACAAAGGGAAGTAATATTAGACTTAAACACGAGTTGTGCACGACACGTGTACGTGGTCTTGCAGGATTAGGAGTTGTAAACCGAGTAGAATTGATCTTGGGTTTGTACGTGTATATAAGTACACACAGCCCATGTAATCTATCTACCAGTGCAATAAAGAAAGACAAACAGTCTCGACACGAGCCTGCATGGCTATCAAATCAATTATCGTGTTTCGCCGTGTACGTGAGCTAGTTAGACAATCATATGTGTCGATTGATTCTGACTAGAAGTGCTTGTGGGTGCTAGTACACGTCCAGGTGAAAGAATCGATCAGGAGCCAGCTAGTTTTGGGCTAGCTTTGCACTGCGGTGCATCTCGACGTAAAGTAACTTCGTCGAGTTCGTCAGCTAATTTTGTTTGTCATCATCGTTTGATCGCCGGTCGTCATCGCCGTCGGAAAGTACTTGGTGTCGGGTCTGGGCCAACAATTGGTATCAGAGCAAGGTTGATCTTCTAGTAACGGAAGCTCATGTCGGACGACGAGAAGAACAAGCAGCTGGCGGAATACTCCGGTGCGGCTACAGTAATTGCTGCTCCGGTGAGATCCGAGTATCCACGATTCGACCGTAGGAACTTTGTGGTGTGGGCGACCATGATGGAGTGGGCGCTCGAGGCCAATGAGATCTGGGAAGCCGTCGACCCCAGCGGTGATGAGTACCTGAAGGGTGGTGCCTTATATCGGAAGGATCACCAGGCTATCATGACCATCTGCTCGGTGATGCCGGTGGACGTGTAGCAGCATCTAATCTCGAAGACATCAGTGAAGGAGGCATGGGACACGCTCAAGACATTGCATCTAGGGCACTCGTGTGTGCGCAAAGCGAACTTGCAAACTTTGGTGAAAAGTTATGAGAATCTGAGGATGGGAGAAGATGAGACGGTGGACGCCTTCGCAGCGAGGGTTGCCTTGATGGTAAACGGGATTCGCAGTCTCGCAGAGAAGTTGGAGGACATTTCCGTGGTTCGGCGTTTCCTACATGCCGCTCCAGCGCGCTACATGTTGATTGTGTCAGAGATCGAGCAGTGTGTTGATCTCAAGGCTCTCACTTTGGATGATCTGGTTGGTCGCTTCAAGGCCCATGATGAGCGGATGAAACTGAGTTACGGTGATGCAAAAGAGGATGAGTACCTGATGCTAACGCGTGATTAGTGGTAGGCAATGGTTTCCAAAGAGAACAATTCAACAAGGCGTCCGATAGCAGCGAAAAGTACCGTCCCGCAAAGGACACCGACAAACAATCGGAGAAGCCAAATAAGAAAAAGTTCGACAAGAGGAAGATCCGTTGTCACAACTGTAATCTTCTCGGGCACTTCAAGTCGGAGTGTAAGAATCCCCCGAAGGAGAAGGCGCACATGGCCCAGTTAGGTGATGAAAGTGACATGATGTTGATGTGTGAACTCGTGGACAAGGAGGATCCAGTTCTTCAAGTGTCGGCTAAAGAAATTGTCGCGCTCCATAAAGAAAAAGTTCATTCTCAAGATCATGGTTCGGAAACTCGTGTAGATGCTATGGATGCGGGGGTGATTCCGAAAGTTATGTCGATGTTACAAGCATAAGTGCTAACTTTGCTGGAGCGGAAGCAGCAATTGCCGCGTCTGCTCGGCCGTGGAGAAAAAGCAACACCAACGTTGAGGGTGGTGTCTCGCCGAGTCGGCCGAAAGTATTGGCCGCAGGCATTCGAGCTCAAGGCATCGTGGCGGATCGAGGCATATACCACCTAGCAGCCACCATTGATGCAGACCGGGACTTCAAAGCAGTTGTGTGTGGTGGCTCAACAATAAAGCAAGACTCACGTTGTGGGCTGTGGCTGGAAGGCCAGAAGGAAGCCCAAGTGGGGCCGCACCGCATGATGGTGGGCAAAGAGATAGATCACGTGAGAAAGTACCTCAAGCTACAACGTAGACACACCTGAAGGTTTGTCACGAGGTTGTGATGCATTAGCATCACTTGGTGGCCAACCAGCAATTATGTCTAGTATTCTGCCTGTCAAAATAGGAAGGCGGGCGGGAGCTATTGGTGGCCTGGGTGGAGGAGCTCTAAGTGGTGGAACAGATGGATTTGGCTCATCGAGAGAAATTCCACTAGGCTGCAACCCAGGCATGAAGGCTATCCAGCGTGGCCCAGAGGGAGAAGGAGGCCAATCTGCGTTGGTGCCTAGTTCAAATGAAAAAGTCATGGATCTCAAGTGGGAGTTTAAGATCAAGAATGAAGCCGAAGGTGCGTGAGCACAAAGCGAGGCTAGTAGCAAAAGAGTACGTGCAAGAGAAAGGTGTGGACTTTGAAGAAGTGTTCGTTCCTGTTGCAAAGATGGAATCGGTGAGACTACTCATCGCTCTCGCGGTTCAGGTATCATGGAAGATACATCACATGGATGTAAAATCCGCGTTTTCGAACGGCGAGTTAGAAGGAGATGTGTATGTGAATCAGCCACCGGGTTTCATCAAAGAGGGAGAAGAGCACAAGGTAATGAAGTTGCACAAAGTCTTGTACGGGCTACGACAAGACCCTCGGGCGTGGAACATCAAACTTGATCGGACGTTAATTTCTCTTGGATTTGAGAAAGCCCCGCAAGAGCATGCGATTTTCAAGAGAGGTGAAGGAAGGGATCGTCTACTAGTTGGCACCTACGTCGACGACCTGCTGATAACTGGAGTAGATGAAGAGTTGACTGCAAAGTTCAAGCTACAAATGAAGGAGCTTTTCAAGATGGATGATCTTGGTATTTTGATTTACTACCTCAGGATGGAGGAACATCAAAAGCCGGAGGGAATCACACTATGCCAGGAGGCATATGCAAGGAAGGTACTTGAAAGCCGGAGAGAATCACACTCCTCCGCCCCCACGTCCTCCTCTCCTTCCCGATGGCCGCCTCCTCTCTCTATCGGTGCGCCAAGCGCCGCCGCACCTGCCGGTGGCCTCGGCCGAGCGGGAGACGGTCGGAGCCGCCCGGGCCCCTCGTCGGCGTCGCCCCTCCCCGCTCCTCCTCTGTCTCGATCGGGACAGAGAGAGGAGGAAGAAGACGAGGCCCGTGCCCCCTCCTCCTGCCCGTGGACCCCGCTCGACCCCATGTGTACGTGACCCCAGCCCCGGGCCCGCGTGTTTTAAGTGGAAGCGTAATTCAAGAATATGTTTCACTTTTCCGAAAGCATATTCTTAGTCTGCTTTTGCCAAAACTGCGCTTTCCCTTTCAAGAAGCGTATTCTTCTCTTCTGTAGCTTAAAATACGTTTTCACTTTCCAAGAAATGTATTTTGCCGAAGGCGCTTTTATTTTTTTGCCTCCAGGGACTTGTTTGTTGAAGTTTTATTCACAGATTTGTCCCTGGTGTTCAACACCTCATAACTCCGCAACCGTAACTCCGATCGAGGTGAAACGAGCGCTCACTTTTTCGTATCGTCGAGCCCGTTCTATTGGTAATACTTTCATGATGTTTTGACATTATGAAAATGACCATTTTTCCCTTACGCTTAATCAGCCCCCTCCGAGAGAGAACGTTTTCCGACAATTCTTTCCGCGAGCTTCTCGCACTTCTTCCCGGTGAGTTCTTCCACCCCAGGCAAGCCACACCCTCCATTTGCACGATTGCAATGCAGTGACATGGTTTGTTTATTTGAACTTTTTTAAAATATTGCATTATCTATGTATGATTTGTTCATGGCATTTCTCGGAGTATTGTTTTGATCTTGATATTGCTTGAAGTTCTAGGACTTATATTTTGATGATTATGTGAATAACATGTGCCTTTGGATTCTTAGTGGCTATTATGATTATTTGTCATGGTGATTGTGGACGAGATATTTTGGAGTATTATTTTGGATGTCATGTTGCCTTTGGATTATTAGTGGCTTTTATGATGGTACTATACTTGGGATATTACTTTGGATATCATGTTGCCTTTGGATTATTAGTGGCTATTATGATTATTTCATGATGGTATCTAGTATTATTTTGGAGTATTACTTTAGATATCATGTTGCCTTTGGATTATTAGTGGCTAGTGTTATTTTCATTATGATGCTAGATGATATTATGTTTTGGAGTATGGAGATGATGCTTGCATGTGGATCATAGTTGGATAGTTAGTTCTTGATATTTGAGTAGTAGTCTTATCGTTTGGATTCATCATGATAGTAGTGTTATGCTGTCCTCAGAGTATTTTGTTAAGACGATATTAAGCTTTGGATTATTTGTTGGATACTGCTAGGACTTGGATTATAGGTTGGTAGATGATATCGGAGTATTAGTTAATACTCTTATTTTGGGGATTAATTCCGTCATTAAGTTGGTCAGGTGCCACGGAACCGGGCTTTTCCAGTGCAACCACATTTGCCTTTATGGGAAGGCCCTAATGCGATGATATTGTCATGCCTCTCACCGGTGCCTCCAACGAGGGAAGGTTATGCGCTGGCGCTACCCTATTCAGGTAGGACGGCATAAGCCTTGTGTGCCTGTTGTTGTGATTGGTATACCTTTGTCCCCATTTGGGACCGTTTATGTTTTGACCACGACGGTGGTCGTTGGTTTCTTTGGTAGACACGGGGCCACCCAGGACTAACCCAGTGGGGAGTGAGTCAGAGTGGCCGGGAGAGTGTCATGGCAGTAGATCGGTTTTGTCGGAACGCCATTTTTCCACCCGAATGGGAGTGCGAGGCCATGGGTTCCGTGGTGTGGGTAAAGTGTGCTACCTCTGTAGAGTGTGTATTTGAATCTATCGATAGCCGCGTCCTCGGTCATGGGCATGGGTTCGTACTAGGTCCCACCGTTCGATCAACACTCACATGATGGAATGACTTATATGTTGATATTTTGAGCAGTACAGATTGGCAGGATGTTGATGATGATGTTGAGACCAAGTGTTGGTCATGGTAGTGATCGCCGGAAAGATCACCGTTTGAACCAAGTGTTGGTCATGGTAGTGATCGCCGGAAAGATCACCGTTTGAGACCAAGTGTTGGTCATGGTTGTGATCGCCGGAAAGATCATCGTTTGGTTTTGATCACGAGGTGATCGAGATGGTATATTGCTTGGCCGGTTAGCCAAGAGAGATATGGTTATGGAGATCTGAGATGGTGATTTATCAGTATTGTATCAGTTTCATTCCATGCTTAGTAGTTGCTTCATCATGGTAGTTGTTAATTAATTAACCTGTTAATGGTATGTATTGTCTTGCCTTGATATTTATGGTTGTTGTGAGCTTGCAAGTACATTCAATGTACTGACCTGGCGTGTCATGCCAGATTGCAGGTGATGCCATGATTGCTTGAATGCTTGTCAAGGTTGCCATGTGTGCGAGCTAGAACGTGTCCCAGTCAGAGTCCCTACAGAGTGGAGTTCACAACCTTCGTCGTCGTTCCGCTGCTAGAAGTGTTGCCCTGCTACAAGTTGTTCCGCTGCTAGCATAGAGCAAGTCTAGTATCACAGGCGTAGTGTCGCCATGCTGATGTGCTTCTTTGTAACATTAGAACCTTGTATTATTATTCTTGTAATAAGAGCTGATTTGTTCTATGTCAAGCAGTGCCGTATTCCAGAGACTTCTCCTCGATCTCTGGGCTGGAGTATGGGACGTTCCAGTTTCTTTGAGCCGGGGTGCCACAGGCTTGGTATCAGAGTAGGTCTGGCTGTAGGACGCCCTAGTCAGCGCGAGCGGTAGAAACCGGTAGAAATTGGTAGCTTAAAGTTTGGCTTGTTTATTGCATTTGGTTGCTGCATTTATTTGTTGCACACCATGCATATAGCTTTAGTATTTGTTGCTAACGGTTTATCTGGTGAGTGTAGCTGGCATCGGCTTTGATCCACTACAACTCAGCCTTTGCATTTCTCCAGTTTTCTTTTCTTGCTTGTTCTTCGGTGTTTGGTGTCATTTCTTTCCCAGTAGAGTGATGCCAAGTGATTCCGACACTGTTTGCAAAACTGGTGCTCAGGTATCTCGCCGATATCCTCCTTTCAGTCCCGCCTATCGTTTCGGTGATGGACATGCTTCTATCCCGAATCGCTCTTTTATTCTGTCGTGTTGGCAACCCTTAATGATCTTAGTTATCAAGAAAGGGCAATGTCAGCAGCCTTAGTTTTCCCCCGCTATCCTATTCCATGGATGAGTATGGATCTTTTTCCGTCCGCTTAATAATAATGTGGTTGCGACCTCCGTGTCCCATTACTGGTTTATCGAGTGTGTCCTCGCCTCCGAGCTAGTCCAGGTTGCTACCTGGCTAAGATATGACTTGGTGTAGCGCTGTTTACACCAATTCTTCCACACATTTATTCGTCCTTGTGCACACTGTCACAGCATGCTAGATCGTAGAACCGGAGATCCCGCGAGATTTGTGTGCTTAAGTAGGCATGCATATTGTGTGACTAGCAGTAATATGTGACACTGATTGTGTGTGAATTGATTGTTGTTGTGTGCTTGAGTTTTCTTCTGCTTCTTTCTTTTGGGCCCCGGAGTTACATTATTCCCCTATAAAGAGTTGCTCATAAACCGACACCGGATCCGAAGAATCAGCAAGGAGTTCAAATATTTGGAAACTCAGCTAAATAGAATGGAATTCTCAACCGACTGCAGTGAAATGGGGAATATCTGATTTTGAGGCTGATAATCAATTTTTTTATTAGTGTGCACTCCTCACAACAGTACTGATAACTCAAGTCTACATCAGTACAAAACCCTCACATCAGTAATAATCAAGTCCGCAACAAGACAAGTCAGGTGCAAGCTCAACGATATATTTTCAGTCAAAGGTATGGATCATATACAAAATTTTGGCTCAGCGATGCATGCTGCTTGAAATATGTTATCATCCGAAATAAAGTCAGAAGGTGATATGCTCAAGGAAGACAGTCAAACAAAATTTTCTCATGCAAATAATCAGCCACCGAATATTATGGGTGTGTGTGTGTGTGGATTTCAGTCTGCATATCATAGTATGAAGCTTTGGATGTAAGAAACTCAGTATTCTTTCACACGTTGTCGGAAGAAATTTATGATGCAAGGCTCCTTGATTTTCCTCAGCTTGATATGTGCACAGTTTCCGGTCCAAGATACCCGATCTTTCTCAGCAAGATACCTCGGCAAAAGCTTCTGATAGACGGAAAATGAATCCTTCTCGACAAGCAACCCGAGGAGAAGCTTCTCATGTACGGAAACCCGGGTTCTCCTGCACAGTACTCATGTCAAGCTTCGGGTGTAAGCTATCGAGGCTTCTTCTGCACGCTACCCAGACAAAAGCTTCGAGCTGAAGCTAACGAGCCTTCCTCGGCAAGCTACACTAATGGATTTTCTCTGCAGTTCAAGGATCAGATTTGCATTAATTTTGTCAGAGGTACAATGCAGTCAAAACATATGCCTACCGCAAGGATTGAGTGTTCGGTGGCATATTCTTCTTATACATATGGTGAGCATGCATCCCCAACCATATCAGTCACTCATACGAGGTACGGGAAGGATCCAGCAGATATACCTAAGGAAAGTAAGGATCCCCCAAACTCATGAATCGTGCAAATGAAGATAAGCAGAGATACACATCTTATGTAATTATAAGAATTGAAAAGATCTGGGGATGACATCACCGAATCAACAATCTTGAAAGTGGTCATCAAGGTCGTTATTCCCGCAACTGATAAGGAGATGCCTTAAAACCTTGTCACCTTCTTGTATGATTGGCCTCAACAACGAGCTCTGTACCACTACAAGTCCCGATTATATGACATATATCTGCGGAACCAGGTCAGAAAATAGGCACAAAGGAATAATGTCAATAATACTGCACTAACCATAAGCATGGTCATACGAAGAATTAAGGACAGGTGTGGCCAAGTTATTTCAGTAAGGTATCCTGCCGAAGAAAATCGAGACCGTTAAAGGGTGAGACTGACAACAAAGGTATGATGATTTTTGCACGACCATCAAGGTCTGGATACCCAAGTGAGTTGGAGGCCATAATTTCCATATGGATCTACAAAATCATACCCTCGGAGGATTACTTTGTTTTACAAGGATTTCATGTCCCGATGACCCGCTTGGAATGGTTAGTGCGGAAAAATCCAATTGGGTATACCGACAAAATGAGAAAATCAAAAGCCAAACAATCACCTCAAACCCGGTATACTCACCGATGGAATCAAGTACATTGTCAGTCTGTCAGGAAAAGCAGTTGTCCGTCAGCCCCCTGTCGGGCCAGTCTCAAGATGTAAATATTTGAGGCATGAGACGGCTATAACTCCGTACACCGTTATATTGCTCCTGACAAAAGGCAGTCAGATTTTTGGTACATATCTTATGCTCGAGCCAAAGAAATAAATCAAAATCAATACCGCCTATGAGCAGTCAGATCCCGTCAGAAGATGGCCATGATTAATTCTAAGAATTTATTGAACCCAGAAGGCCTGCATTTATTTGAAGCAACCCCATGACAGAAGTAAAAAAAGGTTTTCATGACCAAAGGAAATTTATGCTCAGATTCATTGGATATCACTGCAGATATGAAAGAATCAACGTCAGCAAAAATAAATTGGTATATGAGAAAAAACCCATCATAATTTGGGGAAATGTGAAGCAAGCCACCCCAGAGCAAGGTAAGTTGATCATCTGAAATTCTTGGGGTAACAATAAATAAAGGAAAAAGGATACCTGAGTTGGAAACAGTATCCTCAAGTCATACTAGTTCCCTGAGCAAATAAATCTCGAGCACGAGATTTATTTAAGGGGGTAAGAGTTGTAACAGCCTGGATTTTGGCCCTTTTCTTTTTCTTTTAATTTATTTGGTTTTTGCTCTGTTTTTCTTTTTGGAGGGGTTCTGTGGCCTTGTCACCTGGGAAATCATCTTCCTTTCCTCTCCCAAGTGGCTCATGATCCTCAAAACCTGGCCAAGATCATGTCACTTCACTCCCTAAACAAACCCTAATTTATTTTTCTTAGGAATATTCCTTTTTCTATAAAGGAATAACCCTATCTGCCCTAGGTTGTGAAGCAACCTATATTTTTGCCCATCCAAAAATCCCCAAATAATTCTCATAAATTTTTTGGGTCATATCTTCCTCAAATATGGCAAAATATTTCATTGGCCATATTTCTCATCAAGCTCAATAAATTCATTTCCTATTCTATCCTAAATGGCACATTGTGAAGCAAGTGCTATTTACCTTTGCCCAGTTAACCCCAAAATTTGTGGACATGTGTTCCTGTCCAAATAATTGACCTGTGCCAAAATTCAACTTTATGTGCCCAGCCAAACTTCCTCAGTGATTTTGCAAAGTTCCTATCTGAGGGAAGCCTTTGTGAAGGAAGTGCTAGCTAGGGTTATCCAAATGATTTGCAATTCTTTTCCCTCCTTCATGTGCTCATATTATCCCACTCCTCCAAAGTTCAGCCCCATCAAATCAACTATGAGAGCACAGGACCAAATCTTTGCTTCTGGTAAAATTTTCAGGTTGTGAAGCAAGTGCATTTTATTTTGATTTAAAAATCCTGATAAATTACCATATTGTTCTCCTACCCAAATAACTTATCTCCACCAAATTTGGCACCATTTCACCAAGCCAATATTTCTCTAGAATTATTGCAAGATTCTAGTCAGTGAAGATGTTTGTGAAGCAAGTACCATTCTGGTGAGTCCAATGGGTATGAATTTTTTACAGAATCTTACTATGACCAAATAATTAGGCCTTACCAAATTTGAGCTCAAGTTGATGCACCAGGTGAGTGTATCATCCAAATCCCTAATTCTGGCCAGTTTTGCACTTTCTACAGCAACCCTCATCTAAACTCCTCCTCTTAGTCTGAGTTTTTGGTGATCAACATAACCTTAGCGTGTGATCATCATCAGACAAACTATTTACCACGTTACCAAGCTGGTTTAACCACAGTAAGTTACAAACACCTTCTTACTGATTTACTTTGGAGCTAAGTGCAAATCTCTTCTTTTCCACTGGACCGATTTATTTCCTCATTTTGACTGAGGACTCGAGGGACTATCTACTGGACATGGTAGGCCTGGCCAGAACGAGCCGTTTGCACCAGTGCCCGTGGTGATGACGCTAGCGTCACGCACAGCGCAAGCCCTGGCTTGGTCCGGCCACTGTGCTCCTCTCCTCCCTCCTCGTCTCGACCTCCATTCATGTCCGGGAGCTCTCCCGTGCTCTACTTCCTCGCCCTGCGTCGCTGCTTCGTCGTCGTTCGCCTTAATTGCGTCGCAAACGCCATGCTCGTGCCATGCCCACCCTCTGCTCGCCATTAAAGCTTGGTCGGGAGCTCGTCCGTGAGCTATGGAGCTCTCCCCGCGCCTATGTAAGGACCCCCGAACCCCTCCACAGCTCATTCATCCCTCCCCCGTCTCATTTTCCCTTTGTAGTCGCCACATCTCGCCGGAGTTCGCCTCTGTCCTCCATAGCCGCCTCGGTCTCGGCTTGGTTCCGACCAACCCGAGCCTCCTCTCCTCCTCCCACCACATCCACTGAGTCCCCCTCGTTCCACTCATCCGCCCCACCCACTTGCCCTCTCGCAGGAGTGTCTGCTTCACCGGAGAACACCACCGTCGACCCGCCCCTGTCCACCTCGGTGCTCCTCCGCCCCCGCGTCCTCCTCTCCTTCCCGGTGGCCGCCTCCTCTCTGGATCAGTGCGCTAGGCGCCGCCGCACCTGTTGGTGGCCTCGGCCAGGCGAGAGACGGCCGGAGCCGCCCGGGCCCCTCGCCGGCGTCGCCCCTCCCCGCTCCTCCTCTGTCTCGATCGGGACAGAGAGAGGAGGAAGAACACGAGGCCCGTGCCACCTCCTCCTGTTCGTGGACCCCGCCTGATCCCACATGTAAGTGACCCCAGCCCTGGGCCCGCGTTTTTTAAATGGAAGCGTAATTCAAGAATATGTTTCACTTTCCCGAAAGCGTATTCTTAGTCTGCTTCTGCCAGAACTGCGCTTTCCCTTTCAGGAAGCGTATTCTTCTCTTCTGTAGCTTAAAATACGTTTTCACTTTCCAGGAAACGTATTCTGCCGAAGGCACTTTCAGTTTTTGCCTCCAGGGACTTGTTTGTTGAAGTTTTATTCAGAGATTGGTCCCTGGTGTTCAACACCTCATAACTCCGCAACCGTAACTCCGATCGAGGTGAAACCAGCGCTCACTTCTTCGTCTCCGTCGAGCCCGTTCTGTTGGTAATATTTTCATGATGTTTTGACATTCTAAAAATGACCATTTTCCCCTTACACTTAATCATCCCCCTCCGAGAGAGAATGTTTTTCGGCATTTCTTTCCGCGAGCTTCTCGCACTTCTTCCTGGTGATTTCTTCCACCCCGGGCAAGCCACACCCTCCATTTGCATGATTGCAATGCAGTGACATGGTTTATTTATTTGAACTTGTTTAAAATATTGCATTAGCTATGTATGATTTGTTCATGGCATTTCTCAGAGTATTGTTTTGATCTTGATATTGCTTGGAGTTCTAGGACCTATATTTTGATGATTATGTGGATGACATGTGCCTTTGGATTCTTAGTGGCTATTATGATTATTTGTCATGGCGATTGTGGACATGATATTTTGGAGTATTATTTTGGATGTCATGTTGCCTTTGGATTATTAGTGGCTTTTATGATGGTATTATGCTTGGGATGTTACTTTGGATATCATGTTGCCTTTGGATTATTAGTGGCTATTATGATTATTTTCATGATGGTATCTGGTATTATTTTGGAGTATTACTTTGGATATCATGTTGCCTTGGATTATTAGTGGCTAGTGTTATTTTCATTATGATGCTAGATGATATTATGTTTTGGAGTATGGAGATGATGCTTGCATGTGGATCATAGTTGGATAGTTAGGTCTTGATATTTGAGTAGTAGTATTATCGTTCTTGGATTCATCATGATAGTAGGGTTATGCTGTCCTCGGAATATTTTGGTAAGACGATATTAAGCTTTGGATTATTTGTTGGATATTGCTAGGACTTGGATTATAGGTTGGTAGATGATATCGGAGTATCAGTTAATACTGTTATTTTGGGGATTAATTCCGTCATTAAGTTGGTCAGGTGCTACCGAACCGGGCTTTTCCAGTGCAACCACATTTGCCTTTATGGGAAGGCCCTAATGCGATGCTATTTCCATGCCTCTCGCCGGTGCCTCCAACGAGGGAAGGTTATGGGCGGGCGCTACCCTGATCAGGTTGGACGGCATAAGCCTTGTGTGCCCGTTGTTGTGATTGGTATACCTTTGTCCTCGTTTGGGACCGTTTATGTTTTGGACATGACGGTGGTCGTTGGTGTCTTTGGTAGACACGGGGCCACCCAGGACTAGCCCAGTGGGGAGTGAGTCGGAGTGGCCGGGAGAGTGTCATGGTAGTAGATCGGTTTTGTCCGAACGCCGTTGGTCCACCCGAATGGGAGTGCGAGGCCATGGGTTCCATGGTGTGGGTAAAGTGCGCTACCTCTGCAGAGTGTGTAGTTGAATCTATCGATAGCCGCGTCCTCAGTCATGGGCATGGGTTCGTATTAGGTCACACCGTTCGATCAACACTCACATGATTGAATGACTTATAGGGGATTTATATGTTGATATTTTGAGCAGTACAAATCGGCAGGATGTTGATGATGATGTTGAGACCAAGTGTTGGTGATGGTAGTGATCGTCGGAAAGATCACCGTTTGAGACCAAGTGTTGGTCATGGTAGTGATCGCCGGAAACATCACCGTTTGAGACCAAGTGTTGGTCATGGTTGTGATCGCCGGAAAGATCACCGTTTGGTTTTGATCACGAGGTGATCGAGATGGTATATTGCTTGGCTGGTTAGCCAAGAGAGATATGGTTATGGAGATCTAAGATGGTGATTTATCAATATTGTATCAGTTTCATGCCATGCTTAGTAGTTGCTTCATCATGGTAGGTTTTAATTAATTAACCTATTAATGCTATGTATTGTCTTGCCTTGATTTTTATGGTTGTTGTGAGCTTGCAAGTACATTCAATGTACTGACCTGGCGTGTCATGCCAGATTGCAGGTGATGCTATGATTGCTTGAATGCTTGTCGAGGTTGCCGTGCATGCGAGCTAGATCGTGTCCCAGCCAGAGTCCCTACGGAGTGGAGTTCACCACCTTCGTCGTTGTTCCGCTGCTAGAAGTATTCTGCTGCTACGAGTTGTTACGCTAGTAGCATAGAGCAAGTGTAGTATCGCAGGCGTAGTGTCACCGTGCTGATGTGCTTCTTTGTAACATCAGACCCATGTATTATTATTCTTGTAATAAGAGTTGATTTGTTCTATGTCAAGCAGTGCCGTATTCGAGAGACTTCTCCTCGATCTCTGGGCTGGAATATGGGGCGTTCCGGTTTCTCTGAGCCGGGGTGCCACACTTATCCCCGACGGTTTCTGGGTCGTGTGGGAAGGACCCCCCCTATTGCCCACACTCACTTCACGACGGTTCCAAATGCCGTCGCGGAAAGGGGTTAAAAACCGTTTGTTTAGGACCGACGCGCACCAGTGTCTCCAACAAGTTCTATAGCTGCAAGATGGAGGAGAACGGTTCTGTCAGTGAACGCATACTCAGAATTGGCTCAGCTGGGAGTTAATTTTTAGGATGATAGTGTTATTGACAGAGTTCTTCAATCACTACCACCAAGCTACAAAGGCTTCATGATGAACTATAATATGCAAGGGATGGATAAGAAAATTCCCGACCTCTTCGCTATGCTCAAAGTTGCGGAGGTAGAAATCAAGACAAAGCATCAAGTGTTGATGCTTAACAAGACCACTAGTTTCAAGAAAAATGGCAAGGGAAAGATGGGGAACTTCAAGAAGAATGGCAAGCAAGTTGTCACTCCCGGGAAGAATCCCAAGTCTTGACCCAAGCCTGAAATTGAGTGCTTCTACTACAAAGGGACTGGTCACTGGAAGCGGAACTGCCCCAAGTATTTGGCGGATAAGAAGGATGGCAAAGTGAACAAAGGTATATTTGATATACATCTTATTGATGTGTACCTTACTAATGCTCGTAGTAGTGCTTGGGTGTTTGATACTGGTTCTGTTGTTCATATTTGCAACTTGAAACAGGGGCTACAGATTAAACAAAGATTGGCTAAGGACTAGGTGACGATGCGCGTCGGAAATGGTTCCAAGGTTGACGTGATCGTCGTCGGCACGCTACCTCTACATCTACCTTCGGGATTAGTTTTAGACCTAAATAATTGTTATTTGGTGCCAGTGTTGAGCATGAACATTATATCTGGATCTTGTTTAATGCGAGACGGTTATTCATTTAAAATCAGAGAATAATGGTTGTTCTATTTATATGAGTAATATCTTTTATGGTCATGCACCCTTGAAGAGTGGTCTATTTTTGTTGAATCTCGATCATGGTGATACACATATTCATAATATTGATGCCAAAAGATGCAAAGTTGATAATGATAGTGCAACATATTTGTGGCACTGCCATTTAGGTAATATTGGTGTAAAGCGAATGAAGAAACTCCATGCAGATGGACTTTTGGAATCACTTTATTGTTGATCATTTGGTGCTTGCGAACCATGCCTCATGGCAAGATGACTAAGACTTCGTTCTCCGAAACAATGGAGCGAGCCACTGACTTATTGGAAACAATACATACTGATATATGCGGTACGATGAGTGTTGAGGCTCGTGGCGGGTATCGTTATTTTCTGACCTTCACGGATGATTTGAGCAGATATGGGTATATCTACTTAATGAAACACAAGTCTGAAACATTTGAAAAGTTCAAAGAATTTCAGAGTGAAGTGGAAATCATCGTAACAAGAAAATAAAGATTCTACGATCTGATCGGGGAGGCGAATATTTGAGTTACGAGTTTGGCCTTCATTTAAAACAATGTGGAATAGTTTCACAACTCATGCCACCTGGAACACCACAGCATAATGGTGTGTCCGAATGTCGTAACCGAACTTTATTAGATACGGTGCGATCTATGATGTATCTTATTGAAGGAAATATGCCCTAGAGGCAATAATAAAGTTATTATTTATTTCCTTATATCATGATAAATGTTTATTATTCATGCTAGAATTGTATTAACCGGAAACATAATACATGTGTGAATACATAGACCAACAGAGTGTCACTAGTATGCCTCTACTTGACTAGCTCGTTAATCAAAGATGGTTATGTTTCCTAACCATGAACAAAGGGTTGTTATTTGATTAACGAGGTCACATCATTAGTTGAATGATCTGATTGACATGACCCATTCCATTAGCTTAGCACTCGGTCGTTTAGTATGTTGCTATTGCTTTCTTCATGACTTATACATGTTCCTATGACTATGAGATTATGCAACTCCCGTTTACCGGAGGAACACTTTGGGTACTACCAAACGTCACAACGTAACTGGGTGATTATAAAGGAGTACTACAGGTGTCTCCAATGGTATACGTTGGGTTGGCGTATTTCGAGATTAGGGTTTGTCACTCCGATTGTCGGAGAGGTATCTCTGGGCCCTCTCGGTAATACACATCACATAAGCCTTGCAAGCATAATAACTAAGATGTTAGTTATGGGATGATGTATTACGGAACGAGTAAAGAGACTTGCCAGTAACGAGATTGAACTAGGTATTGGATACCGACGATCGAATCTCGGGCAAGTAACATACCGATGACAAAGGGAACAACGTATGTTGTTATGCGGTCTGACCGATAAAGATCTTCGTAGAATATGTAGGAGCCAATATGGGCATCCAGGTCCCGCTATTGGTTATTGACCGGAGACATGTCTCGGTCATGTCTACATTGTTCTCGAACCGTAGGGTCCGCACGCTTAACGTTACGATGACAGTTATTATGAGTTTATGCATTTTGATGTACCGAAGGTTGTTCGGAGTCCCGGATGTGATCACGGACATGACGAGGAGTCTCGAAATGGTCGAGATGTAAAGATTGATATATTGGAAGCCTATGTTTGGACACCGGAAGTGTTCCGGGTGAAATCGGGATTTTACCGGAATACCGGGAGGGTTACCGGAACCCCCCGGGAGGCAAATGGACCTATTGGGCCTTAGTGGAAAAGAGAAAAGGGGCAGCCCACAGCTGGCCGCGCCCCCCCCCCTTCCCCAAGTCCTAGTAGGACTAGGAGAAGGGGCCGGCCCCCCTCTCTCTCCTTTCCCCCTTAAGAATACTAGTTGGAATAGGATTGAGGGGGGGAGTCCTACTCCCGGTGGGAGTAGGACTCCTCCCGCGCCCTCTCCCTAGCCTGCCGGACCCCTCCCCCAGCTCCTTTATATACGGGGGCAGGGGGCACCCCATAGACACACAAGTTGATCATTGTTGATCGTTCCTTAGCCGTGTGCGGTGCCCCCTGCCACCAAATTCCGCCTCGGTCATATCGTTGTAGAGCTTAGGCGAAGCCCTGCGTCGGTAGAACATCAAGATCGTCACCACGCCGTCGTGCTGATGGAACTCTTCCTCGACACTTTGCTGGATCGGAGCCCGAGGATCGTCATCGAGCTGAACGTGTGCTAAGAACTCGGAGGTGCCGGAGTAACGGTGCTTGGATCGGTCGGATCGGGAAGAAGACGTACGACTACTTCCTCTACGTTGTGTGATCGCTTCCGCAGTCGGTCTGCATTGGTACCTAGACAATACTCTCCCCCTCGTTGCTGTGCATCACCATGATCTTGCGTGTGCGTAGGAAAATTTTCGAAATTACTACGTTTCCCAACAGTGGCATCCGAGCCTAGGTTTTATGGTTTGATGTCATTTGCACGAGTAGAACACAAGTGAGTTGTGGGTGATACAAGTCATACTGCCTACCAGCATGTCATACTTTGGTTCGGCGGTATTGTTGGACGAGACGATCCGGACCAACCTTACGCGTACTCTTACGCGAGACCGGTTCCCTCGACGTGCTATGCACACAGATGGCTTGCGGAAGACTGTCTCTCCAACTTTAGTTGAACCAAGTGTGGCTACGCCCGGTCCTTGAGAAGGTTAAAACGGAGTCTATTTGACAAACTATCGTTGTGGTTTTGATGCGTAGGTGAGATGTGTTCTTACTTAAGCCCGTAGCAGCCACGTAAAACTTGCAACAACAAAGTAGAGGACATCTAACTTGTTTTTGCAGGGAATGTTGTGATGTGATATGGTCAAGGCATGATGCTGATTTTATTGTATGAGATGATCATGTTTTGTAACCAAGTTATCGGCAACTGGCAGGAGCCATATGGTTGTCGCTTTATTGTATGCAATGCAATCGCGATGTAATGCTTTACTTTATTACTAAGCGGTAGTGATAGTCGTGGAAGCATAAGATTGGCGAGACGACAACGATGCTACGATGGAGATCAAGGTGTCGCGCCGATGACGATGGTGATCATGACGGTGCTTCGGAGATGGAGATCACAAGCACAAGATGATGATGGCCATATCATATCACTTATATTGATTGCATGTGATGTTTATCCTTTTATGCATCTTATCTTGCTTTGATTGACGGTAGCATTATAAGATGATCTCTCACTAAATTATCAAGAAGTGTTCTCCCTGAGTATGCACCGTTGCCAAAGTTCGTCGTGCCCAGACACCACGTGATGATCGGGTGTGATAAGCTCTACGTCCATCTACAACGGGTGCAAGCCAGTTTTGCACACGCAGAATACTCAGGTTAAACTTGACGAGCCTAGCATATGCAGATATGGCCTCGGAACACAGAGACCGAAAGGTCGAGCGTGAATCATATTGTAGATATGTTCAACATGACGATGTTCACCATTGAAAACTACTCCATCTCACGTGATGATCAGTTATGGTTTAGTTGATTTGGATCACGTGATCACTTAGAGGATTAGAGGGATGTCTATCTAAGTGGGAGTTCCTAAGTAATTTGATTAACTGAACTTAAACTTATCATGAACTTAGTACCTGATAGTATCTTGCTTGTTTATGTTGATTGTAGATAGATGGCTCGTGCTGTTGTTCCGTTGAATTTTAATGCGTTCCTTTAGAAAGCAAAGTTGAAAGATGATGGTAGCAATTACACGGACTGGGTCCGTAACCTGAGGATTATCCTCATTGCTGCACAGAAGAATTACGTCCTGGAAGCACCGCTGGGTGCCAGGCCTGCTGCTGGAGCAACGCAAGATGTTATGAACGTCTGGCAGAGCAAAGCTGATGACTACTCGATAGTTCAATGTGCCATGCTTTACGGCTTAGAATCGGGACTTCAACGACGTTTTGAACGTCATGGAGCATATGAGATGTTCCAGGAGTTGAAGTTAATATTTCAAGCAAATGCCCGAATTGAGAGATATGAAGTCTCCAATAAGTTCTATAGCTGCAAGATGGAGGAGAACAGTTCTGTCAATGAGCATATACTCAAAATGTCTGGGTATAATAATCACCTGATTCAGATGGGAGTTAATCTTCCAGATGATTGCGTAATTGACAGAATTCTCCAATCACTGCCACCAAGCTACAAGAGCTTCGTGATGAACTATAATATGCAAGGGATGAACAAGACTATTCCCGAGCTCTTCGCAATGCTGAAAGCTGCGGAGGTAGAAATCAAGAAGGAGCATCAAGTGTTGATGGTTAGCAAAACCACTAGTTTCAAGAAGAAGGGCAAAGGGAAGAAGAAGGGAAACTTCAAGAAGAACAGCAAGCAAGTTGCTGCTCAGGAGAAGAAACCCAAGTCTGGACCTAAGCCTGAAACTGAGTGCTTCTACTGCAAGCAGACTGGCCACTGGAAGCGGAACTGCCCCAAGTATTTGGCGGATAAGAAGGATGGCAAGGTGAAAAAAGGTATATGTGATATACATGTTATTGATGTGTACCTTACTAGAGCTCGCAGTAGCACCTGGGTATTTGATACTGGTTCTGTTGCTAATATTTGCAACTCGAAACAGGGACTACGGAATAAGCGGACGCTAGCAAAGGACGAGGTGACGATGCGCGTGGGAAACGGTTCCAAAGTTGATGTGATCGCGGTCGGCACGCTACCTCTACATCTACCTTCGGGATTAATTTTAGACCTAAATAATTGTTATTTGGTGCCAGCGTTGAGCATGAACATTATATCTGGATCTTGTTTAATGCGAGACGGTTATTCATTTAAATCAGAGAATAATGGTTGTTCTATTTATATGAGTAATATCTTTTATGTTCATGCACCTTTGAAGAGTGGTCTATTCTTATTGAATCTCGATAGTAGTGATACACATATTCATAATGTAGAAGCCAAAAGATGCAGAGTTGATAATGATAGTGCAACTTATTTGTGGCACTGCCGTTTAGGTCATATCGGTGTAAAGCGCATGAAGAAACTCCATACTGATGGGCTTTTGGAACCACTTGATTATGAATCACTTGGTACTTGCGAACCGTGCCTCATAGGCAAGATGACTAAAACACCGTTCTCCGGTACTATGGTGAGAGCAACAGATTTATTGGAAATCATACATACCGATGTATGTGGTCCGATGAATATTGAGGCTCGTGGCGGATATCGTTATTTTCTCACCTTCACAGATGATTTAAGCAGATATGGGTATATCTACTTAATGAAACATAAGTCTGAAACATTTGAAAAGTTCAAGGAATTTCAGAGTGAAGTTGAAAATCATCGTAACAAGAAAATAAAGTTTCTACGATCTGATCGTGGAGGAGAATATTTGAGTTACGAGTTTGGTGTACATTTGAAAAATTGTGGAATAGTTTCGCAACTCACGCCACCCAGAACACCACAGCGTAATGGTGTGTCCGAACGTCGTAATCGTACTTTACTAGATATGGTGCGATCTATGATGTCTCTTACTGATTTACCGCTATTGTTTTGGGGTTATGCTTTAGAGACGGCTGCATTCACGTTAAATAGGGCACCATCAAAATCCGTTGAGACGACGCCTTATGAACTATGGTTTGGCAAGAAACCAAAGTTGTCGTTTCTTAAAGTTTGGGGCTGCGATGCTTATGTGAAAAAGCTTCAACCTGATAAGCTCGAACCCAAAGCGGAGAAATATGTCTTCATAGGATACCCAAAGGAAACTGTTGGGTATACCTTCTATCACAGATCCGAAGGCAAGACATTCGTTGCTAAGAATGGATCATTTCTAGGGAAGGAGTTTCTCTCGAAAGAAGTGAGTGGGAGGAAAGTAGAACTTGACGAGGTAACTGTACCTGCTACCTTATTGGAAAATAGTACATCACAGAAAACTGTTTCTGCGACACCTATACCAATTAGTGAGGAAGCTAATGATGATGGTCATGAAACTTCAGGGCAGGATACTACTGAACCACGTAGATCAACCAGAGTGAGATCCGCACCAGAGTGGTACGGCAATCCAGTTCTGGAAGTCATGCTACTAGATCATGATGAACCTACGAACTATGAAGAAGCGATGGTGAGCCCAGATTCCGCAAAGTGGCTTGAGGCCATGAAATCTGAGATGGGATCCATGTATGAGAACAAAGTATGGACTTTGGTTGACTTGCCTAGTGATCGGCAAGCAATTGAGAATAAATGGATCTTCAAGAAAAAGACTGACGCTGACGGTAATATTACTGTCTATAAAGCTCGACTTGTCGCAAAAGGTTTTCGACAAGTTCAAGGGGTTGACTACGATGAGACCTTCTCGCCCGTAGCGATGCTTAAATCCGTCAGAATCATGTTAGCAATTGCCGCATTTTATGATTATGAAATATGGCAGATGGATGTCAAAACTGCATTCCTGAATGGATTTCTGGAAGAAGAGTTGTATATGATGCAACCAGAAGGTTTTGTCGATCCAAAGGGAGCTAACAAAGTATGCAAACTCCAGCGATCCATTTATGGACTGGTGCAAGCATCTCGGAGTTGGAATAAACGCTTTGATAGTGTGATCAAAGCATTTGGATTTATACAGACTTTTGGAGAAGCCTGTATTTACAAGAAAGTGAGTGGGAGCTCTGTAGCATTTCTGATATTATATGTGGATGACATATTGCTGATTGGAAATGATATAGAATTTCTGGATAGCATAAAGGGATACTTGAATAAAAGTTTTTCGATGAAAGACCTCGGGGAAGCTGCTTACATATTAGGCATAAAGATCTATAGAGATAGATCAAGACGCTTAATTGGACTTTCACAAAGCACATACCTTGACAAGATTTTGAAGAAGTTCAAAATGGATCAAGCAAAGAAAGGGTTCTTGCCTGTGTTACAAGGTGTGAAGTTGAGTCAGACTCAATGCCCGACCACTGCAGAAGATAGAGAGAAAATGAAAGATGTTCCCTATGCTTCAGCCATAGGCTCTATCATGTATGCAATGCTGTGTACCAGACCTGATGTGTGCCTTGCTATAAGTTTAGCAGGGAGGTACCAAAGTAATCCAGGAGTGGATCACTGGACAGCGGTCAAGAACATCCTGAAATACCTGAAAAGGACTAGGGATATGTTTCTCGTATATGGAGGTGACAAAGAGCTCACCGTAAGAGGTTACATTGATGCAAGCTTTGACACTGATCCGGACGATTCTAAATCGCAAACCGGATACGTGTTTACTTTAAACGGTGGACCTGTCAGTTGGTGCAGTTCTAAACAAAGCGTCATAGCGGGATCTACATGTGAAGCGGAGTACATAGCTGCTTCGGAAGCAGCAAACGAAGGAGTCTGGATGAAGGAGTTCATATCCGATCTAGGTGTCATACCTAGTGCATCGGGTCCAATGAAAATCTTTTGTGACAATACTGGTGCAATTGCTTTGGCAAAGGAATCCAGATTTCACAAAAGGACCAAACACATCAAGAGACGCTTCAACTCCATCCGGGATTTAGTCCAGGTGGGAGACATAGAGATTTGCAAGATACATACGGATCTGAATGTTGCAGACCCGTTGACTAAGCCTCTTCCACGAGCAAAACATGATCAACACCAAGGCTCCATGGGTGTTAGAATCATTACTGTGTAATCTAGATTATTGACTCTAGTGCAAGTGGGAGACTGAAGGAAATATGCCCTAGAGGCAATAATAAAGTTATTATTTATTTCCTTATATCATGATAAATGTTTATTATTCATGCTAGAATTGTATTAACCGGAAACATAATACATGTGTGAATACATAGACCAACAGAGTGTCACTAGTATGCCTCTACTTGACTAGCTCGTTAATCAAAGATGGTTAT
Organism: Triticum monococcum; assembly: GCA_034509565.1. Lineage (NCBI taxonomy): Eukaryota > Viridiplantae > Streptophyta > Magnoliopsida > Poales > Poaceae > Triticum > Triticum monococcum. The sequence continues at coordinate 583,740,072 of CM067843.1, forward strand.
GTTTCCTAACCATGAACAAAGGGTTGTTATTTGATTAACGAGGTCACATCATTAGTTGAATGATCTGATTGACATGACCCATTCCATTAGCTTAGCACTCGATCGTTTAGTATGTTGCTATTGCTTTCTTCATGACTTATACATGTTCCTATGACTTTGAGATTATGCAACTCCCGTTTACCGGAGGAACACTTTGGGTACTACCAAACGTCACAACGTAACTGGGTGATTATAAAGTAGTACTACAGGTGTCTCCAATGGTAGACGTTGGGTTGGCGTATTTCGAGATTAGGGTTTGTCACTCCGATTGTCGGAGAGGTATCTCTGGGCCCTCTCGGTAATACACATCACATAAGCCTTGCAAGCATAATAACTAAGATGTTAGTTATGAGATGATGTATTACGGAACGAGTAAAGAGACTTGCCAGTAACGAGATTGAACTAGGTATTGGATACCGACGATCGAATCTCGGGCAAGTAACATATCGATGACAAAGGGAACAACGTATGTTGTTATGCGGTCTGACCGATAAAGATCTTCGTAGAATATGTAGGAGCCAATATGGGCATCCAGGTCCCGCTATTGGTTATTGACCGGAGACATGTCTCGGTCATGTCTACATTGTTCTCGAACCGTAGGGTCCGCACGCTTAACATTACGATGACATTTATTATGAGTTTATGCATTTTGATGTACCGAAGGTTGTTCGGAGTCCCGGATGTGATCACGGACATGACGAGGAGTCTCGAAATGGTCGAGACGTAAAGATTGATATATTGGAAGCCTATGTTTGGACACCGGAAGTGTTCCGGGTGAAATCGGGATTTTACCGGAATACCGGGAGGGTTACCGGAACCCCCCGGGAGGCAAATGGTCCTATTGGGCCTTAGTGGAAAAGAGAAAAGGGGCAGCCCACAGCTGGCCGCGCCCCCCCCTTCCCCAAGTCCTAGTGGGACTAGGAGAAGGGGCCGCCCCCCCTCTCTCTCCTTTCCCCGTTAAGAATCCTAGTTGGAATAGGATTGAGGGGGGGAGTCCTACTCCCGGTGGGAGTAGGACTCCTCCCGCGCCCTCTCCCTAGCCGGCCGAACCCCTCCCCCTGCTCCTTTATATACGGGGGCAGGGGGCACCCCATAGACACACAAGTTGATCATTGTTGATCGTTCCTTAGCCGTGTGCGGTGCCCCCTGCCACCAAATTCCACCTCGGTCATATCGTTGTAGAGCTTAGGCGAAGCCCTACGTCGGTAGAACATCAAGATCGTCACCACGCCGTCGTGCTGACGGAACTCTTCCTCGACGCTTTGCTGGATCGGAGCCCGAGGATCGTCATCGAGCTGAACGTGTGCTAAGAACTCGGAGGTGCCGGAGTAACGGTGCTTGGATCGGTCGGATCGGGAAGAAGACGTACGACTACTTCCTCTACGTTGTGTGATCGCTTCCGTAGTCGGTCTGCGTTGGTACGTAGACAATACTCTCCCCCTCGTTGCTGTGCATCACCATGATCTTGCGTGTGCGTAGGAAAATTTTCGAAATTACTACGTTTCCCAACACTTATCGATTTACCACTATTGTTTTGGGGTTATGCATTAGAGACAGCTGCATTCACGTTAAATAGGGCACCATCTAAATCCATTGAGATGACATCGTATGAACTGTGGTTTGGCAAGAAACCTAAGCTGTCGTTTCTTAAAGTTTGGGGTTGCAATGCTTATGTGAAAAAGCTTCAGCCTGATAAGCTCCAACCCATATCGGAGAAGTGTGTCTTCATAGGATACCCAAAAGAAACTGTTGAGTACACCTTCTATCACAGATCCGAAGGCAAGATCTTTGTTGCTAAGAATGGATCCTTTCTAGAGAAGGAGTTTCTCTCGAAAGAAGTGAGTGGGAGGAAAGTAGAACTTGGTGAGGTAATTGTACCTTCTCTCGAATTGTAAAGTAGCTCGTCACAGAAAACCGTTCCCGTGATGCCTACACCAACTAGTGAGGAAGTTAATGATGATGATCATGAAACTTCAGATGCAGTTATTACCAAACCTCGTAGGTCAACTAGAGTACGTTCCGCACCAGAGTGGTATGGTGATCCTGTTCTAGAAATCATGTTAGTAGACCATGACGAACCTACGAACTACGATGAAGTGATGATGAGCCCAGGTTTCGCAAAATGGCTTGAGGCCATGAAATCTGAGATGGGATCCATGTATGAGAACAAAGTATGGACTTTGGTTGACTTGCTCGATGATCGGTAAGACATAGAGAATAAATGGATCTTCAAGAAGAAGACTCGCGTTGATGGTAATGTTACTGTCGACAAAGCTCAACTTGTTGCGAAAGGTTTTCGACAAGTTCAAGGGGTTGACTACGATGAGACATTCTCACCCGTAGAGATGCTTAAGTCTGTCCAAATCATGTTAGCAATTGCCGCATTTTATGATTATGAAATCTGGCAAATGGACGTCAAAACTGCAATCCTTAATGGATTTCGCAAAGAAGAGTTGTATATGATGCAACCAGAAGGTTTTGTTGATCCTAAAGGTGCTAAGAAATTGTGCAATCTCCAGCAATCCATTTATGGACTGGTGCAAGCATCTCGGAGTTGGAATATACTCTTTGAGAGTGTGATCAAAGCATATGGCTTTATACAGACTTTTGGAGAAGCCTGTATTTACAAGAAAGTGAGTGGGAGCTCTATAGCATTTCTAATATTATATTTGGATGACATACTGTTGATTGGAAATGATATAGAATTTCTGGATAGCATAAAAGGATACTTGAATAAGAATTTTTCAATGAAAGACCTCGGTGAAGCTGCTTATATACTGGGCATCAAGATCTATAGAGATAGATCAAGACACTTAATTGGACTTTCACAAAGCACATACCTTGATAAAGTTTTGAAGAAGTTCAATATGGATCAGTCAAGGAAAGGGTTCTTGCCTGTGTTACAAGGTGTGAAGTTGAGTCAGACTCAATGCCCTACCACTGCAGAAGATAGACAGAAAATGAAAGCCATTCCATATGCATCAGCCATAGGTTGTATCATGTATGCAATGTTGTGTACCAGACCTAATGTGTGCCTTGCTATAAGTTTAGCAGGGAGGTACCAAAGTAATCTAGGAGTGGATCACTGGACAACGGTCAAGAACATCCTGAAGTACCTGAAAAGGACTAAGGATATGTTTCTCGTTTATGGGGGTGACAAAGATCTCATCATAAAGGGTTACGTCAATGCTATATTTGACATTGATCCGGATGACTCTAAGTCGCAAACCGGATACGTATTTATATTGAATGGTCGAGCTGTCAGTTGGTGCAGTTCCAAGCAAAGCGTCGTGGCGGGATCTACATGTGAAGCGGAGTACATAGCTGCTTCGGAAGCAGCAAATGAAGGAGTCTGCATGAAGGAGTTCATATCCGATGTAGCTGTAATACCTAGTGCATCGGGTCCAATGAAAATGTTTTGTGACAATACTGGAGCAATTGCCTTAGCAAAGGAATCTAGATTTCACAAGAGAACCAAACACATGAAGAGACGCTTCAACTCCATCCGTGATCAAGTCAAGGAGGGAGACATAGATATTTGCAAAATACATACGGATCTGAATGTGGCAGACCTGTTGACTAAACCTCTTCCACGAGCAAAACTTGATCAACACCAAGACTCCATGGGTGTTAGAATCATTGCAATGTAATCTAGATTATTGACTCTAGTGCAAGTGGGAGACTGAAGAAAATATGCCCTAGAAGCAAATAATAAAGTTTTTATTTATATTTCCTTATATCATGATAAATGTTTGTTATTCATGCTAGAATTGTATTAACCGGAAACTTGATACATGTGTGAATACATAGATAAAACACCGCGTCCCTAGTATGCATCTACTAGACTAGCTCGTTAAATCAAAGATGGTTGAGTTTCCTAAACATAGACATGTGTTGTCATTTGATGAACGAGATCACATCATTAGGATAATGATGTGATGGACAAGACCCATCCGTTAGCTTAGCATAATGATCATTAAGTTTCATTGTTATTGCTTTCGTCATGACTTATACATATTCCTTTGACTATGAGATTATGCATCTCCCGGATACCGGAGGAATACCTTGTGTGTTATCAAACGTCACAAGTAACTGGGTGATTATAAATATGCTCTACAGGTATCTCCAAAGGTGTCTGTTGGGTTGGTATAGATCGAGATTAGGATTTGTCACTCTAAGTATCGGAGAGGTATCTCTGGGCCCTCTTGGTAATGCACATCATGATATGCCTTGCAAGCAATGTGACTAATGAGTTAGTTGTGGGATGATACATTACGACATGAGTAAAGAGACTTGCCGGTAATGAGATTGAACTAGGTATGAAGATACCGACGATCAAATCTCGGGCAAGTAACATACCGATGACAAAGGGAATGACACATGTTGTCATTACAGTTTGACCAATAAAGATCTTCATAGAATATGTGGGAACCAATATGAGCATCCAGGTTCCACTATTGTTTATTGACCGGAGAGGTGTCTCGATCATGTCTACATAGTTCTCGAACTCGTAGGGTCCGCACACTTAACGTTCGATGGCGATTTGTATTATGAGTTACGTGATTTGGTGACCAAATGTTGTTCGGAGTCCCGAATGAGATCACGGACATGACAAGGAGTCTCAAAATGGCCGAGAGGTAAATATTGATATATTGGACGATAGTATTCGGACACCGGAAGTGTTTCAGAATGTATCGGAGTACCGGGGGGTTACCGGAACCCCCGGGGGAAGATATGGGCCATAGGAGGGAGGCAGGCCAGCCCACAAGGGGTGGCGTGTGCCCCCCAAGGGAGGAGTCCAAATTGGACTAGGGGAGGGGGCGGTGCCCCCCTTTCCTTCTCCTTCTCCCTCTCCTTCCCCCTTCCTCCCTTCGATAAAAGGAAGGGGGGCGAATTGGACTAGGAGCCCAAGTGGGACTCCTCCCACTTGGGGCGCACTAGGGCCAGTCTCGTCCCCTCTCCCTCCTTTATATATGGGGGTAGGGGGCGCCTCTAACACACATCAATTTGTTCCAAGCCGTGTGCGGCGCCCCCCTCCACCGTTTGGTCCTCCGGTCATATTGTCGTAGTGCTTAGGCGAAGCCCTACGTGCATCACTTCACCATCACCATCACCATGCCGTCGTGCGAACGAAACTCTCCCTCGACACTTTGTTTGATCAAGAGTTCGAGGGACTTCATCGAGCTGAACGTGTGCAGAACTCGGAGGTACCGTACGTTCGGTACTTGATCGGTTGAATCGAGAAGATGTTCGACTACATCAACCGCGTTAAGTAAATGATTCTGCTTTCGGTCTACGAGGGTACGTGAACACACTCTCCCCCTCTCGTTGCTATGCATCTCCTAGATAGATCTTGCATGATCGTAGGATTTTTTTTGAAATTGCATGCTACGTTCCCCATCACCCCCTACCTTGTCATCGCCTCATGGACCCCCTTGACTTGTCCCCGACGCCAACACCTCCTATAAATCCCAAAAACCTCAGATATAAACCTAGATCGGGAGTTCCACCACCGCAAGCCTCTGTAGCCATGAAAAAGCAATCTAGGCCCTCTCCGGCACCCTGCCGGAGGGGGCCATCATCACCGGAGACCATGGAGGAGGATCCCGGAGGGGGCCATCATCACCATGGAGGCCAAGGACCAGAGGGAGAACCTCTCCCCATCTAGGGGGGAGGCCATGGAGGAGGAAGCACAAGGAGGTAGACTCTCTCCCCCTCTCTTTTGGTGGCACCGGAGTGCCATCGGGGGAACCATCGCCATGGTGATCGTCTTCATCAACATCACCATCTTCATCACCATCCACATCTCTTCTACGTGGTCCACTCTCCCGCACCCCGTTGTAATCCCCTACTTGAACATGGTGCTTTATGCCACATATTATGATCGAATGATGTGTTGCCATCCTATGATGTTCTGAGTAGATTTCTTTTGTCTTTGGGTTGATTGGTGATCTATATTGGTTTGAGTTGTATGTTTTATTTTGGTGTTGTCCTATGGTGCCTTCCATGCCGCGTCACGTGAAGGATTCCTGTTTTAGGGTGTTGCAATACGTTCATGATTCGCTTATAGTGGGTTGCTAGAGTGACAGAAGCTTAAACCCGAGTAAGGGGGTTACTGCGTATGGGATAAAGGGGATTTGATACTTTAATGCTATGGTTGGGTTTTACCTTAATGATCTTTAGTAGTTGCGGATGCTTGCTAGAGTTCCAATCATAAGTGCATATGATCCAAGAAGAGAAAGTATGTTAGCTTATGCCTCTCCCTCATATGAAATTACAATGACGACTACCGATCTTGTTAACAATTGCCTAGGATAATTCCGCTCACCGATCCATCATTATTCGACACTCGCTATTTATAATATATAGTAATATATTCTAACTTTGTGTTGATAGCACCTACTTTTATATTTTAGTTCTCTGATATCATGCAAAGCTATCCTCTTCATACCCACAACGTAGTTTTATTTCTCGTTTCTAGTTGGAAGCAAACGTTCGGTGTATGTAGAGTCGTATCATTGGCAAATAGGACTAGAGAGAAAATTGATCTTACCTTTAGCTCCTTGTGGGTTCGGCACTCCATACTTATCACTTCCACCTTTGGAAATTGCTACTATGATTCCTTGCACTTGGGGATTATCAATCCGCCATCTCCAATCATTTTTCAGGAAGCTTTAAATCTGAAGGAGTCAGAGCTAGGCGAGCTAGCAAAGAAAATTAATCATCAAGACACTGAAACTGTGAAGGTTGAATCCAAATTCTAGTTTTCTCTGAAGGAGAACGAAGAACTCAAAGTGAATTTTGCTGTAGAGAGAGCCACCTGGGAAACTAAGAAGGCGGGCTTAACCAAACGTGCCGAAGAAGCGGAGGCACAACTTAAGCCGGTTGCTGATGAGCTTGCCGGCTCAAAACAACGTATCACCCATATGACGGCTGCCATCTTTGGTAAGTCATATGCAGCTTATCACCTCTCTGGACATTTCCTTAATCCACCTTGTCATTTTGAAATATGTAATGTCTTAACTTGCCTAGCAACTCTGATGCAAAAAATTAAATAGGCTCTAGAAGCGCCAGTCTCGGTCAGAATATGCTGATGAAGCTCAAGGCAATATATTCATTGATTGAGTAGTTATATGCTGGAACTTTGCGAAGCCTTGTTGCTCTATTAGGTGACAGGAACCCTCCAACTCAGATCAAGACTGTGCTGGATCAGCTTTCCACGGCGCCGGCTCAAGTCACTAAATACAAGCTGTCAGCCGCCCGAGCCGAAGCCATTGTTGTTCTGGGCTGGGCCAAAGCATGGCAATCAAAGCTTGATTCGGTTGTAATAGCCACCGCCTGTCCAGAGTTCAAGGAAGACGGGTCTGCCTTTGAGGAGCGAGACTTCAACAACTGTGTCAGAGAGATGCGGCCTGTGGCATGTAAGCTGATCGAAGATGTGAACTTAGACCACTATACTACGACTTACGATGAGAACAACAACAAGATCAAGCCACTGTCGCATGAAGTGATAAATCTTGTTCCTTCAAGGCGTAAGCACATCTTCACCCCTGATCTTAACCCATCCATTATTATTAATGATCAAGCCACATTCGAAGCCTTAACTGGCATCGACTGGAAATCGGCTGACCTTCAAATGGCCGAAGACGAAGAGCTGGCGCAGGATGACCCGGAACCTTCGAGGCGTCAAGAAGAGAATTAAGTAGTACCAAGATGATCCACGTGGCTCTCAGGCTGGTTTACAGGAGTGCAACTCCAAAAACACTTGACTGATTTTTGTGGGCTCAATATAAGAACCTTGTAATAGGAAGTTTGAAAACAATGATTCGCCCTTGTCATGCCATCGCACATGTGTATCGCACAACTTTGATCCAAATGGATGTACTTCATAGCATGCTCAATATGTTTTTGCCTTTGGTCTTGAATATATTACCCAGGCTCATCAGCACGCCCATAGGCGACTTAAAATAAAAAAACCATCCGGTGACTTAAAGTCCAAAACCAGGGCGGGCGACAACCCGAAATGCTCAAACATGAGAATCATAACCCGAAGCCTCATGACCTGGGTAGCCAAAATTTGCACAAAAGAAAAAACTTAATAAAAACATCAAAAAAAAAGATACAACAATCTCAAATCTTTGCTAGGTCGTGTTTCAAGACATGACCAAACAAGTAGGCTCACAGGCCTTGTGCTTTCAAGGTCGCACGACCGTTTGGTTTATCCTAGCTCACTGTAAGACGGCTCTCTTGTGACACAAGCAGCCGTTTTAACCTTAACAAGTTCAGGGTCTTTAAAAAGATTGACTGTTAAGAGTTCGGCAGGTCACCTGGTGGAGTAGCAAGTTGCAAACATGCATGATAACTCATAATTTTGGCGTCCATGCCTGGTTAAGAGGGTATGAAAGCTAAACCCGGTCGGTTGGAAGCCCCCAAGTGACCTTATGATTAATTAATAAAGACTCAGATACACAGAAATGAAATGAAAGAGGCCCCAAATTTTTCCAAGGATGCCGAATTATTATATTTGATCATAAAAAGATATATACACATCATCAAAAGTATGTACAATGATAAGATCTAGTGGCTCAGGTGTAGTAAGGCCGAAGATGAGCAGTGTTCTAAGGCATGTTGGTCTCTTGCTCAGAGGTGCATGACTCCTTTCACTCATGTATATCAATCAGATAATACGAGCCATTGTTCAAATTTTTGCTAACCACAAAAGGTCCCTCCCAGGGCCGGGACAACTTATGCATGTTAGTTTGATCTTGAATCAGACGGAGCACTAAATCTCCTTCTCGAAATGCCCGAGTTTTGAATCTGCGGCTATGATAGTGACGCAGGTCTTGCTGGTATATTGCTGAACGAGCCGTCACAAGGTCACGTTACTCATCCAAAGAGTCAAGTGCATCTTGCCATGCTTGCTCGTTGGTAACTTCAACATAAGCCGCCACACGGGGCGAGTCATGAAGGATATCACTTGGGAGAACCGCCTCTGCACCATAAACCATGAAGAAAGGCGTATACCCTGTTGATCTATTGGGAGTGGTATTGATGCTCCAAATCACTGAAGGTAACTCCTCAACCCAACAACCTGGTGTTCGCTCCACAGGAACCATAAGCCGGGGTTTGATACCTCTCAAAATTTCTTGGTTAGCCCTTTCTGCTTGACCATTAGATTGTGGATGAGCCATGGAGGAAACATCAAGACGGATATGCTCTCATTGACAAAAGTCCTTCATAGCACCTTTAGATAAATTAGTGCCATTATCGTGATGATACTATGAGGATAACCAAAGCAGAAGATTAGCTTTTTCACAAACTGAACTGTAGTCGCTGCATCACATTTACTGACTGGCTCAGCCTCGACCCACCTGGTAAACTTGTCAACCGCCACCAAAAGGTGGGTCTTCTTATCCTTAGACCTCTTAAAAGGTCAAACCATATCAAGCTCCTAGACTGCAAACGACCAAGTTATCAGAATCATCCGCAACTCTTAAGCCGACACATGGGCCTGTCGAGAAAATTTCTAACATCCATCACACTTACTGAGAATATCTTATGCGTCAGCATGAGCCGTCAACCAATAAACCCCATGACGAAAAGCTTTAGCCACCAAAGATTTAGAGCCGGCATGGTGACCACAATCACCTTCATGAATCTCCCGTAAGATCTCACGACCCTCTTCAGGAGAAACACAATGTTGGAACACACCTGTCACACTGCAATGGTGTAACTCGTCGTTGACAATAGTGATAGATTTAGACTGCCGGATTATCTGCCTTGCCAAAGTTTCATCCTATGGTAACTGCCCTTGGGTCATGTAAGCCAAATAGTTAAGCGTCCAATTAGGAATAGCATGGAGAGCCGCCACCAACTGTGCCTCCGGGTCAGGGACAACAAGATCCTCCTCAGACGGCAACTTGACCGAAGGATTGTGTAAAACATTAAGAAACATGTTAGGAGGCACCAGCTTACGTTGAGATCTGAGCCTGCTTAAGGCATCAACCACCTCGTTCTTCCGCCGATCAAGGTGATCCACCTGATAACCCTTGAAGTGACCATCAATATTATCAACCGCTCGGCGGTAAGCCGCCATGAGCGGGTCCTTAGAGTCCAACTTGCCTGAGACTTGCTGAGCCACAAGATCTGAGTCGCCCAGGCACCTGACCTGGCTTAAATTAATCTCTTTAGCCATACAAAGGCCATGAAGTAATGCTTCATACTCAGTTGCATTGTCAGTACAAGGAAACATTAACCTTCAAATGTAACAAAATTTGTCACCTCGTGGGGAAGTCAAAATAACTCCAGCCCCCCGAGCCTTCCAACTGCATGGATACTTCAAAGTGAATCATCCAATACGTGTTGTCAGGCTTCTCCTCAGGTGTCTGCAACTCAGTCCAGTCATTGATGAAATCCACTATAGCTTGAGATTTGATGGCTATCCTTGGCACATATATCAGACCATGAGGTCCAAGCTCAATTGCCCACTTAGCAACCCAACCCGTGGCTTCTCTGTTTTGAATAATATCTCCTAAAGGAGCAGAGCTAACCACGGTAATAGGATGACTAAGAAAATAATGCTTCGGCTTTCGACTTGCCATGAACACCCCATATACCAATTTCTGCCAATGTGGATATCGTTGCTTCGATTCAATCAACACCTCGCTGATATAATAAACCGACCGTTGAACCGGGTATTCCTTACCCACCTCCTTGCACTCCACCACAACTGCCACACTGACAACTTTACTATTAGCCACCACATACAAGAGCAAAGGCTATTTCTCAATGGGAGTAGCAAGAATGGGCGGCTCAGCTAACTACTTTTTGAGATCCTCAAACGCTTGATTAGCTGCATCGCTCCAGACAAAGTTTTCTGTATTCTTCATCATCAGATACAAAGGGATGGCCTTATCTCCCAAACGGCTTATGAACCGGCTCAAAGCTGCAATACGAACCGCCAAGCGTTGGACGTCATTAACACATGACGGCTTAGCAAGTGAAGTAATGGCCTTGATCTTTTCCGGGTTAGCTTCGATACCTCTCTCTGAAACTAGAAAACCCAATAGTTTACCTGCAGGCACACCAAAGACACACTTGGCCGGGTTAAGCATCATCTTGTAGACCCGGAGATTATCAAAAGTTTCCTTCAGACCCTCTAGCAGAGTTTCTTTCTTCCTAGACTTAACCACAATATGATCCACATAAGCATGCACATTGCGCCCAATTTGAGTATGCAAGCAACTTTGAACACAACGTTGGTAAGTCGCATGAGCACTCTTGAGCCCAAAAGGCATAGAAACATAACAGAAGGCTCCAAAAGGCGTGATGAAAGCCGTCTTTTCTTGGTCTTTGACTACCATCTTGATCTGATGATAACCAGAATAAGCATCCAGGAAACATAAACTCTCACATCCCGCTGTGGCATCAATAATGTGGTCAATATGAGGGAGAGCGAACGGATCAGCTGGACAAGCCTTGTCAAGATATGTGTAATCAACACACATACGCCATGTGCCATTCTTCTTGGGTACAAGCATCGGGTTAGCCAACCATTCAGGGTGAAAAACTTCAATGATGAACCTAGCCGCTAAGAGCCGGGCCACCTCTTCTCCAATAGCCTTGCGTCTCTCTTCATTGAATCAACGAAGGAACTGCTTGACCGGCTTAAACTTAGGATCCACATTAAGAGTGTGCTTAGCGAATTCTCTCGGAACACCCAGCATGTCAGAAGGCTTCCAAGCAAAAATGTCTCGATTCTCATGGATGAACACGATGAATGCTCTTTCCTATTTAGGAACCACATTAGCCCCTTGATGTCTACTACACAACCTTCTTCTTGTAGACATTGTTGGGCCTCCAAGTGCAGATGCTTGTAGGACAATAGCAAATTTCCCTCAAGTGGATGACCTAAGGTTTATCAATCCATAGGAGGCGTAGGATGAAGATGGTCTCTCTCAAGCAACCCTGCAACCAAATAACAAAGAGTCTCTTGTGTCCCCAATGTTGGGGATCGTAGCAAAAATTTAAAATTTTCTGCGCATCACCAAGATCAATCTATGGAGTAATCTAGCAACAAGGGGAAGGGGAGTACATCTACATACCCTTGTAGATCGCTAAGCGGAAGCGTTACAAGAACGCGGATGAAGGAGTCGTACTCGTAGCGATTCAGATCGTGGTTGATTCCGATCTAAGCACCGAACAACGGCGCCTCCGCGTTCAACACACGTGCAGCCCAGTGACGTCTCCTACGCCTTGATCCAGCAAGGGGAGAAGGAGAGGTTGGGGAAGACTCCGTCCAGCAGCAGCACAATGGCTTGGTGGTGGTGGAGGAGCGCGGGACTCCAGCAGGGCTTCGCCAAGCACTACGAGAGACGAGGAGGGAGAGAGGTAGGGCTGCGCCAAGGGAGGGAAGAACTTCGTGTCTCTTGCAGCCCCTAATACCTCAAGTATATATAGGGGAAGGGGAGGGGATGCGTCCCCATCTAGGGTTCCCTCCCTAGGGGTGGCGGCAGCCCCAAAACCCATCTAGGGTTGCGGCCAAGGGGGGAGAGAGGGGGGCGCACCTAGGTTGGCCTTAAGGCCCATATGGACCTAGGGTTTGCCCCTTCCCACTCTCCCTTGCGCCTTGGGCCTTGGTGGGGGGCGCACCAGCCCACCTGGGGCTGGTCCCCTCCCACACTTGGCCCACGCAGCCTTCTAGGGCTGGTGGCCCCACCTGGTGGACCCCCGGGACCCTCCCTGTGGTCCCGGTACGTTACCGATAGCACCCGAAACTTTTCCGGTGACCAAAAGGGGACTTCCCATATATAAATCTTTACCTTCGGACCATTCCAGAACTCCTCATGACGTCCGGGATCTCATCCGGGACTCCAAACAACATTCGGTAACCACGTACATACTTTCCCTATAACCCTAGCGTCATCGAACCTTAAGTGTGTAGACCCTACGGGCTCGGGAGTCATGCAGACATGGCCGAGACAACTCTTCGGTCAATAACCAACAGCGGGATCTGGATACCCATGTTGGTTCCCACATGCTCCACGATGATCTCATCGGATGAACCACGATGTCAAGGATTCAATCAATCCCGTATACAATTCCCTTTGTCTATCGGTACGATACTTGCCCGAGATTCGATCGTCGGTATCCCGATACCTTGTTCAATCTCGTTACCGGCAAGTCTCTTTACTCGTTCCGTAACACATCATCCCGTGATCAACTCCTTGGTCACATTGTGCACATTATGATGATGTCCTACCGAGTGGGCCCAGAGATACCTCTCTGTTTACACGAACTGACAAATCCCAGTCTTGATTCGTGCCAACCCAACAGACACTTTCAGAGATAACCGTTGTCGGTGTCAAAACTGGTGGATCTTGGGTAGGGGGTCCCGAACTGTGTGTCAAGGCCGGATGGTAACAAGAGACAAGGGACACGATGTTTTTACCCAGGTTCGGGCCCTCTCGATGGAGGCAATACCCTACTCCTGCTTGATTAATATTGATGATATGGGTAGTACAAGAGTTGATCTACCACGAGATCAAGGAGGCTAAACCCTAGAAGCTAGCCTATGGTATGATTGTTGTATATGGAGTTGATGAAGTTGTCCTACGGACTAAAACCCTCCGGTTTATAGACACCGGATAGGGCTAGGGTTACATAGAGTCGGTTACAATGGTAGGAGATTGTCACACCCTGCATTTTGTAACTCTTCATTTGCATTAATAAAGCATGAAAATTTGGACCAACAAAAACTTTTGCATTATTTGGCTTTTATTTGGAGTTGGTTTTCTCTCTGTGTTTTTCAAGTGCTCTTTAAAGTCAACACAACTCCACCTTCTATACTTAATCTCCTTGCCCCAAACTTCTGCCCAATGATCATGCCATGCGTATAGGGCAATATAGTATTTTCTTACAAAAATAATTTGGCCAAATGGTATTTTCAAAAATTAGTTTTCCAAAACCCCCTGGATTGAGGTTTGCATCGCAAGTACCTGATTTGGGCTATGAAAAATATTTCAAAAGGTATATTTGAAACCTATTAGGTATAGGGCTCCCATAAACCACAAAAATATAATTTTAAAAGTTATTTCCCTATTTTATTTAAAGGCTTTTTCTTAAGGCCAGAAATGGTCTTTAATAGGTTAAAATTATTTTAATGTTTCAAAAATATTTGAGAAAATTTAGGGAAACTCAGTGGACATATATTTTCCATATATATGAGTTTAAACACATGGTCATGTTCAAAATATTGGACAAAACTTCCCAAAACCATTTCTGCCCATTTCAAGGATTTGAAATATTTCTACAGGAAATATTTCCATAAAAATCCAAGAAAAATCCAACAAGTCACAAATGCATATTGTGATGATCTTGCAAAGCCTCACTTCAATCAAGGTCATTTTGGTCCACCAAAATGCCCCATAACCCTTTCTGTTCAGGATCAAATTTGAACAAGTTTGTACTACCAACTTTCTCTCCTTGACCCCAACTTTTGTGAGCATGTTCACATGACCAAATGAGGCCACTACACCAAGTGATGCATCAAGGAGAAGTGATTTGCTCAACTAGATCTACACAAGTTCATTTCTGCTAATTTCTAGGGTTTGCCAAAGTTACATTGGCCACTTTGCCCAAATGAGCTCAAATTTGGTGGAACACCCTAACTATATGTGTCATTTCACCTTGTAGAGTCTCAATGCAATTGGAAATAATTTGCTTGCCCAAACCATTATCAAACACCTTTTGACATTTTACAAAAACCACTATTTTGACCCGTCCCACTATTTTTCATGAGCTCAACTTTTTACCAGAGCTTAATCAAGTCACCTTATACCTCTAGTAGCAATGGCAAGTCCTCAGATCAATTATTTGGGGATGAAACCCTCACTTTCTCTCTCTGGACAGCCCCATTTCCACTCTTCTTCTTCCTCTCTCCTCACCCCAGTGGCCATGCAGAGCATCCAATGCCCCTCCCTACTTCTTTACTCCTCCCTAGAGCTACCAGACATGCTTGGCCGTGCCCACCTGGCCAAAAAATGGCATGCCGACCATTTGCACGCTCTGGAGCGCGCTACAGTGCGCTCCCGCACTGTAGCCGCCCCCTTCCAACCACCTCCGGCCACCTAGGGCCTCCCCCTCGTGTCCCCCGAGGTCACCTCGACGTCCGCAACACGCCACGCCCTGTCCCCCTCCTCCTTCTCCCTCCTGCTGCCCTTGCTCGCACGCGCGCCGGCCGCCCGAGAGCTCCAATGAGCGGCCTCACACGCGCGGCGTCCCTGACCTTTCCCCCGCTCCCTCTCTTCTCCCCCTCGGCGTAGTCCACGCCCAGGAGCACCCCAGACACGGCGCCAGCTCCTCCCGAGCCCTGTGGCAACGAGCAGGACCTCGCCGGTGCACGAGCCCATGGTGGACCGCCGCTCGCCTATATAAGGCATTCCCGAGCCCTCCTCTCGCCACCACTCGTCCCCTCCCACTCCAAATAGCCCCACTGGGCCTCCCTTCATACCCAGAGCCGCCCAAGCTCGAGATCGAGCTCGAGCTCCGCCGCCTCGGGTCGTCGTCGATCTCGGGGTACGGGCTCCCTCCACCCCTCCTCTCTCTCTCGATCTGAACCCTCCACACCTCCCTGATCATTTCCCTTCTGCTTCCCCTCTCTCTTGCAGTCGGAAATGGCTGGAGCCATCAACGCTCGAAGCTCCTCCGCCGCGAACCTCGTCGCCAGCAAACCAGGCACCCCCGCCGGCCAAGCCCACCACCCACCGACGTGCGGCAGTCCCCCGAAGCCATCCCCGCACTCGCCGGAGCTCGCCGTGGCCTGCATCGTCGCCGGGGAGCACTGCGACCCCCCTGTGCACGGGTTAGTGATGACAGGTGGGCCCCGCCTGTCATCCTCTCCCTCGTTCCCGCGCCCCTCTCTCTCTGACCTGCGGGCCCCGGCCGTCAGGTTTGAAACGGGTGGGCGGGCGCGCGCGCTATGCGCTGGCTCGGCTGGGCCGGCCCGCTGGCTGGGCCTGCTGCGCTGCGGCTGTTCTGGCCCAGCAGGCACAGTGCTCCTTTCCCTTTTTCTTTTTCTAGAAACTTGCAAAAATTCCACAGGATTAAATATTAATCCAAATGCAATAATTCCAACTCCCATATTTTTCTAAAAATCCCACCTATTTAATGGTGTAACTTTCTCAAATATCCATCAAACTTTTCTGCACTGTTCAAATTTAAATTCAAATTTGAGCATTTATATTCCCCTCTGAAAATCCATTCCTCCT
Organism: Triticum monococcum; assembly: GCA_034509565.1. Lineage (NCBI taxonomy): Eukaryota > Viridiplantae > Streptophyta > Magnoliopsida > Poales > Poaceae > Triticum > Triticum monococcum. Next base: position 583,756,379 of record CM067843.1, read on the forward strand.
ATTATACAACTCCAAATCCAAAACTAGGAATTTTCCCCTTCTTAGTTTTCCACCTAGTATTTTACAAAAATAAGTTGACATTTTTCTGAGCACTTTGGTTTTTCTGTTTTATTATTGCCTTATTTTCTCGTTATTATTTTGCGACGATAGATTGCGTTGCTGACGAAGGAGTTGGACCAGAAGACTTTGAAGACCCATAAGACCTTGTTGAGCCAGGCAAGCAGCCCTTTGACCATGTCTATGAAACCCTTTTTATGCATTTCATATAGCACTTTATTATTGTTGCATTGGAATCATGATGAGAGGGTAACCACTTTGGTGGGTTGCCTTCAATTCTTCCTTGTTGATACTTGCATTGTGCATGACCCTACCTCCTTATGAGGGATATGCCGGTGGGAGTAGATAGGACGCTAAAGTAGTGCTACGCAAAAAGGGACGGGAAAATGCATGGTGATGGAGTCGAGTACTTTCAAAGGACTTTTCGAAAACCCCGTCGGGTGCCACTTATGCCCGAGGGAGGCAATGAGATGGGTAACCACTTGATGACGAAGTGGTGTACCAAGGCAAGTGTGCGTGTTGTTTTCGAAAACGGATTAGATTTAAGATTTGTCGACTGTCCCAACCTTACATGCGCAACCACTCTGCCCTTGTATGGGAAAAGGCATTATTAATTACCTAGGCCGATACTAGCTTGGAGCCCGCATTACTAGTGACGGGAGAGTTGTTGGTGCGCTCTCTCGGGACGGGGTCGTGCCAGGTAGGGCGGCCATGACTGTTTTTACAGGGTACCGGATACACCGTTGTGTCCCCTCTCGGATGTTACGATCTCGAGCGAGTCCCGTATGATGTACATCGTGAGGATACGGAACAACGAGTGGACTCCTTGTTAGTGTCGTCTAGGGAAAGGTAGTGATCGGGTGCGTACCCCGGGTACTTGAGGTATCGCGGGACGTGGATGACACGGAAGTTCCCCGGATCTTGTGGGTAAAGTGTGCAACCTCTGCAGAGTGTAAAACTATTCGAATAGCCGTGTCCACGGTCAAGGACAATTGGGTGGTGCTACTTAAACTACGTCCACATGTTTACAAACCAGTGTGTGATTGGATAAGTGGGAAGAACTACTTGGGTCAAGTCAAAGGACTTGACATGATTGAGTTGGGTTGGTGCCCACTCTTTTTATGTTGATAGAACTACTTGAGTCAAGTCAAAGGACTTGACATGATTGAGTTGGGTTGGTGCCCACTCTATTTATGTTGATATCTGTAACCTGTCCTCATGGTTACTTGAATTCTCCTGATGCATGTCTTACAAAGTTGTTGAACATGTCATTGCACTCAAAAACTAGCTTTCCGCAAAAATTTACCTATATCATGCATTGTTGTACCTTGAACCAAATCATGGGTTGCTTGCGAGTACATTCAAAGTACTCATTGGCTTGCCACTGGTTATTTAATTGGCCAGGCTTGGAAGAACAGGAGTTCGAAGAAGAATTCTTTGAAGACGAACATGCGAACTAGGACGTTTCCCAGTCAGAATGCCTGTAGGGTTAAGGCAGATAGCGTGGGTTCTACTTATCGACAAAGATTTCCGCTGCTTATGTGTCGGGGGTGCTAATCCACGAACACCTATGGGACCGGCGGACCGAGCCCCTTTCGGTTTGGCAGCGGGGCGGAGATCGCACGAAGAGCAGATCAAGGTGAAGCACACGAGCAGTTTACCCAGGTTCGGGCAGGCACGGATGCGTAAAACCCTACTCCTACTTTATGGTTTGTATTGAGTTCTTGCTCAAGAGCGCTGAGTGCTACAATACACACTAGTAGCTAACGAGACCGAGCATGAGTGTTCTCCCCCTCCTCTGTTGCGCATGGGCCTCCTTTTATATGCTCAAGGGGTCACCGACAGGTGGCAACGTTAGACAAGGGTAAAAATGGAAAAATGTTGTGGTTGGCACCGCCGCCTGCTACAGTGTATCATACCTAACCCTGACGGCAGGGGACAAGGGCATTAAATGCCCATCTGCGTCGCCCAAATAGTGCAAAAGGGACCGCCAGGGACGCCACCGTTCGCCACGATGGCGATCTTGTCAGCGCCGCTTGCCACCGTGTACCGCTGGCTGCACAGCCTCCCGCCACGTACGCCTGGAAAGGTCCCAGAGCGACATGTTGGTGGATGTGCTGGAGCGCAGGTACGGAGTGGAGGCTTGCCGCGGCAAGCGCCTTGCCGCGGTCGTTGTCTTGTCGCGTCCGGGAGCTTTTTGCTCACCGGGCCTTGCCGGGACGCGTGGCGCGTCGCGGCAAGTTCCTTGAGATGCCTTGGTTGGCCTTCCCGACAAGCTCCTCTTGCCGGGGTCTTGTCTCCTTAGCTTGGATACTTTGTTCTTGAATGGCTCCAAAGGAACCACGGAGGACCTTGGCGGTCACCCGACAAGCCTTGCCGCGGGATGCTGCGAGTGCCCGTGCACAAGTTCGGGATACTAGGGTACCCCTACTCTAGTACACCGACAGGAGCCCCCGGGCCTGGGCCATACACGGTGCTGAGCGCTGTTGGGCCAGGCCCAAAACAAGGCACGGGCACGCGCGGCCTGGGTTACGCCGTATCTCTCCCCGTATCTACCGCGCCCTCCCCGAACGGCACACGTCGAATGCGGCATCGTGGGAGAGATCGTGGTGGTTTCTTTATTCGAAAAGGCAGAACGTCCGCCCCCTCGCTCTTTATAAGCAGGGGAAACAGGGGTAGTGCACCCATTCGCCCCTTTCCATTCCAATCTCGGAAACCTCCGCCACTCCTCCGTCTTCTCAAAGCTGAAAGAGAGCAGCGCCCTGCCCCCCATCGCCACCAGCACCACCAACGCCGTCGACCTCCTCCACCACTTCCGCCATGGCTCCGAAAGCCGACAAGGGGAAGGCTGTGAAGTCGACCGAGGCGCAGCGGCTTGCGGCGCTGCGAAAGGAGCGGGCAACCTTCCCCCCAAAGCTCGCCGCGAAGGAGCTGAGGGAGTATTACTACCTCTTCTGGTCGACGGAGACGCGAGCGCATCCGAGCACGAAGGTACTTCCAGCCGCCGCTTGGAAAATGGCTCCAAATGGATATCCTTTCTTCGCCGTGTTCTTCTACTGCGGGCTCTGCCCGCCTTTCTCTGAGTTTTTCTGCGATATCATGAACACCTACGGGTTCTGCCTCCTTGATTTCACCCCCAATGCCGTTCTGACCATGGCAGTTTTCGCACATCTCTGCGAAAACTTTGTCGGAGTCCATCCAAATGTTGCCCTTTTTCGCCACTTCTTTATGCCCCGAGTAGAGAGAGGAGAGCCTTTATCTGGCAGAATCGCCTGGATCTCGAGGGCCGGCAAGAAGGACTCTTATCTGGAGGGAGAGTTCCGCGGCAAGTGGGAGGAATGGAGAGCAGACTGGTGCTGGATTGTCGAGGAGAACCCGCAGCCGTTTACCGCCCGGCGCCAAACCCCAGCAGCACGTGGCAGCGATTGGAGCAATGTGGCCCCGGAAGATGATAGGCTGAAGATTGCCGTCACCCGGATCCAACGCCTCAGGCTTGCCGAGCTCACTGTAGGCGCCGTTGGCGCAGATTTTCTTCGCCGCCGCATCGCCCCCCTGCAGGAACGGAGGAGACCCGCCTGGGGGTTCAAGAATGCGGCAGATATCATGAGGCTGCATCCGGGCCTCAACTACAACTTCACTATTCTGGAGCTCAACGCGATGCTCCAGGAGCTGTTCAAGTACGACCCTGAGCATCCCGAAGTGTTCAGGTTGCCGCAGGGCGTCGTTCCGCTGTGCAACAACTCCGCGCTCGACCGCATCCGTGCAATGATGCCGCTGTGCGATTTGCATGGAATTGTCCCAACTTGGCAAGAGCCTGCAGACGACGTCATGCAGGAGTTCTTCGATGGCTTGGTAGAAGTGCCGGTCTGCTCCGATGAAAAGAATGGCCTCACTCGCGACACCACCGATGCGGAGTTGAAAGCATCGCCACCAGGCTGGAAGAGGCGGCGGCAGCCGCAGCTGCGGGCGAGTTTGGATTCACCGTGGAGGAGGCAGAGGCAGCAGAGGCGGCAAGCCGTGCCGAGCGAGAGGAGCTTGCCGGCAAGAAAGAGCTTGCCGGGCGAGAGGAGCTTGCCGGCAAGAAAGAGCTTGCCGGGCGTGACGTCAAGTCGAGCGAGCCCGCCGAGGATACGAGCGGCTCGTTGGAGATCAACTCCTCTTCCTCTTCATCATCAGACAGATCGCCGCAAGCAGAGCCCCCAGCTCCACCAAGAAGGCGTCTCCGCAAGGCCGGGGACGTAGCGGGGCGGCGGGCGAGTCGACAGTCGCCGCGCCGCGTGACACGCTCCACCGCGGCAAGCACTGTTGTCGCGGGAGCACCTCACGCTGCTACGGCAGCTGGAGCGGGGTCCGCCCGGACCACAGCTTCTGCTCCTGCCGCTTCTCACGCCGCGGCGGCAGCCGGAGCGGGGTCGTCTTGGACCACCGCCACTGTTCCCGCCAAGCGGCCAAGGGAATCTACTTCTCCGCCTCCTCGCGCCGGACGTGACCCGTACTTCGACTTCTCCGCGTTCAGCTCCGATGACGAAGAAGAAGAGTAAGATTCTCTTGTTGTACTTGTAGTGCTTCAATTCTTGCTGTTTTGTCTTGTATCTCATCTGCTTTACTCTGAACTTATTCCTTCTTAGGACTCTGGCCCAGAGAGCAGCGAAGAGAGCCAAGGCCCCGGTGATTATCATCGAGGACGAACCCATCGCGACAGCAGGGGATGCGTCCGAGACAACCTTACCGGACCCGGCAACTGTTCTCCAGAGCAGCCCCCAGCGTAAGTATATGGCTCGCTTTCCGCTATTAGGCGCGCATGGATACTCTTCCTTTGCTGACATCTGACTGTTGGTTTGTGTAGGAGCAGAGCAGCCCCACCAGGAGCGCCCGGAGGCCGCCCCCGAAATGCCGAGGGAGAGTCCTCTGGCAAGGGAGAGGTCTCCGGCAAGGGACAGCACCAGCGGCCCCCCGGCGGCGGAGACCACGACTGCAGAACCTGGCACAGGTAATCTTCTTGCTTCAAAACTTCCCTTGGGTTCTTCTTCTTTTGATCTTCTTTTTTGGGTATTTGCTTGACTCTTCTCCCTTTTTCGGCTGTCAGATCCATCTGCTGCGGAGCCGATGGAGACCGAGGTTGCCGCCGACGATGCCGCTGCTGCCGAGGAAGCAGCCGCGCTGACGATCCCGCCGGCGCAGAGGCCTCCAAAGCTGCCGCCGCAGAAGCAGGTGGGGGATCTAGCGATCGCACTGACGACCCTGAGGCCGCAGGAGCGCCAGGCGCTACGTCGACCGCCGATCCCTCCGCCGCTGCCGTGGCGCCGGGCTCCGAAGAGCCCCATCTAGGCGTCTACTTGAAGGCTGGCGATGGCATCTTCATCAACCTCCCCTGGGCGTCAAGCTCCAGGGCACCGGTCGAAGGAGAGAGCTTTGACGGAGAGGTGCTCGCCTCCGCTGGGCTGGCGCTGGTTGACGCGCCGTGCAGCAGCGGCAGCGAGCCTGAGGAGGAGCGGCTGCTGCGGAAGCTGGTGTCGCTCTACCGCGCCCTGCAAGCCAAGTTGGAATCCCACGAGGCGCTTGTCGCGAAGGCGGGAGTGGACATCGAAAGGCGCGCGGAGGAGCTCCGGGGTCACAACCAGGAAGCTCTCCATTCCCTGGCAGAGGAGCGGGCGCGACTTGCCAAGGAGCAGAAGGCCTTCCTCCTCGAGCGGGCTGAAGTCGAAGAGCAACAGCGGCTTACCGCTGAAAAGCTGTCTGCGCAGGAAGGCGAGCTGGTGTAGCGAAAGGTTAACCTTGACAGCCACGAGGAGGAGCTTGCCGCGCGCGAGCGAACATTTGGCGGAGTCCTCAAGCAAGCAGAGGACGCTGCTGTAGCTGCCGAGGCCGCCAAGAAGGAGCTGGAGACAAAGGTGGTGCAGCTGGAGGCCGGTCTCAAGGCGAGCGGCGAAGAGCTTGCCGCGCTCAAGCGTGAGCGGGAGAAGGACGCCCACAGCCACTCGGAGCTGCAGGCCCTTCTCGCCGAGAAGGGCCAGGAGCTTAGCGCCGCCAAGGACTACAACGCAGATCTTGAGTTGAAGTTGACCACTTTGACCAAGACGCTGGACGGCGCCAGGGAGCAGGAGACGGCCTTGAAGGAGGAGGTCAAGGCCGGCAAGGCACTGCTGGCGGGTGCTGCTGCCGCCCAGAATGCTTTTAGGGAGAATGTGGAGCACTGGACGGAGGGTCTTGTGAATGTTGCCGCAGACGTTGACAGGGAGCTGGCGCAGCTGGGAATGGAGGATCTCGGGTATCCCTCCGACGAGAACCTCCAACCCAGCGGCAAGCTCACCTTGTTCTTCAAAGGCGTGGCGACGGCCCTCCAGCGACTCCGGGAGAGGATCCCAAAGCAGCTGGCCGACGAGTCGCGCAAGATCTGCACGGGAGCTCTTCAAAAGGTGTTGGTGAAGGTGGCCTTCCGCAACCCGGGACTCAACCTCACCAACGTCCTCAGGACCCTGCCGCCGGATGCTGATCGGGAGGCGCTCAAGACCCTTGTCGCACCCATTGTGGACAAGGTGAGCGGGATCAAGAGGGTTGAGGGCGATCGCGTAGACTAGGCCGCCCGTTTTCTTCTTTTCTTGTCGCTGCTGGTCATGTTATGAGAACAATCTGTTAGAGCTGCGACAAGCTACCTTGTAATATAACTCTATTCTGGGTAATGATTGCAATGTTATTTCCTTTACTTGATTCCTTCCTTTGTATGTTTTTTCCCTACGCTTTTAGGGAACTTGCTGGCGCAGGCACCTTGGCCGCGAGCGCTGAGTGCGGGACGTCAGCAGCCTGCTGGCGGTGCCGCTACCGACAAGAAACCTTGTCGCAACTAGTCGCAGCTCACTTAAGTTGTTGAGCGGACTCAAAACAAAGTAAGGGCGCAACTAGCTACGAGTTGGTTCTTCCGCGCATAGGTTTTCCATACAAAGCACGGTCGTTCAAGGAAGATAACATAAGAATTTAAAAAAATCTGATTGCTCAAACTTTGGTAACTTAGCTTTTCTGTCGTTTGCTTCCCGGCAAGGCGAAACTTTCTTGAACGACGCCTGGTCCATACCATTATCTTCTCCCTTCCCCCCGGCAAACTTGTGGGCGAGGGAACCTTCCTTTCCTTGAGAAAAAAGAAAGAGGAGAAAATAAAGATAGGGAGCCTTATGGCTCGTTGTTGCTTACCGGGGGTAGGTGCTGCACAAAGTGTCAGATAACAGATGCAAAAAATAAAAAGCATGAAATCGACAAGATTGTGCGGAACACATGAGCTTTATGCACGGGGTCTGCGCCCGCCTTTGTACAAAGGATTACATGCAACAGCGGCAAGACTTGTACAAAAGGTGGTTGCCGGAACCTACGGGTAAAACTTACGAAGATGCTCAATGTTCCAGGAGTTGCTCACCGGAATGCCATCTTCGGTCTCAAGGCGGACAGCGCTAGGCCTAGTGACTCGTTTCACCCGGTAAGGGCCTTCCCACTTCGGCGTCAACTTGTTGGAATTCTTGGCGGACTGAACACGCCGAAGAACAAGGTCGCCTTCCTCGAGACTTCTGGTGTTAACTTTACGGCTATGGTAGCGGCGCAAAGCTTGCTGGTAGCGAGCAGCTCGTACAACAGCCTGAAGACGGTCTTCCTCAAGGAGCAGCGCGTCATCTTGTCGCAGCTGCTCTTGCTCAAGCTCATCATAAGCGAGCACTCGAGGTGACCCGTATACGAGTTCCATGGGGAGAACTGCCTCTGCTCCATAGACTAGAGCGAAAGGTGTCTGGCCAATGGCTCGATTTAGCGTCGTCCTGATCGACCAAAGAACCACCGGCAGCTCCTCAATCCAGTTTCTTCCGCACTTGTGCAGCCTGTCGAAAGTTCTGGTCTTGAGCCTACGCAGCACTTCAGCATTTGCCCTTTCCGCTTGACCGTTGCTTCTCGGGTGAGCAACAGAAGCGAAGCAGACCTTGGCGCCAAGATCTTGGACGTACTGCATGAAGGTGCGGCTTGTGAATTGCGTACCGTTGTCGGTGATTATCCTGTTAGGGATCCCGAAGCGGCAAACAATCGACCTGAAGAACTTGACTGCTGACTGTGCTGTCACCTTCCTCACTGCTTCCACTTCTGGCCACTTTGTGAACTTGTCGATTGCAACGTACAAGTACTCAAAGCCCCCGACTGCTCGGGGAAAGGGGCCGAGGATATCGAGCCCCCAGACCGAAAATGGCTAGGATAAAGGGATCGTCTGGAGAGCTTGAGCTGGCTGGTGTATCTGCTTGGAATGGAACTGGCACGCTTCACACTTGGTTACTTGTGCAGTTGCATCCTGGAGGGCTGTCGGCCAAAAGAAACCTTGCCGGAATGCTTTGCCAGCAAGTGCTCTTGCGCCAATGTGGTGACCACATATGCCTCCATGTATCTCTGCCAACAGCTTTTGTCCATCTTCCCGGTGAATACACTTCAATTTCACACCGTTGAGTCTTCTTCTGTACAGTGTGTTGTCGACAAACCGGTACATACTTGACTGTCGGGCTACTCTTTCCGCTTCTTCTTGCTCTTCGGGAAGTTCTCCTGTCTAAAGGAAACGGACAATTTGTTGTGCCCATGCTGGAGCTTGTGGCTCGACAACAAGGACTAAAGGCACATCTGCTGCTGCGGGAACATCTGCTTCTGCGGCGAGAACCTGCGGCTCAGCCGGAGCTTGACGTTCCCCGGCAAGCTTGCCGGAGCAAAACTTGTCGGGAGCCTCTGCTTCAACGGAACAAACCCTAGGGCTTGCCGGAGCAGACTGCTCCTCAGCACTCTTGTTGTTGATCTTGGGGACCTTCTTGGCGGCGGCTTCGGGAAGCTCTACCGGAAAATAGTCACCAGAAATCAACTTCCTCTTCTTGCTCTGTCCAGTTGATGGTGTTACGGATGTCGTTCTGAGCTCTTGGAACATGCTCCATCTGTAGGCCGTCAAAGTGCTCTTCTAGCTTTCTCACTTCGTCGACGTAGGCTTCCATCAACGGACTCTGATAACTCTTGTTCACTTGGCGGACGACAAGCTGCGAGTCAACCCTGACAATGAGCTTCTTGACCCCAAGGTCTGCCGCGATCCTGAGACCGGCAAGCAAGCCTTCATACTCTGCAGTATTTTTTGTTGCTTGCTCCTTGGGAAAGTGCATCTGGACTACGTACTTGAGGTGCTCCCCGGTGGGTGCGACAAGCAGCACGCCAGCGCCGGCGCCTTGCAGCAAGAAGGCACCATCAAAGTACATGAGCCACTCTTTGCTTGCTTCCTTGACGGGGATGCTCGTTTCTGGAATTTCTTCATCTGGTGTTGGCGTCCACTCTGCTATGAATTCTGCCAATGCTCTGCTTTGGATAGTTGAAGTACTCTCAAACTTGAGGCCAAAGCTTGACAGTTCCAGTGCCCACTCAACAATCCTGCCTGTTGCTTCTGGATTGTGTAGAATCCTCTTCAGCGGAAAGCGAGTGACAACTGTGATCTCATGTGCTTGGAAGTAATGGCGCAGCTTTCTCGAGGCCATAAGAAGGCCGAAAAGCAATTTCTGCACACCAGAGTACCTTGACCTAGCCCCCTGCAGAAGGGAACTGACAAAGTAAACTGGGCGCTGCACCATTCTCTTCTGTATCTCCTCGGGCACCTGCGCAGATCCATCTTTGTCGGGACCAGAGCTTGTCGGGGAAGTCCCCTGCTTGTCGCTGGATGTGCCTGCCATGGTTGCTGGCTCGTCATCTACCTCCCTCTCTGCTACTAATGCAGCACTAACCACTTGATTGGTTGCCGCTATATACAGCAGCAACTTCTCTTGTGGCTTAGGTGCGACAAGTGTTGGAGTGGAGGACAGGTATCTCTTCAAGTCTTGTAGCGCAGGCTCGGCTTCCGGAGTCCATTTCATTGGACCTGCCTTTTTCAAAATTTTGAAAAACGGCAGGGCGCGCTCAGCAAACCTAGAGATAAACCTGCTCAGAGCAGCCATGCAACCGGCAAGTCTTCGTACATCCTTGACGTGCTTTGGTGCTTCAATCTGCTCAATGGCCTTGATCTTGTCGGGATTGGCTTCAATTCCCCGCTGAGACACGAAGAACCCGAGAAGCTTGCCGGAGGGGACTCCAAACACACACTTCTCGGGGTTGAGCTTGAGGTTGATCTTGCGCAGATTTGCAAAGTTCTCGCCTAAATCTTGAATCAGAGTTGCCTTGTCCTTGCTCTTGACCACTATGTCATCCATGTAGGCTTCCACATTTCTGTGTATTTGTGGCTCAAGAGCGACATGGACTACCCTTGCAAATGTTGAACCAGCATTCTTTAAACCAAAAGGCATCCGTATGAAACAGTACGTGCCACATGGAGTGATGAATGCGGTCTTCTCCTCATCCTCTTCTGCCATGAAGATTTGATGGTATCCTGAGTATGCGTCAAGAAATGAAAGCAAGTCACATTCAGCCATGGAGTCAACAATCTGGTCAATGCGCGGTAAGGGAAATGGGTCTTTGGGACAAGCTTTATTAACATCGGTAAAGTCGATACAAAGCCTCCATTTCCCGTTTGCCTTGCGCACGACTACAGGATTGGCCAACCACGTAGGATGGAGCACTCCTCTAACAAGGCCTGCTGCTTCCAATTTCTTGATCTCTTCTGCGATGAATTCTTGGCGCTCCACTACTTGCTTCCTGACCTTCTGCTTGACGGGCCGCGCATGAGGACAAATGGCAAGATGGTGCTCAATTACTTTCCTGGGAACACCGGGGATGTCAGACGGTTGCCACGCAAACACGTCGACATTCGCCCGCAGGAAAGCAATGAGCGCGCTTTCCTATTTAGGATCAAGAGTGGCACTGATGGTGAAGGTACCACTAGTGCCGTCCTCCTTGGCGGACACTTTCTTGGTCTCTGGCGGAGCCGCCATTGCCTTCTTACACTTGCCGGTGGAGCTCGATGGTGCGTCCTCGACGGTAGCGCAGCACTTTGAAGAGGTGCGCTTGCCGGAGTGGGCATTAGAACTCTTGCCGGACTTGGTGTTCTTCTTTCCCCCGGGAGCTTCAATGGAAGGTGACTTGCGATCTGTTGCGGCTGCTGCTTCCCGGTAGATCTTGTTGGTGCAGATAAGAGCATCCTTCTTGTCGCCAGGGACAGAGATGACGCTTATCGGGCCTGGCATCTTGAGCATGTTGTATGCGTGGTGAGAGGCTGCCATGAACTTGGCGAGTGCTAGACAGCCGAGTATCCCATTGTAAGGCAATGGAAAACTGCCAACGTCAAAAGTGACCCTCTCAGTCCTAAAGTTCAACTCGCTGCCAAATGTTACTGGCAACGTGACCTTCCCCTTCGGCTTGCTCCTTCCCGGGTTGATTCCTTGGAATGTGCCGGTTTCTTCAAGCTCGCTGTCAGGGATCTGGAGTTTTTGGAGTATAGCGGAGGAGATCAGGTTCAAGCCGGCCCCACCGTCAACTAGCATCTTAGTGACCTTGAGGTTGCAGATAGTTGGTGAAACCAACATCGGCAAGTACCCGACCGCAGTTGTGCGATCAGGGTGGTCCTCAATATCAAAGATGATAGGCGTGCTGGGCCATTTCAGAAGCTTGCGTGACTCGACAGGTGGTTCCACCGCATTGACTTCCCGCACCCACTGCTTGAGTTGGCGGTGCGAAGTATGCAGAGAAGCACCGTCATCAACGCACAAGACCTCTATGGCTTTCTGGAACTCCTTCTCACTGGTCTCGACATCATCCATGTCTTCGTCGTCGTCGTCATCTTCATCCTTGTCACGGCCGCGGGGAGGTCTGTCTCCTTGCCGCTGCTTGGCCTTGCCGCGGCGTCCTCCCCGGCCGGCGCGCTTCTTGCCGGATTCCCCAGCGCCTCCTTGGGCCCTCTCCTTGTCGCATCGCTCGTATTCAGCCTTTTGCTGCTGGACGAGCTGTTCGACTTTCTTGCAGCTCTGGAGGTCATGGCCCTTGGTGCGGTGGATCTTGCAGTACTGCTTGTCGGTGCCGTCCTGCTTGTCGGCGACCGCCACAGCCTAGCAGTTGGTGCACGCGGCAATCTCCTTGCCGGAGCTACCAGCTTTGGCTTTCTTGGCGCCACCTTCATTGCCGGACTGCTCAACAACTAGCACATCTTTGCCTTTCTTCTTCCTATTGTTCCGCCGCCGGTTTTTCTTTGCCGGGGTAGCATCCTTGCTGTCAGATCCTCCTGCTCCTGTAGTTTCTCCGGGGAGTATCCTCCCTTCCTCAGCACGTGCACACTTGTCGGCCAGGGCATACAGCTCACTGACGTCTCTGATCTTGCACACCGCCATCTCCTCCCGCATCCTACGGTTACGCACGTTCTGATGGAACACGCTGATGACCGCGGCAGGGTGGACATCTGGGATGTTGTGCTGTACACGGCTGAATCTCTGAATGTACTTGCACAGGGGCTCTCCTTCCTTCTGGGCGAGCAGGTGAAGGTCACTCTCTTGGCCATGAGGTTTGTGGCCGCCTGTAAAGGCGCCGACAAACTGATGGCATAGGTCTGCCCAAGAGGATATGGAGTTGTCCGGCAAATGCATGAGCCAGGACCTGACGTTGGGCTTGAGCACCAGCGGGAAGTAGTTGGCAAGGATCTTGTCGTCCCGCCCCCCGGCAGCTTGCACCGCGATGGTGTAGATGCTGAGGAACTCCGACGGATGCGACTTGCCGTCGTACTTCTCTGGTACGTCTGGCTTGAAATTCTTCCTGCTGGGCCACTGGACTTGCCGCAGCTCACGGGAAAATGCAGGGCAACCTACCGCGTACGGCAAGTCGCCTGGTTCCCCTGGCGCATGCATGTCGACAGAGGGCCCAGCGCGCTGGTCTGATTGATGCCGCGCTTCTCTTCGGCGCTTGATGCGAGTACGAGCGTCTTCTTGCTGTCGTTCGTGAAGAACTTGGCGCTGATCACGACGAGCTCATGGATCTGATGACGCGGTGGAGTCGCTGTCAAGGTGGATCTGGCGAGTCAGCGATCTTGGCCTTCGGGGCGGAGAGTGCACGGTGGTTGTACCCTCACCGGTCTTGTCGCCACCGGCTCGTGCCTGGCTGACTTGCCGCGGCTGCGATGTACTCGGCTGCCGTGGATTGTCACCGTTGGCGAAGCCGATGAGACTCTGAATGGTGGCCCTCCAGTCGTCGATCTTGTCTGCCGCTGGAGGGTAGTCTAGGAGCAGTTGAGCTCGCGCCAAAGCTTCTGCTGAAGTGGTGGGTGGCGGCGGTGGCGAGCGGTGTGAGGAGCGGGATATGCTTGGACTTCTAACATGTTAGAAGGAGCAGTATCTCGTCCAGGCGACTGCACCCCGCTCGCGCCAGCACGTTGGCGTGCACGCTGGTCTTGAGCACTCCGAGATCCACCAGCTCGATCTTGGTCCAGCAAACGTATGGTACCGTGAGTATCATGACGCTGCCGGTCTCGCGCCTCCTGGGATGGGCGCAGTGCATGTACAGACGCCGAGGTCTTGGAGTGCGCCCGGTCGTTGTGGGAGCCAACTGCGCCGCCGATGGGCAGCGCAGCCTTGTCCTTGGACCTGGCAGCACCGTGAGCTCCCTCGTCGACGCCCGTTCTTCCGCCGGCGTCTACCCCACCAGCCGTTTGCTCTGGTGATGGTGGGTTCGGCGCGGACGGAGCAGCCGCCTCCGAAGCCTTCTTCTTCGGCGGCATGTCGATGAAGACAATGAAGATTTAGCTCGTGCGAACGCCGGATCAGGTTCACACAACCTCGACGAGCCCCCTACCTGGCAGGCCAAAGATGTCGGGGGTGCTAATCCACGAACACCTATGGGACCGGCGGACCGAGCCCCTTTCGGTTCGGCAGGGGGGCAGAGATCGCACGAAGAGCAGATCGAGGCGAAGCACGCGAGCAGTTTACCCAGGTTCGGGCCGCACGGATGCGTAAAACCCTACTCCTGCTTTATGGTTTGTATTGAGTTCTTGCTCGGGAGCGCTGAGTGCTACAGTACACACTAGCAGCTAACGAGACCGAGCATGAGTGTTCTCCCCCTCCTCTGTTGCGCATGGGCCTCCTTTTATATGCTCAAGGGGTCATCGACAGGTGGCAACGTTAGACAAGGGTAAAAATGGAAAAATGTTGCGGTTGGCACCGCCGCCTGCTACAGTGTATCATACCTAACCCTGACGGCAGGGGACAAGGGCATTAAATGCCCGTCTGCGTCGCCCAAATAGTGCAAAAGGGACCGCCAGGGACGCCACCGTTCGCCACGATGGCGATCTTGTCAGCGCCGCTTGCCACCGTGTACCGCTGGCTGCACAGCCTCCCGCCACGTACGCCTGGAAAGGTCCCAGAGCAACACGTTGGTGGATGTGCTGGAGCGCAGGTACGGACTGGAGGCTTGCCGCGGCAAGCGCCTTGCCGCGGTCGTTGTCTTGTTGCGTCCGGGAGCTTGTCGCTCACTGGGCCTTGCCGGGACGCGTGGCGCGTCGCGGCAAGTTCCTTGAGATGCCTTGGTTGGCCTTCCCGGCAAGCTCCTCTTGCCGGGGTCTTGTCTCCTTAGCTTGGATACTTTGTTCTTGAATGGCTCCAAAGGAACCACGGAGGACCTTGGCGGTCACCCGGCAAGCCTTGCCGCGGGATGCTACGACTGCCCGTGCACAAGTTCGGGATACTAGGGTACCCCTACTCTAGTACACCGACATTATGTTTCATTTGATTTTCAGCCCTTAAGGCTTTATCTATGTAAGACTTGACCATAATGGTCATAATTTGTGTAAGACGATATGTATGGATGTAAGGCTATTGTTATTCAGCTTCTGTGTGTTCAGTGAGCATTGATCTCTGGGATCACTGTACACGTGCATTCGGTGGTCACGACTTATGAGTCGGGGTCCCCACAGAGCTGGTATCAGAGCCATCCTGACTGTAGGAAGCCTTAGTTAGCATGGGTATTAGTTAGCTTGAGACCATCTAAACTTCTCTTCTTTTCTAAAGCTTACCCAAACCCAAGATATATTTTCCTTATTGACCTCTCCCATTCAACCTTTGTAGATGGCTGCCATACCTGAAGACTTCTTGACCACGGGATTTCCCGTGCTTCTCGAGGATAGCCTCAGGAAGTGCCAGTACCACTGAGCCCCCATTTTCACCTACCATGAGCATTGGATCAATGACACCAAGACGGAGTATCATGTGGAAGTGATCGTGAAGGCCAAAGACTCTCCAACAAGCTGGTTTTTCGAGGGACCCCAGATGGCAACACTAGTCCTTGCCGTCGAGACGGCAACCCTCAAGGCACTCACCCGCCTCCGAGGCCTTCTTCCAGAGATGGCAGACGAGTTGGCAACCCGTTTCTTGCCTTATCGGAAGGAAGGTGAGGATGAGAGCAGTGCACCAGCTCCACCATTAGAAGAAGGACTTCCACTCCGGTTCCAGACCTACTTCAGCCTTTGTGCCGATAGTTTGGCACAACACTTGGCCTCTGAATCAATGGAACTCCGAAAGGAACTTCATGAGACCAAGGCACTTCTTCTTCAAGCACAAGGGAAGACGGATAGGATCAAGAAGGAAGGTGCTCCCCCTGGACGGCCCGCAATCGCATACAGAGGCGGAAGATCCCCAAAGGATGGAGAACCACCACATCAACACCGCATGAGTGCAAAGGAATACCGCAAGCTCTTCGCACCACCGGCAAAGCAACGCCGTGTTGAGCTCCTCCACTCCCCCACCCCTTCAAGTGAAGAGGGAAGTCAGGCCACCGATGACGAGGAGGAAGACCCAGAAGAGCCAGACTACGCGACCGAGCATTCCACCACTTAGGCATCATTCGCAACCCGGATATGCCCGTTAGTAACCCCTACGGCAGGATAGGTCGTGTACCCCTATGCGAAGTCGAATCCTTGTAATGGTTCATATGAAACCATGTAGTATTGTGTTTGCTTTTGATGTGTTTGATGGACGTCGTACTTTCCTTCAGGAACTTGCAAGCGACTACATCACCCGTTTGGATTTTAATGAATGTGTTTGGCCTTTTGGCCCTTGCATGAAAACAATTAGTGTCATACCAACCCCCTTACTAGGCATCCCATCTATATTGCTTTCCCCATCTTTCCCAATCATGAGACCTTGACCGCTCCAACAGGATGCCTGTTGTAACTCGTACTGGTACCTCTACCCAGCAGCCAGAAGCCGGAGAAGGAGCCAGTCAAGACCAAACCCAAGGACAAGCTCCACCACCACCACCACCTCCAAGCATGGACATGGCTCAGCTTCTCCAAGCCTTCCGAGAGGAACGCCAAGCCAACACTGCAGCTCTCCAGATGATTGCTCAAGCTGTCAACCGCCAGCCGGCGGGAAACGGCAATGGACGTTCCACGTTGGTGGAGTTCAAGAAACATGCACCACCCACCTTCATCGAGACTACTGAACCCCTGGATGCAGACGACTGGGTCCGCACCATTGAGGATCTGCTGGAACTAGTCGGATGCACTAAGGACCGTGAGAAGGTGGCATATGCTGCTCACTATCTCGGGGGAACTGCTAGAGCTTGGTGGGATGGATTCAAGGCCATGCATGCTGAGCAAAACATCACTTGGAATAACTTCAAGACAGAATTCCGCAAGGCCCACATTCCTTCCGGAATCATGGCCATCAAGAAGCATGAGTTCTGAGCCCTGAAGCAAGGTAGTAGCACTGTCAAGGAGTACATGCAGAAGTTCAGTGTTCTCTCAAGGTATGCCCCTGAAGATGTCAGCACTGATGCTGCCAAAAGGGAGCGCTTCATGGAAGGCCTTAACCAGACTCTGCAGTACTCGCTTGTTGTGTGTGACTCCCCGACCTTTCCTGATCTGGTGAACAAGGCACTCATGCTTGAGGACAAGCGACGTGCTTTGGATGATACCCGTAAGCGCAAAATGATCAGCAAGGGTAGCTCCAGCAACCAGAAGCCTCGCCCATGGCAGCCAGCCCCGGTCAAGCCAACCTATCAGCAGCCAAGAGCTCCTGCACCCCGCACCAACTATCCACCTCAGCAGTACTCCAACCCCAGGCCAGCTTACAACAACCCCAATAACAATGCCGGCAAGAGCAGCAATCCCAATCAAGTCACTTGCTTCGGGTGTGGTCAGGCAGGACACTACTCCAAGAATTGCCCCAACAAGAATCCCGACGCCCCGCGCCCCAATGCGCAAAACCCAGGACAAGGCCGTGGAATGCCACCAAGGAACCAAGCTCCCCGCAACCTGCCCAACAACGGCAAGGGTCGTGTGAATCATGTCACTGCAGAAGAAGCCCAGGAAGACCCAGACGTCGTGCTGGGTACGTTTCTTGTCAACTCAGCACCTGCAACTGTCTTGTTTGATTCTGGAGCCACGCATTCATTTGTCACCCAAAAGTTTGCATTAAAAAGTGGCATGACTCCTACACCCTTGAATAACCCTATGGTGGTACAAACCCCCGGAGCAGAGTTGAGAGTCAAGATAGGATGTAAAGGAGTCGGGATTATCATTAATGGGGTAGACTTCCTAGCAGACCTTATCATCTTAAGATCACAAGGCTTGGATGTGATCTTACGAATGAATTGGCTCAGCAAGCACCAAGGCTTGCTAGATTGTGCCAACCGGACCATCACTGTGACCAACGACCAAGGAGTCGAAGTTAAATTTGCCTCCAACCCCTCCTCTGCTCAAGCCAACCAAGTCAACTCTCTGTCAGAAGTTGGATTGGAGCAAGTGCCAGTAGTATGCGAATACCCCGATGTCTTTCCTGATGAGCTACCGAGAATGCCTCCTGACGGAGACATTGAGTTCATCATCGAGCTCATACCCGGAGCAGGACCCATCTATAAGAAGCCTTATAGAATGGGATCGGAAGAGTTAGCAGAATTGAAGAAGCAACTGGAAGAGCAGTTGAGGAAGGGATTTATCCGCCCTAGTGCCTCCCCTTGGGGTTCACCTGTTCTATTTGTGGCAAAGAAGGACGATACCATCCGCTTATGCATTGATTACCGCTCCCTCAATGAAGTTACAATCAAGAACAAGTATCCACTTCCCAAGATTGAAGATCTGTTTGATCAACTCAATGGGGCCAAGGTGTTCTCCAAGATTGATCTCAGATCTGGTACTACCAGCCAAAAATCAGACCCCAAGATATTCCAAAAATGGCATTTGTAACCAGATATGGCTCGTATGAGTGCACGGTCATGTCCTTTGGATTGACCAATGCCCCAGCTTACTTCATGTATCTCATGAATAAGGTCTTCATGGAATATTTGGACAAGTTTGTCATTGTCTTCATTGATGACATTCTTGTCTTCTCGAAGACGGAGGAAGAGCACGAGCAACACTTGAGGATGGTCCTAGACAAGCTTCGAGAGCACCAACTGTATGCCAAGTTCAGCAAGTGCGAATTTTGGCTGCGCGAAGTTGGATTCTTGGGTCATGTTTTGACTGAAGAAGGATTGTCGGTCGATCCCACTAAGATTGAAGCCGTGACTGAATGGCAATCCCCAAGCAATGTGAAGGAAGTCAGAAGCTTCCTCGGACTCGCGGGATATTACCGCAAGTTCGTTGAAGGATTCTCAAGCATTGCACGACCCATGACTCAGCTCTTGAAGAAGGACAAGAAGTTTGAATGGACGCAGAAGTGCGAAGAAAGCTTCCAGGAGCTGAAGAAGAGATTGACCACCGCCCTAGTTCTGGCCACACCAGATATACACAAGGAGTTTGTGATATATTGTGATCCATCAAGAACCGGACTCGGAGGTGTTCTGATGCAAGAAGGCAGAGTCGTAGCTTACCTTTCAAAGCAACTATGGCCTCATGAAGAGAACTATGCTACTCATGACCTTGAGTTGGCAGCTATAGTTCATGCCCTGAAAACATGGGCGACATTACCTCCTAGGGAAGCGATGTGAGATATACACGGATCACAAAAGTCTAAAGTATATTTTCACTCAGAAGGAATTGAACATGAGGCAGAGAAGGTGGCTAGAGTTGATCAAGGATTATGACCTCAGCGTTCAATACCACCCTGGAAAGGCTAATGTGGTAGCAGGTGCATTAAGCAGGAAGGCTTGTTCCTTGAATGCTATGCTTAAGTAAAGGCTACCCGCCTTGTATGAAGAACTTGAAAGCTTCGGGTTGGAACTGGTTGCACCAGGATTCTTAGCCAACCTTGAAGTCAAGCCTACCCTGATGGATGATATTAAGGAAGCTCAGAAGGGACACGAAAGTATTGAAGGCATCAAGAGGAAGATCAAGGCAGGCAAGGCCCCAGGATTCTCAGAGGATGAGCAAGGAATTATGTGGTTTGGGAATCGCATTTGCGTACCCAACAAGATTGAGCTCAAGAATTTGATCTTGCAAGAAGCTCATGACACCCCGTATTCCATCCACCCCGGAGGAACCAAGATGTATGAAGACCTGAAGGAAAGATTTTGGTGGCACGGGATGAAAAGGGAGATTGCCACCTATGTTGCAAAGTGTGATGTATGCCAAAGGGTCAAAGCTGAATATCAGCGACCTGCTGGATTGGTCCAACCACTCAAGGTTCCCGAGTGGAAATGGGATAAAGTCGGAATGGATTTCATCACTGGACTACCCAGGTCAAACAAGGGACATGACTCCATCTGGGTCATAGTCGATCATTTGACTAAAGTAGCCCATTTCATTCCTGTGAAGACTACCTATGATGGCAACCAGCTAGCGGCTCTATACATCAACAGAATCGTAAGTCTTCATGGTGTTCCCAAGGAGATTGTGTCAGATTGAGGAACCCAGTTTACCTCAAGATTTTGGAAGAAGTTCCAAGAGGCCATGGGGACCAAGTTGTCCTTCAGCACTGCTTTCCACCCACAGACCGGAGGTCAGACAGAACGAGTGAATCAGATACTCGAAGACATGCTCCGAGCCTGTGTCTTAGCGTATGGAGCTAGGTGGGAAGATTGCCTCCCTTTTGCCGAGTTCTCCTACAACAACAGTTATCAGTCAAGCCTCCAGATGGCACCATTTGAGGTATTGTACGGTTGGAAGTGCCGCACACCCCTCAATTGGTCAGAAACCGGAGAAGGACTAGTATTTGGGCCTGAAATCCTCTGTGAAGTAGAAGAGCAAGTTCAGCTAGTCAGAGAACAACTGAAGACCGCTAAGTCCAAACAGAAGAGCTATGCTGACACTCGTCGCCGACTAGTAGAATTCCAAGTCGGAGACCATGTATACCTGCGAGTAACTCCTCTTAAGGGAACCAAGCGTTTCCACGTTAAGGGAAAACTCGCACCAAGGTTTATCGGCCCCTTCGAGATCACCGCACGACGTGGAGAAGTGGCTTACCAGTTGGAACTGCCACCTGAACTATCCGATGTGCACAACATATTCCACGTGTCACAACTCCGGAAGTGTCTCCAAGTCCCAGGCAAGCCTAATCTTTACAAGGATGTCAATCACCAAGCCATTGACCTTCAGCCCAATTTGACTTACCGTGAGAGGCCCATCCGCATTTTGGATGAGGCTGAGCGACGCACTCGAAGCCGCACTATCAAGTACTTCAAGGTCCAGTGGAGCAACCACACTGAAGCAGAAGCAACCTGGGAACGCGAAGACTACCTTAGATCCGAGTTTCCGTATCTCTTTAAAGCCTAGTTTAGGAATCTCGGGGACGAGATTCTTGTAAGGGGGGTAGGTCTGTCACACCCTGCATTTTGTAACTCTTCATCTGCATTAATAAAGCATGAAAATTTGGACCAACAAAAACTTTTGCATTATTTGGCTTTTATTTGGAGTTGGTTTTTCTCTCTGTGTTTTTCAAGTGCTCTTTAAAGTCAACACAACTCCACCTTCTATACTTAATCTCCTTGCCCCAAACTTCTGCCCAATGATCATGCCATGCGTATAGGGAAATATAGTATTTTCTTACAAAAATAATTTGGCCAAATGGTATTTTCAAAAATTAGTTTTCCAAAAACCCCTAGATTGAGGTTTGCACCGCAAGTACCTGATTTGGGGTATGAAAAATATTTCAAAAGGTATATTTGAAACCTATTAGGTATAGGGCTCCCATAAACCACAAAAATATAATTTTAAAAGTTATTTCCCTATTTATTTAAAGGCTTTTTCTTAAGGCCAGAAATGGTCTTTAATAGGTTAAAATTATTTTAATGTTTCAAAAATATTTGAGAAAATTTAGGGAAACTCAGTGGACATATATTTTCCATATATATGAGTTTAAACACATGGTCATGTTCAAAATATTGGACAAAACTTCCCAAAACCATTTCTGCCGATTTCAAGGATTTGAAATATTTCTACAGGAAATATTTCCATAAAAATCCAAGAAAAATCCAACAAGTCACAAATGCATATTTTGATGATCTTGCAAAGCCTCACTTCAATCAAGGTTATTTTGGTCCACCAAAATGCCCCATAACCCTTTCTGTTCAGGATCAAATTTGAACAAGTTTGTACTACCAACTTTCTCTCCTTGACCCCAACTTTTGTGAGCATGTTCACATGACCAAATGAGGCCACTGCACCAAGTGGTGCATCAAGGAGAAGTGATTTGCTCAACTAGATCTACACAAGTTCATTTCTGCTAATATCTAGGGTTTGCCAAAGTTACATTGGCCACTTTGCCCAAATGAGCTGAAATTTGGTGGAACGCCCTAATTATATGTGTCATTTCACCCTGTAGAGTCTCATGGCAATTGGAAATCATTTGCTTGCCCAAACCATTATCAAACACCTTCTGACATTTTACAAAAACCACTGTTTTGACCCCTCCCACTATTCTTCATGAGCTCAACTTTTTACCAGAGCTTAATCTAGTCACCTTATACCTCCAGTAGCAATGGCAAGTCCTCAGATCAATTATTTGGGGGTGAAACCCTCACTTTCTCTCTCTGGACAACCCCATTTCCACTCTTCTTCTTCCTCTCTCCTCACCCAGTCGCCATCCAGAGCATCCAATGCCCCTCCCTACTTCTTTACTCCTCCCTAGAGCTACCAGACATGCTTGGCCGTGCCTACCTTGCCAAAAAAATGGCATGCCGGCCACTTGCACGCTCTGGAGCGTGCTACAGTGCGCTCCCGCACTGTAGCCGCCCCCTTCCAACCACGTTTGCCCACCTAGGGCCTCCCCCTCGTGTCCCCCGAGGTCACCTCGACGTCCACAACATGCCACGCCCTGTCCCCCTCCTCCTTCTCCCTCCTGCTGCCCTTGCTCGCATGCGCGCCGGCCGCCCGAGAGCTCCAATGAGCGGCCTCACACGCGCGGCGTCCCTGACCTTTCCCCCGCTCCCTCTCTTCTCCCCCTCGGCGTAGTCCACGCCCAGGAGCACCCCAGACACGGCGCCAGCTCCTCCCGAGCCCTATGGCAACGAGCAGGACCTCGCCGGCGCACGAGCCCACGGTGGACCGCCGCTCGCCTATATAAGGCATTCCCGAGCCCTCCTCTCGCCACCACTCGTCCCCTCCCACTCCAAATAGCCCCACTGGGCCTCCCGTTCATCCCCAGAGCCGCCCAATCTCGAGATCGAGCTCGAGCTCCGCCGCCTCGGGTCATCATCGATCTCGGGGTACGGGCTCCCTCCGCCCCTCCTCTCTCTCGATCTAAACCCTCCACACCTCCCTGACCATTTCCCCTCTGCTTCCCCTCTCTCTTCCAGTCGGAAACAGCCGGAGCCATCAACGCGCGAAGCTCCTCCGCCGCGAACCTCGTCGCCGGCGAACCAGGCACCCCCGCCGGCCAAGCCCACCACCCACCGACGTGCGGCAGTCCCCTGAAGCCATCCCCACACTCGCCGGAGCTCGCCGTGGCCTGCATCGTCGCCGGTGAGCACCGCGACCCCCTGTCCATGGGTTAGTGATGACAGGTGGGCCCCGCCTGTCATCCTATCCCTCGTTCCCGCGCCCCTCTCTCTCTGACCTGCGGGCCCCGGCCGTCAGGTTTGAAACAGGTGGGCGGGCGCGCGCGCTGTGCGCTGGCTCGGCTGGGTCGGCCCGCTGGCTGGGCCTGCTGCGCTGCGGCTGTTCTGGCCCAGCAGGCACAGTGCTCCTTTCCCTTTTTCTTTTTCTGGAAACTTGCAAAAATTCCATAGGATTAAATATTAATCCAAATGCAATAATTCCAACTCCCATATTTTTCTAAAAATCCCACCTATTTAATGGTGTAACTTTCATAAATATCCATCAAACTTTTCTGCACTGTTCAAATTTAAATTCAAATTTGAGCATTTATATTCCCCTCTGAAAATCCATTCCTCCTATTATACAACTCCAAATCCAAAACTAGGAATTTTCCCCTTCTTAGTTTTCCACCTAGTATTTTACAAAAATAAGTTGACATTTTTCTGAGCACTTTGGTTTCTCTGTTTTATTATTGCCTTATTTTCTCGTTATTAGTTTGCGATGATAGATTGCGTTACTGACGAAGGAGTTGGACCAGAAGACTTTGAAGACCCATAAGACCTTGTTGAGCCAGGCAAGAGCCCTTTGACCATGTCTATGAAACCCTTTTTATGCATTTCATATAGCACTTTATTATTGTTGCATTGGAATCATGATGAGAGGGTAACCACTTTGGTGGGTTGCCTTCAATTCTTCCTTGTTGATACTTGCATTGTGCATGACCCTACCTCCTTATGAGGGTTATGCCGATGGGTGTAGATAGGATGCTAAAGTAGTGCTACGCAAAAAGGGATGGGAAAATGCATGGTGATGGAGTCGAGTACTTTCAAAGGACTTTTCGAAAACCCCGTCGGGTGCCACTTATGCCCGAGGGAGGCAATGAGATGGGTAACCACTTGATGACGAAGTGGTGTACCGAGGCAAGTGTGCGTGTTGTTTTCGAAAACGGATTAGATTTAAGATTTGTCGACTGTCCCAACCTTACATGCGCAACCACTCTACCCTTGTATGGGAAAGGGCATTATTAGTTACCTAGGCCGATACTAGCTTGGAGCCCGCATTACTAGTGACGGGAGAGTTGTTGGTGCGCTCTCTCGGGACGGGGTCGTGCCAGGTAGGGCGGCCATGACTGTTTTTACAGGGCACCGGATACACCATTGTGTCCCCTCTCGGATGTTACAATCTCGAGCGAGTCCCGTATGATGTACATCGTGAGGATACGGAACAACGAGTGGACTCCTTGTTAGTGTAGTCTAGGGAAAGGTAGTGATCGGGTGCTTACCCCGGGTACTTGAGGTATCGCGGGACGTGGATGACACGGAAGTTCCTCGGATCGTGTGGGTAAAGTGTGCAACCTCTGCAGAGTGTAAAACTATTCGAATAGCCGTGTCCACGGTCAAGGACAGTTGGGCGGTGCTGCTTAAACTACGTCCACATGTTTACAAACCAGTGTGTGATTGGATAAGTGGGAAGAACTACTTGGGTCAAGTCAAAGGACTTGACATGATTGAGTTGGGTTGGTGCCCACTCTTTTTATGTTGATAGAACTACTTGGGTCAAGTCAAAGGACTTGACATGATTGAGTTGGGTTGGTGCCCACTCTATTTATGTTGATATATGTAACCTGTCCTCATGGTTACTTGAATTCTCCTGATGCATGTCTTACAAAGTTGTTAAACATGTCATTGCACTCA
The DNA here is from genome assembly GCA_034509565.1 of Triticum monococcum. NCBI lineage: Eukaryota > Viridiplantae > Streptophyta > Magnoliopsida > Poales > Poaceae > Triticum > Triticum monococcum. The sequence goes on from CM067843.1 coordinate 583,780,988, forward strand.
AAAACTAGCTTTCCGCAAAAATTTACCTATATCATGCATTGTTGTACCTTGAACCAAATCATGGGTTGCTTGCGAGTACATTCAAAGTACTCATTGGCTTGCCACCGGTTATTTAATTGGCCAGGCTTGGAAGAACAGGAGTTCGAAGAAGAATTCTTTGAAGACGAACATGCAAACTAGGACGTTTCCCAGTCAGAATACCTGTAGGGTTAAGGCAGATGGCGTGGGTTCTACTTATCGACAAAGATTTCTGCTGCTTATGTTTCATTTGATGTTCAGCCCTTAAGGCTTTATCTATTTAAGACTTGACCATAATGGTCATAATTTGTGTAAGACGATATGTATGGATGTAAGACTCTTGTTATTCAGCTTCTATGTGTTCAGTGAGCATTGATCTCTGGGATCACTGTACACGTGCATTCGGTGGTCACGACTTATGAGTCGGGGTCCCCACAGAGATCTTGAATATCCGCGTCGCCAAGCTAGCCTTCCACACCAAGGAAAGTCCCATCCGGACACGGGACGAAGTCTTCAATCTTGTATCTTCATAGTCCAGGAGTCCGGCTACCCGAACACCCCCTAATCCAGGACTCCCTGAGTAGCCCCTGAACCAGGCTTCAATGACGACGAGTCCGGCGCGCAAATTGTCTTCAGCATTGCAAGGCGGGTTCCTCCTCCAAGTCCTTCACAGAAGATTGTAAACACCAAAAGTAGTGTCCGGCTCTGCAAAATAAGCTTCCACATATTGCCGTAGAGAGAATAATATTAACACAAATCAAATCTGCTGACGGCGTCATCGCACTACAGCCAAGCCTTTATTCGAATAGTTTTCACTTCTCCACCTCAGCGTGTTTTGCAAGGCGGTTTCCTTGGCACATCTTGTCAAAGCAGAGATCGTGTCCCCTTTGTTTATGGGATTCTCGTTAATACGGACGTGGGTAACCCAACCGCGCCACTTATCACGGCGCTTGGGAGGCAAGCAAGTTTTACTAGGCTGGTGGGGACGCATAGTCGCATCCGCCCATATAAGGGAACAAGGATCCACCTTTTTTACCTATGCCTTCTTCCTCCCTTGCCTACCCATCTCTCGCGCACCCGAGCTCCGGTGCCCAAGCCCGCACTTCCCACCTCAACCTTCTCCAGCAATGTCCGGAGCGGGAGGCAAGTGGATGGTCTCCTCCATCACGGAGGGAAAAGTCAAGAAGCTAAGGAAGGCCGGGTATCTGTCCAAGGACATCGCGCACCGGCTTCTCGAAGAGGGGCAGTTTATCCCCACCCCAAGGCCCCATGAGAGGGTAGTATTTCTCCCCCACTTCCTCCGCAGACTGGGTTTTCCACTCCACCCATTTGTCCGGGGGCTCATGTTCTACTACGGCCTGGATTTCCACGATCTGGCTCCGAACTTCATCCTCAACATCTCGGCGTTTATCATCGTGTGCGAGGCTTTTCTCCGCGTCCGCCCCCATTTCGGCCTCTGGCTCAAGACCTTCAATGTCAAGCCCAAGGTGGTGCGCGGGAGCCAGGCGGAGTGCGGAGGCGCCATGGCGGGCAAGATGGCCAACGTCCTATGGTTCAAGGGCTCCTTCGTGGAGACCCTAAAGGGACGGCAAGCCGGGTGGTTTTATATCACCGAGCCGCGCGATCCGGAATGGACCGCAGCCCCCGAGTTCCGATCCGGACCCCCACGCAGCTTATGTCCTGGAAAGAGACGGGCCTGTCGTGGGGTGACGAAAAAGAGGTGACCGGATTGCAAACATGCATCTAGTCCCTGGTGAACAAGCCAGTCCGGCTTGTTAATGTAATCCAGGTTATGCTCGTCCGCCGGATCCTCCCGTGCCAACAACGGGATTTTAATCTGTGGGAGTTCGACCCGGCGCAACATCAAACCCTCAGCAGGCTTTTCGACACAACATGCGAAGACGCCTGGAGGATGCTATTCAAGGGCGCCGAGGCTCCCGCATCTGCTTCCGAGGACCGCGGATACAGCTCGCAGCGTCACGCTAACGAGGTAAGCCATCTACACCTTTTACAGGATGTTTAAGCTTTTTTCGTAGTTTGACTCTATGCAGGATCTAAACTCCCTTACCTTTGATAGGCTTGGCGGGCAATATCCGGACCGATTAACTGTCCGGCTCCGCTGCCCAAAGACCCAGCCCCAGCTCTACTAGTGAAGCTGCTAGCTCCGGCGCCTTATGTGGTGCCGGAGAAGAAGGCCAAGAAGAAGAAGACCACAGGGACTCGAAGGAGTGCCCGCAACGTGATGGTGTCGGACTCATCATCTGACGAGTCCGAGACGCCCTCCTCCCATGAAAACGAGGAGGAGGAAGAAGAAAACTCTCCCTCCCAGCGGAGGGAGGAGAGAAGAGGAAGGCCGCCCCAACGGGGGAGGCCGAGGGGTCTAGGAAAAGGAAGACCCCTCCGCCGGACTACGCCCCCGTCGCCGAAGAGGGCAAAGAGGAGTGGCCGAACAGGGCCAAGCGTCCGGCGAAATCGTAAGTTTCGATATCAGAGTAACTCATGATGTTCCTTTGTTGCACAGCTTTCCCTAATGTCGAATGTAATTATGCAGTCCGCCCCGGGCCGAAGTCGACGAATCGTCAGGCTGCTCCCTGGACTCATCGGACGTGAACTCAGTTCCGCCCGCTGTCTCCCCCCGCACTGCGGACGTCGCCGAAGTGGCGTCGCGACAAGCCCCAGGGCAGGAGGAGGTGGTCCCAAAGGAGCCACAAGGCAACCTCCCGGACTCCAGGAGTGAAGGGGACAAGACCCCCCAGGGCTCCAAGTCCGGCTTTGAGCCGGACACCGCACTGGAATCTACAACAGTTCCGGACCGCGGTAGGCGAACTCCTTCCAAGAGGAGTAAGCCTTCTGAGCCGGCGTCCTCCGTCCAGCCGGAGGCGCCGGACAATCTGCTGGAGGAGCTTAAGGGCGCCTCCATCGACGAGGAGCACCGTACTATTATGAGTACGGTGATCCAGAAGGTTCAGTCCGCCAAGAGCGGACTGACTGAAGCTTGTGCCAGCCTTCTAACAGGCTTCGAGGTAAGTAAAAATATGTAAAAATATTACCGTATAGACAGTAGCCCCTGATGCTCTGTTTGGTGTTCGGAAAGAAAAGTCGAATAGAGGATCTATTAAATATCGCAAGAGTCTAACTAAAAAGGAGTCAATATACGTATGCAGGCTTCGCTGCTGGTCACCGCCGCACTGACTGCGGAGGTGGGCGCCCTGAAACAGGGCCTCGAGCGGACTGAGCAAGAGCTCGGCCTTGCCAAACGGCAGCTCGAGGAGAAAGAAGGTAAGAAATACCTTACATAAAAAGTGCCTATAAAAAGACATGATTGCAAAAAATAACAGGATTGTACTGCTTATTGTAGGGGCCATGACTGAGGTGGCGACCCTCAAGCAGGCGCTGTCCGAGGCCGAAAAGAAAATGGCCATGGAGTGCACCGAGTGAGAGAAACTTGAGGCCCAGGTCGGCGAGGTGCAACAGGAGCTTCAGGCTCTCGTGAAAAAACATGAGAGTTTGGAGCTTGAGTCCAAGACGCAAGCGTCCGAGCTCGCGGCGGCCCTTGAGACCAAGTCTGCCAAGGCCGAAGCCCAAAAGGCCCTCCAAGAGTTGGAGGAGATGAAAAAGATAGCGGTGGGTAAGGCATTCTTTATGCAAAGCAGAAGTATAAAAGTGAAGTACTTGTTACTTACCCGAATCCGGAGCTCTCCAGGGGCATTCGCAGATCTTCCCCGCAGCGTATTCGACGCCGCCGCATTCTACCGAGCCGAAGAGGGCAGCTCGACGGAGAAGGTGTTCTGGTCTCAGTATGCTGAGGCCGGACACCCTGTGCCCTTGAGCGACCAGCTGAAACAGCTGGTCGAGCTCCACAAGGCGGCCGAACAGGCCATGAAGGGCTTAATAGTTCAGCTGTGGCCCAGCGAGGCCCTGCCTGGGAGCTACTTCGGGCTGGTGCGGCGACTGGTGGAGGCCTGTCCAAGGCTGGAGGTCATCAAGCGCTCCGTCTGCATCGAAGGTGCCCGTAGGGCCCTTGCCCATGCAAAGGTGCACTGGGGTAAGCTGGACGGTGAGAAGCTTGTGAGGGACGGGCCACCACCGTGGAAGGAGCATCGCAAGCCCGAGAACTACTATAAGGATGTTCTAGCAGGTGCCCGCCTTGTGGCGGATGAATGTACCAATGATGTAATTTTTGAATGAACTAGCTCATGTTTATCCTGTGCGCTGAAAACTTGTTCATATGTGCTAAGCAATGCTTGTTGAATTTAAAATATTACTTTCTGTGCGGTCGTTTATCAAAAATTGAGAGATGGCCAGTCGTCGGCTTCTGCCCCCATGCCACTAGTGCTGGGGTGTTCGGGATAAACCTGAGTGCTCTTTTTCCCATAGTTGGGTCCTTCGAGGGAGGCGCTCAGCACAACGAACTAGGCAATCGGACTATAATGCTTGAACACTCTCACTTAGCCATAGAACTCTATAATTTTAAATTTCGGCGAAGCCCCTAGTTCGGAAGACCGAGTTCGGGGCGCTATCCACGCCTTGGCCGGACAAAGCCGGATCCTCGCTCAAAGCGGCATAAGTCTTTAGGGACTTGAAAAACCTCTCGAACAGCGACCAGTCTCTCGCCATATCATGACAGTCAGTTTTAGCTTTCTCCACTGAGGTGCTTAACCCAGCTCAGCCGGGGCACAATCGCAGTGGTTCTCCTAGTGCTACCTTAGCTGATATAGCGGAACGTAAGGCCCCAAAACATAGGAACCGGGCAAACCCAACTATTGACCCAAATCATGATTCGGAGCCGATGCATATGGTGCTATAAGTTCGGGGTGCCACACTTGTGAAAGTGTATGGACTTCTCACACCATTAAGAGGGGTACTGAAGCCCCTGGCGTGTTTGCCATACCATGGTGTACGGGTGCAATCATGTTATTTTCTAAACATACATATGAAAAGATGATAATGCGAAAAATAGACAAAAAGCTATGCATTGTTTATAGAGATGCTATTTATCAAAGCCGAACGATACAAATAGTGCGGTAAGCAAAAGATATTGGACTATTTAGTATGTCCTGACCAGGGGCAGGCCACGGAATTGTATTTAAAACAGGTATACCGCTCGTAACAGAGACCACCTGGGAGTTCCATAATGCGGCATGGCTTGTCTGCCTCCCTGGATCTTGCATCGTTTGTGCGGCAGTCGAATTGCCGAATAGGTCGTCCGATAGTATGGAGTCCTGAAAGTAAGAGAAAATTAAAAAAAGAATCCAGCAACCCCTAGTACGTTTGAAGCCATCTTTTGGGCGTGCCGTTATTGTGCCCCTTCCCCTGTGCCCATGGTATTTCAAGGGTGTAGTTATGTACGCGAGGTACTGGTTTCACTATGTCGCCAGAGCTGGGGTTTGGGCCGCATTGCTACGCTTGCTTAAAGTGTGCCAGGCGGTCCTGTTGTGGGTTACTCCGGGCACGCTTGGCAGTGTCTGGCTTTTTAATGGCCGGACTGGAGAATTGCCTGAGAAGGCTACTTTGTACCTCCGCTGCGAGAGCTGCCGTATGCTCCTCCGTACAGTGGGAGCGTTCGGTGTTTCCGTTGACCGTAATTACTCCACGAGGGCTTGGCATCTTGAGTTTGAGATATGCATAGTGCGGCACCGCATTGAACTTTGCAAATGCGGTTCGTCCGAGCAGGGCGTGATAGCCACTGCGAAAAGGGACTATATCGAAGATTAACTCTTCGCTTCGGAAATTGTCCGGGGATCCGAAGACCACGTCAAGTGTTAATGAGCCTGTACAGTTGGCCTCTACACCTAGTATAACGCCTTTAAAGGTCGTTTTTGTGGGCTTAATCCTTGAGGGATCTATGCCCATTTTCTGCACTGTATCCTGATAAAGCAGGTTCAGGCTACTGCCGCCGTCTATGAGGACTCTTGTGAGATGAAATCCATCGATGATTGGGTCGAGAACCAATGCGGCGAAGCCGCCATGACGGATGCTAGTGGGATGGTCCCTTCGATCAAAAGTGATCGGGCAGGAGGACCATGGGTTGAACTTTGGGGTGACTGGCTCTATCGTGTATACGTCCCGTAGCGCACGCTTCCGCTCCCGCTTGGGAATGTGGATTGCGTATATCATGTTCACCGTCCGCACTTGTGGGGGAAAGCCCTTCTATCCATTTTCGTTCGGCGGCTTGGGCTCCTCGTCATCGCTCTGTAGCCCCTTGTCTCTATTTTCGGCCCTTAACTTGCCTGCCTGCTTGAACACCCAACAATCTCTGTTAGTGTGATTGGCTGGCCTTTCGGGGGTGCCATGTACCTGGCACAAGCGATCAAGTATTCGGTCCAAACTGGACGGGCCCTGAGCATTCTTTTTGAATGGCTTTTTCCGCTAACCGGATTTATAGACTTTGAATCCGGCATTGACTGCCATGTCTTCATTGCTGTCGCTGCTAACGCGGCGTTTTTGCTTATTCTGACGTGTCCTGCCACTTTTGTCCTTGGTATCCGAATTACCAGGGTTCTTTGATAAGTTGTTACTGTGAGCTAGCCAGCTGTCTTCTCCCATGCAAAAGCGGGTCATGAGTGTCGTGAGGGCTGCCATAGATTTCGGCTTTTCCTGTCCCAGGTGCCGGGCAAGCCACTCGTCGCGGATGTTATGCTTGAAGGCTGCTAGGGCCTCCGCGTCTGGACAGTCGACTATCTGGTTTTTCTTTGTTAGGAACCGTGTCCAGAATTCTCTGGCCGATTCCTCTGGCTGCTGAATTATGTGGCTTAAGTCGTCGGCATCTGGTGGTCGCACGTAAGTGCCCTGGAAGTTGTCGAGGAATGCGGCTTCCAGGTCCTCCCAAGAACCGATTGAATTTGCTGGCGAGCTGTTAAGCCAATGCCGGGCCGGTCCTTTAAGTTTGAGCGGGAGGTATTTGATGGCGTGTAGATCATCGTCGCGTGCCATGTGGATGTGAAGGAGATAATCCTCGATCCATACCGCCGGGTCTGTTGTGCCATCGTATGATTCGATGTTTACGGGTTTGAAACCCTCTGGGATTTTATGATCCATTACTTCATTCGTGAAGCATAGCGGGTGTGCGGCGCCTCTATACTGTGCTATATCACAACGCAGCTCGGAAGAGCTATGTCTATTGTGTCCGGCCCGGCCGGATTTGTTGTATCCGGAGTGGATATCATTGTCACATGCCGTAGGGTGCCTGCGCGATCTGTAGATCGATCTTGTTTGTCTTGCCTTATCCTCCTGTATGTCTCGCAGGTCGGGTGCATTTTCCCGTGCCTTATTTGAGTGGCGTCGGGGCATGGCTTGGGTGGAGGGCCGAGAGGCCTCTCTATCGAGGCCGCGAGGTGGCCGGTCTGCCATGTCGTGCGCTGGTGATGTAGGTGCTTCCTCCTCTGATCGGGGTAGCGGCCTGCGCGTCGGGTAATTCTTGGAGGGGCGTTCGAGTTCATACTCTTCGGCCGCAAGGACTTTAGTCCATCTGTCAGCTAGCAAATCTTGGGCAGCTCTAAGCTGTTGCTGCTTTTTCTTGAGGCTGCTTGCCGTGGCTAAAAGCCTGCGTTTGAAACGCTCTTGTTCGGCGGGGTCTGATGGTATGACGAATTCGTCGTCATCGAGGCTTGCCTCGTCTTCAGAGGGAGGCATGTAGTTATCATCCTCGACCTCTTGGTCTGCCGCTCTCTCATGAGGGCTGGCTTCTCCATCTTCCTGTACCGAATCTTGCTGAGGTGGGTGTTCTTCGGCGCTATCCAGGGTAGTATTATCTCCCGTGCCGGAATCACCGTTTTTGCTTTGGCGGGATTTAGAGCGGCGCCGCTGACGCCGGCGCTTTGGCTGTTTCTTGGGGGTGTCATTCCCCACTGTTCCATCGCCATCTCCATCTTTTGGAGTATCCACCATATATATGTCATATGACGAGGTGGCCTTCCAGCGCCCTACAGGTGCTGGTTCCTGTTCGTCTCCTACATCGTCGTCCATACCATCGATGTCTTCGGAGCCGAAGTCAAGCATGTCGGTTAAATCGTCGACAGTGGCTACGAAGTGGGTGGTGGGTGGGCTTTGAGTTTCTTCATCGTCCGTATCCCATCCTCGCTGACCATAATCCGGCCAGGGCTCTCCTGATAAAGAGAGAGACTTAAGAGAATTCGGGATGTCGCCAAAAGGCGAGTGCTGAAAGATGTCTGCGGCGGTGAACTCCATTATCGGCGCCCAATCGGATTCGATTGGCAGGGGCGCGGGGGGTTCGGAGTCTGGGGAGGAGTCCGGATCCTCGGAGTCACGGGTCATGCAGAGTGCGGGGCTAGCGTTTGGCTCGATCGTTTTTGGGATCGCAGCCCCCGAGGTGACGTCCAACCGTTCATCCTCGATTGGCGCAATAGGCTCCGAGTTAGGGGTCGGAACTGATGCGTGTGCGGCCTCCAGGACACTGTCCGGGGGTAGAGCTAGATCATGCCCCTCGAGGCAGTGCGGCACGCTTAGCCGTGGCTCGAACCCGTCGAAGATCAAGTCTCCGCGGATGTCAGCCGTGTAGTTTAAGCTTCCAAACCTGACTTGATGGCCAGGGGCGTAGCTTTTGATCTGCTCCAGGTGGCCGAGCGAATTGGCCCGCAGAGCGAAGCCGCCGAAGACGAAGATCTGTCCGGGGAGAAAAGTCTCACCCTGGACCGCATCGTTGTTGATGATCAAAGGAGCCATCGGGTAGGGGGTCCCGAACTGTGCGTCTAGGCTGGATGGTAACAGGAGGCAGGGAACACGATGTTTTACCCAGGTTCGGGCCCTCTTGATGGAGGTAACAACCTACGTCTTGCTTGATTAATATTGATGATATGGGTAGTACAAGAGTTGATCTACGACGAGATCAAGGAGGCTAAACCCTAGAAGCTAGCCTATGGTATGATTGTTGTATATGGAGTTGATGAAGTTGTCCTACGGACTAAAACCCTCTGGTTTATATAGACACCGAATAGGGCTAGGGTTACATAGAGTCGGTTACAATGGTAGGAGATCTTGAATATCCGCATCGCCAAGCTTGCCTTCCACGCCAAGGAAAGTCCCATACGGACACGGGACGAAGTCTTCAATCTTGTATCTTCATAGTCCAGGAGTCCGGCTGAAGGTATAGTCCGGCTACCCGAACACCCCCTAATCCAGGACTCCCTCACCCGTAGTGCACCTTTATAGCCACCGAGTTACGTTGTGACGTTTGGCACACCCAAAGCATTCCCACGGTATCCAGGAGTTGCACAATCTCATGGTCTAAGGAAATGATACTTGACATTAGAAAAGCTTTTAGCATACGAACTACACGATCTTGTGCTAGGCTTAGGATTGGGTCTTGTCCATCACATCATTCTCCTAATGATGTGATCCCGTTATCAATGACATCCAATGTCCATGGTTAGGAAACCATAACCATCTATTGATCAACGAGCTAGTCAACTAGAGGCTTACTAGGGACATGGTGTTGTCTATGTATCCACACATGTATCTGAGTTTCCTATCAATACAATTCTAGCATGGATAATAAACGTTTATCATGAACAATGAAATATAATATAATAATAACTAATTTATTATTGCCTCTAGGGCATATTTCCAACAGTCTCCCACTTGCACTGGAGTCAATAATCTAGTTCACATCGCCATGTGATTAACACTCATAGGTCACATCGCCATGTGACCAACATCCAAAGAGTTTACTAGACTCAATAATCTAGTTCACATCACTATGTGATTAACACTCAATGAGTTCTGGGTTTGATCATGTTATGCTTGTGAGAGAGGTTGTAGTCAACAGGTCTGCCATATTCAGATCCCTATGTATTTCGCAAAACTTTATGTCATATCGTAGATGATGCTAGCACGTTCCACTTGGAGCTATCCCAAATTGTTGCTCCATTATACGTATCCGGTATCTCTACTCAGAGCTATCTGGATAGGTGTTAAGCTTGCATCGACGTAACTCTTTACGTCGAACTCTTTATCACCTCCATAACCGAGAAACATTTCCTTATTCCTCTAAGGATAATTTTGACCGCTATCTGGTGATCCATTCCTAGATCTCCTTTGTACCCTCTTGCTAGACATGTGGCAAGGCACACATCTGGTGCGGTACTCAGCATGGCATACCGTATAGAGCCTATGACAAAAGCATAGGGGACGACCTTCGTCCTTCCTCTTTCTTCTGCCGTGGTCAATCTTTGAGTCTTACTCAACTTCACACCTTACAACTCAGGTAAGAACCCCTTCTTTGACTAATCTATTTTGAACTCCTTCAGAAACATGTCAAGGTGTGCATTCTTTGAAAGTATCATCAGGCATCTTGATCTATCTCTATAAATCTTGATGCCCAATATGTAAGCAGCTTTATCAAGGTCTTCCTTTGAAAAACACTCTTCAAACAACCGTTTATGCTTTCTAGAAATTCTACATTATTTCGGATCAACAATATGGCATCCACATATACTTATCAGAAATGTTGTAGTGCTCCCACTCACATTCTTGTGAATACAAGTTTCTAGCAAACAATGTATAAACCTAAAAGCTTTGATCACTCCATCAAAGCATATATTCTGACTCCGAGATGCTTGCTCTAGTCCATAGAAGGATCGCTAGAGCCAGCATACCTTTTAGCATCCTTAGGATCGACAAAACTTTGACTGTATCACATACAACTCTTTCTTACGAAAAACTGGTAAGAAAACTTGTTTTTGACATCCATCTGTCAGATTTCATAATCGAAAAATACAGCTAATGCTAACATGATTCCGACGGACTTAAGCATCGCTACGGGTGAGAAAATCTCATCGTAGTCAACTCCTTGAACTTGTGAAAAGACTCTTTGCCACAAGTCGAGCTTCATAGATGGTAACATTACCGCCCACATCCGCCTTCTTCTTAAAGATCCATTTATATCAATGGCTTGCCGATCATCGGGCAAGTCCACCAAAGTCCATACTTTGTTCTGATACATGGATCCTATCTCAGATTTCATGGTTTCTAACCATTTGTCGGAATACGGGCCCACCATCGCTTCTCCATAGCTCGTAGGTTCATTGTTGTCTAACAACATGATATCTAAGACAGGATTACCGTACCACTCAGGAGTAGTACATGTCCTTGTCGATCTCTGAGGTTCGATAGCAACTTGATCCGAAGCTTCATGATCACTATCATTAACTTCCTATTCAATAGATGTAGGTGCCACAGAAAACATCTTTCTGTGTTGCATCACTCTCTGGTTGAAATAAAGGTTCGACAACCTCATCAAGTTCTATCTTCCTCCCACTCAATTCTTTCAAGAGAAACTCCTTCTCGAGAAAGGACCCATTCTTAGCGACAAACAATTTGCCCTCGCATCTGAGATAGAAGGTGTACCCAACTGTCACCTTTGGGTATCCTATGAAGATGTGTTTGTCCGCTTTGGGTTCGAGCTTCTCCGGCTGAAGCCTTAAGCATCGCAGCCCCAACCATTAAGAAACGACAACTTTGGTTTCTTGTCAAAGCAATGTTCACACAACGTCGTCTCAACGGACTTAGATGGTGTCCTATCTAAAGTGAATGCAGCTGTCTCTAACGCATAACCTCAAAATGAAACGGTTGATCGGTAAGAGACATCATAGATCGCACCATATCTCATAAGGTTCGATTACGATGTCCGGACACACCATAACCCAGTGGTGTTCCAGGTGGCTTCAACTGTGAAACAATTCCACAATGTCTTAAGTGATTTCCAAACTCATAACTCAGAAATTCTCATCGATCAGATCGTAGGAATTTGATCTTCTTGTTATGATGTTTCTTAACTTCACTCTGAAATCGCTTGAACTTTTCAAACGTTTCAGACTTGTGCTTCATTAAGTAAATATACCTATATCTACTCAAATCGTCTGTGAAGATGAGAAAATAGCGATATCCACCGCGCGCTTCAATTCTCATTGGATCACACGCATCAGCATGTATGATTTCCAACAAGTCACTTGCCCATTTTATTTTACCTGAAAACGGGGTCTTAGTCATCCTGCCCATGAGACATGGCTCGCATGTGTCAAGCGATTAAAAATCAAGTGACTCCAAACATCCATTGACATGGAGTTTCTTCATGCATCTTACGCCAATATGACCTAAGCGACAGTGCCACAAGAAAGTGGTACTATCATTATTAACTCTGCATCTTTTGGCGTGAACATGTGTATTACCATGACCGAGATTCAATGAACCATTCACATAGGGTGCATGACCATGAAAGGTATTATTCATGTAAACAGAATAACCATTATTCTCTAACTTAAATGAATAACCGTATTGCAATGAACATGATCTAATCATATTCATGCTCAACGTAGACACCTGATAACATTTATCTAGGTTCAATACTAATCCCGAAGGCAGATGGAGCGTGCGATGGTGATCTCATCAACTTTGGAAACACTTCCAACACACATCGTCACCTCGCCCTTAGCCAGTCTCCGTTTAGTCCGTAGCTTTTGCTTCAAGTCACCAATAATAGTAACTGAACCGGTATCCAATACCCAGGTGCTACCAGGAGTACTAGTGAGGTACACATTAATAACACGTATATACTTTGTTGAAGTTGCCAGCCTTCTTTTCTACCATGTATTCGGGGTAGTTCCGCTACCAGTGACCGTCCCCCCCCTTACAATAGAAGCACTCAGTCTCGGGTTTGGGTTCAACCTTGGGTTCCTTCACTTGATCGATAACTGGTTTGCCATTCATGAAGTTTCCCTTCTAGCCCTTGCCCTTCTTGAAACTAGTGGTCTTGTTAAACCATCAACACTTGATGCTCCTTCTTGATTTCTACCTTTTGCGGTCTTAAGCACCGCGAACAGCTCCGGGATCAACTCCATCCCTTGCATGTCATAGTTCATCACGAAGATCTAGTAGCTTAGTGATAGTGGCTAGAGAACTCTATCAATCACTATCTTATCTGGAAGTTTAACTCCCACTTGATTTAAGTGATTGTAGCAACCAGACATTCTGAGCACATGCTCACTAGCTGAGCTATTCTCCTCCATCTTGTTGGCAAAATAATTTGTCAGAGGTCCCACACCTCTCAACACGGGCATGAGCCTGAAATCCCAATTTCAGCTCTTGGAACATCTCATATGTCTTATGGCGTTCAAAACGTCATTGGAATCCCGATTCTAAGCTGTAAAGTATGGTGCACTAAACTATTAAGTAGCCATCAAGATGTATCTGTCAGGTGTTCACAACATGCACAGATGACGTTGTAGGGGTTTGCACATCGAGCGGTGCATCAAAGACGTAAGCCTTCTTTGTAGCAGTGAGGACACTCCTCGGACTACGGACCCAGTCCGCATCATTGCTTACAATATCTTTCAACTTAGTCTTTCTGTAGGAATGTATTGAAACAGGGAGCTACAAGGTGAGCTATTTATCTACAACATATTTGCAAAGGCAATTTAGACTATGTACATGATAATTGAGTTCATCTAATCAAATTATTTAATGAACTCCCACTCAGATAGACATCCCTCTAGTCATATAAGTGAAACATGATCCTAGTCAACTAGGCCGTGTCCGATCATCACGTGAGACGGACTACTCATCATCGGTGAACATCTTCATGTTGATCGTCTCTTCTATACGACTCATGTTCGACCTTTCGGTCTTCCGTGTTCCGAGGCCATGTCTGTACATGCTAGGCTCGTCAAGTCAACCTAAGTGTATTGCGTGTGTAAATCTGGCTTACACCCATTGTATTCGAACGTTAGATCTATCACACCCGATCATCACGTGGTGCTTCGAAACAACGAACCTTCGCAACGGTGCACAGTTAGGGGGAACACTTCCTTGAAATTATTGCGAGGGATCATCTTATTTAAGCTACCGTTGTTCTAAGCAAATAAGATGTAAAACATGATAAACATCACATGCAATCAAATAGTGACATGATATGGCCAATATCATTTGCTCCTTTTGATCTCCATCTTCGGGGCTCCATGATCATTGTTGTCACCGGCATGACACCATGATCTCCATCATCGTGTCTTCTTGAAGTTGTCTCATCATCTATTACTTCTACTACTATGGCTAACACTTTAGCAATAAAGTAAAGTAATTACATGACGTTTAAGTTGACACGCAGGTCATAAATAAATTAAGACAACTCCTATGGCTCCTGCCGGTTGTCATACTCATCGACATGCAAGTCGTGATTCCTATTACAAGAACATGATCAATCTCATACATCACATATATCATTCATCACATCCTTTTGGCCATATCACATCACACGGCACATGCTGCAAAAACAAGTTAGACGTCCTCTAATTGTTGTTGCAAGTTTTTACGTGGCTGCTATAGGTTTCTAGCAAGAACATTTCTTACCTACGCGAAAACCACAACGTGATATGCCAATTTCTATTTACCCTTCGTAAGGACCCTTTTCATCGAATCCGATCCGACTAAAGTGGGAGAGACAGACACCCGCTAGCCACCTTATGCAACTAGTGCATGTCAGTCGGTACAACCAGTCTCACGTAAGAGTACGTGTAAGGTCGGTCCGGGCCGCTTCATCTCACGATGCCGCCGAATCAAGATAAGACTAGTAATGACAAGTAAATTGACAATATCGACGCCCACAACTGCTTTGTGTTCTACTCGTGCATAGAAAATAGGCATAGACCTAGCTCATGATGCCACTGTTGGGGATCGTAGCAGAAATTTAAAATTTTCTGCGCATCACCAAGATCAATCTATGGAGTAATCTAGCAACGAGGGGAAGGGGAGTGCATCTACATACCCTTGTAGATCGCTAAGCGGAAGCATTACAAGAACACTGATGAAGGAGTCGTACTCGTAGCGATTCAGATCGCGGTTGATTCCGATCTAAGCGCCGAACAACGGCGCCTCCGCGTTCAACACATGTGCAGCCCAGTGATGCCTCCTATGCCTTGATCCAGCAAGGGGAGAAGGAGAGGTTGGGGAAGACTCCGTCCAGCAGCAGCACGATTGCGTGGTGGTGATGGAGGAGCGCGGGACTCCGGCAGGGCTTCGCCAAGCACTACGAGAGACGAGGAGGGAGAGAGGTAGGGTTGCGCCAAGGGAGGGAAAAACTTCATGTCTCTTGTAGCCCCTAATACCTCAAGTATATATAGGGGAAGGGGAGGGGCTGCGCCCCCATCTAGGGTTCCCTCCATGGGGGTGGCGGCAGCCCCAAAACCCATCTAGGGTTGCGGCCAAGGGGGGAGAGAGGGGGGCGCACCTAGGGTGGGCCTTAAGGCCCATCTGGACCTAGGGTTTGCCCCTTCTGAAGGAAATATGCCCTAGAGGCAATAATAAAGTTATTATTTATTTCCTTACATCATGATAAATGTTTAGTATTCATGCTAGAATTGTATTAACCGAAAACATAATACATGTGTGAATACATAGACAAACGGAGTGTCACTAGTATGCCTCTACTTGACTAGCTCGTTAATCAAAGATGGTTATGTTTCCTAACCATGAACAAAGAGTTGTTATTTGATTAACGAGATCACATCATTAGTTGAATGATCTGATTGACATGACCCATTCCATTAGCTTAGCACCCGATCGTTTAGTATGTTGCTATTGCTTTCTTCATGACTTATACATATTCCTATGACTATGAGATTATGCAACTCCCGTTTGTTGGAGGAACACTTTGTGTACTACCAAATGTCACAACGTAAATGGGTGATTATAAAGGTGCTCTACAGGTGTCTCCAAAGGTAGATGTTGGGTTGGCGTATTTCGAGATTAGGATTTGTCACTCCGATTGTCAGAGAGGTATCTCTGGGCCCTCTCGGTAATGCACATCACATAAGCCTTGCAAGCATTACAACTAATGAGTTAGTTGCGAGATGATGTATTACGGAACGAGTAAAGAGACTTGCCGGTAACGAGATTGAACTAGGTATTGGATACCGACGATCGAATCTCGGACAAGTAACATACCGATGACAAAGGGAACAAAGTATGTTGTTATGCGGTCTGACCGATAAAGATCTTTGTAGAATATGTAGGAGCCAATATGGGCATCCAGGTCCCGCTATTGGTTATTGACCGGAGACGTGTCTCGGTCATGTCTACATTGTTCTCGAACCGTAGGGTCCGCACGCTTAACGTTACGATGACAGTTATTATGAGTTTATGCATTTTGATGTACCGAAGTTAGTTCAGAGTCCCAGATGTGATCACGGACATGACGAGGAGTCTCGAAATGGTCGAGACATAAAGATTGATATATTGGATGACTATATT
This sequence comes from Triticum monococcum, assembly GCA_034509565.1. Classification (NCBI taxonomy): domain Eukaryota; kingdom Viridiplantae; phylum Streptophyta; class Magnoliopsida; order Poales; family Poaceae; genus Triticum; species Triticum monococcum. The sequence goes on from CM067843.1 coordinate 583,797,263, forward strand.
CGGACACCGGAAGCGTTCCGGAGAAGTTTCGGATAAAACCGGAGCACCGGGGGGTTAATGGGCCTCATGGGCCTAAAGTGGAGAAGAGGAAGGGGCTGCCAGGGCAGGCCGTGCGCCCCCTCTTCCCCTAGTCCGAATTGGACTAGGAGGGAGGGGCGGCGCCCCCTCTTTCCCTCTCTTCTCCCACCTCTCCTAATTGGACAAGGAAAGGGGGGGAGTCCTACTCCCGGTAGGAGTAGGACTCCTCCTGCGCGCCACCATAGGGCCGGCCGAACCCCCCCCCCCTTTGGATCATTTGTATACGGAGGCAAGGGGGCACCCTAGAACACACATTTGATCAACGTGATCGTTCCTTAGCCGTGTGCGGTGCCCCCTTCCACCATATTCCACCTCGGTCACATCGTTGTAGTGCTTAGGCGAAGCCCTGCGTCGGTAGAACATCATCATCGTCACCACGCCGTTGTGCTGACGGAACTCATCCCCGAAGCTTTGCTGGATCGGAGCCCGGGGAGCGTCATCGAGCTGTACGTGTGCTAAGAACTCGGAGGTGCCGGAGTAACGGTGCTTGGATCGGTCGGATCGGGAAGACGTACGACTACTTCCTCTACGTTGCGTCAACGCTTCCGCTTCGGTCTACGAGGGTACGTAGACAACACTCTCCCCTCTCGTTGCTATGCATCACCATGATCTTGCGTGTGCGTAGGAATTTTTTTGAAATTACTATGTTCCCCAATAGTGGTATCAGAGCCTAGGTTTTATGGTTTGATGTTATATGCACGAGTAGAACACAAGTGAGTTGTGGGCGATATAAGTCATACTGCCTACCAGCATGTCATACTTTGGTTCGGCGGTATTGTTGGATGAAGCGGCCCGGACCGACATTACGCGTACGCTTACGCGAGACCGGTTCTCCCGACGTGCTTTGCACAAAGGTGGCTTGCGGGTGACTGTTTCTCCAACTTTAGTTGAACCGAGTGTGGCTACGCTCGGTCCTTGCGAAGGTTAAAACGGCATCAACTTGACAAACTATCGTTGTGGTTTTGATGCATAGGTAAGATTGGTTCTTGCTTAAGCCCGTAGCAGCCACGTAAAACATGCAACAACAAAGTAGAGGACGTCTAACTTGTTTTTGCAGGGCATGTTGTGATGTGATATGGTCAAGACATGATGCTAAATTTTATTGTATGGGATGATCATGTTTTGTAACAAAGTTATCGGCAACAAGCAGGAGCCATATGGTTGTCGCTTTATTGTATGCAATGCAATCGCGCTGTAATGCTTTACTTTATCACTAAGTGGTAGCGATAGTCGTGGAAGCATAAGATTGGCGAGACGACAACGATGCTACGATGGAGATCAAAGTGTCGCGCCGGTGACGATGGTGATCATGACGGTGCTTCAGAGATGGAGATCACAAGCACAAGATGATGATGGCCATATCATATCACTTATATTGATTGCATGTGATGTGTATCTTTTATGCATCTTATCTTGCTTTGATTGACGGTAGCATTATAAGATGATCTCTCACTAAATTATCAAGAAGTGTTCTCCCTGAGTATGCACCGTTGCCAAAGTTCGTCGTGCCCAGACACCACGTGATGATCGGGTGTGATAAGCTCTACGTCCATCTACAATGGGTGCAAGCCAGTTTTGCACACGCAGAATACTCAGGTTAAACTTGACGAGCCTAGCATATGCAGATATGGCCTCGGAACACGGAGACCGAAAGGTCGAGCGTGAATCATATAGTAGATATGATCAACATAATGATGTTCACCATTGAAAACTAATCCATTTCACGTGATGATCGGTTATGGTTTAGTTGATTTGGATCACGTGATCACTTAGAAGTTTAGAGGGATGTCTATCTAAGTGGGAGTTCTTTAAGTAATTTGATTAATTGAACTTAAATTTATCATGAACTTAGTACCTGATAGTATCTTGCTTATGTATGTTTGATTGTAGATAGATGGCCCGTGCTGTTGTTCCGTTGAATTTTAATGCGTTCCTTGAGAAAGCAAAGTTGAAAGATAATGGTAGCAATTACACGGACTGGGTCCGTAACTTGAGGATTATCCTCATTGCTGCACAGAAGAATTACGTCCTGGAAGCACCGCTGGGTGCCAGGCCTGCTGCTGGAGCAACACCAGATGTTATGAACGTCTGGCAGAGCAAAGCTGATGACTACTCGATAGTTCAGTGTGCCATGCTTTACGGCTTAGAATCAGGACTTCAACGACGTTTTGAACGTCATGGAGCATATGAGATGTTCTAGGAGTTGAAGTTAATATTTCAAGCAAATGCTCGAATTGAGAGATATGAAGTCTCCAATAAGTTCTATAGCTGCAAGATGGAGGAGAACAGTTCTGTCAGTGAGCATATACTCAAAATGTCTGGGTATAATAATCACTTGATTCAGATGGGAGCTAATCTTCCAGATGATTGCGTCATTGACAGAATTCTCCAATCACTGCCACCAAGCTACAAGAGCTTCATGATGAACTATAATATGCAAGGGATGAATAAGACTATTCCCGAGCTCTTCGCAATGCTGAAAGCTGCGGAGGTAGAAATCAAGAAGGAGCATCAAGTGTTGATGGTCAACAAGACCACTAGTTTCAAGAAAAAGGGCAAAGGGAAGAAGAAGGGGAACTTCAAGAAGAACGGCAAGCAAGTTGCTGCTCAAGAGAAGAAACCCAAGTCTGGACCTAAGCCTGAAACTGAGTGCTTCTACTGCAAGCAGACTGGTCACTGGAAGCGGAACTGCCCCAAGTATTTGGCGGATAGGAAGGATGGCAAGGTGAACAAAGGTATATGTGATATACATGTTATTGATGTGTACCTTACTAGAGCTCGCAGTAGCACCTGGGTATTTGATACTGGTTCTGTTGCTAATATTTGCAACTCAAAACACGGACTACGGATTAGGCGAACACCGGCAAAGGACGAGGTGACGATGCGCGTGGGAAACGGTTTCAAAGTCGATGCGATCGCGGTCGGCACGCTACCTCTGCATCTACCTTCGGGATTAGTATTAGACCTAAATAATTGTTATTTGGTGCCAGCGTTAAGCATGAACATTATATCTGGATCTTGTTTGATGCGAGACGGTTATTCATTTAAATCAGAGAATAATGGTTGTTCTATTTATATGAGTAATATCTTTTATGGTCATGCACCCTTGAAGAGTGGTCTATTTCTGATGAATCTCGATAGTAGTGATACACATATTCATAATGTTGAAACCAAAAGATGCAGAGTTGATAATGATAGTGCAACTTATTTGTGGCCTGTCGTTTAGGTCATATCGGTGTAAAGTGCATGAAGAAACTCCATACTGATGGACTTTTGGAACCACTTGATTATGAATCACTCGGTACTTGCGAACCATGCCTCATGGGCAAGATGACTAAAATACCGTTCTCCGGTACTATGGAGAGAGCAACAGATTTGTTGGAAATCATACATACCGATGTATGTGGTCCGATGAATATTGAGGCTCGTGGCGGATATCGTTATTTTCTCACCTTCACAGATGATTTAAGCAGATATGGGTATATCTACTTAATGAAACACAAGTCTGAAACATTTGAAAAGTTCAAAGAATTTCAGAGTGAAGTTGAAAATCATCGTAACAAGAAAATAAAGTTTCTACAATCTGATCGTGGAAGAGAATATTTGAGTTACGAGTTTGGTGTACATTTGAAACAATGCGGAATAGTTTCGCAACTCACGCCACCCGGAACACCACAGCGTAATGGTGTGTCCGAACGTCGTAATCGTACTTTACTAGATATGGTGCGATCTATGATGTCTCTTACTGATTTACCGCTATCGTTTTGGGGTTATGCTTTAGAGACGGCCGCATTCACGTTAAATAGGGCACCATAAAAATCCGTTGAGACGACGCCTTATGAACTATGGTTTGGCAAGAAACCAAAGTTGTCGTTTCTTAAAGTTTGGGGCTGCGATGCTTATGTGAAAAAGCTTCAACCTGATAAGCTCGAACCCAAATCGGAGAAATGTGTCTTCATAGGTTACCCAAAGGAGACTGTTGGGTACACCTTCTATCACAGATCCGAAGGCAAGACATTCGTTGCTAAGAATGGATCCTTTCTAGAGAAGGAGTTTCTCTCGAAAGAAGTGAGTGGGAGGAAAGTAGAACTTGACGAGGTAACTGTACCTGCTCCCATATTGGAAAGTAGTACATCACAGAAAACTGTTTCTGCGACACCTACACCAATAAGTGAGGAAGCTAATGATAATGATCATGAAACTTCAGGACAAGATACTACTGAACCTCGTAGATCAACTAGAGTGAGATCCACGCCAGAGTGGTACGGTAATCCTGTTCTGGAAATCATGCTGCTAGATCATGATGAACCTACGAACTATGAAGAAGCGATGGTGAGCCCAGATTCCGCAAAATGGCTTGAAGCCATGAAATCTGAGATGGGATCCATGTATGAGAACAAAGTATGGACTTTTGTTGACTTGCCCGATGGTCGGCAAGCAATTGAGAATAAATGGATCTTCAAGAAGAAGACTGACGCTGACGGTAATGTTACTGTCTACAAAGCTCGACTTGTTGCAAAAGGTTTTCGACAAGTTCAAGGGGTTGACTACGATGAGACCTTCTCACCCGTAGCGATGCTTAAGTCTGTCCGAATCATGTTAGCAATTGCCGCATTTTATGATTATGAAATTTGGCAGATGGATGTCAAAACTGCATTCCTGAATGGATTTCTGGAAGAAGAGTTGTATATGATGCAACCGGAAGGTTTTGTCGATCCAAAAGGAGCTAACAAAGTGTGCAAGCTCCAGCGATCCATTTATGGACTAGTGCAAGCCTCTCGGAGTTGGAATAAACGCTTTGATAGTGTGATCAAAGCATTTGGTTTTATACAGACTTTCGGAGAAGCCTGTATTTACAAGAAAGTGAGTGGGAGCTCTATAGCATTTTTGATATTATATGTGGATGACATATTACTGATTGGAAATGATATAGAATTTCTGGATAGCATAAAGGGATACTTGAATAAGAGTTTTTCAATGAAAGACCTCGGTGAAGCTGCTTACATATTAGGCATAAAGATCTATAGAGATAGATCAAGACGCTTAATTGGACTTTCACAAAGCACATACCTTGACAAGATTTTGAAGAAATTCAAAATGGATCAAGCAAAGAAAGGGTTCTTGCCTGTGTTACAAGGTGTGAAGTTGAGTCAGACTCAATGCCCGACCACTGCAGAAGATAGAGAGAAAATGAAAGATGTTCCCTATGCTTCAGCCATAGGCTCTATCATGTATGCAATGCTGTGTACCAGACCTGATGTGTGCCTTGCTATAAGTCTAGCAGGGAGGTACCAAAGTAATCCAGGAGTGGATCACTGGACAGCGGCCAAGAACATCCTGAAATACCTGAAAAGGACTAAGGATATGTTTCTCGTATATGAGGCGACAAAGAGCTCATCGTAAACGGTTACGTTGATGCAAGCTTTGACACTGATCCGGATGATTCTAAATCGCAAACCGGATACGTGTTTACATTAAACGGTGGAGCTGTTAGTTGGTGCAGTTCTAAACAAAGCGTTGTGGCGGGATCTACATGTGAAGCGGAGTACATAGCTGCTTCGGAAGTAGCAAACGAAGGAGTCTGGATGAAGGAGTTCATATCCGATCTAGGTGTCATACCTAGTGCATCGGGTCCAATGAAAATGTTTTGTGACAATACTGGTGCAATTGCCTTGGCAAAGGAATCCAGATTTCACAAGAGAACCAAGCACATCAAAAGATGCTTCAATTCCATCCGGGATCTAGTCCAGGTGGGAGACATAGAGATTTGCAAGATACATACGGATCTGAATGTTGCAGACCCGTTGACTAAGCCTCTTACACGAGCAAAACATGATCAGCACCAAGGCTCCATGGGTGTTAGAATCATTACTGTGTAATCTAGATTATTAACTCTAGTGCAAGTGGGAGACTGAAGGAAATATGCCCTAGAGGCAATAATAAAGTTATTATTTATTTCCTTACATCATGATAAATGTTTAGTATTCATGCTAGAATTGTATTAACCGAAAACATAATACATGTGTGAATACATAGACAAACGGAGTGTCACTAGTATGCCTCTACTTGACTAGCTCGTTAATCAAAGATGGTTATGTTTCCTAACCATGAACAAAGAGTTGTTATTTGATTAACGAGATCACATCATTAGTTGAATGATCTGATTGACATGACCCATTCCATTAGCTTAGCACCCGATCGTTTAGTATGTTGCTATTGCTTTCTTCATGACTTATACATGTTCCTATGACAATGAGATTATGCAACTCCCGTTTGCCGGAGGAACACTTTGTGTGCTACCAAACGTCACAATGTAAATGGGTGATTATAAAGGTGCTCTACAGGTGTCTCCAAAGGTAGATGTTGGGTTGGCGTATTTCGAGATTAGGATTTGTCACTCCGATTGTCGGAGAGGTATCTCTGGGCCCTCTCGGTAATGCACATCACATAAGCCTTGCAAGCATTACAACTAATGAGTTAGTTGCGAGATGATGTATTACGGAACGAGTAAAGAGACTTGCCGGTAACGAGATTGAACTAGGTATTGGATACCGACGATCGAATCTCGGACAAGTAACATACCGATGACAAAGGGAACAAAGTATGTTGTTATGCGGTCTGACCGATAAAGATCTTCGTAGAATATGTAGGAGCCAATATGGGCATCCAGGTCCCGCTATTGGTTATTGACCGGAGACGTGTCTCGGTCATGTCTACATTGTTCTCGAACCGTAGGGTCCGCACGCTTAACGTTACGATGACAGTTATTATGAGTTTATGCATTTTGATGTACCGAAGTTAGTTCGGATTCCCGGATGTGATCACGGACATGACGAGGAGTCTCGAAATGGTCGAGACATAAAGATTGATATATTGGATGACTATATTCGGACACCGGAAGCGTTCCGGAGAAGTTTCGGATAAAACCGGAGCACCGGGGGGTTAATGGGCCTCATGGGGAGGAAGGGGCTGCCAGGGCAGGCCGCGCGCCCCCTCTTCCCCTAGTCCGAATTGGACTAGGAGGGAGGGGCGGCGCCCCCTCTTTCCCTCTCTTCTCCCACCTCTCCTAATTGGACAAGGAAAGGGGGGAGTCCTACTCCCGGTAGGAGTAGGACTCCTCCTGCGCACCACCATAGGGCCGGCCGAACCCCCCCCCCCTTTGGATCCTTTATATACGGAGGCAAGGGGGCACCCTAGAACACACAATTGATCAACGTGATCGTTCCTTAGCCGTGTGCGGTGCCCCCTTCCACCATATTCCACCTCAGTCATATCGTTGTAGTGCTTAGGCGAAGCCCTGCGTCGGTAGAACATCATCATCGTAACCATGCCGTTGTGCTGACGGAACTCATCCCCGAAGCTTTGCTGGATCGGAGCCCGGGGAGCGTCATCGAGCTGTACGTGTGCTAAGAACTCGGAGGTGCCGGAGTAATGGTGCTTGGATCGGTCGGATCGGGAAGACGTACAACTACTTCCTCTACGTTGCGTCAACGCTTCCGCTTCGGTCTACGAGGGTACGTAGACAACACTCTCCCCTCTCGTTGCTATGCATCACCATGATCTTGCGTGTGCGTAGGAAATTTTTTGAAATTACTACGTTCCCCAACACCTTCCTACTCTCCCTTGCGCCTTGGGCCTTGGTGGGGGGCGCACCAGCCCACCTGGGGCTGTTCCCATCCCACACTTGGCCCATGCAGCCTTCTAGGGCTGGTGGCCCCACCTGGTGGACCCCCGGGACCCTCCCGGTGGTCCCGGTACGTTACCGATAGCACCCGAAACTTTTCCGGTGACCAAAACGGGACTTCCCATATATAATTCTTTACCTCCGGACCATTCTGGAACTCCTCATGACGTCCGGGATCTCATCCGGGACTCCGAACAACATTTGGTAACCGCGTATATACTTTCCCTATAACCCTAGCGTCATTGAACCTTAAGTGTGTAGACCCTACGGGCTCGAGAGTCATGCAGACATGGCCGAGACAATTCTCCGGTCAATAACTAACAGCGGGATCTGCATACCCATGTTGGTTCCCACATGCTCCATGATGATCTCATCAGACGAACCATGATGCCAAGGATTCAATCAATCCCGTATACAATTCCCTTTGTCTATCGGTACGATACTTGCCCGAGATTCGATCATCGGTATCCCGATACCTTGTTCAATCTCGTTACCGGCAAGTCTCTTTAATCGTTCCGTAACACATCATCTCGTGATCAACTCCTTGGTCACATTGTGCACATTATGATGATGTCCTACCGAGTGGGCCCAGAGATACCTCTTCGTTTACACGGAGTGACAAATCCCAGTCTCGATTCGTGCCAACCCAACAGACACTTTCAGAGATACCCATAGTGCACCTTTATAGCCACCCAGTTACGTTGTGACATTTGGCACACCCAAAGCACTCCTACGGTATCCGGGAGTTGCACAATCTCATGGTCTAAGGAAATGATACTTGACATTAGAAAAGCTTTTAGCATACGAACTACACGATCTTGTGCTAGGCTTAGGATTGGGTCTTGTCCATCACATCATTCTCCTAATGATGTGATCCCGTTATCAACGACATCCAATGTCCATGGTTAGGAAACTGTAACCATCTATTGATCAACGAGCTAGTCAACTAGAGGCTTACTAGGGACATGGTGTTGTCTATGTATCCACACATGTATCTGAGTTTCCTATCAATACAATTCTAGCATGGATAATAAACGATTATCATGAACAATGAAATATAATATAATAATAACTAATTTATTATTGCCTCTAGGGCATATTTCGAACACCCAACACACCCAATACAATGGTAAATTGTATAGGTTCACTAGTTCGGCGAAGAGATGGTGATACAAGTGGTATATGGATAGTAGATAAAGGTTTTTGTAATCTGAAAATATAAAAACAGCAAGGTAACTAATGATAAAAGTGAGCACAAATGGTATTGCAATGCGTTGAAACAAGGCCTAGGGTTCATAATTTCACTAGTGCAAGTTCTCTCAACAATAATAACATAATTGTATCACATAACTATCCCTCAACATGCAACAAAGAGTCACTCCAAAGTCGCTAATAGCGGAGAACAAACGAAGAGATTATGGTAGGGTACGAAACCACCTCAAAGTTATTCTTTCCGATCAATCCATTGGGCTATTCCTATAAGTGTCACAAACAGCCCTAGAGTTCGTAGTAAAATAACACCTTAAGTCGCAAATCAACAAAAACCCTAATGTCACCTAGATACTCCAATGTCACCTCAAGTATCCGTGGGTATGATTATACGATATGCATCACACAATCTTAGATTCATCTATTCAAACCAACACAAAGTACTTCAAAGAGTGCCCCAAAGATTCTACCGGAGAGTCAAGATGAAAACATGTGCGAACCCCTATGCATAGGTTCATGGGCGGAACCCGCAAGTTGATCACCAAAACATACATCAAGTGGATCAATAGAATACCCCATTTTCACCACGGGTATCCCACGCAAGACATACATCAAATGTTCTCAAATCCTTAAAGACTCAATCTGATAAGATAACTTCAAAGGGAAAACTCAATCCATTACAAGAGAGTAGAGGGGGAGAAACATCATAAGATCCAACAATAATAGCAAAGCTCGCGATACATCAAGATCGTACCACCTCAAGAACACGAGAGAGAGAGAGAGAGAGAGAGAGATCAAACACATAGCTACTGGTACATACCCTGAGCCCCGAGGGAGAACTACTCCCTCCTCATCATGGAGAGCATCGGGATGATGAATATAGTCACCGGAGAGGGATTCCCCCTCCAGCAGGGTGCCGGAACGGGTCTAGATTGGTTTTCGGTGGCTACGAAGGCTTCTAGCAGCGGAAATCCCGATCTATTGTCGTCCTCGAAGTTTTTAGGGTATATGGGTATATATAGGAGGAAGAAATACGTCGGTGGATCTCCGGGATGTCCACAAAGCAGGGGGGCGCGCCGCCCACCCTCGTGGGCAGCCCGGGACTCTCCTGGTCCAACTCTGATACTCCGTGGGCTTCTTCTGGTCCAAAAATAAGTTCCATGAAGTTTCAGGTCAATTGGACTCCATTTGATTTTCCTTTTCCGTGATACTCTAAAACAAGGAAAAAACAGAAACTTGCATTGGGCTCTAGGTTAACAGGTTAGTCCCAAAAATCATATAAAATAGCATATAAATGCATATAAAACATGCAAGGTTGATAATATAATAGCATGGAACAATCAAAAATTATAGATACGTTGGAGACGTATCAGCATCCCCAAGCTTAATTCCTGCTCGTCCTCGAGTAGATAAATGATAAAAATAGAATTTTTGATGTGGAATGCTACCTAACATATTCATCATGTATTTCTCTTTATTGTAGCAAGAATATTCAAATCCATAAGATTCAAGACAAAAGTTTAATATTGACATAAAAATAATAATACTTCAAGCATACTAACTAAGTAATCATGTCTTCTCAAAATAACATGGCCAAAGAGAGTTCATCCCTACAAAATCATATAGTTTGGTCATGCTCCATTTTCGTCACACAAGAATGCTCTCATCATGCACAACCCCGATGACAAGCCAAGCAATTGTTTCATACTTTAGTAATCTCAAACTCTTTTCAACTTTCACGCAATACATGAGCGTGAGCCATGGATTTAGCACTATGGGTGGAATAGAATATAATGAGGGGGTTATCTGGAGAAGACAAAAAGGAGAAAGTCTCACATCCGCGCGGCTAATCAATGGGCTAGGGAGATGCCCATCAATTAATGTCAATGCAAGGAGTAGGGATTGCCATGCAACGGATGCACTAGAGCTATAAATGTATGAAAGCTCAAAAAAAGAACTTAGTGCGTGTGCATCCAACTTGCTTGCTCACGAAGACCTAGGGCACTTGAGGAGGCCCATTGTTGGAATATACAAGCCAAGTTCTATAACGAAAATTTCCCACTAGTATATGAAAGTGACAAAACAAGAGACTCTCTATCATAAGATCATGGTGCTACTTTGAAGCACAAGTGTGGAAAAAGGATAGTAGCATTGCCCCTTTTTATTTATTTATTTATTTATTTATTTATTTATTTTATTTGGCCTTTCTTTTTTTTTATTTGGCCTTGATACGTCTCCAACGTATCTATAATTCTTGATTGCTCCATGCTATATTATCTTCTGTTTTGGACATTATTGGGCTTTATTATACACTTTTATATTATTTTTGGGACTAACCTATTAACCAGAGGCCCAGCCTAGAATTGTTGTTTTTTCCTATTTTAGGGTTCGAAGAAAAGGAATATCAAACGGAGTCCAAACGGAATGAAACCTTCAAGAACGTGATTTTTGGAACGAACAAGATCCAGGAGACTTGTACCCTACGTCAAGCAACCAACAGGGAGGCCACGAGGTAGGGGGCGCGCCTACCCCCCCCCCCCCCCAGGCGTGCCCTCCACCCTCGTGGGCTCCCTATTGCTCCACCGAAACGATCAGACACGCAGCCAAAACCCTAATTCCACCACCGTAACTTTCTGTATCCACGAGATCCCATCTTGGGGCCTGTTCCGAAGCTCCGCCGGAGGGGGCATCGATCACGGAGTGCTTCTACATCAACACCATAGCCTCTCCGATGAAGTGTGAGTAGTTTACCTCAGACCTTCGGGTCCATAGTTATTAGCTAGATGGCTTATTCTCTCTTTTTGGATCTCAATACAAAGTTCTATCCCTCTCTTGTGGAGATCTATTCAATGTAATCTTCTTTTGTGGTGTGTTTGTCGAGATCCGATGAGTTGTGGGTTTATGATCAAGTTTATCTATGAACAATATTTCAATCTTCTCTGAATTCTTTTATGTATGATTGGTTATCTTTGCAAGTCTCTTCAAATTATCAGTTTGGTTTGGCCTACTAGATTGATCTTTCTTGCAATGGGAGAAGTGCTTAGCTTTGGGTTCAATCTTGCGCTGTCCTTTCCCAGTGACAGTAGGGGCAGCAAGGCACGTATTGTATTGTTTCCATCGAGGATAACAAGATGGGGTTTTCATCATATTGCATGAGTTTATCCCTCTACATCATGTCATCTTGCTTAAAGCGTTACTCTATTCTCTTGAACTAAATTCTCTAGATGCATGCTGGATAGCGGTCGATGTGTGGAGTAATAGTAGTAGATGCAGGCAGGAGTCGGTCTACTTGTCTTGGACGTGATGCCTATATACATGATCATACCTAGATATTCTCATAACTATGCTCAATTCTGTCAATTGCTCAACAGTAATTTGTTCACCCACCGTAAAATACTTATGCTCTTGAGAGAAGCCACTAGTGAAACCTATGGCCCCCGGGTCTATCTTCATCATATTAATCTTCCAACACTTAGTTATTTTCCTTGCCTTTTATTTTACTTTGCGTCTTTATCATAAAAATACCAAAAATATTATCTTATCATATCTATCAGGTCTCACTCTCGTAAGTGACCGTGTAGGGATTGACAACCCCTTATCGCGTTGGTTGCGAGGATTTATTTGTTTTGTGTAGGTGCGAGGGACTGGCGCGTAGCCTCCTACTGAATTGATACCTTGGTTTTCAAAATCTGAAGGAAATACTTACGCTACTTTGCTACACCACCCTTTCCTCTTCAAGGGAAAACCAACGCAAGTGCTCAAGAGGTAGCAAGAAGGATTTCTGGCGCCGTTGCCGGGGAGGTCTACGCAAAAGTCAACATACCAAGTACCCATCACAAACCCTTATCTCCCTCATTACATTATTTGCCATTTGCCTCTCATTTTCCTCTCCCCCACTTCACCCTTGCACTTTTATTTGCCCTCTCTTTTTCACTCGCCTTTCTTCCGCCATGTCTGAATCAAAAAGGGTTGGGGGTTCTCTCCCGAGTTTTAGTACTTTGGACAATCCTTCTATTATCGCTAAGCTCATAAATAAGGATACTATTGAAAAACCTACCGGAGTTATCAATAAGAATCTTAATAATTTTGATGAAGATGATTCCAGAATTTTTCGTTTTTTACTTGATGAATCTTTGAAAGATGATTGATATAGACTATTAAGGATCAAGGCTAGCTATGTGCCTCAATACCAAATTGAAATTTACTTAAAAAGCTTTTATATTGCCCTTCCTTCTTCTTTTAAGCATGTCTTAGATTCTATATTTGAAGAAGGCTTTCTTGAAGGGGATTCCGTAGACACTTATGAGAAGATGAAAACCATATTTTGGCACCCCATGAATGAGAAAGTTGAAACTACATCTCTTTTGCTCTCTTACCAAAACGAATCTATCAAAGAGATGAAGGCTAGCTTAGATACAAATTTCCGTAACATACTTAATGTTTCTTCTACCATTAATAGCCATGTGCTTTATTAAAATATAAAGATTAATTCCATATATAGCAAGTTTGCTCTTTTCTTCCCTAAAACCAAAGATGGCAATACTTAGATCTATCCTTGCTTTTATGCCTAGCTAGGGGCGTTAAACGATAGCGCTTGTTGGGAGGCAACCCAATTTTATTTTTATTCCTTGCTTTTTGCTCATGTTTAGTAATAAATAATTTATCTAGCCTCTGTTTTGGTTTTGGATTTTTGTGTTTAATTAGTGTTTGTGCCAAGTAGAACCGTTGGGAAGACTTGAGGAAAGTCTTGTTAATCTTGCTGTAAAAAACAGAAACTTTAGCGCTCACGAGAACTGCTGCCATTTTTATTTTGAAAGTGCTATTTAGTTAATTATTTTTGCAGATGATTAACAGATAAATTCCTCACGTCCACCAATTTTATTTTAGAATTTTTGGGGTTCTAGATTTTGCATTAGATACAGATTACTACAGACTGTTCTGTTTTTCACAGATTCTGTTTTTCGTGTGTTGTTTGCTTATTTTGATGAATCTATGGCTAGTAAAACAGTTTATAAACCATAGAGAAGTTTGAATACAGTAGGTTTAACATAAATATAAATAAATAATGAGTTCATTAAAGTACCTTGAAGTGGTCTTTTGTTTTCTTTCGCTAACGGAGCTCACGAGATTTTCTACTTTAAGTTTTGTGTTGTGAAATTTTCAAGTTTTGGGTAAAGATTTGATGGATTATGGCACAAGGAGTGGCAAGAGCCTAATCTTGGGGATGCCCATGGCACCCCCAAGATAATCTAAGGATACCTAAAAGCCAAAGCTTGGGGATGACCCGAAAGGCATCCCCTCTTTCGTCTACTTCTATCGGTAACTTTACTTGGAGCTACATTTTTATTCACCACATGATATGTGTTTTTCTTGGAGCGTCTTGTATGATTTGAGTCTTTGCTTTTTAGTTTACCACAATCATCTTTGCTGTACACACCTTTTGAGAGAGACACACATGATTCGGAAATTATTAGAATACTCTATGTGCTTCACTTATATCTTTTGAGTTATATAGTTTTGCTCTAGTACTTCACTTATATCTTTTAGAGCACGGTGGTGGATTTGTTTTATAGAAACTATTGATCTCTCATGCTTCACTTAGATTATTTTGAGAGTCTTAAATAGCATGGTAAATTGCTTAAATAATCCTAATATGCTAGGTATTCAGGATTAGTAAAAACTTTCTTTTGAGTGTGTTGAATACTATGAGAAGTTTGATACTTGATAATTGTTTTGAGATATGGAGATGGTGATATTAGAGCCATGCTAGCTGAGTAGTTGTGAATTTGACAAATACTTGTGTTAAAGTTTGTGATTCCCGTAGCATGCACGTATGGTGAACCGTTATGTGATGAAGTCGGAGCATGATTTATTTATTGATTGTCTTCCTTATGAGTGACGGTCGGGGATGAGCGATGGTCTTTTCCTACCAATCTATCCCCCTAGGAGCATGCGCGTAATACTTTGCTTTAATAACTTGTAGATTTTTGCAATAATTTTATGAGTTCTTTATGACTAATGTTGAGTCCATGGATCATACGCACTCTCACCCTTCCACCATTGCTAGCCTCTCTAATACCGCGCACCTTTCGCCGGTATCATACACCCACCATATCTTTACCTAATATTAAAAGGAGGATTGTTTCTCCACTTTTTTTGGTGTTCGGTGGGACCAAATTAAGTTTTGGTCCGTCAACACGATTTCTCATCTCGATCTCCTGATTTGTTTCCTAAAAAAACGTAGGACGCACAGGCCATCATGGGCCAGCCCATTAGGGTACCAACTACTCGCGCCAGTAAAAATGTCCAAGGGAAAAATACTACTGTGAGGAATCGAACCCGGGCGCTCACACTAAACCGCCAGGAATGCCACCCACCAGGCTAAACAAGACTTGGTGTTTAGTGACAGCGCAACGTCTTAAATTAAGATAATAGTCGCGGTAGACAGCAAAATATTTAATTTACAAAAGGTGAATATATTTTTGAACGCGAATATTTTGCAAATCTTTGAATAAAAAATTGAAACTCGAATATTTTTTAGAAAAAGAACAATATTTCTTTTTTATCTTTTTGAGACCTGAATATTATTGAACACGAACAATTTCTGAAAACTAGGAGGTACTGTACTGTTTTTTTTAATTGCGAACATTTTTATAAAATACAAATTTTTTTGAACTTCCAATTTGAAAAGGCAAACATTTTACAAGACATTAATTTTTTTGGAAAACTGGGAGGTACTGTAGCTAACATTTTTCTAAATCTATACCTATGAAAAACTAGGTGAAATTTTAAAATATGCCTATGAATGCATTGTTTTAGTTCATTTTATTAAACTAGGGATATGAAAGGAATCTTTGTCTCCGTCGTGTCTTCACGTACGACCAGCCTCGCTCGGCCCAGTCACACGCGTCAAAATGAATGCGGAGTCCAACTAAGATTTCATGATCTATCTGATGCAAACTACTCAATTTACATGATAATAACACAGACATATGTTATATGCATTGGTTTTCCCTGTATATTAGCTGGATGATAAAAAAAATCTTTGTTCAACATTCTTGATCTCGCCGGACACGAAGGGGGCTCAACGATCCAACTATTGGATCTCGCCGACCTTGGTTAGTGAGAACTGGTACTGCGACCACTGATACAAGGACAACAAAGAGGACAAGCGGAAACATGTGCCTGGTGTTATACTAAAATAGAGGATGTGAACCTGAGGATGAGGTATTAATTATGTTTATTATATTAGGGGCATGAGGGCGAGGTCTTTAGCCATGCTCAGTGGCAAGGATGTGTGAGGGTTGGTGTTCTCCCATTGCAACGCACGTACATGTTTGCTAGTACCTTCCTCAAAACAGCCACCGTACCTACCTATCATGGCATTTCCATAGCCATTCCGATATATATTGCCATGCAACTTTCCACCGTTCCGTTTACTATGACACACTCCATCATTGTCATATTGCTTTGCATGATCATGTAGTTGACATTGTATTTGTGGCAAAGCCACCGTTCATAATTCTTTCATACATGTCACTCTTGATTCATTGCATATCCCGGTACACCGCCGGAAGCATTCACATAGAGTCATATTTTGTTCTAAGTATTGAGTTGTAAGTAAATAAAAGTGTGATGATCATCATTATTAGAGCATTGTCCCAAGTGAGGAAAGTATGATGGAGACTATGATTCCCCCACAAGTCGGGATGAGACTCCGGACGAAAAATAAAATAAAATAAAAAGAGGCCAAACAAGCCCAAATAAAAAATGAGAGAAAAAGAGAGAAGGGACAATGGTACTATCCTTTTACCACACTTGTGCTTCAAAGTAGCACCATGATCTTCATGATAGAGAGTCTCCTTTGTTATCACTTTCATATACTAGTGGGAATTTTTCATTATAGAACTTGGCTTGCATATTCCAATGATGGGCTTCCTCAAAATGCCCTAGGTCTTCGTGAGCAAGCAAGTTGGATGCACATCCACTTAGTTTCTTTTTGAGCTTTCATATACTTATAGCTCTAGTACATCCGTTGCATGGCAATCACTACTCACTCACATTGATATCTATTGATGGGCATCTCCATAGCCCATTGATACGCCTAGTTGATGTGAGACTATCTTATCCCTTTTTTCTTCTCCACAACCACCATTCTATTCAACCTAAAGTGCTATGTCCATGGCTCACGCTCATGTATTGCGTGAAGATTGAAAAGGTTTGAGAATGTCAAAAGTATGAAACAATTGATTGGCTTGTCATCGGGGTTGTGCATGATTTAAATACTTTGTGTGGTGAAGATAGAGCATAGCCAGACTATATGATTTTCTAGGGATAACTTTCTTTGGCCATGTTATTTTGAAGAGACATAATTGCTTAGTTAGTATGCTTGAAGTATTATTATTTCTATGTCAATATTAAACTTTTGTCTTGAATTTTTTCGGATCTGAATATTCATACCACAATTGAGAAGAATTACATTGAAATTATGCCAATTAGCATTCCACATCAAAAAATTTGTTTTTATCATTTACCTACTCGAGGACGAGTAGGAATTAAGCTTGGGGATGCTTGATACGTCTCCAATGTATCTATAATTTTTGATTGCTCCATGCTATATTATCTTCTGTTTTGGACATTATTGGGCTTTATTATACACTTTTATATTATTTTGGGGACTAACCTATTAACCGGAGGCCCAACCCAGAATTGCTGTTTTTTGCCTATTTTAGGGTTTCGAAGAAAAGGAATATCAAACGAAGTCCAAACGGAATGAAACCTTCGGGAACGTGATTTTTGAAACGAACAAGATCTAGGAGACTTGGACCCTACGTCAAGCAACCAACAGGGAGGCCACGAGGTAGGGGGCGCCCTCCACCCTCGTGGGCCCCCTGTTGCTCCACTGACGCACTCCTTCCTCCTATATATACGTACGTACCCCCAAACGATTAGACACGGAGCCAAAACCCTAATTCCACCGCCGTAACTTTCTGTATCCACGAGATCCCATCTTTGGTCCTGTTCCGGAGCTCCGCCGGAGGGGGCATCGATCACGGATGGCTTCTACATCAACACCATAGCCTCTCCGATGAAGTGTGAGTAGTTTACCTCAGACCTTCGGGTCCATAGTTATTGGCTAGATGCCTTCTTCTCTCTTTTTGGATCTCAATACAAAGTTCTCCCCCTCTCTTGTGGAGATCTATTCGATGTAATCTTCTTTTGCGGTGTGTTTGTTGAGACCGATGAATTGTGGTTTATGATCAAGTTTATCTATGAACAATATTTGAATCTTCTCTGAATTCTTTTATGTATGATTGGTTATCTTCGCAAGTCTCTTCGAATTATCAGTTTGGTTTGGCCTACTAGATTGATCTTTCTTGCAATGGGAGAAGTGCTTAGCTTTGGGTTCAATCTTGCGGTGTCCTTTCCCAGTGACAGTAGGGGCAGCAAGGCACGTATTGTATTGTTGCCATCGAGAATAACAAGATGGGGTTTTCATCATATTGCATGAGTTTATCCCTCTACATCATGTCATCTTGCTTAAAGCGTTACTCTGTTCTCTTGAACTTAATACTCTAGATGCATGCTGGATAGCGGTCGATGTGTGGAGTAATAGTAGTAGATGCAGGCAGGAGTTGGTCTACTTGTCTCGGACGTGATGCCTATATACATGATCATACCTAGATATTCTCATAACTATGCTCAGTTATGTCAATTGCTCAACAGTAATTTGTTCACCCACCATAAAATACTTATGCTCTTGAGAGAAGCCACTAGTGAAACCTATGGCCCCTGGGTCTATCTTCATCATATTAATCTTCCAACACTTAGTTATTTTCATTGCCTTTTATTTTACTTTGCATCTTTATCATAAAAATACCAAAAATATTATCTTATCAGATCTCACTCCCGTAAGTGACCATGTAGGGATTGACAACCCCTTACCGCGTTGGCTGCGAGGTTTTATTTGTTTTGTGTAGGTGCGAGGGACTGGCGCGTAGCCTCCTACTGGATTGATACCTTGGTTCTCAAAAACTGAGGGAAATACTTATGCTACTTTGTTGCACCACCCTTTCCTCTTCAAGGGAAAACCAACGCAAGTGCTCAAGACATAGCAGGCCTTTCCTTTTTTGGGGACAATGCTCTATTATTAATGATCATCACGATTCTATTTATTTACAACTCAAAGATTACAACTCGATACTAGAACAAGATATGACTCTATATGAATGCCTCCGGCGGTGTACCGGGATTGCAATGAATCAAGAGTGACATGTATGAAAAATTATGAATGGTGGCTTGGCCACAAATACGATGTCAACTACATGATCATGCAAAGCAATATGAAAATGATGATGCATGTCACAATAAACGGAACGGTGGAAAGTTGCATGGCAATATATCTCGGAATGGCTATGGAAATGCCATAATAGGTAGGTATGGTGGCTATTTTGAGGAATATATAAGGAGGTTTATGTGTGATAGAGCGTATCATATCACGGGGTTTGGATGCACCGGCGAAGTTTGCACCAACTCTCAATGTGAGAAAGGGCAATGCACGATACCTAAGAGGCTAGCAATGATGGAAGGGTAAGAGTGCGTATAATCCATGGACTCAACATTAGTCATAAAGAACTCACATACTTATTGAAAAAATCTACAAGTTATCAAAAACCAAGTATTACGCACATGCTCCTAGGGGGGTAGATTGGTAGGAAAAGACCATCGCTCGTCCCCGACCGCCACTCATAAGGAAGACAATCAAATAACACCTCATGTTTCAAATTTGTTACACAACGTTTACCATACGTGCATGCTACGGGACTTGCAAACTTCAACATAAGTATTTCTCAAATTCACAACTACTCAACTAGCACAACTTTGATATCACTATCTCCATATCTCAAAACAATCATCAAGTATCAAACTTCTCTTAGTATTCAATGCACTTATATGAAAGTTTTTATTATATCCCTCTTGGATGCCCATCATATTAGGACTAGTTTCATAACCAAACCAAATTACCATGCTGTTTAGGACTCTCAAAATAATATAAGTGAAGCATGAGAGTTCATCTATTTCTTCAAAATAAAACCACCGCCGTGCTCAAGTAGAGGATATAAGTGAAGCACTAGAGCAACGACAAACTACTCCGAAAGATTTAAGTGAAGATCAATGAGTAGTCGAATAATTATGCAACGATGTGAAGACTCTCTAACATTTAAGAATTTCAGATCTTGGTATTTTATTCAAGCAGCAAGCAAAACAAAGTAAAATAAAATGACGCTCCAAGCAAAACACATATCGTGTGGTGAATAAAAATATAGCTCCAAGTAAAGTTACCGATGAACGAAGACGAAAGAGGGGATGCCTTCCGGGGCATCCCCAAGCTTAGGCTCTTGGTTGTCCTTGAATATTACCTTGGGTGCCTTGGGCATCCCCAAGCTTAGGTTCTTGCCACTCCTTATTCCATAGTCCATGGAATCTTTACCCAAAACTTGAAAACTTCACAACACAAAACTTAAAGTAGAAAATCTCGTGAGCTCCGTTAGCGAAAGATAACAAAACACCACTTCAAGGTACTGTAATGAACTCATTCTTTATTTATATTGGTGTCAAACCTACTGTATTCCAACTTTTCTATGGTTTATAAACTCTTTTACTAGCCATAGATTCATCAAAATAAGTAAACAACACATGAAAAACAGAATCTTTCAAAAACAGAACTGTCTGTAGTAATCTGTAACTAACACAAATTTCTGGAACCTCAAAAATCCTAAAATTAATTGATGGACGTGGAGAATTTATATATTAATCATCTGCAAAAATAATTAACTAAATAACAATTTCCAAATAAAAATGGCAGCAATTCTCGTGAGCGCTAAAGTTTCTGTTTTTTACAGCAAGATCAACAAGACTTTCTCCAAGTCTTCCCAACGGTTCTACTTGGCACAAACACTAATTAAAAACAAAAAACACAACCGAAACAGAGGCTAGATAATTTATTTATTACTACACAGGAAAAAAAAAGAAAGGAACAAAAATAAAGTTGGGTTGCCTCCCAACAAGCGCTATCTTTTAACGCCCCTAGCTAGGCATGATGATTTCAATGATGCTCACATAAAGGATAAGAATTGAAACATAAATAGAGCATCATGAAGAATATGACTAGCACACTTAAGTCTAACCCACTTCCTATGCATATGGATTTTGTGATCAAGCAATTTATGGGAACAATAATCAACTAGCATAGGAAGGCAAAACAAGCATAACTTTGAAACTTTAAGCACATAGGGAGGAAACTTGATATTATTGCAATTCCTACAAGTACATATTCCTCCCTCATAATAATTTTCAGTAGAATCATGAATGAATTCAACAATATAACCAGCACGTAAAGCATTCTTTTCATGATCTACAAGCATAGAAATTTTATTACTCTCCACACAAGCAAAATTCTTCTCATTCATAATAGTGGGAGCAAACTCAACAAAATAACTATCATGTGAGGCATAATCCAATTGAAAACTAAAATCATGATGACAAGTTTCATGGATATCATTATTCTTTATAGCATACAAGTCATCACAATAATCATCATAGATAGCAACTTTGTTCTCATAAGCAATTGGAACCTCTTCCGAAATAGTGGATTCATCACAAAATAAAGTCATGACCTCTCCAAATCCACTTTCATCAATATAATCATCATAAATAGGAGTCATGCTTTCATCATAATAAATTTGCTCATCAAAACTTGGGGTACAAAAAATATCATCTTCATCAAACATAGCTTCCCCAAGCTTGTGGCTTTGCATATCATTAGCATCATGGATATTCAAGGAATTCATACTAACAACAGTGCAATCATGCTCATCATTCAAATATTTAGTGCCAAACATTCTAATGCATTCTTATTATCTTGAGCATAATTATCGGAATCCTTATTTTCATGATAGATATTAAAAAGATGAAGCATATGAGGCAAACTTAATTCCATTTTTTGAAATTTTGTTTTATAAACTAAACTAGTGATAAAACAAGAAACTAAAAGACTCGATTGCAATATCTAAAGATATACCTTCAAGCACTCGCCTCCCCGGCAACGGCGCCAGAAAAGAGCTTGATGTCTACTACACAACCTTCTTCTTGTAGATGTTGTTGGGCCTCCAAGTGCAGAGGTTTGTAGGACAGTAGCAAATTTCCCTCAAGTGGATGACCTAAGGTTTATCAATCCGTAGGAGGCGTAGGATGAAGATGGTCTCTCTCAAGCAACCCTGCAACCAAATAACAAAGAGTCTCTTGTGTCCCCAACACACCTAATACAATGGTAAATTGTATAAGCGCACTAGTTCGGCAAAGAGATGATGATACAAGTGGTATATGGATGGTAGATAAAGGTTTTTGTAATCTGAAAATATAAAAACAGCAAGGTAACTAATGATAAAAGTGAGCACAAACGGTATTGCAATGCGTTGAAACAAGGCCTAGGGTTCATACTTTCACTAGTGCAAGTTCTCTCAACAATAATAACATAATTGTATCACATAACTATCCCTCAACATGCAACAAAGAGTCACTCCAAAGTCACTAATAGCGGAGAACAAATGAAGAGATTATGGTAGGGTATGAAACCACCTCAAAGTCATTCTTTCCGATCAATCCATTGGGCTATTCCTATAAGTGTCACAAACAGCCCTAGAGTTCGTAATTAAATTACACCTTAAGACGCAAATCAACCAAAACCCTAATGTCACCTAGATACTCCAATGTCACCTCAAGTATCTGTGGGTATGATTATACAATATGCATCACACAATCTCATATTCATCTATTCAAACCAACACAAAGTACTTCAAAGAGTGCCCCAAAGATTCTACCGGAGAGTCAAGACGAAAACATGTGCCAACCCCTATGCATAGGTTCATGGGCGGAACCCGCAAGTTGATCACCAAAACATACATCAAGTGGATCAATAGAATACCCCATTGTCACCACGGGTATCCCACGCAAGACATACATCAAGTGTTCTCAAATCCTTAAAGACTCAATCCGATAAGATAACTTCAAAGGGAAAACTCAATCCATTACAAGAGAGTAGAGGGGGAGAAACATCATAAGATCCAACAATAATAGCAAAGCTCGCGATACATCAAGATCGTACCACCTCAAGAACACGAGAGAGAGAGAGAGAGAGATCAAATACATAGCTACTGGTACATACCCTCAGCCTCGAGGGAGAACTACTCCCTCCTCGTCATGGATAGCACCGGGATGATGAAGATAGCCACCGGAGAGGGATTCCCCCTCTGAAAAGGTGCCGGAACGGGTCTAGATTGGTTTTCGGTGGCTACGGAGGCTTCTGGCGGCGGAACTCCCGATCTATTGTCGGCCTCGAAGTTTTTAGGGTATATGGGTATATATAGGAGGAAGAAGTACGTCGGTGAATCTCCGGGCTGTCCACGAGGCAGGGTGTGCCCAGGGGGGTGGGCGCGCCCCCACCCTCGTGGGCAGCCCGGGACTCTCCTGGTCCAACTCTGATACTCTGTGGGCTTCTTCTGGTCCAAAAATAAGTTCCGTGAAGTTTCAGGTCAATTAGACTCCGTTTGATTTTCCTTTTCTACGATACTCTAAAACAAGGAAAAAACAGAAACTGGCACTGGGCTCTAGGTTAATAGATTAGTCCCAAAAATCATATAAAGTAGCATATAAATGCATATAAAACATCCAAGGTTGATAATATAATAGCATGGAACAATCAAAAATTATAGATACGTTGGAGACGTATCACCCCTATCGTGAACTGCTGAGATGAATCGCTAGGGACAAAATCAACCTGTTTAGTATCATCAGCCTGAAACTTCAAAAGAGGGTCTTGCTGAGTAGTGAGCTTCTTCAAAGGATTCATATCAGCCGGGTCAACATTATCTGTATAAAACTTGATCTCTTTCGTGGCACAAGCCGACTCAGCATAAGCAGCATCACCTTCCTCACACTCCAAAGCGATTTTTTAGTTGCCATGGACCGTAATTGTGCCCTTATGTCCTGGTATCTTAAGATGCATATAAACATAACAAGGCCAGGCCATAAACTTGGCATAAGCCGACCGCCCAAACAAAGCATGATATGGGCTCTTGATTTTGACCACCTCAAACCATAATGTCTCTGCCCTATAGTCATGATCATCACGAAAGGCCACTTCCAAGGAAATCTTTCCCACGGGATATGCTGATTTACCAGGCACCACACCATGGAAGACTGTGGAGGACGGCGTAAGATCCTTGTCAGTTAAATTCATACGTCGAAAGGTGTCATAATATAAAATGTTGATACTGCTGCCTCCATCCATAAGTACTTTAGTGAACTTATAACCACCCACTTGAGGGTCTACCACTAATGCCAGATGACCCGGATTCTCGACCCGGGGCGGGTGATCCGCTCTACTCCATGTGATCAGATGTTCTGACCATTGCAAGTATTGTGGAATTGTTGGAAATATGCCCTAGAGGCAATAATAAAAGGATTATTATTATATTTCCTTGTTCATGATGATTGTCTTTTATTCATGCTATAATTGTGTTATCTGGAAATCGTAATACATGTGTGAATACATAGACACCAACATGTCCCTAGTAAGCCTCTAGTTGACTAGCTCGTTGATCAACAGATAGTCATGGTTTCCTGACTATGGACATTGGATGTCATTGATAACGAGATCACATCATTAGGAGAATGATGTGATGGACAAGACCCAATCCTAAACATAGCACAAGATCGTATAGTTTGTTTGCTAGAGTTTTTCCAATGTCAAGTATATTTTGCTTAGACCATGAGATCTACAACGTAACTGGGTGACTATAAAGGTATACTACGGGTATCTCCGAAAGTGTCTGTTGGGTTGACACGGATCAAGACTGGGATTTGTCACTCCATATGACGGAGAGGTATCTCTGGGCCCACTCGGTAATGCATCATCATAATGAGCTCAAAGTGACCAAGTGTCTGGTCACGGGATCATGCATTACGGTACGAGTAAAGTGACTTGCCGGTAACGAGATTGAACGAGGTATTGGGATACCGACGATCGAATCTCTGGCAAGTAACGTACCGATTGACAAAGGGAATTGTATACGGGGTTGCTTGAATCCTCGACATCATGGTTCATCCGATGAGATCATCGAGGAGCATGTGGGAGCCAACATGGGTATCTAGATACCGTTGTTGGTTATTGACCGGAGAGTCGTCTCGGTCATGTCTACATGTCTCCCGAACCCGTAGGGTCTACACACTTAAGGTTCGGTGACGCTAGGGTTGTAGAGATATGAGTATGCAGTAACCCGAAAGTTGTTCGGAGTCCCGGATGAGATCTCGGACGTCACGAGGAGTTCCGGAATGGTTCGGAGGTGAAGAATTATATATAGGAAGTGCAGTTTCAGCCATCGGGAGAGTTTCGGGGGTCAACGGTATTGTACCGGGACCACCGGAAGGGTCCCGGGGGTCCACCGGGTGGGGCCACCCACCCCGGAGGGCCCCATGGGCTGAAGTGGGGAGGGGAACCAGCCCATAGTGGGCTGGTGCGCCCCCCCCCCTCGGGCCCCCATGCGCCTAGGGTTGGGAACCCTAGGGGAGGGGGCGCCTCCACTTGCCTTGGGGGGCACTCCACCCCCTTGGCCGCCGCCCCCCTAGGAGATTCCATCTCCTAGGGCCGGCGCACCCCCCTAGGGGGCCTATATAAAGGGGGGAGGGAGGGCAGCCGCACCCTGAAGCCTTGGCGCCTCCCTCTCCTCTGCTACACCTCTCCCTCTTGCAGAAGCTCGGCGAAGCCCTGCTGCGATCACTGCTGCATCCACCACCACCCCGTCGTGCTGCTGGATCTTCATCAACCTCTCCTTTCCCCTTGCTAGATCAAGAAGGAGGAGGCGCCATCCGCTCCATACGTGTGTTGAACGCGGAGGTGCCGTCCATTCGGCACTTGGTCATCGGTGATTTGGATCACGGCGAGTACGACTCCATCATCCCCGTTCTCTTGAACGCTTCCGCTCGCGATCTACAAGGGTATGTAGATGCGCTCCCCTCTTGTTGCTAGATGACTCCATAGATAGATCTTGGTGAAACGTCGAGAATTTTTTTTTGTTTTCTGCAACGTTCCCCAACAGTGGCATCATGAGCTAGGTCTATGCGTAGTTACTATGCACGAGTAGAACACAAAGTAGTTGTGGGCGTCGATAATGCCAATTTTCTTGCTGTTACTAGTCTTATCCTGATTTGGCGGCATCGTGGGATGAAGCGGCCCGGACCAACCTTACACGTACGCTTACGTGAGACCAGTTCCACCGACTGACATGCACTAGTTGCATAAGGTGGCTGGCGGGTGTCTGTCTCTCCCACTTTAGTCGGATCGGATTCGATGAATAGGGTCCTTATGAAGGGTAAATAGAAATTGGCAATTCACGTTGTGGTTTTGGCGTAGGTAAGAAAACGTTCTTGCTAGAACCCTATTGTAGCCACGTAAAAAACTCGCAACAACAATTAGAGGACGTCTAACTTGTTTTTGCAGCAAGTGTTTCGTGATGTGATATGGCCAAAGTTGTGATGAATGATGAATGATATATATGTGATGTATGAGATCATGTTCTTGTAATAGGAATCATGACTTGCATGTCGATGAGTATGACAACCGGCAGGAGCCATAGGAGTTGTCTTTATTTTAGTATGACCTGCGTGTCATTGAGAAACGCTATGTAAATTACTTTACTTTATTGCTACACGTGTTAGCCATAGTAGTAGAAGTAATAGTTGGCGAGCAACTTCATGGAGACACGATGATGGAGATCATGGTGTCATGTCGGTGACAAGATGATCATGGAGCCCCAAGATGGAGATCAAAGGAAGCTATATGATACTGGCCATATCATGTCACTATTATTTGATTACATGTGATGTTTATCATGTTTTTGCATCTTGTTTACTTAGAATGACGGTAGTAAATAAGATGATCCCTCATAATAATTTCAAGAAAGTGTTCCCCCTAACTGTGCACCGTTAGGACAGTTCGTTGTTTCGAAGCACCACGTGATGATCGGGTGTGATAGATTCCAACGTTCATATACAACGGGTGTAAGACAGATTACACATGCAAACACTTAGGTTGACTTGACGAGCCTAGCATGTACAGACATGGCCTCAGAACACAGAAGACCGAAAGGTCGAGCATGAGTCGTATAGAGGATACGATCAACATGAAGATGTTCACCAATGTTGACTAGTCCGTCTCACGTGATGGTCGGACACGGCCTAGTTAACTCGGATCATGTTATACTTAGATGACTGGAGGGATGTCTATCTGAGTGGGAGTTCATTGAATAATTTGATTAGATGAACTTAATTATCATGAACTTAGTCTAAAATCTTTACAACATGTCTTGTAGATCAAATGGCCAACGTTGTCCTCAACTTCAACGCGTTCCTAGAGAAAACCAAGCTGAAAGACGATGGCAGCAACTATACGGACTGGGTCCGGAACTTGAGGATCATCCTCATAGCTGCCAAGAAAGATTATGTCCTACAAGCACCGCTAGGTGAAGCACCTGCTCTCCCTGCAGAACAAGACGTTATGAATGCTTGGCAGACACATGCTGATGATTACTCCCTCGTTCAGTGCGGCATGCTTTACAGCTTAGAACCGGGGCTCCAAAAGCGTTTTGAGAGACACGGAGCATATGAGATGTTCGAAGAGCTGAAAATGGTTTTTCAAGCTCATGCCCGGGTCGAGAGATATGAAGTCTCCGACAAGTTCTTTAGCTATAATATGGAGGAAAACCGTTCTGTCAGTGAGCACATACTCACTATGTCTGGGTTACATAACCGCTTGACTCAGCTGGGAGTTAATCTCCCGGATGAAGCGGTCATTGACAGAATCCTTCAGTCGCTTCCACCGAGCTACAAGAGCTTTGTGATGAACTTCAATATGCAGGGGATGGAAAAGACCATTCCTGAAGTATTTGCAATGCTGAAATCAACAGAGGTAGAAGTCAAAAAGGAACATCAAGTGTTGATGGTGAATAAAACCACTAAGTTCAAGAAAGGCAAGGGTAAGAAGAACTTCAAGAAGGACGGCAAGGGAGTTGCCGCGCCCGGTAAGCAAGCTGCCAGGAAGAAGCCAAAGAATGGACCCAAGCCCGAGACTGAGTGCTTTTATTGCAAGGGCAGTGGTCACCGGAAGCGGAACTGCCCCAAATACTTAGCGGACAAGAAGGCCGGTATCACGAAAGGTATATGTGATATACATGTAACTGATGTGTACCTTACCAGTACTCGTAGTAGCTCCTGGGTATTTGATACCGGTGCAGTTGCTCACATTTGTAACTCAAAGCAGGAGCTGCGGAATAAGCGGAGACTAGCGAAGGACGAGGTGACGATGCGCGTCGGGAATGGTTCCAAGGTCGATGTGATCGCCGTCGGCACGCTACCTCTACATTTACCTACGGGATTAGTTTTAAACCTCAATAATTGTTATTTAGTGCCAGCTTTGAGCATGAACATTGTATCAGGATCTCGTTTAATTCAAGATGGCTACTCATTTAAATCCGAGAATAATGGTTGTTCTATTTATATGAGAGATATGTTTTATGGTCATGCTCCGATGGTGAATGGTTTATTCTTAATGAATCTCGAGCGTAATGCTACACATATTCATAGTGTGAATACCAAAAGATGTAAGGTTGATAATGATAGTCCCACATACTTGTGGCACTGCCACCTTGGTCACATAGGTGTCAAATGCATGAAGAAGCTCCATGCAGATGGACTTTTAGAGTCTCTTTATTACGAATCATTTGACACGTGCGAACCATGCCTCATGGGTAAAATAACCAAGACTCCGATCTCAGGAACAATGGAGCGAGCAACCAACTTGTTGGAAATCATACATACTGATGTGTGCGGTCCAATGAGTGTTGAGGCTCGCGGTGGCTATCGTTATGTTCTCACCCTCACTGATGACTTGAGTAGATATGGGTATGTCTATTTAATGAAACACAAGTCTGAGACCTTTGAAAAGTTCAAGGAATTTCAGAGTGAGGTTGAGAATCAATGTGACAGGAAAATCAAGTTCTTGCGATCAGATTGTGGGGGGAGAATACTTGAGTCACGAATTTGGCACACACTTAAGAAAATGTGGAATAGTTTCACAACTCACGCCGCCTGGAACACCTCAGCGTAATGGTGTGTCCGAACGTCGTAACCGCACTCTATTAGATATGGTGCGATCTATGATGTCTCTTACCGATTTACCGCTATCATTTTGGGGCTATGCTTTAGAGACTGCCGCATTCACTTTAAATAGGGCTCCGTCGAAATCCGTTGAGACGACACCGTATGAATTATGGTTTGGGAAGAAACCTAAGCTGTCGTTTCTAAAAGTTTGGGGATGCAATGCTTATGTCAAGAAACTTCAACCTAAAAAGCTTGAACCCAAGTCGGAAAAATGCGTCTTCATAGGATACCCTAAAGAAACTATTGGGTATACCTTCTACCTCAGATCCGAAGGCAAGATCTTTGTTGCCAAGAATGGATCCTTTCTAGAGAAAGAGTTTCTCTTGAAAGAAGTGGGAGGAAAGTAGAACTTGATGAAGTATTACCTCTTGAACCGGAAAGTGGTGCAACTCAAGAAAATGTTCCTGAGGTGCCTGCACCGACTAGAGAGGAAGTTAATGATGATGATCATGAAACTTCAGATCAAGTTGCTACTGAACTTCGTAGGTCCACAAGGACACGTTCCGCACCAGAGTGGTACGGCAACCCTGTCTTGGAAATCATGTTGTTAGACAACGGTGAACCTTCGAACTATGAAGAAGCGATGGCGGGCCCGGATTCCGACAAATGGCTGGAAGCCATGAAATCCGAGATAGGATCCATGTATGAAAACGAAGTATGGACTTTGACTGACTTGCTCGATGATCGGCGAGCCATAGAAAATAAATGGATCTTTAAGAAGAAGACAGACGCGGATGGTAATGTGACCATCTATAAAGCTAGGCTTGTCGCTAAGGGTTATCGACAAGTTCAAGGGGTTGACTACGATGAGACTTTCTCACCCGTAGCGAAGCTGAAGTCCGTCGGAATCATGTTAGCAATTGCCGCATTCTATGATTATGAGATATGGCAAATGGACGTCAAAACGGCATTCCTTAATGGTTTCCTTAAGGAAGAATTGTATATGATGCAGCCGGAAGGTTTTGTCATCCTAAGAATGCTGACAAGGTGTGCAAGCTCCAATGCTCGATTTATGGGCTGGTGCAAGCATCTCGGAGTTGGAACATTCGCTTTGATGAGATGATCAAAGCATTTGGGTTTATGCAGACTTATGGAGAAGCCTGCGTTTACAAGAAAGTGAGTGGGAGCTCTGTAGCATTTCTCATATTATATGTAGATGACATACTTTTGATGGGAAATGATATAGAACTTTTGGACAGCATTAAGGCCTACTTGAATAAGAGTTTTTCAATGAAGGACCTTGGAGAAGCTGCTTATATATTAGGCATCAAGATCTATAGAGATAGATTAAGACGCCTTATAGGTCTTTCACAAAGCACATACCTTGATAAGATATTGAAGAAGTTCAATATGGATCAGTCTAAGAAGGTGTTCTTGCCTGTGTTGCAAGGTGTGAAATTGAGCTCAGCTCAGTGTCCGACCATGGCAGAAGATATAGAAGAGATGAGTGTCATCCCCTATGCCTCAGCCATAGGGTCTAATATGTATGCCATGCTGTGTACCAGACCTGATGTAAACCTTGCCGTAAGTTTGGTAGGAAGGTACCAAAGTAATCCCGGCAAGGAACACTGGACAGCGGTCAAGAATATCCTGAAGTACCTGAAAAGGACTAAGGACATGTTTCTCATTTATGGAGGTGACGAAGAGCTCGTCGTAAAGGGTTACGTCGACGCTAGCTTCGACACAGATCTGGATGACTCTAAGTCACAAACCGGATATGTGTATATGTTGAATGGTGGAGCAGTAAGCTCGTGCAGCTGCAAGCAGAGCGTCGTGGCGGGATCTACATGTGAAGCGGAGTACATGGCAGCCTCGGAGGCAGCACATGAAGCAATTTGGGTGAAGGAGTTCATCACCGACCTAGGAGTCATACCCAATGCGTCGGGGCCGATCAAACTCTTCTGTGACAACACTGGAGCTATTGCACTTGCCAAGGAGCCCAGGTTTCACAAGAAGACCAGGCACATCAAGCGTCGCTTCAACTCCATTCGTGAAAATGTTCAAGATGGAGACATAGATATTTGTAAAGTACATACGGATCTGAATGTCGCAGATCCGTTGACTAAACCTCTCCCTAGGGCAAAACATGATCAACACTAGAACTCTATGGGTGTTCGATTCATCACAATGTAACTAGATTACTGACTCTAGTGCAAGTGGGAAACTGTTGGAAATATGCCCTAGAGGCAATAATAAAAGGATTATTATTATATTTCCTTGTTCATGATGATTGTCTTTTATTCATGCTATAATTGTGTTATCTGGAAATCGTAATACATGTGTGAATACATAGACACCAACATGTCCCTAGTAAGCCTCTAGTTGACTAGCTCGTTGATCAACAGATAGTCATGGTTTCCTGACTATGGACATTGGATGTCATTGATAACGAGATCACATCATTAGGAGAATGATGTGATGGACAAGACCCAATCCTAAACATAGCACAAGATCGTATAGTTCGTTTGCTAGAGTTTTTCCAATGTCAAGTATCTTTTGCTTAGACCATGAGATCGTGTAACTCCCGGATACCGTAGGAGTGCTTTGGGTGTACCAAACGTCACAACGTAACTGGGTGACTATAAAGGTATACTACGGGTATCTCCGAAAGTGTCTGTTGGGTTGACACGGATCAAGACTGGGATTTGTCACTCCATATGACGGAGAGGTATCTCTGGGCCCACTCGGTAATGCATCATCATAATGAGCTCAAAGTGACCAAGTGTCTGGTCACGGGATCATGCATTACGGTACGAGTAAAGTGACTTGCCGGTAACGAGATTGAACGAGGTATTGGGATACCGACGATCGAATCTCGGGCAAGTAACGTACCGATTGACAAAGGGAATTGTATACGGGGTTGCTTGAATCCTCGACATCATGGTTCATCCGATGAGATCATCGAGGAGCATGTGGGAGACAACATGGGTATCCAGATACCGCAGTTGGTTATTGATCGGAGAGTCGTCTCGGTCATGTCTACATGTCTCCCGAACCCGTAGGGTCTACACACTTAAGGTTCGGTGACGCTAGGGTTGTAGAGATATGAGTATGCAGTAACCCGAAAGTTGTTCGGAGTCCCGGATGAGATCCCGGACGTCACGAGGAGTTCCGGAATGGTCCGGAGGTGAAGAATTATATATAGGAAGTGCAGTTTCGGCCATCGGGAGAGTTTCGGGGGTCAACGGTATTGTACCGGGACCACCGGAAGGGTCCCGGGGGTCCACCGGGTGGGGCCACCCGTCCCGGAGGGCCCCAAGGGCTGAAGTGGGGAGGGGAACCAGCCCATAATGGGTTGGTGCGCCCCCCCCCCCTTGGGCCCCCCATGCGCCTAGGGTTGGGAACCCTAGGGGAGGGGGCGCCTCCACTTGCCTTGGGGGGCACTCCACCCCCTTGGCCGCCGCCCCCCCTAGGAGATCCCATCTCCTAGGGCCGGCGCACCCCCCTAGGGGGCCTATATAAAGGGGGGAGGGAGGGCAGCCACACCCTGAAGCCTTGGCGCCTCCCTCTCCCCTGCTACACCTCTCCCTCTTGCAGAAGCTCGGCGAAGCCCTGCTGCGATCACTGCTGCATCCACCACCACACCGTCGTGCTGCTGGATCTTCATCAACCTCTCCGTTCCCATTGCTGGATCAAGAAGGAGGAGACGTCATCCGCTCCGTACGTGTGTTGAACGCGGAGGTGCCGTCCGTTCGGCACTTGGTCATCGGTGATTTGGATCACGGCGAGTACGACTCCATCATCCTTGTTCTCTTGAACGCTTCCGCTCGCGATCTACAAGGGTATGTAGATGCACTCCCCTCTTGCTGCTAGATGACTCCATAGATAGATCTTGGTGAAACGTAGAGAATTTTTTTTGTTTTCTGCAACGTTCCCCAACAGGAATTGCCAGCTCAAGATTATTGACCACGCGCTTACGAACCTTCTTATCACGCTTGCAGAGACTTGTGGTGAACACGTGATATTGACCCCCATCAAGCTGCTTTGGATTGCTCTGATAGCATGACTGAGCATTTTGTTGCTGGTTGCCCTGACCAGATTGTTGGTTGTATCCACCATGGTTACCTTGACCCTGATAACTGGAATTTGAGCCGCCACCACCAAAACTGGGTCCCTGTGACCTAGATCCTGACCCGCTAGGTGGCCCATTATTATTACCATGATTCTGATTAAAATGAGAATTCCTGTATTCTCTCATGATAAAACAATCCTTCCAGACATGACTCGCCGGCTTATCAGGCAGACTGTGCTTTGGGTAGGGTTCATTAAACATCGGCTCAAGGTTAAAATTCTTTCCTCCAAAGGCTAGCTTACCATTACCATTACGACGCTGGCCTTTATACCCAGTGTTGGTGTTGGCCACTATATTTGACCCGCCATCAGGGTGCCTGCGCTTACCACTGTTGCCCCAATTGCGGCCATTGTGCCCTGTCACATTCTGCTGCTGACCCTTACCACTACCATTCTTCTTGCCCTTGTTAGTCCATTAGCTCACCCATGTCATTACAATGACGTTTAAGGCGCCCGAGCTTCTGCTTGAGAGGGGTGAAATGATAATTTTTCTCCAAGACTAGGACCACTGAACCCGCCACAATGCTGTTGATGAGTGGATAATAGCTGAAACCCGACGAACCCAATGGTGGGCCGACTCGTCCTCACCGTGAGGATGGCAATTTTATCCATGGACATGGATACCCATGGATATCCAACCCGAATGGATAGGGTTTGGATATGCTTTTGCGCCCATGGGTAGCGTCCAAACCCGATCCGATTACTCATGGATAGGGCATGGACATAATCTTGTACCCATGGATATATCCAAACCCGACCCGATCGTCTGGCTTAACGAGCAATATTCTGCTACCCCTACCCCATAGTCACATGTTCCACTATAATTTTATCCTTTATCCAAAACATCCAAAAAATACACAATCCCCACCGTAACGTACTCCAACGCACCTTCTCATCCTATTATCTACACTAATTGAATGACTTGTCGTTGAGAATCGGTGCCATCTCCTTGAGTCACTCCTCTCATAGCCCTAGAGGAGGCCGCCGCTGCCAGCCGCTACCCCCACGTAAGGTGGATCGCTGCAGCAGCCACTACTGGCCTGCAACAACCCAGCTCCATCTTCGCTTTTCCACACACGCATTGATGCATGGCCGCAGCTGTGGGACAATGCAAGGGCTATGACTGCACGGCAGGGAGTGATCACGCCAATGCAGAGTGCACATTGTGCAATGAATTATGTCTTATGTATAGGTCTTGAGAGGACCCGATGGATATCCAATGGGTATGGATATCCATCGGATTTGGACATGGTCACAATTTTTCGCCCATGGATTTTTTCATGGATGGGCTGAGACTGCCTTCATGGATATGGATATGGATTTGGTATTGTTCAACCCGATCCAAACCCGACCCATTGCCATCCTTATCCTCACGTTGCATGCAGTTATCGAGATCAATAATCGTCAGAGGTTGCTTGCATGTACCTTTAAAAATATGGATAAACCGTGCCTTCAGCTCTGCCCATGAGCTGATGGAATTGGCAGGCAAGCTTTTTAACCATGTTCGAGCTGGACCATCGAGCATCATAGTAAAGTACTTGGCACATACAACATCATTAACATCCAACATCTCCATGGCCAATTCATAGCTCTCAATCCAAGCCTCGGGGGAAGATCAGCTGTATAATTAGGCACCTACGAGGGCCATTCTTGGGCAACTGTTCATTACGCAAAGCCGGTACCAAATATGGCACACCAACTATCCTGGAAGTCATCCCAGCTTCAAGTGAGGCCGAAGGGTTCCCCAGGGGCTGCTAATAAGTGCCCAATTGAGCCGCTACTTCCGCCTCAGGGCGAGCTCGAGCTTCATCCACAATCACCTGAGCATTAGCTAGTAAATTATCATCACGGGGCGGGTTATTCCCACGATGCGGGTCATCATTGTGGGGCAGATTACGACGCCGTTTGCTTCTGGAAACCGCCGGCGAATCAATACGTCGGTTGTAACTTTGACTTGGGCGAGGAGTTGAATGAATTCGCTCACGACTGTATGAATAAGCAGCCTGATGTGCTACAGCCGTCTGAAGAAGCTCCACAATGTTCCGGGTCTCCAGTGCAGCCAGAGACTCGCCCTCAATCGGAATAGCTGCCAATCATGTCGCCGCTGCTATCATATTATCCACTGGGTTAGAATTATGGCCAGAGGGTGTTGGAACCCGCCGAGGAGGGGTATGATCCCTACGAGGTGGGTCCGACAAACGAGGCTGATCCTCCGTCCCGCTCCCTGGCACCTCTGCAGCCCGGGTTACACCGGGCGGGTTACTTGTCCCGGCCCCAAGTGCGTTAAAAAGGTTCTGCCCCTCATACATTGTGATTCCGCATCCATCAGAGCTCGCTCCGTCACCATCCTGGTATTCTCCATGTTAAGATCCTCCTGGGCCTTAGCCACCTCATCTCGCACCTTTGCAACTTCTGCATTGTGCTGTACTTGATTCGCCGTAGTAAGCTCTATGGCTAACAGAGTCAACAAAGTGCCCAAGAGTTCAGATAAGACTTGAGCCGGCGGCTGCGCTGAGCCGCTGGCCCCAGCTGTCACAGCGGCAGTCGATCCAGACGTCATCACTGCTACTGTTGATGAATTAAGAGTCGGCCCAGTGCCAGTCATGAAGATCGCAGCCCTGGAGGGCGGCTCATAGGGGTCTGAAATACTGTTGCCATCGGAGTAGCCCCCAAGCTCGTCGTCTTGAAGCTGATAGATGGATTCCGTCTCTCCGGTTGAGGACTCAATCACCCGAGTAGATGGCCTTCTCTCCACCAGATGCAGAATCTTCCTCAAGATCTGCCCCATGAACAAATCCAATGAAAACGTGCTTCCGGCCGGGTTGAACCCTGGCAGGTCCTGCGCGCTGAGCCGTCTCGACGATGTCGATGCAGATGTCCGGCTCAGGCTCTGACTCGCCGATCTTGCCGATGAAGACGTGAATTCCGCCAAAGGGGACCCGGTACCCATACTCGATTGAGTCGGCCTCGGGGCCCCAGCCAGTGTTGTCGATGTAAAGCTTGCCGTGGCGACTCTTAGTCATCCGGCCCATGGCATATCCTTCGATCCGTGGGAAATTTCCCTTCAAGAACTTGAAACCACCGTGCTCTGGCTCCACGGTGGGCGCTAACTGTCGTGGTTTTGTCACGGCAGATGTCCTTGTGAAAGGATTTAAGCGTGGAGCCATCGCAATGTAGGTTAGCTCGAAGGGGTTGAACGAGATGAAGGATACAAGTTTACCCAGGTTCGGACCCTCACAACAAGGTAAAAGCCTACGTCCTGCTTTGAGTTGTATTGCTTGAGTATTAATTGTAGGGGAGCGAAATCGCTTGACCTAACTCTCGATCAATTGTTTCTTAACTTAACCCACCGCAGGGTCTCGCCTTTATATACACAGGTCGAGGCCCTGGGCTTACAAGAGTCCCATTCGGATCACACAACGTGACCGCCCCGGGTTCTAAACTATCTTGCCTTTCTAGACAAGTCATCTTCCGGCGGCTTACAAAGGCCGGTTCTCACACCACCATCTGGGGTTGGGCCTTCGGTGGGTCACCACCTAAGCCGCCCTCTTGGCTCTTCATCTGGCCTCTTGGGCCTTCTTCAGATGTCGCAAGTTGAGTCGCCAACTGTGTAACCCGGCCCCTCCTGGGCGGGTCACACCGCGGGGTTATATCCCCAACTCTACTTGTCCCGGACATAAGGCACGTGTAATGATTATGCCATGAATGATCACAATTATAACTATGTGAACCTTTATCAATTCCCCAACAGTAATTTGTTTACCCACCATTGCCATGCTTTCGAGAGAGATGCCACTAGTGAACCTATGGTCCCGGGTCTATTTTCCATCAATCCAAAATTCTCCATAATTGCTCTTTTTATTTGTTCCTTACATTCTACCGCTTTGCATATCACCATCTGCTTTTAATCCAAGAACAAGGGGAGTGATGACCCTCTTGCCTTCGTTGGGTGCAAGCAATTGTTTTGTTTGTGTGCAGGTGCTTCTAAAATTGTTCGTGTGTTGCCTCCTACTGGTTTGCTACATCACCCTTCCTCTTCGAAGAATCCAGCGACTCTATCATGAGTAGCAAGCCTCCAAGAAAATGGTCAACGTGTCCTGATACCATTCTGCATCGCTAAGGTTTCACACCTGGATCCATCTCGCTCTCCACTTCCTAAGATGGTTGCATACCTGTGTTGAGATCACCTTCGTGCTACAGAGCTCTAAAAAACGTCTTCACAACAACGTTTAGGTGCATCTCCTTGAAGTCTTTGTCAGTCCTCACCCCGTTGGTGATGATATCGTACATCTTGTCGAGGACGAAGGGACATAAAAGAAACCCTTTCATTGTATCCTCCTTCATTGACTCCCTCATATGTGCCTTGCCATCCTTAATGTCTACCTTAGTAGCTACCGCAGGCATCGCCACAACTAAAGAGAACACAAGAGGACCATGTGCATGCGGAGTCAACGACTGGCTAGGAGTCCTAAACATAGGAGGTAAATAATTGGGTGTCCAACAAAACAAGGGCCTAACTAAAGTCTTCACCGGTCATTGTCTACAATGGTTAGTATCAGGACTAACTGAACAAGAACAATGCATCTAGCATATTCCACATGGACTGGTCATGAAGCTGAAGACACTACCACATCTACCATGCTAGCATGGAGTGATCATGAAGCTCAACACATTGCCACATCTACCACAAACACCATGGACATCATCGCCGCCAACAAACAAAAACTACCATACTACAAAAATGGCACCACTAACATCTGATCTACCACATCTACCACATCCTCCCATGACACCATGACGCAATACTTGCATAACCTACCATACTACCTGTTCTAATCTACCACATGCTCACAGATCTAGGCTACAACAAGTAGAGTGTGATGTTACTTACAACCATCGAAAGAGTGGGGAGAAGGTAGGGAGCAACTCGGAGAAGAAGACGAATAAGGCAATCGGCAGGAGGTGATGAAATTATCCCCAACGTTTTTTCGGCCACGAGCATGAGCTCACGCCATCCCTTCCCTCGTACGAGCTCAGTCGTCGTGTTACCAATTCGGACATTATTCTCTCTGCCTAGGCTGAAGAGTGCTTTAAGATTTGTGCGGACCACTTTCATAATGCAGCCTAGCTAACCAAAAATGCCAAATTTGCACCCCCAGAGCCTACATGGGGCTGCGAGCAACCAAACTATATTAAAAGCTGATTGCAGATTTTAGATCTGGCCTCTAAGTTGCTATAGCAGTGGGGAGAACATCCAGACCACAGAGGATCACTCATTAGCCAAGCTCTAATATGCTGACAAAGGAATTAAAATGGCCGACATAAAGGAGGATAAGAGCGATTTAAGAGTGAACAAGATCTCAATTTTGTGAGAGAAATCTTCTAACTTGGCGTCTAAGATTTACACTTTCTCGTGTACTCAATGAGCTAAAAACATTAAGGTGCACAATCGTATACAACACATACCACCAATCTAATCCCTTTCATTCTCGGCAAGTAATGTATATTTTGTAATGCTAATATATGTGGGGCTCACAAGTTGCACCAAAATTGAGCTCTTCACACTCCCAGTAAAAAGCACAGCAGCTGTATTTCTAACGGACCGCAAACATTCTTATATTCTTATAATATATGATATACAATTTCTGCACAGCTCTTGGTATGCACCATTTTTGTTTCTGGGTAACAAAATCTTTCTTCTGCTACTTGTATCAGTGTGCCTCTTCTCAATCAGCGATATGATTTATGGCATGACCACCATCATGCTCATGCACATGCAGCATAACTCCACAAAGCCGTGGAAGAACACAAGTAAGCACTGGTGCCTCTGAAACCA
This sequence comes from Triticum monococcum, assembly GCA_034509565.1. Taxonomy (NCBI): domain Eukaryota; kingdom Viridiplantae; phylum Streptophyta; class Magnoliopsida; order Poales; family Poaceae; genus Triticum; species Triticum monococcum. Next base: position 583,836,415 of record CM067843.1, read on the forward strand.
AGCAATGGTAAGTCGGTAGCAGTGTCCTGAGCCGAATACGCCAGCCCATAAAATGGTCTGCTCTCTGGAAAGGAGAAAATGCAATGAATGCAGATGTCAAACTGATAACAAACAATGTAAACTATTTATTCGATTATCCACCTTTCATACTTGGGTCAGCCTGTATCATCCTGATCTTCAATATCATCATCAATGATAACATATTTTGAGGCATCATTGGAGGAATGGGAATTTGGGTCAACATGTTTACTGTGGCGGTCTTTCTTGAACCTATGATACCTTCATATATCACAAGATAATAGTCAGAATAACCATACTAACACATCAGAAATTAACCTACTCTAATATTTCCACTTTACGCTTTTGTAGTCAAATTATGATCAGTGTTTACTAATGGCTCTTTTTATAGTTAGTCTTATTGCATTTCTCTCTGTACAAGGTGGCATGACATAGCAAGTTCATTGACTTGCCTCCCGCAAAAAAAAAGTTCATTGACTTGCAAATAGGAAAAAATATATTTGTGGACGTGAGCAAATTAATCTTCTTTGATTCAAAGGAATTTTATAGGATTTCTGGAGGATTGAAGTCCTTAGGATTTTTTCCTATATTGGTCCTTTGATTCATAGGATTGGATCCCATAGGAATTTTTCCTATGGAATCTTTTGTACTACATTTCATAGGAAATTTAACATCCACTCCAACCTCTTTTTACAATTCCTTTGTTTTTCCCGTGGCATCAAACAATCATTGCTAATTCTATAGGATTCAAATGGGCATGCCACTCCAACCCTACACTTTTCCTATTCCTACGTTTTCAAAATCCTACGAATCAAAGAGGCCCTAAGTTTGACTCCTCTTGAACAATTTACTCCCCAAAAAAGTTGGCATGGAAGTCTGAACTTATCAACATAGTAAGAAATTTGAAGTTGATTCTGTGAGTCGTAAAATATGGACTGGTAATAAGTTAGTAGCTTGGAACAACAAATATATGAACAACTCACTTGTACAGATTGAAAAGGCTGACACCAAATATAATTGTTGCCAGTCCAAATCCCTTTAACCAGGTAAATGGATCATTGAAGAAAAGCACAGCAACCTGTCGGATTGTTTGTCATCACAAATCACACATATATGCATGAACAAAGATAAATTCAATGAAACTTTGAAAGTAACTATAGAGTGGGAATCAATACCAAAATTGTGACAGCTTCCTTGACAATCCCAGCTATGGTCACTGTTACAGCACTTGTTACAGAAACCAGAACATATTCTGTCAAAACCTTCAAAGAACAAATCAAGTGATTATAAATCAGATAAAAAAATGCTAACAAGAATACTTTTTTTTTGTGAATACCAACAAGAATACTTGGCAAGCATGTCTTAACAACAAACCAACAATAGATGACTGCAAAAAGGATTTATTGGTTATTACAAGTATTCTCAGACTCTCGGTGCATGAAAAAATGAAATAGTAAGAACCAACAGTGTATTGACTGGTTCCAGCAAAAAAGAAAATGACTTTTTGCATGACAAATGTAATGATTGGTAAGTAAAATGCTCTGACATAAATGCTGTACTTCCCAGGAAGGAGTACTGATCCATACCATGAAGAATGCCAAAGCACCACCTAGAAGCATCAATAAGATGCTTCTTAATATGTGATCTGGACTATCAAAGAAGTGACTTGCTCTGACTTCATGCCATGGATCCATGGCAATGGAAATAATTGCAGTTGTTATTGCCATCACCGGGGTAACATAACTCATTAAGGTGAAGGGGTTCTTTAATCCTGCATAACACAATAAAAATGATGCTGTAAAGGATGCTGCATTACATATTTATTGAACAAATCACGTTCGATATTATCATTTTGATATTTTTTAAGAGAAGACAATGCACATAGCCGCTACAGCTCATACTGATGCACTAACTCAGATTTAAACAAAAACAGGTGTCCATTGAAAATACATAAGTCATACATGTGCCTGAAATTAATAAAGCTAATCTCGCTGCTTTTCAGTTTTCAAGAATGAGATGCTAAGACGACAACGAACAGTATTTATAATTTCCTCTCACTGGACAAGAAGCTAAGATAGAACGCATACCATATTCCTCTTTCTTCAGCAGATTTAAGGGACGCATAAGGGTAAAAGAAGAGTTCAGTCAGGACAGGAATGAAAGGGAAGTAGAACATAGGATTAATAAGGCATATTACCATGTTCAGAACAAAAAAATGGAAGTACTACATTACACTGACAAACCTGGAGGAGAATCTGTGTCATGCACCAGCGGAAACCAGACATGACAGCAGCAAGCATAATAAATATAAATCCCCAAAGATTAAATTGTGTCTCTTTAGCAACTGCAAGAGGAACATTATTACCACAGTCCACAGTTAAGATGATGAATCCACATAAGAGAAATTTAAGAAAATAGAGTCAGGATGCAAAATTAAGCCCACAAATTACAGTGCCAAAAATCTAATCAAGTAAAAAGCTATTACCTCCGCCCTGAATTACTTGTCTTAGATTTGTCTAGATACGGATGTAATTTGTGGCGGAGGGAGTAGCTAGGAGGTCTTTTTCTGAGCTCTCTCCAGGAAAGCACAGAAGCATGTCACTTTGGAAAAAGTAATATAAGCTGTTGATGTACACTTATGACTTTACCTGTCAGTAGAACTCCAACAGAAACAATCAGCATGATTCCAAGAATGTTAAAGCTCGGCTTCTCTAGCCTTCAGGGAAAAAAGGGAAACCTTCGATTAATAACATGAAAATGATATGGAGTCGCAGAATACAATGGTTGTTGACGTTCATTTTGTGGTTCTGGTGCTAGGAGCCTTCTGTTTTAGTTAGCTGCGATATATTTGCATCAGCGTAGTCTCGGTTTTTGTTTTGCTGCTGTTGCTGGGGTCTATGTGTTTTTCGAGCAGTAATTTTCTTCCTTTGTATTTCATACTTCTCCTAGTCCTGTTGGCTACCTTTATATCTGAACTACTGTACTCTGCTGCTCTGTTATTTTTTAGCAATAGTGGAACCTGACCACCATGAGCAGGCGTAAGGAAAAAAAGGGAATGATATAGAGCATAACAAAAGCCCATAAACCGATAATTAAACAGAAATAGGTGCAGTGTTGTCAGAAAGACAAGTTACAAGAGGGCACAAAATTATTTGCATAGGAACATGAAAAGGCTAAGGCCAACTCCACCGCGCGACCCTATCCTGTCCGGCCCCGTCCGTTTGGGGTAAAACGGACAAAGGAGGCGGCCCAGCGCGCGACGGCCGGGACCCATCTTGTCCGTTTTGTGTCCGGGCCGACCCATTTCGAGCGCAAACTTGCGCCGGGTTTGGGTCGCGACGGACACCAAACGAACGTGCGCCTCGTCCGCGTCAGGGCCGCGTGGCAGGCGGCCACCTACCTCCCACCCGCCCACATCAATGCACACGAGCGGGTGGCCCCACCTGTCATCCGCACGTCGAACGGTCGCCGTCCTTCTTTAAGTGGGAAGCGTGGACGGGTCGTCGTCCACACTGCCCCACGCCACCCCACGGCCTCCTCGAAACCCGACAGCCCCAGTCCCAAACCCTAGCCAACACCTCGCCGGCCGGCCGCCCGCAGCAATGGGCCTCTGGAAGTCCGGCCGCAAAGGCAAGCACGACCGCGAGGCTGGTTCCTCGTCGGGACGCCGCCGCGGCTTGCCATCGCCACCACGCCGGGCCCCCGCGCCGCCCGCCTTCTCCATCGCACCCACGTCCGCCGGCGACCGCGACCGGCATTACGTCCGCTCGTCGGTGTGCCGTCGTTATTGGGAGACGAGGACGCCGCTCCCCTGGAGCGACATCCATCTCCCCAATAACTGGCATCTCTCCGCCGACCGGGTCCCGATCCCGCCGGTCCCGACGAGCGGCGTGCGCGCGAGAAGGAGATCGAGCGCCGCCGCCGCCTCCTCCCCGACGACCTCTTCTACGACCCCAGGTACGCCCCCGACTCCAGGCTCTGGGACACCTGGTTTCGTGACGAGCACGACACCAGGCGCGCGTCCTTCTTCACCGGCACCTCGACGGGGCCGCGGCGGCCACGACAGGAGCACGCAGCGCCTGCTCCCCAGGAGCGCGGGCGTAGGCGGGTGCGCGGCGTCATGCCCACGCCGTCGCCTTCGCCGTCTCCATCGCCGCCACCACCTCCTCGCATGACGGACGAGGAGGAGGCCCGTCTCATGGCGCGTGTCATGGAGGACTCCATGTACACGCACGATGAGCGGCAATGGGAGGGCCTGCAGGAGATGACGGCCCGCTCCGCTGCCGGCAAGGTAGCCATCCCCGAGGAGGAGGAGCCGGTGGCCGCGTTCCTGCAGCTGCTGGGCCAGGGGTGGGGCTGGTCCTGCACTGCTCCGGAGATGGCCGCCGGCGTGGGCGTGAACTGGTGCCCCACTCCGCCGCGGTCACCGGAGCAGGAGGCGTCGCCACGGGAGGAGGTGGTGCAGGCACCTCCGGCCGTCCAGCCCGCCCCCGTCTTCCACGCACCGCCGGCCCACCTGTGGACGCCGCCGGCCTACGTCGACCTCGTCAGCGACGACGACAACACCGGCGGCCAGTGAAGACGGCGACGGCCACGGCACCGACGGGCGCGGCAGGAGCGCGCGGGAGGCGTTTTTTTATTTTGTTTTTATATGTTAATTATGAAACTGGGCCTTTTAAGTGGCCGTGGAAACTGGGCCGTTTTGTGGGCGACCCCTATATATGTTTTATGTTTTTTTTAAATGCGTTTACTTACTTTTTTAGTTATTTCATTCTAGTTTTTTTAATTTTTTTATTCACGTCCACCCCGGACACGATTTGGGGTGCGGCCGCGCGGTGGGCGCACGCACGACCCATCGGACAAAGCCGGACACGGGCGAACCCATCGGCGCCCCAAACGGACAAAATCCGGCCAATCCAGACATCCGTTTGGGGTCGCGCGGTGGAGTTGGCCTAAGTGAATGTCAAGAAGCAGTACTATAAGAAATGATGGCTATGCAAGAAACTGCTCAATGTTTTTCTTTGTCGTGAGATACTGCTTAATTTTAGTTCTTGCAGTTCTAACATTTGCATCCCATTTCTCAAAATGATGTGTATATGGAACCAACTTTGTAAAGTCTCAAGCTAGTTCAAAAGTATTCAGTTGGCCTAGGACAAATGTTTCACATAACCTAATAGTACAGGTTAACCCTCTTCATCCCACCCCACCCCACCCATAGGAGATGAAAACCATTAGAGAACAGCAGAATGAAGCTCAACTTTTTCAGGACAAGGTTCTGTAACTGATATTCCATACCAATGAACACAAGAAGTTGCTAAACTAGAAGACAAAAAGGGCATGCACTGCTGAAAACGAACCAGCAACTGAGCTTACCTGAATAGAAAAGCAAAGAGAAGAATGAAAATGGGAGCCCCGGATTTACACTGCACAATAATTGAAAGCCATAAATTAGAAGTCCAAATATTAAGTGAGAAGAGCAGGAAATAATAACTCACATGGAATGAAATGTACCATTGTAGCGAATGTCACAGTAATGAAAACAAACGAAATGTTGGTCAAATTTATATCAAGAGCAGTAGCCAAAGCTGTTGGAACAACTGCAGAAGAAATATTCAAATTGTTAGTATATCTTTAAAGATGATAAACACAATAAGAACGGACAAAAAATCTCTACATATTTTGAAGTAGAATAAAAATATATAAGTCCATGCTAAGTCCTAGCCCTCGTTGATTAAATGGATTCATCGAATGAAACAATAATATCCAGTAGGTCATGGCCCAACTTAATTGTAAGTTAATAAAGTACGGTGATTCATCCAGCCAGAGGTGTAGGGCTAAACTCTATTTTGAGCCCATGTGGCTCTATAGCAGCTTGGATTCACATGCAGCGCACCAGTTAAATTTTACTTCTATCTTTAACCTTAACTTGATAACTTATGATAATCTAATTTAGTGAGTCATGTTCTGTTAATTGGCCAATGGAGGTTTCTGCCCCCACCCATGAAAATAACCGAGCAGCATCCATGTTCAGTGCTTTACACCTGAGCTCGAACTGAAACATACCCTACTTTTAACACTAGTACTCTATATGTATGTCCCACAGAAGTGCAGAATGCACAAAGTTGCTATTGCAAATTATACGCACCAAGCCATGAAATTTCCAGGGCACTTGTTGTGACAGAATGTAAGGAACAAACTACTGTGTAAGCATCGGGCAACATAAGTTTGAAATAACACAGTAGCTACCTCGCTGAAAGTAATCTTTCCATGACATTGTATAACGCTCTGCCTCCATGCCCCGTTGCTGGAACCACACGATCACCCTCGACGCAACAGCCTGCATGGTGAAATGCACCGTGTTCATCAGGAACGGGGCAGGGAACTTCCACATGCGCTTCCCAAGCATCTCCTTGTTATACCTGGCCACAGGCACAAGGGCGCACAGAGAACACCAGCATCAAACGCGTGCCCGGCAATAGCTCCTCTGAGCATCCGCGCACAAATAACGAGAAAAACGCGTTACTCACAGCGTCAAGCAGGTGCTCAGCGTGTACCAACTCGCTATCAGAAATATAATCTTGGCGATCAGCCACGGCGAGACCGGGACGCTGTCAGATCCCGCCGCCGCTCCTGCCTCGATATCCATCGGCGAGCGGTGGGCGGCGGCGGCGGGCGGCAGAAGCGGCAGCTCGAACTCCTCCGAATCATCGTCGCTCGGCGCAGAGGCCGGCGAAGCGGCGCTGGCGGGGGCATTGGGCGCCGCGGAGGGGTCCTTGCACCACCGCGAGAACGACGGCTCCCTGCGTATCCCTCCCTGCTTCCTCTGCCCGCCAGCCACCACCTGCGGCTCCGCGGCGCCCTCCGCGGGCTCGACGGGCACTTCCGGTGCGTCCTCTTCCTTCGGGTGGGCGTGGCCGTTCTCCACGGCGCAGTCCCCCATGGACGGTGCTGGAGGTGGCGTAAGGCTCTAGAAAGTCTTGGATCTGGGCGGCGCGGATCTCATCGGCGGCGGCGGCGAAGGAGGGTTTGCAGCTAGCCTGCGGGATTTCGGTAGCAGGTCAAAATCCAGCACCTCGTGACGACGACTTCCTGCGCGGGGGTTATGCTTGCAACTTCCTCCGTCGGCTGGTACCGGTAGCTTTGCTTGCGCCAGAGGAGGACGATGTTTTCTCTCTGCTCCTCCTTTTCGCCTCGCATGAAAATGCAGAAATCACAAAACGTACTCACCATTCTTCTTCTTCTTCTTTTAGAAAAAATGCCCCAAAAAGCATTTTATATGTGATAATTACCAAAGAAAATAGTACCCAATTACAAAACAAAAACATCAAGATATAAAATGGCTAGAAAATAAAAATCTATCGAAAATCGTACTACTCATTTTCTTCGATCGATGGTATGTCACCCACCCGAACTTGGAACTATATTAAATCGACAATAAGTAAAATGGACCCTACCAGGCCTTTAAAACCACAATATTCACTCGTCTGTATGAACGAGATCCACTGATTGCTGAAGAACCATCGGTTAGGGCAGCATCACCCCACATAGCACTGCAGTCCTTCCACGCCAGTCAGAAATATTGGAGAAACTAGGTCACGCTATAGGACAAATTGAAGAAAGACGTGAAAGTCACCGCATCAAAGGCAAACCAATTGCCTCTCTCAAATGACACATAAATTCACAAGATTTGTCAACATTATGGAATAAGGGATTCCCTGGGTCTGCTAATGATGAGCCTGGTTGGATCTTTCAAAGCCTAGGAGTCGAAGATTTCCATGCTCTAGACTCCCCAAGCACCAAGGCGACGGCGACTACTGAAAGCCTAAGTGGTGGTCGGGTCCCTCCCTGACTTTTCCCGAGAAATCTCTTTGAGAGGGGTTTTATAAATGGCGCAAGGGGAAAAGTTGGCCTAAATTTTTTTCTCTGGGGTCTCCGTGAGACTCGAGGCCGACAGGCACATTAATTGCAATGCCTACATACCAATGATAACCTACGATTTATAGACTGAGACTCGAGGCCGACAGGCACATTAATGGCAATGCCTACACACCAATGATAACCTACGATTTATAGACTGTTGTGGTTCTGAACTATAAGCCGATTCATCCCAAATCGAAATGATATGGTCTGCCGCACTTCAGGAATTTGACAAGTCTAGGACACCCTTTTGACTATCGACGCGTTGGACATGGCATGTCTTCTCAACTCTGTTAGGGATTCGTCAAACCTCGCTTGCACTCGCCGCCTTATTTTCTGACAAGCCCGCGTGGGCCATACAGGATCGGTCACTCAAATTGTGTGTACCATGTTTTACGATAGACCATTGAGGTGCCCCCGAGTCCTATATAAGGGGAGGACCGAGGCCGTGCAAAGGATTTGCAGCCTGAAAGAATACTAGCTAGCAGGAGAGTAGTTAGGGAAAGGATACTAGCTTTCCAAAACTAGAGAAAAATAGTGAGAGAGAGAGAGAGATCATCTTGTAATATGTGATTCATAAACAGATGAAGGACTAAACCAGGATGTAGGCTATTACACCATCACGGTGGCCTAAACCTGGCTAAAAAACTTGTATATTCGCTCGAAGATTTCTAGGGTGTTTTAGCCCCTGGTTGAGCGGAAAAGGGGGATTCCAATGATCCCAGATATTGGCAGTCCATCGTCCACATCTGGCATGCCATGTAGCGGGCTAAGGCTTCTGTTCTCTTCACATCTTCATCAACAATGGCCAAGCATGGATCATGGGCGAGGTTGTGATCATTGTCGCACTCAAGGGCCTCCCAAGAGGAGGGCAACCGCGTTGTACACAATGCCTCACAAAGGGAGGCAACAGAGTCCGAAGAGCAGGTTTATGTTGGCTCTCAGCATTCTCCACTCCGTGTGTTTTTTGACCACCGCTAAGTGGGAGGGTGATACGTCTTCAATGTATCTATAATTATTATTGTTCAATGCTATTATAGTATCAATCTTGGATGTTTTATATGAAATTATATGCTATTTTATATCATTTTTCGGACTAACATATTAACCCAGTGCTAGTTTCTATTTTTTGATTGTTTTTCGCTTTTTAGAAAATCAATATTAGACGGAGTCCAAACAGAAAAAAAATTGGATTATTTTTTCCAGACTAGAAGGGACCCTAGAAGGTCCAGGAGGAGGCCATAAGAGTTACGAGGGACCGACAAGCTCGTAGGGCACGCCCCAGGGGGCGTCGCTTGAGCTTGTGGGTCCCTCATAGCATGTATTGACCCAATTTCGCCTCTATAAATTCAAGAACATTCCCAAATCAACAGAGAGCCACCCGAAACACTTTTCCCGACGCTTCAAGCTTCTATTCATCCGCGATCCCATATAGAGGCCTTTTCCGGTACTCTGCCGGAGGGGGAACCGATCATGAAGGGCTTATACGTCGTCCTTGCTACCTTCCGATGATGTGTGAATAGTTTACCACGGACCTACGGGTCCATAGCTAGTAGTTAGATGGCTTTTCTCTCTCTTTGATCTTCAATACCATGTTCTCCTCGATGTTCTTGGAGTTCTATCCGATGTAATCTTCTATTACGATGTGTTTGTTGGGCTCCGGTGAATTGTGGGTTTATGATCTGAATATTCATGAGAAGTAATTGAGTCTTCTCTGAACTTTATTATGCATTATTGTTATAGCCTTGTATTTCTCTCTGATCTATCTGTTTGGTTTGGCCAACTAGATTGATTTATCTTCATTGGGAGACCTGCTTTGTAATGGGTTCAATCTTGCGGTGCTCTGTATCCCAGTGAAAGAAGGGGACAAGACACGTATTTGTATTGTTGCCATTATGTGTAAAACGACGGGGTTTGTTCATATTGATTGAGTTTGGTTTGTCTACATCATGTCATCTTGCTTAAGGTGTTACTCCGTTTTTTATGAACTTAATACCAAAGGTGCATGCCGGATAGCGGTCGATTGGTGGAGTAATATTAGTAGATGCAGGCAGGAGTCAGTGTACTTGTCTCGGACGTGATGCCTATATACATGATCATTGCCTTGAATATCGTCATAACTATGCGCTTTTCTATCAATTGCTCAACAGTAATTTGTTCACCCACCATATGATATGTGTTCGAGAGAGTAGCCTCTAGTGAAAACTATGGCCCCAGGGTCTACCTTTATCATATATAAAAAACCAAATACCTTGATGAATTTTTTTTGCAATTTATCTATCTACCACTACAAGATTTAATCCTTGCAAGTAACCGCCAAGGGATTGACAACCCTCTTGTTCGCGTTGGGTGCAAGTATATGCTTTTGTGTGTGCAGGTGTTGTTCACGAGGCTTTGCGTGATCCTCCTTTTGGTTCGATAAACCTTGGTTCTCACTAAGGGAAATACTTATCTCTATTGTACTGCATCTCCTCTCCTATTCAGAGAAAATCCCAACGCAGCTCACTGATACGTCCATTTTGCATCATGTTTACATACTGTTATTCATAATGTTTTTATGCATAATAATGCCTTTTGGAGTAATTCTAATTCTTTTTCTCTCATAATTTGCAAGGTACACATAAAGAGGGAGAATTTCGGCAGCTGGAAATCTGGACCTGAAAGAGCTACGTCAGGCTACCTATTGTGCACAACCCAAATGGGCTGAAAATTCACGAGGATTTTTTGTGAAATAAATAAGAAATACTGGAGCAAATAACCACCGGAGGGGGGCCACCCAGTGAGCACAAGACACCAGGGCGTGCCTGGCCCCCAGGCGCGCCCTGGTGGGTTGTGCTCACCCTAGCCCACGTCTGGTGCCCATCTTCTGGTGTATAAGTCATTTTGATCTAGAAAAAATAGGAGAAGACTTTCGGGACACGGCGTCGCCGTCTCGAGGCGAAACTTTTGCAGGAGCACTTTTGCCCTCCGGTGGAGCGATTCCGCCAGGGGAACTTCCCTCCCGGATGGGGAAATCATCGTCATCATTATCACCGATAACTCTCCCATCTTGGGGAGGGCAATGTCCATCAACATCTTCGACAACACCCTCTCCTCTCAAACCCTGGTTCATCTCTTGTGTTCAATCTTTGTACCGGAACTATAGATTGGTGCTTGTGGGTGACTAGTAGTGTTGATTGCATCTTGTAGTTGATTACTATATGGTTTATTTGGTGGAAGATTATATGTTCAGATCCAATATGCTATTTAATACCCCTTTGATCTTGAGCATGATTATCATTTGAGTAGTTACTTTTGTTCTTGAGGTCACGGGAGAAATCATGTTGCAAGTAATCATGTGAACTTGATATGCGTTCGATATTTTGATAGTATGTAGTGATTGCCTTAGTGGTGTCATGTGAACGTCGACTACATGACACTCCATCATATTTGGGCCTAAGGTAATGCATTGTGGACACTCCATCATGAAAGCACCAATGTCGGTGTCAAAACCGGCGGATCTCGGGTAGGGGGTCCCGAACTGTGCGTCTAGGCCGGATGGTAACAGGAGACAAGGGACACGAAGTTTTACCCAGGTTCGGGCCCTCTTGATGGAGGTAAAACCCTACGTCCTGCTTGATTGATATTGATGATATGGATGTTACAAGAGTAGATCTACCACGAGATCGGAGAGGCTAAACCCTAGAAGCTAGCCTATGGTATGATTGTATGTTGTGATTGTTGTCCTACGGACTAAAACCCTTCGGTTTATATAGACACCGGAGAGGGTTAGGGTTACACAAGGTCGGTTACAAAAGAGGGGATATCCATATACGTATTGCCTAGCTTGCCTTCCACGCCAAGTAGAGTCCCATCCGGACACGAGACGAAGTATTCAATCTTGTATCTTCATAGTCTAAGAGTCCGGCTAATGGAGATAGTCCGGCTGTCCGGAGACCCCCTAATCCAGGACTCCCACAGCAGTACTACCGCGCCTCCATGTGGTACTACCGCAAGGCAGAAATCCCCTAGCCAGGGGGAGGAAATATCCGTGCCTACTTTCGCAAAGAAACGGAAGAAGCAAAAACCCGACACAGTAGTACTGCCGAGGGGCGGTACTACTACCTGACAGCATAGCGCGGTACTACCGCGGAGCGAAAGCGGTACTACCGCGGTAGGTGCGGATGTGAAAAATTACATCCGCCCCTACTACCGTGAAGGAGCGGTACTAGCCTGGTGGGCAGCGGTAGTGCAGCTCCAGGGGAGCGGTACTACCGTGGTCACCTGCGGTACTACCGCGCCACCGCATGGTACTACCGCTGATGCCTACGGCACTACCGCTTTCCTGGGAGCAGTACTACTGCGACCCAACTCAGCAGCCAGAACCAGGGAGGCGAGAAAGCGGAGGAAGCTCCAAGGGAAAAAGGAGGGGACAAGAAGGAGACGTGTACGTGATGATTCCACCCAAACCTTTCCAACGCGGACCCCCTCTTAATAGTACAGCTTTCCTACGACTCAAATCCACCAAAAAGAAACATAGAAAAGACACCGTCTTCAACAGTCTTCGAGGGGCGCCCAACCGTCTTGTGCCTAGCGATGAAATGTCTGGGATACTCAAGGCACACGATTAGTCCGCAAACGCGTTGTCATCAATCACCAAAACACCTTAGGGATAAATATGCCCTTATAATCTTCCCCTTTTTGGTGGATTGATGACAATACGGGATTTGCACAAGGGAAATAATATTAAGTAACCGCAAACCCCTCCTCTTTAGAATATAGACGGCCCCCCTAGATGTGTGCCACCTAGATGAGTGCTTTGGACTGCACGGCACACATACTAGGATCAAAGCTCCCCCTATATTATAGGGACAAGGCATATCTATCACTAGACACGATAGCAGAAATATAAGTTAACTAAGATAGATAGAGTGCATATGTCTTACACCATATGTAGGATAGGTCTCGAAGTCACAAACCAAACAAAAGCAAATGAGGTCCAAACGACAAAGACAAACACACCAAGCATGACACAACGCAAATCCCTACACTCTCTCCCCCTTTGGCATCGAGACGCCAAAAAGGCAGAGAGGACACCTACACACACGGGGTGGCTCAGGCAGAGAAGTCGTCCCACTGCTCCCCGTGCTCCTCGTCAGACTCAGCAGCGGGGACGGTCTCCTCGATGTCTTCCTCTGAACTGGCCCACCTGTATCCCTGCTTCGACATCCAGGCAGCCTCAGGTGTGATGACGTCCTCAGACCCGCCAGACACATCCTCTCCAAAGAGCCACATAACCTTCTTGTCATGACGGCGACTCTCCTTGTCTGCCACGTGAGCCCTGTACTGTCCCTTTGTCTGCATGCACAAGAGAGTCTTCATCTTGTCCTTTAACTTCTTGACCCATGACGGCTCAGAGGAAGGTGTGGTGGACCTAGCAGCACGGTCCTCAGCAATATTCTCAGCAGAAGCCTCCTCCTCACCAGCAGCCCTCCTAGCAGAAGAAGCCTCAGCGCGGGTAGTGGTGTTGGCCCAGTTGGGCTTGACGCGGAGGCTGATGGACTCATGGCGAATCCAGTCTGGAGCAAGGAACTCATCACCAGGGTACATCTTCTCCCAAGTGGTGGAGAGCAGCAGAAACAGGTACGGTCCATAGATAGGTACCTTGCGAGTGAATACCGCAAACCGAAGCTCACACCACATGATGTGTGAGATATCAAGTGGCTGAGTCTGAGATGAACGTGCCTCTGCACACAGGAGCAACATGTCCACTAGATAGGCATGAACCTTGTCCTTGTTGCCAATGCGTGGGAATAGAGTGTTGCGGAAGATGCGATGCATGATATCCAGAAAGGATTTCAACACCCAAGTTGACTTGCCATTGGGGAGCACCTTCTCAACAAGGCAAGGCTGAAGCAGGTTCTTGTTGGCAGACTCAGAGTTGGCGTGGAGGCGAACACCAACGGGGGTGTGAAGCCCGTCATCAGGAATGTGAAGCAGATCCATGAACTCCTTCCATGTAGCAGACAGCTGACGGCCGTTGGTCATCCAGGTCATCCTCCGCTCATCCCCGTGATGAAAGTACACTGAGGCAAAGAACTGACAGATAAGCTCAGGGTCATAGTCGAGGTGAAAGGAGATCACCGGCTCAATAGCAAACTGCTCCACCAAGTCTAGAGCCTCTCCAAAATAGTCACGAAACTTGTCCTTCCGCATGTGATGCATGTCTATCCACTTGACATCCATGAAGGTATTCTGCTTGCTCTTGATCACATCCAGATAGATGAGAGCATGTTGCTTGGTCCAGAACAACTCGGTGCCTCTGAGGATAGCCCGAGGATTCACATAGGGATTGATCCTCCGGCGTTCGACATACTCAGAGACTGAAATCTCGTCCATGCCCTTAGCAGGTTCCTTTTGCTTGCTGGCAGTGGTCTTGACATTGCGCTTGGGGCATTGGAGCCCTCTGGGGCTTCATCTTGGGGGTTGCGCAGACGCTTGGAGCCAGTGTCATGACTGGGATTGGAACGGCGAGAGCCACCACCTGAGACACAAAATGCAAAACACCCACGACAAACAAGAGGGATCAATGCAAAGACCACAACAAAGCAAAAGAAACATGCAGAAAGCACACGAGATAATTGCCTAGAGAGAGATTTGACCCCTACGGTAGTACTGCCAAGTGCCGCGAAACTAAGATAGTAGTACCGCTCTTAGACGCGGTAGTACCATGTAAGGTCACGGTAGTACCGGGTCTAGGAGCGGTAGTACGAGCTTAGTGCCTCAGCTAGCGCGGTAGTACCGCGTCTGATGAGCGGTAGTACCGCATGAGCTAGCGCGGTAGTACCGCACGAGCGCTAGTACCGTACATGAGACACGGTAGTACCGCACCGCGTTAGATCCGAACAAGTTCAAATCTGAGAAAAGCCCGCGAAACCGTGGCGGTACCACGATTGGACAAATCTACCACGAGACAACATATCAAGTATGATTCCTACGCAACACGACTCTCCTAACAACCTACTTACTCGGGTCTGTGCTTCTGTCACTCACGCCACCCACCATACGCAAATCATGAACATATTGCAAACCCTACAGCGGGAATCCCTCATGCTTGCGCGACACAGAGAGCACCATAGGACAACATTAATAATAAAACATGCAACTCAAACCAATCACGATAACCCATAAGACAAAACGGATCTACTCAAACAACATAGGATAGCCATACATCATTGGGAAATAAAATATAGCGTTGAGCACCATGTTTAAGTAGAAATTACAGCAGGTAAGAGAGAGGTTACACCGCTGCATAGAGGGGGGAATAGTTGGTGATGATGGCGGTGAAGTTGTTGGTGAAGATTGCGGTGATGATGATGGCCCCCGGTGGCACTCTGGTGCCACCGGAAGTGAAGGGGAGAGAGCCCCCCTCCTTCTTCTTCTTCCTTGACCTTCTCCCTAGATGGGAGAAGGGTTTCCCCTCTGGTCCATGGCCTCCATGGTGTGGGAGGGGCAAGAGCCCCTCCGAGATTGGATCTGTCTCTCTCTATTTCTCTTTCTTTCTGCGTTCTCAGACTTTGCCCTTTCACCGTTTCTTATATTCCCGGATATCCGTAACTCCGATTGGGCTGAAATTTTAACACCATCTCTATCCGGATATTAGATTTGTTGCGGCGAAAGAAGGGCATCAACCGCCTTACAGGGTGGCCACGAGGGCCCAGGGCGCGCCTGCCCCCCGAGGCGCGGCCCCTGCCTCATGGCCCCCTCGGGCATCGTCTCGCATGGGTTTTTCTTCCCAAAAATCACATATATTGCAAAAAAATCTCCGTCAGTTTTTATCTCGTTTGGACTCCGTTTGATATGGATTTACTGTGAAACAAAAAACATGCAACAAACAGGAACTTGCACTGGGCACTGGATCAATATGTTAGACCCAAAAATAGTACAAAAAGTTGCCAAAAGTATATGAAAGTTGTAGAATATTGGCATGGAACAATCAAAAATTATAGATACGACGGAGATGTATCAGCATCCCCAAGCTTAATTCCTGCTCGTCCTTGAGTAGGTAAATGATAAAAAATATTAATTTTTGATGTGGAATGCTACCTAGCATAATCTTGATCACATATCTAATCATGGCATGAATATTAAGATATGAGTGATTCAAAGAAATAGTCTATCATTTGACATTAAGATAATAATACTTCAAGCATACTAATAACGCAATCATGTATTTTCAAAATAACATGGCCAAAGAAAGTTATCCCTACAAAATCATATAGTCTGGCTATGCTCCATCTCCACCACACAAAATATTCAAATCATGCACAACCCCGATGACAAGCCAAGCAATTGTTTCATACTTTTGAAGTTTCTCAAACCTTTTCAACTTTCACGCAATACATGAGCGTAAGCCATGGATATAGCACTATAGGTGGAATAGAATATGATGGTGGAGGTTGTGTGGAGAAGACAAAAAGGAGAAGATAGTCTCACATCAACTAGGCGTATCAACGGGCTATGGAGATGCCCATCAATAGATATCAATGTGAGTGAGTAGGGATTGCCATGTGTCGGTGTCAAAACCGGTGGATCTCGGGTAGGGTGTCCCGAACTGTGCGTCTAAGGCGGATGGTAACAGGAGGCGGGGGACACGATGTTTACCCAGGTTCGGGCCCTCTCGATGGAGGTAATACCCTACTTCCTGCTTGATTGATCTTGATGATATGAGTATTACAAGAGTTGATCTACCACGAGATCGTAGAGGCAAAACCCTAGAAGCTAGCCTATGGTATGATTGTTGTTGTCCTACGGACTAAACCCTCTGGTTTATATAGACACTGGAGGGGGCTAGTGTTACACAGATTCGGTTACAAGGAAGAAGATCTACATATCCGTATTGCCAAGCTTGCCTTCCACGCCAAGGAGAGTCCCATCCGGACACGGGACAAAGTCTTCAATCTTGTATCTTCATAATCCAACAGTCCGGCCAAAGGATATAGTCCGGCTGTCCAGAGACCCCCTAATCCAGGACTCCCTCAGTAGCTCCTGAACCAGGCTTCAATGACGATGAGTGCGGTGCGCAGATTTGTCTTCGGCATTGCAAGGCGGGTTCTTCCTACGAATACTCCATAGAAGATTTTGAACACAAGGATAGTGTCCGGCTCTGCAAAACAAGTTCCACATACCACCGTAGAGAGAATAATATTTCCACAAATTTAATCTGCTGACACGTTTAGCAACATGACATCATGCCATGGCCCGGTCATTATTCGAACCGTTTTTTCTCAACCAGCACTTCACATACCGCGAGGTGGTTTTCTTGACACGTCTTGTTGAAGCAGAGATCGTGTGCCCTTATCATGGGATTCTCATCAATACGGGTATGGGTAACCCAACTGCGCCATCAATTACGGCGTTCGAGGAATAAGCGATTTTACCAGGTAAGTGGGGAGGCGCATCGCCTCTTCCGCCCTTATAAAGGGACAAAGATTCACCATTTTTACCCGCGCCTTCTTCCTCCTTGCTTATCCATTCCCGCACACTCGAGCTCTAGCGCCCAAGTTCGCGTCTTTCTCCTTAAACCACTCCAAGCATGTCCGGAGCGGGAGGCAAGTGGATGGTCTCCTCTATCACGGAGGAGAACATCACAAAGCTACGGGAAGCCAGATATTTTGCCGCGGACATCGCGCACCGGCTGCCAGATGCGGGGCAGATCATCCCTACGCCCGAACCCCATGAGAGGGTAGTTTTCCTTACCCACTTTATCCACGGACTGGGATTTCCCCTTCACCTGTTTGTCCGTGGGCTCATGTTCTACTACGGGCTGGATTTTCATGATCTGGCCCCCAATTTCATCCTCAACATTTTGGCGTTTATTGTCGTGTGCGAGGCCTTCCTCCGCATCAGGCCCCACTTCAGCCTGTGGCTGAAGACCTTCAATGTTAAACCGAAGGTGGTGGTCGGCCAGCAAGCAGAGTGCGGAGGCTCCATGGTGGGCAAAATGCCTAATGTCACCTGGCTCGAAGGCTCCTATGTAGAGACCATAAAGGGGTGGCAATCGGGGTGGTTCTACATCACCGAGCCGCGTGACACCAACTGGGTGGCGGCCCCCAAATTTCGATCCCCACGCGGCTCACTTCCTGGAAAGAGAAGGGCCTGTCCTGGGGTTCCCCGGTAGAGCTGATCGGACTCCAGACCTGCATCAAGAACATGATGAGCAAGAAAATTAAGCTCGTCAACATGGTCTAGGTCATGCTCTTCCGCCGGATCCTCCCGTGTCAACGACGGGTATTCAATTTGTGGGAGTTCGACCCGGCCAAGCACCAGACGCTGCGAGAGCTCTTCGACATGATGCACAAGGACATCTAGAAGGTGTTGTTCAAGGGCCCTGAGGTACCTCCTCCCCTTACCGAGGACCGCGGACTCAGCGCAAAGCGCCATGCCAATCCGGTAAGTTTTTATATCTCACATGATATTTATTTGCCCTAGTTTAATCATGTGTGGGATCTAAGCTTCCATGCCATCAACATGACTGGGTAGAGACAACAGAGCGGATCGATTGCCCAACCCCCTGCCTGAAGATCTTGCAGATGCTCGCCTAAAGGAGATGCTGGTTCCGGCGCCTTACGAGGTGCCGGTGAAGAAGGCCAAGAAGAAGGCCAAGGGGACCCGAAAGGGTCTCCGGCGCAAGGTTATATCGGACTCATCGTCCGATAACTCTGAAGCGCACTCCTCCCACGAAAACAAGGAGGAGGAAGAGGAAAGTTCTCCCCCCCAGCTGGGGAGAGAAGAAAAGGAAGGCCGCCCCAACCAGGGAGGCCGAAGGGTCCAAGAAGGGAAGGACCCTCCTTCCGGACTGCTCCACGACGGCCGCCTACAACGACGACGAGTGGTTACCCAGGGACAAGCCCCTGGCGAAGTCGTAAGTATCCGGATACCATAGTAATTCATGGTATGTTTTATTGCACTGCTTCTCCTTACACCGAATATGATTATGTAGTCCGTCCCGAGCCCGTCTCAACGTATCTTCGTCGGACGGTTCTTTGGACTCGTCGGATATGAATAGTGATTCACTTCCGACCGCCTCCACCCCTTGCCATACGGACAATGTCGAGGTGTTGTCTTAAAAGGCACCGAGCCGAGGGGAGGTAGTCCTGGGGGCACCTCGAGGTGACCTTCTGGACCCTGGGCACAAAGGGAGCAAGACTGCCACGGGCTCCAAGTTCGGCCCCCGGCCAAACACTGCGCCGGAACCTTCGGTGGTTCCGGACTCCGGCAGGCGACCCTCCGGTAAGAGGGGCAAGCCGCCCGTGCCGGTGGCCTCTGTCCATCCAGAGGCACCGGAGAACTTGCTGGAAGCGCTTCACGGTGCTTCCATCGATGAAGAGCACCGCACTATCATGAGTGCGGTGATCGAGAAAGTTCAGTCCGCGAAAAACGGACTAACCGAAGCTTGTGCCAGCCTCCTAACAGGCTTTTAGGTAAGCAATCAAAATATAGGAAAATATTACCGCATAGACAGTAGCCCCTGATGCTCTGTTTGGCATTCGCGAAGAAAGGCCGAATAGAGGATCAAATAATGACTTAGGAGTCTAATCAGAATATGTCTATGTGCATATGCAGGCTTCACTGCTGGCCGCTGCCGCACGTACTGCGGAGGTCCCTGCACTGAAGCAGGACCTTGAGTGGTCCGTGGAAGAGCTCGGCCTTACTGAGGGAGTCCTGGATTAGGGGGTGTCCGGATGGCCGGACTATACCTTCAGCCGGACTCCTAGACTATGAAGATACAAGATTGAAGACTTCGTCCCGTGTCCGGAAGGGACTTTCCTTGGCGTGGAAGGCAAGCTTGGCGATACGGATATGTAGATCTCCTACCATTGTAACCAACTCTATGTAACCCTAACCCTATCCAGTGTCTATATAAACCGGAGGGTTTTAGTCCGTAGGACAACACGTTCATACACAACAATCATACCATAGGCTAGCTTCTAGGGTTTAGCCTCTCCGATCTCGTGGTAGATCTACTCTTGTACTACCCATATCATCAATATTAATCAAGCAGGATGTAGGGTTTTACCTCCATCAAGAGGGCCCGAACCTGGGTAAAACTTCGTGTCCCTTGCCTCCTGTTACCATCCGGCCTAGACGCACAGTTCGGGACCCCCTACCCGAGATCCGCCGGTTTTGACACCGACACTTACCAAGAGGCAGCTCGGGGAGACCAAAGGTAAGCAATACCTTGTCTATATATTAAAAAGAAATTCGGTTGTAAAGTAATAGGATCATCATGAATTTTCCAGGAGCCACGACCGAGGTGGCGACTCTGAAGAAGGCGCTGTCCGAGGCCGAAGACAAAGCGGCCAAGGAGCGCATTGAGCGGGAAAAGCAAGAAGCCCGGGTAGGTGAGGTGCAGCAAGAGCTCGAGGCTCTCGCCAAAAAACACGAGTCCTTGGAGCTTGCTCTAAGACGCGAGAGTCCGAGCTTGCGAAGGCGCTCGAAAGCGCACGGAGTGCCAAGGCTGAAGCCCACAAGGCCCTCCAGGAGATTGATGCGTGATAACCCACAAGTATAGGGGATCGCAACAGTTTTCGATAAGTAAGAGTGTCGAACCCAACGAGGAGCTAAAGGCAGAAAAAATATTCCCTTAAGTTCTATCGACCACCGATACAACTTTACGCATGCTTGATGTTCGCTTTACCTAGAAAAAGTATGAAACTAGAAGTACTTTGTAGGTGTGATAGGATAGGTTTGCAAGATAATAAATAGAGCGTAAATAAAAAGTAGGGGCTGTTTAGATAAAGACAAAACTAAATTAGTTTTAGTAGAGAGCTTTTTGTTATGAGAAAGTTATTTGTCCCTAGGCAATCAATAACTAGACCGGTAATCATTATTGCAATTTTATATGAGGGAGAGGCATAAGCTAACATACTTTCTCTACTTGGATCAAATGCACTTATGATTGGAACTCTAGCAAGCATCCGCAACTACTAAAGATCATTAAGGTAAAACCGAACCATAGCATTAAAGTATCAAGTCCTCTTTATCCCATACGCAACAACCCCCTTACTCGGGTTTGTGTTTCAGTCACTCACGCAACCCACTATAAGCGAATCATGAACGTATTGCAACACCCTACAACGGGGATCCCTCACGCTTGCGCGACACGGAGAGCACCATAGTTTAGCACCAATAATAAAACATGCAACTCAAACCAATCTTGATCATCAAATAGCCCATAGGACAAAATGGATCTACTCAAACATCATAGGATAGCCATACATCATTGGGAAATAATATATAGCGTTGAGCACCATGTTTAAGTAGAGATTACAACGGGTAAGAGAGAGGTTACACCGCTGCATAAAGGGGGGAAGAGTTGGTGATGATGGCGGTGAAGTTGTTGGTGAAGATTGTGGTGATGATGATGGCCCCCCGGTGGCACTCCGGTGCCACCGGAACCGAGGGGGAGAGAGCCCCCTCCTCCTTCTTCTTCCTTGACCTCCTCCCTAGATGGGAGAAGGGTTTCCCCTCTGGTCCATGGCCTTCATGGCATGGGAGGGGCGAGAGCCCCTCCGATATTGGATCTGTCTCTCTGTCTCTCTCTGTTTCTGCGTTCTCTTCTGCTGCCCTTTCACCGTTTCTTTTATATCCGGAGATCCGTAACTCCGATTGGGTTGAAACCTTCGCCCAGATATTTTTCCAAAAATTAGCTTTCTTACAGCCAAAGTAGAGTATCAACTGCCTTACGGGTGGCCCACGAGGGTGGGGGCATGCCTGCCTGTAGTGGCCATGGGCCCCTCCCTCGTGGCCACCTCGGGCACCGTCTCGCGTTGATTTTCTTCCCAAAAATCACAAATATTCCAAAATAATTCTCCGTTCGTTTTTATCCCGTTTGATATGGATATTCTGCGAAACCAAAAACATGCAACAGACAAGAACTGGCACTCGGCTCTAGACCAATATGTTAGTCCCAAAAATAGTATAAAAAGTTGCCAAAAAGTATATGGAAATTGTAGAATATTGGCATGGAACAATAAAAAATTATAGATACGACGGAGACGTATCAGCATCCCCAAGCTAAATTCCTGCTCGTCCTCGAGTAGGTAAATGATAAAAAAGATAATTTTTTATGTGGAATGCTACCTAGCATAATCTTGATCACATATCTAATCATGGCATGAATATTAAGATACGAGTGATTCAAAGCAATAGTCTATCATTTGACATAAAAACAATAATACTTCAAGCCTACTAATAAAGCAATCATGTCTTTTCAAAATAACATGGCCAAAGAAAGTTATCCCTACAAAATCATATAGTCTGGCTATGCTCCATCTTCACCACACAAAATATTCACATCATGCACAGCCCCGATGACAAGCCAAGCAATTGTTTCATACTTTTGATGTTCTCAAACCTTTTCAACTTTCATGCAATACATGAGCGTGAGCCATGGACAAAGCACTATAGGTGGAATAGAATGGTGGTTGTGGAGAAGACAAAAAGGAGAAGATAGTCTCACATCAACTAGGCATATCAACGGGCTATGGAGATGCCCATCAATAGATATCAATGTGAGTGAGTAGGGATTGCCATGCAACGGATGCACTAAGAGCTATAAGTGTATGAAAGCTCAGACTGAAACTAAGTGGGTGTGCATCCTACTTGCTTGCTCATGAAGACCTCGGGCATTTGAGGAAGCCCATCATCGGAATATACCAGCCAAGTTCTATAATGAAAATTCCCACTAGTATATGAAAGTGATAACTTAAGAGACTCTCTATATGAAGAACATGGTGCTACTTCGAAGCACAAGTGTGGTAAAAGGATAGTAACATTGCCCCTTCTCTCTTTTCTCTCATTTTTTTATTTTAATAAAAAACTGTTGGGCCTTCCTTTTTTGGCCTTTCTCTTTTTTTTCGCCCGGAGTCTCATCCCGACTTGTGGGGGAATCATAGTCTCCATCATCCTTTCCTCACTGGGGCAATGCTCTAATAATGATGATCATCACACTTTTATTTACTTACAACTTGATACTAGAACAAAGATATGACTCTATATGAATGCCTCCGATGGTGTACCGGGATGTGCAATGATCTAGCATAGCAATGACATCAAAAAACGGACAAGCCATGAAAACATCATGCTAGCTATCTTACGATTATGCAAAGCAATATGACAATGAATGCTCAAGTCATGTATATGATGATGATGGAAGTTGCATGGCAATATATCTTAGAATGGCTATGGAGATGCCATGATAGGTAGGTATGGTGGCTGTTTTGAGGAAGGTATATGGTGGATTTATGGTACCGGAGAAAGTTGCGCGGTACTAGAGAGGCTAGCAATGGTGGAAGGGTGAGAGTGCGTATAATCCATGGACTCAACATTAGTCATAAAGAACTCACATACTTATTGCAAAAATCTATTAGTCATCGAAATAAAGTACTACGCGCATGCTCCTAGGGGGATAGATTGGTAGGAAAAGACCATCGCTCGTCCCCGACCGCCACTCATAAGGAAGACAAGCAATAAATAAATCATGCTCCGACTTTGTTACATAACGGTTCACCATACGTGCATGCTACGGGAATCACAAACCTCAACACAAGTATTTCTACTAATCCACAACTACCCACTAGCATGACTCTAATATCACCATCTTTATATCGCAAAACTATTCCAAGGAATCAAACATATTATATTCAGTGATCTACAAGTTTTATGTAGGATTTTATGACTAACCATGTGAATAACCAGTTCCTGTCATCTCTCTATATAGATATAAGTGAAGCAAGAGAGTTTAATTCTTTCTACAAAAGATATGCCCATGCTCTAACAAATATAAGTGAAGCAAAAGAGCATTCTACAAATGGCGGTTGTCTAAGTGAAGAGAAACAGGCAATCCAAACTTCAAATGATATAAGTGAAGCACATGAAGCATTCTATAAAGCCATACTCAAAAGATATAAGTGAAGTGCATAGAGCATTCTATAAATAAACCAAGGACTATCTCATACCATCATGGTGCATAAAATAAAAATGAAAACTAAATTCAAAAGACGCTCCAAGATTGCACATATCGCATGAACGAAACGAATCCGAAAACATACCGATACTTGTTGAAGAAAGAGGGGATGCCTTCCGGGGCATCCCCAAGCTTAGATGCTTGAGTATCCTTGAATGTTTTCTTGGGGTGCCTCAGGCATCCCCAAGCTTGGGCTCTTGCCTATCTTCCTTCTTCTCACATCGAGACCTTCTCGATCATCGAACACTTCATCCACACAAAACTTCAACAGAAAACTCGGTAAGATCCGTTAGTATAATAAAGCAAATCACTACTCTAAGTACTGTTGCAAACCAATTCATATTTTGTTTTTGCATTGTTTCTACTGTAATATAACTTTTACATGGCTTAATCCACTGATATAAATCGTTAGTTTCATCAAAAACAAGCAAACTATGCATCAAAAAAGAATCTGTCTAAAACAGAACAGTCTGTAACAATCTGAACATTCACCATACTTATGATACTTGAAACATTCTACCAAAATTAGGAAAAATAAAAAATTTGTATAGGAAGACAGTGCAAAAAGAATAAGAACCGTTTGACATTCCAACTAAAAATGTAAAATCGCGCACTACAGCCAAAGTTCTGTCCTGCATCGTACAAACCATCAAGCAAATGTAAACATCCTAAAGGCAAACCTTGTCACATTATTTTTATAATACAATGGAATTGTACAAGTATATAATTATTTTTGTTGAAAAGTTTCTGTAATCAAGATTCACAAAGTTGCCGTGAGCATGAACAAAGTTCAAGGAGCTATCCCACTTCAACAAGGCTTGTTTTTCTCACTTTCACTTTCCTTTTTGAAAAAGATTTGGTTTCCCCTCTTTATTTTATTTTGTTTTAAAAATATATAAAAGCACCCAACAGAAATAAATGACTCTCTAAAACTTCCGGGTTGTCTCCCTGGCAGCGCTTTCTTTAAAGCCATTAAGCTAGGCATATAGTGCTCAAGTAATGAATTCACACGGATCCCAAGGTATATCAAAGCCAATTTTAATTAACAATGGTTTGTAATTTAGTAGTGAGCACAAAGTAACATATATCATGTAGCAACAAAGTCTAACTCTCTTCCTATGCATTGGCATGTCATAAAAGAACAATTCATGCACACATAGTGAAGGCCAATGCATAGTATAAACAGTTCCTTGCAATTTTATCGTATTGGAAACATAGAGAGGTGGAGATGTAGTTCCTCTCTCATAATAATTGAAAGTAGGAGCAGCAAGCACATGCATATTATACTCATCAAAATCATCATGTGTAGTAGTAAAAGGCAACCCATCAATATAATCCTTAATAAGCACAAACTTCTCCGATATAGTGTAGTTTGGAGAATTCAAAAAGATAATAGGACTATCATGTGTGGGTGCAATAGCAACAATTTCATGTTTGACATAAGGAACTATAGCAAGTTCATCTCCTTAAGCATAATTCATATTGGCATCTTGGCCACAAGCATAGCAAGCATCATCAAAAAGGGATATTTCAAAAGAATCAACGGGATCATAGCAATTATCATTATATTCATCCTTCGATAAGCACGAAGGGAAATTAAACAATGTATGAGTTGAAGAGTTACTCTCATTAGAAGGTGGGAACGAGTGATCAATCCGCTCTTCCTCCTTTTGTTCTTCGCTCCCCTCCTCATCTTTTTCATCCAATGAGCTCATAGTTTCATCAATTTCTTCTTCCATAGGTTCTTGCAAAATATTAGTCTCTTCTTGGACAGCGGAGACTTTCTCAATAAGTGCATTAATATCGGAATTGTATTCATAATTCTCATAGCAATATTTAAGTATAGCTAAATTTTCAGGTCTATAAACCGGATCATCAAAATCTTCAAACTCTTTAAACATAGATTCAATTTCATAAGCACCCATAAAAGCAACAAATTATTCTATTTGTTCCACAACATAGTAATCATATATACCATTAGCATAAGAAGCTAAGGTTTTATTATCATGAAATTCGCATAAAAAGGGAAGGTGTGGAGCCTTCATCCTAGAGCAACAAGTATAATTATATCTCAAGCATAGTTGCCTAGCATACCAATTCAATATATGAATTTGATCCCATAATAGTTTCCCTTTATGTGTCAAGCGGTAATCCCTAAAGTATTCACGTTGATCCAACATTACTCCCGTTACATAATTGAATGGGGTTTTCTCAGGATTATTAAAGTAGTACATAATATCTTTCACATAACCAACATCGGGGGTTTTAGGAGGTTCCCCGTCTCCATGAGCAGAAAGTACACCTAATTTTTTTGGTATTTCGTGTTCCATATCCATAACTAAAGATAAAGAACAACTAAGAACAACAAATAAAAATTACTTAGTGATAAAGCAAACAAGCACACTCGAGAATATTCACCCCACGCTATTGCTCCCCGGCAACGGCGCCAGAAAAAGGTCTTGATAACCCACAAGTAGAGGGGATCACAACAGTTTTCGATAAACCCAACGAGGAGCTAAAGGCAGAACAAATATTCCCTCAAGTTCTATCGACCACCGATACAACTCTACGCACGCTTGATGTTTGCTTTACCTAGAACAAGTACAAAACTAGAAGTACTTTGTAGGTGTGATAGGATAGGTTTGCAAGATAATAAAGAGAGCGTAAATTAAAAGTAGGGGCTGTTTAGATAAAGACACAACTAAATTAGTTTTAGTAGAGAGCTTTTTGTTACGAGAAAGTTATTTGTCCCTAGGCAATCAATAACTAGACCGGTAATCATTATTGCACTTTTATATGAGGGAGAGGCATAAGTTAACATACTTTCTCTACTTGGATCATATGCACTTATGATTGGAACTCTAGCAAGCATCCGCAACTACTAAAGATCATTAAGGTAAAACCCAACCATAGCATTAAAGTATCAAGTCCTCTTTATCCCATACACAACAATCCCCTTACTCAGGTTTGTGTTTCAGTCACTCATGCAACCCACTATAAGCAAATCATGAACGTATTGCAACACCCTACAGCGGGGATCCCTCACGCTTTCATGACATGGAGAGCACCATAGGACAACACCAATAATAAAACATGCAACTCAAACCAATCTTGATCATCAAATAGCCCATAGGACAAAACGGATCTACTCAAACATCATAGGATAGCCATACATCATTGGGAAATAATATATAGAGTTGAGCACCATGTTTAAGTAGAGATTACAGCGGGTAAGAGAGAGGTTACACCGCTGCATAGAGGGGGGAAGAATTGGTGATGATGGCGGTGAAGTTGTTGGTGAAGATTGTGGTGATGATGATGGCCCCTGGTGGCACTCCGGTGCCACCGGAAGCAAGGGGGAGAGATCCCCCTTCCTTTTTCTTCCTTGACCTCCTCCCTAGATGGGAGAAGGGTTTCCCCTCTGGTCCATGGCCTCCATGGCATGGGAGGGGCGAGAGCCCCTCCAAGATTGGATCTGTCTCTCTGTCTCTCTCTGTTTCTGCGTTCTGTTCTGTTGCCCTTTCACCGTTTCTTTTATATCCGGAGATCCGTAACTCCGATTGGGTTGAAACCTTCGCCCAGATCTTTTTCCAAAAAATAGCTTTCTTGCGGCCAAAGTAGAGCATCAACCGCCTTACGGGTGGCCCGCGAGGGTGGGGGGCGCGCCTGCCTGTAGTGGCCGTGGGCCCCACCCTCGTGGCAACCTCGGGCACCGTATTGCATTGGTTTTCTTCCCAAAAATCACAAATATTCCAAAATAATTATCCGTCCGTTTTTATCCCGTTTGGATTCCGTTTGATATGGATATTCTGCGAAACCAAAAACATGCAACAGACAGGAACTGGCACTGGGCTCTAGATCAATATGTTAGTCCCAAAAATAATATAAAAAGTTGCCAAAAAGTATATGGAAGTTGTAGAATATTGGCATGGAACAATCAAAAATTATAGATACGACGGAGACGTATCAATGCTGTGAAGAAGATAGCAGCGGGTAAGGCATTCATTATGCAAAGCAAGCATGTGAAGGAAACTTTCCTTTTACTTACCCGAGTTCGGAGCTCTCTAGGAGCGTTCGCAGATCTTCCCCGCAGTGTACTGGATGTCGCAGAGTTTTACCGAGCTGAGGAGGGGAGGTCGTCGGAAAAGTTGTTCTGGTCTCAGTATACTGGGACCGAACACCCAATGCCCTTGAGCAACCAGCTGAAGCAACTGGTCGAGCTTCACAAGGCGGCCGAACAGGCCATGAAGGTTCTTATAGTCCGGATGTGGCCTGGCGATCCCCTGCCTAGCAGCTACTTCGGTCTGGTGAGGCGGCTTGTGGATGCCTGCCCACGGCTTGAAGTCATAAAGTGGTCCGTCTGGATCGAGGGTACGCGCAGGGCTTTTGCCCGGGCGAAGGTGCACTGGGCGAAGCTGGACGCCGTAAAGCTGGTGAAGGAGGGGCCGCCGGAGGCCAAGGAGCATCGCTGCCCCGAAATGTATTATAACAGTGTCCTAAAGGGTTCCCGCCTTGTGGCGGAGGAATGTGCTAGAGATGTAATTTTTGAATGAACATGCTCATGTGATCCTGTAATGTGAAACGAGTTCATTTGCGCTATGCATCGCTTTTTGAATTTAAAATATTACCTTCTGTGCGGCCGTTTATAAAATCTGAGAGTTGGCCAGTCGTCGGCTTCTGCCCCCATGTAACTAGTACTGGGGTGTTCGGGATAAACCTGAGAACTCTTTATCCCAATTTTGGGTCCTTCGAGGGAGGTGTTCAGCACAACGAACCAGGCAATCGGACTATAAGGCTTTATCACTCTCACTTAGCCATAGAAGTCTGCAATTTTAAATTTTGGCGAAGCCCTAGTATTCGGAAGGCTGAATTTGGGGCGCTATATACACCTAAGTCGGGCAAGGCCGACTCCTCGCCTGAAGCGGAAAAAGTCTTTAAGGACTTGAGACCTCTCGAACAACGACCAACTCTCGCCTTATCATGACAGTCAGTTTTCGGCTTTCTCTACTGAGGTGCTCGTCAGGAAGAACCGGGACACAATCGCAGTAGTTCTCCCAGCGCTACCTTAGCCGATATAACGGAACGTAAGGTACCAAAACATGGGAGCCGGGCAAACCCAACTATTTACCCAAGACATGATTCGGAGCTGATGCATATAATGCTATAAGTTCGGGGTGCCGCACTATCGAAAGTGTTCGGACTTCTCATGCCGTATTATGGGGTAAACGAAAGCCCCTGGCGTACTGACCGTACCAGAATGTACGGGTGCAAGTTGTCGTAAATGAACATATAAGAAAAAAGGGATAGATAATGCAATAATAGACTAATGCTATGCATTGTTATTTAAATAATACGTCGAAGCGTACTGATACAAGTAGTGCAATAAGCAAAAAAATAGGATTATTTGACATGTCCTATCCAAGGGCAAGCTGCGTATGGGTAGTAAAAAGTGGGTATATCAATTGTTATTAGAGACCACCTGGGGGTTCCCTTGTACGCCTTAGCTTCTTGCCTCCTTGGTTGTTCCTTCCCGTAATGTGTCCGACAATCATACTGCCGGAAAGGGCTTCCAGAGAGTAAGGTCCTGAAAGAGAAAAAAATGATAAAGGTATGCAGCCCCTAGGGCGGTTAAGCCGCATTGCGGGACATGCCCTGATCGTGCCCCCACCTATGCCCATGGTATTTTCAGTGCATAATTATGTACGCGCGGCACAAATTTCATCGCTTGACTAGGACTGGGACGGGGGCCGAATTTCTAGGTGAGCTCTGAACGTGCCAAGCGATCCTGTTGCAGGTTACTCCGAACTCGCTTGACGGTGTCCGGGGGCTGTATCGCCGAATTGGCGGTTTGCCTTAAAAGGCTGCTTTGTGCTTCTGCTGCGAGGGCTGTAGTGTGCTCTTCCGTGCGAAGCGAGCATTCGGTGTTTCCATTGACTGTTATGACCCCCCGAGGTCCTGGCATCTTGAACTTGAGGTATGCGTAATGCGGTACTGCATTGAATTTTGCAAATGCGGTTCGCCCGCGCAGTGCGTGATAGCCACTGCGGAACGTGACGATATCGAAGATTAACTCCTCGCTTCGGAAGTTGTCCGGAGATCCGAAGACCACTTCCAGTGTGATTGAGCCCGTGCAATGGGCCTCTACACCTGGGATAACGCCCTTAAAAGTGGTTTTGGTGGGTTTGATCCTCGAGGGATCTATACCCATTTTGCAGACTATATCCTGATAGAGCAGGTTTAGGTTGCTGCCGCCGTCCATAAGGACTCGAGTGAGGGGAAATCCGTCGATGATGGGGTCTAGGACCAATGCGGCGGATCCGCCATGACAGATACTAGTGGGGTGGTCCCTGCGATCGAAGGTGATCGGACAAGAGGACCATGGGTTGAACTTTGGGGCGACGGGCTCCATCGCATAGACGTCCCTTAGTGCACGCTTCCGTCCCCTCTTGGGAATGTGGGTTGCGTATATCATGTTTATCGTCTTCACTTGTGGGGGGAACCTCTTCTGTCCTCCCGTGTTCGGCGGCCGGGGCTCCTCCTCGTCATCACTATGCATCCCCTTGTCCTTGTTTTTGGCATTCAACTTGCCGACCTGCTTGAACACCCAGCATTCTCTGTTGGTGTGATTGGCTGGCTTATCGGGGGTGCCGTGGATTTGACACGAGCGCGATCAAGTATGCGATCCAAACTGGACGGGCCCAGAGTACTTCTTTTGAATGGCTTTTTCCACTGACCGGATCTAGAGCCTCTGAATCCGGCATTGACTGCCGTATCATCGGCGTTATCGCCGTTGTTGCGGCGCTTGTGTCTGTTACGACGTGGTCTGCCATTGGCATCTTTGGTATCCGAAGTGCCCGGATTCCTTGATGTGTTGTTGATGTGAGCCAAACAGCTATCCCCGCCCACGCAAAAGCGGGGCATGAGTGTCATAAGGGCTACCATAGACTTCGGCTTCTCCTGGCCGAGGTGCTGGGCGAGCCACTCTTCACGGATGTTATGCTTGAATGCCGCTAAGGCCTCTGCATCCGGACAGTCGACAATTTGGTTTTTCTTAGTTAGGAACTGTGTCCAGAATTGCCTGGCCGATTCCCCTGGCTCCTGAGTTATATGGCTCAAGTCATCAGCATCCGGTGGTCGCACATAAGTGCCCTGGAAGTTGTCAAGGAATGCGTCTTCCAAATCCTCCCAACCGCCGACGGAGTCTGCTGGCAAGCTATTCAACCAATGCCGAGCTGGTCCTTTGAGTTTTAGTGGGAGGTACTTGATGGCATGCAGATCAGCACCGCGAGCCATGTGGATGTGGAGGAGGAAATCCTCAATCCATACAGCGGGATCTGTTGTACCATCATACGATTCGATATTTACGGGTTTAAAACCCTTCGGGAATTCGTGATCCATAACTTCATCAGTGAAGCATAGGGGGTGTGTGGCGCCTCTGTGCCGGGCTATATCACGACGCAGTTCATATGAGTATTGTCTGCTGTATTCGGCCTGGCCGGATTTACTTTTAGTGTATCCGGCGTGATGGTCATCGTCCCGCATTGGCGCGCGCCCCCGTGACCCATATATCGACCTTGCATGTTTTGCCCTGCTTTCCAATACGTCTCGCAGGTCCCGTGTGTTGCCCCGGGCCTTGGTATTTTTATTTGATTGACGGCGGGGTGCGGGCTGGACTTCGGGCTGGAATGCCTTTCTGTCTCGGCCACGAGGTGGCCCGTTAGCCGCATCATACACTGGTGATGTAGGTTTCAATGCTTCCTCCTTGAGGTGAGGTAGCAACCTGCGCTTTGGGTAACTCTTGGAGGGGCGCTCGAGTTCGTATTCCTCGGCCGCAAGGACTTTGGTCCATCTGTCTGCTAGCAAATCTTGATAAACTTGAAGCTGTTGTTGCTTTTTCTTCAAGCTATTTGTTGTGGCCATGAGCCGGCGCTTGAAGCACTCCTGCTCGACGGCATCCTCAGGCACGATAAATTCTTTGTCGCCGAGGCTCGCCTCGTCTTTGGAGAGAGGCATGTAAGTGTCCTCCGATTCTCCATCTGCTGCCCGCTCTGGAGGGCTAGCTTGTTCACTCTCTCGCTCTAAATCGTGTTGGAGGGGATTGTTGTCGTCTTCTGCACTATCCAGAGTGTTATTGTCTCTTGTGCCGGTATCACTACTTTCGCTATGGCGGGACTTAGAGCGGCGCCGCTGACGTTGGCGCTTGGGTTGTTTCTTGGAGGGGTCATCCTCCACTGTCTCGTCGCCATTGCCTTCTTTGGGGGTGTCCACCATGTATATATCATATGATGAGGTGGCGTTCCAGCACCCCATGGGCGATGGTTCCTGTTCATCTCCTACATCGTCGTCCATACCGTCAATGTCTTCGGAGTCGAAGTCGAGCATGTCGGTTAAATCGTCGACAGTGGCTACTAAGTGGGTGGCGGGTGGGGAGCGATTTTTTTCGTCGTCCGCATCACATTCTAGCCCGGCATAGTTCGGCCAAGGTTCTCCTGACAAGGAGAGAGACCTTAATGAATTTAGCACGTTGCCAAAAGGTGAGTGCTGAAAGATATCCACGGAGGTGAACTCCATGATCGGCGCCCAATCGGATTCGATAGGCATGGACGTAGGCGGCTCGCAGTCCGTGGCCGGAGACGAATCTAGTGGTTCGGCAACACGGCTCTCGTAAGGGGCGAAGTCAGTATCCGGCTCTATCGCCACTGAGAGTGCGGCCTCCATGGCGGGGTCTATCCACCCATCCTCATATGGCGCAATTTGCTCCGGATTGAAGGCCGGAGTAGTTGCAGGTGTGATCTCCCGAACACTGTCCGGCGATAGAGCTATATCATGCTCGTCGTGAGCGTGCGGCGCACCTAACATGGGCTCGAATCCGTCGAAGATCAAGTCTCCGCGGATGTTGACAGTGTAGTTTAAGTTTTCGAACCTGACCTGATGGCCAGGGGCGTAGCTCTTGATCTGCTCCAAATGGCCAAGCGAGTTGGCCCGCAGTGCGAAGCCGCCGAATACGAAGATCTATACAGGGAGGAAAACCTCACCCTGGACCGCATCGTTGCCGATGATCGAAGGAGCCATCAAGCCTTACGGTGACGGCACAGTGGAACTCTCAATGAAAGCACCAATGTCGGTGTCAAAACCGGCGGATCTCGGGTAGGGGGTCCCGAACTGTGCGTCTAAGGCGGATGGTAACAGGAGGCGGGGGACACGATGTTTACCTAGGTTCGTGCCCTCTCTATGGAGGTAATACCCTACTTCCTGCTTGATTGATCTTGATGATATGAGTATTACAAGAGTTGATCTACCACGAGATCGTAGAGGCTAAACCCTAGAAGCTAGCCTATGGTATGATTGTTGTTGTCCTACGGACTAAACCCTCCGGTTTATATAGACACCGGAAGAGGCTAGGGTTACACAGAGTCGGTTACAAGGAAGAAGATCTACATATCCGTATTGCCAAGCTTGCCTTCCACGCCAAGGAGAGTCCCATCCGGACACGGGACGAAGTCTTCAATCTTGTATCTTCATAGTCCAACAGTCCGGCCAAAGGATATAGTCCGGCTGTCCGGAGACCCCCTAATCCAGGACTCCCTCACCATGCAACGGATGCACTAAGAGCTATAAGTGTATGAAAGCTCAAACTGAAACTAAGTGGGTGTGCATACAACTTGCTTGCTCATGAAGACCTCGGGCATTTGAGGAAGCCCATCATCGGAATATACAAGCCAAGTTTTATAATGAAAATTCCCACTAGTATATGAAAGTGATAACTCAAGAGACTCTCTATATGAAGAACATGGTGCTACTCTGAAGCACAAGTGTGGTAAAAGGATAGTAACATTGCCCCTTCTCTCTTTTCTCTCATTTTTTATATATTTTTTCTTTTTTTGGGTGCGCTTCTTTGGCCTCTCTTTTTTTAAGTCCGGAGTCTCATCGCGACTTGTGGGGGAATAATAGTCTCCATCATCCTTTCCTCACTGGGGCAGTGCTCTAATAATGATGATCATCACACTTTTATTTACTTACAACTCAATATTACAACTCGATACTAGAACAAAGATATGACTCTATATGAATGCCTCCGGCGGTGTACCGGGATGTGCAATGATCTAGCGTAGCAATGACATAAAAAACGGACAAGCCATGAAAACATCATGCTAGCTATCTTACGATCATGCAAAGCAATATGACAATAAATGCTCAATTCATGTATATGATGATGATGGAAGTTGCATGGCAATATATCTCGGAATGGCTATGGAAATGCCATGATAGGTAGGTATGGTGGCTGTTTTGAGGAAGGTATATGGTGGGTTTATGGTACCGGCGAAAGTTGCGCGATACTAGAGAGGCTAGCAATGATGGAAGGGTGAGAGTGCGTATAATCCATGGACTCAACATTAGTCATAAAGAACTCACATACTTATTGCAAAAATCTATTAGTCATCGAAAAAAGTACTACACGCATGCTCCTAGGGGGATATATTGGTAGGAAAAGACCATCGCTCGTCCCCGACCGCCACTCATAAGGAAGAAAATCAATAAATAAATCATGCTCCGACTTCGTTACATAAAGGTTCACCATACGTGCATGCTACGGGAATCACAAACCTCAACACAAGTATTTCTACTAATCCACAACTACCCACTAGCATGACTCTAATATCACCATCTTTATGTCGCAGAACTATTGCAAGGAACCAAACATATCATATTCAGTGATCTACAAGTTTTATGTAGGATTTTATGACTAACCATGTGAATGACCAGTTCATGTCATCTCTCTAAATAGATATAAGTGAAGCAAGAGAGTTTAATTCTTTCTACAAAAGATATGCCCACGCTCTAACAAATATAAGTGAAGCAAAAGAGCATTCTAAAAATGGCGGTTTTCTATGTGAAGAGAAACAGTCAATCCAAACTTCAAATGATATAAGTGAAGCACATGAAGCATTCTATAAAGCCATACTCAAAAGATATAAGTGAAGTGCAATGACCATTCTATAAATCAACCAAGGACTATCTCATACCAGCATGGTGCATAAAAGAAAAATGAAAACTAAATGCAAAAGATGCTCCAAGATTGCACATATCACATGAATGAAACGAATCCGAAAACATACCGATACTTGTTGAAGAAAGAGGGGATGCCTTCCGGGGCATCCCCAAGCCTAGACGCTTGAGTATCATTGAATATTTACTTGGGGTGCCTAGGGCATCCCCAAGCTTGAGCTCTTGCCTCTCTTCCTTCTTCTCATATCGAGACCTTCTCGATCATCTAACACTTCATCCACACAAAACTTCAATAGAAAACTCGGTAAGATCCATTAGTATAATGAAGCAAATAAATACTCTAAGTACTGTTGCAAACCAATTCATATTTTGTTTTTTCATTATAGCTACTGTATTATAACTTTTCCATGGCTTAATCCACTGATATAATTCGATAGTTTCATCAAAACAAGCAAACTATGCATCAAAAACAGAATCTGTCTAAAACAGAACAGTATGTAATAATCTGAAAATTCACCATACCTCTGGTACTCCAAAGATTCTACCAAAATTAGGAAAATTAAAACAATTTGTATATAAAGATAGTGCAAAAAGAATCAGAACCATTTGATGTTCCAGTAAAAAATGTAAAATCGCGCACTACAACCAAAGTTCTGTCCTGCACCGCACAAACCAACAAGCATCTAAAACATCCTAAAGGCAAACCTTGGCACATTATTTTTATATTTAAACTTTATAAAAGCACACACCAGAAATAAATGACTCTCTAAAACTTCCGGGTTGTCTCCCTGACAGCACTTTCTTTAAATCCATTAAGCTAGGCATATTGTGCTCAAGTAATGGATCCACCCGGATCCCAAGGTATATCAAAGCCAATTTTAATTAACAATGATTTGTGATTTAGTAGTGAGCACAAAGTAATATATATCATGCAACAACAAAGTCTAACTCTCTTCCTATGCATCGACATGTCATAAAAGAACAGTTCATGCACACATAGTAAAGGCCAATGCATAGTATAAACAGTTTCTTGCAATTTTACCATGTTGGAAACATAGAGAGGTGGAGATATAGTTCCTCTCTCATAATAATTGCAAGTAGGAGCATCAAGCACATGCATATTATATTCATCATAATCATCATGTGTAATAGTAAAATGCAACCCATCAATATAATCCTTAATAAGGGTAAACTTCTCCGATATAGTGTAGTTGGGAGAATTCAAAAATATAATAGGACTATCATGCGTGGGTGCAATAGCAACAATTTCATGTTTAACATAAGGAACTATAGCAAGTTCATCTCCATAAGCATAATTCATATTGGCATCTTGGCCACAAGCATAGCAAGCATCATCAAAAAGGGATATTTCAAGAGAATCAACAGGATCATAACAATCATCATAGCAATCATCCTTCGGTAGGCACGAAGGGAAATTAAACAATGTATGAGTTGAAGAGTTACTCTCATTAGAAAGTGGGCATGGGTAGCTAATCCGCTCTTCCTCTTTTTGTTCTTCGCTCTCCTCATCATCTTTTTCATCCAATGAGCTTACAATGTCATTAATTTCTTCTTCCATAGACTCCTGCAAAATATTAGTCTCTTCTTGGACAGCGGAGGAGACCTCGATATATGGTTTAACATAGGCATTAGAAGCATAATTATCATAACAATATTCAAGTATGGCAAGATTTTCAGATTTGTAAAGAGTAGCATCATACTTTTCAATCAAAGAAGCAATTTCATAAGCACCCTTAAAAGCAACAAATTCTTCAATTTGTTGAACATCATAGTAATTATAAACACCCTTAGCATAAGAAGATACGATTCCATTATCACTAAACAAACATTGGTAGGGAAGGTGTTTCTTAGGGTCTTCAAAACAACAAGTATAATAATATATTTCGCAAAAATTCCAAGCATAGCATTGCAAACGATGAATTTGATCCAGTAAACTTTCCCTTTTTCAGATATGCGGCGTTGCACATAACAAGCATGCTCATCTAAAGATTTGCCCTCAACTAAGCTAGTTGGGGTTTCAGCACGAGCACCTAGGGATCGAAGATGATCCAAGTAATAAGCTTCAGGAGTGTTATAGATTTTGAGTGGTTCTTCAACCATTGGTTCAGTAGGTACAACTATATTTTTTTGGTATTTTGCATTTCCTACCCATAACTAAAGATAGAAAACAACTAAGAACACTAAATAAAAATTACTTAGTGATAAAGCAAACAAGCACACACGAGAATATTCACCCCATGCTATAACTCCACGGCAACGGCGCCAGAAAAAGGTCTTGATAACCCACAAGTATAGGGGATCGCAACACTTTTCGATAAGTAAGAGTGTCGAACCCACCGAGGAGCTAAAGGCAGAACAAATATTCCCTCCAGTTCTATCGACCACCGATACAACTCTACGCACGTTTGATGTTCGCTTTACCTAGAACAAGTATGAAACTAGAAGTACTTTGTAGGTGTTTTCGGATAGGTTTGCAAGATAATAAAGAACATGTAAATAAAAAGTAGGGGCTGTTTAGATAAAGACACGACTAAGTTAGTTTTAGTAAAGAGCTTTTTGTTACGAGGAAGTTATTTGTCCCTAGGCAATCGATAAGTAGAGTGGTAATCATTATTGCAATTTTATTTGAGGGAGAGGCATAAGCTAACATACTTTCTCTACTTGGATCACATGCACTTATGATTGGAACTCTAGCAAGCATCCGCAACTACTAAAGATCATTAAGGTAAAACCCAACCATAATATTAAAGTATCAAGTCCTCTTTATCCCATACGTAAACAACCTACTTACTCGGGTCTGTGCTTCTGTCACTCACGCCAATAAGCAAATCATGAACATATTGCAAACCCTACAGCGGGAATCCCTCACGCTTGCGCGACACAGAGAGCACCATAGGACATCACCAATAATAAAACATGCAACTCAAACCAATCACGATCATCAAATAACCCATAGGACAAAACGGATCTACTCAAACATCATAGGATAGCCATACATCATTGGGAAATAATATATAGCGTTGAGCACCATGTTTAAGTAGAAATTACAGCGGGTAAGAGAGAGGTTACATCGCTGCATAGAGGGGGGGGGAAGAGTTGGTGATGATGGCGGTGAAGTTGTTGGTGAAGATTGCGGTGATGATGATGGCCCCCGGTGGCACTCCGGTGCCACCGGAAGCGAAGGGGAGAGAGCCCCCCTCCTTCTTCTTCTTCCTTGACCTTCTCCCTAGATGGGAGAAGGGTTTCCCCTCTGGTCCATGGCCTCCATGGTGTGGGAGGGGCGAGAGCCCCTCCGAGATTGGATCCGTCTCTCTGTCTCTCTCTGTTTCTCTTTGTTTCTGCGTTCTCAGATTCTGCCCTTTCACCGTTTCTTATATTCTCGGAGATCCGTAACTCCGATTGGGCTGAAATTTTGACACGATCTCTATCCGAATATTAGCTTTCTTGCATCGAAAGAAGGGCATCAACCGTCTTACAGGGTGGCCACGAGGGCCCAGGGCACGCCTGCCCCCTGGGGTGTGCCCCCCTGCCTCGTGCCCCCCTCGGGCATCGTCTCACGTTGTTTTTTATTCCCAAAAATCACATATATTCTAAAAAAAATCTCCGTCAGTTTTTATCCCGTTTGGACTCTGTTTTATATGAATTTACTGCGAAACAAAAAACATGCAACAAACAGGAACTGGCACTGGGCACTGGATCAATATGTTAGTCCCAAAAATAGTATAAAAAGTTGCCAAAAGTATATGAAAGTTGTAGAATATTGGCATGGAACAATCAAAAATTATAGTTATGACGGAGACGTATCAGATACCGGGGCACTCCCCCAAGCTTGGCAGTTGCCAAGGGGAGTGCCCATACCCATGTATTTATCTCTATTTCTTTGGAGGTGGTGATGTGATATTCTTGGCGATGATGCCCCTTAGGATATGATTCTCTTCCTCGAGCTTATTGACTTGCTGCTTGAGATCCATTATTTCCCCGCGGAGCTTCCCCGTGACGGCTAAAGCTCCTTGCACCCATGGATGTTGCATAGCTGCGGGAGAACAAGTAACACTCTTTTTCATATTTTCATAAGAAAGAAATCTAACATTGGGAGGAATGACCGAGTTTGGAATTGTTGAGATCTGAAGTTCCTCCATCATAAATCTGGCCTGGAGACGAGAGGTAACTTCTTGATCTTCCTCCATGGCGTCTATCATTTTCAAGTCGGCCTCCATCTCTTCCTCAGTTGCTGGCCCAAAGTGATCGACATTGCTGTTTGCTTTTGGCCACAGTGTAGGGTGAGATACCCAGCTCTCCCCAACCGACTCTTGAGAAGACATCTTGCTCTAAATCTGCAGCAGAGACAACTTGAAACAAAAACATAAGATATTTGCATGGTACGATGGTCAACACCTTCGGGAGATTATATAATGATTTTTTATCGGCCAAAAGAAGTATCGTGCAATCCATAGGGGGTAGGGCGCGCCCTCCACCCTCGTGGACGCCTCTTGTCCTTTCCAGACTGCTTCTTATTTTCCTATTTTCTTAAATATTCCAAAGCGCAGAAAAATTGCTGTTAGGACTGTTTTGGAGTCGGTTTACTTACCATACCACATACCTATTCCTTTTCGGAGTCTGAAACGTTCTGGAAAGTGTCCCTTATATACTCCTCCGGGGTTACAGTGTAAATAACATTGGCCTCAACATTTATGGGATTACCTGAGATATAATGTTTGATTCTTTGACCGTTCACCACCCTCGGATTTGTGCCTTCGACGTTGTTAATTTTTATGGCACCGGAATAATAAACTTCCTCGATAATGTAAGGACCTTCCCATTCAGAGAGGAGTTTTCCTACAAAAAATCTTAAATGAGAGTTGTATAACAGAACATAATCACCAACATTAAACTCACGTTTTTGTATCCTTTTGTCATGCCATCTTTTAACTTTTTCTTTAAACAGTTTGGCATTTTCATAGGCCTGGGTTCTCCACTCGTCAAGTGAGCTAATGTCAAATAGTCTCTTCTCACCGGCAAGTTTGAAATCATAATTGAGCTCTTTAATGGCCCAATATGCCTTATGTTCTAGTTCGAGAGGTAAGTGACACGCTTTTCCATAAACCATCTTATACGGAGACATACACATAGGATTTTTATATGCAGTTCTATAGGCCCATAATGCATCATCAAGTTTCTTGGACCAATTCTTTCTGGATCTATTAACAGTCTTTTGCAAAATTAATTTAACTCTATTACTCAGTTCTACTTGACCACTAGACAGTGGGTGGTATGGAGATGCGAATTCTATGATTAACATCATACTTAGCAAGCATTTTACGAAAGGCACCATGAATAAAATGTGAACCACCATCAGTCATTAAGTATCTAGGGACTCCAAACCTCGGAAAAATAACTTCTTTAAGCATCTTAATAGAGGTGTTATGATCAACACTACTAGTTGGAATAGCTTCTACCCACTTAGTAACATAATCAACAACAACTAAAATATGTGTATACCCATTAGAGGAAGGAAACGGTCCCATATAATCAAAGCCCCAAACATCAAATGGTTTGATAACAAGTGAATAGTTCATAGGCATTTCTTGACGTATACTAATATTACCAATTCTTTGACATTCATCACAAGACAAGACAAACTTACGGGCATCCTTGAAGAGAGTAGGCCAATAAAAACCGGATTGCAATACCTTATGTGCAGTTCCATCTCCAGCATGGTGTCCTCCATAAGCCTCGGAGTGACACTTGCATAGGATCTGTTCCTGTTCATGCTCATGTATACAATGTCTAATAACACCATCTACTCCTT
The DNA here is from genome assembly GCA_034509565.1 of Triticum monococcum. Taxonomy (NCBI): domain Eukaryota; kingdom Viridiplantae; phylum Streptophyta; class Magnoliopsida; order Poales; family Poaceae; genus Triticum; species Triticum monococcum. The sequence continues at coordinate 583,877,196 of CM067843.1, forward strand.
CTTTATAAAGGTGTGGGTCATCCCAGAAGTAATGTCTTAAATCATAGAAAAACTTTTTCTTTTGCTGGTATGTGAAACTAGGCGGTATAAATTTAGCAACAATGTAATTAGCATAATCAACATACCATGGAGCAGTACGAGAAACATTTATGACAGCTAATTGTTCATCAGGTAAGCTATCATCTATAGGTAGTGGGTCATCAAGAACATTCTCTAACCTAGACAAGTTGTCTGCAACAGGGTTCTCAGCTCCCTTTCTATCAATAAATGCAAATCAAATTCTTGTAGCAAGAGAACCCATCTAATAAGTCTAGGTTTAGCATCTTTCTTTTCCATAAGATATTTAATAGCAGCATGATCAGTGTGAACAGTTACTTTAGAATCAACAATATAAGGTCTGAACTTATCACAAGCAAATACAACTGCTAAAAATTCTTTTTCAGTAGTAGCATAATTTCTCTGGGCACTGTCTAGAGTTTTACTAGCATATTGGATAACATTTAATTTCTTATCAACTCTTTGCCCTAGGACAACACCTACAGCATAATCACTAGCATCACACATAATTTCAAAGGGTAAATTCCAATCAGGTGGCTGAACAATAGGTGCAGAAATCAAGGCTTTCTTAAGTATTTAAAATGCTTCTAGACAATCATCATCAAAGACAAAAGGAACATCTTTTTGTAAGAGATTAGTCAGAGGCCTAGAAATTTTTGAGAAGTCTTTAATGAACCTCCTATAAAAACCGGCATAACCAAGGATACTTCTTATACCTTTAAAGTCCTTAGGAGACGACATCTTTTCAATAGCATCAACTTTAGCTTTATCAACTTCAATACCTCTTTCAGAAATTTTATGCCCCAAGACAATACCTTCATTAACCATAAAGAGGCACTTCTCCCAATTCAAGACAAGATTAGTTTCTTCACATCTCTACGAAACTCGATTAAGGTTGCTTAAGCAATCATCAAAAGAAGTACCATACACGGAGAAATCATCCATGAAAACCTCAACAATCTTTTCACAAAAGTCAAAGAATATAGCAGTCATACATCTTTGAAAGGTAGCAGGTGCATTACATAAACCAAAAGGCATATGTCTATAAGCAAAGATACTGAAAGGGCAAGTAAAAGAGGTCTTTTCCTGATGCTCTTTCGACACAGGTATTTGAGAGAAACCAGAATAACCATCTAGAAAGCAAAAATGTGTATGTTTGGATAATATTTCTAGCATTTGATCAATAAAAGGTAAATGGTAATGATTCTTTCTAGTAGCCTTATTTAATTTGTGGAAATCAATTACCATTCTATAACCTGTAACAATTCTTTGTGGGATCAATTCATCTTTATCATTAGGAACAACAGTAATACCTCACTTCTTAGGGACACAATGGACATGACTTACCCACTGACTATCGGCAACAGGATAAATTATACCTGCCTCCAGAAGCTTTAGTATTTCATTTCTTACCACTTCTTTCATCTTAGGATTTAACCGTCGTTGGTGATCAACCATCGTTTAGCATCTTTCTCCAATTTTATTTTGTGCTAGCATAGAGTGGGACTAATGCCCTTAAGATCATCAAGAGTATATCCAATAGCAGTACGATGCTTCTTCAAAGTTTTCAATAATCTCTCTTCTTCCTGCTCTGAAAGGTTAGCACTAATAATAATAGGATATATCTTCTTTTCATCAAGATAAGCATATTTAAGAGTATCAGGTAATGGTTTAAGCTCAAACACGGGATCACCCTTGGGTGGAGGAGGATCCCCTAGAATTTCAGTAGGCAAGTTGTGTTTCAAAATTGGTCCCTGTTTAAAGAATACTTCATCTATTTCCCTTCTTTCATTCATAAACATATCATTTTCATGATCTAGTAAATATTGTTCTAAATGATTATTGGGAGGCACAGCAATAGAAGCAAGACCAATAATTTCATCTTTACTAGGAAATTCTTTATCATGGGGTTGTCTACGAAATTTAGCAAAATTAAAATCATGAGACATATCCCCTAAACCAACAGAAACAATATCCTTTTTGTAGTCTATCTTAGCATTAACAGTATTCAAGAAGGGTCTACCAAATATAATGGGACAAAAGTCATCTTGTGGGGAACCAAGAACAAGAAAATTAGTAGGATATTTAACTTTCCCACACAAGACTTCAACATCTCTAACAATCCCAACTAGTGAAATAGTATCTCTATTGGCAAGCTTAATAGTAACATCAATACCTTCTATCTCAGCAGGTGCAATATCATGCATAATTTATTCATCTAAAGAATGAGGTATTGCACTCGCACTAGCACCCATATCACATAAGCCATGATAACAAGGATCTCCTATTTTAACAGGAACAACAGGCATGCCAACAATAGGTCTATGTTTATCTTTAGTATCGGGTCTAGCAATTCTAGCAGCTTCATCACAGAAGTAAATAACATGCCCATCAATATTATCGACCAAGAGATCTTTAACGATAGCAATACTAGGTTCGAATTTAATTTGCTCAGAGGGTGTAGGTGTTCTAGTATTACTCTTACGAACCACAGTTGAAGCTTTAGCATGATCCTTTATTCTAACAGGAAAAGGTGGTTTCTCAAAATAAGCGGTAGGAACAATAGGATCAACATTATAAGTGATAGTCCTTTCTTCAACTTTAATAGGTTCAGCTACTTTTACTTCGATGGGAGGATGATATTTAAACCACTTATCCTTAGGGAGATCAACATGAGTAGCAAATGATTCACAGAAAGAAGCTACTATCTCAGAGTCAAGTCCATATTTAGTGCTAAATTCACGAAAAGCATCAGTATCAATAAAAGATTTAACACAATCAAACTTAGGTGTTATACCTGACTCCTTACCTTCGTCGAGTTCCCAATCTTCAGATTTGCGTTTAATTCTTTGCAATAAATCCCATTTGAATTCAATAGTCTTCATCATAAAAGAACCAGTACAAGAATTATCGAGCATGGAGCGATTATTGAGAGAAAGCCGAGCATAATTTTTCTAAATAATAATTTCTCTTGAGAGCTCATGATTCGGGCATGAATATAACATTGACTTAAGCCTCCCCCAAGCTTGAGCGATGCGTTCTCCTTCTCGAGGCCAGAAATTATATATATAATTACGATCATGATGAACCAGATGCATAGGATAAAACTTCTGATGAAATTCCAATTTCAATTGGTTGTAGTTCCACGATCCAATATCATCACATAGCCTAAACCATGTCAATGCCTTTCCCTTCAAAGATAAAGGGAAGACCTTCCTCTTGATAACATCCTCGGGCATACCTGCGAGCTTAAATAATCCACAAACTTCATCCACATACATTAGGTGCATATCGGGATGTAATGTTCCATCTCCTGTAAAAGGATTACCCAACAATTTCTCTATCATACCCGAAGGAATTTCAGAGTAAACTTTTCAGTAGGTTCAGTAGGTTGAGGAGCAACTCTTTGCTCTACTGGTCGAGGTGAAGATACCCCGAACAAACCCCTCCAAGGATTGTTTTCCATAGTAACAAGTGACAGTAAATTTCAGCACACTATATAAATTTTTCCTTACCAAATTCCACTTACCAAAGGCGCTTCACTCCCCGAAAATGGCTCCAGAAAAGAGTCTTGATGACCCACAAGTATAGGGGATCTATCGTAGTCCTTCCAATAAGTAAGAGTGTCGAACCCAACGAGGAGCAGAAGGAAATGACAAGCGGTTTTCAGTAAGGTATTCTCTGCAAGCACTAAAATTATCGGTAACTGATAGTTTTGTGATAAGGTAATTCGTAATGGGTAACAAGTAACAAAAGTAAACAAGGTGCAGCAAGGTGGCCCAATCCTTTTTGTAGCAAAGTACAAGCCTGGACAAACTCTTATATAAAGGAAAGCGCCCCTGAGGACACATGGGAATTATCGGCAAGCTAGTTTTCATCATGCTCATATGATTTGTGTTCGTTACTTTGATAATTTGATATGTGGGTGGACCGGTGCTTGGGTACTGCCCTTCCTTGGACAAGCATCCCACTTATGATTAACCCCCTCGCAAGCATCCGCAACTACGAAAGAAGAATTAAGGTAAACCTAACCATAGCATGAAACATATGGATCCGAATCAGCCCCTTACGAAGCAACACATAAACTAGGGTTTAAGCTTCTATCACTCTAGCGACCCATCATCTACTTATTACTTCGCAATGCCTCCCCTAGGCCCAAACAATGGTGAAGTGTCATGTAGGCGACGTTCACATAACACCACTAGAGGAAAGACAACATACATCTCATCAAAATATCGAACAAATACCAAATTCACATGACTACTTATAGCAAGACTTCTCCCATGTCCTCAGGAACAAACGTAACTACTCACAAATCATATTCATGTTCATAATCATAGGGGTATTAATATGCATAAAGGATCTGAACATATAATCTTCCACTGAATAAACCAACTAGCATCAACTACAAGGAGTAATCAACACTACTAGCAACCCACAGGTACCAATCTGAGGTTTTGAGACGAAGATCGGATACAAGAGATGAACTAGGGTTTGAGAGGAGATGGTGCTGGTGAAGATGTTGATGGAGATTGACCCCCTCCTGATGAGAGGATCGATGGTGATGAGGATTTCCCCTCCCGGAGGGATATTTCCCCGGCAGAACAGCTCCGCCGGAGCCCTAGATTGGTTTTGCCAAGGTTCCGCCTCAAGACGGTGGCGCTTCATCCCGAAAATTTCCTCCTTATTTTTTCCAGGGCAAAAGACACATTATACCAGAAGATGGGCATCGGGGGCCTGCCAGGTGGCCCATGAGGCAGGGGGCGCCCCCTACCCTCGTGGACGGTGGCTGGCTCCCCTTTGGCGCTTTCTTTGCCCAATATTTTTAATATATTCCAAAACTGACTTTCGTGGAGTTTTAGGACTTTTCGAGTTGTGCAGAATAGGTCTCTAATATTTGCTCTTTTTCAAGCCCAGAATTCCAGCTGTCGGCATTCTCCCTCTTTATGTAAACCTTGTAAAATATGAGAGAGAAGGCATAAGTATTGTGACATAATGTGTAATAACAGCCCATAATGCAATAAATATCAATATAAAAGCATGATGCAAAATGGACGTATCAGTACGTACGTGGCCGTATTTTCTTTCTTGCACCCTGGCCGTTGTACGTACGTGTACATGCTACATGCGCGCCTCTACGATGACGCGTATGCGCCTCTACTACGACACGTGCGCGCCTCTACATTGACTAGTATGTACATACATGTTTGCGACTCGAATGACAACGCTACGTACGCTTCGAACATGTGGGTCCCGACTATCAGGCACTTCCTTGCATGCGAAGATGTAGCTGGTGGGTCCCAGCAGTCATGGGGGCGAATCATTTTTTTTGCACGTAATATGGACGCACTTCCTTGCGTGCGAAGATGTAGCTGGTGGGTCCCAGTAGTTAGGGGGAATGTTTTTTTTGCGAAATACATTGGCCCGTCCGATGGGTCGCTGCTGTCAGGTGGAGGAACCATTATTTTCCGCATAATAAGGAGGCACTTCCTTGCTGCGGCCGTAGACCCAGCTGTCAGCCTCTCCACGTACAGTACTCTTCCGATGGAAGTCGGTTGTTGACCACATTGACCACGCCACACCGAGAGCACCAAGGCAGTGGACGACGCGGAGCCGGGGAAGACGCGGCAGTGGCCAACGCGGATAGGAGTACGAGGGTTCACTAGTTCGGCTGCGGTGTGAGCCTCCTGTCACCACAGGGCCTAGCCAGCGGTGGGAGTAGTAGGCGGCGGTGAGGCCTCCGTGGCAGCACAGCCGGCCACGGGAGGCAGGAGCAAGCGACACGACTGACGCTGCTTTGGGCGGCTGGAGCTAGAAGACCAGAGGTTGAAGAAGCACTACGGCCGTTGGATGGACATCGTATGGTCACTGGAGCTAGAATCATTCATATTGACTAAGTTGACAAAGCCCTCCATCCCCGTCAACTTAGTAGGCCCACAAGTCAGCCTCCCATTATGCTGGGTCCCAGCTAGCAGGGGGAGTATTCATTTTTTTGTGCGTAATAAGGAGGCACTTCCTTGTGTGCGAAGATATAGCTGGTGGGTCCGAGCTGTCAGCGGCGGGAACTTTTTTTTTGCGAAATACAGAGGTCCTTTCGGTGGCTCCCAGATGTCAGGCAGAGGAATCATTATTTTGCGCGTAATAAGGAGGCATTTCCTTGTGTGCGGCCATGGACCCAAATGTCATCCTCTCCACGTACAATTCACTTTAGATGCATGTCGGTCATTAACCACGTTGACCACGCCTCGCTGAGAGCACCAGGGCGGTGGACGACGGCGAGGCCTGGGAAGGGAACGACACGGAGCCAGGGAAGACTCGACAGTTGTTTCCCATGCGGAGGGGAGTATGAGGGTTTACTGGTTCGACTGCCGTCGCCGGAAAAAACCAGCGGGTGTGGGTGAGTAGAGGGATGGCTAGGCCAGCGATGGGAGTACGGTGGGGTGGTGAGGCTTGTGCGGCAACACAGCCGGCCGCGGGAGGAGAGAGTAGGCAGTCCCGCTGGCACTTGTTTGAGCGGTTGGAGTAGGAAGAGCAGAGATTGAAGAAGCACTGCTGGACATCCAACAGTCATTGCTTGTGCGTCAACCTTTTTTTAGGAAAGCCTCAAATCTATGGAAAACATCATACAACCCATCTGCCATTATTTCTAATAATTTACAGCCCATTTTCTAATTCTTAAGGTTTTTTGGAGCCCACATTCTTTTTGTTAGCATTACAGCCCATATTGTGGCCAAGGTTAAAAAATTATACAAAATTTTGCATATGTCGGTGCGGTCCGAACTGTTTTTAATCCCGAAATTTCGAGTCACATTCAAACTGATTTTAAAAATAAATGTATGTCAATATAAAATCCAACAAATTGTCCATGTATAAAAATCAATGCAATTTAAAATCTCGAAATGAAAAAAAAGAAATTTGAAACTAATTGCCGGTTTGATGTATTTTAAAATGTACAACCCATTTCTCATTGCTGATAGGCCATTTTCTCGGCCAACCGAATGAAGCTCTCCTTGTCTTGAAAGATTTGCAGCCCAACAGGCCTGACAAAGTGACTTACTTGACAAATCACAAAAAAACTAGGCTAGCCATTTTCAGAAAGAAAGAAAAAAACTACTAGGCTGGTCTGTGGTAAACATAAAAGATAAGGCTGTCTAGACAGGCCAGAGTGCCCCGCACAACCCAGTTGACACCCTGCTTCTGTCTCAAAAACAAATTAGATAAATGCCACTCCAATTATGGAAATTCATAAAAATGCCACTGCAATTTCCAAACTTTGAAAAATGCCACTGCAATTTTTGCACACTTTAAAAAACGCCACTGCAATTTTTGCAAACTTTGAAAAACGCCACTCCAGACTTCGAAAAATGCCACTGGAAATGGCATGAAATGGAATTTTTCAAAGTTTGGAAATTGCAGTGGCATTTCTCGGAATCACCAGATTTGGAGTGGCATTTATCAAATGAACCCAAAACAAAAATAACTGGGCGAGCTGCTGGGTCCCTGGTATCAACCGCTCATTGTGCAATTCTCTTGTTTATTGACTATGTTGACAATGGCATGGGACCCAGATGTCTGAAATCCATTAGGAGGAGCCATTTTTTATTGGCTTGAAATAAGGAGGCACTTGCTTGCGTACTGCCATGACCTTGGTGGGTCCCTGTTGTCATCCTCTCCACGTACAATCATCTCCTGTTTGTGTACACGTCAACCTGCTAGGCCCACAAGTCAGCCTCTAAACCCGTGGCGGACAAATACAACCCATTTAAAAAACAACATACCATTCCATATGTTCAAATGGAAAGTTCAACAATCAGAGCAAAGTAACAGGTCTAATCCAGATATAGAGTATTGAACTTCCACGTTGACAACCATCATAGCCAAGTTAACTATCTACTCCCACTAATACTCTAGTAGTATACAAGTACTAACTTACTCTTTAGCTAACTAGATGATGCCGGCCGCCATCTGTGGTACACGCTAAACGCTGGCACCGGCGTCCTCCACATTGCCTCAGACTTGCCAGAGGTGTGATAGGGCGCGTTTCTCGTGCGCACTGGCCCTTTCCATGCCGGTGTGTTCCACCGAAGCTTCGGCTTCTAAGCGGGAAACCCACTTGATGAGCTCGTAGTAAAATTCGGCATCGCGAACGCGTGCGCGCCCGGCAGCCTCCAAGGCTATTTGCCGGGCGCCTGATACGTCTCCAATGTATCTATAATTTTTGACTTTTCCATGCTATTATATTACCCGTTTTAGATGTTTATGGGCTTTATTATACACTTTTATATTATGTTTTTGGTCTAACCTATTAACCGGAGGCCCAGCCCAAAATGTTGTGTTATTGCCTATTTCAGTGTTTCGAAGAAAAGGAATATCAAATGGAGTACAAACGGAATGAAACCTTCGGGAGAGTTATTTTTGGAACGAAAGCAACCCAGGAGACTTGGAGTAGACGCCAGGGAAGCTTCGAGGAAGCCATGAGGCAGGGAGGCGCGCCCTACCCCCTAGACGGGCCCACCACCCTCGTGGGCCCCTCATGCCTCCCCTGACCGACTTCTTTCGCCTATATATGTCCATATACCCTAAAAACATCGAGGAGAATAATTGATCGGGATTTCCGCCACCAAAAGCCTCCATAGCCACGGAAAACCAATCTAGACCCGTTCCGGCACCCTGCCGGAGGGGGGAATCCCTCTCCGGTGGCCATCTTCATCATCCCGACGCTCTCCATGATGAGGAGGGAGTAGTTCACCCTCGGGGCTGAGGATATGTACCAGTAGCTATGTGTTTGATCTCTCTCTCTCTCTCTCTCACCTGTTCTTGAGTCAGCACAATCTTGATGTATCGCGAGCTTTGCTATTATAGTTGGATCTTATGATGTTTCTCCCCCTCTACTCTGTAGCCACCGAAAACCAATCTAGACCCATTCTGGCACCCTACCGGAGGGAGGAATCCCTCTCCGGTGGCCATCTTCATCATCCTGGCGCTCTCCATGACGAGGAGGGAGTAGTTCACCCTCGGGGCTGAGGGTATGTACCAGTAGCTATGTGTTTGATCTCTCTCTCTCTCTCTCTCACCTGTTCTTGAGTCAGCACGATCTTGATGTATCGCGAGCTTTGCTATTATAGTTGGATCTTATGATGTTTCTCCCCCTCTACTCTGTTGTGATGAATTGAGTTTTCCTTTTGAAGTTATCTTATCGGATCGAGTCTTTAAGCATTTGAGGACACTTGATGTATGTCTTGCATGTGCTTATCTGTGGTGACAATGGGATATCACGTGATCCACTTGATGTATGTTTTGGTGATCAAGTTGCGATTTCCATGACCTCGTGAACTTATGCATAGGGGTTGGCACACGTGTTCGTCTTGACTCTCCGGTAGAAACTTTGGGGCACTCTTTGAAGTACTTTGTGTTGGTTCAATAGATGAATCTGGGATTGTTTGATGCATATCATATAATCATACCCACGAATACTTGAGGTGACATTGGAGTATCTAGGTGACATTAGGGTTTTGGTTGATTTGTGTCTTAAGGTGTTATTCTAGTATGAACTCTTGAATAGATTGATCCGAAAGAATAACTTTGAGGTGGTTTCGTACCCTACAATTATCTCTTCGTTTGTTCTCCACTATTAGTGACTTTGGAGTGACTCTTTGTTGCAAGTTGAGGGATAGTTATATGATCCAATTATGTTATTATTGTTGGGAGAACTTGCACTAGTGAAAGTACGAACCCTAGGCCTTGTTTACTAGCATTGCAATACCGTTTGTGCTCACTTTTATCATTAGTTACCTTGATGTTTTTATATTTTCAGATTACAAAAACCTATATCTACCATCCATATAGCACTTGTATCACCATCTCTTCGCCAAACTACTGCACCTATACAAATTACTATTGTATTGGGTGTGTTGGGGACACAAGAGACTCTTTGTTATTTGGTTGCAGGGTTGCTTGGGAGAGACCATCTTCATCCTACGCCTCCCACAAATTGATAAACCTTAGGTCATCCACTTGAGGCAAATTTGCTACTGTCCTACAAACCTCTGCACTTGGAGGCCCAACAACATCTACAAGAAGAAGATTGCATAGTAGACATCAAGCTCTTTTCTGGCGCCATTGCCGGGGAGGTGAGTGCTTGAAGAGAAAAATGGAATTGAGTTTGCCTCATACGCTTCACATTTTTAATATCTTTCGTGAGAATGATGGAAAGGAAAATTGTTCTCAAGTGTTAGAATAAGAAGTCTCTAAAATGTTTGGCACTAAATCTTTGAATGATGAGCATGGTTGCAATGTTGTTAGTATGAACTCCTTGAATATCCTTAGTACTAATGATGATTGCACTAGTCATGATGAAAATGTCTCTTATAAGCATGTCAACTTTTGTGGAGTGCATAGAGTTTGCAAGTACACACCAAATAGGGAAGATAGATTTTGCAAGAGGCATAAGTATTTAGAAACCAAATGGTTGCAAGAGAGGCTAGATGTTTGTGCTGAAAATTTAAAATTTCTTCGCCACACTTGTGAACTTTGCAATGAACATGGTCATTTAAATCTCCAATTCAAATTGTTTCATGATCGTATCGTGTCCAAGAATTGTGATGATTTGATTTCCCTTGCACATCATAATGAACTTAGTTTGCTTTTGGGTTATGAAGAAATGAAACGTATAACTAAGCACATTCCAGAATATAACCTTGAGAAATTCCTCGATATTGATCTAGAGGAAATTTATGTGTATTGTGCGGTGAATTGCATTGAGAATCCTTATATTGCCAATTACATAAAGTCAAGAAAACAATTAGAATATGAAGAGAATACTAATGAAAGGGAAGAGACTTCCCAGTATCCTCCTGTTATTTCTTATGATGAACCAGGTAACGAGGAGGAGCCTTCTATTCAACCAATCTCATTCATACGGAGCTCCAAAAAGAGGATTAAACCCACACATGATGTAAAGAAGAAAAAGAAAAGACGGAGGAGCAAAGGTAAAAAGGTATCCATCCCAAATGATGTTGCTCGTATTACTCATTGTGATGATGATATTTGTTATACTATTGGTGCTATCCAAACTATTGATGATGAGAGTGATTATGCTTATGATATGAAAAGGCCCAAGCTTGGGGATGCTTTGCTTGATGAGAATGACATGTTTGAGAATGTATTTGCTGCAATTAATGTTTGTCCCAAGGTTGGGGATGCTATGTTTAATGAAGATGATATTTTTTGTCTCCCAGGTTTTGATGAGCAAATTTATTATGATGATAGAATGCCTCCTATTTATGATGGTTATATTGATGAAAGTGGGTTTAGAAGAGTGTCGACTTTAGGAAGTAATGATCCCACTATTTTGGAGGGCGTTGAATCTTATTATGACAATTATGAAAATGGATATGGAGAGGTCATGACTTTATTTAGTAATGATTCCACTATCTTGGAAGAGGTTTCAATTGATTATGACGAGAACAAAGTTGCTACTTATGATGATTATTGTGATGACACTTATGCTATAAAGAGTAGTGATAATTATATTTATAAAACTTGTCATGATTATTATTATCCTTTTTCTGAACATTACTCCTGTAATGTGGAAACAATTTATAGTATTCAAGTTTCTTATGATACTCCCACTATTCCGAATGAGAAGAATTTGGCTTATGTGGAGAGTAATAAAATTTCTATGCTTTTAGATCATGAAAAGAATGCTTTATGTGATAGTTATATTGTTGAATTCATTCATGAAGCTACTGAAAATTATTATGAGGGAGGAATATATGCTTGTAGGAATTGCAATAATATCACGTTTCCTCTCTATGTGCTTAAAGTTTTGAAGTTATGCTTGTTTTGCCTTCCTATGCTAGTTGATTATTGTTCCCATAAATTGTTTGATCACAAAATCCCTATGCATAGGAATTGGGTTAGCATTAAATGTGCTAGTCATATTCTTCATGATGCCCTCTTTATGTTTCAATTCTTATCTTTTATGTGAGCATCATTAAAATCATCATGCCTAGCTAGGGGCGTTAAATGCTAGCGCTTGTTGGGAGGCAACCCAATTTTACTTTTATTTTTGTTCTTTGCTTTTTGCTCCTGTTTAGTAATAAATAATTAATCTAGCCTTTGTTTAGATGTGGTTTTATGCTTTTAATTAGTGTCTGTGCCAAGTAGAACCTTTGGGAAGACTTGGGGAAAGTCTTTGCAATCCTGCTGTAAAAAACAGAAACTTTAGCGCTCACAAGATTTACTGCCATTTTTAAATGGAGAGCGATATTGTAGGGGATCGTAGCAGAAATTTAAAATTTTCTACGCATCACCAAGATCAATCTATGGAGTAATCTAGGAACGAGGGGAAGGAGAGTGAATCTACATACCCTTGTACATCGCTAAGCGTAAGCGTTGCAAGAACGTGGATGAAGGAGTCGTACTCGCAGCGATTCAGATCGTGGTTGATTCCGATCTAAGCGCCGAACAACGGTGCCTCCGCGTTCAACACACGTGCAGCCCGGTGACGTCTCCTACGCCTTGGTCCAGCAAGGGGAGAAGGAGAGGTTGGGAAGACTCCGTCTAGCAGCAGCACGACGGCGTGGTGGTGGTGGAGGAGCGCGGGACTCCAGCAGAGCTTCGCCAAGCACTATGAGATACGAGGAGGGAGAGAGGAAGGGCTGCGCCAACAGGGGAAGAACTTCATGTGTTGGGGTGCCCCTTTGCCTCCACTATATATAGGGGGAGAGGGAGGGCTGCGCCCCCACCTAGGGTTTCCACCCTAGGGGTGGCGGCAGCCCCAATCCCCATTTGGGGTGGCGGCCAAGTGGGGGGGGGGGAGAGGGAGGCGCACCAGGCATGGGCCTTAGGGCCCATCTGCCCTTAGGGTTTGCCCCCTCTTCTCTCTAGGCGCATGGGCCTTGGTGGGAAGGCGCCCCAGCCCACCTAGGGGCTGGTCCCTTCTCACACTTGGCCCATGTATGCCTCCGGGGCCCGTGGCCCCTCCCGGTGGACCCCCGGACCCCTCCGGTGGTCCCGGTACACTACCGGTGATGCCCGAAACACTTCCGGTGGCCAAAACCATACTTCCTATATATCAATCTTTACCTCTGGACCATTCCGGAACTCCTCGTGACGTTCGGGATCTCATCCGGGGCTCCGAACAACATTCGGTAACCACGTACATACTTTCCCTATAACCCTAGCGTCATCGAACCTTAAGTGTGTAGACCCTACGGGTTCGGGAGTCATGCAGACATGGCCGAGACAACTCTCCAGTCAATAACCAATAGCGAGATCTGGATACCCATGTTGGCTCCCACATGCTCCACGATGATCTCATCAGATGAACCATGATGTCAAGGATTCAATCAATCCCGTATACAATTCCCTTTGTCTATCGGTACGATACTTGCCCGAGATTCGATCGTCGGTACCCCGATACCTTGTTCAATCTCGTTACCGGCAAGTCTCTTTACTCGTTCCGTAACACATCATGCCGTGATCAACTCCTTGATCACATTGTGCACATTATGATGATGTCCTACCGAGTGGGCCCAGAGATACCTCTCTGTTTACACGGAGTGACAAATCCCAGTCTCGATTTGTGCCAACCCAACAGACACTTTCAGAGATACCCGTAGTGCACCTTTATAGCCACCCAGTTATGTTGTGACGTTTGGCACACCCAAAGCACTCCTACGGTATCCGGCAGTTGCACAATCTCATGGTCTAAGGAAATGATACTTGACATTAGAAAAGCTTTAGCATGCGAACTACACGATCTTGTGCTAGGCTTAGGATTCGGTCTTGTCCATCACATCATTCTCCTAATGATGTGATCCCGTTATCAACGATATACAATGTCCATGGTCAGGAAACCATAACCACCTATTGATCGACGAGCTAGTTAACTAGAGGCTTACTATGGACATGGTGTTGTCTATGTATCCACACATGTATCTAAGTTTCCTATCAATACAATTCTAGCATGGATAATAAATGATTATAATGAACAATGAAATATAATATAATAATAACTAATTTATTATTGCCTCTAGGGCATATTTCCAACAGTCTCCCACTTGCATTAGAGTCAATAATCTAGTTCACATCGCCATGTGATTAACACTCACAGGTCACATCGCCATGTGACCAACATCCAAAGAGTTTACTAGAGTCACTAATCTAGTTCACATCACTATGTGATTAACACTCAATGAGTTCTGGGTTTGATCATGTTATGCTTGTGAGAGAGGTTGTAGTCAACGGGTCTGCAATATTCAGATCCCTATGTATTTCGCAAAACTTTATGTCATATCGTAGATGCTGCTACCACGTTCCACTTGGAGCTATTACAAATTGTTGCTCCATTATACGTATCTGGTATCTCTACTTAGAGCTATCTGGATAGGTGTTAAGCTTGCATCGACGTAACTCTTTACGTCGAACTCTTTATCACCTCCATAACCAAGAAACATTTCCTTATTCCTCTAAGGATAATTTTGATCGCTATCTGGTGATCCACTCCTAGATCACCTTTGTACCCTCTTGCCAGACATGTGGCAAGGCACACATCTGGTGCGGTACTCAGCATGGCATACCGTATAGAGCCTATGACAAAAGCATAGGGGACGACCTTCGTCCTTCCTCTTTCTTCTGCCGTGGTCAATCTTTGAGTCTTACTCAACTTCACACCTTACAACTCAGGTAAGAACCCCTTCTTTGACTGATCTATTTTGAACTCCTTCAAAAACATGTCAAGGTGTGCATTCTTTGAAAGTATCATCAGGCATTTTGATCTATCTATAGATCTTGATGCCCAATATGTAAGCAGCTTTATCCAGGTCTTCCTTTGAAAATCACTCTTCAAACAACCGTTTATGCTTTCCAGAAATTCTACATTATTTTGAATCAACAATATGTCATCCACATATACTTATCAGAAATGTTGTAGTGCTCCCACTCACTTTCTTGTAAATACAAGTTTCTAGCAAACATTGTATAAACCTAAAAGATTTGATCACTCCATCAAAGCATATATTCCGACTCTGAGATGCTTGCTCTAGTCCATAGAAGGATTGCTGGAGCTAGCATACCTTTTAGCATCCTTAGGATCGACAAAACTTTGATTGTATCACATACAACTCTTTCTTACAAAAACTAGTAAGAAAACTTGTTTTTGACATCCATCTGTCAGATTTCATAATCGAAAAATACAGCTCATGCTAACATGATTCCGATGGACTTAAGCATCGCTACGGGTGTGAAATTCTCATTGTAGTCAACTCCTTTAACTTGTGAAAAGACTCTTTCCCACAAGTAGAGCTTCATAGACGGTAACATTACCGCCCACGTCCGTCTTCTTCTTAAAGATCCATTTATCTCAATGGCTTGCCAATCATCGGGCAAGTCCACCAAAGTCCATACTTTGTTCTGATACATGGATCCTATCTCGGATTTCATGGCTTCTAACCATTTGTCGGAATACGGGCCCACCATCGCTTCTCCATAGCTCGTAGATTCATTGTTGTCTAACAACATGATATCTAAGACAGGATTGCCGTACCACTCAGGAGTAGTACATATCCTTGTCGACCTACGAGGTTCGATAGCAACTTGATCCGAAGCTTCATGATCACTATCATTAACTTCCTATTCAACAGACGTAGGCGCCACAGAAAACATCTTTCTGTGTTGCATCACTCTCTGGTTGAAGTAAAGGTTCGACAACCTCATCAAGTTCTATCTTCCTCCCACTCAATTCTTTCGAGAGAAACTCCTTCTCGAGAAAGGACCCGTTATTAGCGACAAACAATTTGCCCTCGGATCTGAGATAGAAGGTATACCCAACTGTCACCTTTGGGTATCCTATGAATATGTGTTTGTCCGCTTTTGGGTTCGAGCTTCTCCGGCTGAAGCCTTAAGCATCGCAGCCCCAAACATTAAGAAATGACAATTTTTGGTTTCTTGCCAAACCATATTCATACGACGTCGTCTCAACAGACTTAGATGGTGTCCTATCTAAAGTGAATGCAGCTGTCTCTAATGCATATCCTCAAAATGAAAACGGTAGATCGGTAAGAGACATAATAGATCGCACCATATCTCATAAGGTTCGATTAAGATGTCCGGACACACCATTACCCTGTGGTGTTCCAGGTGGCTTCAACTGTGAAACAATTCCACAATGTATTAAGTGATTGCCAAACTCATAACTCAGAAATTCTCATCGATCAGATCGTAGGAATTTGATCTTCTTGTTATGATGGTTCTTAACTTCACTCTGAAATCGCTTGAACTTTTCAAATGTTTCAAACTTGTGCTTCATTAAGTAAATATACCTATATCTACTCAAATCGTCAGTGAAGATGAGAAAATAGCGATATCCACGGCACGCTTCAATTCTCATTGGATCACATGCATCAGCATGTATGATTTCCAACAAGTCACTTGCCCGTTTCATTGTACCTGAAAACGGGGTCTTAGTCATCCCGCCCATGAGGCATGGCTCGCATGTGTCAAGTGATTCAAAATCAAGTGACTCCAAACATCCATTGACACGGAGTTTCTTCATGCATCTTACGCCAATATGACCTAAGCGGCAGTGCCACAAGAAAGTGGTACTATCTACATCTTTTGGCATGAACATGTGTATTACCACGACCGAGATTCACTGAACCATTCACATAGGGTGCATGACCATGAAAGGTATTATTCATGTAAACAGAATAACCATTATTCTCTAACTTAAATGAATAACCGTATTGCAATGAATGATCTAATCATATTCATGCTCAACGTAGACACCTGATAACATTTATCTAGGTTCAATACTAATCCCGAAGGCAGATGGAGCGTGCGATGGTGATCTCATCAACTTTGGAAACACTTCCAACACACATCGTCACCTCGCCCTTAGCCAGCCTCCGTTTAGTCTGTAGCTTTTGCTTCAAGTCACCAATAATAGCAACTGAACCGGTATCCAATACCCAGGTGCTACCAGGAGTACTAGTGAGGTACACATTAATAACACGTATAAACTTTGTTGAAGTTGCCAGCCTTCTTATCTACCATGCATTTGGGGTAATTCCGCTACCAGTGATTGTTCCCCTTACAATAGAAGCACTTAGTCTCGGGTTTGGGTTCAACCTTGGGTTCCTTCACTAGAGCGGCAACTGGTTTGCCACCCATGAAGTTTCCCTTCTAGCCCTTGCCCTTCTTGAAACCAGTGGTCTTGTTAAACCATCAACACTTGATGCTCCTTCTTGATTTCTACCTTTTGCGGTCTTAAGCACCGCGAACAGCTCCGGGATCAACTCCATCCCTTGCATGTCATAGTTCATCACGAAGATCTAGTAGCTTAGTGATAGTGGCTAGAGAACTCTATCAATCACTATCTTATCTGGAAGTTTAACTCCCACTTGATTTAAGTGATTGTAGCACCCAGACATTCTGAGCACATGCTCACTAGCTGAGCTATTCTCCTCCATCTTGTTGGTAAAAGAACTTGTCAGAGGTCTCATACCTCTCAACACGGGCATGAGCCTGAAATCCCAATTTCAGCTCTTGGAACATCTCATATGTCTTATGGCATTCAAAACGTCATTGGAATCCCGATTCTAAGCCGTAAAGTATGGTGCACTAAACTATCAAGTAGTCATCAGGATGTGTCTGTCAGGTGTTCACAACATCCACAGATGACGTTGTAGGAGTTTGCACATCGAGCGGTGCATCAAAGACGTAAGCCTTCTGTGTAGCAGTGAGGACACACCTCGGACTATGGACCCAGTCTGCATCATTGCTTACAATATCTTTCAACTTAGTCTTTCTCTAGGAATATATTGAAACAGGGAGCTACAACATGATCTATTTATCTACAACATATTTGCAAAGACAATTTAGACTATGTTCATGATAATTAGGTTCATCTAATCAAATTATTTAATGAACTCCCACTCAGATAGACATCCCTCTAGTCATCTAAGTGAAACATGATCCGAGTCAACTAGGCCGTGTCCGATCATCACGTGAGACGGACTAGTCAACATCGGTGAACATCTTCATGTTGATCGTATCTTCTATGCGACTCATGCTCGACCTTTCGATCTTCCGTGTTCCGAGGCCATGTCTGTACATGCTAGGCTCGTCAAGTCAACCTAAGTGTATTGCGTGTGTAAATCTGGCTTACACCCGTTGTATTCGAACGTTAGAATCTATCACACCCGATCATCACGTGGTGCTTCGAAACAATGAACCTTCGCAACGGTGCACAGTTAGGGGACACTTTCTTGAAATTATTACGAGGGATCATCTTATTTAAGCTACCGTCGTTCTAAGCAAATAAGATGTAAAACATGATAAACATCACATGCAATCAAATAGTGACATGATATGGCCAATATCATTTGCTCCTTTTGATCTCCATCTTCGGGGCTTCTTGAAGTTGTCTCATCATCTATTACTTCCACTACTATGGCTAACGCTTTAGCAATAAAGTAAAGTAATTACATGACGTTTATGTTGACACGCAGGTCATAAATAAATTAAGACAACTCCTATGGCTCCTGCTGGTTGTCATACTCATCGACATGCAAGTCGTGATTCCTATTACAAGAACATGATCAATCTCATACATCACATATATCATTCATCACATCCTTTTGGCCATATCACATCACAAGGCATATGCTGCAAAAACAAGTTAGACTTCCTCTAATTGTTGTTGAAATTTTTACGTGGCTGCTATAGGTTTCTAGCAAGAACGTTTCTTACCTACGCCAAAACCACAACGTGATATGCCAATTTCTATTTACCCTTCATAAGGACCCTTTTCATCGAATACGATCCGACTAAAGTGGGAGAGACAGACACCCACTAGCCACCTTATGCAACTAGTGCATGTCAGTCAGTGGAACCAGTCTCACGTAAGCGTACATGTAAGCTCGGTCTGGGCCGCTTCATCCCACGATGCCGCCGAATCAAGATAAGACTAGTAACGACAAGTAAATTGACAATATTGACGCCCATAACTACTTTGTGTTCTACTCATGCATAGAAACTACGCATAGACCTAGCTCATGATGCCACTGTAGGGGATCGTAGCAGAAATTTAAAATTTTCTACGCATCACCAAGATCAATCTATGGAGTAATCTAGCAACAAGGGGAAGGAGAGTGCATCTACATACCCTTGTAGATCACTAAGCGGAAGCGTTGCAAGAACGCGGATGAAGGAGTCGTACTCGCAGCGATTCAGATCGCGGTTGATTTCGATCTAAGCACCGAGCAACGGCGCCTCCGCGTTCAACACACATGCAACCCGGTGACGTCTCCTACGCCTTGATCCAGCAAGGGGAGAAGGAGAGGTTGGGAAGACTCCGTCCATCAGCAACACGACGGCGTGGTGGTGGTGGAGGAGCGCGGAACTCCAGCAGGGCTTCACCAAGCACTACGAGAGACAAGGAGGGAGAGAGGTAGGGCTGCGCCAACAGGGTAAGAACTTCGTGTGTTGGGCTGCCCCTTTGCCTCCACTATATATAGGGGGATAGGGAGGGCTGCGCCCCCACCTAGGGTTTCCACCCTAGGGGTGGAGGCAGCCCCAATCCCCATCTGGGGTGGCGGCCAAGTGGGGGGGAGAGGGAGGCGCACCAGGCATGGGCCTTAGGGCCCGTCTGCCCTTAGGGTTTGCCCCCCTCTTCTCTCTAGGCGCATGGGCCTTGGTGGGAAGGCGCCCCAACCCACCTAGGGGCTGGTCCCTTCTCACACTTGGCCCATGTATGCCTCCGGGGCCCGTGGCCCCTCCCGGTGGACCCCCGGACCCCTCCGGTGGTCCCGGTACACTACCGGTGATGCCCGGAACACTTCCGGTGGCCAAAACCATACTTCCTATATATCAATCTTTACCTCCGGACCATTCCGGAACTCCTCGTGACGTCCGGGATCTCATCTGGGACTCTGAACAACATTCGGTAACCGCGTACATACTTTCCCTATAACCCTAGCGTCATCGAACCTTAAGTGTGTAGACCCTACGGGTTCGGGAGTCATGCAGACATGGCCGAGACAACTCTCCAGTCAATAACCAACAACGGGATCTGGATACCCATGTTGGCTCCCACATGCTCCACGATGATCTCATCGGATGAACCATGATGTCAAGGATTCAATCAATCCCGTATACAATTCCCTTTGTCTATCGGTACGATACTTGCCCGAGATTCGATCGTTGGTATCCCGATACCTTGTTCAATCTCTTTACCGGCAAGTCTCTTTACTCGTTCCGTAACACATCATCCCTGATCAACTCCTTGATCACATTGTGCACATTATGATGATTTCCTACCGAGTGGGCCCAGAGATACATCTCCGTTTACACGGAGTGACAAATCCCAGTCTCAATTCATGCCAACCCAACAGACACTTTCAGAGATACCCGTAGTGCACCTTTATAGCCACCCAGTTACGTTGTGACGTTTGGCACACCCAAAGCACTCCTACAGTATCCGGGAGTTGCACAATCTCATGGTCTAAGGAAATGATACTTGACATTAGAAAAGCTTTAGCATACGAACTACACGATCTTGTGCGAGGCTTAGGATTGGGTCTTGTCCATCACATCATTCTCCTAATGATGTGATCCCGTTATCAACGACATCCAATGTCCATGGTCAGGAAACCGTAACCATCTATTGATCAATGAGCTAGTTAACTAGAGGCTTACTAGGGACATGATGTTGTCTATGTATCCACACATGTATCTGAGTTTCCTATCAATACAATTCTAGCATGGATAATAAATGATTATCATGAACAATGAAATATAATATAATAATAACTAATTTATTATTGCCTCTAGGGAATATTCCCAACAGATATTTAATTAATTATTTTTGCAGATGATTAATAGATAAATTCCTCACGTCCAGCAATTTATTTTATAATTTTTGGGGTTCTTGAAGTATTCGAAACCTACAAATTACTACAGACTGTTCTGTTTTCGACAGATTCTGTTTTTCGTGTGTTGTTTGCTTATTTTGATGAATCTATTGCTAGTAATAGAGTTTATGAACCATAGAAAAGTTGGAATACACACCAATATAAATAAGGAATGAGTTAATTACAGTACCTTGAAGTGGTGGTTTGTTTTCTTTTACTAACGGAGCTCACGAGTTTTCCGTTAAGTTTTGTGTTGTGAAGTTTTCAAGTTTTGGGTAAAGATTCAATGGACTATGGAATAAGGAGTGTCAAGAGCCTAAGATTGGGGATGCCCAAGGCACCCCAAGGTAAAATCCAAGGACAACCAAAAGCCTAAGCTTGGGGATGCCCTGGAAGGCATCCCCTCTTTCGTCTTCGTCCATCGGTAACTTTACTTGGAGCTACATTTTTATTCGCCACATGATATGTGTTTTGCTTGGAGCGTCTTGTATGATTTGAGTCTTTGCTTTTTAGTTTACCAAAACCATCCTTGCTGTACACACCTTTTGGGAGAGACACACATGAATTGGAATTTATTAGAATACTCTATGTGCTTCACTTATATCTTTTGAGCTGGATAATTTTTGCTCTAGTGCTTTGCTTATATCTTTTAGAGCACGGCGGTGGTTCTATTTTATAGAAATAATTGATCTCTCATGCTTCACTTATATCATTTTGAGAGTCCTTTAGAACAACATGGTAATTCACCTTGGTTATAAATTTTAAATGCTAAGAGAAGTTGGATGCTTGATAGATTGTTTTGAGATATAAAGGTGGTAATATTAGAGGTGTGCTAGTTGAGTAGTTGTGAAATTGATGAATACTTGTGTTGAAGTTGGCAAGTCCCTTAGCATGCATGCATGGTAAATGTTATGTGACAAATTTTAAGCATGGGGTGTTCTTTGATTGCTTTCCTTATGAGTGGCGGTCGGGGACGAGCGATGGTCTTTTCCTACCAATCTATCCCCCTTGGAGCATGCGCGTAGTGCTTGGTTTTGATGACTTGTAGATTTTTGCAATAAGTATGTGAGTTCTTTATGACTAATGTTGGGACCATGGATTATACGCACTCTCACCCTTCCATAATTGCTAGCCCCCTTTGGTACCGTGCATTGCCCTTTCTCACCTTGAGAGTTGGCGCAAACTTCGCCGATGCATCCAAACCCCGTGATATGATACGCTCTATCACAAATAAGCCTCCTTATATCTTCCTCAAAACAGCCACCATACCTACCTATTATGGCATTTCCATAGACATTCCAAGATATATGGCCATGCAACTTTCCATTGTTCCATTTATTATGACACGCATCATCATTGTCATATTGCTTTGCACGATCATGTAGTTGACATCATATTTGTGGCAAGGCCACCATGCTTAATTTTTCATACATGTCACTCTTGATTCATCTCAATCTCGGTACACCGCCGGATGCATTCACATAGAGTCATATTTTGTTCTAAGTATTGAGTTGTAATTCTTGAGTTGTAAGAAAATAAAAGTGTGATGATCATCATTAGAGCATTGTCCCATGTGAGGAAAGGATGATGGAGACTATGATTCCCCCACAAGTCGGGATGAGACTCCGGACGAAAAAAAGAGGCCAAAAGAAAAAAAAGAGGGAAGAAGGCCCAAATAAAAAAAGAGAATGAGAGAAAAAGAGAGAAGGGACAATGTTACTATCCTTTTTCCACACTTGTGCTTCAAAGTAGCACCATGATCTTCATGATAGAGGGTCTCTTATTTTGTCACTTTCATATACTAGTGGGAATTTTTCATTATAGTACTTGGCTTGTATATTCCAATGATGGGCTTCCTCAAATGCCCTAGGTCTTCGTGAGCAAGCGAGTTGGATGCACACCCACTTAGTTTCTTTGATGAGCTTTCATATATTTATAGCTCTAGTGCATCCGTTGCATGGCAATCCCTACTCCTTGCATTGACATCAATCGGTGGGCATCTCCATAGCCCATTGATTAGCCGCGTCAATGTGAGAATTTCTCCTTTTTTGACTTCTCACACAACCTCAATCATCATATTCTATTCCACCCATAGTGCTATGTCCATGGCTCGCGCTCATATATTGCGTAAAAGTTGAAAGAGTTTGAAAAGGCTAAGTATGAAACAATTGCTTGGCTTGCCATCGGGGTTGTGCATGATGAGAGCATTCGTGTGACGAAAATGAAGCATGGCCAAACTATATGACTTTGTAGGGATAAGTTTTCTTTGGCTATGGTATTTTGATAAGACATAATTTCTTGATTAGCATACTTGGAGTATTACTATTTTTATGTCAACAATAAACTTTTATCTTGAATCTTTCGGATCTGAACATTCATGCCACAATAGAGATAAATACATTGAAGAATATTCTAGAAAGCATTCCACATCAAAAAATCTGTTTTTATCATTTACCTACTCGAGGACGAGCAGGAATTAAGCTTGGGGATGCTTGATATGTCTCCAACGTATCTATAATTTCTTATTGTTCCATGCTATTATATTACCCGTTTTGGATGCTTATGGGCTATATTATACACTTTTATATTATTTTTTGGGACTAACCTATTAACCGGAGGCCCAGCCCAAAATGCCGTTTTATTGCATATTTTAGTGTTTCGAAGAAAAGGAATATCAAGTGGAGTCCAAACGGAATGAAACCTTCGGGAGAGTTATTTTTGGAACGGAAGCAACCCAGGAGACTTGGAGTAGACGTCAGGGAAGCTTCGAGGAAGCCACGAGGCAGGGAGGCGCGCCCTACCCCCTGGGCGCGCCCCCACCCTCATGGGCCCCTCGTGGCTCCCCCGACCGACTTCTTTCGCCTATATATGTCCATATACCCAAAAAAGCACAGAGGAGCAGAATAGATCAGGAGTTCCGCCACCAGAATCCTCTGTAGCCACCGAAAACCAATCTAGACCCGTTCTGGCACCCTACCGGAGGGAGGAATCCCTCTCCGGTGGCCATCTTCATCATCCTGGCGCTCTCCATGACGAGGAGGGAGTAGTTCACCCTCGGGGCTGAGGGTATGTACCAGTAGCTATGTGTTTGATCTCTCTCTCTCTCTCACCTGTTCTTGAGTCGGCACGATCTTGATGTATCGCGAGCTTTGCTATTATAGTTGGATCTTATGATGTTTCTCCCCCTCTACTCTGTTGTGATGAATTGAGTTTTCCTTTTGAAGTTATCTTATCGGATTGAGTCTTTAAGCATTTGAGGACACTTGATGTATGTCTTGCATGTGCTTATCTGTGGTGACAATGGGATATCACATGATCCACTTGATGTATGTTTTGGTGATCAAGTTGCGAGTTCCGTGACCTCGTGAACTTATGCATAGGGGTTGGCACACGTGTTTGTCTTGACTCTCCGGTAAAAACTTTGGGGCACTCTTTGAAGTACTTTGTGTTGGTTGAATAGATGAATTTGAGATTGTTTGATGCATATCGTATAATCATACCCAGGAGTACTTGAGGTGACATTGGAGTATCTAGGTGACATTAGCGTTTTTGTTGATTTGTGTCTTAAGGTGTTATTCTAGTACGAACTCTTGAATAGATCGATCCGAAAGAATAACTTTGAGGTGGTTTCATACCCTAAAATAATCTCTTCAGTTGTTCTTCGCTATTAGTGACTTTGGAGTGACTCTTTGTTGCATGTTGAGGGATAGTTATATGATCCAATTATGTTATTATTGTTGATAGAACTTGCACTAGTGAAAGTATGAACCCTAGGCCTTGTTTCCTAGCATTGCAATATTGTTTGTGCTCACTTTTATAATTAGTTACCTTGCTGTTTTTATATTTTCAGATTACAAAAACCTATATCTACCATCCATATTGCACTTGTATCACCATCTCTTCGCCGAACTAGTGCACCTATACAAATTACAATTGTATTGGGTGTGTTGGGGACACAAGAGACTCTTTGTTATTTGGTTGCAGGGTTGCTTGAGAGAGACCATCTTCATCCTACGCCTCCCACAGATTGATAAACCTTAGGTCATCCACTTGAGGGACATTTGCTATTGTCCTACAAACCTCTGCACTTCGAGGCCCAACAACGTCTACAAGAAGAAGGTTGCGTAGTAGACATCAAGCTCTTTTCTAGCGCCATTGCCGGGGAGGTGAGTGCTTGAAGGTATATCTTTAGATCTTGCAATCGAATCTTTTTGTTTCTTGTTTTATCACTAGTTTATTTTATAAGAAAAAATGGAATTGAGTTTGCCTCATACGCTTCATCTTTTTAATATCTTTCATGAGAATGATGGAAAGGAAAATTGTGCTCAAGTGCTAGAAGAAGAAGTCTCCAAAATGTTTGGCACTAAATATTTGAATGATGAGCATGATTGCAATGTTGTTAGTATGAACTCCATGAATATCCTTAGTACTAATGATGATTGCACTAGTCATGATGAAAATGTCTCTTATAAGCATGTCAACTTTTGTGGAGTGCATAGAGTTTGCAAGTACACACCAAATAGGGAAGATAGATTTTGCAAGAGGCATAAGTATTTAGAAACCTAATGGTTGCAAGAGAGGCTAGATGTTTGTGCTGAAAATTTAAAATTTCTTCGCCATACTTGTGAACTTTGCAATGAACATGGTCATTTAAATCTCCAATGCAAATTGTTTCATGATTGTATCGTGTCCAAAAATTGTGATGATTTGATTTCCCTTGCACATCATAATGAACTTAGTTTGCTTTTGGGTTATGAAGAAATGAAACGTATAAGTAAGCATATTCCAGAATATAACCTTGAGAAATTCCTCAATATTGATCTAGAGGAAATTTATGTGTATTGTGTGGTGAATTGCATTGAGAATCCTTATATTGCCAATTACATAAAGTCAAGAAAACAATTAGAAGATGAAGAGAATACTAATGAAAGGGAAGAGGCTTCCCAATATCCTCATGTTATTTCTTATGATGAACCAGGTAACGAGGAGGAGACTTCTATTCAACCAATCTCATTAATAAGGAGCTCCAAAAAGAGGATTAAACCCACACATGATGTGAAGAAGAAAAATAAAAGACAAAGGAGCAAAGGTAAAAAGGTATCCCTCCCAAATGATGTTGCTCCTATTACTCATTGTGATGATGATAATTGTTATACTGTTGGTGCTATCCATACTATTGATGATGAGAGTGATTATGCTTATGATATGAAAAGGCCCAAGCTTGGGGGTGCTATGCTTGATGAGAATGTATTTGCTGCAATTAATGTTTGTCCTTGAGCACTTGTGTTGGTTTTCCCTTGAAGAGGAAAGGGTGATGCAGCAGAGTAGCGTAAGTATTTCCCTTAGTTTTTGAGAACCAAGGTATCGGTCCAGTAGGAGGCCACACACGAGTCCCTCGCACCTACACAAACAAATAAATCCTCGCAACGAACGCGATAAGGGGTTGTCAATCCATACACGGTCACTTACGAGAGTGAGATCTGATAGATATGATAAGATAATATTTTTGGTATTTTTATGATAAAGAGAAATAAAAGATGCAAAGCAAAATAAAAGGCAAAGGAAATAACTAAGTGTTGGAAGATTAATATGATGAAAGATAGACCCGGGGCCCATAGGTTTCACTAGTGGCTTCTCTCAAGAGCATAAGTATTCACGGTGGGTAAACAAATTATACTGTTGAGCAATTGACAGAATTGAGCATAGTTATGAGAATATCTAGGTATGATCATGTATATAGGCATCACGTCCGAGACAAGTAGACCGACTCCTGCCTGCATCTACTACTATTACTCCACACATCGACCGCTATTCAGCATGCATCTAGAGTATTAACTTCATAAGAACAGAGTAACGCTTTAAGCAAGATGACATGATGTAGAGGGATAAACTCATGCAATATGATATAAACCCCATCTTGTTATCCTCGATGGCAACAATACAATATGTGCCTTGCCGCCCCTACTGTCACTGGGAAAGGACACCGCAAGATTGAACCCAAAGCTAAGCACTTATCCCATTGCAAGAAAGATCAATCTAGTACGCCAAACCATACTGATAATTCGAAGAGACTTGCAAAGATAACCAATCATACATAAAAGAATTCAAAGAATATTTAAATATTGTTCATAGATAAACTTGATCATAAACCCACAATTCATCAGTCTCAACAAACACACCGCAAAAGAAGATTACATAGAATAGATCTCCACAAGAGAGGGGGAGAACTTTGTATTGAGATCCAAAAAGAGAGAAGAAGCCATCTAGCTAATAATTATGGACCCGTAGGTCTGAGGTAAACTACTCACACTTCATCGGAGAGGCTATGGTGTTGATGTAGAAGCCCTCCGTGATCGATGCCCCCTCCGGCGGAGCTCCGGAACAGGCCCCAAGATGGGATCTCGTGGATACAGAAAGTTACGGCGGTGGAATTAGGGTTTTGGCTCCGTATATGATAGTTCAGGAGTACGTAGGTATATATAGGAGGAAGGAGTACGTCGGTGGAGCAACAGGGGGCCCACGAGGGTGGAGGGCGCTCCTGGGGGGTAGGCGCGCCCCCTACCTCGTGGCCTCCTGGTTGATGTCTTGATGTAGGGTCCAAGTCCTCTGGATCATGTTCATTCCGAAAATCACGTTCCCGAAGGTTTCATTCCATTTGGACTCCGTTTGATATTCTTTTTCTGCGAAACCCTAAATTAGGCAAAAACAACAATTCTGGCCTGGGCCTCCGGTTAATAGGTTAGTCCCAAAAATAATATAGAAGTGTATAATAAATCCCAATAATGTCCAAAGCAGAATATAATATAGCATGGAACAATAAAAAATTATAGATACGTTGGAGACGTATCAAGCATCCCCAAGCTTAATTCATGCTCGTCCTCGAGTAGGTAAATGATAAAAATAGAATTTTTGATGTGGAATGCTACTTGGCATAATTTCAATGTAATTCTCTTAATTGTGGTATGAATATTCAGATCCGAAAGATTCAAGACAAAAGTTCAATATTGACATAGAAATAATAATACTTCAAGCATACTAACTAAGCAATTATGTCTCTTCAAAATAACTGTAAGTGCATCTAGTGCCACCCCTAGTTGGTTTTGGAGTATTGACGACAAACCTAGTTGAGGGACTAATGTGTTTGTGAGAATTGCAGGATAACACAGGTAGAAGTCCCTCATTGATTTGGTTTAGCTACCAGAGATGACCCCTAAAAATGTACGAAGACATTGAAGACAATGGTGGTTTATGAAGACATTCATGTCGAAGACAATGACATGTGAAGACTCCCCATGAAGCCTATGGAACTCGAAGACTTAGATCCTTCGTAGTTTTACTTCATTCATGTTGTGTCATAGGAACCACCGTACTATTAAGTGGGGTCCAAGAGAACCAGTCAGGATGACTGAAGTGATGCCTAATTCAAATCCTATGTCTTCGAGTGAAGACAATGAGAGAAAATCTTGTCCAGAGTCAGACAAGTCAGCTTTACTTGTAGCCCAAGTAAAGTTGCCGTGTGAGTTCGAAATCCGACCGTTAGTACACGTGTCAGTTCCTTAGTGACCCAGGGTCATTTCGGACAAATCAGGTCGGGTTGCCAAGTGGCTATAAATAGTCCACCCCTACAACCATAAACGGTTGGCTGCTCAGATTTCAGTGCACGGCTTTTGTCGTTTGAGAGCAACCCACCTCGAAGCCTTTGAGAGAAAATCCCTAGCGAGGAGAAAAGCCCTAACCACCCAGAGACAGAGTAATTGGGCATCACTTAAGTCTTCTTGTCTGAGTGATCTGAAGACTTATTACACTTGAGGACTGTGCATCCTCCAGACGGTTAGGCGTCGCGTTTTGAGCATCCAAGAGAAATTGTGGATTGCCAATGAACGAAGTCTGTGAAGGTTTGGGAGTCTACCTTGAAGACTTACCAGAGTGATTGGGCGAGGTCTGTGTGACCTTAGCTCAAGGAGAAAACGGTGAGGACTGGGTGTCCTGGGCTGCGTGTTCAGGACTGGGTGTCCGGGACTGTGTGTCCTTTGGTTTAAATACCTAGCCGCTCCAACCAGACGTACAGTTGTCACAGCAACTGGAACTGGTCCAACAAATCATTGTCTTCAGCGTGTCACTGGTTTCATCTTCACCTCTCTTTACTTACCAGTACACATTGTGAAGCCATTGCATGCTTGCTTATCTTTTGTCTTCACAACTTGACTGTATGATTTGTTTGGCTTCATAACTTCTTCCTACCTGATCCTCATTACACTGAAGCTGTTTGTCACTGTGCTTTCACTATATTGTATGCTTGACTATGGCTTGCGTTGTGTAATCTAACTTCCGCTGCATAGTGATAGGCTTTTCCACT
This sequence comes from Triticum monococcum, assembly GCA_034509565.1. Classification (NCBI taxonomy): domain Eukaryota; kingdom Viridiplantae; phylum Streptophyta; class Magnoliopsida; order Poales; family Poaceae; genus Triticum; species Triticum monococcum. Next base: position 583,906,527 of record CM067843.1, read on the forward strand.
CTGTTTGTCTTCATAACTTCCATGTTTTGAAGACTTTCATAAAAATCGCCTATTCACCCCCCTCTAGTCGATATAACGCACTTTCAATTGGTATCAGAGCAAGGTGCTCCCTTGTTCTGTGTGATTCGGTTTAACCACCTGGAGTTTTAGCTATGTCGACTGCAGGGATAATTAAGGTCTCCGCTGCGTGCCCCGTCTTCGATGGAACTGAATATCGCTACTGGAAGAATAAGATGCGCATGCATCTTGAAGCCATTGACGTCGACCTATGGTATGTCGTCGAAAACAATGTTCCCAAGGCTGGAGAAGGTGTCACTGCTGCTGATGTCACGAAGTTCACTCAACTGGACTCTACTGCCAAGAATATTATCTGTGGTCATCTGACCAAGGGACAGTACGGCCGTGTGAGTGCCTTGAAGACATCCAAGCTGGTTTGGGACTGGCTCTCCAAGGTCAATGAAGGCATCTCAACCCAGAGAGATCAGAGAATCAGTGTTCTTCATAACCTCTTCAACCGCTTCAAGCGAAATGACAATGAGAATGTCCAGCACACATTTGACTGGCTCACTGACATCACAAATGAGCTTCAAGCCCTCGACGCCACTGAGATCACCAAACATGAAATCGTCAAGACGCTGCTGAGATCACTTGACAGTTCGTTTGACATCCTAGCCCTGATGATTCAAGAACGTCCAGACTTCAAGACACTCGATCCGTCTGACATACTTGAGAGGCTCAACACACATGAGTTTCAGCTTTCTGAGAAAAGAGATATCTACGGTCCGAACTATGGGCGAACTCGTGCCTTGAAGGCAAAAGCTGTGTCCTCATCTGAAGAAGAATCTGACAGCAGTTCTGATGATCCTGAAGACATTGAAAGGGAACTTGCAATGCTAGTGAAGAAGTTCCAGAAATTCACCAAGAAGAAAGGCTTCAGAAAGTCTTCACGATCAAGCTCAAGGAATGATGAAGCTTCTGCTCATGACTACAAGAAGAAAACATGTCACAAGTGCAAGAAAACTGGACACTTCATCTCTGAGTGTCCATAGTGGGACAATGAGAGCAGAAAGAAGAAGAAGAGCAAGGAATATGACTCTGACGATAAGAAGACGAAGAAATACTCAAAGTCTTCTTCCAAGTCTTCCTCAAAGTCTTCATCACACAAGAAGAGTTCATCTGGCAAGGCTCGTGCGTTTGTTGGCAAGGAAATGGATTCAGAGGAGGAGTCCGCTTCTGAGGAGGCAGAGGTGGAGTCTGAGGAGGAGTCTGATTCAGGCATTGCGAGTCTGGCTACAGCCTACGTCGCCAAGTCCATCTTCAACACTGAAGACAATGACTTCATCACCAACACCGATGCAAATGACAAGGACGACTCTACTCCTACCCACTGCTTCATGGCACGTGGTGCCAAGGTAAACACATGCACTACTCACTATCAAACATCCAGTGACGATGACTCTGATTGTGATTCAAAACCCAGCTACAAAACACTTGCTAAAATTGCAACTGAACAACAAAAGGCCATGGAACATATTCAAAAACTGTTAGACAGAAGCGATGATCTGTTGGGTGCTGAAATGACCCATTCTGAATCCTTAATTGAAGACATAAAAAATCTTCATGTTAAGTATCAGGCACTCGAAGATCGTCTTGAGACTCTCTCAACTACTCATGAAAAGCTTTCCTATGATTATCTTCAAAAGAAGCAAGATCTTGAGAAGTTGAGAGCGGATCATGAAGATCTTCAAAAGGAAAACGAGTCACTTCGAGCCGAGCCGAACAGATCAGTTCTGCTCAGGAAGGATTTGAACCACCATGCCTTAAATGCATTGAGCATGATAATGCTACTTCTGTTGCTGAATGTTACACTGCTACTGCTGTTGCAATATCTTCAACTGTTGAAGTGGTAACTAACCCCTCTGCTGAGGATACCACTGCTATTGCTGATGAGAATGCTAGGTTGAAGACATTGCTTGAAACAGGGATGTACAAAAGTCTCAAAGGACATCAGACATTATGTGATGTCCTCAAGAAGCAGATTCTGAACCGAAACCCTAGGAAAGAGGGTGTTGGGTTCGTGAGGAAAATTAATGCAGATGGATCTTACTGGAAACCTGAGAAGTACCCCAAAACCACATGGGTTGCTGCAAAGGAATCCTCAGCATATCCATCCAATCTATCTGGCTTCACTTGTGCTGATCCAGAGTCAGACAAGTCAGCTTTACTTGTAGCCCAAGTAAAGTTGCCGTGTGAGTTCGAAATCCGACCGTTAGTACACGTGTCAGTTCCTTAGTGACCCAGGGTCATTTCGGACAAATCAGGTCGGGTTGCCAAGTGGCTATAAATAGTCCACCCCTACAACCATAAACGGTTGGCTGCTCAGATTTCAGTGCACGGCTTTTGTCGTTTGAGAGCAACCCACCTCGAAGCCTTTGAGAGAAAATCCCTAGCGAGGAGAAAAGCCCTAACCACCCAGAGACAGAGTAATTGGGCATCACTTAAGTCTTCTTGTCTGAGTGATCTGAAGACTTATTACACTTGAGGACTGTGCATCCTCCAGACGGTTAGGCGTCGCGTTCTGAGCATCCAAGAGAAATTGTGGATTGCCGGTGAACGAAGTCTGTGAAGGTTTGGGAGTCTACCTTGAAGACTTACCAGAGTGATTGGGCGAGGTCTGTGTGACCTTAGCTCAAGGAGAAAACAGTGAGGACTGGGTGTCCTGAGCTGCGTGTTCAGGACTGGGTGTCCGGGACTGTGTGTCCTTTGGTTTAAATACCTAGCCGCTCCAACCAGACGTACAGTTGTCACAGCAACTGGAACTGGTCCAACAAATCATTGTCTTCAGCGTGTCACTGGTTTCATCTTCACCTCTCTTTACTTACCAGTACACATTGTGAAGCCATTGCATGCTTGCTTTATCTTCTGTCTTCACAACTTGACTGTATGATTTGTTTGGCTTCATAACTTCTTCCTACCTGATCCTCATTACACTGAAGCTGTTTGTCACTGTGCTTTCACTATATTGTATGCTTGACTATGGCTTGCGTTGTGTAATCTAACTTCCGCTGCATAGTGATAGGCTTTTCCACTCTGTTTGTCTTCATAAC